>CAMRHE010000025.1:0-4800000 GCA_947044405.1 Leptodactylus fallax
AGTTCCCTACACACATAAAGTTGCATTCCTACTGTAAACTTTTTAGTACAAAGCTTTTTATCTTTGTACAGTAGAGTTCCGGTTTATAATTAGTCAAACCAAGTTAATGCTGTTATTTGGTCAAAATATTTCATTTGTACACTTACTCAAAGGGGTTTTCCAGTTTACAGTAAAATTTTATAACATTTGTCATGGAATGTGACATGAAGTGATAATGTGCCTATTCCTTACACAAATGCTTCACTGAAAATCACCCTGTTGTACCTAGATGTGGCATGTACACATTGCATATCCTCATGTAAATGGGATATGAAATATATTTCACCCACCTGACCACAACATGTGTCTAAACAGTGGTGGATGGGCCTAAAACATGTATAATGACACCAGACGTAAACACGGCACCTTCTGTGGAACTGTGGAAGGGGTTGCTTGCTCTAAAGTAGAATCTGCTACCTGTATTTCTGCATGCACTGGACCTGTTCACTACTGTTCAGCACCTGTGTATAATGCAGGGGTGTAAATACCGGGGTAGCCGCGGTAGCAGCTGTCAAAGGACCCGAGACATTAGGGGCTCAGAGGGCCCCGATGCTTTTTTTTTTTTAATAGGCCGTTACCTACTGGAGTAACCCCAGCAGGTAACGGACCCTATTTACTGACTGATCCCCGCTCCTGCTCACGGCTGCCTGCGCTTCCCATTCTGTGGAGGCAGAGGTGGCTCTGTGAGCAGGAGCGGGGATCTGTAAGTAAGGCCGCGGGCCGCGAACCCCACAAACACTGCTATCATTATATTCTGGGATCTTTTCAGATTCCAGAGTATAATGATCAGAGGCCCAGGGGAGGTGAGGGAACATAAAAAACACTGTTACTTATCTCTCCTGTGCTCCAGCAGGCTTCGAGCCTGTTTGGTGATGTCCCAGATGTCAGCCAAAGTCATTATGCGTCACAACACCGGCCTGGCTCACACGAGATCTGGTCCAACATTGAAGATGGCTGAAGTAGCGCGGAGTGCACCGGAACCATAAAGAGGTAAGTAACATTGTGTTTTTTGTTTGTATCCTCCCCTGGGTCTCCGATCATTATACTCTGGGGTCTGAAAAGACCCCAGAGTATAATAATTGTTCATGGGTGGTCCACAATGGGGCATAAAACTGTGTGCAGGGGCCGCCATGCTGCATAATACTGTGTGCAGGAGCCACTATGGGGCATAATACTGTGTGCAGGGGCCACTATGTGGCATAATACTTTTTGCAGGGGCCACTATGGAGCATAATACTGTGTGCAGGGGCCACTATGGGGCATAATACTGTATACAGGGGCCACTATGAGGCATAGTAGTATGTGTAGGGGCCACTATGGTGCATAATAGTGGGCTCAGGAATGCGGTTTGTGCGGGGGGTTGAAGGGGGCAGTCCAGGGGGTTGGGGGTGACGGTTTGTGGGGGGGGGGGGTAATGTCAAATGTTCGCCTTTGAGACCAGACATTCCTAGTTACGCCACTGGTATAATGGGATAAAGTAAATGTCAGAACGGCTATTACAGTGGGGCAAAAAAGTATTTAGTCAGCCACCAATTGTGCAAGTTCTCCCGATTAAAAAGATGGTAGACCTCAACTATGAGAGAAAAAATGAGAAAACATATCTAGAAAATCACATTGTCTGATTTTTTAAGAATTTATTTGCAAATTTTGATGGAAAATAAGTATTTGGTCTCCTACAAACAAGAAAGATTTCTGGCTCTCACAAACCTGTAACTTCTTCTTTAATAGGCTCCTCTGTCCTCCACTTATTACATGTAATAATGGCACCTGTTTGAAATTGCTATCAGTATAAAAGACACCTGTGCACAACCTCAAACAGTCACACTCCAAACTCCACTATGGTGAAGACCTAGTGAGCAAAAATCCCAGAACCACACAGGGGGACCTAGTGAATGACCTGCAGAAAGCTGGCACTAACGTAACAAAGGCTACCATGAGTAACACACTATGCTGCCAGGGACTCAGTTCCTGCAGTGCCAGACGTGCCCCCTGCTTAAGCCAGTACATATCCGGGCCCGTCGGAAGTTTGCTAGAGAGCATTTGGATGTTCCAGAAGAGCATTGGGAGAATGTCATATGGTAAGATGAAACCAAAGTAGAACTGTTTGGTAGAAATAAAACTAGTCGTGGGAATTGTGAGTTGCATCCAAAGAACACCATACCTACTGTGAAGCATGGGGGTGGCAACATCATGCTTTGGGGCTGCTTCTCTGCAAAGGGACCAGGACAAGTGATCCGTGTACATGAAAGAATGAAAGGGGCCATGTATCGTGAGATTTTGAGTACAAACCTCCTTCCATCAGCAAGGGCATTGAAGATGAAACGTGGCTGGGTCTTTCAGCATGACAATGATCCCAAGCACACCGCCAGGGCAACGAAGGAGTGGCTTCGTAAGAAACATTACAAGGTTCTGGAGTGGCCTAGCCAGTCTCCAGATCTTAACCCCATAGAAATCCTTTGGAGGTAGTTGAAAGTCCGTGTTGCCCAGCAACAGCCCCAAAACATCACTGCTCTAGAGGAGATCTGCATGGAGGAATGGGCCAACATACCAGCAACAGTGTGTGCCAACCTTGTGAAGACTTACAGAAAACGTTTGACCTCTGTCATTGCCAACAAAGGATATATAACAAAGTATTGAGATGAACTTTTGTTATTGACCAAATACTTATTTTCCACCATAATTTGCAAATAAATTCTTTAACCCCTTAACGACCCAGGGCGTAATAGTACGTCCTGAGTCGCATGACGATGTATGGAGAGCGCTCAGGAGCTAAGCGCTCTCCATACACCGCGGGTCCCGGCTGTATAATACAGCCAGGACCCGCCGCTAACAGCAGCGATCGGTGCCTGCACCGATCGCGGCTGTTAACCCTTTAGATGTCGCTGTCAAACGGGACCACGGCGTCTAAATTGCGCAGCCGCCACGGGCGCCGCCATTTTAACCTGATCGCCGCGCTCCAGAACGTCATTGGAGGGCGGCGCTTGGTTGCCATGACAGCCGGGAACCTATTGAAGGCTCCCAGGCCTGTCATTTCAGTATAGCTATTACACGATGCCAGAGGCATCGTGTAATAGCAGTGAAGGCATTTTGCTATTCACTGCGATACAGTAGTATCGCAGTGGATAGTATGATTGATCAGACTCCCTAGGTTTCAAGGTCCCTAGGGAGTCTGATCATACAAGTAAAAGTGTAAAAAAAAAGTTTTTAAAAGTATGAAAAAATAAAAAAAAACACAAAAGTTCAAATCACCCCCCTTTCCCTAGATCAGATATAAAAGTAAATAAACAAAAGTAAGCATAAACACTTTAGGTATCCCCGCACTCCAAAATGCCCGAAATATTAAAATATTAAAATATTTATCCCATACGGTGAACGGCATAGCGGGAGAAAAAATCATAAATGGCCAAATAGCGTTTTTTTCAACACTTTGTCTCTTATAAAAAATTTAATAAAAAGTGATCAAACCATCAGATCTTTCCCCAAATGGTATCAATAAAAACGTCATGTAGTCCCGCATAAAACGACGCCTTACCCAGCTCCATACATGTAAATATGAAAAAGTTACAGGTGACACAATATGGCGACGCAAAATTTTTTTTCTATTTAGCAAAGTTTTTAATTTTTTAAAAGGTATCAAAACATTACAAATACTATATAAATTTGGAATCGCCGTGTTCGTACTGACCCGCAGAATACAGGTAACATGTCATTTTTACCACACAGTGAATGCTGTAAAAATTAAACCTATATGAATTTGGCGCAAATGCAGTTTTTCTCCAATTGCACCTCATTCTGAATTTTTTTTTGCAGCTTCCCAGTACATTGCACAGCATATTGAATAGTGACATTACAAAGTACAATTTGTTTCGCAAACAATAAGCCATCATGTGACTCTGTGAACTGAAAAATGAAAAAGTTATGGCTCTTGGAATGTGGGGAGGGAAAAACGAAAATGTAAAAACAAAAAATGGCCCGGTCATTAAGGGGTTAAAAATCAGACAATGTGATTTTCTGGATTTGTTTTCTCATTTTGTCTCTCATAGTTGAGGTCTACGTATAATGTCAATTACAGGCCGGCCTCATCTTTTTAAGTGGGAGAACTTGCACAATTGGTGGCTGACTAAATACTTTTTTCCCCACTGTAACTAAAGAAATGTACAATATGAAATAATAATGAATTGACAGGCAGACTTATTGAAGTAATATTTTTAAGATGTTAAAACTAATTTCCAGTGATCTTAAAAAAAAAGGAAATCAAAGAAGATAAGAAGAGATTTCAACACTCACCACTTTCTGGATGCAAGGTGTATAACCTATGGCCATTTTGCACTCCTGTACGCTTTGTCAAAGCCCTTGCAATAGCTTTTAGAAAGCTCGGAGGACTGCATTATACAGGCGTACAGGAGTGAGAAACGGATGTAGGTTGTACACCTTGCATCTAGACCGTGAATAAAGTTTTGCATGGAGTGGTGTCTAATTGGATATGTTTTATTTGATCTGTTATTCTATATCTCAAGAACAGCACCATCAGCTTTGGAGCTGAGTATGAGGCATAGGCAAGTAATGTAGGTGCGGATTTGTGTCAAGTAGTGTCAGTTTTCTTTCTTTTTCTAAAGAAAGAAAACAAAAAAAATTCTGATTCTCTCACAGTATACAATAAAATTGCCATTGTTATAGAAAAAAAAAACTCTTACTGTTAATGAAGCTGCAATACCAGAAATGGCAATGGAAACAAGGAGTGCAGTTGCAAGATAAAGCAGATCAATGTTTTATAATTTCTTAAAACTACTTACGCTAGGTTCACACTAGAAAAAAAAAAAATCACAGATGGTGCAACTAGGCTCCTACAGAGTAAAAACAGATCACAGAAGAGAAATCCCTCAAAAAATACAGATAAAAATGAAACATAACCTTTATTATTAGAACATAAAAAAGGGGGAAAAACAGCGTGAATACAAAGATGAAGGGATGTAGTCATGAGAAGATCTATGTATCAGTCTATCTCAATGATATACAGTACAGACCAAAAGTTTGGACACACCTTCTCATTCCAAGAGTTTTCTGTATTTTCATGACTATAAAAATTGTAGATTCACACTGAAGGCATCAAAACTATGAATTAACACATGTGGAATTATATACTTAACAAAAAAGTGTGAAACAACTGAAAATATGTCTTATATTCTAGGTTCTTCAAAGTAGCCACCTTTTGCTTTGATTACTGCTTTGCACACTCTTGGCATTCTCTTGATGAGCTTCAAGAGGTAGTCACCTGAAATGGTCTTCCAACAGTCTTGAAGGAGTTCCCAGAGATGCTTAGCACTTGTTGGCCCTTTTGCCTTCACTCTGCGGTCCAGCTCACCCCAAACCATCTCGATTGGGTTCAGGTCTGGTGACTGTGGAGGCCAAGTCATCTGGCGTAGCACCCCATCACTCTCCTTCTTGGTCAAATAGACCTTACACAGTCTGGAGGTGTGTTTGGGGTCATTGTCCTGTTGAAAAATAAATGATGGTCCAACTAAACGCAAACCGGATGGAATAGCATGCCGCTGCAAGATGCTGTGGTAACTATGCTGGTTCAGTATTCCTTCAATTTTGAATAAATCCCCAACAGTGTCACCAGCAAAGCACCCCCACACCATCACACCTCCTCCTCCATGCTTCACGGTGGGAACCAGGCATGTAGAGTCCATTTGTTCACCTTTTCTGCGTCGCACAAAGACACGGTGGTTGGAACCAAAGATCTCAAATTTGGACTCATCAGACCAAAGCACAGATTTCCACAGGTCTAATGTCCATTCCTTGTGTTCTTTAGCCCAAACAAGTCTCTTCTGCTTGTTGCCTGTCCTTAGCAGTGGTTTCCTAGCAGCTATTTTACCATGAAGGCCTGCTGCACACAGTCTCCTCTTAACAGTTGTTGTAGAGATGTGTCTGCTGCTAGAACTCTGTGTGGCATTGACCTGGTCTCTAATCTGAGCTGCTGTTAACCTGCGATTTCTGAGGCTGGTGACTCGGATGAATTTATCCTCTGCAGCAGAGGTGACTCTTGGTCTTCCTTTCCTGGGGCGGTCCTCATGTGAGCCAGTTTCTTTGTAGCGCTTGATGGTTTTGGCCACTGCACTTGGGGACACTTTCAAAGTTTTCCCAATTTTTCAGACTGGCTGACCTTCATTTCTTAAAGTAATGATGGCCACTCATTTTTCTTTACTTAGCTGCTTTTTTCTTGCCATAATACAAATTCTAACACTCCATTCAGTAGGACTATCAGCTGTGTATCCACCTGACTTCTGAACAACACAACTGATGGTCCCAACACCATTTATAAGGCAAGAAATCCCACTTATTAAACCTGACAGGGCACACCTGTGAAGTGAAAACCATTTCAGGTACTACCTCTTGAAGCTCATCAAGAGAATGCCAAGAGTGTGCAAAGCAGTAATCAAAGCAAAAGGTGGCTACTTTGAAGAACCTAGAATATAAGACATATTTTCAGTTGTTTCACACTTTTTTGTTAAGTATATAATTCCACATGTGTTAATTCATAGTTTTGATGCCTTCAGTGTGAATCTACAATTTTTAAAGTCATGAAAATACAGAAAACTCTTGGAATGAGAAGGTGTGTCCAAACTTTTGGTCTGTACTGTATGTTTAAATGCTGGTATATTAATCAAAAGATAGAACCTGTGGATGTAAAAGCCACCAAAGTAGCTCATGACCATCCAATCAATCTACAAAGACCAATGGCTACAATGATGTAAAATAGTCAGGTCCAGTTTACTGATATGAACACCCCAGTATATAAAATGCAAGTATGGGACATCTGAGGCAGGTGCTTCTCACATGCTGCTCATCTAGAAACATATAAAGGGACTCATGAAATCCCTATGTTAAGGAGATAATATGGGCAATCCACTAGATATACGTCAGCATAAACAGACTACAAGTAAGTGTGGATGTGGTGTCGCCCTGCTTATATCTCCCAATGTTAAACTAGGGATCTCAGTCTCATTCTTAGTGCCAGAGCCCTCTATTTCTGGTAGGCTCCTATGGGCACAATACAAATAGATCTAGGCAGTGCTCAGACACACAGGGCAGCTGGAGGCACTGCATCTCCCAGGTATATGTGCCCCATGAAATATAACACCCTGGTGTCAGAGTAAACTGCACATAGAATTATATTCAGCAGCAAAATTATGTGAAACACCAGCTCTCAGGCACTGCAGCACTCAGGTGCCTAAGTATGCCAGTAACATGAGCTCCAATCAATGGCTATGTATCAGCAAATATAACACCTAAGTCCCTGAGCTAGCTGTAGGTATCGAGTTTCTAATAATTAGTAATAGCTCAGGTAACAATGGCTCATAGCTCTGAGGCAGGTGCTTCTCACATGCTGCTCATCTAGAAGCATATAGAGAGAGGGACTCATGAAATCCCTTTGTTAAGGAGTGGGCAATCCACTAGTTATACCTCAGACTAAGCAGACTATAAGTGAGTGTGGATGTGGTATCTCCCTCCTTCTGCCTCCTAATGTTAAACTAGGGATCTCAGTCTCACTCTCGATGCCAGAGCCCTCTATTTCTGACGGACTCCTATGGGCACAACACAAATTGAGGGAGGCAGTGCTCAGATACCTAGGGCAGCTGGAGGCACTGGATATCCCAGATATATCTTCCCCAAAAAATAAGGCAGTGTCTTATATTATTTTTTTCTCCGAAAAAAGGGCTAGGGCTTATTTTCGGGGTAAGTCTTAATTTTTTCCATGAACAACAATCACAAATTTGATCGCTTTTTATTTCAATTTTTATCAGAGGTGAAACAATGAAAAAACAGCAGTTCGGCAATTTAGATTTTTTTTTTCTGCTACAGCATTCACCATAGAAGTAAAATATTTTTATAAGTTTGTAGAGAAGGCGTTTTCGGACACAGGGATACCTAATGTGTATGTGTTTAACAGTAATATTTTAGTTTTATATGTATTCTAGTGAAAGTGGGGGCTTAAACTTTTATTGTTTTTTTTTTTTCTATCTTTAAATTTTTTTTTTTTTTCATTTACTATTAACCCCTCCTAGGGAGCTTGAACCTATAATCATCCCATAGACTGCAATACAACCTATTGCAGTCTATAGGAGATTATCTGCTTTACTATTGAGGCTGGTCATAGACCAGCCTTAATAGTAATATTCCTATGACAGGCCTGGAAGCCTTCATAAGGCTCCCGGCTGTCAAAGGAACAGATCAGCTCCCGCGATCTCGCCGCACGGGAGCCGACCTGCAATGTAAAAGGTACGGGGCCGGACTTGCCCCAGGGATAGTTCCTCTGCTTTGGGGGTTGGATTTGGGGGCGGGGGGGTCACGGACTGGCACACTCAACAATGCCCGCGATCATAATGGACTCTGATCGCGGGCATTAACTTTGGGTCTCTGCTGTACAGCCCTAGGGACTGTGGGGGGGAGGTCACACTTAACAATGCCCGCGATCAGAGTCCACTGTGATCGCGGGCATTAATTCTGGCCGTTGTGCTACTTTGGTGGGAAGGAGGGGGGGTCACACTAACCAATGCCTGCGATCAGGGTAGACACTGATCGCAGGCATTATCTCCAGGTCTCCACAGAGACCCATTATGGTAGCTATGGTAGCCGCTCTGCAGCAGAGCGGCCACCATCTTTAAGAACCCGGCATCCGCTGTAATCGCATGGCAGATGTCGGGAAGGGGTTAAATGAGCTAGGGCTTATTTTTGGAGTAGGACTTATATTTCAAGCTTATTCCAAAAAACCTGAAAAATCTAGCTAGGGCTTATTTTCGGGGTAGGTCTTATTTTTGGAGAAACACGATAGATAAGTGTAGTCAGTGATACTAGTCTTATCAACACCACTCAACATGCTGATATATACAGTCATGGCCAAAAGTTTTGAGAATGACACAAATATTATATTTTCACATGATCTGCTGCCCTCTGGTTTTTATGTGTGTTTGTCAGATGTTTTTATCACATACAGAAATATAATTGCATTCATATTATGAGTAACAGAAGCTTATATTGACAGTTATAATGAGTTAATGCAGCAAGTCAATATTTGCAGTGTTGACCCTTCTTCTTCAGGACCTCTGCAATTCTCCCTGGCATGCTCTCAATCAACTTCTGGACCAAATCCTGACTGATAGCAGTCCATTCTTGCAGAATCAATGCTTTAATTTTGTCTGAATTTGTTGGTTTTTGTTTGTCCACCCGTCTCTTGATGATTAACCACAAGTTCTCAATGGGATTAAGATCTGGGGAGTTTCCAGGCCATGGACTCAAAATCTCTATGTTTTGTTCCCTGAGCCATTTAGTTATCACCTTTGCTTTATGGCAAGGTGCTCCATCATGCTGGAAAAGGCATTGTTGAGCGCCAAACTGCTCTTGGACGGTTGGGAGAAGTTGCTCTTGGAGGACATTCTGGTACCATTCTTTATTCATGGCTGTGTTTTTAGGCAAGACTGTGAGAGAGCCGATTCCCTTGGCTGAGAAGCAACCCCACACATGAATGGTTTCAGGATGCTTTACAGTTGGCATGAGACAAGACTGGTGGTAGCGCTCACCTCTTCTTCTCCGAATAAGCTGTTTTCCAGATGTTCCAAACAATCGAAAAGGGGATTCATCAGAGAAAATGACTTTACCCCAGTCCTCAGCAGTCCACTCCCTGTACCTTTTGCAGAATATCAGTCTGTCCCTGATGTTTTTTCTGGAGAGAAGTGGCTTCTTTGCTGCCCTCCTTGAGACCAGGCCTTGCTCCAAGAGTCTCCGCCTCACAGTGCGTGCAGATGCACTCACACCTGCCTGCTGCCATTACTCAGCAAGCTCTGCACTGCTGGTAGCCCGATCCCGCAGCTGAAACACTTTTAAGAGACGGTCCTGCCGCTTGCTGGTCTTTCTTGGGCTCCCTGGAGCCTTTTTGGCACCAATGGAACCTCTCTCCTTGAAGTTCTTGATGATGCGATAGATTGTTGACTGAGGTGCAATCTTTCTAGCTGCAATACTCTTCCCAGTTAGGCCATTTTTGTGCAGTGCAATGATGACTGCACGTGTTTCTTTAGAGATAACCATGGTTAACAGAAGAGAAACAATGATGGCAAGCACCAGCCTCCTTTTAAAGTGTCCAGTGGTGTCATTCTTACTTAATCATGACAGATTGATCTCCAGCCCTGTCCTCATCAACACCCACACCTGTGTTAATGGAGCAATCACTGAAACGATGTTAGGTGGTCCTTTTAAGGCAGGGCTGCAATGATGTTGAAATGTGTTTTGGGGGATAAAGTTCATTTTCTAGGCAAATATTGACTTTGCAAGTAATTGCTGTTAAGCTGATCACTCTTTATAACATTCTGGAGTATATGCAAATTGCCATTAGAAAAACTGAAGCAGTAGACTTTGTAAAAATTAATATTTGTATCATTCTCAAAACTTTTGGCCATGACTGTAATGTGGACAGCTACACCAACAGACACCACCAAATGGGACAGCTGTCACCACTTACAAACCCCCCTAAAAAATCCCCCCCCCCCTTTTCACACTAGCATTAGGCTTTCCGTTCTTTGGGTCTGCTTGGGGACCTGAAAAACGGAAAGCTATCACGCTTAAAAAGCAGTTATCCGCGGAAACTATATTATATAGTCTAGTCTATATATTATATAGACTGGATTATAGACTATAATGGGGTCCGCAGGGTTTCCTCCCGGATTTCTCGTTTTTTATGCAAGTTTGGGGATGGAAACGCAGATTGGAGTCCAAGCGCTGCTGCTGTGAACCCAGCCTTAATGTGGTATAAGAAGTCTGCATACATAAACATCCTTAGGCTAAGGATGCACTTAGCAGGCCGCAGCGATAAAGCAACGTGGGAAAAACTGCAGAGGAAATGCATCACGGTTTCTGCTGTGATTTCCAAAAATGCAATGGTTAAAGCGGTTGTCCAGGATACAGTGGGGAAAAAAAAGTATTTAGTCAGCCACCAATTGTGCAAGTTCTCCCACTTAAAAAGTTTTGAGAGGGCTGTAATTGACATCATAGGTAGACATCAACTATGAGAGACAAAATGAGAAAACATATCTAGAAAATCACAGTCTGATTTTTTAAGAATTTATTTGCAAATTATGGTGGAAAATAAGTATTTGGTCAATAACAAAAGTTCATCTCAATACTTTGTTATATATCCTTTGTTGGCAATGACAGAGGTCAAACATTTTCTGTAAGTTTTCACAAGGTTGGCACACACTGTTGCTGGTATGTTGGCCCATTCCTCCATGCAGATCTCCTCTAGAGCAGTGATGTTTTGGGGCTGTTGCTGGGCAACACGGACTTTCAACTCCCTCTAAAGGTTTTCAATGTGGTTGAGATCTGGAGACTGGCTAGGCCACTCCAGGACCTTGAAATGCTTCTTACGAAGCCACTACTTCGTTGCCCTGGCGGTGTGCTTGGGATCATTGTCATGCTGAAAGACCCAGCCATGTTTCATCTTCAATGCCCTTGCTGATAGAAGGAGGATTGCACTCAAAATCTCACGATACATGGCCCCATTCATTCTTTAATGTACACGGATCAGTCATCCTGGTTCCTTTGCAGCGAAACAGCCCCAAAGCATGATGTTGCCACCCCCATGCTTCACAGTAGGTATGGTGTTCTTTGCAACTCAGAATTCACTCTTCTCCAAACACGACGAGTTGTGTTTCTACCAAACAGTTCTACTTTGGTTTCATCTGACCATATGACATTCTCCCAATACTCTTCTGGAACATCCAAATGTTCTCTAGCAAACTTCAGACGGGCCTGGATATATACTGGCTTAAGCAGGGGGACACGTCTGGCACTGCAGGATCTGATTCCCTTGCGGCGTAGTGTGTTACTGATGGTAGCCTTTGTTACGTTAGTCCCAGCTTTCTGCAGGTCATTCACTAGGTCCTCCCGTGTGGTTCTGGGATTTTTGCTCACCGCTCTTGTGATCATTTTGACCCCACGGGGTGAGATCTTGCGTGGAGCCCCTGATTGAGGGAGATTATCAGTGGTCTTGTAGGTCTTCCATTTTCTAATTATTGCTCCCACAGTTGATTTCTTCACACCAAGCTGCTTGCCTATTGCAGATTCAGTCTTCCCACCCTGGTGCAGGTCTACAATTCTGTTTCTGGTGTCCTTCCACAGCTCTTTGGTCTTCACCATAGTGGAGTTTGGAGTGTGACTGTTTTAGGTTGTGGACAGGTGTATTTTATACTGATAACAATTTCAAACAGGTACCATTACTACAGGTAATGAGTGGAGGACAGAGGAGCCTCTTAAAGAAGAAGTTACAGGTCTGTGAGAGCCAGAAATCTTGCTTGTTTGAAGGTGACCAAATACTTATTTTCCACCATAATTTTCAAATAATTTCTTAAAAAAATCATACAATGTGATTTTCTAGATTTGTTTTCTCATTTTGTCTCTCATAGTTGAGGTCTACCTATGATGTCAATTACAGGCCTCTCTCATCTTTTTAAGTGGGAGAACTTCCGCAATTGGTGGCTGACTAAATACTTTTTTTCCCCACTGTAAATGTATATTTTAAACATTAGCCCCCTATGCCCCCCCTCCTCCAACTTTCTAAATAACATTTATTAATAATTTTTCTTAGTTTTTCTGTAATATTTGTAGGTCATGTAGATGTTCCAGGGTATCGGTCTAACGGATACCTGCACCCTGGGAACATCAGTGAAAAGAAGCCCACCCGCCAGCCCCATTAAACTCACTATTTCACTACGTCATTGATGGAAGGCCGCCCCTTCATTTCGTGTGGGTCAAAGAGGAAGTGCCGGCCAGTACATGTCACAAAGAGAAGGTGCCAGCCAGCACCTCTGTACTGTGGGTGGCGGGGAATCCTGCCATCATGTAGCCCCATAAAAAATGGACTGTGCATGCGCAATCCATATTATGCTGTGCAGGAGCCACCATGGAGCATATTATACTGTGTAGGGGCCACTGTGAAGCATATTATATTGTGCAGGGGCCACTGTGGAGCATATTATACTGTGCAGGGGCCACTGTGGAACATTATACTGTGTGGGGGCCACTGTGGAGCATATTATATTGTGCAGGGGCCACTATGGAGCATTATACTGTGCAGGGCCACTGTGGAACATTATACTGTATAGTGGCCACTGTGGATCATATTATACTGTGCAGGGGCCATTAGGGAGCAGTATACTGTGCAGGGGCCACTGTGGAGAATATTATACTGTGTGGGGGCCACTGTGAAGCATATTATACTGTGCAGGGGCTACTGAGCATTATACGATGCAAGGGCCACTGTGGAGCATATTAAACTGTGTAGGGGCCACTGTAAAGCATATTATATTGTGCAGGGGCTACTGTGGAGCATATTATACTGTGCAGGGGCCACTGTGGAACATTATTCTGTGTGGGGGCCACTGTGGAGCATATTATACTGTGCAGGGGCTACTATGGAGCATTATACTGTGCAGGGCCACTGCGGAACATTATACTGTATAGTGGCCACTGTGGAATCATATTATACTGTGCAGAGGCCATTAGGGAGCATTATACTGTGCAGGGAAAACTGTGGAGCATAATATATTATGCAGGGGCCACTATGGAGCATTATACTGTGCAGGGGCTACTGTGGACCATATTATACTGTGCAGTGGCCACTGTGGAGCATATTATACTGTGCATGGGGCTACTAACATTTTTTTTTCTTATAGAAGGTTTTCATAAATATTTTGAAATGTTATTTTTATTTTGATAGAGCTTAATAAATGTTCTATGTTAATTATTCATTTAGGATTTTTAAGACAAATTAATTGAACAATCATCTGCTGTCTTTAGTTATTAGTCTTTGAATTCAGTTGATGGTTCTTACCCTAAATCCTTTTGTGTTCAAGATAAAATTTCATTGTATATTCCCCCCCTTGCCTTTATTCCTCATGAACCTTGTCTGAACAACCCAACCAGACCCTTCTTGGACATTTCAGTCTTCACTGATGTATGCTCTCACCTGTGGTTGAATGTTGTTTCTTTGTTCTTTGTATACAAAATGAAAAATGGTTGTTGGTGTTAATAAAAACAATCTGATTAATATAGAAGAAAACAAAGTTTCAAGTTATATTCCTACTGTTCAACTTGGCCTCTGCAGCATGTCAGTTATACAGTTGAAACCAGAAGTTTACATACACTATATAAAAAGACACATATGTTTTTCTCCTGAGAACACCATCCCAACTGTCAAACACGGGTGTGGCAGCATCATGTTGTGCAGTTGTTTTGCTGCAGGAGGGACTGGTGCACTTCACAAAATAGATGGCATCATGAGGAAAGAACATTATGTGGCAATACTGAAACAACATCTCAAGTCGTCAACCAGGAAGTTAAAGCTTGGGCGCAAATGGGTCTTCCAAATGGACAATGACCTGAAGCATACTGCCAAATTGGTTACAAAGTGGCTTAAGGATAACAAACTCAATGTTTTAGAGTGGCAATCACAAAGCCCTGATGTCAATCCTATTCAAAATTTATGGGCAAAGCTGAAAAGGCAGGTGCGAGCAAGGCGTCCTACAAACATGGCTCAGTTACACCAGTTCTGTCAGGAGGAATGGGCCCAAATTCCTACCAACTATTGTGAGAAGCTTGTGGAAGGATATCCAAAATGTTTGACCCAAGTCGTACAGTTTAAGGGCAATAGTACCAAATACTAATGAAATGTATGTAAACTTTTGACTTTGCAGAAAGTATTAAAAATGCCTTAAAAAATACTCTCTCTCTCATTATTCTGGCATTTGGCAAATATAAATAATTTTGGTAATCCTAATTGACCTAAAATGGGAAAGGTTTATTCTCATTTCATGTCAGATAGTGAGAAAACCATGCATATGTGTCTTTTTATATAGTGTATGTAAACTTCTGGTTTCAACTATATCTACGGAAACGCCGGCGGTTTCCCTATAGATATAATTGAAGCAGAAATTCCACAGAGGAAACCTCTGTGAACTTTCTGTGCAAAGCACTGCGGGAAGAACCGCGATGCGATGCCGCTGTTGCTTTTCCCGCAGCGTTTTTTTGCTGCGAGATGCCACGTGGGGTCTTAACCTTAGTTGGGTTTTCCACAAAAGTAGGTAATGGCATATGACCTGGACTCCCACCAACGCTTTACTGATTCTCCCTGCACAGAGATGCTTCTGCACAGTATTGAATGGGGAGGTACAAAACATACCATTTATGTAAATGGAGCTTCATTAAAATTTTCTGCATAGTCGCTGACCAGAATTATCACTGTGCAAAAAAAAAAAAATAGCAAGGGGAGGCATAAATAAGAAAAATATGAACAACCCCTTCAATTTGCACTATTTATAAGTATTCTTTGCTGTGTTTTGTTTCATATTACTTACTATACTGTATAAGGCATTTAGGCTTAATATAGTCCATATTATATTATACACAGTGTATTATTAATGCTTTCTGGATGTTAGATCAGTAAAGAACCACACTTGTTAGTGGCTACAGTCTGTTGCTTTATGCATGCATATTCCCATTATACACTATTTGAAAGTATTAATATTCTTTCATCTCTCTTGTTATCCTTAGCTGTAAGTGCTAATTGATAAGCTTCTCTTTTCAGAGATTTTCTACATGCATAAATGTGAAGTGTTTTGCTAATAAAGACCACTGGGAACCTACTTAAATCATGAATGCCAAGAAAACATCAAATTCTCTTTGCTGTTCTACATAACAGCAAATGTGAATATTTCAAATATTAACCCACAGCTATATATTTTGAAGTTGATATTTTAAAATAATTTTAAACCTTAATAAGTTTTTCATTAATGGTGCTAAACAGCATGAAAAAATATGATTGTTAATGAAGTATTATCATTGTATTAATGTAATTACCAAGTGGTGCATTTACCTTCATAAAAAGATAATATATTAAAATACATAAATGCTTTCATTATTTTAAATCGACTTTGATTTTTTTAAGCTTATCTTAGCATACACAAAAGTTTTCAAAGTTTTGTTCTTTCCAAGATAACAATATTGTAACAATATTGTTAACAGTTATTAACAACATTAACCCTTTAAGAACGCAGAGTACTTTGTACGTTAATGCTCAGCGACTTTTTTCATATTTTCTCTCCCCGTCTTATAAAATTCATAACTTTTTACTTTTCTTTTGACATAGCTACAGTATATGAGGGCTTATTCTTTGCGTGACGAGTTGTACTTTCATTTGCCACCACTTTGTATAATGTTTTCATTAGCTTTAATTTACATTTTTTGGGGGTTCTATTTCTAATTCTATCATCATTTTTTGCATTTTGTTTTTACAGCGTTCAATCTGCATTAAAAATAACATGGCAGCTTTGTCTGGCGGGTCTTTTCAAATAGGGCGATACCATATTTATATTGGTTTTTATTACATTTCACCGCTTTTTCCACATAAATCACTTTTTGAAAATGAACGATGTTTATTTTTTTTTTTACATGATGTATATTTTAAATATAAAGGTGGGTTTTTTAACTTTTTATTTTTTGTTTATTTATTTTTGTGTGTTTTTACTATGTGTGTTTGTTTTACTCTTTACATGTCCCACAAGAGGACTTAAAGCTGGGGACTCAGATCCCCTGTGCAATGTCCTGCAATACATAGTACTGCAGAACATTGCACAGTAGTTCCTATGGGAACTATGCATAGGCAGTCAGGAGGCCATATAATTAGCACTTCTCACACTACCAAGGAGGTAGTTATTAGGATGAGTCCTTCATATCAAAATAGAGATAAATCCTGTACTATTGTCAACTTTCTATCAAGTTTTGTTGCCAATATTACAAAAGAGTGCCTCCATTTAATCATGATACAGACAGAATCACTGGTATATGCACCGATTTAATTTATTCTGGATCAACCTGATCATATTTCACCCCCTTCTTTTTTCACCACAGGGTTGAGGAGGACCCTTCTGTTTCCGGCTAAGGCATATTTGGTGGGCCTGTTTAATAATCTGCAATGGTTATCCCCTTTGCATAAATCTGCACTCAAGATCATTGGCTTTAAGCTTGAACTCACCTAGATCAGAGCAAGTCCTCCTCATGCGGAGGAATTGCCCTTTCGGAATTCCTCTTTTAAGTGGCTTGGGGTGAAAGCTATCCCACAGCTGGGGATTCACCCCTGTGTTGAAAAAAGAAGGGGTAAAAATGTAATCAGGTTGATCGGGAGTTATGACAAGAGAAGTGGCGAGATCGAACTAATTTAGAACTCCTGCTGGAAGATCTTACAGTTAGATCCTGATATACAGAATCATGTCACTTCTCACCCCTCTATAACATTTAGGATGGGGATGTATATGAAAGATCGTTTTACCCATAATCATCTGGCTCCAATTAGGGACGAGGCTACGTGGCTCATTAGGTCTTTACCGTGTGGAACATACAAGTATGAAAAGTGCAAGGTCTGCAAATTTATTAACAAGAGCACTGCCTTTTGCAGTGCATCCACTGGTAATATTTACCGAAACAGAGATTTTATTAATTGCAGGACTTCTGGAGTAGTATATTTAGTGACATGCACCTGCCCAAAGAAGTACATTGGAAAGACCATACGTGAACTGCAAAGATGCATCTTAGACCACATAGGCAACATCAATAGAAGAGGACCAACCGATTAGTTGTCATGTCTGGGAGGTGCATGGTGGAAACCCCAAAAGTATTTCTTTCCAAGAGAAAGAGGGGATTCGGTTATGCTGCATTTAGCTACACATGCTTTATATGCACCCACATATGAATGAACTTTGGGGAGTAATGAGTCTGATGAATAAATATACTTGATCAGTGTTTATTTACACTAGCCAATGACTGAGCTTTCTTGAACTGTGTCCTGCATTAAGGGACCTGAGCGATCGTGTTGTTTATAGTGTTTACATCTAACAATGGGCGTGTTTGCTATTCAAGAGGCTACTGGTGCCCTGTGATGTCACATCCCTTTAACCCCTTCACGAGCGCACATGGCATGTTTGACCACTGCATCCAAGGTGTTACATCCCCCGATCGGTTATGGAGCATCGGTTAACTGACAGCTAACACCCTGCTCCATAACCGATGCAGGGTTTTAACAACTTAGATGCAGCAGTCAAACATGACCGTGGCATCCAAGGGGTTCCGCCATTTTTCCGCCCACCCGGCTCTCTACAGCCAATAAAAAGCTGTTTTTTGTATGCGATTTGCCGCAATTTAATTTGGATCGAATAGAATCATATTGTGAAATTCGGCGAAGTTGTCTAATCAAATTTTTGAATACTTTGCTCATCTCTAATTCCCACCATCAGGGAATCAGGAACTGCAGTTTTTACTGCAATTTAACTGTAGGACTGTAGATCAATGCCAGGCTGGAATTTTATATAAGTTCTCCTGAGAAAACCATTTCAGTAGAGATAGGGGAAACTCATTGAGATTTATTATAGCTAGCGGCAGGATCATAGTGAATTTTTTATTGAGTTTCACTATTGAATACACACATGGACAAAATTGTTGGTACCCCTCATTTAATGAAAGAAAAACCCACAATGGTCACAGAAATAACTTGAATTTGACAAAAGTAATAATATATAAAAATTCTATGAAAATGAATAAATGAAAGTCAGACATTGCTTTTCAACCATGCTTCAACAGAATTTTTAAAAAAGAAAACTCATGAAACAGGCCTGGACAGAAATGATGGTACCCCTGAAAATAATGTGACTAAAGGGACATGTTAAATCAAGGTGTGTCCACTAATTGGCATCACAGATGTTCACAATCTTATAATCAGTCAGTGGGCCTGTATATAGGGCTACAGATACTCACTCTGCTGTTTGGTGACATGGTGAGTTCTAAGCTCCTTAGACAACTCTTTCCTTGCTGAGTACCACACTCAACAAGGAAAGAGTTGTCTCAGGAGCTTAGAAAGAAAATTATAGACAAGCATGTTAAAGGTAAAGGTTATAAGACCATCTCCAAGCAGCTTGATATTACTGTGACTACAGTTGCACATATTATTCAGAAATTTAAGATCCATGGGACTGTAGCCAACCTCCCTGGACTTGGAAGCAGGAGGAAAATTGATGACAAATCAAAGAGAATGATAATACAAATGGTAACAAAAGAGCCCAGAAAAACTAAAGAGGTTAAAGGTGAACTTCAAGCTCAAGCTCAGTGTCAGATCGCACCATCCGTCGTTGTTTGAGCCAAAGTGGACTTCATGGGAGACGACCAATGAGGACACCATTGTTGAAAACCAATCATAAAAAAGCCAGACTGGAATTTGCCAAACTACATGTTGACAAGCCACAAAGCTTCTGGGAGAAGGTCCTATGGACAGATGAGACAAAAATCGAAAATTTTTGGCAAGGCACATCAGCTCTATGTTCACAGACGGAAAAACAATGAAACATATCTTGAAAAGAAAATACTGTCCCTACTGTGAAACATGGAGGAGGCTCTCTTATGTTCTGGGGCTGCTTTGCTGCATCTGGCACAGGGTGTCTTGAATCTGTGCAGGGTACAATGAAATCTCAAGAATATCAAGGGATTCTAGAGAGAAATGTGCTGCCCAGTGTCAGAAAGCTTGGTCTCAGTCGCAGGTCATGGGTCTTGCAACAGGATAATGACCCAAAACACACAGCTAAAAACACTCAAGAATGACTAAGAGGAAAACATTGGACTATTCTGAAGTGGCCTTCTATGAGCCCTGACCTAAATCCTATTGAGCATCTTTGGAAGGCGCTGAAACATGCCATCTGGAAAAGGCACCCTTCAAACCCGGAAAAGGCACGCTGCAACAAAACATTAAGCTAAGGTTACCATAATTTCTATCCGGGCTTGTTTCATGAGTTTTCTTTTTTTTTAAATTCTGTTGAAGCATGGTTGAAAAGCAATGTCTGACTTTCATTAGTTCATTTTCATAGAATTTTTATATATTATTACTTTTGTCAGATTCAAGTTATTTCTGTGACCATTGTGGGCTTTCCTTTCATTAAACGAGGGGTACCAACAATTTTGTCCACGTGTGTATATGTTTTATGTTCCTGCCAGTATCTGAAGCTTGTAGTACTGGTTCCTTTAATATGATAGTACAGTGGGTACGTAAAGTATTCAGACCACTTTAAATTTTTCACTCTTTGTTTCATTGCAGCCATTTGCTAAAAGCAAAAAAGTTCATTTTATTTCTCATTAATGTATACTCAGCAACCCCATATTGACAGTAAAAAACAGAGATGTAAATATTTTTGCAAATTTATTAAAAAAGAAAAACTAAAATATCACATGGTCATAAGTATTCAGACCCTATGCTGTGACACTCATATTTAACTCACATGCTGTCCATTTCCTTCTGATCCTCCTTGAGATGGTTCTACTCCTTCATTGGAGTCCAGCTGTGTTTAATTAAACTGATTGGACTTGATTATATGGAAACACCTGTCTATATAAGACCTCACAGCTCACAGTGCATGTCAGAGCAAATGAGAATCATGAGGTCAAAGGAACTGCCCAAGGAGCTCAGAGACAGAATTGTGGCAAGGCACAGATCTGGCCAAGGTTACAAAAGAATTTCTGTAGCACTCAAGGTTCCTAAGAGCACTGTGGCCTCCATAATCCTTAAATGGAAGAAGTTTGGGACGACCAGAACTCTTCCTAGACCTGGCTGTCCAGCCAAACTGAGCAATCATGGGAGAAGAGCCTTGGTGAGAGAGGTAAAGAAGAACCCAAAGATCACTGTGGATGAGTTCCAGAGATGCAGTAGGGAGATGGGAGAAAGTTCCACAAAGTCAACTATCACTGCAGCCCTCAACCAGGGCTTTATGGCAGAGTGGCCCGAAGGAAGCCTCTCCTCAGTGCAAGACATATGAAAGCCCACATAGAGTTTGCCAAAAAACACATGTAGGACTCCCAGAATATGAGAAATAAGATTCTCTGGTCTGATGAGACGAAGATTGAACTTTTTGGCATTAATTCTAAGCGGTATGTGTGGAGAAAAACAGGCACTGATCATCACCTGCCTAATACAATCCCAACAGTGAAACATGGTGGTGGCAGCATCATGCTATGGGGGTGTTTTTCAGCTGCAGGGACAGGACGGCTGGTTGCAATTGAAGGAAAGATGAATACGGCCAAGTACAGAGATATCCTGGAAGAAAACCTCTTCCAGAGTGCTCTGGACCTCAGACTGGGCCGAAGGTTCACCTTCCAACAAGACAATGACCCTAAGCACACAGATAAAATAACAAAGGAGTGCCTTCGGAACAACTCTGTGACCATTCTTGACTGGCCCAACCAGAACCCTGACCTCAACCCAATCGAGCATCTCTGGAGAGACCTGAAAATGGCTGTCCACCAACGTTCACCATCCAACCTGACGGAACTGGAGAGGATCTGCAAGGAAGAATGCCAGAGGATCCCCAAATCCAGATGTGAAAAACTTCTTGCATCATTCCCAAGAAGACTCATGGCTGTACTAGCTCAAAAGGGTGCTTCTACTCAATACTGACCATGTGATATTTCAGTTTTTCTTTTTTAATAAATTTGCAAAAATATCCACATTTCTGTTTTTTCTCTGTCAAGATGGGGTGCTGCATGTACATTAATGAGAAATAAAATGAACTTTTTTGCTTTTAGAAAATGGCTGCAATGAAACAAAAAGTGAAAAAAATATAAAGGGGTCTGAATACTTTCCATACCCACTGTAAGTTCCCACTAATTCTCTATTAGGTGATTGTGGGTGTAATAATAGGGAACTGCAACTACACCTGTGTTCAGAGTTGGTGATGAATTAGGAGCTATTTTGTTACCATTTTTGAGTTGCTGGCCTGGAATAAAACACTCTTATGCAGAATAAATCAGATCAGTAGATATACCAGTGATTCTGTATGCCTTATGATCGAATGGAGACACTCTTTTGTAATATTGCCAACAAAACTTGATGGAAAGTCGACAGGGGCATAAATACCGGGGTAGCAGCGGTAGTGGCTGCCACAGGGCCCGGCACATTATGGGGCCCGGAGTCCTGTGGCAGCCGCTACCGCGAACCCCACAAACACTGCTATCATTATATTCGGGGGTCTTTTCAGACCCCTGAGTATAATGATCAGAGGCCCAGGGGAGGTGAGGGAACATAAAAAACACTGTAACATACCTCTCCTGAGCTCCTCAGGCTTCGGGCCTGTTTGGTAACATCCCAGACGTCAGTCGACATAATTATGCATCGTGACGCTGGCCTGGCTCACGTGAGATCTGGTCCAACATTGAAGATGGCCAAAGTAGCGCAACGGAGTGCACCAGAGTCAGGAAGAGGTAGGTAGCATTGTTTTGTTTTTTTTGTATCCTCTGAAAAGACCCCAGAGTATAATAATCATTCATGGGTGGTCCAGTATGGGGCATAATACTGTGTGGAGGGGCCACTATGGCGCATAATACTGTGTGCAGGGGCCACTATGGGGCTTAATACTGTGTGCAGGGGCCACTATGGGGCGTAATACTGTGTGTAGGGGCCACTATGGGGCTTAATACTGTGTATAGGGGCCACTATGGGGCATAATACTGTGTGCAGGGACCACTATGGGGAATAATACTGTGTGCAGGGGCCACTATGGGGAATAATACTGTATGCAGGGGCCACTATGAAGCATAATACTGTGTACAGGGGCCACTATGGGGCATAATAGTGTGTGTAGGGGTAGGGTCCACTATGGCTCATAATAGTTTGCGTAGGAATGTGGTTTGTGTGGGGGGGTGGAAGGTGCGGTCCGAGGTGGGCCCATGTCAAATGTTCGCCTTGGGGCCCAGCCATTCCTAGTTACACCACTGCCTATGTTGATACTGAGAGACTCATCCCAATAATTACCTCCTAGGTAGTGTGAGAATTCCCGATGCATAAGTGGATAGGATAACTCAGCTGCATTACTTCTGACATATAAGGCAGTCCAATGTGTTATACCTGGGGTCATATGTTTTTATGCATATCATTAAAATGTATTAAGTTTTATTTTAGCCATTATTTTTGCTGTGAAATTTCAATTGATCAATTGATCACTTATCCCTTGTAACTAGATGATTAATTTTGTGTCGGTAAAATTAAATATTCAATATGAAGTACTGGTCAGCTGGAAAAAAAATTCAGAATGGCTTTCTTAGGGGCTTTGTTTTATGATGTTCACTGTGCAGCTAAAATGACATGTCACCTGTATTCTATGGGTCGGTATGATTATGGCACCAAATTATCAAATTTATAAAGTTTTGTGATATTTTTTTTTTTTTTTTTACGTTTTAACCCCATTGAAATTTCTTGCAGTCACATTCTTACACCTGTAACTTTTTTGTATTTCCATGTACAGAAATGCATAAGGCATCTTTTTTTGTGGGGCCAGATGTACTTTTTATCCAAATTTTTATGGGAGCTGAAACATTGAAAAAATGGCAGTGTGGCTCTGTTGATTTTTTTTTCCTGCTTCACCTTAATGGAAAAGTATTTTTATAAGTTTGTAGACTGGGCATTTTCCCACACAAGGATATCTGATGTGTATGTGTTTTATGTACTTTTATATCATATTATTTCATTACAAAAAAAAAAAAAAGAACACCTGATGTACACTGAACAGACCATGTTATAGTCAATGAGATCCCTCAGGATCTGTTCACGTCCATCATTTCTAGGATCCTTTGCTGTCTGTTTTTCCATTTTCCTGGTCATGTGCAGATGTGAACATAGGGTAATGTGAATAGAGGGCTCCCTGCTTTTCCCTGATGGCAGATGTGTAGCAAACAAGGATTGGGCAGTTGGATTTCAACATGTCCTGTCCTTTGGTTCTCACAGTTGATTTGCCACTGCCAGAGTTGTCAGGCAGGGCTTACTGTCCTCCCCAATTTAAAATACATGAATGCTGTATGCATAGAGGAGGCTGAGGAGGCTAGCTATTGGAAACAGCTTTCTGAAGTGTATGGTAAGCATAATGAATTTATAGATACTATACGTGCGGTAAGGAAATTTGCTAAATTTATTTTCATTTCTAGAAGTTTTTGCACATATAGTTGGAGAGAGAGAAAGAGTCGTACGTAGGTAGATAGATTATATAAATGTTAAATACCTGTAGATGTTCGGTTTTACGTAATATTATACTTTCATTCATAATCTTTCACACATGCTATTTTTAAATGAGCTGCCAAAATGGCATGAACTGTGACATTAGTTGAAGATTGTATGCATTATAAAGTGTTATCTGCTGACATGAGGGATTTCAATAGAAATTGAGCTTCCATTTGAGCTTGAAAATGAAATCACTGCTGGATTTCCTTTAATCTATTTTCTTGAATGTTTTCCTTCTTTATAATTCAATGCCAATCTCAGAGAATGCAGAAGATGCTGAGTAAAATGTCTAAAGAATCAGCAGGCTGGTTAAAGAGAGCTGACTACTTTAACTGAAAATGACTAGCATCTCATTTTATGTTTTTTTTTTTCATTCACAAACAGCAACATCTCCAGGAGCATGCATTGTATAAGTATAGCATCATTGTTCTTTATCTTTCTATGTCTTTGTGTTTAAATGGGAACAGTCATGTTTTACTTTGCCATACACACAGTTGAATCATTGACATCTCAATCAGCCTTTATTATTCTAGAAACACAGTAGGACGCCTTTTATGTAGACTTTACTGACTACAGATGAATTGATTTCCATTTGGAGCGGAGTTGGAATAGAAAGCACAAATATAAATATCAGGAGAAAGCAAGAAGAACGTGTGGGCACACTGTAGAGCAGCAGGACTGGATTTAATTTTCAATCTATACAACTACACACAAATAGAATGAAAAAGAAGAAAAGTCATTCTCCAGCTTACCTGATTGTCTTCAGAGAATAATATCCAAATATATTCTGAATAACTCCTAATGACCACCATAGAGAGGACATTTTTATACCTTAGAACAAAGAGATCTTTTTTTTTCCCTGTGACATTTTAATATTTGTATGATAACTTTTTTTTTTTTCAGCAAAACTTGCATTTTTTAAGCATGGCATTTTGGGCTACATATAAAATTAGATGATTTTTTTTTTTTTAAATGGCAAGCATGAATAAATTCTATCAATGTTTCTTGCAAATATATATTTACATCATTATATTTATTCGAATGTGAATCTACCACTTCCTTCAAGCATATTCAATAGCTTCCACTGTGTTACAGAGTATATTACAGTGATAAGCAACATCTTTTTTATATTTGTCACTTTTGTAGACTTGCATTTTTTAAGTAGAGCATTTTGGGCTACACATAACATTTTATATACTTTATTTTTTGGAAAATGATAAACATGAATAAATTCTGTTAATGTTATTTGCAAATCTATATTTACATTATTTTATTTATTTGAATGGGAGTCTACCACCTCAAGCATATTGGACTGTCTCCGTGTTACAGAGCATATTACAGTGAAAAATATATCTTTGTAATGTATGTCACTTTTGTAGATTAGGAGAAAAACAACTTTGAAGTTTTATGCAAATGAGGCGCAATGGGGGACAGATTTTCAACTTTCACCCATGTAGTTCTATGATACCTCACTAGCTTGCAGTGTATGATCTTTTGATGCCTAATTCATATACTGTTTATATTGTAAAGAATATATATACAGTACAACAATTTCAACATTTAAAAGAACAAGATTTACAAAAGAATAAAGAAACCTTTTATACTTTGCAAAATCAGCCAACTGAAAAAGGATATACTGTATGCATTATAGACCCAATCCTGAAAATATTGAAATTAACTGTCTGAGGACAATAATTGACTATAATGGTCATGTGTGTAGTAGGGGACATAATCCTGCACCACAGATTGGTGGGGAAGTTTAAATTGGATGCTTTGGAACTAGGGGAAATTTATCAGGTGAGTAAGGGGTCTTTAATTATATTATAACACTTTCCAACTTGGCCCTGTTTTTTATTATATTAAAAAAAACCCTTGAGGCTAAGGACCCACGTAGCGAGCTGCAATCAAAAAACGCTGAGGAGAAGACCGCACCAGAAACACATCGCATTTTTTTCTGCAGCTTCTTTCACCTCTATTAAACCTATAAGGAAATGCCAGCATTTCCATAGGTATAATTGACATGCTGCGATTTTCAAAAATATTGCGGAAAAGCTGTGCTTTCAAAAACACACATTTTTTAAAAAACACAGCATGTCAATTTTACCTGCAGAAATGCTCGATATTTTCCCTATAGAATCAATAGAGGAAAAAAAATGCAAAGAAAACCTTAGCAAAATAAACACATTTAAAAAGATGATGCGTTTCTGCTGTGTTTTTTCTGCAGCGCTTTTTAGCTGTATTCCTCAATGTAGCTTTTCTTCAGCATTTTTTTTTCCGCAATGTGTGGATGGGATTAGCCAGAATCTCATTCACTTTGTTGGTACTGCAAAACGTGGCATTTTTTTTTCTGCTGCGTTTCCACAATGTGGGGCCTTATCCTTAAAAACACTGTGGAAAAGCACAATCCATTTCCGCTGCATTTTTTTAGCAGCATTTTTTAGCTGTGTTCTGCAACTTGGGGCCTTAGCCTTAAAGAGGACCTTTCAAGTCCTCTAACATTTTTGGTGTTATACACTGCTGGAAAGCTGACAGTGTGCTGAATGTCCGGTATGTGCCCTGGTTGCAGAGATATTGATGCTGTTTTGGCACTAATATCACTGCCCTGTTTGGGCAGCTGGCCTCACAGCTCAACGTCATCGGTGGGTGGAGAGAAACATCTTCCTGATGGTACACTTAGCCTCGTTCTGTCAGTGGGGGCATTCCTCACTTTCCAGCGATGACATTGAGGTGTGAGGCCGGAAATCGGTGCTGAAACTAACAGCACTGATATCTCTGGAAGATGACTGTCAGCTATCTAGCAGTATATGACACTGCCAATGTTAGAGGACATGAAAGGTCCTCTTTAAATAAATATTTTAACAGAAAAAAAGTAATAGAAATATGTACGTGCCTTATGAACTATTCAGCCAAGTACTTAAAGCAGCTATTTCTGCATTTTTGTCAGGAAATTATTATTATTTTTTTTTCTAAATGACTCACCTAATACAATCAACTATTGTCTGGCTCTAATTTGGATCTGGTTGAAGTAACTGAGACATGGTTCAAGGATTGTAATGTCTAGGAGATAGCCATACAAGGATACATACTGGCCATTTATGTCAAGGATAATCTCAAATCTACAGTAATTCAGGATACACAAAAAGAGCTCAAGGCTGAAACCCCACATTGTGGAAAAGCAGCGGGTTTGTTTGCTGTGCTGTGGAGCATTTTACAGTATCAGCAAAGTAAATGAGATTCTGACTAATCTCATACACACAATGCAGAAAAGAAAATGCTTCAGAAAAGCTATGTTTTGAAAAAAAAGCTTGCATTTTCCCTATGGGTTTAACCCCTTCCCAACATCTGCCGTAATAGATCAGCGGATGTCGGGTATTTAAATATGGAGGCCACTCAGGAGCTGAGCAGCAGCCATAGCCGCCGGCAGAGACTCGGCGCTAATGCCTTTTGATCCGTGCCCAGCCATTTTACCTGGGATTGCCGGCACCTGGAGTGAGATCCAGGGCTGCCGTCCTATTGGCATGACAGCTTGTCTGCCATTTACTTCTATTGCAGGCTGCTCTATGCAGCCGTCAATAAAAATTATGATATTTTGCAATGCATTGCAATTCATTAGCATTGTAATGCATTGCATTAGTGATCAGACCCCCTGGGGTTCAAAACCCCTAGGGGGTCTAATAAATACTATAAAAAATATAAAAGTACTTAAATACTGTAAAACACATACATATTAGGTTTTCCTGTTTACACAAACACCTGGTATACAAATCTATAAAAATATTTTTCCCATACGGTGAATGCCTTAGCGGAAAAAAAAAAAAAAAGTGCCAAACCGCCATTTTTTGCTGTTTTGCCTCTGATAAAAATTTGAAAGTGATAAAAGCAATAAAAAGTGAGCAAAGCAAAAGATATTCCCCAAAATACAGTACAGACCAAAAGTTTGGACACACCTTCTCATTCCAAGAGTTTTCTGTATTTTCATGACTATAAAAATTGTAGATTCACACTGAAGGCATCAAAACTATGAATTAACACATGTGGAATTATATACTTAACAAAAAAGTGTGAAACAACTGAAAATATGTCTTATATTCTAGGTTCTTCAAAGTAGCCACCTTTTGCTTTGATTACTGCTTTGCACACTCTTGGCATTCTCTTGATGAGCTTCAAGAGGTAGTCACCTGAAATGGTCTTCCAATAGTCTTGAAGGAGTTCCCAGAGATGCTTAGCACTTGTTGGCCCTTTTGCCTTCACTCTGCGGTCCAACTTACCCCAAACCATCTCGATTGGGTTCAGGTCTGGTGACTGTGGAGGCCACGTTATCTGGCCTAGCACCCCATCACTCTCCTTCTTGGTCAAATAGCCCTTACACAGTCTGGAGGTGTGTTTGGGGTCATTGTCCTTTTGAAAAATAAATGATGGTCCAACTAAACGCAAACTGGATAGAATAGCATGCCGCTACAAGATGCTGTGGTAACCATGCTGGTTCAGTATTCCTTCAATTTTGAATAAATCCCCAACAGTGTGACCAGCAAAGCACCCCCACACCATCACACCTCCTCCTCCATGCTTCACGGTGGGAACCAGGCATGTAGAGTCCATTCGTTCACCTTTTCTGCGTCGCACAAAGACACGGTGGTTGGAACCAAAGATCTCAAATTTGGAGTCATCAGACCAAAGCACAGATTTCCACAGGTCTAATGTCCATTCCTTGTGTTCTTTAGCCCAAACAAGTCTCTTCTGCTTGTTGCCTGTCCTTAGCAGTGGTTTCCTAGCAGTTATTTTACCATGAAGGCCTGCTGCACACAGTCTCCTCTTAACAGTTGTTGTAGAGATGTGTCTGCTGCTAGAACTCTGTGTGGCATTGACCTGGTCTCTAATCTGAGCTGCTGTTAACCTGCGATTTCTGAGGCTGGTGACTCGGATGAACTTATCCTCTGCAGCAGAGGTGAATCTTGGTCTTCCTTTCCTGGGGCGGTCCTCATGTGAGCCAGTTTCTTTGTAGCGCTTGATGGTTTTAGCCACTGCACTTGGGGACACTTTCAAAGTTTTCCCAATTTTTTGGAATGACTGACCTTCATTTCTTAAAGTAATGATGGCCACTCGTTTTTCTTTACTTAGCTGCTTTTTTCTTGCCATAATACAAATTCTAACACTCCATTCAGTAGGACTATCAGCTGTGTATCCACCTGACTTCTGAACAACACAACTGATGGTCCCAACCCCATTTATACGACAAGAAATCCCACTTATTAAACCTGACAGGGCACACCTGTGAAGTGAAAACCATTTCAGGTGACTACCTCTTGAAGCTCATCAAGAGAATGCCAAGAGTGTGCAAAGCAGTAATCAAAGCAAAAGGTGGCTACTTTGAAGAACCTAGAATATAAGACATATTTTCAGTTGTTTCACACTTTTTTGTTAAGTATATAATTCCACATGTGTTAATTCATAGTTTTGATGCCTTCAGTGTGAATCTACAATTTTTATAGTCATGAAAATACAGAAAACTCTTGGAATGAGAAGGTGTGTCCAAACTTTTGGTCTGTACTGTATTTTGGGGAATATCTTTTGCTTTGCTCACTTTTTATTGCTTTTATCACTTTCAAATTTTTATCAGAGGCAAAACAGCAAAAAAATGGCGGATTGACACTTTTTTTTTTTTTTTGTGTCCAAACTTTTGGTCTGTACTGTAGTATAACTATAAAGTACACCTGGCACCGCAAAAAAGACGCCCTATGCAAAAACAAAAAACGAAAAATATCACAAGTGGGAAGGGGTTAATAAGGGAAGAAAATCTGCATAGAAAAACTCAGCAAAAATGCACGTGAAAAAAATGAAATGCGTTTTTTAGCTGTATGGGGCCTTAGCCCTAAACTTTCTGGATTTGCATGCAAACTAAGGAAGGAGATTGGTGTGATATAGGCCCCAAAGGCAAATTCTGGGTTTTGATAACTAGCTGGTTGACAAACTTTTTCAAATGACGCTAAGGCCGGGGCCCACGTTGTGAAAATGCTGTGAAAAATATCAGCAGTGGAAATGCTTCAATTTCAAAAACTGTCATATTTTTGTAAATCGCAGCATGGAAAATTATACCTACAGAAACGCTGGTGTTTTCGGTATAGGTATAATAGGAACATAGAGTCCACAAAGGATAACTCTGCAGACTTTCTGTGAAAAGCATTGTGGAAAAAAGTTTGCTAAGTGGAGCCTTATAGGAGTTCACACTACCATTGTAAATGTCTGTTGCTGTCTTCCGTAATAGGATGACAGCAACGGACATTAAACTGTCACAGAGAACTGTCACAGACTGATTGTGTGTCCATTCCCATGGACACTAATGAAAACAACATGACGGAAGCTATTCTTCTGTCATGTTTGTTTACCTTTTTAACGGAAAATAATCGTGCATGCAGTCGTTGAATTTTTGTAAAACGCAGCATGTCATTATACCTATGGAAACATTGGCGTTTTCTGTATAGGTATAATAAGGATTTTCTGTGAAAAGCGCTGAGGAAAAAAACGTGATGCATTTCTGCCGCAGTCTCTTCCGCAGTGCTTAATGGCTCACTACATGAGGCTTTAGTCTTAAAGGTTAAAAATAAATGATTCTCATTTTTTTACTTTTCATAAGTATTCACTAGAAATCTATAGAAAATATGAAAATCTCTAAGTATGGCACTTCTCCTTTCTCCTCATACTATTACTACTGATTTGTAAGTTTTCATCATGGATTTCTAAAATATTGTCTGCCACATTACATTGTCCATTAGTTAAATATGTTTTTTTACAGTAACGTTAAAGTAGAAATGCTCTTTAGTTTTTAATACTTCCAACAGTATTAAACATGAACATGAATAATGAAAACGTGTGAATAAATAATTGGTGGTTATGTCAAACATTTGGCAGAGAACATGCTGAGATTAAAAAAGTATAGTAACGTTTAATGAATAAATGTACTGTGGAGGCCAAGTCTTGTCATAATTTTGAAAAGTGAGTCATTAGGAGATAAGAAGGAACTGAATCCATGTCATATATATATATATATATATATATATATATATATATATATATATATATATATTTATATAAAACTTGAACTTGACTTTTTATTGTAATAGTCTAAATTGTCCAAAAGAAAATGCAGAAATAAACATGATCCAAGGCTCGTAGATAACCAAATTCAAGAAAGGTTACAGCACTCCAATAGTTGTAGTGAAAATATTCTTATGTTATTAGCAAATATTCAGCAATGTTTCAGCAAATGAAACATCTCTGAATGTGTGCTATCAAAATTTACAATTTGTAAAATGCTGCGGAATATGTTGGTGCTATATAAATAAAATGTATTATTATTATTATTATTATTATTATTAAAAGACGATCTTCACCACAACTATTGTAGGGCTATAACCTTTCTTGCATTTCTATACATAGTAACTAAAATGAGTCACCAGGCACCAAGAAGTTGTGGGAATAGAATTAAACTTTGTAAGTGTGAATGTAATGATGATATATGTAACTGATGACAATGTCAGAGTAAAAAGATATGTTTAATAGGGAGAAGTGTACAACTGAAAGGAGGCTGTGGTACCCTGTTGGGTCATCTCTAGCCTGGACACCATATGAGATAATTGTCAAAAATTAAGAACACTTTTATTTTTTAAAGCATTCTTACTTTGCAGCATTTTTTCTAACACCTGCCTAAAACGTTAGCACAGTATTGTATAAAGATGCACCTAGCACAAAATAAATGTTTGTTTCATGATATTGTATTATTGTTTAGTGCTTACTGTATGTGCATAGAGTGGCCACCTAATCACTTTGTATTAACCTCTTAAGAACTAGATCTTTTTGACTAAATTGTAATTAACTGTTTCTGGGGTAAAATAAAAAAGTGTGCTTTTCACCATACGGCTTGAATAACATCATACCTCTATAGACATGCATGTCACAACGGTTTTGGAAATCGCATTGTGTCGGCTGCGCGTATTTTTCGGCAATTTGTCCCATCCACTTTTCAGTGACTATATAATGCTGCGTTTTTTGCCACATGGGGCCCCGGCCTTGTATAGGTTTGTATGTATTGCTCATTTTTTATAGCAAAAATACTTTTCGAAAAAATAATTTGTTTTTTCCATTGCTATCTTCTAAAAGTCAAAACATTTTTATTTTTGAGGGCTTGATTTCTGCGAGACATGCCATGCTATTCATTCTATTCTGGAGTACATATGACATTTTGATTTTTAATTTTTTTGAGACATGGTGATTTTTTTTTTTAACTTTTTTTATGGAGTTTACCATGAATTTATATCAAAGATGATAACTAACTACTATTGTTTATTTATGTTTGACTAATAAAACAGCAGACAAGAAAACCCCCTTTTAAAAAAAAACACAAAACAAAACTTGTATTTGCTGCTCCATGTTCTAAAAGTGTCACTTACTGCCAATGGTGCCTGCTAAGCTCCTAAGCAGACACCATGTTCATGATGTACAAATCAAAATCTGAAATTGGTATAAGGTTGATGTTCCAACAATTAATCTACAACAAAAAATATTTCTAGGTGAACATCTAAAACATAACTTTTATTTGAACAAAAGATACTAAAATAATCAATGAATGATGTATATAAATATGATGTGATACCAATATTGATATTGCTAAAAGACAACCACAATGATCATACTTTTTGCATCCACTTGGGGCAATATAGCACACTGTTTATATTGCATTACATTCACGACTAATGGTCAATATACGTCCAGTGCAAATGCAAATACAATCACAGGTCTAGATGTCTCTCTTATCTATGTGTCCCCTCAGTTTACAGTGGTCTCTATGCGCTTCAATAAATCTGGACAGAATATACCCACCAGCAGCTCTAAAAATTGAAGCTGCTGTTAGTAATAATAATAATAATAATAATAATCCTTTAATAGTCCCACCACAGGGAAATTCAGTGTGTTACAGCAGCAATGATATGCAATGCAAGATAAGAAATACAAATACACATACAATATATAAAAAATGTTCCAAGGTAGACGCGTCCCATTGGTAGTAGACAGACAGGTAGAAAGGTACAGGTAAAGAAGTAGCAGAGGGGGGATGGGGGGAAAGAAATTTCAGTTCTCCATGTGTAATGACCTACGCTTAGGTCGGTGTTGGTTGTACAGCCTGACCACAGCGGGGAGGAAAGACTTCCGATAGCGCTCCTTGTCACACTTAAGGTGAAGCAGTTGGTCACTGACAGTACTGGCCAGCGCTATCACGGTCTCATGCATGGGATGGGACTTATTCTCCCACATGGAGGTCACCATGGACAGTATCCTTCTGTCACCCACCACCTGCACCACCAGGGGGCTCCCCAGGACAGAGTTGGCCCTTCTAATCAGCTTGTCGAGTTTACTTCTATCCCTGGTCGATATACTGCTCCCCCAGCAGGCCACTCCGAAGAAGATGGCTGATGCCATTACCGACTTGAAAAAAGTTCTAAGAAGTGCCATCTGGACTACAAAGGCTCTCAGCCTCCTAAGCAGATACAGCCTGATGTGACCTTTCCTGTACAGGACCTCCATGTGATCTGCCCAGTCCAGCTTATTATTAAGGAGCACACCCAGATACTTATAAGTGTTGACAATCTCGATGCTCGTTCCCTGGATGTCCACTGGTTTAGGAAGGCATCTGCATTTACAAAAGTCCACCAGCATCTCCTTGGTCTTCCCAGCATTAATCCTCAGGAGGTTCCGCTGGCACCAGTACACAAAATCCCTGTTCAGTTCTCTGTTCTCCCTGTCATCTTTGTCTGTGATGAGACCTACTATTGCAGAGTCATCAGAATACTTCTGTAGCAGCTAGATGAGTTGCACCTAAAATCTGCAGTGTACAGTGTGAAGAGGAAAGGGGCAAGAACTGTACCATGGGGTGCCCTCGTATTACAGATCACGGTAACTGACACACAGTCCTGGACTCTCACATACTGAGGTCGATTTGTGAGGTAGTCTAGGATCCAATTGGAGAGGTGGTGGTCCACTCCAGCAAGGGCCAGCTTGTCTCTCAGTAGTCCTGGCTGTATGGTGTTAAAAGCACTGGAGAAATCAAAGAACATTATTCTCTCAGTGTTCCCTGGTTTCTCCAGGTGAGAAAGGGCCCTGTGCAGAAGGTAGATGATGGCATCATCCACCTCAATTCCTGGCCGATAAGCTAATGGGAGAAGGTCCATAGCCGGGCTCACTAGAGGGCAGAGATGTGTGAGAACCAATCTCTCTAAGACCTTCATCAGGTGGGATGTCAATGCTATGGGTCTGTAGTCATTGAGGTCCATAGGATGAGGTTTCTTTGGAACCTGTACCACACAAGAAGATTTCCACAGAACAGGTATTATTTCCCGCTTCAGACTCATATTAAATATATATGTAATAATACTACACAGCTGATCCCCACAAGTCTTAATTAGCCTTGCACTGATGCCATCTGGCCCTGCAGCCTTTTCAACTTTGATCTTTTTCAGCTTCCTTCTCACCTGGGCACATGTGAAGGTCAGACTGTGGTCAGATAATGACAATGGATTTCTGGATATACTGGTCTGGTGGGAAGTAGCCGCAGGGGGTGAAGTCATTGTGGTAGGGGGAACTGAAAGACATGCTGGGGTGGGAGGAGCTGGTGTGTGATTAAATCTATTGAAGAATAGATTTAGTTCGTTAAGATAATTAGCATCTGCTTCCACTTGGGAGTCAGACTGTCTGTGACCCGATATAGACTTAAGGCTCTTCCAGACTGCACTTATATCTTTTCTTTCCATTTGCTTTTTCATTTTAGCCTTATAATTGGCTTTTCCTGCCTGATTTGATGTCTGAGCTCATTTTCTACCTCCCTCAGCCCCTCCTTATCTTTTGCCTTGAATGCCATCTTTTTCTCCTTAAGTAGTGTTTTTATATCAGAATTAATCCATGGTTTGTTGTTGGAGAAGCACCTCACCACTTTTGTGGGTACTGTTGTTATGGATAAAATGTCTATTTTTATATTAACATTAACCAAATGTCTATTTTCTTAAATAAAGCTTATTAGTGTAATTTTCTATGATTTTGCAATGCCTAACTAAAATAACAGCTTGGCAAGATGGCGCCTTGTTCCAGGACTACACCCAGTGATAAGGAACAAAGAGATGACCGAATGAAGGGAGAAGCCGAAAAGTTCGCCAGCTGATAGGTTACATTCAACCCTCCCCCTATGTTTTGCACGTGATGCTCATATTGTCTATATAACCCACTTTTGCTGAAGAATAAATAGGAAAAGTTTATTCACCCTGACTGTGTGTGCAGAGTGTTTATTCTGGAGCGTGCTCAAGATCCTCATCAATTAGGAGAACTGACAATTGACTGATGATACTTTGAAGTATCGATTCAAAACACTGAGTTGTCCACACAAAAATTAATGTAGTTTGTTATGCAGTGTGTGAGTCCTTCTATGTATTCTCCATGAGAATCCTGCAGCACTTCCCATGCGGTTGTGTTAAAACAGTCCCTCAGACCCTCATCACTCTCCTCGGACCATATCCTCATTGTGCGGGTGACAGCTGGTTCCCTATGTACAAGTGGCTTGTACACAGGTCGGAGATGCACTAGGTTGTGATCTGATCTTCTCAGGGGTGGTAGGACTGATGAGTTATATGCCTCCCTCGCATTAGCAAAGAACAAGCCCAATGTTTTGTTATCTCTTGTGGGGCAGGTTACATACTGTGTGAAACTGGGCAGTGTGGATGATGGAGAGAAATGGTTGAAGTCTCCAGACACAAGCAGGAGAGTCTGAGGGTGTAGAGACTGCAACTGGCTCACCATTGCTTGTAGGACCTCAGAGGCAGCGTCAGCTTTCACAGAGGGGGGGGGGGGACATGTGCAGCTATCATGATGACATGCAATAGTTCCATCAGTAATGTAATGGGAACCTTGTTCACTATGAATCCTGCACATCTAGTTATAGAGAGCCACTGATAGTACGGAGAGGCTGAACTGCAGATGTAAAACATAGTTATAATGAGATATATACTATTTGCTCCACTGTGCCTCCTGGTCAGCCCTCCTATAGGTATCCCATTAGTATGACCATTGTGGTTGTCTTTTAGCAATATCAATATTGGTATCACATCATATTTATATAAATCACTCATTGATTATTTTAGTATCTTTTGTTCAAATAAAAGTTACGTTTTAGATGTTTACCTAGAAATATTTTTGTTGTGGATGTTCATGATGTAGCAGTATGTCATGGTATGTTAAAGTAACACTTGCCAAAAAAGACTTATAACATTTCATGGATATGTTACACGTATCCCAAAATTGAGCAAACTAAACATACAATTTATCCCACATAAAACAAACCCTAAGGCTGTGTCCCCACAAAAAGTAATTGTCAACTAAACCAAAGCACCCTAGCTTCTCCAATATAAAATGTGTCAAATTTAAAAAATGGTGTGTGACATTTTCTAGAGTCACTGAAGTAACTACAAAAGAGACTGAACCAATATTAACACATACATATCTTAGACTAAAAACTGAGATAAAACCTCAATCTTCTGAAAAACCCAGAAAAGGCAGCAGCTATTTATACTTCTTAGAAATCAGACTATATAGTCTTTAATTTTTTTTGTTTTTACATCCAAAAATCATAGCTTTTTTATTTTTCCTTTGACACAACTGTATAAGGCTAAGGCTTAAAGCTAGATGCGGGGAAAAAAAAAAACGCTGCAGAAAAAAAAACGTGGAGGAAACACATCACAGTTTTTCCACAGAGTTTTCCTCTGCGGACCCTCTGTCCCTATTATACCGATATGGAAAACACCAGCATTTCAGTAAGTATAATTCACATGCTGCAATTTTCAAAAACGCAGCTTTTCCGCTGCAGATTTTTTCTACAATGTGTGGATGGGATTAGCCAGAATCCCATCCACTTTGCAGGTACTTTAAAACGCTACATTTTCGCAACATGGGGCCTCAGCCTCAATGGGGTTTCCCCATCTCCCTCTCTAATTAACTTTGCCTGTTCTCACTTCTTCCTGTGTTCTTCCACAAGCCTGTGAGTGGGCTTTGACTGATGGACAGAACATTATGAAGTACCTCAGTAGATATAGACATTGCCTTTATCAAAAAAGATAATTTATTATGATTACTAGAAATCTATAATAATGCAGATCAAATATACACAGTAAGTGTATATTACATTACAATGGCTTGGAGAGAAAAAAAATCTTTCATGCTGCCAGGACCGAGACTGAAGAGTGGGAGTGCATTAATCTCAACACTTATCTGTGTGAGATAACAGGAACTGAACAAAATCCCAGTTCGAGCCCTTACATGGGACGAGCAACGGGGATCGATGAGTAAATAGGGCCTGTTACCTGCTGGGGTTACTTGAGCAGGTAATGGTCCATTAAAAAAAAAAAAAAGCAGGGCCCCCCCGAGCCCCCTAAGGTCCCGGGCCCTGGCAGTAGTTACGCCACTGGGCCCACGGGGGGATACACCTGCCCCCTGTAGGCCAGGCTGAGCCTGATCCTGTTAAGGATTTTGCATGGGGCCCAGGAGCTTCTAGAGACATTTCTGCACTACACACATTAAATACAGTGTTGAAGAAATAAACCTTAAATGGACAATTAACAAAATAGTCAAGATAATTTTTGCTCCATCTGTATGCGGTATACATTTTTTTCATAACTTTACAGCAAAAAATATGCCTAATATAATTTCAGTTTTTTTCATTGTTGAGAGCTCACTTAAGGCAAGGGCTACACTACAACTTTGTCCATGACAATCATCAAAAGCCCAAAGTTCTCCAAATCACAACTAGTGTAAATTAATGGGGTCACACATAGATGCCCAACTTGCTGCCACCATGACTCTTAGGCTGGGACCCCCACGTGGTGTTTACGTCATTTTGAAGCTTCCAAAGTGTAGCTTTAAAGTGTACGGACCAGAATTAGGCCGGAATTGGACCAGAAGGTAACTGAAGGTAACAACAAGCCATTAAAAGGAAAACTATTTATTAACTATAGAAATGCTTCTCACTATAATCACTGTTATTCCCATACTTGTAAAAACCACTTTTCCACCCCAAACCAACCATGTCACTAAGAATATCTTTGTCTCTCCGTCTATTCTACCCCATCATCTGACCTTCTCTGCACAGCTACTCACACACCTGCAAGCTTTCCGCCCCAGACACACACAACCTCCCCACACTCTCTCCTATTTACACCTGCTATCCCTCTCCCAGCTACTCCTTACTTCTGGCGACATATCTCCTAATCCTGGACCACCCCAGCACTTTCCTGCTGTCGGATCTTTCCACACAACCGGCATCAGTGCATAGAACCCCCTAAACCTTACACCAATCTTACCCACTCCTGCCCCTCCGCACATCCTCCCCAGTGCACTATGGAATGCTTGCTCTGTACGCAACAAACTTGACTACATCCACAAAATCTTCATTTCTCATAAATTATCATTTCTTGGTATCACAGAAACGTGGATAACACCCTCAGACACCACCTCCTCTGCTTCCCTCCCCTATGGAGGTCTGCGATTCTTGCACACTCCCCGCCCCGACAATAAACCTGATGAAGGTGTTGGCGTACTCCTGCCTGACAATTGCTCCTTCGCCCCAATCCAATCGCTACCTGCTCTCACCCTTCCCTCCTTTGAAGTGCACTCTGTTCGCATTTACTCACCCTCCAACCTCCAACTGGCTTTCATATATTGACCACCAGGACCTACTGCTGCCTTTATCCAACACTTCACCACCTGGCTAATGCACTTCCTATCCACTGACACTCCCACCATCATCATGGGTGATTTCAACATCCCCATTAACATAAACCACCCCCCCCCCGCTTCTAATCTCCTGTCACTCACCGCTTCCTTTGGTCTCTCTCATTGGTCCTCCTCTGCCACCCACACAAAGGGGCACACGGTGGACCTCATATTCACCCGCCTCTGCTCTCTAGTCAACCTCTCTACCTCTCTGTCCACGCTCTCTGACCACAACTTGCTGACATTCTCTACCCTCTCCTCTGTAATAGACCCCCCAACCCCTAAACCAACATGCCCCCACAGGAACCTTAATCGCCTTGACATCTGTATGCTTTCAGACTCTCTCCTAACGCTCGCTGACTCCTCACTCCAGGATGCAGATACCGCTGCTGACTTATACAATACCACCATCACTTCAGCACTTGAATCTGTGGCCCCCTTCACTAACACCAGAGCCCGACCAATCAATAGACAACCATGGCACACTGACCTGACTAAAAAACTGAGACGTGCCTCACGGGTTGCAGAACGCCTCTGGAAGAAAAGTCACTCCTAGGAGGACTTCCTTAGGTATAAAAAGGCAGTTCTTACATTCAAGAATGCACTCACCTCTGCAAAGCAGGTCTACTTCTCCACACTAATATCTGCCCTATCCCGCAACCCCAAACAGCTATTCACTACCTTCAATTCCCTTCTCCATCCTCCTGCGCCCCCTCCAACATCACTTATCACAGCTGAAGACTTTGCCTCTTATTTCAAAAGCAAAATTGACACCATCAGAGACAGTCTTACCCTACACCACCGACAACCACCCCATCCAACTGTCCTGTGCTCTTCATCTTTAACCCGTTTCTCCACCGTCACTGATGAAAAGCTATCCACCCTAATCTCTAAATCCCACCTCACCTCCTGCGCGCTTGACCTGATCCAGTCACATATCATCCCCAAACTATCTGAAATCTTTACTCCTGCCCTAACCCATTTCTTCAACCAATCCCTAACCAATGGATCCTTCCCTTCCGCCTTCAAACATGCTACCGTCACACCTATACTTAAGAAACCCTCCCTCGACCCGTCTTCTCCAGCCAACTATCGCCCCATATCACTGCTCCCCTACACCTCTAAATTGCTGGAGTAACACGTCCACTCCGAACTATCCTCCTATCTCTCGTCCAATGTGCTCTTTGACAGACTACAGTCAGGCTTCAGACTCCATCACTCCACAGAAACTGCCCTAACCAAGGTCACTAATGACCTTCTAACTGCCAAAGCCAAACGTCACTACTCTGCCCTCCTTCTTCTCCATAATTGTGAAGTGGAACAAAAATGATACATGGTTTTCAAAATTTTAATTAAATAAAAATCTGAAAAGTGTGACGTGCAAAAGTATTCAGACCCCCTATATCAATACTTTGTAGAACCACCTTTCGCTGCAATTACAGCTGAAAGTCTTTTGCGGTATGTCTCTACCAGTTTTGCACATCTAAAGACTGAGATTTTTGCCCATTTTTCTTTGCAAAATAGCTCTAGCTCAGCCAGATTGGATGGAGAGTGTCTGTGAACAGCAATTTTCATGTCTTACCACAAATGCTCAATGGGATTTATGTCTGGGCCATTCTAAAACATGAATACTCTTTGATCTAAACCATTCCACTGTAGCTCTGGCTGTATGTTTATTGCCATTGTTTTACTTTAAGGTGAAGCTCCTTTCTAGTCTCAAGTCTTTTGCAGCCTCCAACAGGTTTTCTTCCAGCATTGCCCTGTATTTAGCTCCATCCATCTTCCCATCAACTCTGACCAGCTTCCCTGTCCCTGCTGAAGAAAAGCATCCCCACAGCATGATGCTGCCACCACCATGTTTCACAGTGGTGATGGTGTGTTTAGGATGATGAGCATTGTTACTTTTCCACCACACATAGCGCTTTGCATTTAGGCCAAAAAGTTCAACTTTGGTCTCATCTGACCAGAGCACCTTCACTAGTTGTTACACACAGCTGGACTCTATTAACTAATTAAGTCTTTTTGTGTGCATTCTGCAGCACCGAACAGTGGTCACTGACATACATTTCTGACTGACACCTGCTCAAGTTTTAGCCGCAGTTTTTTTTTTTTTTTGTAATAATCTAAATTTTAGTTAGATTAAGCTAGAATTTCCAAAACATTTTGGATATCGCAGTTTTGGAAATCGCAGCATGTCAATTATACCTCCAGAAATGCCGACGGTTTCCCTATAGGTGTAATTGAAGCAGACTTTGTGTGAAAAGTGCTGTGGGAAAAACCGCGATGTGTTGCCACCCCAGTTTTTCCGCAGCATTTTTTTACTGTAGCCCGCTACGTGGGGCTTTAGCCTTAAGGTAGCTTTTGTAACAAACATTGTAATTACACTACTGTTTGTAAAATTTCAATAAAATGTAGATACAGTGCCTTGTGAAAGTATTTGGCCCCCTTGAACTTTTCAACCTTTTGCCACATTTCAGGCTTCAAACATAAGGATATAAAATTTTAATTTTTTGGTGAAGAATCAACAAGTGGGACACAATCGTGAAGTGGAACAAAATTTATTGGATATTTTAAACTACTGTAAAAAATAAAAAACTGAAAAGTGGGGCGTGCCAAATTATTTGTCCCCCTTAAGTTAATACTTTGTAGCGCCACCTTTTGCTGCGATTACAGTTGCAAGTCGCTTGGGGTATGTCTCTATCAGTTTTGCACATCGAGAGACTGAAATTCTTGCCCATTCTTCCTTGGAAAACAGCTCGAGCTCAGTGAGGTTAGATGGAGAACGTTTGTGAACAACAGTTTTCAGCTATTTCCACAGATTCTCGATTGGATTCAGGTCTGGACTTTGACTTGGCCATTCTAACACCTGGATATGTTTATTTGTGAACCATTGCATTGTAGATTTTGCTTTATGTTTGGGATCATTGTCTTGTTGGAAGATAAATCTCCGTCCCAGTCTCAGGTCTTTTGCAGACTCCAACAGGTTTTCTTCCAGAATGGTCCTGTATTTGGCTCCATCCATCTTCCCATCAATTTTAACCATCTTCCCTGTCCCTGCTGAAGAAAAGCAGGCCCAAACCATGATGCTGCCACCACCATATTTGACAGTGGGACTGGTGTGTTCAGGGTGATGAGCGGTGTTGCTTTTACACGAAAGATATCGTTTTGCATTGTGGCCAAAAAGTTCAATTTTGGTTTCATCTGACCACAGCACCTTCTTCCACATGTTTGGTGTGTCTCCCAGGTGGCTTGTGGCAAACTTTAAACGAGACTTTTTATGGATATCTTTGAGAAATGGCTTTCTTCTCGCCACTCTTCCATAAAGGCCAGATTTGTGCAGTGTATGACTGATTGTTGTCCTATGGACAGACTCTCCCACCTCAGCTGTGATCATGGGCCTCTTGGCTGCATCTCTGATCAGTCTTCTCCTTGTTTGAGATGAAAGTTTAGAGGGACGGCCGGGTCTTGGTAGATTTGCAGTGGTCTGATACTCCTTCCATTTCAATATGATTGCTTGCACAGTGTTCCTTAGGATGTTTAAAGTTTGGGAAATCTTTTTGTATCCAAATCCGGCTTTAAACTTCTCCACAACAGTATCACGGACCTGCCTGGTGTGTTCCTTGGTCTTCATGATGCTCTCTGCGCTTTAAACAGAACCCTGAGACTATCACAGTGCAGGTGCATTTATACGGAGACTTGATTACACACAGGTGGATTATATTTATCATCATCAGTCATCCACGCCCTCATAATCTCTGCTTAGACTACTGTAACACCCTTCTCCATTGCCTCCCAGCAAATACTCTTGCCCCCCTCCAGTCCACCTTAAACTGTGCTGCTCGTTTAATACACCTCTCCCCCTGTTCTTCATCAAACGCTCCCCTTCACTGGCTACCCGTTGCCCAGTGAATAGAGTTCAAACTACTAACACTGACATATAAAGACATCCACAACATGTGCCCTCCATATATCTCCGACCTAATCTCCCGCTACCTGCCCACACGTAACCTCTGATCCTCCAAAGACCTCTTACTCCGCTCTGCTCTTATCCACTCTTCACACAACCATCTCCAAGATTTCTCCCGTGCATCCCCATACTGTGGGACTCATTTCCAAGACACATAAGACCCCCACAGTCACAAGCTTCAGGAAGGCCCTGAAGACTCACCTATTCAGGAAGGCCTACAACCTCCAATAACACTGCTGTCTCAACACCACCACCTGAACAACCTCTACCCCCACCTTTCTGTCTCTATCCCTCTTCCCTCATAGATTGTAAGCCCTTGAGGGCAGAGCCCTGTATCCCACTGTGCCAGTTGGTCACTGTTAGTATTATCTGTTTTGTATATCTTGTGTACCGTATGTTAACCCTCAAATGTAAAGCACCATGGAATTAATGGTGCTATATAAATAAACAACAATAATAATAATAATAATAAACACCACAGAAAAAAACACTGCGTTTTACAGTCACTGCAAGGTGGATGGGATTCTAACGAATCCCAACTACACGTTGTGGAAAAATATGTGCAGCAGACATGCTGCCATTTTCAAAGCAGAAAGTTTCTGTGAAAAGCGCTGCGAGAAAAACCACAATGTGTTGCAACTACGGTTTTCCTGCAGAGCTTTATTGCTGTGGCCCACTATGTGTGTCTTAGCCTTAGTCACAAAAAAAAAATCAAGTACTGATCATAATGTTGCAGTGTGATGTGGCAACCTTTGGACGTATGACCATGTCCTGGCTAAAATCGTTGTTTAGCCCTAGCCTAATACTAAACAATCTTTGGCTAAGGCCCCACGTGATGTCCCGCAGCAAAAAAGTGCTGGGGGAAAAACCACGACGGAAACGCATTGTATAATTGACATGCAGCTTTTCCGCTGATGATTTTTTTCTGCAATTTGTAGATAAGATTAGCCAGAATACCATCCACTTTGCAGGTACTGTGAGGCTAAGGCCCCACGTGACGTCCCACAGCAAAAAAGTGCTGTGGGAAAAACTGCGGCGGCAACGCATCGTTGTTCTTCCTGCAGCATTTGGATAGAAAGTTTACAGAGGTTTCCTCTGCCGACTTTCTGCTTCAATTATACTTATAGGGAAATCGGCGGCATTTCCGTAGGTATAATTGACACGCTACAATTTCCAAAACCGTGACGGATGGGATTCGTTAGATGGCACGTGGGGCCCTGTCCTCAAACACAGTGTTTTTGCTGCGGTGTTTCCACCGTGGCCAAAACGCTGTCTTTTTGCAACGTGGGGTCCTAGCCTTAAGCATTTTTTTTTTTAGATCACAAATAGTGTTTGCTTTCTGTGTATTTCCCAAGGGTACAGACAAAAACTTAATTTGTCCTGCATACTTTCATTTTTTTCCTGGTCTAGAACACCTGTTATATTTATATTTACCTATTATGGTTACTTCCCATAAATAAGAGGTTCATCATGAGATTTCGTTAAACCCACAAAGAAATATAGAAATGTAATTTGCACTCTCTCTTACTCACATAAATGGTTTGTGTGTGCATAAATCAAGTTTTATCCCTCATGTCATGGCCTGCATACTTTGCCAATAATAGTTGACTTTTATGTGCAAGCCAATCTGTTAAACTATGCCAAAACAATATTAAATTAATTTTAAAGCTGACCTTATATGTACATTTTGATTTATTGTACCTCAGTTTATGTGCTTCAATATCATACTGTTGCTTAGCTTGCTTAACCTCAAATCAAAGTATGGGAAAAACATTACAGAGAGTCCCCTTTATGTTTTGGAAAAAAAAAAAAAAAAAAGTGTGAATAGTTTAGGAAAAGTAGGCCAACTATATACAGTGCCTTGCGAAAGTATTCGGCCCCCTTGAACTTTTCAAACTTTTGCCACATTTCAGGCTTCAAACATAAAGATATAAAATTTTAATTTTTTGGTGAAGAATCAACAGCAAGTGGGACACAATTGTGAAGTGGAATGAAATTTATTGGTTATTTTAAACTTTTGCAAAAAAATAAAAAACTGAAAAGTGGAGCGTGCAATATTATTCGGCCCCTTTACTTTCAGTGCAGCAAACTCACTCCAGAAGTTCAGTGAGGATCTCTGAATGATCCAATGTTGTCCTAAATGACTGATGATGATAAATATAATCCACCTGTGTGTAATCAAGTCTCCGTATAAATGCACCTGCTCTGTGATAGTCTCAGGGTTCTGTGTAAAGCGCAGAGAGCATCATGAAGACCAAGGAACACACCAGGAAGGTCCGTGACACTATTGTGGAGAAGTTTAAAGCCGGATTTGGATACAAAAAGATTTCCCAATCTTTAAACATCCCAAGGAGCACTGTGCAAGCGATCATATTGAAATGGAAGGAATATCAGACCACTGCAAATCTACCAAGATCCGGCCGTCCCTCTAAACTTTCATCTCAAACAAGGAGAAGACTGATCAGAGATGCAGCCAAGAGGCCCATGATCACTCTGGATGTACTGCAGAGATCTACAGCTGAGGTGGGAGATTCTGTCCATAGGACAACAATCAGTCATACACTGCACAAATCTGGCCTTTATGGAAGAGTAGCAAGAAGAAAGCCATTTCTCAAAGATATCCATAAAAAGTCTCGTTTAAAGTTTGCCACAAGCCACCTGGGAGACACACCAAACATGTGGAAGAAGGTGCTGTGGTCAGATGAAACCAAAATCGAACTTTTTGGCCACAATGCAAAACGATATGTTTGGCGTAAAAGCAACACCGCTCATCACCCTGAACACACCATCCCCACTGTCAAACATGGTGGTGGCTTCATCATGGTTTGAGCCTGCTTTTCTTCAGCAGGCTCAGGGAAGATGGTTAAAATTGATGGGAAGATGGATGGAGCCAAATACAGGACCATTCTGGAAGAAAACCTGTTGGAGTCTGCAAAAGACCTGAGACTGGGACGGAGATTTATCTTCCAACAAGACAATGATCCCAAACATAAAGCAAAATCTACAATGCAATGGTTCACAAATAAACATATCCAGGTGTTAGAATGGCCAAGTCAAAGTCCAGACCTGAATCCAATCGAGAATCTGTGGAAAGAGCTGAAAACTGCTGTTCACAAACGCTCTCCATCCAACCTCACTGAGCTTGAGCTGTTTTCCAAGGAAGAATGGGTAAGAATTTCAGTTTCTCGACGTGCAAAACTGATAGAGACATACCCCAAGAGACTTGCAACTGTAATTGCAGCAAAAGGTGGCGCTACAAAGTATTAACTTAAGGGGGACGAATAAATTGGCACGCCCCACTTTTCAGTTTTTTATTTTTTACAGTAGTTTAAAATATCCAGTTTTTTATTTTTTACAGTAGTTTAAAATATCCAATAAATTTTGTGTCCCACTTGTTGATTCTTCACCAAAAAATAAAAATTTTATATCCCTTATGTTTGAAGCCTGAAATGTGGCAAAAGGTTGAAAAGTTCAAGGGGGCCGAAATTATTGAAATTTTACAAACAGTAGTGCAATTATAATGTTTGTTACAAAAGCTACCTTAAGGCTAAAGCCCCACGTAGCGGGCTACAGTAAAAAAGTGCTGCGGAAAAACTGGGGTGGCAACACATCGCGGTTTTTCCCACAGCACTTTCCACAGAAAGTCTGCTTCAATTACACCTATAGGGAAACCGTCGGCATCTCTGTAGGTATAATTGACATGCTGTGATTTCCAAAACTGCGATATCCAAAATGTTTTGAAAATTCTAGCTTAATCTAACTAAAATTTAGATTATTACAAAAAAAAAAAAAAAAAAAAACTGCGGCTAAAACTTGAGCAGGTATCAGTCAGAAATGTATGTCAGTGACCACTGTTCGGTGCTGCAGAACGCACACAAAAAGACTTAATTAGTTAATAGAGTCCAGCTGTGTGTAACAACTAGTGAACAAACAGCATTATGAATACCAAGTAACTCACCAGACAGAGCAGAGATATGGTCCTGGAGAAGTTTAAAACAGGGTTAGGTTATAAAAACATATCGAAGCTTTGAGTATCCCAAGGAGCACTGTTCAATCCATCATCCAAAAATGGAAAAAGTATTTTACAACTGCAAACCTACCAAGACATGGTCATCCAACTAAACTGACAGATCAAGCAAGAAGAGCACTGGTCAGAGAAGCAGCCAAGAGGCCCATGGTCTCTCTGGAGGAGCTGCAGAAACCCATAGCTCAGGTGGGAGAATCTGTTCACAGGACAACTATAAGTCGAGCACTCCATAAATTTGGCCTTAATGGAAGAGTGGCAAGAAGAAAACCTTTGTTGAAAGAAAGACATAAGAAATGCCGTTTGCAGTTTGCCACAAGCCATATAGGGGACACAGCAAACATGTGGAAGAAGGTGCTCTGGTCAGATGAGACCAAAGTTTAACTTTTTGGCCTAAATGTAAAGCGCTATGTGTGTTGGAAAAGTAACACAGCTCATCACCCTGAACACACCATTCCCACTGTGAAACATGGTGGTGGCAGCATCATGCTGTGGGGATGCTTTTCTTCAGCAGGGACAGGGAAGCTGGTCAGAGTTGATGGGAAGATGGATGGAGCTAAATACAGGGCAATCCTGCAAAACCTGTTGGAGGCTGCAAAAGACTTGAGACTGGGAAGGAGATTCACCTTAAAGTAAAACTATGGCAATAAACATACAGCCAGAGCTACAGTGGAATGGTTTAGATCAAAGAGTACTCATGTTTTAGAATGGCCCAGACCTAAATCCCATTGAGCATTTGTGGTAAGACATGAAAATTGCTGTTCACAGACACTCTCCATCCAATCTGGCTGAGCTTAAGCTATTTTGCAAAGAAAAATGGGCAAAAATCTCAGTCTTTAGATGTGCAAAACTGGTAGAGACATACCCCAAAAGACTTTCAGCTGTAATTGCATCGAAAGGTGGTTCTACAAAGTATTGATATAGGGGGGCTGAATACTTTTGCACGTCACACTTTTCAGATTTTTATTTGATTAAAATTTTGAAAACCATGTATCATTTTCGTTCTACTTCACAATTATCTGCTACTTTGTGTTGGTCTATCACTTAAAATCTCAATAAAATACATTTAAGTTTGTGGTTGTAAGGTGACAAAATGTGAAAAAATACTTTTGCAAGCCACTGTACATGTTTTAGTCTGGTTCCTATGAGCTTAGCCCTCATTTTTAAGTCTAGTTTTATAGGGAATATGGGCAGACAGTAAATTTCAAAGTCAATTTTAGAAAATAACTTAATGATTTGATTATTTTATGACTCACTTTATGTATTTATCAAATATAGTCATTTAAGCAATGATGGCAGATGCTTTGTATAAAAGTTTCTTCTGTAGCTACGCAATTATTGAAATATTGATAATTTTTAAAGGGTAATTTTATATTGCAGAGAAAAAGCTGTAGCTGCCTGGTTCCTGTGTCTAAACATGTCATTCCATGCTACTACTGTAGTTGTGCATGCATATAAAAAGTGTAGTTATTTATGTGGACGCTTAATGAATTGGAATGGCACTGGAGGGCAGGCAGAGTTTCATAATATGTTTCTGTGTAGTTTAGGCATGATCTCTAGCCATAATACAGAGACACCGCTGAGGAAACTCCTCAGGGACCGAAACGTCTAGTTATTGCGTCTATGGCTCTGCACTACTTCTAAAGTTTTCAAAACACTATTGCCTCAAATAATATAAGAAACTGTCTAAATAAAACTATTTGAAGCATTAAACCAATGAGAGTTATGTGAATCTTTAGTATTTCAGTGTAGCACAGCAAGTCTCCCTTGGTGGTAGTGACGAGGGGGTTGGGGAACTTTCCACCATAAATTTTCAACTGTTACTGAAAGTGCTTGAAAGTGGTGCCACTAACATGGTATCCTGGGTTACAGTGGTTTTTGTGCACATTTTACAATAAGGTTAAAACAGCCATGAGAGCATGACTAATTTCCTCTAAAGTATTTTTTTTCTACAAACCTTATTAGACTACAGTGCTGGCCAAAAGTATTGGCACCTCTGCAATTCTGTCAGATAATACTCAATTTCTTCCAGAAAATGATTGCAATCACAAATGCTTTGGTAATAATATCTTCATTTAATTTGTCTTCAATGGAAAACCACAAAAAGAATTGTCAAAAAGCCAAATTGGATATAATTCCACACCAAACATAAAAAAGGGGGTGGACAAAAGTATTGGCACCCTTTGAAAAATCATGTGATGCTTCTCTAATTTGTGTAATTAACAGCACCTGTTACTTACCTGTGGCACATAACAGGTGGTGGCAATAACTAAATCACACTTGCAGCCAGTTGAAATGGATTAAAGTTGACTCAACCTCTGTCCTGTGTCCTTGTGTGTACCACATTGAGCATGGAGAAAAGAAAGAAGACCTAAGAACTGTCTGAGGACTTGAGAAGCAAAATTGTGAGGAAGCATGAGCAATCTCAAGGCTACAAGTCCATCTCCAAAGACCTGAATGTTCCTGTGTCTACCGTGCCCAGTGTCATCAAGAAGTTTAAAGCCCATGGCACTGTGGCTAACCTCCCTAGATGTGGACGGAAAAGAAAAATTGACGAGAGATTTCAACGAAAGACTGTGCGGATGGTGGCTAAAGAACCTCGACTAACATCCAAACAAGTTCTAGCTGCCCTGCAGTCCGAGGGTACAACAGTGTCAACCCGTACTATACATCGGCGTCTGAATGAAAAGGGACTCTATGTTAGGATACCCAGGAAGACCCCACTTCTGACCCAGAGACATAAAAAAGCCAGGCTGGAGTTTGCCAAAACTTACCTGAGAAAGCCAAAAACTTTTTGGAAGAATGTTCTCTGGTCAGATGAGACAAAAGTAGAGCTTTTTGGGAAAAGGCATTAACATAGAGTTTACAGGAAAAAAAAAGAGGCCTTCAAAGAAAACAACACGGTCCCTACAGTCAAACATGGCGGAGGTTCCCTGATGTTTTGGGGTTGCTTTGCTGCCTCTGGCACTGGACTGCTTGACCGTGTGCATGGCATTATGAAGTCTGAAGACTACCAACAAATTTTGCAGCATAATGTAGGGCCCAGTGTGAGAAAGCTGGGTCTCCCTCAGAGGTCATGGGTCTTCCACACTTCACACTTCAAAAAGCACTAGAAAATGGTTTGAGAGAAAGCACTGGAGACTTCTAAAGTGGCCAGCAATGAGTCCAGACCTGAATCCCATAGAACACCTGTGGAGAGATCTCAAAATGGCAGTTTGGAGAAGGTACCCTTCAAATCTCAGGGACCTGGAGAAATTTGCCAAAGAAGAATGGTCTAAAATTCCAGCAGAGCATTGTAAGAAACTCATTGATGGTTACCGGAAGCGGTTGTACGCAGTTATTTTGTCTAAAGGTTGTGCTACCAAGTATTAGGCTGAGGGTGCCAATACTTTTGTCCGGCCCATTTTTGGAGTTTTGTGTAAAATGATCAATGATTTGACTTTTTTTTCATTCTCTTTTGTGTTTTTTCATTGCAAGCAAAATAAATGAAGATATTATTACCAAAGCATTTGTGATTGCAATCATTTTCTGGAAGAAATTGAGTATTATCTGACAGAATTGCAGGGGTGCCAATACTTTTGGCCAGCACTGTAGTTGCATAGGTCACCTTATGTACAATTGATTTTTTAACCAAAAATTCCATTGTAGTTCAAAATTTTCATATTTTTAAATCCCCATATAGCCTACTTTGGTAGGACAGAATGTGAATATTTTCAAGCTGCCTCTCTCCTAAACAACTCTGCGCCGACATGACTATGTCAGTACAATCACAGTACAAGTACGTCCATTATCCCACTGGAGGGCGTTACAATTGATCAGCTTATATATTTATTCTGCAGTATTATTATTATTAATATTAATAATAATATTTAATATGTTAGTATTCACAAATGGTTACATGATATTGTACAGTACACATGCCATATTGGTACATAGTAATGCAATGTGTATATTGCTGTGTGTTTCACTTATATTATCTTTATGTAAACATTGATGTCCTGTCCATAGTGTATGTTGGTCTCCTGCGCCCCAGGAAAAAATGACGACTGTAAGCAAAAAGGTCATATTTTTCTAAAACAGTTTTTCTATATGCAGCTCTAGCTCTGTATAGTTAGCAGATGCTAACTATTTTGAGGTCAACATATAGATTTTACAACTAGAATAACTGTTAATAGATATTGTCATCTTGTTTGCTTCAGGTTTTCATTTCACATATATTCAATCATTTATAAAATTATATTATTTCTGATGTTAAACACAGAAGTATCAATAACATAGATTCAATTCCCTATATAGTAATTCACCAGCTATAACCTTAGCTGCACAGTTTCTCTTCAAGCTTCAAATGAGCTTTTGATCTGTTGCTAAATATCAATGAGTGACTGATATAAAGTGGATACTAGATAGTGGTTATCAAGTAGGTCAGGTGCTTATTGTGAACTATAGTATCATAGATCTATCATATAATGTGCAGTGAAAGGAGAGCACTTGAATTTTATCGCTTAAATGACATTTAAACTCTCAATATCCAAGACAACTGGGTACTTCATATATTGTTCAATGAAATAGTTAAATATACCTGTGCCAACATTTGTAGGCTCTGTGAATAATTTCAAAAAATGTCATTATAATGTGGTATACAAAACATACGCAGCACTGAGACAGATTGAGTTATAACAGGAGAGCTGTATTTAACCACTAGTTGTTCTGCAACATCTCTTATTAAACTATTTCCCTGGTAAATCCATTTCTTATGCAACTTGAGACTATTTTGTGCTTCTATATATCTGTTGGAGACTGCTTGCTAAGTTGAGTACACACTGTAAGGAACCTAGGTTTGTTTAATGTAAAGTCTATGCAAAACAAACTGCAGTATTAAGAAAACTCTATCACATTGTGCTATCAGAAATAGAAAGTGATTGCATTCATAATTCTCTGTGTGAATACATAAACTGACATTTAGATTCTACAGTGTAATAGAGAGAGAAAGGAAACTCACCAGAAGTCAACTAACAATAAAACCTTTTAATCCCATTCAATCACTTTCTCTAGTGGAAAGCTGTTATGGGAAATATATAAAATCAGACTTATTATTAAGAATTTGTTTAAATAATAACATTCACATCTACAGTAGTGAAAATAATAAAAAATAACAGTAAAATATGACAACTGAAAATTAGTCATGAAAGAGATTATTTAAAAATATGGGACTTTTTTTTTTTTTTTTACAGGGAAAGGCTCTGCTCTCATCTCACAAATCGAGAGTTTATTTTATAACAGCATTTACCTCCCACAGATTGCGTCAACATTTCCATAGTCATACCAATTTGTAAAAAAATATACTGTACTTTATAAATGTTTATGCTGATACTATATGCATCTGCATAACATACATAGTAGCAGAGGACACAACAGCAGGCAAGTAGAAAAAGTATGAGCTAATTATATGCTGAAAGAACACTCTTGTCATCCATCAGGTAAATATGATCATATGGATACACTTTAGCATATGCACTGGGATTTTCTTGGCAAATACACTAAAGGAACTGTAAAAGGAGATGTAAATAGATATTTTCTGATGATAGTGATGAATGTAGACACAAAAATTTGTCTGATTTCATTAGCTATTTCCCTTAAATGGATGCAATATTGCATCCTAACTGCAGTGTTTCTAACTTATTAGTATGTAATGGTATATCCAAATGAATGGCATGGACACAGAATTTGTGCCGTATAATTACCAGTGGCTATTGTCTGAAATATGCAACCAGCACCTCCTGGCCACTTAACTTTGTACATGAAACTGGTATTAGCAAGAGAGAGATCTAAGTAGTTAAACAGAGGGAGTGGATTCTCTTTATCAGGCTATCATTGCCCTTGACATGACTGCTGGATACTATTTAAGAAAATAAAAAAAACCTCCTCCATAGGGAAAAAAAAAAAAACCTTTTCCATTCTAAAAATAAAAAATATTATTAAATGAAAAAAATATCTGATACCATGGGAATTTGAATGACTAGTAGAAAAAAATAACCCATTATTTAAACCACATTGTGCAATTAAAATAATAAAAAAATGACAACTCATTGCAAAATGAGTTGTAATTTACTACCACAACGGTAAATTTGACCAATTGGGGTAAGTTTATTAAGCCTGGCAGTCTCTTCATAAATCTCTAAATCTCTTTGTGCAAAAATGATTATCTATGCCATGTAGGAACTGGCATAGATATTTATTCTAACTTGGACTGAGGCGTCCCGGCCTCGGCTCGTTCTGATCTCTGTTCCATCCACATTCACATCATGTAACAAATGAGGCGGGACTTGCGGCACACATTTGGCACAATAATCACCAAATGTGCGCCTCAACATCATCACTCTATGCCAGAAAACTGGTGTAGGAGGAATGATGAATTAACCACAGTGTATGTGCTTTATGTTGGCTGCAATGAATTAGAGTTCATGGGCAAAAAATTTCTACTCAACTACTAGTCTACAGGAAGAGATTACAGTTACAATACAATATGTCTGATAATAATAAACAAGTTTAATAAACAGGGTTACTGGTAGCAATATAGAATGTTGATTCAAGGGTTCTGTTCAATTGTCAGTAAGGGTCAGAAATGGAATCTTGAAAATTTCAATTTTAGGAAAAATTAGGGTTATGGCTAGAGAGGAGCGAATTTCTCAAGTTCGATTCGAAGTTCCAAAAAAATTTGCTTCGATCCGAATTAACTTACGGTGAATATTGCTAAAAACATCTATTTCCTGGCTTTAGAGAGCCTGTATAGTGGTGTAGAACACTGTGCCTTGCAGTAACATGCAAAGGGAGCCTACTGTGGTAGTGAAACAATACTGTGAGTCAGAATGACATGCACATGACAGGCATCGCTCTTAGAACCACTGCACTCTTCACTAATTTGGACAGTTACGGGGCAGAAACTTGCCAACTAACTCAAGTGTGAAGCCAGCCTTACAGGTCCATGTTAGTGCCAGGTAGAAAGAACCGTGCAGAGGCCCAACATCTTACTGTAGCATGAAAGAGCGCACTCCTTTTACACCCTTGTCTGCCGATTCCACAGAGATGTCTACAGAGTGGCAAGTTGATATAATGTGGAGTTGGCCGCAGCATGAGGAGGCCATACAGTGACCCAGTGGCAGCGGCATTAGGAGGACATACAGTGACCCAGCAGTGGCAGCAGCAAGAGGAGGACTTACAGTAACCCAGTGGCAGAGGTGGAGGCAGTAGCAGCCTTAGGAGAGCATACAGTGACCCAGTGGCTGCAGCATGAGGAGGCCATACAGTGACCCAGTGGCAGTGGCATGAGGAGTATACAGAGTGACCCTGTGGCAGCGGCATGAGGAGGCCATACAGTGACCCAGTGGGAAGCAGCATGAGGAGGACATACAGTGACTCAATTCCTCCCCTGTGTGACTTTCTTTGAGGTATAGAATTGCGTGACACCACTGTGCCCTGCACATGTGGTATGCTGGAGGAGCATAGACCTTATTTAAAGGTGTTTATTAGTGTGGAAACCCATAAGGATGACCATATTTGCCATTTTGTTCCCAGTATAAAGTTTCAGGCCATTTATCAATACAGTATTGTCAATAATTCAGAGCCACAAATCTCTGCCTTTATCATGCTTTTTATATATATTCCAAAAAGCCAGGACAACAGCACTCACCCAAAAACAAGATTATTTATTTACAGTCCAAAGCCAAACAATGTGTTTCGAGGGATAACCCTCTTTGTCAAGTGTATACAAGTTGACACTGCTGCAATGCCTACCAAATACTTTGATTTAACGCTCTTCATAGCTGGTTTTGGCTTCACACAACAGAACCAGGTGAGAGTCCACCATGACTATATCATCTCTGTGCACCCTCCGTGTCTAACTCACAGTATTACGCTATGTGATGCTCGGCGTTTCTTTTTTTCCTAAAGAATACGACACTTTACAAATCAGACATGTCATTTTATGCGGAATAAAATTCCATATAGGGAAAAAAATCTATAGGTGTGACATTTTTATTTTTCTGTTAAAAGAGCTGGCTCTTTTTTTTGTGGAACGAGCTGTGCTTTTTATTGGTACCAATTTGGAGTACAACTTTTTGATCAGTTTTTAAATGCATATTCTGTGAGGCAAGATGGCAAAAAAAAATCATTATTTCCTACAGTTTTTTTTTTTTTTTTTAAGACATTCACTGCATGTTAAATAATGTTTTAGTTTTATTGTACAGGTTTTTATGGACACAGTGGAAAAACCCATACAGTTTTTATTTTTTTATTTTTCACTTTTTAACAGTGATCAGTTTATCAGTTATCGGTGGAATCAAGCAGGTATGTGGCACAGGCACACTCAGGATCGCTGATTAGACCCTGTTATTTAACTGCTAACACCCGTTCAGCTTGGTGCCCACTCAGCTTATGAACCTTCACCATGCTTCTGCCATAATAGTATGGCAGAATGCGAGAAACCCTTCCCTGCTGCACTGTACTATTACATTGTATCTTAGGAAGCGGTAAATATCCAATAAAATGTAAACAAAAAAGTAGGGGAACTAAATGCTACTATTTTTATTTTTTTAAAATAGTTTTCCCTGTCCCTTACGATAGTTTTTACATAGGTGACAAATACTGTTGTGTTGCCTGGGACGAGGCTAGAAACTGTGATGTGAGCAATGTAGTGGCCTTTTTTTTTTTTTTACGCCATTTTTTTTTGTCTTTTTTATACATTGTGCTCCCATATGGTGATAATAGGCTTAGCTGAATTACTTTTTTTTTTCCTGTAACTGATTTTCCCTGTAACTACAGGAATGCAGCCTAATTAGCTACATTATTGTATTACTGTATTAGCTGCTGGTCCTCTAGTACCCAGCAGCTAATACAGTTCCTGGCTCTGGCGGATCACTTGACTACCAGGCCAGAAAGGGAGTTGCATCACGACATCAATGTATGCAAAATGCTAAGTAGCATATACAGTATCATGTGATTGCTGCGGTGCCCCTAAACAATTTGGAGATTTATTTATTTATTTTTTTAATTCCGTTCTTTCTTTTCAAAAGATATTATCCCTGAAAGGTTATATGCAAACTACCTCTGATTCTCCAAATAGCCAATAACCATTTAATTCCTCAGAGAAAATAAAAGGTAACTGCCCACTTGGAGAATCAGAGCTAATTTTCCTACAACCTTCCAGGGGCCATATTTTGTGAACTGATGGATTAAAAAAACAATAAATTGTTCAGTGGCATGACGAAAATCACATTAGATATGTCATTTAGCACTTTGTACTTTATGACAGATTGTTTTTAACTTGTTTGCCATCAAATTAACAATTGCTACAGAGTAGTAGTAAAGTTTGTGTTAAATCTAATAATAGCAAAACAAAAAGTCATTGATAAGATATTAAAACAGTTAAATTAAACTTTGTTGCAACTATTTAACTTATTAAGTGTCAAATTAAATGTAGCCACATCTGCATATATCTCTGAACACACTGAACACAGTGTATCTCCCTCTATTCTATCTCTACTCTTTGTATGCAAGTAAAATTAATAGCAGGCACAAAAGACAAAGGTAAAGCAAGTACTATGTTTCCGCTCTCATTTTACACTATAAAGTTATAAAACAACTTTTCATAAATAAATAATACATATGAAACCTGGCAATATATAATATTTATGCAATGTGTTAAATGGTCTACTTATTGGGATGTTCACCTCCTCCATCTTCGCTCAGACTGTTTATCTGAATTGAATCCATCTTATACTCACCTCACACACAGTCTATGGAGAGGGAGGGGAAGGAGATCTCAATGTACAAAACAGCTAGCTGTTGTTGCCTTAAGGTTACCACCATGCCAACATATGAAGCTTCAGCAGGATTTAAGGGCTTTGATATGCCGATCTAATCAGCAGCACAGGAGGGATATTAAAACTCTGTCCCTAACCTCTCATGTGCCTCCCATTAGTTTATACTTTAATGAGGCTCTGAACTCAGATCATTTGTACTGGGTTTCTGTATTACTGACCATAGGTCTGTTTCTGGAAATTCACTTGACTTCTGATTTTGGCTGTGATGATACCTCTTCGATTGACTTTTTGGCTTGGACACATTCACTCTTCTGATTAATCTGTCTGGTTTACATCTGCCTTGTGAGTTTGTAGTGGGATCTGGTTTAACTTCAGTTTGTATAGTGTTTATACTAGTTCCTGTGGTAATAACTTGGGTCCAAAGTCCGTCTGGCTTCATTGCTGGCACTGGTGAAGACATTTGGGTGCTAAGGATCTATTTCACAGTGCTCTATTGACAGCCATATCCTGCAATTTTTGATATTTTCTCTAGTTATTATATCCTAACAGAGAGTAGTTAATTGATTTATTGCCCAATTCACAGTGCACTAGAGCACAGTTTAGCAGCTGAAGATGTTTGTGTGTCAGCAGCCTCATCCTTCCCCTCATTTATCTTTAAACTCAACTGTAAAGATAACTCAACCTTATAAATGAAGGAAACATATTTCTTTAATAAGATATATTACATAGTTTCTTACATTCACCTGTACTATTCATTTATGAAAAGTCGTTTTATAATTGGAGGCATGCTTCACATGGCGCCATGCGTCACATGGCGCCGCTGAAGTGGCTGCCTGGTCGGCAGCTCTGAGACTCTCTCTCTCTTATTTTTTCTTTCTCTGTCTGTTTTTTATCTCTCTACTTAATGGACTTTACACTATGAAGAAATGAAGAAACAAAGACTTGGAATTGGACCTTTGTGATACTTTTTTTTTTTTGTTTTTATCTGTCTTTTTGTCCTGCTGAAATGGGAACTCTTGTGTCTGCAGGCATTTCTTTTGTCTACACAAGAGAGAAATTACTGCAGCTTAGAGTCACAACAACAGGGCTGCATACCATTTGCCCACCCATCCCCCAAGAACTCTGGAGAAAGAAAAAGCGGGGGAGGGGCTGCAGAGCAGGAACTCTTCAGAGGATTAAAAAGAGGCGTTACCGACCAACTGTTCCCTCCATCATTATGGGCAATGTGAGATCTCTTGCAAACAAGATGGATGAACTAACAGCGCTCACCAGGCACCATCAGGAGTTTCGGGTGTGCAGCATGATGCTACTTACAGAGACTTGGCTCACTGAAGTTACTCCTGAGTCTCTGGTCTCCTTGGATGGTTTTAAACTCCTTCGGGCAGACAGGACAAGGGAGAGCGGTAAGAGGAAAGGAGGGGGGCTGGCAATGTTTGTGAATAATAGATGGTGCAATCCTAGGCACATTGTGATTAAGGAGCAAACTTGCTGTAAGGACATTGAACTATTAGCTGTGAGCATGAGACCTTTCTATCTACCAAGGGAACTATCACATGTCATCGTGATAGCTGCATATGTCCCCCCCTCTGCGAAAGCTGACGCTGCCTGCGAGGTCCTACAAGCCACGCTGAGCCAGTTACAGTCTCAGCACCCCCAGGCCCTCCTTCTTGTGTCTGGCGATTTCAACCATGCCTCGCCATCATCCACACTTCCCAGTTTCACACAGTATGTAACCTGCCACACAAGAGACAACAAAACACTGGACTTGTTCTTTGCCAACGTGAGGGAGGCATATAACTCATCAGCCCTACCGCCCCTGGGAAGATCGGATCACAACCTAGTACATCTCCGACCTGTGTACAAGCCACTTGTACGTAGAGAACCAGCTGTCACCCGCACAGTGAGGATATGGTCCGAGGAGAGTGATGAGGCTCTGAGGGATTGTTTTGACACAACCGCATGGGAAGTGCTGCAGGATTCGTATGGAGAAGATATAGAAGGACTCACACACTGCATAACGGTCTACATTAATTTTTGTGTGGACAACACAGTACCCACAAAAGTGGTGAGGTGCTTCTCCAACAACAAACCATGGATTAACTCTGATATAAAAACACTACTTAAGGAGAAAAAGATGGCATTCAGGACAAGAGATAAGGAGGGGTTGAGGGAAGTACAAAAGGAGCTGAGGCATCTAATCAGGCAAGGAAAAGCCAGTTATAAGGAAAAAATGGAAAAGCAAATGGAAAGAAAAGACATAAGGGGGGTCTGGGAGGGGCTTAAGTCAATTTCGGGTCATAAACAGTCGGTCTGCCAGATTGAGGCAGATGTTAACTGGCTTAATGAACTAAACCTATTCTTCAACAGATTTGATCACACACCAGCTCCTCCCACCCCAGAATGTCCTTCAGCTCCCCTCACCACAATGACTTCACCCCATGTGGCTACTTCCCAACAGACCAGTAAATCCAGAAATCTGTCTTTATCTGACCACAGTCTGACCTTCACACGGGCCCAGGTGAGGAAGGAGATGAAAAAGATCAAAGCGAGGAAAGCCGCAGGGCCAGATGACATCAGTGCAAGGCTAATTAAGACTTGTGGGGACCAGCTGTGTGGTATAATTACATATATGTATAATATGAGCCTGAGGCAGGAAATAGTCCCTGAATTATGGAAATCTTCTTGTGTGGTACCAGTTCCAAAGAAACCTCACCCTATGGACCTCAACGACTACAGACCTGTAGCACTGACATCCCACTTGATGAAGATCTTAGAGAGATTGGTTCTCACACATCTTCGCCCTCTAGTGAGCCCCGCTATGGACCCTCTCCAGTTTGCTTATCGACCGGGCATTGGGGTAGATGATGCCATCATCCACCTTCTGCACAGGGCTTTGTCTCACCTGGAAAAACCAGGGAACACGGTGAGAATAATGTTCTTTGATTTCTCCAGTGCTTTTAACACCATACAGCCCAGGTTACTGAGAGACAAGCTGGGCCTTGCTGGAGTGGACCACCACCTCTCCAACTGGATCCTAGACTACCTCACAAATCGACCTCAATACGTGAGAGCCCAAGACTGTGTGTCAGGTACCGTGATCTGTAATACGGGGGCACCTCAGGGTACGGTTCTCGCCCCTTTCCTCTTCACACTGTACACTGCTGATTTTAGGTGCAACTCATCCAGCTGCTACCTACAGAAGTATTCTGACGACTCTGCAATAGTAGGCCTCATCACAGACGATGATGACAAGGAGTACAGAGAACTGAACCGGTTTTTTGTGGACTGGTGCCACCAGAACCACCTGAAGATTAACGCGGGGAAGACCAAGGAGATGGTGGTGGACTTCCGTAAAGGCAGATGCCCTCCAAAACCAGTGGACATCCTGGGGACGGGCATCGAGATTGTGAACACCTATAAGTACCTGGGTCTGCTCCTTAATAATAAGCTGGACTGGGCAGATCATATGGAGGCCCTGTACCGGAAGGGCCACAGCAGGCTCTACCTGCTTAGGAAGCTGAGAGCCTTTGGAATCCGGGGGGCACTTCTTAGGACTTTCTTCAACTCGGTAGTGGCATCAGCCATCTTCTTTGGAGTGGCCTGCTGGGGGAGCAGTATATCAACCAGGGACAGAAATAAACTTGACAAGCTGATTAGAAGGGCCAGCTCTGTCCTGGGGAGCCCACTGGACCCAGTGCAGGTGGTGGGTGACAGAAGGATACTGTCCGTGGTGAGCTCCATGCGGGAGAATAACTCCCATCCCATGCATGAGACTGTGATTGCGCTGGGCAGTACTGTCAGTGACCGACTGCTCCACCCTAGGTGTGAGAAGGAGCGCTATCGGAAGTCTTTCCTCCCCACCGCGGTTAGGCTGTACAACCAACACCGACCTAAGCGGAGATCATTACACACAGAGAACTGAAATATCTCTCTGCCTGTTAAATCCCCCCCCCCCCTCTGCTACGTCCTATCTGTCTGTCTGCTATTAATGTAATGCCTCTCACCTTGGAACATTCCTGTACATGTTGTATTTGTATTTGTATCTGCTTATCTTATCTTTGCTGCTGTAACACACTGAATTTCCCCACTGTGGGACTATTAAAGGACTATTATTATTATTATTATTATTATTATTATTATTATTATTAACTGCAGCAAGGACATTAGATGGTTTGTGCTGCAATTAAAGCTTCCTACATTACTAAGTGGGGGTTCTGTTTTTCTGAATTGATAAATGATGCATTTTTGGCTGCATGTAGATATTACTAGGAGCAATTAATTGCATATTAATTTCCATAGCTAGCATTGAACTAAACATATCTTATAAAGAGAGAATTTCTTACAGACAGCTGCAAGAAGACACCATGATAATGTCAGGGCAAGAAAATGAAACAGTTACAGATACTATTTTAATTTTTTGTTTTTGACTCCTCGCCTTCCAAAAGCCAGATGAGTCAGAGTGGCTTTGTCATGCTTCTTGTATGGATCCTATCTTAGTTGATTGCCAAATAAAAGATAGAAAAGAAAAATAAGAGGAGGGCTGTTTCCAGTATGTCTTGGTAAAAATAAGCACTGAGATTGTCCTTATACTTGCAAAGATTTGACAATCCCTTAAGTTCAAGGTTTAATTACTTAATTCAGGCACTTAATTCTCTAATAAAAAATATATTCCACCCGCTGCCAAACAATTTGTTAGGTAACACGCTAATAAAAATTAGATCCCATTCACTGTCAACCAATTCTGTCAGGTATGCTGTTAATTAAAGGGTTAATAATTATTGCAGAGATGAACAGATACTGATCAAAGAAAGGCCACCTAGAGAAAGGTGATTAATATGGTTTTGATGATCAAATGACATCATAAAGTTATGCCTGACCTTCTTGTAGTATCATAGGTTTTTATCTTCTCTTAAGTGTGAATGGTTTACAGAAGTATAGCTAAAGGACAAAAAGAGTCATAGAGTGGAGGAAAATAACTTAGAGTGAAAAATAATTTTCAATGCAGCCAGAGCAAGTCTGAATTGAAAAAAAACTAATATAATATATGAAAATGAATGGTTGAAGATTGAACTAAGGAGTGAGAGAAAGATAATTAAAGATATTGAATTTTTAGTTAGTACATTACTCAGAAGCAATATGTAATTGAGAAAATATGCAATTGCGTTCTCACACCAGATGACGATTAGAGATCATATAGCTAGATTGATTAAAGATTATGAAGTTGTACTGTGAGCTTTAAATGAATGATGGCTTTATGGCAAATACCGGATAAAAATAATAAAATGCTTGAATAAAAAAAAAGTGCATACAGAAATTAACATAAAACTGTTTGGTTTAAAAAGACTTTGAATTAGATATAGAAGATGATACTGTTGAATAAAATCTGAGGTAAGTATGGTACACATTACAATTATATTGAATTTAAGGTCTAAACTAAGTTACAATAATAGGACAAAAGTCATGATCCTAAAGAACTGATGTGAAAGTATCACCCACTCTGTATCCTGTGATGTTGATGTATGGCATGATAGATGAAACACCAAAGACTGGATCAAAATTCGTAAGATCAAACTATAGCAATGCAAAGGATTTTCTGCAATCCCTCATCTATCTTGTGTTGTGTTATTACTGATAAAAAAAATGCATCAGAAAGGAAAAGGACACTTTGATTGGATAGTTTGTTCATCTGTTTTTACCCCCTGTGGATGGAACAATAAAATAAGATTTTTTTAGCCCTGGAAAGTGCTGGTTCTTTCTATGTTTTTTTTTTTTTTTTTTGGTTTATCCAGCCTTCAGATGGTCTTTTTACCTGTGCACTTCAGAGGTGAGATGATTTAATTTCTTTTTACCTTCCTTATTGTGTTCTTACTGTCCATACTCCAATCTGACTCTTCCCCCACTCCAGATACCTTTGCAGGATTAATTTCTGATAGATATGAATACAGTCAGTGGCAGAACTACCACAGTTCTTCTTCTTGTATTTACAACAATCAGTCATAACTAGAGATGAGCGAATCGATTCTGCTGAAGTGGAATTTGATCCGAATTTCAGGAAATCTTCGATTCGCCACGATTCTGGATTTCCTAATGCGTCGATGCATCGAATCACATCAAGGTGGAACACAACAAGCCTTTTGCAGTGCAGTACAGCAAAAAAAGTGAAATATCATACACTAATATCTACATGCATCTGTAAAAGAAGCCTTTTTAAAGGCCTTTATTATAAGGGGCTTATTCACTGTTCTTACACAGCATAACATTATTCAGTACTATTGTGCCAAAGCCATATCTGCACGTATCTGTACAAAAAAGCCTTTTTAAAGGCGTTTATTATAAGGGGCTTATTCACTGTTCTTACAAGGCATAACATTATTCAGTACTGTTGTGCCATGAAAACTGAATTATCATGCAATAATATCTGCACTTATCTGTAATCTGTGGGGAAAGACATAACGACCATATTCGCCATTTTGTTACCAGTATAAAGTTGCAGGCAATATTTAAAAACAGTATTGTCAATAAAAATTCAATAATGTAATAATTCTTAGCGTTTATCACTTATTTAAAGGTCTTTATTAGTGTCAAAACACATAAAAAGGACCATATTCGCCATTTTGTTACCAGTATAAAGTTGCAGGCCATTTTTCAATACAGTATTATCAATATTAATTCAATAATTCTTAGCAGTTATCACTTATTTAAAGGTATTTTTTAGTGTCAAAACACATAAAAAGGACCATATTCGCCATTTTGTTACCAGTATAAAGTTGCAGACCATTTTTAAAACAGTATTGTCAATAATAATTCAATAATTCTTAGCAGTTATCACTTATTTAACGGTGTTTATTAGTGTCTAAACCCATAAGGAGGACCATATTTGCCATTTTGTCCCCATTATGCTGATTGAGCCGATACTGCTCCTCCCACTCCCACCCCTACCCCCACCCCCTCCCACAGCTGCCATGCCAGTGCAAGTTGAGCTCTCAGGGTCTCCCCGGTCAGACATGCGAGAGGATGTACGATGGCGCAGATAGGCAGCAGCCAACTTACTACATAGGATATCTCTATAGTAGTTCAGTTTGTCCTCCCTCTCAGCGGGTGTAAAAAAGGCCCCCATTTTCCCCCAGTAGCGAGGGTCTAACATGGTGGAGAGTCAGTAGTCATCCCTCTGCTGAATGGTGACAATTTGGCTGTCACTGTTCAAGGAAGTCAGCATGCTTTGGGCCATTTGCGCAAGTGACTCCGAGGGACTCCCTGCATCCATCTCCACTGCATACTGCCAACGGTGTGTCTGGGTCATCTGCCTCATCATCCTCATCTCCCTCTGGCTGGTTGCTCCTGTTCCTCCTCTCCACCCATTTAGCTACACAATGTTTGTGCTCCAATGTCCTCCTCCTCCAGTTCAGCCCCCACAGGGCTCATGTGGCCTTGAGATGTAGATGCCACATCTCCAGTCCCCTGACCAGAAAAATTGAAAAGCATCTTTTCCAGGATGTGAATCAGTGGAATGACTTTGTTCATCTCGTAGTCCTGGCGACTGACTAACAAAGTGTCCTCCTCAAAGGGAACGAGCAAACGGCAGGTATCGCGCATGAGCTGCCACTGGCTAATGTTAAAGTTACAATTGTGCTAAAGGCACAGGAAACTTGGTGAAAGTTGAAGGAAAGATGAATGCAGCACATTATCAGCAAATACTGGAGGCAAATTTGCACTCATCAGCCAGGAAGCTGCGCATGGGATGTACTTGCACGTTCCAACATGACAACGATCCAAAACACAAGGCCAAGTTGACCTGTCATTGGCTACAGCAAAAGAAAGTGAAGGTTCTGGAGTAGCCATCTCAGTCTCCTGACCTCAATATTATTGTGCCACTCTGGGGAGATCTCAAGCACACAGTACATGCAAGACAGCCGAGGAATTTACAGGAACTGGAGACTTTTTGCCAAGAAGAATGGGCAGTTTTACCATCTGAGAAAATAAGCCTCATCCACAACTACCACAAAAGACTTCAAGCTGTCATTGATGTTAGAGAGGGCAACAATAAATGGCTTCAACCAACCACTAACAATGAGTGGAGAAAAAGTTTTTGTGTTATCATTCATATTCTCTGAAAAAAGGACAAAAACAAAAAAATCTGCCAGGGTATATGAACTTTTTAGCACAACTGTACACAGGGGAGTACCTCTGTCCGCTTGGGTCATAAAGAAATAGTTTATGGATTTTCTCTGTTAATATAGTCGATCCAACACATGGAGGGTGGAATTCCAACGGGTGGAAACATTGCATATCAGCCTATGTTGTGGGAGGCCGTTCTGCAGCTCAAGGAGGGTGTGCTTGGTGGTGTACAAGTGGCTGAAGTGCATGCAAAGTTTCCTTGACATTTTTATGATGTCTTGCAGTTGGGTGGAACACTTGAGGAAACGCTTGACAACCAGATTGAACACGTGCGCCATGCAGGGCGCATGGCTTAGCCCTCCTTGACGAAGCATCAACACTATGTTCTTCCCGTTGTCAGTCACCATGATTCCGATTTTGAGGTATCGCAGAGAAAGCCAGGATTCGATTTCTTGAGGAAGGACACAGACCAATTCCACACCACTGTACTCTGCACATGTGGTATGCTCGAGGAGCACTGTGAATTGTCCCTGCAGTGGAGCCTGAGGAGACAGTGGAGGATGAGGCTGACCAACGGCATGAGAACGTGGAGGCTGAAGCTTCGTCACCTGTCCAAGTTGCTGGTGTGTCTGGGCAGGCACCACATTAACCCAGTGGGCCGTAAATGTCATAAATTGTCCTTGACTGTAGTTACAGCTCCACATGTCGGTGCTGCCGTGAACTTTGGAAAACACCGACAGGCTCAAGGACTGGCCCACCTTCTCTTCTACATATTTGTGCAGGGCTGGTACTGCCTTTTTGGCAAAGAAATTACAGCTTGCGACTCTCCACCTTGGCTCGGCACAAGCCATGAGTTCTTTGAAAGGTGGAGAGTCCACCACTTGGAAAGGGAGTGACTGCAGCACCAGCAACTTGGACAGGAGCACGTTCATCTTCTGCACTGTTGGATGAGTGCACGCATACTGTTGTCTCTTTGAAATCGCTTCTATGATGGATTGCTGGAGCAATGACTGACTAGGAGGAGGAGGAGGAGGAGCATGAGCATCACGACCAGCAGATGATGGGAAGGACACACAGCTTCCTATGGCTGAGGTGGTGGAGCCTTGACTTCCTGAAATGGCGTGCGTGCCTCTGGGTACTGCAGCGGTTGCTGCGGCAGACTGGAACACCACATTGGAGCCACAGCTCTCCCAGGCCACTTTACAGTGACACTGCATATGTTGACGCAGGGCTGTGGTGCCAACATTGGCACCCTGGCCACGCTTTACCTTCTGCCCACAGATTGAACATATGGCCATGTTGACCTCCCCCGGCGGCTTTACAAAAAACTGCCACACCGCCAAGTAGGTGATTTTACCCCCAACACTCCATGTTAACTGACTGCTACCGCCACTGCCTCCGTAAACCCTTGCACCACTGCTTTCCAGGCAGGTAGGCTGCTGCGATGCGGGTGGTCTACCCCGGGCACGTTTAGCTCCCAACCTCCCACTGCTGCCACCCTGCTGACTCCCACCCTGCCTCATGCGCAAGCTGCAACCCTCTTCTCCTGATGACGATGAAGCCCCTCCCGATTACATCATCATCCATTACAGTCTGCAGGTCACTGATGTCCTCCTCAACACCAGCTCTCATGTCACTCTCCTCATCACTACTTGCCTGCTTACCGGAGGAAGCAGCAGATATCTCCTCCAGATCTTAGCTGAGCAGTAGCTGCTGACTGACTCACTGCCTTGGGATAACCTTGGACATTGACCTATCCTTCAAGCCGCACATCCAAACCCTGAATACCTCCTGCCGCCTCCAACTCAAGAACATCCATCGAATCTGCTCCTTCCTCACCCCAGAAACTACAGAGATGCTAGTCCACGCCCTCATAATCTCTTGCTTAGACTACTGTAACACCCTTCTCCAATGCCTCCCAGCAAATACTCTTGCCCCCCCTCCAGTCCACCTTAAAATGTGCCGCTCGCTTAATACACCTCTCACCCTGTTCTTCATCGGCCACTCCCCTCTGCCAATCCCTTCACTGGCTACCCGTTGCCCAGCGAATAGAGTTCAAATTAATAACGCCATCCACAACCTGTCCCCTCCATATATCTCCAACCTAATCTCCCGCTACCTGCCAACACGTAACCTCCGATCCTCCAAAGACCTCCTTCTCCACTCTGCTCTTATCCGCTCTTCACACAACCATCTCCAAGACTTCTCTCGTGCATCCCCCATACTCTGGAACTCATTACCAAGACACATAAGACTGACCCCCACAATCACAAGCTTCAAGAAGGCCCTGAAGACTCACCTATTCAGGAAGGGCTATAACTCCCAATAACACTACTGTCTCTATACCACCACCTGAACAGCCTCTACCCCCACCTTCTGTCTCTATCCTTCTTCCCTCATAGATTGTAAGCCCCTGCAGGCAGGGCCCTGTATCCCACTGTGCCAGTTGGTCACTGTTAGTATTATCTGTTTTGTATATCTTGTGTACCGTATGTAAATTCTCAAATGTAAAGCACCATGGTATAATGGTGCCATATAAATAAACAATAATAATAAATAATGATAATAATACCTCATCCTCACTGTACAGTGGATCTGAGCCCACAGCATAGAGTACTTCTCTAGCTGAGGGAACAGAAAAGAACAGAAGCAAATTGAGGACAGATGAGGGCACAGGGCCTGCTGCTGCCGCAACCCAGTCGGATGAGACCGGAGGATGGGAGTAGTAGTGGTGGTTGCTGTGCCACCTAGCAGGCCGAGCACGCTCCCAATCAGCTCCAGTCCCACTCCTAGGCCGGACAAGGTCAAGGGGGATCCTGCAGCACTACCGGATGGTGGTGGTAGTAGTTCTTTCCCCCGGGGCACTTCCAGTTGAAGAGGAATCTCTCCTACCTGAGCCGGTGTGGTGTTGGTCAGAAGAGCCCTGATGTTAAAGCAGGCACGACTCAGGATTCAGCGTTGCAGGTAAACCAAACAGCCATTTATTTAGGCAACTTGAACAGAAGGGAAACAGCAGCTTCCAGATGGGGGTAGTAGTCCTGCAGTGTCCTAACCCCAGCCTTGGTTCTAGGAGGGTGCCCAAAGACAGTATAGGCTCCACAAGATGGCTTCCTCTACTCCACCTCTGTACCTCTCCCAGCTTGCTATACTGGGGATAGAGTTACAGGGAGTCCTGACAGGGATCTGGTTACCTGGATACTAGGCCTGAATGCGACTCTCCTGTCAGGGTCCTCTCCTGCTCCTCCGGGCACGACACGAATTAAGTCCAGCCACTTGGAAATCTCTTCTCTCTAGCTCTGAGCTGTCTTGAGATGAGCCTGGGGCTGATGTTATCCCTCCTGAGGCTGTGGTAGCGGCGGTTGGCCTTCAGTCCAGTCTGGTGGCAGGTCAGCTCTGCACACCTTGTCTGGCTTGCTGCATACACTGAACTGAACTTCAACTGTCGCCGGGGAGATTATATCTCCTCACAACCCCGCCCCGTGGCCTGTGATAGGCCAGGGCTGAATCCAGTCTGGGTTTGAACACTGCAGGAGGGAAAATACAAAGGGAAAGCTGCACATAAATACACTTAACACAGAACAGAACTTACAGACATAAAACCCAGAGGCACACAGGACAAACACATAAATGCAGTAGCACTCTGGGATGCTGCACTGCCAGGCCATGCCAACTAAGGGTTGTGTCTGATGAACCCACCAACTCTTGTCTGGGAGTGTCTAATGTGTCTTGGGATGAATTGGATGACTGAGTCAACCAGTCTACAACCGTTGGGTTGCTGGTCAAGACACGACCACTACTTGACACTGGGAGCTCAGGCCTCTGTAACTGACCCCTGCTGCCATGCCCCTTTACTCTGCTGCAACCTGTGCCTGTGTCAGAAACATTTAGGCCTGCAACCCTTCCCTGTGCATGGCTTCTTGCTTTTCTGTCTGACATACTGTTCGATGAAAAAACGGAATTGCAAAGGGCAAAAAGGCCTGTTATTTTCTACTTTGAAAAGAATAACAAATATGCCCCTTATTTCTTTCCCCACTAATGAACACCTATAACAAAAGCGTGATAAAGGCAGAGATTTGTGGCTCTGAATTATTGAATTATTGACAATACTGTATTGATAAATGGCCTGCAACTTTATACTGGGAACAAAATGGCGAATATGGTCCTCCTTATCGGTTGCCACACTAATAAACACCTTTAAAAAAGGTGTATGCTCCTCCAGCTTACCACTTGTGCAGGGCACAGCGGTGTCACGCTGTTCTACACCTCGTTTGCCTGGGCAAACAAAGTCACACAGGGGAGGAACTGGGTCACTGTATGTCCTCCTCATGCTGCTTCCCACTGGGTCACTCTGTGTACTCCTCATGCCACTGCCACTGGGTCACTGTATGCTCTCCTCATGCTGCTGCCACTGCTGGGTCACTGTATGTCCTCCTAATGCCGCTTCCACTGGGTCACTGTATGGTATCCTCATGCTGCTGCCAACTCCACATTATGTCGCCTTGCCACTCTGTAGACATCTATGTGGAATCTGTAAACAAGGGTGTAAAAGGAGTGCGCTCTTTCACTCTACAGTAGGATGTTGGGCCTCTGTACGGTTCTTTCTACTAGGCACTAACATGGACCTGTAATGTTGGGTTCACACTTGAGTTAGTTGGACAGTTTTGGCCCCGTAACTGGCCAAATAAGTGAAGTGTGCAGTGGTTCTAAGAGTGATGCCTGTCATGTGCGTGTCATTCTGACTCACAGTATTGTTTCACTAACACAGTAGGCTCCCTATGCGTGTTACTGCAAGGCACAGTGTTCTACACCACTATACATGCTCTCTGAAGCTAGGAAATAGGTGTTTTTTAGCGATATTCGCCGCAAAGTAATTTGGATCGAAGCTAATTTTTTGGAACTTCGAATAGAAGTGCCGAATCGAACTTTTGAGAAATTCGCTCATCTCTAATCATAACATTAAAACTAATATTTTAATGGTCCCTCTTATGCCATCACAACAGTTAAGAACCATAGAGGCATGAACTCAACAAAACTTTTAAGGTGCCTATTAGTATCTGACACCAAAATGCTAGTAGCAAATACTTTGAAAGTATAACCTATATTTGTTGTCACCAATTAAAGCTAGGTAGTGAAACATATGCTACCTTTCTAATTTCTATAATTTTTATTTTCTGTTCATTATTAACAGCAGCCACATCAGACATAGGCAACAATAGTCTGGAGAACTTTCTAGGTATGTTCTGTAGCATGTGCAGAGATTGTTGTATAAGGAGTGAAGAAGTGACCTTCACCTATCGCTGAGCTCCTGATCGGGGGTTTTAACCCATTGGATGCTGCGGTCAAACAAGGGGTTCCACCATGTTTCTGAGCCCCTTGGCACCCCCTGCGTCGAGATCGTGGGGGGTGCCGTTTCCTATTTTCTGCAGCCCGGGGTCTGGCCAGTGACCCCAGGCTGCTACAAGCCCCCAGTACCTGGTTGATTCCGCCTGCAATGCAGGAAGTCAGCCGATGCGTATGCATCAGCTGATTTCCTCTATAGACTGCAATACACATGTATACTCGTGTATTGCATTCTATAGTACTGAACCAGCGATCAGTGCATCGCTGGTTCAGGTGTTCTAATGGCACATATGAAAAAGTAAAAAAAAGTGTAAAAAAACAAAACAATAAAGTGTGTGAAAAAATTAATAAATGAATAAAGCCCCCAAAATTCCCTTTTGCTATATAAAATGAATTATATAAAAAATGATAAAAATTAATAAAAATAATACATATTTGGTATTTCCGCATCTGTAACAACCTGCACAAAATAAAACTGAAAATATTTAACCTACATGGTGAACATCAGGAAAAAAAACAATGGAAAAAAAACACCGGAAGTAATGATTTTTCGCCATCTCACCTTACAAAATATGCTACAAAAAGTGATCAAAAGTCATATGTACCCAAAAACAGGTGAAATACTTAAAGGGTTAACAAACATCCCAATTGCTGTTTTGAATTATTTGAGGGGTGCAGTTTTGAAAACGGGGTGATTTATGGGGGTTTCAAATAGGCCTTTATAATCCCCTTTAGAACTGAAGCGGTCCCTAAAAAATTAGTTTGGGAAATTTTCTTGTATATCTGGAAAATCGCTGTTACACTTGTAAGCCTTCTAACATCCAAAACAAATTAAAATATGATTAAAAGATGATGCCAATATAAAGCAGAGATACAGTATATACAGTATATACATACACTATATTTAAATACAGCCTCTATGTTCAAGAATATAACTACTATAACACTGTCTCTTAAGTACAAGAATATAATATTGCATTTTTTGTATAAGAATATAACTACCATAATACTACCTCCTATGTACAACAATAAAATTACTATACTACTGCCTCTTATGTACAAGAATATAACTTATAACTATTATAATATTGCTTTTTTGTACAAGAATATAACTACCATGGGGGTGTGGCCAGTAGTCGGAGCAACCAGACGCACTCACCCGGAGCTCCGGCCTACATACGAATCCACCGCGAATCTTATTCATCGCAGCCACCACAGTTCATAGAGGCCTCAGGAGTCTTCCACCGCACCCAGTGCATGCTTTTGAAGGCTCCGCTCAAGTCTTTGAGTCTCGGAAGTCCCGCTGTGCTGCCTACGGCGCTGCCTGCTCCGACCGCCATCTTGAAACTGCTTCCTAGCCCACAACTCCTGAGTCGCGGGTGGCCAGTAGCTACAGGGGAGCCATCCACACGCCGGCAGTGCCACTGACACCTGAGGCGATGATCCTGAGGTGCATTGGGTACCAACCCTGCCCACATCACCAACGGAGGGAGTTTTGGCCTGCCGCTCCACCATCTTGAAATCTATTACAGCTGCTACCACGCATCCCAGGATGGCCTACTGATAAGCCACAATCACCGCTGCCACCTACAACAACAGTTTCCTCGTGTCCAAACACCGCCTGGGGGGAACAGACTGACATCTGGCTTTGGGCCCCATATAGTTCCCGGGTACCCTACAGCCCTCGGGTTGCTCCTCCAGGCGGGACCTGTGGTGGGGTGAAGGGAGTGCTGAACCCCTACTCCAACATCAGGAGGGGCTCCGCACCTTCCCCCGTTCCGCTGAAGAACCCCTGGAAGACGAGCCAGTGTGCAGAATAACCCTGCCTGTCGCCCTCACCTGCTGACACAGGACTGTGACTGCTTATTGTTACTTATCTATCTTATACTCCTTGCATTTACTGACCTGACACCTGCAGCATAGCCTCATGATACGCGGGTAGCCCCTCGGTGATACCCTAGCCATGGCCTGACATCCTTTTACTATAGCCGAGATGGTGAAGATTGGTAACCCAAAAGGGGCTGAGACATCTAGCACCCCCAAACTTTCAAAACCTCAGGGTGATCTACAGAAATATCTGAAGAAAAAGTCACCTGCACGTTCTCTTAAAATGCTTGAATCTTCTACAGGAGACGAACCCTCTGATGATACTGAAATGGACATCACTGTGGAACATGAAGTGGAAGACCCACAGCCTACCCTTATTACCAAAACCTTTTTGCGTAAGACGCTAGCTTCTGCACTTCAACCAGTGCTCTCTGAGCTGACAGCAGCGAGAGATCCAGCAATTTGGGAAGCGAGTTGACATGCTAGAAGCCACTTGTGCTGACCTCGCCTCCACCTCTGAGGTAATGGCTAACCACATCTCGCAGGATACCGATCACCTCAACAGGGCATTTTCTCTTATCGAAGATCAAGAGAAAAGGAGTAGACGCAAAAACATTCGCTTCAAGGGTATTCCGGAATCAGAACCTCTGGAGTCACTGTCGCAGATTGCTTCGTCCATTTTCACAACCCTGCTGGGCGCAGAAAGAGCCGCTCAGATCACGATCGAGAGGATCCATAGAGCTCTCCAGCCTCGTCCTAAACCATCTGCATGTTATCTGCAGCCTTCTCTCCTATGTCGACACCTCAGCTATTTTGAGAGCCGCCAGACATAAAGATCAACTGCGACACGACAACGCTGAAATTCATATTTACCAAGATATTGCTCCCTCCACTCTGGCGAAAAGAAGAATCCTAAAACCGGTCCTGGAGGTGCGGAGAGCTTGAAATATCTTCTATTCCTGGCTGTTCCCTTTCGGTCTGGTGGTCTCTCATGGTGGGCGCCGCCTTGTCATCTCGACACCTGGAGACCTGGAGAAATTGTGGTGGATGCTGGAAATGCAACCTCTTGTTATCCCCTTGTGGCTTCCCTCCAAGACGATTGCAGTCCTTCCTCTACAGCGGGGACTGGAATCAGAAGCTGTGAGTTCTGGTCCAAAGCCACCCAGATTGCAGAAGATGTTGAAACCTCAGTTGTGACTGCTTCTCTCTGGGGCAGGGTTTGCCTGTTTGTCTTCGTGAGTTTTCTGGCCTAGAACCTGAATTGTGTTCTCCTGTTTGAATTTGTAGACTTTCTACTATACTTTGTCAGTTACTATTTCTTCTCTCTGTGAACTAGCGGCCGAGCTATTTTCCTTTGATGACTCTTTCTGGTCTCTCTATCTCTGGGACTTGGCTGCTGGATCCACAGACACTTCCCAAGTGAGGGAGTGGGTGTCCTTAACGGCCTGTAATCTCTTGGATGCTGTCCCCTGATCTCGGCTTAACTGATTAATGTACTTCTTTTAGTTTGCACCTAGCGGGTGTTCTCTGTTCTAATATTTTACAGTTGCCTCTGCTGGGCTGTCCTGCTGCCTCTTCCTTCTCATATTGTTTAGGCAATTATTTAGCAGTCTTACTGCACCTATCCTCCTCCTTAGGTGCGGGGTTGAGCTGCTGGACTGTGCAGTAAATAAACTCACTGCACTCGTTTACTGCTTTAAACATTGTGTATTGTTACCAGGCTTGTACGCAGTTTGTTTGCTAATAGAGTTATTTCGTTGACTGGTATAGACTATTCTCATCCCCTCCCCTGATTCCCTTTCTCCACTGCACTCACTACTCCTCGCCTATTTTTTCACTTAATTTGTACTTACCCCTGGTAATGCCCATTCAGTTCACCATGTCTCAATTCACTGTTACCACTTACAACATTAAAGGCTTTAACTCCCCTGACAAACGTCATCATGTCCTACTACTGTTGAGAAAGCTTAAGACAGATATACTGTTTCTGCAAGAGACCCACTTTAAGAATGCCCGAATACCTAAATTGCACACCTGTTATTTTTTACAATGGTTCCATAGCTGTAGCACGAACTCCTCTTCCAGGGGTGTTTCGATAGCCCTTCACCACGCCCTTCCATTTAAACTTAAAGCCAAATTTCAGGTTGGAGAAGGTCGAGTTTTATTTTTGAAGGGTGAACTGGCCTCATCCATGTTCACCTCCCCCGGCAGCTTAACAAAAAACTGCCACACCGTTGAGTAGGTGATTTTACCCCCAACACTCCGCACTAACTAACTGCTACCAACATTGCCTCTGTGAACCCTTGCACCACTGCTTCCCTGGCAGGTAGGCTGCTGCAAAGCGGGTGGTCTACCCCGGGCATATTTAGCTCCCGACCTCCCACTGCTGCCATCTGGCTGACACCGCCGCTGCCTCATGTGCAAGCTGCAAGCTCTTCTCCTGATGACGATGAAGCCCCTTCGTCACCTGGCTCCCAATTATGATCAGCTACATCGTCATCCACTACTGTCTACTGGTCACTGATGTCCTCCTCAACACCAGCTCCCACGCCACTCTCCTCATCACTACTTGCCCACCTACAGGAAGAAGTGGCGAATGTCTCTTCCAGATCTTTGCTGAGCAGTAGCTGCTGACTGTCCTCTAGTACCTCCTCCTCACTGTATCGTGGATCTGAGCCCACAGCATAGAGTATTTCTCTAGCTGAGGGAACAGAAAAGGACAGAGGCAGGTTGAGGACAGGTGAGGGCACAGGGCCTGCTGCAGGGCCATGCCAACTAAGGGTTGTGTCTGACGAACCCACCGAATCTTGGCTGGGGGTGTCTGATATGACTTGGGATGAAGTGGATGACCGAGTCAACCAGTCTACAACCGTTGGGTTGCTGGCCAAGACACGACCGCTACTTGACACTGGGAGCTCAGGCCTCTGTAATTGATCCCTGCTGCCACGCCCCCTTACTCTGCTGCGACCTATGCCTGCGCCAGAAACATTTATGCCTGTGGCCCTCCCCTGTGCATGGCTTCTCGCTTTTCTTTCTGGCATACTGTTCGATGGAAAAACGTAATTACTAAGGAAATAAATACAGGGCAAAAAGGCCTGTAATTTTCTACTTTAAAGTGAACGGCATATATGCCCCTTATTTCTTTCCCCACTAATGAATGCCTATAAAAAAAAAAGCATGATAAAGGCAGAGATTAGTGGCTAAGAATTATTGATTTTTGCCAATACTGTATTGAGAAATGGCCTGCAACTTTATACCGGGAACAAAATGGCGAATATGGTCCTTATGTGTTTCCACACTAATAAACACCTTTTAATAAGTTTTAGGATAACCGCTAAGAATTATTGATTTTTGCCAATACTGTATTGATGAATGGCCAGCAACTTTATACTGGGAACAAAATGGCGAATATGGTCCTTATGTGGTTCCACACTAGTAAACACCTTTAAATAAGTGATAACCGCTAAGAATTATTGAATTATTGATTTTTGACAATACTGTATTGATAAATAGCTAGCTACTTTATACTGGGAATAAAATGGCGAATATGGTCCTTATGTGGTTCCACACTAGTAAACACCTTTAAATAAGTCATAACAGCTAAGAATTATTGAATTATTGATTTTTGCCAATACTGTATTGATAAATGGCCAGCAACTTTATACTGGGAACAAAATGGCAAATATGGTCCTTATGTGTTTCCACACTAGTAAACACCTTTAAATAAGTGATAACCGCTAAGAATTATTGAATTATTGAATTATTGATTTTTGACAATACTGTATCGATAAATAGCCAGCTACTTTATACTGGGAATAAAATGGCGAATATGGTCCTTATGGTTTTCCACACTAATAAACACCTTTAAATAAGTGATAACTGCTAAGAATTATTGAATTATTAATTTTTGACAATAATATATTGATAAATGGCCAGCAATTTTATACTGGGAACAAAATGGCGAATATGGTCGTTATGTCTTTCCCCACTAATAAACACCTTTAAATAAGTGTTAGGATAACAGCTAACTGCACAGATCAGTGGCTATTATTGAATTTTGCCACTACTGTATAGAGAAATGGCCTGTAATTTTATACTCTGAACAAAATGTCGAATATGCCCTTTATTTGTTTCCATACTAATAAATGCCTTGAAAAAGGCGGTAGAACAAATAACTGCGGACATTAGTGGGTGATAGTTCAGTTTTCTTTGGCACAGTAGTACTGACAAATGGCCTGTAATGTTATGCTTTGGAAGAACAGTGAATAAGCCCTCTTATAATAAACACATTGAAAAAGGCATTAGAATAGATGACTGTAGAGATAACTGGATGAGAATTCAGTTTGCTTTGGAACAGTAGTACTGACATATGGCCTGTAATGTTATGCTTTGGAAGAACAGTGAATAAGCCCCTTATTATAAACGCCTTGAAAAAGGCATTTATTACAGATAAGTGCAGATATTAGTGGATGATAATTAACTGTTTTTTACTGTACTGCACTGCAAAAGGCTTGTTGTGTTCCACCTTGAAGACACAGGTATGAGTAATGAGCAGTGAGTGCTGCAATGTATATTAAAATTCTTACTGTAAATGACGCTGAAACCACCCCAAATTCTTCTTTCAATTCCTCCCTATCCTTTTCCTACAGTTCCAAGGCTCTTTACCTGAACTTTTGTCTGTTTTGTAAGTCTTTCCCTAGCTCTTGCTCAGGTCTGTCCCTACAGTAAGAGCGATGTGAAATGACTGTACCTAAAATGGCCAAGGGTTTTTATAGGGCTGTGACATCACAGGGCCAGCTGGCTGCTGATTAGCTGCACGCTTGGCATTGTGGGTGATCCCGCGTTCCCAGAGTCCCTTGCCCCTTGTCCTAACATATGCAGCAGCCATTTTATAAAAAAAAAACGCAATTCGATGCATCGAAGCATGAGGGAATCCAGAATCAAGGCGAATCAAAGAGTTCTTGAAATTCGGATCGAATTCCACTTCTGCAGCTTCGATTCGCTCTTCTCTACTAGTAGACTTATTAGCAAAGTGTATGTAAAATTCATCTATAATTAATAATATTGTAAAAAGCATGCAGAGTGTTTCTACCAAAGCCATAAAAATTCAATCCCTTTACAGGTGTATCTCCTAATCTATTCTTAACTATTCTAAACTACAACACATTTTTCGAAATCCATCTATAGTTTTTCAGTTATCTTGACAGACACAATTCAAAGCAAAATATGTAATAATCTAGTTTGTTTCAAGGCTCGTGTCTTTACTTCTCAACACTCTAATAGTATTTTTACTGAACAGTGTTTCACTACATAAGAAATCAAACATTTCAGAACCGCTCAAAGGAACCTCTATTAGAGGAAGATCCCCTATAACAGTACTTGACACATGGCTGCACATCTGGCAGTCAGATGAGTTCAAGTCTTTTACTTGACATGATACAATAGAAGCAAAGTATTGTCCATCCACATGGCGTTGAATAGTATTGGAAGTAACAACACAAACAATAGAGCTCTCATCTTCACCCAGCTATTTGGCTGAAAGCTGACGAAGAAAAGACAGCTGGGTTGTTAAAGATGTCACCTGCAATACAGCAGTTTGTACGGTCAACAATGGTGAGTTCCCACGTTGGTGGTGCTTTATTATGACCCACAGACCCTCCACTTTAACTTGAAAACAAATAAGAAGAAGATCCACTTACAGCAGGTTCTGAGTGAGAAGGTGTTGCCAGACTGAGAGGGGGTGGAACCTTTTTGCAGTGAGAGGCATAGATCCAGATGGGTCTGCCTTGTAGCTTGACTGCTGCAGATATTGTCAGCAATACCTGGAAAGGCCTCTCCCATCTTGGTTGTGAGAACTTAGAAAGATGTTGCCTGACCACTACCTAATCACCAGCATGTAAACAGTTCATCTCTAGTCACTTCCCACTAGTAATGGTTCTTCCCCTACCCCACTACTGCTGTAATGAATTGTATACTTACCTTCTATTTGTACACAGCCCTCATGCGGCAATTAGCTGCCTGTCTCTTCTCTTGTCCTCCTTGTTCCCTTGTCTCCTGTCAGAGCTAGCAGTACCATAGAGTAGAAGACAGGGGAACTGGGAGGAGAATAAAAGAGGCACAGCTGGGCACCACAGCAGCCCTGTGTAGGAAAAGAAGGTAGGTATACAATTTACTAGAACAGTATTGTGGGGACTGTCCCCTATAGGTACAGTGGGGAAAAAAGTATTTAGTCAGCCACCAATTGCGCAAGTTCTCCCACTTAAAAAGATGAGAGAGGCCTGTAATTGACATTATAGGTAGACCTCACCTATGAGAGACAAAATGAGAAAACAAATCCAGAAAATCACATTGTCTGATCTTTAAAGAATTTTTTTGCAAATTATGGTGGAAAATAAGTATTTGGTCAATAACAAAAGTTCATCTCAATACTTTGTTATATATCCTTTGTTGGCAATGACAGAGGTCAAAGGTTTTCTGTAAGTCTTCACAAGGTTGGCACACACTGTTGCTGGTATGTTTGCCCCTTCCTCCATGAAGATCTCCTCTAGAGCAGTGATGTTTTGGGGCTGTCGCTGGGCAACACGGACTTTCAACTCCCTCCAAAGGTTTTCTATGGGGTTGAGATCTGCAGACTGGCTAGGCCACTCCAGGACCTTGAAATGCTTCTTAGGAAGCCACTCCTTCGTTGCCCTGGCAGTGTGCTTGGGATCATTGTCATGATGAAAGAACTAGCCACGTTTCATTTTCAATGGCCTTGCTGATGGAAGGAGGTTTGCACTCAAAATCTCATGTTACATGGCCCCATTCATTCTTTCATGTACACGGATCAGTCGTCCTGGTCCATTTGTGAACCGAGAGCAAGGCAGGTGGTTTGGACTCCGCAACCAGAAATGAACGCACACGCGGTAGTTCAAGAAAAGAATATATATTTACTATAAGTTAATAAAGGCTATTTGAAGGTAAAATGACAGGGCTAAAGACAAGCAAAATATACAATATAGCATGAACAATTTCAAGGCAAATTCTGCAATGGTTTCTACTTTTACTCTGTCCAATTCTGCAGTATGGACACTGAATGAACAATATACTCAAAACTATCCCTAACTGACCCTGACATCACATTTGGGTGCACCCCCTTTTCCCCAGTGGTCCAGGTGGACCGCTTACAGTCCGTAGAAGCGCGCGGTGGGGCCCAAAGTCGTTCCTTTCTTTTATAGTGAAACGTCCTCTCCTCACTGTTATCAGGATCTTGGGAGAAATGAAGTCCTCTTTAACAGGGAAACCCAATGAATGCAATGTAATCCAACAGCAGATTCCACTCAGCACACTGACAGTCCTGCCGAATCCATACACTGAGCTGGGATGTAAGCCGGGATTTAGCAGGTGCCGTCCAGTACATCAACAGCACTGCGAGTCTCTATCTGTGGTATCCATATACACAGTCACAATGTCAGTCTCACTGATCAGCCACTGAGCACAGTTCCTTTCACATGGACTCACTAGTCCTGTTGTCTCTTTACACTCTGTTTGTCTCTGGACCAAGATACAGCTTAGCTGTACAGAAAATATCCACACCAGTTCAATACAACACTTGCTAAGATGGCTGCTGCTCTCTGTCTCGTCACTTCCTGCTTCTCTGCTCACATTCTGTCTGCAGAACAGGCAAGCTGACATAAAAGGAGGGGGTCTCACTCCAGCATCATGTCACAATTACAATGGCTGCTGTCTTAAAGGAACAGAATCACAGAAATACATTCAACATTAACAGTTTATACAGACAAATGAAGCTTAGGACAACATTGGCTGTCTCTTACATATTCCCCCCCACTTTAAGATTGGCAGTCCCTGCCTATGACTGTATATCCAGAGGGTTGTACTTTTATGCACAGGGTGGTAGTATACCGATGTATGGCAGGCCAAACAAACTCATCCTGCGCATACCGAACAGGGGGAATACCAGCATTTGGCCTAGTGGTCCGTCTGAGGACCGGTGGTATATTATGGGGTGCTGCAGCTATGGGCTGAGAAGGACCAGCAGATTCCGCACCAGAGGGGGCACAGGCCGGAGATACAGTAGTCACAGGTGGAACATCCCCAGGAGCAGGGATCGGCCAACAATCATCCTCCTCGTCTGAGGCCCATTCCGCACCTCCATTCTCTGACTGTGGGAGCTCATTCACATTGGTAAGCCCATCATGATTTGTCCCTTCAGAATGACACAGGCGCAACATATTTCGGTGAAGTACTCGAACACAATCAGTTCCTTCTTTCTGGACCTGGTACACTGGCCCATTCGCATACTTGCGGCCAACAACACGATACGGCAAAGCCTCCCATCGGCTTTCCAATTTCCCTTGGGGTTTCTTGACACGAACTAGCACCAGGTCGCCTGGTTGCAATGGTGCTTCTTGCACTGGGGTCTTATCAGGATGGGGATGTTCTTGCAGGCGCTGCCGCACCAATCGATGGATCGTCTCAAGTCTCTGCCGGTGCGCCCGCACCCAAGAGGTTGGATCCCTCGGAGGGAACCCATCCACATCATCCAACTGTAATTCTCCTACACTTCGCCCAGACCGCCCAAAGAGAAGTGTATAAGGAGAGTACCCCGTTGTAGAATGGACCTGATTGTTATAGGCCCACACCATTTCAGACAAGAACTGAGGCCACTGTAACTTCTTGTCTTCCTCCAGAGTCCGCAGCATCTGTAGCAGAGTTCTGTTGAATCTTTCACAGGCCCCATTTCCCTGAGGGTGGTATGGAGTCGTGTGCGACTTCTTTATCCCGTAGATACGTTGAACTTCTTTCATTACGTGTCCCTCAAAGCAGGCACCCTGGTCGGAGTGGATGCGTTTAGGGCACCCATATACTCGAATGAAATCTTGGCACAGAGCACGAGCTGCTGACTCAGCTGTCTGGTCCTTGGTGGCGGTTACCACCGCAGATTTGGTGAAGTGATCCACCATTACGAGGCAATACTGGTGTCCGCTATTGGATGGGCCCACCATTAGATAGTCTATCATGACGATTTCTAAAGGTTCCTGGGTCACGATGGTTTGCAGGGGAGCTCTCTGTTCTATTGCCTTATGGATCTCACAAGTTCGACAGCTGCGGCATACTTCTTCGACCATTTGACGAAGACCAGGGCAGTAAATCAGTCGCTGTAACCAACGAAAGGTCTTCTCATGACCAAAATGTCCATTCTTATTATGAGCCTCAACTGCCAACGAGCGAGCCAGTTCACTAGGCACCACAATTTGGTATCGAATGTCGATCTCAGAAGGTAAATAGACCTTTCGGCATAGCACTCCATTTTTCATCTCCAACTTTTCCCACTGACTCAGAACAGAAAATATCTCACGTGTCAGTCGTTCTCTTTCCTCTCTACAGGGCTTCTGGCCTTTCTCAACACACTTGATCATCTGTGCCAGCCCCTCATGGGTCTGTTGTATCTGTGCCCATTCCTGTCGTGAGGGACCAAAGAAAGGAGCCGTTTCAGTCCCCTCCAACTCAAACTGATTAGCGGCGGCCAAGGCCTGTGAAAATCTGCTGAAGTCGGGCACCTCCACATGCTCCAACTCATGATCCACGTCTACTGTGGGGGTCTGGGCGGTTACCCTAGAAAGCCCGTCAGCATTCTGGTTCTCTGTCTTGGACCGATACTTAATGCGGTAATTGAACTTAGTCATTCGGGCTATCCACCTCTGCTCTAACGCCCCGAGCTTGGCATTTTCCAGGTGAGCTAGTGGGTTGTTGTCAGTCAGTACTAAAACTTCAGCACCGGTCAAATATTCAGAGAATTTCTCGGTCATGGCCCATACCAGTGCCAACAGCTCCAACTTAAATGAACTATAATTCTCGGGGTTTCTTTCAGAATCTCTCAAAGACCGGCTGCCGTACGCTATGACCCTCTCCTGGCCATCCTGAAGCTGGGAAAGCACTGCTCCAAGACCATACAGGCTTGCATCCGTATACAGCTGGAACGGCAAGTGGTAATCAGCATATGCCAAGATTGGGGCTGTTGTCAGTGCATCCTTTAATGCCTGGAAGGCTTGTTCCTGTTCAGGTCCCCACTTCACGGACCGGTTCTTTGGACCACCGGATGTGCCTCGTAGGAGAGCATTAAGTGGTGCTGCCACCTTGGCGAAATCCTTAATAAACCGTCGATAGTAACCGGCTACTCCAAGGAACGCCCTCACTTCTCGCAGGGTAGTCGGTATTGGCCAATCTTGAACAGCCGCTATCTTGTCTCTTGATGGTCTCACCCCTTCTCCTGATACGCGGTGACCCAAGTAATCAATTTCAGATTGGAACAACCGACATTTACTGGGTTTCAATTTGAGCCCATGTTCCCGCAATCTTCGAAATACTTGCCCCAACTGGTGGAGATGGTCTTCAAAGGTCGCAGAATACACTATAATGTCATCCAAGTAGATGAGAGTGAACTCAAAGTTGAAGTCACCGAGACATTTCTCCATCAACCGCTGAAACGTTCCGGGTGCATTTGTCAACCCGAAGGGCATCCGGTTAAATTCGTATAGTCCCATGGGCAAGATGAATGCCGTCTTCTCCTTGTCTTTTGTGGCCATCGGCACCTGCCAATACCCACTAGCCAGATCTAGTGAGGAGAAGTACCGGGCTCTCCCTAGCGCTGAGAGGGACTCCTCAATCCGTGGCAAGGGGTAGGAATCTCGTACGGTGCAAGCGTTTAACTTCCGATAGTCTACGCAAAATCGGATGGACCCATCTTTTTTTCTTACTAACACCACAGGAGCTGCCCAGGGACTCTGGCTTTCTTGGATGATCCCACCCTGTAGCATCTTAGCTAACAGTTCTTTTACTTCCTGATACAACTGTGGAGGAATTTGTCTGTAGCGCTCTCTAATTGGAGGGGTGTCTCCTGTGGGAATCTCATGGTAGATCCCTGTGGTACATCCAAAATCTTCAGCATACCGTGAAAAGGCGGCTCGGTTCTCCCACAACAGTTCATCTACCTTCTGCACACATTCCAGAGAACATGAACTTGCATCCATCTTCATCTGTTCTCGAATTGCACGGCCATTCCATTCAGAGGTGGGTTCCTCATCTTCTCCCATGGACACAGTTACGGTCCACTCATCCCTTTCAGTCGGCTTCAGCTGCATTGGAGTTACTTTCCTTACTTCCTCCGGAGTCACATAGATGTTAGCCAGCTGCCTCCCTGGGGTCAGGTCCACACTCTGGTCCTGAGTGTTTACACATCGAAGTGGTACTCTTCCATTGCGAACTATTGCCAAGGAACGGGCCACTAGCGGATCAACACCTCCTTCGGCTGCCTGCAGTGGTTCTACCAACACAGCTATGCCCTCTAGTTTCCGACAGGTGCCTACGGGCATAGACACTATTGTCTCCCGACTGGGTGGCAGTGTAACTTTTGTATGCAAAGGAACTGAAATTCGAGCCAGAGGACGCTGCGCATCCGAACTTTTCTGTAAGCCACATGTCCGGATCAGCCGCTGGAAAGCTGTTTGAGTAGGCCGATGGGTGGTGGTTTCTTTCCAATAACCGTGACCTTTCTTTTCAAAGAGGATCTGATCTAATTCTTTTAACACATTCATCCCCAAAATGACAGGGACCTTTACTTCATGTGACTCCTGTACCACCACAATGCCTTTCCTACCCAGATCTTGGCCACATACCCGGACATTCATCCAGGCCACTCCCACGACCGGAACTGGTAACTGGTTAGCTGCGACCACTCGTACGAATGTATGGGGATCATATTTCACATGTTGCTGGAAGTACCGTTCATAACAGTCTCTACTCAAGGTCGTTACTTGGGAACCCGTGTCAATCATCCCGGTAACCGGAATACCCTCCATTTCCACCTGTATAACAGGACTTGCAGCGATCAGGTCATCATTAGGGCATTCTCCCCACATAGTCTCCTTGTCAGTCTCCCCTACTACACGCCCTACAGCAGCAGGGGACTTCAGTTTAACGGCGGTCTCTCATAAGTTTGTCGCTGCTCTGGACATCTAGCAGCAACGTGGCCCATCCGTCCACACTCCCAGCAGCGTATCTCCCGTCGTTCTGGCCATCTGTTTGGGCCCCTTCGGTAAGCCCCTTCGATTTCTCCTGAGCACTGCATTAACTGATTTGGACCCCTTCGGTAGGTCCTATCCTCATCCCTCCAGCGGGGTGGTGGGTGATTCTGATTTTCGGGGTATGGACGGCTCACCCTTTCACCTCCAGTTTTCTGGAAGTCTGCAATTTTCATAGAATGTTCATCACAACGGGTGTGCAAGTGTTCCATTTGCTCTTGCAGTTTCTGCATTACTGTGAGAATTTCTTTAACCGTCCCCTTTTCTACTGTCTCTGAGCCAGAACTAGCCCCCTGTGACAAAGTAACTCCAACTGCGGTCTGGGGCTTCGGGAACATACTATTGGCACGGGAGATGGCCTCTACCTGTACATCATGGAATTTAGCATCAGTCTCTCGTCGTATAAAATCCTGCATAGTCACAGTTAAACTGCCGTCACGTATCCCCAGGACAAACTGGTCACGGAGAGTCCGATCAGGGTTACAGAAGGCTGGCGAGCCCCCTCTTTCCTTCACTTGAATATCTCGGAGCAGTTCTTGTAGGGCATTTGCATATTGGGGAAGGCTTTCATTCTCCTGTTGTACCCTCTGGAAGAACCGAGCCTGCAGAGACCCCAGCAATGCAGTTTCTCCATAGATGGTTTCTAGAATCTGGACTACTTGCTCAAATGTCTGCCTTTGTTCAAATGGCCTCAGTATCACCGTGGTCTTAGCATCCCCTTGTAATGTCAATATTGCTAGCTCTACTAGTACTTCTGGTGCGGTCTGGTACATTCGCTGTATCATTCGTATCTGTTCCACCCACATACTCACTGACATATTATTGCCATCAAATTTAGCTAACTGACTCATTATAGCCCCTGCTGGCATTCTTCCTCCAGCACCATTCTCCCGAACGGGTGCGTCACCGTCCATTCTGGTAAGCGGATCCTGCCGACTACGCCAATTTGTGAACCGAGAGCAAGGCAGGTGGTTTGGACTCCGCAACCAGAAATGAACGCACACGCGGTAGTTCAAGAAAAGAATATATATTTACTATAAGTTAATAAAGGCTATTTGAAGGTAAAATGACAGGGCTAAAGACAAGCAAAATATACAATATAGCATGAACAATTTCAAGGCAAATTCTGCAATGGTTTCTACTTTTACTCTGTCCAATTCTGCAGTATGGACACTGAATGAACAATATACTCAAAACTATCCCTAACTGACCCTGACATCACATTTGGGTGCACCCCCTTTTCCCCAGTGGTCCAGGTGGACCGCTTACAGTCCGTAGAAGCGCGCGGTGGGGCCCAAAGTCGTTCCTTTCTTTTATAGTGAAACGTCCTCTCCTCACTGTTATCAGGATCTTGGGAGAAATGAAGTCCTCTTTAACAGGGAAACCCAATGAATGCAATGTAATCCAACAGCAGATTCCACTCAGCACACTGACAGTCCTGCCGAATCCATACACTGAGCTGGGATGTAAGCCGGGATTTAGCAGGTGCCGTCCAGTACATCAACAGCACTGCGAGTCTCTATCTGTGGTATCCATATACACAGTCACAATGTCAGTCTCACTGATCAGCCACTGAGCACAGTTCCTTTCACATGGACTCACTAGTCCTGTTGTCTCTTTACACTCTGTTTGTCTCTGGACCAAGATACAGCTTAGCTGTACAGAAAATATCCACACCAGTTCAATACAACACTTGCTAAGATGGCTGCTGCTCTCTGTCTCGTCACTTCCTGCTTCTCTGCTCACATTCTGTCTGCAGAACAGGCAAGCTGACATAAAAGGAGGGGGTCTCACTCCAGCATCATGTCACAATTACAATGGCTGCTGTCTTAAAGGAACAGAATCACAGAAATACATTCAACATTAACAGTTTATACAGACAAATGAAGCTTAGGACAACATTGGCTGTCTCTTACACATTTGCAGAGAAACAGCCCCAAAGCATGATATAGCCACCCCCATGCTTTACAGTAGGTATGGTGTTCTTTGGATGCAACTCAGCATTCACTCTCTTTCAAACACGACGAGTTGTGTTTCTACCAAACACTTCTACTTTAATTTCATCTGACCATATGACATTCTCCCAATACTCTTCTGGAACATCCAAATGCTCTCTAGCAAGCTTCAGACGGGCCCAGATATGTAATGGCTTAAGCAGGGGGACACGTCTGGCACTGCAGGATCTGAGTCCATGGCGGCATAGTGTGTTACTGATGGTAGCCTTTGTTACTTTAGTCCCAGCTTTCTGCAGGTTATTCCTACCCCCCCCCCCCCCCCCCCCCCCGTGTGGTTCTGGGATTTTTGCTCACTGTTCTTGTGATCATTTTGACCCCACAGGGTGAGATCTTGCGTGGAGCCCCTGAGCGAGGGAGATTATCAGTGGTCTTTTATGTCTTCCATTTTCTAATTATTGCTCCCACAGTTGATTTCTTCATACCAAGCTGCTTGTCTATTGCAGATTCTTTCTTCCCAGCCTGGTGCAGGTCTACAATTTTGTTTCTGGTGTCCTTCCACAGATCTTTGGTCTTCACCGTAGTGGAGTTTGGAGTGTGTCTGTTTGAGGTAGTGGACATGTGTCTTTTATACTGATAACAATGTAAAACAGGTGCCATTACTACAGGTAATGAGTGGAGGACAGAGTAGCCTCTTAAAGAAGAAGTTACAGGTATGTGAGAGCCAGAAATCTTGCTTGTTTGTAGGTGACCAAATACTTATTTTCCACCATAATTTGCAAATAAATTCTTTAAAAATCAGACAATGTGATTTTTTAGATATGTTTTCTCATTTTGTCTCTTATAGTTGAGGTCTACCTATGATGACAATTACAGGCCTCTCTCGTCTTTTTAAGTGGGAGAACTTGCACAATTGGTGGCTGACTAAATACTTTTTTTTCCCCACTGTATGTCATTGGGTGGCAGTATAACTGCAGATGCTATCCCTTGCATGTGTTACCTTGTATGAAATACTAGAATATAAGAAATCTGAATGTTCTCTCTGTGAGCATGATTTTCTTTTTTATAACAGAGAAACAACACTCTTCTTAATGATGACTTCAATATTCCAAGCAACTTCATTTAGAGATGTCAAACCGAGAATATTTGGTAGTTATAAAGTGATTATTTGTAATGTGCTCATCTAACGAAAATTAAAAACATAAATTAAATAAGTCTGCGAGTTATAGTGCTAATGGTATACTGAATCTTATTAGAACATTCTTTTATGATTTATTTCTAAAATTGACTAGAGTAGAAACTACTCCCACAGTTCTAGCATCAAATGGATAATTGCTAAGTGCTAAATGATCTATGTGGTTGTGTTTAATTAATCTTCAGGTGCTTTTACTCTGAATTTCCTTTCATCATTTTAAGATAATATAGCTTATTATCCGTCTACCCTCCATTCTCTTTAAAATTACTGCATAGTCGTGTTACTGTACATTTTTGAAGAGGTGAGCAAAAACAGTCCAATAGCTTAGCCACTCTTTTCACTTTATTTAAATATGGTAAAATACAATTTTCTGTACCATTCCTAAATTCAGCAGCACAAAAGAGACCGAGATAAAAATGCATGCAATAATTACAATGCATATGGAAAATGTTTTTTATAAGGCCAAAACTGTGTACACAACTAATTCACTAGGTTCATCTGTACTTTTTATGAAAAGTCTTTGGCATTGTACTTTTCCAGTGATTGGTGTTGGTCACATGTGACATTTTCTTGTGACAATTACTTCCAACCCTCTTTTCTTGACTTGAATTTCATTTCATGGTTGAATACCCATACATACAGTATGGAACTATATGCCTATCTGCCATTAACTGCCATTACAAAAAAATATTTTGTGTGATATGTTTCAGATGTGTATACAGTTATTAAAAAGTACAGTTAGTTTTTTAGCATAACTAGGGCTGTGGACTTCCTATATATCCGAACAAAATATCACAATCTCATTCATACTGAGAATGTTAAATAATACACAGCTTTCAGTAAAATTTAGCTCTGTTACTGAGTTTTCTTTCCCTAAGGCCAGTTGCAGACGACCGTGGGTGGGATCCGTGTGCTATCCTTGTTTATAGTGGATTGCACACTGACCCATTCATTTCTATATGGGAGACTAAAAACCTAGGACGGCACACGGATCTACTCAGTGTGTCATCAGTGTGCCGTCCGTTTTCAAGGACAAGCTAGGGATATAATTAGTTGTCACCTGTGTTTTTTATGGTGGATCCACAAACTAGGATCACACACTAATCGCACACTGAAGACACTCTGTCAGTTTTTGCGGACATAAATCACTGATGCTGAAGAAACACTGAACACACACTGAAGACACTCTGTCCGCAAAAAACTGAAGACTAATTACTAGTTTGCGGACAGCAAAATACCCATGGTCGTCTGCAACAGGCTTAAAATTAAGTAAAATTTGGTCTATTTTTTCCATGCCAAGCAAATACCAAAATCCATTGACATTATATAGACTTTACTAGTAGCTCTTTAATTATTTGTTCCATAATAGTGCCAGGGTAATATAGGTTAATGAATAAAAGTTACATGGTAATGTAGGAGAATGAATCATCCGTACTAGTGATGGTGGCAGTTGCAGACATGTTTTAGGTGCTTCTAGTGGTAGTTCTGTGCTCATCCCCATGTGGCAATTTTTTTCTACATTGCCACACAACAAATTTGTAATTGGCAGGCATAAAGTAAACCTCGGTCATCTAAACTCAGATGCGGGTAGTTTAAGAATAGGGATGAGTGAACTTATTCAGATCAAAGCAGAGTCAAACCAAATTTTCTAAAAGTTACCGAACTCGAAATTCTGGGGGTTTGAAGTCCATATAACAATATTATACCCTGTGGTCTAAGAAGTATAACAAGTCGAGGCCCAGGGGAGTTGCCTCACCTATTTTGGGTGTCCGGGGGATCCCCTGGTATCCTCTTCATGTCTCTTCTGGCCTCTGGCTGATGTCACGCATCTGGGAGTCACCTCTGAGACCTGAGTGTTGGGGCGGCAGCAGGCTTTCAGGTCAGCAGAGAACTGGGCGGCAACATGAGGTCCGGGAGGCATAAAGGAGACAGAAAACACTCTACTACACAGGCGGCCATGACAACTGCTGAGTCCTGGGGGTCAGTTTTAGCACACTGTGTGGCCCCTGTTGCCCATAACTCCTCAGCTGGAAGAGAGTGTGTAGATCAGAGAAGGGATTCTCGCAGGTCTGGCGTTTCCTCGCTCTCCCCTTTGTTTTCTTCAGGTTCGCTATCGGACGACTCCAGGGGGCATCGTCGCAGCAGGAAGAGGAGGTCCTACCAGCAAAGTCATTCAGTTCTCCGCCAAGCACTTCTGCTGCTGAGACCTCATCTTCCTACTTTGGCTCTTCCACAAGGGTTTTAGCGCAGTCGTGATCAACAACAACGTGCCAAGAGGAGCTGACAGGACAAACGCCACGAGCAGTCTTTGTGCGGGCCGTCATAACCCATGGCAGTTCCAGGAACCTCAACGGGTGATCCTTCTGTTGTACCAGCCTCTCCACCACCTGTAGCACCCCTTCCTCTTGATGGCATGCCTGGATCCGGTGAATCCTGACATGGTTGCTATCTGCTGTTTCTAATGATAGTGATTTAGTTAGTATGCTCAAGGTCATTCTGTGCAAAGTGGACAGGGCAGTCATGACAGGTATTTCAGTAGTTCCTCAGGGTGGGACTCTCCAACCTCCTGAGAGGCCAACCAAATTGGAAGGTATGACTTTTAGGGATTCAATGTTTTGTGGTGTTGCTCCTTTGGGGTCTCATCTTTCTGCTGAAACAAAGGACAAGATTTGGAAACACGAGTTTGTAGATATTTGGTCCCTTGTTTCAGTGGAACAGGTGAATATTGATAAGGAATGTTAATTTGAGTGCGGCTCAGATAGGAAGCCAAAGGTCACCAAGACCTTCGGATATTGGTTACAGTGTTTTTCGGTGTTGGTGCATGTCTTGTGCCAATGTTTTCCAGAAAAAGGAGTTGAGTTTTTTGTTTATTTAGACACGATTTACAGTGCACACAAGCTGCATGGAGGTGTGACTTGGTGGCGCTATGATGAAGAATTGAGGCATCATCTTGCCTTGGTCCCCTCTATTGGTTGGGTGGCTAAGACACAGTCATTTGGCTTCAACTCATGATGTTCAATGGCAGCCGCATTCCTTTCATGGGACAGCTGCCACCTCCTGAACCAGTTTCAGAGCGGTGGCGCATAGACCCACAGGGGCATGTTGGTTGTTCAATAAGGGACACTGTTGCTTTCTCACCACGTGCAGGTTCAGGCATGAATGCTCCATCTGCGAGGGGGCACCCTCTCTTCCACAGATCAAGGGCTTCTGCCAAGCTGGGTGCTTCCAGACAGTCTGAGAACCCCAGTGAGAGTGGTTGAGATATGATGGTGGCTCGTACTGTACCCAAGGCGACAGGAGGCAAGGCTCCTCAGTTAGAATTTTAGAGACATTTTTCTTATTCCACACGAGCCAGGCACGTCATTAGTCTTGTCTGATAATCTGCCATTGGTCAGGAAGAATATAGAGGTGACTAGGACAAAACCGGAAAAGAGAGTTCAATTGGGTAGGATGGTTGGTCTTTTTGTTGAACTGCCGTTTCCAAATTTGAGGGTTTCTCCTCTTGGCCTGGTCCCAAGAAGATAGCAGAAAAATTCTGCCTGATTCATCATCTCTCTTTTCCCTATGGGAATTCAGTCAGCAATGGGATCTCGAAGGAGGAGGCGGCGGTGGAGTGTACCTCTTTTGAAGTAGCAGTTCATTTGGCTCAGGATGCTAGGCAGGGAGCTCTGATGTTGAAGTTAAACATCAAGTCTACCTTTCGCCTTCTGCCAGTGCACCCCAGTTACATTCATTTGTTGGGTTGTCGCTTAGACGGTCGATTCCTGGGTTTGTGGTCAGCTCCTTCAGTCATTCAGGTTGTTGATGTTAAAGACAAGACAGAAGGTCCGTCGATTTGTGGAAATTGACTCTCAACTGATGGAGTTTTGTTTGCCGTCAGATAAGTTGTCTCGTTTGATGGAGACGGTTGAGCAGTTACTTTCATCAGCTTCAATCCTTATTAGAGTCTTTTGGTTTTTGCTTGTAGGATTATCCTATGGGCAGGGTCTTTTCTAGGTGACTAGAGGTATCTTCAGACCAAATCATTTCATAAGGGTGACTTGATCTATGAAGGATGATTTCTTAGTGTGGAAGGTTTTTCTTCAGTCCTTTACCTCTTTCTGACATCCACCATAATAATACGGAGGATGCCGGGTCTTTAAAGATGGCGGCTACTCTGCTGCAGAGCGCCTGCCATAGCTACTGGGTCTCCACTGTAATGTTGACTCTGATTATGGGCATTGAAGGCCAGGACCCCCTCCCTTAAAGTAAACAAATGGTCCCCGGGGCTGGTTCCGTACCTTTACCATTGCTGGCCGCCTCCCATGAGGCAAGATCGCAGGAGGTGACCTGTTCCTATGACAGCTTGTCATATGAATATTATTGCAGTCTATGGAAAATTCGCTACATTACTATTGAGAATACAGTTACAGTCATTGCTGTAAAGGTTGGCACCCCTGAAATTTTTCCAGAAAATGAAGTATTTCTCCCAGAAAATTATTGCAATTACATATGTTTTTTCATACACATGTTTATTTCATTTGTATGTATTGGAACAACACAAAAAAAAAGCCATAATTTCATATATATAATCCAAAAATGGGTCAGACAAAATTACTGGCACCCTCAACTTAATATTTGGTTGCACACCCTTTGAAAAAAATAACTGAAATAAACTGCTTCCTATAACCATCAACAAGCTTCTTACACCACTCAATTGGAATTTTGGACCACTCTTCTTTTTCAAACTTCTCCAGGTCTCTCATATTTAATTTCAAAAGATATCTACTAAATAATAGCAAAAGAAGAACAGTTTACAGTGAGAAAAAGGAAATCAGCAAAAAAACAATCCAAAAGGCAAGTAGTAAAAGGTACAAAACAAATTGGAAAATACAGTTCAAAATATTAACTGTCATAAAACAAAAGGGGTAAAATGGTCAGTGGAATTGTTCGTCCCAAGAGTCTTTGCACCATCCTATGCATGGATGTCCAAAAGCAACGGGCCAGGGGAAAGGTCCACCAAATATGAAGGGTATCTCCTTGGGCATTATGGCCACAGAAGTATAAGGGTGAGACTGTAGGGTAGAAACCACGTAGTCTGGAGGGGACCAAATATGTTCTATGCAATATTTTTAAGGAGGGATTCAAAAGAGTGACCTGCCAACAGCCCTTACCGATGAACATGCAGCAATCTGTCCATTTGGCTGGAGTTAAGGAGGTCGCAAGGGCCCGTTCCCAGGCCAACTTCATTTCAGAGGGGGAGGGGGGCATTCAGAACACCATATATAAAAGAAAGGAAGCCTCTATCAGCCACCCTATATAATAAGAATATCTCAAAGCTAGTGGGGGCAATCACTAGGTTTAGTGGAGTGAGTGATCGCAAAAATTGAAAGACCTGAGACGTCCTGAAGGTCTCTGAGAGAGGCAGGGAGTGAGTGGCAATGAAGTAGTCTTTGGTGGAGACCCCCGAATCACAGAGAAAGTCATTGAGAAACCTAAACTTGGTGTGTCTCCACCAAGTGAGGCCTTCATGCTGCTCAAACATATGTCTCCATAGTGAGCTTGCTGGTGGTAGGGCTATAGAGATGATGCTCCACCCTGAGTGCAGGGAGAGTTTGTGTCAACGGTGTTGCTCCTCCATCTTGTTGGGACATGAAACATGTTGGGTTAAAGGAAATAATGGAAAAGGATTCAATTTGATAGAGAGACACAGGAAGAGCTCTGGGGACTGTCGTTGTAAGGACAGGAGTCATTGTGGGACATAGGTGAGAGACAGGGTATAATAACACCAGCCCTTCATCTGCAAATCCTGTTGAGTCCCCATCATCTCTCAGTAGGTCCTGGTAAGACTGTTCCTCTTTTATCTAGAGTACAGTTTGTTATGTGCACTTAAATTGGTGATGCTTTTTTGACCATCTTAACATGATTATTTATTATTATAATTTATATTAAAAGTTAAGTTTTATATTTCTTTTGGTCCTCTGCTTGTGACAATAGATTGTTGGATCATGAAAGTTATCTAATAACATTTAAGTTGCATGCCTTGGCGAATGTAATTTTCATTAAAGGGAAATTTTGATATACAGAATAAAAACAAGAACATCACAACCAAGGGGAGGAGGTGATGCGCCAAACTCCCGAATAAAATACAAAGGAAATAAATTGCAAACAAGAAGCCAATAAAAGAGGGGGGTGGGGGGCTCAGATAGGACAAAGGGAAGTGAAGATATGTGAGAGGATCCAGGGGAACTCCCTGAAGGAAAAGTTTATCTGTCATCACCCTGACCTCCGCCCAGAAACCAAGAATCAGAGTGCACTCCCAAAACATATGGTATAGCGTGCCCGAGGCATTGTGGCAGCGCCAGCACTCCGATGGAATGGCTGGGTTCAGGGTATGCAAAAGAGCAGGTATGGTATGGTACCATTGCATCAACAGCTTATATTGGTTTTCCCTGAAGGTCACACACTGGGAGGACTTCATAGCCCATGACCACACAATCTGCCACTGTCCTGTAGAGATAGGTTTACCCACTGCCTCCTCCCCGTCAGGTCATATATCTATGTATGAGAGGGGAGAGGGGAGCTACCATCAGGAGAGGAGAGAAGCTGATAAATAGAGGAGATAAGACCTCTAGTAGAGGTCCCCACTCAGCATATATTCTCAAAGATAGTAGGGGGTATGTGAAAGATCTCGTCCTACCGAAATCGCTTTCGGCACCCCTGAGATCGCTTCAGTACCTCACACTCACCACCAGTGAGTGTTCTGGGCCCATAGGATAATACGAAACGAGCTGGTTGGTTACAGGAGTGACACCTCCGGACCTCTCTTTGGGGCTTGGGGTATGTCGCTGTGGCGCCCAGAGTTCTTGGGGCAGGGGGAGTAGAGGGGCCACCCGGGACAGAGTTTGTCTTACCCCCCTCCAGCCATCGCTGGCAGGTTTCCATGACATCTGGTTGGTGACATAACGATCCGCCATTGCTGCAGCTGTGTGAATGTCCTTGGTTTCCCGGTCCAGGATGTACTTCTGTACCTCCTCGGCATGGATATTCAAGATCTATTCTTGGAGCATGAGGTCCGTGAGATCCTCCTTGGTGGTGATGGACTTGCCATCTGTCCACTGCCGGAATAACACGTACATCTGGGCCACTGCATCCTCATGGCTCTCCATAGGTTTTTTTCTGCAGGCCCCAAAACTTTAGGCGGTACACCTCAGGGATGAGCCGATATCTCCTGACCAGCACCGCTTTGACGGACTCATAGTCCTTTTCTTGTTCAGCTGGTAAGTTCGTGTAAGTATCCAGAGCTTTTCCCCTCAGCCGGGGAGTCAGGTAGCGGACCCAGTCTGTCTGTGATAGCTAATACTGTCTACACACCTTCTCAAATCCCCGCAAGAAAGAGTCCAAGTTCCTGTTTGGTTCTAAGACTGGAAAGTCCTCGCATCAGGGCCTTGATGCTTGGGCTCCTGCTAGTTTGCGCAGGGGAAGATTGCACCTGCTGAGAGATTTACAGCCTTTTTAGCTCAAGCTGATGCTCCCGCCCGGCCTGCCGTTCTGCTTGCCGTTCATGGGCCTCCCTCTCGGCCCGATGTTCTGCAATAGCAGCTTCCCTCTCCGCCTCCTGATATTGGAGGATCAACTGTAGGTGAGCGTTAAAGTCATTGGGGCCTAGCTGCTGTAAGGCCAGTTGTAAATATAAGTCCATTCTCCCCACGGGGCTGGGGCTACTGGTTCCTCCAGATGAAGTGATCTCTGGGACAGGGCTAGCCGCTGGGTTTTCTGGAGTGGCCATGACTCCTTGTCACAGCACCTCAGGACTATGCTTCACCTCCTGCATGGTCATATCAGCCATCTCCTGGAGTTCTATAGAAGCCAGTTGCTGCAGACCTTTGGTTCTGCTTCTGAGCCCACTAGCCATTCACTGGAAGCCGTTGCCAAATAAAAGATAGGATAGAAAAACAAAGAGAAAGGGAAGGGAACAGCACTGCACCAAACTTTCCCCGTATCTTACAGCTTGCCCTAGTACCGAGCTCGATTAATAGGATTTGCCGCAAATTCCATCATCTGAGTGATACTCCACATACACACGCTGTTTATCCTATATCCCACAATGCTGCCACCACTGTGAAGGATCTCGTCCTACCAAAACCGCTTTCAGTACCCCTGAGATTGCTTCAGTAACTCACACTCACCACCAGTGAGTGTTCTGGGCCCATACGATAATCCGAAATGAGCTTTCCAAATTTTATATATTTATTAACCCCTAAAAGGGTCGGTACTAAGCATTAACATATACAAGAATATATATCAATTACCAAGCAAATACGGATAAAAGTAAAATACAGCACAACAAAATAAAAAGGGAAATAAAAGATAGAAAAATACCAGAACAATTTGATAGTCCGTTTCTCTAGGCCTAGCAGTTTTGGGCCTAGGGCGCAAGCTTAAGCAAGTTACAGAGCATGTGTCTTCTACATGCTCTCACATCTTCTCCAGGATAACAAAGACCCCCCTTTTCCTGGTCTGAGACCTTTTATCATACTGGTCTCCTCCCTCAGTGATGTCACCAAAAGAGAGAAGTCCCGCCCCCCAGCCCTTCATCTCAAAACTAGGATTCTTCATATCTCCTTGCTGGGTGTCCGTATTGTAAAGCAAGTGGTCTGATGGGATTCTTGATGAGATCCTCATCATGTAGACACCAAGGATGACACCTCAATCTGCTTTGGGTAAGGAGATCAGTGTCTGGACCTTTTCTGGGCTTTGAACCGTGACATGTGTGGGCTCTAAACGTGTGCCTAGACCTGGCGCATGTGGGAAATTTATCGGGGCAGATATTGTCATAAAACCATAATCCTTTTGTTAGGGCCGTCGGCTCCATGATGTCTGGGCCTGGAGTGCCCAGAGCTCCCCCACCACATCCTTCCAGGAATTCCCCCCTGCTGTGACAATGAGTGTAACAAAGGTATGCAAATGGAGTGATAAATTGGACTACGAAGGGTTGTTGATTACAGAGTCCACATACCACATGTCTCAAGCCTATGACCAAATGGCTGATAACAGACAGGAACCACATAATATGAGCAAGTAGTAGTACAAGAAATACATATCTGGGGCTCTTATCATCACAGGGTGTAACAGTTAAGGACCCATATAGCGAACAAACCAAGTGGATCACCTGTTGGTAGTGGAGCCACTCTGTGGCTGTGATATTCATGGTAGAGGTGAAGTAGTTGAAGGACCTGAGCTCCAATGTCCTGGGGTCAACCATGTCCGCAAGTTGAAACAATCCCGAATTGGACCATAGATTAACCATATTAGGAGTGTGGCCCTCAGGTAAAAGAGGGTTATACAAAATAGAGACCATAGAAGAGCGCCTAGAGGCCAGGGGAAATAAGGCCTGACAATGTGACCATATACAGTATATACAATGGGATTACAATATTAAAGCAATTAATTATAGGTAAAGACTATAATTATTCATTTTCTTTAGCAGTTCCCTCCTTTTATACACTGTGTTCCAAATTATTATGCAAAAAGTGTTTAGGAGTGATAAGGTAAGAATTTTTTTGTTTGTCAGTTAAACTCATTGATGGTTATGTGTGTCAGGGCTCTTTATATCACTGAAAGCAATTGCAGACACCTGTGCTAATTAGTTTGGCAGGTGTGTCCAATTAAAGGCAAGACTACTTAAGAAGGCTGTCCCACATTATTAAGCAGCCTACATTTTCAGCCAAAATGGGAAAGAAAAAGGATGTGTCGGCTGCTGAGAAGCAACAAATTGTGGAGTGTTTAGGTCAAGGCATGACTACAATCAACATTGCCAAGACACTTCATCGTGATCATCGCACAATCAAGAAGTATGTAGCTGCTTCACAGCACACACGTGTGCGTGCTGATAAGGGAAAATTGAGGACTCTTTCCAACAGGCAATTACGTCAGGTTAAAAGAGCAGCTTCAAAAATGCCTTGTCATAGCAGCAGACAAGTTTTTGAAGCTGCTGGTGCCTCCAACGTCCCCCGAACAACAAGATGCAGGGTCCTTCAGAGCTTTGCAGCTGTGCGTAAGCCATCCTGTCGACCTCCTCTATCCACTGCACACAAGCAGAAACGGCTCCAGTGGGCCAAACAATACATGAAGACTGACTTCAAAACTGTTTTGTTCACCGATGAGTGCCGTGCAACGCTCGATGGTCCAGATGGATGGAGTGGAGGATGGCTTGTTGATGGACACCCCATGCAAACACGGCTACGGCGCCAACAAGGAGGAGGTGGAGTAATGTTTTGGGCTGGAATCATGGGGAGAGAGATTGTCGGCCCCTTTAGGATCCCTGAAGGGGTAAAGATGAACTCCATAATGTATGTGGAGTTTCTCAAACAGCACTTCCTGCCATGGTTCAAGAAGAAGAACCATGCATTCCGCAGAAAGATCATTTTCATGCATGATAATGCACCGTCTCATGCTGCAAATAACACATCTGCATCTCTGGCTGCTATGGGCATAAAAGGGGACAAACTTATGGTGTGGCCCCCATGTTCCCCTGACCTCAACCCCATTGAGTACCTCTGGAGCATCATCAAAAGGAGTGTCTATGATGGCGGGAGGCAGTTCACATCTAAGCAACAGCTCTGGGAGGGTATTCTGTCCTCATGCAAAACAATTGAAGCAGAAACCATCCAAAAACTGACAAATTCAATGGACGAGAGAGTTCAGAAGCTTCTTTCAAACAAGGGGTCCTATGTGCAAATGTAACATCACCTCGAATAAAGTTTTGGCTTGAAAACTGTTTGATTTCAGTTTGAAATAACCTGCTAATGCTTATAATTTCACAATGACCATTTTTTTGTTCTTAATAAAAATGAAAAGGTTGCAAATTAATAATAATAATATAATAATTTGAAACATGAATTTTGAGTGCATTTTGAGTGTTTATTTTTTTTTTTTAAATATACTGTTATCATAGGCAGTTTGTTCAAAAACCGTTCAATTATACTCGAATAGTTGATGACTAGAAAATTACAATGACTGCAATTCATATAGGTAATTTTGGGAAATATGAGAAAATATTATTTGCATAAAAATTTGGAACACAGTGTATATCACATAAACACTTTTATTATCTATAAACTATACTGCTGTTTTTATAAGGTTGTTTGCAAATACACATGAGATTGCCAGATGCAACACACAAGATCAAAATACAAGCAATTAGTGCAACAATAGGTTTAAAGAGATAACCAAGGAACTCTCTTAGCCTATGGAGAATGGATCCTGATCACCAAGCTTTGATTGTAACCCTTGGAGCATTGTAAATTCCCTTGTCACCATGCTATAACCTTAAGAAATAAAAGTGCAACATTTACTCCCACAACCACACACAATAAACACCCCCCCCCCCCACACACACAGAGCATAAAAAGAATCTTCCACTAATCTAGTCTACAAACATACTCTGATTCTAGAGACTGATACAAGAGTATCAGACGCGATCTAGTCTATTAGCTTATCCTAATGATTGGAACCACAGTTTTAAACAATACCATTACCTAATAAATGCACAGGCAACCACTTATAGGCTCTGAGGCCAAGATGGAAATATAGATTTCCTGGTAGGATCAAATATTGGTTAGTCTAAAGAGGCAAAAAACGTTAAAGGGGTTATCCAGCTTCCAAAAATTATCTACAAATACATACACAGCAGTGCTAAATACTCATTGTTTCCTTGTGCACCCTTTTCTTGGCTTTATTTTACTTCAGACTCTTTGTATCAATGTTATTTACATGCAGTGAATATGTAAAGAAACTACATTTCCCATGATTCATCTGCTTGTTCTCACTCCCTGTGTTTGCTGCTGACAGGGGGGAGAGTGAGCTTGAACGAAACATCACAGCATCATATGACACCAGATGTGGGAGTGATTTATTACCTGTGTTATTATTGCAGGGGAAAGTGGAAAAAGGAGAGGTATACACAGAGTGATGAATTATGGGAAATGTAGTTTGTTCACAGATTCAGTGCATGTAAATAACAGTGACACAAGCAGTATCAAGTAAAATAAAGCCAAGAAAAGGTTGCACAAGGAAACAGTGAGTATTTAGCACTGCAGTGGATATATTTGCAGATCATTTTTGGAAGTTGGATAACGCTGTTAAGACTGGATTTACACCAGCGATTGGATTCCATTCCCGGATTCCGTCTCCGAATCCACTTGAAAAATGTGGAGAGAAAAGTCCTGCAAGTAGGACTCTTCTCTCCGCATTTTCAGGTGGAAACCTCGGGTAACCAATTTGTAGCCAGATTGGGTTTCTGTTTTTTGGGTCTCCAAGCGGACCCAAAGAATGGAAACCTGAGCGTAAGTGTGAAACTAGAGTAATTGCTATCTGCTCAAACAGTACAATTCTAGTAGAAAGAAATGAGTGAATTTCTCAAAAGTTCGATTCTGCAGTTCGATTCGAATTTCCAAAAAAATTTGCTTCGATCCGGATTAACTCACGGCGAATCGCGTTAAAAACCACCTATTTCCTGGCGTCAGAGAGCCTGTACTGTGCCTTGCAGTAACACGCATAGGGAGCCTACTGTGGTAGTGAAACAATACTGTGAGTTAGTATGACACGCACATGACAGGCATCTCTCTTAGAACCACTGAACACTTCACTTATTTGGCCAGTTATAGGGCCAAAACTGACCAGCTAACTCAAGTGTGAACTCAGCCTTACAGGTCCATGTTAGTGCCAGGTAGAAAGAACCGTACAGAGGCCCAACATCCTACTGTAGCGTGAAAGAGCGCACTCCTTTTACACTGTCGTTTGCTGATTCCAAATAGATGTCTACAAAGTGGCAAGGCGACATAATGTGGAGATGGTAGCAGCATGAGTAGGACACAGAGTGGCAAGGAGACATAATGTGGAGGTGACAGCAGCATGAGGAGGCCACAGAGTGGCAAGAAAACATAATGTGGAGGTTGCAGCAGCATGAGGAGGCTATACAGTGACCCAGTGGCAGCAGCATGAGGAGGACATAGTGTCCCAGTGGCAGCAGCATAATATGGAGATGGCAGCAGCATGAGGAGGCCACAGAGTGGCAAGGTGACATAATGTGGAAGTGGCAGCAGCATGAGGAGGCCATACAGTGACCCAGTAGCAGCGGCATAAGGAGGACATACAGTGACCCAGTGGCAGCAGCATGAGGAGGACACAGAGTGACCCAGTGGAAGCGTCATGAAAAGGCCATACAGTGACCCAGTGGCAGCAGCATGAGGAGGACATACAGTGACCCAGTGGCAGCAGCATGAGGAGGCCATACAGTGACCCAGTGGCAGCGGCATGAGGAGGCCACAGAGTGATCCAGTGACTACAGCAAGAGGAGGCCACAGAGTGGCAAAGCGACATAATGTGGAGGTGGTAGCAGAATGAGGCGGCCATACAGTGACCCAGTGGCAGCATCATGAGGAGGACACAGAGTGACCCAGTGGAAGCGGCATGAGGAGGCCCTACAGTGACCCAGTGGTAGCAGCATGAGGAGGCCCAGTGACATGACCCAGAATACAGTGACCCATTGACATGGAGTGACCCAGTGGAGGCAGCATGAGGAGGCCATACAGTGACCCAGTGGCAGCAGCATGAGGAAGACAAAGAGTGATCCAGTGGAAGAGGCATGAGGAGGCCATACAGTCACCCAGTTGCAGAGTGTGGAGGTGTCAGCAGCGTGAGTAGGCCACAGAGTGGCAAGGTGATATAATGTGGAGGGAGCAACAGCCTTAGGAGGCCATACAGTGATCCAGTGGCAGAGTGTGGAGGTGGCAGCGGCCTGAGTAGGCCACAGAGTGGCAAGGTGATATAATGTGTAGGTAGAAACAGCCTTAGAAGGCAATAGAGTGACCCGGTGACAGAGTGTGGTGAGGCAGCATGGATCATTTAATCTGCTACATCAGGCATTGGTGGATGGAAATCCTGGCTGATCCACGCCTGATTCATTTTCACAAAGGTCAGTCTCTACAAATTTTGGGTGAACAGGCAAGTTCTCCTTGGGGTAACTATGGCCCCCGCCGCACTAAACACCCACTCTGATGCCACACTACTGGCCGGGCAGGACAGCTTTTCCAGGGAAAACTTGGCCAGTTGCAGCCACAAATCCACTTTGGCTTCCCAGAAGTCCAACGGATCTTCCACGACGGGTGGCAGGGTGCACTCTAAGTATGCCACCACCTGCTGGTTCAAGTTCCGCTCTGTCTCTAGCTGCTGATGAGCAGCTTCTTCATATGCAGCTCTAGGCTCAGGCTGCTGCTGATGGAGCCGATTCTGCTCCTGCCACCCCCACCCCCTCCCACAGCTGCCAAGCCAGTGCAAGTTGAGCGCTCAGGGCCACTCCGGTCGGACATGTGAGAGGATGGACGATGGTGCAGATAGGCAGCAGCCAACTTGCTATATAGCATGTCTCTATAGTATTTCAGTTTGTCCTCTTTCTCAGCGGGTGTAAAAAAGGCCCCCATTTTTCCCTGGTAGCGAGGGTTTAACATGGTGGAATGGCAGTAGTCACCCCTCTGCCGAATGGTGACAATTCAGCTGTCACTGCGCAAGCAAGTGAGCATGGATCGGGCCATTTGTGCACGTGACTCCGAGGGACTCCCTGCATACTGCCACGGTGTGTCTGGGTCATCTGCCTTTTCCTCCTCATCTCCCTCTTGCTGTTCTGGTTGCTCCTGCTCCTCCTCTCTACCATTTGGCTACACATTTCTTGTGCTCCAATGTCCTCCTCATCCTCCTCCTCCTCCAGTTCAGCCCCCACAGGGCTCATGTGGCCGTGAGATGTCCAGTCCCCTGACCAGCCAGATTGGAAAGCATCTTTTCCAGGATGTGAATCAGTGGAATGACATTGTTCATCCCGTAGTCCTGGCGACTGACTAACAAAGTGGCCTCCTCAAACGGAACAAGCAAACAGCAGGTGTCACGCATGAGCTGCCGCTGGCTAACGTTAAAGTTACACAGGGGAGTACCTCTGTCCGCTTGGATAATCAAGAAATCATTTATGGCTTTTCTCTGTTCATATAGTCGATCCAACATATGGAGGGTTGAATTCCAATGGATGGAAACATCGCATATCAGTCTATGTTGTGGGAGGCTGTTATTCCACTGCAGCTCAAGGAGGGTGTGTTTGGTGGTGTACAAGTGGCTGAAGTGCATGCAATGTTTCCTTGACATTTTTAGGATGTCTTGCAGATGGGTGGAACACTTAAGGAAATGCTTGAAAACCAGATTGAACACGTGCGCCATGCAGGGCACATGGCTCAGCCCTCCTTGACGCAGCGCAGACACCATGTTATTCCCGTTGTCGATCACCACGGTTCCAATTTTAAGTTGTCACGGAGAAAGCAGGACTCGATTTCTTGATGCCCTGCACATGTGGTATGCTGGAGGAGCACTGTGAATTGTCCCTGCAGTGGAGGCTGAGGAGACATTGGAGGATGAGGCGGACATTGTTGCAGGACCAACGGCGTGTGAACGTGGAGGCAGAAGCTGCGTCACCTGTCCAAGATGCTGGTGTGTCTGGGCAGGCACCACATTAACCCAGTGGGCCGTAAATGAAATATATTGTCCTTGACCATAGTTACAGCTCCACACATCGGCACTGCATGCACTTTGGCAGCCACCGACAGGCTCAAGGACTGGCCCACCTTCTGTTCTACATATTTGTGCAGGGTTGGTACTGCCTTCGCGGCAAAGAAATGACGGCTTGGGACTCTCCACCTCAGCTCGGCACAAGCCATCAGTTCTCTGAAAGGTCCAGAGTCATCCAATTGGAAACGGAGGGACTGCAGCACCAGCAATTTGGCCAGGAGCACATTCAGCTTCTGCACCATTGAATGATTGCACGCTTACTGTTGTCTCTTTGAAATCACTTCAGTTATAGATTGCTGATGCAATGACTGACTACAAGGAGGAGGAGGAGCAAGAGCATCATGACCAGCAGATGATGGAATGGACACACAGCTTCCTTAGGCTGAGGTGGTTGAGCCTTGACTGCCTGGAATGGGGTGCGTGCCACTGGGTAATGCAATGGTTCATACGGCAGGCTGGACCACCACATTGGAGCCACGGTTCTCCCAGGCCACTTTATGGTGATGCTGCATATGTTGATGCAGGGCTGTGGTGCCCTGGCTATGCTTCACCTTCTGCCCACAGATTGAACATATGGCCATGTTCACCTCCCCCAGTGGCTTAACAAAAAACTGCCACACCGTTGAATAGGTGATTTTACCCCCAACACTCCGCACTAAATCAACTGCTACCGACACTGCCTCCGTGAACCCTTGCACCACTGCTTTCTGGGCAGGTAGGCTGCTGAGAAGCGGGTGGTCTACCCTGGGCACGTTTGGCTCCCAACCTCCCACTGTTGCTACCCTGCTGACACCACCGCTACCTCATGCGCAAGTTGCCACCCTCTTCTCCTGATGACGATGAAGCCCCTTCGTCACCCAGCTCCCATTTACGATCGGCTACATCGTCATCCACTACTGTCTGCAGGTCACTGATGTCCTCCTCAACACCAGCTCCCAAGCCACTCTCCTCATCACTACTTGCCCGCCTATTGGAGGAAGCGGAGGATGTCTCTTCCAGATCTTGGCTGAGCAGTAGCTGCTGACTGTCCTCTAGTACCGCCTCCTCACTGTATCGTGGATCTGAGCCCACAGCATAGAGTATTTCTCTAGCTGAGGGAACAGAAAAGGACAGAGGCAGGTTGAGGACAGGTGAGTGCATAGGGCCTGCTGCCGGGCCATGCCAACTAAGTGTTGTGTCTGACGAACTCACCGACTCTTTGCTGGGGGTGTCTGATGTGACTTGGGATGAAGTGGATGACCGAGTCAACCAGTCGCAACCGTTGGGTTGCTGGTCAAGACACGACTGCTACTTGACACCGGGAGCTCAGGCCTTTGTAAGTGACCCCTGCTGCCACACCCCCTTACTCTGCTGCGACCTATGCCTGCACCAGAAACATTTAGGCCTGTGGCCCTTCCCTGTGCATGCCCTGTCGCTTCTCTGTCTGACATACTGTTCGATGAAAAAATGTAATTACAAAGGAAATAATTACAGTGCAAAAGGCCTTTAATTTTCTACTTTGAAGAGATCAGCAAATATGCCCCTTATTTCTTACCCAATAATGAACACCTTTATTATTAATAATAATAATAATAACTTTATTTATATAGCACCAACATATTCCGTAGCACTTTACAAATCAGAGTACACATGAGACATTATGATGTGACAAAGAAATAAACATTTCAAACATCAGGAGTGAGGGCCCTGCTTGCAAGAGCTTACATTCTATGAGGAGATAGGGGGACACAAGAGGTCAGAGGACTTGTTTGCTACAATGGTCCAGCCATCTTTTAATAGAACAGGTTGTGTAACTGAAGCTGTATGAACCCGGCACCAGCCAGTATCTGTGAATAAACAGATACTAACTGCAAGGAGTGCATTGTAACTTCTAGATGGAAGGGCAAGGATCTGAGGAGGAAGGATAAAAGGTGTTATTGATCTGCACCTCCGCACATTACACTGTGATCAGGTCACGTTATAAGCCTGACCATACTGATGTGATTTTAGGGCAGTTTTGAAGCTGCTGTAGTTGGGGATTAATCGGATTGTCTGGGGTAAAGCGTTCCAGAGCATTGGTGCAGTTCGAGAAAACTCTTGGAGACGGGAGTGGGATGATCGGATAACAGAGGATGCAAATCTAAGGTCACTGGCAGAATGGAGAGGACGGTTAGGGCAGTAGATAGTGACGAGAGAGGATTAGAAGAGAATTGCAATAGTGAAAACAAGAGAGAATCAAAGCAACAAAGAGGGTTTTTGATATTTCCACTGTAAAAAAAGGGCGAATTCTAGAGATGTTTTTAAGGTGCAGGTGGCAAGAGTGTGCAAGTGTCTGAATATGTGGGATAAAGGTGAGATCTGAATCAAATACAACCCCCAGACAGCGGGCATTCCGCCTCGGGGTAATAGTAAGGCCACAGACAGAAATGGAGATATCAAGGTTAGATTGGTTAGTAGATGGAGGGAACACAAGAAGTTCAGTTTTTAAAAGATTCAATTTCAGATAAACAGAAGACATGATGTTAGAGACAGCAGAGAGACAGTCACTGGTGTTCTGTAGTAGTGCAGGGGTGATGTCATGGGATGAGGTATATAGTTGGGTATCATCTGCATAAAGATGGTATTGAAAGCCGAATTTGCAAATGTGTTGTCCAACTGGGGCTGTGTACAGAGAAAAGAGGAAGGGACCAAGGAACGAGCCTTGAGGAATCCCAACTGCAAGGGGCAGAGGAGAAGAAATAGCACCAGCGAATGATACACTAAATGAGCGGTCAGAGAGATAGGAAGAAAACCAAGAGAGAGTGGTATCCCTGAGGCCAATATAATGGAGCATAGTGAGGAGGAGTTAGTTGTCTACAGTGTCAAATGCTACTGAGAAATCCAGAAGAATAAGTAGTGAATAGTTCCCTTTAGATTTAGCCGTCAAGAGATCGTTGGAGACCTTTGTGAGGGCCGTTTCTGTAGAGTTTAGTGCACGAAAACCTGATTGTAAGGGGTCCAGAAGAGAGTTAGCAGAGAGATAGCGGATTACCTTTAAAAAAAGCGTGATAAAGGCAGAGATTAGTGGCTAAGAATTATTGATTTTTGCCAATACTGTATTGAGAAATGGCCTGCAACTTTATACTGGGAACAAAATAGAGAATATGGTCCTTATGTGTTTCCACACTAATAAACACCTTTAAATAAGTGTTAGGATAACCGCTAAGAATTATTGATTTTTGCCAATACTGTACTGAGAAATGGCCTGTAACTTAATACTGGGAACAAAATAGCGAATATGGTCCTTATGTCTTTCCACACTAATAAACACCTTTAAATAAGTGTTAGGATAACCACTAAGAATTATTGATTTTTGACAATACTGTATTGAGAAATGGCCTGTAACTTAATACTGGGAACAAAATGGCGAATATGGTCCTTATGTCTTTCCACACTAATAAACGCCTTGAAAAAGGTGTTAGAACAAATAAGTGCAGACATTAGTGGATGATAATTCACAGTTTTTCTTTGCTGTACTGCACTGCAAAAGGCTTGTTGTGTTCCACCTTGAACACACAGGTATGAGTAATGAGCAGCAGTATAACGGCAGTGAGTAATGCAATGTGTATTACAATTCTTGCTGTTAATGACACTGCAACCACCCCAAATTCTTCTTTCAATTCCTCCCTATCCTTTTTCTACAGTTCTAAAGCTCTTTCCCTGAACTTCTATCTGTTTTGTAAGTCTTTCCATAGCTCCTGCTCAGGTCTGTCCCTACAGTAAGAGCAATGTGAAATGACTGTACCTAAAATGGCCAAGGGTTTTTATAGGGCTGTGACATCACAGAGCCGGCTGGCTGCTGATTAGCTGCACGCTTGGCATTGTGGGTGATCCCGTGTTCCCAGAGTCCCTTGCCCCTTGTCCTAACATGTGCAGCAGCCATTTTATAAAAAAATGCGATTCGATGTATTGAAGCATGAGGAAATCCGGAATCGAGGCGAATCGAAGACTTCCTGAAATTCAGATCGAATTCAACTTCTGCAGATTCGATTCGCTCATTTCTACTAGTAGAGTTATTAGCAAAGTGTATGTAAAATTCATCTATAATTAATAATATTGTAAAATCATGCAGAGTGTTTCTGCCAAAGCCATAAAAATTCAGTCCCTTTACAGGTGTATTTCCTAATCTATTCTTAATTATTCTAAACTACAACACATTTTTGAAAATCCATCTATAGTCTTTCAGTTATCTTGACAAACACAATTCAAAGCAAAATATGTAATAATCCAGTTTGTTTCTAGGCTCGTGTCTTTACTTCTCGACACTCTAGTAGTATTTTTACTGAACAGTGTTTCACTACATAAGAAATCAAACATTTCAGAACCGCTCAAAGGAACCTCTATTAGAGGAAGATCCCCTATAACAGTACTTGACACATGGCTGCACACCTGACAGTCAGAAGAGTTCAAGTCTCTTACTTTGACATGATACAATAGAAGCAAAGTATTGTCCATCCACATGGCGTTGAATAGTATTGGAAGTAACAACACAAACAATAGAGCTCTCATCTTCACCCAGCTGAAAGCTGATGAAGAAAACAGCTGGGCTATTAAAGATGTCACCTGCAATACAGCAGTTTGTACTGTCAGCAATGGTGAGTTCCCATGTTGGTGGTTCTTTATTATGACCCACAGACCCTCCACTTTAACTTGAAAACAAATAAGAAGAAGATCCACTTACAGCAGGTTCTGAGTGAGAAGGTGTTACCAGACTGAGAGGGGGTGGAACCTTTTTGCAGTGAGAGGCATAGATCCAGATGGGTCTGCCTTGTAGCTTGACTGCTGCAGATATTGTCAGCAATACCTGGAAAGGCCTCTCCTATCTTGGTTGTGAGAACTTAGAAAGATGTTGCCTGACCACTACCCAATCACCAGCATGTAAACAGTTGTGCGCATGCATAGTGTCCAGGTCAGGAAGTGAAGTGAAGACCTGCTTATGTAAATCAGTTCGTATCTGATGTAACTGCAAAACATATGTCAAAGGTCCATGCACTGAAGAGAACTGAGAAACATGAAGAAAATATAATCCAGTCTTGGGGCTGAAGAGTATCTCAAATTGGGACAAGTTCAGAGGTTTGCAGGGTGTGTGCCTCATAGACATTAGTGCCAGACATCTTAACCCTGTCTGTTAACAGACTTTATACATTTCATTTTTCATAGTAACATTATAACGTTAAACTTATCACTTGCAGTAGGATGAAAAGCTGTGTGAAACTGCTGTGTGAAACCGCTTTCCCCTAGGTCTGCCATAATCCACTGCATTGCCTGTAAAGTGTGCACCCTAATCACTGTCTATCAACTCTGGAGCCCCAAATCTCATATATATATATATATATATATATATATATATATATTGTAGGTATGTGAGCCAGAGGGCGCTGTGGAGCGACCCAGGCCCAGCCCTGAAAAGGCCTTCAGCCACACCTTTGAGGGGTGGCGTGCAACTCCAGAAGGCTGGAGTATCCTGCATGGAGCAGGAGGTGGTGGACCAGCGGCACAGATAGACGGTCTGTGCCAGAGGGCTGGCGTCCACAGGGGACTTTTGCTGAGTGTAGCATTAGTCCGGCTGCTCAAGTGGACCAGCTAGGACAGAGAGATAGGCTCTGTCCAGAAGGGCTGGGTCCCACAGAGACTCTTTGCTAGAGATGAGCAAGAGTCAGGCTAGTGAGGGGCTCTATAAGTGAGTTAGGGCCCTAACGGCGGCCTAGGCGTTTATTGTTTTGTTACGTTGCAGTTTAAGCTGAATAAAAGCCACTTTTATTTACACTCGGACCATCTGAAAGCTATCTTTCCGGCGCCCAGTACCACGAACGACCACTGTCTGGACCAGGAAAAGCCACCATTTGAGTTTAATTTCCCCAAGCTGTCACATATGGTGGAGAATCGCGCGCATAAAGAGATCCACGCAAGTCCTGGAAGACAAGTGGTTTGTGATTGCAGTACTGCAAAGTGTGCATTGTGGCCTACAGCTGGAAGAAATCTGTGATTTCAACTGAAGAAACCCAGGAGGGGTGAGTGAATTGCAACATAGCAAGGTGCTTGTAAAACTCTGGAAGAGGAATCCAGGGAATGGACTTTTTGTATACTGTGGCACAGAAGTCTGTGAAGTGTTTTGCTGATGGCAAGAAAATTAGCAATGTGTATAGAAGATGGATATTGCAAACAAGTGTATGTGAAAGGCTATGGTGCCATGTTGATGTTTTCTGTGGAAGACAGAAGAAAATGCTGGTTGTTGTAGTGCCACATAAGTTAACTGAATACATGTGACTGCAGAAGATAGCAAAAAGTTGCTGCCGGTTGAACCCCAAGGTTGCTGTGGAATATTGTGTAATCTTGTTAGTAAACCATGGGCAAGAAAAAGAGAATTTCAGCTTGTAAAAAAGCAGAGAAGTCATGCACAGGTTTATTAGTGCAGAAGTCTGAATGCAGAGAGACACAAAACCCGGAACAGATCATGTGGAATGCAAGTAAAGATAATGTGTTGCATGAGAGTGACTCAGTTTTTCTAAAGCACCTCTGTTCTATGAAAGAATATGTCCTTGCTGACTGTATGTCTATGTCTATGTCCATGACTATGTCTCATACTGGAGTGCATCAGAGCGCCAAAGATGAAAATATTATGGTGCAGCAGCTTCAAGATGAGATTAAAACCATCAGGTTCGTTTATGAAGATGAAATATCTGATTGGAAATGGCAACTTGAGGTATCAGAAAAAGAGAACCTTAAGTTAAAGAAAGAGCTTGAAACTGTAAAGAGTTCATATCCTAGTCATTGTGAAAATGTGGTACTGGGTTTGCCTGGAATGGACTGTGTCACTAAGAAGGAGTTTGCTGATATGAAATGTGCTCTAATAAAGTTGTACAAAGTGTAGAGCAAAAGCAAGTGCTTGAGAAGCAATTGCAGGATTTAAAGGAGCAGCATGTCCAAGACTCCATTGCCAAAGAGTGTATCATTGAAAAATTAAGAGATGACCTTGAAACTGCTAAACGTGAGAAAAGTGAATTTTTGCAGTGTCAGTCAGAATGACTAGATGACCAAGTGAGGAAGTGTGAAAAGCTTTCGGTGGCATTAATTAACAAAGAAAATGAAATTGCAGAGCTGAGGAAGCATGTGTCTGACTAAGAGAGTGATTTAGAATCTGTGGTGCAGACGTTGCAGTCAGAGCAAAACTTGCATGAACTAAAACAGGTTCGCCTAAATAGTGAAGTCAATGAATGGCGAAGCAGAGCTGGAGTTCTAGAACAAAGAGAAAGGGAACTCAAACCTAGAATATGCAGCCTGGAGAGGGCGCTGTCAGGATCTTGTGAAGATAAATAGAAATTGTCTGTTTTGGTGCAAAATAAAGACAAAGAATTAATGGCGATGTCGTCTGTCCATGCTCAGAAAGTGCAAGTCTTACAGGAGAGTCACAAAAAGGTAGAGACTCAACTTCAAGAGCTGCAACTAAAAGTCACAGAAGGGGACAGGTTTCAGGCAGAACTGCTAGACAAGGCAAACGTTCTGCAGGTGGAATTGGATAATGTCACAAGGCTTCTGTCTCAAGCAGACAGCAAGTTTATCAAACTTTTCAAAGATTTTTCTACACTAGAATCTCAGCTTCAGGACACTCAGGAACTTTTGCAAGAAGAAACCCGTCAGAAGCTTGACCTTAGTACAAAACTAAAACAAATGGAAGATGAAAAAAATGGTTTCCTTGAGCAACTAGAGGAAGAGGAGATAGTAAAAAGAGATTTGACAAAGCAGATTTGAACACTACAGGCTCAGGCGACTGATATGAAGAAAAAAATGCAGGATAGTATTGGGTCCTTGGACTCTGTTGAAGAACTAAAGGAAAAGTTGCAAAAGGAGCTAGAAGCTACAACTCAACGGTTTGAGGAGAAGGTTGCTGCTTATGACAAACTTGAGAAGATGAAAATTAGACTGCAGCAGGAACTAGAAGATGTAGGTGTAGATCTTGATCATCAACGTCGGATGGTGTCAAAGTTGGAAAGGAAGCAGAAAAAGTTTGATCAGCTGCTTGGTGAAGAGAAGACTCTTTCTGCTAGATATGCAGAAGAACGTGACCGTGCTGAAGCAGAGGCTTGTAGAAAAAAGACCAAAGCTCTTGCCTTGGCTCGCTCCCTAGAAGAGGCCCTTGAATTGAAGGCCGAGTTAAAGAGGCTCAACAAGCAACTGTGCACTGAAATGGAGGATTTGGTTAGCTCCAAGGATGAAGTTGAGAACAACCTGGAATCTGTGCAGATATTGTATGAGAACAAAGCTAATGCTTATGAGATGCTGGAAAAGGCCAAGAGAGAATTGGACCTCCAGATAGAAGACATGAGGATTCAGTTTGAGGGAAACCTGTCTAATTTATCTGCTGAGATTGTAGATCTAAAAATGCTTGTTGCTAAATTAAAGGTGCAAGTGAACAAGCAGGAGGAAATCAAGAAACAGCTGGAGTTTCAGATGGATCAAGTGAAGCGTGAATCAGAAATAAAGTTGGAAGAGCGTACTTCTCAGATTGAACAGTTAAAAACCGAAGTGGAATCTAAAAAAAGAAGAATTGGATCGATTGCAGCAGTCTTTATCCAATACGGAACAGTCGGCATCTGCACTATCTTCAAAGCTGGCAACACTAGAAGATGAGAGAGACTCGCTGCAGAGCCTGTTAACCTCTAAAGAATCAGAGCTGTTATCCCTGAAAAATGTGATTCAAGAAATAGAGTCTTTATTCAACCAAGAGCAAGATAAGAGAGCCACTGAGATACGAGACTTGAATGAAAGACTTGACAAAAAGTCTGCAGATGAGCAGAAGCTTTATCAGAAGATGTTGGAGGATCAATCCAATATAATTCAGGGAACAGTGGGGGAAGCAGAAAATATTATCCAGAATGCTGACCTGACAAATGTTAGAAGAACATTGCAGAATATCCTAGAATTAGGAGGCATAGAGAATAAAGAGATGGCATCTACATCTGCTGCCATAGAAGATGTAAAGGAAGATTAAGGAAGTTCTGCAAGTTGCAATAGTAAAAACTGAGATGGAGGCTGTGCAGAAAAATGTGGCAGTGAAGAAAGTTCCGGAACTGGAATCAGAGATTTGTGCGCTACAGAAGGTTTTAGAATTAGAGAAAGCTGCCAGCATAGAGGCAGAGAAAGCAGAGACATTAAGGCAGCCAGAACATGTAACCAAAAAGCATCTGGGTACTGACAGTAAAAACTGTGATGTTGAAAACTTGGTATCCCAGTCCTCCGGTGTTAGCACAGGGAATGAGAATAACTTGAAGAATGTTGAGATGACGATGTCACCAGCTCCTGTACTGTCAGAAAGGGGTTGGCTCGAAAATTCTTGTAATCTATCACAGCACCGCAACATGCCTCCAGGAAGTTATGCGTATGAGAAAGAGGAAGTAAGACTAGAGTATGGAAATGGTTGTCCTGCTGCTGTACAGGTGTGGAAGCATTATACAGAAACCATTCCAATATATGATGTGGCAGTTGTTAAAGACATACCAGAAAATGTAGTTCAGCGTGAGCTATTTTGTGAGGGTGTACTTTATGGCCCTTGTGCAGAAGGAGAAGATATTGCAGTACAGAGCTTGTGTATCTCAAACAAAGAGGAGAGCAAGCAGCCTATGTCTCCTAAACTTCTAAGCCGTGATGGTGATGGCAAGGTTTGCTTTGAGATGAAGGTTACAGAAAAGGTACCCGTGAAATATTTATACTCTAAAGACATTGATGTGCATGAAGTACGTGTTGGCTGGTATCTGAGCTCCTGTGGATTCGTGATAGGAGAATATGAAGATTCTTGCGGCTATTCACTAGATGAATCGAGGTCATGCAACGGGATGGCTGAAGACTGTGGCGAGAGATGTGATGAAGATGATTTGATCCACTGTATGGCGAGTTGTGAAGGTGATGAAGCGGAACTTGCCTTTGCGCAGAATGGCCAGGATCTTGGCATAGCGTTTAAAGTGAAGAGAAGACGGAAGGCTCGACTGACTGGAACGTGGAGGTTGAGACCACCAGATGGTGACATCTGGAGAGACACTGGACAAATGTATAGCATTGAAGAGGGACGGCGACATAGGTCTTGTCCCATTGTAACTCACCCCATGGGTAGTGAGCTGAGGGGGAGGGTATGTAGGTATGTGAGCCAGAGGGCGCTGTGGAGCGACCCAGGCCCAGCCCTGAAAAGGCCTTCAGCCACACCTTTGAGGGGGTGGTGTGCAACTCCAGAAGGCTGGAGTATCCTGCATGGAGCAGGAGGTGGTGGACCAGCGGCACAGATAGACGGTCTGTGCCAGAGGGCTGGCGTCCACAGGGGACTTTTGCTGAGTGGAGCATTAGTCCGGCTGCTCAAGTGGACCAGCTAGGACAGAATGATAGGCTCTGTCCAGAAGGGCTGGGTCCCACAGAGACTCTTTGCTAGAGCTGAGCAAGAGTCAGGCTAGTGAGGGGCTCTATAAGTGAGTTAGGGCCCTAACGGCGGCCTAGGCGTTTATTGTTTTGTTACGTTGCAGTTTAAGCTGAATAAAAGCCACTTTTATTTACACTCGGACCGTCTGAAAGCTATCTTTCCGGCGCCCAGTACCACGAACGACCGCTGTCTGGACCAGGAAAAACCATCATTTGAGTTTAATTTCCCCAAGCTGTCACAAATATATATATATATATATATATATATATATATATATATATACCTGTATATATAATGAGTTTCTGTCTGTCTGTCTGTTCTTTATGCGCGACCAAACGACTGCACCGATCCTCACCAAATTTGGCACACAGGTACATCAGGTATCCAGGAAGATTTTAGACTGGGTCTCAGCTTTCTAGGACATGCCGTTCTTGAGATACAGTATTGTCAAAAAATTATCTGCATTAGCCAATACAAGCCTGCAAATCTTTCGCTCATATTCCAACTGCTATACACACGATCACATGTCTCTTTTCAGCCAATAGAAGCTCGCAGGCGCTTAGTCTCCACAGGCACACAGTTTTACACCAGGTTTCCATAGCAACCAAGCTATTTGTGACCTGTATTAGTCAATAGCAGTTATAGCAGTCATATCACGTGTATCAGCCAATATAAGTTTACATTTAATTTACCAGGTTTCCATAACAACACAGCCATAAATAGACTGTACCTATATTGGACTTCCATACTGGATGTCAGCATACTTATAAATTGAAACATTTTTAAACTACTCATGCCTCCTGCAGCAAAACACATGGCTGCTGCTCGAGCTAATGAAAACTCCCAGCAGACCCAAGCCCATCTCCAATCTGACAAGGCTTTGTCAGCCAATAGAAGCTCTCAGGCGCTTAGCTTTCACATGCACACAGCTGCACAACATGTTTCTAAAACAACCCAGCCATTTTTCTTCACTGCTGTACGTCAGCTTTAAAGGGGTTGGGTGCTGTGGATGACACTGTTACACAAGGACACATACACACAGCTTTAATCCAGGTTTTCCATAACAACCGAATGCAGGTTTTTCACTAATATCCAAACTGAGATACACATGATCACATGACGCTTATGGACCAATGGAAAATCACAGGTACTTAGGTCTTGACATACACTACCGTTTAAAAGTTTAGGGTCACTTAGAAATGTCCTTATTTTTGAAAGAAAAGCAGTTTTTTCAATGAAGATGACATTAAATGAATCAGAAATACACTCTATACATTGTTAATGTGGTAAATGACTATTCTAGCTGCAAACGTCTGGTTTTTAATGCAATATCTACATAGGTGTATAGAGTCCCATTTCCAGCAACCATCACTCCAGTGTTCTAATGGTACTTTGTGTTTGCTAACTGTGTAAGAAGGCTAATGGATGTTTAGAAAACCCTTGAAAACCCTTGTGCAAGTATGTTAGCACAGCTGAAAACAGTTTTGCTGGTTAGAGAAGCTATAAAACTGACCTTCCTTTGAGCTAGTTGAGAATCTGGAGCATTACATTTGTTGGTTTGATTAAACTCTCAAAATGGCCAGAAAAACAGAACTTTCATGTGAAACTTGACGGTCTATTCTTGTTCTTAGAAATGAAGGCTATTCCATGCAAGAAAATGCCAAGAAACTGAAGATTTCGGTGTGTACTACTCCCTTCAGAGGACAGCACAAACAGGCTCTAACCAGAGCAGAAAGAGAAGTGGGAGGCCCCGCTGCACAACTGAGCAACAAGACAAGTACATTAGAGTCTCTAGTTTGAGAAATCGACGCCTCACAGGTCCTCAACTGGCAGCTTTATTAAATAGTACCCGCAAAACACCAGTGTCAACGTCTACAGTGAAGAGGTGACTCAGGGATGCTGGCCTTCAGGGCAGAGTGGCCAAGAAAAATCCATATCTGAGACTGGATAATAAAAGGAAAAGATTAATATGGGCAAAAGAACACAGACATTGGACAGAGGAAGATTAGAAAAAAGTGTTATGGACAGATGAATCGAAGTTTGAGGTGTTTGGATCACACAGAAGAACATTTGTGAGATGCAGAACAACTGAAAAGATGCTGGAAGAGTGCCTGACGCCATCTGTCAAGCATGGTGGAGGTAATGTGATGGCCTGGGGTTGCTTTGGTGCTGGTAAAGTGGGAGATTTTTACAAGCTAAAAGGGATTTTGAATAAGGAAGGCTATCACTCCATTTTGCAACGCCAAGCCATACCCTGTGGACAGCACTTGATTGGAGCCAATTTCATCCTACAACAGGACAATGACCCAAAGCACACCTCCAAATTATGCAAGAACTATTTAGGGAAGAAGCAGGCAGCTGGTATTCTATCTGTAATGGAGTGGCCAGCGCAATCACCAGATCCCAACCCCATTGAGCTGTTGTGGGAGCAGCTTGACCGTATGGTACGCAAACAGTGCCCATCAAGCCAATCCAACTTGTGGGAGGGGCTTCTGGAAGCATGGGGTGAAATTTCTCCAGATTACCTCAGCAAATTAACAGCTAGAAAGCCAAAGGTCTGCAATGCTGTAATTGCTGCAAATGGAGCATTCTTTGACGAAAGCAAAGTTTTAAGGAGAAAATTATTATTTCAAATAAAAATCATTATTTCTAACCTTGTCAATGTCTTGACTATATTTTCTATTCATTTTGCAACTCATTTGCTAAATAAAAGTGTGAGTTTTAATGGAAAACACAAAATTGTCTGGGTGACCCGAAACTTTTGAACTGTAATATATACACAGCTTTACACCAGGATTCCATAGCAAGCAAGCTGTTTATGACCTGTATGAGTCAATAGCAGTTCGCAGGTCCTTAAATATCCAGTCATATGACGTTAATCAGCCAATATAAGTTCACATTTCATTTACCAGGTTTCCATAACAACACAGCCATAAATAGACTGTACCTATACTGGACTGCCATACTGGATGTCAAGTGCAAAACTGGCCAATTCCTATGGGGCCACTACACAAACAAAAAATGAAATATACCCGTGCGAAGCCGGGTCTTTCTGCTAGTCTATAGATAATTACTGACTGTAGTTTCTTGTCATTGGCTGGGGATGTTGCTTTCCTGACTGGCCTCTACTCACTCCAATAAGACATCCACACACATAGGGGCGTAACTACCGTAGCAGTGTAGCAGTGGTAGCGACTGTCACAGGGCCGGAACATTACGGGGCCCGGAGCCCTGTGGCAGTCGCTACCGCGAACCTCACAATCACTGCTATCGTTATACTCCGGGGTCTTTTGAGACCCCGGAGTATAACGATCGGGGGCCCAGGGGAGGTGAGCGAACATAAAAAACACTGTAACTCACCTCTCCGCCGCTCCGCAGGCTTCGGGCCTGTTTGGTGACGTCCCAGACGTCATCCGACGACATTATGCGTCGCGACGCCGGCCTGGATCGCGCAAGATCCGGTCCGACAATGAAGATAGCCGAAGTAGCGCACGGGAGTGCACCGGAGCGAGGAAGAGGTAAGTTGCAGTGTTTTCTATGTTTCTATCCTTCCCTGGGTCTCCGATCATTATACTCTGGGGTCTGAAAAGACCCCAGAGTATAATAATCGTTCATGGGTGGTCCACTATGGGGCATAATACTGTGTGCAGGGGCCACTATGGGGCAAACTACTGTGTGCAGGGGCCACTATGGGGCAAACTACTGTGTGCAGGGGCCACTATGGGGCAAACTACTGTGTGCAGGGGCCACTATGGGGCAAACTACTGTGTGCAGGGGCCACTATGGGGCAAACTACTGTGTGCAGGGGCCACTATGGGGCAAACTACTGTGTGCAGGGGCCACTATGGGGCATAATATTGTGTGCAGGGGCCACTATGCTGCATAATACCGTGTCCAGGGGCCACTATGGGGCATAATACCGTGTGCAGGGGCCACTATGGGGCATAATAGTGTGTGCAGGAATTCGGTTTGTGGGGGGGGGGGTTGGGGACGGCGGCTTGGGAGGGGGGCCCCATGTCAAATGTTCGCCTTGGGGCCCAGCCATTCCTAGTTACGCCATTGCACACACACAAGCACATACTCATACAGTTCACACTTTGGTAATTGTATGAAATCAGTTTGTAACCTCTGGTATGGATAAGAGCTTAATGTTAAACATAAGTCTGTGTAAATATTCAATAATAACAACCAACTTGAGCTGAATCCCGACTAGGTAGGTAGCCACCTTCACTACAGCCTGGTTATTTACAACAACATAGGCTGTGTGAGGATCCCCTGCTCCTCATAGAGTCTAGAACCGCCCACAATGGATGTCAGTTCAGTATCAGATATAAAATCATCTGAGCAGTATGGAAATAGAAGAAGCATTTCAAAAAATCTTGTAGATGTCAAATTAATATAAAAACCATTGTAAATAAAATAAAACAAAGATAGTTCATGTGTCACGCAACTTATACAGTTATGTATTATACAACTTATACAGTCATGTATCCAGTGGCGTAACTAAGTCTTGTGAGCCCCGGTGCAAATTTTTGTCCAGGTCCCTCTACCCCCTCCCTACAGCAAATTCTTGATAGTGACGGTTATGGGGCCCCAAACAGTATAATGTGCTCAACAGTGGCCCCAGATAGTATTATATGCTCAACAGTGGCCCCCACACAGCATTATATGCTCCACAGTGGCCCCCATTCAGCATTATATGCTCCCCACAGTGGCTCCACACAGTATAATATGCTCCCTACAGTAGTCCCCACCCTGTATTATATGCTTTCCACAGTGGCCCCCACCCAGTATTATATGCTTCACACAGTGGCCCCCACCCAGTATTATATGCCCCCCACAGTGGGCCCCACCCAGTATTATATGCTCCACAGTGGCCCCCACCCAGTAAAATATGCTACACAGTGGCTCCCACTCAGTATTATATGCTCTACAGTGGCCCCCACACAGTATTATATGCTCCCAACAGCCTCCGCTTCGGTGCTATTATTATACTCTGGGGTCTGAGGAGATAATAATAATCGGAGGCCCAGGGAAGGTGATTAAAAATAACAAACATTCATACTCACCTTGCCTTACCTTTCTTTGGCATCCTAGCTAGATCCTGCTGTCTTCAGTGTCTTCAGACCCACTTCTGCCGTCGGAGTTGAGGCCTGTGATTTGGCCTCAGTGGTCATGTGGGGACGCACTGACGTCATTACGTGGCCGCGCCCCATGTAACCGCTAGGGCCTAATCACAGGCCTCAGTCACATGATGGAAGAGCGCCGGAGAGAACGCTGTACCCTGGAGAGGTAAGCATATGTATTTATTGTTTTCAGTGATCTTCTCTAGGTGCCCTGCTCTGCCACCTATTGGAAAGAGACCTGGCAGTATGCCAGGGCCCCTTTCCAATAACAGTATGTATAGTGGTTGGGGAACTAGGCTTTTCTCGACCGCTATCATAATGGTCTGGGGCCCCGGCCATCTCCAGCTGGCCACGGGCCCCATACCCTGCCGGGCCCGGTCGCGGTTGCAGCTCCTGCGACCATGATCGTTACGCTACTGCATGTATCATACAACTTGTTTACTTGTCTTATGTAAAATCCCAGTGCACAGTCTTGCAGCCGTGAGAAGGACTTGCTCCTTCAGTTGCTGTGGCTCTCCCCCATGTCTAACTCTTTCTTATCTCTCATTGTACTGCAGATACCACAAGGTCAAATTAACCATTGACTTAACTTTCTACTACAACTGACTTAATATTTTCAATATCATCCCCCAAACCAACATTGAATATCTCTAGTCCACTTATTATAAGATACCACTATTCAATTATTTTCAGCATTCTATGGCTTTTTCTTCCACACTCACTGACATACAATCATGGCTGTAAGTGTTGGCACCCCTGAAATTTTTCCAGAAATTTAAGTCTTTCACCCAGAAAATTATTGCAACTACACGTTTTGTTATACACATGTTTATTTCCTTTGTGTGTATTGGAACAACACGAAAAAAGAGAAAAAAAGGTAAAGTGAACATAATTTCACACAAAAATCCAAAAATGGGCCAGAAAATTGTTGCCACCATTTCAAAATTGTGGGTAAATAACTTTGTTTCAAGTATGGGATGCTCATTCTAACTCAACTGTGGCATGTAACAGGTGTGGACAATATAAAAATCACACCTGAATCAGGATAAAAATGAGAGAAGTTGACTCTTTGGATTGAAAGAGTCTGTGTGTGCCACACTAAGCATGGAGAACAGAAAGAGGAGAAGAGAACTGTCTGAGAACTTGAGAACCAAAATTGTAGAAAAATATTAACAACCTTAAGGTTACAAGTCCATCTCCAGAGATTTTGATGTTTCTTTGTCCACAGTGCGAAACATAATCAAGAAGTTTACAACCCCTGACACTGTAGCTAATCTCCCAGGACATGTACAGAAGAGAAGAATTGATGAAAGGTTGCAATGCAGGATAGTCCAGATGGTGGATAACCAAGCTCAATCAAATTCCCCTAGAAATTCAAGCTGTTCTGCAGGCTCAGAGTGCATCAGTGTCAGTGCGAACTATCCGTCGACATTGGAATGAAATTAACCGCTATGGTAGGAGACCCAGGAGGACCCCACTGCTGACACAGAGACATAAAGAAGCTAGACTGCAGTGTGCCAAAACGTACGTGAGTAAGCCAATATCCTTTTGCGAAAACATCTGGTGGACAGATGAGATTAAGATAAAGCTTTTTGGTAAAGCACATCATTCTACTGTTTGCTGAAAACGAAATGAGGCCTACAAAGAAAAGAACACAATACCAACAGTCAAATATGGTGGAAGTTCCAAGATGTTTTGGGGTTGTTTTGATGCCTTTGGCGCCTTGACTATATGCAAGGCATCAGGAAATCTGAAGATTACCAAAGGATTTTGGGTCTCAATGTAAGGCCCAGTGTCAGAAAGCTGGGTTTGTGTCCTAGGTCACAGGTCTTCCAAAAGGACAATGATCCCAAACATTCTTCAAAAAGCACCCAAAAATGGATGGAAACCAAGAACTGGAGAGTTCTGAAGTGTCCAGCAATGAGTCCGGATCTAAATCCCATTAAACACCTGTGGAGAGATCTTAAAATTGCTGTTGGGAGAAAGCACCATTTAAATATGAGAGACCTGGAGCAGTTTGAAAAAGAGGAGTGGTCCAAAATTCCAGTTGGGAGGTGTAAGAAGCTTGTTGATGGTTATAGGAAGCAATTGATTTCAGTTATTTTTTCCAAAGAGTGTGCAACCAAATATTAAGTTGAGGGTGCCAGTAATTTTGTCTGGGCCATTTTTGGAGTTTTGAGTGATATTATTTCATTTTTGGATTTTTTTGTTTTGTTCCAATACGCACAAAGGAAATGAACATGTGTATAACAAAACATTTGGAATTGCAAAATCATTTTATGGGAGAAATACTTTTTGGGAAAAATATCAGGGGTGCCAGCCCTTACGGCCATGACTGTACATACATTTCTCACAGATAGGGCTCCTTGGAACACACTCAAAACTCAGTGAGAAATGACAGATAAGAAAGTGTGGAAATTAGAAGATGTTCACGTTTGATTTCTAGTTTTCCTCAGTTGAACATTAAAGTCACAAATCTGCAGACACTCAATCCACATACAAAAAGATCCATGGAGATGTTCATGAATAGGAAACAGATCAATGAAGTTCACTGTTCTCTTCCATACTATATGTAACTAAAACCCAATTACACATTGTATGATTCAAAAACACACAGAAAAGTTTACAGGTATGGAAGCCCCTGGCCAGCTGGCTCCAACCGTAAACTGGTAATCTATTGTTAGACACAACACAGCAATCTTGTAATATTAGACAGCATACAGACAATACAGCGCTGTAGTCTCATGTATAGCTATAGCCATACTGCACTCATTCACACTTTCATTAGACATACCATTTTTTTTTTTCATCAGCAGTTAAAAACAAAAACTGAGGCTACAAAGATGGAGCCCAAATGATATTGAGTACAATTGTGTGGTTAGATTCTCCCCTTCCAAATGAAAAGAGGCTATGTACAGACACCTCAGCCCTGCATGTACAGAATGAGACACCAGGTTTTCTCTCATTTTCACAGTGACTACCACAGCCCAAGAAAGGAAAGCCAATGCTACCGGGCCTAATTGTGATAACTGTAAGGGCTGTAAGTCAAAACAACTGATGTGTGCCCATTCACTTCATGGGCACAGTGAAAATTTTATTGAAGAAACTGAGAAGAAGTATTTACTTCTTACCCTTGTGGTAAAGTAGTCTAGCTAAACTGTCTACCTTGAAAACATAAAGGCAAGAAGGTAGTAACAACTTGGATCCAGATGGACAAAAAAGAAAGTACTATTCAGAGTATTACCAGATCCAGACTACTTAGCACTTTTGGGGATTCTGGAAAACATTTTTTTTTTCTCTGGCAAGATAGGTGTGTTTGCTTCTGACCAGGGGCACACCGCTAATGAGGCGAAGTGAGGCGGCTGCCTCAGGCGGCACTGTCCGTCACTGTCTGGGGGACGGCATTTTTACTACTCAATGTAAACCAGCCCAGGACAGGCTGCTTTAAAAAAAACAAAGCTGAGCGGGGCCTGTCCTGGGCTGGTTTACGAGACGTCGTATCTCAGCGCAGGCGGCGATACAATGATGTCATCGCGCCTCCTACGCTGAGACACAGACGTCGCGGACAAGAAGAGGCGGCGGCTCCATCAAGGCATCGCAGGTAGGTGACGATAAGTTTTTTTTTAATATATAAATAGGCCATAACCTGCTGGAGTATCCCCGGCAGGTAACGGCCTATTTATTTACCTACACCGCGTCTGTTCGTGGCCGCCTCCGCTTCCCCATCTGCTATGGAACGCAGAAAGGGAAGTGGATACCGCTGTGAGCAGCCGCGGGCATCGGTAAGTGAGGCCGCGGGCATCGGTAAGTGAGGCCGCGGGCATCGGTAAGTGAGGCCGTGGGCCTCAAATACTACTATTATTATACTCTGCGGTCTTTTCAGACCCCAGAGTATAATAATCGGAGGGGCAGGGGAGGTGAGGAAACATAAAAACAATGCTACTCACCTCTCCTGCGATCAGTGTTACTCCGAGCAGGCTTGGGGCCTCATCAGGTTGCGTCGCCGTCTTGATCACATGACGTGTGTGCGCAATTAAACAGGGCCAAAAACTGCAAGGAGTGAACCGGTGTCCAGGATAGGTAAGTAACACTGGTTTTTATGTTTGTCACCTCCCCTGGGTCTCCAATCATTATACTCTGGGGTCTGAAAAGACCCCAGAATATAATAATAGTTCATGGGTGGGCCACTGTGGGGCATAATACCATGTGCAGGGGCCACTGTGGAGCATAATACCCTGTGCAGGGGCCACTGTGAAGCATAATACCCTGTGCAGGGGCCACTATGGAGCATAATACAAGTGCAGGGGCCACTATGGAGCATAATACCAGTACAGGGGCGCCTATGGAGCATAATACCGTGTGCAGGGGCCACTGTGGAGCATAATACCGTGTGCAGGGGCCACTGTGGAGCATAATACCATGTGCAGGGGCCACTGTGGAGCATAATACTGTGTGCAGGGGCCACTAGGGAGCATAAAACTGTGTGCAGGGGTTGCTGTGGAACATTATACCGTGTGCAGTGGCCACTGCGGGGCATAACACCGTGTGCAGGGGCCACTATGGAGCATAATACCGTGTGCAGGGGCCGCTGTGAGGCATAATACCGTGTGCATGGGCCGCTGCGAGGCATAATACAGTGTGCAGGGGCTGCTGTGGAACATTATAGTGTGTGTAAATGGGGAGCTATAAACAGGGGCTATGGCACCTGTTTATATTATACGCTGTCTGTTTATAGTGGCCGTGTGATGTAATTCCAGCCTTGTCACATACTGTAGACATGTACAGGATGAGGCTGTAGTTACATTACATGGCCGCTATGAGATGAATGACACTATGTAAACAGAGAAGCGGTCACGGCGCTTACACAGGTACCATTCAAACAGCTGATCAGTGGGGGTCCTGGGTTTTTGAGCTCCACTGATTAGTTTATTAATGACCTGGAAAACCTTTTAATTAGTTAACACCTGGGGCATTGTTAGTGAGGAGCCAAAGATGTCTGTGTTGCAAACTTTACAGAGACAAGTCACAGCTGGAAGTGGTCATGGCGGTCCAAAGGGAAGAGAAGGGAAATGTGAAGGATTAGTCAGAGACATCACCTGTAAGTCACAAAATGTTACTGCCCTGTATTCACCTAAATGATAGAGGATAAATACCTGCTTGATGTGGGTCTGTCTGCTGAGACCCCCACTGAGCCTGAGAATTGGTTTTTTTCACCCTACTGGGTGGGAATTCAGCCTGGCTGCAGCTGAATATAGGTGTGTGGCTTGGTGGATGGACGAACCCGCGTGGCTCTCATTCACTTCAATGGGAGTGCTAAAGATACCCGAAGTCCAGTACTCAGCTATCTGTGGCGCTCCTATTAGAGAGAATGGGGGCCATGTGTGCTCGTCCATCCACCAAGCAGAAGATGTGTGAAGTTATTGTCATTGTTAATGCCATGTTGTTGATCTGATATTGAAGTAATGCAGGAAGAAGAATTCTTAAAAACTGTTTTATAACTTTGTGTATTGTGTATATTGTGTGACGATAACAGTGTATTAAGCTAGTAGCATGGAAACTCAATTTTTTTTTTTTGGGGGGGGTGGCGTCTTTCTCTAGTCCGCCTCAGGCAGCAAAGAGGCTAGGTTCACCACTGCTTCTGACTTACAGTAAATTAAGACAAAACTACGTGTATCAGTGGCCTAATACCCTCCTCCTGTTCTCTGGATAATGGGTACTGCTGTACTTTGAAAGACTCTAACCCAGGCTTAAGGAATACATTTACAAAAGAGCAGACTTTTAGGAGACCTATGTCTATGCTGTTAGTAGCCCAAAGTCCAGCAGGTAACCTCGTAAGGTCCTTTAGGATCAGGACTAGGGAGTTGACTGCCATGACTTATGGGATTTATGTGAAACACTCAGATTGCTTTGTATGGGAATGGGGAACATGACAATTTAGTTTGTGGATAAATCTATTTCCATGCTGCCTATGTGCTCAAAGAGTCAATTTTTGCTTCAAAAATCTCCTTTCTGATGTGGGATCGAGTTACTATATTTTCTGGAACAGAGGGAGCAGCTACAGTCTGAACTCCCAATACTCCAACTCTACCATCAGGATATGTGTCTCTGCTTAGCAGTCGTTTTCCCCCCACTACCTTTTTGTATGCTTATGCTTTCTTGTGTTGATATAAAAGAACACAGTTATCTAACTCAATTTTCTCTTCTTCAATGTCACTGTCTGAATGACAGGATACAGTCTCCAAATGACTCCCTTGTCCCATGCACAGTATAACCGTGGTGCTACTTTCCCTCCCATATTAAATGGCAGAGGTGGAGCACCAGTGGGTACACTTTTAGCTTTCGTGGTAGTAGTCTTAGACTACTTATACCACCACGTACTGTACATGTCCCAGACATGTTACCCATGCCTTCTCTTATTATACTCAACCAAGACAGGGACTCCTCCACTTAATGCGGAGTACCAACCTCTCCTGAGATCCTACCAACAGGTAGAGGAGTAAGCAGACAGCTACAACAGCTCTGTATACAGGGGGGACAAAAATCACTACGTCAGTATACTATGGAAATAGTTTTACCACCAATCCTGATCAGTCATAGTATGGTAACAATATCCTAACAAGTTACAGACAATACAGACAAACAAAAACCTAACTAAAACTCCTCTCACTTTCTCCTGGCTGGTTGAGCCTCACTATGGGTCACAAGTCAGTCTTGCAGGAGAACTAGCCTGACTCATGGGCGGAAGTGGTTACCCATCACTTCTACAAGGATCAACTTATGATCTGATTCCAGTGGAATCGTTGATTCAGGGGTCAGAGGGAACACCTCAGACAAGCCTTTTGGTGCTATCAGTTCTTTATTCCGGTATTCCACATCTTGGAGTCACAACAAAACCGCCCCTATCATGCACACTTCATCCATAGGCTTAGTCTGTTCTCATAAACACATAACAATTAAAGGAAGATAAGTCACCTAAGAGAGATATTGACTATGTCGCTTGTAGCCAAAGCCCTCAAAGTAAGACCCAAAAGGAGGAGGAAAGGAATGATTATTTAGAAATCTCACCTGCAGCTGCCTTGTCCTTCCTGTAAATCCTCCTGTCTGGGTTACTTGCAGAGGGAACTGAATCTGCTGGACAAGCCTGTACATTCACCACCAAACTGTTGTGGAAACTTTTACACAAAACCAAAAAACAAATCATTTCTCAGGTGACTCTCCTCAAGGAAGCTATCAGCTGTTTTGACTCACCTACCTAAAACAATGCTTACTGGGGTGTCTGGTAATCATAAGTATTTTAGTAAGTCTGGACCATGGTAGGCTTTTGCTAGACATTGTATTATGTGTTTTTTGTTGTGGTTTGTTAGCTTGAGCCATCTATTCAACTGGTTGTTGTGTGGTAAGCTTGAATAACAAGAAGGAAAATCCTGCTTGCATCAATATTTCCAGTTAGTACAGAATTAGATAATCTACAACATACAAATTTTGTGAATAGGCTGTGTAAGGATCTGTGTAAGGCAAAGAGATGGGAATTATCTGGAGTAGATATAATACTTTTATGACTATGTAGGTTTTTAGCAAGTTTTTTCCTTCCAAACCAGGAGATTAAGGACAGGTCATAGGTTCTCAGTAGGCTAGACACCTCTTGAAGTAGGGGGAAAAAAGTGTATAAGTCTCAGGTGTGTTTGTTTAATTGGATGCCCAGATAATTTATGGAGCGTGATGCCCATGTGAATGGAGAGTGGGATTTAATATCCTGTGGCAATTTTTGTGAAAGGTACTGTATAAGTTCAATATTTCTGATTTAGTTACATTGACCTTATAATTTGAAAGGGAACCATATCCATCAGATTGACCAAAACAGGGAGGCCTTCTTTAGGGTTTGTGTTCAAAAAGAGCACGTCATCTACTTAAATGTTTTAGCCTGATTGCCAAGAGTTTAGCTCAGATCTGTAAATCTAAATTGAGTAGGGATATAGGTCTGTATAGCTGCTACCGAATTGGGGGTCCTTCCATTCCTTTGCTATCAATGTATTGTGGGCTTCTTGAGTCTGTTTGGGAAAAGAATGACTTCCTAGGAATACATTACACAGGCGGGTCAGGCGAGGGAGGAATGTGTCTTGAAATTTTTTGTATTATCCCAGGAGAAGTCCTTGAGGTCCGGGTCTTCCCCAATGGGAAACTGCTGACTTCTTTCTTTATTTCTTCTAGAGAATTGCATTAATCAGATGCTTCCCTCAGAACAGGTATACCCATTCTACTGTTCAAAGTCTGGTTAAAAGTGGTCTTCATGGAAAGCCGTCCCTTCAACATGGAAACATTTCCAAGCGACTTTGCTATGTATGAATACGTAGGAACAGGGGTGCAGAAAAATAGCAGCAGGTGCTCTTGACTAATGAGTCAAAATTTTCTAGTAACAGATATCAGGTTGTTTGGAGAGTGGTACAATAGTGAGTATCTACAAGCAATAGTGAAAATTGGTGAAGGTTCTGTGTAAGTGCAGCATCCCAGTGGACACTGTTAAGCATGTTTATATTGCACTATTTTATATACACACACACACACTCTCCTTTTGGGAAATCTATGATTCAGACCAAAACACGCTTGGCTTGTGTAAGAGAAGGGGACTTTAAGCCCCCTCATGGCAGTCTGTACCAGCCATTAGAGAGCATGGACATGTGAGGAGGTCCCTACTATTGAAAACCATTGTTCATGATTATTGTTGTTGCTGACAATCTACAAAGAGGAAAGTTGGAGAAAGTGACAGAAAGAGAAGTTGAGGTTTTCTAGAGCCTCACAGATTGGACCCTGCATCCCACAGGTTGACAGGGTACCCTTTGGACTTATTCATTCAGCCCCCATATAGTGGGAGAGGCGAGTATAACTATACAGGTCTTGGGGATATTAGGCATTGGACTTAGACATCTATATACTGGGCACCCCTTGCTAAGTAACCATTACCTGGTTATAAAACATCCTACAGTCGAGCTTCCATTGCACTACTGAACTTACCTGGACCCTGTACCTCTTCCTGTAGAGTTACCTTAGTAAAGTGTTCAACTCCAACTGCTGCCTCCTGAGTCATTCCTGCACTTACCATCAAGGGCCCTTCTGACCACAATCAACTGGCTCAGAGAGGCTGAGGGCTACCATCAAGTGAAAGCTCCCTGGAGGAACTACCACCAAAATAAGATACCCTTGATGCCCCCTCAGCAATGCACCAACTTGGGAAGTGGGCTGGAGGAGTCGGATGAATGTTTACTGGCCACTGTTGACAACAACTACTACTCCCTTCCTCCAGTTGCCTTCATCGGGTTGCTAAATATGTTTGGGGCTGCATTTCAGAAACTTGAGTTGGGATTTGTTGAGGATTAATAGTGTCTTCACTGCTATGCAATACAGGCAGATAGTTATCTATCATTCAATACCATCGGAGAGGTATCTGATTGGCTCCAAATTTATTCTGCAGCACCCCTCCACTTCCCATACTAACATGAATCCACTCTCATTCCCCAGAGTTGGCGTACATGCAAACATCGGACTGTGATGTTTGGTTTCAGATTACCTGTTGTCTGTAGTTTACAATTACCTTGCAATCTGATTCCATGCACTACCCATTTGCTCTTTCGGGGTATGAGGCTATGTTTCTTTCTTTATATATCCTCCCATGTTTGTTTCCTGTCTCACTATATGTATTGATTGTATATGTTTTGATGCTACTCACTAGCTCCTCTGTATTGCCATCCCTGTAACTGTCTTTGTTTATTGAAAAATAAAAAAACATTTTGAATTAAAAAAAAAAAATATTCTGCAGCAGGAAAATGACCCCAAGCAGCCAATGTAATTAAGATCTCTTTGGCAAGGAATCCTAGAATTGATGGTATGGCCGCCACAGAGCCTTGATCTTAACATCATTAAGTTTACATGAAGAGAAAGAAGGACTTGAAAAAACTATTAGGGTGGTCATGAAAAATAATGATTCTCTTTTGTTCATATACTTTGTATCATGTATACTGTTAACATTTCTATTTCTGAAAACATACCTAAAACTTCTGCACAATACCGTATATAATATATATACCAGAAGTTTAAATACACTATATAAAATACACATATGCATGTTTTTCTCCCTTTTTCCTCCAAACGTAACAATGGTCATTATGGCTAAACTTGAGAACAGCATCCCAACTGTTAAACACGGGGGTGGCAGCATCATGTTTTGGGGTTGTTTTGCTGCAGAAGGGACTGGTGCACTTCACTAATGGATGGTATCATGAGGAAAACATTATATGGCAATACTGAAGCAACATCTCAAGACAGCCAGGAAGTTAAAGCTTGGGCGCAAATGGATCTTCCAAATGGACAATGACCCGAAGCATACTGTCAAACTGGTTACAAAGTGGCTTAAGGATAACAAAGTCAATGTTTTGGAGTGGGCATCACAAAGCCCTGATGTCAATCCTATTGAAAATTTATGAGCAAAGCTGAAAAGGCAGGTGTGAGCAAGGCGGCCTACAAACATGGCTCAGTTATACCAGTTCTGTCAGGGAAAATGGGCCCAAATTCCTACCAACTATTGTGAGAAGCTTGTGGAAGGATATCCAAAACATTTGACCCAAGTAATACAGTTTAAGGGCAATGATACCAAATACTAATGAAATGTATGTAAACTTTTGACTTTGCAGAAAGTAATAAAATGCCTTAAAAAATTCTCTCTCTCTCTCATTATTCTGGCATTTGGCAAATATAAATAATTTTGGTAATCCTAATTGACCTAAAACAGGAAAGGTTTATTCTGATTTCATGTCAGATAGTGAGAAAAACAAGCATATGTGTCTTTTTATATAGTGTATGTAAACTTCTGGTTTCAACTGTATATACTGTATATTATTGGAAAACTGGATATCATAAATACCATGACAATTATTCCTTAAAAAATCAAAATAAAATCTGTGTACAACTAGAGACAGTAGTATATCCATTAGGAAAATGTTTACATACAGTAACTGCTTCCCATCCTTCATGAGTCAGTGCTTGAGGTCTTGCTTTCATCAGGTCAATTAGTCTATGCACTGTCATATTTTGTCAACTGACAAGAAAGGGAAGTCTGCATTTATATCTGTCTGCTCCATTATGCCAGTATACTCTGACCTGAAATTAACCTTCTTCACTCAAAATAGAGACTGAACATAGCTCAATTTATGACTTTTTATCAAATCAATGCTGTCCTAAGTTATGTCAATTTTCTAACAGCTTCTACGTGCATATTAATTGCTTTGCAATTTTCTTGTCACCGAACAAATACTTATCAGACTAATACAATTTGTTTATGTTCCTCAGATTTTTTTTGTTTCAGTTATGTCTTCTATTTGCAACAGATAAATCATTCCTTCCTTTTCCATTATAATTCTTACAACAAGATAAATGCTTTTTTAGAGGCATAGATGAAAAAAGAAATGCATGGAAAGTAGAGATGTGACAATCATTTATTCACTATGCCTATTATATTATTTTTGGTTTTGTGGAACATTTTTCATATAACAATTATACATATTCAAAAATGTATTATCTTTTATGTACTGTATAACACAAAATACCATGCAGCATTTCATAGACAATGCATTCATTCACAATCTTCTATTGTACTAAAGAATATAATTCAATACCTAAGGCCAAAACTTGCTGGTTTAACCCCTTAGCATCACAGCCAGTTTTTGACTTTATAACAACCCCATTTTTCAAATATGACATGTGTCACTTTATGTGGTGATAACTTTGGAACGCTTTAATTTTTTCAGGTGATTTTGAGAATTTTTTTTTTTCGTGACACATTGTACTTCATGTTTGTTGTAAATTTGGGTCAATATGTTTTGTGTTTATTTATGAAAAAATTGGAAATTTGGTGAAAATTAAGAAAAATATGCAATTTTCAAAGTTTGAAATTATCCTCTTTTCATATAGAAAGTCATACCACTCAAATTAGTTAATAAATATAATTTACCATATCTCTACTTTATGTTGACATCAAATTTTAAACGTTCATTTAATTTTTTTGGACGTTATAAAGCTTACAGTTTAACAAGAATTTTCAAGAGAATTTACAAAACAATTTTTTTAAGGTACTAATTCAGTTCCAAAGGGCCTTTGAAAGGTCTTTGTATTAGAAACTCCCATAAATCACCCCGTTTTCAAAACTGTTTGTTAACCCTTTAAGCGCTTCACAGGAATTAAAACAAAATAAAGGTGAAAAATACACATTTCAATTTTTTTCAATACTAGGTTCATTTAACCCTAAAATTTGCACATTCATAAGGGGTTAAAGGAGAAAATGCATCCCATAGTTTGTTGTACAATTTCTCTCAAGCACAAAAATACCACATGTGTTGATGTAACCTGCTCTTTGGGCACACGACAGGACACAGAAAGGGAAGAAGCGACATTGAGCTTTCGGAGGGCAGATTTTACTTGAATTGTTTTCAGGTGCCATGTTGTATTTGCAGAGCACATGAGGTACCAGAACAATAGAAAACCCCATTAAAGGAATTTATCAAGGGGTATAATGAGCACTTTGACCCCACACCTTTGTCACAGTATTTACTACCATTGGGACATGAAAAGGAAAAATTACTCTTTCCAGTAAAATGTCTCTTTAGCCCCAGATTTCTCATTTTCACAAGGGTTTAAGATAGAAAAAGCACCCTACAGTTCATTACACAATTGCCAAAAACTGGGATTTTATATGGTGACATTCAATGGGTGAAAATGTGTTATCTGACTGATGGAACTTTCTGCCTGTCAGAAGTGTTTTATATGTTTATCTCTAGTGATATTCTTTATTGCTAGTATTTTAGCATGTAACTGATATTGCTAGAGAGGGGGTTGGCGTATTTTTCTCTATAATGATCAGGCATGGACAGGACATTGAAAAATGTAAACTTTATTGAAGACTTTGTGTGTTTGATGCAACTCTTTTGGCGCTGCAATCTGGACAATGGTAAATGTCCAGGTCACAGCGCCAATAAACTTCCTGGTTATGTTCAGAAGGGTATTACATAAAAACACCCCTCTGATTAGGCTTAGAGGGATATTAAATTATCCCTCGATGAGACAGAGAGAAAAAGTATAGTATGCTCTCTGATTGATAGGAGATGGGATAACATGGCAGAAGTCCAGACTACTCCCTCCTCCCCCCCAGGGGCTCACATACAGGTTATGCACAGATGATGATGATGATTTCTCATTGTCTGTGCAGTCTGCAGCTCTGCTCCTTCCCCCTCCTTCCACCTTCACACAGCTGGCTAAGATGGCTGAAGGGGGTGGACACTTTAGAGACCCATATCTCAGGAACTGTTAGGGCTATGAAGATGAGAATAAAATAAATAAATAAAAAACTACTCACCTCTCCACTCCTCTGCTGTTTTGCTGCATCATTCATTGCCGCACTGTGAATGGTGGGTCTGCACAGACTCACCAATCACCATCAAGTGGAGGCCTTGACATGTCCCTCAATGGTCGGACGGAGTATCAGGCTAGGTTCACACCTGCGCTGAGTCTCCGCTGGGAGATTCTGTTCCCCATTCTGCTTTAAAAATGCGGAGAGAAAAGTCCTGCAAGCAGAGCTTTTCTCTCCGCATGTTTACGCCCTTTTCGGCTGGAAACCAGTCGGATATCTGGTGCACCCCATTATAGTTTATGGGTTCTGCGGGTTTCCGAGGATAACCTCTTTTTTAAGCAGATTAGGTTTCTGTTCGGGGGGTCCCCAAACAAACCCCCTGAACAGAAACCAGAATGCAGGTGTGAACCTAGCATCAGCTATTCATGAAGCCGATTTCTCTGTTCCTGGGCACTGTATAGGAGCTGCGATGTAACTGAACGTTGTGGTGCATTAATTAAGCTCTCTTCATGATGTACAGTTACGTCATGGTGCGCCTAAGGGTTAATGTCTCTATTTGGCTCCTATCACACACTGATATCACCGTGTATAGTGCAGTATTGCATAATTAATATATTGCTGAGACAAATATAATTACTGAGACTAAGGTTTAATTTACTTCTCATCTCAGGTTCCTGGCATATAAGGTGTTTTTTTCAACACAACATGGTTTTGGACATAAAATCACAAAACGTTATGCTAACTGTCGTATTTCTACTATCTGTGATAACCCAGTGGGGGAGGGGGAGTTTCAGCCTCTTAGACTTTTGTTACCATTGAATCATTCAGAGAGTGAGGATCTCTGAATGATCCAATGTTGTCCTAAATGACTGATGATGATAAATATAATCCACCTGTGTAATCAAGTCTCCGTATAAATGCACCTGCTCTGTGATAGTCTCAGGGTTCTGTTTAAATCGCAGAGAGCATCATGAAGACCAAGAAACACACCAGGCAGGTCCGTGATACTGTTGTGGAGAGGTTTAAAGCCGGATTTGGATATAAAAAAGATTTCCCAAACTTTAAACATCCCAAGGAGCACTGTGCAAGCGATCATATTGAAATGGAAGGAGTATCAGACCACTGCAAATCTACCAAGACCCGGCCGTCCCTCTAAACTTTCATCTCAAACAAGGAGAAGACTGATCAGAGATGCAGCCAAGAGGCCCATGATCACTCTGGATGAACTGCAGAGATCTACAGCTGAGGTGGGAGAGTCTGTCCATAGGACAACAATCAGTCGTACACTGCATAAATCTGGCCTTTATGGAAGAGTGGCAAGAAGAAAGCCATTTCTCAAAGATATCCATAAAAAGACTTGTTTAAAGTTTGCCACAAGCCACCTGGGAGACACACCAAACATGTGGAAGAAGGTGCTCTGGTCAGATGAAACCAAAATCGAACTTTTTGGCCACAATGCAAAACAATATGTTTGGCGTAAAAGCAACACAGCTTATCACCCTAAACACACCATCCCCACTGTCAAACATGGTAGTGGCAGCATCATGGTTTGGGCATGCTTTTCTTCAGCAGGGACAGGGAAGATGGTTAAAATTGATGGGAAGATGGATGGAGCCAAATACAGGACCAGAGTGACTTAGGAATATTTAACCAAATTTTATATTAGTTGAGTGTAAACACATCTGAATATGCAGTGGGGAAAATAAGTATTTGATACACTGGGAATTTTGCAAGTTTTCCCACCTACAAAGAATGGAGAAGTCTATAATTTTTATTGTAGGTACACTTCAACTGTGAGAGACAGAATCTAAAAAAAAAAAAAATCCAGAAAATCACTTTGCATTATCTTTAAATAATTACTTTGCATTTTATTGCATGAAATAAGTATTTTATCACCTACAAATCAGCAAGAATTCTGTCTCACACAGACCTGTTAGTTTTTCTTTAAGAAGCCCACCTACTCTGCACTTATTATCTGTATTAACTGCACCTGTTTGAACTTGTTACCTATATAAAAGACACCTGTCCATACACTCAATCAATCACACTCCAACCTCTCCACCATGTCTAAGGACACCAGGGACAAAATTGTAGACCAGCACAAGGCTGGGATGGGCTACAGGACAATAGGCAAGCAGCTTGGTGAGAAGGCAACAACTGTTGGCACAATTATTAGAAAATGGAAGAAACACAAGATTACTGTCAATCTTCCTCGGTCTGGGGCTCCATGCAAGATCTCGCCTCTTGGGGTAAGAAATATTCTGAGAAAGGTCAGTAATCAGCCCAGAACTACACAGGAGGACCTGGTCAATGACCTGAAGAGAACTGGGACCACAGTCTCCAAGATTACCGTTAGCAACACACTACGGCGTCATGAATTAAAATCCTGCAGGGCACGCAAGGTCCCCCTGCTCACGCCAGCACATGTCCAGGCCCATTTGAAGTTTGCCAATGACCATCTGGATGATCCAGAGGAGGCATGGGAGAAAGTCATGTGGTCAGATGAAATCAAAATAGAGCTTTTTGGTATCAACTCCACTCGCCGTGTTTGGAGGAAGAAGAAGGATGAGTGCAATCCCAAGAACACATGGGTGGAAACATCATACTTTGTGGGTGGTTTCTGCAAAGTGGACAGGACAGCTGCACTGTATTGAAGGGATGATGGATGGGGCCATGTATCGCGAGATTTTGGCCAACAACCTCGTTCCCTCAGTAAGAGCATTGAAGATGGGTCAAGGCTGTGTCTTCCAGCATGACAAAGACCCAAAACACACAGCCAGGGCAACGAAGGAGTGGCTCCGTAAAAAACATTTGAAGGTCCTGGAGTGGCCTAGCTAGTCTCCTGACTTGAACCCAATCGAAAATCTTTGGAGGGAGCTGAAACTCAATGTAGCCCAGCTACAGCCCCAAAACCTGAAAGATCTGGAGAAGATCTGTATGGAGGAGTGGGCCAAAATCCGTGCTGCAGTGTGTGCAAACTTAGTCAAGAACCACAGGAAACTTTTGACCTCTATAATTGCAAACAAAGGTTTATGTACCAAATATTAAGTTCTGTTTTTCTATCAAATACTTATTTCATGCAATAAAATGCAAATTAATTATCTAAAAAGAATACAATGTGATTTTCTGGATTTTCTAGATTTTGTCTCTCACAGTTGAAGTGTACCTACAATAAAAATTACAGACCTCTTCATTCTTTGTAGTTGGAAAAACTAGCAAAATTGTGAGTGTATCAAATTCTTATTTCCCCCACTGTACAAAAATGTCCCCATAGACTTTAATAGCCATAAATATGCCTAAAGAAACCTAATTTTGGCATATGTGTGGACATTACAGTCTATGTTTGACTAGCATGCTTCAGAATCACACAGCAAGAACTGCATTAAAAAAAATCAGCTACAGTTTTTTATACAACTTAATAAAAACTTATACAATGATAGCTATATACAGTGGTACATGTATTCAGTTAAGGAGGTTATCTGGTTTCTAGTATTGATGGTGTATTCAGTTGTGCTAAAAAGTTTATATACCCCAGCAGATTTTTGGGGGTTTTTTTTGGCCTTTTTTCTGAGAATATGAATGACAACACAAAAACTTTTTCTCCACTCATGGTTAGTGGTTGGTTGAAGCCATTTATTGTCAAACTGTGTTTTCTCTTTTTAAATCATAATGACAACCAAAAACATCAAAATGACCCTGTTCAAAAGTTCACATACCCCAGTTCTTAATACTGTGTATTGCCCCCTCTAACATCAATGCTAGCTTGAAGTCTTTTGTGGTAGTTATGGAAGAGGCTCTTTATTTTCTCAGATGGTAAAACTGTCCATTCTTCTTGGCAAAAAGTCTCCAGTTCCTGTAAATTCCTGGGCTGCCTTGCATGTACTGCGCGCTTGAGATCTCCCCAGAGTGGCTCAATGATATTGAGGTCAGGAGACTGAGATGGCCACTCCAGAACCTTCACTTTGAGATGTGCAGGAATGGGAGGCTACTGCTCGCACGCCTGAGCAGTAGAGGTGGATTGCCGGCTATAGCGCAGCGCCGGGACTATTGCGCATGTCAGCAGAGTTAGAAAAGAGGGAGGAGCCGTCCCACAGGAGATAGTCTGAAAGGAAGATAGGTAAGTATGATGGGGTGGAGGGGGGGGAGTATTAGTGAAAAACGGAATGTCACTGGATAACCAGAAAATGTCCCTGGGGCAGTCACATGACCACCCCAGGGATATGGGTAAATATACATTTTTGATAAATTATGTAATTTAGAAAGTAGGCAGGGGGAGGGTGTTTAGATTAGGAATTATATTTTATCCCGGACAACCCCTTTAAGGCCTTTTTCTGGGGTATCTCTGTAGATATACAGTGTGGAAAAAAGTATTTAGTCAGCCACCAATTGTGCAAGTTCTCCCACTTAAAAAGATGAGAGAGGCCTGTAATTGACACCATAGGTAAATCTCAACTATGTGAGACGAAATGAGAAAACAAATCCAGAAAATCACATTGTCTGATTTTATAAGAATTTATTTGCAAATTATGGTGGAAAATAAGTATTTGGTCACCTACAAAGAAGTAAGATTTCTGTCTCTCACAGACCTGTAACTTCTTCTTTAAGAGGCTCCTCTGTCCTCCACTCATTACCTGTAATGGCACCTGTTTGAAAATTTTTATCAGTATAAAAGATACCTGTCCACAACCTCAAACAGTCGCACTCCAAACTCCACTATGGTGAAGACCAAAGAGCTTTGGAAGGACACCAGAAACAAAATTGTAGACCTGTGCCAGGCTGGGAAAACTGAATCTGCAATAGGCAAGCAGCTTGGTGTGAAGAAATCAACTGTGAAAGCAATAATTAGAAAATGGAACACATACAAGACCACTGATAATCTCCCTTGATCAGGGACTCCACGCAAGATCTCACCCCGTGGGGTCAAAATGATCACAAGAACGGTGAGCAAAAATACCAGAACCACACGGGGGGACCTAGTGCATGGCCTGCAGAAAGCTGGGAGTAACATAATAAAGGCTACCGTCAGTAACACACTACGCCGCCAGGGACTCAGATCCTGCAGTGCCAGACGTGTCCTCCTGCTTAAGCCAGTACATATCTGGGCCCATCTGAAGTTTTCTAGCGAGCATTTGGATGTTCCAGAAGAGTACTGGGAGAATGTCATATGGTCAGATGAAACCAAAGTAGAACTGCTTGGTAGAAACACAACTCGTCATGTTTGGAGGAGAGTGAATGCTGAGTTGCACCCAAAGAACACCATACCTACTGTGAAGTATGGGGGTGGCAAAATCATGCTTTTGGGCTGTTTCTCTGCAAAGGGACCAGGACAACTGATCCGTGTACAAGGAGTGGCTTCGTAAGCATTTCAAGGTCCTGGAGTGGCCTAGCCAGTTTCCAGATCTCAACCCCATAGAAAACTTTTGGAGGGAGTTGAAAGTCCGTGTTGCCCAGCAACAGCCCCAAAACATCACTTCTCTAGAGGAGATCACCAAATACTTATTTTCCACCATAATTTGCAAATAAGTTCTTTAAAAATCAGACAATGTGATTTTCTAGAGATGTTTTCTCAGTTTGTCTCTCATAGTTGAGGTCTACCTATGATGTCAATTACAGGCCTGTCTCATCTTTTTAAGTGGGAGAACTTGCTCAATTGGTGGCTGACTAAATACTTTTTTTTCCCCACTGTAGAGATGGATTTATAGTTGGCGGGAGGCAGTGAATAGAGTCCTTATCAGTAGAGGGTAGTGTGTTTACTAGAGAAGCCCAGGAGAAAATGGGAAGAGTTACAGAAACATTTAAATGCTGAGATATTAAATAGGGACGGGAACATCTCTCCATGAGGAGAGCACCAGTGAAGGTGTGTAGAGTTCTGAATTGCCTTTTGCCCTCTACTAAGCTTCCCAGCTCCTTTTCCCATAATGCCTTGTGAGATATTAAATAAAGCTTCACTTGGAGAAGATCAGGCGCCATCAGCTGGTATGTAACAGTATGCTTCACCAGCTGCAAAACTCTGCATTATATTTGATCAACAAAAACAATACTATAACAAACTACTATCGATTTATATTATGCAGCATTTGTGTTTGTTTATTTATTTTGTTTTATGGGGGCATTGTTTTATTTGGGCATACATTTTTTAAAATTTGTTATAAAGATTATTTTACATGCGGACAATTGTTATAAATGATCATTAGGCGTCGCCTGCTTCCTGTAATTTGTGTTTATTTATGCCCCCACATGTTATAATGTTGCATTTTTGGGCCCACAGATGGTATAAAGTTCAGTTTACATACGGGCAATTGTTATAAAGCAAAATAATGCGTTGCCCACTTCCTATAATGTTATTCTTTTTATGCCCCCCTCATGGTATAATGTTTCATTTTTAGGCACACTAATTGCATAAAGTTCGTTTTACATACATGTAATTATTATAACTCCACATCAGACGTCACCTATTTCCTGTAATGTTACTATTTTATGCCCCCACATGGTATAAATTTCATTTTACATACAGACAATTTTTATAAGTTGACTTTAGGCTAAAGCCCCACGTTGCCAAGAGTGGACTGAGCAGAAGAAGTATAAGAAGCTTCCTAGATATTTCCTAGTCCATTTGTAGCCATTCTTGGCTTTGGCTCAAAAAACCGCAACAAGATCTGCAACAAAAAAGCTTTGTTTCCGCAACATGGGGCCTCAGCCTTAGGCTTCGCCCACGTCCTATACAGTTATTTTTTTAATGACCCCACATGGCATAATTTTTCATTTTGGTGCACTAACATGGTATAAATTAAATTTTTTCATGGCGCAACATTGTATAACGCAACTTTTGGGTACGCCAATTTGTGTTACGTTTCTTGTTCCAGACATTGTATAATGAACATTTCAATACAAATAAAGTCTGACAAAAGAAAATGTTAAAGTTCTACTTAGTCTATAATGGTACCTTTTATTATATTGCCACTGTAATTATTTCCAATTTCAATTTGTTCTTTTAGATTGCTTTTTGGTATATCCCTGTCATTGTTCATTTTCAACAAACTATTTACTAGTTATGGTAAGAAAAGTTATATTAAATTTTTATGGTTCAAAACATCATAATATGCCACATACTGTTTTCTTGTAACACACAAATAAACTAATTAAAATTTTATAAATCAATTTTTTTAATAAAAGTAAAATAAAAATTATTTTACCAAATTTCATTAATTAAAGTAAATATTTTTATATTTCTCTAAAATATTTCTTTTCTTTATTTAGATTATTTTGATTTATATTGGTTTTCTACAATTCAATCAACAAGAGGGTATATCAGATAAAAGATAAAATCACAATACAGTTCAACAAAATGTAGTATGAACCATTTTTGATGTAGTTAAAATGTTTACAAAGGCAGTTTACTGAAACAAAAAGTGTATATGTCAAAAAGGTTTGGTCAAACAAAAGGCATTATTTAAAATTAGTCATACTGCACATGTTATAAAAATTAATTTTCTCAGTCAAATTTTGTATAATTGAAATAAAAAAAAATATATTTTTATATATTCTAATTGTTAACATATTTGTATTCATATTTCTCCCTTTAGATTGCTATTTTGATTGGCATTGTTTTTTTCTACTAATATATTGTATACCAGGTAAGCTACTATAAATTTATACATAACATGTCAAAGTACTATAAATTTAAATAATTATATATATATATATATATATAGTCCTTACTTTTTTTGTTATTTAAAATTGAAAGTGTATATAAATAACTTTTATAATACATTTTAGCATCATCTTTTTAATAATCTACTATTACAATTGCAATTAAAAAGTATTAGACTATATATAGTTACAATGATTCTATATTGATAAAAAAAAAAAAATTTAAATTTTTTTTTTCCCCAACAGATAAGAAAACAATGCCTTCTTGATTGGTCAACAATTGCCTCCATAAATCAGGAAAAAAGGGCCAAAGCCCTGAAATTATGTTGCACAAGTTCCCCAAGGATGTTGCACGTATAAAATGTTGGTTACAGAAAACTGGCCAAACATTCGAAAACATTAATGCTTTGGCAGCCAACATTTGTGGGGCAAAAAAACAAAAAACAAAAAAAAAAAACAGATTTGGGTTTTGTTCCTCTCACTTCACTAGTGAGTCATAACACTCCAAGGGGCCGAGTATTAAAACCAGATGCTCTTCCCTCCATTTTTCCACCTGTTTTCCATCTGTTGTTGCTAATCTGAATATCTCGCCGGATGAAGAAGGATTGGAAGAAACTTCAGAAAAAAGATCCCAGTTTTTTGCCTCATGATTCAACTCTGGATATTTTTAATTTATCTGATAGTTTCCATGAAATCTGTGTTGAAGAGTCGGAATCAACACCATCTGATCTCAAAATTGCTCAAGATAGAAAATTTCTTATTTTTGAAAGCTGTTTAAATTCCCTGCTTTTAAAAGTCAAATGTCACCATGAAGTGCAGCTTCCATTTTGTTTAGTGGTTTAAAATCAGAAAATCAATGAATTCTGCAATATTCTGGGTCTGCTAAGCATATCTCAGGGAACATATTACAGATACCAGTCGTTGTTTTTGTTCTAAGCAGTCGATCTGGTTTGGACACATGAAAAGGAAACTGCAAAGTCAGAATTAATTCAGAAGTCATAGTGTGTTGCCGGTGACTGATAATGTGATAGTCGTGGCCATAGTGCCAAATATTGTGTTTATACTATGACGGACACTGTCACAGACAAAATCATAGATTTTGAAGTGGTACAGAGAACCCACTGTTCATCTTCTACCGTCACGGTATGGTTTTGGGATTGTAATGGACAGGTTATTGGATACTGGTTTCAAAATCAAAATCTTTGCTTCTGACTGACATGTCGGAATTCGTAAAAAAATGAGTGCAGATTATCAACCACCAGTTTGATGTGTGACATTATGTCAAATCATTAAAAAAAAATTAACTGCTGCAAGCCAACTGAAGCTGAGCCGTGAAATTACACTGGATAAAGAAAATTGCACTTCATTTCTGGTGGAGTATCCAAACGTGTGAACATAACCATGACTTATTAAGAGAAAAGTGGTTATCTTGTCATGGTTAGTGTTGTCTAATATGGCATTATCAGTACTGTGGGAAGTTCCCTTATTTATATAGTCCTAAAATGGACCAAGGACTGTATCATTATTAAGTTTTTAAGTTTGAGCATCTTATGGTTTGTGACTGTGTTAGTTCTAATAAAGTATTACCAGATGTGCAATCCTTTCTCTGCAGTTGTTTTTTCCTTGTTTTTTGGTCATTGAGTATAGTCACACATTAGGATTAGCAGTTGTATTCACCTCTTTAAGGTGGCACCCATCTGTGTTATTATGCTTATGGTACCTCCCTTCACTTATACTCTGGGGTCTGAAGAGACGCCAGAATATAATAGTGGTTCAGGGGTGGTGAAACCCAAAAACGTATAATGAACCCAGCTTGTTATGAATCTGTTTTCTTATCCCTATCCCTGATCCTATGGACTTCTGGTTCAGCAGATTAGACCATTGGTAGGAACCAGCCCAGTTTACCATCGGTGTACTGTCTTGTCCATCACCCAGTGTACTTTACAAGTGTAAAGAAACATTTGTATAAATGAATCAGGTATGAATCTACAAGGATTTTCAAAGACTTTTACCTGATGCTAATAAATAGATCTGCCATTGGTGACAGGATAGGCCATCAATATTAGATCTGCAGGGATCCCAGGACCCCAGCAGATCACCGTATCGAGGCAGTGGGCGGAGGCTCACTGCTCATTCGCCATACAAACTGTAGCAGCGAGTGTAGGTATTGCAGCACTGCACCATTGAAGACTATGGATAAACCGGATAACCTCTTTAAATCATATTTTAAAAATCATCTCAAGTGAACTCTGAGAAAGGCTAAAGGCTGCTAGCTATATTTTGAGAGGTTGACAATTCCAAGTACAAAGATTCATACTCAGAATGTTTAATGAATATTACTGCATTCTGAAAAACACAAAAAAAAAGCGCACAAAAACAGTAAATTGAAAGGTTAACTTTAATATTGTTAAAAGATTCTCATCTATGCTCTTTTAGTTACTATGTTATTAGAAAAACAAACACAGGAGTAAAATTGTATTAGTATCAGGTTTTGATAGCATTATTACATGCTGTATGTATACATACAGGTATATGCAGTATGATTTAAAATTGTGGCTAATTATTTAAACCACATAATATGTCCATAGCAACATTGCTGCTAAGCTAACATAGATCCAGCACAGACTTACAGACATAACAACCACCAAACAAATGTTTAAAAAGTTTCATGTTGTTTTGCATAGTGCAGTTATCATTCACTTTGTGAAGTGGCCATGCTACACAAATTGCATAACATGGAAAACACAAAAAGAATGTTCATTAACACAATAAACATTCATCTGGCGGCACCTACATAAATGTAAATAACCTATATACTTTCAATGGAGGATAAGACAGACTTTATATTCCTACACCTCCTATCTCTTTGGAAAAGTTTCAGATATTTTCTGTACAAGATGATAAAACCTTATAGGGATCTGAATTAAACATTCATGCCATGTTGAAAGAAAAAAGTTTAGCCAAAACAGAATTTTTAAAAAGTCAACCATTTTATTCTGAATCAAAAATCCTCTTACAAATTTCATTTGGTAGGTATCCTTTATATCCACTTTAGTTTACAAAGTTACAAAACCATACTCATTTCTTGTTGATTCATTAGTATTATTTAACATTCTGAAAACCAAGTAAAAATACTAAATACATTATATTTATTTAACAACAAGAGACACATAGCTGCATCGTTCACAGAAAGTCAGAATAAATCATATGATATAGTAGACTAGGCATGAAATATAATTATTTAGAAGCATTTATTTATTTTAAAAGAAAATATTTGTTAAAATAAAATGATATAGATTTTATTGTATAATATATTATTGTATCCAGTAGTAGTTTTATAGACTAATGGAACTTTTGCCCAGACTTGATTTTGAATTACATCCAACATAGAAAGGTTTAGTATAACTACTTGTCAATGGACTTTAAAGCCAAATGTATTCAAAGAAATTGAATCACTTTGATTTATGATCATTAACATCCCTTGTGCAAACAGCATATGAAAATAAATTCATTTACATAAACAGATATTTCTGATTTGTATTTAAATGCATGATTTTTTTAGCATTTCCACAGCCAGTAATCATATTTTTATTTGTCAGCTTGTGCCAGACTGAACCAACCATGTGTGATAATTTTATGAAAAATAAAATGCCAGAAGTAAATGAAAACTATCCAAAACAATCCAGTCTAACATAGAAAAGGAATCTTAATGGCAATGGCATAAGGAAAAAATAAAGTGCAAATATAAAATATAAGACTTTAAAACCTTTAAAGGGAACCTGTCACATTGAAAATGCTGTTCAATCTACAGGAAGAGTATTTGTTACGAACTCCACTCAAAAGGCAATTCCCCCAAAAATGCTGAAACTGGCACATAACAGAGTTGTTGTTTAGATGTATTCACCAGAGTCCACTGCAAGGCCAAATAGAATTGGCAGGATCTAGGGCCCAGGCTATCGACTCAGAAGCTAGTGTAAGAAATAGATGCACTACAATCTGAAAATCAAACAAGGAACTACAGCAAAATACTCACAAGGCAGGTCATATCCGGAGACCAGAATCAAAGGAACAAACATGTCCAATCCGAAGTCAATCCAAGAATACACAGTCAAAGCCTAAATCAATAAACACGCGGATATCCAGTAAACATACCAAGGTCAGAAGCCGCAAACCAGCAGATATGTTCAGAACACAGAAGCCTAACTAGTCACAATTAGCTAATATCAGTAACATGGTAAGTTCTAAACAGGCTTTAAATATCCACCCTCAGCTGCTGATTGGTTCAGCATCTCAGAACTTTGATTAGTGGCAGAGTCAGTAAAAGCTTCACATGTTTGCATGACAACCTTAAATCAACAGCAGTGAGCAGTGTTGCAGTGAGAAGAATACATACTGCAAATCTTAACAACATTATAGAGCAGGAGAAACTGAGAGATTGATGTATAACTTTCTGGGGGAAAAAAATCAATATAAACTCATTTATCCATTGAAACCGATGCTTGTTCTATGCTAATAAGTCAAGGAGGTTTTTCTATCAGTCGTTGACAGCCTGTCATCCATGACTGTGCACGCATAGAAATCTGTTAATCACTAATAGAACCACCTTCTTGACTTTACAACATAAAGCAGAGATTTAAATTGGTAAATAACTTAAATTTTGTTTTTTTTTCCTTGCAATTCTATATTCAAACCTATGTCAAACTGGTCAGCTCCTTCTGCTTTATAACATGCTGCCAATAGAACGTACAGCATTTTTAACATGGCAGGATCCCTTTAAATCTCATCACATGTCCTGGATATATTCATAAACAGATAGTGTACAGTCATAACTTTTTTTAATCATATGTGGATCTCATACTTATTATATATAATATCAATATTTGATCTTCATTCAAACACTATATAAATATATATAGATGAAGTAGAACAAACAAATTGACTTGGTTATTACTAAAGATGAGTAAAATGATTCATAATGAAATAGTTTGAAGGAACCCAAACTATTTGCTGCTACATCTTTATTAACATGTAAAGGAGAACTCTGATCTCTGAGCGGGTGCCATATTTAAAATCCCAACGTCCATCATACTATTACAGACGATGTCATAAATGGTTTGATTGATAAAGGGAGATAGGAGATTGGAGTCACTGTGCTTGTCTGCCATACTGTTAGTGCATCCAGAAGCAGAGACTTAGTACATCAGAGAAGTGATGTGCAAATGTGCTGCAGCATATACATCAATCACAATTCAAAACATTTAATTTCAATCAGAACTGTGTCCAATACAATTTAGTCACATCACATGGCACTATTTCAGTACATACATTGCATAATTTGGCAAAATGCAAAATGCCAAAGTTATAGACACCCATAAAAGTTGCAAGGTTTTTGTTGAGGGGTTAAAATGTAAATAAAACTATATAAATTTGGTATCCCTGGAATTCTACAAAAACATAGAATACAGGTGACATGTAATTTTGGCTGCAGAGTGAACGATATAAAAAAGAAGCACGTAAGAAAGTCACACAAATGCACTTTTTCTCCAATTCCACCCAATTCTGAATTTTTTCCAGCTTCCCAGTACATTGTACAGAATAATAAATGGTACCATTATAAAGAACAATTTGTCCAACAAACATTAAGCCCTCATATGACTCTGTGAATGGAAAAAAAAAGTTATGGGGTTGGGAAGGCGGGGAGTCAAAAACGAAAATTGAAAAGTGTCACCAGCAGGAAGGGGTTAAAAATACTTTTGTACTGAAGACAATCCTGTTGAAAAATGTTTTGTTAAGGACTTTTTTGAGCAAGAGCTAACATTTTTCATTAAGGAACATTGTTGTTAATCTGAACAAAATATTCTAAGTGTTTCTCTGTATGTGAAAGGGCACTACACATACACACGTGGACAAAATTGTTGGTACCCCCTGTTTAATGAAAGAAAAACCCACAATGGTCACAGAAATAACTTGAATCTGACAAAAGTAATAATATATAAAAATTTTATGAAAATGAACAAATGAAAGTCAGACATTGTTTTTCAACCATGCTTCAACAGAATTTTTTTAAAAAGAAAACTCATGAAACTGGCCTGGACAGAAATGATGGTACCCCTAAAATAATGTGACCAAAGGGACATGTTAAATCAAGGTGTGTTCACTAATTAGCATCACAGGTGTCTACAATCTTGTAATCAGTCAGTGGGCCTGTATATAGGGATACAGATACACAGTGTGCTTTTTGGTGACATGGTGAGTACCACACTCAACATGGACCAGAGGAAGTGAAGGAAAGAGTTGTCTCAGGAGCTTAGAAAGAAAATTATAGACAAGCATGTTAAAGGTAAAGTTTATAAGACCATCTCCAAGCAGCTTGATGTTCCTGTGACTACAGTTGCACATATTATTCAAAAATTTACGATCCATGGGACTGTAGCCAACCTCCCTGGACGTGGCCACAGGAGGAAAATTGATGACAAATCAAAGAGAAGGATAATACGAATGGTAACAAAAGAGCCCAGAAAAACTTCTAAAGAGATTAAAGGTGAACTTCAAGCTCAAGGAACATCAGTGTCAGATCACTCCATCCATCGTTGTTTGAGCCAAAGTGGACTTCATGGGAGACGACCAAGGAGGACACCATTGTTGAAAACAAATCATACAAAAGCCAGACTGGAATTTGCCAAACTACATGTTGACAAACCACAAAGCTTCTGGGAGAATGTCCTACGGACAGATGAGACAAATATCAAAATTTTTGGCAAGGCACTTCAGCTCTATGTTCACAGATGGAAAAATTAAGCATATCTTGAAAAGAACACTGTCCCTACTGTAAAACATGGAGGAGGCTCCGTTATGTTCTGGGGCTGCTTTGCTGCATCTGGCACAGGGTGTCTTGAATCTGTGCAGGGTACAATGAAATATCAAGACTATCAAGGGATTCTATAGAGAAATGTGCTGCCCAGTGTCAGAAAGATTGGTCTCAGTCGCAGGTCATGGGTCTTGCAACAGAATAATGACCCAAAACACACAGCTAAAACACCCAAGAATGGCTAAGAGGAAAACATTGGACTATTCTGAAGTGGCCTTCTTTGAGCCCTGACCTAAATCCTATTGAGTATCTTTGGAAGGAGCTGAAACATGCCATCTGGAAAAGGCACCCTTCAAACCTGAGACAACTGGAGCAGTTTGCTCATGAGGAGTGGGCCAAAATACCTGTTGAGAGGTGCAGAAGTCTCATTGACAGTTACAGGAATTGTTTGATTGCAGTGATTGCCTCAAAAGGTTGTGCAACTAAATTTTAAGTTAAGGGTACCATCATATAGCCCCTCCACACGGTATGATGTCCCTTAGAGGCCCCTCCAAATGAAATAATGTCCCAAAGTGGCCCTTTCACACAGTATAATGTCCCATAGTGGCCCCTTCACAAGGTATGATATCCCATAATAGCCCCTCCACACTGTATAATGTCCCATAGTGGCCACTACGGTGTTGGGTGCAAATACTACAAAAATATTGGGTTTGGCAGGACCCAAAATTTTGGGTTTCATCACCCACAAATTATTAAACTCTTTGATCTCTACAGACCCCAAAGTATAATGATCGGAGGCCATTGGGGAATGAAAAAAACATAAAAACCAGTGGTACTCGCCACTCCTGGGCTCTAGTCGAGCCAGAGACCAGGAGAGGTGAGTAACACATTCTTTTTTATTTTTTTCATCTTCCCTAGGTCTTCCATCATTATACTGTGGGGTCTGTAGAGACCCCAGAGTATAATAATAGCAGTTTCAGTTGGCTGGTCCTCACCCTCACCCCTACCCACGTCCACCTCTGCTTCCCCTTCAGCCCTCCAGGGGCCCCCGTGCTTTCCATAGCACGTCCCTGTCAGCAATGTCTTGACACTGTTCAGTGTCAGCGACATGATATGGGATGCACAGGCCCCCTGGAGGGCTGAAGGGGAAGTAGAGGCGGCCGAGGCAAGAGCAGGAACTGGTAAGTAAATAGGGCCTATTTAAAAAAAAAAAGAAGCAGGGGCCCCTGGTCTCCTAACGTCGCGGGCCCCATAGCAGCTACTATGGCTGAAAAAAAATCTAAAAAGCCTGATGCCAAAATCTAAAACGCCTACCTAGGGCAGACCTAGGGGAACCTCTCAGGGTGGGGATGGTGGCAATGGTGATGGTAGTGGCAGACTCGTTTCTGCTGCTGCTGGTAGCTGCAACTACACGCAATCATTTCCTGTGTGGTAATTTTTTAGTACATTGCCAAATGTGAAATCCATGTCAATATGCAAGATCTGCAAGCAGAAACTAAATCGTGACCATGCAGGAACAAATGTAGAAAGACATCTTTATGTACTCAAATGAAAAGGAATCATTCTCTTATTTGGAAAAATAGACTTGACAGTGGCACTGGCAGAGGAAGTGAGCAAGGCTGTTCTCCTATACCTCCTTGTGATCTTCCTGGTAGGTAGCACATAGAACTAGCACATGGTCATCGTTATCAACATTATAACCAAATATTTCTCTGACTTCTCCTCCACTTCCACAATAATGTTAGTCATCCATAAGGGAATTTGTGGCCACAAGACAGCAATCTGCAGCCAGTCTTCCAGCAATTGTGCATCTTAACTCACACCTGGCCAAGCTGCTGGTGATGCAGACGCTAGCATACCACTTAGTGGATTTCACTGTGACAACTGATGGCATGCGCTCAACCTCGATGGAGTATACCTAGTCGCCATTATTTCTCTAGCAAAGCTTTTCCTGCTTTATATCTCCATGTGTGGAAAACGTAGGCCTTTCTTTGGATAAGTCAGTCTGGGAAAAGGTGCACACCACTGTTGTCACGTGGAGCAACAATTATGGACAAAGACAATACATGGCCTTCCCGGACCACTGGGTCAATATTTTAACCGTCAGCAGCCACAATCCATGCAGCACCATGTAGGACCCATACACCTCCTCTGGATCACACTATCTTCACCAGGGAAAAGCCATCGCTTCCACTCCTCTTTTCCTCCTCCACTCTCGTTTCATGGATGTAAGGTGAAGCACTGACATGCAATTTTGCAATTAAAGAGCCTGAATCAGAGAAGCCACACAGAGGAGGAGCTGATTAGCTGTATCCTGCAGCAAGTATCCCACTGGATGGCTTCTCACCAACTCCAACTGGGCAGTATTGTCAGTCACAACAGCACCAATACTTTTGCTGCATTGCAGTTAGGACAAATAACACTTTGTCCCTGTATGGCGCATATCCTTAATCTGGTGGGTCGCAGCTTTATTAAACTGTATTGTGGCTTAAAAGAGGTGCTCCTTATAGGCAGAGAAAAATTTACGCATATCAGCCATTCTTACTTTGCAAAAAGACTCTGCTTGATTTGCAGTGACAAAACTGCCAGGTGGCCTTTGCACTGCCTTATCTGTGACATTCCAAATTGGTAGAATCTCCACCCTTAAAATGCTGGAGCATCTAAGTGAGTATCAGAAGGCGGCAAATGAATATTGCATGCAGCAGACCACAGGTACAATGTGTTACTTTGAGATACATCATTAGAGGCTCATGAGGGAAGTGTGCCAGCTTCTCAAGTCCTTTGAAGAAGCCACCAAATTTATCAGCAGGGAGTGACTGCAGCATCAGCAATGTGGTATCTCTTGTATATATTATAGGAAACCTTACACTCATGCAAGGAGAGATGGAAGAGGAGGAACAGTTTCCACCTCTTAGTAAACGTCATTGCCTTGTGTTGATGGAGGAGGATAAGGATCTGGGTCAGAGTCATTGTGGTAGAGGAACTGGGACTTCTAGACTGGCAGAGGAGGAAGACTCTCCCTTGGACACAGACGGAAGACTCTCCCTAGATATGTCACAGGTACAGCTTTCAGGAAGAAGATGATGATGATAACAATGACTATGCATACACTGGCAAGCATAGCAGACTACATGCTCCGCTGCTTACACAGCGACAAGAGTATTATTAGCATCAAGCAGAGGGATGAATACTGGATGTCAGTGCTCTTAGACCCTCTCTGTGGCCTGGTCCACCATCACATTCCACTATAGCACACTGCTGGTGCCACTACTACAGTGTTGGTATAAAAAAAAACAAAAAAAAAAAAAAAAAACAAAAAAAAAAACAATTTTGATTTCTCATCTGCTCCCATAATTTTTGGTGGCTTTTTGTTTGAAAAGCCAATTCTTCATCACTTTTCAAGTGGCTGACAGCCATAAATTTGTCTCACAAATAACAATAAGCTTTTGTAGCACTTACACACTTACAAGCCAACAAAATGTGCTTATTTTTCTACAAAACTATTGCTTTTTGCAATATAACTGCCATGTGGGTCTAAAAAAAAACCATGGGCATGCACATTTCCCTATTAAACGGGTAATTTTTGTAGAGCTTTAATATGTAAAAGCGAGTGCCTGCGCTGTGTATGGTTAAACTCTTTCCCATAGACATACATGTCACTAACTTTGACATAATTTCAGCTGTGTTTGCCTTAGAGAGCTATAAATTGGATAGATAGGTTTCTAGGAGCTGTAAGAGTGTTCTACCCTTTGTTTTGAGCCAATTTAAAGTGTCGTTCCTACCGAACTCGAAATGAAACCAGGACATCTGAACCTGAACACAAATCGAATCTTGAGAGGATTTCTCATCTCTATTTGTCACCCACAATACATTATTATACTCTGGGGCCTCCTCAGACCCCAGAGTATGATAAGACGAGACCCAGGGGATGTAAAAATAAAAAAACTGTTATGTTCCCCTTGCTTTACCTCTCCTGGGGGTCTGGAGGGCCCACAGAGTCCTCTTCTGGCCTCTGGCCAACATGCTGCATCAAAGTGTCCTGATGTCAGCATGCACCATGTGATCACTTGGACCCAATCACAGGCCTCAGCAGTGACCCCTGGGCGCATGATGTCAACCAGAGGCTAGAAGAGGCATGAAGAGGATGCCACCACTGAAAGTATGCTCAGGAGAGGTGAGTCAAGGTGAGTATAAGTTATTTTTACTCATCTCCCCTTATTATATTCTGGGGTCTGAGGAAACCCTGAACTATAATAATAACACTTCTGGTTCATGTCAAACTAATTAGGCCTGAAACGAACTGAAGGCTTCAACCTCACAAATATTTGTCAAAATGAATCTCATGAGGTTTATTTATGGCCAAGCATATACAGCACTGCTCCACTTACATGGAGGACTCGTGTGTCATTTGTGAGATGACGTATTTAGAGCAGCTCCCGATAGCCATCCTGCTATTAATTCTATTTCCTTCAATTTCTCACAGGACCACAGGAGATGCTTGCCATAACTTGCCTGCTACATTTTGGTTAGAAATGACCCAGTACAGATGTGGTATAAAAAACCAGTCTGGGAAGGACTGTGGGGCGGGCAACAAGGTTCTGATACCGGAAACCCAAGCAGACTGACATTTCTTCCCACTTGGAGAAGTTTGCTAAGACAGGTGGAAAAGGTGACTCCCAACATACTGTACTTGCACTCTTGCACATGAAGCGCATTGGGTACCACCTAACCTCACAGTACCCGCAACAGTCCGTGATCAAGGCGGTGTGAGATGGCGTGCAGACAGTCACGTATCTACTTGCAGATGCCTAACTTACACTGCAAGATATCCTTGCTGCAGTTTCAATGTGTAATTCCAAGCTAAGTTTACACATGAGCAGTATCAAAGAGGACATATCTCTGATTTTCCATGATATACACATGGCCAGTGAAAGAGGTGTAGAGCAGGGTCAGTGTCCTGGAGGATCAAATACCTCCACTACAGAGAGATTTAAAATGGTCTATTCACAATATACACCTGCTTATAGATAAAGTGTATGACCTCCAAAATATATTAACAATATAAAGTTGATAGGGGTACTAGAAAAAGCAGAGGACAGAGATTTAGCTGGTTTAGATGTATGCCATGGGTATCTCTCATGGCAAGATGATTCAGGAAGAGAATATTCAGGAGAAATTTGTGAGGGGTATCCTAATCAGAGCCATTTCCATTAATATAATCCATTTCCATTAAGCCATTAATCTATTACTAGTGAACTCACTTTATCTTTGCAGCACAAAGTGGAGGACAAATATATATGTGACAGACCTGTCGGAAGGGAATAGGCAGGCATGGGAAAATGCACAAAACATGGTGAGCAACAATATGCTCTCTGTGGCAAAACATAAGTGTTAATTCCTTAAACAATGCTACTTTTAGGAAATCAATTCAGAGGGTCACCTACTTGCTACAAAATTGCTACGATATTGATGCAACTTAGATTGCACACTGGGGAGGTGGTCAGCAACAATGAAGGAATTTTGCTTGTCATCCATAATTTCTATGGTCACCTATATTCATCTAGTTCTATTGGAAGGTAGGATGCCTTCGAGGACTACATCTTGAAGATTACCATATCTACTTTGTCAAATGAGGCAAGAGATACGTTGGAGTGCCTTCTGACTCTGATTGAGTTGGAGGACGGTTCCCAGGCAGTTCCTATTTGAAAAGGCACCAGGGGCAGATAGCCTCCAAGGTGAATTCTACAAACAGTAAAGATAAATACTTCTTCCCCATCTTCTTGAGGTGTTGGAGGATGCAGTGGAGAGACAAGCCCTTCCAAGAACAATTAGAAAGGCAATTGTGGTCTGGCCAAAACTGGGCAAGGACCCAATGTTGACAGACACCTTTAGACCCTTTCCTCCTCTCTCTGGATGTTAAACTATTTGCTGAAACTCTTGCAAACAGACTTCATGGGGACCAAACGGGTTTCATTTCAAACCAGTCTACGGCTGTAAAATGCCAAAGATATTTTTAAATATGCAGCTGTTTACAGGTGAGATGGGGGCCAAAGCTTTTGACATTGAATGGAACTATTTGTGGAGGCTCTTGAACTTTGGACTTTGTTTTTTACTGTATAAAAAGCTTCTATATTTGGCCCAGTTCTGTGTGAATTGAGGGCTATCAGGCATTATTGCGTTGTGGAGGGGTACCTGGCAAGATTGCCCCTTACCGCTCTTCCTCTTCCCATTAGTGATAGAATTGTTGGTGTGTTTGCTGAGGGTATCCCCCAATATAAGTGTGGCATGATTGAGAAATGTGTCTTCACTTTATGTAGATGACACCCTACTGGACTTGGTGATGGCCATTATCAAAACATTTTGTTTCTACTGGTTCATCCTCTGCCCCCTCACTTCCCACTTCATGTAGTTAGAGAATTTAAGTACCATGGGATCAGAAGGACCACAAATCCAATTGATTATATTAAACTCAATATGCTCCCTCTCTTGGATAGATTTGGGTGTTGACTGCCAATTTCAGTGGTGGGTTGATTCAACCTTAAAATGGTGCTCATGCCTGAGCTGTTATATGTATTGCATTGCAGTGAATTCCATGTAAATAGTTCTATTAAGTTGACAGCATCTTCTGTGCTCTGATTTGGAAGAAATGGTTTTCCAGAATCAGACTAGAATATTTACAGCAAAGAGGAGACGACAGGGGTCTTGCTGTACAACATATGAATGATTGGGGCCAGTTAGATGATTTGGACACAGCAGGAGGGCTAGTGACAGAGGATACTCTATGGGTCCTACCACTGTCTATGTTGGAGACTGGTGAGGGAATGGACACCCATTATGGCTGCCTGACACTTCGGCTATTAAACAGGGCCTGGGATAGAGAGAACTTTAACTATATCTAACTATTAATAATAAATAATAATTAATTTTATTTATATAGTGCAAACATATTCCAGCAGCACTTTACAAATTGTAGGGTTCAAGTACAGACAAAAAGATACATTACAGAGTAATAGTCAATTCACACAATGGGACTGAGGGCCCTGCTCGCAGGAGCTTACTATCTATGAGGTAGAGGGGGTGACACAAGAGGTAGCCAGAGCGGCTTCCGAACTAGAATTGTGTGAGAGTATGAACCTAGAGGGCGCTAGGGAGCGACCCAGGCCAGCCCTGAAAAGGCCCTCAGCCACACTTTTGGGTGGGGCGTGTATCTCCAGAAGGCCGGAGAAACCTGCTTGGAGCAGGAAATGGTGGACCAGCCTAGGACAGAGAGGCAGTCTGTCCCAGAGGGCTTGGATCCAGAGAGGACTTACAAAGACTAAGTCAGGCTCTTATTGCCCCAGAGGCTAGTTAGGGACTCAAGGAGTCAGTGAGTGCCCTAACTGTGGCATAGGTTTTTTTGTTTTTTTGCTGTGATGCAGTTGAGCTGAATAAAGCCACTTTTATGTTTCACTTGGACCGTCTGAACCCTATATTTCCGGCGCCCAGTACCACGAACCACCGCTGTTGGGACCAGGAGCCTGCCGCCATTTGAGTTTAATTCCCCCAAGTTGTCGCAATTGCTTTTGCAGTGGTCCAGCCATTTTTGTGATAGAGGTTACTTTCATTGCACATAAATAAAGCCGTATGAGCAGTCACCAGTCAGCGTCCTTTAATATGCAGCTGGTGCCTGAACATATAAAGTTATAGTCCAATACAACATCATATCCTGTAGGGTAATGTGGGAGCATGAACAGGAGGGTTCGTTTTAGGGATTCTAACTGTGGAAGGGTTTACATTAGGAATTGTGATAGGGCTATCTGAAAAGATGTGTGTTTAGTTTGCCCTTGAAGCTAAAGAAATTGGGAATTAATCTGATAGTTGGGGCGGGGGCAGAGCATTCCAGAGAAGTGGTGCAACTCGGGAGAACTTCTGATAATAAAGGATATTAGTCTTCAGTCATTGAGTGAACGGAGAGCATGGGTTGGGCGATAGACAGAGATGAGAGAGGAAATGTAGCGAGGTACAGCATTATTGAGAGCCTTGTGGATGAGGGTCATAAGTTTATATTGTATTCTGTATTGAATAGGCAGCCAATACAGTGACTGACACAGACCGGAGGCATCACTTTAGCACTTAGACTGAAAGATGAGTTTGACCACTGCATTCAGAATAGATTGTAGAGGGAAGAATTTAGTAAGGGGAAGACCAATTTGAGAGTGAATAAGGGAGTACTACCATCTTCCCCACAGTGCTTTTTATCAGGATCTCCAGCTTAGATATTCATTTACATTGCAGTGCAGATTGGTAGATCTCACTATTGGACAGTATGCTTTTCTGAAGGATATAACAGAAGGGAATAGTGCAAAGGATCTTTCATCCTGCTCAGCGCCTAGTCCCGTAATGGCGAACCTATGGCACGCGTGCCAGAGAGGGCACGCAGAGCCCTCTGAGTTGGCATGCGCGCCGTCGCCATGATCGCTCACTAACCGGGAATCCGGTCCAGGATTCCCGGTTAGTGAGCGATCGCTTCTTTCAGCTGTATGTGAAAATGTACATACAGCTGAAAACTGTCACTGTAGGCCGCGGTCCGCGGAGCCGCGGCCTACACTGACTGCAGAGTGTGACCTCTGCCCCGACGCAGGCGCGATGACGTCATTCATCAGCACCTGTGAACAGAAGAAGGAGGAGGATGCTCTTCGTGGGACTGCAGCTCTTCGTGGGACAAGGTAAGTAACATATACTACTGTGTGGGGGACACTAAAGCATCTAATAATGTGTGTGGGGGGGGGCACAGAAGCATCTAATACTGTATGGGGGACACAGAAGCATCTAATACTGTGTGTGTGGGGGACACTGAAGCATCTAATACTGTATGGGGGACACAGAAGCATATACTACTGTATGGGGGACACTGAAGCATCTAATACTGTGTGGGGGGGACACTGAAGCATCTAATACTGTATGGGGGACACTGAAGCATCTAATACTGTATAGGGGACACAGAAGCATCTAATACTGTGTGTGTGGGGGACACTGAAGCATCTAATACTGTATGGGGGACACTGAAGCATATACTACTGTATGGGGGACACTGAAGCATCTAATACTGTGTGGGGGACACAGAAGCATCTAATACTGTATGGGGGACACTGAAGCATCTAATACTGTGTGGGGAACACTGAAGCATCTAATACTGTGTGGGGGACACTGAAGAATCTAATACTGTATGGGGGATACTGAAGCATCTAATACTGTATGGGGGACACTGAAGCATCTAATACTGTATGGGGGACACTGAAGCATATACTACTATGTGGGAGGGGGGACACTGAAGCATCTAATACTGTATGGGGGACACTGAAGCATCTAATACTGTGTGGGGGACACTGAAGCATCTAATACTGTGTGGGGGACACTGAAGAATCTAATACTGTATGGGGGATACTGAAGCATCTAATACTGTATGGGGGACACTGAAGCATCTAATACTGTATGGGGGACACTGAAGCATATACTACTATGTGGGAGGGGGGACAGTGAAGCATATACTACTGTATGGGGGACACTGAAGCATCTAATACTGTGTGGGAGACACTGAAGCATCTAATACTGTATGGGGGACACTGAAGAATCTAATACTGTATGGGGGACACTGAAGCATCTAATACTGTATGGGGGACACTGAAACATCTAATACTGTATGGGGGGGACACTGAAGCATATACTACTGTATGGGGGACACTGAAGCATCTAATACTGTGCAAGGGACACTGAAGCATCTAATACTGTGCGGGGGACACTGAAGCATCTAATACTGTATGGGGGACACTGAAGCATATAATACTGTATGGGGGACACTGAAGCATATACTACTATGTGGGAGGGGGGACACTGAAGCATCTAATACTGTGTGGGGGACACTGAAGCATCTAATACTGTGTGTGGGCGGGGACGCTGAAGCATCTAATACTGTGTGGGGGGGGGGCGCTGAAGCATCTAATACTGTATGGGGGACACCGTGAAGCATAAACTACTGTGTGGGGCCCCACTGTTAAGCATATACTACTGTGTGGGGGGGATTATTGTGAAGCATATAATGTGGGTGGGGGCCCAAAGTGGAGCATATAATACTGTGTGGGGGCCATTCTGGAGCATATAATATTGTCTGGAGGCCACTTCAGAGCACATTGTACTGTCTGGGGCCCTTCACTATTTATATCACACGGTATCTGTTTTATAGCAGACATGTGATATTATCACAGGCTGTAATAACATTGCACGGTCACTATAAAATAGATTCTGGTTAATTTAAGGTTAAATTGCCGTGTTGGCACTTTGCGATAATTTAGTGGATTTTGGGTTGCAGTTTGGGCACTCGGTCTCTAAAAGGTTCGCCATCACTGGCCTAGTCAGTGCTCATCTGCTCCAATTCCCGATCCACACTAAAGATAAATGGGAGAGAGATGTGTGCTTCACCACTTAACTCCTATGCTTTACCTGTGCAAGTTACAGAAAAATTGCTTTAGAGTCTTATACAAATGAGGCACTTGGTGCACTGGGTTCGGGCCTTTAGCTTCCTGGAGCAATGTTCTTGCCACTGACCCCTACCATCTTCTACATGCACCATGCCATGAAGTGAGAGTTGGTCCTCCCACTGCTATCACATCACCCATCCTAATTGCCTAGCAAGAACAGTGCTCCCACGGCAGAAGGCCTTCCCCCAGTTCACCAACTGTCTCTTTTGCATAATACTTCAAAGTTGTTTTTCTTCAAATCTACAAAAGTTTTAGGCATAACAAAGGTATGTTCTTTATCACTGTAATGTGCTCTGTAATGAGGTGGTAGAAGCTGAATATTCTTGTGGGAAGTGAGAGACTCCCTTTATGGCTAAAGCTTTGCATTTTTTCCCGCAGAGCTTTTCATATAAAGTTCTCTGTGGACTTTCTTCTTCCATTATACCTATACAGAAACTGCCGGCATCGTGCCTACACGTCCATGTCTAATAATCTGTTTACAGAACTTGCACCTTGCCATGGATTTGTCATTTGGCAATGTACAAAAAAAATTTTCATACAGATGACCAAAAATACCTACTGTCACCAAAACTAGAAATGTGTCTGCCAGTGCCACTGCTACCTAAGCTTGCTTTAGATCTACACCAGGCAGGTCTTTTGGATGTTGAGACTGCATGTTGGGTGGAACTATTGCAGCTGCCACCACCCTCTTCCTGTGTCACCGTTTGCCAGGTCTTATCCGTAATAGAATCATCAGATTCTGTATCACTTTCCTTAATTTTTTGTGACTCATCATGGCAATGAGATTCCTGTATGACCTCACAATTCCTAACAGATTTACCCCTAACAGCACTACCACCAGCAGCACACCCTCTGCAACTACTACCTCCACCAACACTCATGTCTTCCACTACATCAAAAAACGCAGGCAGGTATAATCCAACTCATCAAATAAAGGAGGAAGAAGAGGAAGTTTTAGGCTTTGAGGAATTTCTCTGTCAGCAGATTCACCATGGCTACTAGAGGATAGGATCTGACTCATTGAAAATAAAGAAGAAGACATGATTGACAGCACAGAAAGACAATATGGTAAATTACATGTTGAGTAGAAACACACAGAACCCTCACTCAATATTTATGGTTCGCTGCTTTCTAAAAAGTCTTTATTCTCAGGAAGTATGACAACACTGTGTCTACATGTCCATGGCTAATTACAGTCATATGAAAAAGTTTGGGCACCCCTATTAATCTTAATCATTTTTAGTTCTAAATATTTGGGTGTTTGCAACAGCCATTTCAATTTGATATATCTAATAACTGATGGACACAGTAATATTTCAGGATTGAAATGAGGTTTATTGTACTAACAGAAAATGTGCAATATGCATTAAACCAAAATTTGACCGGTGCAAAAGTATGGGCACCGCAACAGAAAAGTGACATTAATATTTAGTAGATCCTCCTTTTGCAAAAATAACAGCCTCTAGTCGCTTCCTGTAGCTTTTAATCAGTTCCTGGATGAAGGTATTTTTGACCATTCCTCTTTACAAAACAATTCCAGTTCAGTTAAGTTTGATGGTCGCCGAGCATGGACAGCCCGCTTCAAATTATCCCACAGATGTTCAATGATATTCAGGTCTGGGGACTGGGATGGCCATTCCAGAACATTGTAATTGTTCCTCTGCATGAATGCCTGAGTAGATTTGGAGCTGTGTTTTGGATCATTGTCTTGCTGAAATATCCATCCCCGGCGTAACTTCAAATTCGTCACTGATTCTTGTACATTATTCTCAAGAATCTGCTGATACTGAGCTGAATCCATGCGACCCTCAACTTTAACAAGATTCCCGGTGCCGGCATTGGGCCACACAGCCCCAAAGCATGATGGAACCTCCACCAAATTTTACAGTGGGTAGCAAGTGTTTTTGGAATGCTGTGTTTTTTTGACGCCATGCATAACGCCTTTTTGTATGACCAAACAACTCAATCTTTGTTTCATCAGTCCACAGGACCTTCTTCCAAAATGAAGCTGGCTTGTCCAAATGTGCTTTTGCATACCTCAGGCGACTCTGTTTGTGGCGTGCTTTCAGAAACGACTTCTTTCGCATCACTCTCCCATACAGCTTCTCCTTGTGCAAAGTGTGCTGTATTGTTGACCGATGCACAGTGACACCATCTGCAGCAAGATGATGCTGCAGCTCTTTGGAGGTGGTCTGTGGATTGTTCTTGACTGTTCTCACCATTCTTCTTCTCTGCCTTTCTGATATTTTTCTTGGCCTGCCACTTCTGGGCTTAACAAGAACTGTCCCTGTGGTCTTCCATTTCCTTACTATGTTCCTCACGGTGGAAACTGACAGGTTAAATCTCTGAGACAACTTTTTGTATCCTTCCCCTGAACAACTATGTTGAACAATCTTTGTTTTCAGATCATTTGAGAGTTGTTTTGAGGAGCCCATGATGCCACTCTTCAGAGGAGATTCAAATAGGAGAACAACTTGCAATCGGCCACCTTAAATACCTTTTCTCATGATTGGATACACCTGGCTATGAAGTTCAAAGCTCAGTGAGGTTACAAAACCAATTTTGTGCTTCAGTAAGTCAGTAAAAAGTAGTTAGAAGTATTCAAATTAATAAAATGATAAGGGTACCCAAATTTTTGCACCGGTCAAATTTTGGTTTAATGCATATTGCACATTTTCTGTTAGTACAATAAACCTCATTTCAATCCTGAAATATTACTGTGTCCATCAATTATTAGATATATCAAATTGAAATGGCTGTTGCAAACACCCAAATATTTAGAACTAAAAATGATTAAGATTAATAGGGGTGCCCATACTTTTTCATATGACTGTATCTGTTTGCAGAACTTGCACCTTGCCATCGATTTGACATTTATACACAGTCCAACTAAACGCCTCCCATAGGTTTGTATTAGTCGCCCATAAAGCTACATAGGTGAAAAGTCTCCGACCAATAGACACAAATAGATAATCAAATGGACATAAACCTCAATCAAAGAAGGTTTATCTGTCTTAGGCATAACCATAACAATATGACCGGCACCTCCTAATTCTTACAATTGAGGGAAAAATCTAAGGAGACCATATGACACATAATGCAGCTGATTTTATGAACCGCTCCAAATAACAAATTGGCTCAAACAGATGATAACGTAAAAAGATATGTTTGCACTAGATGAGCTGCATATATGATATTCAAAATCAAGATAAACATACAAACAGAACCCTAACATGGGGTCTGTATAGAAGCTCTATTTATATGCTCAGATTGATCATAGTGCAAAGGTAGTGTTTGTTCAACAATATAAGAACAGCGCTACTGTTAAAAAAAAAAAAAAAAAAAAAAGGATTCCCCAGAGTATAATAGTGTATAACCATCACTACCCCTCTAGGTATCCACAGAGCGTGTGCAGTAATATCCGGCATATGTTGCCCAGTATAAACACTCACTAGCAAACTACATCTCAATGCGTTTACCCCTAATATGTGAGTTCATCAGGAGACCAACCAAGAGAGAGCGGTGAGCCAAAAATAAAAATAGTGCAGTTACAACTGCAGTTCCCGGTGTCCTAAAGGTGGACACCAGAACTCAATAATAGGCGACGCCATTCACTGAAAGTAGCGGAACTTATATAGTACTGACTCGGTCCCTAAGTCACACCCTGAACCATGACATCAACAGATCCAGCCAATCAACGCTCTGCACCACCTCCCCCCATCCCATCTGGAGGTTTGTCTGGTCTGGGAGTCTTGGTTGCCAGGGATACCAGGATGCTGTTCCACTCATGAATGAATGAAAGTTCACACTAGAAGAAGAAGAGCAATTGAAAAAAATTGAGGTAAATAAAGAGATGAAACGTAGTTAATTCTCCCCATATCATGATGCATAATAATGTATATAAAAGATACTCAAATATCAAATATCAGAGCTTCTATACAGACCCCATGTTAGGGACTGTGATACTGATATTTTAAAAAATATTTGGGGGGAATTTATTAAGACTGGCAATTCTAATGTCATAATTCATTCCCCACCAGGCGCATGACTTACTAGAGTTACTAAGATTACTCTTAGTAATTCTAGCACATGTAGATGCACCTGATCACAGATCTATTCCAACTAGATGCTGGCGTAGATTTGTGGTATAACTCTGTTAAATATTATTAGATTACAATATTCATGCCATTTAAGGAGTTCAATCTATTCTGCTAACAACACACTTTCAATCTTAGAATACATGGATGTGCCGCAGGTATACGTTATTTTCAGTGCTTTCCATATACAGTGCAAAGAGTTTGTGGATGCTGGGGTACACCCCCTCCAATGAATAGAAATGATTGACAGACACACCTCTGTGTCTGTCTATCCCTTTCTGTCTCTCTTTGTCCTGCTTGGAGACATGTTGTGACCATCCCACAGATGACCAACACACATGAATGAACATAGCCGCGATGGAGCTGCAAGAGATCAAGCTTAAGGAAAGAACTATGAACTTCTTCCATGATGCAAGCCTAATAGACATTGATATTTCTATTATTCTGAAAGTTTTTCTTGTATCTATTTTTTCATGAAGACGTCAATAAATTTCATAAAGTCCTCCAAATAATGTTACCTTAAGAGTATACAGAATTTTGAAAACACACACCAGTTTTCTGGAGTGAGTTATACTAAATTTGGTGGACTGAAGGATCCCACTGTCTAAAAAAGTGGCGAGCAGGGTGCAGAGCTTGAGATGCACCACAGCTCACCAAAAATACATGAAGCTAAGGCGCATTTTTGTCCACTTTCTAGGTGCAAACGGCTTAGTAAATGCGGGCCGTTAACTCACAACTGTTACAAATATGCTTCAGTGTTTCAACTTTTGATTTATGGCATTGTATTATATCCCAATAAAAAAATAAAAACATAGGGATATATTTAAAGCTCAGACAATTTCTGTCAGTTACACCATTGTCATTTTTCATTTGTAGGTTATGGCTGAGGTAGAACTACTGTAGTAGCCTAAAGAGCTTTATTTGACATGTCCATGATTAGAGTTCCAGATCTTCCAGAGCTCTCTTGGTGGTATTCTTGCTCATATTCATCCCCTTGTGTTCTGACATTTTTACCTCATCTCTGCAATCTTCTTCCTGCTGCTTACACTAATCTTGTATTAATCAATCATAATGACAAAGGAGTGAGTTGCTGGGTTACAGTACCTGCAAGTTATGTATCCAGTGGTGCATTTACTCATTTGAGAGATAATCAGTCTTCTTCCTTTTGATATCTTGTATCAAAGAGGTAAAAAAAGTGAATAAAGAGATCATTTCCATGTTACATTAAAGCTTATAAAAATAATACACTCAGACAAGCAACTGACCCTTCCAAAAGCTGAGAAAAGCAGTTGCACCCTCTAGCATGAAGATTCTGTAATAAACCTTTGGAAAGTACTGAAAAGGCAAATATACAGTATACACTGACTTATAAATTATTAACAGCATACTGAGAAACGCTATTACGCTCTAACATATCTACACATTCTAAAAATAACAAAAATATATATGTCAGATGATGAATAAGTGTGATTTGTCTGCACACCAGTAGCAGGTATATAATTCTGAAGTTACAGATACAAGCACATCAGGGTAGACTGTGATTCACTGTATAGCATAACATGTCACTTTCACTGAAAAATGGCAACAAAGATTAAAGTGGATTTAGCTTGTCAGTATAACACTACATAATAAACACCATATAGGAGTATTTTTGTTCTCACAGCAGCAAAAGAAAAATAGAATTAAGAAATCAGCATGCAAAAACCACTTAGACAACCATGTTAACTATTGTTTGTCAGCTCATGGTGAACATTTTTGAGCAGTTAAAGCAGTAAAAAAAATCTTTATTTTATTTAGGCATAATAGACCATAATAGACCAAAAGATGGAGTTGCTGGACATAACAAATAGGAAGAAATACAAACATAAAGTCTACACTGCCAAAAAAAATAACATGTATCAGTAATGAAAATGGGATAAGTATTGGTACTATATAAAGCTGACTAATTTAAGTTATATATAAAGTATTTTAAGGCTAATGTCCCACGTTGTGGAAAGGCAGAGATTTTGGCTGCTGCAGAAACGCAGAAAAAAAAAAAAACACTGCACTTTAGACTTCAAGCAAATGAATGAGATTTCATTTATTCTCATCCAAAAATTGCAAGCAGCTTCCCTATATATTTAGTAGAGGAAGAAAGAATGCATAGAAAAGCTCTGCAGAAAACCACAATGTGTTTTTGCTGTGTTTTCTTCTGCAGCATTCTTTTAGCTGTGTTTTGCTATATAGGGTCTTAGCCTTAAAATCACTCACAACTAATATTTCAAACCAGGCATAAGCTCTAGGCATAGCTTCAGGTAAAGTTAGCCACAAGTGCAGCATAAACAATACAGCTGTAACAGATTACAATTCTTTGTGAATAACTATCATACAGCACCCAGTTTCACTAATAATAATAATACTTAATACCAATACCATGTTTATATAATTTCAATATAATTGTCTTTTATAGGGAAGTGCTTTGCATGACCAAAACTAGAATCCTTTTACCATGCATTGTCCTTCCTGCTTTGCATTAGGCCTTATGCACATGACAGTGAAAATAGCTGTCATATAGCCATTTTAAGAACAATGGGAGTGAATAAGTGAAGTGTATTCACATGTCTATTTTCTGACTGACAGAAAAAATGGTCCGTTTAAAAAAAAAAAAGACAGGCTTTATCTTTGTTCATTTTGCCGGACACATCGACCTAATAGAAATCAATGGATTAATTTTGAATGAATGTAAAATGGATTAACGTTCCTAAGAAAACAAGTTCCCAATAATTGCCCTAATTGTACTGCCAATCAGCTGACCAATATGGAAACATTTATGGGTTAGCTTATTGTGTCTTTTATGCAGTATAAAAGACGCAAATTATAGGCAAACATCATCCTTTGTAAACATGGATGTGCAGCTGAATGGGGGAGGATAAGGATTTTTCCTCCTCAATTCACTTTGCATTGGTCTGTGTAATCAGGCAAAATGTAGTAAGGCCCAGTGCTTTCTATTATTGACATCACCTCACAGGTGCAGGGTAGGCACAGTTTTAACACCAGGCAAGACCCATCTGCCTCCTCCAGTACCTACACAAGTGGACCATTTTCCACTCTCAACTTCACCAGGTCAAATCATTGGTTCCACTCCCCCTCCGTCGTTTCATAGTTGTAAGGTTAAGCGGACATTGATTAGCACGTTTGCATATGTTGGAATGTTAGTTTGAGCATTAGTATATGATTACTGCATTCAGCAAACCACAGACACTATCATCACTTTTGGAACATAGTCCAGCTTTTAAAGCTGGCAAGCTAGGTAGTAGGTACACTGATGGTGTGCCCCAATTTTTTCTTGAAATTATGTCAATTGTCACTCAGTCACTATGCTACTTGGTGCTGCACACACACCCATAAGGCTACAGCCCCACGTTGCGGAAACGCAGCTCTTTTTGTTGCAGGTTTTTGCTGCGTTTTTTTGAGCCAAACCCAAGAATGGCTACAAAAGGAATGGGAAATATATAAGAAGTTCTTATACATCTACCTGCTGCTAAATCCACTCCTGGCTTTGGCTCAAAAAACCACAGCAAAATCTGCAACAAAAAAAGCTGCGTTTCCGCAACATGGGGCCGTAACCTAAAGGGGTCTTTTTGTGTGACTTTTCCCACACTCAATTCTATTACTTTTTAAAAATGTAGGCACACTTATGGTGTGCCCCAAATTTTTCTTCAAATTATGTCAATTGTCACTCACTACACTACTTGGTTGGAAGGTGAAGAGCACATTGAGTGTCACTGTTGCACATGCTGGCGCATCAGTTTGAGCAGCAGTATATGGTGAATGATTACTGCATGCAGAAAACCACAGACACAATACATTGGGTTGGATAAGGATAATTAGCAGAACAAAAAGATCAGTTGCTGTCTTGCTGCTACCTCAGTCATGATGATTATGATGATAAGTTTTGGAAGACAGTCCAGGTTTTTCAGCTGTTAGCTATTAGCTATTATTAGCATGCCACAAATTTTTCTTGAAATTCTGTCAAGTGTCACTATGCCAACACAATGTTGATGTGGCATTTGCAACCTTTAAGGTTCTCTTCTGCCTCTCAAGTGTTGTTCTCAGGGTTATAGAATGCTTTCTAGTTCATGAGATAGTCTAGGTTTTTCAGCTGGCAGGCCAGGCACGTCTCCCTTTATCATCATCTTCCATTTACTGTACTGCTGCTGATGCTCACTGTTACTCCTACACAGCTACCACCACTGCCACCATTCAGGCAGATATGACATGTGGCCCAATCCATCATATTATACACTGCTGCACTGCCACTCATGTTCCCAGTGCCGCAGTTGCCTACTAACCACTGCCACCATTCAGGCAGATATGTCCTGCAGCCTGGTCCATCATATTATGCCCTGCTGCACTGCTACACATGTAGCTACAACTGCCTACCACTACTGCCACCACTCAGGTAGACATATCCTGCGGCCTGGTCCATCATATTATTCCCTGCTGCACTGCTACACAGGTTGTCACAGCTACCACCACTCCAAAAAATTTTAAAAATGATTTATCATCTACAACCATAAAGGGATCATTTTTGGTGTTTTTTTTTTTTTTTTTGAAAAGCCAAGCCTATTCTTTGTCACTTTTCCACTAGACTCAAAGCCACAAAATTGTTGCTCAAATAACAACAAGCCTGTAGCACTTACAAGTCATCAAAACGGTTAATTGCTCTACAAAACCATTACTTTTTGAAATGTAACTGCTATGTGTGTGTGATGATTCTGCCTAAATATGGCCATACCTCAGCTATATTTTGGTCTCTGGGTATAGGATATCCCTTCTTGCTTGCTTGCATACTGTGAGCAGCTACAAGCCTAGGTGCATATTGGCAGTAGCGTCTAGGCTGGAACAATAGGGCTCCATTGTATTCCTATACAGCCCTGGCTGATCAAACAATAGTGCATTGTTCAAGCCTTGGCTGTTGACCAGATATGACTGATAACGGTATCAATTCACTTTGTCTCATCTACATACAAAGGGTCTGAACGTGATTGAATTAACTCATCAGACATACTGTCGCCGGTGAACTCATTCTGGGAGGGGGCATAAAGGGTATAAAAGATGAGGTAAGAGGTCTGTGGGAGGAGATTATGCAGGAGACCATCACAGACTTCCACTGAGAGAGACTTTGACTGAGATGCTACTATGAGCAGGCAGGCTGGAATGCTGCTGCTGACGATGATGAGCCTACAAGGGACTGTGAGAGACTGTTATGAGAGCATGCAGGCGGGATTATCGTTTTAATGCCACATGCTGAAAAGCCTCCACTGGTGACTCACACATGCCATGTGTGAGTGTTGGACTATAGAACCACATCAAGGACATGTGTGGTAAAGTAATCATTTCACCTTTAATCCCTTTTATTTTATTTGTACTGTATCTTGTAACTAGTAACTGTTAGTGCTTGCATATGTCTGCATATCTGTTCTGATCTGTATATGTTAGATTTTAATACCGACCCATTTAGGGGTTAATAAATATATAAAATTTAGAAGGCTTGTCTTGTATTTATCTGGTGAACCCGGCACTCACTGGCGGTGAGTGTGGTTTTTATATGAAAGAGGACTCAGGGTGTGGCTAAAGCGGTTTGGCGCACGGAGGATCTTTCACATTACTCATTAGCATTTACATTAACTGCCATGGGAAGTATCTCAGAGAGGGGGTTACGGGCCCTCTCTGCAGATATGACAGACACATTATCAGCATTAATCATAGACAGTCCAACACAGTAAATTGGGTTGCTCCCCACCCCATATTGGGACATCATAGGTCCTAAATCAGTTCCCAACAGTACATTAGCAGGCAAATCAGTCAATAGTCCCACAGTCCGCATTCCTTTTCCTGCACCCCCATCCAGACACACAGATGGGCCACCTGCTGTGGCTTGGGAAGCAGGGAAGTTCTCAGGGTAGTTGGGGAACTCCTTCTTGAAATGTCCTGTCGGGTTACAGGCATGGCCCCGCCGCACCTCCCTTTGGGGTTTGGGGAAGGTCACTAGGGTGCCCAGAGTTCTTGGGACAGGGGAGGGACCACCCGGGGCATAATATGTCTCACCCGACCTGACGACAGATGGCTGTGGTGAACTCCGGCCTGGCTTCTCCTTCCAACTTGAGGGTCTCTGCAGGGTTGTTGGAGTTTGCGCTTGCTGGGAGATTTGCCGCCTTTTCAGCTCAAGCTGATACTCCCTCTCGGCCTGTCGCTCAGCAAACTGTCGTTCCCATTCTGCAGCTTTCCTCTCTCTCTCTGCCTGTCGCTCAGCAGCCTGCCGTTCTCGTTCTGCAGCTTTCCTCTCTCTCTCTCTGCCTGTCGCTCAGCAGCCTCCCTTTCTCTCTGCCTGTCGCTCAGCAGCCTGCCGTTCTTGTTCTTGTTCTACAGATTCCAGAAAACGGTCCAACACCTGCAGGTATGTGTTAGGGTCACTGGTGCCTACTTGCTGTAGGGCCATTTGCCAGTATGAAACCGTTCCCACCACAAGGCTGGGGTTAATGGTCTCTCCTGGTGAAGTAATCCTTGGGACCGGGCTGCTTGCCGCACTTCCTGGCCTAGCCCCAAAATCAGGACTCTGCTCGATTCTCTGCATGGCTGTGGCTGCCTCCATTTCAGCCATACGCTCAGGATCTCCAAAAGCCTGGTTCTGCAGTTCTGGAGATCTGCTTCTGAGCCCACTAGCCATCCACTGGTATTTACCAAATAAAAGATAGGATAGAATAAAAAGAATAAGGGAGGGGAACAGCACTGTATCAAACTTTCACTGTATCTTAATGCTTGCTTTAATACCGAGCTTGTCTCATAGGATTACCATAATCCCCAGCATGTGAGTGAAATAGGTCACCAACACACACCGTTTATCCTAAGATCCCACCGCTGCCACCAATGTGAAAGATCCTCCGTGCGCCAAACCGCTTTGGCCACACCCTGAGTCCTCTTTCATATAAAAACCACACTCACCGCCAGTGAGTGCCGGGTTCACCAGATAAATACAAGACAAGCCTTCTAAATTTTATATATTTATTAACCCCTAAATGGGTCGGTATTAAAATCTAACATATACAGATAAGAACAGGTATGCAGACATATGCAAGCACTAACAGTTACTAGTTACAAGATACAGTACAAATAAAATAAAAGGGATTAAAGGTGAAATGATTACTTTACCACACATGTCCTTGATGTGGTTCTATAGTCCAACACTCACACATGGCATGTGTGAGTCACCAGTGGAGGCTTTTCAGCATGTGGCATTAAAACGATAATCCCGCCTGCATGCTCTCATAACAGTCTCTCACAGTCCCTTGTAGGCTCATCATCGTCAGCAGCAGCATTCCAGCCTGCCTGCTCATAGTAGCATCTCAGTCAAAGTCTCTCTCAGTGGAAGTCTGTGATGGTCTCCTGCATAATCTCCTCCCACAGACCTCTTACCTCATCTTTTATACCCTTTATGCCCCCTCCCAGAATGAGGTCACCGGCGACAGTACGTCTGATGAGTTAATTCAATCACGTTCAGACCCTTTGTATGTAGATGAGACAAAGTGAATTGATACCGTTATCAGTCATATCTGGTCAACAGCCAAGGCTTGAACAATGCACTATTGTTTGATCAGCCAGGGCTGTATAGGAATACAATGGAGCCCTATTGTTCCAGCCTAGACGCTACTGCCAATATGCACCTAGGCTTGTAGCTGCTCACAGTATGCAAGCAAGCAAGAAGGGATATCCTATACCCAGAGACCAAAATATAGCTGAGGTATGGCCATATTTAGGCAGAATCATCACAGTGTGTCTAAAAAAAATGCAGGAAAACACCTTTTCCCATAATTTTTGAGTGTTTTAAATGTTAAAATGTGTAAAATTGAGAAGCAGCGCAGTGTATGAGTTTGTATCTACTGCTTAACACTCGTTTTTCCATAGACATAAAGGTCACTTTCACTTTGATATAACTTTGTCTGTCTTTGGATAGATAAGTTCTTAGGGGCCCTAAGAATGTTTACACTATGTTTTAAGCCAATTCAAGGTGTGATTCATACCAAACTTGTTCGTCCTTAAACACATTTTTGAGTTCCATGAACCTGAAACGAATCTTGAGAGGTTGGCCTATTTCTAGTAACGAGTTTTGGAATTGGCTCATTTGAGGAGAAGTTTGAGACTAAGGCCCTACACTGCGGAAACGCAGCTTTTTTTGTTGCAGATTTTGCTGCGGTTTTTTGAGCCAAAGTCAAGAATGGCTACAAAAGGAATAGCAATATATAGGAAGCTCTTATACGTCTACCCTCAGCTCAATGCTCTGATGGCTTTGGCTCAAAAAAAACGCAGCAAAATCTACAACAAAAAAAGCTGCGTTTCCGCAATGTGGGGCTTTAGCCTAAAGGTCATTGTGCAGAGTGTGTAATGCACATTAATATATAATAAATACTAAAGGAAAATAAGAGGAATGATAAACATTAAAACTAAAGGAGTGTTGAAATGCGACCCAATTGCCAAATTCTGAGATAGACTCATTAAGTTGCTTAATCACTTCTGTAGCGGGCCAATTTCTAATCCAGGACCAGACACATTTTCGGTTTTTTTTTGTATGTGCGGTTTTGAGGGCTGTAACATTTTTATAATATGCGTTATTCAAATAATTTCTGAGTCTTTTTTCAGTGACATATAGGGCTTTATTTTTATGTTGTTTTTATTTTTGCATGTGTTTTATTTCTTTTTTTTATATCCGGGAAAATATAAACAAAAGAGGAGAGAAAACGTGGCTGTTTTTCACTTTTCATTTTTTTTTTTTTTTTTAATAACACAAAGTGCTGCTAAAAAACTTTATAAAATAGTTTTTCCTCTCCGTTATGGTAATTTTTATTTTTTATGGTGTCGTGGGGGGGGGTGGGGCTATTACCTGTAGTAAGGGCATTTTATTGGTATATTATTATTATTATTATTTTTTTTTTTTTTTAATTATTTTATTTATATTTTTTGGGAACATCTGATTACGGTTTTTTTTTTTTGTTTGGGAGGCTGATTTCCCCTGTAACTGGGGCTGGTACATTTAGCCTCAGTTGCAAGAGGAATGCAGCCTCCTGCACGTTACTTACACAATACTATAGAGCTGATCTTGGTCCTGTAGGACCCAGCAGCTCTAACACACGCTGATCCTGGCGGATCATGTGACTGCTGGGTCAGAGGGAAGACACAAGATGGCGGCGCCCATAGTAGTGTATACAGCACTCATTGAGAGATGCATACACAGAGATCGGGAAGGCAGGGAAGGTAACAAACCTTCCCTGCTTTCTCTCTGGGAGTTCCGGCTGAAGTTACAGCTAGCTCCCCGTTTCAGCAGCTGCACGATTTCGTGCAGCTGCTGGGTTCTGCTTGGACGTACCGGTACGTCCTTGCAGAACAAGGCAACCACCCATTGGACGTATATAGTCTATGGGCGGTACGGAAGTGGTTAAGTTCAATGAGCATGTTCTCCATGTGAAAGAGAGTGTCATTCTCCTGAAACTATTCTCAAATGATAGGCAATCAAGTAATTCTCCAAAGCCTGAGCCATCTATTAATGGAAAACTTAAAAATTTTCCCAGGGAGAAGAGACAGAAATAATGAGGTGAGTTGAATTTGTAGGGATAATTCTGTCCCTTTGCCAATAACCTCCACAACTTTGGCCCAGAAATGCTTTAAAGAGGACCTTTCTTGTCCTCATGTACATGCGGTTTTATATACCGCTAGAAAGCCAACAGCGCGCTGAACCTGGTCAATTAGCTGTTTCTGCCCAGAAATTTTGGTGAATGAGCTGGAGGGTAGGCTTCCACGTTCTGAGTGACTGGAGGGAGAAGACTGTCCATCATAAATAACTTGGTTTTAACCTGGTATATTTTACAGGATTTAAGAACTTGTGAAGCAATATACGATTAATCTCCCTATGTTGTAGGTTCTAGGTTGCCAGGGAAGGGTCTCAAGCTGGTTGATTGGCTGCTGAGCAGACAGACATGCTCAGTATGGGCATAGCTGTGACTGGCCAGGCAGGACATGTGACCCCTCTGTATAAGAGACAGGGTTACAGGTCCCATTGCCATTCCAGCTAATTAGGCTAGGTAGGGAGAGGCTGCAGCTGGAGATAGGGACAGTCAGGGCCTTAGCTAAACTTAATAATTGTCCTTTTCAGGGCAGTGCAGCTAGATAGGGAGAGGAGCCTGATACTGTAAGTGACAGTTACCCTATAAATAATAATTGCCCTTTTCTGGGCAGTGACAGTAAGCTGTGTGTGTATACCCATACCGTCTCCTAGCACACTAAAATTGACTGTGTGTGTACCCATACCGTCTCCTAGTGCAGTGACAATAACTGCATTTGAATACGCATACTATCTCCTACCACAGTAACAATAACTACGTATGTACCGATACTGTCTCCTAGTGCAGCAGCAATAAAGGCATGTGTACCCATACTGTCTTCTAGAGCAGTGAAAATAACTGCGTGTGTACCCATACTATCTCCTACCGTGTCGACACGTCTCCTGGTAGTGAGCGATGGGTCTTCAACGTTCTGTTTCTGGGTTGGTAAATTGGACACGTGGCCAGAGCTTGCCCTCTTTGCCTTTGAGATGTTGGTCTGCCCTGCGGCAAGTATTCTATCAGAATGTGTGTTCAGCACCGCAGGGGATGTCATCACTGACAAGAGGATCTGCCTATCCACAGCCAACGTGGACATCCTTACGTTCATTAAGATGAACCAGGCATGGATCCCACAGGACTTGGCTGTGCCAGTGCCTGAGTGAGTGGCTAAAGTGTTGGCTACCTCCTCCACCTCCGCCTCTTACACTTACACCGCCACATCCACCTTCACCTCCACCTCCTCCTCCTCCCTCTGGACCTCTACCACCTGTTTCAAAGTTATTATTTTATTTTATTTGTTTTTATTTTTTTTTTAATTAATAATTTTTTTATTCTATGTTATTATTTTAAGTACTTTCCTTTCCCCATTTTTTGCAGGGCACTTGTGCTGTTATTACCCCCATTTTGCAGCCCTCTACCCCTTACTATCCCCATTTTACAGTCATTTTTGGGTCACCAAGTTCAGGTCCCCATTGATTTTAATGGGGTTCAGTTTCAGGTCAAGTTCGGGTACCCGAACTGAACTTTTGGGCAAAGTTTGGCCGAACTCGTCGAACCTGAACTTCGACAGGTTCGCTCAACAATATTGCTCATATATATAGTCTTACAGCCTGTGCTAATCTAAAAAAAAATCTTTGTTATTTAAAGCTGACTGATGCAGTTCTACTATAACAGTCACAGACCAGGTCACCCTTGCGAGGTTATCTTAACAAATAATCTTGCCACAGGGTATCAAACTTACTTACCAATCTTAGTTCCTGCCCATGGCTGTTTCCACTTCCCCTTCAGCCCACCAGGGGGCCCCATACATTCCATATAAAGTCGCTGTCAGCGACGTCCTGATCCTGTTCAGTGTCAGTGGTGTGATATGAGACGCACGGGGCCCCCTGAAGGGCTGAAGCTGAAGCAGTCGTGGTCAGGAGCGGGGATCAGTAAGTAAATAGGGCCTATTAAAAAAAAAAAAAAAAAACATTGGGCAGGTGAGGCAGTCCGGCACTTGCCTGTTTTGGCAGGATGTTTGCTTCACTACTTACACAGTGACAAGCATATTATTAGCATCAAGCAGAGTGATGAGTACTGGATAGAGTACTGGCCCATCATATCATTCCATGCCACAATGCCACTCATGTTGTCACAGCTACCAACACTCAGGAGGTATGTCCTACAGTCTGGTCCATCACATTCCACTATCACACACTGTTGGTGCCACAGTTTTGGCATGAAAAAAAACAAAACCATTTTGATTTCACATTTTCTCCCATGGACATTTTTTAGTGCCTTTTTCTTCACTTTTCAACTATACACACAGTCACAAATTTGTCTCCCAAATAACAGGCTAATTTTAAAAGAAAACCATCCCCCCCACACACACACACAAAAAGGGTAATTTTTGGAGCGTTTTAAATATCAAATATGTAAAAGCGAGTGTCAGCGCAGTGCATGGTTAAACTCTGAGTTTGTATTCACTGCTTACCATCTGTATGGGTAGGGCAGTTTCTAATATATACTGCTCTAAGACAGTATAAACCTGAGGAGTAGGATTGGTCTCAGAGAGCTGAGTAAGGTTATATAGTGCCTGGTAAAATTCGTAAAATTCCGCACGGGTTTTAATGCTTTAGATGCCGTGGCAACCTCTTTAGAGGTATTTCTGGTGCAAGTTTTTCCCATGAAGTCGGTAGTAAAGCTTCTGTTTTCCTATGCTATGGTGAGGTTCCCTTTATACACATCTGGTCTCAAGGGAGTCAGGCCACACCCTCCCAAGCTTAGCAGTTTGGGCTGCATTTTGAAATGTATACCCCACAGTTGAGCACTGTGGAATAATAATTGAGGATTTTTTACCCCTCAGTTTCAGAACAGAAATAAATTAACAGTAATGTGAATATAAGAAACTTTGTATTATATCTTATTTAAGAAATATGTTTCTTTCTCCACTTCTCAGTCTGAACTACATTTTACATAGGAGAGGGGGATGAGGAGGCTGCTGCAAAAGACGCACAAATAACTGCAGGTGCTATACACTGTGAGTGAGGTAGCTCCTTTGACAAGGGCTCTAAGAGCTCCTAGAACTCTAACTTTTCTGGCACAACCACAAATTTAGTAATTTCAAAGTGTCAGCTTTTAAATGCAACAAAAACTCAACTAGACAAGTACTAGTATAATGCATATAACCTCTTTTGTATTTTATTTTTTTTGTGTTTGTTTGACAATGAAAAATACATGTAAGTTCAGAGGTACAAGTGTAGTGTATATAACTTTACTGTTTTTATGCTGTTTGGCAAGGGAGAAAAACCTACTTATACCAGATATATACAAAAAATGCCATGCTACATGACTAAATCATATGTTTTTGGTTTTGGTACAAATTAAATAAAATGTTTTGACTCTGAACTGTAATTGAGATTAATTGACGCTGTTGATGCAGTACAAATAGTAGACACAAACAACCTGTGCTGCTGGCCTAGAGGTGTGACAGATAAGCACAGTGACTCCAGTCTACCATGTCTTTCTATCAATTTAAACTTTCTTCTCCAGTCCCACTCCTAACTCCTTTATTCTTTCACCCTATATCTGTAATTTTCATCTCTCTCAGTCTGACTGTCTGAAATAATCCAGTATAGTCTCTCCCCACAAAATGGACTCTCTTCTTACCTATGAGGCTATGATGACTTAACCCTGAGTCATCAGTGACCTCAGTGCCTCATGATTGGTTATCTCCTGCGATGAGGACTAATTGCAAGGCATTATGGGGAAGCTCACCTATTCTCTGAGGTCACGTTATCCTTATTCTCTGCTTGCTTCATGCTTTCAAATGTCAGCTGCAATTTTAGCCAGCTTTTTCAAATGTTAGGTGAAACTGGTTATTTTCCAACCAGTTCACCTATATCTAACCATGAACACTGTGACCAGTCCAGATCCAGACAGAGGACTACCAACTCAATATTGTATACTGGTTCTCATATCCCTATCGCACTCTCCCTGAGTTGCTGCACATGTGTCAATACTTATCTCCAATATGGCTAAGGCCTCCAATTTCTCATGCAAGACAAAGATATTAACCTAAGCAAAGATATGATTATTTAATGTCCATTGCTCTCATCATCAAACCAACAGACATTAAATGACATTGGGTGTCTGTCTGCATTCACCTCAATATAAAAAAATCTGCATAGGATGATGTCATAGGATGGCAGCAACTAACATTAACTATAGCAGAGGGGGCTCCATTTGTGTCTGTTTTCACTGACTCTAATGTAAACATTACATGTTCTTCCCTCATGTTTGTTTATTTTTATGAGGGAAGAAAAAGTAGTGTTTTTTTTACTGTTACACAAATAAACATACATGAGGGAAGAACACATCCATCATGTTGTTTACATTAGAGTCAATGAGAATGGACACAAACGGAGCCCCCTCTGCTACAGTTAATGTCCGTCGCTGCCATCCTATGACGGATGACAGCAAAAAGAGAAAAAAAAAGGTAGTGTGAATGTAGCCTTTAGCTTAAGATGCTTCCATTAACAAATTGTCCTTAAACCTTCTCATTATAACAAGGTCTTAGACTATATACTAGAAATGAAAAGTAGAAAAGTTTTGCTTCCACTTGACCAGAATTAGAATATTTTTCTGCAACTACTGAGCAGACTACTACATGATTACTAAGTACTATGCTACAAATCAGATATCAAGAACAATAGTGAACAAATGCTTGATTTTAAGAGTACAATGCTATGAATATAGCTAATTATAATAAAGTCTATTATTTATCAAGAATAGTTTTAACTAGGTTGATTGCAGATCCTTCATAGTTTTCTACAATTCTATGAAGGTTTTTCTGAAAGAAAATAACTGTAAAATTTTAGCATTGGTTATTATTCCCCAAAAATAGTGAAACTTCAGCCACTCTATTGTATGTAATAATCTTTATTTCTAGGAGGAATCCAACAAAAATTCAACAATAATGAAACTAATATGAATATTAGACAATTGTAATCGATTTTGCCAATTACATTTAAACTTTCACAAAAAAAAAACAACCTATTCTGTGCAACTGTATAGCACTAGTGTGAGCAGCAACAGTACAGAATTAAACAGGATGGACAGGCAGACAGCAACAGTGGCCTCATCCACTCTCAGCAAAGCCAGATTTATTAATTTGGAATTTCTGGAATTGTGTGAAAATCCCTAAGGATCAATACCTAATACATTTTCACAAATATACTTATGCCAGTCTTAATGCATTCCCTGCCAAGGGGCATGACTCACAGAGTTACTAAGAGGCCTTGTCGCAGACCTACACCAGCCAGGGGCTGGTATAGATTTGTGGTATAACTGACGCCAGTTTTCACACCTGCCATCCCCGCCCCAGCCCAACCAGATTCACGCTCCGCCCAATGACTAAAACTAAGGCGAGCGGAGAGCAGAGAAGAGATTCGACACAATGCGCCAGAGATGTGTCAACACATGGTGCAAGTTTCCAATGGAATTCTGTCGGAAATACAATAGTAAATGAGGGCCATAGAGTTTTCCACACTTGTGGAAGATGTGCATTGCTGACGTGCGCCTGGTTGGAGCAGTGGATGAAAATATTGTTCCTTGTCCTTTACTGACTTTATTTGTACAGCCTTAGGGTCCCTTCACGGAGTCGTGTCCATGGAAAACAGTTTGTGTGTGGGCTGTATTTCCCAGACTGAACTAGGCCGAGTCACTGCTTCATAGTCAGTTATGATGCAATGAGCTCCCCATTGGCCCAATCACTAAAATAATAAACTGATGGCGCTTTGTTAGTTCATTACTGTAGCCATCGGGCCGTTCGGGAGCTCACTGCTTCATAACTAACTATGAAGCAGTGACTCCTATGCACACAGACGAGTACATTCCAGGAAATACAACCCATACATAGATCGTTTTCACTCGGTTGTATGAAAATGCCCTTACACATTCTTACTGGTGGATGACATGACACAAATGTTTTCTTTCTTCATTCAAATTGTCACTTGGACAAAGCAATTAGAGAGAGGTATATAGGCGGATGTTGGGTCTTTAACCTCTTCCCACCTAAGGAATTTTTTGATTTTTGTTCTTGACTCCTCACCTTCCAAACCCCATAACTTTTTTCCTTTCACAGAGGCATATGAGGGCTTAATGTTTGCAAGACAAATTGTACCATTGTATTATTTAATATTCTGTAAGATATACTGGGAAGCTGGAAAAAAATTCAGAACTGGCTAGAATAGAAGAAAAACTGCATTTGTGAGACTTTTTTACAGGTTTTGTTTTTAAGGCTGTGTTTTTTTCTTGTTAGTTTGTTTTTTACTGTCTCTTCCTGTCCAAGGTTCAATGTGCTCCCCCTGCAATTTCTATCCCCACAAAATGCTAGCATTCATGGCTCGTCTTTTTATAATAGCCAGAACTCACAATCAGTCACAGGTTGCCTCGCACATCTATAGTCCTTTACCTACAGTTCCCCATCAATAGTCATGTGATCTGATTTCTTCTGTGGCTTGTTTTGATGGGCTTCCATTTGAGCTATTCCTCCAAAATGAATCCCAAAAATGTTTGGACAGAATTTGATTTGTACTGAATCAATTTGCTCATCTGTTAGTGGATAGTGAAATGGGCATTTACACAGCCTTTTAACATCTTCACATTGGTATATCTATGCCAGTTCTTAGTAACCTTATTAGTTTAGTTTCTAATTATAAATCCACTCAAACCTCAGGGATAAAAGCACAGTCAAGAGAAGATCAGTACTGTTAGTTATAAAGGCAATTTAAAGACTCACCACTCCTCTTGATCACCTGTTAAATATTTCTTGTTGCATCTTTTCACACTGGCAATCTAACAGGAAAACACTAATTAGTTAAAGAGGTTTTCTGGTTTCAGACAAGAATTGAGAGCCTAATGTTGTTGTTTTTTGTATAATGAAAAGTTATACAATTTTCCAATATACTTCATTTATCAATTCCTCAGTTTTCTAGATATCTATATTCATTATACAATCAATAATATTTGTCTCTCAATATTTATCTGAAACTGGACAACCCCTTTAAAAATTTAAAGTGAGACTTTTTTGTTATCCATAAATAATACCCCTCAATAGTGCACTAGGTGATTATCTCCTCCTCCTACCCCTTGTTCAGTACTAAATTGAAAAGGCTCTGATTATTATGGAATAATAGCCATGAGGAAGAACTTTGGTTCCAAATGCATTAGTATCTGAACTGCGTGGCTTTTAATCTATGTGATGTACTCTAAACAGAAATCATTTCTGTTATCCTCTTGGAGTGCTGGTATTTGGAATTTTTGTTGACTTAGTTTTGCTGTCCATTGACTTATACAATAGGTCTATTAATGTTTCATTTTCTTGTTAACTAGATAAAGAAAGGAAGAATGAGCCTACTTTATGACAAGGTGTAGGTCTCATCATTAGGTGATCCTCTAGCTGTCTGAGTCCCAATATATACATCACCTTGTAGCTGTGATAGATTTCAGTAATCATTTATGCCGGGACAAGGAACACTAAGGCTGAAGCGCCACATTGCGGAAACACCATGGCAAAAAATGCTGTGCTTTACAGTCCCTGCAAAGTGAATAGGATTCTGGCTAATCCCATACACACATTGCAGAAAAAAATCTGCAGCGGAAAAGCTGTGTTTTCAAAAACGCCCAAGGGACATCATTTGTTGTGTTACAGATTTTTACAGTGCTGGCCAAAAGTATTGGCACCCCTGCAATTCTGTCAGATAATACTCAATTTCTTCCAGAAAATGATTGCAATCACAAATGCTTTGGTAATAATATCTTCATTTAATTTGTCTTCAATGGAAAACCACAAAAAGAATTGTCAAAAAGCCAAATTGGATATAATTCCACACCAAACATAAAAAAGGGGGTGGACAAAAGTATTGGCACCCTTTGAAAAATCATGTGATGCTTCTCTAATTTGTGTAATTAACAGCACCTGTTACTTACCTGTGGCACATAACAGGTGGTGGCAATAACTAAATCACACTTGCAGCCAGTTGAAATGGATTAAAGTTGACTCAACCTCTGTCCTGTGTCCTTGTGTGTACCACATTGAGCATGGAGAAAAGAAAGAAGACCAAAGAACTGTCTGAGGACTTGAGAAGCAAAATTGTGAGGAAGCATGAGCAATCTCAAGGCTACAAGTCCATCTCCAAAGACCTGAATGTTCCTGTGTCTACCGTGCGCAGTGTCATCAAGAAGTTTAAAGCCCATGGCACTGTGGCTAACCTCCCTAGATGTGGACGGAAAAGAAAAATTGAGAGATTTCAACAAAAGATTGTGCGGATGGTGGCTAAAGAACCTCGACTAACATCCAAACAAGTTCTAGCTGCCCTGCAGTCCGAGGGTACAACAGTGTCAACCCGTACTATCCGTCGGCGTCTGAATGAAAAGGGACTCTATGGTAGGATACCCAGGAAGACCCCACTTCTGACCCAGAGACATAAAAAAGCCAGGCTGGAGTTTGCCAAAACTTATCTGAGAAAGCCAAAAACTTTTTAGAAGAATGTTCTCTGGTCAGATGAGACAAAAGTAGAGCTTTTTGGGAAAAGGCATCAACATAGAGTTTACAAGAAAAAAAAAAAGAGGCCTTCAAAGAAAAGAACACAGTCCCTACAGTCAAACATGGCGGAGGTTTCCTGATGTTTTGGGGTTGCTTTGCTGCCTCTGGCACTGGACAGCTTGACCGTGTGCATGGCATTATGAAGTCTGAAGACTACCAACAAATTTTGCAGCATAATGTAGGGCCCAGTGTGAGAAAGCTGGGTCTCCCTCAGAGGTCATGGGTCTTCCAGCAGGACAATGACCCAAAACACACTTCAAAAAGCACTAGAAAATGGTTTGAGAGAAAGCACTGGAGACTTCTAAAGTGGCCAGCAATGAGTCCAGACCTGAATCCCATACAACATCTGTGGAGAGATCTCAAAATGGCAGTTTGGAGAAGGCACCCTTCAAATCTCAGGGACCTGGAGAAATTGGCCAAAGAAGAATGGTCTAAAATTCCAGCAGAGTATTGTAAGAAACTCATTGATGGTTACCAGAAGCGGTTGTTCGCAGTTATTTTGTCTAAAGGTTGTGCTACCAAGTATTAGGCTGAGGGTGCCAATACTTTTGTCCGGCCCATTTTTGGAATTTTGTGTAAAATGATCAATGATTTGACTTTTTTTTCATTCTCTTTTGTGTTTTTTCATTGCAAGCAAAATAAATGAAGATATTATTACCAAAGCATTTGTGATTGCAATCATTTTCTGGAAGAAATTGAGTATTACCTTACAGAATTGCAGGGGTGCCAATACTTTTGGTCAGCACTGTATCTCAAAGCGGAAATCATGGTTAGAGCATGCAACTCTCGTCACTTTGAATTTATGGGAACCCCGGTCAAGCTTTACCAGGACTTATAATGGTTTACTCTGTGGCAAACAAGAGCTTTGACTCATTCTGATACAACTTCCACAACGGAAAATCCCTTATCGTTGGGGCTTCCCATGCAGCCTAACAGCTCGCCATAATGGAAGATGAGCGACACTTCGCTGTTCTGAAATACCTGCTCACATTCTGCAAAGGTCTTGACCTACTGCCTCCAGCTCTTCCCCTCTGGCTTGGCCTTCACTCTCCTGCTTCACTTCCACCTACTTGGGAACTTCAGTAGAGTCAGCAGAAACAAGCAAGTGGCCCCAGCAATGATCGAAACTCCTGCAACACCGACAGCCTCCACCACGATGAGTATCATCCTTCTCTTTTTTCTTTCTCTCTCCACCCATACCATTGAACTCAGAGACACTTCTGGACTGTGTTTTGCATAACTCTACGTTACTTGGTGGCTTACTACCGTAATGTTTACTGTTTTCAGTTATCACTCTCCCCCTCTCCCTGGAAATGAAAAAAGTGATATGTCTATTTGTAACAGACCACCTTCCATTCTCTCACCTGTTTAGCTTTATCAGTAGATGGCATATTGGCTATGCATGCTTCCTATGTCTTGGCGACTGCCACGCTCCCCTCAAGGAGTCACTACCCCTTCACCTCAGAGTGCTAATTTACCACGTTTTTTTTTTCAACAATGTCTCTGTTAGAACTTCTAGACCAACAGGTTCTTACCACTATGGTCATTTTTGTCATTGTGTGGTAACCAGGGGTAACACAGTTTAGGTTGGCTGTTCTAGGGTCACGTGGCAGAGTATATGCAGCCCTAGTGTTCCTGGTGTCCCACAAAACTAAATTCCTCTGGAAAACCTGTGTGCCATGTTCAGGCGAATGACTTCTGAACACAAGGTTAGAGTAAACCAGGTAACAGTTCTTTACTGAAGGATTGTGCATAAAACAACTGTAATCCAGACATAGATGTGCAGAGGAAAAGTCACTTAAGGTACATTAGTGGAAGATATGTGCAATAGTCTGTTCACACTCTCCTATAGTAATTTCTGCTTGGAGCAGGCAATATACTCGGTTGCTAGGGGTGAAAACCATTAAGAAATACACAGTCCAAGTAACAATGCTTCTGCCTAGAAAGAGCTTCCATGCCTTGGCTCAGCGTGGAAATGTAGCTACTCATGTGGATGTACACCGCATAGTGCCCAGGCTGGCGGAACCATTAAAGGCCTGGAACATGCAAAAGGGCCCTTGACATAAGATTATCCCCTCTGGCTCAGGAATATCTGTAAGAAGTAGATGCTCTTCTGGCGTGGACTGGTTGACAGGAAAGTAGCTTGCCCAAGTCTTACAAGGGACTAAAAAGGTCTCTTGAACACAGCAGCAATCCAGCACAGGACAGCCTCCGGATCAGTGGTTAGCAGATTTGGCTAGGCTTGACCTTTATAAAACACTTCAGCCGGGACTACTGGAGAAGATTTGGCAGCTGAACAATGAAGAGTAGCAAGTAAAATCATAGTAGAAGTCTGAGAGGCTCATCCCCTGAGGGGAGAGATGATGGGGAAATCTTGTCCTGTCCTAGGACAGGCTCCAACTCACTACTGAAGGAACCACACACTCTCCCTAGGCAGGGAGGGGGTGAAAATCTAGCAGATTCTAGAACCTTCAGAGTCATCAGCAGATGCCATTGGCTGGCAGAATCATGTGACAGACTTATGGCACGTACCATTACAAGCAAGGAATAAACATATATTTATGCAGACAAATCAATGTGTCAGCTTGGTCATTAGGTGGCAGCAACAGAATAAACCTAATGTGAGCTAATGTAGTGTAATGTAATACCAATATGGAGCCATTGCACACTATTTTTTAAGGTGACAGCACTAATTAATATCCCCATGCAGAGTATTGGTCAGTGCCACACGAAGGCCCAATGTTTACAGAAATAATGCCCATTCTGGGACATTACAATTGGTTATAGTTGGATTTGTGTTTGTTATAGCTGCTGTCATTATTTTTTCAGCAATGCTGGTGTATTGTTTCTGCAAACTCTTGAGGAGCAGCCTGGCATGCTTACCCCTTGCACCACTGGTACCACCTGGTCACGTGAGCTTCCCCATAATTTATCTTTCCAATGATTAGATTTGTTACTATAAATATCAAGGGGCTTAACTCTAACATTTAGCACTGCCTGGCTCTATAAAAGCTCCCTAGGACCTGTACAGACATAGCTTTCCTGCAAGAGACTCTTCTAGGCCTGGAAGGTTCCTTTCACTTTGCTTCATGCTGGTTCCCTTCAGCCTATATGGCAAATGCACTCCCCTAAAGAGCCGGAAGTGGCAATTTTGATTTCAAAAACTTGCCCCTTCCAGACTGATGAAATAGAAAGGTGCTCAGAGGGATGGTTTCTTATAGTCCATAGATCCCTAAATGGCCTTTCTGTTGTACTTTGCAATGTATATACCCCCAACTCTGCACAGCCCCAATTTTTGAATTTGGTCTTATAGCGCCTCCCCTTGTGGCAGGGTATGGCCCTGATTATAGGGGAAGAGTTTAACATGCCATTCTCAGATGCTAGGGATAGGATGTCCCTCTCCTCCACCTCTGTCCCAAGCTCACTGTCTCGCGTGTCTCAAACTTTCCACAAAATGATATACCTTCATGACTTATATAACCTTCATGACCTTTGGCAAGTCGACAACCCCACTGCCCTTCGCTATTCTTTTTCCATAATATTATTTTTTTGACAACATTTTATCTCTGAAAATTATTGGCTGAGCCTTTTTATTCTTACATTTAATAAATATGAGTTTATAATTGTACTCAGTTTGGGGAGTTTTTCATAGAGACTTATACATTATTACTCACTGACCCCCTTTTTGAGATTTTCATTTATTTTCCTATTTTCTAGTGTTGATCTATAATTATTTTCAGGTAAACTCCCCAACTGCCCCCTCACATGCTACGCTTCTAAGTGGAGAGTATATAGCTCTAGCCTCTGTCCTCGGTCAAGACTACATGCAGGATTTCCTACTTGCAGAAAGAGAGATCCATTGACTTGAACTGTCCTTGGAAACACAACCCTCGAATGCTTTGCTTAGAAAGATCATGGCTCTTAGAGCACAAATCCATGGACTTTCTTTGGCGAAAGTTGAATCCCTAATACATTACTCTAAACAGAGATATTACAAATATGGTAACAAATCCCACAGTTTATTGGTGTGCCAACTACGAGACCAAACGCTTAGCTTTAATCCACAGGCAATTAAAGACCCGAAATCGATTGCTTGATTGTTCCATGATAACTATATGGCCTTATACTCCCTACCTGACCCCCCTACCAAAGGAAGAGACCCTGAGAAATCGTACTCTAGACGACCACCTAGGAGCCTGTATGCTTCCCAAACTATCACCTGAAGCCTTGACACATTTAAGTCAGGAAATTACAGCAGAGGAGCTGGATGAGGTGCTGAGGGAACTCCCAGGGGCTGACGTATTCCTACTACAAAACCTTTCTAGACATCTTGCCCCTGCACATGGTCAAGCTGTTTAATGATTTTATGTCGGGCTCTGCGGTACCAGGAACCATGCATGGATCTTACATCTTCGTTATCCTGAAACTGGGCAAAGACCCCCAGGAGTGCTCCAGCTACCGTCCTATAGCTTTTTTATCTAAAGTTTGAAAATATTTACCAAAACCGGAACCATACAGAAGTGCTTTTGCTAAGACTAGATGCGAAAAAGGCTTTTGACCATCTCTCCTGGCCATCTATGTTCCACTCTTTACACCATTTTGATTTTAATGGCCTTTTGCTCCAAGCCTTAAAGGATCTGGTTTCTACACTGGGGCACTGGTCCGTCTAGTTCATGCCTACTCACTTACCTTTCCCATATGGAATGGCACCCGGCAAGGATGCCCTCTTTCCCCGCTGCTCTATGTCTTCATCATGGAGCCTTTAGCAGCAAACATTAGAGAAGATCCTGATATCTCAGGAAACATTGTTAAAGGTAGAGAATTTAAGATCTGCCTTTTTGCTGACGATGTCCTCCTAACACTCACAAATCTTAGGGTCACTTTCCCTAACCTTCACAGAGTTATAGACCAATATGGCCATCTTTATGGATACAAAATTAACTCTTCTAAAATGGAGGCCCTTACACTTAATATCCCAGCTCTCACACTGTCTGACCTTAAATCTGACAGGTCTATTTGTCAAAATTAGGTCTAAATGAACTATTTTTGAAAGGTAATTTTATTTCATTATTGACAAAAACCAGTTACATTTGTTAAATACATGTATGCAGGGTTGTGCCTCCATATTTTTATCTGGGTAGTAAAAATCCCCCATAATAATGACTTCATTATGTTTACAAGCCTCATCTATTTGCCTTAGCAGTAGATTTTCTGCTTTTTCCATTATACTTGGGGACTTGTAATAAATCCCTATCAATAATTTTCTTATTATTTATTATTTATCCAACCTATTTCCACCCATAGGAACTCCACATATTTGTTTTTCTCCTAGCTGCCAATCAAGACGGGCTTAAAGGGGTTTTCCCATCTTCCTGTTTCAGCAGCTTTGCCTGCTGTCTCTTCTTCTCACTTCCTGTATTCCCCACCCCCTAGCTTGCCAAACAGGACACTTGAAGTATTACAATACTTATTATAATTACCAGAAATCTAATATAAATGCAGATCAAATAATATGCACATGGTTCTAGAGAAGGACTCAGTGTTATCTGTGTGCTTACATAGAGATATAACAAGGCTTTATCAGCAAGCTGAAATTAGCTGAACTGCAGAGCTGTAGATAAGTGAGAGCAGTGAGTGATGTCACTTGTCCTGCTTATCACACAGATCCGTGGTTATGGAAATGCTGTGTAAACAATGGGAGATATAATTTCACGTAGCAGGCAAATAAAGCAGTATTGCTAAAGCTCATTGCTACAGTATAGATAGGATCCTTGAAATGGGAATACCATTTTAAGGCAGTATTTTATGTAAAAGCAAAGCCCTTCCCCTTTCCTATTTGTACACACTTTTCTAAACAGATTATAACTATGTTCATTCATACTCATATGAATTGCCGGAAGGGTTCTGTATTCACAGCAGATGCTACCTGGATTCTGCAAAATATTGCACCTGTATTGTACCACATATTTGTTTCACATCTGCTATATGTGTATATCTCTATATACCAGTACATTATGCATGTAAAGAAAAATAGTACTATTGCAGATTTTAGTTTTATCCTTCTTTTTATTTATAATAGGTTCTATGTGGACTGGTTCCCTAAAGCAAATAAAATACCAAGTCTAATGTAGTAGGTTTATTACTGGGGAAATAACTTGAAAAGGATTAATACTAGGGAAATATGTTCCCAAAGTCAAGAAAAAAAAAAGATAACTAAGGGTAACCAAAATTTAAAAAAAACTAAAGAGAAATACGAGGGGCAGAAGAAGAGTAAGTGTCATATCAGGGAGTTAAGAGGTATAAAAGTTAAAAGCTTAAGTGTATTCCTCATTGTTAATTGTAGCTAATTCTATTTATGCTTCCTGCTAAACTGACCACAAATTTCTTGCATATCATTTGTGACTTTGAACTTATTTTTTTTTTTCATTTTGCTTAAAATAATACCATATTTTGAAACATTAACATGTATGTTTCTAATTGACTTATTTATCATTTGTTTCCTCTTTTTGGTATTAATAAAGATGCTCTTGGATGCTGTCAGAATAGAGACAGGGTCTTTTCAACTAACATGAGTCACAAATATTTTTTTTTAATCAGTGGAGGGGTATAGTGTCTCACCAAACCAGGCAGAATCAAGGAGAGTAGGAGAGTGTAGGGAGTGTTGTTAAAGAGAGTCCTTGTAATGTTATGTGTGATTTGTGTAACAGAGATCCAAAACTGATGGATTGAGTGACAGTGGCACCAGATTCCTGTCAGAACCACATCTCCAACCACATCTCTCTGAAGTTCCCAGGAAAAGGGAATGCAATTTGACAGGGACTCTGTACCAATAAGATAGAATCTTATAATTTGTTTCCTGTACTCTGCTAGAACTGGGTAATTTATGAGACAATGTAAAAGCATTCCTCCAGCATTCTGGTGTAAGGCCAGGGCCTCATGCTGCGAAAACGCCTCGGCAAAAAACGCTGCATCTTACATTACCTGCAAAGTGGATGGGGTTCTGCCTAATGCCATCCAAGCATTGCAAAGAAATTCTGCAGCGGAAAATCAGCAATTTCAAAAACGCAACTGTTTTTGAAAGTCGCAGCCTGTCAATTATACCTACAGAAACGCTGACGTTTTCCATATAAGTATAATAGGAGCAGAAAGTCTGCAGAGTAAAACTCTGTGGATCTTCTGTGAAAAATGCTGTGGAAAAAAAGTTGACACATTTCCGCCACGGTCTTTTCCACAGCGTTTTTTTTTGCAGTGATTCACTACATGGGGCGTTAGCCTAAAAGAGTTCCCCAGATCCCTATCCCAGCTGGCAACAAACGGGGTAAGTGCATGTGCAAGATTTTCAAGTAGGAGGCTGTAGATTACTGAGACTGAACTGAGAGCTGAGGAAGATATACAGAGATTTTCAAAGGGGGTAGGTTGCCGTGCAAGTGTTAGCCTAGCTTTATGAGTGTAATGAAAATGTTTTAGTTGCAGATATTCCCATTATGTTTTTAGGAAGCAGAGATAGACTGGTACAAGAGTTTCATGAGATTTCAAACTGAGTGTGTCATGAGGGAAGAGGAGAGATTCTTCTGCAACAAGTCTCTTAAGAAAGGTTGGGTTCAGACAAGGAAGAAAGTCGTGATTTCCTGTGATAGGGGTGAGAGGTCAGTCACTTGTAAAGGACTTGAGTTTCCGTAGGTTTGCTTGGCAAGCTAAAAGTGTTTGTCTGGCAACATATGGAAGGGACGATGTAGCAAATTTCAATGTTGCCCTCTTGTAGGTCCAGGTAAGGGAGGTGAGAGGATAAGGGGATAACTGGTTTTCATGGGTCACTCATAGTTTAATATCTTTATGGATTAAACAAACCATAATATGTGTAATAAATCTGACAGTTTGACAGCAGAACATCATGAGCAAATGCAGAAATCTTGAATTGCCGTCTGCTAATTAATATACCAGCTATGGAAGAGTGGTTGCATATAGAGATTACTAAATGTTCCATAACAAGGAAGTAAAGAATTGGATAAAGCGGACAGCCCTGCTGATTTCCATTGCTTATGGGAAAGGGGTCTGAAAGGGTACTAATGACTCTTTCTTTGGCTTGTGGGAGTGATAAAGTCCCTTAATTTGAGCAAGAGTGAGTGTGTCTCAGACTGTCTGCGACAATGTCACCTCAAGGAAACCTCAGTCCACCCAATCAAAATCCTTCTCCATTACATCAATCGCATCGTTTGATGCATCCCCCAATTGTGTCAGACAATTGAATAGAATGGAGGGCTTTTCTAAATCTATTAAGTTAATTGCAGGCGAAGGTTGTTTTCCCAGAAGAGGTATCAATTATGAGATTAAGGGTGGGATTAAAATCTCCACATAAAATGATGGGACATTAGGCAAGTGCAGTAGGTTGCCCAGGACTTTAGCCAGGACTTTAGCCAGAAATGGGACTTGGTTAGAGTTAGAGGCATAGACATTCACTATAGTGTATATTCAGGGCCGGTTTTAGACAAAGTGGGGCCCTGGGCAAAATTAAAAGCAGGGCCCCAAATGCTGATATGCAAACAACACCATCGTCTTCCAGTGGCATCCCCTATAATAACGCCTCCTTTCTGCCAACAAAAAAGTAATAACAAGCCCCATTTACCACACACAATTCAAATGAGCACCTTTGTACCGCCTAATAGATTTTTGCACCCAGTTATTATAGCGCCTCCTTATAAATAATAGCCCCTGCTTATAAATAATATTACACCTTTATCAGTAATAGCTCCCTTATAAATGATAAATAGTGCCCTGTATCAGTAATATTCCCCCTTATCAGTAACAGTCACCCCGTAAAAATAATACTGCTCCCTTATTAATAATAGCCCCCTCATAAATAATGATTACCCTTATAAATAATAGTCCCCATTATCACTAATAGCCCCCTTTATAAATAAGCCCACTTAACAATTACACCCCCCTTATAAACAGTTCCTCTCTTCTAAATAATAGCTCCCCCTTATAATGGATGCCTTATATGTAATAGTTCCCCCCTTATAAATAATAGCCCGCCTTATAAATAATAGTTCCCCCTTATAATAGTCCCCTCATATTTAAGTTTTCCAATTATATATAGTAACCCACCCTTATATATAATAGTTCTCTGTTATACAGTGTCGGACTGAAGGGCCTTAGGCCCACCAGAGGAACTTGTTCTGGGGCCCCACCCAACAGCTTCCTGCTAATAGCCTACACCACAGCTCCTTCACTGAAGTCTTACTGATGTGCTGACTATCTGGTGTTACTGAGTATGTTCCCAGTATAGTTGGTCCCTATAGTACTGTGCAGGCCCCAATAAGTCCATGGCCAGTTCATGCACAGTACTGTATGGGAAATGACATGGTCATGGAGCACAACACGTATGTGCAAAATTATAGTGAGGGAGCTGTGATGCAGACATAGCACAAAGGGCTGCCAGCAGGAATTTTGAGCCTCCTCCCCACAGTATAATGCTCCACATGGTATATAATACTCCCCAGTATAAAATGCTCCCCTGATCCCTCCACAGTTTCCCCACATAGTATATAATGCTCCACAGTGGACCCACACAGTATAAAATGCTCCCCTGAGCCCCCCATAGTGGCCCCACAAGGTATATAAGGCTCCACACAGTATACTACCTCTTAGTGGCCCCAGACAGTAAAATATGCTGCCCAATAGCCCCACACAATATAATATGCTCCATACAGTATAATATGCATCCCACAGTGCCCCCCCAGTATAATGTTCCACAGTGGCCTAACACAGTATAACATGCTCCACAATGGCCTCCACACATTTTAATATACTGCCCAGAGGGGTTCCCCCAGTATAATGCTCCACAGTGGTCCCCCACAGTAGAATATGCTACCCACAGTCCCCCCCAGTATAATGCTCTACAATGGCCCCACAGAGTATAATATGCTCCCGAGAAGCCCTACACAATATAATAAACTCCACAGTGTCCCACACAGTATAACAGGCTTCCCACACTGCCCCTTCCCCCCCAGTATAAAGCTCCACAGTGGCCCATAGTATAATATGCTCCCCAGAGGGCCCCCCCCCACAGTATAATGCTCCACAGTGTGTCCCCCAGGATTTTGCTCCACAGTAGCCCCACGCAATATATAATGCTCCCCAGAGTGTCCCCCCCAGTATAATTCTGCACAGTAGGCCCCACGCAGTATAATATACTACCCGGAGAGCCCTCTAGTATAATGCTCCTTAGTTCCCCCCCCGAATAATGCCCCACATGGCGCCACGCAATATAATATGCTCTGCAGATGGCCCCCACAGAATAATGCTCCACAGTGACCCCACACAGTATAACATGCTCCAGAATGGCCTCCACACAGTATAATATACTGCCCAGAGAGGTTCCCTAGGTATAATGCTCCACAGTGGCCCAAAACAGTATAATATGCTCTCCAGAGGCCCCCCCCCACAGTATAATGCACCACGGTGGCCCCACAAAGTATAATATGCTCTCCAGAGGGGCCCCCCAGTATAATTCTCCAAAGTGGCCCCAGAGAATATAACATGCTCTCCAGAGCCCCCCTCCACATTATAATGCTCCACAGAGGCCCCATACAGTATAATATGCTATCCAGAGGGGCCCCACCAGTTAAATGCTCCACAGAGGCATCACACAGCATAATATGCTATCCAAAGGGCCCCCTCCCAAGTATAATGCTCCACAGGGGCCCCACACAGTATAATACACTATCTAGAGAGGGCCCCCCCAGTATAATGCTCCACAGTGGCCCTACAGAGTATAATATGCTATCTAGAGCCCCCCCCTCCAGTATAATGCTCCACAGGGGCCCTACACAGTATAATATGCTATCCATACGGACCCCCCCAGTATAATGCTCCACAGGGGCCCTACACAGCTTAATATGCTATCCAGAGCGACCCCCCAGTATAATGCTCCACAGTGGCCCTACAGACTCCCTTAGTGCTAGTGTTATATTATACTCTGGGGTCTCTTCAGACCCCAGAGTATAATAAGCGAAGGCCCCGGGGAGGTAAGGGAAAATAACAAACAGTTATACTCACCTTGCCTTACCTCTCCTGGGCCTCCTCGCGCTGCTCTGCTATCACCGCCAGCGACCGCCTCCTCTTCACTGCGGCTGACGTCACGCGTTGTGGACGTCACCGCTGAGGCCTGTTATTGGGCCTCAGCGGTTACGTGAGCACGCCCCACGTGACCGCTGAGGCCTGGCCTCAGCGGTGATGTCCGGAATGCAAGAAGATGACGTCGGACGCAAGGACAGGTGAGTAAAAATGTTTATTTTTACTCACCTCGGAAAGAGGCCCTGCGGCACATGACGCTGGGTACCTTTCTGTTATTGATATGGCCGGGCCTGACTCATCAGGCTCCGGATCCCGGGGGCCCCTTTGGTGTCGGGGCCCTGGGCAATTGCCCAGTTTGCCCCTCCCTAACGCTGGCCATGTGTATATTATAGATGAAATTTTGCATTTAAAGAGGACCTTTCACCACCAATACCAATTCAAGTTCTTAGCATGTATTAATAGGTGCCGCTCCACTGCTTCCAGGACAGTTTTTTTCTCCAGCCTACACCATTTCCAAAGAACAATTTCAGTTAATTTTGGTGCCTGATGTGCTATTTAAGCTCTGTAATATCAGAAAGGCAGTGTCAGGCAGGGGGGCGTGATTCAGAGCTCCAACCAGAGGCAGCCAGTGTCAGACCTCAGAATTACATCCCTTGCCTGCTCCTGCCTGACACCGCCCTCCTCAAAGTAGAGAACCTAAAATAGCATATCAGGCTCCAAAACTAACAGCACTTATTCCTGGGGAACAGAGGGGGCTAGAGAAAAAAAAAATCATCTGTGCCAGAATCAATGGATCAGCACATAGTGAATGATGTAAAGAGCTGGACTTGTTGGAGGTGGGGAAAAGTGCTCTTTAAGAAACAAACAGCAGGCATCCGATATTTTATATCCATCAAGTATTTTATAAGATAGTGATTTGTGAAGAAAAATTAAGATACCCTTTGTTTTTCCTTCTGGGTTTGCGTAATGAAAAGAAAAAGGGAAGTAGAGAGTCTTGATATTTGGGGTATGGTTTGACTAAAAATGAGAATATATATGCATACCGTTTGTGTTTTGCATTTATGGAAAGAATATAGGATTTGGGAGCGCTTGGTAGGGTAGTTAAAACCCTTAGCATTAAAAGAGGCTATTTTTACAGTAACTCTGACATGATATGTGTTGGGGAGGATATCAAGGTGAGGGACTAAAGTCAGTAGTGGGGGGTTTCAGAGACAAGGAGACGGAAGAGGGGTGAAGGAAAAGCAAAAGTGTTAAGGGGGTGTACTGTAAATATATACTGGATAGAGCTAAAACATAGGATGCTATGGGATTCAGTAAATCTCAGGAGAAGAGAGATAGAGGTGTCTAAGCCTAGGTTCAATTGGTGAGGAGGTGAGATGTAATTAAGTGCATGGGGGTAAGATAATAGATGGGCTAATGGGGAACAATGTTCAAATATGGTTTGGTGATATCAGGTGTGCATGTAAAGTATAGGAAAGTAGGTAGGCTGGTTAATGGTGTATGGGTGTGACATAAGACAATTCAAAATCATACTACTCATATTGAAATAGGTAACAGGGGTGATAACAGCATAACAGTAATAAGTGATACCATATGACTATCCATCAATATAATTACTAACACTAACATGTATCAACAAATAATATTACTCTTATTTGAAACAAGTGATAAGAAAAATAAAGAATCAAAATCAAGACTTGACTGAAAAATAAAGATATTTTGCAATAAAAATAGTAATAGATTGAATTATGTATGTAGCCTTCCAAGTTGTTAACAAGCATTTTTTTTTTTGCATTTTTTACACTGTTAGTTCCAGAAAATCCCTTTTGGGCTAAGGCCCCACATAGCGGGCTGCAGCGAAAAAAGTGCTGCGGGAAAAACGAGGCGGAAATGCATTGCAGCTTTTCCTGCATCGCATTTCACAGAAAGTCCACACAGGTTTCCTCTGCTGACTTTCTGATTTCATTATACCTACAGTGGGGTAAAAAAGTATTTAGTCAGCCACCAATTGTGCAAGTTCTCCCACTTAAAAAGATGAGAGAGGCCTGTAATTGACATCATAGGTAGACCTCAACTATGAGAGACAAAATGAGAAAACAAATCCAGAAAATCACATTGTCTGATTTTTAAAGAATTTATTTGCAAATTATGGTGGAAAATAAGTATTTGGTCAATAACAAAAAGTTCATCTCAATACTTTGTTATATATCTTTTGTTGGCAATGACAGAGGTCAAACGTTTTCTGTAAGTCTTAACAAGGTTGGCACACACTGTTGCTATTATGTTGGCCCATTCCTCCATGCAGATCTCCTCTAGAGCAGTGATGTTTTGGGGCTGTTGCTGGGCACCATGGACTTTCAACTCCCTCCAAAGGTTTTCTATGGGGTTGAGATGTGGAGACTGGCTAGGCCACTCCAGGACCTTGAAATGCTTCTTACGAAGCCACTCCTTCATTGCCCTGGCGGTGTGCTTGGGATCATTGTCATGCTGAAAGACCCAGCCACGTTTCATCTTCAATGCCCTTGCTGATGGAAGGAGGTTTGCACTCAAAATCTCATGATACATGGCCCCATTCATTCTTTCATGTACACGGATCAGTCGTCCTGGTCCCTTTGCAGAGAAACAGCCCCAAAGCATGATGTTGCCACCCCCATGCTTAACAGTAGGGATGGTGTTTTTTGGATGCAACTCAGCATTCACTCTCCTCCAAACACGGTGAGTTGTGTTTGTACCAAACAGTTCTACTTTGGTTTCATCTGACCATATGACATTCTCCCAATACTCTTCTGGAACATCCAAATGCTCTCTAGAAAACTTCAGATGGGCCCGGATATGTACAGGCTTAAGCAGGGGGACACATCTGGCACTGCAGGATCTGAGTCCCTGGCGGTGTAGTGTGTCACTGATGGTAGCTTTTGTTACGTTAGTCCCAGCTTTCTGCAGGTCATTCACTAGGTCCCCCAGTGTGGTTCTGAGATTTTTTTCTCACCGTTCTTGTGATCATTTTGACCCCATGGGGTGAGACCTTGCGTGGAGCCCCTGATCGAGGGTGATTGTCAGTGGTCTTGTATGTCTTCCATTTTCTAATTATTGCTCCCACAGTTGATTTCTTCACACCAAGCTGCTTGCCTACTGCAGATTCAGTCTTCCCAGCCTGGTGCAGGTCTACAATTTTGTATTTGGTGTCCTTCCACAGCTCTTTGGTTTTCGCCATAGTGGAGTTTGCAGTGTGACTGTTTGAGGTTGTGGACAGGTGTCTTTTATACTGATAGCAATTTCAAACAGGTGCCATTACGACAGGTAATTAGTGGAGGACAGAGGAGCCTCTTAAAGAAGAAGTTACAGGTCTGTGAGAGCCAGAAATCTTGCTTGTTTGTAGGTGACCAAATACTTATTTTCCAACATAATTTGCAAATAAATTCTTAAAAAATCAGACAATGTGATTTTCTAGATATATTTTTTCATTTTGTCTCTCATAGTTGAGGTCTACCTATGATGACAATTACAGGTCTCTCTCATCTTTTTAAGTGGGAGAACTTGCACAATTGGTGGCTGACTAAATACTTTTTTTTCTTCACTGTATAAGGAAACCACCAGCGTTTCCGTAGGTATAACTGACATGCTGCGATTTACAAAACTGCAACAGTTTTGGAAATTGCAGCATATTTTCGCTAGAATCCCATTTACTTTGCAGTCACTGTAAAACACTGTAGTTTTTGCCACGGCGGAAATGCCATGTGGGGCCCCGGCCTAATTGTGGTATTGTAAATATTTTTTTATCCATTTTTTAATTCCATTGTTTTGATGCTGATGTTGGTCATGATAAGTAAATGCCAAATCTATTTTACATAGTAGGGTGAATGTACACTCCTCAAAATTGAAATTACAACATCAACAAGGACAAGTCGTAAGGGTATGCAAATTGAAGAAGTAGCAGATGTCACTAAGATCTGCAAATGATTACATTTTCAAGCTCCAATGTGTGGCACGTGAGAAAGGCATAATATAGCAATATACCATCAGAAGGCATTTTCATGACATTGAGCTACAAGCCAAATGTCCAGCTAGGCTATAAAAGGGTGTCATGGTGCATAGAAAGACAGATATGGGGGCTGGAATTGAGGTCTATCTTCAGTGATAAGTCCCACTTTTGTCTGGAATGCGATGATAGCCAAAAATTGGTCTGGAAGCAATGAGTCACATTAGTTCTGTTCTCAGGATTCTGGCATGGGGGGTCATACTTTATGGTAGCAGGACTCCTGAAGTCTTCATTTTAGGTACACTAACAGTTGTGGAAACAGTGGTACAGCCATCGCTCTAGTGTCCAAGGAAACATTTTCTATAGGGCGAAGCTAGGATGCATGTTGTTCTTTTGGTCATATGGTAAAAGATCTGTAAAAGAACATAATTCTTTTCAATTAATTATCTGCTCTTCCTTGTAGTGTAAATATATATTATTTGTTTATGTGCTGTGGTATAATTTGATTATGCCTTTGTATTGTCTGAAAACATCCACTTATTCCACATCTTTACTTTATACATTAATTACTATATCAAAGTATTTTTTTAAATACTTTTCATGCTGTCTCTCTGTCTCTCCCCCCTCACAATAAAAACACAATAGACTTACAAAGCTATGCAAAGTGGAGTAGCTTTAGAAACAGCATTTTTCATGAATATAAAACATGATGTTCATACATTTTCTAACATGACAGTTGTTGTACTTGGAAAAATCTAAACTCTTCACACATGAAACCAGAAGACTATATAACTATTAGATGTCTGGGAAATATTGTGAGGTCTTTCCAAAGTCCCTGATGAGTGTTAAAGTGAAATAAGTCACATTGTAAGTTAGATTTTGTTTTATTTGGTGTACCAATCAAATTTTCTACAACATATAGTCTGAGCAGGAAATAAAAATGGCTACATTTGCATGGGCATGGCATTTATATTTTATAGCCACTTATTGTTTCAAAGAAAAATCAATTTCTGGTGGAGATATAGTTAACAGCATACAATACCTCTGCTCCTTTATAACTGAATGCCTGCCTGTTCCAGTCTCTCACTAGAGGAAACCAGACTGATAAGTAGTGCCTGTGACAAAAGTGATTAGTAATGCACTTGAGACTACCAGCATGCACTCCTAAAGAATGGATAAATACATTTCCTGCTGAAAATCATTGGAATGACATTACAGTTCCAAAAACAAAGTGATTGTCTAGGTCAGTGTTTCAAGATTTTGCATTCTAGTAGACACATGCTGTAAATGTTGTTTCTTTTAACAAGAAAGGAATTATTGATTCCTATGAAAACTCTCCAACTAAAGTTCTTAAGAGCTTTTTTATAAAAGGGAAGAAATGTATGCAACAAAAGACTAACCACACAAAGGACAGAGCTTAAAAATCCTAGCTGTAGTACAGTAATACAGTATGTAATAGAAAAGGTGAATACATTTGAATGCACAGCCTTTCCTATACTGTGTGACAATCGCCTTTCTAAAGAGTTACAGGTTCACAGGTTAAGAAGATATTAAGGTCAGACAATTGTATCGCAATGCACAACACTAGAATTCATTATAAAGCTATGATCAAACGTAGCAAAATGCAGCTAAAAAAAACGCTGCGGATAAAACCACAGCAAAATTGCAGCAGAAAGTGCAAATCCTTTCAAAACTTTTCCATTGCATTTTACATTTTTGACTCTTCCCATGTGAGGTGTATGGAAAGATGCAGTGTTTTTGCAGGTGAAATTAACTTGCTGCGTTTTTGTAAATGCACACTTTTTTTTCAAAATGCTGCCATACTACTTGCCACGCTACTGCCTCCAGGCAGTGTCGGACTGGGATGTCTAGGGCCCACCAGTGGAATTGTTTCTAGGGGTCCACCGCCAGGACCGCTGCAAATCAGCGGTACCGAGACAGGGCGGCTAAAGGTAATAACATGTCGGGAGCCATGCTTCTCACACGCCATACGATTTGCACCATTGCACTACCTAAACCCACTGCTACACCCTGTATGGCAAGTGAACAGCGTGGCTCCTAGAATTGTTACCATTATGTGTAGCCGCACTGTCCTGGAAAAGCTGATCTGCAGAGGTCCTGGCTGTTGTATCCCCGCAGATGTAATATTGATGGCCTATCCTAAGAACAGGCCATCAGTATTAGAGAGATGGATAAATCCTTTAAAGAGGTTGTCCAGGAATTGGAGCAACCCATGTGTCAGGCGGGGAGGTGTAAAATAAAAAAATAAAAAAGCATACTCACCTGTCCCCGGCACCCCGTTTTCCGCTGCCAGTGTCCATTCAATCTCGTGCCAACGCCTTCTTGCTGGGAGCCTCATGTGACTGCTAAGACCAATTACGTACAGGATTTCTAGAAATGAGGCACCGCCATGAGACCGAACAGACACAAGTGGGGGACAACAGAGTGCTGGGGACAGGTGAGTATGCTTTTTTAAAAATTTTTTATTTTTACACCTCCCTGGCGATTGCCACAGTGGTCACTCCAATTTATGGATAACCTCTTTTAAGGGGTTGTCTGGGCCAAATTTTTTTATGGCCACTTCACTGGTCCCCCCCCCATATAGTGGCCTCTTCACTGGTCTCCCATGCTGTATGGGGAACAGTAATGAGGCCATTATATTGTGTGGGAGCAGTGATGGGGGCTAATATCCTGTGGGGGGGACATTAAACTATATGATGCACATTGAAAGGGTTATCCAGGGTTAATCTTTTTTGTGGCCTATGCTTGGGATAGGACATAAATACCTGATCAGTAGGGAGTGGGCACACAGCCCCATCAGCTGTACGGAGCAACTTCCCATGCCTGTTCTGTACATAATACAGGGCCAGAATCAGAACGCTCCATCCACTGTTTAGTCACCCGGTGCCTTCCCTGCAGCTCAGTTCCCACTGACTTCAATAAGTGCTGAGATGCAGTGAAGGTGCCCGGCTAATGCACATTGGACAGAGCTTTCTGCTTCTGGTCCTGAATTGGGTACAGGACAGGTGCCAGAAGTGGCTCTGTACAGCTGATTGGTCCGGGGGTCATCCCCCTACAGATCAGGTATTTATGACCTATCCTGAGGATAAACCATAACAAATTATGCCTGGACAACCCCTTTAATAAAAACCCCTAATGTGCCACACTTTAAAGAGGTTGTCCAGTATAATTTTTTTCTGTTTTATAATTAGTCTGGTGAAGGTGATAGACCCCCCCCCCCCAAAAAAAAAAAAAAAAAAACACACTCACCTGTTCCCGGTGCTCCATCACGATCCGGTCCTGCAGCTCCACTGTCTTCTTTTGCAGGAAGTCCTCACTGGCTGTGCCATTCCAGGTCCCTTCCCTTAGGCCACTGATTGGTCTCAGGGGTCACGTAACATCACAGGTAGTCACGTTCAGAGGGAACTTCTGCTGGAAGAAAACAACAACTGAACCGTGCTGGGAGACACTGGGGACAGGAGAGGAAGTTTGGTTTTTTTTGTTTGTTTGTTTTGTTTTACCTGCCCCGGCGTAATTAAGAAAAAAAAAAAGTTATCCTGCACAACCCCTTAATTATCCCCTAGGCTATTGGCCTCCATCACTGCCCCCCCCACACACACAATATAATGGCCCCAGCAATGGTCCCCATACAGTATAGGCCACTGTATGAGGGGGGGGAATAGTGAAGGGACCACTGTATGCCCAAAACAGTGACCCCTTCACTGGTCCTCCCTATGGAAGTACTGGGTCATTACTTACCAGTCCTGCTCCTTTTTGCTCTGGCCGCACTGATGTGACGTCATCCATGCCCAGAGCAGGAAGAAGCAGGAGTCACCAGAGAGCAGGTAAGTATCGGAGCTTAGCTTGTAGGCCACAGGTTCAATAGGGCCTTTGGCCTACAAGCCTGTGAGTGGTAGAGCAGGAAGCCTGTGGCTTTCTGCTCTACTAGTAACTGAACCGGGTCGGCGGTTCCACTTCTCCCTGGTTTTGCGACCCAGTTCTTAAAACCGGATCACAAAACTGGGGAGAACCTGGCTGCATCACTTACCTCACTCTGCTCCCACTTGTGGCCTCTACTCTTCATGCTTCAGCCTGGGTCCTGTGCACCGGAATGACGTAATGTGCGGTTTATGGAGGGGCCCCTGGCCAGGAGCCGGGAGAGGTAAGTGAATAGGGGCCGTTACTGCACCTCCACTGCCTATTTAAAAAAAAAGCAGGCATGGGGCCTACCCGGGGGATTCACTGGTACCCCGGTGGGCTAGTCCGACCCTACCTCCAGGTGTAGGTAACTGAATACTTACCTATTTTCCCTGTAAATCAATGATGTGGCACTGGGCTGTGCAACTCTTTTAATGTCCTTCCAGCCATGTTGTCTCCCACTCTATGGTATTGCTTGCGGTACCATAGTGCAGTTGACAGGGTAGCCGGGAGGACAATAGAAGAGGTGCACAACCGGGTGCCACATCTGCACTTTGCAGGTAAAAAAGTTTAAGTTCAAAACTGTGTGGCCTGGACTGTATGTGATGTAATTTGAGGTGGAGAGGACTATTACCTGTGGGGGGGAAGGGTTCACCAATATCTAAGTGGGAGGGACAAATAGGACACTATTACCTATGGGGGGACAGTTACCTGTAGGGGGTAGATAATTAGGACACTAATATCCTATCTGTATTAACAATATGTTGACATAAGCCTTGCTTTCAATGGGCTATAACGTGACATTACATTTATTCTGCAGGTCAGTCCAATCACAGCAATGCCAAATTCGTATGTCCCGTTATAAACAACTTTTCATAAATTAATAGTGCATTTAAATATTAGAAACTTTTGTAATATATCTTATTAAGGAGATCTGTTTCCTTCCTACTTATTGAGTTGTTCTCCTGCTCCTTATCTTCAATCTGACTGCTTGTTTACATTATACTTGTCTCCATCTTTAGTCTCACATGGAGTGCTATTCTCTGGCTAGTTAATTGATTTATTGCTTCATTCTGGGCACTCCTAGCCTATCTAGCCTTATCTACAAACATAGCAGTGTTAAAAAACAAGAAATAGGGTGTAACAGTAGCAATTATTTGAGTGTCTTTTCTAATACCCCTCCCCTATTCATAGACTAGTATGGAAAAAGTAGCTGTCAGAAAAGTGGAGAAGAAAACATATTTCTAAAGTTTCATATATTAACCTGTACTATTCAATTATGTAATGCTGTTTATAACTGGAGGAGCACTTTAGCTGAAGCACTTATCGGATGCCATGGTCACATCTGACATGTGGGAGGTTAGTTTTCCATGATCAAAGTTGTCCCTAATTACGTACAGTGCTGCGGAACCCCTGCCCTATAGACAAGGCCATATATTTTTTACATATGACTTGTATATAACTTATACAACTCAAATCCATTATGTGAATTGTCTTGTTAGTTTGTATTATTTAGTTTTGTCTTTACATTTATTTTGTATTGACTGTGATAAAGGCCTTGGGTAGGCCAAATTGTCAAGGAAACGGTGGAAGTTATCACCTGTGTATACATGACACAATATATGTGCTTTTATTATTAATGTTAAATATTTACACAAGCAATGTAAGAAGAGTGTGGTGTTGTTTCTTCATCTCTGCTGTGTAACGCAGCAGAGACCTGGGAGGCTATAATGCCAGCCTCAGTTCCTAAGCAGATGCCATCTTTAAATTGTTGGCGTTAAACTAAATTTTTTGCTGTTAGGATATTGATGAACAAACATTAGACAGCTGTCACCATTACATTGGTGATGGTCTAATTCACAATAACATGCTAGTCATAGAGCTTGGCTGAGTTACTCTTCATTGTTACATTGGTTCATCTACCTGCATACCATCTACATAGCGTGATAGGGCAGGAAATTGAAACTTTTATTCAGTTAAATGGAACAAAGCTACGGAGAGTATAGCATGCAGGTAGACCCATGTAAGCTATGAAGAAGTTGTAGCACATCTTAATTGACAAGGGTACTGGGAGTTAGACACCCACAGATCTGATAATGAAAGCACATTCTAACCATAGACCTGAAGTATTGCTGCAATAGTTCTTTTGAGGAATCAGACCATACAGACTAGCCTCTACTCCCCTTGTGCATCAATGAGCCTTGGGCTAAGATTTAAAAAATTGGTTCAAGAATGTCAAACATGACATTTTTAGGCAATATTCAATTACAGTTCGGAATGAACAGATTGTAACCCAAAGCATTCTTCTGGTCTGAAGTAGTTCATTTTAAACAATAAGTGCAAATTGCCTTAAAAAGTCATATGTGGCTATGAGATAAATGAATGGCATCCAGTGTCAGCCTCTTTGAAAAACACACTCTCTGCACTTGCAGATTTTTTTATGCTGATGCCTGCTCTTATTTATACACATGAAAGACGGAGTCCATGTCCGCTTAAAAAGAGGTTACCTACGGAAACCTGCAGACCAGAGGCATAGCTAGCGGGGGGGAAGGGGGGCCCACTGACTCTCAGGGGCCCACCTCGGGGCCGCTGCAACACAGGTTACCCTCACACATTAACTGCATAGGAGTCTGCATGACACCGATAACACCGATACAGTTGAAATACATTCTGTACTCGTACGTAGCTCATAAACCACAAGCCACTTCAGGCCAGAGGCGTACGAGCTGCCCTAAGATGTCTGTGTCCTGCTTCTTCAGTAAGCAGTGGCAGTGTAGGCTGCTGAGGCTCCTCCTTGGGAGATCAGAGGTAAGTGAGTAGCATCGACTTTTTTTTTTAACTCACTTTGGGCATTTTAATTGGGGGTGGGGGGATGGGGGTAATACATATAAGAGGTCAATTGGGAGCATTGGGAATTTAGATAAGAAGCCATAATTAATGTTAGGGGTATTAGGGGGCTTTAATAAAAGACGATATAAATTATAGTGACAGGTCAGTGGGGCCTGTATGAGTGTAAAGGGAGATAATATTAGCGGGCATTAGGGCAGTATTAAAGGGGTTTTCTAGGGAATAATAAAGTTTACTGGTAAGGATTGTATTGGGCAAATTGGAGAGAAGGCGGGGAAGATGAAACATAAAAAAAAAAAAATACTTGTCTCCAGGCTACCGATGTCCTCAACCTTCTGCTGCTGTCTATCCACTTGGGGACCCGAAAAACGGAAATCCAATCCTCTTGTAAATCGGTTACCGGCAGACCCCATAGACTATAATGGGGTCTGCTGGATCTCTGCCCAGCTTCTGCCTGAAAAATGCGGAGAAAAAAGTCCTGCTTGCAGGACTTTTCTTTCCCCATTTTTCAAACGGAATGGGGGACAGAATCCCTCAACGGGGTTCAAGCGTTGGTGTGAACCCAGCCTGAGTATGATTTTTTATCACCTACCCCACCTCCACTGTGATTTGTCCACTTCCTGGACAACCCCTTTAAAGAGGACCTTTCATGTCCTTATGAACCTGTGATTTTATATACCGCAAGAAAGCCGATGGTTGGCTTTCCCGTTATGTACCCCGGTGGATGAGATATCGGTGCCGTTAGTTTCAGCACCTATCTCTCCCCACTGTCAGAAGGGCGTTGCTGACAGTCTAGCGTCATCGCTGGGTTGTGAGAAAGGCCCCCCTGATAGTACTCTAACATAACCTTGTACTGCCAGAGGGGGCGTTCCTTACCGCCCTGCGATGACGCTGAGCTATGAGGTAGGCCCCCCTCCACCAGTACAAGTCTTGGGCGGGGTGTTCCTCATATCCCAGCGATGATGCTAGATTGTCAGGAATGTCCTTCTAACAGTGGGGAGAGATTGGTACCGAAAGTAACGGCACCGATATCTCCTCCACTGGGGCACATAACGGGAAAGCCGGCAGTACTCTAAATTCAGTGCACTGTCAACTTTCTAGTGGTATACTGTATAAAATCGTATATGCATGAGGATGTGAAAGGTCGTCTTTAGTACAAAGGGGTTATTAATAGGCATTATTAATACAGAGGGGCATTTATGTAAGAGGGCATAATTTATACAAGGAGATATAAGAGGGTATAATTAATAATAGTGGAATTGGGCAATATTAATTTTAGGTGGCACTTGGGCATTATATTGATTTAAGGGGGTACACAGGGCATTATTAATTAGGGGTAATTATTAAGTGAAAAGCAGTATTAAATAAATGGGGCACATAGGAGCATTATTAAATTAAAAAGGCACATGGGGTTATTATTCATTTCCAGGGGATTTTATATCATATATTTTATAATTGGGGTAGCAGCAGGATGGAGATTTTATGTAGTTGAGGACAATATGGGTCGGGTGCCTGGAAAAGTGAGGAGCCAAAGATGTCTGTGTTACAAACTTTACAGTCACAGCTGGAAGAAGTGGTCATGGTGGTCCAGATGGAAGAGACGATAAATGTAAACCATCAGAGATGTCACCTGTAAGTCACAACATTGTTTCTGTACTGTATTTACGTAACTGGTCTTCACAGCCCTGTGTAGAACCACTATCTACCACTATACGGTCACTGTATGGTGATAGTGTTGGTATACCTGAGTTGGGGGCCCACTTGGATGTGTTCGTCCCCCTGTGCTGAACCCCTAGCTGCGCCTCTGCCGCAGACCCTATAAACTGTAATGGGGTCTGCTGGGTTTCCGCTGGTTTTATACTGAAACTGGCAGAGAGAAAATAAGTCTTATGGAGATTCCAATGCAGATGTGAACTTAGCCTTATTTAGAAGAGGTTAAAAAATTATCCCTTTTTGGGGAGAAGTAAAACATTTGGTATTACTTTATAGAAAATGTTAAAAAAATTTTTTTTAAAGAAGAGAATTATTCCTCTGATTCTTCTTTGCCACATCCATCAGCCTTACACATTCTTTCTGACAGAGATGTAGCATGGGTGTTTCCTTTTAAGTTAAATTTGTCACTTGAACAAAGTGACTGAAAGGTGGGATGGTAAATTATTACAGCTGCTTGACCCTAGAAATGCAAGCAGGAAAGCAGCCACCAGGTTTTAAATGTATTGTAGTGTATATAACATTAGCTTTAGTGCATATAACTTTACTTCACTACTATCACAATTTTTTTTTCGAGGGGGAGGCTTCTGGACAAAATTAAAAAAAAAAAAAATTAGGCTGAGGTCCCACGTTGTGGAAACGCTGCTTTTTTGTTGCAGATTTGCTGCCTTTTTGTATCCAAACCTAGTAGGAGCTACAAAAGCAAGGAGAAATATTTAAGATGCTCTTATACTTGTCCCTTCTGCACAATCCACTTCTGGCTTTGGCTCAAAATGCAGCAATATCTGCAACAAAAAAGCAGTTTTTCAGCAATGTGGGGCCTTAGCCTAATTGAGTAGGAGCACAACTTTTAGGGGAAAAAAAATAAACAGGTATCTTATCTAACTGCTTGACTGGATTTTGGAAAAAAATGGTCAAATGATGCCAACTACATACAAAAAAAGAGAGCATTTGACATAACTGAGTTGCTTTGACAAATATTCGTGGGTTCATCCACCTGTTTAATTTTGGGCCAAACTTTTTGTGGGTTCTACCGCCTTTTTCAATTTGGGCTAAACTTGTTTGGCACGAACAAGAACTGCTATTATTATACTCTGGGGTTGGTATAATAAGTGGAGACCCAGAGGAGGTGCGGTAAAATAATAAACATTTATAGTCATCTTGCTTCACCTCTCCTAGCTTCCTTCATATCAGTCTCCTTACTGGCATCATGCAACCTGAGGGCACATGGGGCATGCCAACCTTATGATGCTTGTATTAAAGGGGTTTTCCAAGCAAAAGGTTTTTTTTTCTATGGAAATAAACAAACTGGCCACTCATATGTATTGTAAATGTCCATTACATCTTTGCACCATTCCTACTTTCCCCTGCCAGTCACATTATCAGAACAGTGTTGTCAGTAGCACCGACCACTTTTTCCTATTTCACAATTAATGAAATGCCCCCTCATGATCAGTGTATCACAGCTGCCTATGCTGTAAACCTTTTTCCCGTGCAGTCAATTCTGACCTTAAACCATGTCCCCATTACTAGCTGTTTGTCCTCCATTATTGGGGCAGAACAGCAAGCATCTTATAGTACCTTCTGCAAGTTTTCTCTGTTCCCTCTATGAGACCACTGTGAGGCTGCCATTTTTGAGCTCCGCACAATTTTTGTCCTATGCTCTAAAACTTGATGCAGGACTCGTGAAATAGTACTAGTAAATATTTTAGGTCATGTGCTTAAGGCAATGTCATCTTCTTGTGTGGTTCCAGTTCCAAAGAAACCTCACCCTATGGACCTCATCGACTACAGACCTGTAGCACTGACATCCCACCTGATGAAGATCTTAGAGAGATTGGTTCTCACACATCTCCGCCCTCTAATGAGCCCCGCTATGGACCCTCTCCAGTTTGCTTATCGGCCGGGCATTGGGGTAGATGATGCCATCATCCACCTTCTGCACAGGGCTCTGTCTCACCTGGAGAAACCAGGGAACACGGTGAGAATAATGTTCTTTGATTTCTCCAGTGCTTTTAACACCATACAGCCCAGGTTACTGAGAGACAAGCTGGGCCTTGCTGGAGTGGACCACCACCTCTCCAACTGGATCCTAGACTACCTCACAAATCAACCTCAATACGTGAGAGCCCAAGAATGTGTGTCAGATACCGTGATCTGTAATACGGGGGCACTTCAGGGTACGGTCCTCTTCACACTGTACACTGCAGATTTTAGGTGCAACTCATCTAGCTGCTACCTACAGAAGTATTCTGATGACTCTGCAATAGTAGGTCTCATCACAGACTATGATGACAGGGAGTACAGAGAACTGAACCGGGATTTTGTGGACTGGTGCCAGCGGAACCACCTGAAGATCAACGTGGGGAAGACCAAGGAGATGGTGGTGGACTTCCGTAAAAGCAGATGCCCTCCTAAACCAGTGGACATCCTGGGGACGGGCATCGAGATTGTGAACACCTATAATTACCTGGGTTTGCTCCTTAATAATAAGCTGGACTGGGCAGATCATATGGAGGTCCTGTACAGGAAGGGCCACAGCAGGCTCTACCTGCTTCGGAAGCTGAGAGCCTTTGGAATCCGGGGGACACTTCTTAGGACTTTCTTCAACTCGGTAGTGGCATCAGCCATCTTCTTTGGAGTGGCCTGCTGGGGGAGCAGTATATCAACCAGGGACAGAAATAAACTTGACAAGCTGATTAGAAGGGCCAGCTCTGTCCTGGGGAGCCCCCTGGACCCAGTGCAGGTGGTGGGTGACAAAAGGATACTGTCCATGGTGAGCTCCATGCAGAAGAAGAAATCCCATCCCATGCATGAGACTTTGATTTCGCTGGGCAGTACTGTCAGTGACCAACTGCTCCACTCTAAGTGTGAGAAGGAGCGCTATCGGAAGTCTTTCCTCCCCACCGCAGTTAGGCTGTACAACCAACACCGACCTAAGCGATAATCAATACACACAGAGAACTGAAATATCTTTCTGCCTGTTAAATCCCCCCCTCCTCTGCTACGTCCTATCTGTCTGTCTACTATCAATGTAATGCCTCTCACTTTGGAACATTCCTGTACATGTTGTATTTGTATTTGAATCTGCTTATCTTTGCTGCTGTAACACACTGAATTTCCCCATTGTGGGACTATTAAAGGACTATTATTATTATTATTATTATTATTATTATTGTCATGTTACAAAGCACATGAATGAGGATAACAGTTGGTACAAGCAGGTAACAGGTCCTGCTGTAAGTTTTACAGCACACTGCTAAAAGGTTATAGAGCTAAAATGGCGTAAAGTGCCAATAAGTGATGTTAGAGAAAGGTGAGATTGCTGTGAGGAGGTTTTGGGTAGCATTTGTAGAAATATAAATACAAATAAACCTAAGTGTGCTGGGGGTATGTTTTCTGGACACTGAAGAAACTTACTGGTGAAGCTTGTGATGCCACTGCAAGAAGTACTGATGGGGCAGTGGCTTTAGTTGGGTGGGTGATGTAGAAGGAGGATGTATAGAACAATAAAAAAATCATAAATACATAGATACATAGGTAACAAACTGTCCCACCTATTTCATTATCAGTCTTACACAACAAAATGCCACTGATGTGTTTAGTTTCTGCACACATGGAAGTGGGGAGATTGATATTTTGTTCATGGCTAAAATGCTTTATGTGAAAAACTGTTTAATTCTTCTTATGCTGGTATTGAATAAATTGAGCACATTTTTCAAGTTTACCAAAGATGTGGCAACCGTGAGTTGAGCCTCCAGATCAAGTGGGTGGAACTTCTGGTAGCAATTGGTGCCTTTGTCCTCAAATAAGCCAATATTCCTGCCAAACTCCATGGTTATCATAGTGAAGAATGCGCAGGGTGGGGTGCACCCAGCTGCATCCCCACCCCCTCCCCCTGCAATGATGGTGAAATGGGATATCTTTGAGGATGGCAAAATAATCAATACAAGAGACAGGGGTGAGGCAAGGAGAAAAATCAGGAGATAGTTGGTGCTGCTGATGTATCCAGATCACAGATGCCAGGGCACTCCATGGTGCAGGATAGGAGAACAAAGTGCAATGTGGTGTTATGCTCAACTGACAGACACAATGCTATGAAAGAATAGGAATCAATGGTATCCTGCTGCAGCCTGCTCCTGTGCTGGGAGGTGGTGGCACTGCCGTCATCAATATGGTGAAGAGAAGAAAAATCAGGAGATAGTTTGTACTGCTGATAAGTATCCAGATCTGTAATGGTCTGCGCCTGTTGTCATGCTCTCTCTCCTAACAAACGCAGTTTCTGACACTCCCTGCTAGTTTGTATTCCCTTCTATGTAGCACCTGGCCCAGCTCATAAGGCATAGTGAACTCATCTGTATGTGCTCCAGAGCCAATCCCTAACAGCTTTCGCCTATATTAGTCTGCTCAGCCCTCTGAACCATGCCTAAGCAATATTGTATATGCTGCTTCTTATTCTGCAAGGGTTCTGTACAACACTGTGTTTGGATTATTGTTGATTGACCTCGGCTTGTTTATTTGACCAAACTTTTGACCCTCTTTCTGTTCTGCTGTCTACCCATTGTAGGTATCAGCACGCACGGTGTGGCGGCAATGACCAAGTTCAAACACAGCAGGTTACTTAAAACTGTGATAGAGCTTTATTGTGGCATGTGAGGGTTAAAATATAATTTGTATTATATTCTATACACTCTATACACAGAGAATGAAATAGTCTGCAGATAGCCTGCACAGTTTAGAAGATAGGAAGCAGACACTGGGACGGCGTTCAACAGTACTGTTGTTCTCAGGAAAAGATAAGGGGAAACATCCACAAAATTCAAGGAGAGATGTTGTTATGAGAAACTGTGAATCTGCCTAGCAGCGGAACCGGAACGACCAAATATGTACATTGGTCACATGACTGTTGTGTAACCAACTTGCCTTTAAAACTTGTATGAACTATACAATAAACGAACTCATTCTTCCTAGATACCTTGGGTGTGTCTGTAGTTTGTTTTCCCGAGCTCGTACCTGTTCTATATTTAATTTGGATTACGGTGACATCCATCCCGGGGGGAACTTAACCCCCGACAGAAATTGGCGAACCAAACGTGGGGCGACGAGATCGTCTGATGTGCAGCCGATAGAGTGCCGACCCACTCACCGATCGACTTGAGGACGGGACCAGAGGACCTCAGATAGATAAAAACAGTACTGTGAGGTAAGACCTTATCTTGCCAATTAGTATATCTGAGGTTCCTGTGTGTCTATTCTCTGTATCGATGAGTGAGGTAAGCTGCTGCATGTTTATATGACATCTCGACACCAATTAAATAGTACGGAAGAGCCTAATAAGGGACATGTCACCTGTAAATGATATAGAAGTTGCCTTCTTTGCTGTCTGTCTGTCTGTCTTACCTGTCTACTGATGTTTGCATGTTACCTGTGTTATAAGATATATAAGGCTGCAAAGAATGGGGAAAAGTTCTCTATTCTTAACCCCTAGAGTTGCGGACAAGGTTCGGAACTGAGAAGCACTGAGTGATTGAAAAGTCCTTGTTTTGGAACACTAGCCTCCAGCCGTGCCTGGACGGTCAAGGTCGAAAGGGACCTGAGTAGTAGCATGAAGGACTTAGTAGAATCCGCGCGAAGTGCGTGCAGTGATTTAGGAGTGTTTTGGTAAGGGGACACAGGCAGAAAGTTGAGTCTGTGGAAGCCAATTGAGGCATTGCCCTGAGCACTACTCCTGAACTTGCACAAGTAGTTCATAGAAAACAGAAGAGTCTGTTTGGGAGTTCTCACTAAGTAGTCATAAGTGACCCTCTATTGTCTCAAAGGTTGCCCTAGAGGAATGAGAAGCTCATTGGCTGATTAGCTACCAGCCAAGATGGGGAAGGGACCCTCTAAGATATGGTACACCCCATGTGAACTAATAGAAATAGGGGAAGGGAAAGAAGTAGCCGCACAGGTAAAGACAATCCTAAAAAGAGCAGGAATACACAAAACTAGGTTGGTAGACAGTAAATTTTGGGATCAGTGGAGATTAGACCATGCAGGACTGATTCAAGATAACAAGTTGCAAAGACGTATATATGCCCTGATAGAAGGAAGCAATAGAATAGGATAAGGGGATGATAGTTCAGGAAATAATGAATCACCCCCTCCTCACTCCGAGAATCAGGCTTGAAGGGAGACATCACCCTTCTCAGTATTATTGTTTAATATAACCCATCTTATCTCCCAGTTCTGTATGAAATATTACTTACTTTAACAAAACACTCAGAGAATCTGATATAGTGCAAAGAGAAAAACTGTCCACCATCGGTATGATGTTTATCGGACTATGTAATATATATATATATATATATATATATATATATATATGTCAACCTGTATTTGTAATATTCATCCTGTTTATATCAATGTCAGGATTCAACTTTTATGCTTTTTGTGAAATTAAATCCGCTTTCAGGAAATGTCCCCTAAAAAGAAGAAACTAGGATATTGTGATGTTCCACAGGGGTTCAACTTTTGGTTGGAATCCAGTGAAGAAAATTCTAAAGTCTGGCAGTTTGCCCTTATGGTAACCTGAAGTACAACTCAGGGGTTTTGAACACCTGTGGTAATGACAAAAGGTGGGGTTTGGGAAATATTTGAAAATTGTACAAAAATAGTAATATGTAATTTTGGTGTCAGTATTAACTGCTATCTGCTTGAATTGTATTCCTGTATTCTGTTGTAGCGCTGTGCAGATGTTCTGCAGGGAATAACCAAAACATTAATTGACTGCCAAGTAACTCCAAGGACGTTGTATCTGATGTGATGGCATATATCATTTCCAAAGGGAAAATATTTTGATAAAAGTGTTAGCCTAAGGTTAAATGGAAAAGTAAGGTACAATGACAATATAAATGTGTATAATATTGTGTAATATATATGTGTAAAATATTCAAGAAAATATTCAAACATATGAAATTATGTCTTGTACTATGTTATGTGAATTCATTGTCTTGTCTGTTATCAGCTGAAGTAAGGTATCTGCTAAAAGAGAGAAAGGTGAATCAGTGGAAGCTTATTATGGAAGGCTTCTCACTAAAGCAGTGGATGCTGGGTGGGATGACACACCCCAAGGCATGAGAAATACCATGCTTTCTGAAACATTGGGAGAAGTGGAGGGTTTAACAGCGCAGCGGTGCGTGGGCGGCTGCTTGCATGATTTTGTCCTTGAGAGTACAGTGGTGTAAAGTATCAGGGAAAGACAGGCCCTCCCGCCCCAGTGTCCCTTTTGTCCTCACAGGATAGGGGAATTCAGATTTTTCAACCTGTATTGATTAATGGAAAGGAGGTGCCATTTTTGATAGACACTGGGGCAACAAAATCATGTGTGAGCAAACAGGATGCCGGCACATTCAAATTACCACTCTCAGGAGACAGCCAGGTGGTTCAAGGGGTATCAGGGCTACCAGTCACTTTAGATCAAACTGATCCTGTAGAAACTTCATTTCAGGGTAGCAGGATACTCACCAGGTATCTAGTCTCTGACACATCAGATAACATTCTTGGTACAGATGTGATGGGAGTATTGGGTTGTAACATCATGCTGCATCCATCAGGGGAAGCATATGTGAAGGTCACACATACCAATCATGACATTTTATGCTTATTATCCGCCGAATTGAGTACACCAAATTGTATTTTTGTCCTTACTGAAGAAGAAAATGTACTGTTGTCCCAAGTGCCAACAGCATTATGGGCAACTGGGAAAACAGATTTAGGTAAATTGCTAGTATTTGTTTGCATTTACATTTAGGGGTAAACAGTACACTTGGACAGTACTACCACAAGGGGCGCAAAACAGTCCTAACCAATTTACAAGATGTCTCACACTAATCATGAGTACTTGGTTTGTTACAATATGTTGATGACCTTCTTCTTTATGCTCCAGACAAATCAACCTGTGAAGCAGCGACCATCAGCCTGTTGTGTTTCCTCTGCCAGAACGGCTGCAAGGCCAGCAAGGATAAGTTGCAATTTTGCAAACAAAAAGTGTTGTTTCTGGGACACTGTCTCGGCCAGGGTACCAATCACCTGTCAGATGAGAGGACTAAGGTGGTGAGAGACCTGCAGGTGCCAACCTCTCATGCTCAGCTACGTACCTTTTTGGGATTGGTATCCTACTGTAGGCCATGGATCAGATCTGCATCTCTGACCATGCAACCTTTGTATGACTGCCTCTCCTCAAAACCATTCAGCCTCACATCTGAGGCCTTGGATGCGTTTTACCAGCTGAAGTTGCAGATAGTCAGTGCTCCGGCCCTAGGCCTACCTGACTATCAGAAACCTTTTCAGCTCTACGCGACTGAGATGATGGGACATGCAACTGCAGTTCTCACACAACAACACGGGGATAAGAAACGCCCGGTGGCCTATTACAGCTCACGGTTAGATGCTGTAAGCCAGGGGGACACCCTCCTGTGTCTACCTGTGTGCGGGTTGTCCTCTCGGTACAAGCATTGCTTGATAAGAGCTCAGACATTGTCCTAGATCATTTATTGGTTGTGTATACACCTCATGACATCCATGCTATCCTCACACAGGTAGACAGACGTCATCTTTCTTTGGCACGGCAGAGCAAAATGGAATTTGCTCTGCAGTCCTCCTCAAACATCTCTTTTCAACGCTGTTTAACTTTGAATCCTGCAACTCTTCTTCCTGTAGGAGTTCATGATTCAAAAGGGGGAGTGGAAGATGAGTTATTTTTTTAAACTCTCTCTCTCTGAAGAAGAACTGTTTGACAGCCAGCATGAGCATGATTGTGTGGCTCTTATGTCACAGGAAACAGTGGGATTTGACCATGTCACGGATGTGTCATTACAAAATCCTGATTATGAGATGTTTGTGGACGGCTCAAGGTATCTGATAGATGAAGGCAAATTTGTTACAGGGTATGCTGTAGTCACTGAACATGACATTATAGTACAAGAAGCTCTTCCATCACACATGTCAGCCCAAGAAGCTGAACTTAAAGCCCTTATGGAGGCTTGTAAGATAGCCAAAGGTAGAACAGCCAACATATACACTGACTCCAGGTATGCTTTTGGCATCGCACATGATTATGGTCCGATATGGAGGTCAAGGAACTTCCTAACGGCCCAGGGCAAGCCAATTAAAGATGGAGATGTGGTAAGTCGACTGATGGAGGCCATACTGCTCCCAAAGCAGTTGGCAATTGTGAAAGTTGGAGCTCACGCAAAAGGAAGGGACCCTGAAAGCCGTGGAAATGAGAGAGCTGACAGAGCAGACAAGGCTGCAGCACTACTGGCCAGAGGGGGTCCCAATCAGGAGAGCAAAATGGACATTGACCTAGAAGACCCAAAAGGGCTGTATTCAAAGGTTACCAGTGTGGAAACTGAAAGATGGAATAAAGCAGGTGCTACAGAAGGTGATGGTATGTGGAAAATGGGGGATCGATTATGTCTGCCCGTAGCAGTCTACCCCCAGATGGCTGGCTTGGCCCACGGTAAGGTGCATGCCTCTCGAAATGCCATGGAGTCATTAGTGGGTAAATTATGGTTTCCCCCAGGTTTTGGAAGAGCTGCTAGCAATCACGTAAAAGCATGTCACATATGTGCTCTACACAATACAGGACAGGTAGTTAAAACACCCACCAAGTGTTCACCAAAAGTCCCTGTACCCATTTCAGAGGATACAGATAGATTACATACAGTTGCCTAAGTCAGGAGGATACGAGTATGTGTTGGTCTGTGTGGATTTGCTTTCAGGATGGCCTGAGGCCTACCCTGTGAGCAAAGCAACCGCACAAGCAATTGCCAAGAAACTGATGTCCGAGCTTGTGTGTAGGTTTGGAGAGCCCGAGGTGATTGAATCTGACAGAGGTACGCATTTCACAGGTGAAATAATGAAAGAAATAATGTCTGCACTAGGGATTGAGCAAGCTTTTCACACACCCTACCATCCTCAGAGTTCAGGCAAAGTGGAAAGGTTGAATGATACACTCAAGTTGAAAATTCAGAAAGCCATGGCAGAGACAGGAAATGCCTGTCCTTAGCCTTATATTCAGTAAGAACTACTCCTAACAGGAGGACAGGGTTGTCACCACTTGAAATATTGTTTGGAAGTGCACCCAAAACAGGATTGTACTTCCCTCAGACATTACAGCTTAACTATGACAGTATTGCCAGCTATGTACAAAATTTGTGTCAAAAAACTGAAAGAAACACATAAACAAGTGTTCTCTTCTATTCCAGACCCTTCTGATTTTTCAGGAACGCATAGCTTGCAGCCTGGTGATTGGGTAGTCGCGAGAAGACACTCCAGGAAATCTCTTGAACCCAGATATGATGGTCCCTTCCAGATATTGCTGACAACTGCCACCTCAGTAAAGTTAGAGGGAAAATCTACCTGGATACATGCTTCACATTGCAAGAAAGTTGAAGCGCTGAGAAGGAAATGGAATACAGTTAACCAATATGTAAAATAGGATGTTATTTTTAACCTCTTCAATGGAGAATCCATCGTAGATGGAACACATTAAGTGTGAAGGTATTCATTGAACGTGATTAAAAATAAAGTCCTAAAATGGGGGAATTGTGAGGGTTAAAATATAATTTGTATTATATTCTATACACTCTATACACAGAGAATGAAATAGTCTGCAGATAGCCTGCACAGTTTAGAAAATAGGAAGCAGACACTGGGACGGTATTCAACAGTACTGTTGTTCTCAGGAAAAGATAAGGGGAAACATCCACAAAATTCAAGGAGAGATGTTGTTATGAGAAACTGTGAATCTGCCTAGCAGCGGAACCGGAAAGACCAAATATGTACATTGGTCACATGACTGTTGTGTAACCAACTTGCCTTTAAAACTTGTATGAACTATACAATAAACGAACTCATTCTTACTAGATACCTTGGGTGTGTCTGTAGTTTGTTTTCCCGAGCTCGTACCTGTTCTATATTTAATTTGGATTACCGTGACATCCATCCCGGGGGAACTTAACCCCCGACAGGCAGTTCCAGCACAAAACAAAGGTGTCCAAACAAAATAAACGTCTAGGCCTGTCCGGCGCTAGCTAACATCAGCGTACTTCACTGTCGTCATGCAGGTAAACATAAAGCAGTGAGCACAGCGGTCCAGTGTAAACGCTCACCTCCAGGAGCGTTTGGTCTCTCTCTCCTCTGCAGTATACCAGAGCTCCCTCTTCTGTTATGCTTCCTTCCCCAATTAATAATACACAGGAAACCTCACCTGGGAGCACCTGGGATTAGGGGAGTCAAATCCCGAAGTGGACTGGGGTGTGGACTGGAGAGTACCCACTACCAATCCTGCCCTCCAGTCCAGAAAAAAACAGCCCATATAATATAATGAAAAAACGCTAGCAGACTATGGTCTGCTAAAGCAACCTAAATCCTGGATTTCCTTTATCTCACCTGGCTGAGGAAACCAGGCGAGATATAAACCCCGTCCATCACTTTACCGTACACTTTACCACATCATTTATGACCTCGGCCTGCCATGGATTACTGAAACTGAGCTGCCTGCTGGCTTGACTACCACCTTGTTTGTCTGTCACCTGCCCCTGAACTTTGGCCTGTTCATGCCTTTCCCTCTCCCTTAACTCATACCAGAATACATCTGGTCCCTGGTCAGCAGCCACTTATTTCAGTACCCTTCTGGTAGGTGGCACAGTGGGTCGACGTGTTGGCTGTTACAGTTTGCTTGGGCCATGGAACCCACTAACAACCAGAAATCTACTGTTCAGGTTCAGTATTAAGCCATAGATGACCTGAAGGAATGCCAAGATGCAATGATGCAATTTTATAAACATGATTACAATTTGCCTGGGACTCCTCAAGTTCTAATTAGAGATGAGTGAATTGAAGCTGCAGAAGTGGAATTCGATCCGAATTTCAGGAAATATTCAATTCGCATCAAATCCGAATTTCCTCACGCTGCATGGTAACGATTCGCATTTAGTTCAAAATGGCTGCTCTACATGGGGCAAAGAACTCTGGGAATGCAGGATCACTCACAATGCCATGCGTGAAGCCAATCAGCAGCCAGCCCTGTGATGTCACATCCCTTTAACCCCTTCACGAGCTCACACGGCATGTTTGACCACTGCATTTTGGTACGCGATTCGTCACAATTTAATTTGGATCGAATAGAATCATATTGCGAAATTCGGCGAAGTTGCCAAATCGAATTTTTGAATACTTCACTCATCTCTAGTTTTAATGCAAGCCATGAATGTGATCACAAATCGTCTGGACAACATGACTAGGTGCCTACCAGAAACTATTCATGTTGCAGCACCTAAGCCTGTTCATCAACTAGCAGTTCTAGTGTTCAGCTGCCTCTGCCTCCTCATGATGATGGAAGTTCTAAGTTGTACTGTGGATTTCTATATCAGTGCTAAGGTAGCTTTCAGAATATATCTGATGTTTGGAGAAGCTTTGGACTGGGTTAACCCTTTGTGGGACCAATAGGATCTGATCACCACAAAGCTGCAAGTTTTTCTCACTACCTTCTGTGCAGTTTTTGGAGAACCTGGGCGCCTCTCCTCTGCTTTCTCTGCTCTGATCTACCTGCATCAGGGAAATATGACTGGAGGTCAATATGCCATACAGTTCTCTACCCTGGCACAAAAAAGTAACTTGTTGTTAGAGACCTGCCTACCACCCTTGATGTCCTGATCTCCCTGACTACTTGTATTGATCAGCTTTTCAGAGAGCAGAGAATGCCCCACACAGTGAACTGCATGCAGTGTGCAAAGCAGTAATTAAAGGAAAAGGTGGCTATTTTGAAGAACCTAGAATATAAGACATATTTTCACTTGTTTCACACTTTTTTGTTAAGTATATAATACCACATGTGTTAATTCATAGTTTTGATGCCTTCAGTGTGAATCTACAATTTTTATAGTCATGAAAATACAGAAAACTTTTGGAATGAGAAGGTGTGTCCAAACTTTTGGTCTGTACTGTATATGAACTTGAACACCCTGATTATAGCACAGATGTTTGGTGCAAACAAGACCAAGAATTATAAAATAGTGTAAACTTAGAGAAGATTCACTCACTATAGAAAATATAAATGTTCATAAATGTTTAATGCTAGCGACAATTACAAAATGATTATATTCTAAATTTTGAGATTGGTACTATGGTTAACATTACCCTGCCCTCTTCCACCGAGAGTACCTCAGGTGCGAGGGCCCACCAACCAAGGCCCATCTGGTGTGCGGGGATCGAGGGGACCCCTCTGCTGGAGCTGCCAACAGTACGACCATATCGCCAGAGAGTGCCAGGGACAGATGGAACCCGAGCCGGCTTTAAACTTCCGACCGCCGCAGTAATGGGGTGTCCTGTGGCGGTTCACCAAAAACTAAGCCTCATACGCGATGAACACGACTTATATCCTACCAGGCCCGTTATGGAAGCCGAGCTGGAGGGCCAGAAGGTACGCTGCCTAGTTGACTCCGGATCAGAGTGCACCCTGATGCCTCTGGAGTTCTTCGAGAGACACTTCAAACATATGATGGAGCCGGAAGATGGAAGTGTCATCGGGTTGACAGCTGCCAATGATGGTGCAATGAACGTACAAGGGATCGTCTGGATGCGGGTTCGGCTGTTTGGGCAAGACATTGCCAAAAAGGGGATCGTGCTGGTAGACCATCCATCCAAAACAGGATTAGATGTAATGCTGGGCATGAACGTGCTGAGAGACCTAGATCATCACCTTTATGCCAAGGAAGGGCCTAAATACTGGCAGCGGGCCACCACACACCGGCCAACTCAGAAGGTCCTACAGCAGATGGTGAGGAGCTGTAGTTTGCAAAAGAGCATCATATCAGGGCGCTCTATTGGGAACGTGAAGGTACCGCTGAGTGCTCCAGTGAAGATTCCACCGCGACAGAAGAAAATTTTGATGCTTCCAGTGGGGGCTGGACGACCACTGAATGGACTAGAGGTCCTGATAGAGCCTGCTCCGCAGGGAGAAACGCAGACACGCCCTCTGGTACCCGAGCACTCGCCACTGTGAAAGATGGCCGCTTGCCTATACGCTGTCTCAATGTCTTGGACAGTGAGTTGATCGTTCCTGGGAATACCCTGCTGGCTGAAGTTTTGTGTGCCCGAGGGTGACTTTCTTCGCCAGAAAAGCTTCACGCTACAGCCTGATGGGAGGTCGGCTTGGACCTATGCTGTGGAGGTCCAGCAAAAACAGACCCCAACAGCAGAATGGGGTCTGTTTTTGCTGGACCTCCACAGCATAGGTCCAAGTGATCGGCTGAGTGATCATGACCCCGGGGCAGCAGAAACTTCTGGAAGACACTCTGTGGGAGTTCCAGGAGGCGTTCTCAAGACATGATGAAGACTTCGGGTGTGCTACCGCCATTGAACTTGAACTCCCTACCGGCGACGCTGCGCCAATTCGAGAGCAGTACAGGCAAATCCCGCCCAAGATGTATCAGGAGGTGAAAGATATGGTGGCCAGCATGCTGGAGAATCAGGTGATACAGGAGAGTAAAAGCCCGTGGGCTGCTCCGGTGGTCCTGGTTCCAAAGAAAGACGGAAGTCTCAGGTTCTGTGTAGATTACCGGAAACTGAATGCTCAGACCATCCGCGATGCCTATCCTCTTCCACAGATCAAAAAGACACTATCCTCCCTCGGTCGTGCCAAGTATTTCTCAACGCTTGACCTGGCCAGTGGATATTGGCAAGTGCCAGTGGCCAAAAAGTACAAGGCGATGACAGCCTTTATCTTACCCATGGGACTCTATGAGTTCGACAGAATGCCGTTTGGTCTGTCCAATGCTCTAGGGACATTTCAGCGGTTGATGGAGCTCTGTCTGGGTGACCTAAACTTTGAGTCAGTACTGATAAATCTGGATGACGTTGTGGTGTTTGGGACCTCATTTGAAGATCATCTTCAAAAGCTGCGGCAGGTCCTAGAATGACTGCGAGACCATGGGCTAAAAATCAAGCCCAAGAAGTGCCAACTGTTTCGGCAGCAAATAGAGTACTTGGGACATGTGGTCATTCCGGAAGGGATACAACCAGCCCCCAGCAAGGTGGAGGCCGTCCAGAAGTAGCCCCAGCCAAGAATCCTACAGGAAGTGCAGGCCTTTCTAGGATTGGCCGGTTATTACAGGAGATTTATACCCAAGTTCTCACATCTTGCCGGTCCACTAAACGAGCTGCTGAGAGGCACAGCTGGAAGACCCAAGAATCGCCCCATTGAGTGGGGGGGCCAAGACAGCAAGAAGCCTTTGAAGCATTGAAAAGAACTCTGACTAGTGTCCCGATCCTGGCCTATGCACGGTTTGATAGTCCGTTCTTGTTGTTCACGGATAGAAGTTTACATGGTCTTGGAGCCGTGCTATCTCAAGTTCAAGATGGACGGGAGAGTGATTGCCTATGGCAGTCGGTCTTTAAGGGAGTCGGAGCGCAACCCTGACAACTATAAGTTGGAAAAAAACGCAAAGCTAGGCGCCCTTGAGCAGAGATGGATGGCTCGCCTTTCCAAGTACCAATACCGCATCCAGTTCCGGTCAGGAAGGGAGAACGACAACACTGATGCCCTCTCCCGAGTCCCTGTAGGATTGCCGACCAAGAGTGGGGACGAAGGGCTAGAAGACATTGAAATCCCACACCTCGGCAGAATACCGCCATTCCAAAACATAACACATTCAAGTGGGGTGGCTTCAGGGATGCCGATGGTGTTGGGGAAGACGTTGGAAGATTGGAAAAGGGTTCAAAATAGCTGCCCGGATCTCTGGAAAGTGAAAGAGTGGATTCGGACTAACATCTGGCCCCGCCCAGACGAGCGGGCCAGCCTAACTCAAGAGGGTCAGAAGTTACTGAGACAGTGGGATAAGCTGAGTGTTACCCAGGGGCTCCTGTGCCGGACCATATACGTACAGTCAGAGCTGCAGTACCGGCAACAGGTTGTCATCACTATGTCATTGGGGCCAGCGGCTGCTCAGGAAGCCCATGAGAGGGGGGCTCATTTTGGGAGTGTTAAGACGTACCAATGGCTTCAGCGATTCGTATATTGTCCAGATGTGGGAGAAATGGTAACAGAAGCATGCCTCAAGTGTCGATCCTGCGGGCTGAGTAAAAGCCCCGAGCAACGGGCCCCTGTACAAACTATTCGAACATCTGCCCCCCTAGAAATCTTAATGATTGACTATGTACAGATTGGGTACTCTACCTCAGGACACTCTTACTGTTTGGTCATGATGGACCACTTTACAAAATATGCAGTGGCTGTACCCACCAGAGATCAGACAGCTAAATCAGCTGCTGAGGCAGTCTGTAAGCACTTTATACAAGTGTTTGGGTGTCCGCAGAGAATCCATTCAGATCAGGGGGCATGTTTTTAGGGTGCTTTGATGAGTGAGCTGTATGAGATCTATGGTATCAAACGTTCCCGCACGACCCCATATCATCAGCAAGGGAACGGGGCGTGCGAGCGGTTCAACCGCACCTTGATACAAATGCTGCAGACTTTAGAGGATAATCAAAAAGCTTGGTGGCCAGAGTACTTACCTGCACTGATGTGGGCCTATAACAATAGAGTACACAACACTACTGGTTACTCTCCACACATGCTGATGTTTGGGAGAGCAGGCCAGGAGATTGAGGATCTCCACATGCCAGATCTGATGCAGCCTCCACCGAGGAGCACTACTGCTTGGGTGCAAGAGCACCGTTGCCGACTGAGAGCAGTACACAAGGTTGTGGGTGAACGCCTGAGACAAGTAGTGCACCCCAACCCAGGGCCAGTGCAGAGGGATAAGTATGCTCCAGTTGACCGCATGAACGTCAGGGCCAAGAGGCAAACTGGAAAATTGGATGGGCGGTGGGAGGCGGTTCCGTATATAGTGAAGCGGAGGGTAGACCCAGATATCCCAGTTTATGAAGTAGAGCCAGTAGGGACTGGGGGACCCTCAAGGAACCTCCACCGTAATATGTTAAGACTTTGTAACTTTGAGAAACCAGTGGCCAATCAGGAGGTGCTTGCTCCTAACCCTAGTACTAGGGAACCTCCCTTAGACGATGAATGGTGGGTTTTCCCTGCCCCAGTCACTCCGGGGGCCCCAGTCGTGGCGAGTTTGCCACCCAGGGAGAGAGTTGCACAGCCTGAAGAACAACCACCATTGGATGTGCCCGATACCCCTGATCCTGTGACTCTGCATAGGACGGTCAGGTGCCAGAGATGTTAACCTCTAGTGGGGTGGCATGTAAGATGGGGAAACAGCCCTCATGTTATGAATGTACCTGTTTCTGTAAATAAGTTTATTTTTTTCATCAACTGACATTTGTTTGTTTGACCACAAGAGGCCACTGTTACCTCAGAAATGGGAAGGACTGTAATTCTGTAATTCCCTGAAGTAGTGACGTGGAGACCCTGTTCTGCAGAGGAGGATCAAGAAGGAGCAGAATGTGTGTGGCAGCCATCTTAGGGGCGTGCTTTTGAGCTTTTAGAAGAAGAAGCACTGAAGTGAGAGGAAAAAAGATTCTTAAGGGATCAGATATATAGCAAGGGGGTGCTGAAGCAGAGACTGTTCCAGGGTTTGTTCAGACAGCATCCTAAGTAGAAGATTGCTATCTAGGACCCAGCTGAGAAGTGGCCCTGTCAGTGAGATCGCATGTTTTCTGGATGAGCCCCGCTTTCAGCTGTTCAACATCAAGGCTAAAAAGGTACCCAACAAAGCTGGATCAGTAAGAGAAGTAATCATGCACGCACCGCATTACAATGTTTTGCTTGGGACTGAGTAAGGGCCTGTAGTTAGACTAGTTAGGCATATTCATCTTCACAGGCCACACTACTGGTGATTTATCTACCTATTCGGTAGTAAGAACTAAGACTCAGAGAATTCTATAGACTTGTAACTCCCAGAGAGGAGCTTCTGAGGAAGTCTAGAAGCGACATCTTATACATTGTCACATTTCTTTGGCCTACTATTATATTTACTTGGTTGTACTTTGTTTGGGGGGAATAGGGGTATTTTGATAAGTTTGTAAGCTCTTGTGTTATACCGCCGGTGCCCCATCACACTCACTGAATTGTTTCGGTGACTAGGGTGATAAAAAGGTAACAAGCGGCTGGTTAGCTTAGAGTGTTTTGGAGATGCACATGAGAGGGCACCGCGCTGTACAACACCAGGGCCTCAGCTTACTGGCTGAGTGTATGTAAAATCTTTTTTTTTACTAAATTGATTTGGAGTCGCTTCCTTTGTTCGTGACTTCGCTGTATCCTGGGGAGCCCACCCTGGTACACGGCTTACACACACTGATTACAAGCAAACAGGTCACAGGTGAGGATGTTACCTTTAGTAGCCATTCAAACCCCTTTGTGTCAACTTCTGGGCATGTTATCAGGCCAAAATCACCAGGGTGTGAACAGGGTCATTTTGATGTTTTTGGTTGTTATTATGATTTAAAAAGAGAAAACACAGAAGTTTGAAAATAAATGGCTTCAACCAACCACTAACCATGAGTAGAAAAAAAGTTTTTGTGTTATCATTGATATTCTGTGAAAAAAGGCCAAAAAACAAAAAAATCTGCTGGGGAATGTAAACTTTTTAGCACAACTGTATACATATAGTATCAGGACAATAAGGAAGTCTGGTATTCAGAATAGCTATACATTGGTTGTTTTCAAAATCAGTTTCAAAGGCGGTTTTGTCCTGAATATTCCAAATTGTTCGTTTTTTAACAAAAGCTAACAATTTGGAATTTGTCTCGGAGAAACTAAAATGGCTGCTGCCGGGAAATTATTATAGACAAATAAAAAGGTTGAATCACACTCCAGAAGGTTATGCTTCTTAAATAATTTATTATATTTTATAGATGCAAAGTTTTGGGTAATGAAACCCTTCGTCAGGCAGCGAAAATACACAGAGATCATAGATGTCAATATGGTGTTACATAATGGTTACATAATGTTCAAGATCAAAATATAAACACAAACAGTTGTAAACTTGAATATAGCTGTACACATAATTCTGTAGCTAACATAGTTCAGTTAAGGTGGCTAGAAGGGAAGGATACATAATCTCTTTAGGTTAATTTAAGTATATCGGACTAAGTCTACGAAAATATTGTCCAAAACAAGAATACACACGAAAAGAGAAGAATTACTATATTAACATGCGTACCAACATGAAAACAGATAGGGTATAGGGTAAAAGAAGTGAGGTTTTTACAGGAGGCTAACACTAAGAGAATGAGGTACTCTAAATAAGCACACTTGACTGATTTCCTCCCAAATAAGATCTCAAAAGGCTGCTATTTTAGGGCAATACCACCAGAGGTGTGCCAAAGAGGCTTTCCCCAACTGGCACGTCCAGCACCTGTCTGGGACAGCAGGGTCGTTAGTATGCAGTCATAAAGGTGTTTTATACCACCTAGATAGTATTTTATAGGCGTTTTCTTTAATACGCTCACATTTGGAAAAGCCATGAGAGTGTTTGAGAATGGCAGTGGTCTCTAGTTGCGTAAACTTCTCATCTTGTTCTGTTTCCTAGCTAGAAAGGTAAGTTGATACATCCTCTGAATAGAGTGAGGAAATATATTTATAAAAGTTAGATACAGATTTGCTGGCAAAAATGGGCTACAGTAGTTGCCTTTCAATCCATGTTGGATTGGAGATGTCAGGGCTGAGGAGAACATATTTCCCCCAGGTTTTTAAAAAGTCCTTTGCATGAAGGAAGTGCGTAACATGATAAATTCAAGGGTCATTCTCCCTGAATAAGGTCTCTAATCAAATATTGGGAGAGAAGTAACCAAAATGAGTTGTTCTCTGCTTTTTAACATATGCTCCTAGGGATATCAATTCTCACTGTACTACAGCCATATGGTATTCCCACAAAGTGGGCGTAGAGATCAATTCGGACTGGTTAGTAGAAAAATAATTGGTAAGAAATGTAGCTATTCTAGAGACATGAGTGATGGACACTGGGCCTTGATCTGATAATAAAATATGTCCTATGTCAGCCGATAGGACCATAGGAGTATGTCTATGGGAAACAAAGACATAATCGAGTCTGTGATAAGACCCATGGTTTGTTGAGTAAAAGGTATAATCTTTGTCTGCCGGGTGCAACAGACGTCAGATATCCATCAAATGTAGTGAGTTCAGAGATTTATGGATCAAGGACAAGTCCTTGAAGGATAGGTGACTGGCGCCCGTCGAGTCCAGCAGAGGAAAAAGGGAGGCATTAAAGTCGCCCTCAACCATGATTGACCCCTCAGCAAAGATAGCAAGTTTAGAGAGGATGTCGACAATTCAGCTAGTAAAGGATATAATCAGCAGACTTGTCGGTGGTCCAGATTCTAGGGACATTATGTCCAGTAGTAATATGCAGCGACAAACCGCTATCAGGGGAAGAGATGTCACAGGCAGTATCCGTCTTCATCCAAATTCCTCTGGAGTTTCTTCATTTTAGGGGAACAATGCTTTCCTACTGTAATCCAGAGCATCTGGACAGGGAGCTCTGGTAAGTCCACAAGTAGCGGCAATAGTAGCCAAGAAGGTATGTCCATGTGGGAAATATTGAGATATTGCCAGGCAGTCTCTAAGTCTGAGGTTTTTCGAATTGTGATCTGCTTACCGCCATTGGTAACAGCCAGGCCAAACGGGTACAACCAATGAAAAAGTATTTTCCTCTCTTGAAAGACATCAAGCAGTGGTTTTAGCATGCGGCGTTTGGCCAGTGTGGCTGGGGACAAACCCTGAAACAAGGATATATCAGTCAACTCAGGAGGAGCGCAAAATATCCTGAGCCACTTTGGGTAGAGTGTCATAGGTGTAAGTTTCTGTCATACCTCATATCCTAATATTTTTCCTGCGACTCGGGTTTTCCTGATCTTCAGCCCTTAAGAGAGCATCATTAATGGAGCCCATTTGGAGCAGCAAAGTGCCACAGGAGCCACAGATCCGATGTAATGTGAGAGTTCTCAAGCAATAGGAGTGAGTGCCTGGTACAAAACTTTCTTTATAAATAGCAGGAGGCCGGGGCCTGCGGATGGTTAACCCCCAGTGCCTGAGTATTCATAGTTGTTTTCGGGATCTGTGTCTTCCTCTGAGGCACACTCATCTCAAGTCTCCACCGCAATCTTGTGAGGCTTCTGGACGGGAGATGCCAGTTCTTTGGCATCGCTTCATGTTCTTTAAGTTTATCCTTAGCAGATTTCACCATTTGTGCCGCTAAGAAAGGGCTTTATCAGGGATTAAAACCAGTATACGGTGAGCTCAGATCTCTGCCACCATTAAGAGTTGCGGTCAAGCTCTGTCCCCCCCCCCAGCCTAAACTGGTTTAGATAGAACCAGAAGTGAAATTATTATACTCTGGGGTCATAACGCTCAGCAAGCCTATGTCACGATTGTCCTGACGTTACAGGAGAGCATCAGACATGGTGAGAAGGCCCAAAAGAGGTAACAGAAAGAGAGTATAAATGTTTTTTGTTTTTGTCATTTCCCCTGGGCTCAAACTATAGTCATGGCCGTAAGTGTTGGGACACCTGAAATTTTTCCACAAAATGAAGAATTTCTCCCAGAAAATTTTTGTAATTACACATATTTTGGTATACTTGTGTTTATTTATTTTGTGTTTATTGGAACAGCACAAAAACTGAGAAAAAAAAGCCAAAAATTATATAATTTCATACAAAACTCCAAAAATGGGCCAGACAAAATTACTGGAAGCCTGAACTTAATATTTGGTTGGATACTCTTTGGAAAAATATAACTGAGATCAATCGTACAACCATCAACAAGCTTCTTACACCTCTCAACTTGAATTTTTTACCACTTCTTTTGTAAACTGCTCTAGGTCTCTGATATTTGAAGGGTTCTTTTTCCCAACAGCAATTTTAAGATCTCTCCAGATGTTCAATGGGATTTAGATCCGGACTCATTGCTGGCCACTTCAGAACTCTTTGTTTCCATCCATTTTTGGGTGCTATTTGAAGTATTTTTGGATTCATTGTCCTGCTGGAAGACCCATTACCTAGGACGCAAAGCCAGATTTTTGACACTGAGCCCTACATTGCGACCCAAAATCCTCTGGTAATCTTCAGATTTTATGATGCCTTGCACACAGTCAAAGCACAGAAGTACCAGAAGCGGCAAAACAACCCCAAAACACCTTTGAACCTCCACCATATTTGACAGTTGGTACTGTGTTCTTTTATTTTGTAGGCCTCATTCCATTTTCGGTAAACTGTAGAATGATGTGCTTTCTCAAAAAGCTCTATCTTGGTCTCATCTGTCCACAGGACATTTTTGGCTTACTCACATATACATTTTGGCAAACTGCAGTCTAGCATTTTTATGTCTTTGTGTCAGCAGTGAGGTCCTCCTGGGTCTCCTGCCATAAAGTTTCATTTCATTCATCAGTTTGCGCTGACACTGATGCACCCTGAGCCTGCAGGACAGCTTGAATTTCTTTGGAGCTTGATTGGGGCTGCTTATCCACCATCCGGACTATCCTTCATTGCAACCTTACATCAATTTTTCTCTTCCGTCCATGTCCAGGGAGATTAGCTACAGTACCATGGGTTGTAAACTTCTTGATTTAGTTGTGCACCATGGACAAAGGAACATCAGTATCTCTGGAGATTGACATGTAACCTTGAAGTTGCTGATATTTTTCCACAATTTTGGTTCTTCATGCTTAGTGTGGCACACACAGACACACCTGAAAGATTATCTGGTTTCAGGTGTGATTTTTATATTGCCCACACCTGTTATTTACCCACAATTTTGAAAAGGTGCCAACAATTTTGTCTGGTCCAATTTGCCTTTTTTTTCTAGTTTTTTTGGTGTAGTTTCAATACACACAAAGGAAATAAACATGTATATAACAAAACATAATTGTATGTATGTATAACGACAATAATTTTCTGGGAGAAATACTTCATTTTCTGGAAAAATGGCAGATGTTCCAACACTTAAGGCCATGACTGTATTATACTCTTGGGTCTAAAGAGACCCAAGAGTATAATAATTTACCACTATGAAAGACGTGGCGCCATTTTAGTTTATCGGAGACAAATCCCAATTAGTTTCGTTAAAACCCAAACAATTTGGAATATTCGGGTCGAATCTGGTTCATTACGAACAAATTCACCCATCTCTAATGGAGATTTTTGGAGCCAATCTTATTAAATTTGACAATTAATATACATAAAAAAGTACAGTGCTTACAGGAAAAGATGGAACAAAAAAGAACATACCTAAAACAATGTAGGGGAATAACAAAAAACAGACCTGTTTTAAGCCTGGTCGTTGGAGAGCGGTGTAAGAAAACTGATCGATCCCACACTAGATGTGGCCAAGATATGTGCCTCATGTAATTTTTGAACCCCTGACCCTGAAGGTACTTCCTACCTGTGATGTTATACAGTAATTTTCCTTTGTTGGATATCAGGGCTTTGATGAGCAAAGATCTCAGATGATTCAGATTCACAATGTCTGTGTTATGGTTGAGATGCAAGGGCAAATAATAGCAAAAGCAAGAAGTGGCTGATAACAGCGAGCAGTAGGACAAACTATTTAAAAGTAGCACTGACCCCCAGACACCTTCACCAATGCTATCCACAAGGCCAGGTGGACTTTGCAGAATCTGAGAGTCTGAATTGTCACCAATCAGTAACTGTACAGGTAATAAATGCTCTGCAAACTAAAACCAAACTAGAACCCACAATAGACTTACAGGACAGATCTGAAACAAGAGAATAGTCATCCAGGCAAAAGGGTTAAAACCAGGAGAAGACATCAGAGACAGAATCTGGAGACAAAAGTGAGAAAAGTGAGAAAGCAAAGAGTCAAATCTGAATGAGCATGTCAATGACAGAATCAGCAGGCAAATGAATAATCCAAAGAACAAGCCAAGAGTCAGTAGAGCAATCCAATACACGAGATCAGGTATAGCCAAACTAGAGCAACTAAATTAATCAGCACCTGGGTCAGGAGGGAGGGGTCTTATTTATGCCTCCTCAGCAGGTAATTGGACAAGCTCAGGGAGCTTGTGAAACTGAAGAAGCTTCTCAGGTTGACAAGGTAACCTAAAAGGTATAGCAGCTAAATTGAGAATCTGCTACACTCAGCACACTGGAATTACTAATTAGAGTGACCGCAATTGAATTAGCACCTGGGACTTGTTCTCTCTGCAGCCTGAACTGTGTATTGCACATTATGATAACTGTTCACAGGAAACATCATAGCTTAGCACATATCTACTGACACATGGAAGCAAAACCCCTGCTACAACAATGCACACAACAGTTAAAACATAACTAGACACATAATTTGTACAGTTGCTGATGATCGGGGAGGGGTGCCAGAAAGCCACTTTTATTTATATAGATGCAATGTAAGTGCAGTGAACTGAACTTTTGCCCAGGTGAAGGTATATACAGTGGGGAAAAAAAAGTATTTAGTCAGCCACCAATTGTGCAAGTTCTCCCACTTAAAAAGATGAGAGAGGCCTGTAATTGACATCACAGGTAGACCTCAACTATGAGAGACAAAATGAGAAAACAAATCCAGAAAATCACATTGTCTGATTTTTTAAGAATTTATTTGCAAATTATGGTGGAAAATAAGTATTTGGTCAATAACAAAAGTTCATCTCAATACTTTGTTATATATCCTTTGTTGGCAATGACAGAGGTCAAATGTTTTGTGTAAGTCTTCACAAGGTTGGCACACACTGTTGCTGGTATGTTGGCCCATTCCTCCATGCAGATCTCCTCTAGAGCAGTGATGTTTTGGGGCTGTCGCTGGGCAACACGGATTTTCAACTCCCTCCAAAGGTTTTCTATGGGGTTGAGATCTGGAGACTGGCTAGGCCACTCCAGGACCTTGAAATGCTTCTTACGAAGCCACTCCTTCGTTGCCCTGGCGGTGTGCTTGGTATCATTGTCATGCTGAAAGACCCAGCCACATTTCATCTTCAATGCCCTTGCTCATGGAAGAAGGTTTGCACTCAAAATCTCATGATACATGGCCCAATTCATTCTTTCATGTACACAGATCAATCGTCCTGGTCCCTTTGCAGAGAAACAGCCCCAAAGCATGATGTTGCCACCCCCATGCTTCACAGTAGGTATGGTGTTCTTTGGATGCAACTCATCATTCACTCTCCTCCAAGCACGACGAGTTGTGTTTGGTTTCATCTGACTATATGACATTCTCCCAATACTCTTCTGGAACATCCAAATGCTTTCTAGCAAACTTCAGACGGGCCTGGATATGTACTGGCTTAAGCAGGGGGACACGTCTGGCACAGCATGATCTGAGTCCCTGGTGGCGTAGTGTGTTACTGACGGTAGCCTTTGTTACGTTAGTCCCAGCTTTCTGCAGGTCATTCACTAGGTCCCCCCGTGTGGTTCTGGGATTTTTGCTCACCGTTCTTGTGATTATTTTGATCCCACGGGGTGAGATCTTGCGTGGAGCCCCTGATCGAGGGAGATTATCAGTGGTTTTGTATGTCTACCATTTTCTAATTATTGCTCCCACAGTTGATTTCTTCACACCAAGCTGCTTGCCTATTGCAGATTCAGTCTTCCCAGCCTTGTGCAGGTCTACAATTTTGTTTCTGGTGTCCTTCCACAGCTCTTTGGTCTTCACCATAGTGGAGTTTGGAGTGTGACTGTTTGAGGTTGTGGACAGGTGTCTTTTATACTGATAACAATGTCAAACAGGTTCCATTTCTACAGGTAATGAGTGGAGGACAGAGGACCTCTTAAAGAAGAAGTTACAGGTCTGTGAGAGACAGAAATCTTGCTTGTTTGTTGGTGACCAAATACTTATTTTCCACCATAATTTGCAAATAAATTCTTAAAAAATCAGACAATGTGATTTTCTGGATTTGTTTTCTCATTTTGTCTCTCATAGTTGAGGTCTACCTATGATGTCAATTACAGGCCTCTCTCATCTTTGTAAGTGGGAGAACTTGCACAATTGGTGGTTGACTAAATACTTTTTTTCCCCACTGTAGCTCTGCAAGGATGTCAAACTCCAATGGGGATAAAAGCAACAACGGGAATTTTAATATCTAACTGTGATTTTTGCAAACAGTACTTTGTACATTATTTGGAATTTTAAGTAAAGGCAAATGGTTTTCCCTTATTTTCCCTCTTATTTTACCCTTTCTACTGTACTCATTTGCTCTTGCTTGTTTGACACGTGTATATATTTATAAGAACATTTTTATGTGCTTCATTTGGTAGATGTTTTATAGCTGTTGCATTTTGATACACTGGTGACATTTTTATGAAGCACGGTGCATTCCAGTACACAGGGACACCAAGCACACATTTTTTCAAGCACAGTGACCCTGCCCAATGAAGCTTGCAAGCTAATTTTCATGTCTGGAACAAAAGAGTTAAGCACCATGACCAAGGTCACAAGAAGCTGGCAATGTTCTAAAACAAGAGTTTCAAACCTATACCTTGAAAACAGTAATTTGTATATTTTGAATTTGCTATAAAGGTAAACTTAGATTGAGATAGTGTGGTTATGTATCTTAGTAATTATATTTTATCAAATGATATGGTCTAGGTAATAAAATAAAAGTATAATTTAGTCTAATAATATTAAATGTATTTTTTATAGAATATTAGATGGAATTAAAATGCAGGATCACCTTTGGTGAAGTTACAATAATATATCATAGAGCTGATTAAAAGTGTTGTCCAATGACATCAATGTCCCATTGTTAGATATCCTCTTGAGATTCAGCAAGCTCCACTTCAAGTTCAAGCTCAGTTCACTAGGTAAACCAGTCTCTTTATCATCCTTGATAGAGAAGGAGGTTTGCTTAACTGAATCAGACACAACTATAACTGTATTTGGACTAGAAACTGGTGGAGATTTATTAAAAGAGAGAAAAAAGCTTTGAGTATTACCAGAATTGTGTTCAGAGTGCAGACAGTGCAGTAACCACAGGAAGTCTGTGAAGTGTAGCCTTATCCAATAGCATTGAAATAGGAAATGATGACAAAGAACTTAATATTAAGTGGCATAGAGGTTGTACTCTTGTACTGTTGAGAGGCTATGTATAGATTGGCTTCTCTGAGACACTTGATAGCACAGCTGGGGCATATCTATAGGGAGCCTGAGGGAGTAAATAGTAGATGTCACTCTATGGTATGCCAGTACTCCCTACTTGATGGACTAATCAGACCACCCACTGATGTGGAGCAGTGTCCTGTATGTTAATCCCTCATACACACAGAAGGGTTATCACTATGTCCACATCACTTGATTTCATTAAGTAGAGGGCTGTTCTTATTTAACTATTATTTCTTGGACATCATGACCCTGGGGAAAAGTATATATATATATATCCTTCACTGAGTAGCACATGAATATTAGTAAAAAATTGTATTTGTTATTCATGATGCACTAGATCAACAGTGGACGATATCCCCTTATAGTGGTCTAGGTGTTTGTCAATATTAGCAGTAGCCATATATATATTAGGTGCCTCTATACACCTCATACTCCTGAGTGGTCTTATCTAGAGATGAGCGAATTTCTCAAAAGTTCGATTCAGCAGTTCGATCCGAAGTTCCAAAAAAAATTGCTTTGATCCGAATTACTTCACGGCGAATAAACAGCTATTTCCGGTCTTCAGAGAGTCGGGGTGGGCGGCAAAATGGCGGAAGCCCTTGGATACCATGGTCATGTCTCTCTCTCTCTCTAGCACGAACAAGTTTTATTCATGTGGAAGGATCTGCTAACAAGCAAAGACACACCTACCCAATCACATCACTAGAGAATATCATGTGACCGTCTGATGTCACAAAGGTCCTTACTAAATATTCGTTACCGCGAAGCATGAGGAAATCCGGAATCGTGATGAATCGAAGATTTCCTGAAATTCGGATCGAATTCCATTTCTGCAGAATGGATTCGCTCATCTCTAGTCTTATCATTTCATTTATCGACATTGTTTTGGAGTGGTGGAGTTTTTGGATATTCAGAACTTGGAAGGCCATTATATTGAGTAAATAACATGACCATCTAATGTGTAAATAACATGGTTATTCAGTATGCCAGTTTTAGAGACAGTGCCATAAAATATAGAAACAACAGCATTAAACAGAACACAAGTAATAGAGTCAATCAGTACAAAATAAAGGGGCACAATGGAATACAAATAACCGAGGTAAAAAATATTAAGCTACTTTTCAAAAACAATTAGTACAGTAAATCGCCGTTTTTTTGCAGTTTTACTTAACTGTGTTTAGCAGCAGCGGGTTATGCAAGGCTTTATATTAATAACCTATCCTCAGGATAACTGATTAATATAAGATAGTAGGGGGCCGATACTTAACCCCTGCACCAATCAACTGTTCTCTGAACAGTGTAAAGAGCCAGAAGCAAGTGACTTTGTACACAGTACAGTGACCAGGCCTGTAACAGAGTGGCACATTCACTTCACACTGCACCAAGACATCTGCTTCTGGCTCTGTACATTGTGAGAATAGCATCTGATGCAATCTGCAGTTTGTGATATCCACAGGAAGGCTGAGAACCTATTCCCCTCGGATACCGGGGCAAATATAAGAAACTTTGTAATATATCTTTTTAAAAGAAATATGTATCCTTCTCCACTTATTAGATTTCTCTTTTCCTTATCTTCACTCAGACTGTTCATCTTTGTAGAAGTCATGAAGTGTCTATAACCTGGAAAATCAACACGTAAGAAAATTAACCCAAATAGGTGGCAGGTTAATAGTCTTATTTGCAAAAACACTTTATTCATACACTACTAAAGCACTGTACAATGATAAACTTTCACTTTTATTGATAAAATTAATACACTGCTTACAAACAATGCCTCTGCAGCTGGTGAAATAAGTAAGGGACTCTAATAAACTGTTTTTAATAATGACACATGGTCGTGCTGATGACAAAAAAAAAAAGTTATGCACACAGCAGGCTCATCTTAGTACTCTATTTATTCATTAGATATAGTGGCAATTACCACCTCCACTTCAGCAGCTTCAGTGCATATTGTAGATGCCTGATGTTTTATTTAAAGAACCCTGTCAGGTTTTTACATAATTATTTATTACATCAGCAGAGCTCAGCGAATTTTCTGATAGCTGTCTCTTATCCATTTCAAAAAAATTAACCATCAGATTCAATTCAGTCCAAATAATCTATGCCCCAATCAAAAGTGCCCCCTGTTGCTGTTAAAAGTTGGGTACGACACTCTGAGATCTCCTAGGACTATCCAACCCTTATAAAGGGATTCTATCATTAAAAATAAATGTTTTTAAACTAAAAGCACATAGGAATAGCCTTTATAAAGGCTATTCATCTCTTACCTTTATTTTGCTGGTCCTCGCTACCGTTTTCAAATTATTCCTCTTTTTGACTTTAAGCTAATTATGCTCAGAGAGCTCATGGAACATTCCCTCTGTGCTCAGAGCACAGCATTGTCATCGCTCCAAGCACCGCCTCTGTCTTCTCTTTCTGACACCTCCATTGAGTTTCTCCTCCTCTTCACTGCGTTAGCAGCTGACGAGCGTCGCTTCGAGAATCGAAATGCCGCTCATGTGCAGTCACCTCTGCCACTTTGGGTTTGGGCAGAGCCGACTGTTAAATTTCTTTAATACCAATACAGCATTATTTATAGTGGCTATGACTCATCAACTATACGCACTATAGTGACACCTCACAACTGACTCACACATATAGTCCCTCCACTCATGACTGGCTATGCTAGTGGGAGGGATATCTGCAAAGCTAAGCTTATGGCTAAGTCAGCTGAGCCACCTCCCAAGAGCATGTGATCCTTCTTTGTTATCTTCTAATCTGTAAGATGGCATTTAGAGTAATTTATGTGGGATAAATTTGCAATGAATTCAATTTGTGTTAAATTAATTTTCTCATTTCTATATATTAGTAAAGAAAGAGGTTGTCCAGGCTTAAATTTAACTTTTTAATTCAGTCGGGGGAGGTGAAAAAACCCCCCACATACTCACCTGTCCCCGATGCTCCAGTGTCTTCCTAGCGCGGTCTGCTGCTTTGCTGTTTTCCTACACTGGAATTCCTTTCTGGCTATGTCACGTGTGGCAGGGACATCCCCACTGGAAGATAACAATGGAGCTGCAAGTCTGGACCGCACTGGGAGGCACCAAATCACTGGGGACAGGTGAGTATGTTTTTTTTATTTTTTAATCTTTTTAACCTCCCCCAGCATAATTAAAAAATACAATCTTTGCCTGGACAAACCCTTTAAGTTTTATTATCGTACAACACTTCCAGGTTGATGGTGCAGAAATGGGGTATCTTTTCCCTGAATTTTCTTTTTTTAGGGTCCTCTCACACAATTTGGTGCTGATCTTGAGATGAATTTTGCCTCAAAATCAGCGCCAAATTCCATCTTCAATCTGCCTCCTATTGCAAAAAAGTATCCTGCTCCATCTGATTCAGCCACAGAACCTGCAGCACAAGATACTCTTCTGATTAGGCCCACTCATATGAGCACAATCAGCGAGCAACAGCCAGAGAGCCGGAAAGTAGAGAGCTGGCAAGAAGTCCACCTTAAACTCCTCTTCACCTTTCACCATGTGAATTTATCCATAGACATTTGGGGTGAAGTGCTACTTCACTCATGCAAATATTTACAGTAGATTAATGTACTCTTTCACATGCCCAGCCATGACCATACGTTACCTTACTTGACTTTATAGCCTTTACTCCCTTTGTTTATACACACGTGGACAAAATTGTTGGTACCCCTCGTTTAATGAAAGAAAAACCCACAATGGTCACAGAAATAACTTGAATCTGACAAAAGTAATAATATATAAAAATTCTATGAAAATGAACAAATGAAAGTCAGACCTTGCTTTTCAAGCATGCTTCAACAGAATTTTTAAAAAAGAAAACTCATGAAACAGGCCTGGACAGAAATGATGGTACCCTTAACATAATATTTTGTTACACAACCTTTTGAGGTAATCACTGCAATCAAACAATTTCTGTAACTGTCAATGAGACTTCTGCACCTCTCAACAGGTATTTTGGCCCACTCCAAATGAGCAAATTGCTCCAGTTGTCTCGGGTTTGAAGGGTGCCTTTTCCAGACGGCATGTTTCAGCTACTTCCAAAGATGCTCAATAGGATTTAGGTCAGGGCTCATAGAAGGCCACTTCAGAATAGTCCAATGTTTTCCTCTTAGCCACTCTTGGGTGGTTTTAGCTGTGTTTTTTGGGTCATTATCCTGTTGCAAGACCCATGACCTGCGACTGAGACCAAGCTTTCTGACACTGGGCAGCACATTTCTCTCTAGAATCCCTTAATAGTCTTCAGATTTCATTGTACCCTGCACAGATGCAAGACACCCTGTGCCAGATGCAACAAAGCAGCCTCAAAACATAACAGAGCTTCCTCAATGTTTCACAGTTGGGACCGTGTTCTTTTCAAGATATGCTTCATTTTTCCGTCTGTGAACATAGAGCTGATGTGCCTTGCCAAAAATTTCGATTTTTGTCTCATCTGTCCATAGGACATTTTCCCAGAAGCTTTGTGGCTTGTCAACATGTAGTTTGGCAAATTACTTTTGTCAGATTCAAGTTATTTCTGTGACCATTGTGGGTTTTTCTTTCATTAAACAAGGGGTACCAACAATTTTGTCCATGTGTGTATACCTAGATCTAATATGTCTAAAGTTTTACATAATTACACCATCTATTAGTTGGTGTTGTTCGTCGCCTGTCAAAGGAACAAAACTTTGAGGTGGCTGATGACGTAAGCATAAGCTTCACTGAGTTCTACAACATTTTCAAGCTTCACATTTAGCCATGGAAACATTAGTATTAATATCGGAAAACATTAAGAATCAGCTCCACTTCTGCAATGTGTTGTAATTCAATAAACTAATAAATTATAAGTCCACCACCATAGATCAGAACAACTAGAATAAAACCATTATCGCGTTTAAACATGATGATAGTATCCCTTTAAAACAGAATTCATATAAATTATCTTGCACCAGAAAGTTTTGCCTTTTTATTTTAGTTTTAGTTTCATCTCAACTTGTGATTAAACAGAAAAATACCTTCACCCAGGTTACACGGGAACAAGATGTATTTCATACAGTGTGATAACAGGATGGATTTTATTGCTACACTGCTTTTTACAAATGACTTGCCACTGAAAGTAATATAAGAACCTAATTATAGGAAAGGCACCTGAAAATCTACCCATGCTAATAAGATCAATGAAACCATTACAGACACTAAAAACCATATTTTACAAAACATATATTCCATTCAGGTAATTTTAAACAATCCCCAAGGATAGTGAACAGGGCGCAGATAATTATGGTTAGGAGGATAGAGTTTATAGATCTTGTCACTTGAAGCAAGATATTTATTTTTCATTGTGACTTTACTTCTCAAACACAATTAAACAGACAGAATCTACAGTACATTGATTTGCTTCATTAAATTACAAATCATGTCATAAATGCACCAGGCACGAATATGCTGTTTTTGTAACCTATTCTGTGGAAATGAATAGGAGAAGCGAAATAAAGACATACTCTGAGTTTTCTATATATTAGATATATTGCCACAGCAATCATAATCACTCATATTTCTCACTATTTTCTTATTAAAGTAATAGCCTATGTGCTCAAATGATGGCTTTAATATTACAAATTTAGAAAATAATATTTTGATATATTGATTTTTGCTTTCACATTAACAAAGACACATCCATATTGTAACAAAGAAATGCTTGTAAAAAGAAGAAATGAAAGAACATCTCTTTAATCTCATGATGGATAAGGTAAAGTGATGACTGCGGTGTGCAGCAGTTCAAAGGCACACTGGGAAATCATTGGAGCAATGGTTAAGTAAGCTTCTTGATCAGTGGAATGAAAGAACCTCAGAAGATAAACTTTGTCAGACAGGAAGTATCTGTGAGTAAATTAGTGTAGCCATAAAGCCCAAGAGTTTGTCCCAATGGCTCAGATGCAAATAAATCTTTTCAGTGATGCTATGTAATAACTTTAATACTGTACATAGCCACTTAATACACTTTAAAGTTGCAAATTGGATCTTGCAAGTTTTTTGATGCTGTGGCATTAATCTCTCTCACTAGAGCATTTGTTCCATGAATTTGTATAATTAATTGATGCATATTATAGCTTGTTTACTCAGATCTAAAATCCCAATGTGGTGTCACCAGATTAGGCAGCAGAAATATCACTATCCTCTGAGTGCTATCTACTTTTTCAGACAGTATTAAGTTAGAATGCTTTTTTTTTCTCTTCCAGCACATAACCTTTTACAAGAATTGTTCAAATCAATATACATAGTGAGAGAATAACATAAGTGTATCCCTTGTAGAAGAAAACACACTGTAATGCCCAACTAAACCAATGCATAAGTACTGTGCAGTTTCTGGTTTAAAAAGTACTTTGCTTCAGTATAATAAAATAATAATTACAAGTTACCCGCAATTATGAGTGAAACCTACATATGAAAGAGATACAGATCTTTCCATTATATTCACTTTCTTACTCGTGTTCTTAATGCACAAAATAGAAATACATTCAGAGAGTAACTAGGAAAAAACAGGCCTCATAGCAAGCTTTTGAATGTCCCCCCTCCTGTACTGGCCCCCACATGGTACAATACCCTCTTCTGGCCCGCACACACTATAGCTCCTTTACTGACTCCCCCACTTTATACAACGCCCCTTTAAGGACCTCCTCACACGGTTCGACACTCCTCTTTACTGACTCCCCCACACTGTGACATTGCTCAGTGCCCCCTGAAGTTCTAAGCAGAAAGGTGGCCGTGGACAGGAGTGGGGCTGCGTAAGTGAAAATCAGCCATTACCTGTTGGAGTAATCTAGCAGGTAACAGCCTTTAGAAAAACTGGGGGGACTGGACTGAGCACCCTGATGCTGAAAGCTCCATATCCGCCGCTACGGTAGTTTCACCCCTGAATACATTTGACGTATAGAAATTTCCTTTTTCTGGACCTATTATAAAACGGTGGAGAACATCTCCCATTTCTTCTTGTAATGAAATTGCAAGAACAAATTATGCATTTTTGTTTGAATCATCTGCATAGGCAAGTTTAAAGTTGTGATTTAGGCTGTATTCACACAAACACAGAAAAAAAAACAGTAGAGAAAAACAGATAAACACCTTGTTTTTTTTCACTGCTGTTTTGCATTCATTAAGCATCCATTTTAAACGGTCTGTTAAAAACAATGGCCATGTGTATAGACGCAATGAAATCAATGTGTTCCAAAAATACCAGGTGATGGCGAATTCCGATATTTGAGTTATTAAGATGCTCAATTTCATCACCAAGCTGGTTTAGAATGTTGCATGAAAATTTTCCTTTTATTGGATAAGCTCCATTTTTAATGCTGCCATGTTTGATACATACAGTATAATGTCTTGTATAACATTTATTTATTTATTTAACTTTGGTCTTAGGGCCACAATTTGCTGCTCCCTGTGGGGTGATCTACTATATCTATTTACAAAGAATAGGTCAGGCAATAGTCTGGCACCAGTAATTATTTTATCTTGTGGGGAAAGTAGCTCGTAGCAGCAGTGGTGTGGGCACAAAAGTCTGGTGAAAACAGGGTTTTACCCCTGTGCGTTTATTTTTAGAAAAAAATAAGCAAAGTGCCTAGTAGTGTCTAACTGTAATCACAATAGTAAATGTGTGCCGTTAAGTAAATCAGAAGAGCAAAGAGGAGGTCTGTGCTTCAGAGAGGATTTAACTTCACAATAAAGCTGTCAGTAAGTTATTTAGTAACATTATTCTACACACATGCTCATTTTCACACAGGTGACAAAAAATGTACTGGATTGCTTTTTTAGGCTAAGGCCCCACGTAGCAGTGGCAACACATTGCGATTTTTCCCACAGTGCTTTTCATAGAAAGTCAGAGGACTTTTCATAGAAAGTCCACAGAGGTTTCCTCTGTGGACTTTCTGCTTTCATTATATCTGTAGGGAATATAACTGTATATCTGCCGGTGTTGCCATAGGTATAATTAACATGCTGCGATTTCCAAAACCATGACAGTTTTGGAAATTGCAGTGTGTCCACTGCACATATTTTTCCACAATGTGTGGATGGGATTCACTAGAATCCCATCCACTTTGCAAGGACTGTAAAACGCTGCGTTTTTTGCCATGGTGTTTCCGCAACAGCCAAACTGCGCCATTTGCGCCACATGGGGCCCTGGGCCTTAAGGGGGAACCTTTCACTACCTCCACCGATTCAAGGTCTTAGCATCTGTTAGTAGGTGCTCTTCCACTGAATCCAGTGCAGTTGGAATTTTATGTCTAGCCTACTCCATTCGTAAGCAATAATCATAGCTAATTTTGGACCCTAATGTGTTATTTACAGTCATGGCCAAAAGTTTTGAGAATGATACAAATATTAATTTTTACAAAGTCTACTGCTTCAGTTTTTCTAATGGCAATCTGCATATACTCCAGAATGTTATAAAGAGTGATCAGCTTAACAGCAATTACTTGCAAAGTCAATATTTGCCTAGAAAATGAACTTTATCCCCCAAAACACATTTCAACATCATTGCAGCCCTGCCTTAAAAGGACCACCTAACATCGTTTCAGTGATTGCTCCATTAACACAGGTGTGGGTGTTGATGAGGACAGGGCTGGAGATCAATCTGTCATAATTAAGTAAGAATGACACCACTGGACACTTTAAAAGGAGGCTGGTGCTTGCCATCATTGTTTCTCTTCTGTTAACCATGGTTATCTCTAAAGAAACACATGCAGTCATCATTGCACTGCACAAAAATGGCCTAACTGGGAAGAGTATTGCAGCTAGAAAGATTGCACCTCAGTCAACAATCTATCGCATCATCAAGAACTTCAAGGAGAGAGGTTCCATTGGTGCCAAAAAGGCTCCAGGGCGCCCAAGAAAGACCAGCAAGCGGCAGGACCGTCTCTTAAAAGTGTTTCAGCTGCGGGATCGGGCTACCAGCAGTGCAGAGCTTGCTGAGGAATGGCAGCAGGCAGGTGTGAGTGCATCTGCACGCACTGTGAGGCGGAGACTCTTGGAGCAAGGCCTGGTCTCAAGGAGGGCAGCAAAGAAGCCACTTCTCTCCAGAAAAAACATCAGGGACAGACTGATATTCTGCAAAAGGTACAGGGAGTGGACTGCTGAGGACTGGGGTAAAGTCATTTTCTCTGATGAATCCCCTTTTCGATTGTTTGGAACATCTGGAAAACAGCTTATTCGGAGAAGAAGAGGTGAGCGCTACCACCAGTCTTGTCTCATGCCAACTGTAAAGCATCCTGAAACCATTCATGTGTGGGGTTGCTTCTCAGCCAAGGGAATCGGCTCTCTCACAGTCTTGCCTAAAAACACAGCCATGAATAAAAAATGGTACCAGAATGTCCTCCAAGAGCAACTTCTCCCAACCGTCCAAGAGCAGTTTGGCACTCAACAATGCCTTTTCCAGCATGATGGAGCACCTTGCCATAAAGCAAAGGTGATAACTAAATGGCTCAGGGAACAAAACATAGAGATTTTGGGTGCATGGCCTGGAAACTCCCCAGATCTTAATCCAATTGAGAACTTGTGGTCAATCATCAAGAGACGGGTGGACAAACAAAAACCAACAAATTCAGACAAAATTAAAGCATTGATTCTGCAAGAATGGACTGCTATCAGTCAGGATTTGGTCCAGAAGTTGATTGAGAGCATGCCAGGGAGAATTGCAGAGGTCCTGAAGAAGAAGGGTCAACACTGCAAATATTGACTTGCTGCATTAACTCATTCTAACTGTCAATATAAGCTTCTGTTACTCATAATATGAATGCAATTCTATTTCTGTATGTGATAAAAACATCTGACAAACACACATAAAAACCAGAGGGCAGCAGATCATGTGAAAATATAATATTTGTGTCATTCTCAAAACTTTTGGCCATGACTGTACACTCTGTAATGTCAGAAGGACAGTGTCAGACAGAAGGCGTGATTCAGAGCTCCAATCAGAGGCAGCCAGTGACAGAGCTCAGAATCATACCCCTTGTCTGCTCCTGCCTGAAACCGCCCTTCTGACTGTACAGAGCCTTAATAGCACATCAGTCGCCAAAACTAACAGCACCTATTGCTTGGGAATGGTGGGGGCTAGGAATATGCTGGAATCAGTGGAGCAGCACATATTAAATGATGCAAAGAGCTGGACTTGTTGCAGGTGGTGAAAGGCCCTGAGCATATCATTTATATACAAACAAGAAGTAAAGAGAAATAAGGGCAGCTAGGTATTCTTTTTGGAGACTGTGCGGTGCCATCAGTTGGCAAAACGCAGTAGAATCCACTAAGTGGCATAGCAGCAACTGCACCACCAGTAACTTGGCCAGATGGGAGATAAATTTGCAGACCAACCGGATGACTGGGTGCAGATTGCATGGAGGAGGAGGATAATTTCACTTTCTAGGTGTGGAATGGATGTGGCCATGTGAGGATGAAGAGACATAGTTCCTACAAGTTTGCCTTTACACCCATGGCTAATTATCTTTTTCCAGTTCTTGCACCTTGCCATTGATTTGTTATTTGGTAACATACAAAAAACTCCTATACAGGAAATGACCACATGTAGCTGCTGCTGCACAACCCCTGCCTCTACTACCTCCACCACCACTCCATATGTCTTCCACCTCTATCTCCTCTACATAAAAAATACACTGGCAGTTCTCATCCAACTCATCAAATAGAGGAAGAAGAAGAGGAAGTCTTGGTGTGAAGAATATCGCCTCACCCAGCCGCCTGGCACACCTGTGATCAAACTTCTTTCTTAACCTCCCACTCACACACCGTGAGTAGACCGGGTCATAGGATAAAACGAAATGAGTGATATAAATTTTATATGTTTAATAACCCAAGTGGGTCGGTATGAATTAATAGCATATACAGAAATATACAATATTAATACGATCAAGCATAAACATACAAGCAAAGGAGCGATGATACAATACACAAAAATAAACAGGAGAATTAAAAGATAGAAAAAATACCGGCATAGGCTCGTAGTCCGTTTCTCTAGGCCACAGCAGAGTTTTGGGCCTAGGGCGCAAGCTTAAGCAAGTTGCATAAAACAATCCTTCTACATGCTGTCCAGAACCAGGCCCTCAAAGCATTCCTCAGTAGGGCAGGCCCTCTCATCTTCTCCCAGATCAGAGCTCCTTACTGCCTCTTTGCTGAATGACCCCAGAATCCAGGTCTGCCCACAGCATATGGCTAGTGCTCCACCCACCCTTTGCTCCCAGGCAGCCCCCCTTCTCCCACCTTTGCAGAACCCTCGGAGAGAAGGGTGAAGTTAAGGCTTGCTATCCCCCATCCCATCTGGCCAGGGATAATAAAAGTGCCTGGCTATAGCAAGCCATCTCCAATGAACACACATAAAACCAGTGAAGCGTATCGTCCAGCAATGTGGACTCAACTAAAGCACCGCATTCCAAGTGGGGGAAGGACTGACCTAAGCAAGTAAAACACACTTCCAAGAAATATATGAAACTGAGGGTCGGTTCATCACACTTGGGCTTGAGGAATTTCTCTCAGCAGATGCCACATGGGATATGTGTCAGTGAAGATAAAGAAGAAGAAATGGTTGACAGTATAGAAAGACAACATGGTAAATTACATGTTGAGGAGGAACACATAGAACCCTCACTCAATATTTGTGGTTCACTGCTTTCAAAAAAGTCTTTATTCTCAGGAAGCAAGACAACACTGCGGCTACTGGCAGGGCTGTCAAGACAAGAATTAGTGGTGCTGTTGCCATCCACATTCTTATTGTTAGTAGTACTTAAATGTGTGTTTCCTCCTCCACCTCTTTTAGCTTGCTGCCCTGTTTTTCCCAGTCATTTTACTACACTCTGTGCTTAGTGATTTGGCAACAAATCAGACACTGTGTATTTTTTTTTTAACAAAAAATGTTTCAAGAAAAATTACAAGCAATAAAAATGTCTAGTCAGTGAGTGTTAGATTAGATCACTACAACTGTATCATTCAGTTTATATTAAATAACAATATTTTTTTTTTCAGATTAGGGCAGGCTTTTTTCAGATAAGCACAGGCTAAACTGTACAGTATACTGGGTAAATAGTACAAAAAATGCTGAAATAACCGAGATTTTTTTTTTTCATTAGTGAAAGATGCACCACTAGTACCATGGCCACTACCACTACTGTACAGTACTAATGTGTGTGACTTATATCTAGAATTATATATGCATACTTGTGCATACAGAGCAATGCTAAATACATTATTTTGTTCAGATTGACAACAATGCTCCTACACACTATGTTTGGGTCAGACACCACACCAGAGGGGAAAAAAACAACAATATGAAATGTTCTTTTTTTAAGATTAGAACAGGCTAGACTGTATTGAGTGAAACACACCCAAAAAACCCACAAAGGATTCACTACTAGTAGTACCCTGGCCACCATTACTACTGTACTACTGTGTGTGATGTATATCTAGACTTACATATGCACAGTGCACTTACAGAGAAAAGCTTAAAATATTTTGTTCAGATTAATAGCAATGCTCCTTCATACTGTGTATGGGCCAGACTAGACCAGAGAGGAAACAAAACATGAAATTCCTAAATGTTTTTTTTTAAGATTAGAGCAAGCTAGACTGCATTGGGTGAACACACAAAAAAAACCTCTAAAATAACAGAGATTTTTTTTTTTATAATAGAAAAGTATGCACTACCAGTACCACAGCAACCAATTCTCTAGATGCGCAAAGCTGGTATAGACATACCCCAAAAGACTTGCAGCTGTAATTGCAGCGAAAAGTGGCTTTACAAAGTATTGATACAGGGGAGCTGAAAACTTTTGCAAGTCACAGATTTCAGATGTTTATTTGATTAAAATTTTGAAAACCATGTATCATTTTTGTTCCAATTCACAATTATCTGCTATGTTGTGTTGATCTATCACTTAAAATCTAAAAAAAAAAATACATTTAAGTTTGTGGGTGTATGTGATGATGAGACCCTCAAGTTATGCATCTTTCTTGGACATGTATCATTCCTCATTCGTATCAGTCACATATATGTAGGAATGTAGAGCTGTGTTTACATTGGTGGTCAATTCGCTCCAATGGTTTTATGTGCATACCATGGAGAGAGGGCCTGTCTGCCCCCTCAGTGTGACCCTGGCTGAGCCATTCACCCATGCAGTTCACTGTGAATCAATGAATGAATGCAATGTCAATGTAATTGCTAATTCTTGCCTTGCAGATTTACAGGGTAGCTCTTCTGAGATGCTGGGGGCAACCCCAACTGATGACAATGTGCCAGGTGGTCAGGTGGGTCACGGGGATCTCAGGGCCGATCTGGATGAGGAACGGACTGCTGGTGTTGCGGTGGGATCCTGCAGCCAGAGTGCTAGAGGGGTGGAAGGGTCTCCGACCCCTGAGCCGTTCCCTCTGTCACCCGGAGATGGCACTGAGACCGCCATGACTAGCCTCCCCACACTGGAGCCGGAGGAGCCCGGCGGGTATGCGACATGCACATCTCTTCTGTCTGGTTCCAGTCAGGAGTTCAGGGACGCTGTCCAAGATGACCGCAGTCTGGGCGCATTGAAGGAGCATGCTGATCAACCTCCCTTGGAGTCGGATAAGGACCGCGTGTACAGGGAGCAAGGGAGGTTGTACCGGGAAATGTTCCCCACAATGGGAAAAGAAAGTCGGCTCAGGGAGAAACATTTGGTGGTACCCCAACCCTATCGGGTGGAGTTGTTGCGGATTGCTCATGATATTCCACTGGCAGACCACCTGGGGATCGCTAAGACCAAGGCTCGCCTCAGTCACTTATTCTACTGGCCTAAAATGAGGACAGATGTAGCTAAATACTGCCGTTCATGTGACACTTGTCAGAGGATGGGCAAGGCGGGACAAGGCTCAAAAGCCCCAATGATTCCTATGCCCATCATAACCAAACCTTTCCAGCGGGTGGCTGTGGATCTCATTGGACCCCTTTCCATTCCCCGTCGCACCGGGAAAAGTTTCATATTAACGGTAGTACACTACGCTACTAGGTACCCGGAAGCTGTCGCTCTGTCTACCACCCGGGCTGACGTAGTGGCCAAGGCTCTGGTAGGCATCTTCTCCTGTGTTGGATTTCCCAGAGAGATGCTCACAGACCAAGGTAACCAGTTCATGTCTGCCTTGATGCAAGGCCTGTGTAAGGTAACAGAGGTGCAACATTTGGTGTCCAGCCCGTATCACCCACAGACCAATGGCCTGTGTGAATGGTTCAATGGCACCCTGAAGCAGATGCTCAGGATGTTAGTCGAGTTCCACGGGCGCGACTGGGAGCCTTATCTCCCGCACCTGCTGTTCGCTTACCGGGAGGTGCCTCAAGCCTCAACGGGGTTCTCCCCCTTTGAGCTCTTGTACGGGAGCCGTGTACGTGGGCCCCTAACTCTTGTGAAAGAGTCCTGGGAAGGAGAAATGGCCATCCAAGGTGTGCCAGTCGTGGAGTATGTCCTGTGATTCCGTGACCAAATGCAGGCTATGGCGCAGCTGGTGCATGACAACATGGCCCAGGCTCAGGCCGACCAGAAGCGCTGGTATGATCAGAATGCCCGTGAGAGAACATACCAGCCGGGGCAGAAAGTATGGGTCCTAGTCCCTGAGCCCCAGGACAAGCTTCAGGCGAAATGGACCGGTCCATACGTCGTGCACCAGCAGGTCAACAGCGTCAGCTACCTGGTCACTGTTGATCCAGGCCGGAACAGGCATAAGGTCTTCCATGTCAACATGATGAAGGATCATCATGACTGGGAAGCTAGTGCCTTTCCGGTATGTAGTCTGCCAGAGGAGGGGGAAGAAGAAGACCTTGTTGACTTGCTTGCCCATTTTCAGGAGGATGGGTCCAACAAGAAGGCACAGGTGAACCCCCTGCTGGCTGAGGCCCAGCTGTCCCAGCTGGATGAAGTTGTGCACTCCCTACCTGGTCTGTTCTCCGCGAAGCCCGGGAGGACTGACCAGGCCATTCACCATGTGGATACCGGGAATCATGCCCCTATCCGGCGGTCGCCATATCACGTCTCCTCGGAGGTACAGGTCCAGATGCGCAAGGAGATTGACGAGATGCTGGAACTGGGGGTGATTCAGCCCTCTCGCAGTGCATGGGCTTCACCTGTGGTTCTTGTGCCCAAAAAGGACCGGACCACCCAGTTCTGTGTAGATTACAGGGAACTTAATGCGGTTACAGTCGACGATGCCGCATGCCGCGCATCGACGACCTGCTTGACCGGTTAGGTAAGGTCCAGTACTTGTCCATTATGGACTTGAGTCGGGGATACTGGCAGATCCCCCTGTCCCCTCAGGCACAGGAGCGATCGGCCTTTATCACCCCTTTCGGACTGTATGAGTCCACTGTCATGCCATTCGACATGAAGAATGCCCCTGCCACTTTCCAGCGGATGGTCAACTCCCTGCTGACAGGATGCGAAGGGTTTGCCACTGCGTACCTGGATGACATTGCCGTCTTCAGCTCCACTTGGGAGGAACACCTACAGCACCTGACGCAGGTGCTGGGGAGGATCCATAGTGCGGGCTTGACCATCAAACCGGAAAAGTGTCAGCTGGGCATGCGCGAGGTCCAATACCTGGGACACCGGGTAGGTGGGGGAACCCTGAAACCAGAACCTGAAAAGCTTTATGTAATCACGTCCTGGCCAACCCCCCGAACCAAGCGACAGGTGATGTCTTTCCTGGGTACGGCAGGGTACTATAGGAAGTTCGTACCAAACTATAGTGCTCTGGCCGCCCCCTTGACGGACCTCACCAAGAAGAAGTTGCTGCAAACTGTCCAGTGGACGGATGCTTGCGAGTGCTCCTTCCAGGCCCTGAAAGCGGCCCTGGCGAACGCACCTGTACTTCAGGCGTACGATGAGTCACGTCCACTTGTACTACAGACAGACGCCAGCACCTACGGACTCGGTGCCGTACTGAGCCAGCTTGACTCAGCGGGGCAAGAGCACCCAGTGCAGTACCTCAGCCGAAAGCTTCTATCGCGGGAGGTGGCCTACGCCACAGTGGAAAAGGAATGCCTAGCAATTGTTTGGGCCTTGCAGCATCTGCAGCCTTACTTGTATTGGCGCCACTTCACCGTGGTGACGGATTACAACCCTCTGATCTGGATCAAACGTGTTGCAGGTCAGAATGGACGGTTGTTACGTTGGAGCCTGGTGCTGCAGCAATACAACTAGGACATCCGGCACAAGCCTGGCCAGGCCCATGGCAATGCCGATGGCCTGTCCTGGCGAGGTGAGGCTGCAGAGGTGCGGGTGGAAGAGGAACGGAGGCTCCTCCTTCCCCCCGACACGCTCTAAAAGGGGGAGGTGTGATGATGAGACCCTCAAGTTATGTATCTTTCTTGGACATGTATCATTCCTCATTCGTATCAGTCACATATATGTAGGAATGTAGAGCTGTGTTTACATTGGTGGTCAATTCGCTCCAATGGTTTTATGTGCATACCATGGAGAGAGGGCCTGTCTGGCCCGTCAGTGTGATATCCCAGATGTCCAAAGGGGGGAGGGTGGGCTAATGACCTGCAACTAACCCAGGCACCCATCTTTCCTTCTAACCGGCATAGATTCCTTTTTTCGTGAGGAGAGGGCTGGCTGGGAGGGGTGAAGGGTGGAGCTGGACAAGGGTCTTCACACTGGCTGGGGTGAGGTCTTTTGTCTTTTGTGAGGAAGCTGAAAGAGAGACAGCTAAGAGCAGAGCTGTGCTCAGGTATCATTCTATTTTTATTTTCCCTTTTTGTTTTTGTATTGTATCATCTCACTTTTGCTTGTATGTTTATGCTTGATCATATTAATATTGTATATTTCTGTGTATGCTATTAATTAGTACCGACCCACTTGGGTTATTAAATATATAAAATTTATACAGCTCGTTTCATTCTATCCTATGACCCGGTCTACTCACGGTGTGTGAGTGGAAGGTTAAGAAAGAAGGTTGATCGCAGGTACGCCAAGAGGCTTGGCAAGGCGATATTCTTCACAGTGTAAAATGAGAAAATGCGAAAAAAGTTCAAGGGGTATGAATACTTTTGCAAGTCATTGTATTTTCTCATTGATACTCTGAATGATTCTTGGTTATATTTATTTTCTACATAATTTATTTTGTCATTTATATTTATTATTTTACTTACTTTACAGTGTGTGGCGAAGGTCATGAGACCGAAATGTTACATTTGTAACTGATGATGCTGCTTAATAAATAATATCATAACTTCATTGCAATAAGAAGTGCAAGGGTTCGTCTTTCTGGTCCTTGAGGTTTGGGAGCCTACCTCTGCACCAACAATTTGATGAGCGTCGCTCTCAAACCTCCCTTCTACATGAACTTCATTGCATATTTACTGTTCTCTTTTCCCACCAAATTAGTAAAGCAATTTTAGACATGTTAAAGTGTTATAGAGCATGCTGACATTCTACCATTGTGCTACCTATTGATTTATATGAATTACTGGGCAACACAAATGTCTAGTGTGTTATTTTTCATACAGGACTACATCTGGAAAAATCCAAACAAAAGCAGTTTTACAGAAAAGGTGAAACACAGGCCTCAGGAGATAAAGAAAAGAAAGAGCCATGAAAGTGAAATAAGTCAGCATTCCTTCTATATATGCAAATAGATAAGCATCAGAACAAAAGCTTTCTATAATCCTTTCACAGAGGTGCCGTTTTCTTATCTGAGATCATCCTCAGGCTGTATGCACAAAGTTTAATAGAATGGCCAACTCAGGCAGAAAAGCATTTAGCCCAACCAAAGGTTGATTTGTTATTTTATAAAGCTATGAAACTAAACAAGCCAGTTTTATGCACAATTGTGTATGTCTCTTGCAACTTAATGGCTGTATGGTGTATAAATACAATGCAATGGCTTACTGTCATTTTTTCTTGCTTCAAAGATGGTTATATTTGCTATCATTTATTATTTTCATATCAAATCTTTCCTTTTGGCTTTTTGGTAATTGAAAATGAGTTTGCTATGATGATATATCCTACTATCCTACTAATATAGTTTGTTGCAGGCATAAGACAGTACAAGGGAGCAGCTATGCAAAGTGCAGATGTAGCAGTCACTACTGAGCCCTGGAGGCTAAGGAAGCCCAAAGACCTCATTAAAGCATAGTAATGCACCAGTATTGTACATAACACAACTTAAGTGGGGGTGTTGTTACAGACTTTGCATCAAGGTCCAGGAGCTTCAAGATACACCTCTGCATAGACAAACAGATAATTTGTGAAATAATCTAATAACAAGTCTTTGGGGTGATAATCCAAGGGTCAGTGTGTACAAGGGTCAGGTGGGGCTTACACCTATCAGACATTTTTGATATATCCTGTGGGATGTGCCATAACCTGTTTCGACCTCAGGGGCGGAACACTCTGTGTACTTAAACAATATGGCCTAGACAGGGCATCTGCATTTCCAAGCTGACAGCCTGGTCTATGCTCAACTGTAGTTAAAGACTTTAACTTGCTCAACAAGTTAAAGTCCTGCAAAGACATGAACCATCTGTTCACTCACCTGTTTTTCTCTCGGTTTTGAGGCATCCACTTAGGTGGAGCATGGTCTGTAATGAGTGTGAATGTTCTCCCTATCAGGAAGTACCTGAGAGCTTCTAATGCCCACTTGATCGCCAAACATTCCTTCTTGACAATGGTATATCTCTTCTCATGCTCAGTTTTTTACTCAGGTAAACTACAGGTTGCTCTTCCCCTCCCCTGACTTGTGACAACACCGCCCCTATGCCGAAATCAGAGGCATCAGTTTGCACAATAAACTGTTTTTGAAAGTCAGGTATTATTAATACCAGCTAGGAACAAAGCTTGCTTCAGTCTTTGGAAGGCCTACTCGGCTTCAGAAGTCCATTTGACCATGACTGAATCTTTACCTTTTGTAAGGTCAGACGAGAGGGCAGCAATAAACTGTCTATAGTAATCAGTTAAGCTCAAAAACGCCCTGACTTGTTTCTTGTTTGCTGGTCTAGGCCACTTCTGAATGGCCTCAATCTTGTTTATTTGAGGCTTAATAACACCTCGTCCAATTGTGTACCCCAGGTACTTTGCCTCTTCTTGTCCAATGGTACATTTTTTGGGATTTGCAGTCAAACCCGCTTCCCTAATAGAATTCAAGACCGCTTGAACCCTGGGTAGATGACTTTCCCAATCTGAGCTATGTAATATTACATCATCCAGATAGGCAACTGCATAGGTTCGATGGGGTTTTAAAGTTCTGTCCATCAGCCATTGGAATGTGGCTGGAGCCCCATGCAGACCAAAAGGGAAGAACTACGTACTGAAAATGTCCATCGGGGTGCTAAAGGCAGTTTTCTCTTTGGCCTTTTCTGTCAATGGCACTTGCCAGTAGCGCTTCGTCAAATCCAAAGTAGTGAAATATCTGCTATTACAAACATCAGATAGGGTAAATCCCAGTCTTTCCCATCCTGTGCCACCAATTTTTTAAGCATCCCTTTTAAGGTTTTGTTGAACTTTTCGACCAAGCCGTGCATCTGAGGATGGTAAACTGATGTACGCAAATGCGTTATTTTCAGCAGTTTACACAACTCTTTTGTGACCTTGGACAGAATGGGTGTCACCTGATCAGTAAGTAATTCTTTAGACAACCCTATTCTGGTAAACATAAGAAACAGTTCTTTTGCAATGGTTTTTGCTGAAATTTTCCTTAGAGAGATTGCTTCTGGGTAGTGGGTAGCATAATCAACAACAACCAGAATATGCTGGTGACTTCTAGAAGACTTAATAAGAGGTCCTTCCAGATCCATTGCAAGGGAGTTTCAATAATCGGCAACAAGGAACACAGCTTTTCCCAGCTGCTTCTAGAAGGTATATGACAGGAACCTGGGAGAAATGTATACTCCTTCTACCACTTTTCCCCTTGTCCTGTCACATATACAGTTTATATATATATATATATATATATATATATATATATTACAAAAATGCAGGGCACTCTGCACACAGCACAAGGACATATATTACTGATATAGTTAAAAACACCTAATATGATCTAGAATTTAGAGTTTCTTTGATATACACATTTGATCAAATAGTAAGAAGCCCACCTGCCACGACATGGCGACCTCATTCAGATGGAAACCTACACTAAATAAATATACCTCTCTTGGACCTGGAATAGGTCTACAGTGTGAACACAGGGCAACATACCCTGCTTGGACCAGAATAGGTCTACATTTTGAACACAGGGTGAGTAGGATCCAGAGCAAACTCCATTTCAAAATAGCCTACGGCAGATGGGGAGGTGAAAAATATATATACTCTATTCCAATTAGATAAACCTGTGCAATTACAAGGGAGTGCTAGTCAAACCAAGGAGGGAGCCACCCCTAACTATGTAAAAAGCAAAAAAGGGGTTAGTACTGCACATCCCAGTGTGAACAGGCTTATGGGCATTCCACCTCTAATGTTGTAAAATGTAATTAACTGCAGGGCCCTACTGGAGCATGTCTTCTTCATCTTCACTATCACAGATCTGTAGAGTGAGATGGCACCTGCTAAGAACGATATTTCTCCTAGTTCAAGTCTTCCTTCTCTTTTTGATGTGTTGAATGAGAACAACCAGCATTGTTTGAAAGTAGAGGAAGCAAAGGTGGAAGAGGAAGATGTGATTGTTGGTTATGGAGGTAGTAGTGGCAGGTGGGGTGCTACCGGTAGTTGTACTGGTAAGGGCACTAGGCAAGGTGTACAACAATCCCATTGACATGATCAGTCAGAAAAAAGTGAGGAAAACGATAACAATGTCGATGATGATTCTTTTTCAGACCTGGCAACTGGATCGGGTAACAAGGAAACATTAGAGGAACAGGGTGGTGGCAGTAGCGATAGTAACAATTCCAGCTATTGGACATCTCCAACATCTAAAAATAGTAGCAGACATGTTTTCAGTTATGCTGGCATTGGCTGCAGTAACTACATGCATTCATCTGCCATGTGGGAATTTATTTGTACATTGCCAAACGACAAATTCATGACAACATGAAAGAGCTGCAAGTAGAAAATTAGCTGTGGCCATGCAGGAACAAATGTAGGAACTACATCTCTCTGTAATGATATGAAAGGCATCACTAGCTCATTTAGCAACTTAGAATTGGCAGTGGTACTGGCAGGGGAAGTGAGCAAGACCATCCTATTCCTTCTCCCTATAATCTTTGTTGTAGGCAGGCCACATCCACACCAAGCACTTGGTTGTTGTTCTATAATCATCATCATCATCTGTGTTTCCTACTTCTCCTCCTCCATGCCTTCATCAGTCATCCGGCAGTTCTCCAACTTAACTCGCACCTGGCCAAGTTTCTGGAGGGGAGCAGTAAATGCTGTACCACTTAGTGGATTCCACTGAGATTTGCCAACTGATGGCATGTTCTCAACCTGGATGCAGGATACCTAGCCACCATTATTTCTCTAGGAAAGCTGCCCCTGCTTTATATCACCATGTGTCTGAAAATTTATCCTTTTCCTTGGATATGTCAGTGTGGGGAAAGGTACATTCCACATCTACATGTGGAGATCTATTATGGACAATGACAATACATGGCTTTTATGGCCCACTAGGTCAATATTTTGAGTGGCAGTGGCCTTAGTCCATAAACGCAACAAGGCCAGGTGCTAGTACCTCTCTGTTTGTGCAGACCCAGACCCATGCAGAGTCCATCCATCTCCCCTGGATCATCCTCTCTGAACAATTTCCCATACCCATGTTCACCAGGGCAAGTTGTCACTTTCACTCCCCTTTGTTTCTAGGGTATAAGGTAAAATACTTCTATGCGGTTTTACAGATGGATCCAACAAGCCACACAGCGGAGGAGCTGATCCACTTTATCCTGAATACATTGGATATCTCCTTACCAACTACCACTGGACAGTGTTGCAAGTGACAATTATGCATTTTCCCCGAATAGCGCATGTGCTAAATTTGGTAGTGCGCCATTTTGTTAACATATATAGCAGCTTAAAGGAGGTGCTGCTTATTTATATTAAACTGTTTGCACATTTCAGCAGTTCTTATGTGGCTAAAAACACCCTGCTGGACTTGCAGTGTCAAATGGTATGCCCTTGCACTGCCTCATCTGCATTGTTCCAACTCAATGGAATTTCACCTTGCACATGCTGAATCATCCATGTGAGCATCAGAAGGCAGTGAATGATTACTGCATGCAACAGACCACAGGGACAATGTGTGTAACACCCCAGAGTGGTGTTACCACTCCTACACCCTGCTGCTATCTTTATCTGCTAAACCAATGTCATCTTATGCACTTTCTGTCCAGGTCCTCCACCAATGTGCATTAACTATAATGTTGTGTAACTGTATTACATGTAGTGTGCCTGGTTCACCAGCAGGTGGCAACAAACTGGCAGAGTTATCTTAGATAGAATGGAACCTTCCATTCCATTAAAAATCCCCCTCTAGAGAGAAGTGGAGTAGTCCTGTCCCCTGCAGCTAAGGTGGGGACCACTTAGAACCAGTCCAGTTCTAGTTCTAGTGCTGATTGAGACTCCATCTTGGAACTGAGACTCAGACTACAGACAGAAGTGCAGCCCACCGAAGAAACAAAGATATAGTCAGCTTGCCCGCATAGCAGAGTTGAGTTTTGATGAAGCAGAGCTGAGTTTCCCTGCTAGTTTTTTGGTAAAGGCCTGCTGGAGCCAAGACAAAGCCTGAATCTGTTTGGAAAACTGTTTATTCAAGAAAGCTGCTGCTCAACTTCATCTCAAGGTCTAGACTCAAGTTATTCCTCAATACCTCAATTATTCCTCCTATTTATTGCATCGGAGCCAAAGTCTGGGGTCTAGCCGTATCCAGGTAGGAGCGCTATGACACACAATAAGACTCATATAGGGCTGCAACATACCACTCGGCACTCCTACACCTGGGACGAGAGATATAGAAGGTCCTAGGGGGAGACGTCACCATTGCATGTGTTATTTTGAGATCCACCATTGGAGGCTCATGAGGGAAGTGTGTTTCCTTCTGAAGTCTTTTGAAGAGGCCACCAAATTTGTCAGCAGGGGCAATTGCAGCATCAGTAATGTCATCCCTTTATTATATATCTTACAGGAAACATTTATACTCAGTAAATTAGGTATTGAAAATGAAGAACAACTTCCACCTCTTGGACACCATCACTACCCTCGGTTGATGCAAGAGGAACTGGAGGAGGATGAATAACTGGGCCACAGTCATAATGGTGAAGGACCTGGGCATTCTAGACTTAAAGAGGAGGAGGAAGAAGACTCTCCTTTGGATGCAGAGGGGGGCCTTGTTATGTCATAGCCAGGAGAGGAGACTGACCTTTATTTGTTTCAAGATGATAATGATGACGACGACCATGATGGCCAAGAAGACCATCCCTGGCAGGCCCTGGATCAATGCACTAACTAGCAACCATGGCAGGCTTCATGCTTTGCTGTTTACATAATGACAAGCGTATCAATAGCATGAAGCAGACGGATGCATTTAGACTCTTGCTATAAAGCTAAAATGTGAAAATTCTTCCCTGTCTTCCAAAGGAAGGCAAAATTGGCATATAATCAGAATAGGCTGTATACCTAGCTTTTAGGAAGACCACTGCAAGTGCTAGTTATATGTGTGCCCAGGTGGCCTCTGCCTACTTCCAGTCCACCTCACTCAATTTTTCATCTTGCAGCTGCAACCAGACCCACAGCTGGTAACTGAAACCCATTTTCTGCACAAGCTAGGGTGCTCCTGTATACCAGCAGATAACTTTGACCCCATGGAATTCAGAGCCACTAGGCTAGAGCAATGGCAGGAACTGTCACAGTTTGCAATGTGAGTTTTATCTTGTTCAACCTCAATAGTGGGTTGTAAGACCAAAGCGGGCCAAACTGTTGGAACTGTGGAAAAAGTACTTTTGTCAAAATGAATCAGGCACACACCATCGACTGATACCGCTGAATAGATCTGCCACTGCCTCTGTCTACTGTACCTGTACCATGTTCCATTTTTTACCACTGATACTGCCTGCTACTCAAAAAAACTATAGGCATAAACAAAAAGTGGTCATAGAAGACACAATCAATGATATATTCAAAAATAAATAAATAGTTTTATTAATTACAATGTTGTCCCCAGCATTATGTGTCTCTAGTTGGGGGGGGGGGGGTTCTGCCATCTGCCCCTGTCTCTACTTTTTATATCAGTACTTGTCTTTATATATTAGAGTAATTTAAAAAAAATATTTATTTATTTTTGAATATATCATTGATTGTGTCTTCTATGACCACTTTTTGTTTATGCCTATAGTGTTTTATATGGTCATGAATCTTCATCTGAGAACAATAATTTTTGTACGGTTATAACTATTGCGTTCTTTGTTTTCAGAAGTTCCTTCCTTCATGGATTACCAAAAAAAGAGATAAACAATGGATTTCTCAATTAAGCTCTATTTTTTGGTGATAAAACTGTGATTCTTGCTAAAGAGTTAAAATCAAAAATACATGATCTCTTACGAAAAAGGGTGAAAGTTTGGTGGAATAAAGCCGCATTGGAAATTTATTTACAAAAAACATCATTCCTAGGGGGTTACGCCTGCAGGTGTTCCCCACCATAGATGATGATGATACTTTTTAAATTGGGAAATGGGAAGAAGCTTTGACCAAATGTTCTAGAACATTGGTGGAACTATTAATTGGAGCGGACCGTAAGACACTTGAGAATTTGGAGAAAGAAATTAAGACAACTAGAGAAAAAATACAACAAATCTTGACAGTTAGTGAGGTGCAGGCATTTGAAAAGAATTTGGAACAAGAGATTGAAAAGTGGGAAAAAATAAGGTTCAGGATCTGAAAATAAAAAAAATTCTCACAGGATCTTGAGGATTTTCGTAAAACAACCGGGTATATTGCTGGCATAGTCGCAACAGCAGACCACATTCTAGATCTAGATCAAGATCTACCTCTTGATTCAACTCAGTTACTTCCATTTCATCTGAGGCAGAATGTGGACAGCTTGAATATTTCCTTGGGTTGTTGAACATGAATGATCTCAACATACGACTCACTTGGCACTATAGTCCAGTATGCATTGAATTTCTGGATATTTTGATAGAAAGAGATATTGATGGCTCAATCTCTACTGATGTTTATAGGAAAAAAACAGAGGTTAATTCTTTGTTACATGCCTCCTCTTCACATTACTACAAAGTCAAGGAAGATATTCCCATCGGACAATTTCTCCATGTTAAACGGATCTGCTCTAATGATAGTAAAGTCGAACGACCAGCACAAGATCTTACTACCCGATTCCAAGAGAGGGGATACAATAGGAGAACTATAAGGAATGGCTACCTCCGTGCTAAAAACTCCACACGTAATTTCTTGCTGGTAAGTAAGGAGAGAAACCGTATATTGAGCCATTCTTCATGGGCTAGATTTATCACAACATATAACTCTAGATGGCGAGAGATATGTCAGGTGTTGGGCAAACACAGACAGACAGACAGTGATTTGGTCCCCCTCTTGACAGAATTTCCTAGCATAACGTGGCGGAGATTTAAGAATCTCCGAGATATACTGACGTGTAGCCATTATGTTCCTAAACCCATTGGAAATACGTTTGGTAGCAGTGGTCCTAGGTGGGGCTTTTTTCCGTGTGGCCATTGCAGCATGTGTTGTTGCATGGTAAGATCCACACATTTTTATGATTCTTCAGGAAAAAAACAATTTAAGATCCTACATAATATCACATGCAACACACAGGCTGTGATCTATTATGCCACATGTCCATGTGGGCTTATTTATATTGGAATGACCACCAGAACGCTCAAAGTCCGCATCTCAGAACATATTAGTAAAATTCAGACAGCGGCTACAGTTCAGGATGTGGATAGATTGCAAACTATACTGCACCACTTTAAAGAATATCATAATTGTAACCCCAGGGGCTTTAAAGCTTTTGGCATCGATAGAGTCCGCTTAGGGGCAAGAGGTGGTGACATGAAAAGGGCACTATTACAGAAGAAGGTTAGGTGGATTGATACACTTAACACCTTTGGTCTCAATGTGGCGGTTAGTTTTAAACCCTTTTTGTAACCACAGTGTTTGTTGTTTGTTTTTTTTGTTTTTAAATCTTTGGTAGGGTTTATTTTATTTTCACTGTGTTTGTCATGATGGTTATTCTTGCGTTTATCTTTATATGCAGTTCAACTTATATACCATATTTCCTTGGTAGGAAGTGAGCTGAAAAAGGAATACATCCTCAGGCAGCGATGACTTGTGTTTTATCATCTTTGCGGGCGTTATCGTCATGAATCGTCAATCTTTGACGTTGAGCACAATATAGAAGAATTATATGCCTTCATATGATCTTTTTTATAATGTTAAAAACATAATTTTCATAAAAAATAAAAATGTGTATTTTAATTTTTTTTTCCTACTTGCTTTAATGCTATGTTGTTTGCTATAATAAGGATTTTTTATAAATTTATCACTTTCATGTTTTACACTTGCTTTTTGCAGTGATTGCACTTTTGAGTGTTCATATTATTGCAGTACCTGCATTTAGCAGTTTCTGTATCTTCTATATTTATTAATTGACATATATAAATTTATATACTAATCTTTTCACTTTAATCGCTTACTATTCACTGTTATCATTCACATTTTCTTTTTCCTATTAGTTTCACTCTTTTGCATTTCTTCTATTTTTGGTCCCTAACACCTTCTTTACATACAGAGGGGAAAAAAAAGTATTTAGTTAGCCACCAATTGTGAAAGTTCTCCCACTGAAAAAGATGAGAGAGGCCTGTAATTGTCATCATAGGTAGACCTCAACTATGAGAGACAAAATGAGAAAACATATCTAGAAAATCACATTTCTGATTTTTTAAGAATTTATTTGCAAATTATGGTGGAAAATAAGTATTTGGTCACCTACAAACAAGCAATATTTCTGGCTCTCACAGACCTGTAACTTCTTCTTTAAGAGGCTCCTCTGTCCTCCACTCATTACCTGTAGTAATGGCACCTGTTTGACATTATCAGTATAAAAGACACCTGTCCACAACCTCAAACAGTCACACTCCAAACTCCACTATGGTGAAGACCAAAGAGCTGTGGAAGAACACCAGAAACAAAATTGTAGACCTGCACTAGGCTGGGAAGACTGAATCTGTAATAGGCAAGCAGCTTGGTGTGAAGAAATCAACTGTGGGAGCAATAATTAGAAAATGGAAGACATATAAGACCACTGATAATCTCCCTCGATCAGGGTATCAACGCAAGATCTCACCCCTTGGGTTCAAAATGATCACAAGAACGATGAGCAAACATCCCAGAACCACACGGGGGGACCTAGTGAGTGACCTACAGAAAGCTGGGACTAACGTAACAAAGGCTACCATCAGTAACACGCTACGCCGCCAGGGACTCAGATCCTGCAGTGCCAGACGTGTCCCCCCTGCTTAAGCCAGTACATATCCGGGCCCATCTGAAGTTTGCTAGAGAGCATTTGGATGTTCCAGAAGAGTATTGGGAGAATGTCATATGGTCAGATGAAACCAAAGTAGAACTGTTTGGTAGAACCACAACTCGTCGTGTTTGGAGGAGAGTGAATGCTGAGTTGCATCCAAAGAACACCATACTTACTGTGAAGAGACCAGGATGACTGATCCGTGTACATGAAAGAATGAATGGGGCCATGTATCGTGAGATTTTGAGTGCAAACCTCCTTCCATTAGCAAGGGCATTGAAGATGAAACGTGGCTGGGTCTTTCAGCATGAAAATGATCCCAAGCAGACCGCCAGGGCAACGAAAGAGTGGCTTCGTAAGAAGCATTTCAAGGTCCTGGAGTGGCCTAGCCAGTCTTCAGATCTCAACCCCATAGAAAACCTTTGGAGGGAGTTGAAAGTCCGTGTTGCCCAGCGACAGCCCCAAAACATCACTGCTCTAGATGAGATCTACATGGAGGAATGGGCCAACATACCAGCAACAGTGTGTGCCAACCTTGTGAAGACTTACAGAAAACGTTTGACCTCTGTCATTCCAACAAAGGATATATAACAAAGTATTGAGATTAACTTTTGTTATTGACCAAATACTTATTTTCCACCATAAATAAATTCTTTAAAAATCAGACAATGTGATTTTCTGGATTTGTTTTCTCATTTTGTCTCTCATAGTTGAGGTCTACCTATGATGTCAATTACAGGCCTCTCTCATCTTTTTAAGTGGGAGAAATTGCACAATTGGTGGCTGACTAAATACTTTTTTTCCTCACTGTATATCTGATTGCTGCTCTCTGGTATGTTGAACGCATGGTGCACATGCACTGACTTTCTGTCGATCCTTCCATACTACAGCAGTCATGTGACCTCTCGCATCATTGTATGCGAGATGTCACTTCCGGACATGCACAGTGGGGATCGTCTGGTGCCATCATTGCATCCATGCGTTCTGTTCAATTCATCAATTTATTAGCTGCATTATAGTATTCACATACTGTATACATATATAAACCCTCCTTTTTCTTGTGAGGTACATATCCTGAGGAAGCCAGGTTGACGAAACGCGTAGAGGTGGTCCTTATACACTGGGGTCCTTTTCTGTTTGCTGGGGTCTGCATTCACCATGTCTACCTCATCTACAGGTGTTATATTATGAGAATACACTCTTGATCTGATGCTTTATTTATAATCCTGTGGATATTTTTTGTTTATCTACTTTGCTGTATTGATCTGTAATCTATATGCTGTGCTGCCTTCAGTATTTGGCCATTATCTTATTTATTATCTGGCTATTGTTATAACTTTCACTTGATGATTATTATTATATGCTTAGAAAGTTTTGCATTTATTGTTATTTACTCCTTTCTGGCCATATATGGAAGTAGTGCAGTAAACTCTGTATCCAGTGTTATTTACATCTTTCTGGCTACAGACTGTGTATGTATATATGTATGTATGTATGTATGCATATATATATATATATATATATATATATATATATATATATGGATGTAGTATAACTGTTGTCCCCAGCATTATGTGTCTCTAGTTGTGGTGTTTTTTTCTGCCATCTGCCCCTGTCTCTACTTGTCTTTATATATTAGTGTAATTAATAAAAACTATTTATTTATTTTTGAATATATCATTGATTGTGTCTTCTATGACCACCTTTTGTTTATGCCTATAGTGTTTTATATGGTCATGAATCTTAATCTGAGGACAATATTTTTTGTATGGTTGCTACTTAAAAAAAACCATAGTGTTACCAAATAGCCAGATGTGGTACAAAAAAGCCAGAATCTTCTCCTATAGTTTGGTTCAACACATTATTCTATACTGTACTGCCACTAATGTTGCCACAGCTACCATCACATTGTGCTATGTCACCCTGTTGGTGCTACGCTGTCTGTCTAGCTATATATCTATCTATATTAAAAAAAAAGGGTCATCATGTGAAAAAAAACTATTGCCATTTTAGTGTCACATCTGCTCGAAAAATTGATAATTTTGTGTGGCTTTTTTAAAAAGTCAATTCTTTGTCACTTTTCAATTGGCAGGCACACTGACAGTGTACTGCAATTTTTTCTTCAAATTCTGTAGTTACCACTGCCACAATATTAGCATAATAACAGCTAAATAAAGCAAAAAGCCCAACATTGCTTCTTCCAGTTCCAGAACCATGTTGGTGTGGCATTTTGCTCCCATAAAGGGATATTTTTGGCAGCTTTTTTTTTTTTTTTAAAGCCACTTCCTTTTCTGCACTTTTTACCAGCACCAGGCACACTGCCACATGTTTTTTTTCAAAAATGTCAAGCATGTTGCGCTTATAAGTCCCCAAAATGGATTAATTTTTCTATAAGGCTAATGCATTTTCCAGTATAATCATCTACTGTGTATAAAAATAAAAAGACACAAGAACTGTACAAATATTATTTAATATGCCATATACACAGGAACTATTCATTTGCATTTACAGCTATTCTCTATTAGTGACATTTAGACTGTTAGATTTCTCTGAGTTACACTGAAATTGTTCAAATCAAGAGGGAGTAATTCTAATCATGCATGCTGATAAGCATGATACTGAAGGTTTGACTTTATTTTGTAAATGTTTAAATAGAAATATGCTAATATTAGATAATTTGTGCATGAAGCAAAATTAGTAACCATCAGATAAATAGTATTTTACTAGCAAAAATACTATTTATATTTGTATTATAATATGTAAATGTAGAGAAGTGGTAGACTAAAAGAGAAGGTAGTTTTTTTCCCATTATGGTTCAACAAAAAATTGAGCACAATTTTGACTCTTTGATCCCACAGCATTAATATCCTCTTACGAGGTCACTGTTCTTCACAGCTGGCACCGGACACCAATCTTCGCTTGGGCCAAGGGCATTGTGAGTCTTTTTGGGATTCCACCAGCAGCTCACATTGAATTCCCATGTGGCTCTGTACCACACCCCCTTGTGCTGTAACTGTTGTAGCCACCTCTTCCCTTGGCATTGAAGGGCCAGTGGTAGAGTCTTCTCCTGGGAGCACACTCTCTCTACTGCCCAAGTCCAGAGTTCTTGGGGCCCTGGCATAAGACAATACTCTTGCTTCTAGCCCTCTTCAAAATCATAGACCACTATGGGCTTCCCATTCTTTCAAAAGGGCTAGTTTGTGATCTGAAAGGGCCAGCCTGGTCTATCAGCAACATCCAATGAAAGACCACTTTATTGTGGGTATTTCAGTCCTTCAGGAAGCCACCACCACAGGTCGTAGAGAATTATGATTCCCTTGATCAGGCCCAACCTTTAGCAGCCCTGGCTGTCCTTCCTTCCCACGCTTGCTCTTCTTTAAACTGCCATAGATTGTATGCATCTCGCTCACAGTCAGCCTTTTCAGTATGATACTGATGCCTCAGCACCTCAACTCCCATTGCCTGTAACAGGCACTAGGGCTTCTTGGCCATCTTCACCAGAGGGACAGTGACCCCGCAGCAGAGGAACAGTGCACAATATGACACTCCCCTGGCCATGCCCAGCACCACAATCCTCTGAAGAACTGTCTGGTCTGCTATTCTTCCTTGCCTCAGGCTGACCAGGCTTTGCATGCAGACCTCCGATCCAAGCCGCCATTCCTCTCTGGCAAGTTGGAAGTTGGAGTTGGGCCTTTAAATACCATGCCCCTTCTCACCATGTCTTGGCAACTACTGACATCAGAGTATCGTACTTCATGAGTGCAACACACAACATCTGCCACAGTGTAACTCTTAGGCGCAATTTATATACAGGTACTCAACAAATTCAAAACACCAAAGAAAAAAGTACCTAGAATCAATTAATTACATGTACTATATTATCAAAAATATCATCTATTAGAAAATAAATACAAAAATACAAATATACACAAAAGACCTGACTGGCAAAGATGGAACAGCACATAGACCACAGTAAATGTCCAATCTTCAACAATCCTCTCCACATTCAATAAATAAATAAATTTAAAAAATCATGTCTATAAAGTGCAAAAATGACTCACCAGGGTTAAATATATATGAACATATGATATCAAATAAATAACAAAATTCATTTAAATATATAAATTACCTGATATAAATCACCTTATATTCATATCTCCCTATATAGCAATAATGATGTATATAATAGAGAGATTTATACAATTCATATGGTTGTATATACAAATAAATATATCCCTATACACACGTGGACAAAGTTGTTGGTGCCCCTTGTTTAATGAAAGAAAAACCCACAATGGTCACAGAAATAACTTGAATCTGACAGAAGTAGTAATATATAAAAATTCTATGAAAATGAACAAATGAAAGTCAGACATTGCTTTTCAACCATACTTCAACAGAATTATTTTAAAAAGAAAACTCATGAAACAGGCCTGGACAGAAATAATGGTACCCTTAACTTAATATTTTGTTGCACAACCTTTTGAGGCAATCACTGTAAACCAACGATTCCTGTAACTGTCAATGAGACTTCTGCACCTCTCAACAGGTATTTTGGCCCACTCCTCATGAGCAAACTGCTCCATTTGTCTCGGGTTTGAAGGGTGCCTTTTCCAGACGGCATGTTTCAGCTCCTTCCAAAGATGCTCAATAGGATTTAGGTCAGGGCTCATAGAAGGCCACTTCAGAATAGTACAATGTTTTCCTCTTAGCCATTCTTGGGTGTTTTTAGCTGTGTGTTTTGGGTCATTATCCTGTTGCAAGACCCATGACCTGCGACTGATACCAAGCTTTCTGACACTGGGCAGCACATTTCTCTCTAGACTCCCTTGATAGTCTTGAGATTTCATTGTACCCTGCACAGTTTCAGGACACCCTGTGCCAGATGCAGCAAAGCAGCCCCAGAACATAACGGAGCCTCCTCCATGTTTCACAGTAGGGACAGTGTTCTTTTCAAGATATGCTTCATTTTTCCATCTGTGAACATAGAGCTGATGTGCCTTGCCAAAAATTTCGATTTTTGTCTCATCTGTCCATAGGACATTCTCCCAGAAGCTTTGTGGCTTGTCAACATGTAGTTTGGCAAATTCCAGTCTGGCTTTTCTATTATTTGTTTTCAACAATGGTGTCCTCCTTGGTCGTCTCCCATGAAGTCCACTTTGTCTCAAACAACGACGGATGGTGCGATCTGACACTGATGTTCCTTGAACTTGAAGTTCACCTTTAATCTCCTGAGAAGTTTTTCTGGGCTCTTTTGTTACCATTTGTATTATCCTTCTCTTTGATTTGTCATCAATCTTCCTTCTGCAGCCACGTCCAGGGCGGTTGGCTACAGTCCCATGGATCTTAAATTTCTGAATAATATGTGCAACTGTAGTCACAGGAACATCAAGCTGCTTGGAGATGGTCTTATAACCTTTACCTTTAACATGCTTGTCTATAATTTTCTTTTTAAGCTCCTGAGACAACTCTTTCCTTCGTTTCCTCTGGTCCATGTTGAGTGTGGCCCTATATACAGGCCCACTGACTGATTACAAGATTGTAGACACCTGTGATGCTAATTGGTGGACACACCTTGATTTAACATGTCCCTCTGGTCACATTATTTTCAGGGGAACCATCATTTCTGTCCAGGCCTGCTTCATGAGTTTTCTTTTTAAAAAATTCTGTTGAAGCATGGTTGAAATGCAATGTCTGACTTTCATTTATTCATTTTCATAGAATTTTTATATATTATTACTAGAGATGAGCGAATTTCTCAAAAGTTCGATTCGGCACTTCTATTGAAAGTTCCCAAAAATTTTGCTTCGATCCGAATTACTTCACGGTGAATATCGCTAAAAAACACCTATTTTTTCAGAGAGCCTGTATAGTGGAGTAGAATACTGTGCCTTTCAGTAACACGCATAGGGAGCCTACTGTTGTAGTCAAAATACTGTGAGTCCGAATGACACGCACATGACAGGCGTCGCTCTTAGAATCGATGCACACTTCACTTATTTGGACAGTTACGGGGCCAAAACTGACCATCTAACTCAAGTGTGAACCTAGCCTTACAGGTCCATGTTAGTTCCCAGTAGAAAGAACCGTGCAGAGACCCAACATCCTACTGTAGAGTGAAAGAGCGCACTCCTTTACACCGTCGTCTGTCTATTCCACATATATGTCTACAGAGTGGCAAGGCCACATATTGTGGAGGTGGCATCAGCATGAGGAAGCCATACAGTGACCCAGTGGTAGCGGCATTAGGAGGACATACTGTGACCCAACAGTGGCTGTGGCTTGTCGAGGCCATACAGTGACCCAGTGGCAGTGGCATGAGGAGGCCATACAGTGACCATGTGGCAGCAGCATGAGGAGGACGCAGAGTAACCCAGTGGAAACAGCATGAGGAAGCCATACAGTGATCCAGTGGCAGCGGCATGAGGAGGCCATACAGTGACCCGGTGGCAGCGGCATGTGGAGGCCATACAGTGACCCAGTGGAAACGGCATGAGGATGCCATACAGTGACCCAGTGGCAGCGGCATGAGGAGGCCATACAGTGACCCAGTGGCAGCAACATGAGGAGGGCATACAGTAACCCAATGGCTGCGGCATGAGGAGGGCATACAGTGACCCAGTGGCAGCAACATAAGGAGGCCATACAGTGACCCAGTGGCAGCGGCATGAGGAGGCCATACAGTGACCCAGTGGCAGCAACATGAGGAGGGCATACAGTGACCCAGTGGCATGAGGAGGGAATACAGTGACCCAGTGGCAGTGGCATGAGGAGGGCAAACAGTGACCCAGTGGCTGTGGCATGTGGAGGCCATACAGTGACCCAGTGGCATGAGGAGGGAATACAGTGACCCAGTGGCAGCAGCATGAGGAGGACGCAGAGTGACCCAGTGGAAACGGCAGGAGGATACCATATAGTGACCCAGTGGCAGCAGCATGAGGAGGCCATACAGTGACCCAGTGGCAGAGGCATGAGGAGGGTATACAGTGACCCAGTGGCTGCGGCATGAGGAGGGCATAAAGTGACCCAGTGGCAGTGGCATGAGGAGTACACAGAGTGACCCAGTGGAAGCAGCATGAGTGACCCAGTTCCTTCTCTGTGTGACTTTGTTCACCCAGGCAAACAAGGTGTAGAACAGTGTGACACCGTTGTGCCCTACACATGTGGTATGCTGGAGGAGCACTGTGAATTGTCCCTGAAGTGGAGGCTGAGGAAACAGTGGAGGATGAGGTGGACATTGTTGCAAGGCCAACGGTGTCAGAACGTGGAAGCAGCGCCACCTGGCCAATTTGCTGGTGACAAGGTGACAATGTGAAGTTGGCAGCAGCATGAGGAGGGATACCTGAGGTGATAGAATCTGATAGAGGTACACATTTCACAGGTGAGATAATGAAAGAAATAATGTCTGCATTAGGGATTGAGCAAGCTTTCCACACACCCTACCATCCTCAGAGTTCAGGCAAAGTTGAAAGGTTGAATGGTACACTCAAGTTGAAGATTCAGAAAGCCATGGCAGATACAAGAAAGCCCTGGCCCGAATGCCTGTCCTTAGCCTTATATTCAGTAAGGACTACCCCTAACAGGAGAACAGGGTTATCACCATTTGAGATATTGTTTGGAAGTGTGCCTAGGTTGAGGTTGTATTTTCCTCAGACTTTACAACTCAATTATGACAGCACTGCCAGCTATGTTCAGAGCTTGTGTCAAAGACTGAAAGTAACACATAAACAAGTGTTCTCTTCTATTCCAGACACTTCTGATTTTTCAGGGACACATAGCCTGCAGCCTGGCGATTGGGTGTTTGTAAAAAGACACGTCAGAAAAACCCTTGAACCTAGATTTGATGGCCCTTTCCAAGTACTGTTGACAACTGCCACTTCGGTCAAACTAGAAGGAAAGCCTAACTGGATACACGCTTCTCATTGTAAAAAGGTCCTTGAACCTGAGCAAGGATGAAGAAATGGACATTATTCGTTTTGTGCCTTCTAAGAGGACTCACAGTGAGACCTGGAAATCCCTTCAGGGAATTAAAGAAGTGATTTTTGGGCACCTTGGGTCATAGAAAGAACAGTACACAACACTTCCTGGGAACATGCACACCTATTTGTAGAGGGAGACAATCACACGTGTAAAGAGATACCCGGGAACATAGAGTGTGTGAATGAGATGGTTGAAGAAGGGCTTTACAGGAAAAAGAACTTTTCATTTGTTTGTGGAAATTGAGACCTGGGGTACTGTGGAGCACTGGGTAAACTACCCTCTTGGTGTATGCTAAAGAATGTATCTGGCTTTGTGGATCTTGTGCACAAACTTATTACACAACACTCAGCCTTATTCGATTTACCTCCTCAGATGTATTGGGCATGTGGCAGCAGAGCGTATAAGTGGTTACCAGTAGGAGTGAAGGGCACATGTACAATAGTAAGACTTACTCCTGCTACCTTTGTTGTTGATAAATTAAATACGAAATCCATACCTAAACACACTTTGTACAAGAGAGTTGCAGACAACACCCCTAAGAAAAGTGGTAGACCTCACTTGGTACAGTCAAGCACTGGGAATAAGATAGTAAGCACAATACTCATATATCCTATGATAATACAGATGTGGGACAAGCTAGTGCAAAGTACTGACTATCTCGATGATCAAATATGGGAAATTCTGGGGATACTTAATACCACTATTGCAGTACAGAATCAATTGATAATAGTCACTAATCAACACACATTGGTATTAGACTATATAACTGAAGTTCAGGGAGGAATGTGCCAGATAGTGGGACCTACATGCTGCCACTACATTGACCCAGAAGGCAACATCAAAGAAAAACGAAAATTGGAGGAAGTATACAGGCTAGGAGAAGAGTATGAGAGGATGAATGTTCAGAACAAAGATAGTTGGTGGTCTGAAGCATTTTCATTCTTAAATCCAGTCAATTGGTTTAAAGGTATAGGTGGGTGGGTGGCAGGATTGATCCAGATGGTCATACAAATAGCAATGATTATATTACTGATATATTGCTTTGCAGAAATCGTTTTAATTTGTATTAATCACTGTAATCGAGATAAATATAAGTGGTAGACACCTAATGACAACTCCAATGGGGAATCCAGCTGGACTGGCACCTAAAAGGTGAATGTACTCATTGGAAAAGTTATTAGATGTCTAAAATGGGGGAGAATGTAAGGGTTAAACATGTTTTACTTGCTAAAATATATATTTATATATATATTGATAAGAAAAACAAAGGGAACAAAAGAGTGTAGTAAGCTCATTATGTGTTCTGGACCACATGTCTGCACAGGATGTAGGCATGCTTATGTTTATGTTGCAAAGAAGCTAATCTTTGACCCCAGATGTCATGTGGCCTTTTGCTGACCTTAAGAAATGTCCCTGTTTGACGCACAACCCTCAGACTGGTTTAAACCGATTTTGGGATAGCGAAATTCTAAGACCAAGTTTGGGCATCGTGTCATGTGATTGATGTATAACTGTGTTTCCTATATAACCTTGCTCTGACAATCAATAAAACAAAGCATTCAAAACATGATACTCTCAGTGTCAGCTTGTTTGTTTCCCGAGCTCGTAACTTCTTATCAATTAGGACTACGGCAACATAATCCAGGGGTCTTAGTCCCCACCCTAACATAAGTAATGAGCAGCAGTATAATGGCAGTGAGTGCTGCAATGTGAATTATTTTGCAAATTCTTACTGTAAATGAGCCTGCAGCCACCCCAAATTCTTCTCTCAATTCCTCCCTATGCTTTCCCTACAGTTCTAAGGCTCAGCCTCTTTACCTGAACTTCGGTATGTTTTCTAAGTCTTTCCCTAGCTCCTGCCGATGGCTGTCCCTACAGTGAGAGCGATGTGGAATGACTGTACCTAAAATGGCCGAGGATTTTTATAGGGCTGTGACATCACAGGTCCTGCTGGCTGCTGATTAGCTGCATGCTTGGCATTGTGGGTGATCCCGCGCTCCCAGAGTCCCTTCCCCCCCCCTTGTCCTAACATGTGCGGCGGCCATTTTAAAAAAAAAAAAATTTAAAAATGCGATTTGATGCATCGAATCGGAATCGTGGCGAATCGAAGATTTCCTGAAATTCGGATGGAATTCCACTTCTGCAGTATCGATTCGCTCATCTCTAATTATTACTTTTGTCAGATTCAAGTTATTTCTGTGACCATTGTGGGTTTTTCTTTCATTAAACGAGGGGTACCAACAATTTTGTCCACGTGTGTAATATACTAGTGACAAGCCCTGCCACCTGTGGATCTCACCTTAAGCATTAGCAATCCTAGGCAACATGGTGGTCGCCATGCGCTGTCAGTCTTCAGATGCCTCAATCTGACCGAGGCATTAAAAGGGTTTATGACTACAATTAGAGAAAGGCGAACCTGTGAAGATTCGTTTTGTTTCAGGCACGGGTGGTTTGGTCCAAAGATTTGTTTCAGGATATAAAAGATCACTATGAACCAGAGCTTAAATTGGCCTAAAACATAGTGTACGAAACAGTCAGGGTTCCTAGGACTCTATTTTAACTCTCTAGGTCTCTAAGGCAAAAAAAAGTTGAGATTATGTCAAGGTGATAGTAACATGTATGTCTATTGGAAAGTGGATGTTAAGCAGTAGATAAAAACTCTTTAACCCTACACTGTGCTGCCACTTTCTTTTACACATTTCAATGATCCAAAAATCAGCCTCTTTTTAGAGGAAGGTGCTCTTACCAATGTTTATTAATGCACACATGGTGGGTATATTGAATAATGCAATGGTTTTATTTAAAACTTAGCCCATTTTGGGTACTTGTACAACAGGCTTGATTTTATGAAAAAATATTTGTGGCAGTGTGTCGCTTTTATGCATTTTAACATTTAAAGCGCTCCAAAAATTACTCTCTTATGTGTAAAGTTGCTTGCCCATTGTTTGTTAGACACACATTGTGGTTATATTGCAAAAAGCAATTGTTTTGTAAGTCATCAACAAGCTTGTTGTTATTTGGAAGACAAATATGTGGCTGTGAGTCACTTGAAAAGTGACGAAGAACTGGCTTTTCAAAAAAAAACCGCTGCTGAAAATTATCCTTTTATGCGAGCAGAATGCTGCTTCTACATAGCATTAGTATTGGAAGAAGCAATGGTGGGGGTTGTCTGTTTAATTTTGTTGTTACTATGCCAACAGTGTGGTAGTGGAAAGTGATAACTACAGAATTTCAAGAAAAATTTGTAGCACGCAGTCAGCATTCCTGCCAGTTGAAAAGTGATAAAGAATTGACTCTATTAAAAAAAGCCACCAAAAATGATCCCTTTATGCAGCACCAAGGCGTGATAATTACAGAATTTCAAGAAAAATTTGTGGCACACAGTCAGTATGTCTAACCTGCCAGTTGAAAAAGCTAGAATTTCTTCTGAAATTAAAAGGATTGTATCACAATGAGATCAACCCTTGTGAGCCAGAAAAGAACCTAGATTATCTTGCAGGACATCCCTGTATGAGAGCAAATGCCACAGGGACATAGTGTTAGCAGAGAGACAATTTACAGAATTTCAAGAAAGATTTGTGGCACGTTATCATCATGCTGGGCCTACCAGCTGAAAAAGTTAGAATATCTTCTGAAATGGAAAGGTTTCTATGACCAGGAAAACAACTTGGGAGCCAGAAAAATTCCTGGATCATCCTGGCAGTCATCCCTATATAGGAGCAAGTGGCACAACAGCATTGGTGGAGTCACAATTTACAGAATTTCAAGAAACATTTGTAATAAAGAATTGACTTTATAAAAAAAAAATGCCTGCCAGCTAAAAAAGTATAGCCACAACTATTTTACTTTTGGAGAGGATCTATACCTACAGTGAATGGGAACTTCAATGGGGACCAGATGTGCACCCCAGTATGCAAATCTCTTTATGGCAGAACTGGAAGGAGCATATTTGTCAACATGCACTACCAAACCTATGATTTACATTTGTTATATCGATGATATCCTTGTCATCTGGACTGCAGGTGAGGAGGCCCTACTTCAATTCCATAATGACTTCAATGACTTTCACCCTACCATCAACCATCATTAAACTTAGCTATTCAAAGAGTGAAATCCACTTAATGGATACCACAATATACATTAAAAACCACTGGCTACTCACATCAATATACCACAAACCCACAGACAGAATGGCCTACCTGAGAAAAGACAGCTTCCACCCCAAGCACACAAGACAATCTATTATTTACAGCCAGGCTATACAATACAATCGTATTTGCTCCGACAAAGCAGACCTTGACAAGCACCTCCAGAATCTGAGGACAAAACTTCTCCAATTGGGATACAAACCAAAAGTGACGGACAACCAATTAAACAAAGTGGCAGCCATTAACAGAGACAGTCTGCTCACATATAAAGAGACCCAGAAAGAAGCCCGAGTGCCCCTAATTATCACCTACAACCCACAGCTGGAGATCCTATGAAGGATTGCCAAGGAGCTCCAACCTGTGCTACATAGGGACAACAGACTTATAGACATATTTCCAGTCCCCCCTCTCCTTTCCTTTCGACAACCACCAAACCTGAGGCGTATTATTGTCCAGAGTGCCCTGAAGGCCCCAACTGTAAATGGCACCTCACCTTGCCTGCAAAACAGGTGTAAGACTTGCAGGCACATCCACACCACTGACAGTGTACCTATCCCACAGTCACAACAGGTGCACAGAATTAGGGGGACATTTTCCTGCAGGTCTTCCAATGTGGTGTATCTCATAATGTGTGTGCAATGTCCCACCACAGGCCTCTATGTGGGGGAAACAGGGCAGAGACTTAGTCAGTGCATGAACTCACACAGATTCAACATTAATAACAGCAGAACAGATCTCCCAATGGCCGCAAATTTCTCTGGAGAAGACCACTCTTTTGAAGATTTGCGGATTGTGGTTTTAATGGGACATTTTAAGACGCAGAGGGAGAGAAAGGAATGGGAATATAAGTTAATGCAAAAATTTCAAACTCTGCAATTTGGACTTAATATTCATGCCAGTTTCATGTCACACTATGTATGAACTGTGAGGGTCACAAATCACCACCTGATTGCTAACAGATAACAGATCCCTCCGTCACGCCCCAGAAATTTTCCAGACTGTTTATTTCCTGACCTGTTGTAAATAACTTCTCTACTTATATTGCATTTTGTTATTCCAAGATCCTTTGAAGATCCATGTCTTGTATGTGTATAAAAAGTCTGTGAATTTTCAGTTTCTTGTATTACACCATGTCTGAAGAAGAGAACTAGAACTCTCGAAAGCTTACTATCAAATATACTCAGTTAGCCTCTAAAAGGTATAGCCTGATTTCTTCACTCTTCCACTACTTTCTATGGCTAACACGGTACAACATTATACTACTAACGACAGAGGAGGAGGAAGAAAAACTCACAAAACCATTTTTTCACAGAATTCAAATAATTCATCTTTATTCTCAGGAAGTACCACAACCCTGAGGCTACTAATAGGGCTGCCAAGACCAGAAGTGTGGTAAATTATATATTGCAAGAACAGAGGTGGAGAAATACACAGAACACTGACTCAACATTTGTGTTTTACTGCTTTAAAAATGTTATCTTTATTCTCAGGAAATACCACAACTCTGAGGCTACTGGAGAGGCTGTCACGCACAATTTTATTGTTAGTATACCTGCTATGCTGAATGGTATGACAGTAGGACAGTTGTTTTATTTTACTGCTTATATAAAACAATTCTGAGTTTTTACAAAAAACTCTAGTTGAAGAAAGTTAGCAAATGAAAATAGTGTGTTGTATACAGTGTACAGAGTATACAACACACTGTGTGTTTCAGTTCTGTTTTTTTTTTGTATTGTGAGACGGTGACAAGCAGAGTACTGGAGTCCCGCTATATCAGCGGGTCTTGAGTAGGCTTCAGCCCCAGGTGTAGGTCCCAGGCTCGTTACTGGCCCTTAAAGGCCTACAGAGCCTGCACTTCAGGGCAGATCCTAGGAGTGAGAGGAGGCATCTGGGTCTGTACTGCTGTACTGTGTCTGGTGAGACCTAACTCTGCTGTTATGTTTGTCCGTGTGGCTGGAAGTAAGCCACACGTATAGTTATCTGCATTTTATACTAGTTAGTGCTCGGACGAGCAGGAATTTTGTTTTGCCTTTTGCCTGAAGTTAAGGCTGTATTTTATTTTGCTCATGTTTTTTTTACCTGACATGAAGGTTTATTTATTTTGCTGTTTTTTGTTTTTTAAAATAAACCTATATGGACCAGAGCTTTGTGTCCCTGTCTCTGACTGGTTGGGTCCGCGCCTTTGCTGCTACCGAGCTACCTCCCCCACATATGGTGCTTCGGATGCGGGCAAACCCAATTTAAAGAGACATACACTCATTTTTTTTTCTCTCCTATGTCCTGGGTGAAGACTGCAGGAAAGATTAAAAAGGAGACTGCCAGCATGGAGGACTTTGTGAAGCAGTTTGGGCAGGTCATCCTACAGCAGCAAGCCCAGGCACAGCAGCAGCAAATTCAGGTAGAAGCTAAGAGGCGACAACAGCAAGCCCAAGTACAGCAGCACGAGATGAACTTGCTGCTAATGGAGAAGCTGACACTGCTCAGCCAGGCTTAGGTCGACCAGAGGATGGCAGGCAAGTGTACTGGTGCCAGAGAGACCCAGAACGTACAGACTGCTGCCCGAGCTGCCATATGGAGTACGCTACAAAAGATGACGTCCACAGACGACATGGAGGCATATCTTCGAGTGTTCAAACGAGTAGCTGAGTGGGAGAAATTACCAAAGGATCAGTGGGCCAATGTAGTGGCACCTTTTCTCATGGGGGAACCTCAGAAGGCCTACTATGACCTGTGTGAACAGGAGGCTAAGGACTACTCCAAGAAGAGAGATGAGATTTTGGCACGTCTCGGTGTGAACATGCATGTACGTGCTGAGAGAGTGCACCACTGGACTTTCTCTGAGAATCTCCCACCCCGATCCCAGATGCATGATCTAATTTATCTGGTAAAGAAGTGGCTTCAGCCTGAGGAGGCCACGCCGGCACAGATGGTGGAGACAGTGCTACTTGACAAGTACACCATATGGCTTCCACCTCAGATCCAGCGCTGGGTTGGACAAGTGGGACCTACAACGGCTGACCAGCTTGTGTGTTTGGTGAAACGGTACTGAGCCACTGAGGAGCTACTGCAGATGTCTCCCAGACCTGTTAACCCCAAAATGGGTAAGACTTTACCAACTACTGTGGGGGTGAGAAAGGTTGTGATGGGAGGACGCTCAGAGAGGGAACAGGCAGCAGGGACTGTGAACTCTAAATCCAGATCTCAAAATGGAGACCCATACCGTCTCAGATGTTGGCGGTGCCATGAACTGGGTCATGTTGCTGCCCACTGTCCCCTGACGACTGAGCCCATAGACTGCAGCAGTTCCAGGCAGATGTCCCTATTTGCTCAACCCGCTTGTGCGGCAGAAACTGCGACTGAACCGCAGATGTGTACTGTGATTGTGGCAGGGCATACTGTTTTGGCTCTCCTGGACTCTGGGAGCCTGTTAATCCTGCTGCAACATGATCTGATCGACCCTGCACTGTACAGTGGACATACTATTGGGGTCTTGTGCATACATGGTGAAACTAGAGAGTATTCTGTTGTAGAGGTCACCATAAAAACTACCTCTGGTACAGCCTTTCCCAAAGTGGGCGTGGTTAAATCTCTGTTCCATAGTGTGATCATACGGAGGGATTTTCTTCTGTTATGGGATATGTGGAAAAAGCAGAGGCTACCATGTCCTAAAAATGCTATTATTGGTGATGTCTTGCCTTAGGTTAACCCTGAATCCTTTGATCCTGACATGGAAACACCAGCTATGGGGGTGACCCAAGATGGTAATAATTTTCCACTGTCCGTGTTAGCTGGTGATACTGAAGGTCAGGAGGTTGTTTCTGAGATGCCTGAGCTCGAGGTGTCCCGTGACAATTTTGGGACTGCTCAAATTAGAGATCCTAATTTTTCTCATGCCAGGGAAAATGTAAAGGTGGTAAATGGTGAATCTCAGTATCCAGGGGCTGATACGGAGTTCCCCTATATGTCCATGAACCAGGACCTGCTGTGTAGGGTAAACCAGATACAGGGAGAAATTGTTGAACAATTGATGGTGCCCCGACCCTATCAAAGAGTGGTTTTAGATTTGGCACATAAGCATGTGTTAAGAGGACACCTGGGGTACGAAAAGACCAAAGAGCGCATTATACAGCGTTTCTATTGGCCAGGACTTGATAAACAAATACAAGAGTATTGTAACTCCTGCCCACAGTGTCAACTAACTGCTCCTGAGTCACACTTCAGGAGTCCTTTGGTACCCCTACCTATTATAGAGGTACCATTTGAAATAGTGGCCATGGACTTGGTAGGTCCTATTGTAAAGTCTGCTAGGATTCATCAGTATATACTAGTGGTGTAAGATTATGCTACACGATACCCTGAGGCCGTAACCTTTGAGACATACTTCGGCTAAGCTAATTGCCAAGGAGCTCTTTTATATGTTCTCTTAGACAGGTATACCCAAGGAGATCCTGACTGACCAAGGGACTCCTTTTATGTCCAAGGTAATGAAAGAAATGTGTAAGCTCCTGAAAATTAAACACCTTTGAACCTCTGTCTATCAGCCCCAGACAGATGGCCTAGTGGAGAGGTTCAACAAAACCCTTAAGGGCATGTTAAAGAGGGTGGTTAGCAAGGATGGCAAAGATTGGGATTGCCTACTGCCCTATTTAATGTTTGCAATCCAGGAGGTACCCCAGTCCTCCACAGGTTTTTCCCCATTTGAGTTGGTGTATGGTAGACACCCAATTGGTCTCCTAGACATAGCTAAGGAAACCTGGGAACAAGAGCAAACTCCTTACAGGAGTGTAATTGAACACATTACCCTGATGCAGGACAGAATTGCGGTGGTAATGCCCATTGTGAAGGAACATATGGAGCAGGCCCAAATGGCTCAGAGCTGTGTCTATAACAGAACGGCTAAACTTAGGACTTTTTATCCAGTTGATCGGGTGTTGGTATTGGTTCCCACGGTAGAAAGTAAATTTCTGGCCAAATGGCAAGAGCCATATGAAATTATTGAAAGAGTGGGAGAAGTGAATTATAAGGTATACCAGCAGGGCAAGAGGAAGCCCGAACAAATACATCATATAAATTTACTAAAACCCTGGAAAGACAGGGAAACGTTGATATCAGTAGGTACCCCTAGCAAGACTACTACTGAAGAGGGAAATACTTCTGGTAAGGCTTCACCCAAAGTGCAAATATCAGAGTCCCTATCTAAGGCACAGAAACAAGAGACAAAATTTGTACAAAAAAATAATGATGTGTTTTCTGAGTTGCCTGGACTCACCAATGTGTTAGAACATGACATTGCCACCGAGCCGCAGGTACGGGTTAATCTAAAACCGTATCGGGTACCTGAAGCTCGCAGACAAGCCATATCTGAGGAGGTCAAAAATATGTTGGCACTTGTGGTAATTGAGGAGTCTAAGAGTGACTGGTCCAACCCCAGTGTTTTGATTGCTAAGCCAGATGGTACCATAAGGTTCTGCAATGATTTCTGTAAGCTGAATGAAGTTTCAAAGTTTGATGCCTACTCGATGACTTAATAGAGAGGTTGGGATATGCTAGGTACTTCTCCACCCTCGACTTAACCAAAGGGTACTGGCAGGTGCCGCTCACTAAGATGGCCAGAGAAAAAACTGCATGTGTCACCCCAGATGGCCTGTTCCAATATGTGACTATGCCGTTTGGTTTAGCGACCTTCCAGAGGTTGATGGACAGAGTCCTTAAGCCCCATCGAAGGTATGCTTCGGCTTATCTAGATGACATTGTCATCTTTAGTACAGATTGGGAAAGTCACCTACCAAATGTTCAAGCCGTACTAAATTGGGTTTAACAGCCAACCCAAAAAAGTGCGCTTTTGGTCATGAAGAGGTCCGATACTTGGGGTATATAATAGGAAGAGGGGTAGTAAAACCTCAGGTTAACAAAGTGGAAGCTATTCAAAATTGGTCACGACCCTTAAATAAAAAACAAGGGAGAGCTTTTCTGGGAACTGTCGGGTATTATTGTAGGTTCATCATTAACTTTGCAACTCTTGCAGCTCCACTGACAGACCTGACTAAGGGAACTAGCTCCGTAATGGTCAAGTGGAGTGAAGAGGCTGAGGGGGCATTCCAGGTGTTGAAGTCGATTCTCTGCAAACAGCCGGTTTTTGTCACACCTGACTTCACAAAAGAATTTGTGGTTCAGACTGACACCTCTGATGTAGGGTTAGGCGCAGTGCTGTCCTAAATTGTGGGTGGTGAAGAACACCCGGTTACCTACCTGAGTAGGAAGCTTACACCACCTGAAAAAAACTACAGCATTGTGGAGAGGGAATGTTTAGCCATTAAGTGGGCCCTGGAATCCCTGAGGTACTATTTACTGTGTCAACACTTTTAGCTGGTCACTGATCACTCCCCTCTCACAAGGATGTTCCGCGCCAAGGAGAGAAACGCCAGAGTCACCAGGTGGTTTCTGACCCTGCAAAATTTTAAATACACAGCGGAACACAGGGCAGGTAAGCTGCAGGGAAATGCGGATGCCCTATCCAGGACCCATTGTACGTTGGTCAGAAGTGTCCGCCCATACAGGTCTGAACAAAGGGAGGTTATGTGAGAAGGTGACAGGCAGAGTGCTGGAGTCCCACTATATCAGCCCCAGATTTCTGACTTATGTGTGGTCCAGGGCAGGTCTTGAGTAGACTTCAGCCCCAGGTGTAGGTCCAAGGCTCGTTACTGGCCCATAAAGGCCTATAGAGCCTACACTTCAGGGCAGATCCTGGGAGTGAGAGGAGGCATCTGTGTCTGTCTTGCTGTACTGTGTCTGGTGAGACCTAACTCTGCTGTTATGTTTGTCCGTGTGGCCGGAAGTAAGCCACACGTATTAGTTAGCCACATTTTATACTAGTTAGTTCTCAGATGAGCAGGAATTTTGTTTTGCCTTTTGCCTAAAGTTAGGGCTGTATTTTATTTTGCTCATGTTTTTGTACCTGACGTGAAGGTTTATTTATTTTGCTTTTTTTTTTTAAAATAAACCTATTTGCACCAGAGCTTTGTGTCCCTGTTTCTGACTGTTTGGGTTCGCACCTTTGCTGCTACCGAGCTACCTCCCCCACAGCATGTATTGGTTAACAAGAAAACATTATTGCCCCCCCCCCCCCAAAAAAAAAAGATTTTACACTATAGATTAAAACACGCTGCATCAAGTGAGCTTGATTTTTTTTTTTTGCTATGATAACGGCACTTTGTATGTATTGGTTAAAAAAAAAAACCACTATTGCCCCAAAAAAACCTTTAATAAAATGAGATTTTGCAATGAGATTTTGCACTGACTTTATCAGTAAAAACAATGTAACACACTCTATGGTCAGCTAGATAACTGTGCAGCAAGCTACACTAAATAATAGCAAATCTGACACTATATTCTAAAAAATTGCTTTATTGCAAAGTTAGATTATTGTCAATAAAAGTGTGAACTGTCCAGTGTATTTGGAGCTCAGTAAAAACTGCATGCACACAGACACCACAGACGGTGAAGACATTCTCACTCCCCTCAACTCTTATGATTAATCTACCTACCTATCTGTCAGGTCAAACCCAAAATTATTGAAAAATTCAAGTCAAATCCAGTTCAATCTGAATTGATTCTCTTATCTCTGTTACTATATTCACAAAATGATTTAAGTTACATTGAATACTCTAAACAGTAACATTTTCTGAACTTCCATACTCAGAAAAATAAAAAGGGTTATCTCTTTTTGGTAAACATTAGTTTTTTTAAACATGCAGAAAATATGACAAGTTATTACATAATGTTTCCTTCAGATTCTCTTTTGACAATGGCATAAGATATGAGACTGTATGTCTGCTGTGGCAAGTTAGAAAACAGTAAAGAGGAGTAAAAGTTTCATATTAACTAGTAAAATGATTTTGTGGTAAATCACATGGTATGTCATGATTTCAGTTTACAGATCCTCTAAAATATCGCCATAGAGTATATAGCGTTGGAAAGCAGCCATTCAATTACTTAATACACAGCATAAAAAGTAAATTACAGTAAACTCAAGATCACCTGAAAGGAACAAAACTGACTTTCTGTCCATACAATAGATTTTATTAACTGTTTATTGAAAATGGATGTCCTTTATGCATGCACGCTATGACAAGGTAGTAAAGACAACATACTATCAGGAAGAAAAAAAAATCACCGAGGACAACCAAACAAAAATACTATTCACCACAACTGACTAATAAATAAAATAACTAATTTTTATTGATATACATTAAAAAACTCCCAGATAAAAAAATGTACTATTGATATAATACCACCATAAACTGAGTCCCCAATGAACGATGTTACATGACCATATGGGGAACCCTTTTACACAGACACTATGTGTATAGAGAACTCTGATATTGTAGTACAGTGATAGTAATAAGATCTCTCCTTGTCTAATATACCAGCGTTTTTAATAACCTTTTTGTTTGCAAACATAGTATCAGGCAAACTGCCAATGTATTTATATGTTTATTTGGGAGTGGCTTCAAACACAGATGCAATAATGTGCACCTGATAACTTAGTCTGGTGGTATTTTCCTACAAAGGCTGATGTTTAAATTTGCGTGCTATAACATCAGACTTTCATGAAGGACCTTCCAAAAAGAAGAATAAAATCAATCCTTGGCGTCCCTTAATTAAATTCTGTGAACTCACAGTTATCCCCCTCTTATAGTAACAGCAGATCCCCACACCCACTGCTGAGTAGGGTTTAGAAATAAAGACTGGAGAGATAGACAAACACCTTTTGTATTAATAGTCTCTCCCAACTCTCTTAATATATGCTTTGTTCAAGATAGTGTCAGTGAACCCATGTGAGCCATATATGCAGTCCTAATACATGTCTGCTATATTAGTCTGTATTAGTAGACAAATAAATGAACATCGCCATTCCTTTTACTTCAGGGAGGAGGTTTCTTGCAGCTAGGTAGCAGTGATATCTCAGCCTAACCGTTAAGCCTCAAGTGGAGGCACACACTTAGCCACAATCAAAAATCAGAGTCTGTCTGTCACACACCCAGTCTCACATACCAAGGAGTCACCTATAAAGTTAAATCACCCCAAACAGGTGGAATCATTGTACCAAATCAGACACTGATGTCAGCATAACCCTCAACAGAGAGTGGGTTCAGCATCTCTCATGACTATCAGTCTGAATAAATAAATAAGCCAGGAATAGGAGAAGTGAAGTGGTAAGTATATGAAAAAACCACATCCCACTATAACTCCCTTTGCAGCAGCACAATGACAACTATTATAGAGCGTTTATTACTCTGGTATAAAATGAATTCAGAGCAGAGTCTATAGCCACTGTTTGAACAATCTCATGATGGTTGAGAACATTCCTCACAGTTAACTACATTCATAAAAGGACACTTAATTTGTATCTAAGCTGCTAAAACATCGCAGTTATTCATCAGAGGTGTATATTTTGTATTTCAGCGATATACAAATTCACTTTTTTTAATTTTATTTTTGTTTTTTTTAAACAAAACTGTATCAAAAAATATATATAGAGGGAGAAAAATATATGATATATCATGTGTAAAAGTAACAACAAAAGAAATCAAACAGATAAATACAAAAAAACAAACATCACTGCCAAGCTTAAGATGGACGAGAGGATGACGAGCATGGTGTTTGCTCAGGGTTGTATATGGGCTGCTAAGAGTGGGAATATTGGACAGCAAATGTAGGTGGTAACCCAGGAGGTGGAGCAAAAACAAGTGATGGGCCAGGAAGTGCAGCTGGAGGTGGCAGCGGGCCATGAAGCCTCAGCCACAGCTGCTTATTGGAGGAATAGAGCTCCCTTTTTTCATCCCAGATGAAAAGTTCTCCCACACACTAAGAATGTCTGACTGGCAGTGTAACCTTTTAGCCATGGGAATTTTCTTCAAATTCTCCCCCACAGCCTAGCCAAAGAGCTCTGCTGGACTCTGATGCGACTATCTCCTTGATTTGCCAACGTAGAAAGAGCAAAGACTTCAATGGATAAATTACAAGTTATACTAAATGTTTTCACACAAAAATACATATCAATCTGCATTATAACATGTTTACTACAGATTTCACAGTAATGGTACCTAAACACACATGTTGGAAACAGTTATTGCTTGTGATGCAAGACAGATCAAGTAATCTAGAAGATCAGGAGATAAAGTTTTGCTGGGAAAAGTATTGGGTCCAGAGGGTGAGTATTTCTAAGCACAAAAACATTTTCCAGCTCACCTCATCCACTCTGACTGCATTAGCAGCACCTTTATCCTGGCTGACATCTTCTACGGCCAATAAACACCCTATCTATTTCATTACTGGGGTGAGCGCTGGGAAAGCCATTTAAGACCCATGGGGTAATTATAAAAACTTGTAAAACTCATACATATAGGATTCAGACATATTATACTACTGTACATAACATTAAATTATTATACCAAAAGAGCACACAATGCTTATTCCTGCTGTACAAATCCCATATTTCACACACTCTACATCCAATTAATTTATTTTTTATTCTAATACATTTTTATTGAGTTTAGACAAGAATAGGAAAACAATACAGATATAACTAGTAACAAGAATAGACAATTATGTACAGTCATCAATGGTACAAATTCAGCTAAGTGCTAGACAGGGCCAGTTTTAGACAAAGTGGGACCCTGGGCAAAAATTAAAAGCGGGGCCCCAAATGCTGATATGCAAACAACACCATCGTCTTCCAGTGACAACCCCTATAATAACGCCTCCTTTCTGCCAACAAAAAAGTAATAACAAGCCCCATTTTACCACACACAATTCAAGTGAGCACCTTTGTACCACCTATTAGATTTTTGCACCCAGTCATCAGCTATTATAGTTATTAGTCCCTGCTTATAAATAATATTACACCTTTATCAGTAATAGCTCCCTTATAAATGATAAATAGTGCCCTGTATCAGTAATATCCCCCCTTATCAGTAACAGTCACCCTGTAAAAATAATACTGCTCCCTTAAAAATAATAGCCCCCTCATAAATAATAGTTACCCTTATAAATAATAGTCCCCATTATCACTAATAGCCCCCTTTATCAATAAGCTCACTTAACAATTATATCCCCCTTATAAATAGTTCCCCTCTTATAACTAATAGCTCCCCCTTATAATGGATGCCTTATATATAATAGTTCCCCCCTTATAAATAATAGCCCGTCTTATAAATAATAGCTCCCCCTTATAATAGTCCCCCTCATACTTAAGTTTCCCAATTATATATAGTAACCCACCCTTAATAGTTCTCCGTTATAGTGTCGGAATGAAGGGGGAATGACATGGCCATGGGGCACTACACGTATGTGCAAGATTATAGTGACGGAGCTGTGATGCAGACATAGCACACAGGGCTGCCAGCAGGAATTGTGAGCACCCCCCCTCCCCACAGTATAATGCTCCACATGGTATATAATGCTCCACAGTATAAAATGCTCTCCTGAGCCCTCCAGTTTCCCCACATGGTATATAATTCTCCACAGTGACCCCACACAGTATAAAATGTTCCCCTGAGCCCCCCATTGTGGTCCCACATGGTATGTAAGGCTTCACACAGTATAATACTCCACAGTGGCCCACACAGTATACTACCCCATAGTGGCCCCAGACAGTACAATATGCTCCCCAGCAGCCCCACACAATATAATATGCTCCATACAGTATAATATGCACCCCACAATGCCCCCCCAGTATAGTGCTTCACAGTGGCCTAACACAGTATAACATGCTCAATAATGACCTCCACACAGTATAATATACTCCCCAGAGGGGTTCCCCCAGTATAATGCTCCACAGTGGTCCCCCACAGTATAATATGTTCCCCACAGTCCCCCCCAGTATAATGCTCTACAATGGCCCCACAGAGTATAATATGCTCCCAAAAAGCCCCACACAATATAATACACTCCACATAGGCCCCACACAGTATAACAGGCTCCCCACACTGTCCATTCCCCCAGTATAAAGCTCCACAGTGGCCCATAGTATAATATGCTCCCCAGAGGGCACCCGCTAGTATAATGCTCCACAGTGTCCCCTCCAGTATTTTGCTCCACAGTGGCCCCACGCAATATATTATGCTCCCCAGAGCGTCCCCACAGTATAATGTTCCACAGTAGGCCCCACGCAGTATAATATGCTCCCCAGAGGGCCCCCTAGTATAATGCTCATTAGCCCCCCCCGAATAATGCCCCACAGTGGTGCCACGCAATATAATATGCTCTGCTGATGGCCTCCCCCAGAATAATGCTCCACAGTGACCCCACTCAGTATAATATGCTCAAGAATGGCCTCCACACAGTATAATATACTGCACAGAGAGGTTTCCCCAGTATAATACTCCACAGTGGCCCAGAACAGTATAACATGCTCTCCAGAGCCCCCCCCCCCAGTATAATGCTCCACAGTGGCCCAAAACAGTATAACATGCTCTCCAGAGCCCCCCCCCCAGTATAATGCTCCACAGTGGCCCCGCACAGTATAATATACTCGTCGGCCCCTCTGGAGAGCATATTATACTGTGTGGGTCCACCGTGGAGCATTATACTGGGGGGGGGCTCTGGAGAGCATATTATACTGTGTGGGGCCAATGTGGAGCATTATACTGGGGAGGGGGCCCTCTGGAGAACATGTTATATTCTACGGGGCCTCTATGGAGTATTATAAAGTGGGGGGCTCTGGAGAGCATGTTATATTCTGTGGGGCCACTTTGGAGCATTATACTGGGGGTCCCTCTGGAGAGCATAATGCTCCAAAGTGGCCCCACAGAATATAACATTATCTCCAGAGCCCCCCCCCCCCACACACATTATAATTTTCCACAGAGGCCCCACAGAATATAACATGCTATCTAGAGGGCCCCTTCCCCAGTATAATGCTCCACAGTGGCCCCACACAGTATAATATGCTATCCAGAGGGGGCCCCCCCACAGGGCCCCTACAGTGCTATTATTATATTATATTCTGGGGTCTCTTCAGACCCCAGAGTATAATAATCGAAGGCCCGGGGTAGGTAAGGTAAAATAACAAACAGTTATACTCACCTTGCCTTACCTCTAGTGGGCTTCCTTGCGCTGCTCCGCTATCCCCGCCGGCACCGGCTTCCTCTTCTCTGCGGCAGATGTCACGCGTTGTGGACGTCACCTCTGACACCTGTGATTGGGCCTCAGCGATTACGTGAGGCACGCTGTCAGCACACCCCACGTGACCGCTGTGGCCATGCCTCAGCGGTGATGTCCGGAACGCTAGAAGATGACGTCGGACGCCAAGGACAGGTGAGTAAAAATGTTTGTTATTTTTATTCACCTCGGAAAGGGGCCCTGCGGTCCCTTTCTGTTATTGATTTGACCGGGCCTGACTCCGGGATCCGGAGTCATCAGGTTCCGGATCCCGGGGGCCCCTTTGGGGACAGGGCCCTGGGCAATTGCCCAGTTTGCCCCCCCCCTAACGCCGGCCCTGGTGCTAGAATCCTGAGAGAACGCATACAAGAAATTGTAGATATCAAAAGGGTCAGACAGACTAGCATGTCTCCAAATTAAATCATATACGATCCACATAATGGGAGTCGATAGATTGTAGTAACAGACAGGGCTGGCCCCAGGTTTGTGTGGGCCCTTGGGCGACAGAGCTCCAGTGGACCCATTTTGGAGTAACTCATGCACAATGTAGAAAAAAAACAATCGAAATTGGGTGTTTTTTTTGCTTGAATGAGTCTAACCAGTGCAAAGTCTCAAGCCGCGGCCTCCAAATCAGCTGCAGAATCTGCGGCAAGATCCAGCAGGATCCTTTTTTTTCCAGCTTCTTGCTCCAATTAGTTTCAATAGGAGGCAGAATGATGGAGGAATCTGCTGCTGATTTAGGGGTGAAATCTGCTGCAAAATCAGTGCCAGATTCCAACATGTGAACAGGGCCTGATACTGTTAATAGTGCCACTCCATGGTGGCCCCACACAGTATCATATGCTGCACAGTGGCTCTCACACAGTATCATATGCTCCACGGTGGCCCCCACACAGTATTATATGCTCCACAGTGGCCCCCACACAGTATCATATGCTTCACAGCTGTCCCCACACAGTATCATATGATCCACAGTGGCCCCCCACACAGTATTATATGATCCACAGTGGTCCCCGCACAGTATTATATGCCCATAGTGACTCCACACAGTATCATATGATCCACAGTGGCCCCCACACAGTATCATATGATCCACAGTGGCCCCCGCACAGTATTATATGCCCACAGTGGCTCCACAAAGTATCTGCCTGTAGATCATGATGCTTCTTTTTTTCTCTAGCTGAAAAATCAGAGGAAAAAAAATCTGCTACTGACTCTCAATGAAATGAATGGAAAATCCACCTGCAAAAAACTCAGTGTGAACATACCCTAAGGGTGCATGCACATAGTGGCAGCCACATTCTGCTTGGATTCTGCAGCCAGTGATTGCAGAATTATACTATAATCATGCTTTGTGCGATTATTGGTCACCACATGTGGCTACCGCTATATAAATATACACCCTGAACAGTCTGTACACCCCTCATGGCTTCTTGCTCCCCTTGACACCTGGACTTGTACTGGTCTTTTTATTCTTCCTAACTGGGTTGACACCATGAATGATACCCTGCAGCCCAGGACTATGGAGTCGGTATGTCAAGCCACCAATCCTGACTCCTGTATTTTTCTAAAGCCCAACTCCTTCATAAATAGGTCACAGCATTCACCCTCATGTTAAAAATATGATGGAAGCTTCCTTCTGCCCTTTCTTCTGTCATGTTTCTTTACTTTTGTAACAGAAGAAAAAGCCCTTCATGCATCCATCAGAAAAATAAAAATTATGACATAAGAAAGCTTTTGTTATGTTTTTTTTTATAAAATGGTGAATGTAGACAACACCAGATGGGTGGGCTCAGTTGTCCATTGCTCTCATCCTATGATGGAAAAGAGCAATAGACATAAAATTACTTTAATGTGAACCCACCTTTAAAAGGGGTTGTCCCGACCGACCCATAATGATTTTTCATACTGACCTATCCACAGCATAGGTCATCAGTATACAATCTGTGGTGGTCTGCCACCCAGAATCCGCACATATCAGTCATTTTGGCAGCCTCCGAGCCCTGGAAGCTACAGCAGTGTATGGGGCTGCTGTGAAGCTCCTAGTACATGAATATGAGCACCTGCATGCACTCCCTGTCCACTGCTGTAACTACCAGGCCGCAGAGGCTGCCATAATATCTGATGTGTGCGGGATCCAGGTGTTGGACAATCATATACTAATGAACAGGATAGGTCATCATCAGTATGAAAAATCACTATGGAGGTGGTTACAGATAACCCCTCTAAGGCTGGGTTCACACCAGCGCTTGTACTCTGTTCGGGGATTCTGTCCCCAAACCCTTTAAAAAAATGCAGAGAGCAGCACTTTTCTCTCCGCATTTTTCGCCCTTTTCAGGCGCACCCACTGTGGAGCATATAATACTGTGTGGGCAGAAACCTGGCGGACCCCATTATAGTCTATGTGGTCCGTGGGTTTCCGATGGTAACCGCTTTTTTAAGCAGATTAGGTTTCCATTTGGGGGGTCCCCAAGTGGAAAGGTACAGCCTGGGAAGACATAGCAGCCCATGCAGACAGTCTTAATTGCATACTCTTGTCTTGCAGTTAAAACTGTCTGCGTGATCAAAGAAGAGGCAAAGTATAACAGTCAGCACCCGTCAGCCGAATGGGCCCCTTCAGGAGCATGGGGCCCCGGAACTTGCCCGGGTATGCCGGGTGCTGACGCCGGCCCTGGTAACAGAAACATATCTAGGGTGGGGTAGGGATGGTAGGTAAACCCAAACAAAGGTCAACCTGAGATTTAGTCGAAGTCAGAGATAGCTAAAGAGGCAAGTTATGTACCACATATATTGAGAATTATTATGCCAACTAAAATACCAAGTGTAATTATTAGTGCAACGGCAAATAAGAGTATTGGTTGCCAAATTTAAGAAATCTAAACATTATTGAGTCTTTCTGGGGTTACATGAAGAGGTAGAAGGATTTGAGCAAGCCTACATCTATAGAAGATCTGTGGTTAGTTTTCCAAGATGTTTGGAATAATCTCCCTGCCAAGCTCCTTCAAAAACTGTGCAAGTGTACATATAAAAATTGATGCTAATTTGATGGCAAAGGATAGTCACCAAATATTGATTTGATTTAGATTTCTCTTTTGTTCATTCACTTCATTTTGTTGACAAAATGACAAATAACAAAAATAAACTATTAGCACTTCTACAGTCATGGCCAAAAGTTTTGAGAATGATACAAATATTAATTTTTACAAAGTCTACTGCTTCAGTTTTTCTAATGACAATTTGCATATACTCCAGAATGTTATAAAGAGTTATCAGCTTAACAGCAATTACTTGCAAAGTCAATATTTGCCTAGAAAATGAACTTTATCCTCCAAAACACATTTCAACATCACTGCAGCCCTGCCTTAAAAGGACCACCTAACATCGTTTCAGTGATTGCTCCATTAACACAGGTGTGGGTGTTGATGAGGACAGGGCTGGAGATCAATCTGTCATGATTAAGTAAGAATGACACCACTGGACACTTTAAAAGGAGGCTGGTGCTTGCCATCATTGTTTCTCTTCTGTTAACCATGGTTATCTCTAAAGAAACACGTGCAGTCATCATTGCACTGCACAAAAATGGCCTAACTGGGAAGAGTATTGCAGCTAGAAAGATTGCACCTCAATCAACAATCTATCGCATCATCAAGAACTTCAAGGAGAGAGGTTCCATTGGTGCCAAAAAGGCTCCAGGGCGCCCAAGAAAGACCAGCAAGCAGCAGGACCGTCTCTTAACACTAGAAGTCCCAGAAATTTCGAGCTCCCCCTTCAAGTCCTGAAAGAGGGTCAAATGACCCTTAGTCCAAACTGACAACTCTGATGGCTCCAATTAGCATTTCCTTTCATTTGTAAATGTGGCCATTGTCTGAGGAATCTGCAGGGGGGAATTGTGTTGATCCACCTCAGGTCTTGTAAGAGAGTGTAAAGAAAAGAATGTAAGCTGCTCCTGAGTGTCTGCCCACCCCCCAGCTGCATTGTTGTGCTGGGAATATTTGCTAACACCTTAGCAAATTTGCATGCAGCCTTTTGTGCTGTGGGGGATGTGACTGCTTCTCAAAGTAGTCTGCGACTTGAAATCAAAGTACATCTGCAATGTCCTCCCGAAACTGTAGTGATGAGGCTGATGGAATCATTCATGGACAAGGGCAGAACTGTAACCACGAACAATTTCTTTACATCATTGTCACTTGCACAATGACTGCTTAGCCGGAAAACCACTATCCTCGGCACAGTCAACAAGAGTCGCCGGGAAATTCCTCAATCCGCTAGACAGATGGACCGCACTGAATTCACCACTCAGGTGTTTTCAACCACTGATGCCACACTGACAGTGTATGCACCCAAACGAAAGAAGGCCGTCTACATTCTCAGCAGCATGCACAGCGTGGTTGAGACTAAGGATACCAACAAAAGGAAGCCAAACACGGTCACACAATACAACCACACAAAGTGCGGTGTGGATGTAATGGACCAAATGGAGTACAGCCTGCATGCAGGAACACGGAGATGGCCATTCGCCGTGTTCTACAACATGATTGACATGGCAGCACTGAATGCTCATGTTCTTTATCAGGCATGCACTGGGGTGCAGGAGAGACGGGTGGACTTCCTGGTTGAGCTTGCAAAAGAGTTAGGTGGCTCTCATGTGACTGAAAAGAAGGCACGCAAGGAGAAACTCCTTCGGCAACAACCTTCCACACCCAGCCCTGGCAAAAGGGCGAAGTGTCAGGTCAACCATCGATGCACGAACAATTGTGCAACTGAGAGATGTGTTTACTGCTACAAATACACGTGTGGCAAATGTACCAGGGACATACCCAGGCAGTGCCAGGTATGTTCCGACAGTGCAGACAAACTGCTGAGTGAGTGCTGAAATGCTAGTCACACAAGAAGGACATGCCACTCACACACACACGCAGCCCCCCACAGCAGCCTATTGTAAATATGTGTGGAATTGTTTTATTCCTTGTATTTTTTTTATTATTTTCATAACAAAAATAAAAAGCATAGAAACAAATAACAGTTGTTCTTTTGTATATTTACATTTTTGTATATTTAGATTCAAGTCAATGGGTGCAGAAAAAAAAAAAAAAATCGCAAAAAAAAATCACAGCTACTTGCGATATTTTTGTGATCTGTCCCATTGGTCATATAGATCACTCCTCTGGGATTTTTTCGCACGAAAAAAATCGCACAAAAAAAAAAAATCGCAGGAAAATCGCACCTATGAAAAAAATCGCACGAAAAAAAAATCGCAGGTGTGCTTGGTGCCATTGAAATACATTGGCAAATCGCAGAAAAAAATTGCATCGCATTGCGATGCGATTTTCGCGCAATTTTTTTTCGCTAGTGTGCTTGAGGCCTTAGACCAGGGGTCGGCAACCTATGGCACGCGTGCCACTCTTGGCACGCGAGGCTTATTCCCCTGGCACGGCAGCGGACTCCTCACCCAGCAGTTTCGATCGGACCAAACACGGCCGAAACGAAACTGCTATTATACTGTGGGGTCTCTTCAGACCCCCGAGTATAATAAGCGGAGCCCCCGGGGAGATGATCAAACATAAAAAACAATGTACTCACTATTCCACGCTCCGCAGCCGCTCTGTACTCTTCGGGCGCTTCTGCCTGCAGGGGCCACTATAGAGCATAATACCGTGTGCAGGGACCACTATGGGACATATACCGTGTGCAGGAGCCACTATGGAGCATAATACCGTGTGCAGGGGCCACTATGGGACATAATACCGTGTGCAGGGACCGCTATGGGACATATACCATGTGCAGGGGCCACTATGGGACATATACCGTGTGCAGGGGCCACTATGGGACATATACCGAGTGCAGGGGCCACTATGGAGCATAATACCGTGTGCAGGGGCCACTATAGAGCATAATACCGTGTGCAGGGACCACTATGGGACATATACCGTGTGCAGGGGCCACTATGAAGCATAATACCGTGTGCAGGGGCCACTATAGAGCATAATACCGTGTGCAGGGACCACTATGGGACATATACCGTGTGCAGGGGCCACTATGGAGCATAATACCGTGTGCAGGGGCCACTATGGAGCATAATACCGTGTGCAGGGGCCACTATGGAGCATAATACCGTGTGCAGGGGCCACTATGGAGCATAATACCGTGTGCAGGGACCGCTATGGGACATATACCGTGTGCAGGGGCCACTATGGAGCATAATACCATGTGCAGGGGCCACTATGGAGCATAATACCATGTGCAGGGGCCGCTATGGGACATATACCGTGTGCAGGGGCCGCTATGGGACAAATACTGTGTGCAGGGGCAGCTATGGGACAAATACCGTGTGTAGGGACCGCTATGGGACATAATACCGTGTGCAGGGGCCGCTATGGGACAAATACCGTGTGCAGAGGACGCTATGGGACATAATACCGTGTGCAGGGGCCACTATGGAGCATAATACCGTGTGCAGGGGCCGCTATGGGACAAATACTGTGTGCAGGGGCAGCTATGGGACAAATACTGTGTGTAGGGGCCGCTATGGGACATAATACCGTGTGCAGGGGCCGCTATGGGACAAATACCGTGTGCAGAGGCTGCTATGGGACATAATACCGTGTGCAGGGGCCACTATAGAACATAATACCGTGTGCAGGGGCCGCTATGGGACATATACCGTGTGCAGGGTCTGCTATGGGACATATACGGTGTGTAGGGGCCGTTATGAGACATATTGCTGTGTGCAGGGGCCGCTATGGGACAAATACTGTGTGCAGGGACTGCTATGGGACAAATACTGTGTGCAGAGGCAGCTATGGGACAAATGCCGTGTGCAGAGGCAGCTATGGGACATATACCATGTTGAAGGGGCCGCTATGGGACATAATACCGTGTGCAGGGACCACTATGGGACATTATTCTGTATAACGGTGTGTTTTCTATATTAAGGATGTGTTTTTGCACAGAAAACTCCGGCTTTGTTTTTTTTTGTGCAAAAATGCACCAGTTTTACATTGAATGAAAAAGTTCCAAATATAGCTGCATCCAGATACATAGTGTGTATTCACCATAAGGATGCCGCCATACGGGGCTCCTGGACACAATAAATTTACCACTAATTGGGGGCTGCACATGGACTTTCATTGCTTCTAATCAGAAAGTACAGGAGTGTCCCAGGAAATAGCAGTAAACGCATGTGTCCTAAAGCATCTGGTGGCAGCACTTCTGTGTTATGGTTTGTGGTATATGACTTTAGTTTAGGGGTCGTCAGACTTACAATTATTGACCGGCACTCCGAATACCTCATCTTTGATTTTTTTTATTAAAATCGGCACGCCGAACAAAAAAGGTTGCCTACCCCTGCCTTAGACAAATGCTTCTGGTCATTACTCACAGCTGTACCTTGCTCTAAAATTTCTAATTCTATTTAAAATATATAAAAAATGATTAATTGTTTCAGTGCTTTTTTGCTCAAATAAAACTAAACTTAATACAATATGTATAGTCTTTATATTATCAAATACAATAAACTGAATAGAACTAACTAGACACTAAATGGCTAAACTCAATGGAAAACAACAACCTCCTGTGGTGTGACAGTAATGGCCTTAATTACAGAACAAAAGACGGTGATTATAGGATGTTAGATAAAATCCTTCAGGTCATTCGACCCGTCTCTGGGTTCCAAAGGTAGAAATGTTAAATGACCCCTCTCTGGGACTTCTAGTGTTAAAAGTGTTTCAGCTGCGGGATCGGGCTACCAGCAGTGCAGAGCTTGCTGAGGAATGGCAGCAGGCAGGTGTGAGTGCATCTGCACGCACTGTGAGGCGGAGACTCTTGGAGCAAGGCCTGGTCTCAAGGAGGGCAGCAAAGAAGCCACTTCTCTCCAGAAAAAACTTCAGGGACAGACTGATATTCTACAAAAGGTACAGGGAGTGGACTGCTGAGGACTGGGGTAAAGTCATTTTCTCTGATGAATCCCCTTTTCGATTGTTTGGAACATCTGGAAAACAGCTTATTCGGAGAAGAAGAGGTGAGCACTACCACCAGTCTTGTCTCATGCCAACTGTAAAGCATCCTGAAACCATTCATGTGTGGGGTTGCTTCTCAGCCAAGGGAATCGGCTCTCTCACAGTCTTGCTTAAAAACACAGCCATGAATAAAGAATGGTACCAGAATGTCCTCCAAGAGCAACTTCTCCCAACCGTCCAAGAGCAGTTTGGCGCTCAACAATGCCTTTTCCAGCATGATGGAGCACCTTGCCATAAAGCAAAGGTGATAACTAAATGGCTCAGGGAACAAAACATAGAGATTTTGGGTCCATGGCCTGGAAACTCCCCAGATCTTAATCCCATTGAGAACTTGTGGTCAATCATCAAGAGACGGGTGGACAAACAAAAACCAACAAATTCAGACAAAATTAAAGCATTGATTCTGCAAGAATGGACTGCTATCAGTCAGGATTTGGTCCAGAAGTTGATTGAGAGCATGCCAGGGAGAATTGCAGAGGTCCTGAAGAAGAAGGGGCAACACTGCAAATATTGACTTGCTGCATTAACTCATTCTAACTGTCAATATAAGCTTCTGTTACTCATAATATGAATGCAATTATATTTCTGTATGTGATAAAAACATCTGACAAACACACATAAAAACCAGAGGGCAGCAGATCATGTGAAAATATAATATTTGTGTCATTCTCAAAACTTTTGGCCATGACTGTATTTTTTATTATTATTGTTGTTTATTTATATAGCACCATTAATTCCATGGTGCTTTACATTTGAGGATTTACATACGGTACGCAGGATGTACAAAACAGATAATACTAACAGTGACCAACTGGCACAGTGGGATAGAGGGCTTACAATCTATGAGTGCTATTTTTAAAAGCACTCTTACTCTGCAGCATTTTTTCCACACCTCCCCAAAACTATTGCATAGTACTGTAAATAAATTACTGCTTTATTACAGACTTTGTGTTTTTTACTGCAAAACAATGCTTGCATATACACCATGACCCTTCAAACAGCTGATTGGCTGAGGTCAGGGCCGTTTTAACACATTGGTGGGCCCAATACAGGGGTTTGATAAGTGCCCCCCCCCCCATCCCAGCTGCCAAAAGCTGGGATTTTATATGAATTTTATATGGTGACATTCAATGGGTGACAATGTGTTATCTGACTGATGGAACTTTCCGCCTGTCAGAAATGTTTTATACCTTCATCTCTAGTAATAATCGTTATTGCTATTATTTTAGCGTATAACGCATATCGCTAGAGAGGTGGTTGGCGTATTTTACTCTATATCTTACTATAAAGATCAGGTATGGACAGGACAGGGACAGTGAAAAATGTAAACTTTATTGATGACTTTGTGTATGTGCTGTGTAAGTGTTTGGTACAACTCTTTTGGCGCTGCAACCTAGACGATGGTAAACGTCTTGGTCACAGGGCCAATAACTTCCTGGTTATGTTATGTTCAAAGGGGAATTACATAAAATACCCCTGTGATATGCTCCGCAGTAAATTTAGCTCCACCCACTTCTAACTTGACTCCGCCCATTCCCCATTTTCTATGTGCCCTCACGCAGTATAATCCTCCTACAGTTACCCTAACATTATATGTCCCCACATTATAATGTTCCCCTCCAATTGCCCCACAGTATGAAGTCTCCTCTCCTGGTGCCCCAGTTTAAACTGGGGGAAACAAGAGGGGGACATTAAAATGGGGTAGTTGGAGGGGGACATTAACCTGGGGCAACTAGAGGGGGACATTAAACTGGGGTAGCTGGAGGGGGACATTAAACCGTGGGGGTAGCTGGAGGGGAACATTAAACTGGGGGCAACTAGAGGCATACATGTCCCCCTCCAGCTACCCCCCATGGTTTTATGTCCTCCTCCTGTTGTCCCCCAGTTTAATGCCCCCTTCCAACTTGCCCCCAGTTTAATGTCCCCTTCCAGCTGCCCTCAGTTTAATGTCACCCTCATCTACCCCCAGTTTAATATTCCTCTTCATCTCCCCCCCAGTTTAATGTTCCTCTTCATCTCCCCCCAGTTTAATGCCCTTCTCCATCTGCCCCTAGTTTAATGTCTCCCTTCATCTGACCCGTTTGATGTCACCCTCAATCTGTCCCCCTAGTTTATTGTTCCCCGTTCATCTGCCCCCCTAGTTTAATGCCCCCCTCCATCTGCCCCCAGTTTAATGACCTCCTCCATCTGCCCGCAAGTTTAATGTCCCCCTTCATCTGCCCCCAGTTTAATGCCCCCTTCAGCTGACCTCAGTTTAATGTTCCCCCTTCATCTGCCCTCAGTTTAATGTCCCCCCTTCATCTGCCACCAGTTTAACTTAATAAAACACTGATACTCACCTCTTCCTTGCTCCGCTGCCACTCTATGAGGTTTCTTCTCCCTGACTGTTCAGGGAGCTGCAAGCTCGATGTGAGTGAGGTCATCACATCGTGCCCGCAGCTCCAGGAACCGCAGCACAACACAAGGATGTGCTTCACACAGAATGGTGAAGCAGGGGCTGTCCGCAGACGGCTCCTGCTTCATCACTGTATTTAACTCATCTTCGTCCACCGGACGGTTGAGAGGTATGCCCAACGGGGACCTCAGGACCAGGGCCGACATTAGGGTTAGGGTTAGGGTTGGGGTTAGGGGTTAGGGTTAGGGTTACTTGCGCCCAGGGCCCCGCAGCCAAAAGGGGCCCCCATTGGATCTGGGACACCCGAAGTTTCCCTGGTGCCTCCAATCACGAGAGCACAACTTTCAACTGAAGCGGAGTCTCCGCTTCAATTGAACCTATCACCTATGGCAGAGCATAGAGATCTATTATCCATGCTCTGTCATACTGTAAGCCAGAGTATAGTACGCACCGGTCCATACGTCATGGTTCAGGCTGCGAGATGACGTCACTGCATCGCGCAGTCTGTGCCGGACCTCTTCTGCAGCCGGGGAGACTTCATTCGTCACAGGATAAAGTAAGGTGAGTAGGTTTTTTTTTTTTTTTTTTTTCTGGAGGACAGAGAGTATTTAGAGCTGTAAAGGGGCGCTGTAATTAATAAGAGGCACTAAAACTAAAAGGGAAACTATAATAAGACAAAAAGCTGGGACTAGAACTAATAAGGTGGCACTATAATAAGGGGAACTAATAAGCAGGCACTATAATAAGGGGGAACTAATAAGGGGACACTATAATAAGGGGGAACTAATAAGGTGCACCATAATAAGGGAGATTAATAAGGTGGCACTATAATAAGGGGAACTAGTAAGAAGGCTCTATAATAAGGGGGAACTATAATAAGGGAGAACTAATAAGAAGGCACTATAGTAAGAGGGAACTATAATAAGGGGGAACTAGTAAGAAGGCAGTATAATACGGGAGAAATAATAAGGTGCACCATAATAAGGGGGGACTAATAAGGTGGCACTATAATAGCGGGGAACTAGAACTAATAAGGTGGCACTATAATAAGGAGGAACTAGAACTAGTAAGGGGGGACTATAATAAGGGTGGGCTGGAACTAATAAGGGGGAAAAAGAAGTAATAAGGGGCACTATGGGGGGGTGAGAACTATTAAAGGGGCACTATAATAAGTTGGAACTAGAAGTAATAGGGGTACACTCTAATAAGGGGTAACTAGAATGGAAATAAGGGGGCACTATCACAAAAAGGTACCATAACTGATAAGCTGTAAGCTATGAGGAGACACTATTACCTATTAGGTGGTACAAAGTGGATCATTATTATTCTGTTTAGGCACAAAGAGGGCTGTACTGTTTGTAGGACAAAAAGGGAGTGTTATTAACCATAATAACAATATAACAATAATTATTTCTGCCCCAAAGCAGTAATAATCCATTTCCCCCCCCCACACAATAATAATGCCCCCCTTTATTACTTTGTAAAGCACACAAAGGTGGGCATTGTTATTGTGTAATGGGCAGAGAGGGGCATTATTACTTTGTAGGGGCATAATGGTGGGCATTATTACAATGCAGGGCTGAAATGTGGGCATCATTACTGTGTAGGGGCACAGGTGAGCTTTAAAATCACGAGAGGAATTGCTAAATCATTATTTTAATTATATAATCAATTTTTATTATGATAAAAGTGTGTGGTCACTATTATTCTACTGAGTACAAAAGTTGGCACTATTACTGTGTGGTGCAGCTCTACCGTCTCCAGCACAGCTAATGTTTTGGGCAAAATATGAGGCACTATCTGGCATCATATGTTATTAGGGGAAACAGAGCATCTGTGTAGAGGAGGTATCTGTCACTGTATTGTGGTAATATTGGTTTTGTACAGTGGCAGTAACAGTATGGTGGTATTATTAAGTCACTATGTAATGGTAATGGTTGCCATCATAGTGTGGCAGTATTATTTGCGCCTTGTATAGAGGTATCATTGGTAACATTAGTGCATGGAGTGCTTTGTTCCATAACAGTAACAGTATGGACATAATATTTACATTTGTTTTATGTATAGCATTATTATTCAATAAAGATAAATGTTTATAAATAATTTTCTTGTGCCTGTAGGGAGTCAGACCTCATGCCCCTTATCTTTTAAGATCCTCGCAAATATCCTAATGCTAGAAATCAGTTCAGCAGCACTCTGCACAGTGTGTGCCAATTGAATGCGTTTGTTTTGTTGGAACAATATGTGAGAATTTGGGTCCCCACTTTTAATTTTGCCCAGGGCCACACTTTGTCTAAAACCGGCCCTGTCCAGTACCAAAAAATAGCAATAAAAAGTGATCAAAAACTTACATACCAAAAATTAGTACCAATAAAAACTACAACTTGTCCTGGAAATATAGAGCCCTTACATATTTCCATCAACAAAACAATAAAAAAGTTCTAGGCATCAAAATACAGTGACCCCAGGAAAATCGGTTGAGCAATTGTGGGCATTAACCCAAACTTGACCGAGACGCAACTTTCCCATGAGAACTGCCATTTTGGAGTGAGATCAGGGGCCAGTGATCCATTAGTATGACAGCCAGGAGCCTATTGAAGGGTCCCAGGTTTGTTATTAGAATATTTCTGCTATAGACTGTAGCACTGCATGACATGGGGTCTAAAAATAAGACCTAGGGTGTTGAAAAATAAAAGTTAACAAAAAAATAAAAAGAAACTAAAAATTCCACCCCATTCATATAATTTTTCCAGCTTCCCAGTACATCATGTGGAAAATTAAATGGTATCAATTACAAATTATAGTTTTTCCTGCAAAAATTAAACCCGCATGTGGCTCTGTAAGCAGAAAAATTAAAATATGATGAGTTTGGAAGGTTGCGAGTGAAAAGCAAAAAATTTAAAAAAGTTTGTGGTGGGAAGAAGTTAATCAGTGTTGGACTGATTCATTCTGGGAGCCCATTCTGGGCAGTTTATGGGCTTGGCTTTGGTCATATGGGGGCAGGGTTATACACCAAACATTGAATGTAGATGGGGGGTGCTGGAGGGACCTCGGTGTACAGTACTGTAGACCAGGTTCCCGCCAGGAGCTATGCCAGGAGCCAGATCGCCGACCTGCCCTACCATGCCCCACATAATGTGCCAGGAGCCGTGTCTACTGAGGCCAGCCCGATGCCCTGCGGACCGGCAAAAGACCCCCAACAGCCTAGTCCTAGTCCGCAGACCGGTGGTTGGGGACCCCTGGTCTACAGTATATATGTAATGTATTTGTAATGCATTTAAGTGTGTAGTGTGTATTTAGGTTTAGGTTAAGTGTGTAATTTTGTATATTATGTGGGTGAAAATATATGTGTGTATATTTACATGTGTGTTATGTCATATTATATACAGTCATATGAAAAAGTTTGGGCACCCCTATTAATCTTAATCATTTTTAGTTCTAAATATTTGGGTGTTTGCAACAGCCATTTCAATTTGATATATCTAATAACTGATGGACACAGTAATATTTCAGGATTGAAATGAGGTTTATTGTACTAACAGAAAATGTGCAATATGCATTAAACCAAAATTTGACCGGTGCAAAAGTATGGGCACCTCAACAGAAAAGTGACATTAATATTTAGTCGATCCTCCTTTTGCAAAAATAACAGCCTCTAGTCGCTTCCTGTAGCTTTTAATCAGTTCCTGGATCCTGGATGAAGGTATTTTTGACCATTCCTCTTTACAAAACAATTCCAGTTCAGTTAAGTTTGATAGTCGCCGAGCATGGACAGCCCGCTTCAAATTATCCCACAGATGTTCAATGATATTCAGGTCTGGGGACTGGGATGGCCATTCCAGAACATTGTAATTGTTCCTCTGCATGAATGCCTGAGTAGATTTGGAGCTGTGTTTTGGATCATTGTCTTGCTGAAATATCCATCCCCGGCGTAACTTCAAATTTGTCACTGATTCTTGTACATTATTCTCAAGAATCTGCTGATACTGAGTTGAATCCATGCGACCCTCAACTTTAACAAGATTCCCGATGCCGGCATTGGCCACACAGCCCCAAAGCATGATGGAACCTCCACCAAATTTTACAGTGGGTAGCAAGTGTTTTTCTTGGAATGCTGTGTTTTTTTGACGCCATGCATAACGCCTTTTTGTATGACCAAACAACTCAATCTTTGTTTCATCAGTCCACAGGACCTTCTTCCAAAATGAAGCTGGCTTGTCCAAATGTGCTTTTGCATACCTCAGGCGACTCTGTTTGTGGCGTGCTTTCAGAAACGGCTTCTTTCGCATCACTCTCCCATACAGCTTCTCCTTGTGCAAAGTGTGCTGTATTGTTGACCGATGCACAGTGACACCATCTGCAGCAAGATGATGCTGCAGCTCTTTGGAGGTGGTCTGTGGATTGTCCTTGACTGTTCTCACCATTCTTCTTCTCTGCCTTTCTGATATTTTTCTTGGCCTGCCACTTCTGGGCTTAACAAGAACTGTCCCTGTGGTCTTCCATTTCCTTACTATGTTCCTCACAGTGGAAACTGACAGGTTAAATCTCTGAGACAACTTTTTGTATCCTTCCCCTGAACAACTATGTTGAACAATCTTTGTTTTCAGATCATTTGAGAGTTGTTTTGAGGAGCCCATGATGCCACTCTTCAGAGGAGATTCAAATAGGAGAACAACTTGCAATTGGCCTCCTTAAATACCTTTTCTTATGATTGGATACACCTGGCTATGAAGTTCAAAGCTCAGTGAGGTTACAAAACCAATTTTGTGCTTCAGTAAGTCAGTAAAAAGTAGTTAGGAGTATTCAAATCAATAAAATGATAAGGGTACCCAAATTTTTGCACCGGTCAAATTTTGGTTTAATGCATATTGCACATTTTCTGTTAGTACAATAAACCTCATTTCAATCCTGAAATATTACTGTGTCCATCAGTTATTAGATATATCAAATTGAAATGGCTGTTGCAAACACCCAAATATTTAGAACTAAAAATGATTAAGATTAATAGGGGTGCCCAAACTTTTTCATATGACTGTATATAAAAAAAAAACTATTTACTGGGAACATTCGATAAATTTCATGCAAAAATCTAAATTTTTCTGTTTGTTAAATGGCTATTATTGAGGGAGTATGTATCAGATTATCAGTGTTAGAACTACTAAAACTGCTGGAGATCTGCAGCAGAAAAAAATGTACCAGATGATGTTGGTCTCTTTTTGGTTTTCCATAGATTTCACCTCTTATCCACAACATATACAGTTGCATGCTTACAGTGCTGGAGGCAAATGCAGCCAAAACACTGCCCACATGCAACTGCCCATGACTACACAGTTATACAGTATAATTGTGTGGTCATTGGCAGTCACATGCGGGCGGTGTTTCAGGCACATGCGGCCGCAGGCTACTACCAGTTAATATTTGTGAAACATGTGTTGCCAATTTAAGCACACTGTCAGAACAAACTTTACAACTTTTTGTTAAGGGAGGTATTCCTATTTTTACTATTGTATGTGACTGTATAACTATGACTTACATTCCTCCATCATCTCAATCTAACTGGCCTGTGCAACTTCATTCACACAGCAGTGTGCAGAGTCCTCGTCCATAAAAATGGAATGGACAGCATAAGGATTGGCATCTGTCTGTTGTCTATGTTTTTAATGGACCAACACACATAAATGAATGGACCGAGACACAAAAATGAACAGGAATAGGACCTTCCCCATATTTCGCAGCTCATTTCTATGGCCCAGACACTAATTTGTAAAAAAAAAAAAAAATACCATAATGTATATGGAGGTACAGCCTTAAAAGATTATCAATTAATGAATTGATGTACTTGGCTTTTCAGAAATGTATTATATCAATGATGTACTGAGATTCTAAAGAGGGTATCTGAATAATATTTTTGTAACCTGTATCTTTATTTAAGTGTTATTAACTGGTTAGTAGGTTATGTTAGAGATATAAATTACAAATGTACTAGTCATGCACTGTTACTGTATAGATGGAAGGTGGGCCCTCAAAATCAATCCCAGGCTGGCCCTGACACTGCTGGTATGTATTGTATGCTGCAACCTCAGCTCTGCAGAATGCAATATTCAGTGTATAGAGATAGAAAAACTGTGCAGATTAGCTGCTCTCTTTTTCCTGCATGACAGCAACACTACCATAGAAGGTCCTGTTAAAGTTGGCCTTTTTGGGGTGATTTCCCAAAATTTTTAAAAACACTTTTATGGCTGCATTAAGCCCTTCTCAACAGATGAGGTAATAGTACATCATGTTTGGTGAGATCTTCTGCAAGAAGACATTCTATTAGGTCAGGGCTACACTATGACTTTTTACAGTGCTAACTTTCTGTATTGAGTCTATATGAATGCATTATATCTTATGCAATCTTGTGACCCGCAGCTGTCACTCAGTAGTTAAAATTAAACAGTAGGGGTACAAAAAGAATATAATTTCAGCATCAAAATTTTTTTTAAAATAAAAAATAACTTTTAATCCATACTTTTTAAAAATACAAAATCAAGGATCCATGAACAGGGCTTTGCTCCCTGAAATGCGTTGGAAATCTGTATTGTTTTGTCCATGGATCCTTGATTTTGTATATTTAAAAGTATGGATTAAAAGTTATTTTTTATTTTAAAAAAAATTTTTGATGCTGGAATTTTATTCAAGAATTTTGTGACTGTGCTGTATTCCTTGGAGTCCAGGGAATTTCTGTTTCCGTGCATCACTACTATTAGGAGTTTGACCGGTCTTGTGGATATCTCAGTGAGTGGTGAGAAATTTTCTCTTGTTTTTTGAAACAAAAAGAATATGGCGATTCCAAGGTTTTTTTTTTGCAAAGTTTTGGATTTTTTTGAGGTTAAACGTATAAAAAAGCTATATAAATTTGGTATCGCTGGAATCATACCGATCTATAGAATATAGGCGACATGACATTTTGGCTGCACAGTGAACACTGGAAATACTAAACCTATAAGAAAGTTGCACAAACGTTGTTTTTCTCCAATCCTCCCCCCATTCTTAAATTTTTTTTTTCCAGCTTCCCAGTATGGAATTTTAATTGGTAACATTGCAATGTACCATTTGTCTCACAAAAATTAAGTGAGTGCTCACATGGCTCTGTGAATGGAAACCATGGCTTTTTGGCTTTATTCAAAAACAAATATAAAAAGATGGCTGTGGCGAGAAGGGATTAACTATATAAAAATGTAAAAAATAAAAAACAATACATATTTGGTATTACTGAGTCCATAACAACTTATACAATGAAACAAAAGTATTCTCTAATCTGCAAGGCGAATGCTGTAAAAAAAAAAAAAAAAATAAAAGTCAGAAATGCTGAGTTCTGGTCATGTAGCTTCACAAAAAAGGAATGAAGCTGGTACCTGTAAAAAGTACAGCTCATCCCTTTCAGAAGATGGCATTGCAAAAGCAAATTATTTCCTTTCCCAGATGGGTTTTTATTCTATAAAATTAGTAAAACATAAAAATATATAAATTAGGTACCTACTGGCCCATATATAAAGTTAACATGCTAGTTATGCTGTACGGTAAACAGCAAAGATTCAGTGTGTTAAAAATCAAATCCAGTATTCATATTTTTATCCACCCCAGAAAAACATAATAACATGCAGCATCAAAAAACTTCAAAATTGCCAGATCCTTTAAGGTAAATGTAACATCTCTGCCTGTTCGGGTCTCTGCGCCACCCTCCACTCCACTCGCACGCTGCGGCAAAGGAGGCGTGTTCAGTTTGGTTCCTTGCGTAGGTTTCTTGTTGCTCAGTCTGAACACTGTCCTAGACAATGTAATGGATTTCCAGCCACACCCGTGTTCTGAGCATTTCTCTCTGGACTGCATATAGTTAATCCCAGCCTTGTCTGTGTGATTGACAGCCTGTCTACCAATCCAGTCTGGGGCTTGCCCAGACTTTCTATAAACAGGTTGTCAGCCCTCTCATGGTCGCTGGTTATTGCTTTTGCGTTCTGACTATTATACCTTGCTGCTTTGTTTCCTATTCTGATTTTCTGACCACTGGCTTACCTTTGACTTTTCTCTTGGATTGTGATTTTGTACTGCTTTGCTCGTTTGTTACCGACCCTTAGCTAGCTGACCTCCCTTTGTTGTGTTCGTCCTGTCTGCGTTCTGTGTTATCACTTACTCAGTATAGGGCTCGTCTTCAGGTTGTCCTTTTACCATTTAGGGTAACTGAGGCAATAGGAAGGGACAGTGGCTGGGGTGAGATTAGGGCTCACCTGTCTCTGTCCTTCCTCCCAGACCCCTGCAGTAGTAAAGGGTATTGCTACATCTGGCAAGACCCTTACAGTAAATATGGTTAAATATGGTTATGGCAAGAAGGGAATGTACAAGCCTTTTATAGTTAAGTTTTATCTTCCTATCCATTAAATTGAATGTAATGTATATCATAAGTGGAAAAACTATAGTATACACAGTGTACATGTATTCACTATTGTGCCGACGGGGGGTGCGGGGAGTGATGTTGGGAAGGGCACAGCTTAAGACAACAATAAGAAAACATATGTACCTAACCTCTGAAAAAGCCTAATATCAGTGCGGAATTGGGGAATGGGAAGCATATGTTAGAAAAGGAATAGCCTAAAAATTAATAAGAAAACATACTTACCGTACCTGCACTGAAGTTCTATAGATTAGATAAATAACACTTACCTCTGATGAAGATGCCAACAATTTAATATTTGTTGACATCAGAAATGCGTAAGAATAGTGTTAATTTTGTTGTGAGCATTGGTTTACTATAGTGCTGGTAGATAAAAAGCATTTACCTTGTTGTGAGCACTGGTTTATTATAGTGCTGGTAGATGAATGTGTAGTTTGCCGTGAGCACTGGTTTGTCTATGGTGCTAGTCAATTGTAAATTCAAAGCGTGACTGCTTCAGTATAGAAACCAAAGACGGTTTAGCCATCCTGATACACCAGAACAGATAGCTATAATTAATGAGGCAGGAACATTTATGGTATATAGCAATCCTTGAAATTTACAATTGTTGAGAATGAGAGAGATTGAGGTCTGTACATAGCTGTAGGTTTGTAGTTACTTTACAGCTATACATATAAAGTTGGTATAGCCATGGAAATGAATGCTATACACAACTCTCTCTGATTTCTATGTAAATGTTAAGCGATTAGAGCCTTTTAATTAATATTGTGCACCCAATGTGTTTGTGTTTTGGTATCTTTTAAGTTTATTTAATAAAGATTTGAATTTTTATACGTCCATATAAAATTAGTGAGTGACTCTCCTATATTTAGTCATCACTGTTGTATCTTGTAGCAAGATGCATCAAACACAAAGTGCTTCACTGTAATAAAATCTTGTTACTGTCTCGCCTAAATTTAAGCTGACTTCCCATCACCATTAAACATTCATACAGTACTTATGTGCCTTCCCATCTCCCCTTAAACATGTATACAATATCAATAACTTTACTTCCATCTCCCACCCCCAGTAAAATGTAACTTCTTTTAAAACTTTAAATTTAGTAGTGATATTGCAAAATTTCATTAAACTTAAAGCTTTAAAAGCAATTATTATATTTCATAAAAGTCAAAATGTTTTTCTTTTTGTGTCTGTTAATTCTGTCTTTTGAAGGCTATTTAAAAGTTAGAATGCAAACTCTTCTCTCTTATGGCTTTATCTTTCATATTACCAATGTAACATTTAACAGAAAGCTTACTAATTATCTCATACAAGTGTTGTTTGACCCTGAAGAAACTATACATAATTCAAATGTAAATTATATTTGATGCATGTTCTTTCTCTTAGTGAATTGCTCTACATGTTGTACATAGTATAATTTTTCAAATATACATAAAATGTTCTTCAAAATGATGAAGATCAACACAAATTAATTACACTATATGCTTCATAATACCTTTTGCTTTGAGAGGTTGGAAATAGTCAATGAACTCAAACTGCGCTAGAAATGTTCTGCATTGATCTGTTAAAAAGGTATACAAACATAACAGTGAACTATTTGCCCTCAGAAAACAATTACCTTTCTTGATCAATGTTTTTTCAGTGTTAAATGACAGTACTCTGTGGTTTACCAGAAATGTGAATAGACAACACTTAAATATTGTGGGGCTAATAGATACATTCTGGTAAAAAGTAACTAACTCAATATGTTTTCAATTACACCTGTCACTGATATTCAGATTATTTATTTGACAGATTAAATAAAATAGAAACAAAAGTATCACACAAGGCTTCACTGTAGATATCTTTGCAAGTTCATAACTGCTAAAATGGTGTCTTGGAAAAATGTAACATTTTTATCAGTCACTTATTCCAGAAATGAACCAAGGCAAAGCAGAACATAGAGTAGTGTTAGTATTTTAGATTAGGGGTTTTCATTCTCACTCTAGAGCAGGGGTGGGCAATTAATTTTCCCATGGGGCCACATGAGAAATTGGAATGGTTTTAGAGGGCCATCATTATGCACAGCAGGTGGGTCCGAAAATAAAAGTACGCGCATGCGCAATAGTACTTGTGCATCACTACTTCCAAAAACACCGAAGGGCTGATAGGTTGCGGCTGCGCACTGGGATCAGGAAAAAAGAGTGGCAGTGTGCCTGCGCATGATACGGGGAACTGTCAGTTCCCCATACAGAGATCTGCTGTGCAAGGTACCTCCTCCCTCTTCTTCCCTTCAGCCTAAACATCTAGAGCAGTGATGACTAACCTTTTAAACTCGGTGCGTCAAAATTGGTAAAAAAAAAAAAAGCTTAACTTGGGAGGTGTGTCACATTCAGAAATATCCATAATTTTGTGATATTTGTAGCTCTAGTAAAAAAAATATATATATTTTTGATATATGTATTTGTATTATATGTATTTCTGGCCCATCACACAGTATATGATCCCCTTTTTCTGGCCCATCACATGGTATATAACCCCCTTTTTCTGGCCCATCAAACAGTATATGACCCCCTTTTTCTGGCCCATCACACGGTATATGACCCCCTTTTTCTGACCCATTACATGGTATATGATCCCCTTTTTTGGCCCATCACACGGTATATGACCCCCTTTTTATGGCCAATCACACGGTATATGATCCCTTTTTCCTTGCCCATCACATGGTATATAACCCCCTTTTTCTGGCCAATCACACAGTATATAACCCCCGTTTTTTAGCCCCCACACGGTGTATGACCACCTTTTTTTTTTCCCCCCACACAGCATATGATCCCCCTATTTATGGCCCCCACACAGTTTATGGCACATTTTATACCCCTCCACACAGAATATGATCCCCCTATTTATGGCCCCCACACAGTTTATGGCATTTTATACCCCCCACACAGGATATGACCCCCCCCTATTTATGGCCCTCACACAGTTTATGACACCTTTTATACCCCCCACACAATATATGACCCCTTTTTTAAAGCCCACCTACAGTATATGATCCCCTGTTATCTCCCCACCTCCACACAGAGTAGTGGCCGATATTTTTTACTCACCTGTCCACACTCCAGTCCTGGACGCCCACTGCTGCCGTTTCCAGGCTGAAGAAGGTCGGGATGTTGTAGGTAGCGTCACAGCGTTCAGCGTCATAACGTTAGTGTAGTGCTGCCTAGAGGAGGCAGCGGAGGGCGGCCAGGACAGGAGTATGGACAGGTGAGTAAAAAAGTATCGGCAGCTGCTTATTGCAATAACACAATACGTAGTTGCCAATGCGTGTAACCTGTCACCATGCGGTCCGGTCAGAGATAGTTAGAGGGCCGGATGTGGCCCACGGGCCATACAATGCCCAGGTCTGCTCTAGAGAAACAAATTGTTGCAGAAGGGAATGGTGAAAAGATGAAGATGTTTTTAAGTGCCTTATTGTGTTCTTGGGGGGAACATTTACCCATTGCCTGCTCTCATAGAGAAGGTTAAGTAGCAACAGTAGTATGTATGGTGATAGTTTTACTAAAGTTGAATTTTATTAACATTGAAAGACAAATTTTAACCTAAATGTTATAATGACAACCATTTAAAAAATACATCACAAGTAAAATTCATAGTTTTTTCCCCAGCTTTTGTGGGGTAAATCAGTTTTATTAAACTTGTTCATCAAAGTTTACTGTGCCAATGAACGAAAGTATATGATACAGTGCCTTGCGAAAGTATTCGGCCCCCTTGAACTTTTCAACCTTTTGCCACATTTCAGGCTTCAAACATAAAGATATAAAATTTTAATTTTTTGGTGAAGAATCAACAACAAGTGGGACACAATTGTGAAGTGGAATGAAATTTATTGGTTATTTTAAACTTTTGTAAAAAATAAAAAACTGAAAAGTGGGGCGTGCAATATTATTCGGCCCCTTTACTTTCAGTGCAGCAAACTCACTCCAGAAGTTCAGTGAGGATCTCTGAATGATCCAATGTTGTCCTAAATGACTGATGATGATAAATATAATCCACCTGTGTGTAATCAAGTCTCCGTATAAATGCACCTGCTCTGTGATAGACTCAGGGTTCTGTTTAAAGTGCAGAGAGCATCATGAAGACCAAGGAACACACCAGACAGGTCCGTGATACTGTTGTGGAGAAGTTTAAAGCCGGATTTGGATACAAAAATATTTCCCCAACTTTAAACATCCCAAGGAGCACTGTGCAAGCGATCATGAAATGGAAGGAATATCAGACCACTGCAAATCTACCAAGACCCGGCCGTCCCTCTAAACTTTCATCTCAAACAAGGAGAAGACTGATCAGAGATGCAGCCAAGAGACCCATGATCACTCTGGATGAACTGCAGAGATCTACAGCTGAGGTGGGAGAGTCTGTCCATAGGACAACAATCAATTGTACACTGCACAAATCTGGCCTTTATGGAAGAGTGGCAAGACGAAAGCCATTTCTCAAAGATATCCATAAAAAGTCTCATTTAAAGTTTGCCACAAGCCACCTGGGAGACACACCAAACATGTGGAAGAAGGTGCTCTGGTCAGATGAAACCAAAATCCAACTTTTTGGCCACAATGCAAAACGATATGTTTGGCGTAAAAGCAACACAGCTCATCACCCTGAACACACCATCCCCACTATCAAACATGGTGGTGGCAGCATCATGGTTTGGGCCTGCTTTTCTTCAGCAGGGACAGGGAAGATGGTTAAAATTGATGGGAAGATGGATGGAGCCAAGTACAGGACCATTCTGGAAGAAAACCTGTTGGAGTCTGCAAAAGACCTGAGACTGGGACGGAGATTTATCTTCTAACAAGACAATGATCCCAAACATAAAGCAAAATCTACAATGGAATGGTTCACAAATAAACGTATCCAGGTGTTAGAATGGCCAAGTCAAAGTCCAGACCTGAATCCAATCGAGAATCTGTGGAAAGAGCTGAAAACTGCTGTTCACAAACGCTCTCCATCCAACCTTACTGAGCTCCAGCTGTTTTCCAAGGAAGAATGGGCAAGAATTTCAGTCTCTCGATGTGAAAAACTGATAGAGACATACCCCAAGCAACTTGCAACTGTAATCGCAGCAAAAGGTGGCACTACAAAGTATTAACTTAAGGGGGCCGAATAATTTGGCACGCCCCACTTTTCAGTTTTTTATTTTTTACAAAAGTTTAAAATATCCAATAAATTTCGTTCCATTTCACGATTGTGTCCCATTTGTTGATTCTTCACCAAAAAATAAAAATTTTATATCCTTATGTTTGAAGCCTGAAATGTGGCAAAAGGTTGAAAAGTTCAAGGGGGCCGAATACCTTCGCAAGGCACTGTATATTAAAATGGTCTACAGGCTATACTGTACATGCACAGCAAAAGAGGTAATATAATCTCATCAAAGCTGTAGCTGTACCCAAATCAAGACCCTGTCTTATCTTGGAGAAATTAGAAAAGGGAGGAATTGATAAAAAAATAATAAGAAAAGTGATGGGAGGCTTCAGTTGGGAAAGCACTTAAAGGAATTATTAACTTTCTTTAATTAAAATCTGCTTCAGGTTCAGCCTCGTCTCGCTGTCTACTTACTAATCACACCTCCTGGGTCTGACTGACATCTCTCTTTTGACATCAGGGGGTGAGGGGACTGTCATGGAGATGTCAGTGTGATAAGCAAGTGATTTGGTTTAAAGTAAAAGCATTAGGGGAGATTTATCAATCCCTCTACGGCAGGTGTAGAGGAATAATATTGTGGTGTACATTAAGCACAAGGCCCTTTCTTGTGCAAACATCTGTTACAGCCCCTGTTCTACACCTTACTCGCCACGTTGTACAAATGTGGGAGAAGAGGGGCAGGGACCAAGGTGGGCTGCCCCGACATACAGGTTTTCTTTATAACTCATGTTAATTTTCTGGTGTGAGTTATAATGGAAATCTACACCAGTAGGACAGAGTCTCTTCATAAATCACTTACTTACTGAAGCAGTTGGGGCCTTTAGTAAGACTGGCGTTTGACACGAGTCATATAGTTATATAGATTTATAGCCAAACTGAAAGGTAAGAGCTCCATACGCCACAAATTTGCAACTGGAATCTATAACACGTCTTGTACAAGGAGTCTTCAAAAGGTTTCTGCACTTTTTTCGTAACTCTAGTTATTAAAAATTTCAAAAACAAATTAAATTACTTTTCTACATAGTCACTGTAATGTCTCTGCCTGTTCGGGTCTCTGTGCCACCCTCCGCTCGTACGCTGCGGCGCAGGAGGCGTGTTCATTTTGATTCTTTACTTAGGGTTCTTGTTGCTCAGTCTGGACACTGTCTTAGTACCTCTTCTTTGTAATTGAATTTCAACCACACCCGTCTCCTGCACCTTTGTTTCCCTTCGGTCCTTTAACAGTTAATCTTAGCTTACCTGTGTGATTGACAGCCTGTCTGCCAACCAAATCTGGGGTTGGTTCTGGACTTCCTATAAACAGGTTATCATTTCACACAGGTTTGCTGGCTATTGTGATCCTGTCCTGAGACCTTGTCCCTGCTAGCTCCTCTTTTTGTTATTATTATTCTGACTTCTGACCTTTGGCTTTTCTTGTGACTACTCTTTTGGATCGCGATTTGGTACTGCTTTGTCTCTCTGGCTTTGACCCTTGGCTTGCTGATTCCTCTTCTGTGTTGTTTGTCTTGTCTTGTTCTGTGTAACACTTATTCAGAGAAGGGATCGCCGCCAAGTTGTTCCTGTCATTAGGACAGTGAGACAATTAGGCAGGGACAGGGGCTGGGTTAAGTTTAGGGCTCACTGTCTCTGTCACTCCCTTTTTCCCTTGTTTCTGCAGCAGCACTGGGGAATTGCTCAACTAGCAATTCTCTTACAGTCACCTTCCTTTGCAATGCATTTTTCCCAGTGTCATATCAACTTTTTAATGCCATCAGTAATAAATATGTTTAGTTGAGCATGTCACTACTGATGCATCACTCTTTTCACATAATCACATGAAAATCTGTGATATCATTTTTTGCCAGTGAACTACGTAAAACCAATCGTAGATATGAGGCTTCTCAAAGTGTAGTTCCCCAAACATAAACAGGGAAATATGCAGTTGATCCAGAGCAAGGCAAATACTATTATTAATGGCACAGGCCAAACTCAGCATAAAAGTTTATTTCTGATCCCTGCTGGTAAACAGACAGATCCATGAATCAACATTCTATTTTAAAACCAGTTGCCCTGTATATTCTGGTTTAAAATGAAGATAACTAGCCCTTTTTTAAAGGTCACCACACTTTCTACCATCATCAAATTCAGCAGGAGCATTTCATTTTCTTGCTTCTTAGGCAAAGATCAACAGCAATGTCATAATATATTTTATTGAAAAATTAGAAGAGGCATGGTACAAATTTCAACATGTATGATTGGAAAATCAAGAGCTAATTAATAAAACAAAAAGGAAATTATATAAGGGCAGACTAGCTATACCATATGCTATTTTCTGTTGCTAATCTTGTATGTGTCTGTTACTTCTATTTTTAGAATCAGCTCTATCAGTCTGACTCCAAAGTCGTATACATTCACTTCAACTAATGTGTCACTACTCTCTTCAGGGCTTCATTGTTTGTACACCATGATAACTTTCTAAGTTATCACAACTCAGGAGACAGATCTTGTTGGCAGTGGATTAATCTTTGCACCTTCCAGGCGTTCAACAGTAAACATATATTTATTCCGGAACAAGGATAATACACTTTACAATTAGTATTTCTTAGCTTATGATCTCAGCTTCTTGTCTGTGAGCTTCATGTGTTCTGCTCTGTGCTGCAGTTCCAATTACAGAGAGAGGAACTTCCTGGTTTGCTAATATATCCCCCACCTTTTTTCAACAGTGTTTTATTAGCAACTTAACACTATCCTTAGAGACAGAAGCTCATGCAGTTATAAACATATAAACAGCAGTTGTTGCAATACAGGCAATAATAAACATTATTCTAACACCCCCACTCAACAACTACTTCTCTTCAAACTTGGTTCTTGGCAAAAGCTTTGTCATAACATCAGCCACCATCTTGTCAGTTTTGCAATAAACAAATTCAATGATGCCATGTTCTATCAAATCACGCAGATTGTGATGTTTAACGTCAATGTGCTTGGTTCTTGCATTGATCTTTTCACTGCATGCAAGTTTAATGTATCCTTGGTTATCTTCATAAATCGTCATTGGCTGAGTTGACGGTTTGCCAAGCTCCTTTAACAATTGGTTTAACCAAATGATTTCTTGACTTGTGTAGGCTGCAGACACATATTCTGCTTCTGTAGATAAGGCAACAGATACTTTCTCCAAGCTTGAACAAGTACCCGCTTGTTGACTTACGACCACTTGAATTACTAGCCCAGTCTGCATCCACATAGCCTGTGAGATTTTGAACTCCTGTTGAAGATATTCTTAAAATTATGTCTTGAGTCTCTTTCAAATATTGGAGAACTCTCTTAACAGCATTCCAGTCTCTTTTCCACATGTCTGCAGAGAATACCCATTGCTGCTGTGATATCCGGTCGAGTCATTGTTGTTATGTATATAAGTGCCCCCACTACCTGTCTATATTTCTTATTATTTGGTAACAGATCATCTTCTCCTTCCAATCTTAGGTAGGATAGCTCCATTGGGGTTGATATACCTTTTGCTTCTGACTTTCCAAACTGGTTGAAGATTGAGTTGATTTTTGCACTTTGGTTTAAGAAGAAAGCTTCCATCTTCTTTTCTCTGGATCTGGATCCCTAAATAATATGTCACATTTCCAAGGTCTTTTGTTTCAAAATGCTGATTCAGAATTCCAGTCTTTTTTGCAATTTCTGTTTCTTCTTCATGTACAACAATCACATTGTCTACATATAAGAGAATATACATCCACTTTCCTTCTGTACACTTTGTGTATAGGCATGGGTCTGCTTGACTTCTCTTAAATCCATCTTCCAATAAGACTTTGTTTATTTTGGTATTCCATGCTCTTTCCGATTGCTTAAGACCATAGAGAGATTTTTGTAGTTTACAAACGAGATTCTCTTCACCCTTTCTGATATAACCCTCAGGTTGAGTCATGTAGAAATCCTCCTCAATGTCACCATTTAGAAAGACATCCTTTGTATAGCAGATACAGCTAATAGAGTCCTAAACGTGGTCTGCTTAGCAACTGGAGAAAATGTAGCATCATAATCTTCACCATATTTCTGAGAATATCCTTTTGCAACTAATCTTGCTTTAAATCTGTGAACTCTGCCTTCAGAGTCATATTTGGTCTTAAAAACCCACTTACACTTTATTGCTTTCTTGCAGTGTGGTAGTTTGGTGAGTTTCCAGGTTTGAAGTTGATGAAGCGATTTCATTTCCTCATTAGCAGCATTAATTCACTTCGTTTTTTCATGGACAGGTAGTCGTTGCATCTCATTCCATGACTGTGGCTCTAGTTCGGGTAGTGTTTTAGCAATGTAGGATAGACACTTAGCTGGTATACCCTTGTTTGATCTTGACGATCTTCTTATTTGAGGTTCACTTGATGTTTCCGTTGCTTCTTTAATGGTTGAAGAATCTAACCAAACTTCTACATCTTTCTCTTTGTCATTTTGTAACTGTGACTGAGATTGTTGTTGCTTCAGTTGGCCTACTGGTATGATGTCATGAAACTTGAGCGACATGAAGTTCTCATCAATCATTACATCTCTGCTTATTGTGACATTGTTTCTGGGTACATAATTCTATATCTTTTCTGGATTTCACTGTAGCCCACCAGGATACCTTCTTTAGCATGGGATTCCCACTTGGTATGTTTTTCCTTAGGGACATGCACAAATACTTTACTTCCAAATACTCTTATGTGTTGTAGATTAGGCTTTTTGCTGTTCCATTGCTCAAATGGAGTTTTCTCTGTAGCTTTACCTGGTAACCTGTTTTGAAGATAGCATGCTGTCATGCTTGCTTCACCCCAATATGTTGTAGGTAAATTGTTAGGTAGTTGGTCCAGATGGGCAGGGGTTAAATCTTGTCTGTCTGTGCATTCTGCCTTGGGGAGGGGTTTTTCCCTGTGCATCTGCCACACCCTCTGTGGTGCTATATAAACTGGGGCTTCACTATTGCACACTGCTGGTTATACTTGTGTGTTCAGCCATACCTGTGCTGTTTGGCCAGGTTCTCAGGCGTTGTATCTGGATTCTGGGATTTAGCTGTTGGGTGGTTTGTGCAGGGGACTGCTTGTTTATTATATGTTTAATTTCAGGGTCAGCTCACAGGGATTCTAGTTAGGTTCCTGTGAGGTGTCCTCTTTTCAGAGGAAAACTCTGGCGTTAGGCAGGATTAGTCAGGGCGGATCGCAGGGCGATTTCTATTATTTTCTCCTGCCAACTCTGTTTTACTTTCTCAGTTATTTTGTCTGCCCTTTATTTGTTTTGTATTTCTTTAATAAACCCGTTTATTATGCATGCTAGTTTATGTTTCATTTGGCTCGGGGTCGAACATAACAGAATAACCAGCCGACCATTTATTAATTCTCTACCCCTTTTTTTTTTTCCTTTGTCTCTTTTCTTTTTTTCCCTCAGATGGATCCTATGGAACAATTAACCGCTCACCTTCAGGCATTGACCATAAAAGTCGATTCTCTTCAGACTCAGGTCCAGCAGCAAAACATACAGCAAGTGAGCGGCGTGTTTAGGGAGGGGGTGTCGGGATTTGAACCCCGAGTGGATCTTCCTGATCGCTTCTCGGGGGTGCGCTCTGAGTTTTTTTCATTTAGAGAGGCCTGCAAGTTGTATTTTAAACTAAGGCCAATCTCTTCTGGTAATGAGAGTCAGCAGGTGGGAATTATTATATCCCGTCTACAGGAAGATCCTCAGGTTTGGGCTTTTTCTTTACCCCCTGATTCCCTCACACTGCAGTCTGTAGATGTTTTTTTTTTCTGCACTCGGGTTACTGTTCGATGACCCAGACCGTTTGCACCTAGCTGAGAGTAAGCTGCATCACCTCTCTCAAGGGAGGAGTTCTGCAGAGGATTACTGTGCAGCTTTTCGTAAATGGTCCATTGATACTAAGTGGAACGATCCGGCTCTTCGGAGTCAATTTTGTGCCGGGTTGTCCGACCGAGTAAAAGATCTCATTTCTCCCCCGGCCTCTTTGGAGGAGGCCATGAGTTTAGCTATTCGGGTGGACAGACGTTTGCGTCTGAGAGCAGTAGAAATGGGAGTGAGTGATTCTCCTCACTCGCCAGGGGAGGGGGCGGAGCTTTCTGTAGAGCCCATGCAGCTGAGTTCTTTACAGTCTGAGGACAGAAAGAAGAGACGTTTGGCTGCTGGCCAATGTTTCTATTGTGGGCGTCCAGGTCATTTTGTAAGAGTACGGGAGGGAGACGAGTGGAAGACGGCATTTAACACGCCCCTGGGTCATTTTGAGAGTCTGGTTATGCCCTTTGGGCTTACTAATGCCCCTGCAATCTTCCAGGAGTTTATGAATGACATATTACGTCCTTTTATTGGTCACTTCCTGGTTGTGTACTTAGATGATATCCTCATCTTTTCTCCTAATTACGAGTCTCATTGTGAACACCTTCGGTCCGTCTTGTCTGTTCTAAAAGAGAATTCACTTAGTGTTGAAGTGGAAAAATGTGTTTTTTGTGTCCAGGAGATTTCTTTTTTGGGGTTTGTCATTTCGAAGGACGGTTTCAAGATGGATTTAAGTAAGGTCAAAGCTATTTTAGACTGGGTTCAACCCGAGAACCTCAAAGCGTTACAGAGGTTTCTAGGGTTTGCTAACTTTTACCGTAAATTTATTAAGAATTTTTCGTTGATTGTTAAGCCTTTGACAGATTTGACCAAAAAGGGAGCCAAGATTTCGGAGTGGCCGCCGGAGGCTGAGAGCGTTCCGATCGCTTAAGCAACGCTTTACTTCGGCACCTGTTTTGGTCCAACCCATCAACTCCTTACCATTTTTTGTTGAAGTGGACGCTTCTAGTGTGGGGGTTGGTGCGGTTTTGTCTCAAGGAGATGCTGAGGGCCGTAACCTGCAGGTTTGTGCCTTCTTCTCAAAGAAATTTTCGAAAACAGAATGTAATTATGATGTGGGTGACAGAGAGTTGCTGGCAATTAAATTAGCCTTTGAGGAATGGAGACATTTTTTAGAAGGTGCCGTGCATAAAGTGACGGTTTTCACGGACCATAAAAATTTGATGTATCTACAGTCAGCTAAGACGTTAAATCCTCGCCAGGCTTGTTGGTCTTTGTTCTTTTCCAGGTTTAACTTTCTAGTTACCTATCGACCAGGTTCGAAGAATGTGGTGGCGGACGCCCTGTCCCGGTCATTTGAGGCTGCACCCTGTGATGAGAGCCCTTCACAGATATTGGACAAGGGAGTGGTAGTGGCCGCGATTTCTATTGACCTTCACAAGGAGATTTCGGAAGCACAAAGCTTGGCTCCTGCCAACACCCCTAATGATAAGTTTTTTGTTCCTCTGAACCTTCGATTGTTATTATTACAGGAGGCTCATGATTCAGTCCTCTCAGGTCACCCTGGTATTTCTAATACATTGAAGTTAATCTCCAGGTCGTTTTGGTGGCCATCTGTCAGAAGGGACACTACGAGGTATGTGGAGTCCTGTGAGGTATGAGCCAGGTCGAAGTCCCTTAGAGGGTTTCCTGCGGGGAAATTGTGCCCATTGCCTATTCCTGAGAAGCCTTGGACGCACATGTCTATGGATTTCATCACTGATCTACCGGTTTCTGGAGGATGTACGGTAATTTGGGTAATCACGGATCGGTTTAGTAAGATGTGTCATTTGGTGGCTTTACCCAAATTGCCGTCTGCCCCTCTTTTGGCTAGATCATTTGTGGAAAATTTTGTACGGCTTCATGGGGTACCGTCTGATATTGTGTCAGATAGGGGAGTGCAGTTCGTTTCCAGGTTCTGGAGGGCGTTTTGTAAACGCCTTAACATCTCTTTATCCTTTTCTTCATCTTATCACCCAAAATCCAACGGTCAGACTGAAAGGTTAAACCAAAGTTTGGAACAATATTTAAGGTGCTTTGTGAGCTCAGATCAGTTTAAGTGGAAAGAATTTTTACCATTAGCTGAGTTTGCTTTAAATAATCGTTCTTTGGAATCTACTGGGACCTCTCCTTTTTTTTTTGTAATTATGCGTTTCATCCGTCCTTTGGTCCGTTGTCTTTAGCTAGTTCAGATGTCCCAGGGGAGGATCAGTTCTCTGCTAAACTAGCTTCAGTCTGGTCTGAGGTCAAGAAAAATCTAATTAGAGCTAGGGGTAAAGCTAAATTTTTTGCTGACAGTAAACGATCAGAATCCCATAAGTTCTCTGTGGGAGATAGGGTGTGGCTCTCTACACGAAATATTAGACTTAAAATACCATGCTTTAAACTTGGTCCCAAATATATTGGTCCATTTGAAATTGTAGAGATAATTAACCCTGTCTCAGTTCGGTTGCGCTTACCTGACTCTATGGGGATAACCAACGCCTTTCATGTGTCCTTACTAAAAAGGTATTTTTCTTCCTCAGGCAGTGATTCAGTTTCACCACCCCCACCTGTCTTGGTTAATGGAGAGCTGCAGTTCGTGGTTCGCTCTATTGAGGACTCCCGGCTCTTTCGCGGACGCATTCAGTATCTGGTCCATTGGAAAGGCTATGGGCCTGAGGAGAGATCATGGGTTTCATCGTCAGACATTTTTGCTAAGCGGTGCATTAGGGCCTTTCACCGCAGATTTCCATTGAAGCCCGGTCCGGAGGCACCTCCTTTAAGGGGGGGTACTGTTAGGTAGTTGGTCCAGACGGGTAGGGGTTAAATCTTGTCTGTCTGTGCATTCTGCCTTGGGGAGGGGTTTTTCCCTGTGCATCTGCCACACCCTCTGTGGTGCTATATAAACTGGGGCTTCACTATTGCACACTGCTGGTTATACTTGTGTGTTCAGCCATACCTGTGCTGTTTGGCCAGGTTCTCAGGTGTTGTATCTGGATTCTGGGATTTAGCTGTAGGGTGGTTTGTGCAGGGGACTGCTTGTTTATTATATGTTTAATTTCAGGGTCAGCTCACAGAGATTCTAGTTAGGTTCCTGTGAGGTGTCCTCTTTTCAGAGGAAAACTCTGGCGTTAGGCAGGATTAGTCAGGGCGGATCGCAGGGCGATTTCTATTATTTTATCCTGCCAACTCTGTTTTACTTTCTCAGTTATTTTGTCTGCCCTTTATTTGTTTTGTATTTCTTTAATAAACCCGTTTATTATGCATGCTAGTTTATGTTTCATTTGGCTCGGGGTCGAACATAACACAAATTTGCATAAAATAGCATACTTCTTCCACTTTTAACAGAGTGTCCGGTTTCTTCTTTCTGCTACACCATTTTGTTCAGGATTGTATGGTACAGTGGTCTGAAACACGATTCCATTTCTCTTTAAAATGCTTTGTGTCTCACTGCTTGTATATTCTTGTTTCATTATCTGCACGCAGGATTTTTGGCATTCTCCCAAATTTGTTATATACTTCAGCTAGATATGTTTCAAGTTTCCCTGGGATTTCATTTTTGCTGTGAAGCAGATTGACAACCTTATATCTTGAATAGTCATCGATAAATGTCAGAAAATATCTCTTCTTTCCAGGAGTTGGAGTATTCATTGGACCACAAACATCAGTATGTATTAAATCCAGTGGCTGTCCTGATTTTGTACAATTATTACTAGGAAAACATTTTCGTGACATTTTTCCTTTAAGACAGCGTGTACATTTCATTGTATGGTTACACAGATCAATTGTAATGCCTTCAGCAAGTTGTTTTTGAACTAACTTTATTATTGCTTCTGGGTCTCTATGTGTAAGACGCCTGTGCCATTAATGGATACAGTTTGTGTGTTGTTCTTGTTTAGCAGTATATACATTTTCTTTGCAATTTAACTGATATAGCTCATCTTTGATTTTTCCTTCTGCTAGTATATGACCCCTTTTTGAGATGATGCAGCTGTTGTCTTTAAATGTAACTTCATTTCCTTGTTTTGTGAGTTTCTTCACAGATAACAGATTGCTTTCAAGGCTAGATACATACAGCACATCTTTTACTGGGATCTTTCTGCTTTGTGTTGGGGAGACTTGACAGTCAATGTAACCATCCCCTATTCCCTCTGTATTCATATACTGACCATTAGCCAAAACCACTTTCTCTGACTTTGGTTAAGGTTAGAAAAGAAGTTTCTGTCATTGGTTATATGACTGGTTGCCCCAGAGTCTATACACCATGCATGCTTTGATGTACTTGCATTAATGGTAAAAACAGTTTCAGTACTTGAAGTGTGCTCTTCTTCAGTGATGGCACTTTTAACCCTTTGATGATTTTGCTTTTGATTTTTCAGATGATTCATCCTAGCTTTCCAGACTCTGCAGTCAGCTTTTAGGTGCCCTGTTTTCTTGCATGCAAAACACTTACGTGTTTCTTTCAAATGACTTTTATTTTGGGGTAGATCTTGGACTTTTAAAACGGATTTTGTTTCAGATACCCCATTGCTGCTTATACTCTCTGTTTTCCACTTGTATTCATCGATAAGCTTTCCTCTGACATACTCCAGTGTAAGCTCATTATCTGGGCGCACATCTAGTGTGGTTACAAGCGTGTCATAGCTATCTGGAAGACTGCTTAATAGTAGTGCAGCAACATGAAAATCTTTGAGATCTTCTCCAATGCCACGTAGGCACTCCACAATTTCTAAAGTGATTCTTATATAGTCCTGCATATCACTGTTCTTATTTAGCTTAGACTGGTACAGCTTTCTCATTAGATAGAGCTTATTGCTGAGATTTATCCTTTCATGCACTATCTGCAGCTCCTCCCACATTTCTTTTGCAGTGTCACATTTGCATACATGTACAATCTGATCATCATCTATGCTGAGGGATATAGTGCTTAGTGCTTTCTGATCCTTCTCTATCCAGTCATCTGTTACTGGGTCAGGTTTACACTCCTGTGTGTATTTCCACGTACCTTCTCTTATCAGCAGCATCTTTATCTTGAATTTCCAGGATTGATAGTTCTGATTATTCAGGCTTGGCACTGTGAACTTCACAGAGTTGCTGCTGGTGGCCATCTTGGTTCACTGTTGTTTTTCTTTCTTTCTATGTCCCTGGTTATCTAGGTATCTGGGCCCATAACCTGTTGGCAGTGGATTAATCTTTGCATCTTCCAGGCGTTCAACAGTAAACACATATTTATTCAGGAACAAGGATAATACACTTTACAATTAGTATTTCTTAGCTTATGATCTCAGCTTCTTTTCTATGAGCTTCATGTGCTCTGCTCTGTGCTGCAGTTCCAATTACAGAGAGAGGAACTTCCTGGTTTGCTAATATATCCCCCACCTTTTTTCAACAGTGCTTTATTAGCAACTTAACACTATCCTTAGAGACAGAAGCTCATGCAGTTATAAACATATAAACAGTAGTTGTTGCAATACAGGCAATAATAAACATTATTCCAACAGATCTGCAATCCTATGTTAAACCACAGATTTAAACCACAAAACATTATTTAAAATGACAAATACATCTATAGCTATAAGCATGACAAATCATTAACACAAAAAGCAAATGCTAACATAAATGACCAATTTTCAGAAAATTCATTGCAAGTTTAAATCAAAGAAGAATCTATGTAGTCTGTTCCCTAAAAAAATAAATAAAAAAGGAAACATTCAATTTTAGCATTAAATCTTGACCTTTTAAAGATAAAGAAAAAAACTCTGACAGTAATTTAATTTTCATACCACTAAAATGTTGACCTAAAGACTATTTTCTAAGTAATAAAAGCTCAAATATTCCAAATGTTGCCCAAAAATTACAAAGACTGTTCTATATGTAAAGCATTTATGTTAGGAGCTCATCAGGTATCATTGCCACATTAAATTTTGACCTAATTATAGAAATGAACATCCAACATTTATAACTATTTTAACTATTAGTTTATTATAGTGTCTTGTGTATGCTAAATATAACTTTTATGATTAACCAATATCTCAGACACAATGCAAAGAGGATGGATTAAATGATACAATACATTGGACAGTTCAAGTGAGTGTAAACATTACAGATGCAACTAAATGCCAGAGTCATCTTTACTATATATTTATGCAGTGGTGTAATCTGTAATAGTGTCCTCTGGTGGCTTCTAATGTGGTGGTGGTGGTGAGGAGCTCTTTGCAATCCTTACAGTTGTACCCTCTATACAGTTCATAAATAATAAACTATTGTGACAGGGATTAATTGCTTTCCTGCTTTCCAATTTATCTCCTGACTAGGAATGGCGACTATGCAGACATCACTGGCAAATTTATATGGCCAGAGACAGGGAAAGTAAAAGTCACAAACTGAATTTTGTAGCCATGCAAAAAAATAAAAAATAGCTAAAACGAGTTTGAAATTGTAACATTTTGAAATAAACTTTATTAACAAATGTTGGCTCCATTCTTTGATATCCTGTAATGAAATCTACTTTCTGTCCCCTGTTTTGCTCTTGGCATTAGATATCCTCATTGCTTGAATATAGGAGTATGGGTGTAATACTGAGAAGCAGAAATGGCCAAACCTTGCTTTATTTGGGAATGGGTGGCTCTGTCCAAATATTTGTATCATGTTGAATAAGTTCATCACAAACCAGGGCTTAAATCAGCTTAACCATAGTGCATAGCATTGTCAGGGCTCCTAGGACTCTATTTGGCCTATTTATAGGTCTCTAAGGCAAATACAGCCAAAGTTATGTCAAAGTGACAGTGACATGTATGTCTATGGGAAAATGGATGGTAAGCAGTGGATACAAATTACTAGTTTAATCACATCTTCTGTTACACATTTCAAATTCTCCAAAAATTTGCCTGTTTTGGGGGGAAGGTGCTTGCCCATGTTCTTTTATACACACGTGATGGCTATTTTGGAAAAAGCAATGGTCTTATATAAAGTAGCCAGTTTTGGAATTTGTATTTGCAACAGACTTGTTATTTTGGAGAAAAGTGATGAAGATAAAATGGCTTTTCAAAAATAAAAAAAGCCCTCCAATATATCCTTTTAAGTGAGCAGAATTCCATACCAACATGAAGTTGGTATTGGAAGAAGCAATGGTGGGGTTTAAATTTTAAATTCTATCCCTTTGTAGGAGCAGATACAACACTAAATTTGGCAATTACAGAATTAAAAAAAAAAAAATTGGCCCTGTCCATAACTGCTGCTCCACATGTTGACGGTAGCATGCACACATCCACATATGAACATATCCAAGGAAAGGCTTCCATGGTGATATCAAGCAGAGGCAGCTTTCCTAGATAAACAATGGTGGCTAGCTTGTGAATTGCAGTGGAATGCACTAAGTGATAGTGGTACTTAGTGGTATATAATAGTGATTGATAGCAATTTCATAACTGTCTATTTGTTTGTTTGTTTGTTTTTTAATCCACTTGAAGAACATTAGGAAAGAAATGAGATTTAGCCTTGAAAGGGTAACCTGGCCGGTATTAGACTGTAACACACTGCATAAATCAGCTTGGATTTTTGCAGTGATAAGTAATGACAGTATTTTCCGTAGTTGTTAACAAAAACACAATTTTTTTTTTTTAAATACTTAACAAGAAGATGAGATTTAGCTCTAAAAAGTTTTCCTGGTCAGTGAGTATAACACTACTGTAGATCACACTGTGTAAGGGTGACCTGATTAGTGTATCTGTAACACAGTGAACACTGCAGTCACATAGAACAGTGCAGAACTTTTCCCCATGATTTTTCTGCCTATATGTCTAAAATCGATTAATAATTCTTTAGTTCTATTGCAATTTTGGTGTTGTTTTATTCAATAGCAATGTATTAGCGGCAATTGTTGCAGTGATAACACATCTTTCCCTAAACTTGCAATATCACAAAATGGCTTTTCTTCCTGCCCACAATATCTTATATTCTGTATGTGACATCAGCAATGTAACCTCTCCACCTACCACTCATGATTGGCTTAGAGGCTTTCAGATGATGCCAAAAACCAGCCTAGGTCACGGAGACTATGTGTTCCCTCTCCTCTCCTTTTCTACCTTGTATAACATGTGGCGGTTTTCCATCTTAGTTCGCCCGTGACAAATCAAAGAAATTTTGGCTTCATGAAAAATCGGGCTGAAACCAATTTGTTAGTTTGCTTATCTCTACTGAGAAGTTGAGGCTGGAGGAGGTCATTTCAAACACTTATATTTCAGGTATTATAAAACATAGAACTGTGATTCACATGACATTAATATCACAGCTCCACCTGTATTATTTCCAGAGATATCATCAGTTGAAAACACAGTTGGGATATAGCTGCTGTTTTGAAAGTGGAACAGGGCATAGCAGGGGACAGAAAGTGGATGTCAGTAAAGGATTTCATGAAAAGGAGCCAAAATCTATTAATAAAATATATTACAACATTTATTAATGGCACAAATGCTGCCAGAAAATAAAAAGTTGTTAAAAAGTTTCCGTATGCTTTATAGTTACTGGTCTACTCTTTTTTTTTTTTATTTAAACAGAAACAAAATTAGTACTTTAACTCTCTTGATCTACCCCCTCCCCAGAATATAATCCAAATGTAAAAATACAACATATTGCTAGTTTTTACTTTTACAAATGTAATACTTGTCTATAAAAATACGCAAAACTATATATCTAAGTGCATAGAAACTACTGAGGATTGAAAACCTGTAGCACAGGTCACTATCCACTGTGAGTTTTAGTGAAATCTCATCTACTATATTGCTACTATACATCACAATTGGTTAGCCATCGGTGAGTATGTCCAATGTCATCCCAGAGTTACAATAGTTGATTGATACCTAGAGAACGTTTAATATTGACTGTTACTATTTTAATCCATAAAAGCATTTTTATTCAGATGATTTGTAAAGTATCTTTATAAAAAATTAAAGGAGCTTTAGGCTAAGGCCCATGTTGCAGAAACACTACATTTCTTTGCAGATTTTCAGAGTCAGGAGTGTATTTAACAGAAGGGAAACATCTAAGTGCTTCCTTTATATTTTAATTTCTTTTTAAGCCACTTCTAACTTTGGCTCAAAAAACAACAGCAAAATCTGCAATAACAAAAAATTCTGCGTTTCAGCAATGTGGGGCTTAGCCTTATAGTTTGAAAATATTGATTACCTATCCTAAGGGTAGGTCATCAATATCAGATGGTGAGGGTCTGACATCCATTACCCCGTGAATCAGCTGATCACAACAGCTCATACACAGAGAAAGGAATAGGAACCAGACAGCCATCAGAAAGCTCTGTTTCCTATGTAGTGGCCAGACAAAGTTATTGCAGATCAACTCCCATTCACTTGAAACAGTAACACAATTACAGTAACTCAATTCAGTCAAAGAACTGGGCTGACTGCTTCCTGTTCCATTCTCTGGGTATCATCTGCTGAAAACCTCTAATCGGTTGGAGTGCTGGGTGTCCCACTGGTTTGAAAGTTATCTATAGTTTTAGCCCAACAATCTTCTTTAAGACTAGAGATTTCCTCTCTTAATTTAAGTTACATATTTATATCTTTTAAAACCACATCCATTTAAAATATGAAAATTGAGATAATAAATTTGAGGCTATTTTAACAAACAAAATAAAAGAAAATTTGCCAAAACTTTTGTGTGCATGCTCACTCACTTGTCTATATGCATTAGAAATAAATTCATAACTAGTTTGGTATTTCTGAAAAAGAAAGAAAAGTAATATAAAAAACAGTGGACTCCACATTTTCCTTCCATTCATATTACATACTATTCAACAACCTGCAATCAAAAACAAGAAAAATACTAAAGTACTGTAGGGGAAATAGCAATAGTCACAAAATAGTCAATGTAACATTATGAATTATGATTATGGCTGTTTATAGAGTTGGTGGGGGGCTTTTCAAACTTTCATTACAGTTGCACTTTTCTAAACAATGCTTCTCTCAATAAACATAAAATATAAGAAAATGTTTACTTTCTCAAACCATGAAACTGAAAAAATGCCCACCTATAAAATATAAAAACATGCACTTTATGGTTTGGAACACCTATACATTACACCTATTTATGTCATTCCATTCTACAAGATTTTTGAATGTACCTGTGGGAGTTTTTGACCATTTATTCAGAAGTACATTTTTTTAAGGTCAGGCAGTGATGTTAAACAAAAGGACCTGGCCCCATCTCATTGAACATCTAGTTCATCTCAGAGGTGTTTGATGGAGTTGAAATCACAGTTCATAGTTGGTTGTGATGATCAATATGAAACAGGTCATAGACATAAAATAGATGCTCATCAAACAAGCATTTATCAATCCCCCCACCTTGCCATACACATACATGGCCAAGCCTTATTAATTAATTCAGTGGGGATATGAAGACAAGTTGCTCACAGAAACCTCTCACATTGGCTTATTTCTTGGTACAACATAGAAATGGGTATTAAAATCCAACGTAAAATCCTAGTTTCAGCTAACATCCATTGTTGTGAGACAATCTACATGTCCCCATCAGGGTCGTAACTAGCAAAGACTGGGCCCCATAGTAAATACATAAAACATAAAAAACACTGGTACTCACTCTGGCACAACTGCCTGCTGCTTTCATCACAGACATGGTTACGCTGGCATCATTATGCACCGCAACACCAAACTGACCTACGTGACGTCACTACAGAGGCCTGAAGTCAGGAGAGAGTCATATCGGAGCCCAGGAGAGATGAGTAACACAGGGTTTTATGTTTTCTGACCTAACCTGGGCATCCAATCATTTACTTTGGAGTCTGAAGAGACCCCACAGTATAATAGCAGTATTTGTTGGTGTTCACTCAACAAATACTGTTTCCGTGGGCTCGCTTCCCCCTTCTTACCTCCAGGGTGCCTCAGCAACGTGATATGGCATGCATGGGGCCCCCTGGAGGGCAGAAGAAGAAGCAGAGGTAGCAGTGAGCATGAACGAGGATGGGTAAGTAAATAGGGCCTATTATAAAAAAAAAAAAGTAGCAGGGGCCCACCGGGCTCCCTAAGGCCACGGGCCCCATGGCAGCCACTATGACTGCTACAGAGGTACTTACACCACTGGTACTCTTGTGTACAGCAATGTGTATGAACATTTTTGTCATACTGTATGTATGCCTTTCATTTACCTTTGATAATTAATTGTAATTAAATTATTAGTGCATTGGCTCTTTATATAAAAAATAAATGTTTTTCTCCACAATAACTGGTATACTTCTTAAAGATTGACAGACTATTCCTTGGAGGAGATAAAGAGTGTCTTCAGAAGGAAGTATACCATTATACCATATCTATGAATAAGCAGTATGATAAGAATGTAATCATAAAAATATAATATAACATTCAAATGATTTTACATCTGCAAAAATAACTTTGTCTTAATATAATAAAACAATCTTCCTTCTATAAATTCTTAACAGGCATGCATTAAAATGAGTTATACACAATGGAAAATTTCAATGACATCCTAGAACTATTAAAGCAACAGGAGAAGTGTTTATGTCAGTATTAAATGATTGTACAAATGAACTAACTATCTGGTTTATTCTGATGAAATAGCAAATGTGAAAGGTTACATATACTACTCTTGTAAATCCTATTAGGCGCAAGAAACATTATTACCATTAGCAGCCTAAGTGTACTGAGCTAGTAGTGTACATATCTGTGCTTTTTTTTAGAGTTAAGATGAGTGGGTATAATCGACAGGAACTCCTGAGCCGCGGAATCTGTAGCAAGATCGAGCAGGATGCAGATTTTTTTCAGGGTCCTGCTGCGATCTCTGCTTCCCATTGAAAACAATGGGATGCAGATTCGGAGCCGAATCCGCTCCCAAATCCGTGGCAGATTGCTATGTGTATATGTATCCTCAGGCAAACACAGCCAAAGTTATGTCAAAGTGAAAGAGACATACAGTATATGTCTATGGAAAAATGGATGGTACGCAGTTGATACAAACTCAAAGTTTAACCATACACTGCAATGACACTCACTCACTCAAGAAATTACCCTTTTGGGAGGAAAAGTTGCTTGCCCATGGTTTTTTAGATGCATATGGTGGTTATATTGCAAAAAGCAAAAATGGTTTTGTAGAAAAAATAGCCCATTGTGATGGCTTGGAAGTGCTACAAGGGCTTATTGTTATTTGAGAGCCTAGTTGAAAAGTGATGAATAATTAGCTTTTCAAAAAAAAGCAACTAAAAATTATCCTTGATGGCAGCAGATGTGAAATCAAAATAGTTTTTCTTTTTACACCAATACTGTAGCACCAACAGTGTTGTATAATGGAATGTGATGGACCAGGTTTCAGGACATGTCTGGCTTAGTGGTAGTAGCTGTGGCAACATGTGTGTAGTGTGGCAGGGGAATAATATGATGGACCAGGCTGCAGGACATATCTGAAAAAGCTGCACTATCTTCCAAAAGTGATAATTGTGTCTGTGATTTGCTAGAGTTGCTATGGGTGGCTTACAGCACCAACTTGTTGAGTGACAACTGGCATAATTTCAAGAAAAATTTGTGGCACACCATCAGTGTACCTACTACCTAGCTTTCCAGCTTAAAAAGATGGATCATCTTCCAAAAGTGATCTTTGTGACTGTGGTTTGTGGCATGCAGCAATCAGTCACCATATGCGGCTGTTCAAACTGACGCTCCAGCAAGTACAAAAGTGCAACTTTACCTTACAATCATGAAATGAGGGAGGGGGGAATGTAACCAATGGATCGCCATGGTGAAGTTGTGGTGGGAAATGGTCCAGTGTATAGGAAAAGATGGGTCCCACCTGGTGTTCAAACTGTGCCTGCGCTGCACCAGTGAGGTGATGTCAATACTACATAGCACCAGGCCTTGCTGCATTTCTAGACTGTTGCCTCTGATGCTCAAAACATTGACCCAGTGGGCCATGACAGCTAATGTATTGCCCCTTCCCATAATTGATGTTCCACATATTCAGGGTGGCGTGCACCTTTCTCCATGTGGACATTTGCAAAGAGAGGCACACATGGCTATCAAGTACGGACAACTTTGCTCGAGAAATATGGCAGCTAGGTATTCTCCATGGAGAGTGTACACTGCCATCAGTTTGCGAAACGCAGTGAATTCCACTAAGTGGCACAGCAGCGACTGCATTGCTAGTAACTTTGCCAAGTGGGAGTTAAACTTGCAGAGCAGCTGGATGAATGGGTCGCAGATTGTGTGGAGGAGGAGAAGCAGATGGAGGTGCAGTAGTTAAAGAGGTTGTCCAGGCATTTTTTTTATTTTTTTTTTCAGCGGAATTGAGGTGAAAAAAAAAAATCATACTTACCTGTCCCCGGTGCTCTGGTGTCCTCCAGTGTGGTCCTATACTTCTACTCTGGTGTCTTCTCACGGGTCTCTCCTGAGTTCCGCTGAAGCCGCTGATTGGCCTCAGCGGTCACATGCCTGCTGAAGCCAATTAGCGACCTCAGCAAGCATCAGGAAAAGACCCGTGATGTAACAGGTAGTGACATTGCATTCCCTTCAACAGCCTCAGTAGTCATGTGTGGCTGGGACTTCCGCCACACATCAACACTGGACCAAGAAGACACTGGGAGGCACCAGAGCACCGTGGACAGGTGAGTATGATTTTTTGATTTTTTTTTTTTCACTGCCCCTGGCTGATTTAAAGAATAAATGGGTTGTCCATTTTTGCCTGGACAACCCCTTTAAGCTGCAGTAGTAGACACTGTTTATGTACAAGGCAGGCAACATTTAGGGTCTCTGTGGAAAAAAAAAAATCAGATCCCTTTTCTGTTCCTTAATCCCTAGCTATTATTATTATTATTATTATTATTATTATGATTATTATTATCTTATTCCATATCTATTCTTTATTCCCTTCCCACAAATGGATGTGCTATTGTGTGGCAATTGCAGTGTTCTTTCCACAAGAGGACATAGAAGAATGCTCAGTATATGGGATAGACACAGGAACTGTGTCCATGCCATCAGCAATACAGCTGATATTCCGTGACAATAGCCAGGATCAGAGTTAGTAAGGTGCGTAAAGTTATTCTCAACCAGATATTTTTGACATTCTGATTGTTTTAACATTTTAAACTTTATATATATTTTTTAAATAAAAAAAATAATATTTTAGTGCTGAATAAGACACAAATGTTTATTTGCAGTAATCCATATCCTTATTTTGCTTAGTTTTTTTTACAAATAATGAAGAAGTGAATTCAATTATTTATTGAAGTTATTTTCATTATCTGACTCTATTTGAGAAACACTTTGAAGTTGATGGCCAATTTAATCCTCAAAGAACTCACTTTCTAGATAGTTTGATATTTCTTTTCATAGTTGCATTACATTATAAATACCGCAAGCATACCGTTAACTACCTCTAAGCCGTCATATTAGATTTTGTATTAAATAATTTCTTTTGTTCCATTAAAATAGACTCCTTTCAATGAAACTTTGTTTTCTATTGTATTAAAATGTGGAGATTAAGACTAATTCTGGCTATTATAATCATGTGAAAAATTGTCTTTCCGAATACTGCAATTTCTAAGTAGATTGTTTTTTACATCATAATCTCTGCTACCAAAATAATATGTTCTCTATAGGCATATGTGAGTACAAAATATAAACTGCACTCTGGAGCCAGACTTACTAAATGCAATGTAACTATCAGGAACATATTTTGCATTAAGCACACAAGGCCCTTGCAGAATAGTCCCACATAGAAATAAAAAATAAATGATGGTTCATCCAGTGGTTATTGGTGCAGTAGTCCCCATTTAATACAAGTTCTGGTGTAAGAATACTTACCATAGTAGTACTCTACTTATCAATCTCTAGAAAAAGTTTAGGTACTGTATCCTTGGAGCACTGTCCCTGTCACTGCTACACTTACACGGGTTGATTGGTATCTTACTAGAGAACCTTTTGTGCCTGCGGGCTTTTCATACATAAATTAGATACTGGCTGTCACTATTTTAATCCACACAGAAGCTTTGTATCTGTATGGCAATTTAAAACTAGAGATATTTCCTTGCATAATTTATAAAAAGTGACATCTCTATATCTTTTAAAACCACATCCAGTTAAAATGTGAGAATTTACATTATATTAAGGCTGTTTTAGCTAACCATATAAAAGTCAGTTTGAAAAGACTTTTGTGAGCATGTTCATATGTATTCAATTAATATGGATAAATATGACTTTAAAGTGTACCTCCAATGACATTCGCCCAAAAATCATTTTTGAACAGCTGAATAGAGCCTTTCATTACAATTCCAATGATACCTATATTATGTTTATAGCTGCTTTCTAGTCCGAGATACATATATATATGTATGAGCACTATATGTGCTATGCACTTTGTGTGTGACATTATCTAAGGGAACTGAGCCCAGTTCCCATACTACTCAGTTGCCCTTTCATGCACCAGCACATATATATTACCCCAGCCCCTGTCTCTCCCTTCTAAGAATGGCAGTATTACTGGGCATATGAATATTATATGTACATGTTCAGTAATACCATCATATACAGTGGGTGAAATAAGTATTGAACATGTAACCAATTTTCTAAGCAAATATATTTGTAAAGGTGCTATTTACATGAAATTCTCACCAGATATTGGTAACAACCCATCCAATCCACACACTCAAAGAAATCAAACCATTGATGTCCAAAAATTAAGTTATGTGTAATAATGAGAAATGACATTAGGGAAAAAGTATTGAACACATGAAGAAAGAGAAGTGCAAAAAGCCATGGAAAGCCATGACACCAGCTGAAACCTGTAAGTAATTAGAAAACAATCCTGCTGCTCTGTGACAAATAATATCAGCTGATTCAACTGATGGCCTATAAAAAGGAGTCTTATTACTAAGGTGCCACACAAGAAACATCTCATTATGGGTAAAACCAGTGAGCTGTCTCAAGACATTTGCAACCTTATTGTTGCAAAACATACTGATGCCATTGGTTCCAAAAGAATTTCTAAACTACTGAAAGTTCCATTGAGCAAAGTTGGGACCATAATCCGAAAGTGGAAAGAACATCATTTCACCATAAACTGGCCATGATCAGGTGCTCACCGCAAGATTTCAGACAGAGGAGTGAAATTCATTATCAGAAGAGTTGTCCAAGACCCAAGGACCACCTGTGGAGAGCTACAGAAAGACCTAGAATCAACAACAAATGCACTCAACCTCCCTACCTGTATGCCCGCTCACCATGCAAGACTTCATTGCTGAACACAAAGCATGTTCAAGCGCATTTAAAGTTTTCTCAACAACATTTAGACAAGCCTGTAAAATACTGGGAGAATATAGTCTGGTCAGATGAGTCCAAAATTGAACTCTTTGGATGCCATAATATACTCCATGTTTCCAGGCCAAAAAGCACTGCATATCACCCCAAAAATCACCATACCAACAGTGAAGTTTGGAGTTGGTAACATCATGTTGTGGGGCTGTTTTTTAGCATGCTGCACTGGCACACGTCATACAATTGAAGGAAGGATGAATGGACAAATGTACCGATACATTCTTGATAAAAATCTCCTGCCAACTACCAGGATGATGAAGATAAAGCGAGGGTGGACATTTCAGCAAGACAACGACCCCAAACACACAGCCAAGGAAACTCTCAATTGGTTTCAGAAAAAGAAAATAAAGCTGCTAGAATGGACCAGCCAATTGCCTGACCTGAATATAATAGAAAATCTATGGAAGGAACTAAAGTTCAGAGTTCATAGAAGAAGGGGCCCACCGAACCTTCAGGATTTGAAGAGTGTTTGTTTGGAAGAATGGGCCAAAATTACACTTGAGCAATGCATGCGATGAATCTGTCATCACCAACAAAGGCTTTTGTACAAAGTATTAAATAAATTTCTGTAAGCATGTTCAATACTTTTTCCCTGTGTCAATTCTCATTATTACACGTAACTAAATGTATGGACATCTATGGTTTGATTTCTTTGCCTGTGTAAATTGGATGGATTGCTACCAATATCTGATGAGAATTTCATGTCAATAGCACCTTTAGAAATATATTTACTTGTTAATGTGTTCAATACTTATTTCACCAGCTGTATATGCATACCTGGTATACCCAGTGATATTATAAAACATGCATTTGAGGTTCATGCATATGCCCAATAATAGGAGGGTCAGGGCCTGGGAGAAAAATAAAATACTCATATTACGTATATCACAGGGTATGTGTGTACACAGATATATATATATACACACACGTGGACAAAATTGTTGGTACCCCCTGTTTAATGAAAGAAAAACCCACAATGGTCACAGAAATAACTTTAAAAAGCCAAACTGGAATTTGCCAAACTACATGTTGACAAGTCACAAAGCTTCTGGGAGAATGTCCTATGGACAGATGAGACAAAAATCGAAATTTTTGGCAAGGCACATCATCTCTATGTTCACAGAGAAAAAATGAAGCATTTCTTGAAAACAACACTGTCCCTACTGTGAAACATGGAGGAGGCTCTGTTATGTTCTGGGGCTGCTTTGCTGCAGCTGGCACAGGGTGTCTTGAATCTGTGCAGGGTACAGTGAAATCTCAAGAATATCAAGGGATTCTAGAGAGAAATGTGCTGCCCAGTGTCAGAAAGCTTGGTCTCAGTCACAGGTCATGGGTTTTGCAACAGGATAATGACCCAAAACACACAGCTAAATACCCCCAAGAATGGCTAAGAGGAAAACATTGAACTATTCTGAAGTGGCCTTCTATGAGCCCTGACCTAAATCCTATTGAGCATCTTTGGAAGGAGCTGAAACATGCCGTCTGGAAAAGGCGCCCTTCAAACCGGAAACAGCTGGAGCATTTTGCTCATAAGGAGTGGGCCAAAATACCTGTAGAGAGTTGCAGAAGTTTTATTGACAGTTATAGGAATCATTAGATTGTAGTGATTGCCTCAAAAGGTTGTGCAACAAAATATTAAGGGTACCATCATTTCTGTCCAGGCCTGTTTCATGAGTTTTCTTTTTTTTTTTAAATTCTGTTGAAGCATGGTTGAAAAGCAACGTCTGACTTTCATTTGTTCATTTTCATAGAATTTTTATATATTATTACTTTTGTCAGATTCAAGTTATTTATGTGACCATTGTGGGTCTTTCTTTCATTAAACGAGGGATACCAACAATTGTGTCCACGTGTGTATATACAGTGGGGAAAAAAAGTATTTAGTCAGCCACCAATTGTGCAAGTTCTCCCACATAAAAAGATGAGGCCGGCCTGTAATTGACATCATAGGTAGACCTCAACTATGAGAGACAAAATTAGAAAAAAAAATTCAGAAAATCACATTGTCTGATTTTTAAAGAATTTATTTGCAAATTATGATGGAAAATAAGTATTTGGTTAATAACAAAAGTTTATCTCAATACTTTGTTCTATATCCTTTGTTGGCAATGACAGAGGTCAAACGTTTTCTGTAAGCCTTTACAAGGTTGGCATACACTGTTGCTGGTATGTTGGCCCATTCCTCCATGCAGATCTTCTCTAGAGCAGGGATGTTTTGGGGCTGTCGCTGGGCAACACGGACTTTCAACTCCCTCCAAAGGTTTTCTATGGGGTTGAGATCTGGAGTCTGGCTAGGCCACTCCAGGACCTTGAAATGCTTCTTACGAAGCCACTCCTTCGTTGCCCTGGTGGTGTGCTTGGGATCCTTGTCATGCTGAAAGACCCAGCCACGTTTCATCTTCAATGCCCTTGCTGATGGAAGGAGGTTTGCACTCAAAATCTCACGATACATAGCCCCATTCATTCTTTCATGTACACGGATCAGTCGTCCTGGTCCCTTTGCAGAGAAACAGCCCCAAATCATGATGTTGCCACCCGCATGCTTCACAGTAGGTATGGTGTTCTTTGGATGCAACTCAGCATTCACTCTCCTCCAAACACGACGAGTTGTGTTTCTATCAAACAGTTCTACTTTGGTTTCATCTGACCATATGACATTCTCCCAATACTCTTCTGGAACATCCAAATGCTCTCTAGCAAACTTCAGACGGGCCTGGATATATACTGGCTTAAGCAGGGGGACACGTCTGGCACTGCAGGATCTGAGTTCCTGGCGGCGTAGTGTGTTACTGATGGTAGCCTTTGTTACGTTAGTCCCAGCTTTCTGCAGGTCATTCACTAGGTCACCTCGTGTGGTTCTGGGATTTTTGCTCACCGTTCTTGTGATCATTTTGACCCCACGGGGTGAGATCTTGCGTGGAGCCCCTGATGGAGGGAGATCATCAGTGGTCTTGTATGTCTTCCATTTTCTAATTATTGCTCCCACAGTTGATTTCTTCACACCAAGCTGTTTGCCTATTGCAGATTCAGTCTTCCCAGCCTGGTGCAGGTCTACAATTTTGTTTCTGGTGTCCTTCCACAGCTCTTTGATCTTCACCATAGTGGAGTTTGGAGTGTGACTGTTTGAGGTTGTGGACAGGTGTCTTTTATACTGATAACAATGTCAAAAAGGAGCCATTACTACAGGTAATGAGTGGAGGACAGAGGAGCCTCTCAAAGAAGAAGTTACAGGTCTGAGAGCGCCAGAAATCTTGATTGTTTGTAGGTGACCAAATACTTATTTTCCACCATAATTTGCAAACAAATTCTTAAAAAATCAGACAATGTGACTTTCTGGATTTGTTTTCTCATTTTGTCTCTCATAGTTGAGGTCTACCTATGATGACAATTACAGGCCAGCCTCATCTTTTTAAGTGGGAGAACTTGCACAATTGGTTGCTAACTAAATACTTTTTTTCCCCACTGTATATTGTGATAATTTGGGGAATTAAACTCAAAATGGCGGCTGACTCCTGGTCCGGACAGCGGTGGTTCATGGTACTGGGCGCCGGAAAGATAGCTTTCAGACGGTCCAAGCGTAAAATAAAAGTGGCTTTATTCAGCTTAACTGCAACATAACAAAACAACAAAAAAACCTATGCCACAGTTAGGGCCTAACTCACTCCTTGAGCCCCTAACTGTCCTGACTGTTGCTCAGCTCTAGTAACAGTCCCCTGTAGACGCCAGCCCTCTGGGACAGAGCCTATCTCTCTGTCCTAGCTGGTCCACCCCTGTGGACGCCAGCCCTTTTGGGACAGAGCCTCTCTCTCTGTCCTAGCTGGTCCACTACCATTTCCTGCTTCCTGCAGGATGCTCCAGCCCCTCTGGAGTTACGTGCCACCACCCAAAGGCGTGGCTGAGAGCCTTTTCTGGCCTGGCCTGGGTCGCTCAACAGCGCCCTCTGGCTCACATACTTACATACCCTCCCCCTCAGCTCATTACCCATGGGGTGAGCTACAATGGGACGAGACATCCTATGATGAAGTCCCTCTTCAACCAAGTATGCCTGTCCAGTGTCTCTCCAGAAGTCCCAATCTGGCGGTCTCTTCTTCCAGATTCCGGTTACTTGACACTTCCGGTTTCTCATCACTTTAACTGCTATGCCAAGATCCTGGCCATTCTGTGCAAGTTTTTCTTCATCACCTTCACAATTCGCCATCATTTTCATCCCATTTCTCGCCATAGTCTTCAGCCATCCCATTGCATGACTTTGATCCCTTTAGTGAATAGCAGTAAAAATCTTCATCTTCACCTATCATGAATTCACAGGAGCTCAGAGACCAACTAACACGTACTTCATGCACATCAATGTCTTTAGAGTATAACTGTATCACGGGAACTTTTTCCATAACCTTCATCTCAAAGCAACCTTTGCCATCACCATCAAGGCTTAGAAGTTTAGGAGACATAGGCTTCTTGCTCTCCTCTTTGTTTGAGATACACAAGCTCTGTACTGCAATATCTTCTCCTTCTGCACGAGGGCCATACCGTACACCCTCACATAATAGATCACGCTGAACTACATTTTCTGGCATGTCTTTAACAACTGTCACATCATTGGTGACATGTAACCATCTCTTACTTCCTGACTCCTCCTTCACAGACAACATGGAGTCATTATTCACCGTTTGTCCACCAGACATTTGGCTAGAGACAAGTACAGCACCACCGTTATCCACAATGGCTTCAGACACTTTAGCTGTTGGGACAACATATGCGTGGTCAGTCTTCTTACGGACTCTTGTTCCACACTTTTGGTGACCCTTCACCTTATTTATCATCTCACAGCCCTCTAGGCTTTGGACCTCATTGGTTTGAGGCTGGACCCACTCTGTCACAGGCAGTGTGTGACCAATCACAGTTTCTTCTTCTGTTGGACCTTCTTTGGCCTCCTCACATTTTGCAGGAAGTCCACCTTTAGCAGCATCTTCCTGGGGTACTATATCCTCTACTTGACGTTTTACCGAGTCACATGGTTTCATCATAATCTGATCATTGGTATCAACATCCGTGGACAGGTCACTCATGTCTGTCTGACTTAATGATTCTCCTTTCTCTGCCTCTATGCTGGCAGCTTTTTCCAATTCTAACGCCTTCTGTAGCACACAAATCTCTGATTCCAGCTCCAGAACTTTCTTCACTGCGACATTTTTCTGTGCCGCTTCCATCTCAGTCTTTACTAGTGCACCTTGCAGCTCTGATTCTTTAGAGGTTAACAGGCTCTGCAGCGAATCCTTCTCAGCTTCTAGTGCTGACAGCTTTGAAGATAGGGAAGATGCCGACTGTTCAGTATTGGATAGAGACTGCTGCAATCGATCCAATTCTTCTCTGTTAGATTCCACTTCGGTTTTTAACTGTTCAATCTGAACAGTGCGCTCTTCCAACTTTATTTCTGACTCGCGCTTCACTTGATCCATCTGAAACTCCAGCTGTTTCTTGATTTCCTCCTGCTTGTTCACTTGCACCTTTAATTTAGCAACAAGCATTTTTAGATCTACAATCTCAGCAGATAAATTAGACAGGTTTCCTTCAAACTGAATCCTCATGTCTTCTGTCTGGAGGTCCAATTCTCTCTTGGCCTTTTCCAGCATCTCATAAGCATTAGCTTTGTTCTCATACAATATCTGCACAGATTCCAGGTTTGTCTCAACTTCATCCTTGGAGCTAACCAAATCCTCCATTTTTTTCTTCATATCAGTCGCCTGAGCCTGTAGTCTGTTTGCCTTGTCTAGCAGCTCTGCTTGAAACCTGTCCCCTTCTGTGACTTTTAGTTGCATCACTTGAAGTTGAGTCACTACCTTTTTGTGACTCTCCTGTAAGGTTTGCACTTTCTGAGCATGGACAGACGACATCTCCATCAAATCTTTGTCTTTGTTTTGCACCAAAACAGACTTCTCATTATCTTCACAAGATCCTGACAGCGCCCTCTCCAGGCTACATATTCTAGCTTTGAGTTCACTTTCTATTTGTTCCAGAACTCCAGCTTTACTTCGCCATTCGTGGATTTCACCATTTAGGGGAACCTGATGCAAGTTTTGCTCTGACTGCAGTGTCTGCACCACAGATTCTAAATCAGTCTCTCGGTCAGACACATACTTCCTCAGCTCTGCAATTTCATTTTCTTTGACAGCTAAGGCAGCCGAAAGGTTTACACACATCCTAACTTGGTCATCCGGACATTCTGACTGACTCAGCAAAAATTCACTTCTCTCATGTTTAGCAGTTTCAAGGTCATATCTTAATTTTTCAATGACACTCTCTTTGACAATGGAGTCTTGAACATGCTGCTCTTTTAAATACTGCAATTGCTTCTCAAGTACTTGCTTTTGCTCTACACTCTGTATAACTTCATTAGATAGAGCACATTTCATTTCAGCAAACTCCTTCTCTGTGACACAGTCCATTCCAGGCAAACCCAGTACCACATTTTCACAATGACTAGAATATGAACTCCTCATAGATTCAAGATCTTTCTTTAACTTCAAGTTCAACTTAAGGTTCTCTTTTTCTAATACCTCAAGTTGCCATTTCCAATCAGATATTTTATCCTCATCAATGCACCTGATGGTTTTATTCTCATCTTGAAGCTGCTGCACCATAACATTTTCATCTTTGTTGCGTTCATGCACTCCATTATGAGATACACACTCAGCAGGGACATATTCCATCATAGAACAGAGGTGCTTTAGAAAAATTGAGTCACCATCATGCAACCCTTTATCCTTACTTGCACTCCACCTGATCTGCTCCGGGTTTTGTGTCTCTCTGCATTCAGACTGCTGCACTAATAAACCTGTGCATAACTTCTCTGCTTTTTTACAAGCTGAAATTCTCTTTTTCTTGCCCATGGTTTACTAACAAGATTACACAATATTCCACAGCAACCTTGGGTTCAACCGACAGCAACTTTTTGCTATCTTCTGCAGTCACATGTATTCAAACAGTTAACTTATGTGGCACTACAACAACCAGCATTTTCTTCTGTCTTCCACAGAAAACATCAACATGGCACCATAGTCTTTCACATAGACTGTTTGCAATATCCAACTTCAACACACATTGCATACTTTCTTGCCATCAGCAAGCACTTTGCAGACTTCTGTACCGCAGTATACACAAAGTCCATTCCCTGGATTCCTCCTCCAGAGTTTTACAAACACATTGCTATGTTGCAATTCACTCACCCCTCCCTGGGTTTCTTCAGTTGAAATCACAGATTTCTTCCAGCTGTAGGCCACAATGCACACTTAGCAGTACTGCAGTCACCAATCACTTGCCTTCCAGGACTTGCGTGGATCTCTTTATGTGCGCGATTCTCCACCATATGTGATAATTTGGGGAATTAAACTCAAAATGGCGGCTGACTCCTGGTCCGGACAGTGGTGGTTCATGGTACTGGGCGCCGGAAAGATAGCTTTCAGACGGTCCAAGCGTAAAATAAAAGTGGCTTTATTCAGCTTAACTGCAACATAACAAAACAACAAAAAAACCTATGCCACAGTTAGGGCCTAACTCACTCCTTGAGCCCCTAACTGTCCTGACTGTTGCTCAGCTCTAGCAACAGTCCCCTGTGGACGCCAGCCCTCTGGGACAGAGCCTATCTCTCTGTCCTAGCTGGTCCACCCCTGTGGACGCCAGCCCTTTTGGGACAGAGCCTCTCTCTCTGTCCTAGCTGGTCCACTACCATTTCCTGCTTCCTGCAGGATGCTCCAGCCCCTCTGGAGTTACGTGCCACCACCCAAAGGCGTGGCTGAGAGCCTTTTCTGGCCTGGCCTCGGTCGCTCAACAGCGCCCTCTGGCTCACATACTTACAATATATACATATATATATATATATATATATTGTGGGGAACCGCTCAGGTAGATGCTTGGTAGCAGTGCAAGAAACAGGGACACAGAGACTGGATCACACTCAAGTTTGGAGTTTATTCACTTGGTGCATAAACAGTTTGCCTTTACAAAGACATGAACAGAAAAAAACAACAAAAAAACGCTTCTCGGCTGAGAAATAACTAACACAGAAACGGTCCCTTTCTGTACAGGAGCCTGGCTGCCAGACTCTCGCTCTGGTTACTACAAACGGGTGGCACAGAATTACCTTCATGCAGGTTCAAGATACACAGGACAGCTTCCTCCATGTAGTGCCACACCTCCTAGTTCTGATACTCAGCCTATATCAGGCCTTAATTAGTCAGCTGACCTCCCTGCTGTGGGCTTCTACCACACACCCTTTAACTGGCTGGAACATACCTGTTCTCCCAAACCACACCCTTCACTTTCTCACAATATATAATCACCTTACAGTATTCCTGGACACATGGGCAGCACGGAGGCTCAGTGGTTAGCACTGTTGCCTTGCTGCGCTGGGGTTCTGGATTTGAATTTGAACATTTATATGGAGTTTGTATGTTCTCCCCAAGTTTGTGTGGGTTTCTTCCAGGTACTCCTGTTTCCTCCCACATTCCAAAAATATACTGATAGGTAAATTGGCTCCTAGTAGAAACAATTGACCCTGGGGTTGAGTGGGTATTGGGGAGAGTGTCTATATATACATATGCCCTGTACTACTACTTATATATATATATATATATATATATATATATGTACCATTCTTGAGATACAGTATTCTCAAAAAATGACCTGCATAAGCCAATACAAGCCTGCAAGTCTTTCACTCATATTCCAACTGCCATACACACGGTCACATGTCCCTTATCAGCCAATAGAAGCTCGAAGGCGCATAGTCTCCACAGGCACACAGCTTTACACCAGATTTCCACAGCAACCAAGCTATTTATGACCTGTATTAGTCAGTAGCAGTTTGCAGGTCCTTAAATATTCAGTCATATCACATGTATCAGCCAATATAAGTTCACATTTAATTTACCAGGTTTCCATAACAACACAGCCATAAATAGACTGTACCTATACTGGACTCAGTGGCGTATCTAGGAATGGCAGGTGGCTGGGCCCCAACACGAACATTTGACATGGGTCCTCCTCCACCAGCAACCACCCCCCCGCACAAACCGCATTCCTGCACACACTATTATGCCCCATAGTGGCAATAAACATTTCATTTACCAGGTTTCCATAACAACACAGCCATAAATAGACTGTACCTATACTGGACTGCCATACTGGATGTCAAGTGCAAAACTGGCCAATTCTTATGCGGCCACTAATGCAGGTAACGAGTTGATTAGGAACATCTAACTGGTCTGTAGGAGCCAGAACTCTTAATGGTTGGTAGGGGATCAAATACTTATATCTCACTTCAAAATGCAAATAAATTTATAAAGTTTATACAATGTGATTTTCTGGATTTTATTTTTGATATTCTATCTCTCACTGTTAAAATGAACCTACCCTTAAAATTATAGACTGTTCATGTCTTTGTCAGTGGGCAAACTTACAAAATCAGCAAGGGATCAAATACTTATTTCCTTCACTGTATATTTATTATGCATACAGCCAATAATACTGCCATGCTAGCAGAAGGACCCGACTTTGCACGGGTATATTTCTTTTTTTGTCTGTGTAGTGGCCGCATAAGAATTGGCCAGTTTTGCACTTGTCATCCAGTATGGCAGTCCAGTATAGGCAGGGGCGCACAGCTAATGAGGCGAATTGAGGCGGCCGCCTCAGGCGGCACTGTCCGGGGGGCGGCATTTTTACTATTTCATGTAAACCAGCCCAGGACAGGCCGCTTTAAAAAAAAAAAAAAACAGAGCTGAGCGGGGCCTGTCCTGGGCTGGTTTACAAGACGTCGCATCTCAGCGCAGGCGGCGATACAATGACGTCATCACGCCGCCTACGCTGAGACACAGATGTCGCGGACAAGAAGAGGAGGCGGCAGCGGCTGCATCAAGGCATCGCAGGTGAGTATAACTTTTTTTTATATATATAAATAGGTCGTAACCTATTGGAGCATCCCCGGCAGGTAGCGGTATATTTATTTACCTACCCCGCGTCTGCTTGTGGCCGCCCCCGCTTCCCCTTCTGCTATGGGACGCAGAAAGGGGAAGTGGATGCCGCTGTGAGCGGCCGCAGGTATCGGTAAGCGAGGCCGCGGGCCGCAAATACTACTATTATTATACTCCGGGGTCTATTCAGACCCCGGAGTATAATAATCGGAGGCCTAGGGTTGGTGAGGGAACATAAAAACCAATGTTACTCACCTCCTGCTTGAGGCCTCTGGTGACGTCATTAGGTCGCGTCGCCAGCCTGATCACGTGACGTGTGTGCGCAATTAAACAGGGCCGAAAGCTGCAAGGAGTGCACCGGTGTCCAGGATAGGTAAGTAACTCTGGTTTTTATGTTTGTATTCTCCTCTGGGTCTCCAATCATTATACTCTGGGGTCTGAAAAGACCCCAGAGTATAATAATAGTTCATGGGTGGTCCACTATGGGGCATAATACCCTGTGCAGGGACCACTGTAGAGCATAATACCCTGTACAGGGGCCACTATGGAGCATAATACCGAGTGCAGGGGCCACTATAGAGCATAATACCGAGTGCAGGGGCCACTATAGAGCATAACACCCTGTGCAGGGACCACTGTAGAGCATAATACCCTGTGCAGGGGCCACTCTGGAGCATAATACAAGTGCAGGGGCCACTATAGAGCATAATACCGAGTGCAGGGGCCACTATAGAGCATAATACTGGGTGCAGGGGTCACTATGGAGCATAATACAAGTGCAGGGGCCACTATGGAGCATAATACCAGTGCAAGGGCCACTATGGAGGATAATACCAGTGCAGGGGCCACTATGGAGCATAATACCAGTGCAAGGGCCACTATAGAGCATAATACCAGTGCAGGGGCCACTATGGAGCATAATACCGTGTGCTGGGGCCGCTGTGGAGCATAATACTGTGTGCAGGGGCCAATATGGAGCATAATACCGTGTGCAGGGGCCAATATGGGGCATAAAACTGTGTGCAGGAGTTGCTGTGGAACATAATACCGTGTGCAGTGGCCAATGTGGGGCATAATACCCTGTGCAGGGGCCACTATGGAGCATAATACTGTGTGCAGGGGCCGCTGCGAGGCATAATACAGTGTGCAGGGGCCGCTGCGGGCCATAACACTGTGTAATACTGTGTGCAGGGGCTGCTGTGGAACATTATAGTGTGTGTAAATGGGGTGCTATAAACATGGGCTATGGCACCTGTTTATATTATACGCTGTCTGTTTATAGTGACCATGTGATGTAATTGTAGCCTTGTCACATACTGTAGACATGTACAGGACGAGGCTGTAGTTACATTACATGGCCGCTATGAGATGAATGACACTATGTAAACAGAGAAGCGGTTATGGCGCTTACACAGGTACCATTCAAACAGCTGATCAGTGGGGGTCCTGGGTTTTTGAACCCCACTGATTAGTTTATTAATGACCTGGAAAACCTTTTAATTAGTTAACACCTGGGGCATTATTAATAAGGGGCACTATTTATACAGGGTACACACGGATGTTATTAATATAAAGATGCACTTGGGGGTATTATTCATTATGGGGGGGTTATATCATATATTTTATAATTGGGGGTAGCAGCAGGATGGGGGCTTTGTGTAGGTGAGGACAATGTGGGTTGGATGCCTGGAAAAGTGAGGAGCCAAAGATGTCTGTGTTGCAAACTTTACAGAGACAAGTCACAGCTGGAAGAAGTGGTCATGGCGGTCCAAAGGGAAGCGAAGGGAAATGTGAAGGATTAGTCAGAGACGTCCCTTGTAAGTCACAAAATGTTACTGCACTGTATTCACCTAAATGATAGAGGATAAATACCTGATTGATGGGGGTCTGTCTACTGAGACCCCCACTGAGCCTGAGAATTGGGTTTTTTCCCCCCACTAGGTGGGAATCCAGCCTGACCGCAGCCATATATAGGTGTGTCACTTGGTGGATGGACGAACCCGCATGGCTCTCATTCACTTTAATGGGAGTGACAAAGATACCCGAAGTCCAATACTCAGCTATCTGCGGCGCTCCTATTATAGAGAATGGGGGCTACGTGGCCTCGTCCATCCACCAAGCAGAAGATGTGTGAAGTTACTTTCATTGTTAATGCCGTGTTGTTGATCTGATACTGAAGTAATGTAGTAAGAAGAATTCTTAAAAACTGTTTTATAACTTTGTGTATTGTGTATATTGTGCGACGATAACAGTGTGTTAAACTAGTAGCATGGAAACTCAGTTTTTTTTTTGTTTTTTTTTTTGGGGGGGGGGGGCGTCTTTCTATAGTCCGCCTCAGGCAGCAAAGAGGTTAGGTTCACCACTGAGTATAGGTACAGTCTATTTATGGCTGTGTTGTTATGGAAACCTGGTAAATGAAATGTTTACTTATACACGTGATATGACTGAATATTTAAGGACCTGCAAACTGCTATTGACTCACAGGTCATAAATAGCTTAGTTGCTATGGAAACCTGATGTAATGTATATCTAATGTGTACAGACAGAACAACATTGGAGTTGGGGCACATGTGGTTGACATCAGGAAGATGAGTACCGCCATCAGCTCTCACTTCCACTGATAATTGTAGTTCTTTACTTTGAGTCGCAGGGGCACACATGTCAGCAACATAGAAGAATACTCCCATAGAAACAGCACTTAGAAACCATAGAGTGCCTCTGCTGTCATCAACAATGGATTCCCCTTGGTAATTAGAGTGAACAGGAAAAGTAATTGTCAAGGGGGCAGAAGCAGAGAGGGGAGGACAGAGCAGCATAGCAGATGGATGTACAGTCATATGAAAAAGTTTGGGCACCCCTATTAATCTTAATCATTTTTTAGTTCTAAATATTTGGGTGTTTGCAACAGCCATTTCAATTTGATATATCTAATAACTGATGGACACAGTAATATTTCAGGATTGAAATGAGGTTTATTGTACTAACAGAAAATGTGTAATATGCATTAAACAAAAATTTTTCCGGTGCAATTTTTTCCGGTACCCTTATCATTTTATTGATTTGAATACTCCTAACTACTTTTTACTGACTTACTGAAGCACAAAATTGGTTTTGTAACCTCACTGAGCTTTGAACTTCATAGCCAGGTGTATCCAATCATGAGAAAAGGTATTTAAGGTGGCCAATTGCAAGTTGTTCTCCTGTTTGAATCTCCTCTGAAGAGTGGCATCATGGGCTCCTCAAAACAACTCTCAAATGATCTGAAAACAAAGATTGTTCAACATAGTTGTTCAGGGGAAGGATACAAAAAGTTGTCTCAGAGATTTAACCTGTCAGTTTCCACTGTGAGGAACATAGTTAGGAAATGGAAGACCACAGGGACAGTTCTTGTTAAGCCCAGAAGTGGCAGGCCAAGAAAAATATCAGAAAGGCAGAGAAGAAGAATGGTGAGAACAGTCAAGGACAATCCACAGACCACCTCCAAAGAGCTGCAGCATCATCTTGCTGCAGATGGTGTCACTGTGCATCGGTCAACAATACAGCACACTTTGCACAAGGAGAAGCTGTATGGGAGAGTGATGCGAAAGAAGCCGTTTCTGAAAGCACGCCACAAACAGAGTCGCCTGAGGTATGCAAAAGCACATTTGGACAAGCCAGCTTCATTTTGGAAGAAGGTCCTGTGGACTGATGAAACAAAGATTGAGTTGTTTGGTCATACAAAAAGGCGTTATGCATGGCGTCAAAAAAACACAGCATTCCAAGAAAAACACTTGCTACCCACTGTAAAATTTGGTGGAGGTTCCATCATGCTTTGGGCTGTGTGGCCAATGCCGGCACCGGGAATCTTGTTAAAGTTGAGGGTCGCATAGATTCAACTCAGTATCAGCAGATTCTTGAGAATAATGTACAAGAATCAGTGACAAATTTGAAGTTACGCCGGGGATGGATATTTCAGCAAGACAATGATCCAAAACACAGCTCCAAATCTACTCAGGCATTCATGCAGAGGAACAATTACAATGTTCTGGAATGGCCATCCCAGTCCCCAGACCTGAATATCATTGAACATCTGTGGGATAATTTGAAGCGGGCTGTCCATGCTCGGCGACCATCAAACTTAACTTCATCCAAGATCCAGGAACTGATTAAAAGCTACAGGAAGCTACTAGAGGCTGTTATTTTTGCAAAAGGAGGATCTACTAAATATTAATGTCACTTTTCTGTTGAGGTGCCCATACTTTTGCACCGGTCAAATTTTGGTTTAATGCATATTGCACATTTTCTGTTAGTACAATAAACCTCATTTCAATCCTGAAATATTACTGTGTCCATCAGTTATTAGATACAGTATATCAAATTGAAATGGCTGTTGCAAACACTCAAATATTTAGAACTAAAAATGATTTAGATTAATAGGGGTGCCCAAACTTTTTCATATGACTGTATAAGAAGCCATGTTATGTACAGTGCATAAAGAAAATGTGTCACAGTCTTCATAATAATTTGTATTTTAGGGAGAGGTATCTCTGAAAAATGTGCATGAAAGATTTCTTTACCCTGAAAATGTTTTAACTAGTGTGGATTCATACGCAATAGGACCACTTACTCTTTATTGTCCTTTTCTGTTTTCTGGGTTCAAAGGTTAAGGAATAAGAACACATTTAGCAGGGATCACAAACTACTGTGCTTACTCTTGTACCCTGCCAATTTTTATCAAAAGATAAATACAAGAACAGAACAGACTAGTCTTTTAAGGAATTTTTACCAAGGCAAAAGCACAAGATGACCAAATAACAAAATAGAGGAACCTTGAGGATTCTGCCTAAATCCTGTACTGTTTACATTATAGACTTATTGTCTATAAGTGCAATATAATTAAAATATAAGAGATTAAATTAGCATATTTGCTAACACTGAAGACATTTAATGGTATTTCTTGAGTTTGTATGACATGCATTACTGCTTTCAACTTCACCACTTTGACTGAGAAACCGCCAGGGAATTTATAGTTCAAAATCTTCTGGAGATCAGCGATCCAGATGGAATACAGCATCCAATGAAACAGGGCACCACTGATATATACATATAGAACATAAATATAGAACTTGAAAATCAGTCCTGTAAGAATGGGGGGAGATGTGCTGAGACTGCATATAGCCGCTTGTGGCTTTGTTCATGAGTCTAAACTTACTGTACAGAACCTTAGCCATACCAAATAATAATCACAAGGAATGAAGAGTTCTTAGAATGATTTTATCAACTGATAACAGAGTTATACATGGAAGTGTTTTCTGACTAGGCTAATCTTTCTTCACTGATGTTAACAATCTAGTGTGATAACCCAGGAAATAGAGCTGAATTCCTTGGCTTGGGACAGTTTTGTAACAGCCCTCTTGATTTATCTTTTATATCAGTGGTTCGCAAACTGTGGGTCACTGCACCTTGATGGATCATATAAAGAGCTAGGGCATATTGCAAGAGTATGTGGTTATTGATCACTTGCATTTATCACTGAGCTGCAAGTTTGTTTTCACAAGTTTTCTGGCTGTGCTGTGTAGCTCTGCGGACATGTGGCAGTTGACAGAGGGTTATGTGATCTGACCTGTCCATCAGCAGCCCACATTGTATAATACTTTGTATGCATATGTGTTACATGGCAAGGAAAACTGGTGCATGAGCAGTGCGGCATCAATAAAATTCAATGGAGGTAATTGATGGACAGGTAAGGTCACATGAATCTCTGAGTCAATCTATGAGTGACAACACTAAACAGCACAACCAAAATACTGGTGTAAAGAAGCTTGGAGCTGAGTGACAAATGCAAGCAATCGGTCCTGATTATGGTATAACTACTTAATAATAATAATAACAAATTTTATTTATATAGCGCCAACATATTCCGCAGCAATACTTAGCAATAAGTCCCTTTCTGTGCTGATTCCAGAATGTGTGACTGTCAGCCACTTATTAAAGAATGGACACCTCTTTATATATATTTATAGTAAGTATGGTAGTGGGGAGTCAAAAACAAAAGTCTTGACCAGAAGTGGGTTAAACCCTCTGAAAGTTTTGAGACCACTCTTCTACTTGAAACTGTGTGTAGAATGGCTTTTTGTGACAAGTATTAGTTAATAGGCCAAATACAGGTGAAAGCTCAGGACAAGCAAGTGTTGAGTACACTACACTGGAATGTGAAATGTTAATGGTGAAGATGGCTGAGACTATAAAATGCATGCTTGGTTTGCAGCCAATTGACCTTTACCAGTTCTTGATGAAGTGCTAATGTGAACCGAGAGCAAGGCAGGTGGTTTGGACTCCGCAACCAGAAATGAACGCACACGCGGTAGTTCAAGAAAAGAATATATATTTACTATAAGTTAATAAAGGCTATTTGAAGGTAAAATGACAGGGATAAAGACAAGCAAAATATACAATATAGCATGAACAATTTCAAGGCAAATTCTGCAATGGTTTCTACTTTTACTCTGTCCACTTCTGCAGTATGGACACTGAATGAACAATATACTCAAAACTATCCCTAACTGACCCTGACATCACATTTGGGTGCACCCCCTTTTCCCCAGTGGTCCAGGTGGACCGCTTACAGTCCGTAGAAGCGCGCGGTGGGGCCCAAAGTCGTTCCTTTCTTTTATAGTGAAGCGTCCTCTCCTCACTGTTATCAGGATCTCAGGAGAAATGAAGTCCTCTTTAACAGGGAAACCCAATGAATGCAATGTAATCCAACAGCAGATTCCACTCAGCACACTGACAGTCCTGCCGAATCCATACACTGAGCTGGGATGTAAGCCGGGATTTAGCAGGTGCTGTCCAGTACATCAACAGCACTGCGAGTCTCTATCTGTGGTATCCATATACACAGTCACAATGTCAGTCTCACTGATCAGCCACTGAGCACAGTTCCTTTCACGTGGACTCACTAGTCCTGTTGTCTCTTTACACTCTGTTCCTCTCTGGACCAAGATACAGCTTAGCTGTACAGAAAAATCTCCACACCAGTTCAATACAGCACAGACACCTGTCTTCTCTCTTGCCTAGATGGCTGCTGCTCTCTGTCTCGTCACTTCCTGCTTCTCTGCTCACACTCTGTCTGCAGAACAGGCAGGCTGACATAAAAGGGGGGGGGTCTCACTCCAGCATCATGTCACAATTACAATGGCTGCTATCTTAAAGGAACAGAATCACAGAAATACATTCAACATTAACAATTTATACAGACAAATAAAGCTTAGGACAACATTGGCTGTCTCTTACATATTCCCCCCCACTTTAAGATTGGCAGTCCCTGCCTATGACTGTATATCCAGAGGGTTGTACTTTTATGCACAGGGTGGTAGTATACCGATGTATGGCAGGCCAAACAAACTCATCCTGCGCATACCGAACAGGGGGAATACCAGCATTTGGCCTAGTGGTCCGTCTGAGGACCGGTGGTATATTATGGGGTGCTGCAGCTATGGGCTGAGAAGGACCAGTGGATTCCGCACCAGAGGGGGCACAGGCCGGAGATACAGTAGTCACAGGTGGAACATCCCCAGGAGCAGGGATCGGCCAACAATCATCCTCCTCGTCGGAGGCCCATTCCGCACCTCCATTCTCTGACTGTGGGAGCTCATTCACATTGGCAGGCCCATCATGATTTGTCTCTTCAGAATGACACAGGCGCAACATATTTCGGTGAAGTACTCGAACACAATCAGTTCCTTCTTTCTGGACCTGGTATACTGGCCCATTCGCATATTTGCGGCCAACAACACGATACGGCAAAGCCTCCCATCGGCTTTCCAATTTCCCTTGGGGTTTCTTGAAACGAACTAGCACCAGGTCGCCTGGTTGCAATGGTGCTTCTTGCACTGGGGTCTTATCAGGATGGGGATGTTCTTGCAGGCGCTGCAGCACCAATCGATGGATCGTCTCAAGTCTCTGCCGGTGCGCCCGCACCCAAGAGGTTGGATCCCTCGGAGGGAACCCATCCACATCATCCAACTGTAATTCTCCTATACTTCGCCCAGACCGCCCAAAGAGAAGTGTATAAGGAGAGTACCCCGTTGTAGAATGGACCTGATTGTTATAGGCCCACACCATTTCAGACAAGAACTGAGGCCACTGTAACTTCTTGTCTTCCTCCAGAGTCCACAGCATCTGTAGCAGAGTTCTGTTGAATCTTTCACAGGCCCCATTTCCCTGAGGGTGGTATGGAGTCGTGTGCGACTTCTTTATCCCGTAGATACGTTGAACTTCTTTCATTACGTGTCCCTCAAAGCAGGCGCCCTGGTCGGAGTGGATGCGTTGGGGACACCCATATACTCGAATGAAATCTTGGCACAGAGCACGAGCTGCTGACTCAGCTGTCTGGTCCTTGGTGGCGGTTACCACCGCAAATTTGGTGAAGTGATCCATCATTACGAGGCAATACTGGTGTCCGCTATTGGATGGGCCAACCATTAGATAGTCTATCATGACGATTTCTAAAGGTTCCTGGGTCACGATGGTTTGCAGGGGAGCTCTCTGTTCTATTGCCTTATGGATCTCACAAGTTCGACAGCTGCGGCATACTTCTTCGACCATTTGACGAAGACCAGGGCAGTAAATCAGTCGCTGTAACCAACGAAAGGTCTTCTCATGACCAAAATGTCCATTCTTATTATGAGCCTCAACTGCCAACGAGTGAGCCAGTTCACTAGGCACCACAATTTGGTATCGAATGTCGATCTCAGAAGGTAAATAGACCTTTCGGCATAGCACTCCATTTTTCATCTCCAACTTTTCCCACTGACTCAGAACAGATAATATCTCACGTGTCAGTCGTTCTCTTTCCTCTCTACAGGGCTTCTGGCCTTTCTCAACACACTTGATCATCTGCGCCAGCCCCTCATGGGTCTGTTGTATCTGTGCCCATTCCTGTCGTGAGGGACCAAAGAAAGGAGCCGTTTCAGTCCCCTCCATCTCAAACTGATTAGCGGCGGCCAAGGCCTGTGAAAATCTGCTGAAGTCGGGCACCTCCACATGCTCCAACTCATGATCCACGTCTACTGTGGGGGTCTGGACGGTTACCCTAGAAAGTCCGTCAGCATTCTGGTTCTCTGTCTTGGACCGATACTTAATGCGGTAATTGAACTTAGACATTCGGGCTATCCACCTCTGCTCTAACGCCCCGAGTTTGGCATTTTCCAGGTGAGCTAGTGGGTTGTTGTCAGTCAGTACTAAAACTTCAGCACCGGTCAAATATTCAGAGAATTTCTCGGTCATGGCCCATACCAATGCCAACAGCTCCAACTTAAATGAACTATAATTCTCTGGGTTTCTTTCAGAATCTCTCAAAGACCGGCTGCTGTACGCTATGACCCTCTCCTGGCCATCCTGAAGCTGGGAAAGCACTGCTCCAAGACCATACAGGCTTGCATCTGTATACAGCTGGAACGGCAAGTGGTAATCAGCATATGCCAAGATTGGGGCTGTTGTCAGTGCATCCTTCAATGCCTGGAAGGCTTGTTCCTGTTCAGGTCCCCACTTCACGGACCGGTTCTTTGGACCACCGGATGTGCCTCGTAGGAGAGCATTAAGTGGTGCTGCTACCTTGGCGAAATCCTTAATAAACCGTCGCTAGTAACCGGCTACTCCAAGGAACGCCCTCACTTCTCGCAGGGTAGTCAGTATTGGCCAATCTTGAACAGCCGCTATCTTGTCTCTTGATGGTCTCACCCCTTCTCCTGATACGCGGTGACCCAAGTAATCAATTTCAGATTGGAACAACCGACATTTACTGGGTTTCAATTTGAGCCCATGTTCCCGCAATCTTCGAAATACTTGCCCCAACTGGTGGAGATGGTCTTCAAAGGTCACAGAATACACTATAATGTCATCCAAGTAGATGAGAGTGAACTCAAAGTTGAAGTCACCGAGACATTTCTCCATCAACCGCTGAAACGTTCCGGGTGCATTTGTCAACCCGAAGGGCATCCGGTTAAATTCGTATAGTCCCATGGGCAAGATGAATGCCGTCTTCTCCTTGTCTTTTGTGGCCATCGGCACCTGCCAATACCCACTAGCCAGATCTAGTGAGGAGAAGTACCGGGCTCTCCCCAGCGCTGAGAGAGACTCCTCAATCCGTGGCAAGGGGTAGGAATCTCATACGGTGCAAGCGTTTAACTTCCGATAGTCTACACAAAATCGGATGGACCCATCTTTCTTTCTTACTAACACCACAGGAGCCGCCCAGGGACTTTGGCTTTCTTGGATGATCCCACCCTGTAGCATCTTAGCTAACAGTTCTTTCACTTCCTGATACAACTGTGGAGGAATTTGTCGGTAGCGCTCTCTAATTGGAGGGGTGTCTCCTGTGGGAATCTCATGGTAGATCCCTGTGGTACATCCAAAATCTTCAGCATACCGTGCAAAGGCGGCTCGGTTCTCCCACAACAGCTCATCTACCTTCTGCACCCATTCCAGAGAACATGAACTTGCATCCATCTTCATCTGTTCTCGAATTGCACGGCCATTCCATTCAGAGGTGGGTTCCTCATCTTCTCCCATGGACACAGTTACGGTCCACTCATCCCTTTCAGTCGGCTTCAGCTGCATTGGAGTTACTTTCCTTACTTCCTCCGGAGTCACATAGATGTTAGCCAGCAGCCTCCCTGGGGTCAGGTCCACACTCTGGTCCTGAGTGTTTACACATCGAAGTGGTACTCTTCCATTGCGAACTATCGCCAAGGAACGGGCCACTAGCGGATCAACACCTCCTTCGGCTGCCTGCAGTGGTTCTACCAACACAGCTATGCCCTCTAGTTTCCGACAGGTGCCTACGGGCATGGACATTATTGTCTCCCGACTGGGTGGCAGTGTAACTTTTGTATGCAAAGGAACTGAAATTCGAGCCAGAGGACGTTGTGCATCCGAACTTTTCTGTAAGCCACATGTCCGGATCAGCCGCTGGAAAGCTGTTTGAGTAGGCCGATGGGTGGTGGTTTCTTTCCAATAACCGTGACCTTTCTTTTCAAAGAGGATCTGATCTAATTCTTTTAACACATTCATCCCCAAAATGACAGGGACCTTTACTTCATGTGACTCCTGTACCACCACAATGCCTTTCCTACCTAGATCTTGGCCACATACCCGGACATTCATCCAGGCCACTCCCACGACTGGAACTGGTAACTGGTTAGCTGCGACCACTCGTACGAATGTATGGGGATCATATTTCACATGTTGCTGGAAGTACCGTTCATAACAGTCTCTACTCAATGTCGTTACTTGGGAACCCGTGTCAATCATCCCGATAACCGGAATACCATCCATTTCCACCTGTATAACAGGACTTGCAGCGATCAGGTCATCATTAGGGCATTCTCCCCACATAGTCTTCTTGTCAGTCTCCCCTACTACACGCCCTACAGCAGCAGGGGACTTCAGTTTAACGGCGGTCTCTCATAAGTTTGTCGCTGCTCTGGACATCTAGCAGCAACGTGGCCCATCCGTCCACACTCCCAGCAGCGTATCTCCCGTCGTTCTGGCCATCTGTTTGGACCCCTTCGGTAAGCCCCTTCGATTTCTCCTGAGCACTGCACTAAATGATTTGGACCCCTTTGGTAGGTCCTATCCTCATCCCTCCAGCGGGGTGGTGGGTGATTCTGATTTTCTGGGTATGGACGGCTCACCCTTTCACCTCCAGTTTTCTGGAAGTCTGCAATTTTCATAGAATGTTCATCACAACGGGTGTGCAAGTGTTCCATTTGCTCTTGCAGTTTCTGCATTACTGTGAGAATTTCTTTAACCGTCCCCTTTTCTACTGTCTCTGAGCCAGAACTAGCCCCCTGTGACAAAGTAACTCCAACTGCAGTCTGGGGCCTCGGGACCATACTATTGGCACGGGAGATGGCCTCTACCTGTACATCATGGAATTTAACATCGGAATCTCGTCGTATAAAATCCTGCATAGTCACAGTTAAACTGCCGTCACGTATCCCCAGGACAAACTGGTCACGGAGAGTCCGATCAGGGTTACAGAAGGCTGGCGAGCCCCCTCTTTCCTTCCCTTGAATATCTCGGAGCAGTTCTTGTAGGGCATTTGCATATTGGGGAAGGCTTTCATTCTCCTGTTGTACCCTCTGGAAGAACCGAGCCTGCAGAGACCCCAGCAATGCAGTTTCTCCATAGATGGTTTCTAGAATCTGGACTACTTGCTCAAATGTCTGCCTTTGTTCAAATGGCCTCAGTATCACCGTGGTCTTAGCATCCCCTTGTAATGTCAATATTGCTAGCTCTACTAGTACTTCTGGTGTGGTCTGGTACATTCGCTGTATCATTCGTATCTGTTCCACCCACATACTCACTGACATATTATTGCCATCAAATTTAGCTAACTGACTCATTATATCCCCTGCTGGCATTCTTCCTCCAGCACCATTCTCTCTAACGGGTGCGTCACCGTCCATTCTGGTAAGCGGATCCTGCCGACTACGCCAATTTGTGAACCGAGAGCAAGGCAGGTGGTTTGGACTCCGCAACCAGAAATGAACGCACACGCGGTAGTTCAAGAAAAGAATATATATTTACTATAAGTTAATAAAGGCTATTTGAAGGTAAAATGACAGGGATAAAGACAAGCAAAATATACAATATAGCATGAACAATTTCAAGGCAAATTCTGCAATGGTTTCTACTTTTACTCTGTCCTCTTCTGCAGTATGGACACTGAATGAACAATATACTCAAAACTATCCCTAACTGACCCTGACATCACATTTGGGTGCACCCCCTTTTCCCCAGTGGTCCAGGTGGACCGCTTACAGTCCGTAGAAGCGCGCGGTGGGGCCCAAAGTCGTTCCTTTCTTTTATAGTGAAGCGTCCTCTCCTCACTGTTATCAGGATCTCAGGAGAAATGAAGTCCTCTTTAACAGGGAAACCCAATGAATGCAATGTAATCCAACAGCAGATTCCACTCAGCACACTGACAGTCCTGCCGAATCCATACACTGAGCTGGGATGTAAGCCGGGATTTAGCAGTTACTGTCCAGTACGTCAACAGCACTGCGAGTCTCTATCTGTGGTATCCATATACACAGTCACAATGTCAGTCTCACTGATCAGCCACTGAGCACAGTTCCTTTCACGTGGACTCACTAGTCCTGTTGTCTCTTTACACTCTGTTTGTCTCTGGACCAAGATACAGCTTAGCTGTACAGAAAAATATCCACACCAGTTCAACACAGCACAGACACCTGTCTTCTCTCTTGCCAAGATGGCTGCTGCTCTCTGTCTCGTCACTTCCTGCTTCTCTGCTCACACTCTGTCTGCAGAACAGGCAGGCTGACATAAAAGGGGGGGGGGTCTCACTCCAGCATCATGTCACAATTACAATGGCTGCTGTCTTAAAGGAACAGAATCACAGAAATACATTCAACATTAACAATTTATACAGACAAATAAAGCTTAGGACAACATTGGCTGTCTCTTACACTAATCTAGCATTGAGACAAATTACTTAGTCACTTAAGACAGTTTAGTTGCTAAGAATGCTATGCCTCACTTTGGTTAATAGGCAGTATATTTCTAGATTAGAATTGAGGTTAGTGAGGCAGAATTTAGCCTTAGCAATATTGTAATTACACCTTTTCTATACCCCCTACTGACAAATTATATCTCAATCAGATTATGTTTATCTGTATGTGATTATAAAGGTATCAGCTGGACCTTCTAATAGACCACTTTTATAATACCATAAGAATATATGGTGCTGAGTGTTTAGCGTTAACAGTGTTACAGATGTAGGCAACACACTGAGCTAAACAAACACGAACTGTATTTTAAATATAGTACTGAGTGAATTAAACATATCTTACTAGCTGTAGGGGTTATAAAAGGTGAAAGAAACTTTGACTAATCCAATATCTGATAATTCAGTCACTATAACAGCACTGTGCATGAAGGAATATTTGGCCCATGCACAAGAACAGCATCAGAAGACTAAAAAGGAAAAAAGAAAGGTAAGAGTATTACAATATTTCCTACTTTTCATATTCATTTTTGTAACCTAAATTTCTACTTTCTTACAGAGGTTTTTCAGGCTTAATAATTGATTATCTTTAGGATAGGTAGTCAATTGAAGATGGCACACATCTAACATACAGGACCTCCCTGATCAGCTGTTTGAAGAGGCTGCAGTGTTTAGGTGAGTTCTGCGGCCACTTCACTACTTTCAAAGAACAGCATCATACATGTGTATAGCGGCTGTGATTGATATTGCAGCTAAGCCTGTTCACTTGAATGGGACTAAGCTGCAAACAGGTCATATGACTGATCAACTTGATGTCACATGGCTTGTGAAACAGAAGTGGAGTTCCTGGAGCACTGTGGCCAGTTCAAACAGCTGATTTGCTGGGGTTTCAGGTATCAGTCCTCCGCTGACCTTCAATTGATGACCTGTCTGAAGGATATGTCAACAATTAATAAGTCCTGAGAAACCCCTTTAAATTATGTAAAACTCTACATGCTTTACAACAAACCTGTCTACGTAAACCAAGTAAGATTTTTTTTTTTGAATTTTGCAAAAATGTGAACCAAAAGTCTAAATTCTAAACTATAAACAAGGCTAAATAATCTCAGAAATCCAAATAGTGTACCAATTGATCTGTCATAACATATAAAGCAAGCTAATTGCAGTGATGTCATCCTCTAATTGTGTTTGTCTCCATTCCTTTCCTGGCACAAAGCAAGTAACTCACAAATATCTGGAGAGAACACAGTGCACTAATTTTTTTTCAGCCCTTTTATTTATTTATTTCTATTTACAATTACAATGGCTTCATGATTGTCCTCAAAACAAGCTAATGGTAGTAAGGTACTATAAAGCATACTTCAAAGAGTTTTATGTTAAAATGTTTTCTAAACTTTATTTGTAAAGAAGAATTCTATTATGAAAATTATACCATGCAGGACAGCATTGATATTTATTGTTTTCCAGCTACTAAAATACTGTTTGTGGCTAAAATAACAAGTGCCAAGGGTTGATTTTTTTTTTGTTGCTTTTTTGTTTTTGTTTTTTTTTTTTGTTTCTACCTATAGAGTGCTGCAATTGTTTCAAAAGAATGTCTGTCATTTTTATGATGTATGCTTGGATTAAGCATAATTATTACATTTATGATTTCAATGTAGCCTGCATTTTCACAATAGAACCTTTCATTTTAGTTCATAAATGCATTTCTGAATGTAATTGCATTTAAGAATTTCTTTTTTTTTATTTACCATGCTAGACACAGCTTAAAAAAACTTTAAAATACTCTCTTCAATCCACTAAAAAGTTAGATTTTTTTTTGACTGCCTGAAGCAGCAATTATCTTACATGCCATTAACTTATGTAATATCTGTGCTTCTACCTCTTTGTGGTGTTCAATCAAAATGCTCCCCATTTTTGACAAGAACTCTATCACATATTCAGGAAGCAGATATGTACTTAGAGTAAGCGATCATCCATGTAGATTTCTCATCAGCAGGCAGAATAAGTTGACTATATTTTGATAAAATTCCTTTAATCTGTTTTTACTTTTTGTCTGGCAATATTGACTTTCACTATGATAGGTTCTCTTGTAAATTCTCACTCTTTTTGTATTGATGCCACATTAAAGAATGTGTGTATACATATGTATTTGTCTGTATGTATCTGTATGACCATAATAAGAGTCCCATAAAATGAAAATTGGTATTAGCCCATGAATATGTCCAACAACTTCCCTTTTGTACCTAATTGCATAAGTTTGGATACATATTGCATGCATTTAAAACCTATTTTGAAATTAAGGGGTATAATAATAATAATACATTTTATTGATATAGCGCCAACATATTCCGCAGCACTGTACAATTTGTAGGGTTCAAGTACAGTCAAAAAAAAAGATACATTACAAAGAAATAGTCAATTCACACAATGGGACTGAGGGTCCTACTTGCAAGAGCTTACAATCTATGAGGTAGAGGGGGTGACACAAGAGGTAGCAGGGGCGGCATCGGAGGTATCAGAGGGTGACATAGGAGGTAGCATTGTAAGACAATTTTGTAATAGAGGTTGCTGTCATTACACATATATAAAGCTGTATGAGCTGTCACCAGTTGTGTCCTTTAAGATGGTGCCTGGACATATAAAGTTAGTCTGAAACGGGATCATATCCCGTGGGGTAATGTGGGAGCATGAACAGAGGGGGGTTCGTTTTAGGGATTCTAACTACGGAAGGGTTTACATTAGGAATTGTGATAGGCCTGTCTGAAAAGATATGTCTTTAGTTTGCGCTTGAAGCTGTAGAAATTGGGAGTTAGTCTGATTGTCCGGGATAGAGCATTCCAGAGAAGTGGTGCAACTCGGGAAAAGTCTTGTATACGAGTGTAGGGTATAAAATTATATAAAAGTGTGGATTATAAAATTATCTTTGTACAGCCCATAAGATCCATACCATTTATTATTGAATGTCAGGGGGTGGCAAACAGAGAATTAATTGGGGCTATTGAATGAATACCTAAAATTAATGATAGCATTTTTTTGGTAACCAGGTTTGCACAAGTATTTTTTTATTAAATAAACAACAGAATAGATATTTGTATCTAGGGAAAATGAGCTACTGTAACGTCTGTACTTGTTCAGACTTCTGCACTATCCTCTGACCGTAAGGTACAGAGCAGGAGGTGTGTCTGGCTTTGATTTTATACTTTTAGGTTTCTTGTCGTTCTCTGTCTGAACACAGCTCTATCTCTTCCACTGTTTATTTCCCATTGCTCCTCAAACAGTTTACTTCAGTTTTGCTTACGTGATTGACATCTTTACTTTCCACTCTCACTGCTCTGGGAGATCAGGGTCCGCTCCAATCAAGTTTGAGGTGGATCCCTGACATCCTATAAATAGTTTTCTAAACCACACCTTAGTGCTTGCTATTAGTCTCTGTTGAGCATGCTAGCATTTTTCTCCTGCACCTCTGTTTTTGCAGAACTGTCTATCCTTCCAGTTCTTGTTTTGATCCTGCTGCCTGACTGTTCAGACCCTTGACTATTTTCGTAACTGTTCTCCTTAGATTGTCTTGTCTGCATTTGTGTTTGCACTTATGACATAGGAAGGGACCATCACCCAGCTGTCCTTTACCGCTTAGGGTAGCTGAGGAAAGTAGGTAGGAACTTCAGGGTGGGTCCAGTGCAGAGGCGTAGCTAGCGGGGGGGGGGGGCAGAGGGGACGGCTGCCCCGGGCTCTCTGCTTCTTTGGGGGCCCACCCTGGTGACCATCATTAATACATTAATACATGTTTTACTTTTAACTAGATTGATGTCTGCAGAAATCAATGTAGTTAAAACCCATCTTGCAGCTAACTGTCTTGTAAACCAGAATCCACTTCAGTCCTGCGGTTTACAAGACACACGGCATAGGCGGCACGATGACGTCATAGCATCGCGCCTACACTGAGACACAGACGTCCTATGCATGAACCCTGCGCATAGAGAGTAGGGCCAAGAAGAGGAGGTGGTGGCGGCTCCATTCACCAAAGGATCGCAAGTAGGTGAGTATAATTTTTTTTTTTTTTTTTTTAGCGCAGTTGTGGGTGTTTTAATAGTATACGGAGGGAGAATTATAAGAGAGGATTCATTCGGGGGCATTATGACGATGGGGGGTCATCTATATAAGGGGGCATTGTGAGCGTAAGGGGGGTCATTTACAAATTGTACAGTGCTGCGGAATATGTTGGCACTATATAAATAAAATTTATTATTATTATTATAAGGGCTATTAGGGGGCATTATGAATACAAGGGAGGAGGTTATATAAGAGGTCATTAGGGGATATCATTTATAAAAGGGGTCATTAGAGGCGCAGTATTTATGTCAGGGGTAATCAGGGGCATAATATGAGGGAGCAATTCATTTAATTAAGGTGGCACTTGGGCTTTATTAAGACTAAGGCCCAACGTAGCGGGCCGCAGAAAAAAAAAGCGCTGCTAGGAAAACCGTGGCGGTAACGAATCACATTTTTTTTTCTGCAGTGCTTTTCACAGAAAGTCTGCGTACTTTCTGCTTCCATTATACCTATAGGGAAGTCATTAGCATCCCATCCACTTTGCAGGAACTGTAAAAGGCTTCATTATTTCCGCAGCATTTACACCGTGGGCACACCACGGCATTTACGCCACGTGAGGCCCCGGCCTTAAGGAGTTTTCCACCTCATTTTTATTGATGATCTATCCAAAATAAATAATAAATCATCAAGAAGAGATCAGTGCCCCCCCCTCTGATCAGCTGTATGAAGGGGCCATGGCGTCTGTTTAGATCACACGCTGTCAGTTTATAGTGACCGTGTCATGTAGTTACAGCCTTGTCACATAGACGTGTATAGGACGAGGCTGTAGTTACATTACATGGCCGTTATGAAATGTATGCTACTATATACACAGAGAAGGGGTCATGGCGCTTACGCAGGTACCACGGTCCATTCAAACAACTGATCCTGGGGCTCCCAGGTATTGGAACCCCACTAATTTTTTTTTTTACCATTTAATTAGGAAACACCTGGCGCATTAATAATAAGGGGCAATATATAAAGGAGGTACACAGGGAAGTTAATTTAAAGATGCACTTGGGGGTATTATTCATTAAGGGGGGGTTATATTATATATTTTATAATTGGAGGTAGTGTTACAATGTGGGTCAGGTGCCGGGAAAAGTAAGGAGCCAAAGATGTCTGTGCTGCAAACTTTACAGAGACTGGTAGAAATGGTTATGGTGATCCAGATGGAAGAAAAATGGAATGGAAATGTGAACAATTAATCAGAGACATCACTGGTAAGTCACTGAATGATCACCGTATAGTGATAATATCGGTATACCTAAGTTGGGGGCCCACTTGAACATGTTCGCCCCCCCTGTGCTCAACCCCTAGCTACGCCTTTGGTCCAGTGTTAGAGCTCACTGTCCTTGTTTTCCTTTGTTCTTCTGGGACATCACAGCAGATGAAACCTAACAGGTTTTGTAACAGCTACCTTCCAAAGTTTTTGGCAGTAGATTAGTGAGCACACAAGCCAAGCCAATAGTCCATATTTATATGGGGTTGGAGAAAAAGCTGTTGGCTGAATGCTACATAAAGTATATGGTTCGCCTAAAGTCCCTTTCACATAAGCCAATGCAGAGAAGGACAAGCACTGATCAATAATATAACAGGTCAATAAGCACTCATTTGCATCACCTTTTACACAAGACAATGCAAACTACATGGGAAAGTGACAATCTCTAAAATGATTAATAGCCCTATACAGTTTCTGGAGTTTTTCTGGATCACATAGCTATTTACACAAGACAATGTGCTCTTGTTAAATGATGATTTTTATGCTTTATAAGATTCAATTGCTGATTTTAAGGTGATCACTGGGATATTCACAAGGGACAATTATTGGAAATAAGCATAACTACAAATAGTTATTTCCAATAACTGCTCCATTTTCTCAGCACTTGTAATAGTTGATATAATAGAAACAAATGCTTAGACTGAGCCCATGGCTGCTGTATCTCAACAATCTTAAAAGGGTATTCCCATCACCAAGTTCATGATTTTTTGTTTCTTTTTTAATAAATAAATAAATAAATAAAAAGCAACATTGAGTTCCCCCTATTTTTCATAACCATCCAGATCCAATAAAGCAACAGAAGCCGAGCATTACTAGGGTTGGAAAAACTCACTGTTTTGGGCTTTTCCACCCTAATAAAATCAGCATGATTTTACTGGGAGTAAGCCCCAGTGCAGGAAATCCTTCTGTAGAAGAATGAGTCTCTGCACTAGAAAGGGTTTTTGACCATGTCTAATCCTGAGTGCAGGGGTTACTCACAGTCAAAGGGAAACCATGGCCATAACTTGATTGTGGATAATCCCCGGTGCAGATATAGCGGTAAGAACCCCTGCTATAGAAGGGGTTACTCGTGGTCATAACTTGGTTGCAACTAAACCCAAGTGTAGGGATTCCTTTTGTTACAAGAGGAGTTCCTGCATTCAAGGGGTTACCCACTGTCATGACTTGACCATGAGCAGAAGAAGTTCCTACACTCGGCTTAGTTGTGGTCAAACTCTGACTGCGATTAACTCCTTCTAGTGTAAGGACTTCTTTAGTTACAGAAGAAGTCCCTGCACTCAGGGTAAGTCATGGTTAAGTTCTAACTTTGATTAACCTGCTTATAGTACAGGGACTCTTTATGCTATATAAGGAGTCGCTGCAATGGTGATTACCCATGGTCAACTCATGACCATGGATAACCCCTTTATAGAGCAGTGAGCACTTCTATCAATTTGATGGAAGTACAGGTACATCTCAATAAATTAGAATACAGTGGGGAAAAAAAAGTATTTAGTCAACCATCAATTGTGCAAGTTCTCCCACTTAAAAAGATGAGAGAGTGTTAGAGTCTTGCCAGACGTAGCAATACCCTCACACTACTGCAGGGGTCTGAGAGGAAGGACAGAGACAAGTGAGCCCTAATCTAACCCCGGCCACTGTCCCTTCCTATTGCCTCAGTTTACCCAAATGGTAAAAGGACAACTTGAAGACGAGCCCTATACTGAGTAAAGTGACAAAGAGAACAAGACAAACAACAAACAAGAGAAGAATGGTAAACAAGCCAGGGGTCACAACCAGAGAAGCAATAGTGGTACCAAATAGAAATCCAAGAGAGTAGTCACAAGGCAAGCCAAAGGTCAGAGAAAATAGCAAGGTCAAAATCAAAGGTACAAAGAAAGCAGGCAAAGTCAGTGCAATAACTGGCAACTTGCTGTGAAAGTGACATCCTGTATATAGAAAGTCTGGGCCCAGCCCCAGACCTGATAGGCACACAAGCTGTCAATCACACAGGCAAGGAAAAGATTAACTCTATGCGGTCCAGAGAGAAACAATGAACAGAACTCGGGTGTGGCTGGAAATCCATTACACAGCAAGGGAACTAGGACCGTGTTCAGACTAAGCATCCAGAATCCTAAGCAAAGAATCAAACTGAGGATGCCTCCTACGCCGCAGCATGTGAGCAGAGGGTGGCGCAGAGACCCGAACAGGCAGAGACATAACAGAGAGGCCTGTAATTGACATCATAGGTAGACCTCAACTATGAGAGACAAAATGAGAAAACATATCTAGAAAATCACATTGTCTGATTTTTTAAGAATTTATTTGAAAATTATGGTGGAAAATAAGTATTTGGTCCCCTACAAACAAGCAAGATTTCTGGCTCTCACAGACCTGTAACTTCTTCTTTAAGAGGCTCCTCTGTCCTCCACTCATTACCTGTAGTAATGGCACCTGTTTGAAATTATTATCAGTATAAAAGACACCTGTCCACAACCTCAAACAGTCACACTCCAAACTCCACAATGGTGAAGACCAAAGAGCTGTGGAAGGACACCAGAAACAAAATTGTAGACCTGCACCTGGCTTGCAAGACTAAATCTGCAATAGGCAAGCAGCTTGGTGTGAAGATATCAACTGTGGGAGCAATAATCAGAAAATGGAAGACATACAAGACCACTGATAATCTCCCTCGATCAGGGGCTCCATGCAAGATCTCACACCGTGGGGTCAAAATGATCACAAGAACGGTGAGCAAAAATCCAAGAACCACACGGGGGGAACTAGTGAATGACCTGCAGAAAGCTACTACAGCCATGAGTCTTCTTGGGAATGATGCAACAAGTTTTTCACATCTGGATTTGGGGATCCTCTGCCATTCTTCCTTGCAGATCCTCTCCAGTTCCGTCAGGTTGGATTGTGAACATTGGTGGACAGCCATTTTCAGGTCTCTCCAGAGATGCTCTATTGGGTTGAGGTCAGGGCTCTGGCTTGGCCAGTCAAGAATGGTCACAGAGTTGTTCCGAAGCCACTCCTTTGTTATTTTAGCTGTGTGCTTAGGGTCATTGTCTTGTTGGAAAGTGAACCTTCGGCCCAGTCTGAGGCCCAGAGCACTCTGGAAGAAGTTTTCTTCCAGGATATCTCTGTACTTGACTGAATTCATCTTTCCTTCAATTGCAACCAGTCATCCTGTCCCTGCAGCTGAAAAACACCGCCATAGCATGATGCTGCCACCACCATGTTTCACTGTTGGGATTGTATTGGGCAGGGGATGAGCAGTGCCTGGTTTTCTCCACACATACCACTTAGAATTAACGCCAAAAAGTTCAATCTTCGTCTCATCAGACTAGAGAATCTTATTATCAGAGAATCTTAGTTTAATTAAACACAGCTGGACTCCAATGAAGGAGTAGAACCATCTCAAGAAGGATCAGAAGGAAATGAACAGCATGTGAGTTAAATATGAGTGTCGCAGCAAAGGGTCTGAATACTTATGACCATGTGATATTTCAGTTTATTTTTTTTAATAAATTTGCAAAAATATCTACATTTCAGTTTTTTTTCTGTCAAAATGGGGTGCTGAGTGTACATTAATGAGAAACAAAATGAACTTTTTTGCTTTTAGCAAATGGCTACAATGAAACAAAGAGTAAAAAATTTAAAGGGGTCTGAATACTTTCTGTACCCACTGTATGCATACAGGAAAAAAAAGTTATGTGAGTCAGAATATGGCAACTTCAAGATTTTTTTTTTTTTTTGTTAAGGGGTTAAAATGTAAATAAAACTATATAAATTTTGTATCCCCAGAATCATCCCGAAACATAGAATACTGGTGACATGTCATTTTGGCTGCACATTAAAAGCTATAAAAATAAAGCCCGTAAGAAAGTCACACAAATGCCCTTTTTCTCCAATTTCACCCCATTCTGAATTTTTTCCAGCTTTCCAGTACATTGTACAAAATGATAAATAGTACCTTTATGAAGAACAATTTGTCCCGTAAACATTAAGCCCTCATATGGCTCTGTGAATGTCAAAATAAAAAGGTTATGGGGTTTGGAAGGCGGGGGTCAAAAACAAAAATCAAAAAATCTCACCAGCGGGAAGGGGTTAAAGCAAAATGAAAAAGCGCTATGTACAGTATTACAAAGAAAAGCCTATATTAAATCAAGCTATTTAATAAGAAGCTTGTCTTTTACTATGTTATCAAATGGAACTTAGTTTTCATGCACATCTTCAAAACACAGCTCTACAGGGCAACTAGTGGCCCTTCCTTTCATGATACATCTAGGTCACCATCTGATGACTGATGTAACACAGACTATCACACAGTTTACTTTTAAGCTCACTTGTAGCTGTAGAGTTTTGACAAACAGATGAAAACCCTATAGGGACAATATCAAGTATTTAAATCAAAGCAGGTGCATGTATAACAAGCACTATACTGACAAATGATTGTCAAATGACTTTGTCTTTGAATAAAGAATATTCCATACATCTAGAACTGCTCACCTGTAACCTTACACTTCTAACAGAACCTAGCAACTATTTCTGAAACATTTTGAAATCATATTTGACTATTCAAAGTATTATATATCAATTTGTGCCATCATATACCTGACACATAAAAGATTAGTTGTTAGACACAGAACCCTGTGCATTATCTACAGCAGAAGCACTTTTTATTACTACATTGCCTCATGTCAGCTGAACAAATGCTTGATAGCAACATGCAGGTTTCAAATGGAAATTCATGTTCACCGAATTGTCCTCTATTATCTACTAAAATTCCACAGATAAATAATAATGTACACTGTGATCACTATGTAATAATATCATATTACCATTAAAATGAAAAACTCTTGTTTTAATATATTCCATAAAATTAAAATAGATGCATATAACAAATAGTCCTTTTACTATGACCATATAGAAAAGTGAACTTTTTGATATCTGTTAACAAGGTGCGGTTCTGTATGGTGACTGTCATTGCTGTTATACTGTAACTGTGGGGTGGTTTGGCTCAAAGTTTGTGGCTTAGCCTGGCAGCAAGGATGCTATCACTCTTCCTGTGGATGCTGTGCTGTGGTGGAAATAGTTGGCATGTGGCGCTGCACCCAGTAGCATAGGGACCCACTATAAAGAGATCACTGTGAAGTGGCTAGTTGTCTTATGCCACTTGATCAAAATGTATACTAAGAACCTCATGCTCATTTTTGTAGATTTTGCCAAGAAGTATAGAACAGATCATATGATAGATGTACTGTACAGTATAATACTGAAATGTATAGTTCATGTCTTTTATTCTTAATTGTGTTTGTATATATAAGAAATAGATATTGCCCAACATATACCTTTTACTGATGGCTGCAACGTGTGTCCCTTTGTAGCCATATGATAGGGTATTCTTTCGGCCTCCATTAAGTAAATGGTCACCTATGGATACATTTGGTGTACATTGTGTATGCCAGGAGGTTTCTTCGTGCATATGCTGCAAATACCAGACATGAACACAGCCTTAGCACTGCAAGGTATCTCTTCATCATTTACACATCAGCTATAAGTGTAAATCATGAGATTGTTTATATAGATAGATTTAGATAGATAGATAGATAGATAGATAGATGGATAGATAGACGTGTATGTCATCATTATACTTATAATATACCCAATATTTGTAGATTTAGGAATTTAGGAAGCATTTGACTCATGCATAGTTGTTGAAGTTGTGATAACTAATTGCCCATTGCTGCCTGACATTGGTAAGAAGTTATAAATCTGTAATCTAAGGCAATATATCAGCTTTCTTAAAATAGTGCTTAAGTTTAGCACTCTTGACATCCAAAACCATCATCATGTACTTATCAGTATTATGTTTAGACTTGGAGACAATCGGCTCTTGATTCCCAGCCATGTCTGCACAATGTCTCAGCATAATTCAGTGTACAATCTGATGATTAGGTTGAAGTAAACAAGACTAAAGCAAGGCTGGTTATACATCTCTGTGTGAGAAAAGGCTACACAACGGCTTCTCCTTTCTCTACAGTCCTTATTGCCTATGAACTATAAATGTAATTAGTCAGAAATAATAAAATATTGTGCACTCATTTCTAAGAACATCATTTTATATTTATGTCAGTGCTATGCTATTGCTTATGGGATTCCATGCATCAGCAAATACTGAATGAAAGTTCCTTTATTGTCATGAAAACCCAGAAGTTAAAAGTTATGTGACAAACCTCAAGCCTGCACACGTCAGCTTAGCAAAATATAAACTCTTGCTGTTTGTTGAATGTTTTTTACGCAGTTTTATTAAATGTAATGACTTAATTTGCATGGTCCCATCCATATGAGCAATAGTTCATCCTTCCTCAGATGAAAAGTTTTTAACAAATAAAGCATTACTCAATTGTATTATTCCTATTATATTATGTACTGTTTAGCATATCTAGGCATCCTTAGCTTCCAGTGAATTGATCAAAGAGTTATTTTGCCAATAAAATATTAAATAGTATTTTTAACTCTAATGGTGTTTGCCTAGAATCTGTGCTCCACTCTGGGCTTAACATGTTCTGGTAGAATTAATTGCTTCTGAATATCAATGGTTTATTCAAGACTTAACTATTTGATTGTTGTTATAGCTATATATTTCTGAATGCTGTGAATTATAGGAGTGGAATAAGCTAGATAAAACCATTACTTTAGAAAAATATTATGGAGCAAAAGTACGGAATTAGGATTATTATTTGTCATAAACTAATTATTAGCTATAAGCAAAATGTTTCCAGCCAGTTTGTGGTAAACAGACAATCTTAATAGACAATTGTACACTTTCTATCTCTATAACTGTTGGAACAATAACAGTAATGTTAAACAGACAAACACTAGGTGGATGAGCTCACCTCAAAATTACAATGTTTCCTCCCCCTACTTTCCCTTTTAAGAACTATTGTGTCTTGTACAGTCATGGCCAAAAGTTTTGAGAATGACACAAATATTCTATTTTCACATGATCTGCTGCCCTCTGGTTTTTATGTGTGTTTGTCAGATGTTTTTATCACATACAGAAATATAATTGCATTCATATTATGAGTAACAGAAGCTTATATTGACAGTTAGAATGAGTTAATGCAGCAAGTCAATATTTGCAGTGTTGACCCTTCTTCTTCAGGACCTCTGCAATTCTCCCTGGCATGCTCTCAATCAACTTCTGGACCAAATCCTGACTGATAGCAGTCCATTCTTGCAGAATCAATGCTTTAATTTTGTCTGAATTTGTTGGTTTTTGTTTGTCCACCCGTCTCTTGATGATTGACCACAAGTTCTCAATGGGATTAAGATCTGGGGAGTTTCCAGGCCACGGACCCAAAATCTCTATGTTTTGTTCCCTGAGCCATTTAGTTATCACCTTTGCTTTATGGCAAGGTGCTCCATCATGCTGGAAAAGGCATTGTTGAGCGCCAAACTGCTCTTGGACGGTTGGGAGAAGTTGCTCTTGGAGGACATTCTGGTACCATTCTTTATTCATGGCTGTGTTTTTAGGCAAGACTGTGAGAGAGCCGATTCCCTTGGCTGAGAAGCAACCCCACACATGAATGGTTTCAGGATGCTTTACAGTTGGCATGAGACAAGACTGGTGGTAGCGCTCACCTCTTCTTCTCCGAATAAGCTGTTTTCCAGATGTTCCAAACAATCGAAAAGGGGATTCATCAGAGAAAATGACTTTACCCCAGTCCTCAGCAGTCCACTCCCTGTACCTTTTGCAGAATATCAGTCTGTCCCTGATGTTTTTTCTGGAGAGAAGTGGCTTCTTTGCTGCCCTCCTTGAGACCAGGCCTTGCTCCAAGAGTCTCCGCCTCACAGTGTGTGCAGATGCACTCACACCTGCCTGCTGCCATTCCTCAGCAAGCTCTGCACTGCTGGTAGCCCGATCCCGCAGCTGAAACACTTTTAAGAGACGGTCCTGCCGCTTGCTGGTCTTTCTTGGGCGCCCTGGAGCCTTTTTGGCACCAATGGAACCTCTCTCCCTGAAGTTCTTGATGATGCGATAGATTGTTGACTGAGGTGCAATCTTTCTACCTGCAATACTCTTCCCAGTTAGGCCATTTTTGTGCAGTGCAATGATGACTGCACGTGTTTCTTTAGAGATAACCATGGTTAACAGAAGAGAAACAATGATGGCAAGCACCAGCCTCCTTTTAAAGTGTCCAGTGGTGTCATTCTTACTTAATCATGACAGATTGATCTCCAGCCCTGTCCTCATCAACACCCACACCTGAGTTAATGGAGCAATCACTGAAACGATGTTAGGTGGTCCTTTTAAGGCAGGGCTGCAATGATGTTGAAATGTGTTTTGGGGGATAAAGTTCATTTTCTATGCAAATATTGACTTTGCAAGTAATTGCTGTTAAGCTGATCACTCTTTATAACATTCTGGAGTATATGCAAATTGTCATTAGAAAAACTGAAGCAGTAGACTTTGTAAAAATTAATATTTGTATCATTCTCAAAACTTTTGGCCATGACTGTACAGTCTGTGTTTTTGTTAAAGCTAGCTAATGTAACATATTTTATGACCATGCATTTCTGGCATTGATATATCGTCTGAATAGATACAACTTTTTCTGAATGCTACTGAATTCTTGTTATCATATAAACATTTTTGTTTCTAATATAACATTTTATTTGAAGATAAAGGGTTGCCATGTGAGGACTAGTTTCTTCCCCGCCTGGCTATTGTGTATCTGTCATGACGGGAGAAGCTTGATTTTTATTCTAAATGTTATCTGTTTTTGGAGTGCAACAGCTGGTATGGATGTCCCCCGATAACCACTTCATTATTTGAAGGGTGATGTGTATTTCATACCTGCCCTTCTCACCTATCTGAATAACAATAGTCTCATATTTAAATTTACATTTTACCATCATATGACTAATACTAAGTTTTCCTTGATTTGGATTTGACCAAACTACATATAGAAAACGATAAGCGAAAAAACACCATTCAGTTGCCACTCTATGCAGACAGCTGTGCATAGCATCTAGATAGTTGAATACACTACTGTAGTCTAGCTCCTGTTCTGAAGAATCTGATTACAGCAAGTTCCAGAATTGATCTGTGTTTGAAAGAGGCTGCGGGGCCCTAGGCGGCTGCCCAGTTTGCCTGCAAACTTTGGCTAAGTTTATCTAGGTCTGTATACAGAAGATGTGGCATTAATAACTGCAAGTTATGTCCCTATTGATTACTGGTACAGAACACATGTTATGTACATAATGAAATGTGAGGTTAACGGTATGTGAGATAGATCCAAGAATTATTGAACATTCAAATGATATAGTGAAACCTGAAGGTGAGAGCCTGCCTTGCTTAGCAATTTTTAACAAAAGCATGGTGATAAGATAAGAACTTTAAGATTTAAATGTATTGAAAGAGTAAATAAACCAAAAGGCCAAAAGGCATATTGATTAGAGGAGGACTTTGCTTAAAGGGATGTAAAGATCTTTATTACATAAGATTAAAAAAGATGTACAATTTTTTTTTACCTTATATAATAAAGACATTTGGTTTTAACAGAAGTGCTGGATCCACATCCGCATCCGCAGAACCCAGAATAGCCACATAGCCCCACAGATAGATAGGTTAGGGTCATCTGAATCAAACACTGTTATGTGAATCAATACATCCGTTGCTATCAATACACAAATTAGTTCTTTGGAGCAATGTGGACATTGCAACTTTGGAGTAATGGCAACACCCTCATTGCTACAAAGAGGTTATTTACATATTGACAAAAACAGCAATATCTTGCTGTTGAAGGCAAGGATTCACAAGGGGAAAGCACCATTTGATTCAAGTGAGCCTAACCCATCTATCTGCAGAGCTGGATTGATATGTTGAGTACTGGGGACAGACTTACTGTAAAAGAGAAGCCTTTAAACTTTCCTCACCATCATATATCACTGATATATCATCTTCATATGCCAATTAATTTGTGCTCTTGGATCAACCAGTGACCTATAACTCTACTACACCCTACATTTCCATCTGCAGCATTTCTTAATAATAAGCTCTAATGGGTAGGCACTTCTCTTCTTATGCCTCATTGTTTATTTGTTTTGGTTAGTTGTCTGCCATTTTCTTTTTTGTTACTTTCACAACTATAACTTTATTTGGCCATTATATAGCAGAAACTGAGTGCTGTATGGTATTTTGGGACACAGCATACACTGCTAACCCAGTTACTGTATTCACTGCAATATTATGTGAAGACAATCTGATAGTATGATTTAATCTCTGTATATACATACTTTAAACACTATATTGCAAGACTAATTTGCCACTGTATTACTGCATTATTAGCCACCATATAATTGTATTATTTGTACTGTGTATGAGCATTATTTTGCTTTTAAATGCAATTTTAATTACAGTGGTCCCTAAAGTTACAATGTCTTCAGGATACATATTTTCAACATACAATGATCTTTTCTGGCCCACTGTGACTTGAAACCAGACTCAACATACGATGCTTAGCTGGAGGTTCCTATAAACCAGCATGGTAATTTCATTGGTAAACCCCTGTATTAGTGAAGTGCTTGAACTGTTTGGATGACTAGTAGCTCAACTATACAGTATAGTGCAGTATCACATGTTTTATGCTTCTCTTTACCTGTGCCAGGATGAGCTGCTCTTTGGGACACCAGGTGAGAGCAGCTTCATGTTTTTTTAAATGCACTGTGTATGCTTTTCAGGACCCATTACCATCACATCACAGAAAGTGATTTACAGCTTTCAACAGCTCTGTATGACTTTTACATGTCCGATATATCTAATATATCTATCTTTGTTATCTGATGATTTTTTTTTTTTTATCCATCATTTTATTTATATTTTTAATGACATATTGGGGTCTTTGGATACAGTTACTAATTTTTCAGAGAGATACTGTATGGTGTCAAGTTATAATGATTTCAACTTACAATTGTTGTGGTTTAACCAAATAATTTTGTATATTGTGGGACCACTGTTCTCATTTTTGAGGCCACAAGCACATGATAAACATCAGTCACAAACATTCAATATATGGTGCTTTACAAAGCTATATCCTATGTATTTGAAAGAATTCAAAAGGTAAGTAGGAAGGCTAAGAGACAGTGTTGTGTTCTGTACTTTAGTAAATAAGATAAGATAAGATAATCCTTTAATAGTCCCACCATGGGGAAATTCAGTGTGTTACAGCAGCATAGATAATACAAATACAGTATACAAAAGCTCCAAGGTAGAGGCATTACAGTGACAGTAGGTACAGATAAAAAGGTACACATAAAAAAGTAGTAGAAGGGATAACACAACTTAAAGATCTTTCAGTTCTCTGTATGGAGTTATCTCCGCTTAGGTCGGTGTTGGTTGTACAGACTAACTGCAGCGGGGAGGAAAGACTTCTGATAGTGCTCCTTCTCACACTTAGGGTGAAGCAGTCGGTCACTGACAGTACTACCCAGTGTTATCACGGTCTCATGCATCGTATGGGGGTTATTCTCCCGCATGGATCTCACCACGGACAGTATCTTTCTGTCACCCACCACCTGCACTGGGTCCAGGGGGCTCCACAGGTCAGAGCTGGCCCTTCTAAACAGCTTGTTGAATCTATTCCTATCCCTGATTGATATGCTACTCCCCCAGAAGGCCACTCCAAAGAAGATGGATGATGCCACTACAGAGTTGAAAAAGGCCCTAAGAAGTGCCCCATGACTTCAAAGGCTCTCAGCTTCCTAAGCAGGTAGAGCCCACTGTGGTCCTTCCTGTACAGTGCATCCAAGTGATCTGGCCAGTACAGCTTATTATTGAGGAGCACACTCAGATAGCTGTTGACTATCTCAATGCCCGTCCCCTGGATGTCCACTGGTTTTGGAGGGTATCTGTGCTTGCGAAAGTCCACCACCATCTCCTTGGTCTCCCCAGCATTAATCCTAAGGTTGTTCTGCTGGCACCAATCCACAAAATCCAGGTTTAATTCTCTGTACTCCCTGTCATCTTTGTCTGTAATGATGCCTAGTATTGCAGAGTCATCAGAATACTTCTGTAAGTAGCAGCTAGATGAGTTGCACCTAAAATCTGCAGTGTACAGTGTGAAGAGGAAAGGGGCAAGAACTGTACCTTGAGGTGCTCTTGCACCTCAAGTCACGGTGTCTGACACAGTCCCGGGCTCACACATACTGAGATCGGTTTGTGAGGTAGTCTAGGATCCAGTTGGAGAGGAGATGGTCCTCTCCAACAAGGGCCAGCTTGTCTTTCAGTAGCCATGGCTGTATGGTGTTAAAAGCACTGGAGAAATCAAAGAACATTATTCTCACAGTGTTCCCTAGTTTCTCCAGGTGAGAAAGAGCTCTGTGTAGTAGGTGGATGATGGCATCATCCACCCCAATGTCTGGCCGATAAGCAAACTGGAGTGGGTCCATCACTGAGCTCAATAGAGGCCAGAGATGTGTGAGAACCAATCTCTCTAAGATCTTCATCAAATGGAATGTCAATGCTACATGTCTGTAGCTGTTAAGGTTCATCGGATGAGGTGGAACTGGTACCACACAAGATGATTTTCACAGTTGTGGTACCATTCCCAGCTTCAGGCTCATATTGAACATGTATGTAATAACACCACACAGCTGGTCCTCGCAAGTCTTAAGTAGCCTGGCACTGATGCCATCTGGCCCTGCAACCTTCCCCGCCCTGATCTTTCTGAGTTCCCTTCTCACCTGGGCACGTGTGAAGATCAGACTGTAGCCCGATAACTGATTGCTAGATTTACTGATCTGGAGGTGAGAACTAACAGCAGGAGATGAGATCAGTGTGGTAGAGAGGAGTGAATGACATGCTGGGGTGAGAGGAGCTGGTGTTGATCAAATCTATTGAAGAATAGATTTAGTTCATTAAGCCACTTAGCATCTCCTTCTACATGGTAGACAGGCTGTCTGTGTCCAGATATTGACTTAAGACCTTTCCAGAGCCTCATTACTCTCCTCAGACCATATCCTTACTGTGAGGGTGACAGCTGGTTCCCTACGTACAAGTGGCTTGTACACAGGTCGAAGATGCACCAGGTTGTGATCCGATCTTCCCAGGAGCAGTAGGGCTGATATGTTATATGCCTCCCTCGCATTGGCAAAGAACAAGTCCAATGTTTTGTTATCTCTTGTGTGTCAGGTCACATACTGTGTGAAACTGGGCAGTGTGGATGATGGAGAGACATGGTTGAAATCTCCAGCCACAAGAAGGAGGGCTTGGGGGTGTAGCGACTGCAACTGGCTCACCGTGGCTTGTAGGACCTCAGAGGCAGTCTCAGCTTTCGCACAGGGGAGGACATATGCAGCTATCATGATGACATGCGATAGTTCCCTTGGTAAATAGAAAGGTCTCATACTCACAGCTAATAGTTCAAAAGTTTGCTCCTTAATCACAATGTGCCTAGAGTTACACTATCTATCATTCATAAATATCACCAGCCCTCCTTCTTTTCTCTTACCACTCTCCCTTGTCCTGTCCGCCTGAAGGAGTTTAAAGCCATCCAAGGAGACAAGAGTGTCCAGAGTAACTTCGGTAAGCCAAGTCTCTGTAAACAGCATCATGCTGCACTTCTGATGATGACTGGTCAGTGCCAGCAATTCGTCCATCTTATTCACAAGAGATCTCACATTGCCCATAATGATGTAGGGGAGAACAGGTCTATAACATTTCCTCCTAGCCCTTCGAATGGCTCCAGCTCTTCACCCTCTTCTCTTCTTCCTTATTTCCTGTGGGATGTCTGGTCTAGTAGCATGCAGTTTTAGTTTGTAAAAATCACCACCCTGCTTCTCTCAGTGTAATGATGCACACCCTTTCAAAATCTGTCAACTAGGCAAAATGTCTTCAAGTGCAAATGTCAGAAAATAGCAGGATCTGGCTGATAATAGAGAGCAGTAGAACTAGTTGTTTGAATCCTATACAGTGCTGAGATATAGGTCCCAGACACACAAACACCTTCACCAGTGTCAGCTGCAAGGCCAGGTGGACTTTGCTGAATTTGGGCTCCAAGTTATCACCACAGAAACTGTACAAAAATAAACACTCCACTATCAGAAGTCAAAGCAGAACCCACAATAAACTTACAAGGTACAAGGCCAGTCGTCAGAAGACAAGTGGTATCAAACCAAGGGTCGGTTCCTAGAGATCACATCAGAGTATGAATCAGGCATGAAAGCCAGACAAGGTAACCCAATTGCAGGCACCTAGCTGAGGAGGAATTTAATTTAAAATGTCCCCTCAGCTGCAAATTGGATTAATTTTACTGTCAGTTTATAAGGGCTATTCATATGACGGACTGTTAAAATATAGGTCATGACCTGTTTTTGGCTATTTTTACAGATACCTCCATATACTGAAATATATGGGATATCCATGAAAACGGGTGCCCCTCGGGTGCAAGATAGCCATGAAAAATTGACTTTTTTTCATGGCTGTTTTGCACCTTTTTCATGTGAATCTAGCCTAACACTGCAGGAGCTTCTCAGGTTGGCATACTAAGCTTAAAGCAATACTAGCTAAACTGAAATTCCTGACAATCTGTTAGGGTCTTGCTAGACATAGCAATACTCTATACTACTGCAGTGGTCTGGGAGGAAGGACAGAGACAAGTGAGCCCTAATCTCACCCCAGCCACTGTCCCTTCCTATTGCTTCAGTTACCCTAAACGGTAAAAGGACAACCTGAAGATGAGCCCTATAATGAGTAAGTGACCACACAGAACACAGACAAAACAAACGACAAAGAAGCAGAGTGAGCAAGCCAAGGGGTCGGTAACAAACGAGCAATGCAGTACAGAATCAAAATCCAAGAGAATAGTCACAAGGCAAGCCAAAGGTCAGAGAATAAGGTAACAAGCAGCAAGAGATATAACAAAGAGAGCAGGAAAAGACAGTGCAGTAACCGGCGACCATGTGAGGGCTGACAACCTGTTTATAGAAAGTCTGGGCAAGCCCCAGACTGGATTGGTAGACAGGCCGTCAATCACATAGGCAAGGCTGAGATTAACTATATGCTGTCCAGAGAGAAATGCTCAGAACACAGGTGTGGCTGTAAATCCATTACATTGTCTAGGACCATGTTCAGACTGAGCAACAAGAAACCTACACAAGGAACCAAACTGAACACGTCTCCTTCGCCGCCGCGTGCGAGCGGAGGGTGGCGCAGAAACCCGAACAGGCAGAGACGTTACACAATCTGTCTGAGACATACAGTGGATACGGAAAGTATTCAGACCCCTTTAAATTTTTCACTCTTTGTTTCATTGCAGCCATTTGCTAAAAGTAAAAAAGTTCATTTTATTTCTCATTAATGTACACTCAGCACCCCATCTTGACAGAAAAAAAAAACAGAAATGTAGATATTTTTGCCAATGTATTAAAAAAGAAAAACTGAAATATCACATGGTCATAAGTAATCAGACCCTACATTTCTATCTGGGTGTTTTATTCTTTTTTATGTCAATAAGTGTATATGCATAGTTATTACAATGGAAAGAAAATGTCTGAACTATACTATTTGTAAAAAATAAAGTCAATCATTCTTCTTACCATTATAGTGTCTAATATAAATGCAGGAGAAATAGTGGTTTAAGATTCGAATTCAGAGCAATTTGAAAGAAATGTTATCCCGATAATGACTTTACAATGCTCTTTTATTTTGTGCTTCTTTCTTGCTATCTTTTTTATGTTCATTTCATTCATGAGGCAAATTGTGGGACTTTCCAAGCATCTGCAAACAATGGTTTAACAAAACGATGGAATTATTAATTCAAAATGCACTAGTAGCTACTGAAACATTTGTCAATAACTTGTTTGAGTTACAAAGAAATAGAACAAGTCTGTGTGAATTTGCTTGAATAAACATGATTATTACCTGCATAAGGTCATTATTTCTTAAAAAAATAAGTGTGGTTCTATAGAAAATCCAGACAAAAGATATTTAGTTAAAATGTATGCATCTATAAACTCAAGTTACATACCAATACTCTCAACCTGCACTGAAACTTTCCTTTATTTGTCCCACAATTCAACTATAGTAGAGGTAAAAATCAGTAACCATTTGCAAGGTCACAAATGTTGTGTCTGTTGCCTTTGTAGTAGAAAGTCTATATTTTAAAGTGGAAAATAAAATCTGTTGATCATGGGCAGGGTGTTTTGAACAATAGATACAGAAAATATTAATGAATAAACACCTAAAACATAACTTTTAATAAGTATCCGTTAAAATGATAGTCATGCAAAAACAAGGCTACCAATACAGTCAATGAGTCAGCCATGGTCAAGTGATATATGGAGGTGAAGTAGGGGACCACATCCCTCTAGGTCACCCTTATTTAGCAATTCAAACCCTCCCCACTATGCTTCTATCACGAGCTGACTTACCGAACTGATGATTGCCAATATATATATATATATATATATATATATATATATATATATACAGTCCTGGCCAAAAGTATTGGCACCCCTGCAATTCTGTCAGATAATACTCAATTTCTTCCAGAAAATGATTGCAATCACAAATTCTTTGGTAATAATATCTTCATTTATTTTGCTTGCAATGAAAAAACACAAAAGAGAATGAAAAAAAAAGTCAAATCATTGATCATTTTACACAAAACTCCAAAAATGGGCCGGACAAAAGTATTGGCACCCTCAGCCTAATAATAATAATAATAGTCCTTTAATAGTCCCACAATGGGGAAATTCAATGTGTTACAGCAGCAAAGATAAGCAGATACAAATACAAATACAACATGTACAGGAATGTTCCAAGGTAACCTTGGTAACCCAATTACCAAAGGTAATACTTGGTAGCACAACCTTTAGACAAAATAACTGCGAACAACCGCTTCCGGTAACCATCAATGAGTTTCTTACAATGCTCTGCTGGAATTTTAGACCATTCTTCTTTGGCAAATTTCTCCAGGTCCCTGAGATTTGAAGGATGCCTTCTCCAAACTGCCATTTTGAGATCTCTCCACAGGTGTTCTATGGGATTCAGGTCTGGACTCATTGCTGGCCACTTTAGAAGTCTCCAGTGCTTTCTCTCAAACCATTTTCTAGTGCTTTTTGAAGTGTGTTTTGGGTCATTGTCCTGCTGGAAGACCCATGACCTCTGAGGGAGACCCAGCTTTCTCACACTGGGCCCTACATTATGCTGCAAAATTTGTTGGTAGTCTTCAGACTTCATAATGCCATGCACACGGTCAAGCAGTCCAGTGCCAGAGGCAGCAAAGCAACCCCAAAACATCAGGGAACCTCCGCCATGTTTGACTGTAGGGACCGTGTTCTTTTCTTTGAAGGCCTCTTTTTTTTTCCTGTAAACTCTATGTTAATGCCTTTTCCCAAAAAGCTCTACTTTTGTCTCATCTGACCAGAGAACATTCTTCCAAAAAGTTTTTGGCTTTCTCAGGTAAGTTTTGGCAAACTCCAGCCTGGCTTTTTTATGTCTCTGGGTCAGAAGTGGGGTCTTCCTGGGTATCCTACCATAGAGTCCCTTTTCATTCAGACGCCGACGGATAGTACAGGTTGACACTGTTGTACCCTCGGACTACAGGGCAGCTAGAACTTGTTTGGATGTTAGTCGAGGTTCTTTAGCCACCATCCACACAATCTTTCGTTGAAATCTCTCGTCAATTTTTCTTTTCCGTCCACATCTAGGGAGGTTAGCCACAGTGCCATGGGCTTTAAACTTCTTGATGACACTGCGCACGGTAGACACAGGAACATTCAGGTCTTTGGAGATGGACTTGTAGCCTTGAGATTGCTCATGCTTCCTCACAATTTTGCTTCTCAAGTCCTCAGACAGTTCTTTGGTCTTCTTTCTTTTCTCCATGATCAATGTGGTACACACAAGGACACAGGACAGAGGTTGAGTCAACTTTAATCCATTTCAACTGGCTGCAAGTGTGATTTAGTTATTGCAACCACCTGTTATGTGCCACAGGTAAGTAACAGGTACTGTTAATTACACAAATTAGAGAAGCATCACATGATTTTTCAAAGGGTGCCAATACTTTTGTCCACCCCCTTTTTTATGTTTGGTGTGGAATTATATCCAATTTGGCTTTTTGACAATTCTTTTTGTGGTTTTCCATTGAAGACAAATTAAATGAAGATATTATTACCAAAGCATTTGTGATTGCAATCATTTTCTGGAAGAAATTGAGTATTATCTGACAGAATTGCAGGGGTGCCAATACTTTTGACCATCACTGTGTATATATATATATATATATATATATACAGTGCCTTGCGAAAGTATTCGGACCCCTTGAACTTTTCAACCTTTTGCCACATTTCAGGCTTCAAACATAAGGATATAAAATTTTAATTTTTTGGGTGAAGAATCAACAAGTGGGACACAATCGGAACGAAATTTATTGGATATTTTAAACTTTTGTAAAAAAAAAACTGAAAAGTGGGGCATGCCAAATTATTCGGCCCCCTTAAGTTAATACTTTGTAGCGCCACCTTTTGCTGCGATTACAGTTGCAAGTTGCTTGGGGTATGTCTCTATCAGTTTTGCACATCGAGAGACTGAAATTCTTGCCCATTCTTCCTTGGAAAACAGCTCGAGCTCAGTGAGGTTGGTTGGAGAGCGTTTGTGAACAGCAGTTTTCAGCTCTTTCCACAGATTCTCGATTGGATTCAGGTCTGGACTTTGACTTGGCCATTCTAACACCTGGATACGTTTATTTGTGAACCATTCCATTGTAGATTTTGCTTTATGTTTTGGATCATTGTCTTGTTGGAAGATAAATCTCCGTCCCAGTCTCAGGTCTTTTGCAGACTCCAACAGGTTTTCTTCCAGAATGGTCCTGTATTTGGCTCCATCCATCTTCCCATCAATTTTAACCATCTTCCCTGTCCCTGCTGAAGAAAAGCAGGACCAAACCATGATGCTGCCACCACCATGTTTGACAGTGGGGATGGTGTGTTCAGGGTGATGAACTGTGTTGCTTTTACGCCAAACATATCGTTTTGCATTGTGGCCAAAAAGTTCGATTTTGGTTTCATCTGACCAGAGCACCTTCTTCCACATGTTTGGTGTGTCTCCCAGGTGGCTTGTGGCAAACTTTAAATGAGACTTTTTATGGATATCTTTGAGAAATGGCTTTCTTCTTGCCACTCTTCCATAAAGGCCAGATTTGTGCAGTGTACGACTGATTGTTGTCCTATGGCCAGACTCTCCCACCTCAGCTGTAGATCTCTGCAGTTCATCCAGAGTGATCATGGGCCTCTTGGCTGCATCTCTGATCAGTCTTCTCCTTGTTTGAGATGAAAGTTTAGAGGGACAGCCGGGTCTTGGTAGATTTGCAGTGGTCTGATATGCCTTCCATTTCAATATGATCGCTTGCACAGTACTCCTTGGGATGTTTAAAGTTTGGGAAATCTTTTTGTATCCAAATCCAGCTTTATACTTCTCCACAACAGTATCACGGACCTGCCTGGTGTGTTCTTTGGTCTTCATGATGCTCTCTGCGCTTTAAACAGAACCCTGAGAATATCACAGAGCAGGTGCATTTATACGGAGACTTGATTACACACAGGTGGATTATATTTATCATCATCAGTCATTTAGGACAACATTGGATCATTCAGAGATCCTCACTGAACTTCTGGAGTGAGTTTGCTGCACTGAAAGTAAAGGGGCCGAATAATATTGCACGCCCCACTTTTCAGTTTTTTATTTTTTACAAAAGTTTAAAATAACCAATAAATTTCGTTCCACTTCACAATTGGGTCCCACTTGTTGATTCTTCACCAAAAAATTAAAATTTTATATCCTTATGTTTGAAGCCTGAAATGTGACAAAAGGTTGAAAAGTTCAAGGGGGCCGAATACTTTCGCAAGGCACTTTATATATATTGATCTGCCTAATAATGTGCACAATAAAGATTAAAATTATATCTGACACTCAGTTGTCACTTTGACTAGCTGACTAGCATCAAATGAACTATTTTCTCTCTCATTTATAGGGGGTACTATCCTATTGGATGTTACTAGAGAATTCAATCTCAAATAGATTCAGTGAGAGGGATTCATAATGTATAAAGACACTGAATGATACACACTGCAGCTCTTTCAAACTGTACAGTGCATATGCAGCATACTGTACACTTTATGAGTCCCTTCCAAATGAATATATTTGAGACTGAACTCTCTACTAAAATCCAAAATGATGTTGTCCCTTGTGTAAGTTTGCACTTTGACACAAAAAAGGTATCTGGATTATAATACTAATGGCTCTACAACAGCATATAAGTGGTTTAGAAGTCATTTTGGTGGTGGTAGACTTTAAGTTTTTGTCTAATTCTACCCTATTCTGATGGATTTTGCAGCTTCCACACATATGATATGGAATATTAAATGGAAATATGGTTAATATTAAATTATAATTTGTCCCCTCAAAAATTAGGCCCTTAGGCCATTGGTGAACAGAAAAATAAAAAAGTTATGGCTTTTAGAAGGCAGGGAGTAAAAAAAAATCTAAAAAAATGGCTGCGGATAAAGGTGTTAAGTAGTTTGCCTCAAGAACATTTATTATTATTTATTCATTACATTTCCAGGCCTAATTTTCCTCATGTTTAAAAGGGGGAATTCATCAGGCCCATCATACCAGCATTAATGGAATCAAAAATTTCTACTTCCAGTGTATAGGTGGCATATAAAACATTTATCAAACATCATGCGATAAAAGATGAATTGACATAAGCTGCATAACACAAACACTCTGAGGTCGGGGCCTCATGTAGCGTAAATGTAAATGTAGCGGGAATGCCACTGCAAAAACAGTGGAGTTTTACTGTTCCTGCAAAGTGGATGGGATTCTGGCTAATCCCATCCACACATTGCAGAAAAATATCCGCAGTGGAAAAGCTGCGATTTCAAAAGCCGTTGCGTTTTTATAAATCGCAGAATGTCAATTATACCTATGGAAACGCTATTATTTTCCATATAGGTATAATAGGAAAAGAAAGTCCACAAAGTAAAACTCTACAGACAGTCTGTGAAAATCGATTCGTAAAAAAATGTGACGTGTTTCCACCTCGGTCTTTTCCTCCTAAAAGTGAGCATATACAATGAATGTGCTCTGGATATACAATGAATGTTCAAGGTGGGGTAACAGTTTCCTTCTTCTGTTAACATATGACAGTATTTATTTTTTTATTAATATACTCTATTTTCATAATTTTTTTTCCATTTTTCTGTGCTACTAACACTACAATGATTTAGAAATACTCCCATAGAAGTAAATAGAGTTGCACTGCTCAGTACACAACAATTTAGATACAATTTTTTTTTTTTTAATGGTTAAAATTTTATTTATTTATTTTTTAGAATACAATTGTGTATTTACAGGCTAAATCAATTCTTCATACCTATTATTATTCAGGATAAGTTTTATGCAAATAGTGTTGAACAATGTTCTGTGTGACTAGGCTATGGTAAAGTTTATAAAATAAACTAATACAAGAAGAATTTAAGCTGAAACACTCTGCATTTGATTGTTAAGAACATTCAATATATTGGCAGTAATAGGAGTTTCCAAGTTTAACAGTCCAAATGACTCCCTGTTCTCTCTTTTTCACTTGCAGTTATTCTGATGACCTGTCAGAATTCTTCAGACTGAGTATTTCTTGTATTAATATGGAGAAACAATTTTACAATTTTGTGTACATAACGTCCATTGGAGCTCCTTGCGCAGTTATTGTATACATTTCTGTTATTTTTATACCTATATCATAATTCTCTATGATAAAAGGTTAGACCATATTTACAGAAAACTGTTTTTTATATTGTTGAACACCTTTTAGTTTAAACATGAAAAGCAGTACAGTATAATTTAATAATTTAGCTGATGTTTCACACACAACAGTATCTGCATTGCGTAAAAAAAACAAAAAACATGGGCCTCTCCTTGAATGACAACAATGTTCAGCAGATTCTAAAGAACTCTCATGGTTTCTCATGCTGCAACCCATTATAAGCTCTTATCCAGATGGTACAGAACCTTTGACAAACTTTTCCATAAAAAATTTCTCCTGACAACAACTGTTGGAGATGTAAATCCCAAATCGGTATTCTAACACACATCTGGAGGCAATGTCCCCTTATCTGCCAATTTCTGGTTGCAGATACAGGTACACCTCCACAAGCTCTTATCCCCATCACATGGTTATCCTTGCTCTATTGTCCAAAGACTTCAACCCCAAAAAGAACATTCTACTTACAACCTACAACACCTTCTGTGCAACTCTGGACAACAAAAGTTAATGAAATCACACGTTTCAAGGAACTTATGAGTTGGAAACTCCGAACACATCCCAAATTTCTGAGGATATGGAGCTCCTGACAGAGACTCGCAAAAATGAAACATCACTCTTTTTATTTTTTAGAATTCTTCTGGACATACTACTGAGATTAAAAATTGGCCTACATTACCTTACTTTTAATAACACCCCTCAACTCCTCCTTCTTTCTTTCTTTCTTTTCTATCTGTTCTATTCTTGCGCATTCCTGGATACCCTTTGTATTTGAGGGTGACATTGACTCCATCACTGCCCTAGAAATTTGTTACTTAGTCGTCGTATATGCTATACTTACTCAGAACTTTTCAAGTTACTATTTGATGACTATGCCTGTATCCTGTGAACATATCCTGTATCCTGTGACATATGTGATCTTTGGATAATATGCTTTTTCCAGTATGTCATTATTGTACTTTGTCATTGTTTTCTGTTCTTATAATAAAACCAATTAACTTTGAATTGAAAAAAAATGTTTACTGTTGCCCAAACAAGTCCTTAACAAAACATTTTTCACTAACTAGATTGTCTTCAGTAAAAAATTATGTCTGAAGAATGTGCATAGAGATTAAATCAATCTATTGCACAAGTGTCTGACAAAATTAGATTATTGGTAATGAAAGGGTTAGCTGTCTCTGTAAGCAGCAGCAGAAGAAGCACAGATTCACCTAGTCACTATGTCTATGAATCTATCCTATCTCTGTTGAATTCTAGCACTAATCTATCTTGTGTAATTGCTGGAATTCCTATTGCTTTTTCTGAAATGTGCTAACTAAGCTTATAGCCTATGATGCAGTGAGATGGATCATAGATTTATTTGCATGTCCATTTACAGTAACTAAAGGCTTAGAACGAATGCAGAAGCTTTTTATACTACATATCACTTCAGCACTGTAAGGTCCACCTACCACTGTCTGTTGGTTAAGAGGCTGTCAGATGTTGCTACAACGTCACCAGACAGTCTGAGTCATTGCACATGTCTATTCTCTGTATTTCCTGGTCAAACACGTGGCAGTGAGCATTTTCTCGTACTGTGGCCATTTTTGTTTGTCCACAGGGAATCACCATTTGTTCGGTTTCATTAAAAACCTAACAATTTAGAATATTCTGGTCGAATCTGGTTCATTACGAACTGATTTGCTCATCTCTACTCACCTCTCTTTGGGCCTAGGTATCTAAATGGAAAGTGGTATTCAGCACAACCAAAATGGAGACAGCCACATCCATTAATGTGTAGTGCAAAAAAGACAGACAGAATTCATAAAAAACTAAATCAATGTGCACATACAAAAGCAAACACGCAACATACAACTGTACTCTGAAAACAATGAATATATGAATAGCATTATTGTAGTATTCATTATTCACATAAATGTGAGATTCTTAGCACACATTTTGATTTTTCCTATTAGAGGAATATAATCACATACACTGTTCTGCCATAACATTAAAACCCCTGACAGGTGAATAAATTACCTTATTACATATAATGGCAAGTATGCAGGATATGCTAGACATCAAGTGAGCTGTAAGGAATTACAGTTGATGTTTTGTAAATGTAAGCAGGAAAATTGGTAAAAAGTTATGGTTTTATGTCTTAATAAGACTATCAGCAAAACTGTAGATCTTGGTGATTCTTCCCAGTGTGTAGTGGTTAGTACCAACAAAAAGTGGCCCAAGGAAAGACAATTAGCAAACTGGTGACAGGCTCATGAGTGCCCAAGGTGTCCTGATATACTTGGAGAGTGAAGGCCTGTCTGTCTGGTCTGATCCCACTGAAGGTACCATAACAAAACGTTCTGAAAAATTTAGTAATAGCATTTAAAAAAAAAGGATCAAGGCACAGTGCATCACAGCTTGTTGTGTATAGTGCTGTGTAGCCATAGACTTTTTAGGCTAGGGGTGTCAAACTCAAACCAATTCCCTTTGGGTAAGGAGATCAGTGCCTGGACCTTTTACGGGCTTTGAACTGGGACATGTGTGTATTTGAGTGTGCGCCTTGACCTGACGCACCTGGGGACTTTATTGGGGTGACTGTAAGATGTCCCCCAGGCCAGGTATTGTCATAAAACCATAAGCCCTTTGAAGTAGACCTGGCTCCGATCGGTCTGCAGACAATATGCAGAGCGTTCCCCCCGTTCCCCCAGCACATCCTTTCTGCAGGACCGTCCGCTAGGTTAATGAGGATAGCAGTCTTATGTCAATAAAGGCCTGTGTCAGTGACTCTCTGGGGATCAAAGGGTTGTTGGTCACAGATCCCACGAACCACATCCCCCAAGCCTACAACCAAATTGCTGATAACAGACAGGAACCATATTATATGAGAAAATATTAGTACAATAAATCCATATCTGGGTCTTGTATCATCACACCACCCCACATCAAATTACATTACATACAGTGTAGGTCAAACCACTCTGGTGAATTTCAAACTTACCTCTTCTTCCTGCAAAGCGCTGATGTGGTGCCCAGCTAAACACCACTTCTATGGTCTTCCTGGCTACCCTGTCACCTGCACTATGGAACCTCAAGTGGTACCACTGAGCAAGGGCATGGCTGGAAGGATAGTAAAAGAGGTGCACATTCCAGTGCCACATCAGCATTTTGCAGGAAGAAGAGGAAAGTATTCACTTCCCTACACCTTGAGACAGTAATGTGGTGATGAGGGCTTATGAGGCCCCTGGCTTAGGGCCCAGTTGCAAGGGCAATTACTGTGACCCTTATAGTTGTTTGTTCTGTCTTTGGCTGGAAGGTCCATAGCCCTTCCGAGCTATAAAGTGGGACCTAGGGAACTTTTGACAGAACAAACAGTGATATCAAATGCCGCGGCTAAAAGGGGCCCAGTGAAGGCCTTGTGTTGGATCCCTGTGGTTTAGGGAGTCCATGCTCACCCCTGTCTACTACTGAAATATCTTACAATCAGAAAGGGAAGAGAAAGCTGTGATGTTCTAGACAATGTTCTCCTGGGTACCCTTGGGTCATGGCATTCACATGCACATTACGCTGACTTAAACATTATTGCATACCAACTCCATCCATTCATGGCACTGGAATTCCCAAATTCCAATGGCTTCTTTCAGCCATACAAAATGCCCTGTTACACTACAAACTATTTTAATTTAATTTATTTTTAATGTATTTAGATATTGCATTTATGTCATAAGATGATTAAAGCTTAAAATATGTACTTTTATCTCCCATTCTATACCAAAGTTAACCTTACAATTTGTCATGACATTGCAAAAAGTAATGACAGTTTTATCAGTGGAATGCAAAAGAAGATGAGAAAAATCAAGAAAAAGATAATAAGACATCAGAAAAGGCAAGATCTTTGCAGCTGTGTGTCTTTGCCATACATTGGATGTTTCACTAACACAAAGTTCTTGCTTAAGAACTTAATGTTCACATTATCATACATTATGCTTTCTTACCAGATCATATGCATTTTAGAGCTTATCAGACTGATACTACAGGTTATCTCCCTGATTTCATCTGCAAAGGAAAAAGCGATAAGAAATTGAATATGGAGTACTTTATGTCTCGTAGAAAATACTTGTTATCAGCTGCAGCTAACCAACTCAGAAAATTTCAGCATGTCTCATTTTCATATCTTGAGCCATATCTGGAAATAAACTACAGTGCACAAAGCTACTGTATATCGTATGTAAATCCTTTCAAAGTAGACATATCAGTTCTCCTGCCAAATTTGTTTCAGTAAAGATTTGCATTCCCAATGGAAAACAAAATGCTGGAGCACTTTTTTTTTTTACTTAAAACTGTGCATTGTGCCACTCTGCCATTTCTTTATAAAAAAAAAAAAAAAAAAAAAAAATTAACAAGTGGTACAATTTTTCAGTGTTGAGTGTATGAAAGACTGCTTAGACTAGAGCCATACTTTAATAGGAAGGGTAGTGGCAGTTAGAAGCTTATTTATACATTTCCAGGAGGAAAAACGGGAATAGCATAGAATAGAGTTCTATGAAAAGGTGCTGCAGTCTTGTATTCAGTCAAGTATTTACTAAAACAGACAATAGGAGAGTTATCAAGTAACAATGCCTAAAAACTATTGTAGCACTACCATATTGCAAAATAATTCAATATAAATATAATATTTTAATTTCATTTTTTTTTCATAGCACCTTTCTTATGCTTCTTTTAGTTTTTTTATACCATTATTTTTAACTCCTGGAAAATCCCTTATTTTGAAAATACACTGTTGATTCATTTGTGTACCTACTCTTTCTCAACCTTATTTTTCATGTTGCAAAAAAGTGAGCAAAAATTTTGAAAGCTATTCCATAGAAGATATAACAAACGTTTAATTTCTAAAATCATCAATAGAGATGAGCAAATCGAAGCTGACAAAGTGGAATTCGATCCGAATTTCAGGAAATCTTCGATTTGCCTTGATTCCGGATTTCCTCATGCTTCGATGTATTGAATCACATTTTTAAATAAAATGGCTGCTGCACATGTTAGAACAAGGGGCAAGGACTCTGGGAATGGGGGATCATCCACAATGCCATGCATGCAGCTAATCAGCAGCAAGCCAGCCCTGTGATGTCACAGCCCTATAAAAACCCTCGGCCATTTTAGGTTCAGTCATTTCACATCGTACTTAGTGCAGGGAGAGACGTCAGCAGGCTCTAGGGAAAGTGGTGGAAAACAATTCAAAACTGCTAGAAATTCAGGGAAAGAGCCTTAAAACTGTAGGGAAAGGATAGCGAAGAATTTACAAAGAGTATTGAAGCAGAACAGGGTTCATTTGGGATGGTTGCAGAGTCAGTAATAGCAACAATCGTACTACACATTGCAGCACTCACTGCCTTTATACTGCTGCTCATTGCAGGTTTGCAATAGATCTTTTCAAGGCGTTTATTATTGTGGAAAATAATAAGGAGCTTATTCGCCATTGTGTGTTGTAGGTAGAAAATAACAGGCCGTTTTGCCCTGTATTATTTTCCTTTTCATTTACTTATTTGATACAGTATTTCAGACAGAGAAGCGACAGGCCATGCACAGGGGAGGGCAGCAGGCCTAAATGTTTTTCACGCAGGCAGCGGTCGCAGCAGAGTAAGGGGGCGTGGAAGCAGGGGTCACTTACAGAGGCCTGAGCTCCCAGTGTCAGCTAGCGGTTGTGTCTTGACCAGCAACCCAACGGTGGTAGAATGGTTGACTCGCTCATCCACTTCAACCCAAGTCATATCAGACACCCCCAGCCAAGAGTTGGTGGGTTCGTCAGACACAACTCAAGCTGCCTCTGTCCTTATCTGTTCCCTCAGCCAGAGAAGTACTCTATGATATGGGCTCAGATCCACTATACAGTGAGGAGGAGATACTAGAGGACAGTCAGCAGCTAGTGCCCAGCCAAGATGTGGAGGAGACATCCGCTGCTTCCTCCGGTAGGTGTGTGAACCGAGAGCAAGGCAGGTGGCTTGGACTCTGCAACCAGAAATGAACGCACACGCGGTAGTTTGAGAAAAAAAAAAATATTTACTATAAATTAATAAAGGCTAGTTAAAGGTAAAATGACAGGGATAAAGACAAGCAAAAATATACAATATAGCATGAACAATTTCAAGGCAAATTCTGCAATGGTTTCTACTTTTACTCTGTCCACTTCTGCAGTATGGACACTGAATGAACAATATACTCAAAACTATCCCTAACTGACCCTGACTTCACATTTGGGTGCACCTCCTTTTCCCCAGTGGTCCAGGTGGACCGCTTACAGTCCGTAGAAGCGCGCGGTGGGGCCCAAAGTCGGTCCTTTCTTTTATAGTGAAGCGTTCTCTCCTCACGGTTATCAGGATCTTGGGAGAAATGAAGTCCTCTTTAACAGTGAAACCAAATGAATGCAATGTAATCAAAAAGCAGATTCCACTCAGCACACTGACAGTCCTGCAGAATCCATACACTGAGCTGGGATGTAAGCCGGGATTTAGCAGTTACTGTCCAGTATGTCAACAGCACTGCGAGTCTCTATCTGTGGTATCCATATACACAGTCACAATGTCAGTCTCACTGATCAGCCACTGAGCACAGTTCCTTTCACGTGGACTCACTAGTCCTGTTGTCTCTTTACACTCTGTTTGTCTCTGGACCAAGATACAGCTTAGCTGTACAGAAAAATCTCCACACCAGTTCAATACAGCACAGACACCTGTCTTCTCTCTTGCCAAGATGGCTGCTGCTCTCTGTCTCGTCACTTCCTGCTTCTCTGCTCACACTCTGTCTGCAGAACAGGCAGGCTGACAAAAAAGGGGGGTGTCTCTCCAGCATCATGTCACAATTACAATGGCTGCTGTCTTAAAGGAACAGAATCACAGAAACACATTCAGCATTAACAATTTATACAGACAAATGAAGCTTAGGACAACATTGGCTGTCTCTTACATATTCCCCCTCACTTTAAGATTGGCAGTCCCTGCCTATGTCTGTATATCCAGAGGGTTGTACTTTTATGCACAGGGTGGTAGTATACCGATGTATGGCAGGCCAAACGAACTCATCCTGCGCATTCCGAACAGGGGGAATACCAGCATTTGGCCTAGTGGTCCGCCTGAGGACCGGTGGTATATTATGGGGTGCTGCAGCTATGGGCTGAGAAGGACCAGCGGATTCCGCACCAGAGGGGGCACAGGCCGGAGATACAGTAGTCACAGGTGGAACATCCCCAGGAGCAGGGATCGGCCAACAATCATCCTCCTCGTCGGAGGCCCATTCCGCACCTCCATTCTCTGACTGTGTGAGCTCATTCACATTGGCAGGCCCATCATGATTTGTCCCTTCAGAATGACACAGGACCAACATATTTCGGTGAAGTACTCAAACACAATCAGTTCCTTCTTTCTGGACCTGGTACACTGGCCCATTCGCATACTTGGGCTAACAACACGATACGGCAAAGCCTCCCATCGGCTTTCCAATTTCCCTTGGGGTTTCTTGACACGAACTAGCCCCAGGTCGCCTGGTTGCAATGGTGCTTCTTGCACTGGGGTCTTATCAGGATGGGGATGTTCTTGCAGGCGCTGCAGCACCAATTGATGGATCGTCTCAAGTCTCTGCCGGTGCGCCCGCACCCAAGAGGTTGGATCCCTCGGAGGGAACCCATCCACATCATTCAACTGTAATTCTCCTATACTTCGCCCAGACCGTCCAAAGAGAAGTGTATAAGGAGAGTACCCTGTTGTAGAATGGACCTGATTGTTATAGGCCCACACCATTTCAGACAAGAACTGAGGCCACTGTAACTTCTTGTCTTTCTCCAGAGTCCGCAGCATCTGTAGCAGAGTTCTGTTGAATCTTTCACAGGCCCCATTTCCCTGAGGGTGGTATGGAGTCGTGTGCGACTTCTTTATCCCGTAGATATGTTAAACTTCTTTCATTACGTGTCCCTTAAAGCAGGTGCCCTGGTAGGAGTGGATGCGTTGGGGGCACCCATATACTCGAATGAAATCATGGCACAGAACACAAGCTGCTGACTCAGCTGTCTGGTCCTTGGTGGCGGTTACCACCGCAAATTTGGTGAAGTGATCCACCATTACGAGGCAATACTGGTGTCCGCTATTGGATGGGCCCACCATTAGATAGTCTATCATGACGATTTCTAAAGGTTCCTGGGTCACGATGGTTTGCAGGGGAGCTCTCTGTTCTATTGCCTTATCGATCTCATAAGTTCAACAGCTGCGGCATACTTCTTCGACCATTTGATGAAGACCAGGGCAGTAAATCAGTCGCTGTAACCAACGAAAGGTCTTCTCATGACCAAAATGTCCATTCTTATTATGAGCCTCAACTGCCAACGAGCGAGCCAGTTCACTAGGCACCACAATTTGGTATCGAATGTCAATCTCAGAAGGTAAATAGACCTTTCGGCATAGCACTCCATTTTTCATCTCCAGCTTTTCCCACTGACTCAGAACAGATAATATCTCACGTGTCAGTCGTTCTCTTTCCTCTCTACAGGGCTTCTGGCCTTTCTCAACACACTTGATCATCTGCGCCAGCCCCTCATGGGTCTGTTGTATCTGTGCCCATTCCTGTCGTGAGGGACCAAAGAAAGGAGCCATTTCAGTCCCCTCCATCTCAAACTGATTAGCGGCGGCCAAGGCCTGTGAAAATCTGCTGAAGTCGGGCACCTCCACATGCTCCAACTCATGATCCACGTCTTCTGTGGGGGTCTGGGCAGTTACTCTAGAAAGTCCGTCAGCATTCTGGTTCTCTGTCTTGGACCGATACTTAATGCGGTAATTGAACTTAGACATTCGGGCTATCCACCTCTGCTCTAATGCTTGGCATTTTCCAGGTGAGCTAGTGGGTTGTTGTCAGTCAGTACTAAAACTTCAGCACCGGTCAATTCAGAGAATTTCTCGGTCATGGCCCATACCAGTGCCAACAGCTCCAACTTAAATGAACTATAATTCTCGGGGTTTCTTTCAGAATCTCTCAAAGACCGGCTGCCGTACACTATGACCCTCTCCTGGCCATCCTGAAGCTGGGAAAGCACTGCTCCAAGTCCATACAGGCTTGCAGCTGTATATAGCTGGAACGGCAAGTAGTAATCAGCATATGCCAAGATTGGGGCTGTTGTCAGTGCATCCTTCAATGCCTGGAAGGTTTGTTCCTGTTCAGGTCCCCACTTCACGGACCGGTTCTTTGGACCACCGGATGTGCCTCGTAGGAGAGCATTAAGTGGTGCTGCTACCTTGGCGAAATCCTTAATAAACCGTTGATAGTAACCAGCTACTCCAAGGAACGCCCTCACTTCTCGCAGGGTAGTCGGTATCGGCCAATCTTGTACAGCCGCTATCTTGTCTCTTGATGGTCTCACCCCTTCTCCTGATACGCGGTGACCCAAGTAATCAATTTCAGATTGGAACAACCGACATTTACTGGGTTTCAATTAGAGCCCATGTTTCCGCAATCTTCGAAATACTTGCCCCAACTGGTGGAGATGGTCTTCAAAGGTCGCAGAATACACTATAATGTCATCCAAGTAGATGAGAGTGAACTCAAAGTTGAAGTCAACGAGACATTTCTCCATCAACCGCTGAAACGTTCCGGGTACATTTGTCAACCCGAAGGGCATCCGGTTAAATTCGTATAGTCCCATGGGCAAGATGAATGCCGTCTTCTCCTTGTCTTTTGTGGCCATCGGCATCTGCCAATACCCACTAGCTAGATCTAGCGAGGAGAAGTACCGGGCTCTCCCTAGCGCTGAGAAGGACTCCTCAATCCGTGGCAAGGGGTAGGAATCTCGTACGGTGCAAGCGTTTAACTTCCGATAGTCTACGCAAAATCGGATGGACCCATCTTTTTTTCTCACTAACACCACAGGAGCCGCCCAGGGACTCTGGCTTTCTTGGATGATCCCACCCTGTAGCATCTTAGCTAACAGTTCTTTCACTTCCTGATACAACTGTGGAGGAATTTGTCGGTAGCGCTCTCTAATTGGAGGGGTGTCTCCTGTGGGAATCTCATGGTAGATCCCTGTGGTACATCCAAAATCTTCAGCATACCGTGCAAAGGCGGCTCGGTTCTCCCACAACAGCTCATCTACCTTCTGCACCCATTCCAGAGAACATGAACTTGCATCCATCTTCATCTGTTCTCGAATTGCACGGCCATTCCATTCAGAGGTGGGTTCCTCATCTTCTCCCATGGACACAGTTACGGTCCACTCATCCCTTTCAGTCGGCTTCAGCTGCATTGGAGTTACTTTCCTTACTTCCTCCGGAGTCACATAGATGTTAGCCAGCAGCCTCCCTGGGGTCAGGTCCACACTCTGGTCCTGAGTGTTTACACATCGAAGTGGTACTCTTCCATTGCGAACTATCGCCAAGGAACGGGCCACTAGCAGATCAACACCCCCTTCGGCTGCCTGCTGTGGTTCTACCAACACAGCTATGCCCTCTAGTTTCCGACAGGTGCCTACGGGCATGGACACTATTGTCTCCCGACTGGGTGGCAGTATAACTTTTGTATGCAAAGGGACTGAAATTCGAGCCAGAAGATGCTATGCATCCAAACTTTTCTGTAAGCCACACATCCGGATCAGCCGCTGGAAAGCTGTTTGAGTAGGCCGATGGGTGGTTGTTTCTTTCCAATAACCGTGACCTTTCTTTTCAAAGAGGATCTGATTTAATTCTTTTAACACATTCATCCCCAAAATGACAGGGACCTTTACTTCATGTGACTCCTGTACCACCACAATGCCTTTCCTACCTAGATCTTGGCCACATACCCGGACATTCATCCAGGCCACTCCCACGACCGGAACTGGTAACTGGTTAGCTGCGACCACTCGTACGAAAGTATGGGGATCATATTTCACATGTTGCCGGAAGTACCGTTCATAACAGTCTCTACTCAAGGTCGTTACTTGGGAACCCGTGTCAATCATCCCGGTAACCGGAATACCCTCCATTTCCACCTGTATGACAGGACTTGCAGCGATAAGGTCATCATCAGGGCATTCTCCCCACATAGTCTCCTTCTCAGTCTCCCCTACTACACGCCCTACAGCAGCAGGGGACTTCAGTTTAACGGCGGTCTCTCATAAGTTCGTCGCTGCTCTGGACATCTAGCAGCAACGTGGCCCATCCGTCCACACTCCCAGCAGCGTATCTCCCGTCGTTCTGGCCATCTGTTTGGACCCCTTCGGTAAGCCCCTTCGATTTCTCCTGAGCACTGCACTAAATGATTTGGACCCCTTTGGTAGGTCCTATCCTCATCCCTCCAGTGAGGTAGTGGGTGATTCTGACTTTCTGGGTGTGGATGGCTCACCCTTTCATCTCCAGTTTTCTGGAAGTCTGCAATTTTCATAGAATGTTCATCACAACGGGTGTGCAAGCGTTCCATTTGCTCTTTCAATTTCTGCATTACTGTGAGAATTTCTTTAACCGTCCCTTTTTCTACTGTCTCTGAGCCAGAACTAGCCCCCTGTGACAAAGTAACTCCAACTGCAGTCTGGGGCTTCGGGACCATGCTATTGGCACGGGAGATGGCCTCTACCTGTACATCATGGAATTTAGCATCAATCTCTCGTCATATAAAATCCTGCATAGTCACAGTTAAACTGCCGTCACGTATCCCCAGGACAAACTGGTCACGGAGAGTCCAATGAGGGTTACAGAAGGCTGGCGAGCCACCTCTTTCCTTCCCTTGAATATCTCGGAGCAGTTCTTGTAGGGCATTTGCATATTGGGGAAGGCTTTCATTCTCCTGTTGTACCCTCTGGAAGAACCGAGCCTGCAGAGACCCCAGCAATGCAGTTTCTCCATAGATGGTTTCTAGAATCTGGACTACTTGCTCAAATGTCTGCCTTTGTTCAAATGGCCTCAATATCACCGTGGTCTTAGTATCCCCTTGTAATGTCAATATTGCTAGCTCTACTAGTACTTCTGGTGTGGTCTGGTACATTCGCTGTATCATTCGTATCTGTTCCACCCACATACTCACTGACATATTATTGCCATCAAATTTAGCTAACTGACTCATTATAGCCCCTGCTGGCATTCTTCCTCCAGCACCATTCTCCCTAATGGGTGCGTCACCGTCCATTCTGGTAAGCGGATCCTGCCGACTATGCCAATTTGTGAACCGAGAGCAAGGCAGGTGGCTTGGACTTCGCAACCAGAAATGAACGCACACGCGGTAGTTCAAGAAAAAAAAAATATATTTACTATAAATTAATAAAGGCTAGTTAAAGGTAAAATGACAGGGATAAAGACAAGCAAAATATACAATATAGCATGAACAAGTTCAAGGCAAATTCTGCAATGGTTTCTACTTTTACTCTGTCCACTTCTGCAGTATGGACACTGAATGAACAATATACTCAAAACTATCCCTAACTGACCCTGACTTCACATTTTGGTGCACCCCCTTTTCCCCAGTGGTCCAGGTGGACCGCTTACAGTCCGTAGAAGCGCGCGGTGGGGCCCAAAGTCGGTCCTTTCTTTTATAGTTAAGCGTCCTCTCCTCACGGTTATCAGGATCTTGGGAGAAATGAAGTCCTCTTTAACAGGGAAACCAAATGAATGCAATGTAATCCAAAAGCAGATTCCACTCAGCACACTGACAGTCCTGCAGAATCCATACACTGAGCTGGGATGTAAGCCGGGATTTAGCAGTTACTGTCCAGTACGTCAACAGCACTGCGAGTCTCTATCTGTGGTATCCATATACACAGTCACAATGTCAGTCTCACTGATCAGCCACTGAGCACAGTTCCTTTCACGTGGACTCACTAGTCCTGTTGTCTCTTTACACTCTGTTTGTCTCTGGACCAAGATACAGCTTAGCTGTACAGAAAAATCTCCACACCAGTTCAATACAGCACAGACACCTGTCTTCTCTCTTGCCAAGATGGCTGCTGCTCTCTGTCTCGTCTCTTCCTGCTTCTCTGCTCACACTCTGTCTGCAGAACAGGCAGGCTGACAAAAAGGGGGGGGGGGGGTGTCTCTCCAGCATCATGTCACAATTACAATGGCTGCTGTCTTAAAGGAACAGAATCACAGAAACACATTCAGCATTAACAGTTCATACAGACAAATGAAGCTTAGGACAACATTGGCTGTCTCTTACAGGGGGGCAAATAATGATGAGAAGGGGGGGGGGGGGGGGGGGGGGGGGGGGGGGGGGGGGGCGGCGGGGGGGGGGGGGGGCCCAAAACCCCCGGGGGGGCCCCCCCCCCCCCCGGGCCCCCCCCCGGCCGGGGGGGGGGGGGGGGGGGGGGGGGGGGGGGGGGGGGGGGGGGCGGTGTGTGGTGTGGGTGGGTTGTGCAACCACCCCCCCCCCCGTGTTTTTTTTTTCCCCCCCCCCCACCAAGAAACTCCTCCTCACTTGTTACTCAAACAGCAGCACCTCCACCCGCGGGTTGTGTCCTTTCTTCCCTCCCCCCCCCCCCCTCTCCTCTCTTCTTCTTTCCCACTTTATTTTTTTTTTTTTTTTTTTTGGTGTGGGGGGGTTGCCCTGGAAAAGCTGTCCTGCCCGGCATCAGAGCGGGTGTTTAGTGCGGCGGGGGCCATAGTTACCCCAAGGAAAACTTGCCTGTCCACCCAAAATGTGGAGAGACTGACCTTTGTCAAGATGAATCAGGCGTGGATCAGCCAGGGTTTCCAACCACCAATGCCTGATGACTGATGCCTCATGCTGCTGCCATCTCCACATTATATCACCTTGTCACTGTATGGCCACCTCATGCTGCTGCCAATTCCACATTATGTCGCCTTGGTACTCTGTGTACTCCTCATGCCGCTGCCACCAGGTTGCTGTATGCCCTGCTCATGCTGCTGCCACTGCTGGGTCACTGTATGGCCTCCTCATGCTGCTGCAAACTGCACATTATATCGCCTTGCCACTCTGTGGCCTATTCATGCTTCTGCCAACCCCACATTATGTCGCCATGCCACTCTGTGGCTTACTTATGCCGCTGCCACCTCCACATTATTTTGCCGTAGCCACTCTGTAGACATCTTTGTGGAATCAGAGTGTAGAAGGAGTATGCTCTTTCACTCTACAGTAGGATGTTTGGACTCTGCACGGTTCTTTATACCTGGCACTAACATGGACCTGTAAGGCTGAGTTCACACTTGAGTTAGTTGGTCAGTTTTCTCCCCGTAACTGGCCAAATAAGTGAAGTGTGCAGTGGTTCTAAGAGCGATGCCTGTCATGTGTGTAAATTATTCGGCCCCCTTAAGATAATACTTTGTAGCGCCACCTTTTGCTGCGATTACAGCTGCAAGTCGCTTGAGGTATGTCTCTATCAGTTTTGCACATCGAGAGACTGAAATTCTTGCCCATTCTTCCTTGGAAAACAGCTCGAGCTCAGTGAGGTTGGATGGAGAGAGTTTGTGAACAGCAGTTTTCAGCTCTTTCCACGGATTCAGGTCTGGACTTTGACTTGGCCATTCTAACACCTGGATACGTTCATTTGTGAACCATTCCATTGTAGATTTTGCTTTATGTTTTGGATCATTGTCTTGTTGGAAGATAAATCTGCGTCCCAGTCTCAGGTCTTTTGCAGACTCCAACAGGTTTTCTTCCAGAATGGTCCTAAATTTGGCTCCATCCATCTTCCCATCAATTTTAACCATCTTCCCTGTCCCTGCTGAAGAAAAGCAGGCCCAAACCGTGATGCTGCCACCACCATGTTTGACAGTGGGGATGGTGTGTTCAGGGTGATGAGCTGTGTTGCTTTTATGCCAAACATATCGTTTTGCATTGTGGCCAAAAAGTTCGATTTCGTTTTCATCTGACCAGAGCACTTTCTTCCACATGTTTGGTGTGTCTCCCAGGTGGCTTGTGGCAAACTTTAAATGAGACTTTTTATGGATATCTTTGAGAAATGGCTTTCTTCTTGCCACTCTTCCATAAAGGCCAGATTTGTGCAGTGTACAACTGATTGTTGTCCTATGGACAGACTCTCCCACCTCAGCTGTAGATCTCTGCAGTTCATCCAGAGTGATCATGGGCCTCTTGGCTGCATCTCTGATCAGTCTTCTCCTTGTTTGAGATGAAATTTTAGAGGGACAGCCGTGTCTTGGTAGATTTGCAGTGGTCTGATACTCCTTCCATTTCAATATGATCGCTTGTACAATGCTCCTTGGGATGTTTAAAGTTTGGGAAATCTTTTTGTATCCAAATCCGGCTTTAAACTTCTCCACAACAGTATCACGGACCTGCCTGGTGTGTTCCTTAGTCTTCATGATGCTCTCTGCGCTTTAAACAGAACCCTGAGACTATCACAGAGCAGGTGCATTTATATGGAGACTTGATTACACACAGGTGGATTATATTTATCATCATCATTCATTTAGGACAACATTGGATCATTCAGAGATCCTCACTGAACTTCTGGAGTGAGTTTGCTGCACTGAAAGTAAAGGGGCCGAATAATATTGCACACCCCACTTTTCAGTTTTTTATTTTTTACAAAAGTTTAAAATAACCAATAAATTTCGTTCCACTTCACAATTGTGTCCCACTTGTTGATTCTTCACCAAAAAATTGAAATTTTATATCCTTATTTTTGAAGCCTGAAATGTGGCAAAAGGTTGAAAAGTTCAAGGAAATAGATAGCAATCTTCCTCTTACCACATCAGATGGGATGAGTTGCACATGAGGAGGTACCAGAAAAAAATCCATAAGTGTCATTCTACCACCTTGTACACCAAGCTGATAACCCTGTATTAAAGCAATGAAAAAATGGTTTCTTAAAGAATGTGGCAGTGGGACACTCTCTGCCCTTAGTAATCCCTATGGCAAAAATTGGGGCTGTCTATCCCTAATGTCTAACCTCTGGTCCATCAAGAAGTGAGCACCCGAACCAAAACCTCTCCCTCCACTAGATTGCACTTATGTAACCTTAAAACAGGGTATGACATAATTTCAAGAAAAATTTGGGGCACACTATCGGTGTACCTACTGCCTAATGTGCCAGCTGAAAAAGCTGAACTATCCTCCAAAAGTGATCATTGTGTCTGTGGTTTGTTGCTGCTATGGGTGCCTGTGCAGCACAAACTAGTGTAGTGACTGAATGACAATCGACATAATTTCAAGAAAAAAATTAGGCACACTATCATAGTACCTACTGCCTAGCTTGCCAAAAAAGCTGGACTATCTTCTAAAACTGATCATTGTGTCTGTGGTTTGCTACTTGCAGTAATCATTCACCATATACTGCTGCTCGCACTGATGCTCCAGCATACACAAAAATGCCACTCACAATGTGTACAATGTGCGCTCACCTTACAACCATGAAACAAGTGAGGGAAGTGGAACCAATGGCTTGCCCTGGTCAAGTTGGTGGTGGGAAATGGTTCAGTGCATAGGAACTGGAGGCGGATGGGCCCTGCCTGGTTTAGAAACTGTGCTTGCCCTGCAACTGTGAGGTGATGTCAGTACTAAAAAGCACCAAGCCTTGCTGCATTTCTAGACTGTGGCCTCTGATGCTCAAAATATTGACCCAGTAGGCAATGACAGCTAATGTATTGTCCCCTACCCATAATTTAAGATCCACATATTGAAGGTAACATGCAACTTTCCCCACATAGACATTTACAAGGAGAGGCACACATGTCTATCAAGCAGGAACAATGGAGAAATAATGGTGGCTAGGTATTCTCCATGGAGACTGTGCGTTGCCATCAGTTGGTAAACTGCAGTGGATTCCACCAAGTGGCACCGCCAGTAACTTGGCCAGGTGGGAGTTAAATTTGCAGACCAGCTGGATGACTGCGTGCAGATTATGTGGAGGAGGTAGAGGAGAAGTAAAAGATGGAGATGATAATAATGAAAGATAATGTGACATTGCCCACCATATACTAGGTATAGAATGGATGCGGCCTGCCTGCAAAGACGGTCATGGGGTTTTGCTCACGTGGTACCACTGCTAATTTGAATTTGCCAAATATGCTGCTGACACCATTTCATGTGAGTACAGAGAGCTCTAGTTCCTACACATGTGCCTGCATGCCCGTGGCTAGTTATGTGTTTTTTGCAGATCTTGCACCTTGCCATTGAATTATTTTTTGGCAATATACAAAAAAATTCCCATACAGGATATAACCGCACGTAGAAACTAGAAACGTGTCTGCCAGTGCCAACATCATCTAGGCTTGCCTTATATCTACCCCAGATATGTCTTTTCGATGTTGGGGCTGCACATTGGGTGGAAGTATTGCAGCTGCTACCACCCCCTTCCTGTGTCACTGTGTCATCCTGGCCAGGTATAATCTGTAATAGAATCATCATCAGATTCCGTATCACCTTCCTCACTTTTTTATGACTCATCATGGCATGTCCTCACAATTTCTAACAGATTTCCCCCTAGTGCTCCTACGAGCACTACCACCACATCCCACTACCTCCACCAATACTCATGTCTTCCATCTCTCCCTCCTGTACATTAAAAAACGCTGGTAGCTCTCATCCAAGGAAGCCTTGGGCTATGATTTATTTCTTTCTCAGCAGATGCCACATGACTGTTAAAAACTAAACAATTTGGACTATTCGGGGTGAACCCATCTCTACTTGTAAACCTCCTTGAGCCTGATGGGATTGGAGTGTCCTTGATGGCCATGCAGGAATAAAACTCAGGAGACAGGATGTTTGTGGAACAACATAACTCATGTTTTTTACTTGAGATAGAACAGCATTCAGATTCTGGAGGTAAAATTCTAAAGGCTGATAGCTGGGGCTAAGCTAATTGAACATACTACTGTCAACAGTCTGCGTCCCCTTTGTTGGGTTATGTCTTCCATGTTAACTAGTATGCTATACTCTCTCACAAAGTCCATAACTGTTTACAAGTTGACAACAGTGAATATGCTCAAAGTTGCCCTGTCATGAGGCGTAAAGAAAAGCCTTCACAAGGCTCCCAGCTGTCATAGTAATGGGGCGCCGGCCCTGGAACTTGCTCCGGGTGCCGGTGATCCCTAGCAAAATGGTGATGTCCGTGCGCCTCCAGTAAAATGGCGCTTTGCTCAGGTTTGACTGAGGCGCCAGAGGGGTTAATGCCTGCGATTAGTCCGGACACCGATCGCGGGCATTAGCGCCGGGTCTCTCCTGTATAAAACAGCAGAGACCCCGCAGCTGTGGCGGCTCGTCTCCCGAGCGGCTGCTGTATTTAAACATCCGACATCCGCCGTACTATTACAGGGGCTGTCGGGAAAGGGTTAACAAAATGAGATTATCGGTAGGCAATCAAAGGGTTAACTGTCCAGTGTATGAGGAACTCTGTGCAAACTGCAGCAGTCTCAGGCTCACAGCAGAAAATTCCTCCTTCCCCTAGTCACATGATTTATCTGCCAATCTGCCTATAATTGATTAAATCTAACTAAACTTTGGCCCACTTGTATTCCTCCTACTAGGTTTTAGTTCTATCACACTGTTGCTTTTTTTTTCCAGTAGCAACATTGAGCTATTGATTTGGATCATGCAATGATTGTATTAGCACACATTTCTCTCAGCTTCAAATTTCCAAAATTGCACTGTCTTTCTCAGGGTGGGTTCACACTTGTGACTGCACTCCGTCCGCCGCGAATCCGACCTAAATGTCGGAAAACTGGATAGGGAAAGGTTTGTGACGCTTTGCTTAAAAACCTATTCACTTCTATGGGTTTTTTAAAGCAATGCACGGGTGTGCGCTTACACCCTCTGTGCCGCGAAGCCTTTTTTTTTTCGTCGGAAACAAAGTCAGACCTTTTCCTATCCAGTTCCTATCCAGTTTTCCCACATTTAGGTTGGATTTGCGGAGGACGGAGTGCCACCACAAGTGTGAACCCACCCTCAGTTAAATTCTTATATTGTGTCTACGACATCAACACTGTCCACCTCCACCTACCACTCATCAACAAACAAACAGTATTCATGATTTTTTGTATGAAGTTCATATGCATTGATACTATATGTTTTTAGTTACAAGACTATGAGAAAAGCATGTGTACTGAAGTCTGATAATGCAGGTATGTGTTTCTGCACTACTTTTATCTTTCTTATTGTCAGTAGATAGTTAAAAAAAAACTACTTTATTTTTTTGTAGAAACTTCAAAATAATATTAAAAAATTGCTAAAGTAAATGTATCCCTTTAATCTTCTGATACATTAAAGAGATGAGTTTATTTTGTATTTAGTTTTTATACTGGTTTGATGGTTTTTTAATAATAAAAAAAAACTGTATCGTGGATGTAAACAGTGAAAGTAGAAATGTATTTATTCAATGGCAATTGATTACACTTTATTTATATTCCACAAGTTATGGTCATTTACTGGTATTAATATCCTAAACATAAAGTGGATAGTTTAATATTTACTAGCTATCAGATAAATATGCTCATACTTAAAATGAATAGTATTGCACAATGGTTAATGGGGTTTTGTCACAAACATAATATATAAAATTGTAGACAAAAATTAAACATTTTTGCAAGTTTAAAAATTAAAAAATTTTCAGAGTTTGAGGCTAAGGCCCCACGTAGCAGGCCACAACAAACAAAACTCTGTGGGAAAAACCACGGCGGAAACGCATTGCGTTTTTTCCCGCAGCGTTTTCACAGAAAATCCGCAGAGGTTTCCTCCGCCACATAGCTAGCCCACCCACTACACCCTCAACAGCCATCTTTAGACTCCTAGTTCTCACTCACTCAGAAAACTCTCCTTTGGCTGTAATATTGAAGTCTTTTCTCTTGAACAGTTGCCCATGGATATACAGGTGCATCTCAATAAATTAGAATATCATTGAAACGTTCTTTCAATTCAGTAAATCAGTAATTCAATTCATAATCTGCAGTCTTCCATGATTGTGTGTCTTACTGAAGCAGACTGAGGGACCATTTAAAGGCTTAGGAAACCTTGGCAGGTGACACGCTGAATTTACAATACTGAACTTTTTCACAATATTCTAATTTTCTTAGATTTGGGTTTTCATTACCTGTAATCCATAATCAACATTTACAGAAATAAAACACTTGAAATGGAACACTCTGTGTGTAAAGAATCTAGAAAATATAGGAGGTCACTTTTTTAAATCTAATTACTGAAATAAATAAACGTTTCAAAGATATTCTAATTTATTGAGATGCACCTGTAACCATGAATGCAAGAATCTTCTATGGTCTGGGACTTGTCATAAACCCTATTGTGATTTCCTTATTGCGGACAGGTTCAGTGAATGACACTAAATGCATGAGAAGAGAGCCAGGCTACAATAAAGATATTATGAGTTTCTGTGAAATGCTAGACCATAGAAAATTCCTGAATTCATGGCTGTATCCATTGGCAACCTATCAAGACAAAAAGATTGGCACCATTATGATGATTAGAGATCTTCAAAACTGCATTTTTTTTATTACATACATTTGCAAAAATGTTTATCTTTTAATTTTCTGCTAATTTAAATTGGTTTATGTTTGTCTGAAAACCACCTAAGGCTTAGGCCCCACGTTGCTGTAACGCAGCTTTATTGGTTGCAGATTTTGCTGTTTTTTGAGCCAAAGCTAAGGATGGCTATACAAGGATTGTAAATATATAGGAAGCTCTTATACTTATCCTTTCTGCTCAAGCCACTCCTGGCTTTGGCTCAAAAAACTGCAGCATATTCTGCAACAAAAAAAAAGCTGTGTTTTCGCAATGTGGGGCCTCAGCCTTTAATTTGTCTTCCAAAATTGAAATAATATTCCATTAACCATATATTATTCAAGATTTACTTTCTTTCAGTTAAGCAACATATGTCTTCCAGCAAGAAAATCGTATTTTACTTTCTTTTAGTGATTATGTGGAAAGAACAAGATACCTACTGCATGCAAACCTATTTCTATCGATTGACCCAACTAATTTCTTTACTCCGTTAGAAAGCATTGATTTTAATAACAATTTTATTTGAATAAACTGTCAAGATAGTGAATCTATAAGCATAGTACACTCAACCATTTCAAAGAAACATTATGCGAAAGAGCTATGGAGCTATATTATATGAAAAAAAGGAAAATAACTCTGAGATGAAAAAGTAATTATTTTTTCTGTACATTATAAGTACTAAATAAAAGAAAAAAATGCTGCAGTTAAAGAACTTGTGTCACATTCCAAATGCATTTCATTAGTTTATATACCATCATTTTCAGTTAGTTTCTGAAAGAGGCATCCATATTTTTAGCAATTATGACCTTTCCACAGACATTTTCTAGGATTATTCTTGGTTTAATTTTATGATTTTCATTTTTAAATTTATGTATATATCAAATCTATTGTCAGAACTGAAATTCATTTACATTAGCATTAACAGGTGAGGCATGACATGGACAGTATCGGTTAAAGCCTTGAACCAATTCCACCACCTTTTCCACATACTTTAGAGTCTATGGGATTTTCGAAAATAGCTACTTACTGTGCAGATTATCATTTTCCTGGTTAGTGAATGTCCCAGGGGAGGTACCTGCATCTATCAGAAATTATTAGGTATATGCTATGTTTTTGTTCCTTTAAAAGGGTTGTGCAAAAAGAATTTTCTAACCTGGGTTACACAGTGACTACATTGGAAAGAAAAGAAAATACCAGAAGTGATTCGCTCAAAAAGGTAAAAAATTTTCACAATTATTACATGTTTGTGAAAAAGATCCAAAAAAAGCCCTGAGAGTACAATAATCTTGGTATTTTGAATCCATGTGGTGGGGGTTTTAGCCATAGTAAAAAAAAAGGACTGACCGTAACACTTATTATAATTATCTGCATGACCTGCCTACATGATAAAACCACAAAATGTAATCCTTTACATGGCAAAGTACAGATCATTATGTAGGTAATACAAAGAATGATTGACAATAAATACAGTGCATACCATATACTGAAATCATGGATCATGGCAACAGCAACACTACTTCTGGTTTTGATGGCTGCCAGTAGCTGCAGGATTACTGTACTTCCTGAGAATGAAGATGAAGTTTTTGACTACTTATCTCAGTGACAGGAGAATATTGTATCCAAAAGTGATGTGATCTTGAGCCAGGCTTCTGTGTGTTCCTCCTCCACCAATGTTGTAGCACGTAATTTACTGCAGGGCTTTTCTGGATTGTCAACCATATCTCCTTCATCTTCTACACTGACACAGATCCTTAGCATTGATGTGGCACTTGCAGAGAAAACTATTACATCTATTCAGGGCAGTCTTTCTCTTCCTTGTAATTAATTGGATAAGAACAGTTAGCACTTTTTACAAGTAAAGGAGGCAGAGTTGGAAGAGGAAGACATAACTGTTGGTGGTAGAGGTAGTTCTGGTAGGGGGTGTGGTACTGGTAGTTGTTCAGGTAGGGACACTAGGGAGAAATCTGGAAATGGAATTTAAAAGAGTGTGCAAGGATCTCATGGCCATAATGATTCAGAAAAAATTATAACATTGCCGAAGATCATTCTTTTGCGGGTAACACCTGGCAACCTGGTCAGGGTGACAAGGAGACATCAGAGGAAGAGGGTGCTGGCTGTATTGATATTAACAATATTAGCCAGTGCACAGCCCCAACATCCAAAAATCCTGCCCAGGGCAGACCTAGGGGAAGCTCAAGGAGTGTGGCGGGGGTGGCATTTGTGGTTGCAGTGACAGACACATTTCCTCTGCTGCTAGCGTTGGTGGCAGCAACTACATATGGTCATTTCCCATGTGGGAATTTTTTTGTACATTGCTAAAAGACAAGTCATGGCAGTGTGCAAGACCTTCAATCAGAAAATTAGCCATGACAGTGAAGTAACAAATGTAGGAACTACATCTTTACATATTCAGATGAAAACGCATCACCAGCTTACTTTGCAAAATGGATTTGGCAGTGGCACTGGCAGGGGAACTGAGGAAAACCATCCTACTCCTTCTCCCCACATCTACACCTAGTACATGGTCATTGTTTTCCTTATCATCACCAACTGTTTCTCCTACTCTTTCTCTTTAAAGCCAATGTCAGCCATCCATGAGGGAATGGGTGTCTAGGAAACAGCAATATGCACCCAGTCATCTAGCAGTTTTGCAAGTTAACTAACACCTGGCCAACTTGCTGGAGGTGCAGTCACTTCTGTACCACTTAGTGATTCCACTGCATTGCACCAACTTATGACATGTGCTCAAGCTTAATGGAGGATACCTAGCCACCATTATTTCTCTAAGAAAGCTGTACCTGCTTTATATCACCAAGTGTTGAAGAATGTGAGCCTTTCCTTGTATATGTCAGGATGGGTAAATGTGCACGCCACCATTGACATGTAGGGAAACAATTGTGGACAATATATGGCTTTCATGGCTTACTAGATCAATGTTTTGAATAACCAGAGTCCAGAAACGCAACAAGACCAAGTTCTAGTCACAACGTTTTTGTGCAAGTCTATTTCTAACATCATGAACGGCCCATCTCCGTCCTCTGGATCATCCTCTTTGAACCATTTCCTGCCCCCATCTTCCACCAGGGCAAGGTGTTGCTCCCACTCCTCCTCTCACATTTCATGGGTTTAAGGTGAAGGGCTGCCATGTGGTTTTAGAGCTAATAAGCCTGAATCAGAGGAACCACACAGCAGAGTATCCCACTGAAGGACTCATTTCCATCTACAATGGCACCAATATCTCATGCAATGAGATATGGAGGAGGAAGAATAGTTTCCACCTCTTGGTTACCGTTGATGCAAGGGGAACTGAATGATTATGACGAGTCATTATGTTGGAGGACCTGGAGCTCCTATACTGGAAGAGCAGGAGGAGGAACACTATCCTTTGGATTCTAAGGGGCCCTTGATATGTCACTGGCACAGCCAATGGAAGCGGCTGACCCTTATTACTTTCAAGATGATGATGATGACGACAACGACCACACTGGCAAGAAGACCAATCATGGAAGACGCCTGGGTCCATGTACACAGTTGCAAGCATGCTTGCACAGTGAAAATCATATTATTAGCATCAGACAGAGTTATAAGTGCTGGATTGCCATGCTCTTAGACCCTCGCTATAAAGCCAAAATAGGAAGGCAAAATTAGCATATTATCAGAATAGACTGTATACCCAGCTTTCTGCAGCTTTTAGAGAGACCACTGCATGTGCCAGTTGGACATGTGCTGGGGTGGCCTCTATCCTCTCCAAGTCCACCTCACTCAATCAGTGCTCCGCCTCCTCTAACTGTGCCACAGCTTCAAGTAGCAGGAGAAAAACTAGCATCACCAGCCGGTACCACAAATTTTTCACCTCGCTGCACCAACCAGACCCACAACAGGCAACTAACACCCACCAGTTACACCAGCAGGTATAGTTGTATCTACAGTGCTCCTATATTCCAGCAGATAACTATGACCCTATGGAATCCTGGGGCAATAGGTTAGAGCAGAGGAAGAAACAGGCATAGTTTGCAACGGGAGTTTTATATTGTCCAGGCTCAAGATTAATGGCTGAGAGGGTGTTTGGTGCTGCTGGTCGCATTGTAACACCTAGAAGGACCAATCTGTCCACCACTAGCATGAAAAAAAAATTACTTTTGTCAAAATGAATCAGGCATAGATCCATGAGAATTTCACACACCTCATACATTTGCATAGAGCTGCCACAGTCTCACTGTACTGTATAATGTGCATATGTACTGTACCATTGATGCTGCCTGCTACTCCTAAACAGCCAGACATGATCTCTTGTGGTCCGGTCCATCACATTATTCAATGTCATACTGCCACTTATGTTTCTACTGCTACCACCACTGCCACCACTGAGCCAGACATGTTCAGCTCTTAGACCAGGAAATATTGTTTATTGTCTCCTGCATCTCCTTACCATCCTTATGTAGCTGGGAGACATGCAGACTAAAGTTTTTGACTCGCTAAGGTGCATTAAAGCACCAAAAACAAAAAGCATATGTCTCATAGGATGCACACCAGATAAAGTCAAATATAATATAATGTTTATTGATAAAAAATGCACATGTCAAAAAAACTGTAAAAACATTTAACCACTTTCGTACCACCCATAGACTATATACGTCCTAGGGGTGGTTGCATTGTTCTGCAAGGACGTACCGCACGGTTGCTGAAATGGGGAGCCGGATGTAACCTCAGCCAGAGCTCCCAGAGAGAAGGCAGGGAAGGTTTATTACCTTCCCTGCCTTCCCCGATTGCTATGTATACAGCACTCAATGAGCACTGTATACACCGCTATGGGCGCCGCCATCTTGAGGCTCCCCTCGGACCTGGCAGTCACATGATCCGCCAGGATCAGCATCTGTAAGAGCTGCTGGGTCCTACAGGACCCAGATCAGCTCTGTAGTAACGTGCAGTAGGCTGCATTCCTCATGCAACTGGGGCTAAATGTACACAAAGAAAAAAGTAATCAGATGTCCCCAAAGATCTATTATGACCTTATGGGGACACAATGTAAAAAATAAATAAATAAATAAATAAATAAAAATGAATAGAAAAGTAAAAAAAAAATGTAAATAAAATAATTTTAAAAATAAATAAAATAATATGCCAATAACACGCCCTTCTTACAGGTTATAGCCCCACCCCCGACAACACCATAAAAAAATAAAAATTACCGTAATAGAGAGGAAAAATTATTTTATAAAGTTTTTTAGTAGCACTTTGAGTTATTAAATTAAGAAAAAAATGAAAAGTGAAAAACAGACACATTTTCCCTACTCTTTTGGTTATATTTTCACAGATATAAAAAAAAAATGAAAACACATGCAGAAATAAAAACAGCATAAAAATAAAGCCCTATGTGTCACCGAAAAAAGACGCACAAATTAGCTGAATAACCCAAATGCTAAAAATGTTACAGCCCTCAAAACCACACATACAAAAAAAAACAGAAAATGTGTCTGGTCCTGGACCAGAATTTGGCCTGGTACTGAAGTGTCTAAAATATGTCATACATCATAGAATCCACTATACAATAATGGAGAGTTCAAAGTTGCTCTAGCACTCCAAGTTTAGAAAAACAAGTGAATCGCTTTATTCCAGTGCAATGTTTCGGTCCATGTCTGAACCTTTCTCAAGCAGCATAACAAGTTACAACAGCATCATTTTATAGGGTGATCAAAGTGCAAAGTGCCATATGCAATCAATTATGCAAATTCATTAAAGCATACCAAAATTCATAATATATCTCAAAAGTGAAAATAAAATACTGTATTAGAATATCATAAGACCAATATTATTACATCCATGGGATAGAGTGCCGAAAAAATGTGCATACTTATGTGTATTAAAACCATCTCCTGAGTATAAGGTAAACACATGGGCAGAAACATATGTAAATTTAGGTGGGTGGATAACATACACCAATGCACACCTGTAAAGCAGTAATTACAACTTTGGTCATCCCCCCATACATACGTACTCACTAGTGTCCTGTTTCGAGCTTTGACGAACATTCGGTGTGTATAGAGCAGTAATGGCAAACCTTTTAGAGAAGGAGTGCCCAAACTGCAACCCAAAGCCCACTAAATTATCGCAAAGTGCCAACACGGCAATTTCACCTTAAATTAACCTGCCTCCCCTGCATCCCCCATTCCCCTCTCTTGCTCACACGCAGCCTGCACCCCCATTCCCCACTCTTGCATGCAGCCTGAACCCCACATCTCTCCCCCACACTGCACCCCGCATCTCTCCCCTCCACACTACACCCTTCACCCCACATCTCTCCCCCCACTACACCCTGCACCCCACATCTCTCCCCCACATTACACCCTGCACCCCACATCTCTCCCCCCCACACTACACCCTGCACCCCACATCTCTCCCCCCACACTACACCCTGCACCCCACATCTCTCCCCCCACTATACCCTGCACCCCACATCTCTCCCCCCACCACAGTACACCCTGCACCCAGCATCTCTCCCCCCACACTTCACCCTGCAACCCACATCTCCCCCCCACAGTACACCCTGCACCCCATATCTCTCCCCCCACACTACACCCTGCACCCCACATCTCTCCCCCCACACTACACCCTGCACCCCACATCTCTCCCCCCACCACAGTACACCCTGCACCCAGCATCTCTCCCCCCACACTACACCCTGCAACCCACATCTCTCCATGTTCTTCCACTGCTCAGGATACAACTTTTCTTCATGTAGAAGGACCTTCTTACAAAAACACGCCTACCCTGTCTTGTGACCTTATGACGTCAGACGGTCCTTCCAGAATCCAGTATTTAGCCTTTACCATTTTACACTGACAGTTTTCAGCTGTATGTGCATTTGCTTGGGATCATTGTCATGCTGAAAGACCCAGCCACATTTCATCTTCAATGCCCTTAGTGATGGAAGGAGGTTTACACTCAAAATCTCACAATACATGGCCCCATTCATTCTTTCATGTACACGGATCAGTCGTCCTGGTCCCTTTGCAGAGAAACAGCCCCAAAGCATGATGTTGCCACCCCCATGCTTCACAGTAGGTATGGTGTTCTTTGGATGCAACTCAGCATTCACTCTCCTCCAAACACGACGAGTTGTGTTTCTACCAAACAGTTCTACTTTGGTTTCATCTAACCATATGACATTCTCCCAATACTCTTCTGGAACATCCAAATGCTCTCTAGCAAACTTCAGATGGGCCTGGATATGTAATGGCAGGGGGACACGTCCCTAGGTCCCCCCGTATGGTTCTGGGATTTTTGCTCACCATTCTTGTTATCATTTTATCCCCACGGGGTGAGATCTTGTGTGGAGCCCCTGATCGAGGGAGATTATCAGTGGTCTTGTATGTCTTCCATTTTCTAATTATTGCTCCCACAGTTGATTTCTTCACACCAAGCTGCTTGCCTATTGTAGATTCAGTCTTCCCAGCCTGATACAATTTTGTTTCTGGTGTCCTTCCACAGCTCTTTGGTCTTCAACATAGTGGAGTTTGGAGTGTGACTGTTTGAGGTTGTGGACAGGTGTCTTTTATACTGATAAAAATTTCAAACAGGTGCCATTACTACAGGTAATGAGTGGAGGACAGAGGAGCCTCTTAAAAGAAGAAGTTACAGGTCTGTGAGAGCCAGAAATCTTGCTTGTTTGTAGGTGACCAAATACTAATTTGCAAATAAATTCTTAAAAAATCAGACAATGTAATTTTCTGGATTTGTTTTCTCATTTTGTCTCTCATAGTTGAGGTCTACCTATGATGACAATTACAGACCTCTCTCATCTTTTTAAGTGGGAGAACTTGCACAATTGGTGGCTGACTAAATACTTTCTTTCCCCACTGTATATGTATATATACATAAGGGGATGTTCAATTCAAAGGAGTGTCCTCAACACCAATAACACATACTCAGTGATGTGTTTTCACTCTATAGAAAAAAATAAAATATAAATATCATAAATTACAGCATATTATTTAATATATTGTGGGGCAGATGTCTACCCCTGTCACTACACGTAACAAGATAGATAGATAGATAGATAGATAGATAGATCACAACAAAACCCCTGTTTCAAAAATAACAAATACCCATCAATGTATATAAATCAATACACAATAAGATTGATGTCAAGTATGAAACCTAAAGATTGTTTCAACAAGGAGTTTAGTAATAAACATAGTAACTTATATACTTAGTAACACATTTAAAAATACAATTTTAGGCTGAAGCCCCACATTGCGAAAACGCAGCATTTTACAGTACCTGCAAAGTGGATGGGATTCTGGGTAATTCCATCCATACATTACAGAAAACAATTTGCAGCGGAACATCTGTGTTTTCAAAAATGCTCGTGTTTATGAAAATCGCAGCATGTCAATTATACTTGTGGAAACACTGGCGTTTTCCAGATAGGTATAATAGGGGCATAAAGTCCGCAGGGGAAAACTTTGCAAAATCGCAATGAAAAACATTGCAGAAAAATATGCTATGCGTTACCACTGCGTTTTTTTCCACAGTGTTTTTTGCTACGCTTTGCTACGTGGGGCATTGTAGCAACATTTATAGAACAGTTAACATTTTGTATTTCCTTCGCTAACATCAACAAAACAAAAGTGACTAAAACAATTCCAAATCCCTTTAAAGAAAATTATAGCCTTAAGAAGGAATTAAAAGTAATATAGATTTTAATTGAAATCATCATCAATTAACAAATTAGACCATAACAAAGATGCACTAAAGCATGAAATTTGATTAAAAACAACTGCTGAACGAGGGGACATAATAGATTGTGGTGTCTGAATAATAAGAATTTCAGCTATTATTGACACATGACAGCAGCAAGTAGTTACAGTGTTTAGTGTGGTAGTTAATCACACATAAATATGAATTTTGCTGCAGTATATTATATTGCAGATACAACGTTATGATAATAATGCATTTGCATTCCTTCCTGTTATAAAAAGGTTTTGAGAGAGCAAATATCTTTTTTTTTTGTGGGATCTGTATAGATGATGTCCAGAAAGGGTTAAAAACTAAAATAAAGTTTTGTGCAACCACACATGAATAATAAACATGTATAAGTAGCAGTCATTAATCAGCTGTGGTTTAAAGAGGACCTTTCACCATCTCCAACAAGTCCAGATCTTTATATCAAGTAATAGGCTCTGCTCAGCTGGTTCTGGCACAGTTGGAATTTTTTTCCCTAGCCCCCTCTGTTCCCAAGCAATAAGTACTTTTAGCTTTGGTGCCTGATATGTTATTTAGACTCAGAAGGGAAGTGTCAGGCAGGAGAAGACAGGAGGTGTGATTCTGAGCTCTGACACTGGTTGCCTCTGATTGAAGCTCTAATTAATGACCCCTGCCTGACACTGTCCTTCTGACATTACAGAGCTAAATAGCATATCAGGCACCAAAATTAAAAGTACTTATTGCTTGGGAATGGCGGGCTAGAGAGGAAATTCCAACTGCTCTGGAATCAGTGGATCGATGTCTTTTAACAAATGCTAGGAACTTGAATTGGTGGAGGTGGTGATAGGTCCTCTTTAATATATCATTTCAGCCATCTACACCAGTTTTCTGGCATATATGGGTGATAATAAGGCTCATCTTTTGTTCAAGGCCCTTTCTTGCACCAAAGATGCACCACATTCCCTGTTCAACACCTCTCTCGGAACTTTCTGTGAAAGTGAGCAGAGCGAGCCAGAGATTGTGGCAGGCGGGTACATGCTGAACCCTGAAATATTTATTATAACTCATTCCAGAATATTGTCATGAGATATACAGGAAATCTCCATTAGTTAATAACTGGTGTAGATTTCCATTCTGACACACAGGCATGCACCTCATTTATTGAGAGTCCCGAACCTCTGGATAATTCAGTCGCAGATAGCACCAGTCGGGGGCCTTTAATAAGACTGGTATAGTCTTAATAAATTCCACTTAATGTATTTGTACATGGATGAACATTTAGATTAGAGAGAGTAGATTTACATACACTAAATGGCCACTTTATTAGAGACAACTGTACATTTACTTATAAAATACAGTGGACAATTTTTTTCAGTAGATCAATATGAATCCACATTAGAATGGACAAATTAAGTTTTCTAGGCAATTTTAAATAAGGCATGTTCAATGGTATCAACCTTGTTGAATTTTCTATTGTGTTGTATAAGCAAGGAAAAACATCCAGTGAAAAGAGATCCTGTGGGTATAAACAACTCATTGATAAAAGCAATGCAAGGAGGATGTCAAGAATTGTTGCAGCTGAATACAATGCTGGTACCCTTTTCCCCCAAGGTGCCCAAATGATCAGTTAAAGTGCTATTGCTCTCTAAGGGGCCGTTCAGATGTAGGAATTTGAGGATATTTGGGGGTGGATTCCGCTCCTGAATTAGCAGGAAATTCTGCATTATGTCTCCCATTGTTTGTTTTTTCTGAAAATATAAGCGGCTTGCTCGATCTTGCCACAGATTTCTGCAGCTCGAGACTTCCTGTTGATTAGGCCCATTCATGTGAGCCTAATTAGCAGCAGAAAGCCACTAATGAGTCAATTGATCAAACAGCATGATGACAATTGAGAGGTTATCACCTCAAACACCATTGTAGTATGTCCAATGTAGCAATAACTTGCTGTGTCATGTAGCATATTATCACATGACAAAGCAAAACCCATTCATTGATAAAGTCAAGTTTCTTACCATAGTATATCCAAACAATAAAGTGTACTTGTCATTTATTTGACTTTTCAGAAGAAGTTGCCGTACGGAGAAATAATATTATATGACCAATATGTTGCATTATTAAGCAGTATTCCCTTCTGCGGGGAATAGTTTGCATTCCACATGGAGATGGTAGGGGAACATTAGCTGCCATACACTACACACAGAAAGTAGGCACATCTGCTCTATAACTGTCTCTCACTCAGAAACAGGATCATGTAGACCTTATATAGAGAAGTACTGACATGCACTGATGTGAGTTAAGTACTTTGGTTATGATTGTTATGTCTCTGCCTGTTGGGGTCTCTGTGCCACCCTCTGCTCGCACACTGCGGCGTAGGAGTCGTCCTCAGTTTGATTCTTTGCTTAGGATTCTGGATGCTTAGTCTGAACACGGTCCTAGTTTCCTTGCTGTGTAAATGATTCCCAGCCACACTCGCATAGAGTTAATCTTTACCTTGCCTGTGTGATTGACAGCCTGTGTGCCTATCAGGTCTGGGACTTTTTATATACGGGATGTCACTTTCACAGCAAGTTGCCAGTTATTGCACTGACTTTGCCTGCTTTCTTTGTACCTTTGATTTTTACCTTGCTATTATCTCTGACCTTTGGCTTGCCTTGTGACTACTCTCTTGGATTTTGATTTGGTACCACTTTTGTTTCTCTGGTTGGGACCCCTTGCGTGTTTACCATTCTTCTCTGTTATTTCTCTTGTTCTTTGTGTCACTTTACTCTGTATAGGGCTCGTCTTCGAGTTGTCCTTTTACCGTTTAGGGTAAACTGAGGCAATAGGAAGGGACAGTGGCTGGGGTGAGATTAGGGTTCACTTGTCTCTGTCCTTCCTCCCTGACCCCTGCAGTAGTGTGAGGGCATTGCTATGTCTGGCAAGACCCTAACAATGATAGAATGCTTCTTTATTCTTCTTTTTTCTTTCTTCTTCTTCATTCTTCTTCATTCAACTTCAGAAGCAGGCTAAGCCAGAGTTTCTTCTCTTATCTCCAGCCCTTTCTGCTCACCTCCCCTCCACTCTCTATAGACTTCTATAGACAAGATTCATCTGAGTCATGTGATCTGTGGTCTGGATAGAGCAGTTACTTTCAGAATGAAAGGGTTCCCTACAAGTCATGTACTGTATATATTGAGTAGTGATGGGAAAAATTTGGCAACCTGAAACGTGCAAGTTGTCAAACATAGGTAACATCAAAGAGTGATACATATACACAGAAGTGCCGGGTAGTTCTTTTTTTGCCATTGATTCCAAATGGTCACATTACTTTCTTTGAACATATCTTCTACAGAAGAATGAAATAATCTTGAATTAATAAACTGAAATATTCTCAGCAAACTAACAAACTACAATCATATTTTTAGCTTACTGATACAGTATGTTGTTTTTTCTGTTAGCATAAGAATTAAATAATATCGATGAAACATTAGAGCATTCCACTTACATCAAATTTTGGAAACAGAATAAAAGCTCAATAAATATATTTTGTATTATATTTCTCAAGTTTAGACTGTTGATTACAAGGAAAAAGAATAAAATGAAGTCAAAAGAACCTGCTGTTTTTGAAAAACATGCATCTACATAGCTCACATCCAACAGCTGGTAATATAAAAAAACAATCATCTGCAGGTGCTTCCATAAATTCGATATTCATATATTATTTAAAAGCTTAGAAGTTCATACTAGTCGGCATAAAAAGTACTTGTTTCTTTCCTTGAATTAAATTACACACTGAATAAATAGATATAGATACATTAAATTTGTATTTCAGATTTGATATTATCATCCTCTGTAATATTTCTGGTTTCATTATAAGTCCAAAGTTGCAATTATTTATTTGATTGTGAACTCTAAGAGGCTTATTAAAAGTTTTTCTTTCACTTCATGTTTTAATCTTCCTACCGACATCATCTCTGTCATAAATGTAATTCTTTAAAAACTACTTTTCAATAGGAAATGTTATTAAAACATTAAAAGAAATCCATTTATCCATATTGCCAATACTTCCAAAGATAACAAAATCTAATTAAAATCTGAAAACTTAAATCCTTCTTTCATCAAGTATTAACTGTTGCTTCTATTTTCACAAGTTAAGTATTAATTTATACATTTTTAAACAAATATTTTTTAATAATAAAACTGATATAGTTAATAAAGTTATTATATTACTAAGTTATACATTTCATATTTATGAAAACAGGCTAAAAAAATTCTACAACTCCAGGAAAAAACTCTAAATTTTCCAGATGTATAATAATCTGCTGGCACATCACTGCAGCAGTTATATATTGTTGTGTTTTAATTGACTGATGGTGGAATAGTTTGACATTTTAATCCCTCTCATTTCACTGATACAATTTATTATGTTACATGCTTTAATCTTAAGGCCAAAACCTAAATAAATATTTCACTGAATCATGCTAGTACAGATTATACAATGTATTTTCATGTTCACAAACACCTTAATTTAATGTCAATGGTCATAGTAAGTGTGTATTATTTTTAAAATTTATTTAACACAGAACACAAGGATTCGAGTAAATACCTAGATGTACACTACCGTTCAAAAGTTTAGGGTCACTTAGAAATTTCCTTATTTTTGAAAGAAAAGCAGTTTTTTTCAATGAAGGTAACATTAAATGAATCAGAAATATACTCTATACATTGTTAATGTGGTAAATGACTATTCTAGCTGCAAACATCTGGTTTTTAATGCAATATCTACATAGGTGTATAGAGGCCCATTTCCAGCAACCATCACTCCAGTGTCCTAATGGTACATTGTGTTTGCTAACTGTGTAAGAAGGCTAATGGATGTTTAGAAAACCCTTGAAAACCCTTGTGCAAGTATGTTAGCACAGCTGAAAACAGTTTTGCTGGTTAGAGAAGCTATAAAACTGACCTTCCTTTGAGCTAGTTGAGAATCTGGAGCATTACATTTGTTGGTTCGATTAAACTCTCAAAATGGCCAGAAAAAGAGAACTTTCATGTGAAACTCGACAGTCTATTCTTGTTCTTGGAAATGAAGGCTATTCCATGTGAGAAATTGACAAGAAACTGAAGATTTCCTATAACGGTGTGTACTACTCCCTTCAGAGGACAGCACAAACAGGCTCTAACCAGAGTAGAAAGAGAAGTGGGAGGCCCTGCTGCACAACTGAGCAACAAGACAAGTACATTGGAGTCTCTAGTTTGAGAAATCGACGTCTCACAGGTCATCAACTGGCAGCTTCATTAAATAGTACCCGCAAAACGCCAGTGTCAACATCTACAGTGAAGAGGCGACTCAGGGATGCTGGCCTTCAGGGAAGAGTGGCCAAGAAAAAGCCATATCTGAGACTGGCTAATAAAAGGAAAAGATTAATATGGGCAAAAGAACACAGACATTGGACAGAGGAAGATTAGAAAAAAGTGTTATGGACAGACGAATCGAAGTTTGAGGTGTTTGGATCACACAGAAGAACATTTGTGAGATGCAGAACAACTGAAAAGATGCTGGAAGAGTGCCTGACGCCATCTGTCAGGCATGATGGAGGTAATGTGATGGTCTGGGGTTGCTTTGGTGCTTGTAAAGTGGGAGATTTGTACAAGGTAAAAGGGATTTTGAATAAGGAAGGCTATCACTCCATTTTGCAACACCATGCCCTACCCTGTGGACAGCGCTTGATTGTAGCCAATTTCATCCTACAACAGGACAATGACCCAAGGCACACCTCCAAATTATGCATGAACTATTTAGGGAAGAAGCAGGCAGCTGGTATTCTATCTGTAATGGAGTGGCCAGCGCAGTCACCAGATCTCAACCCTATTGAGCTGTTGTGGGAGCAGCTTGACTGTATGGTACTCAAAAAGTGCCCATCAAGCCAATCCAACTTGTGGGAGGGGGTTCTGGAAGCATGTAGTAAAATTTCTCCAGATTACCTCAGCAAATTAACAGCTAGAATGCCAAAGGTCTGCAATGCTGTAATTGCGGCAAATGGAGCATTCTTTGACGAAAGCAAAGTTTGAAGGAGAAAATTATTATTTCAAATAAAAATCATTATTTCTAACCTTGTCAATGTCTTGACTATATTTTCTATTCATTTTGCAACTCATTTGATAAATAAAAGTGTGAGGTTTCATGGAGAACACAAAATTGTCTGGGTGACCCCTAACTTTTGAACGGTAGTGTATCTCTAAAGGGTAGCATCAGAGATTTTATCTTGTCAAGTGTAAAGGTGGAGCAAATATACATTTTCCATTTTTTGAAAAAAGATTTAGTTTGCCTGTCCCTAGAGCATTCAGTGTCTATCCTGTCCATATCTGGCCATTTACCTCCATCCTAGTTGGTACTCTGGGCAGCAGCCAATTTGCTAGCAAGCAGTGTAAGGCCACCAGTAATTCTCCATTCACCACACAGGCCTGAGTGCAGTCATTTGAGATGGTTACCTTCCATATGTCCCTAATCCATTGGATTATCTCCATCCAAAAATTGTGCATCCCCAAAGGCAATGCCTCAGATCCGCCCCTGCAAGGGCACACTTAGGGCAATGCACCAACCGGTGTGGCAGGCTGGATTGAGCTTTGCCCACCCCTCTAACAATCTAAGAGACAGGTCCTTGCTTAGGAGAAACCTGACCAAGTTTCTAAATAGCCCCTCAAGATGAAGGCCATGGCGTATAGATTTGTATAGACGCATATAATGAAGAAAGAGTGTCATGTTTTAGATTGGGACCAAATAAACCATCCATAGGGTTATTAATTTCCTCTCTATGGGTGTAAACAAAAGCTTCTAAATCGGTACAAATGGAGAAAGTGGGATGGACAGATGCCATGGTTGTTTTGTAATTCCTGAAAGGTGAGTAATCTCATCTCTTCTAAATGGAGTAAATGCTTATATCTGAGTATTCCTTTCTGTCTCCAACTGAGAAACCTCCGGTCTGAGCAACCCTGGGGGAATTCAGGATTGTGACATAGGGGCATATACTTAGAGATAAGGTATGATAGTCCATAAATTTACCTAAACCTTTCCCACATCACAATAGTGTCACAGAGTATCAAGGAGGTTTTAGCAGAGCTTGGTAAAGAGGAATATTTAGTGTGAAGCAATGCCGTCAACGGCCAGGGACCTGCCAGTTGTTGTTCTAAGAGAGTATTAGAGTGGAAAGATAACTTCTGTTTCCCTCCACAACTTGTCGGAAGTGGCATGCTAAATTATAGCCTCTAATATCAGACATATTAAGACCCCCTTTATCCTTAGGCAACGTTAGTTTATCATATGCAATAAGTGAACATTTTCCTGCCTAAATAAATGCTAATGTAGCCCCCCCTGAGCAATCTAACATCAGAATGTTTAAGTAATAGTGGAATGATTTGTGGGAGGTAGAGCAAATTTGGGAAGCTCACCTTCTTCCCAACGATCCATGAAAGGTGAGGGTGGTAATTGAGGCCATACAGGGAGCTAAGATCCCTTTCTATGCTTATCCCCAGATATTTAACATCATGAGGTGCAATGGTAACCAGAGTCGACAACCGTACCAGACCATCAGGTTTTCCTTTGAAGAATATAATCAATAAATAGGTATGTGCACTCCAACTTAAATAACCAAAAATACAAAAAAATAGTACACTAAAAATCAAACTTTTAATAGAAATTCACTTAAAATAAGGTCTTGGCCTACAAGCTATATACTATGGTACATATATATATATATATATATATATATATATTGTGAGAGTGTGAACCTAGAGGGCGCTGGTGAGAGACCCGAAACCAGGGTTAAAAAGGTCCTCACCCATAGGTGGGGCTTCACTCCAGAGGGAGTGCACACAGCAGAGGAGTGCTGCTGGTGACCTGCAGAGAGCAGGTAACTGGGTACCAGTTAGAGACAGACAGGTGGTCTGTCCCAAGAGAACTGGGTTCCACAAGGGACCTAGTTAAGCTCTAGTGTGAGCCAGACCACTAAGAAGAAACCTCAGTAAAGCTTGCCCTCAGAAGTGAGTCAGGGTTCAAGTAGTGAGGTATTGCCTTGTGTATGGGCTAGGCTGTTTTTTTGTTTTTGTTCCTGTTATCACTTATTAGCTGAATAAAGCAATTTATTTTTGATTGCCACTACCTGAAATGCTGTTTATTTGGCACCCAGTACCACCAACACCTCTGTGAAGTCCAGGAAGCTGGCACATTTGATGCTAAACTATCCCCCAATTGTCACATATTGTGCTTCGGATGCAGGCATAAAGAGATCCACGCAAGTCCTGAAAGACAAGTGTTTGGTAACTGCAGTACCGCTAAATGTGCATTGTGGCCTACAGCTGGAAAAAGAAGTCTGTGATTTCAACTGAAAAACCCAGGAGGGGTGAGTGGAACTACAAAATAGCAAATTGTGTGCAAAACTGGTGAAAGTAAAACTCTGGAAGAGGAATCCAGAGAATGGACTTTGTGTATACTGTGGCACAGAAGTCTGTAAAGTGCTTGCTGTTGACAAGAAAGTAAGCAATGTGTGTAGAAACTGGATATCGCGAATAGTCTATGTGAAAGGCTATGGTGCCATGTTTGTGTTTTCTGTGGAAGACAGAAGAAAATGCTGGTTGTTGTAGTGCCACCTAAGTTAACTGTTTGGTGAATATACGTGACTGCAGAAGATAGTAAAAAGTTGCTGGTGGTTGAACCCAAGGTTTCTGGTGAATATTGTGTAATCTTGTTATTAAACCATGGGCAAGAAAAAGAAAATTTCAGTTTGTAAGAAAGCATAAAAGCTGTGCACAGGTGTGTTACTGCAGAAGTCTCAAGGCGGAGAGACACAAAACACGGAACAGAGCATGTGGAGTGCAAGTAAAGATAATGGGTTGCATGACAGCGACTTAGTTTTTCTGAAGCACTGAAAATGCAGAAATGAAATGCGCTCTATCTAATAAAGTTCTACAGAGTGTGGAACAAAAGCAAGTGCTTGAGAAGCAATTGCAGGATTTAAAGGAGCAGCATGTCCAAGACCATTGCCAAAGAGTGTGTAATTGAAAAATTAAGAGATGACCTTGAAATTGCTAAACGTGAGAGAAGTGAATTTTTGCAGTGTCAGTCAGAATGTTTGGATGACCAAGTTAGGAAGTGTGAAAAACTTTCGGCTGCATTAACTGATAAAGAAAATGAAGTTGCAGAGCTGAGGAAGGAGGTGTCTGACCGAGAGAGTGATTTAGAATCTGTGGTGCAGATATTGCAGTCAGAGCAAAACTTGCATGAACTAAAGCAGGTTCAACTAAACAAAGAAGTGAAGGAATGGCAGAGCAGAGCTGGAGTTCTGGAACAAAGAGAAATGGAACTCAAAGCTAGAATATGTAGCCTGGAGAGGGCACTGTCAGGATCTTGTGAAGATAATGAGAAATTGTCTGTTTTGGTGCAAAATAAAGACAAAGAATTGATGGAGATGTCATCTGTCCATGCTCAGAATTTACAAACCTTACAGGAGAGTCACAAAGAAGTTGAGAAAAACCTGGAATCTGTGCAGTTATTGTATGAGGACAAAGCCAATGCTTATGACAAGCTGGAAAAGGCCAAGAGTAAATTGGACCTCCAGATAGAAGACATGAGGATTCAGTTTGAGGAAAAAATGTCTGATTTACCTGCTCAGATTATAGATCTAAAAAAGCTTATTGCTAAGCTAAAGGTGCAATTGGACAAACAGGAGGAAGACCAGCAAGGTGCACTAGTAAAAACTGAGATGGAGGCTGCTCAGAAAAATGTGGCAGTGAAGAAAATTCTTGAGCTGGAATCAGAGATTTGTGCGCTACAGAAGGCGTTAGAATTAGAGAAAGCTGCCAGCATAGAGGCAGAGACAGGGGAGCCAAAAGTCAGACAGATATGAGCGACCTATCCAGTGATGGTGATACCAGTGACCAGATTATGATGGAACAACGTAATTGTTCACCTGAAGTTTTACACAATGTAGTTCCCCTAGTAGATGATGCCTTAAGTTATGAAAAGGAACAGCAAAAAGGGCTGCTCTACAAAATTATTGGGCATAAAGTAGTTGAGAGTATGACACCCCCTAGGCCTGCAAGGGTTAAAAAGAATGGTGTTATTGTTCAAGACAAATGCTGCAGTTCTCTTACATGGTCAAACCAGATGAAGAGTGTCTTTCATAAGTTAAAACAGGTCCAGAGCTACAAGATCCATGAGATAGTAAACAAGATGAAGGGTCGTCAAAATTGGGGAACAAGACCGTAAGAAAACTGACCATAGGTATGTTGTTCCAACAAATAAAGTGTCTGAAGCCGTTGTGGATAAAGCGGTTTCTGTACCTGTCTCTAGCAAATGTCTGGTGGACAAGTGGTGAATAATGTCTCCATGTTATCTGTGAAATGGGAGTCTGGAAGTAATACAGGCAACTCAAAAAGAAGAGAAGAGGCAGAAATTGTTTTGCAGCCTGATGCTAAAAAAAGAAGAGGCTGAAAAAACGGAAATGTCAAGTGACCGGAACTTGGAGGTTGAGACCACCAGATGGGGACATCTGGAGAGACACTGGACAAGCGTACATGATTGAAGAGGGACGTCGTCCCATTGTCGCTCACCCCATGGGTGGTGAGCTGAGGGGGAGGGGATGTGAGAGTGTGAACCTAGAGGGCGCTGGTGAGAGACCCAAAACCAGGGTTAAAAAGGTCCTCAACCACACCCATAGGTGGGGCTTCACTCTAGAGGAGTGCTGCTGGTGACCTGCAGAGAGCAGGTAACTGGGGACCAGTTAGAGACAGACAGGTGGTCTGTCCCAAGAGAACTGGGTTCCACAATGGACTTAGTTAAGCTCTAGTGTGAGCCAGATCACTAAGAAGAAACCTCAGTAAAGCTTGCCCTCAGAAGTGAGTCAGGGTTCAAGTAGTGAGGTATTGCCGTGTATGGGCTAGGCTGTTTTTAAATTTTTGTTCCTGTTATCACTTACTAGCTGAATAAAGCCATTTATTTTGGATTGCCACTACCTGTTATGCTGTTTATTTGGCACCCAGTACCACCAACACCTCTGTCAAGTCCAGGAAGCTGCCACCTTTGATGCTAAACTACCCCCAATTGTCAATATATATATACACACAGTATATATATATATATATATATATATATATATTTATTTATTTTTTTTGATTATTTATGTAGCTATTATGTAACTATTGATCCACAATACTGCCAGCCTGTTTCTGGTTTAAAATGTCAGACCAATATTAGGAGAATGTGAAGGATCTTACTTTGCCAAGCCAGCTGGCACACCTGAGAACGCCCCCTTCTTACCTTCCACTCACGCCCCGTGAGTGGACCGGGTTCATAGGATAATATGAAACAAGCTTTATAAATTTTATATATTTATTAACCCAAATGGGTCAGTACTAGGCACTAACATATACAGCAATATACATCAATGAATTATCAAGAAAATACAGGTAAAAGCAAAATACAGTACAGAAAATAAAATGGGAAATAAAAGATAGAAAACTACCAGAACAAGCTGATAGTCTGTTTCTCTAGGCCTAGCAGTTTTTGGGCCTAGGGCGCAAGCTTTAGGAGGACCTTTCATGTCCTCAGGCACATGCGGTTTTACATACCGCTAGAAAGCTGACAGCGTGCAGAATTCAGCGCACTGCCGGCTTTCCCAGTATATGCCTCGAGGCTGGAGATATCGGCGGTGTAAGTTTCATGGTTTACTGTCAGAAAGGAATGCTCCCTCTGACAGTACAGCACTATAGACGAGTACAGAGAGTGGGGGCATTCCTTACTGCCCAGCGATGACGCTCAGCTGTGAGGAACGCCCCCCCAGTACAAGTCTATGAACAAACTGTCGGGGGGGCGTTCCTCACAGCGCAGCTAGACTGTCAGGAATGCCTTTCTGACAGTAAACCGTGAAACTTACACCGCCGATATCTCCAGCCCCGGGGCACATACCGGGAAAGCCGGCAGTGCGCTGAATTCAGCATGCTGTCGGCTTTCTAGCGGTATGTAAAACTGCATGTGCCTGAGGACATGAAAGGTCCTCTTTAAGTCTGTGCAAGAGCATGTGTTCTTACAGCTTCCCAGGATAGAACTCCTCCCTTGCCTCTGGCTTGGGACAATATAACTACCTCGTCTCCTCCCTAAGTGATATCACCAGGAGGAGGATACCCGATCTCCATCCTAAAATCTCCATAACCATGTTTCATCGTGTCTCCTCGCCTGATGACCGTAGTGTCGGGCAAGAGATATGATAGGGTTTGTAGCGAGATCCCCATCGTGTAGACACCAATCCCCTTTGGGTAAGGAGATCAGTGTCTGGACCTTTTCCGGGTTTGAACAGTACCTTGTGTGGGCTTGAAACGTGTGCCTTGACTGGGTGCACCTGAGGAATTTATCAGGGCGACTGTAAGAGGTTCTTCAGGGAAGATATGGTCATAAAACCATATCCCTTTTGATCTGTGGCCTGGAGACATGGAGTCTAGGTTTTGTATATTCCGAGTTCTTTCCAGCCACATGTTTGCAGTAACCTCCTGCTGGGATAATGAGATTAACAAGGGTATGCTAATTGAGCTAGGGACAGAACAACAAAGGGCTTTACACAGTAAACTGGCCACATTCCTGGAGCCAAACTGTATAATATGAGCAAGTGATAATACAACAAAGAAATAGATAACTGGAAAATACATCTTGGGGATCTCTCATCATCACACAGAATACCGAGACAGTGGTTATATTGCCTTCATCTCTCTTACTCCTGTAACACTTGAGTAACTGTTAAACTAAAGAGGGAGTTAGGTATGTCTGAGAACTAAGACTCGTCTGGGTGTAAAGGGAATGCTTAGCAGACAGCTCCGTAAGTCAGTCTCTTCGGCCAGACATCATGACCGGGACAGGCCACATAACTCTCGCCTGATACTCGTGCTGCTTGATACCTCTGATGAGCTGAGTGCAAGACTCAACAGAAACGTGTTCTCGTTAGGTCTGTCTGGTAAGCATTCCCTTTACACACAGCCGAGTCTTAGTACTCAGACATAAGTGACCTTATCCAGATGTACAGTGGGGAAAAAAAAGTATTTAGTCAGCCACCAATTGTGCAAGTTCTCCCACTTAACCCCTTAAGGACCCAGCCCAAAAGTGCGTTAAGGACCAAGCCTTGTTTTTCAAAACTGACATGTCACTTTATATGGCAATAACTTTGAGACGTCTTAACTTATACAAGTGATTTTGAGATTGTTTTTTCATGACCTATTGTACTTCACGTTAGTAGTAAACACTAATGAATATTTTTGTATTTATTTATAAAAAAAATAGGAAATTTGATGGAAATTTGGAAAAAAATCGCAATTTTCAAAATGTGAAATGCTCTGCTTTTCAGATAGTCATACCACCCAAATACATTAATACATATTATCTACCATATCTCTGCTATATATCGGCATCATCTTTTAATCTTTCTGTAATTTATTTTAGATGTTAGAAGGCTTACAAGTGTAATAGCGATTTTGCAGATTTACAAGAAAATTTCCCAAACTAATTTTTTAGGGACTACTTCAGTTCTGAAGAGGATTATAGAGACCTATATATTAGAAACCCCCATAAATCACCACAATTTCAAAACTGCACCCCTCAAATAATTCAAAATAACATTTGGGAAGTTTGTTAACCCTTTAAGCATTTCACTGGAATTAAAACAATATGGAGGTGAAATTTAGACATTTAATTTTTTTCCCACTAATTCCTTAATTTAGCCCTAAAATTAACACATTCACAAAGGATTAAAGGAGAAAATGCATCTCACAGTTTGTTATGCAATTTCTCCCGAGAACGTAAATACCCCACAAGTGGGTGTAAACTGATGTTTGGGCCAATGGCAGCGCATGGAAGGGAAGGAGTGACACTGGGCGTCTGAAAAGAAGATTTTGCTAGAATAGTTTTCAGGTGCCATGTCTCATTTGCAAAGCCCCTAGAGTACCAATACAAAGGTAAACTCCAAAAAGTGACTCCATTTTGGAAACTACACCCCTCACAGAATTCATCAAGGGGTATAGTGAGCATTTTGACCTTTCAGCCGTTTCACAGATTTTGCTAACACTGGGATGTATAAATGAAACATTACTAAAATGTCACTTTATCCCCAAAGTTTTCATTTTCACAAGGGGTTAAAGGAGAAAAAGCACCCCACAGTTTGCAAAACAATTGCTCCTGAACATGGCAATATCTCATATGTGGTCATAATCTGCTGTATGGGTACATGGCAGGGCTCAGAATGGAAAGAGCGCTATTTGGCTTTTGGAGGGCAGATTTTGGTGGAATTGTTTTCAGGTACCATGTCGCATTTGCAGAGCCCCCAAAATACCAATACAGTGGAAACCCCCTAAAAGTGACCCCATTTTGGAAACTACACCCCTCACAGAACATATAAAGGGGTATAGTGAGCATTTTGACACTACAGCTGTTTCACAGATTTTATTAACATTGGGACATTAAAATGAAAAATTACTTTTTTTCCAATAAACCGTCAATTTAGCCCCAAATTTTTCATTTTCACAAGAGGACAAAGGAGAAAAAGATCCCCAAAGTTCTTTACACAATTTCTCCTGAACACAGAATTGCCCCATATGTGGTTGTAATCTGCTGCATGAGTACATGGCAGGGCTCAAAATGGAAAGAGTGCTATTTAGCTTTTGAAGGGCAGATTTTGCTGAAATAGTTTTCAGGTGCCATCTCACATTTGCAGAGCCCCTAAAGTACCAATACAATACAAACCTCCAAAAAGTGACCCCATTTTGAAAACTACACCCCTCATAGAATTTATCTATGTGTATAGTGAGCATTTTGACCTCACAGCTGTTTCACAGATTTTATTGACTTTGGGATGTAAAAAAGAAAAATTACTTTTTTCCAAATAAACCGTCCATTTAGCGACATATTTTTAATTTTTGCAAGTGGTTAAAGAAGAAAAAACACCCCACAGTTTGTTACACAATTTTTTCTGAACACAGAAATGCCCCATATGTGGTCGTAAACTGCTGTAGGGGTACATGGTGGGGCTCAGAATGGAAAGAGTGCTATTTGGCTTTTGGAGGGCAGATTTGGCTGGAATAGTTTTTGAGTACCATGTCGCATTTGCAGAGCCCCTAAAGTACCAATACAATGGAAACATCTCAAAAGTGACATTTTAGAAACTACACCCCTCAAGGAATGTATCAAGGCGTATTATCATTTTGAGCCTAAAAATGCTTCCCAAAAATTAATGCACAAAGTGAAAATTAAAGTTTTTAAAGAAAGATCCAAATTCAGTGCCTAATATGTTGCGGCCACTTTGTGGCATAAGAGACATGAACTCCTAAAACTATTAAGTGGGCTATCCCGGGGACAAAAAAATTTAATATGTGGGTATAAACTGCTGCTTGGGCACACAGCAGGGCTCAGAAGGGAAGGAGCACTGTGTTTTTCTAGCTTTTAGAGTATAGATTTAGAGGGATTTTCTGGTCGCCATGTTATTTTTGCAGAGCCCTGGAGGTGCCAGTAAATTGGAATTCCCCAAGAAGTGACCCCCATTTTGTAGGGACAATTTTAGGGTCTCTGCAAATGTGACATGGTGTCCAAAAAAATAACAATCTAAATATGCGCTCCAAAAGCACATAGCGCTCCTTCACATTTGTGCCCTGCTATGTGCCCAAATGGCAGTTTATGCCCACATGTATGACACTGGTGTACCCAGGACAACGTACTTAACAATGCCATATGTGGGTATAAACTGCTGTTTGGGCACAGCCGGGCACAGAAGGAAAGGAGCGCTATTTTGGTTTTTGGAGCAAAGTTTGCTTTTTGGACACCATGCCACTTTTGCAGAGCCCATGAATTGCCAGTAAAGTGGAATCCGCAGACATGTAACCCCATTTTGGAAACTACACCCTTCAAGGGATTTATCAAGTGGGGTAGCGAGCTTTATTAACCCTTAAGTGTTGCATTCTTTTAATTTCCAGAAATGAATGCGCAGCTGATAATGAAAAGTTAAAAATGAATTTCTTCCATATATATGACATTTCAGTGCCCGATATGTTGTGCCCAGCTTATGTCTGCACAGACACACACTCCAGAAACTGTTTAGCAGGGATCCCGGGCACAACAGCTTTTGGAGCGTTCATCTCTGATACAAGCTGGGCACAACATATTACACACTAAAATGACATATTCCTGGAAAAATTGTCATTTTCACCTTTCACCATCAGCTGCGTATTCATTTATGGATAATAAATTATAGCAACACTTGGTAATTAAAAATGCTCACTGTACCCCTGAATAAATTCCTTCAGGACGTAATAGTACGTCCAAGGTCGTTAAGGGGTTAAAAAGATAAGAGAGGCCTGTAATTGACATCATAGGTAGACCTCAACTATGAGAGACAAAATGAGAAAACAAATCCAGAAAATCACATTGTCTGATTTTTTTAAAGAATTTATTTGCAAATTATGGTGGAAAATAAGTATTTGGTTACCTACAAACAAACAAGATTTCTGGCTTTCATAGACCTGTAACTTCTTCTTTAAGAGGCTCCTCTGTCCTCCACTCATTACCTGTAGTAATGGCACCTGTTTGAAATTGTTATCAGTATAAAAGACACCTGTCCACAACCTCAAACAGTCACACTCCAAACTCCACTATGGTGAAGACCAAAGAGCTATGGAAGGACACCAGAAACAAAATTGTAGACGTGCACCAGGCTGGGGAGACTGAATCTGCAATAGGCAAGCAGCTTGGTGTGAAGAAATCAACTGTGGGAGCAATTATTAGAAAATGGAAGACATACAAGACCACTGATAATCTCCCTCGATCAGGGGGCTCCGCCCAAGATCTCACCCCATGGGGTCAAAGTGATCACAAGAACTGTGAGCAAAAATCCCAAAAGCACACGGGGAAACCTAGTGAATGACCTGCAGAAAGCTGGGACTAACGTAACCAAGGCTACCGTCAGTAACACACTACGCAGCCAGGGACTCAGATCCTGCTTAAGCCAGTACATATTCGGGCCCGTCTGAAGTTCGGTAGAGAGCATTTGGATGTTCCAGAAGAGTATTGGGAGAATGTCATATGGTCAGATGAAACCAAAGTAGAACTGTTTGGTAGAAACACAACTCGTAGTGTTTGGAGGAGAGTGAATGCTGAGTTGCATCCAAAGAACACCATACCTACTGTGAAGCATGCGGGTGGCAACATCATGCTTTGGGGCTGTTTCTCTGCAAAGGGACCAGGACGACTAATCCGTGTACATGAAAGAATGAATGGGGCCATGTATCGTGAGATTTTAGTGCAAACCTCCTTCCATCGGCAAGGGCATTGGAGATGAAACGTGGCTGGGTCTTTCAGCATGACAATGATCCCAAGCACACCGCCAGGGCAACGAAGGAGTGGCTTCGTAAGAAGCATTTCAAGGTCCTGGAGTGGCCTAGACAGTCTCCAGATCTCAATCCCATAGAAAACCTTTGGAGGGAGTTGAAAGTCCATGTTGTTCAGCGACAGCCCCAAAACATTACTGCTCTAGAGGAGATCTGCATGGAGGAATGGGCCAACATACCAGCAACAGTGTGTGCCAACCTCCTTGTGAAGACTTACAGAAAACGTTTGACGTCTGTCATTGCTAACAAAGGATATATAACAAAGTATTGAGATGAACTTTTGTTATTGACCAAATACTTATTTTCCACCATAATTTGCAAATAAATTCTTTAAAAATCAGACAATGTGATTTTCTGGATTTGTTTTCTCATTTTGTCTCTCATAGTTGAGGTCTACCTATGATGTCTATAACAAGCCTCTCTCATCTTTTTAAGTGGGAGAACTTGCACAATTGGTGGCTGACTAAACTTTTTTTTCCCCACCGTACTTAGACAGATCCTGTGCACTCTAACCCCCTCTTTAGCTTAACAGTTACTCAAGTGTTACAGGAGTAAGAGAGATGAAGGCAATATAACCACTGTCTCAGTATTCTTCTAATATGGGTCTGACATTTTAAACCATAAACAGGCAGGCAGTATTGTGGATCAATAGTTGGCTGCATAAATAAGCAAAAACTATTCAACATGCCATACTCCTGACTACTGGTTGAACCATTCAGTTATGGCAGTTATTATTGTGATTGAACTGCACAACACTAAGTAATTGTTACCACATGAGGAAGTGAAAGCATTGATGTTCCTTGGTGAATGGCTAAACTAGCCCTGTTGTGTTTATAAGCACCGAGCGGGTATATACAGTGGGTACGGAAAGTATTCAGACCACTTTAAATTTTTCACTCTTTGTTTCATTGCAGCCATTTGCTAAAAGCAAAAAAGTTCATTTTATTTCTCATTAATGTACACTCAGCACCCCATCTTGACAGAAAAAAAACAGAAATGTAGATATTTTTGCAAATTTATTAAAAAAGAAAAAACTGAAATATCACATGGTCATAAGTATTCAGACCCTTTGCTCAGTATTGAGTAGAAGCATCCTTTTGAGCTAGTACAGCCATGAGTCTTCTTGGGAATGATGCAACAAGTTTTTCACATCTGGATTTGGGGATCCTCTGCCATTCTATCTTGCAGATCCTCTCCAGTTGTGTCAGGTTGGATGGTGAACGTTGGTGGACAGCCATTTTCAGGTCTCTCTAGAGATGCTCAATTGGGTTGAGGTCAGGGCTCTGGCTGGGCCAGTCAAGAATGGTCACAAAGTTGTTCCGAAGCCACTCCTTTGTTATTTTAGCTGTGTGCTTAGGGTCATTGTCTTGTTGGAAGGTGAACCTTCGGCCCAGTCTGAGGTCCAGAGCACTCTGGAAGATGTTTTCTTCCAGGATATCTCTGTACTTGGCCGCATTCATCTTTCCTTCAATTGCAACCAGTCGTCCTGTCCCTGCAGCTGAAAAACACCTCCATAGCATGATGCTGCCACTACCATATTTCACTGTTGGCATTGTATTGGGCAGGTGATGAGCAGTACCTGGTTTTCTCCACACATACCACTTAGAATTAACGCCAAAAAGTTCAATCTTCGTCTCATCAGGCCAGAGAATCTTATTTCTCATAGTCTGTGAGTCCTTCTTGTCTTTTTTGGCAAACTCTATGTCTTGCACTGAGGAGAGGCTTCCTTTGGGCCACTCTGCCATAAAGCCCCGACAGGTGGAGGGCTGCAGCGATAGTTGACTTTGTGGAACTTTTTCCCATCTCCCTACTGCATATCTGGAGCTCAGCCACAGTGATCTTTGGGTTCTTCTTTACCTCTCTCACAAGGGCTCTTCTCCCACGATTGCTCAGTTTGGCTGGACGGCCAGATCTAGGAAGAGTTCTGGTCATCCCAAACTTCTTCCATTTAAGGATTATGGAGGCCACTGTGCTTTTAGGACCCTTGAGTGCTGTAGAATTCTTTTTTAAGCTTGGCCAGATCTGTGCCTTACTAAAATTCAGTCTCTGATCTCCTTGGGCAGTTCCTTTGACATCATGATTCTCATTTGCTCTGACATGCACTGTGAGCTGTGAGGTCTTATATAGACAGGTGTGTGCCTTTCCTAATCAAGTCCAATCAATTTAATTAAACACAGCTGGACTCCAATGAAGGAGTAGAACCATCTCAAGGAGGATAAGAAGGAAATGGACAGCATGTGAGTTAAATATGAGTGTCACAGCAAAGGGTCTGAATACTTATGACCATGTAATATTTCAGTTTTTCTTTTTTAATAACTTTGCAAAAATATCTACATTTCTGTTTTTTTCTGTCAAGATGGGGTGCTGAGTGTACATTAATGAGAAAAAAAATGAACTTTTTTGCTTTTAGCAAATGGCTGCAATGAAACAAAGAGTGAAAAATTTAAAGGAGTCTGAATACTTTCCGTACCCACTGTATATATATATATATATATATACACGTACAACCGCAATTCCAATGAAGTTGGGACGTTGTGTAAAACAAAAATAAAAATAGAATACTATGATTTGCAAATATATTTGCAAATATATTCAACTGAATACACTACAAAGACAAGATATTTAATGTTCAAACTGATAAACTTTATTTGTTTTTTTGTAAATATTCAGTCATTTTGAATTTGATGCCTGCAACACGTTCCAAAAAAGTTGGGACAGGGGAAACAAAAGACTGGGACAGGGGCATGTTTACCACTGTGTTACATCACCTTTCCATTTAACAAGACTCAATAAGCGTTTGGGAACTGAGGACACTAACTGTTGAAGCTTTGTAGGTGGGATTCTTTCCCATTCTTGCTTGATGTACAACTTCAGTTGCTCAACAGCCCGGGGTTCTATTGTCGTATTTTGCGCTTCATAATGCGTCACACATTTTCAATGGGAGATAGGTCTGGACTGCATTCAGGCCAATCTAGTACCCGCACTCTTTTGCTACAAAGCCACGCTTTTGTAACACATGCAGAATGTGGCTTGGCATTGTCTTTCTGAAATAAACAGGGACGTCCCTGAAAAAGACGTGGTTTGGATGGCAGCATATGGTGCTCCTAAACCTGTATGTACCATTCAGTATTAATGGTGCCTTCACAGATGTGCAAGTTAACACACCCCCATACCATCAGAGATGCTGACTTTTGAACTTTGCACTGATAACAATCTGGACAGTCCTTTTCCTCTTTGGCCCAGAGGACACAACGTCCATGATTTCCAAAAACAATTTTAAATGTAGACTTGTCAGACCACAAGACACTTTTCCACTTTGTTTCAGTCCATCCCAAATGAGCTAGGGCATAGAGAAGATGGCGGCGTTTCTGGGTGTTGTTGATATACAGTCATATGAAAAAGTTTGGGCACCCCTATTAATCTTAATCATTTTTAGTTCTAAATATTTGGGTGTTTGCAACAGCCATTTCAATTTGATATATCTAATAACTGATGGACACAGTAATATTTCAGGATTGAAATGAGGTTTATTGTACTAACAGAAAATGTACAATATGCATTAAACCAAAATTTGACCGGTGCAAAAGTATGGGCACCTCAACAGAAAAGTGACATTAATATTTAGTAGATCCTCCTTTTGCAAAAATAACAGCCTCTAGTCGCTTCCTGTAGCTTTTAATCAGTTCCTGGATCCTGGATGAAGGTATTTTTGACCATTCCTCTTTACAAAACAATTCCAGTTCAGTTAAGTTTGATGGTCGCCGAGCATGGACAGCCCGCTTCAAATTATCTCACAGATGTTCAATGATATTCAGGTCTGGGGACTGGGATGGCCATTCCAGAACATGGTAATTGTTCCTCTGCATGAATGCCTGAGTAGATTTGGAGCTGTGTTTTGGATCATTGTCTTGCTGAAATATCCATCCCCGGCGTAACTTCAAATTCGTCACTGATTCTTGTACATTATTCTCAAGAATCTGCTGATACTGAGTTGAATCCATGCGACCCTCAACTTTAACAAGATTCCCGGTGCCGGCATTGGCCACAATTTTACAGTGGGTAGCAAGTGTTTTTCTTGGAATGCTGTGCTTTTTTGAGGCCATGCATAACGCCTTTTTGTATGACCAAACAACTCAATCTTTGTTTCATTAGTCCACAGGACCTTCTTCCAAAATGAAGCTGGCTTGTCCAAATGTGCTTTTGCATACCTCAGGCGACTCTGTTTGTGGCGTGCTTTCAGAAATGGCTTCTTTCGCATCACTCTCCCATACAGCTTCTTCTTGTGCAAAGTGTGCTGTATTGTTGACCGATGCACAGTGACACCATCTGCAGCAAGATGATGCTGCAGCTCTTTGGAGGTGGTCTGTGGATTGTCCTTGACTGTTCTCACCATTCTTCTTCTCTGCCTTTCTGATATTTTTCTTGGCCTGCCACTTCTGGGCTTAACAAGAACTGTCCATGTGGTCTTCCATTTCCTTACTATGTTCCTCACAGTGGAAACTGACAGGTTAAATCTCTGAGACATCTTTTTGTATCCTTCCCCTGAACAACTATGTTGAACAATCTTTGTTTTCAGATCATTTGAGAGTTGTTTTGAGGAGCCCATGATGCCACTCTTCAGAGGAGATTCAAATAGGAGAACAACTTGCAATTGGCCACCTTAAATACCTTTTCTCATGATTGGATACACCTGGCTATGAAGTTCAAAGCTCAGTGAGGTTACAAAACCAATTTTGTGCTTCAGTAAGTCAGTAAAAAGTAGTTAGGAGTATTCAAATCAATAAAATGATAAGTGTACCCAAATTTTTGCACCGGTCAAATTTTGGTTTAATGCATATTGCACATTTTCTGTTAGTACAATAAACCTCATTTCAATCCTGAAATATTACTGTGTCCATCAGTTATTAGATATATCAAATTGAAATGGCTGTTGCAAACACCCAAATATTTAGAACTAAAAATGATTAAGATTAATAGGGGTGCCCAAACTTTTTCATATGACTGTATGGATTTTGCTTTGCATGGTAGAGTTTTAACTTGCATTTTTAGATGTAGCGACAAACTGTGTTCACTGACAATGGTTTCCTTAAGAGTCCCTGAGCAAATATTGTAAAATTCATCACAAAATGATGTCAGTTTTTAATGCAGTGCCGCCTGAGAGATCGAAGGTCACGGGCATTCAATGTTGGTTTTCCTTGCTGCTTGAAGAATTGTCCAGATTCTCTGAATCTTTTGATGATATTACGGACTGTAGATGATGAAATCCCTAAATTCCTTGCAATTGTATGTCGAGAAACATTGTTCTTAAACTGTTGGACTATTTGCTCATGCAGTTGTTCACAAAGTGGTGAACCTCGCCACATCCTTGCTTGTGAACTACTGAGCCTTTTGGGGATGCTTCCTTTATACCCAAACATGACACTCACCTGTTTCCAATTAACCTATTCACCTCTGGAATGGTCCTAACAGGTGTTTTTTGAACATTCCTCAACTTTTCCAGTCTTTTGTTGCCCCTATCCCTGCATTTTTGGAAAGTGAATATTTGCCAAAAAACAATGAGGTTTATCCGTTTATTCTCTACCATTCCCTCCACCCTTTATTTTTCATCATGTTGCTGCATTATTTAAATAATAGCGATGGTAGTTCTGACACTGTTTTTTTTATACAAAAAAAACTATATAAAAAAATGCTTAAAATAATTATATTTGGTCCTAAAACAGTGACCGGTCTAGACAAATGAATGTAAGATGTAGTGCGATGCAGTCAGACAAGAGTGAAGCAGTGAGTGGTGGTAATTCTAACATTGTGTGCTTTTAAAAAACAAAAAACAAAAACTATATTGTTAAATAATGCTTAACAGAATGAGATTTGGTATTTAAAGGGTGACCAAGCCTAATGAAAGAAAGTGCATCACAATCAGACTAGATTTAAGCAGTGAGTGATGACTATATTGCAAGAAATGGCTTAAAAATGAAATTTGGCACTCACATGGTGACCCGGCCAGTCATATTAATGTAAGACAGTGTGTTGCAGTGAGTGAAGGCAATATATAAAAAATATATTGAAAATTTTTTTTTAACAAAATGAGATTTGGCACTCAAGGTGACTTGGCAAGTCAAACTAATATAACACAGCCAAACTAGTTTGAAGCAGTGATTCACAGTGTCATTTTCAATCTACATTGCAAAAAAATACTTGATAAAATGAAATTTGGCACTGACATGTTAACCTGACCAGTCAAAGTGAAATAAGACAGTAGAAAGTTTTAGTTAGATTACAGTGGACTGTGGTGACAGCAGATCTGACACTGTGTATTTTAGGAAAATACGTTCTGTTGCAAAATAAATGTTTAACAAAGAGTGACCTGGCTACTCAAACTAATATAATACACTCAGTGGACTGTCACAGAGTATAATGGAATACTGATGAAAAAACTCTACTGCAAAAAAATGCGTAACAAAAATAGATTTGGTACTCATAGGGTGACCTTATATAATGATATGACATCATCACTGTAACCTCTCCACTTACTACTCTTAATTGACTCAGAGGCTGTTAGGTAATGATGTTATAAGCCCACATTGGTCAAACATACATGTGATCCTTCTACATCATGTTACATGAGGTGCTGGACATTTTGCAGGTTTGTCTAAGACGAATTACAAAAGTTCCCATTTCTTTAGTTTTCAATTTGGAAAACTCAGGCTGAATCCAATTCATTCAGAACTGGTTCATCATCTCTAATGGCTATTCTCCTTACATTCGACAGCAGCACAATATGGGGTATCTCTGCCCCTGTGTGTTGTTTAGGACAGGTGGAACCTTTAATTAGCACCAAAAAGGTGCCTCCTACTGGCCCTATAAGAGGGCACAAGAGACCTCCCTCCACTGTGTTTTTTTCTGTCCTGTGTAGGACAGGTGGATGGAGGTCTCTCGTGACCTCCCGTTGCTAGGGGTTTTTCCTACTCCTGGCTTACCTTTAGAGGGTACCTCGGTCCTTTCTGATGTTTCAAAAAACCTCTGGTCCTTCGGGCCTTTTTCGCTCCACAGCACAGCGTTATCCGGGGAAGGAAGCCTTTGCGCACCACCGTGGTGTACTTTCGGTTTTCTCGGGAAAAGTGCGGTAAGTTTGAAAATTTAAAATTTAAAGGCAAAATATAGAATTGATTTTTGCTGCTTGTATTTTGAGCCTCTGGCTTAGGCTTATGCTCCTCTATGTTCCATTATGACGTTTGACCTGTTTTGGTGCTGTATGAATGTTTTCTTTGTTTGGCTCCTCCCCTCACTGCTGGATTACATTTAAAAAGTCCTCAGTCCTTTACTTGTTGAGCTCGTGGTTTCTAGCTCCTCTGCTGCAGTTTGCGGTTTCTGTTTTTTTTTCTTGATGGGGTTTTTTTTCTCTTCAAGTGACCGATTTAAAAAGTAAGGTACCCCTTGGTTTTTTTCTTCTTGTGCGATGCTTGGCAATCTTCCATTCTTCATTGTCATGTGGCTTTTTGATGTCATCTTCTGCATCAGGTAGGGCTTAGGAGGAAAAAGTCCTCTAAACATGAACACCTAACGTGTTTGGATTGCAATACCCCTTTACCTGATGGCTATGATTTTACCTGCTGTCGCCAATGTCGCGGTCCTCTGCCGGAAGAACCTTCCATAAGAGAGGTTGTCACTTGGGTAAAGGACTATATGGAGGAGTCTCTTAAGGAGATTCGTTCTTCCATCGCCCAGATTGCCAAGAGACCGCAGGTTGAGACACAATCTTCCTTACGGATCTCTGATGAAGATTATCAGATAGTGGACGAGACACTCTCATCTGACGATTCCACTGAAGATCCCAGCAGGCCGTGCTTCCCACTCAAAAAATTAAGCCGGCTGCTGAAGTTCATCCGGTCAAAGCCTCCACGGGGAAGCCTCCACGTCCACCTATAGACCTATGGACCAGACATTACAAATATTAATGTCCTCAGAGTGGATATGTCCTGAAAAACCTCTTGTGGTTCCTAGGAGGTTCAGCGCTTTATTCCCAGTTGCTCAATGGGATAAATGGGGTCCTCCTCCCAAGGTGGATATGGCGGTGGCCAAATTGTCCCGCCGCACTAAGGTACCATCAGATGATGGAGCAAATTTGCACGACGCCATCGACAAGCACATCGACAATACCTTCAAGAAGGCTTATTCAGCTGCCTCGCTCCAGACCGCTGTGGCGGTTGCGTCTTGTGAAGTGTCAGCCAAATTATGCACTGACATGGTCCACCTCGAAAGGGACATTGACTCTGGAGTCTCCAGAGATGAGCTGCTAGAGTTTCTAGGCTCGGTTTCCCTGGCAGCTGAATATTTAGCTGAAGCCTCCCACCATCAATTAAGGCTGGCGGCCAAATCCCTGGCACTTACCAAGAAGACTGCAGCAGGAAGACCTCTATGGTTAAAACCTTGGAGAGCTGATTTCCCCTCAAAATATAATTTGTGCGCATTGCCCTTTGAGCCAGGTAGAGTCTTTGGCAGTGCCCTAGACGAGATCCTAGAGAGCTTGGCCGACAGGAAGGGTAAAACTTTACCCCAGGCCTTCAGAGGTAGGTCTGACTCTGGCCGTGGTAGAGGCTATCTGCCTCGTCGTGGACGGCAGTCCCAGAGGCTCTAGATATTCCTCTAGAGGTGCCGGCCGGAGATTCCCGAAGTCTGATAATAAAAAGAGAAGCCTAGCTTTTGACATCAGAAGCAGTCTTCCTGTGGCCGAGATTCCTGTTGGAGGTCGTCTCTCCCACTTTCTCAACTGCTGGCAGGAAAAAATTCGAGACCCATGGGTCCGATAGGTAATCCAAAGAGGTTATGCAATCGAATTCCTCCATCCTCCTTAGGATCGGTTTGTGTTAACTCGCAGCCTGACTACAATGCAGCAGACTACATTGGAATGCTCCATCCGAGAGTACATTCACAAGGGAGCCCTGGTGGAAGTCCCTTCTCTAGAAGAAGGATCCGGTGTCTATTATCCCGTCTCCCTGGTGCCAAAACCGGCAGACAAGTGGAGATTGATCATAGACTTAAGGTACCTCAACTGCTTCATCAAAAAGAAGCGCTTCCGTAGGGAAACCATAAAGTCTGTCACCACCTTTCTCCTCCAAGGCGATGTTTTTTGTGACTTTGGATATAAAAGATGTCTATTTGCATATTCCTATTTACCTCCACAGGTAAGGATTGCAGTAGAAGTTTCCGGCCACAGGAAGCACTTTCAATTCACAGCACTACCCTTCGGGATCTCCTCTGCTCCCCACATCTTTACAAAGGTAATGGCCCCCATAACGGCTGCTCTCAGGCTTCAGGGGATATTCTTGGTGCCTTATCTAGACGACTGGTTGTTAAAGGCCCAGTCAGAGTCTGTTCTGCTCCAGTACCTACAGACAGCCGTTTCCCTGCTTCAGAGTCAGGGATGGCTTATAAACTGGGAGAAGTCAAAAACGATCCCTTCAACCCGAAGGAAGTTCCTCCGCTACTTCCTAGATTCAGTCCGCCTGCAAATCTCCTTGACACCAGCAAGGAAGGAGAAGCTGGTTGTGGCAGTCCGACACCTCTTCAAAAAGCCGATAGCCTCCATCAGAACATTGATGAAGATCCTGGGCTTGATGTCTTCCTCAGTGGAGGCAGTCCCAGGGGCCTTGTGTCACTTACGTCCCCTCCAGAGAGAATTACTAGAGGCTTGGGATCACACCCTTCTTACACTCAGCAAGAAGATTCAACTCTCCCCCAGGACCCGTTTTACTCTCAACTGGTGGTTACACCTGAAAGACGGAAGGTCCACGGTCCAACCCCCTTGGACCCTGTTGACTACAGATGCATCCCTCTTGGGATGGGGAGCCCATTTGGATGAAAACTCCATAAAGGGAGTCTGGAGCACTCCAGAAAGAAGGACCTCGTCCAACTGGAAGGAGCTCAGAGCTGTATATCGTGCCTTACTCCATTTCTCGCCTCTTCTCAAGGGAAGAGCAGTCAAAGATCCAGTCAGACAACATGACCACAGTGCTGTACGTAAACAGACAGGGAGGCACCAGATCACCAACCCTCCTCAGGGAGGCAGATCTAATATTTACATGGGCAGAGAAAAATTTAACCCATTTATCCGCAGTTCACATCAAGGGCTCCCTGAACATAGTAGCGGATCGGTTGAGTCGGGGTCATGCCGTATCAGGAGAATGGTCACTCAATCCAGAAGTCTTTCATCAGATTACCCTGAAGTGGGGTCTTCCAGAAATAGACCTCATGGCAACCCGACTCAACGCCAAGGTGGAGACGTTCTGTTCCCTTTACCAGGAGGACAACCCCTTGGCAGTGGATGCCCTGTCCATCCCTTGGAGGTCCAGGCTGGCATACATCTTCCCTCCAATTCCAATGATACCGAAGGTATTGATGAAAATCAGAGAGGACCAAGTCTCTGTGATAGCCATCATTCCATTCTGGCCAAAAAGAGCTTGGTTTTCCCAACTCATGGAGATGAGTCGAGGGATATATTGGAGGCTTCTCCCCATCCAGAACCTGGTTTTCCCAAGGATCTCTGAAGTGCCAGGATCTCTGGAGATTCAACCTGACAGCCTGGAGGTTGAGCAGTCCCTACAGCAGGATAGAGGACTGTCAGAGGCCGTCCTGAAGACCCTTTCTTATGCAAGAGCAGACTCTGCCAATAAGAACTACCAGAGGACAGCCAAGATTTTCATGGAGTGGTGCTCCAAGAAGGGTAATAATAATCTAGAACCTTCTCCTTCTACGGCTGATATTTTAAATTTTCTTCAGGACAGTTTGGATAAGGGCCTTGCCCCTGCCACTTTGAAAGTGCAGATTGCGGCCCTCTCCACTCATTTGAACAGACGTCTGTCTCAGGATCCTCTGGTTGCAAGGTTCCTTAAAGGGGCAATGAGGCTAAAGCCTCGGTATCATCTCCAGTTCCCCAGTGGGACCTTGCGGTAGTCCTTGCAGGCCTGTGCGGTCCTCCATTTGAACCCTTGGAGACTACGGAGCTAAAATATTTAGCTTACAAAACCACTTTTTTGCTGGCTATTATATCTGCCAAAAGAGTAGGGGAACTCCAGGCCCTCTCTTCTAGAGAACCGTACATTTTGTGTTTTGCAGATAGGGTGCACCTTAGGTTTTTGCCTGGGTTTAACCCTAAGGTCCCCTCATGCTATAATAGCATTCAGCTAAATTCGTTACCTGTGTTCTTGCCCCACTCCAAACTCTGAGGAGGAAGAAAAGCTCCACACCTTAGATGTGGTAAGGTGTCTGCGGATTTACCTATCCCACACTCAACCGCTTAGGAAGGCCGAAAACCTACTAATCAATATGTAGGGTAAAAACAGAGGCCTCAAGGCTTCCAAGCCTACTCTATCCACATGGATCAAGGAGACAATTAAGTCTTCCTTTCTTATTCAGGAGTTACTCCCTCCAGAGTATCGGTCCTTACCATTGGACCAGATTTGTGCTGCTGCATCATGGTCATCTCATTTGACCTTTGTTAAACATTATCGTTTAGATGTCCGCAGTTCCCAGACAATTGCCTTTGGTCAGACAGTCCTTGACGTTGTAAGGCGAGGAAACCCTCCCTAGGGGAATTACTTGCTATCTCCCCTTATTGTGCTGCTGTCGGACGTAAGGGGAATCGTTGATTGTAATGCCAATCTGTATTCCCTTAGTCCTGACAGCAGCACAAGGCTTCCCTCCCTAGAAGCTTGTGTCCTTTTACTTTATAATTTACACAGTGGAGGGAGGTCTCTTGTGCCCTCTTATAGGGCCAGTAGGAGGCACATTTTTGGTGCTAATTAAAGGTTCCACCTGTCCTAAACAACACACAGGGGCAGAGATACCCCATATTGTGCTGCTGTCAGGACTAAGGGAATACAGATTGACATTACAATCAACGATAATACTGGATACCATGTCATGGAAAAGAGTGGTTTCTGAAAGATAGCAACCATGTTTACTCAATCCCACACAAAGCCTTTAACTATTCATCAGACACAAAGAGGCTTATTGCCAATACAAGTTATTCATGGTAACTTAAAACTAAAGAATATTTTGATACTTTAGTTTTCCCTGTAGGAAATATCTCATTGTCTACATAGTCTCATTCTGTATTCATATTAAATCCCTAGGAGATCATGTATAACCATTTACTTTTTCAGCTAAACAAAACAGTCTGTGCTTTGCCTCAATTTCCTTGCTCCCCCAGGTAAGAAATACCAGTAATATTTTCAGATCATCACTTTGTGATTTATCGTACTTCTACACTTTTCTATGCACATGGTAAAATGTTCTTCAAATGCCTAGCTTCCAACCCATGTAAGAAATACAGCATAAATACTTTATCTATTCTACAATATCTTATATAATCTACAAATTTTTAATAAGTAAATTAAAACATGTTTGGTCAGTTGCAACCCAAATGCCTGAAGTATTATTTTCAGAACAAGGAAATCTCTTTCTAAACTCCAACAATGACATGGCTTGTTTAAGAATCATTCATTTTTACTATAATTGCTGGGAAATGACAATAACTGTGTCTACTGCGCCTATTGTAACAACACATGGTCAAGATGATTCTAACTCCAAATTAAAAGAGAACAAAATATTTTTAAAACAAGTAAATGAATAACTGTCTTCTGTTTAACCACTTCAGTACCGGGCCAATTTCTGGTCCAGGACCAGACACATTTTCGGGTTTTTTGTATGTGTGGTTTTGAGGGCTATAACATTTTTATCATTTGCGTTATTCAACTAATTTCTGCATCATTTTCAGTGACACATAGGGCTTTATTTTTATTTTTTTTATTTTTGCATGTTTTTTTTTATATCTTGGAAAATATAAACAAAAGGGAGGGAAAATGTGTCTGTTTTTCACTTTTTTTTTTTTTTTTATTTAATAGCACAAAGTGCTCTTAAAAAAGCTTTTTAAAATAGTTTTTTCTCTCCGTAATTTTTATTTTGTATTGTGTCGTCGGGGTGGCGCTGAAACCTGTAATAAGGGCGTGTTATTGGTGTATTATTTTATTCATTTTTTTAATTATTTTACTTAATTTTTTTTTTTTTTTACTTTTCTGTTGATTATATTTATTTATTTTTTTACATTGTGTCCCCATAAGGTCATAATAGACCTTTGGGGACATCTGATACTTTTTTTTTTTTTTGTGGTGGAGGCTAATTTCCCCTGTAACTGGGGCTGATACATTAAAAAAATTAACAGGTATAACAACAGCAAAGAATCATACATCAAATTATGATAGTTGCAACATGTCATAAGTAGAAATGGGCGAACCTCTCAAGATTTGTTTCCTGTTCGTCAACTCAGATCCCTGGTTCATTACAGGATGAACAAGTTCCATACGTACCACACTTTAAATTGGCTTAAAACATAGTCCACTCTACTCTTAGGACTCCTAGAAACCTATCTATCCAATTTCTAGCTCTCTAAAGAAAACATAGCCGAAGTTATTAGAGATGAGCGAAGTTTTAAAAAATTTGATTCAGCAACTTCGCCAAATTTTCCGATATGATTCTCTTCGATCCGAATTAATTTGCGACAAATAAACAGCTATTTCCTGTCTGCAGAGAGCCGGGGTGGGTGGGAAAATGGCGGAAGCCCTTGGATGCCGAGGTCATGTCTCTCTCTCTCTCTCTCTCCAGCATGGATAACTTTTATTCATGTGGAAGGATCTGCTAACAAGCAAAGACACGCCTACCCAATCACATCACTAGAGAATATCTTGTGACCGTCTGATGTCACAAAGGTCCTTACTAAATATTCGTTACCGCGAAGCATCAGGAAATACAGATTCCATGCGAATCAAAGATTTCCTGAAATTCGGATCGAACTCCACTTCTGCAGCTTCGATTCAATCCTCTCTAGAAGTTATGTCAAAGTGAATATGACATGTATATCTATGGAAAAACGAATGGTAAGCAGAAGATACAAACTCAGAGTATAACCATACACTGTGCTGCCACTCACTTTTACGCATTTAACATTTAAATGCTCCAAAAATTATCCATTTATTAGGGAAATGTGCCTGCAGTGTTTTTTTTTTGTTTGTTTTTTTTTAGACACATGGCGGTTATATTGCAGAAAGCAATTATTTTGTAGAAAAATTAGCCTGTCTTGATGGCTACAAGGGCTTATTGCTATTTGGGAGACAAATGTGTGGCCACTTGTGATGAAGAATTGGCTTTTCAGAAAAAAAAGCAGCCAAAACATTATCCTGTGACGAGAGCAGATGTGAAATCAATTTTTTTTTATACCAACACTGTGGTAATGGCACCAAAAGTGTGACAGTGAACCAGGCCGCAGGACATGTATACCTGAGTGGCAGTAGCTGTGGCAACATGTGTGGCAGGGAATAATATGATGGAGCAGGCCACAGGACATGTCTGCCTGAGTGGTGGCAGTGGTGGTAGGACCTAGGAAGCTGTGGAAACGTGTGGAAGTGCAGTAGGGCATAATATGATGGAGCAGGCTGCAGGACATGTCTGAGTGGTGGCAGTGATATTAGGAACTAGGCAATTGTGGCAATATGTGTGGCAGTGCAGCAGGGCATAATATGATGGACCAGGCCACAGGACATGTATGACTGAGTGGTGGCAGTCGTGGTAGCTATTTAGAAGTAGCAGCAGCCAACATCAGCAGCAGTACAGTAAATTGAAGATGATGATAAAGGGAGACAGTAATACCATCCTTACGAATCCATAAGGATGACTGAGAAGCCTGACTCAAGATCACATCACTCTCAGATACAATATTCTCCTGTGCCTGAGATGAGCGAGCTAAATAATCTTCATCAACATTCTCAGGAACACCAAATCAGCAATGCAGAAAACGTTTAAAACTTAACCTTTAATAAATAAATACAACTAAAAAAGTGGCGCCAGTGCAAAATAGTGAATATAAAATCCTGTTATACACCCTGTTAAGAGCATCCTTTCTGTCACAGACTTTTAAAGGCCCTCTTACCTCTAATTCCGGTTCCGGCATCCTTGTTGCTCACTAACCGGAGTAAAAAGCTAGTATGTAGAGTCTTGGCAACCACGAAGCTAGTGCGTCACTTCCGGGTGCCACCTACTGGTCTGCCCCTCAGCCTATGATGCTGCTATTTTACTAAGCGTCTGGCCATGTTCAATGAACAGCGCACTTATCTAGCCCTTCGGCACATCATTGAGTGGTCAGGGTCATCGGGCCCCCATTACGGAGAATTACGGACCCTCCCCGCCATCAAAGCACATGATAGGCATACTTACCCATAGCCCTTTCCAGGAGACAGGGCTGGAGGCCTGGTATATCCTCTGCTATCCGCCTCACCCCCGGAGAGCTGCCAACTGAGCATCTTATGGGAAGATGAAGGCGCACTAGACCTCTCGACCCTTTCTCCAACCCCTACAACGCTGTAGAGGGATAGGGTAAAGATTCTAAGCCCATACATTAATATTGATTATGGACTTTGGTAGCCCTTGTGGACATGTTTGGATCCCCTGAGGAGTCAGGCTACACAGCCGATGAAACATGTTTCTGATGAAAAGCATGTGATTTACAGGATGTACAACATTTACAGTAGCTGTCATCGGGAGTGGTGAGATTAAGCCAAATATTTTTGTTCCCCTATTGCTCTAATGTGTGTATTTATAATATTTTGTGATACAGAGTATCGCTGAATCTACTATGTGACTATTAAATCTTCAAAATTCAGTACAAGCAAAACTCAAGGTTTATACTCTCATTCCCTTTAGTAAATGTGATGCAAAATGATTCAGGAATTATCTAGTCCTATAGATCCAGAATAGTAGGGTTTTTATATTTACTATTTTGCTCTGGCACCGCTTATTTATTTATCAAAAGTTAAATTTTAAACATTTTCCACATTGCTGATTTGGTGTTTTGATAGCAATGGTAAAGGCCGTAAATAACTAGCTGACTTTTCTGATTAACATTCTCAGGAAGTACAACAATCTTGCGGTTACTGGAGATGCCAGAAAAAAACAGTAGTGATGCTCTTGCCACCTACATTCTTATTGTTATTAGTACTTGCACAAGTGTTTCCTCCTCCCCCTTCTTTTGTCGGTCGCCTAACCTGTTTTTTCACTCATTTTTTAATGCATACAGTGCTTAATTATTGACCACAAAAACACTGAAATAATGGAGATTCTTTTTTAACATTAGCGAAGGATGCACTACTAGTAGTACCCTGGCCACCACTACTACTGTGCTGTACTACTGTGTGTGACGTATATCTAGAATTACATAAGCACATGCAGTGCACTTGCACATATAGAGAGGCTTAAAATATTTCTTTCAGATTTACAACTATGCTAGAAAGAATATGTTATGTGTATAGAGAAGAGATAAAATTGTTCTATTACCAGTACTGTCAGACAGTATACAGGTGCATCTCAATAAATTAGAATATCTTAGAAAAATATCTTTATTTCTTTCAGTAATTAAATAAAAAAAGTGACCTCCTATATTTTCTAGATTCTTTACACACAGAGTGTTCTATTTCAAGTGTTTTATTTCTGTAAATGTTGATTATGGATTACAGGTAATGAAAACCCAAATCTAAGAAAATTTGAATACTGGAAAAAAGTTCAGTATTGTAAATTCAGTGTGTCACCTGCCAAGGTTTCCTAAGCCATTAAATGGTCCCTCAGTCTGGTTCAGTAGGACACACAATCATAGAAGACTGCTGATTATTAATTGAATTACTGAATTACTGGATTGAATGAACGTTTCAAAAATATTCTATTTATTGAGATGCACCGGTAGATTATTGCCTGGCAATGAAAGGGAAATTTAAACTAGATGTGCCTGTTAGGAGACAGAGTTTGTCCTCTGTTGGTGGTAATGAATATCAAAAGAAAACTTCAAAGTGACAGCTCTCCAGCCTTTTCCAAATATCTATAGGGGGTGTATTCACAGGGAACATGTGTAGTAATAATGAGGCAGGCATCATAGGGGAGGGAAAAGGGGCCAATTTGAGTGGGAATGCTGCCAGACTTCATATATAGTGGTCAGCATTCGGTTAAAATGTTTCAGAGTGTGGAGGCATTTTTTGGGGTGCAGAGATCCCAAAAATTCCAAGTTTGGACCATTGGACTCAATGATAAATCTGGTGATGGCCAGGTCTTTACTGTGTGGTCAGTTCTACCCATTGGTGTATCTGTGTAAGTGAGTAATATATCTGTACATTTGGTAGACCAATGCCTCCAATTTGCTTGGTCCTGGTAAGTATTGAGTGAGTTAATCGAGGATGTTTCGTTTCCACACAAATTCGGAAGAAAACTTTGGGGAGAAAAATTGGTACCATCTGCATTATATACAATATTTTTGGCAGTATATACGTCTTCATTAAATTTATACACCCCATCCAGGAGAGCAATAGGATATCATAATCTTTTAGGAGGTCTCTAATTTTTGGGATCAAAGAGATACAATTTACTTTATACAAATCATTTACGTCCGAGGACAGGTGATGCTGAGATATTTTATTGTACCTTTGGACCAAATTAAGGGGGAGGTGTCTTTGAGGCTGTCAATTGATCTTTTCCATAGCATGACACTTAAAATTTTGGAGTTATTAAAATTAACTTTAAAGTTTGACAGCACTCCAAAATGTCCAAGGTGGTATGTTAAACATGGAAGACCATTCCCCTGGTTTGTTATCAAGAACAGCAAGTTGTCTGCAAAGCCTGTGGTCTGTAGTTTCTCGCTACCAACTTGAAAACCCTTAATGGTGTCATCTTGCCTAATACTCTGCAAAAGAGATTGGCAAGAAGCAGAGGTTGTGCAAATCCAAGTAAAAGTCTAGGAAGGCCAATGCTATCTCCGGGGTGGAAGTCAGGACATCTCCCTGAGTGTCTTTGTTCTGATGGATATAGAATTTTTTCTGTTTTTTTGATGAGGGTGTCATCAGCTGGCCACCTTTTTTGCCATGGACATATATTTTTTGTTTATAATAGAGATGTGATGTAGTTAATTTTTCATTTAGAAGCGTCTTTGAGCATTCCCGTAATTGTGTGAGCTCATGTTGGACTAGAATCTCAATCTGCAAAAGAGAGTCTATTTCCTTCTGCCTGTCTTTTTTCAATTTGGCCCCTAGTGAAATGAAAATTCCCCTGATGTACAATTTTTGGGTTTTCCATAGGATTGGGGGTGGTGTCAAGTGTATTTTTTAAAAAAAGAATTGGAGATCATCTTGGAACGTTTCACATCAGTATCATCTAGAATTGTTTCATTGAAAAGCCACTGCTATTTGCGTGGTGATAATTACTGCGGATTTAGGGTGTGAGGGTACAAGGTGCTTGGTCAGAAATAGCAATGCTGCTGATGTGCGCCTTGATAGTGGCTGCCAGCAAGAAAGAGGACAATAAAATATAAACAAGCCTCTGATATGAACAATGAGCTGGTGAGCTTCTTCTTTGGGTGTGGAGGCATTGCTAGGAATCTATTAAACTCACGTCTTGCAACTTGAGGTAAAGCTTTTGAATGATTTCTTGAGAAATATTGGATGTCCTAGATGATGAGTCCAGGAGGGGATCTAACCCCTCAGCAAAGAGTTTCAACTCATCCAATCTGTGAAGTATCCAAGATACTTGATTTATGTTAGGCACATAGATGTTTGCTAGGGTGAAGGTAGTGTCATCCATTTTTCACTTCAGGAACAGCAACTTAAAGAGAACCTTTCATGTCCTTATGAATGTGTGGTTTTATATATCGCTAGAAAGCTGACAGTGCGCTGAATTCAGTGCACTGTTGGCTTTCCTGGTATGTGCCCTGAGGGTGGAGATATCGGTGCCAAAATTAACGAAAATGCCGAAATAATTATCTCCCCACTGTCAGAAGGGCGGGTCTTACAGCCTAGCATCATCGCTGTGAGGAACGCCCCCTCTGACTGTACTCTAACATAGCCTTGTAATATTGAGGATCTGTTACATCCAACAGAGGGTGCATGAGCTTCCCAGCTCCTTTTCCCATAATGCCTTGTGATATGTAGATGCTTAGTAAAGGGCAAAACGCAATTCAAAACTCTACACACCTTCACTGGTGCTCTCCTCAAGGAGAGATGTTCCCGTCCCTAAGCCACTCATTGCCTCCCACAAAGCCAGCCAGTTCACTTTGCTCTGCACTGATGAGAGACAAAATTCCTGAAACGGCGCTGTATGCAGATAAGTGAAATTGGCTTGGCTAAAATCCCATTTGCTGTCTCAAGACTCAGTGAGTCAAAAGCAAATTGAGGATCTGTTATATCCAACAGAGGGCACATGAGCTTCCCAGCTCCTTTTCCCATAATGCCTTGTGATATGTAGATGCTTAGTAGAGGGAAAAAGGCAATTCAAAACTCTACACACCTTCACTGGTGCTCTCCTCAAGGAGAGATGTTCCCATCCCTAAGCCACTCATTGCCTCCCACAAAGCCAGCCAGTTCACTTTGCTCTGCACTGATGAGAGACAAAATTCCTGAAACGGCACTGTATGCAGATAAGTGAAATTGGCTTGGCTAAAATCCCATTTGCTGTCTCAAGACTCAGTGAGTCAAAAGCAAATTGAAGATGTTACATCCAACAGAGGGCGCATGAGCTTCCCAGCTCCTTTTCCCATAATGCCTTGTGATATACTGTATAGCCTTGTAATGTCAGAGGGGGCATTCCTTACAGCCCAGCGAGGATGGTGAGCTGTGAGGAATACGCCCCCAGTACAAATCTATAGACGCTAGGCTGTGAGGAATGCCCTTCTGACAGTGGGGAGATATCGGTGCCAAAATTAACGGCACCAATATCTCAACCACCGGGGCACATACCAGGAATTCAGCACACTGTCAGCTTTCTAGCGGTATATAAAACCGCACATTCATGAGGACCTGAAATGGGAAAGAATGGTGCAAGGCAATAGATACACCTTGTGATGAGGAAGAGGTGCTGGTAATGTGGAACCACAGTAAAATATTATTTCAAATTAGTTTGAAATGTGTTTAATGAAGAAATAAAATTACTGTCTTTTTTAAACAGCAAGGTTACATGATGCCATTTATTTGGTGGGTTATAACCCTTTATCAGACGTATTAATAGGTAATTTGGGGCAGCCATCCTAGACGGGCCCGTAGGTAGGCAAACTATAGAGAGGTAGTTTGGACATATAGAGCCTACCAGGTTATACAGCACAGGAGTCTCAGCTAACCAGTCAAGTGTGTGTGAAATTCTGTGTGGTTATTTTACCATGGTCTTAGTAAGGTATGTTTTTGCTGAACTGGTATTGGGTCGTCCTTCTCGTCTGACTTGGCTGTATTCTGGGGAGCCCACCTCTGTCACGGCTTACAGTAGTTAAACTCCTGACATCTTTAATCAGAGCTAGCCCACAAGGAGATAGCCAGGCATACTTTACTAGTTCCTCTAGTAGGGGTTTCAGTAAGTGCCTTTTAGCAATTATCATTGGAGAAACAGTGGGTACGGAAAGTATTCAGGCCCCTTTAAATTTTTCACTCTTTGTTTCATTGCAGCCATTTGCTAAAAGCAAAAAAGTTCATTTTATTTCTCATTAATGTACACTCAACACCCCATCTTGACAGAAAAAAACAGAAATGTAGATATTTATTAAAATTTATTAAAAAAGAAAAACTGAAATATCACATGGTCATAAGTATTCAGACCCTTTGCTGTGACACTCATATTTAACTCACATGATGTCCATTTCCTTCTGATCCTCCTTGAGATGGTTTTACTCCTTCATTGGAGTCCAGCTGTGTTTAATTAAATTGATTGGACTTGATTAGGAAAGGCACACACCTGTCTATATAAGACCTCACAGCTCACAGTGCATGTCAGAGCAAATGAGAATCATGATGTCAAAGAAACTGCCCAAGGAGCTCAAAGACAGAATTGTGGCAAGGCACAGATCTGGCCAAGGTTACAAAACAATTTCTGCAGCACTCAAGGTTCCTAAGAGCACAGTGGCCTCCATAATTCTTAAATGGAAGGAGTTTGGGACGATCAGAACCCTTCCTAGACCTGACCGTCCAGCCAAACTGAGCAATCATGGGAGAAGAACCATGGTGAGAGAGGTAAAGAAGAATCCAAAGATCACTGTGGCTGAGCTCCAGAGGTGCAATAGGGAGATGGGAGAAAGTTCCACAAAGTCAACTATCACTGCAGCCCTCCACCAGTCGGGGCTTTATGGCAGAGTGGCCGGAAAGAAGCCTCTTCTCAGTACAAGACATATGAAAGCCCGCATAGAGTTTGCCAAAAAACACATGAAGGACTCCCAGACTATGAGAAATAAGATTCTCTAGTCTGATGAGACGAAGATTGAACTTTTTGGCATTAATTCTAAGCGGCATGTGTGGAGAAAACCAGGCACTGATCATCACCTGCCCAATATAATCCCAACAGTGAAACATGGTGGTGGCAGCATCATGCTATGGGGGTGTTTTTCAGCTGCAGGGACAGGATGACTGGTTGCAATTGAAGGATAGATGAATGCGGCCAAGTACAGAGATATACTGGAAGAAAACCTCTTCCAGAGTACTCTGGACCTTAGAATGGGCTGAAGGTTCACCTTCCAACAAGACAATGACCCTAAGCACACAGCTAAAATAAAGGAGTAGCTTCAGAACAACTCTGTGACCATTCTTGACTGGCCCAGCCAGAGCCCTGACCTCAACCCAATTGAGCATCTCTGGAGAGACCTGAAAATGGCTGTCCACCAACGTTCACCATCCAACCTGACGGAACTGGAGAGGATTTGCAAGGAAGAATGGCAGAGGATCCCCAAATCCAGATGTGAAAAACTTGCCGCATCATTCCCAAGAAGACTCTTGGCTGCACTAGCTCAAAAGGGTGCTTCTACTTAATACTGAGCAAAGAGTCTGAATACTTATGACCATGTGATATTTCAGTTTTTCTTTTTTAATAAATTTTAAAAAATATCTACGTTTCTGTTTTTTTTTTCTGTCAAGATGGGGTGCTGAGTGTACATTAATGAGAAATAAAATGAACTTTTTTGCTTTTAGCAAATGGCTGCAATGAAACAAAGAGTGAAAAAATTAAAGGGGTCTGAATACTTTCTATACCCACTGTATGTCCTGATACCTACGATAGATTGTGCACTCTTCTTACGGATAAATTTCTGGAAGTCCCTCATCTGTTCTGTCACTCTAGGGTAGTATGCTAGTCAGGTGATCTGCTGACTCCTATCTTCATCATATTCAGATGAGTAGGATTGCTGTGGGACACTCTGAGTACTTGAGACACAGTGCTACAGAGTCATGCGTCCGTCTCGCTCCTTGGCTTGGCTCTGCCACTTGTAAACAATATTGTTTTGACAGACAACCCCTTTAATGGGAATATGATATTATCTCCTATGCTACATGTCTGAGGGCATCATATCATAACAGAAAAACACAGAGCTCATGAGTATAGTTTTCTATCATTTTAATTCAAAATTTCAAGTCAAAAGTTGTTGACAATAGGTTGACACCTGCATTCAGCTTTCTGTTCCCCGGGTCCGCTTGGGGACCAGAGAAACGGAACCTTAATCTGCTTAAAAAGCGGTTACCCGCGGACCCCATAGACTATAATGGGATCCGCCGGGTTCCCGACCTATTTACGCCCAAAAAGCGGAATAAGGAATGGAATTCCCCCTTCCCTAACTTTTACATACCAGTACAAGAATGCACAGGACACAAAAGGATTGCCCTTAACAAATACCTAGGATGTCTAAGACTGAAAAAAGCAAGAAACAAGAATACCCAGCTAGGCCTAGTTTAGCCTAGTTAGAGGCACACTGGGCGCCCTAAAGACTGGGCAATCCAGACAAAAATGGCAGACTAATAGCAATAATTGAACTGAAATAAAAAAAAACAAAAAACTGTTGGATCTCATTTATCAAAACTATCTAACAGGAGTAGAGGCGTGGTTTGAGTCACTGTAGAGTACTGTACATGCACCTAGTGAGAGCTCAGTTCTAAGCCCACTGTTATAAGGGAATCTTTCACCACTACCATGGGGCAAACATGCTCCAGGGGAGCATCACAAACCTTGCAAAAGACCACAGCATCAGCAGTTACCATCTCTAACTTTTTTTAGACACTGCAGGAGACACAACAGTCATCAGACAGTGACTCCAGCCTGTGGGAGCCAGCCCCATGTTCCCAAGCGGCTCGACTCATTTATTGACGCCTGGAGTCAGACAGTCCGCGGTATCACTACTGGAAGCCTTGGCCATTCTGGGTAAGTTTCTTGCCTAGTAGTGCTTCTCCCACTCCATCTGATACCCAGTAGACCAGCTTGCAGGAGATCTTACACAGGCTTGGCGAAATGAACTGCAGAAGGTGAAGACAATCCAGAGTGGATGAACTGGAATCTTTTAAATCCTCGGTTCTATCTTCTATACAAAAGCTCAAAACTACTACTGAGACCCATTACCAGAGACAACTTCACTTAGCATCACAGTTGGATGATTTAGAGAATAGAAATTTAGAGAGATTAAAGAGCTCCTGGAAACCTCTCCAACTATAGACCTTCTTCCTATATTAACAGGAATCTTTTATACTTTCTTGGAGAGACACGTGGACACTCACATTGAAATCGACCAAGCTCACCAGGCACTTAGAGTCAGAAAAAAAGATTCCCACAGATCCGTGAGATGTAATTTGTAGCATCCATTACTATACTGTACTCTGAAGGAGAAAATAATGCAGAGAGCCAGACAGCACCCGGAGTTACACTTCGATGGTGCTTAAATAGTTTTCTTCCCTTACCTGTTGAGGAGGACCTTGAGACAACGAGTGGCCCTTTGCCCACACCTGTCACTTCTTCAGTCAGCTAACAACTCCTATAGATGGGGGTTCCCATTTGCACTACAGGTCCACTTGAAGGATGGCATGATCACTTTATCCAACCCAAAAGAACTTCTGTCTTTCTTACAAACCTTGGATTTACCTCTGGTACAACTACCAGAGTGGCAATCTCTGCTTACTAATCCACTTCAGTCCATGCGGCCCTCCTCCTCTTTATGGAACCTAGAGGACAATCGTTGCCCCCGCTCCCCTCCGCCACAATGTCTGTATCGCAGAAAACGTCCATTCTTGGGAAGAGACACCCCAGCTTCAGGAATTACTCAACATTGAAGATGCTAAACTGAGTCTTCACAAAAGCGTTCAAAATGTTGGTTTATATATATATGCTTCACAGCTTATACCATTGCCTAGTTAAGAAACTTCCCCCTGAAATTAAATATCCCCATATTCCCCACTTGAATAAGTTTCTAGTAAGATGTTGTTGAATATTTGTGCTAGGACTCCCATCCCTGGGCATCTCTCTGGTATTGCGTGCCTTCTATAACCCACCCAAAAAGGGCACTTAGTGGATTTAGTCCACATCAGTATGTTGTCTATATCATACTGCTTCATATAGAACCCTTGACAGCTTGCACTGTCTTTATTGTTTGCTACCCCCATCTCCCCCTAGTTTTATCTGTTCATCCTTTAGTCTTGTTTGGGAACACTCCTTTTGTGTTCTGCATTTACACTAGCCCTAATATTACCTAACCCGACTCCCTCAGAGATACCCTACAGTTTCTGGATAGAGGCACAAGAGTTATAGTATTTTACGACCTTGATTCCTGTGGTGATTTGGACATGGCTGCCATAAATATCTCCTCTCTAAATGTAAAAGTCTTCAGTGAACCTGAGAAGCTCTCTTCTCAGGTGCTTTGCTCATTTCATAAACATAGAACCCAAATATTATGCATCCAGGAGACACATTTTCCAATGGGTCATAACCAATTTGATTCTCGATTTACCTCCATAAATCTCTCGGCTTAGAAGTCATGGAGACCATGAACCCTGGGGCTAGATACCTGTACTTGAAATGTAAGATTAATGATTGTGTCTATACTGTAGCAAATGTTTATCCGAATTCCAACCAGGTCTCTTCGCTGTTCGAGGTCCTGGATGTGGTAGCGGACTTTGGTAAGTGTGCACTTATCCTTTTCAGGGACCTTAATAACCCTCCAGCCACTCACATATCACTTATAACAGAATCAATAGGTTCAGATAGAGGCTATAATCTATAATTAGTCAGCCACCAATTGTGCAAGTTTTCCCACTTAAAAAGATGAGAGAGGCCTGCAATTGACATCATAGGTAGACCTCAACTAAGAGACAAAATGAGAAAACATATCTAGAAAATGACATTGTCTGATTTTTTAAGAATTTATTTGCAAATTATGGTGGAAAATAAGTATTTGGTCACCTACAAACAATCAAGATTTCTGGCTGTAACTTCTTCTTTAAGAGGCTACTCTGTCCTCCACTCATTACCTGTAGTAATGGCACCTGTTTGACATTGTTATCAGTATAAAAGACACCTGCCCACAACCTCAAACAGTTACACTTCAAACTCCACTATGGTGAAAACCAAAGAGCTGTGGAAGGACACTTGAAACAAAATTGTAGACCTGCATCAGGCTGGGAAGACTGAATCTGCAGTAGGCAAGCAGCTTGGTGTAAAGAAATCAACTGTGGGAGTAATAATTAAAAAATGGAAGACATACAAGACCACTGATAATCTCCCTCGATCAAGTGCTCCATGCAAGATCTCACTCCGTGGGGTCAAAGTGATCACAAGAACGGTGAGCAAAAATCCCAGAACCACACGGGGGGACCTGGTGAATGACTTGCAGAAAGATGGGACTAACGTAACAAAGGCTACCGTCAGTAATACTGCTCTAGAGGAGATCTGCATGGAGGAATGGGCCAACATACCAGCAACAGTGTGTGCCAACCTTGTGAAGACTTACAGAAAACGTTTGACCTCTGTTATTGCCAAAGAATATATAAAGTATTGAGATGAACTTTTGCTATTGACCAAATACTTATTTTCCACCATAATTTGTAAATAAATTCTTAAAAAATCAGACAATGTGATTTTCTGGATTTGTTTTCTCATTTTGTCTCTCATAGTTGAGGTCTACCTGTGATGTCAATTACAGGCCTCTCTCATCTTTTTAAGAGGAAAACTTGCACAATTGGTGGCTGACTAAATACTTTTTTTCCCCACTGTAGAGATAATGTTTGAACATTCAGTTGTGGACTTTGCAGGACCATGCCAATGACTCCATGCCTCCAATGGTACAATGGGAAGCTTTAAAATGTGTACTCCGAGATACCCTTATCAAACATGGTGCCAGAATTAAACATAACACCTCTAAACAAATAAAATAGCAGAAAAAGCATAAGTGTACACTTCAACAAACCACTCTCCATGATGTCATTCGGACCCGATGCGAACTTCAGACACTTCTCCAAAGTAAATTCAAATGCATGAGACAAATATGTGTTCACTCCTTCTATGAATGGGGCGACAAGCTGGGCCTGTTAGCACATGCACTTAGGGATAGAGTAGCAGGCTCGTACCTACTATTAGAACAGCTTCTGGACAACCAGTAGCTGAGATAGCAGCTGCCGTTGCCTCTTATTATACAGATCTATATAACCTACCCATTCCCACTGAACCACCTGGAATGCCCCCACTTCCATGCTCATTGGCCCAATATGTTGCAGACATGGGTTTGCCCACAATTTCTCTGGTAGAGGCTTCAGCTCTTGAAGAGCCTTTCTCCCATTTATCCCATGAAGAACCCTTACATGTGGTCAACTCACTCCCATCTGGAAAGAGCCCTGGACCAAATGGGTATACCTCTCCCTTTTATAAAACATTAAAATAGGACCTATCATATTTTTAAAACTATAAGATGCTCTTTTTCCCCCCACATTTGGGAGGAAAATGGCGGGGGGGGTGTCTTATAGTCCAAATGCAGTCCAAATGTGTGGGGTGGGGAACCGCAGAGCGGAGTCGCCATTGCAGGAAGCTAGTGGTGGCAGGAGTGCAGCAAAGCTGCGGGCCCTGGGCTGGGAGGAGAGAGTGTCCCAGCGGTGCAAACCCCTTTCTTATATCCACTGTACTATTAAGGTGGATGCCAGGTCTTTAAAGATGATGGCGGCCACCCTGCTGCAGAGCGGCCGCCATAGCTAACGGGTCTCCACTGTAATGTACAGCGGAGATCCGAAGTTAATGCCAACGATCAGTGTCCATTCTGATCGCAGGTATTACTACCTATAAGCCCCACCCAAAGTATTAAAACTGTTCCAGGGGCCAGTCCCCGTCAGTCCCGTACCTTTCATGTTGCAGGCCGGCTTACGCGCGGCGAGATTGTGGGAACTGAGCTGTTCCTGGGACATGTAAGATGGGGAAACAGCCCTCATGTTATGAATGTACCTGTTTCTGTAAATAAGTTTATTTTTTTTTTTTTATAAACTGACATTTGGTTGTTTGACTACAAGAGGCCACTGTTACCTCAGAAATGGGAAGGACTGTAATTCAGTAATTCCCTGGAGTAGTGATGTGGAGACCCTGTTCTGCAGAGGTAGAGCTACAAGGAGGAGCAGAGTGTATGTGGCAGCCATCTAGAGAGGGTGCTCTGAGCTATGAGGAGAAGGATACACATGTTGAAGGAGGATTCCTAAGGGATCAGAAATATAGCAAAGTGGAGCTGAAGCAGAGACTGTTCCAGGGCTTGTTCAGACAGTATCCTCAGGAGAAGATTGCTATCAAGGACCCGGTTGAGAAGTGGCCCTGTCAGTGAGACCGCATGTTTTCTGGATGAGCCCCGCTTGCAGCTGTTCCAGACAAAGGCTAAAGGTACCCAACATACCCAGGTCAGTAAGAGGAGCAATCGTGCACGCACCGCATTACATTTTTGGCACCAAACTGCTTGGGACTGAGTAAGGGCCTGTAGTTAGAATAGTTAGGCGTACTCATCTTCACAAGCTACACTACTGGTGGATTAGCTACCTATTCGGTAGAAAGGACTCAGAGAATTCTATTGAGTTGTAACTCTCATAGAGGAGCTTCTGAGGAAGTCTGGGAGCAACATTTTATGCATTGTCACTTTTTTTGCCTTGCAAGCTGACCTACTATTATATTTACTTGGTTGTAAATAGGGGGGAATAGGGGTATGTTGATAAGTTTGTAAGCTTTTGTGTTATACCGCCGGTGCCCCTATCACACTCACTGAATTGTTCCTGTGACTAGGGTGATATAAAGATAACAAGCGGCTGGTTAGTTGCAGCCTGCAGATAGGTAAAAGCTTGGAGTATATTGGAGGCGCACATTGGAGGGCACCGCACTGTACAACACCAGGGTCTCAGCTTACTGGCTGAGTGTATATAAATAGTTGGGAGTGTTCTTTTTGGTAAAGGGGTGTTACTACACTAAGTAAAATCTTGTTTTTACTAAATTGATTTGGAGTCGCTTCCTTTGTTCATGACTTCGCTGTATCCAGGGAAGCCCACCCTGGAACACGTCTTACAGACACACAGGAGCCTTATGAAGGCTTCCAGGTTTGTCATAGGAATATTACTATTGAGGCTGGTCTATGACGAATCTGTGGGACTTGCAATCAAACAAATGCAGATTCAAGTTCCCTGGGGGGAATAATAAAATAGTAAAAAAAAAAAAAAAAAGTTAAAAAAAAAAATAAAAAACTAAAAGTTTAAATCACCTTCCTTACCGTAGAATACATATAAAACTGAGAAATTACTATGAAACACATTCACATTAGGTATCTCTGTGCCCAAAAATGCCGGTCTACAAACTTATAAAAATATTTTACCTGTACCGTGAACGCCGTAGCAGGAAAATAAATCAAAAGTGCTGAACCACCTATTTTTGCTGTTTCACCTTTGATAAAATAAAAATTTGAATAAAAATTGATCAAAGCAATACACATTCCCCAAAATGGTCTAACTTAAAAATAAACCTAGCCCCGCAAAAAACTATGCATCCCTGTACACAGAAATCTAAAAAAAAATTACAACTGTTAGAATATGGAGAATTTAAGAAAAAATATTTTTTGCAAAGTTTTGGATTTTTGTTAAGTGTGGTTAATATGTAAATAAAACTTTATAAATTTGGTATCCCCAGAACCACACCGAAACATAGACTACAAGTGAGTTTATATTTTGGCTGCACAGTGAACGCTGTAAAAACAAAGCCTGTAAGAAAGTCTCACACACACATGCACTTTTTCTCCAATTCCACCCCATTCTGAATTTTTTTCCAGATTCCCAGTACATTGTATAGAATAATAAATGGCAAAATTATGAAGAAATATTTGTCCCAGAAACATAAAGCCCTCATATGGCTCTGTGAGTGGAAAAATAAAAATGTTATGGGGGTTTGGAAGGTGGCGGGGGGGGAGGTCAATCAAAAAATCGAAAAATGCCACCAGCGGGAAGAGGTTAACATTAACATAGGCAAATTCCACTGCAGGGCCACCTGTCAATGTGGCCTTGCATCTGTTGTAAAACTACAACTCTCATATGTTATTTATGTTATTAAATATTTTACCACATTTTTTCGCTTCAAAATTTTTTTTCCCTATTTTCCTCCTCTAAAACCTAGGTGCATCTGGTGGTCCGTTGTGTCTTATATTCCAAAAATATGGTATGTCTACTACTTCATGAGGCCCTTAATGCTGTATCCAATGGCTCCAGTTTCACCTCCTTAATTTTCCTAGCCCACATTACAGGTCTACTAAAAGAGGGAAAAGACCCCCAACTCTGCCAGAGTTATATGCCTTTATCGTTACCTATACACTTAGCTGTTTGCTAAATTCCTGGCCAATAGACTGGCGCGCCTCCTGGGGGGCTCGTCCACCTGGATCAGGTTGAGTTTATACCCACGAGAGAAACTTGAGATAATACATTGAAGACCACCTTCACTTTTATTCGCCATGCCAAATGCCTGGGCAAGCGGTTATGCTGCTTTCGCTCTACACAGAATAGGCCTTCGACCAGGTGGACTAGCGCTTCCTGGTGGCGTCCCTTAGTCAAATTCGACTTGATGATGTGATGCTACAATGCATTTGAGCTCTATATAACTCTCCTCAGGCACAAATCCATGTTAATGGGACTCTATCATGTCACTTCGTGATCTATAAAGGCACACTCCAGGGATGCCCTCTCTCCCCAAAACTCTACACTATAGTAATGGAACACTTTTTAAATGGGATCCACCAAAACCCTGATATTAAGGGTGCATACACAGGCGACATACACATGTTCTCCTGTATCTCTCGAAGACGAGAACCTCCCTGCCAGCACTTTTCGAAGAATATAGTGTATATAGCAATTTTAAAATAAACATCTCCAAAAGTTTAGCACTAAATGTATCTCTTGAAGATGACCTAGTTCTTTCACTACAGACTTCTTTTGGGTTTTTTCTGGCAATCTCAGTCTATCAAAATTCAATTGTAAAAATTCAATAAAAAAAGAGAATTATATAAAAAAAAATATATCTGGGAGTAAATATCCCTTAAGATCTTTCCCAGGTCTTTGCGCACACAATCCAAGCAGATGAAGGGTAAGAACATCTCATGGCTAGGGAGAATTAACACAGTAAAGATAAACATACTCATGTGTCTCCTGTACTTATTTCAGACAACTTATTTCAGACAACTCATGGTCAGAAAACACTGATCAGATGGTACAGAGTCCCAAACACATTTCACGTCTTGTACCCCTCACTGGTGCTAGCGATGCAGACAGGCGCTTGGCACCATACTGCACATTTCGTGGCAGTGTCCCTGGCTTTTCCACTTCGGGTCTCAAGTCATAGAACTTATTAGACACTTGACTGGTGTGCCCCTGACCAACGAACCTACTTTGCTGCTACTTTCCATGTTGCCAGGAAAAACCAAGTCTCTCACATGCACATTACTTTCATGTTAGTGGCCGCCAGAACAGTTATTCCTAGGCTTTGGAAAACCACATGAGCCCCCAAAACCCAGGACTGGTTTCAGGAACTACTGCACCTGAAATGCATGGAGGAGCTCTTGGTTATCTCTGACCAGGCATTCACCGGACATGACAAGGTGTGGAGACCTTGGATAGCATTTCAATACTCCTCTAAATTTACTTTGCACTTCTAACATCAGTAGTCACCTTACAGTGTACCAAATCCCATGCACTCCTCCATAGACATTCCCCTCACTCCCTCTCTCATTGTAGGATGTTCTGGAGAAGACCTGAAGTGCCCCCTGAGGGTTGCTCCCTACCCTAATCCATTGGTTATAATTGTTCAATTTACCCCCTTGTGCTCCATCTCCCTTTCTCCTATTCCCTATCTAAATTACACAAGTTTGGAAGATGTGACCCAAATGCTGAAGTGATGTACAATGCCTCCCATGTTATAAGTTATTTTATGTTAAGTGTCACTTTCATGTCAAATGTCACATATTTGGAAGACTTTTGAATGTCCCTAAATAAATAAACAAATAAAGAATTTTGTTAAGAAAAGAAACTATCTAACACAACAAATATCCTTTCCAAAGCATCCAGTTAAAGGTCGTGTGTCAGGAATGTTGCTGATTTAAGGTTGCCGTGTCAACATGGGGAAGCTTCCGCTTAGGAATTGTTGTTGCTTCTTTAAGGTTGCCATGACAACATAGGAAAGCTTCCTGTCCTAGACTTTCAGGCCTTAATCAATCAGTGCCTGAGCAGACCTTTATAAACCACGTCCTTCAGAACCAGAATTGCTGGTAAACCTCATTGTACTCCAGTTAGTTTGCTCCTTGCTTTGCTCACACCTATTTTGACCTCTGGCTACGTTCCTCGATTACTTCCTGTCTTGCCATTTTGTTCTGGCATTCCCGATCGGATTTGACTATTGGCTTTGTTTTCCAGACTCGTTTTCGTCTCGTGATTTGGTTTCTCGTTGCCCTCTTTAGCTTCTGACCCGTGACTGACAACAATTCTTTGATCTTTGCTCCTGTGAGTAGTGTGTGGTTTTGGTGTTTAGTTTCTGCTTTAGTGCGTTTATTTGTAATACACTTATCTGTTTTGGTTAAAATTCCAGTCTTCAGATTCAGCGAAAGTCCATCTCTTCTTGCGAGGAGCTCTGGTGAAAGCGTCTGGGACCGGTCTTGGCTTGCAGAGGTGTATAACCTTTAAGTAGCATTTTCTACTGCTCACAGTTGTCTGCCCATTTCTGCTGCTGCTCTCTCGAAGACTCGTGCATTACTTACCTTGTTTTTGTGGCTCTGCATCGGAATCCTAACATCATGTTCATGTTAAAAGGTTAAAGTCTACCACCTCCCCCAAGCATATTGAACTGCCACCACCGTGTTACATAAACTTTTGTTACATACACGATACATAAACTTGATTACATCTATGACCTCTTCATTTCTCGTGAATATTCCTTTCTTAGGATCAAAGAAACATGGCTGACACCCTCGGACACTACGTCCTCTGCTTCTCTCTCCTATGGCTGTCTGCAATTCTCGCACACTCCCCGCCCCAACAACAAACCTGATGGAGGTGTTGGCATTCTCCTGTCTCACAATTGCTCCTTCACCCTAATCCAACCACTACCTGATCTCACCCTCCCCTCCTCTGAAGTGCACTCTGTTCGCGTTTACTCACCATCCGACCTCCAATTGGCATATACCGACCGCCAGGACCTACCGCCGCCTTCTTCGACCATTTCACCACCTGGCTAACACACTTCCTATCCACAGACACCCCCCACTATCATGGGTGATTTCAACATCCCCATTAGCTCAAAACACCCCTCCTGTCCCTCACCGCCTCTATTAGTCTTTATAAATGGTCCTCCTCTGCCACTCACACAAAGGGGCACACACTAGACCTCATATTCAACCACCTCTGCTCTCTATCCAACCTCTCTAACTCTCCAACCATGCTCTCTGAACACAACTTACTAACATTCCCTTCCCTCTCCTCTGTAATAGACCCCCAAACCCCAAAATCAACACGCTCCCGCAGGAACCTTATCCGTCTTGACATCCGCACACTCTCTGACTCTCTCCTACCACTCAATAACATATCCTCATTCTAGGATGCAGATGCAGCTGCTGCCTTCTATAATACCACCATTATTTCAGCCCTTGACTCTGTGGCCCCCTTCACAAACACCAGAGCCTGGCTAATCAACAGGCAATCTTAGCACATGGACCTGACTAAAAAACTGAGATGTGCTTCACGGGTTGCAGAACGCCTCACTCAACGTCTACTTCACCACACTCATATCTTTCCTATCCTGCAACCCCAAACAGCTTTTCACTATCTTTAACTTCCTTCTCCATCCTCCTGTGTCCCCTCTGACATCACTTATCTCAGTTGAAGAAATCACCTCTTATTTCAAAAACAATTGACAGCATCAGAGACAGTCTCACCCTACATCCCCAAAACCACTCTACCCAACTGTTCTGTGCTCTTCATCTTTAACCTATTTCTCCACCATCTCCAATGAAAAGCTCTCCACCCTAATTTCAAAATCCCACCTCACCTCCTGTGCGCTTGATCCGAACCAGTCGCATCTCATCCCCAAACTCACTGAAGTCTTTACTCCTGCCCTAACCCATCTCTAACCAGAGGATCCTTCCACCTTCAAACACGCTACCTATCCCTATAGAAACCCTTCCTCGACTCGTTCTCTCAAGCTGACTATCGCCCCATCTCACTGCTCCGGATATGCCTCAAAATTGCTTGAACAACATGTCCACTCTGAACTATCCTAGTCAAGCGACACTACTCTGTCCTCCTCCTCCTTGATCTCTCCTCTGCCTTCAACACAGTCAACCATACCCTCTTGTTAGAAACTCCCTCATCCCTTAACATCACAGACTTGACCCTTTCCTGGATCTCCTCATACCTCACCAGCCGCACATTCAGCGTCTCCCACTCGCACACCACCTCATTGCCGCGCCCTCTTTCTGTAGCTGTCCCACAAGGTTCCGTCCTAAGACCCTTCCTTTTCTCCATTTACACCCTTGGCTTTGGCCAACTCATAGAACCTCATGGTTTTCAATACCAATGCTACGCCAACAACACTCAAATATATCTCTCTGGACCAGAGATTACTGTCTGTTGTCCAGAGTTCCAGAATGTCTAGCAGCCATAGCCTTCTTTCTCTCCTTCTGTTTTCTCAAACTCAACATGGAGAAAACAGAGTTCATCATCTTTGCTCCACCTTGCATGGCCCCTCTACCTGACCCATCTATCAAAGTTAATGGAACCACACTTATCCTAGTCCCAAAGTTCTGCTGCCTTGGAATAACCTTTGACTCTTCAAAATGTTAACGCTGACATACAAAGCCATCCACAATATATCCCCTCCATACATCTCAAACCTAATCTCCCGCTACCCGCCCACACGTAACCTCCAATCCTCCCAAGACCTTCTACTCCACTCTGTTCTTATCTGCTCTTCACACAACCATCTCCAATGCATACCCCATACTCTGGAACTCACTACCACGACACATAAGACTGTCCCCAACAATCACAAGCTTCAAGAAGACCATGAAGACTCACCTATTCAGGAAGGTCTACAACTTCCAATAATACTACCGTCACCTCACCACCATCTGAACAGCCTCTACCCTCACCTACTGTCTCTATCTCTCTTCCCTCATAGATTGCAAGCTCTTTTGGGCAGGGCCCTCTGTCCCACTGTGCCAGTAGGTCACTGTTAGTATTGTGTTTGTTTTGTATATTGTGTATACTGTATGCAAACCCTCAAATGTACAGCACCATGAAATTAATGGTGCTCTATAAATTAATAAAAATAATAATAACAATACATAGCATACTACAGTGATGTATATGTCACATTTGTACATTTGGAGGAAACTACTTTAAAACCTTAAACAGATGAAGCAATTAGTGCCCTGTGGGTGGGCCTTCAAGTTCTTGGAGCACTGTTCTTGCCACTCAGATCTCTACCTTCTCCTGACTGTGCCAGTTGACCCTTCCACTGCAATGACATTGAAAGAGGACCAAGGACTGGGCCCACAGGTTCAGCAGGTACACGATGCCACACAGACACACACACCGTTTTAATTCCCAGAACAATGTTTACTGAGTAAAGCAATGAAGAGAGATCTGTGAAAATATGCATCAAGGTATAAACAGAGAGAAAAATACAAAATTCTATGGATCAGATTATTGCAGCAAACCAATACTATACCCCTTAGTTCCCACAATTAGTTAAACAGATAATGGATTCAAGTCCTTTAAGAACGCGGTTTTCCTGGATCAGTCCCTTGTTGGGGTGCACCCTAAGTATTGCGCAATAATATTTGTAATCCAATGGTTAAATTGTAATCCATAGGCAATTGCTGTCTTCCCCTTCAAGTACAGTTATAGGCCTTGCTCCAGCTCCCTGTAGTGCAACACTTAAAAGATAGGCCAGTCTCTCCAATGATAAGGTGTCAGCGTAAGAGTCCCTTATATAACTACCACCACGTGGTCTATGTAGATGCGGCCAAGCCGTATTCACAAGTCCTTGAGGCCTTTACTTTGTGTAGTCACTTTATCTTCTGTGCTTCAGGGTTGTCTTGACTCCGTCCTCAGCCAGCACCACAGTCACTGTGTATTAGAACTCAGTCCTCCGCCAACACCAAGACTTCACCTGCAGTCAGCTCAGCTCAGGCCTCCATCCAGCACAAAGCTCTCTACAGCAGCCCAGCACAGCACACCTCAGGTTTTCAATTCCATATCCTTCACCACACCACCCCTCCCTTCCTGTTTCCTGCTGGGTGATGATGCAGTTCCCTATCTCCAGTGGGAGGCATCAAAATTGCAATCCTAGCACACTGCCATACTTGTAGAAGTCCAACATGTTCAGTAGTTATCTATAATCAGACTTTGAACCCTAGAACCAAATGTACAAAAAAACTTAAACCCCAACCTCTCCAGCCAAAGATTAAACGGATCAGATTATACGCTGTGATCAGGATCATAAGGAAATGTTGAAGACTAAAAGAGTGAGGGCATTAATACTTATGGGCAGTTTATTACTTTGCTGCCACCTACTGACCAAAGTTAGTAACTGCAGATGTATTGCTTCACAACCTTACATGCCACCCCACTAAAGTGTTGGCGTCCTGACAACTGTACCAAATAAACTCATCCGCTGCATAGCGCTGAGGGGGAATACCTGCCATGGAGCGCTCCGACCTGCGAATGCCTGGGTTTGGTAGTACCGGTGTAGGAATTGTATCCAACTCCCCTGGGGTAGTAATGCACCTTCTGCAGTATTATTAGTCACAGGACATGGAACAGTAGACGCCCCATCAGTCTGTACAGGCGGTGTAGTGACCAGCCACCACTCCGTGTCTCTTGGACACACTGGGTCTGAATGTCTTTGCTGAACCTCTCCAGTGCTTTCAAGTGAGGACTGTGTCTCCGAAAGACACGGTCTGAGCATGTTACGATGTAATCTACGAGTCGGCCCATCAGAGTCTTCCGCTTGGACATCATAGACTGTACCTTCTGAAAACACTTTCCGTTTCACAATGTAAGGCTGTGGTTCCCAGTGGTGGTCCAATTTGTCAGTGGGCCACTTTGCACGGACCAGTACTTTTTCACCTGGTAACAATGGTACTGTTTGCACAGGTGGATGATCCCTAGGGACTTGCTTTTGAAATCTCTCATTGACCACCCGTTGGATGGTTCTCAATTTGTCTCGGTGCTCCTGCACCCAGGAGTCGGCAGTTCTAGTTATCTCTTCAGAAGGTGGGCTGAGGTTCATTTCCGCGATTTCTTGTCCAGGACGGCCGAACAGCAGCATGTATCGAGTATAGCCCGTAGTGTTATGAACACGATTATTGTATGCCCACAGCATCTCAGGCAGATACTCAGGCTAGCGTCTCTTATGATCTGTCTCCAGAGTGCAGAGCATCTGTAGAAGTGTTCTGTTGAACCTCTCGCAGGCTCCATTGCCCTGCGGGTGGTACGGAGTTGTCCGTGACTTATCCATCCCATACAGTCGACACAGCTCTTCCATCAGTTTCCCTTGAAAGCAAGCTCCTTGGTCAGAGTGAATTCGCTTCGGGCATCCATACACCTGGATGAAGTGTCTGCACACGGCATGGGCGGCTGACTCTGTGCTCTGGTCACGGGTTGGAACTGCCACAGAGAACTTCGTGAAGTGATCCGTCATTACAAGGCTGTACTGATGGCCACTCACCGATTGTCCGACTAAGATGTAGTCAACCATCAGAATTTCTAGTGGTGTTGATGTTTGAATCACTTGAATCGGGGCTTGCTGCTCCGGAGTTTTCGCCAGCTTGCAAACTCGGCACTTTTGACACACTTCTTGGACAATTTGCTCCAGCTGGGGACAGTATACGAGCCTCTGCACCCACTTGTACGTTTTTTCTGCTCCAAAGTGGGCACCCTTCTCATGCCCCTCAAGGGCTACTCTTCGGGCCACGGCACCTGGTATCACTATCTCCCGCCTCTCTTCAAGATACATAGGCAGGAACACCCTCCGGTACATGACCTCATTTCTGATTTTCAGCCGGTCCCATTGTTGTAACAGCTTCCATCCGTATGAAGACAAACAACTTCGCACTTCAAGCTTGGGCTAGGTCTCAGTTTTAACCCAGTCTTTTATCTTCTGTAAGTCGGGATCATCATCCTGCACCTGTGCCCATTCTTCTTCAGTCTTCCTTAGTAGTACAGTGCTACCAGTAGCCACCCCACTTGAGCTTGTCACGGGTGACCGTCGAGACACTCGACTAAGATCGGGTATTTCAGTTCCTTCATCTTCTTCATCAACTTCTCTGACCGGCACCTCCCAGGTGACTCTAGATAGTGCATCAGCATTGGCATTGTCTTTACCGGCACGATATTTGATGGTATAGTCATACTTCGCTAATCTAGCCATCCACCTCTGTTCTAGGGCACCAAGCTTTGCATTCTGCAGGTGGGCCAATGGGTTATTGTCTGTTCTTACTAGTACTTGGGCCCCGGTCAGATACTCTGAGAATTTCTCAGTCATCACCCAGACCAACAACTCGAGTTTGAAGGAGCTGTAGTTCTCCCTATTTCATTCAGAGTCCCGTAGAGATCGACTAGCATACGCAATGACTCGTTCCTGACCTTCCTGTTCTTGGACTAACACTGCTCCTAACCCTTGCAGGCTTCCATTGGTATACAGTATGAATGGCCTGTCATATTGAGTGAATGCCAGGATGGGGGCGCTAGTCAGGGCCTTCTTTAGTTCATCAAATGCTTGTTGCTGAGGCAACCCCCATGATACAGGGCGTGTCTTCGGACCCTGAGAAGTACCTCTCAAGAGTTCATGTAGCGGACCAGCGATTTTCGCAAATCCCTTTATAAATCTTCGGTAGTAATCGGCCAGTCCCAGAAACGCTCTCACTTCCCGAAGTTTCTTGGGCTGAGGCCACTTGCTCACGGCCTCCACCTTACTATCCGCAGGACGAACTACTTCAGCTGATACCACGTGTCCCAAATATTCTATACTAGTTTGAAAGAGATGGCACTTTCTTGGCTTGATCTTAAGGCCATGATCACAGAGCCTACTGAGCACTTGCCGCATTCTTCTCAAATGTTCTTCGAACGTGGGTGCATGGACTATCAAGTCATCCAAGTAGATCAGAATCGACTCGAAGTTTAATTCACCCAGGCAGTGTTCCATCAGACGTTGGAATGTACCTGGAGCATTTGTTAGGCCAAAGGGCATTCAGTTGAATTCATACAGCCCCATTGGTAGAATAAAGGCGGTTTTCTGCCTATCCTTCTCTGCAACAGGTACTTGCCAGTATCCACTTGCCAGATCTAGTGTCGAGAAATACTTGGCACGCTGTAGAGCCGTCAATGATTCTTCAATCCTTGGCAGGGGAAAGGCATCCTTTACTGTGGCTGCATTTAACTTCCGGAAGTACACGCAGAACCTCAGGGACCCATCTTTTTTCCGCACTAAAACCACCGGTGCAGCCCATGGGCTTTGTCTTTCCTTCACTACGCCACTGTCTATCATCTGAGATAGCATGGTCTTCACCTCTTGATAGAGAGTAGGTGGGATCTGCCGGTATCTTTCTCGAATCAGGGGGATATTCCCAGTGGGTATTTCATGTTCAATGGCTGTTGTGCACCCAAAGTCTTCCTCACACTGAGAGAAAGTGGATTGAAACTCCCACAGCACTGCTTCAATTTTTCCCATTTGATCAGTGGTGAATTGGCTTGCATCAATATCCATTTGTTCTAAAATTCGCTGGCCATTCCACTCAGGTGTGGGCTCCTCTTCAGAATTCTGGTCCACTGCCAAAGTCCAGGCATCACCTTTTACTGCCCATAGGGCTAACTGTCTACCTGTGAGTGTCTCTCCTTGCAGCACATGCAGCTCAGCCATCTTTTCTCCTGCATGGAAAGTAACTTCATAGTCATGTATGTTGATACACCGAACTAACACCTGTCCATCCGCAACCGTCACAATAGTTCTGGCGACCACTGGACTTCGGCTAGCTTCTGACAAGCCCAGGGGCTCCATTAGCACATCTATCCCGTTCAGCTTCCGGTGTCCTCCAATAGGCATACGTATCATCTTCTCCTGACGTGGAGGTATGGTGCAGGTAGTTCCATATGGAGCATATACCGTTCCAATGGGTTTACCCACAGGGGTGCTTTTACAGATACCGCATGTTCTGATCAAGCGCTGGAATGCTCTCCGGGTGGGCTTATGTGAAGTTGTATTCCTCCAATAACCGGTGCCCTCTTTTGTAAACATGAGTCGATCTAGTTCCCACAGAATATTCATTCCCAATACGACTGGGGCTTCATCTCAAGCCGGCTTCTCTACCAGCACCACTCCCTTCTTGTCAACGTCTTGTCTGCATAGCTCGATTCTCATCCAAGGCACTCCAAACACAGGTATAGCAGTCTGGTTTACTGCCGTCAACTTAATCAAAATGTCCTTGTCAGGTTTCATCAGATGGCCGAAGTTTCTCTCAAAGAATTTCAAGGGCATCATGGTTACTTCCGATCCCGTGTCTATAAGACATTTCACCATTTGTCCTTCAATCAGCACTTGTAAGTAAGGGCTTTCGGCCACAAGGTCCTGAGGGTCTTCAGGGGCATCCTGGCACCTTAATTCCCCCCGCGGCATGCCCCACTACCGCGGAAGGTTCCCGTTTAACGGAAGCTGTTCTGGATTTGTGTTCTTCCTTTTGCATTGCCGGGCGATATGTCCTCTTTCGTGGCAAATCCAACACTGGGGGCCCCTTGCCCTCGGATAACTAGTAGAACCCCAAGTCTGTCCAGCTATAGGCGGAGATGGACTAGGATGATGCATGGTGAAGTTTCTTGCTGCCGCCTCCAGAGGAGCTTGATATGGTGCTGAAGCCATCGGAGCAGCACCCCTTTCCCAGTGTTCAGGCGGAACCGGGGCCTGTAACCGTGCCAACTGTCTCTGAATTTCTCCCACAGATGTGCTAAGTACCTTCACCACCTCTCGTAGATCTTCTCCATCGGAAGGAGTCTGCCGATCTGCTGCAGTTGCATTCTCACGGTGTACATGCCATACTCTTCTTCTTTATCTCGAGCCACCGCTTCTGCTTGTATCTTCTGGAACTGTAAAGTAGCATCCGCTAGGATATGGTCCTTGAGGGCCTGGCGAAGAGGAGGGCTTCGCAAACCAAGGATGAACTGATCCTGGAGGATCTGATCTCCAAATTGGGGAATAGTCTCATCCTCACGCTGGAAATGAGCGAAGAAGCAGGATCGAAGGCTACGGGTACTGGATGTTTCTCCATAAATGGACTCGAGGATTGAGATTATAGATTCCAATGTCTTCCTTTCCTCCTCAGGGCGCAGCATTACAGTGCATCGGGCGTCTCCCTCCAAGGCGTTTAGCGCCACATCCGATTGCAGATCAGGAGCCAAATTATATAACCAGAGGGTGCTTTTAAGAGGTGCAGCCCAGTCTTCTAGGGCCCTATCCTTCCCATCAAATCGTACCAGTTGACTCAAAATCGCCCCTGCAGGCAGGCACACAATCGGAGCTGCTCCCACGGCAGGAGGGGTGACTGGAGCCACAGGCAGAGTTTCCCTGGACCTTGATGGGTTCTGCATGGCGATCAATGCACCCTGCTCGCAGCGCCAAATGAAAGAGGACCAAGGGCTGGGCCCACAGGTTCAGCAGGTACACGATGCCACACAGACACACACACCATTTTAATTCCCAGAACAATGTTTACTGAGTAAAGCAATGAAGAGAGATCTGTGAAAATATGCATCAAGGTATAAACAGAGAGAAAAATACAAAATACTATGGATCAGATTATTGCAGCAAACCAATACTATACCCCTTAGTTCCCACAATTAGTTAAACAGGTAATGGATTCAAGTCCTTTAAGAATGCGGTTTTCCTGGCTCAGTCCCTCGTCGGGGTGCACCCTAAGTATTGCGCAATAATATTTGTAATCCAATGGTTAAATTGTAATCCATAGGCAATTGCTGTCTTCCCCTTCAAGTACAGTTATAGGCCTTGCTCCAGCTCCCTGTAGTGCAACACTTAAAAGATAGGCCAGTCTCTCCAATGATAAGGTGTCAGCGTAAGATTCCCTTATATAACTACCACCACGTGGTCTATGTAGATGCGGCCAAGCCGTATTCACAAGGCCTTGAGGCCTTTACTTTGTGTAGTCACTTTATCTTCTGTGCTTCAGGGTTGTCTTGACTCCGTCCTCAGCCAGCACCACGGTCACTGTGTATTAGAACTCAGTCCTCCGCTAGCACCAAGACTTCACCTGCAGTCAGCTCAGCTCAGGTCTCCATCCAGCACAAAGCTCTCTACAGCAGCCCAGCACAGCACACCTCAGGTTTTCAATTCCATATCCTTCACCACACCACCCCTCCCTTCCTGTTTCCTGCTGGGTGATGATGCAGTTCCCTATCTCCAGTGGGAGGCATCAAAACTGCAATCCTAGCGCACTGCCATACTTGTAGAAGTCCAACACGTTCAGTAGTTATCTATAATCAGACTTTGAACCCTAGAACCAAATTTACATGAATTACATTAATACTTATGGGCAGTTTATTACTTTGCTGCCACCTACTGACCAAAGTTAGTTACTGCAGATGTATTGCTTCACAACCTTACATCATCCATCCTACTTGAGCAGGAAGAGCAGTTCTCCTGGGATCAGAAGGCCTATGCAGACAACTGCCTCATTTGAATAAGTCTTTAAAGTTATTACAGTTGTACATAAAGATATGTTGTTTATCACTGTAATATTCTCTGTAATGCAGTGGTAGTAGTTGTATTATATGCTTGGAGGAGGTCGTAGACAACCTTTATACAGTTTTGGAAAATGAAAGCTGGACTATAATTGGTTGCTATGAGAAATAAGGCTTCTTGGTTAGAGAATATTCCCATAGTGCCATATTTATTGGAAAAGTTTTAACATAGTATCATATTGTCCACACGTTATGTTTACTGAATATAATTAAGTAAATTACAAACCAAACAAGAAATATTGACATTTGAAGATGTAAATATAACTATAAAATAATACAATAGGTGAACTATGAAAAGGCCAAAGCCATCTTGTTGAAGTAGTAAGTAAATTTATATCACTGCGCATGCACAGTGGATATTAGCACAGTTCTTTAACCATAGATTTTAGTGATTAACATCAGTGGCATAATGATAACAGTCGCAGGGGTTGCCTCTGTGACCTGGCCTGAAGGGGTATGGGGCTTGTGGCCAGCTGTAGATGGCTGGGGCCCTGGACCATCATGATAGCAGTCAGGGAAAGCCTGGTTCCCTGACCACTATACATTTTGTTAATGGAAAGGGGCCTGGCAGGTCGCTGAGCCCCTTTCCCAAAGATGCCAACCCAGGTGAGGTGACTAAAAATAAGAAATACTTATACTCACCTCTCCTGGGCTTCTGACGATTCCCGGCATCTTCTCTGGGGCTCATCCGGCGTGCCCTATGTGATCACTGGGCCCAATCACAGGTCCCAGCATTGACGTCTAGGGCACATGATCTCATTCACAGGCCGGAAGAGGGCTGAAGAAGATGCTGAAGAGAGCCAGATGGAGCGAGGATGCCCAAGAGAGGTGAGGTAAGGTCAGTATAAGTATTTGTTATTTTTAATCACTTCCTCTGGGCCTCTAAGTATTATCCTCTGGGGTCTGAGCACCGAAGCGGAGGGCTGAACCTCACGAATATCCGTCAAATTTTGTGGGGCTCACATGAATCGGCTCTAAGCGGGGCTCTTGGGAGCATTTTATACTGTTTGGAGCCACTGTGGGGAGCATATCATACTGTGTGGGGGGGCCACTGTGGAGCATATTTTACTGTGTGGGGGCCACTGGGGAGCATATAATACTGTGTGGGGGCCACTGGGGGGCATATAATACTGTGTGGGGGCCACTATGAAGCATATAATACTATGTGGGGGCCACTGTGAGGCATATTATACTGTGTGGGGGGCCACTGTGGAGCATATTATACTGTGTGGGGCCCCTTCGCTATTCACATCACACACCATCTGTTTTATAGCAGCCATGCACTATTATTACAGGCAGTAATAACATTGCATGGTGATTATAAAACATATATCGTGCAATGCAAAAAGCACCACAGTACCTTCAAACAGTTGATCAGCCGGAGCCACAGGTGTTGGACCCCTACTGATCTCTTACATCTTAGACTGTTAGGACCCTGCAGATCAGCTGTTTCCCACAGCATGTAGCTCCCAGTATTGTTTATATGCTGGCCGCTGTGCTGCTCACTCACCATATTCTTGATAACTGCAGTTGTGGGTACTAAAACTGTATCCCTTTCAAGTATCTGATATATCGCTGCAGCACCCATAACCGTCACTATCAAGAATTCGCTGAAGGGACAGGGTAGGGGAAAAAAGTTTCCACCGGGGCCCAAAAGACTTTAGTTACGCCACTGATTAACATTAGCAGCATAATGCATCTAATTTAACAGAATCCTATGATTTTATTTGATTTTATAAATCACATTTCATTGTCAGACAATACAGTTTACACTTCTTTTGACTATAGACATGTTGTAACATATAATTATAATACTCTTACTGGATTTTGATAGAAAAAAGTTAAAGTTTGGATTTGTTTTGCACAGAAGTAAGAGAAGACTAAGACAGAAAATAATGATGCTAGTTAGCAAATAATGGCACATAAAGAAGGAATGACATAACAGACTTGTAGAAGTGTCCAAAACTTTGCATAAATCAATAGTACAGTGTGTACATAAGGATTAGCACTATATGCAACCATAATATGACTTGCTTTCTGCATTTTTTAGCAGTTTTCCTCTCTGCATGCACAATATCTAATTCTCAGTCGTAGATCTGGAAGGTGGACAATAGCTACTTTGATAATTCCAGGAAGCATCAGGTAGTTTAGCAGGGCTTTCAACCACCCAAGGATACATCTGTTTTAGTTAAAAAAAAAAAAACACTTTTATTGGTTACACTTTTAATACCTGACTGGAATCTTCATCAGATGGTTTTGGAAATCACAGCGTGTCCGCTGCACGTATTTTACCGCAAAGTGGAGATGGGATTCCCCACTAGAATCCACTTTGCTGTGACTGTAAAACGCCGTGTTTTTTTTTCCATGGCGTTTGCGCCACATGGGGCTCCGGCCTAAATGGGTAATAGGTTTAATAACATTTAGGCAGGTTTACAAATTAACCATTTCAGGACCACCCATAGATTTTATACTTCCAGGTGGTCCACTCTTAACTCTGCAGGGAAGTACCGTAAGTCCTTGCAGTGCTAAGCAGCTGCAAAATTTGTACAACTGCAGACATGGGGAGTTGGCTCTTACTGCAGCCAGAGCATCTCTAGAGAAGGCAGGGATGGTTTATTACCGTCCCTGCCTTCTTGATCTGCCAGGGATCAGAGACTGTTAGAGCCGCTATTTCCTAGAGGACCCAGATCAGATCAACTGTTATGAACAGGAGGCTGCATTCTTCCTGTAACTGGGGCAAAATGTACAAGGAAAATCAGCCCTCCCCACCAAAAAAATACTGTTTAAAAGCCACCCAAATTTCTAACTTGACGTTATGGAGCACAATGTAAAAAAAAATAAAATAAAATAAAAAGTAAAAATTGAAGTAGAATAATTAAAAAAATAATAATACATCAATGCCACGCCCACATCACAGGTTCTAGCCCCACCCTGACGACACAATACCAAATAAAAATAATAAAAATGTAACTGAGGAGGGCATGTCTACCCGCACTTGAAGATCGCCACATGAGTCTTTAGCTCGGCAGATCTCTTCGGCACCAAAGAGGCTCAGCTATTTTGGCTACTAACAGCCTATAACCTCAATTCTCAGACCTGCTATGGTATACTGCTTCACCTGTGATGCCTAAAAGCAAGAAGGAGCGCAGTCCTCTGAAGCTGAACCGTTTTTTTCCCGTCCTCAGAATCCTCACAATGGCGACTCATGCTCCAGCAAGGAGTGCTCCTTGTTTTCAGTCTCCAGGACTACTTTATGGGATCACAGTCCAGACTGGGACTTACTCCTCGCTGAACCACTGCTCTCCTCTCCTAGCAGCCCTGCCTTTGTTCTGGTGGCACTAACCCCACTGGATACTCCCGTTCCTTTCCGACTTACCTGTAAACCATGTGCCAGCCTTCAGGCCAAATGAGAACCCAGCTCTGGACCCTTCCTAACCGGCTACTCCGGACTCAGGTGACCCGCAGGCCTCATACAGCCACCCTCCTAGGGAGACATCTCATTCACATTTGCCTGTACTCCCCGAAGTGCCCATTACAGCAGCCACTATGAAACTGTTGTTGTCTAACCTCCATTCATCTAAAAACAAAGATTTTCAGAAATCTTTTCATGCCCTGCAGGTACAAATTCAATCTCTGTGCAAACGCACTTCACAAACGCCATTTCTCTTATATACATTGAGTGACAAGATCTAGCCGGATGAAGGTCATGTAACCGAAACATTGCAATTTTTGCTCTCTCTCCACTTTGCCGTTTTATTGCTCTATTATGGCATTGCAATTGTTATGAAGTATCTATTCCTGCTATAAATTACAGCATCAATTTTTGTCATGAATTTTTTTTTGTCATGAAATTTTGCTTCAATAAATGTTTGTTTCTTTGAACACCAGTTCGTCAGTATGTGTAGAGAATATCTTTTTCTAGGAATCTGGGGGAGACATAGCGACCTTCCAAAACTTTACCTGTCACCTTCTCACATACTCTCCCCCTTTGCTCGAACCCATAGGGGCGAACACTTTTCGCCACCATACAGTGTGCCCTGGACAGAGCATCCGCATCCCCTTGCAACCTACCGGTCTGAAATTTTGTAGGGTAAGAACCATCTCATGACTCGGACATTTCTCTCTTTGGCCTGAGACATCCATGTGAGAGGGGAGTGGTTGGTAACCAACCTAAAATGTCAGCCCAGCAAGTAATACCGTAGAGACTCCAGGGCCCATTTGATGGCCAAACACTACCTTTCCATTTTACTATAATTCCTTTCGGCAGGTGTAAGTTTTCGACTCAAGTATGTGACAGGATGTTCCTCACCTTCAATTACTTGTGAAAGAACTGTGCCTAACCCTACATCTGAGGCATCAGTCTGTACCACAAAGTCTTTGCATAGTTGGGAGTAATCAAAACTGGTTGTTTACACAGGACTAATTTTAACTCCTGGAATGCCTCCTCAGTCTCTTCACTCCACATGATCAAGCCAGATTTTCCTCCCTTGGTAAGGTCAGTCAAGGGAGCTGCAATAGAGGCAAAACTCTGAATAGCCTCTACTTTATTCATCTGGGGTTTAATTATCCCCCTTCGTATAGTGTACCCCAAATACCGGGCTTCCTCAAGGCCTAAAGCACACTTCTTGGGGTTAGCAGTTAACCCGGCTGTCCGAAGGGAATTTAGTACAGCTTGGACTTTCGGCAAGTGACTTTGCCAATCAGAACTGAAAATAACATTATAGTCAAGGTAAGCTGAAGCGTACCTGCGATGTGGCCTAAGGATTTTGTCCATCAATTGATGGAAGGTTGCGGGAGCACCATGTAACCCAAAAGGCATAGTCACGTTCTGAAACAGATCATCTGGGGTGATAACCGCTGTTTTTTCTCTAGCACCAGTACCCTTTTGTTAAATCGAGAGTAGAGAAATACCTGGCAGTTCCCAAACTTTCCATCAGCTCATCTACTCTTGGCATTGGGTAGGCATCAAACTTGGAAATTTCATTTAATTTACAAAAATCGTTGCAAAACCTGATTGTACCGTCAGATTTGGGAATCAGGACAATTGGATTTGACCATGCGCTCTTAGACTCTTTATTTACCCCAAGGGCTAACATATTGTTGACCTTATTGGTTATGGCCTGTCTACGAGCTTCAGTTACTCGGTATGGCTTTAGATTGACTCGTACATGCGACTCGGTGACAATGTCATGCTCTATCAAATTGGTACGCCCAGGTAACTCAGAAAATACATCAGAATTTCTCTGTACAAATTTTTGTTTCTTGTGCTTGTATTCTAGACAGGGTCTCAGCTATTTGTACCTCAGGCAAGTTCTTACCAAGTATGCCCCCTGCTTTAGGGGTACTTATAGCAGACAAGGATTCTCTGTCTTTCCAGGGTTTTAACAATTTCACATGATATATCTGTTTGGGTTTTCTCCTGCCTGGCTGATAAACCTTGTAGCTTACATAACCCACTTTTTCAATTATTTCATACGGGCCATGCCACTTGGCTAGAAATTTACTTTCTACTGTGGGCATGAGCACTAACACCCGATCACCTTGGTTAAGGGTTCGGAGCTTAGCCTTCCTGTTATAAACGTGACCTTGAGCCAACTGGGCTTGCTCCATATGTTCTTTCACAATTGGCATTATTGCCGAAATTCGGTCTTGCATTTGGGTAATGTGCTCAATAACACTACGGTAAGGAGTTTGTTCCTGTTCCCAAGTTTCTTTAGCAATATCTAAGAGCCCCCTGGGGTGTCTACCATGCAAAAATTCGAACGGAGAGAAACCTGTGGAGGACTGAGGTACCTCTCGGATTGCAAACATTAGATATGGCAGCAAACAATCCCAATCCTTGCCATCTTTGCTTACCACCCTTTTTAACATTCCCTTAAGGGTTTTATTAAACCGCTCAACCAGGCCATCTGTCTGGGGGTGATACATAGAGGTTCTCAGATGTTTGATAATCAGAAGCTTACACATCTCTTTCATAACTTTGGGCATAAAGGGAGTATGATGATGAGAAACCCCCAGCTATGTATTTTCCAGATATGAATTCTGCTTTAGTCAGTTATCACCTGTTCAGATTACTCCTACACAGGGTGACTATTATCAAAACCAGCATGGCTCCAGGAATGCGGTCATTCTGCTCTGCACCAAGTCCCTTTTGTTGTTCAATTAGCATACCCGTGCTAATCTTGTTATCACAGCAGGAGATCCCTGGAACTATGTGTATTGTAACCCTGCTTAGCACATAAAACCCAAACTCCTTGTCTAGAGCCAACAGTACAATGGGAATATGATTTTCTGGCAATATTTCCCCAGAAGAACCGCCTATCGTCGCATGGATAAATTCCTCGGGTGCGCCAGGCAGAGACAAGCGGCCCGATTCTACACTCGGTACGGTTGAGAGCAGGGAAAAGGTCCAGACACTGAACTCATCAGCCAAAGGGGATTGGGGTGTCATTCTTGGTGTCTACACGATGGGGGTCTCGCCACAAACCCCATCATACTCCTTGCTTTACCCTAAGGTCAACAGGCAAGGGGTATGACGAATCATAGTTATTGGGATTTTAAGATGGAGGGCGGGACTTTCCCTCCTAGTGACATCACTCAGAGAGGACACTGGGAATAGTTATATGGTCTCACCTGGGGAACAGGGGGGGGTTCTATCCTGGGAAGCTGTAAAGATACATGCTCTATAACTTGCTTAAGTAAGTGCCCTGAGGCCTAACACATGGAGGCTTAGAGAACCATATCACAAACTCGTTCTGGGTAATACTTTTCTCTTTTAATCCCATTTTATTTTCTGTACTGTATTTTGCTTTTACCTGTATTTGCTTGATAATCCATGGATGTGTATTTCTGTACATGTAAGTGGCAAGTACCGACCCACTCGGATTAATAAATATATAAAGGAGTCATTATGTCCCTCAAGTTCCAAAATATATCTTTGGAAGTCGGGGTCCTGCATGGGGCACTTTTAACTGTGGACACTGTACTGCTTGCAAATATATTGTTTTCAGTTCTGAATTTTGGAACTCCAGTAACAACAGGCAATACAAAATAGTGCATCATATTTCTTGCAGCACAGAGGCAGTTATTTCTTTTGCTACGTGCCCATGCGGTCTAATATATATGTATGACAAGTTGACCACTCAGAGTACGAGTTCTGGAACATGCCAATAAGATTGTGGCCACAGCCAAAGCTCGTGAATTTGAACAGCTTCAACCGATACCACGTCACTTTCGTGATTTTCACTCATGTGACCCACGGTGTCTACAGGTACGAGGGATTGATAGGGTTCATTTGGGTAGTAGGGGGGGTGATATACATCGTGTATTGCTTCAAAAAGAAACTCGCTGGATTGTGGAACTCAATACGGTGTCTCCGGTGGGCCTCAATGAGGCCGTGAGCTTTAAACCCTTTTTAAAATTTTGCGTGAATTTTAATTGTTTGGGGGATATTAATTTTATTTTGTGTTGTTGGATATTCATTGTATCCTGTGTCCATCTTTGGTACATCATTTGTCTTTGCTGTTTTTTGTAGTCCACGGAACTATGAGGATATTATTCCACACCTTTAAAGATCCTCGAGCTCAAGACGGGGGATTTATATATATAGTTCTTATTTTTATAATTTTTTTTTTTTCTTCTCCTCACATTGCACTTTGTTATTATATATTTATAATAATGGATTTTTCACATTTTATATATTGATTGTCATATTTATTCGATAGTGGTTTTGTTAATACTATCTTATATTACTATTATATTCACATGGGGTAAGATACACACTACGTGGCTTCACCAATTGGCAGTTATGCTTCTGCCTTATACATTATGTGGTTCCATTAATTGGCGGTTATGCTTCTGCCTTACATACTATGTGGTTTCAATAATTGGCAGTTTTGCTTCTGCCTTTGTGTGCAATTTGTGTAATTATATAGCGCTTATATAGTATGTGTTTCATGGTATAGTTCTTTGATTCTGTTTACTTCCCTCGTTATGCGCATGTGCATGGGACCTTCCGTGACCCATTATTTCTCTGTACGGGACCTTGCTCCGTCGCATGTACGCGTGCGCGAGCGGAGTATTGATTGGTCCTTTTTTCTTATGCACGATGGCGTCATCACGTTACGCATGCGTAGTGACGTCATCACGCAAGACAGTCCGGATGTTCCTCAATGTTTGAATGTGTCCTATGTATAAATAGAAGGCTGTTTGTGTCACAGGTGAATGCATTTATGTTTTATATATATATATCCCCCATCTACTGTATGTTACCATGTTGCCTCCTGATGAAGCCATTTGGTGGCGAAACGCGTGTCGGGCATAGCGCTTTTCCCTCCCTGTGGGTTTTTTATGCTGATGTAACCGTTCCTGTGCTATCATGACTACTGGTATGTAAAATTATAGTGGTATATCTATCTAGTTCCATATGATGTGGATTCATCTTCGCTATAGCTGGGTTTAGGTCTGTGTCTTGGCTTTATATTTTAATTAGCTGGGCTATACACATTTGTGTTTATTATTTCTGACCCATGTTACTATACTTTGGCTATAATTTTGACCTTTGCGTAAATGGACTAGATATTTATAGGATCTGATAATATAATAATACATAGTAGTGTTTATTGCATGTTGATCATTGGAACATTCATATATTTCATATATAGTTATTTGTTGTCCAATTACATGTTATTTTTGATCATTGTTTACCATCAGTTTTCCCTGGGAAGGGGAGTTCATTGGTACCATATACGCTTTTATCATCTGCGTACTTGTTTGTATATTCTCTTTGTTTATATATTTATGTGTATTTATTGCATTTTACATGAATAAACATTGTCATTATTTTTATATATGTGAGGTCTCTTCAAACTTTATTTTTCAGTGATCTCGGGTAGATTCCCAGAGTCCAGAAACAGGATGCCCCCCACAGTTACCACACACATTTGGGGATCACAGTCAGTTGCAAGTTCCGCTAAACAGGCCGGGTGAGCAAATAGGGAGACTCGCTGCGACTACAGTCCATGGGCTCAGTTGTTAGGGGACAGTATGCAGCTATGTGACCTTACCCGGGGCACTGCCAACATTGTTTATGAGATTGATCCCCATTTTGAGTTTTGAGGCTATAGGTCACAGTCCCAGCTGACTGTTCCCCTTGTGGACATCCTTCCATCCCAGCCTTCCTCACACCCCTAATGGTTGGTATCATATTACCATTTCTTTCGGTTGCTGGTCTGGAGGGTGGCTGCAGGGGCTCTTCAGTGGCTCGATACAGTGGGGGGAAAAAGTATTTAGTTAGCCACCAATTGTGCATGTTCTCCCACTTAAAAAGATGAGAGAGGCCTGTAATTGACATCATAGGTACACTATCTAATAGATCTGTCCCTGATATCTCCATTGCAGTCTCCGGCCTTACTATAACTCCTAGGCAGTATGCCCGCTGCCTCGGGGTTTTGTTTGACTCAGACCTTTCCTTCACCCCCCATATCCAATCACTCGCACCATCTTGTCATCTCCACCTCAAAAACATAAGACACTTATTGTTGCCCTGATTCACTCTCGCCTTGACTACTGTAACTCCTAACTAATCGGTCTTCCCCTTACTAAACTCTCCCCTCTACAATCTATTCTGAATGCGGCGGCCAGGCTCATCTATCAGTCTAGACGCTACAGCGATGCCTCCAGTCTGTGCCGGTCACTACATTGGCTGCCTATTCAGTACAGAATACAATATAAACTTATCACCTTCATTCACAAGGCTCTCCCTAATGCTGCACCTCCCTACATTTCCTCCCTCATCTCTGTCTATCGCTCAACCCGTACTTTCCGTTCACTCAATGACCTAAGACTAACATCCTCTATTATCAGAACCTCCCACGCTCGTATACAAGACTTCTCCGGAGTTGCACCACTTCTCTGGAATGCTCTATCCCAGACTATCAGATTAACCCCCAATTTCCACAGCTTCAAGCATAAACTTAAGACACATCTTTTCAGACAGGCCTATCACAACTCCTAATGTAAACCCTTCCATAGTTAGAATCCCTAAAACGTACCCTCCTCTGTTGATGCTTCAACATTACTTCACAGGATATGATGCCGTGTCAGACTAGCTTTATATGTCCAGGCACCATCTGCATGTTAAAGGACACGACTGGTGACGGCTCATACAGCTTTATATATGTGTAATGACAGTAACCTCTATTACAAAATTGTCTGACTATTGTATAAACAATGCTACATCTGTTGCCGCCCCTGCTACCTCCTGTGTCACCCCCTCTACCTCATAGATTGTAAGCTCTTGCAAGCAGGACCCTCAGTCCCAGTGTGTGAATTGACTATTTCTTTGTAATGTATTTTTTTTGTCAGTACTTGAACCCTACAAGTTGTACAGTGCTGCGGAATATGTTGGCGCTATATAAATAAAATGTATTATTATTATAGGTAGACCTCTTACTATGAGAGACAAAATGAGAAAACGTACAGTACAGACCAAAAGTTTGGACACACCTTCTCATTCCAAGAGTTTTCTGTATTTTCATGACTATAAAAATTGTAGACTCACACTGAAGGTTTAATTGGTGGCTGACTAAATACTTTTTTTCCCCACTGTATCTTTCCACCAGGCATACTAGCTGGTTTGCCGTTGTAGGACTTGCTTGGCCAACCCAGCATTGAATTTTAGGTGGGAGCAACCGGGTGTACTTGTCTAAGACCACTCTTTCCACCATCTGTGGAGGGGAGGCCTCTTCAGGATGTAGCAACTTCTTTACCAGGTGTGAAGCATCTGGGTTTTACCAAGACTCGCTAGATCTACCTAAGATCGCTTCGATTACCTCACACCCACTTTCCGTGAATGTAGGTCCGACAGAGGATAATACGAGAGACGGGCCTTCTAAATTTTATATATTTATTAACCCCTAAATGGGTCGGCACTAGACACTTAACACATACATAGCATACATGCAGCGATTAACAAGCAGATACAAGTGAAAACGGCATAACATGGTACATAAAATAAAAATGGGGATAAAAGAAAGAAAAGAATATGTATTACCAACACCAGCTTGTGCAGGTATCTCTGACTTCCAAGTGTTATCCAGCCAGGGCAAGTATCTTGTGGACGTCCAGTAGCAGGTGACCTTAGCAGGGTAAAATGGCCGAAGACCATGTGCTGTCTGCGTGCTTTGCTTTTGTGTGTTCCCTGCCCCCGCCCAGAGTGATGTCACGGGGGAGGGAAGTTACACCTACAAGCATGGAGCCCCTGAACTCAAAAATCGTTCTGGCCCCTTATCCGGCGACCGTATGGGCTGGTAAGTGGAAGGGGAGAACTCGGGGTGAAACCCTCGTCGTATACATACCAGGCATGGCACCTCAATTCCCTTTGGGTGGGGAGTTGGGTGTCTGGACCTGCCTTGGGCTCACAACGGCTCCATGTTTGGGCTGACCGCGTGCGCCTTTCTATGGGGCACCCACAGAATTTATTGGAGTAAACGTGGTCTGCACACCCCACCATTTTCCTACATGTTTAAATCATGTTATTATGTTAAACAAATTTTTTTTTTAAATATTGGTGATGTTTCAAATTTTCCAAATTAATATCTATATTTTAAAAAAGAAATCCTTAAATCTTGCCATTCCAACTTTTGCTACTAAACCTTAAACATTCTGTGACTTCCCGTTTCCTATAATTGCCATGGGCCATGGACACAATGGTCTGTAGGAGACCCTATTTACTTATATGGGAGAGTTTTCTAGGCATGCTCTGTGACCCGGGTAGAGGTCTTTGTGAGTGGTGGATTGTGTTTTATCTTCACATACATGATAGCTGTGATCATCAGTGTGCTGATAATTGGGGTTGCTGCAAAGTTATCCCCTACAGAATACACTAAGTCTCAGCATATTATAAAGCCTAGTCGAAAAAATCAGAACTGCAGGATTTTTAGGATTTTTAAAAATAATTACTAACATGGAAACATTTTAAATACCTCACCATTTAAAATTCTTTAAAAATATGTTTAACATAAAACTTAAAAAAAAAAAGGTCATTTTTTATCGACACATTCTCTTTAATGCTACAAATCATAAGTGTGTTTTCCCTATCTGCGATGTACTGTATGTACCATAATCAGAACATTTTACACTATTCATTATTCCTTTACAAAACTCTGTAGCCACATGTCATAATTTTGTTAATACAGGAGACATATCAATAATCCTTCACAATGAACAATTAAAAATGCTTTTAGAAAATATCCTATATAATTTAGCATATCATTTGATGTGTTTAACATATTTAAATGTAGTGCATTCACCCCATTAATTTGTAGCTAAGAATTTAATGTTGCCTATCACAACCCTGTAATGTATTATAGATTCAGGCGACATATTTTTATACCATGACATATTACAGCTTAAGGGAGTGTGGGCCAGAGGTTAAAAGCTCTGGCTGTGAAATGCTGACACTGAGTGGCTGACTGGGAATTTATTATGAATCCCAGCATAACTCCTAATGACCTTGAGAATGTTATTTCCCTGTACCTCAGTCTTGAAAAACATTACGTTAAATATGGATAATATTAGAAAAAACTATTCTTCTTGACCTTTGCTTTTAATACAAGATAAAACTGCTGCACTCAGTACACTTAGTTTAATAATAATAATAATAATAATAATAGTCCTTTAATAGTCCCACAATGGGGAAATTCAGTGTGTTACAGCAGCAAAGATAAGCAGATACAAATACAAATACAACATGTACAGGAATGTTCCAAGGTGAGAGGCATTATATTAATAGCAGACAGACAGATAGGGCGTAGCAGAGGGGGGGTTGGTTTAACAGGCAGAGAGATATTTCAGTTCTCTGTGTGTAATGATCTCCGCTTAGGTCGGTGTTGGTTGTACAGCCTAACCGCGGTGGGGAGGAAAGACTTCCGATAGCGCTCCTTCTCACACCTAGGGTGGAGCAGTCGGTCACTGACAGTACTGCCCAGCGCGATCACAGTCTCATGCATGGGATGGGACTTCTTCTTCTGCATGGAGCTCACCACGGACAGTATCCTTCTGTCACCCACCACCTGCACTGGGTCCAGGGGGCTCCCCAGGACAGAGCTGGCCCTTCTAATCAGCTTGTCAAGTTTATTTCTGTCCCTGGTTGATATACTGCTCCCCCAGCAGGCCACTCCAAAGAAGATGGCTGATGCCACTACCGAATTGAAGAAAGTCCTAAGAAGTGCCCCCCGGATTCCAAAGGCTCTCAGCTTCCTAAGCAGGTAGAGCCTGCTGTGGCCCTTCCTGTACAGGGCCTCCATATGATCTGCCCAGTCCAGCTTATTATTAAGGAGCAGACCCAGGTACTTATAGGTGTTCACAATCTCGATGCCCGTCCCCAGGATGTCCACTGGTTTAGGAGGGCTTCTGCCTTTGCGGAAGTCCACCACCATCTCCTTGGTCTTCCCCGCGTTAATCTTCAGGTGGTTCCGGTGGCACCAGTCCACAAAATCCCGGTTCAGTTCTCTGTACTCCCTATCATCATCATCTGTGATGAGACCCACTATTGCAGAGTCGTCAGAATACTTCTGTAGGTAGCAGCTGGATGAGTTGCACCTAAAATCTGCAGTGTACAGTGTGAAGAGGAAAGGGGCGAGAACCGTACCCTGAGGTGCCCCCCGTATTACAGATCACGGTACCTGACACACAGTCTTGGGCTCTCACGTATTGAGGTCGATTTGTGAGGTAGTCTAGGATCCAGTTGGAGAGGTGGTGGTCCACTCCAGCAAGGTCCAGCTTGTCCCTCAATAACCTGGGCTGTATGGTGTTAAAAGCACTGGAGAAGTCAAAGAACATTATTCTCACTGTGTTCCCTGGTTTCTCCAGGTGAGACAGAGCCCTGTGCAGAAGATGGATGATGGCATCATCTACCCCAATGCCCGGCCGATAAGCAAACTGGAGTGGGTCCATAGCGGGGCTCACTAGAGGGCGGAGATGTGTGAGAACCAATCTCTCCAAGATCTTCATCAGGTGGGATGTCAGTGCTACAGGTCTGTAGTCGTTGAGGTCCATAGGGTGGGGTTTCTTTGGAACTGGTACCACACAAGAAGATTTCCATAATTCAGGGACTATTTCCTGCCTCAGGCTCATATTATACATATATGTAATTATACCACACAGCTGGTCCCCGCAAGTCTTAATTAGCCTTGCACTGATGTCATCTGGCCCTGCGGCTTTCCTCGCCTTGATCTTTTTCATCTCCTTCCTCACCTGGGCCCGTGTGAAGGTCAGACTGTGGCCAGATAAAGATGGATTTCTGGATTTACTGGTCTGTTGGGAAGTGGCCGCATGGGGAGAAGTCATTGTGGTGGGGGGAGCTGAAGGACATACTGGGGTGGGAGGAGCTGGTGTGTGATCAAATCTGTTGAAGAATAGGTTTAGTTCATTAAGCCAATAGTTTGATAATGTAGTAAAATACAACAAAAATTTCAAAAACCCAGCGTTCCAGTACTCCGATACTCCAACCGCACAGCATCTTAGCAGCATGGCTTTTAATCCATGTCATAAACAATAAAGGAATGTCATTGTAATCATTCTGTTGGAGTACTAGAGTGTAGGATTTGGGAATCCTTGGTGATGTTCTACAGCTCACATGCCGTTGAGCACACAGATGGAAGGAATGATTGCAAAATAATCCTTTTTCAAGTACATGTATATAACTACTGTATATAAATAGTTTCTTTCTGAAGATTCTTTGTTGTTCCAATATGAAATTAAATACCATTTCAAATAGTCTTAAATGATTAAAAATCATTTTGTGTCGACAACTCTTATGAAGTTACCTATGTGTACCCTGTTAAAAGACTACAAACAAATCCAAAAGTCCAAAATCGGAGAAACCAGAAGTATGTAGTAGTCGTGCACAATGAGTCAGTGATACTGGTTTCAGACTATGCATTTATGGAGTGTACTGCTCCTTTCAGGAGGTCCAACAAACAAACTATGATTAAACGATGGCACATTTTATACTTTATATATTGAGGGAACTTAAAAAAGGGAACATAGGAAACCCAAACATAAACCTGTTTACAATCTTACTATAAAAGAGAGAGATGCCCTCCATCTTAGAGAAAACATCAACATTGTCATCTAGCCTGTTGAAAAGTGGGAGGGAACAGTATGAAAACATTTGCTTTGATTCTGAATACTACACATTAGAGATGGGTAAATCTTGCTGGATTCAGTTCGCAAATATTTGCAAGGTTCTCCTAGCAGTTTCAGTTGGACTGAATTTATTTGATCAAAACAGAAGTGCTATTATTATACCCTGCTGTCTATAATAATAATTCCTAGGTGGTGATCTTGGGTTTGGTCAAAACTGATATTTTTGGAAAATTCATTAAAAAAAAACCCAGCTCATTACGAAATGGCTTGCACATCTCTACACAACACTCACTACCAACCACCTGACTATTCTCAAGGAATTTATATTTAAGGCATACTGGAAATGTATTATAAACAAATCTAGATAAGAAGATATAGATATTAGAGATTATTAACATTATAAACGGATAATAAATTTTACACCAAAATAGTCGTATTCTGCCAATTGCCTAAGATGCATAAGAATGCTATTTGTCCACCTGGAAGTCTTGTTCTCTCAGGCATATATTAGTTCAGTTGTAACTTGCCCTACTATTTAGAATTTATTTCTACAAAAATGTGTATGCATTTTAACTACTTTCTTGCAGGATTCTTCCCAAATAAAATTAGAAGTTAAGACTTTTTCTTGGCAAAAGACATATTACCTCCTAACCATAGATGTCTCTCCATTATATACAAACATCTCACATGATCTTGTCATCAGTAGAAGACACTCTGAGGAAGTACCCTTGTCTCCACATCAAAGAGATTGACTTCTTAATTAACAGTATCAGATTTATTAAATAGATTTTCCAGGCAAAGAGTATTGATGACCTATCCTAAGGATAGGTGATCAATAGAGATGTGAGAACTGATTAGTCATGAGTCAGGTTGGCCCTAACTATTGCAAATTGTTTGTTTTTTAACAAAACCAAACAAATGCTGATTCATCTTGGACAAAGTAAAATTACTGTCGCCGCATGTATTGTGCAGGAAAACTACAGAAGAGACTTGTGTCTTGTGAATCACTATGATGGTCTCGCGGCTCCTGCATTTCAGTGCTGTCCCACTGTTCCTGGTGGCAGGCAGTGATTTCAACTCTGTGTCCCTACGACACAGATAGAGGTTGAATACAATAGTGGAGCACAAAGCTACCATCTCCATTATTCAGCCTTTGGCTTGTGAGGTCTGCAATGAGGTTAGATGAGTATTTTGTTTTTTTTTGTTTTGTTTTTTTTAGTTCAGCATTTGAGGGAGCCTTATGAGGGGGCTAGTTATAAGGAAATTAAATTAATTAAATTATGGGGGGACCACTCAAAAAAAGTGTGAACAGGGCCCGCTAATATATTAAAATGGCCCTGGTGCTGATCTATACTATATCAGATGCTGTAAGCATGAACACGAGGCATTGGAGTGATGGTGAGTATAGGGATGGATGTGTGATTCATCTCAGTGCATTTTACAAAAAGCACTAAGTTCTGAAAACGTACAGATTGCAATAGAGCTAGAGAATTGCGATTTTAGACAAGAGTTACATTTTTTTTCATGAAATACATAGAAACAGCTTTTTCTTAGGGTGGGTTCACACTTGCGCCGGAACTCTGTCCGCCACAAATCCAACCTAAATGTCGGAAAACTGGATAGGGAAAGGTTTGCAACACTTTGCTTAAAAACCCATTCACTTCTATGGGTTTTTAAAGCAATGCACGGGTGTGTGCTTACACCATCTGCGCCGCAAAGCCGTTTTTTTTTTTGTCGGAAACAAAGTCGGACATGCAGGACTTTGTGTCCGACGAAAAAAAAACTAGTTTCACAGCGCAGAAGGTATAAGCGCACACCCGCGCATTGCTTTAAAAAACCCATTCAAGTGAATAGGTTTTTAAGCAAAACGTCGCAAACCTTTCGGATTTGCGGCGGATAGGGTGCTTGTGCAAGTGAACCCACCCTAACACTAATTCTGCCTGTGCTAATCTGAAAAAAAATGTTTTGTTTAAGTGTTTTTTTTGTTCCTTACCTAATACACAGTCTCACAGGATATGCCAATCTGAAAAAAATCTCTGATAATTAAGGTTTTTTTTTTTTTTTGCTCACTGGAACTCACTGCCACATGAAGTGGTGATGGTGGATTCATTGTGCAAGTTCAAAGAGGGCCTTTTTTGAATGGAAAAATATTACGGGTTATGGGTTTTAGTAGATACAAGTTGATCCAGGGTTTTTTACTGATTGGATGTGGAGTTATTTATTTCTGTTACTTGTATAGTGCCAACGTGTTTGCCAATGCTTTACAGACATTCTCAGTCGCTGTCCCATATAGGGCTCATAATATAAATTCCCTATCAGCATGTCTTTGGAGAAAACCACAGTACCCAGAGGAAACCCACGCAAACAAATGTTGGCCTTGGCTGGGTTTGAACCTATAACTCCAGCACACAAGTGTTAACTACTGAGCCACTGAGCAAGAAATGGGCTAGAAACAGTCCTAGGAGCCCTGACATTATCATACACTATGTTTTAAAGTCAATTTAAACTTTGATTTGTGGCAAATTTATTCAACCCAAAACTGATCTCTGGACCGAACCACACAAACCTAAACATATCTTCAGAGGTTCTCCCATTTCTATATACAGTTGCTTAAATTGCAAGATTATCTTACATAATAAGAAAAAGTTATCTTTTAAATTAATGAGAGAACATTTTCTTTTTAAATCTTTCCTCAATTACTCATCAGAATTTGTGGTTTATATCCTAGAATGTCACTAAGTGTACTACAAAACAATTGAGGTGTTGGATTAATACACACAGAAATAAGATCAGAGAGGGAAACACCACCATTACTACTATTGGATATGATTTCCGATACAATAACTTTATTATTTTTCTAAATTTTTCAAAAATAAAAGTAGCAACATACAAAGGAAGTGTATCAGCAAATTACTAAGTATAAAGTTGGCATGAACCAGAGTGAACAAGCAGCAATCAACAAGCAAAATACCAAGGATTAATGTATAAAAGTCCACACATTGCATCTTCTTGTGGAATCTGCTGGAACAAAGAAGGAAGGGTAGCAAACATAGAAAATAACAGAAAATTACAATAACACTTATAGTATAAATGTATAAGGGAGGTAATTTTCACAAGGAAATACAGCAAGGAATCAGTCATAGGAAAGGGAAGCTGAGAGGAGTAATGGATGCTTCTGTAGGACATCCATGGAAGCCAGTTTCTGTGAAACTTGGTGTCCACAAAAACTACATAGGATATGATTCTTTCGTACTGATAGGTCTGCTCTACCATAGCTGTCAAGTCCTTCAATGATGGGATAGTGGAAGATTTCCAATTGCATAGAAGGGCCAGGGAGGCCAACAGGAAGGCATACCCAATCATTGATCTGGTTGGTACTGGAAACAAGTCGATCTGTAGGAACAGTAGTGCCAGGGTGAGGGAGGAATGATAATGTCCACCAGGAAGGATATCCAGTGAAAGATATCTGGCCAATAAGAAAGGAGTCAAGGGCATGTCCACAAGATATGGAACATAGATTCTATTTCACTGCAACCCCTCCAGCAGGAATTTGAAGTCTGGGGAAACATTTGGTGAAGTCGATCCTGTTAGGAACCAAATGCAGTGCCGGACAGAGTTAGTCTTAGGAAATCCAGACCCGCCCCTGTACACTAAGGTAAAACAGCGGCGAGCGTCCAGTGCCCCTGAACCGAAGTGTAACTAGCCTCCAGAGGTCTTCACCAGAGCTCCTGATGGTGGAGTTGGACTTGGTCGCTACCTTCGGCCAGAACCACAACAGTCCTAAGGGTGCAGAGCGCACAGTGCACCACAAGTGACAGAAGGGCCCCGGAATCCAAAAACCACTCACCTGAGCAAGTTTGGAGCCAGATGAATACTGAAAGCTGGAGAAGATGCAGTAACAGGTTTTCTCCAGAAGGTGGCAGCAGCACAGTAGAATTGTTGATTAGTCTGTGTCGGCAGCAGGAGAATCTCTTAGTACCAGAGGAAGAGACGTAAGAAGAGTCAAAACAAGCCGGGTCGATTTCAGGAGGTCACGAGGTACAGAATCAGCGTTCAAGGAGAAATGGTCTGGAAGGCAAGCCGTGGTCACAACCGGAGAGAGAAATAAACACAGAAGCAGCAGGAAAGAATCGAAGGTCAGGAATGAGGAGCTGGAGGTAAAGAAGGCAAACGGGACAGAGCACGAGGAAGAGCTGACACCCAGGGGAAAAGAATATCCAGCAAGAGCAGAGCGCTGGAAGGGAGGCTAAATAGACAGGTGAGTGCTGGAGTGTGTGAGGACTGGAGTGGCACCTCACAGCACTACTACAGAGGTGCTGGCTCCAGTCTTAACAGCTCTGGTGTGTAATACCAATGTAGAAGGATCTTGGCAGTAGTCTCGTAGTGAGTAACACACCGGAAAGTTTTCTTAGTGAAGGCCAAGGCCCTTTGCCACTGTGTCACAGAGTATATTGGTGAAGATGAGTCTCCCAGCTGAGTAATGGAGTAGATTTAGTCAGAAAATCCTTCGAGCCCATAGTGTTGAAGATGGAGCTGAGAATTTTAGTAGAGGGGTTAGGAAGCTTGAGGAGATCCAGTAGAGATTTATTGAATACCACATGTGCATTGTGGTGGTAGGAGAGAAAATGCTTGATTCTCAGGTATGTGAAAAGGCACTTGTAGGTTAACGAATAGGTATTTTGCAAAGAGTGGAATGAGGCAGTCGAGCCCCCACACCACAACTGAGAAACAGAAGTAATGTCTGACGTCTTCCAGGTGGACAGATTATTGGATATGATTTACAGGTGCATCTGAATAAATTAGAATATTTTTGAAATGTTCATTCATTTCAGTAATTCAATTCATAATCAGCAGTCTTCCACGATTGTGTGTCCTACTGAACCAGACTGAGGGACCATTTATAGGCTTAGGAAACCTTGGCAGGTGACACACTTAATTTACAATACTGAACTTTTTTTACCATATTCTAATTTTCTTAGATTTGTGTTTTCATTACCTGTAATCCATAATCAACATTCACAGAAATAAAACACTTCAAATAGAACACTCTGTGTGTCTAGAAAATATAGGAGATCACTTTTTTAATTTAATTACTGAAAGAAATAAACGTTTCAAAGATATTCTAATTTATTGAGATGCACATTATCTAATTTTGTGGAGTAAATCAATCTTTTTTTTTCCTTACATTTATATACATATATACACTACCGTTCAAAAGTTTAGGGTCACTTAGAAATTTTCTTATTTTTGAAAGAAAAGCACAGTTTTTTCAATGGCCAAGAAAAAGACATATCTGAGACTAGCTAATAAAAGGAAAAGATTAATATGGGCAAAAGAACACAGACATTGGACAGAGGAAGATTGGAAAAAAGTGTTATGGACAGACGAATCGAAGTTTTAGGTGTTTGGATCACACAGAAGAACATTTGTGAGACGCAGAACAACTGAAAAGATGCTGGAAGAGTGCCTGACGCCATCTGTCAAGCATGGTGGAGGTAATGTGATGGTCTGGGGTTGCTTTGGTGCTGGTAAAGTGGGAGACTTGTACAAGTTAAAAGGGATTTTGAATAAGGAAGGCTATCACTCCATTTTGCAACGCCATGCCATACCCTGTGGACAGCGCTTGATTGGAGCCAATTTCATCCTACAACAGGACAATGACCCAAAGCACACCTCCAAATTATGCAAGAACAGTTTGGGGAAGAAGCAGGCAGCTAGTATTCTATCTGTAATGGAGTGGCCAGTGCAATCATCAGATCTCAACCCCATTGAGCTGTTGTGGGAGCAGCTTGACCGTATGGTACGCAAACAGTGCCCATCAAGCCAATCCAACTTGTGGGAGGGGCTTCTGGAAGCATGGGGTGAAATTTCTCCAGATTACCTCAGCAAATTAACAGCTAGAATGCCAAAGGTCTGCAATGCTGTAATTGCTGCAAATGGAGCATTCTTTGACGAAAGCAAAGTTTGAAGGAGAAAATTATTATTTCAAATAAAAATCATTATTTCAAACCTTGTCAATGTCTTGACTATATTTTTTATTCATTTTGCAACTCATTTGATAAATAAAAGTGTGAGTTTTCATGGAAAACACAAAATTATCTGGATGAACCCAAACTTTTGAACGGTAGTGTATATATACCATTATGCTCTTTGTATTTGTTTTGCATATATTTAAAGGTCGATTTTTGGAATTCATCCCCTCTTGTAGGAAGGGGATGTTGTATAAAACATACTATAGCATGTTGGACTGGATAAGGGGTGCAACACACTCCAGAAACACATAGTCTGAATAAAACTTTAAACAGTATTTACTGACACTAACTGATTAACTAAGGCAGTGTGATTTCTATATACCTGTAGATGTTCCTCTGTTTGCATTCTACAATTTGCCCAGTAACTACTGACTACTTAGGTCATAGGAGAAGACAGCAGCCTTTCATTTGGTTAGGTGGATACTGACTACATGTTGTCAATAGTTGTGCGCCTATCTAGCACAATCTTCCAAGGAGAGCACCCCCTCTGACTTCTATTCGCCCTATCCCCTGTATAGGATATACCACCCAACAGTGATACTGTAGTTCATTACTGAATTGTTCTCAGGTCACCATCATTGTTATGGGCTGTAATTAGTGCCGAGGGGGGAGCGGGGGAAACTATAGCTCTCTGTAAACAGACTTTGAAAGAAGTAACTTTACACCTCTGATGACGGGATAGTGGTTAGCACTATCCTAGAAACGCGTCAGGTGTTTTAAGGAGGTAGTTTGATAGTGTCCATGTGAATATTGGCACAAAATTATTCCTACTTCTCAGAAGTGTTTTTTTTTTTTTTTTGCCTAGGACTAAACCGACAGCCTTTAAACAGCATTGCAAATATTTTGCTGGGGGTCAGCTTTCCTATTTTGAGCAAATTTAAGTTACTATCATGCACTTCTTAGAAAGGGGAGGGGTTGTTTCATGACTAGGGGTGACATATTATATGTGTTACACACGTTCAAGTCCCCTGGCCATGCATGACTTTACTTACTCTTAAATTCTATTATGAGAGATTATTGTGACTCATCTTTTAGATTATATTAATAAAGATAGTATTTTAGACATACTCTTTTGGGAAGTGACACTTTTGATAGGTTTTCTATTATGGGCCTATCTAGCACAATCTTCCAAGGAGAGCACCCCCTCTGACTTCTATTTGCCCTATCCCCTGTATAGGATATACCACCCAACAGTGATAGTTCATTACTGAATTGTTCTCAGGTCACCATCATTGTTACGGGCTGTAATGTGGCACCAAGCTTAGTAATTAAATACAATTATTTTGAGGAAAGCTTTGCTTACAACCTACTGGTTAATCACAAGTATGTCTATGGCGAAGTGTTTCTTATCTGGCAGGTAAGCACAACACTGTGCCATTTCTTAATTCCATGGTGAAGTTAAGGCATTCCTTCCTTCAGTATAAATTTCTCTTGAACACAGCATCTCCAAGGTCATCTTTCTGGAAGTGTCCGTGAAGGTATTCAATAACATCATTACACTGGATCCACATATTGAACTGACATTTGAGGTACTGCTTGACATCTGTCAACTGTTTATCTGTATTTGTAAATGTAGACAATTAATACAATTTGTGTTAAAATATCATAATAACCTGGATTTTACAGTAACTGTAATATTATGGATACCATTGCATTGTGTTTGTCAAGCACTCAAGTGAATGCAATTGCTGAACAAGTGATTAACTGACTCTGAATTACCCAGTATTTCACGTATATAAAGTCTACTAAGTTTATCAAACTTTATTTTGAACCAGACAAAAACTTATATTTATTTCTGGAAATTTGTCATCTATGGAAAAATGTCATTCTTTACTAATACCTTAATTGACATCTCCTAGATGTAAGTATTCTCATTAGATGTGTTTTCCTGATGCTTAGACCAGATATTTGTATATATTTATGTATTTTTCCTTTGTTTATGTTGGCCTGATGAAGAGCTTTTGCATCTACATTGGAATGTTGTATGGATTTACTGTAGTCAAGTAAAGAGTGAATCAGGACAAAGAAAGGGCAGATTCTGGAGATGTTTTTGAGGTGCAACTGACATGCCAGTGTTTGGATATAAGGGGGGAAAGGAAAGGTCTGAGTCAAACATAACCCCAAGGCAATAGGTATGCTGCCTCGCTGTTATGGTAAGACTAAAATGGAAATATCAGGGATTGGTCAGTTGGTAGATGGTGGAAACAGCAGTAGTTCAGTCTTTGAGAGATTCAGTTTGGGATAGAGGGAAGTCATGATATTAGAGACAGCAGATAGAAAGTCACTGGTGTTCTGTAGTAGTGTAGAGGGTGATGTTACGAGAAGAAGTATATAGTTGGGTATAATCAGCATAAAGATGGTATCAAAAGCCAGATCTTCTGATGGGTTGTCCAATAGGGCTGTGCAAAGTGAGAATAGAAGGGGACCTAGGACTGAGTCCTGAGGAACCCCAACATCAAGCGGAAGAGGGGAAGAGACAGAGCCCACAAATGATACACTGAAATTGCGGTCTGAGAGATAGGAAAACGAAAAGAGCGCAGTGTCCATTAGACTGACAGAGCGGAACAATGTGTAGGAGTTGGTTATCTACAGTGTTAAATGCTGCTGAAAGATCCAGAAGAATTAGAAGAGAATAGTCACCATTAGACTTAGCTGTCAGGAGATCATTGGAGACTTTTGTAAGGGTCATTTTAGTAGAGTCCAGAGTGTGGAAGCCAGATAGTAAGGAGTCAAGAAGAGAGCGGAAAGATAGCATTCCAAGATTTTGGAGATGAAGGAGAGATTAGAGACGTGTCAGTAGTTAGCAGCACATAATGGATCAAGGGAGAATTTCTTCAGTAGTGGTGTTATAACCACATGTTTAACCTCTTAACACTATTTCATGTACATGTACATCAGGGAATGTGGTTAGTTACCGTATCCCCACGTATCTCTGCTCAGAAGCAGAGCCCGTGCACTCACCGCGGGAGCCCAGCTGTATCTGACAAACAGGTTCCCACTGCAACAGGGGGGACGGTGATAACACCGATCCCCACTGTTTAACCCTTAAGATGCTGCGGTCAATAGCGACCGCGGCATCTTAAGTGTTTGAAAACAAAAGTAAATGCCGCGGACAGCATCAAGAGCAGGTGTTAGCTGTATGTGACAGCTAACACCCTGCTCCTTAAGCCCCGATCAAAGCTGAGCTTCGAGCGTGGGTTTTAACCCCTTGGATGCCGTAATCAAACATGACCGCGGCATCCAAGGGGTTCCACCAAGCCGAATCTGTCCCCCGCGGCGAGACCGGGGGGTGCCCATATGTATTTTCTGCCAGTGACCCCAGGCTGCCTGGAGCCCCCACTACCTGGTTGATCCTGCCAGGACCTCTGGAACTTAATCTATGCATCTACATAGACTGACTTCCTGTATAAACTGCAATACACGTGTATTGGAGTCTATAGTGCTGAATCAGCGATAAGTGTATCTCAGGTTCAGGTGTCCTAGTGGGACATATAAAAAAGTAAAAAAAAGTTGGAAAAAAAAAGTGAACTGTATGAAAAAAATAAATAGATAAATAAATTAATAAAGCTAGGAAATAATGACTTTTCGCCATCTCAACTATAAAATGCTATAAAAAGTGATCAAAAAGTCATATGTACTCCAAAACAGTACCAATAAAAAGGACAGATCGTCCCACAAAAAATAGGCCCTCAACCAACTGAAAAAAAAAATTGCTACATATCTCAGAAGATGGCGATGCAAAAATAATTGATTTATTTCCGCAAATGGGTTTTTGTTCTGCTAAACTAGTAACGCATAAAAAAACAATATAAATGAGGTATTGCAGTAATTGTACTGACCCACAGAACAAAGGTAGCATGTTACTTATGCTGTATGCTACACAGAAAAAAAATTAAAAAGCAATACCAGAATTGATGGGGATTTTTTCTTTAATCCACCAAGAAATGTTGTCATTACAAAATACATCTCATACCACAAACAACAAGCCCTCATTTGGCTACATCACCAGAAAAATAAAGAAAATATAGCTTGTACAAAGTGAAGACAAAAATCGCCAAATCATTAGAACACAACTGGCTGTGGCAGGAAGGGAATGCATAAGCTGTGTGCGCGTATATTAGGGTACACCCCAAATTTAAAGTTTACAAGGGAAAAGACACCAGAACTGACCCCCAGAGTGACCCCCCTCAATCATAGGAGCTACTGGGGATATAGTAGGGAATTTAGTGTACCAAATGTACTCCTCACAGCTTACATATTCACTGTTCACCATCCACTGTGCAGTCACGTCTGGGATACTAATGCCCACTACACCCCCTGATAAATTCTTTGAGGTGTGCTGTTTTCTAAATGGGGGATTCCACTTTACTGGTACTTTAGAGGCTCTGCAAACATGACATAGCGTCCAGATACCAAACATCTAAATATATACTTCAAAAGCCAAATAGAGCTCCTTCTCTTCTGTGCCCTGCTGTGTGCCCAAACTGCAGTTTATGCCCACATGTATGACACTGGTGTACCCAGGATAACGTACTTAATGTCATATGTGGTATAAACTGCTGTTTGGGCACAGTGCGGCACAGAAGGGAAGGAGCACTATTTTGGTTTTTAGAGCACTGATTTAGACACTTTGGTTTTTGGACACCATTATGCTTTTGCAGAACCCTGAAACACCAGTAAAGTGGAATCCCTTGACATGTGACCCCATTTTGGAAACTACACCCCTGAAGGAATTTATCCAGGGGTACAGTGAGCATGTTTAACCCCCAAGTGTTGCATTAATTAATTTGCCAGAAATGAACACGCAGCTGAGGGTGAAAGGTGAAAATGACAATTTTTCCAGGAATACGTCATTTCAGTGTGTAATATGTTGTGCCCGGCTTGTATCAGAGACGAATGCTCCAAAAGCTGTTGTGCCTGGGATCCCTGCTTAACAGTTTTTGGAGTGTGTGTCTCTGCTGACACAAATTTGGCACAACATCGGGCACTGAAATGGTGAATCTATTGAAAAATTGCAATTTTCACTTTTCATTATCATCTGCGCATTCCTTTCTGGAAATTAAATTAATGCAACGCTCAAGGGTTAAAAATGCTCTCTACCCCACTTGATAAATCCCTTGAGGAGAGTAGTTTCCAAAGTGGGATTATGTGTCTGCAGGTTCCACTTTACTGTCAATTCAGGGGCTCTGCAAAAGTGGCATGACGTCCAAAAACCAAACTGTGCTCCAAAAACAAAAATAGCGCTCCTTCCCTTCTGTGCCCGGCTATTCCCATACAGCAGTTTATACCCACATATGGCATTGTTAAGTACATAATCCTGGGTACAACAGTGTCATACATGTGGGCATAAACTGCCGTTTGGGCACACAAAAGGGCGCAGATGTCAAGGAGCGCTATGTGTTTTGGAGCGCAGATTTAGATGATTGGTTTTTGGATGCCAAGTCACATTTGTAGAGACTCTAAAAATGCCCCTACAACATGGGGTTATTTCTAGGGGAATTCCAATTTACCAGCACCTCCAGGGCTCTGCAAAAACAACATGGCGTCCAGAAAATCCCTCTAAATCTGTACTCCAAAAACTAAAAAGCGCACTGCTTCTTCCCTTCTGAGCCCTGCTGTGTGCCAAAGCAGCAGTTTACACCCACATATACAACTTCTTTATACCCGGGATAACCCACTTAATAGTTTTAGGAGTTCATGTCTCTGATGACACAATCTGGGCACAACGTACTGGGCATCAAAATGCCATATTTCTTTAAAAATTTAAATTTTCACTTTGTACATTATTGGCGGGAAGCACCACTGGACTCAAAATGATAATACCCCTTGATAAATTTCTTGAGAGGTGTAGTTTCTAAAATGGGGTCACTTTTTGTGGGATCCCATTGTATTGGTACTTTTGGGGCTCTGCTAATGCGACATGGCACCTGAAAACTATTTCAGCAAAATCTGCCCTCCAAAAGCCAAAGAGCACTCTTTCTATTCCAAGCCCCACCATGTACCCATACAGCAGATTATGACCACATATGGGGTATTGCCGTGTTCAGGAGAAATTGTGTAACAAACTGTGGATGCTTTTTCTCCTTTAACCCCTTGTGAAAATGAAAACTTTGGGGATAAAGTGACATTTTAGTAATTTTTCATTTACACATCCCAATGTTGATAAAAATCTGTGAAAAGGTTGTTGGGTCAAAATGCTCACTCTACCCCTTGATAAATCCTGAGAGGGATGTAGTTTTCAAAATGTGGTCACTTTTTGGGGGTTTACCTTGTATTGATACTCTAGGGACTCTGCAAATGAGACATGGCACCCGAAAACTATTCCAGCAAGATCTGCTTTTCAAACATCCAGTGTCGCTCCTTCCCTTCCATGCGCTGCCGTGTGCCCAAACATCAGTGGGGTATTTCTGTGCTCTGGAGAAATTGCATAACAAACTGTGAGATGCATTTTCTCCTTTAACCTTTTGTGAGTGTGTTAATTTTATGGTTAAATGAATGTAAGGAGAATGTAAGATGATGTATAGACTTCTATATTAATAGGTTTTTGGCTGCATCATGTCCTGTATTTGCAGTACAGTGTCCCTGGATCTCCTATATTATGTTCTCCTGAGCTTTTCTAAGCCACTAGTTTGCTATTTTACAGTTTACTTTTGGATGAATTACATGTAAATAAGCCAGATGTAGTTAGAATGGATAAGGTGGGGGGGGAGGAGACTGTTCCTTATTGAACATGCTCACAGTCTCAGACAGAAATGCAAAATGTGCTCCAGCCATAATGGGTCTTATAGCAGTAGAAAAACTGATAAGACACCATGTATGGAGACTCTACAGCCAAAGAACATGTCATTGTACAGCACAATACTGCACATATTTTAGGTTTTTATAAAACCTCAGGTACCCTTTAAGGATCTTGTACATCATGTTCAGGAGATCTGCTCTCTTCTGTACCTATTTACAGTGCTGGCCAAAAGTATTGGCACCCCTGCAATTCTGTCAGATAATACTCAATTTCTTCCAGAAAATTATTGCAATCACAAATGCTTTGGTAATAATATCTTCATTTATTTTGCTTGCAATGATAAAACACAAAAGAGAATGAAAAATAAAGTCAAATCATTGATCATTTTACACAAAACTCCAAAAATGGGCCAGACAAAAGTATTGGCACCCTCAGCCTAATACTTGGTAGCACAACCTTTAGACAAAATAACTGCGAACAACTGCTTCCGGTAACCATCAATGAGTTTCTTACAATGCTCTGCTGGAATTTTAGACCTTACTTCTTTGGCAAATTACTCCAGGTCCCTGAGATTTGAAGGGTGCCTTCTCCAAACTGCCATTTTGAGATCTCTTCACAGGTGTTCTATGGGATTCAGGTCTGGACTCATTGCTGGCCACTTTAGAAGTCTCCAGTGCTTTCTCTCAAACCATTTTCTAGTGCTTTTTGAAGTGTGTTTTGGGTCATTGTCCTGCTGGAAGACCCATGACCTCTGAGGGAGACCCAGCTTTCTCACACTGGGCCCTACATTATGCTGCAAAATTTGTTGGTAGTCTTCAGACTTCATAATGCCATGCACACGGTCAAGCAGTCCAGTGCCAGAGGCAGCAAAGCAACCCCAAAACATCAGGGAACCTCCGCCATGTTTGATTGTCTGGACCGTGTTTTCTTTGAAGGCCTCTTTTTTTTTTCCTGTAAACTCTATGTTGATGCCTTTTTCAAAAAGCTCTACTTTTGTCTCATCTGACCAGAGAACATTCTTCCAAAAAGTTTTTGGCTTTCTCAGGTAAGTTTTGGCAAACTCCAGCCTGGTTTTTTTATGTCTCTGGGTCAGAAGCGGGGTCTTCCTGGGTATCCTACCATAGAGTCCCTTTTCATTCAGACGCCGACGGATAGTACGGCTTGACACTGTTGTACCCTCGGACTGCAGGGCAGCTAGAACTTGTTTGGATGTTAGTCGAGGTTCTTTAGCCACCATCCGCACAATCTTTCGTTGAAATCTCTCGTCAATTTTTCTTTTCTGTCCACATCTAGGGAGGTTAGCCACAGTGCCATGGGCTTTAAACTTCTTGATGACACTGCGCACGGTAGACATAGGAACATTCAGGTCTTTGGAGATGGACTTGTAGCCTTGAGATTGCTCATGCTTCCTCACAATTTTGCTTCTCAAGTCCTCAGACAGTTCTTTGGTCTTCTTTCTTTTCTCCATGCTCAATGTGGTACACACAAGGACACAGGACAGAGGTTGAGTCAACTTTAATCCATTTCAACTGGCTGCAAGTGTGATTTAGTTATTGCCACCACCTGTTATGTGCCACAGGTAAGTAACAGGTGCTGTTAATTACACAAATTAGAGAAGCATCACCTGATTTTTCAAAGGGTGCCAATACTTTTGTCCACCCCCTTTTTTATGTTTGGTGTGGAATTACATCCAATTTGGCTTTTTGACAATTCTTTTTGTGTTTTTCCATTGAAGACAAATTAAATGAAGATATTATTACCAAAGCATTTGTGATTGCAATCATTTTCTGGAAGAAATTGAGTATTATCTGACAGAATTGCAGGGGTGCCAATACTTTTGGCCAGCACTGTATATCAAAATAAAGATTGGATAAAATCACAAGAAATAATTTTTTTATTAAAAAAGGTAAGAGTAGATCTTCTAAATGTAATATGCAAATGCACTTAATGTTGATTAAGATGTCTTGCAGTAGTTCTCACACCCTTATATTGCTCTTGATAGAAAAGTATTAAGAATATAGAAAAATTTATGAATTTTGGAAGTCAGAAAAGAAAAATATGAAAAAAGTCACCGAGCCTTAACACCTAAACTACCCTGGGTCCTTAAAGGGTTAAAGTGGATAACAGGATTTTTGAATATGGAGGGAAAATCAAATATCATAGTTTTGCAAAATTCTAATACCTGTGGTACAATTACTTTATGGAACAACAAATAAACGCCAAAAATTTCACATTATTAATGTATATAGTTGAGAGCATGTATAGTCAGATGGTCTATTAAGTTCTTGATAGTAGGTTATTTACTTTAAAATATTCAGTAGATAAAACACAGAGACAGTGGATAAGCTATTACATCATTTCATTGCATTAAGGCCATTATACTACTCATAGAAATGTCACTCATTTGCTTTCCTTTATATAATGTCAAGTAAAGCATTATCTTTCATTAGCCTCTCTGTCCTTACTTTTGTTTTCTCCCATGTCTCAAACTTCTCAATTGCTTTGATGTGGAAGCAATGTAGTTATCATAACCCAAAAGCCAGTGCTCTGCATTTTCTCCGACTTTCTGTATAAAGAAAAAACTAATCAAATATATTGTTCGAGCCTTTGCTGGTATTAAAGCATAAGTACAGAAGAGAAAGAACTTTGTTCAATTTCTGATGGCATTATTCACTGTGTGAACAGTGGTGTACAATTCATTCATTTTGTATTAGATATGGTAGCTTATAAAAAGAACTTGATTGAAAGTGCTAGAAAAGAAGACACATGTTCAAAAAGGAAAAATGAAAATTGCAAATTGTTAAGAATTATTTAAACACCAAGAGCCTGTGTAAAATGATTTTCTATGACATACCATTTAGGATAATAAAACAAAAAAATTGTTATATACAGATGTAAAATACTATTAGTAAAATGAAATGTTTTTGATCATTAAACTTTGTAGATTGGGTTCACTTTTCATTTTATTGTACAGATATATTTTTATTTGTTATCTAGTTAATTCTGTATTACTCATGATTTCTTCTTTAATGAACAATGTCCCTTGAACTGAAAAAAGTATCACGTTCTAGCTATCTTGCTAATTTCACAGTTCTTCACAAATATTGGCTTTGTTATACATGTGGTGCTGTCTTTCTTGACACTTTGAAATGGATACTGAGATTATGGTCTGGAACTGTGAGCCGAGCAATATATGATTAAAGTGTACATTTTTCTCATTGTACGAACACATTATCTACTTGCTGACCGGTAGATCAAGATATATTCCAGACTGGTTAACAAAAAACTAATTGTAAGGGAATTGCTAAAAGAGCAATTCCCCAGTAGCTGCTGGTGAACTCTGGGGGGAGGGGCATGACAAGACAGTGAGCCCTAAGCTGAACCCCCTCGTCCCTGCCTACTTGCCTGAACTGCCCTAGAAGACAGCGACAACTGGGCGGCAACCCCTTCTTAAGGTATAAGTGAATACACAGAATGCAGACAAGACAAACAACAACAAAAGGGAGGTGAGCTAACAAAGGGGTCGGTATCAATCGAGCAGCGCAGTACAGAATCAAAATCCGAGAGAATAGTCAAATGTGAAGCTAAAGGTCAGGAATACAGTCATATGAAAAAGTTTGGGCACCCCTATTAATCTTAATCATTTTTAGTTCTAAATATTTGGGTGTTTGCAACAGCCATTTCAAATTGATATATCTAATAACTGATGGACACAGTAATATTTCAGGATTGAAATGAGGTTTATTGTACTAACAGAAAATGTGCAATATGCATTAAACCAAAATTTGACCGGTGCAAAAGTATGGGCACCTCAACAGAAAAGTGACATTAATATTTAGTAGATCCTCCTTTTGCAAAAATAACAGCCTCTAGTCGCTTCCTGTAGCTTTTAATCAGTTCCTGGATCCTGGATGAAGGTATTTTTGAACATTCCTCTTTACAAAACAATTCCAGTTCAGTTAAGTTTGATTGTCGCCGAGCATGGACAGCCCGCTTCAAATTATCCCACAGATGTTCAATGATATTCAGGTCTGGGGACTGGGATGGCCATTCCAGAACATTGTAATTGTTCCTCTGCATGAATGCCTGAGTAGATTTGGAGCTGTGTTTTGGATCATTGTCTTGCTGAAATATCCATCCCCGGCGTAACTTCAAATTCTTCACTGATTCTTGTACATTATTCTCAAGAATCTGCTGATACTGAGTTGAATCCATGCGACCCTCAACTTTAACAAGATTCCCGGTGCCAGCATTGGCCACACAGCCCCAAAGCATGATGGAACCTCCACCAAATTTTACAGTGGGTAGCAAATGTTTTTCTTGGAATGCTGTGTTTTTTGGACGCCATGCATAACGCCTTTTTGTATGACCAAACAACTCAATCTTTGTTTCATCAGTCCACAGGACCTTCTTCCAAAATGAAGCTGGCTTGTCCAAATGTGCTTTTGCATACCTCAGGCGACTGTTTGTGGCGTGCTTTCAGAAACGGCTTCTTTCGCATCACTCTTCCATACAGCTTCTCCTTGTGCAAAGTGTGCTGTATTGTTGACCGATGCACAGTGACACCATCTGCAGCAAGATGATGCTGCAGCTCTTTGGAGGTGGTCTGTGGATTGTCCTTGACTGTTCTCACCATTCTTCTTCTCTGCCTTCTGATATTTTTCTTGGCCTGCCACTTCTGGGCTTAACAAGAACTGTCCCTGAGGTCTTCCATTTCCTTACTATGTTCCTCACAGTGGAAACTGACAGGTTAAATCTCTGAGACAACTTTTTGTATCCTTCCCCTGAACAACTATGTTGAACAATCTTTGTTTTCAGATCATTTGAGAGTTGTTTTGAGGAGCCCATGATGCCACTCTTCAGAGGAGATTCAAATAGGAGAACAACTTGCAATTGGCCACCTTAAATACCTTTTCTCATGATTGGATACACCTGGCTATGAAGTTCAAAGCTCAGGTGAGGTTACAAAACCAATTTTGTGCTTCAGTAAGTCAGTAAAAAGTAGTTAGGAGTATTCAAATCAATAAAATGATAAGGGTACCCAAATTTTTGCACCGGTCAAATTTTGGTTTAATGCATATTGCACATTTTCTGTTAGTACAATAAACCTCATTTCAATCCTGAAATATTACTGTGTCCATCAGTTATTAGATATATCAAATTGAAATGGCTGTTGCAAACACCCAAATATTTAGAACTAAAAATGATTAAGATTAATAGGGGTGCTCAAACTTTTTCATATGACTGTATGTATAGAGATAAACAGCAAAAGGGTAAATAGCCAGCACGCACAAAGCAATAGCAAGCTCCAAGGTGAATGTGAGAAAACAATAAATAGGAAGAAAGAGCCCCAGACTAGAGAGCAAGATAGGCTGTCAATCACACAGGTAAGGCTAAGATTAACTATTAGAGGAGCAGAAGTAAAGCAAGGTATAAAAGAAGGGTGTGATGGAAAATCAATTACAGAGGTGAGGGAATAGGACAGTGTTCAGACTGAGTACAACAGAAACCTAAAGAAAGGAATGATAGCCGGACACGCATCCTGTGCCATAGCCTGTGACCGGAGGATGGTGCAGAGGCCCAAACGAGCAAAGACGTTACAGTAATGTCATTTAGCCACACAGTATGATTTTCTCTACTGAACAGATGTTCAATGGATTTCTATACAGCTCTATAATGTAGGTAGAGAAGCTGTGTTAAAATTTTTTTTTTTTTTCTAAACAACCTTATGTTGAATACAATATGTAAAAAAAAGTAAACTGTAAAAAAGGAAACTGAGAAAAAGAGCTACACCAACAGTAAACCAAGACATAAGTAAAGGCTTATGGAACCTGGCGCAAGGGTTCAGCTTGGGCCCCCCTCCTCCTTATCAAACCCCAACTTCCTACCCAGTGACCACCTTTCTCACCCTGCCAGAAGAAAACAATGGAGCTGCAGGACTGGCCTGCACTTGGAGACACTGGAGCACCGGGGACAGGTGAGTATGTTTTTCTTTCTTCATCTCCCCCAGCCTTTCAGGACACGGCCCCAATTTTCAAAAGTGACAGATGCTTTAACTTACCCATATAATTTTGAGACTGTTTTTTTCATGATAAAGTGTACTTCATGTTAGTAGTAAACATCGATCAATGTTTTTTGCATTTATTAATAAAAAAAAAATTGGAAATTTGATTTGTGAAATGCTCTGCTTATGTAGTGTGACAACTTCGGGGAATTAGACTCAAAATGGTGGCAGACTCCTGGTCCGGACAGCGGTGGTTCGTGTTACTGGGCGCCGGATAGATAGCGTTCAGACGGTCCAAGTGTAAAATAAAGCTGGCTTTATTCATCATAGGTGCAAAACAACAAAAAACCTAGGCCACAGTTAGGGCCCTAACTCACTCCTTGAGCCCCTAACTAGCCTGACTCCTGCTCAGCTCTAGCAAAAGTCCCCTGTGGACCCCAGACCTCCTGGCACAGACCGTCTATCTGTCCAGCTGGTTCCACCATTTCCTGCTCCATACAGGTTTCTCTAGCCTTCTGGAGATACACGCCCCACCCAAAGGCGTGGCTGAGGGTCTTTTCAGGGCTGGCCTGGGTTGCTCCCTAGCGCCCTCTAGGTTCACATACTCACATACCCTCCCCCTCAGCTCACTACCCATGGGGTGAGCTACAATGGGACGAGACATCCTATGACGAAGTCCCTCTTCAACCATGTATGCCTGTCCAGTGTCTCTCCAGAAGTCCCAATCTGGCGGTCTTTTCTTCCAAATATTGCTCCGTTGAGTTCTCGGTTTTCTCCTCACTTTAAATGCTACGCCAAGATCCTGGCCATTCAGTGCAAAGGCAAATTTTACTTCATCACCTTCACAATTCGCCATACAGGGGATCACATCATTTTCATCACATTTCTCGCCATAGTCTTCAGCCATCCCATTGCATCACTTTGATCCCTTTAGTAAATAGCCGTAAGAATCTTCATCTTCACCTATCATGAATCCACAGGAGCTCAGAGACCAACTAACACATACTTCAAGCACATCAATGCCTTTACAGTATAAATGTTTCACGGGTACCTTTTCTGTATCCTTCATCTCAAAGCAAACTTTGCCATCACCATCAAGGCTTAGAAGTTTAGGAGACATAGGCTGCTTGCTCTCCTCTTTGTTTGAGATACACAAGCTCTGTACCGCAATATCTTTTTCTGCACAAGGGCCATACAGTACACCCTCACAAAATAGATCACGATGAACTACATTTTCTGGTATGTCTTTAACAACTGCCACATCATATATTGGAATGGTTTCTGTATAATGCTTCCACTCCTGTACGGCAGCAGGAAAATCACTTCCACACTCTAGTCTTACCTCCTCTTTCTGATACGCATAACTTTCTGGAGGCATGTTGCGGTGCTGTGATAGATTGCAAGAATTTTCGTGCCAACTCCTTTCTGACAGTACAGGAGCTGGTGACATCGTCATCTCAACATTCTCCGAGTTATTATCATTCTCTGTGCTAACACCGGAGGACTGGGATACCAAGCTTTCAACATCACAGTTTTTACTGTCAGTACCCAGATGCTTTTTGGTTACAGGTTCTAGCTGCCTTAATGTCTCTGCTTTCTCTGCCTCTATGCTGGCAGCTTTCCCCAATTCTAACGCCTTCTGTAGCGCACAAATCTCTGATTCCAGTTCCAGAATTTTCTTCACTCCCACATTTTTCTGAGCAGCCTCAATCTCAGTTTTTACTAGTGCACCTTGCAGCTCTGATTCTTTAGAGGTTAACAGGTTCTGCAGCGAGTCTCTCTCAGCTTCTAGTGCTGCCAGCTTTGAAGATAGGGCAGATGCCGACTGTTCAGTATTGGATAAAGACTGCTGCATTCGATCCAATTCTTCTCTTTTAGATTCCACTTCGGTTTTTAACTGTTCAATCTGAAAAGTGTGCTCTTCCAACACTTTATTTCTGACTCACACTTCACTTGATCCATCTGAAACTCCAGCTGTCCCTTGATGCGTGCAATTTCCTCCTGCTTGTTCACTTGCACCTTTAGTTTAGCAACAAGCATTTTTAGATCCACAATCTCAGCAGATAAATTAGACAGGTTTCCCTCAAACTGAATCCTCATGTCTTCTATCTGGAGGTCCAATTCTCTCTTGGCCTTTTCCAGCTTGTCAGAAGCATTAGTTTTGTTCTCATACAATATCTGCACAGATTCCAGGATTTTCTCAACTTCATCCTTGGAGCTAACCAATTCCTCCATTTCAGTGCGCAGTTGCTTGTTGAGCCTCTCTAACTCGGCCTTCAATTCAAGGGCCCCTTCTAGGGAGCGAGCCAAGGCAAGAGCTTTGGTCTCTTTTCCACAAGCCTCTGCTTCAGCACAGTCAGTTCTTCTGCATATCTAGCAGAAAGAGTCTTCTCTTCAAGCAGCTGATCACACTTTTTCTGCTTCCTTTCCAAATTTGACACAATCCAACGTTGATGATCAAGATCTACACCTACATCTTCTAGTTCCTGCTGCAGTCTAATTTTCGTCTTCTCAAGTTTGTCATGAGCAGCAACCTTCTCCTCAAACCGTTGATTTGTAGCTTCTAGCATCTTTTGCAACTTTTCCTTTAGTTCTTCAACAGAGTCCAAGGACCCAATACTATCCTCCATTTTTTTCTTCATATCAGTCGCCTGAGCCTGTAGTGTTGAAATCTGCTTTGTCAAATCTCTTTTTGCTATCTCCTCTTCCTCTAGTTGCTCAAGGAAACCATTTTTCTCATCTTCCATTTGTTTTAGTTTTGTACTAAGGTCAAGCTTCTGACGGGTTTCTTCTTGCAAAAGTTCCTGAGTGTCCTGAAGCTGAGATTCTAGTGTAGAAAAATCTTTGGAAAGTTTGATAAACTTGCTGTCTGCTTGAAAAAGAAGCCCTGTGACATTATTCAATTCCACCTGTAGTCTGTTTGCCTTGTCTAGCAGTTCTGCTTGAAACCTGTCCCCTTCTGTGACTTTTAGTTGCAGCACTTGAAGTTGAGTCTCTACTTTTTTGTGACTCTCCTGTAAGGTTTGTACTTTATGAGCATGGACAGACAACATCTCCATCAATTCTTTGTCTTTATTTTGCACCAAAACAGACAATTTCTCATTATCTTCACAAGATCCTGACAGCGCCCTCTCTAGGCTGCATATTCTAGCTTTGAGTTCTCTTTCTCTTTGTTCCAGAACTTCAGCTCTGCTTCGCCATTCGTGGATTTCACTATTTAGGAGAACCTGATGCAAGTTTTGCTCTGACTGCAATGTCTGCACTACAGATTCTAAATCACTCTCTCGGTCAGACACATACTTCCTCAGCTCGGCAATTTAATTTTCTTTGTCAATTAATGCAGCCGAAAGTTTTTCACACATCCTGACTTGGTCATCCGGACATTCTGACTGACTCTGCAAAAATTCACTTCTCTCACGTTTAGCAGTTTCAAGGTCATCTCTTAATTTTTCAATGACACTCTCTTTGGCAATGGAGTCTTGGACATGCTGCTCCTTTAAATCCTGCAATTGCTTCTCAAGCACTTGCTTTTGTTCCACACTCTGTATAACTTCATTAGATAGAGCGCATTTCATTTCTGCAAACTCCTTCTTAGTGACACAGTCCATTCCAGGCAAACCCAGTACCACATTTTCACAATGACTAGGATATAACCTCTTCATAGAGTCAAGCTCATTCTTTAACTTAAGGTTCTCTTTTTCTGATACCAAAAGCTGCCATTTCCATTTTCATCTTTGGCGCTTTCATGCACTCCAGTATGAGACATACAGTCAGCAGGGACATATTCAATCATAGAACAGAGGTGCTTTAGAAAAACTGAGTCACCATCATGCAACCCTTTATCTTTACTTGCACTCCACATGATCTGTTCTGGGTTTTGTCTCTCTCTGCATTCAGACTGCTGCACTAATAAACCTGAGCATAACTTCTCTGCTTTTTTACAAGCTGAAATTCTCTTTTTCTTGCCCATGGTTTAACAACAAGATTACACAATATTCCACAACAACCTTGGGTTCAACCGGCAGCAACTTTTTGCTATCTTCTGCAGTCACATGTATTCAAACAGTTAACTTATGTGGCACTACAACAACCAGCATTTTCTTCTGTCTTCCACAGAAAACACCAACATGGCACCATAGCCTTTCACATAGACTGTTTTCAATATCCAGCTTCTACACACATTGCTTATTTTCTTGCCATCAGCAAGCACTTTACAGACTTCTGTGCCACAGTATACACAAAGTCCATTCCCTGGATTCCTCTTCCAGAGTTTGACTTTAACCAGTTTTTTTACACACACTTTGCTATGTTGCAATTCACTCACCCTTCCTGGGTTTCTCAGTTGAAATCACAGATTTCTTCCAGCTGTAGGCCACAATGCACACTTAGCAATACTGCAGTCACCAACCACTTGTCTTCCAGGACTTGCGTGGATCTCTTTAGGGTACGAGGGAAGGGTTTCCACCAATTTTTTGAGATGTAGTCAATATATTTGCACACATTCTCAAATGGCCTATAGGTTGTGACAACTTGGGGAATTAGACTCAAAATGGTGGCAGACTCCTGGTCCGGACATCGGTGGTTCGTGGTACTGGGCACCGGATAGATAGCGTTCAGACGGTCCAAGTGTAAAATAAAATTGGTTTTATTTAGGATAGGTGCAACATAGCAAAACAACAAAAAACCTAGGCCCTAACTCACTCCTTGAGCCCCTAACTAGCCTGACTCCTGCTCAGCTCTAGCAAAAGTCCCCTGTGGACCCCAGCCCTCCTGGCACAGACAGTCTATCTGTCCAGCTGGTTCCACCATTTCCTGCTCCATGCAGGTTTCTCCAGCCTTCTGAAGATACACGCCCCACCCAAAGGCGTGGCTGAGGGCCTTTTCAGGGCTGGCCTGGGTCACTCCTTAGCTCACTCTAGGTTCACATACTCACAGTAGTCATATTATACAAATAAATTAATTAATAATATCTAACACATCTCTGCTTTATATTGTCATCATCTTTTAATCGTCATTTAATTTATTTTTGACATTAAAAAGCTTCCAAGTGTAACTGCGATTTTCAAACCCATTCCTGATTTTGCTGGAATAGTATCTTGGGCTCAACAGTTTTTAGAGCGTTCTTGGAAAAATTGACATTTTCTCCTTTCAACATCAGCTGCACATTCATGTCTGGTAAATACATTAATGCAACAATTGGGGGTTAAAATGTTCACTGTACCCCTGAATAAATTCTTTCAGGGTTGTAGTTTCCAAAATGGGGTCACATGTCAGGGAATTCCACTTAACTGGCATTTCAGCCACTCTTCAAAAGTGTCATGACATCGAAAAACCAAACAGTCTAAATCTGTGCTCCATAAACCAAAATAGCGCTCCTTTCCTTCCCTGTGCCCGACTGTGTGCCCAAACAGCAGTTTATATGTACATATGACATTAAGTAGTTATGCATTAACTGCAGTTTGGGCACACAGCAGGGCACAGATGTGAAGGAGTGCTATGTGGCTTTTGGAGCTCAGATTTAGATGTTTGGTATCTGGATACCATGACATGTTTGCAGAGCCTCTAAAGTACCAGTAAATTGGAATCCCCTAGAGAGTGAATGACCATATTTTGAAAACTGCACCCCTCAAAGAATTTATCAAGGGGTGTAATGAGTATTAGATTCCCAGACGTGACTGCATCGCCATTCCCAGACGTGACAGGTTTTTTTACATCGCCATTTTCTGAGAGGCATAACATTTTTTACTTTTCTATTGACAGAGCTGGTTGAGGGTTTATTTTTTGCGGAAACCATTTTGGGCTATATTTGACTTCGTGATCAATTTTTATTCCTAAGTTTGTGAAGCAAGATGGTAAAAAAAATTTTTTAACTTCTAGCTTTTTTTTGTCCAGACATTTACCGTACAGGTTTACTTTTATTGTAGAGTTTGTTACGGACATGGTGATACCAAATATTTAGTGTTTTATACTGTATTTTGTGTTTTTATACTATATAAGGGAAAAGGGTCATTTAGGGGTTAATTTGTTTTTTTTTACATATTTTTTTTTTGTCCCAATAGGGGACATGAACCAGTGATCTTCTGATAACTGGTTCAGTGTTATACACTCCAATACAGAAGTATTGGAGTGCATAACGGCAGTCAGCCTATGAATATGCATAGGCTGACTACCTGCCTAATCGATCCTGAACGCAGGATCAGAAGACAGAAGAAAACAATTGCAGACCCAGGGCCACTGAACAGGCCCCTGGCTGCAGAAAAAGCTGTCATGGCCCCCACTGGAGACAGAGCTATAGAGGTACTAGGTTGCTAGGTCAACCCCTATGATGCCACAGTCATGATTTATAGTGGCATCTAAGGGGTTAACACCCACGACCAGAGCTCAGCTCCAGCCACAGGTGTTAAATGTGGGTGTCAGCTGTTACTTACAGCCAACATCTGCTCTCAATGTCACCCACTCAGCTTCTGAGCGGGTGACATTACCATAACGTAATAGTATGTTATTTTGAGGGAAGTGGTTAAAGGGGTTTTCTCACCTCAGGATTTTATCTCCTCTCTCCCCTCCACTTCCTGGTTTTCAGCTCATTCCAGCATGGATCTCCTACTTGTTATAAAAGACACAGTATATTTCTGAATTTACATACACTGCTTAAGAAACTTATCTAGCCTTTATCAGGGCTCAAAAAACAAAATCAGTAGGACAAAGAGATAAAGAAGAGAATATGTGTGCTGGGAGCAGGGACCAAGTCATTATTCTGACCTTATGAACAGGTCTGTAACCTAGGCATTCAGCTGATGAGAGAGTTTTAGTTGTATCAAAGAAAGAAAAATAAACCAATGTATAGGGTAAAACACTTCAGTTAACTTAAAGAGGTTGTCCAGGATACCACTTTTTTTTTATTATGAGGCCAGGGAAGGTGAAAAAAATTAGTAAAAACATACTCACTTGTCCTGGTCCTCCAGTGTCTCCTAGTGCAGTCCGGTCCTGCTGCTCTGATGTTTTCTTCTGATGGAAGTGCCCACTACGCATGACTACTGAAGCCAGTCAGCGGCCTAAGGAAAAGGACCCGGAACGTCACAGTGCAGTGGGGACCAAAGAGAGAGCTGGACTGAAAACACAGGAACAGCAGGACCGAACCACGCTGGGAGACACCGGAGATCCGGGGACAGGTGAGTATCTTTTTTTTTTACATTTTTTTCACCTTCCCCGGCCTCATATTAAAAAAGTGGTTACCCTGGACAACCCCTTTAAGCTACAAGTCTGAATATGATCCTTGAGATGAGAAATACCCCTTTAGGCTGAGGCCCCACGTTGCGGAAATGCAGCTTCATTTGTTGCAGTTTTTTGAGCCAAAGCCAGGAGTGGATTGAGCAGAAGGTAGAAGTATAAGAGCTTCATATATATTTCCCATCCCCTCTGTAGCCATTCTTGGCTTTGGCTCAAAAAACCGCAGCAAAATCTGCAACAAAAAAAAGCTGCGTTTCCGCAACGTGGGGCCACAGCCTTAAACATACATGGGAGTTCCTCTGGGCTCACCAATCCCCATGGATTAGTTAGAAACAGATATATAAATGCCAATTCAACTTCTTAGGTGCCTGGTCACAGCTGCAACTATTGCAACGTCTATGGCTAAACCACTGCCCTAAACTACAGAATACAACCATATATCAAAACGAATGTAAGAAAAATGAGACACATTGAAACATTGGCAAGTGTTAGCTTTTTAAGAGATTATGGCTAAAGCCCCACATAGCAAGTTGCAGCCAAAAAGCGCTAAGGGAAAATCCGTGGCGGAAACACATCATGGTTTTTCCCACAGCACTTTTCACAGAAAGTCCACACAGGTTTCCTCTGCAGACTTTCTGCTTCAATTAAACCTACACGGAAAACGCCAGCATTTCCGTTGGTATAATTAACAAGCTATGATTTCCAATATTGTTTCAGATTACAGCATGTCAGCTGTGGATATTTTTTCTGCAATGTGTGGATGGGATTAGTCAGAATCCCATCCACTTTGCAGGAACTGTAAAACGCTGTGGTTTTTTCTGCTGCGTTTACGCAGTGGCAAAATTGTGGCGTTTATACTATGTGGGGCGCCGGCCTAAAAAGAAAGAAACTTAGTGTGTACCTTTTACCAGAATGAATACCTTTTACCAAAATGTTTCTTTAGAAATGTGGCTACTAATAAAGATGGAATAAGTATAATATCTGCATTCTGTTTTTTGCCTTGAGAAGATTCATTAACTTTGCTTATGCATTTAGACTCACTGAGGTGTATTCGTATGTTTTTATCCTAGTTTATTGCAACTGAAAGTATTTTCTCTCAGTGTGTCAGCAAGACCTTTTCTAATATATGTCCCTCTTGTACTATAATATTTGAGAAATTAAGTTTCCATACAAGCTTGCTGTTGGGGAAATGTTGGTAACAAACCATCTGCATGATGCAGCTACTGTACACAGTATAAGATAAATGACAGAGTTTTCTAAATGTGCCAGATGTGTTCATGTGCTAGATATATCACTGTAGCTTATACTGGATGATAAATCTGATGACTCTCTAGTCTAATGTTATACACATATTAGTAGGCTTACCTTGATCCAGAATTTTACTTCAAAATTGCATTGCAGCTGTATTTAAGCCATACCTCTTTATTCACACAGTCATGCCCCCTTATGTGAAACAGAAAAATTGAATCTTACACTAGATGTACCTAAGTGCACCAATATGCATCAGACTTTAGCACACTTTACGCCAAGGTCAAGTTGCAACCACAATAATAAATCTGTCACAATGTATAGTAGTATGAATATCTGATTAGTTTTTTGGTCTAAAGCTAATAATTGGATCACAGTCAAAAAATATAAACTCCCTTGAAAGCTAATCCTCTGAGCAGGCCTACCAAGAGATTACAGAAGTGTCTACCCGTTCCTTGTCTCGAACTTGGTTAAGGTTGCTGGTTCCTTGTAAAAATCCAAATGCAATATATTATGGAAATATGTTAGCAAAATCCTTGACAGTTTGTAATTCAAAACACAACTACTGGGGTGAGCACACCTAGTTATATATAATATCAGTATCGGACTGGGATGTCTAGGGCCCACCAGTGGATTTGTTTCTAGGGGCCCACCGCCGGAACCCTTGCAGAGCAGCTGTACCGAGATAGGGTGTCTAGAAGTATTAACATGTTGGGAGCCATACAATGTTCACCACTGCACTACCTAAACCCACTGCTACACCTTGTATGGCAAATGAACAGCATGGCTCCTAGAATTGTTACCATTATCTGTAACTGCAATGTCCCGGTAAAACGGATCTGCAGAAGTCCTGGCTGTCGAACCCCTGCAGATGTAATACTGATGGCCTATCCCAAGGACAGGACATCAATATTAGAAAGATGGATAAATCCTTAAAGAGGTTGTCCAGGAATTGGAGCAACCCATGTGGCGAGCAGGAGGTGTAAAACAAAAAAAAAAAAAAAAGCATACTCATCTGTCCCCGGCGCTCCGTTGTCCGCGGCCAGTGTCCATTCAGTCTCATACTGGCGCCTTCTTGCTGGGAGTCCTGCACCTCATGTGACCGCTAAGACCAATTAGGTACAGGATTTCCAGAAATGAGGCACCGCCATGAAACTGAACAGACACAGGCAGGGGACAACTGGGTGCTGGGGACAGGCGAGTATGCTTTTTTTTTTTTTTTTTTTTCACACCTCCCTGATGGCCGCCACAACGGTCTCTCCAATTTATGGACAGCCTCTTTAAAGAGGTTGTTTGAGCCAAATTTTTTTATGGCCACTTCACTGGTCCCCCCCATACAGTGGCCTCTTCACTGGTCCCCCATACTGTAAGGAGAACAGTGATGGGGCCATTATATTGTGTGGGGCAGAGATGGGGGCTAACATCCTGTGAGAGGTAGTAGTAGAGGGCGAAAGGCAACTCAAAACTCTACACACCTTAACTGGTGCTCTCCTCAAGGAGAGATGTCTCTGTCCATAACATCCTGTGAGAGGGACATTAAACTGTGTGGGGCATATTAAAGGGGTTGTCTAGGGTTATTTTTTTTATGGCCATAAATACTTGATTGCCAGGGGTCTGACACCTGGCCCCATCAGCTGCACGGAACCACTTTCCAGAACCCGTTCTGTACACAACACAGGGCTGGAAGCAGAAAGCTTCATCCACTGTACAGCAGCCCAGCGCTTTCACTGCAGCTCAGTTCCTACTGACTTCAATATGTGCTGAGATGCAGTGAGGGTGCCCAGTCCCTATACAGTGGACAGAGCTTACTGCTTCCGGCCCCGTAATGTGTACAAGACGGGTGCTGGAAGTGGCTACAGCTGATCGGTCCGGGGTCGGCCCCTACAGATCATGTATTTATGGCCTAGCCTGAGGATACACCATAAAAATTATGCCTGGACAACCACTTTAATATAACCACCTAATGCCCCACTCTTTATAGAGGTTGTCCAGCATATATTTTTTTTTTTGTAATTAGTCCAGGGGAGGTGAAAAAAACAAAAACAAACAAACATAAAAAAACACTCACCTGTCCCCGGTGCTCCGGTGTCCTTCCAGCACGGTCCGGTCCAGCAGCTCCGCTGTATTCTTTTGCCGGAAGTCCTCACTGGCTGTGAAGTCCCAGGTCCCTTCCCTTAGGCCACTGATTGGCCTCAGGGGTCATGTGCAGAAGAAAACAACAGAGCTGCACTGGGAGGCACTGAGGACAGGAGAGTAAGTTTTTTTTTTTTTTTTTGGGGGGGGGGGGGGTTCACCTGCTCCAGCCTAATTATAAAAAAAAATAAAAAAATGTATGTTATCTGGACAACCCATTTAATGTCCCCCAGGATATTGGCATCCATCACTGCCCCCCCCCACTCAATATAATGGCCCCATCAACGGTCCCCATACAGTATAGGGAATGGTGAAGTGGCAAATGTATGGGGGGAGGGAATAGTGAAAGAGATGCTGTATGAGCCATACAGTAGCCCCTTCACTAGTCCCCCCTATAGCAGCATTAGATCATTACTTACCTGTCTGCCCCTGTTGCCTCCCACTCCATCTTGCTCCAGGCGCACTAATGTGATGTCATGTGCGCCCGGAGCAGTAAGAAGCAGGATGCGACAGGAGCAGACAGGTAAGGATTGGTGCTTAGCTTGTAGGCCACAGGCTCAATGGGGCCCATGGCCTATAAGTCTGTGAGTAGTAGAGCAGGAAGCCAGTGGCTTTCTGCTCTACTAGTAGCAGAACCGGGTCGGCGGCTGCATCACTTACCTCTCCCCACTCCTGCTTGCGACCGTTCCTCTTCCCGCAGAAGCCTGGGTCCTGCGCACCGCATATCACGTCCCGATGACGTAATGCACAGCGTACATGGGGGCCCCCTGGCCAGGAGAAGTAACTGAATAGGGGCCATTACCGCACCTCCACTGCCTATTAATAAAAAGCAGTCCGATCCCCCGGTGGGTCAGATGGTTATCTTGTGCTACGCATATATCTAGACATGTCCAGGCAAGAGTAAAGGTATGAGAAGACACATTTATATTGTGAGTTGTTGAGTAGGGCATAACTAGAGTTCTATGCCTCCCTGGTATATTTTAAACCCTTCCCCCGTCTACCCCACTACCTTCACTTTGTTGCTCAAAAGCACAGGATCCAGTGAGTCAAGGATATATAAAGATGTATATACAGTATGTAGCAAAGGTTACGTTTTCTTTCTGCAGCATGATAATTTGCTGCAGAAATCCATTAAAGAGACAGTGAAATCCTTAAATTAAAGTTCTGTGCCATCTGTATTTTCTTTTCCTCAAAAAAATAACAAAGACAACATATCTATATGATAATTTTCTATATATGATAATATAACCTTAAACATACTCAAAATAACATACCAAGAAGGAGTTCTTGGAATTTGATGAAACTTTTTAAGTGTGAATGTAATGATGACATACTATACATAAGTTACAATATTAGAACTAAAGTTTATTTGGAAAACCTGTACAATTTAAAGGAAGCTCTACTGTAGTTCCTTGTTGGCAGTGGTGCAACTATAGGGGTTGCAAATGTAGCTGCCAGGCCCAGGAGCCTGTGGGGGCCCAAACATCTCTCCACAATTTCTATATAAAATACCGATAAGTGGGGGCCCCATTACACATATTGCACTGGGGCCGTGAAGCTTCACATTACACCTCTGCCACCTTAAGCCTGGATAAAACATGATATATGTTTGGGCATTGAGGCATATAGGCTCTGTATGGTATCCTGTGCACATTTGCCAACAGATGCTGCAGCTAGGCCTGAAGATCCTGTACACTTGTAGATTGCCAAAGCTTTGAAAAACCCTTTAAGACACAATAGCACCATACAAATACCAAACATTATCAGCAAACTTATACTGAACAAAAAAAAATTACCAATAACACTATATAAGGAGCAAATAATACTGCCAGATCAGGACAACATTATGACCACAACACAATAACTAATTATACACATAATTATAACACTACAATAAGGCTAATTCATAGTACCCCTTTACAACAATTACAATAAAAACTAAAACCTATCCCATGTGATCATGTCGCCTGATGTCCTTGGCCTGTAATTTTCCAAAGAAACAGAATTTTCCTCCCTTTCCTTTCCTCTAGACTGGACATCTGGACAATCCAGATATGTGTATCAAGTTAAGCTGTTTTTTTAAACTTTCATGACAAATTATCACAAGGTGATATGTACGGTATCCTATTTATATCTGTATGTGCCCACCTACAGTAGTGGGAGAAGATGGATTACAGACTTAACTCTTGTTAGCATGGTGTGATTCAGTGTTAAATTGGTTTAAGTAGAGGTGAGACATATCTGATTAACTGTTCTATGGAATTGGCCATCAGGTTCGATTTGGTCTTTAGGAAGTGCCCCATTTGCCCTGTCACATATGACACCCTGAGAGCTCCTAGGCCTGCATCTAATCCTTTTCAAGCTCTTTAACAAGCTCATTATAGATTGATTAGAATAATTCTGTACTGCATTACAATCCATCTGAACATTATGTTCTCAATAAAGAAATATTTAGAAAATAAATAAAATATTTAAATTTTTTATCTTCACAGTATTAAATTAGTTAGTAAGAATGCAGCTGCCTAAGAGCTGTAAATATGTAGATGTGAAATAACTCATTTACATTCTTACAAACACTTAATACATATTTCCTGAATCTAAATCTGTCTATATTTAGCTAGCATAGAACAAGCATTTTTGTTTGGAAATAATGTTTCTTAGTGGTACACTTTTAATTAGCAATGATCTGCTTATTTGCACAGAAAATACACAGTATAAGGCTGGGTTCACACCTGCATCAGAGTCTCAGTTTGGAGATTCTGTCGCAGTATTCATCAAAAATCAGCTGACAAGAAAAGGCGTAAGTCCAACTTTTTTGTCTGCTGGTTTCAGTTTAAAAGAATGGACACCCGACAAATCCAGGCACTGTTGTTGTCCAATATTTTAGCAGTCCGCCTGTCCGTTGTTCTGGCCCTCCGATTGATCAGAAAAAAAAAACAAACAAACTAAACAACACTGATCTGAACAAAGTGTCAACTATAAAACTCGATAATAAGGAATTTATCACTTTTGGGTACACTTGCCTTTTACACATTATTAGGTATAATGGAAATATTACTTGTATTTGTTGCAACCTAGCTGCAAGTAGGTACCTCTGTTGTTTTTGTGTAGCAAGTAGTTGATAAGTCATAGATACTTGCAGTATTCATATATCTGCCGTTATAGTATGGCTTCAGCAGGAGTTTCGGGTGTGCAGCATGATGCTACTTACAGAGACTTGGCTCACTGAAGTTACTCCTGACCCTCTGGTCTCCTTGGATGGTTTTAAACTCCTTCGGGCAGACAGGCACAAGGGAGAGTGGTAAGAGGAAAGGAGGGGGGGCTGGCAATGTTTGTGAATAACAGATGGTGCAATCCTAGGCACATTGTGATTAAGGAGCAAACTTGCTGTCAGGACATTGAACTATTAGCTGTGAGCATGAAACCTTTCTATCTACCAAGGGAACTATCACATGTCATCGTGATAGCTACATATGTCCCCCCCTCTGCGAAAGCTCACGCTGCCTGCGAGGTCCTACAAGCCATGCTGAGCCAGTTACAGTCTCAGCACCCCCAGGCCCCTCCTTCTTGTGTCTGGCGATTTCAACCACGCCTCTCCTTCATCCACACTTCCCAGTTTCACACAGTATGTAACCTGCCACACAAGAGACAACAAAACACTGGACTTGTTCTTTGCCAACGTGAGGGAGGCATATAACTCATCAGCCCTACCACCCCTGGGAAGATCGGATCACAACCTAGTACATCTCCGACCTGTGTACAAGCCACTTGTACGTAGAGAACCAGCTGTCACCCGCACAGTGAGGATATGGTCTGAGGAGAGTGATGAGGCTCTGAGGGATTGTTTTGACACAACTGCATGGGAAGTTTTGCAGGATTCGTATGGAGAAGATATAGAAGGACTCACACACTGCATAACGAACTACATAAATTTTTGTGTGGACAACACAGTACCCACAAAAGTGGTGAGGTGCTTCTCCAACAACAAACCATGGATTAACTCTGATATAAAAACACTACTTAAGGAGAAAAAGATGGCATTCAGGACAAGAGATAAGGAGGGGTTGAGGGAAGTACAAAAGGAGCTGAGGCATCTAATCAGGCAAGGAAAAGCCAGTTATAAGGAAAAAATGGAAAAGCAAATGGAAAGAAAAGACATAAGGGGGGTCTGGGAGGGGCTTAAGTCAATTTCGGGTCATAAACAGTCTGTCTGCCAGATTGAGGCAGATGTTAACTGGCTTAATGAACTAAACCTATTCTTCAACAGATTTGATCACACACCAGCTCCTCCCACCCCAGCATGTCCTTCAGCTCCCCTCACCACAATGACTTCACCCCATTCACCCCATGTGGCTACTTCCCAACAGACCAGTAAATCCAGAAATCTGTCTTTATCTGACCACAGTCTGACCTTCACACGGGCCCAGGTGAGGAAGGAGATGAAAAAGATCAATGCGAGGAAAGCCGCAGGGCCAGATGACATCAGTGCAAGGCTAATTAAGACTTGTGGGGACCAACTGTGTGGTATAATTACATATATGTATAATATGAGCCTGAGGCAGGAAATAGTCCCTGAATTATGGAAATCTTCTTGTGTGGTACCAGTTCCAAAGAAACCTCACCCTATGGACCTCAACAACTACAGACCTGTAGCACTGACATCCCACTTGATGAAGATCTTAGAGAGATTGGTTCTCACACATCTTCACCCTCTAGTGAGCCCCGCTATGGACCCTCTCCAGTTTGCTTATCGACCAGGCATTGGGGTAGATGATGCCATCATCCACCTTCTGCACAGGGCTCTGTCTCACCTGGAAAAACCAGGGAACACGGTGAGAATAATGTTCTTTGATTTCTCCAGTGCTTTTAACACCATACAGCCCAGGTTACTGAGAGACAAGCTGGGCCTTGCTGGAGTGGACCACCACCTCTCCAACTGGATCCTAGACTACCTCACAAATCGACCTCAATACGTTAGAGCCCAAGACTGTGTGTCAGGTACCGTGATCTGTAATACGGGGGGCACCTCAGGGTACGGTTCTCGCCCCTTTCCTCTTCACACTGTACACTGCTGATTTTAGGTGCAACTCATCTAGCTGCTACCTACAGAAGTATTCTGACGACTCTGCAATAGTAGGCCTCATCACAGATGATGATGACAGTGAATACAGAGAACTGAACCGTTTTTTTGTGGACTGGTGCCACCAGAACCACCTGAAGATTAACGCGGGGAAGACCAAGGAGATGGTGGTGGACTTCCGTAAAGGCAGATGCCCTCCAAAACCAGTGGACATCCTGGGGACGGGCATCGAGATTGTGAACACCTATAAGTACCTGGGTTTGATACTTAATAATAAGCTGGACTGGGCAGATCATATGGTGGCCCTGTACAGGAAGGGCCACAGCAGGCTCTACCTGCTTAGGAAGCTGAGAGCCTTTGGAATCCGGGGGGCACTTCTTAGGACTTTCTTCAACTCGGTAGTGGCATCAGCCATCTTCTTTGGAGTGGCCTGCTGGGGGAGCAGCATATCAACCAGGGACAGAAATAAACTTGACAAGCTGATTAGAAGGGCCAGCTCTGTCCTGGGGAGCCCACTGGACCCAGTGCAGGTGGTGGGTGACAGAAGGATACTGTCCGTGGTGAGCTCCATGCAGAAGAAGAAGTCCCATCCCATGCATGAGACTGTGATTGCGCTGGGCAGTACTGTCAGTGACCGACTGCTCCACCCTAGGTGTGAGAAGGAGCGCTATTGGAAGTCTTTCCTCCCCACTGCGGTTAGGCTGTACAACCAACACTGAACAAAGCGGAGATCATTACATACAGAGAACTGAAATATCTCTCTGCCTGTTAAATGCCTCTCACCTTGGAACATTCCTGTACATGTTGTATTTGTATTTGTATCTGCTTATCTTATCTTATCTTTGCTGCTGTAACACACTGAATTTCCCCATTGTGGGACTATTAAAGGACTATTATTATTATTATTAAAAGATCGGCTCAGTTCCTGAGAAGTTGCCATAGCTTTGGGTCTCTTCTGCTTTAAATCTATGATTGAAGGCAATTAACCCCTCCAATGCCATGGTTAGATGTGAGGGAATCGGTTTTACTTTCACTCTCAATCTCCAAAAGGCACTAGCATAGTGAGATAGCAGAATCTGCTCTGTTGTTATGGCAACTGGGAGTATTCTGAAGGATCCCAGGCATGTTATAGCAATATTAACATTAAAGGGAGTCTATCACTGCAGAAATTGATTTTTTACTCATCTTACTACTACCTTTATTTCTCTTCTTTTCCCCGATATTTTTGAATTGTGCAGTTTTATAAGTTTATGCAAATGATGCTCAGAGGGCACAAAGGGCGATCCCCCTGTGCTCAGAGCACAGCTTCGTCATCCCCGCAACTCTGCCTCTCTCTTCTATTAATGATGCCCCCTGGTTCCCCCTCGGCTCTTTATAAAGGCTATTCCAACGTGGGGTCAGTAAAAAAATCCATTTCTGGAATGATATACTTCAAGGCCTGCCTTTGTTGATCTTCTGCCCACAAATGAACAGTGGCTAAGAAGTGGTGCCCCATTTGAATGGAGCATCACTGCTCAACCACTGATAGGCTGCATTTTTTACATGCAGGCGAAAGGTCAGGGAGACAGGGAAGCAAACACTCTCTACTGAATTTCTGGCCAAATGGACAGGTGAGCGTGCTTATTTTATTATTTTAGACCTCTGCAGGGGACAAAGAATGTGTTGGAACACCCTTTAAACTAATTGCAGCAGAAGTAGTGAAAAAAATATCATAATTCACTTGGTAAATCACCTGCCACTAATGGTCCTTGTTGGCCTTGTTTACTTGTCCTGCAGTAAATGCACAGATGACCACTGCAGCTAAATACTGGTCACAGCATTGCAATATGGTGCAAGATCATTTTAATGGCTACTGTCCCTCTATAAGGAACTCTTAGCTCCTCTCATCTATTCTGTTAGCATTAGCTTTGTGCCACCACATTTATTTATTTAAAGGAATTGGATGGGGCCAAAGTTCATGAACTATAATAATAATAATAATAATTTTTATTTATATAGCGCCAACATATTCCGCAGCACTGTACAATTTGTAGGGTTCAAGTACTGACAAAAAAGATACATTACAAAGAAATATTCAATTCACACACTGGGACTGAGGGCCCTGCTCGCAAGAGCTTAGAATCTATGAGGTAGAGGGGGTGACACAAGAGATAGCAGGGGCGGCAACAGACGTAGCATTGCTTGTACAATGGTCAGAAAATTTTGTGATAGAGGTTACTGTCATTACACATATATAAAGCTGTATGAGCCGTCACCAGTCGTGTCCTTTAACATATAGATGGTGCCTGGACATATAAAGTTAGTCTGATACGGCATCATATCCTGTGAGGTAATGTTGGAGCATCAACAGAGGAGGGTATGTTGTAGGGATTCTAACTACGGAAGGGATTACATTAGGAGTTGTGATAGGCCTGTCTGAAAAGATATGTCTTTAGTTTACGCTTGAAGCTGTGGAAATTGGGGGTTAATCTAATAGTCCGGGATAGAGCATTCCAAAGAAGTGGTGCAACTCGGGAGAAGTCTTGTATATGAGCCTGGGAGGTTCTGATAATAGAGGATGTTAGTCTTAGGTCATTGAGCGAACGGAGAGTACGGGTTGGGCGATAGACAGAGATGAGGGAGGAAATGTAGGGAGGTGCAGCATTATGGAGAGCCTTATGGATGAGGGTGATAAGTTTATATTGCATTCTGTAGCATCACTGTAGCGTCTAGACTGATAGATGAGCCTGACCACCGCATTCAGAATAGATTGTAGAGCAGAGAGTTTAGTAAGGGGAAGACTGATTAGTAAGGAGTTACAGTAGTCAAGGCAAGAGTGAATCAGGGCAACAATAAGTGTCTTTAGTGTATTTGTGGTAAGGAAAGGGCGGATTCTGGAGATGTTTTTGAGGTGGAGATGACATGAGCGTGCGAGTGATTGGATATGGTGGGTGAAGGAAAGGTCTGAGTCAAACAAATCCCCGAGGCAGCGGGCATACTGCCTAGCCTAGGAGTTATGGTAAGGCCAGAGACTGCAATGGAGATATCAGGGACAGATCTATTAGATGGTGGAAACAGCAGTAGTTCAGTCTTTGAGAGACTCAGTTTCAGATAGAGCGAAGACATGACATTTGAGACAGCAGAGAGGCAGTCACTGGTGTTCTGTATTAGTGCAGGGGTGATCTAGTGATGGTTTGTCCAATGGGGGCTGTGTAGAGGGAGAAGAGCAGGGGACCTAGGACCAAGCCCTGAGGAACTCCAACGGCAAGGGGAAGAAACAGAGCCCGCAAAAGATACACAGAAAGTGTGGTCAGAAAGATAAGAGGAGAACCAGGAGAGAGCAGTGTCTGTGAGGCCGACAGAACGGAGCATAGTGAGGAGGAGTTGATGGTCAACAGTGTCAAATGCTGCTGAGAGATCTAGAAGAAGAAGAAGAGAGTATTCACCTTTGGATTTAGCCGTCAGGAGATCATTGGAGACTTTTGTAAGGGCCATTTCAGTAGAGTGCAGAGTGCGGAAGCCAGATTGTAAGGGGTCAAGAAGAGAGTTAGCAGAAAGATAGCGGATTAAACGAGAATAGACTAAGCGTTCCAAGCTTTTGGAGATAAAAGGAAGGTTAGATACAGGTCGATAGTTAGCAAAACAGGACAGGTTAAGGGAGGATTTCTTCAGTAGTGGGGTTATGACAGCATGTTTGAAAGAGGATGGGAAGATTCCAGAAGAGAGAGAGAGGTTAAATATTTTAGTACGGTAAGTCGTGACGGCAGGCGACAGAGACTGGAGAAGGTGTGAGGGGAAAGGGTCACTACTGCAGGTCGTAGAGCGAGAAAAAGAAAGTAGCTGAGATACTTCCTCCTCTGTAACAGGTTCAAAAGATGAGAATGAACAGTCTGAAGTGCGGCTTGTGAGGGGGTCAGTGCCATCTGGGGATTGGGCAGTTATTTCCTGACGGATCTTATCAATTTTATCATGGAAATTAGTGGCCAGGTCATCTGCGCTAAGGTCTGTGAATGGCATCTGCACCTTGGGAGTGAGTAAGGAGGGAAAAGTTTCAAATAGCTTTTTAGGGTTACAGGAGAGTGAAGAGATGAGAGTGGTGAAATAGGCTTGTTTGGCTAAGTGAAGGGCAGAATCATAGGTTTTAAGCATAAATTTAAAGTGGAGGAAGTCTGCAGGTGTACGTGATTTTCTCCACAGACGTTCAGCACACCTAGAGCACCCCTGAAGAAAACGTGTCTGTGGCGTGTGCCAGGGTTGCTGCCTCCTGCGTCTAACCTTTCAAGTGGAGGGGGGAGCCGCCTCATCCAACTACCCCTTTGCCTTGTACCTTTTACAAATTTACAGCATGTACTGACTATATACTTCATACTGTTGACCTGACAATGCTTTGAACTACCTCTTATTGCTCTCTTTATACATGAATGCTTTTATATTCTTATTTTTTAATTACATTGCCATACTATATTCATATGTACTAGTCCCCATTGAAGGGATCCAACACTGGAAAATAGTGGTTCATGGTTTTCCTCTTGGTGTGGAAGGTTCGATACTGGGGGATTGACTAATAACTGAACCGTTTTTTGAGAATGCAGGTCAATGAATCAGATCATGGGTGCAGCTGAGGTATGTCTGTTCTGAAGTCCGTAGTAGTATAATGTTGTACCGTGTTAGCCATTGAAAGTAGTGGAAGAGTGAAGAAATCAGGCGATACCTTTTAGAGGCTAACTGAGTATATTTGCTAAGTAATCTTTCAAGAGTCTTGTTCTGAAGTCCGGTACACATATTTTTGCCTACACCCAGGGCCGATTTATCTGTGATTAGCTCACATTTTTGGTGGCATATCCACTTTTTATGAGTATTAATAAACGCTAAGTTTTATTTATTTTTTGTTTGACCATTCCAATATGTGATTCATGCCTACAGGTATAGTACATATGAATGACTGTCATGTAATACATGTCAGGTTGACCGTGGCTTCCCTCAGCAAAACCATCTATTTGCCAGGATTGCTAGGAGTTGATTGCTTTGGCTGCTTTATAAAAGAAATTGTCACTGATGAAACAACCACTTTCAGGCATTTATAAGCTGCTTAAAAAACCTAGTTGGTACTTCACTAATACAAAACAGCCAGTTGAATCTCTCACCAGTTAGGTCCCAAAATAGCCTGGTTTGTTGGACAGCCCTGCTCTGTATTAGTCAGTTAAGTTACATTCAGACAACCATGATGTATACTCAACATTGAAAATTCGCCAAATTTATTAATAATTATTATGCTTACTTATATAGCGCCATCATATTCCGCAGCGCTTTACAAACATTGACAGTCACTGTCCCATATAGGGCTCACAATCTACATTCCCTATCAGTATGTCTTTGGAGTGTGGGAGGAAACCAGAGTACCCGGAGGAAACCCACGCAAACACGGGGAGAACATACAAACTCCTTGCGGATGTTGTCCTTGGCAGGATTTGAACCCAAGACTCCAGAGCTGTAAGGCTGCAGTGCTAACCACTGAGCCACCGTGCTGCCCCAAATTTCTCTCTTTTATTTTTTTTTTTCACAGCCTATGTACATCTGAGTGCAAACCAATTGCCATCCGAGTGCACATTTTTCAAGGCTGATAGCACCCAGTTTTCATTGGCCATGAAAAAAAATTGGACAAAGTAGAGAAATGTTGTGCCAACCCCAACCCCCACCCAAGGATGGCCACATGATCGCCCAGGTGCTATTTTATTTGGCTTTTCAGAGCATACAGAGATTTTCTCTACTGTTTTAGTATTTCCCTGCTGTTTTTTGGCCTTTTCTAGCTTTCTGTCACGTCCCGGGTATGAGCTTCCCATCTGTGAATTACTTGCTTTGCCTGTGGCTGATTGAGTGTGCACAAGCAGTGGAATATGAACGGAGGATGAAGCATTGGCAGTACTGGGTGCATCCTATCATTTGTCAGCATGCACAGAAGGGTCACTTTCACACAGTGTACCAGGATCAGTGCCACCTACACTTTCGGCAGATGTCTGTCCAGACCTTTGACAGGCTGCTGGAGTTGCTTTGAGTTGGTATGACCCGGCAGAAGACCAGTATGAGACAGTCAATTTCTGCCAAGGAATCTCTCATTACCTTAAAGTAAGTAGTGATATTTCCACCTTAATTTCCTCCTAAGCAACCAAATCACCCTCAACAACCTCATGCTATCCTACAATTTTTAAATCATCTTCCATTATCATAGCCAAAAGGATCATTTGATTCTCAACTCCTTTAGGACGCAGGGTAGTTTGTACATTAATGCTCGGTGACTTTTTTCATATTTTCCTTCCCCATCTTCCAAAATTCATAACTTTTTTATTGTTATGTTGACAGATACAGACGTGGACAAAATTGTTGGTACCCCTCGTTTAATGAAAGAAAAACCCACGATGGTCACAGAAATAACTTGAATCTGACAAAACTGGAATTTGCCAAACTACATGTTGACAAGCCACAAAGCTTCTGGGAGAATGCCCTATGGACAGATGAGACAAAAATTGAAATTTTTGGCAAGGCACATCAGCTCTATGTACACAGATGGAAAAATGAATCATATCTTGAAAAGAACACTGTCCCTACCGTGAAACATGGAGGAGGCTCTGTTATGTTCTGGGCTGCTTTGCTGCATCTGGCACAGGGTGTCTTGAATCTGTGCAGGGTACAATGAAATCTGAAGATTATCAAAGGGTTCTAGAGAGACATGTGCTTCCCAGGGTCAGAAAGCTTGGTCTCAGTCGCAGGTCATGGGTCTTGCAACAGAATAATGACCCAAAACACACAGCTAAAACACCCAAGAATGGCTAAGAGGAAAACATTGGACTATTCTGAAGTGGCCTTCTTTGAGCCCTGACCTAAATCCTATTGAGTATCTTTGGAAGGAGCTGAAACATGCCATCTGGAAAAGGCACCCTTCAAACCTGAGACAACTGGAGCAGTTTGCTCATGAGGAGTGGGCCAAAATACCTGTTGAGAGGTGCAGAAGTCTCATTGACAGTTACAGGAATCGTTTGATTGCAGTGATTGCCTCAAAAGGTTGTGCAATAAAATATTAAGTTAAGGGTACCATCATTTCTGTCCAGGCCTGTTTCATGAGTTTTCTTTTTTTTAAAAAGTCTGTTGAAGCATGGTTGAAAAGCAATGTCTGATTTTCATTTGTTCATTTTCATAGAATTTTTAAATATTATTACTTTTGTCAGATTCAAGTTATTTCTGTGACCATTGTGGGTTTTTCTTTCATTAAATGAGGGGTACCAACAATTTTGTCCACGTGTGTATGTGAGGGCTTATTCTTTGCGTGACGAGTTGTATTTTGGGGTACATAATGTTTTGATTAGCTTTTATTTATGTTTTTTTAGGGGTTCATGTGAATTAAAACACAACTCTATCATAATTTTTTGTATTTGGTTTTTACAGCATTCACTCTGCATTAAAAAATGACATGGGAGCTGTTATGGAATTGCCTGTTGAGCAATTCCCCAGTGGCTGCTGTTGAAACCTGGAAGGAAGGGAATGACAGAGACAGTGAGTCCTAAATTCGACCCAGCCCCTGTCCCTGCCTACTTGTTATCAACAACCCTAGGTGGTAGAGGACAACTAGGAGACAGTTCCTTCTCTAGATAAGTGTTACACAGAACAGGACAAGACACACAACACAGAAGAGGAGTCAGCAAGCTGAGGTCAAACCAGAGAGACAAAACAGTACCAAATCGAAATCCAAAGAGAAGTCAAAAGCCAAAAAGCAGAGGTCAGGAAATACAAAACAAGAGTGAGGACAAACGCTTAGCAAGGTCAGAGACACAATAGCCAGCGAACATGTGTGGGCTGATGACCTATGTGAGCTTGATTGTCAGATAGGCAGTTAATCACAAAGCACACAAAAGTAACCCTAACCGTACCTGCTGGTACGGTTGACCAGAGTCCAGGACCAGGTAATCATGAGCAGTCACGCCTTCTGTGCTGTACAATGTGGCCAGAGGTTGGCGCAGCAGTTCGAACGGGTGAGGACATAACAGCAGCTTTGTCCACCGGTCATTACAATTACGGGAATACCATATTTTTTATTGTTTTTTATTATGTTTTACCACTTTTACAAATAATACGTCACTTTTTGAAAATGATCGATTTTCCTGGGGTCTACATATTCTGAAGCCTAGAACTTTTTTACTGTAATGTAGACAGAGATATGTCAGGGCTCTTTATTTGCGGGACAAGTTGTATTTTCTATTGGTACCAATGTTTGGTATGTATAATTTTTGATCACTTTTTATTGTTATTTTTTGGGGAAAGCAAAGTGACCAAAATATGTTAATTTGCGCATTGCGGTATTTTATTTCTTTTTTTACGATGTTCACCATACGGGATAAATAACGCTATTTTTGTATTGTGGGAACTTACAGTCATATGAAAAAGTTTGGGCACCCCTATTAATCTTAATCATTTTTAGTTCTAAATATTTGGGTGTTTGCAACAGCCATTTCAATTTGATATATCTAATAACTGATGGACACAGTAATATTTCAGGATTGAAATGAGGTTTATTGTACTAACAGAAAATGTGCAATATGCATTAAACCAAAATTTGACCGGTGCAAAAATTTGGGTACCCTTATTTTATTGATTTGAATACTCCTAACTACTTTTTACTGACTTACTGAAGCACAAAATTGGTTTTGTAACCTCACTGAGCTTTGAACTTCATAGCCAGGTGTATCCAATCATGAGAAAAGGTATTTAAGGTGGCCAATTGCAAGTTGTTCTCCTATTTGAATCTCCTCTGAAGAGTGGCATCATGGGCTCCTCAAAACAACTCTCAAATGATCTGAAAACAAAGATTGTTCAAGATAGTTGTTCAGGGGAAGGATACAAAAAGTTGTCTCAGAGATTTAACCTGTCAGTTTCCACTGTGAGGAACATAGTAAGGAAATGGAAGACCACAGGGACAGTTCTTGTTAAGCCCAGAAGTGGCAGGCCAAGAAAAATATCAGAAAGGCAAAGAAGAAGAATGGTGAGAACAGTCAAGGACAATCCACAGACCACCTCCAAAGAGCTGCAGCATCATCTTGCTGCAGATGGTGTCACTGTGCATCGGTCAACAATACAGCACACTTTGCACAAGGAGAAGCTGTATGGGAGAGTGATGCGAAAGAAGCCGTTTCTGAAAGCACGCCACAAACAGAGTCGCCTGAGGTATGCAAAAGCACATTTGGACAAGCCAGCTTCATTTTGGAAGAAGGTCCTGTGGACTGATGAAACAAAGATTGAGGAGTTTGGTCATACAAAAAGGCGTTATGCATGGCGTCAAAAAAACACAGCATTCCAAGAAAAACACTTGCTACCCACTGTAAAATTTGGTGGAGGTTCCATCATGCTTTGGGGCTGTGTGGCCAATGCCGGCACCGGGAATCTTGTTAAAGTTGAGGGTCGCATGGATTCAACTCAGTATCAGCAGATTCTTGAGAATCAGTGACGAATTTGAAGTTACGCCGGGGATGGATATTTCAGCAAGACAATGATCCAAAACACAGCTCCAAATCTACTCAGGCATTCATGCAGAGGAACAATTACAATGTTCTGGAATGGCCATCCCAGTCCCCAGACCTGAATATTATTGAACATCTGTGGGATAATTTGAAGCGAGCTGTCCATGCTCGGCGACCATCAAACTTAACTGAACTGGAATTGTTTTTTAAAGAGGAATGGTCAAAAATACCTTCATCCAGGAACTCATTAAAAGCTACAGGAAACAACTAGAGGCTGTTATTTTTGCAAAAGGAGGCTCTACTAAATATTAATGTCACTTTTCTGTTGAGGTACCCATACTTTTGCACCGGTCAAATTTTGGTTTAATGCATATTGCACATTTTCTGTTAGTACAATAAACCTCATTTCAATCCTGAAATATTACTGTGTCCATCAGTTATTAGATATATCAAATTGAAATGGCTGTTGCAAACACCCAAATATTTAGAACTAAAAATGATTAAGATTAATAGGGGTGCCCAAACTTTTTCATATGACTGTATACGAACGTGGGGATACCTAACATATTTTTGTTTGTTTTCATTATATATATATATTTTAACCACTTCAGTACCAGGCCAATTTCTGGTCCAGGACCAGACACATTTTTGGGTTTTTTGTATGTACAGTTTTGAGGGCTATAACATTTTTATCATTTGCGTTATTCAACTAATTTCTGCGTCTTTTTTCAGTGACACATAGACCTTTATTTTTATGTTTTTATTTTTGCATGTTTTTTTTTTTCATATCTGGGAAGATATAAACAAAATAGGAGAAAAAACGGGTCTGTTTTTCACTTATCACTTTTCTTTTATTTAATAGGACAAAGTGATACTAAAAAGCTTTAATAGTTTTTACTCTCCATTATGGTAATTTTTATTTTGTAGTGTGTCATCGGGGATGGGGCTAGAACCTGTAATAAGGGCATGCTATTGCCTTATTTTTGATTTTTTTTTAATTATTTTGCTCTAATTTTAAATTTTTTACTTTTCTACTTTTTTACATTGTGTCCCCATAAGGTCTTAATAGACCTTTGGGGACACCTGATCACCTCTTTTTTTTGTGGGGGAGGCTTATTTCCCTTGTAACTGGGGCTGATACATATAGCCCCAGTTGCAGGAGGAATACAGCCTCCTTCTCATAACTACAGAGCTGATCTGGGTCCAGCAGCTCTAACAGACTCTGATCCCGGTGAATCACATGACCACTGGGTCAGAGGGGAGTCGCATCATGGTGGCGCCCATAGCTGTGTGCACAGCAATCGGGAAGGCAGGGACTGTAATAAACCTTCCCTGCCTTCTCTAGGGGAACTTCTGCTGTAGTTACAGCCAGTTCCCCGTTTCTGCTAAAAATTGCAAGGACGTACTGGTACATCCTTGTAGAACAAAAGAGCCACTTCCGGACGTAAATAGTCTATGGGCGGTCCGGAAGTTAAATATAAAGTTGTTTTTAAAAAAATATATATATATATATTGTTTGTTTATTTATTAGTATGTATTGTAAACTGTGTTTTGTTTTTTTTGTTTGTTTGTTTTTTTTTTTAACTTTTTACATGTCCCAAAAGGGGACTTGAAGTTGGGATCTCAGATTCCCAGTGCAATGTCCTGAAATACATAGTATTGCAGAACATCACACATTAGTTCCTATGGGATCTATGCATAGGCAGTCAGCAGGCTGATCTTGCCCCCAGAACCACTGGATGCCGTGATTGCTATTGAATCTGGTGGCTGGTCCTGGCCCTTGGCTGTGTAACAGCTGAGAGCAGAAAGTAATGGCACACTGTGCTGCAACATGCTTTTATGCATTTAAATTTTTAAATAATACATTTTATATAAAAAATAGCCCATTTTGATGACTTATAAGTGCTACAGGCTTGTTATTACAGAAAAATATTTGTGGCTGTGTGCGTTAGTTGAAAAGTGATGGAGAAGTGGTTTTTCAAAACAAAGGAAAATGTCAAAAACTATCCCTTCATGGGAGCAAATGTGAAATCAAAATGGTTTTGAGATTGAAAGTTGCAACGGAATGGGTTTTTTGATGTGAGAACCTTTTTCAATATAACAGTGCTTTTTTATGCCAGTACTGTGGCACTAACAGTGTGGTATATATAATGTGATTGACCAGGCCACAGGACATGTCAGGCTGAGTGGTGGCAGCTGTGGCAATATGAATGGCAGTACACCATGGAATAATGCGATGGATCATGTTGCAAGAGATGATGTCTGGCTGTTTAGGAGTAGTAGGCAGCCTCAGCAGCACAAAAAAATGTAACATGAAACAGTGGCAGCTCTATTCAGAAGCATTTGCTAGTTCTATGAAAATACAGATCCATGCCTGATTCGTTTTGACAAAAGTAATTTTTTCCATTCTAGTGGTGGACAGTTTTGTCCTTTTCTGGTTTACGAATCCAGCACTGAACATTTTCTTGGTCATTATGCTTTAGGTTGAACAAGATAAAACTATCATGGCAAACTGGGCCAGCTGCATCCACTGTTCTATCCTATTAGCCCAGAATCTTGGGGTCACAGTTATCTGCTGGAATATAAGTGCGCTCTAGGTATAACTGTACTTGCTGGTGCAGCTGGTGGGTGTCAGTTGCCTGTTTGGCTTTTGCTGGTGCTGTGAGAAGAAAAATTTCTGGTTCATCATATTCCAGATACTGTATTGGGCCTGGCTGCTACTTTTACTCCTGACACTTGTAGCTGTGGCACTGGGTGAATGAGGTAGACTGGGAGTGGGCAGAAGCCACCTGACTGTTACAATGGTCTACCTAAATTCTGGGGTAAGCTGGGTACAGTGCCTTGCGAAAGTATTCGGCCCCCTTGAACTTTTCAACTTTTTGCCACATTTCAGGCTTAAAACATAAGGATATAAAATTTAAATTTTTTGGTGAAGAATCAACAAGTGGGACACAATCGTGAAGTGGAACGAAATTTATTGGATATTTTAAACTTTTGTAAAAAATAAAAAACTGAAAAGTGGGGCGTGCCAAATTATTCGGCCCCCTTAAATTAATACTTTGTAGCGCCACCTTTTGCTGCGATTACAGCTGCAAGTCGCTTGGGGTATGTCTCTATCAGTTTTGCACATCGAGAGACTGAAATTCTTGCCCATTCTTGCTTGGAAAACAGCTCGAGCTGTTTATACCATTTTGAAGTACCACTAGCATTTCTTTGAGGGTGCCCACAGTTATAGGGTCATCATTAGATGGAAAGGAGGACAGGTCGTACTGCAAGTCAGAGAGTGACTGGACAGTTGCCGGTACGGTTTTCTTGGACGCCGGACCTTTACTGGATGGTGAGGCATCGGGAGAATGATATGCGTAGCATTTGCCAGTGTTGGTGATGCCACCAGAGCGATCAGGAGACTGAGGACGAGAAGCAGAAACAGATTCATTGGTGGGGTGCGAGTGGTCCCTTGGGGTGGAAGAGATAATATGTGTAGAGGAGAGCTGTCAGCTCTGTAAATTAGAGTCTTCTGATGATGTGCCTTGAGTTCCAAAAAAGTCTGTAAGATTCCTGGGAACTTCAGATTTAGTTTTCCGTATAGTAATCACAAAAGTGGCATAGTGTGGACAGATATACAGCAGTAAAGTAGAAGAGCGTCTGTTTTGAAGTCCAAGCAGTAATTGCCAGGAAGAACTAACAGGGGGTCAAATACAAAATAGTAGCAAGTCAGGCTGAAACACCAAACACAAGAGAGTATGGAATGTGAGGGACAACGGCAGGAGCAGCTGAGTAGGAGAACAGAGTGATATCCACAAGACAAGGGGGGTACCAGGAGGTGTTGTAGAGTGTGTGTAGGATCAGGGAGAAAAATCACAAGAGTTTAATGTGGACAGCTTTGTCCTTACTCACAGTCCTGTGGAGGAGTGCAGTAGCTGACCAGGAGAGATGTTGGGCATGCAGCCGGCTGAAGATCCTGGATGAAGGCTCTGTGTGCCACTGGAAACACTGCATGGCCTAGAGGTAAGATGGCGGTGGCAAGTTCAGTGACTTGTCGGCAGGTAAGAGCAGGTCCCAGAAAACACAGGGACTGGCTTCAGTAGAGGGGAAAAGCAGAAAGGGCTCCTGCAGACTGTGGAAGCGGCACCAGTATGCACTCCGGGTGCCAGACATCTGCAGCCTGGGCAGAGGAGCTTCGCTGTTGTCCAGTTAGCGGCGGCTGGAAGGAGTAAAGAACTGCAGGAGGGTCCAATTAAGTAGCAGGAGGATCCCAGGTGGCAGGGAAAGAAGGCAGGTGCACAGGAGTGCTGTGAGCTGCTAAGAGCTGGGCTGTATTGCAGAGCAAACAGTACAAGCGGCCATTTTGGTTAACGGCCAGGCTCCACCCACCCCACAGATCCCATTTTGAGATCAGATTTGGCTATGTACTCATTCTCCTGACTATGAGTTGTTCCATGTGAAAGTTAACTTCAACCTTAGCTATTATCTCCCTGAGAATATATATATGCAACAGGAAGTCAAGCAACTGCTAAGAGATGGGACAGTAACGTCATATAGGAAGTGTCAATAGTATCCAATGATAATGAGAGGAGAGACACTTCCGGGTCCCACAGTATCTGGATCTTCATTATTTTTTCAGATAAGGGAATGTATTTGGATGCAAAACTGTCATACAGTATATGCGTACAATCCCACCAGATATGCAGTAATGTTCCCACCTCCATGTCTCATCTCCAACATTTGTTGGAGGAGCCTAGGAACGCTTTAGATATTCTATGGGGTGTAAAGTACCATTGGTACAGGAGATTCCAGGACAACTCCAGATGGGTTACGCATGTCCATTGTAGCAACGAAAACAAAAAATGTCATTGATCATCTCTAAAGTGTTTGGCTAAATATCTTTCCCATTGTATTTAGAAGGGGAAGCAAGAGTTCCCATCTAGATATACAGTGGCATGCAAAAGTTTGGACAGCCCTGGTCAAAATGACTGTTATTGTGAACAGTTAAGCAAGTTGAAGATAAATTGATCTTCAAAAGGCATATCATTAAAGATGACACATTCCCAATGTAGCCAGCCAAGAGTCTTTCAATTCTTGTTTGAGACATTTTCATCCATTCTTCCTTGGAAAAGTCTTCTAGTTCTGTGAGATTCCTGGGTCGTCTTGCATGCACTTCTCTTCTGAGGTCTAGCCACAGATTTTCAATGATGTTCAGATCAGGGGACTATGTGGGCCATGGTAAAACCTTCAGTTTGCGCCTTTTTAGGTTGTCCAGAAGCCATCCTCTTTTCAATTTCAGCTTTTTTACAGATGGTGTTATGTTTGCATCAAGAATTTGCTGAAATTTCATGGAATCCATTCTTCCCTCTACCCATGAAATATTCCCCGTGCCATTGGCTGCAACACAACCTCAAAGAATGATTGATCCACCCCCATGCTTAATGGTTGAAGAGATGATATTTTCCTGAAATTCTGTGCCCTTTTATCTCTAAACATACAGTCATATGAAAAAGTTTGGGCACCACTATTAATCTTAATCATTTTTAGTTCTAAATATTTGGGTGTTTGCAACAGCCATTTCAATTTGATATATCTAATAACTGATGGACACAGTAATATTTCAGGATTGAAATGAGGTTTATTGTACTAACAGAAAATGTGCAATATGCATTAAACCAAAATTTGACCGGTGCAAAAGTATGGGCACCTCAACAGAAAAGTGACATTAATATTTAGTAGATCCTCCTTTTGCAAAAATAACAGCCTCTAGTCGCTTCCTGTAGCTTTTAATCAGTTCCTGGATCCTGGATGAAGGTATTTTTGACCATTCCTCTTTACAAAACAATTCCAGTTCAGTTAAGTTTGATGGTCGCCGAGCATGGACAGCCCGCTTCAAATTATCCCACAGATGTTCAATGATATTCAGGTCTGGGGACTGGGATGGCCATTCCAGAACATTGTAATTGTTCCTCTGCATGAATGCCTGAGTAGATTTGGAGCTGTGTTTTGGATCATTGTCTTGCTGAAATATCCATCCCCGGCGTAACTTCAAATTCGTCACTGATTCTTGTACATTATTCTCAAGAATCTGCTGATACTGAGTTGAATCCATGCGACCCTCAACTTTAACAAGATTCCCGGTGCCGGCATTGGCCACACAACCCCAAAGCATGATGGAACCTCCACCAAATTTTACAGTGGGTAGCAAGTGTTTTTCTTGGAATGCTGTGTTTTTTTGACGCCATGCATAACGCCTTTTTGTATGACCAAACAACTCAATCTTTGTTTCATCAGTCCACAGGACCTTCTTCCAAAATGAAGCTGGCTTGTCCAAATGTGCTTTTGCATACCTCAGGCGACTCTGTTTGTGGCGTGCTTTCAGAAATGGCTTCTTTCGCATCACTCTCCCATACAGCTTCTCCTTGTGCAAAGTGTGCTGTATTGTTGACCGATGCACAGTGACACCATCTGCAGCAAGATGATGCTGCAGCTCTTTGGAGGTGGTCTGTGGATTGTCCTTGACTGTTTTCACCATTCTTCTTCTCTGCTTTTCTGATATTTTTCTTGGCCTGCCACTTCTGGGCTTAACAAGAACTGTCCCTGTGGTCTTCCATTTCCTTACTATGTTCCTCACAGTGGAAACTGACAGGTTAAATCTCTGAGACAACTTTTTGTATCCTTCCCCTGAACAACTATGTTGAACAATCTTTGTTTGCAGATCATTTGAGAGTTGTTTTGAGGAGCCCATGATGCCACTCTTCAGAGGAGATTCAAATAGGAGAACAACTTGCAATTGGCCACCTTAAATACCTTTTCTCATGATTGGATACACCTGGCTATGAAGTTCAAAGCTCAGTGAGGTTACAAAACCAATTTTGTGTTTCAGTAAGTCAGTAAAAAGTAGTTAGGAGTATTCAAATCAATAAAATGATAAGGGTACCCAAATTTTTGCACCAGTCAAATTTTGGTTTAATGCATATTGCACATTTTCTGTTAGTACAATAAACCTCATTTCAATCCTGAAATATTACTGTGTCCATCAGTTATTAGATATATCAAATTGAAATGGCTGTTGCAAACACCCAAATATTTAGAACTAAAAATGATTAAGATTAATAGGGGTGCCCAAACTTTTTCATATGACTGTACCTTTGATCATTGTGGCCAAAGTTCTATTTTAACCCCATCGGTCCACAGGACTTGTTTCCAAAATGCATCAGGCTTGTTTAGATGTTCTTTTGCAAACTTCTGATGATGAATTTTATGGTGAGGACGCAGGATAGGTTTTCTTCTGATGACTCTTCTATGAAGGCCATATTTGTGCAGGTGTTGCTTAACAGTAGAACAATGTACCACAACTCCAGAGTCTGCTAAGTCTTCCTGAAGGTCTTTTGCAGTCAAGCGGGGGTTTTGATTTGCCACTCTTGCCATCGTACGAGCAACTGTCTCTGAAATTTTTCTTGGTCTTCCAAACCTCATCTTGACCTCCACTGTTTCTGGGAACTGCCATCTTTTAATTACACTTCAAACTGAGGAAAGAACAGCTTGAAAACACTTTGCTATCTTCTTATAGCCTTCTCCTGCTTTATAGGCCTCCACCATTTTAATTTTCAGAGTGCTAGACAGCTGCTTAGAAGAACCAAACGGCTACTGTTTTTTGGCATAAGGCTGGGTATTTATAAAGCTGTAAAATTTGCATCACTTGGCCTTTCCTAACGAAGATAGTGAACAAGCCATAACTCTAACTGGCTAATTAAGGTCTGAGACCTTGGTCAAAGTTATCCAAGCACACAAATCTACAAGGGTTCCCAAACTTTTGCAAGGTACTCCTTTCCCTTTTTCACTCTAAAATTGTACTTAAACATAATAATACACTGATATTGCTTAAAATTATAGACAAGTGTGTTTAATGTTTAACTTTATGCCTTTTAAAGATAATTTCATCTTCAACTTGCTTAACTGTTCACTTAACTTTTGCTGCCACCCTCGGTTTCAGCTGAGTCAATATGAAGGATAGTAACAATTGTTGCATGAAGTGTAATTAATTATGTGGGATTTTTACTGGGAAGGCACAAAAGTGGTATAGGATTTTAGACAATAGGAACATTTTTGAGGCAATCCTGGCTTCAAGGAGGAAACATCTCTTTGAAACTGTTGCAATAGCATAATATAATTAACTGCCACTAGCGAGGTTGGGGGGGGGGGTACACGAATTGAATACCTAGATATGGGTACTTTTCTCAGCGACTGCAAAGGTAACCTAGTAGAATCATCCAAACCCATATTTAAGATCATACATTTTTTGGTATCAGGCCCTGTTCACATGGTGAAATCTGGAGTTGGATTTTGTGGTGGATTTCACCCCCAAATCAGCAGCAGATTTTTTTCCTCATTCTGCCTCCCATAGAAAACAATTGGAGCAGGATGCTGGCAAAAAGCTTCCTGCTCGATCTTGCCGCACATTCTGCAGTTGAATCAGCCATGTAGGCCACAGCTTGAGACTCCCAACTGATTAGACCCATTCATTTGGGGATAATCAGCTGTGAAAAGCTGCAATGAATACTGATGCTCTGCATCCATCACTGTGAACAGACAGGTTCAGATCCACAAGCAAAGACCTCTTCAGTACTTCAGTTACAGGATTACTGCCACCTCTGATAATAGTACTGGGGCCCACAATAGGGACAGTAACCAGTGCAGTGGTATGAAGGCCTTATTGCATGCCTTTTTACCCTGATGGCCTACCTGTTGTGGTGAGGTAAGCAGTGATAAAGAGGTACCTGGTGGAATCAGGTTATACACACTAAGTACCAGCTCCCACCATCAGGGACTCGGGAAATGCAGTTTTTACTGCAAATTTGGATAGGAAGGGCAATCTTTTTTGCTTACCTCTTTTCCTCCTGATGAACCCCACATTTCTGTTTTAATGAGGAGAAACGCGTTGAGGATCTAGTGTTATGAGGATTTATTTTCCTACCCATGTTTCACAGGCACTATTAAAGTTCCGTACTCAGCTGTTTATTATCTTACAGGCTGGAATAAAAATATAGAGTCTGGGGAGGATATTAGTGTATTATGCAGAGAAGGTTCTATTGAATATGACATTTTAGCTTGTTAGCCTATTCTCTGCTTGCAGCTTCTGATCCCAATTGTTATGTATGGGCAGAATTCCTGTATTTGGGGACAATTATCCAGAACTGTCTATTGAATACCTGATTATATAAAGTGCCTTGCGAAAGTATTCGACCCCCTTGAACTTTTCAACCTTTTGCCACATTTCAGGCTTCAAACAAAGATCTAAAATTTAAATTTTTTGGTGAAGAATCAACAACAAGTGGGACACAATTGTGAAGTGGAACGAAATTTATTGGTTATTTTAAACTTTTGTAAAAAAATAAAAAAAACTGAAAAGTGGGGTGTGCAATATTATTCGGCCCCTTTACCTTCAGTGCAGCAAACTCACTCCAGAAGTTCAGTGAGGATCTCTGAATGATCCAATGTTGTCCTAAATGACTGATGATGATAAATATAATCCACCTCTGTGTAATCAAGTCTCCGTATAAATGCACCTGCTCTGTGATAGTCTCATGGTTCTGTTTAAAGCACAGAGAGCATCATGAAGACCAAGGAACACACCAGGCAGATCCGTGATACTGTTGTGGAGAAGTTTAAAGCCGGATTTGGATACAAAACGATTTCCCAAACTTTAAACATCCCAAGGAGCACTGTGCAAGCGATCATATTGAAATGGAAGGAGTATCAGACCACTGCAAATCTGCCAAGACCCGGCCGTCCCTCTAAACTTTCATCTCAAACAAGGATAAGACTGATCAGAGATGCAGCCAAGAGGCCCATGATCACTCTGGATGAACTGCAGAGATCTACAGCTGAGGTGGGAGAGTCTGTCCATAGGACAACAATCAATTGTACACTGCACAAATCTGGCCTTTATGGAAGAGTGGCAAGAAGAAAGCCATTTCTCAAAGATATCCATAAAAAGTCTCATTTAAAGTTTGCCACAAGCCACCTGGGAGACACACCAAACATGTGGAAGAAGGTGCTCTGGTCAGATGAAACCAAAATCAAACTTTTTGGCCACAATGCAAAACAATATATTTGGAATAAAAGCAACACAGCTCATCACCCTGAACACACCATCCCCACTGTCAAACATGTTGGTGTCAGCATCATGGTTTGGGCCTGCTTTTCTTCAGCAGGGACAGGGAAGATGGTTAAAATTGATGGGAAGATGGATGGAGCCAAATACAGGACCATTCTGGAAGAAAACCTGTTGGAGTCTGCAAAAGACCTGAGACTGGGATGGAGATTTATCTTCCAACAGGACAATGATCCCAAACATAAAGCAAAATCTTCAATGGAATGGTTCACAAATAAACGTATCCAGGTGTTAGAATGGCCAAGTCAAAGTCCAGACCTGAATCCAATCGAGAATCTGTGGAAAGAGCTGAAAACTGCCGTTCACAAACGCTCTCCATCCAACCTCACTGAGCTCCAGCTGTTTTCCAAGGAAGAATGGGCAAGAATTTCAGTCTCTCGATGTGAAAAACTGATAGAGACATACCCCAAGCGACTTGCAGCTGTAATCGCAGCAAAAGGTGGCGCTACAAAGTACTAACTTAAGGGGGCCAAATAATATTGCACGCCCCACTTTTCAGTTTTTTATTTTTTACAAAAGTTTAAAAATAACCAATAAATTTCGTTCCACTTCACAATTGTGTCCCACTTGTTGATTCTTCACCAAAAAAATTAAATTTTATATCTTTATGTTTGAAGCCTGAAATGTGGCAAAAGGTTGAAAAGTTCAAGGGGGCCGAATACTTTCGCAAAGGCACTGTATGTATTGACTAGGGTTTCCACTGAATTGTGGACTCAGATTATTATTCCTGGTCAGGATATAGCAAGTTCAGCTCTCCTATCTTTTTAAATATTTCGGAGTTCCTTTACGGTATACCAATAAAAGTTAAGTTTTACTTCCTTTTTTCACTCAGTGATATAATACTGGCGGAATCAGCGTGCCATGTGCAGAGTTGATCGAATGTATTATGCTTGCTGTTACTTGTAAGTGCTTCAATCTCTGTAGGAGCATGCAACTTGCCAGAGTCATCTTGTTGAAAGGCTAAGGCTTGAAAAAAATTTGTTAGTTTAAGCAGATTTTTCTTAGGTTTTCTGGTGGGTCATGATAGCTACCACAGCCAGGGTGTATTAGAAGGTAAATAAAGGGAATATTAGCCTCTTTGTATTGCGTTATGGATGAGCAGTTTTTCTACGCAGTCATCACCATATGTAACTAGCCATTCCCCAGGATACTGGTTTTTAACCTTAATTTTGTTTAAATTACAATAATCAATATATGGTCTCAATCCTCCAAACAAACAAAAACCCAGCTCACACTGGGGATTTTGAAGGGCGAATATATTCTTTGCAAAGGCAATTTTTAAGATAATTCTTCATGACCTGTCTTTCCGATCAGAAAGATTATATAACAGTCCCTTAGGGAGTTTAGCATCAAGAAGAAGATCAATAGTACAACCATAAGACCTTTGAGGCAGAAGCAAATTGCTACCAGATTCAGAAAAAAACAGCATAATCTTGGACAGAATAGAGTAACAGAAGCAATGGTCAGAGAAATACAAGATTTGAAAAATTCAGAATTCCATTTAACCAAATTCCCTATCTTCAATCAGTTATAGGATTATGCTTTTGTAATCAAGGAAAACCCACAATTAAATCTGTAGGTAAATTCTCAAGTACAAAAAAAGGAAATGGAAGGCGTAGTAAACTTAATTGTACAAAGAGTAAGAAGAGTGCTATTAATTGCAGACACACTGACTGGACTTGTGAGATTTAACAACCAGAAAGTTGGCTGAAGAACAGCAGTAAAGTAAAAAAAAGTGTTAGCAGAAAACATCATCATGAGAGAGAATTTTAATTTTTTTCTTTTTGAAAATTATGGGAAATAGCTGAATAACTGGTGGTCTTCCCAAAAACAACCTAAGTGCTGGAATTTTCCAGAACCAGACCCTTGGGACAGTTCTTAAGCACATGATCAGCATCTCTGCAGTAGAAACACAGACCCCGCTCACCTCCTTCCACAAACAGACATGGTGGATCCTAACTGCCTAGATTTTGAGTAAAACTCAGGAGAGGGCTTGAGTAGAGGAAGAGGAGTGTAGACCAATGGCAGTTCTTTCTTGTGTTCTTGTAAACTCCAGTCTAGATGAATAGCTAGGGTCATAGCTTTATCCTCAGATGAAGGTTGCGGATAGTTGATCAACAAATCTTGAGTAGCTTTAGACAATTCTTTATGAAACCAACAGAGGGCTTGATCATTCCAGTGTGAACCGACCACCTCGTAAATTAGAAACCATTATCTTCAGCAGGACGTCAACCTTGACGAAGGGAATGATGTAAACCCAATGCTGTTTATTTCCTAAAAATTGGGGTCACAGGCAGAAATATAATTTGCAGCTATCGAGAAAATTGCTAAAGGATTTCCAATTTCCATAAAATCTGTCAGGATGGTAAACTTTTGTCCGATTGGACAATTTAGCTATCAACCATTTTAAGATGATAAAAGGATCCGGATCTTCGCAATCCTGAAGATTGAAAAAAGCTGGATAACAGAACCAGCAAGACATGTGTAGGGACAAAATCTATTCAGGGAAAAATCAGCCACATGGCATCCTTATTATTCCCCAATACTGAATTTTCATAGACACTGCGCTACTAATATTCCGGCACTGTGCCACCTATTATTCATCTAATATAATTGAGCACATTTGGGTAGTAATAAGAGCTTGTTTATTCATCTATAGTCTATATACTTCCCTATAGTGCCAAGTTCCTGCCATCGGCTCATAACATATCACTCATAAACCTGCAGGGTATCATGATAATTCTGTTCCTGAGATTGAAGCCTATTGCCAGAAATCCCCAACACACTCTGGCGACTCCTATGTGGCATACACATAATGATGCATAATAGCTAAGAGGATATGGCTCGATAGAATATTCAGTTGTGGCCATACTTTTGGACTGTATAATTTTACATCTATGCAACCAATGGAATATGAATTCAGCTCGATAAAGAGCACAGCAAAATATATGTAAAAAATAAAAATATTTTTTTGGTGTGTACATATGATGCATCTGTTTACTGTAGAGCAAATAGCCATGGCTATTAATGAATAAATAATGGTGTACAACATATATTGATTAATCATCACTGAGGAGCAGGGCCGTTTTAACACATTGGTGGGCTCAGTGCAAAGGTTTCATAAGTGGACCCCCCCCATCACCACCTGCTATTATACCCATCTGAAAATATGTTCTCACTGATGGAACTTTTCCGCCTGTTAGAAAAGTTTTATACATTCATCTCTAGTAATAATCGTTATCGCTATTATTTTAGCGTGTAACGGATATCACTAGAGAAGTGGTCAGCGTATTTTACTCTATAAATATCAGGTATGGGCAGGACAGGGACAGCGAAAAAATGTAAACTTTATTGATGACTTTGTGTAAGTGTTTGGTGCAACTCTTTTGGCACTGCGAGCTGGACGATGGTAAACGTCTGGGTCACAGCGCCAATAACTACCTGATAATGTTATATTCAGAAGGGTATTACATAAAATACCCCTGTGATTAGGCTATGCGTGCCGCAGCAAATTTAGCTCCACCCACTTTTACATTGACTCCATCCATTCTCATCCATTTTTCTATATGCCCCACACAGTATAATCCTCCTACAGTCACCCTAACATTATATACCCCCCACATTATAATGTTCCCCTCCAATTGCCCCACAGTATGAAGTCTCCTCTCCTGGTGCCCCAGTTTCAGGTGGGGTAAACTAGAGGGGGGCATTAAACTGGGGGCAACTAGAGGCAGACATGTCCCCCTCCAGCTGCCCCCAGTTTGTCACCCTCCATCTACCCCCCAGTTTAATGTTCCTCTTTCTCCCCCAGTTTACTGCCCTCCTCCATCTGCCTCCAGTTTGATGTGCCCCCCTTCATCTGCCCCCAGTTTAACATAATAAAATACTGATACTCACCTCTCCTCGCTACCCTGCTGTCTCTTCTCCCGGACTGTTCAGGGAGCTACAGGCGCGATGTGAGTGACGTCATCACGCCTACAATTCCCGGGGATCGGAGCCATCAGGATGAGCTTAAAACAGAGCAGTGAACCAGGGGCTGCTTCATCATTGTATTTAACACATCTGCGTCCGGAGAGGACGCAGATGAGTTGATACTGGGACATACCTCCCGCCGACTGGGACAGTGGGGCAGGACCCGGAATCCCGAACGGTTGGGAGGTATGCCCAACGGGGCCCCCAGTACCATAGGCCAGATGCAACTGCAGCGTTGGCCCTATGGTTAAAGCGGGCCTGCTGAGGAGTGAAAAATTGGGGGCCTTTCACTCCATGGGATCATTTATCCCTTGATGCTTTAGATATAATTTTTTAGCCATAATGGTATTTTATTGAACATAATAAAAGTTATATTTTATTTATTATTTTTTCCACTACTCTTTATTCCTTGCATCTTTCTCATTCCTAATGTTGAGCTACTTTGGCATAACAATCTTAAGGCAACAGCAGCGAACACTGCTGTACAACGAGGTTCATCTGCCATAATAGCACTGAGCATCCACCATAGCCACCTTTTCTAACTTCCCGTTCATCTCCAAAATCTTGGAACACATAGTCTATTTTCATTTAACCACTATCTCTCTTCTTGACCCCTTACAATCTGACTTCCGCACTCTAATGAAACAGCCCTTACAAAAGTCTCTAATGATCTCCTGACAGCTTAATCTAATGTGGCTATTCTCTTCTTATTCATCTGGATCTCTCAGCAGCATTTGACACTGTTGACCACCAACTCCTCCTTAGTATGCTGTGCTCTGTCGGCCTCACAGAAACTGCGGTCTCGGGGGGCAGAGCCTAACCGTCAACACTGATGGACGTCTGAGCCTGCAGCTCCATCAGATACAAAGCCGAAACCTGCCTTACCCCATTTTCTAGCTGACGAAAATGGGCAAAACTAGCAGGGAGTGGGGACCCTCCAGGTACCCCCATTGGCAGAAACAACCCTGTAGAAGTCCATAAATTTTTCAGGAAAAAAACACTGTAGTCACCAGTTGTGGCGCACAAGATGGCACCCGAGGATCTGAACTCTGGAGATGCGGCTGAGGACTGACATGGATAGCACCGTGAGTGCTAAAAGGGGCGATACCATTTCTAACGCAATTACAAAATCTTTCCTGCGCAAAGCACTAGCACAGGCCATCGCTCTGGTGCTTTTAGAGCTAGGAGATCTGTGCATGGACATACAGGTCATGGGGATGCCCTTGAGTCGGCCTGCACTGCCCTCACTGTCCATTCCGAGGCCGCAGTACAACATCTCACCGCTCACCATACTCACCTGAACGGAACTTATGATTTCATCGAGGACCTGGAAAACAGGAATCGGAGACGAAACGTGCGCATCAAGTGCCTCCCGGAGACCTTCGCTCCCGAGACGCAGTGATGACTATCTTCACCATGCTCCTAGGCTCGGACAGAGCTGCATCTATTCAGATTGAGAGGCTCCATAGGGCGATCCGCCCTAAACACAAGCCAGATGAGCCACAGAGGGATGTAATTTGTGGCCTTCTCGACTGTAGATACCTTGGCTGTCCTTAATGCTGTGAGAGACAAGCGCCCACTCAGTTATGAGCAGAGATTCACCTCTACCAGGATATCCCCCCCCCCCGTCAACAATAGCAAAGAGGCGCATCCTCCGTCCCCTGTTGGAAGCCCTACGTGAAAAGGGTCTACAGTATGCCTGGTTATTCCTCTTTGGACTCTGTCCTCAGGCAAGGCCGCAGGATCGTAGTCCGTACCCTGGCAGACCTTTCCACTGCCTGGTCTCTCTTGGATATCCCCTCCGATGTCCATACCACCACCCTGAAGACATCCATGCTTTGCCGCTGCTTCCCAGCCTGTATTTCGGGGGATTGTCAAATAAGTCCAGGTCCCCGAAGTCGAGGAAGCCATCGGAGAGGCAGCGACTGCAGGACTTGGGTTCGTTATTCCCCTGTCAGTAGATACTACTGGGCACACTTAGCCGACTCTCTGCGGCTGTTTCCCAGGTACACTCCACCACACCTGTCCGATGCCTACCTAATTCCCCAACTGCCATTTGTACCTTTATTGTATGGAGTTTCCCTCAGAGCAGGGAGAGACTACATCGGTGTCCTATTACCTAATGGATAGAATCGTACTAACACTGTCTGTTCTTGTGCAGTTTGCGGCCCCTCACTGTCCCAGCTATGACTTTGCTCCAGTTTGTATCCTGTGTCTCTAGTTTAGTTAGGGTACTCTGTTCCTCTCATCCGTGAGTAGATTGAGGAGAGGATCGAAACCCTACTGACACTTAGTGGTGATCTTTATTTTAGGGTAGTGCATTATAATGTTTTTATAACGTCTTTATTGTTTTACTGCTTCCATTGTCATTGGTGGGGGTCCTGGTGCACTGCCGCCCAGGACTTCGGGTTTGGCCACTTGAGCCATTGTTGCTCGGTAGTTTCTGGAGCATCCAGAATAACCGTATCCCATGTTCAGGGCGGCGAGTTGCATTGACTGGAACTTTGGATTATTATCAGTCGATGTTTACTTTTACTGTTTACTTCTACATGGTTTGCCACGTCCCCTGCTCTCTCCCTGCCCTGCCTCCTATCCCTCCCTCCTTTCCTCCCACCTCACCCAACCCTCTTCTTTGCCTTAGGTTCTTATATTCTCAGGGTGGGCTCCCGCCCGGGACTTCGGGGCCCCTGGGGGGATCGTGATCTTTGCTCATAGTTGCTCACTGGTAGTTTCCCCTGGGTCCCGAGGTCTCGGGTGGCTATCCTGCTCTGGATGGTGCGGGGTCAGCGCTGCACTGTGTTGTGGGTGGTGTTGGTTTGGGTGCAGGGCTCTGCACAAATTTTCAGGTTCGTCTGGGTATATCCCAACATTCCCCCCTCCCCCACTCCACCTCCCCCGTTTTTTCATGATTGATATTTAACTTTTTTTCTTTAACATATTTAAACATTCTCCTATGCCCATTTGTCCCACTAGCTCATTTCATTTCCACATATGTAGGGTCTGGTAACTGGCTGTAACGATTAGGATCTCCTCCGATAACCCCAGTTGCTGTCATTTGACAGACAGCGACTAAGTTGGTTGGGGGCTGTCAGGCGTTGCCGTTAACTGTTCTGTTCTGATATTCTTATCAGGTACTTTCTTATTGTTTGAGTCTCTACTCTTACTTTTCTCCTCCTTTGGCTCTATTTTCTTTTTTCTTTAGTCCTCCCTTCTCACTTGTACGCCACTTCACCTGCTCTACCTGACTAACTACCCCCCCATCTCACTTCCTTTAACCACTAGACTCATTCCTTATCGGTCCATCATGTCCAAACTGGTCTTCACTTCCTTTAATGTCCATGGCCTCAACTCTCTGAATAAAAGATCTCAGATCTTCACTATCCTCCGAAAGTTACGTACTAACGTGGCATTCCTCCAAGAAACTCATTTTGGCAAAATCCCTCTCCTTCCTACCAACACCTGCCCACTCCATAAACCCAGCAAAGTCCTCTAAGGGCGTTTCTATTCTTTTCCATCTCTCAGTACCCTTTCAGTGCTCTTAAAGCTATGAAGACTCAGAGGGAAGAATTTTGTTACTCAAAGGTTCCATTGCCTCTTGCAAATACACTTTTGTTAATTTCTACGCACCCAACCAAGGTCAGGTCACTTGGCTCTTAGAAGCCTTGTGTAAATTAGAGCTGTTCGTGGAAGACCCAGTTATTCTTGCTGAAGACTTCAACCTTACTGTAATCCCTCCCTTGACTTCTCTGCCGGCACCTCTTCCACTCCCCAGAAGGCGCTAGGTAGACTTCTCCAGGCTCTTCATGATCTGTGGCTTGTAGATATATGGCATCTCCATAACACATCTGTGAAAGACTACTAATTTTTTTTCCAATCTGTGGCAGTCCTATAAGAGACTAACTATATCTTTGCCTCAAAGGATCTGGTGTGGTTCTCCTTGGATTCCTGCATCGAATCCATTACTGTATCTGACCACGCTCCTGTATGGGCCACATTAACACTTCGTCAGCTCCCCCGGAAGGATTGGAGCTGGATGTTGAATGAAGCTTTTTTGGATCATCCTGAGCTTGTCACAACCATCAGGCAACATCTGGAATCATATTTTGCTATAAACGTCAACACGGAAACTTGCCCAACTATTACCTGGGAAGCACATAAATCCGTGATCAGTGGGATCTTTATCTCTATTGCCTCAAGAGTCAAGAAAGATTCGCAGGCGACATTGGATAGTCTCCTCTCTGATATAGTGGCCATTTAATGCATTAGGAAAGCGAGTAGGTGACTCCCCCTGCAAAGTGAGCTTCATAGTCTGCGTGAACAACTGAAATAATAATAATAATAATAGTCCTTTAATAGTCCCACAATGGGGAAATTCAGTGTGTTACAGCAGCAAAGATAAGCAGATACAAATACAAATACAACATGTACAGGAATATTCCAAGGTGAGAGGCATTACATTGATAGCAGACAGACAGATAGGGCGTAGCAGGGGGGGGGGGGGATTTAACAGGCAGAGAGATATTTTCAGTTCTCTGTGTGTAATGATCTCCGCTTAGGTCGGTGTTGGTTGTACAGCCTAACCGCGGTGGGGAGGAAAGACTTCCGATAGCGCTCCTTCTCACACCTAGGGTGGAGCAGTCGGTCACTGACAGTACTGCTCAGCGCGATCACAGTCTCATGCATGGGATGGGACTTCTTCTTCTGCATGGAGCTCACCACGGACAGTATCCTTCTGTCACCCACCACCTGCACTGGGTCCAGTGGGCTCCCCAGGACAGAGCTGGCCCTTCTAATCAGCTTGTCAAGTTTATTTCTGTCCCTGGTTGATATACTGCTCCCCCAGCAGGCCACTCCAAAGAAGATGGCTGATGCCACTACCGAGTTGAAGAAAGTTCTAAGAAGTGCCCCCCGGATTCCAAAGGCTCTCAGCTTCCTAAGCAGGTAGAGCCTGCTGTGGCCCTTCCTGTACAGGGCCTCCATATGATCTGCCCAGTCCAGCTTATTATTAAGGAGCAAACCCAGGTACTTATAGGTGTTCACAATCTCGATGCCCGTCCCCAGGATGTCCACTGGTTTAGGAGGGCTTCTGCCTTTGCGGAAGTCCACCACCATCTCCTTGGTCTTCCCCGCGTTAATCTTCAGGTGGTTCCGGTGGCACCAGTCCACAAAATCCCGGTTCAGTTCTCTGTACTCCCTGTCATCATCATCTGTGATGAGACCCACTATTGCAGAGTCGTCAGAATACTTCTGTAGGTAGCAGCTGGATGAGTTGCACCTAAAATCTGCAGTGTACAGTGTGAAGAGGAAAGGGGCGAGAACCGTACCCTGAGGTGCCCCCGTATTACAGATCACTGTACCTGACACACAGTCTCGGGCTCTCACGTATTGAGGTCGATTTGTGAGGTAGTCTAGGATCCAGTTGGAGAGGTGGTGGTCCACTCCAGCAAGGCCCAGCTTGTCCCTCAATAACCTGGGCTGTATGGTGTTAAAAGCACTGGAGAAGTCAAAGAACATTATTCTCACTGTGTTCCCTGGTTTCTCCAGGTGAGACAGAGCCCTGTGCAGAAGATGGATGATGTCAGTGCTACAGGTCTGTAGTCGTTGAGGTCCATAGGGTGGGGTTTCTTTGGAACTGGTACCACACAAGAAGATTTCCATAATTCAGGGACTATTTCCTGCCTCAGGCTCATATTATACATATATGTAATTATACCACACAGCTGGTCCCCACAAGTCTTAATTAGCCTTGCACTGATGTCATCTGGCCCTCCGGCTTTCCTCGCCTTGATCTTTTTCATCTCCTTCCTCACCTGGGCCCGTGTGAAGGTCAGACTGTGGCCAGATAAAGATGGATTTCTGGATTTACTGGTCTGTTGGGAAGTGGCCGCATGGGGAGAAGTCATTGTGGTGGGGGGAGCTGAAGGACATACTGGGGTGGGAGGAGCTGGTGTGTGATCAAATCTGTTGAAGAATAGGTTTAGTTCATTAAGCCAGTTAACATCTGCCTCAATCTGGCAGACAGACTGTTTATGACCCGAAATTGACTTAAGCCCCTCCCAGACCCCCCTTATGTCTTTTCTTTCCATTTGCTTTTCCATTTTTTCTTTATAACTGGATTTTCCCTGCCTGATTTGATGCCTCAGTTCCTTTTGTACTTCCCTCAACCCCTCCTTATCTCTTGTCCTGAATGCCATCTTTTTCTCCTTAAGTAGTGTTTTTATATCAGAGTTAATCCATGGTTTGTTATTGGAGAAGCACCTCACCACTTTTGTGGGTACTGTGTTGTCCACACAAAAATTAATGTAGTCCGTTATGCAGTGTGTGAGTCCTTCTATATCTTCCCCATAAGAATCCTGCAGAACTTCCCATGCGGTTGTGTCAAAACAGTCCCTCAGAGCCGCATCACTCTCCTCGGACCATATCCTCACTGTGCGGGTGACAGCTGGTTCTCTACGTACAAGTGGCTTGTACACAGGTCGGAGATGTACTAGGTTGTGATCCGATCTTCCCAGGGGCGGTAGGGCTGATGAGTTATATGCCTCCCTCACGTTGGCAAAGAACAAGTCCAGTGTTTTGTTGTCTCTTGTGTGGCAGGTTACATACTGTGTGAAACTGGGCAGTGTGGATGATGGAGAGGCATGGTTGAAATCACCCGACAGAAGAAAGAGGGCCTGGGGGTGCTGAGACTGTAACTGGCTCAGCGTGGCTTGTAGGACCTCGCAGGCAGCGTCAGCTTTCGCAGAGGGGGGGACATATGCAGCTGTCACGATGACATGTGATAGTTCCCTTGGTAGGTAGAAAGGTCTCATGCTCACAGCTAATAGTTCAATGTCCTTACAGCAAGTTTGATCCTTAATCACAATGTGCCTAGGATTACACCATCTATTATTCACAAACATTGCCAGCCCTCCTCCTTTCCTCTTGTTTGTGAAAGATTCGATTAACGCCCGAATGGCTAAACACTTTCTTCACTACCAACATAGGCTTTATGCACATGGCAACAAAGGGGGAAAACTAATGACCTCTATGATTCGAATACAGAAAGCTAAGTGCTTCATCACCTCCATTAAAGATCAGTCTGGTGGCACTCAGTTCCACTTCAGGTATTGCCTCGGCCTTCCTCTCTTTTAACTCCGGTTTAAACAACCTGACCTCAACAGATTCAGCTGCCGATACTGCAGACAAAGTTGCCAAGATGAACGAGTTCCTTAACATTATCTATATGCCCTCCTTGTCTAGCGATGAGGCCTCGCCACTCACGGTCCTGATTTCACTGGAGGAAGTTAGGAAGGTACATCATAGCTTCCCTAAAGGGAAAAGCCCAGGTCCAGATGTTTTTCCTTTATAATATTATAAGATGTTCCAATCAGAGTTACTCCCACATCTTTCTCTCTCATGTAATGCTCTACTATCTGGTAATTCACTTCCCCGTCAGGCTCAAGAAGCGCATATCACTCTATTCCCTAAAGAAGGGAGTATTATGTGGTAGCTACAGACCGATATCACGTCTTAATCTTAAATTGTTGGTGAAAATCCTGGCCACTAGGATAAAACACCTTCTTCCCTCATTACTACACCCAGACCAGGCGGGGTTCGTCCTCAGTAGAGAGGGGAAAGATAATTCCACCGTCTGCTTCATGCCATTACTCACGCCCGGAAAACTCATTTGAAACTAGTCCTTTTAGGGGTTGACACTGAAAAAATGTTTGATAGAGTGGACTGTCGGTTCATGAAAGCCACGCTTCAAAAATTTAATTTTCCACCTCAGTTTATAAACGCAATTTTCACCCTTTATGACAATCCACATAACCGTCTAAAGATACACTCTCACCTAGCTTCAATTTTAAGAATGGGACCAGGCAGGGTTGCCCCCTCTCACCCTCCCTTTTCATCCTAGTCTTGGAATCTCTATTGCAGCGCATGTGCTCCCACCCGAATATTTTAGGTTTGAAAATTGGATCGCATACTCTGAATTCTGCAGAATTTGCAGATGATGTACTATTTATAGTATCAAACCCTGATAAGGGACTTCCCGCCTTAGTAGACCTCCTCACACATTATGGTTACGTTTCAGGCTATAAAGCGAACTTGGATAAATCAGAAGTACTAAACCTCACAATCCCCCCCCTCCCCAACTGTAGGCACCATGGGTGGTAGTGGCAGACTTGTTTCAGCTGCTGTTGGCGCCAGCAAGTACAGGCAATCATCTCCTGTGTAGAAATTTTTTTGCACATTGCCAAACGATAAATGCATGGTGATGTGCAAGATCTGTGAGCAGAAACTTAGCCGTGGCCATGCAAGAACAAATGTAGGAACAACATCTCTACATACTCATATAAAAAGGTATCACACTCATTTGGAAAAATAGACTTGACATTGGCTCTAGCAGGGGAAGTGAGCAAGGCTGTTCTACTCTTCCCTGTGATCTTCCTGACAGGTAGGCAACATCTACACGTAGCACTAGCACATGGACCTCATTATCAACATTATCACTAACTGTTTCTCTTCCACGCCAACAGCAGTCATTCATAAAGGAATATGTGGCCAGAAAACAGCAACATGCACCCAGCTATCTGGCAGTTGTGTAACTTAATTCACACCTGGCCGAGCTGGCAGTGCAGTCTCTACCATACTACTTAGTGGAATCCACTGTGTTTTTACAACTCATGGCATGTGCTCAACCTCGATGGAGGATACCGGTTGGCCAATATTTCTCTGCGAAAGCTGTCTCTGCTATATAGCCATGTGTTGGTGAACGTGGACCTTTCCTCGGAAAAGTCAATCTGGGGAAAGGTGCACGCCACTGTTGACACATGAAGCAGCAATTATGGACTAAGACAATACATGGCTTTCATGGCCCACTGGGTCATTGTTTTGAATGGCAGTGACCACAATCCAGAAACGCAGCAAGGCCAGGTGTTAGTTTCACCCAGATTGTGCAGGCATAGTTACAACACCATGTAGGGCCCATCCACTTCCTCTTGATCCTCCTCTGTGGACTGTTTATGCCACCATCTTCACCAAGGTAAGCTGTCACTTCCATTCCTCTTCCTTCATCCTCGTTTCATGGGTGTAAGGCGAAGCGCTGCTATGTGATTTTGCAATTAATGAGCCTGAATCAGAGGAGACATACAGCGGAGGAGCTGCTTCTCTGTATCCTGTAGCAAGTATCCAGCTAGATGGCTCCTTACCAACTCCATCTGGGCAGCGTTGCCAGCAACAATATTGACATTTTATGGTGCATGTCCCTAATATGGTGGTTCATGCTTTATTAACCTGTATAGTGGCTTTAAAAAGGTGCTCCTCATGGTCAGAAAAATCTCTGCTCGATTAGCAGTGATAAAACGGTCTGCCTTTGCATTGCATTATCTGTGGCGTTCCAACTCAGTGGAACTCCACTTTAAATATGCTGGAGTGTCTTTGTTAGCAGAAAAAGGTGGTGAATGATTATTGTATGCAGCAGACCTCAGGGACAATGTGTTACATCAAGATACATCATTGGAGGCTCATGAGGGAAGTGTGCTGACTTCTCAAACCCTTTGAAGAAACCACCAAATTTGTCAGTAGAGACGACTGCAGCATCAGCGATGTGATCCCTTTATTGTATATCTTACACGAAACCCTTATACTTGTACAACGAGAGATGGAAGAGGAGGAGAAGTTTCAACCTCAACGTCATCCCCCTGTGTTGATGGGGGAGGATGAGGATCCGTGTCATGGTCATTATGGTAGAGGAACTGGGAGCCCTAGCCTGGAAGAAAAGAAAAGGAGGAAGACTTTCCCTTGGATGCAGAGGGGGTCCTTGATATGTCACAGGCACAGCCAGGGAAGGAGGCTGACCCTTATCTGTTTCAAGAAGAAGATGATGACAATAACAACGACCACACTGGCCAAGAACACCAACCATGGCAGGCCAATGGGTTCGTACATACATTGGCAAGCATGGCAAGCTGTATGCTCCGCTGCTTACACAGTCTATTAGCATCAAGCAGTGGGATGAGTATTTAATGCAGTGCTCTTAGATGAGACTGTTGCTATAAAGACAAATGGGGAAATTCTTCCCAAAGGGAAGAAAAATTTGATTATCAGGATAGGCTGTTACCCAGCTTGCCACAGAATTTAGGAAGAGCACTGCAACTGCCAGTCGCACACGTACCCAGGTGGCCTCTGCCTGCTCCCAGTCCACCTCACTCAACACTCCCCCTCCTCTGCCAGTGCCACAAGGGTCAAGAGAAGTAAAAGTAGCAGCAGCAGCTGTCAAGCCCAGTACAGTATCTAGAAGTTGATGAACCAAAAATGTTTCAGCTCCCAGCACCACAACAGGCAGCTGACACCCACTGGCTGCACTAGCAGGTACAATCGTACCTACAATGCACCTAGAGTCCAGCAGATAAGTCTGACCCCATGGAATTCTGGGCCGATAGGTTAGAGCAGTGGAAAGAGCTGGCTCACTTTGCCATGGTAGTTTTATCTGGTCTGGTCTCTAGTGTTATTGCTGAGAGTGTGTTCAGTGATGCTGGTGGCATAACAAAAAGACGAAACTGTCCACAGGTAGCGTGGAAAAAATAACTTTGATAAAAATGAATCAAGCATGGATCCATGAGGATTTTCAAACACCTTAGATTGATGCCTCCAAATAGTGGTGTCACTACTATCCCTTTATCATCTTACATTTACTGTACTGCTGCCATTGCTGGTCCATCATATTATTCCCTGCCGCACTGCCAAATATGTTGCCACAGCTGCATAGTGCCTACCACCACTGTCACCACTCAGGCAGACATGTCCTGTGATCTGATTCATCATATTAGTCCCTGCCACACATGTTGCCACAGCTGCCTAGTTCCTACCACCACTGCCACGACTCAGGCTGACATGTCCTGTGGCCTGGTCCACCATATTAGTCCCTACCACACAATAGTTCCACAGCTCCCACCATTCGCAAGTTTTTTTTGAATAGCCAGTTCTTCATCATTTTTCAAGTGGCTCACAGCTCACTTTTTTCTTCCAAATAACAATGAGCACCTGTAGCACTTACAAGCCATTAAAGCGGGCATATTTTTCTACAAAACCATTGCTTTTTGCAAAATAAATGGCACGAGTGTCTAAAACCACAGGCACTTACCTTTCCCGAAATAAATTGGTAATTTTTGGAGCATTTTTAATGTTACGTAAATGCATAGAAGCACAGTATATAGTTAAACTCTGAGTTAGTATGCTTGGCTTAACCTTCCATAACATAGATGTACATGTCACATTTACTTTGACATAACTACGGCTGTGTTTGCCTTAGAGAGCTAGTAATTGGATAGATAGGTTCCTAGGAGTCCTAAGAGTAGTCTAAACTATGTTTTATGCCAATTTGAAGTATGGTTAGCATCGAACTTGTTCATCTCGAAACGAACACGAGTCACTGAACAAAAAACAAATCTCTACTAAGGACCCCAATATCTTAACCGGTTGATGACCACCGGCCATAAATTTATGGCCAGCGGTCCTGGTCTCTGAAGTCCGGCTAATTGTAAATTTACGGCCGGCACTTCAGAGACACAGTAAGCGGGATCAGGAGCGGGTGTTAGCTGTAACTGACATTTAACACCCTGCTCCATAACCACCGGTCGGAATTGAGTTCCAATTGGAGGTTTTAACCCCTTGGATACCGCGATCAGACATGACTGCGGCATCCAAGGGGTTCCGCCATGTTGCCGCTCCCCTTGGCAAGATTGGGGGGTGCCGATATCTATTTTCTGTAGCCCGGGGTCTGCCCAGTGACCCCAGGCTGCCTGAAGTCCCCACTACCTGGTTGATCCTGCCCGGATGTCAAGAAGTCAGCCGATGCGTCTACATCGGCTGACATTCCTGTATAGACTGCAATACATGTGTATGCTGTATATTGCAGTCTATAATACTGAGCCAGGATCAGAGCATCGCTGACTCAGGTGTCCTTATAGGACAAGTTAAAAAAAAACAACCCTAAAAATGAATAAAAACACCACATATTTGGTATCGCCACGTCCGTAACAACCTGTACAATAAAACTAAAATAATATTTAACATACACGGTGAACGTCGAAATAAAAAAACTCGGAAAAAAATGTTGGAAGTAATGATTTTTTACTATCTCGCTTACAAAAAAATGCTATAAAAAGTGATCAAAAACTCATATATACACACCGCAAAACATAAGCCCTAAACCAAATCTGTCAACCGAAAAATAAAAATGTTACGCATCTCAGAAGATGGTGATGCAAAAACAATTGATTTATGTCCACAAATGGGTTTTTGTTCTGCAGAATTAGTAACGCATAAAAAAAAAAAAAAAAAAAAAAAAAAAAAAAAAACACACAATATAAATGAGGTATCGCCATAATCGTACCGACCCGCAGAATAAAGGTAACATGTTACTTATGCTGTACGCCACATGGCAAAAAAAATAGGAGAAAAACCAATTCCAGAATTGATGGTTTTTTTTAATCCACCCAGAAAGAGTTAATATAATTTATTCAATAAGTTATAGACACCCAAAAAAAAATAGTGTCATTAAAAAATGCATATCATACCGCAAAAAAAGTCAGCCCTCATATGGCTACATCAGAAAAATAAAAAAAATATAGCTTGTACAATGTGAAGACAAAAACCCCAAAAATCACCAAATCATTAGAACACAACTGGCTGCGGCAGGAAGGGAACGTATAAGCTGTGCGAGCGTATATTAGCGGACACTCCAATTTTAGAGCTTACAAGGGAAAACAAAAGCTAAAAGTGACCCCCAGAGTGACCCCCCCCCCAATCATAGGAGCTACTGGGGAAATAGTAGGGAATTTCGTGTTCCCAATGTACTCTGCACAGCTTACATATTCACTCTTCACCATGCACTGTGCATTCACGTCTGGGATACTAATGATCACTACACCCCCTGATAAATTCTTTGAGGGTTGCCGTTTTCAAAATGGGGTCACTCCCTAGGAGATTCCACTTTTCTGATACCTTAGAGGCTCTGCAAACATGACATGGCGTCCATATACCAAACATCTAAATCTGCACGCCAAAAGTCACATAGCGCTCCTTCCCTTCTGTGCACCCAAACTGCAGTTTATACCCACATGTATGACACTGGTGTACCCGGGATAACGTACTTCATGTCATATGTTGGTATAACTGCTGTTTGGGCACAGCCAGGCACAGAAGGGAAGGAGCGCTATTTGGTTTTTGACGCACAGATTTAGACAGTTTAGCTTTTGGACGTCATGACACACTTGCAGAGCTCCTGAAATGCCAGTAAAGTGGAATCCCCTGACATGTGACCCTATTTTGGAAACTACACCCCTGAAGGAATTTATCCAGGGGTGCAGTGAGCATTTTTAACCTCCAAGTGTTGCTATAATTTATTTTCCAGAAATGAATACGCAGCTGATTGTGAAAGGTGAAAATGGCAATTTTTCCAGGAACATGTAATTTCAATGCATAATACGTTGTGCCCGGCTTGTATCAGATATGAACGCTCCAAAAGATGTTGTGCCCGGGATACCCACTTAACAGTTTTTAGAGTGTTTGTGCCTGCTGACATAAGCTGGGTACAAAATATTGGGCACTGCAATGGTGTATCTCTGGAAAAATTGCAATTTTCCCTTTTCATTATCAGCTGTGCATTCATTTATTGAAATTAAATGAATGCAACACTTAAGGGTTAAGAATACTCGCTACACCACTTGATAAATCCCTCCAGGGGTGTAGTTTCCAAAATGGGTTCACAAGTCTGCGGATTCCACATTACTGGCAATTCAGGGGCTCTGCAAAAGTGGCATGGTGTCCAAAAACCAAACCGTGCTTCAAAAACCAAAATAGCGCTCCTTCCCTTCTGTGCCCAAGCAGCAGTTTATACACACATATGGCATTAAGTACGTTATCCTGGGTACACCAGTGTCATACATGTGGGCGCAAACTGCAGTTTGAGTACATAGCAGGGGGCAGATGTGACGGAGCGCTATGTGGCTTTTGGAGCATAGATTTAGATTGTTGGATTTTGGACACCATGTCATATTGACAAAGACCCTAAAATTGCCCCTACAAAATGGGGTCACTTCTTGGGGAATTCCAATTTACTGGCACCTCTGGAAAAACAACATGGCATCCAGAAAGTCCCTCTAAATCTGTACTCCAAAAGCTAAAAAGCGCAGTGCTCCTTCTCTTCTGAGCCCTGTTGTGTGCCCAAGCAGCAGTTTACACCCACATATATCTTTTTTTTTGTCCCCGGGATAGCCCACTTAATAGTTTTAGGAGTGCATGTCTCTGATACCACAAAGTGGGTACAACGTATCGGCCACCAAAATGGCATTTTTATTTAAAATTGTCAATTTTCGCTTTGTACATTAATTTTTGGGAAGCATTTTTAGCCTCAAAATGATAATACCCCTTGATACATTCCTTGGAGTGTAGTTTCTAAAATGGGGTCACTTTTGAGGGGTTGTATTGGTACTTTAGGGGCTCTGAAAATGCAATATGGTACCTGAAAATTATTCCAGAAAAATCTGCCCTCCAAAAGCCAAATAGCACTTTTTCCATTCTGAGCCCCACCATGTACCCATACAGCAGATTACAACCACATATGGGGCATTTCTGTGTTCAGGAGAAATTGTGTAATAAACTGTGGCGTTTTTTCTTCTTTATCCCCTTGTAAAATATTAAAATATGGCGCTACATGGACGGTTTATTGGAAAAAAAGTAATTTTTAATTTTTACATTCCAATGTTAATAGAATCTGTGAAACAGCTGTAGGGTTAAAATGCTCACCATAACCCTTGAGAAATTCCTTGAGGGGTGTAGTTTCCAAAATGGGGTCACTTTTGGGGGGTTTCCATTATATTGGTACTCTAGGGGCTCTGCAAATGCAACATGGCACCTGAAGACTATTTCAGCAAAATCTGCCCTTCAAAAGCCAAATAGCGCTCTTTCCATTCCGAGACCCGCCATGTACCCATACAGCAAATTACGATCACATATGGGGTATTGCCGTGTTCAGGAGCAATTGTGTAACTGTGGGGGGCTTTTTCTCCTTTAACGCCTTGTGAAAATGAAAACTTTGGGGATAAAGTGATGTTTTAGTAATTTTTCATTTACACATCCCAATGTTAATAAAATCTGTGAAACGGCTGTGGGGTCAAAATGCTCAATATACCCCTAGATAAATTCTGTCAGGGGTGTAATTTCCAAAATAGGGTCACTTTTAGGTGGTTTCCAATGTATTGGTACTCTATGGGCTCTGCAAATGAGACATGGTACCTGAAAACTTATCCAGAAAAATCTGCTTTTCAAATGCCAAGTGTCGCTCTTTTTCCGTGCGCTGCTGTGTGCCCAAAAATCATTTTACACCCACATGTGGGGTATTTCTGTGCTTGGGAGAAATTACACAGCAAACTGTGAGATGTATTTTCTCCTTCAACCCTTTGTGAATGTGTTAATTTTAGGGATAAATGAATGTATTATTGGATAAAAATGAAATGTCTAAATTTCACCTCCATATTGTTTTAATTCTTGTGAAATGCTTAAAGGGTTAAACTTCCCAAATGCTGTTTTGAATTATTTGAGGGGTGCAGTTTTGAAAATGGGGGTTTCTAATATATAGGTCTTTATAATCCTCTTCAGAACTGAAGTGGTCCCTAAAAAAATTAGTTTGGTAAATTTTCTTGTAAATCTGGAAAATAGCTGTTACACTTGTAATCACTTGTAATCCAAAATAAATTAAAGGATGATTAAAAGATGATGCTGATATAAAGCAGAGATATGGTAGATAATTATTAATATATTTGGGTGGTATGACTGTCTGAAAAACAGAGCATTTCACATTTTGAAAATAGCAATTTTTTTTCCAAATTTCACTTAAATGTCCTAATTTTTTTATACATAAATACAAAAATATTGATCAATGTTTACCACTAACATGAAGTACAATGTGTCATGAAAGAAAAAAAAAAAAAAAAAAAAAAAACAACTCTAAATCACTTGTGTAAGTTATAGCATCTCAAAGTTATTGCCATATAAAGTGACACATGTCAGTTTTGAAAAATGAGGCCTAGTCCATAAGGCACTTTTAGGCCCGGTCCTTAATCGGTTAAACATACACAGAGGGGTAAACGAGGGCAAGATTATTTTACAGGAGGCACTACACTGTGTTCCAAATTATTATGCAAATAATATTTTCTCATATTTTCCAAAATTACCTATATGAATTGCAGTCATTGTAACTTTCCAGTCATCAACTATTCGAGTATAATTGAAAGGTTTTTGAACTGCCTATGATAACAGTATATTTAAAAAAATAAAAATAAACACTCAAAATGTACTCAAAATGCATGTTTTAAATTATTATGCACAGCAGAATTTGCAACCTTTTCATTTTTATTAAGAACAAAAAAATGGTCATTGTGAAATTATAAGCATTATAAGCATTAGCAGGTTATTACAAACTGAAATCAAACAGTTTTCAAGCCAAAACTTTATTCTAGGTGATGTTACATTTGCACATAGGACCCCTTGTTCGAAAGAAGCTTCTGAACTCTCTTGTCCATTGAATTTGTCAGTTTTTGGATGGTTTCTGCTTCAATTGTTTTGCATGAGGACAGAATACCCTCCCAGAGCTGTTGCTTAGATGTGAACTGCCTCCCGCCATCATAGACACTCCTTTTGATGATGCTCCAGAGGTTCTCAATGGGGCTGAGGTCAGGAGAGCATGGGGGCCACACCATAAGTTTGTCCCCTTTTATGCCCATAGAAGCCAGAGATGCAGATGTGTTATTTGCAGCATGAGACGGTGAATTATCATGCAAAATGATCTTTCTGCGGAATGCATGGTTCTTCTTGAACCATGACAGAAAGTGCTGTTTGAGAAACTCCACATACATTATGGAGTTCATCTTTACCACTTCAGGGATCCTAAAGGGGCCGACAATCTCTCTCCCTTGATTCCAGCCCAAAACATTACTCCACCTCCTCCTTGTTGGCGCCATAGCCGTGTTTGCATGGGGTGTCCATCAACAAGCCATCCTCCACTCCATCCATCTGGACCATCGAGCGTTGCACGGCACTCATCGGTGAACAAAACAGTTTTGAAGTCAGTATTCATGTATTGTTTGGCCCACTGGAGCAGTTTCTGCTTGTGTGCAGTGGATAGAGGTCGACAGGATGGCTTACGCACAGCTGCAAACCTCTGAAGGACCCTGCATCTTGTTGTTTGGGGGACGTTGGAGGCACCAGCAGCTTCAAAAACTTGTCTGCTGCTATGACAAGGCATTTTTGAAGCTGCTCTTTTAACCTGACGTAATTGCCTGTTGGAAAGAGTACTCAATTTTCCCTTATCAGCACGCACACGTGTGTGCTGTGAATCAGCTACATACTTCTTGATTGTGCGATGATCACGATGAAGTGTCTTGGCAATGTTGATTGTAGTCATGCCTTGACCTAAACACTCCACAATTTGTTGCTTCTCAGCAGCCGACACATCCTTTTTCTTTCCCATTTTGGCTGAAAATGTAGGCTGCTTAATAATGTGGGACAGCCTTCTTAAGTAGTTTTGCCTTTAATTGGACACACCTGCCAAACTAATTAGCACAGGTGTCTGCAATTGCTTTCAGTGATATAAAGAGCCCTGACACACATCACCATCAATGAGTTTAACTGAAACAAAAAAATTCTTACCTTATCACTCCTAAACACTTTTTGCATAATAATTTGGAACACAGTGTAATGTCTGCGACAATATTCAGTTGCAGACCCAATGAGGATGACCTTATACCTAATATCTACAACATTATACAGTGCCAGACACAAAAAGTGCGACATTAAACACAGGCGGAATAACAGATGTATGTGGCACTATGCTTTTGTCTAGGTTTGAATGCTAATGTACAGTTCCAATCCGGTTAAACAAGAACTTCAGTACTCTTCTTGTATAATGCAGATAAGTGATTTTATTAGTATAATCCACAGACAGCACAAAAGTCAGGAGTGACATTTTGGCCCCCCTAAGCCTTCATCAGAATCTATGAAACATAAAACATATGTCTGATGAGTGAATCAAAGTGTAGTACTACAAACATTGTGTACATTCATGGTAACTGTCCATAGTGGTAGGAATATATCGTTGCCAGGTAACTTAATCATAACAGTAATGATCTGTTATATATCGTATCACATATTTAGGCATCTGCATGTATATGGCAATAAATGGTATATTTACACAATGGCAGAGTACAAACCAATGAATAGAGCAATTAAGGTAGTTCATATCACTGGAAAATGTATTGATTTTTGTTATGCAAATACTGTGGGAGGAGTTAAGGTAAAAGTAGCAAATGGTAAACTCATACCATATCCCCTATTCCTCTTCTCTACCCTATTACTTTATAGTTCATTCATTCCTCTGCCCCTAAATTGACGTGAGAAAAAACATGTTCCATTTTTATCAGATTGGTCACATGGACCATTAAAACATTGTTCGTGTGAATAGATCCATTAAAGTTCAAGGGGCCACGGACAGCACCTGGCTGAGGAATCCTGTCATGTGAACTCTTTTTGTGATTCTGATAAGGAAAATTGGCTTAGTGAGTCGGTGCATGCAACATGCTTCTAGCTAGTTTCATTTTGCCAGTTGCTACTTGGGGAGAAGAGAGACCTGAATGAACGTGAAAGTAATATGATTCGATCCTACTCATTCTTCTCGTCGATACCAATACAAAAGGTTTAAAACACAAATGAAAATTTAATTTATGCAATTACAAAAACTGAACAATGGTCAATTTCTTTGCAGTATTTCAAACAAAATGGCGACAAGGTAAATCACATTTTTCTATTTAAATGCCATGCTATGAAGATCAGTAATATATTTCAGACTGAGTACATGCAAGCTTTCAACTTTTTTTCCTCCTGGAATTAACAGATTGCAAGTAAATATATCTTAAGTATTATCATGTACAACAAGACAATTGTTGGCCTTTCAGTGAACAGACTGTTCCTGCTTCATGTTTTATTGCTTACTTAGCAGAGTGTGCCAAATAGTATAAGTATACACGTGATGTAGAAATCCACATATTGATCTCTGTATTCTTTGATGTAGTTTATTCTGTCATTTATACATACCTAAAGTGTTTGCTTTATATAAAAAAAATATATACCTGTATATATTCTAAATTCTTTGAAATGCTTAAGACAGGTTTAATTTTGGTTTAGTAATAAATGTTCACTTTAAGGAATATTGTCATCTTTTGCCACAAAAAGCAGCTCCATTTTTTGAGGTGTTTTGTTTTTTTCAATTTAGCACACTTTGAAGTGTTTTTTTTTTTTTTTTTTAAAGTATCCCGTTGATTTCAATGGGATTTTAAGCATTTTTCTCCCTCAAGATAGGGCAGGATGCTCATTTTTTAGCTAGCTGAATTAAAACAGTAATGTAAGAAACTAGTTGACTCCCATGGAAATCAAGGGGAGAATTTTCAGGAAAAAAAAGCCTCATAAACAGTCCCAAAATAAGCAGTGTGAACTCTCCCTAAATCTACATAAAAGTACTTTGAAAAGTAAATTGTAATACTTCTTTCTACTGATCCTAACTTACAGTTTGCATTAATGTTTATGACCGCATTAAAAATTCTGCAGTGTTCAAAGATGAAATCTAGATGTAGAAATAACGTAAATTGAATAATACACTTTAGATAGCTGTAGGCCAAACGTTAATTTGGCCAACATCTATCTTGCCTGATTTCCTGATACACATATATACTCAGCTTGACAGCAGCAGGTTTGCTCACTAGAAGCAAAATGTTCAGGCAGTTGGGTTTCCTTATGACCCCCATAGACATTAAATAGTTGGTCAAACCCATCATAATTGGCTAGTTCATTCAATACATATCTAGTGTGTATGACCAGCTTTATTTCCCCACTGCATGCATTATAATGTCATGTCCAATCCTCCATAATGAGAGCTGCTCTTTACAATGACGTCCCCTCCTGACTGTATAGGAAAAGTCAATATATGGGTTCTTCTTTTCTTATAATCTGTTCACATGTAGGGGACATCCTTAAATCGCACATAGATGCTTTATCTGCTGATAAAAAGTAGCTGACAAAAAACTCTCATGTACAGTATGTCCAATACATTGCTTTACATACATCAATGAAGCAGCAGTACAGTGGGTGCGGAAGGAAGTGTATTTGTTATCAGGCATGATTTTGCAAAGCCATTTCCTGGATAACCCCTGTAATTAACATTGTCACAATGCATACTACTATATTTTAGTAATTGTATTGTACAGTAAATCATATCACCAATTCCCACACATTATAAAATATGCTAAAATATTAACACAAACATTATCTGAAGACAGACATTGTGAGAGCTAACATGCACTAGATTATGACATGTTTTTAAAATTGGAGTCTAAATATATAGTTAGGGACCTGAGTTTCTAGAACAATATAGTTAATTTTATTTATGCACATCTATTTTAAATATTGCAAAGAGGGACAGAGAGACTTTTTGGTCAAAAGTAGGGACTGCTCTTCCAAAAGAGGGACACTTGGGAGGTAAGCTCGTTACTCATTTACATATTATGTAAAGATATGATGGTGCTCAACATAATGTCCCCTACAATGTGGCAGGTTTGATATTGAGTTTCCTGATGATAAATTCTGTGATGTTGTTAAAAGTATTCTATATGTTCTTTTCTGCTTATTCATTTTGCTTTGTCTGCCTAGCAACGGTGAGGTAGTAAGGGAGGAGGAAGGATGCTAGACAGGAAGCCTTGAAGGGAGCATGGAATAAAGAAGTCTGATCCATAAAAGTCATTATCGCATAGTGGACTTATTCCAGGTGACCTGTATGCTCACTACAACACTACAGATTCCGTTTAAACATTTTTGAAAGGATGTATTGCAGACAATATTTTGACATTCTCACAGAGGGTTCTACACCATTCCCTATTACTTCATATCTCACAGAAAATAAATGGTTTCAAACGATAAAACTTAACTTTTAATATTTTAAAATAAAAATTGCACAAAGGACGTCCACTAATCTACTAAAAGACAGATCAATATGGTCTGTGCCTGCCTATTCAAAGTTTATTCAGGATTTAAATGTTAGACAGTATTCACACTCTCCAACTTTCCACTGGACCTAGGGTGTAATAAGATACTTTCACCACCCTTAGACTAAGGTTATAGTATCACGGCTGCATCATACAACAGGTCAGTATTTTGTCAGTTGCTCTTAGTGCTAGGAAAACCCAAACACCTGGTCCCCACACACATAATTTGTAAAGCCTCACTGACTAGACTCCTGCACAGCCATGATATACCTCCACAACCCTAGTCTGTAGTATGTACATATGCCAGTAATCTAGGTACAGGTCACAGTAACTTCATTTCCTGTCATTAAAATGTTATGAACATAAGGGAAACTATGATATTCTGACCCTTCTACTCAATAAACCCTTATATTGCAGCCATTACTGATATCCCCTATGTTGACTCCAGGGATATACAGCTACCATTTCCATTAGTGACTCAAGTTCCACCAACTAATCTCCAGGCTAATCAGACTGCCCCAGTCTCCTGTCAGTCCTTAATGCCCCCAAGTGGTATGGCTTGTGGCCAACTAACTCAAAAATAGAAAATAAACTTGCTCTACGCGTTTCCCCTGTGTTATCTATATCAGGTTCATCAGGAGCCAATGCTAATAAACTAATCAGTTGGTCTAAGCTGCTATAAATATTTATCAAAAATGCAGTTACAACTGCAGTTCCTGGAGCACTGATGGTGTGCTCCAGTGTATAGAGTAGCCGACGCCACACTGAGCCTTGTCTGCTTTATAAAGGTCAGCCCATTCATTCGGTGCCACCCCCTTTCCTAATGCTGTCTGCAGTGAGCCAATAGAAATCACTAGCTCACTCCACCAATCACGCCTCCTAGGGGGTGTGTCCACCTCAGTCCTCTACTGTGTTCATGTGACTGCCGATCATGTGACCACTGAATGTAAACAATTACAGTGATCCAGCGCTAGACGGTGAATCTACTGATTCACATTTGATTTTCACCTCATCTACACAGGCTGCTGATCATCTGGCTGCTGCGTCTCAGCCATTCCGATGATCAAGGGCCAACTGGTAATTTTGTATACTTAACCTCCATTCCTCCATATACCAGGTCATAAACCCAGAGGGGAGATATCCAAAACAGAGTTAAATCCGGATCCATAGTATCCTATCACAACCGTACTCTAAAGGAGTCGGAGGTTAGGTCTAACCCCAGACCGTGACAGCGGATGGATCATAAATCTACCTATCATAGTTCACACACAGTGGGCTCTCCCTTATTGTTCCCCAAACTATAGATAACCTAACCATCCCACTCAGATCCATTTGCATACCTCCTAATGGTCAATCCCTACAACTCTAACTCTTTTCTATTTCTCAACCCTCTGATTGCGTACCAAAACTACCGTACATCATAGCTACGACCCATCAAACACCACAACATTATATTGTAAATCGTACCTCACCACCTAGATTCAGGCAATGCAAAAGATAACGGAAGAGAGACCCCTAAACGTCTACCCATCTAAATACGGGGCGATAAATGACACGATACACCTCCCATATTTCTCACCCCTATTTATCTTTCTTCAATAAATGGCGCAAAGGATATCAAATCATTGAGGCCTCTAGGTTTGACACAGTTAAACCTAAATATCCATTCCGCTTCCTTCCTCAAAATTGCCCTATCCCAATCTCCTCCTCATGGTGATTTGCGTACTAACTCAATGCCCTGAAATCTCAATGTAGATGGGTCACCTCCATGTTTGCTCCAGAAATGTAAACTCAGGGGACGTTCTTCTCTCCTGTTGATATATCCAACATGATCTAATATCCTACGACGTAATTCCCTTTTCGTTTTACCCACGTAGTTCACTGGGCATGGACAGGATGCGACATATACCACACCCACAGAGCGGCAATTAATGAAATCTCTCGTATAATATTTTTTACCCGTAGCTGCCGCCGTAACTTCACGTCCCTTCAAAATAAATTCACAGGCCCTACAACCACCACACCTAAATGTTCCTGCCGGTCTTTCACTCCCCAACCAGGTACCCCCAGACTCCTCTGATTCCAGATGACTATGAACTAGTCTGTCTCTGAGGTTACGGCCTCTTCTGTAGGTGATTGATGGATATTCAGATACCCTATCCCTTAAATCAGGGTCCTGTCGCAGGATATCCCAATATGACCTCAATATGTCAACCACCATTCTGGAACCTTGATCAAATGTCCCGATTAATCTAATGATATTTTGGGGAGGCGGTTCATCTTTTGGTATAAGTAATCTTTGTCTGTCACAAAACGTCTAGCATCCTGGAGCACATTTATCGGGTACCCTCTACTCCTAAATCTTTGTTCTAATAACTGAGATTGAGCATTAAATTCCTGGACTAAAGAACAGTTCCTGCATACACGTAAAAACTGTCCCTTGGGGATCCCACTACGAAGTGGTCTCGGATGGGAGCTTTCCCACCTCAAGAGATTGTTTGTTGCTGTCTCCTTACGATACAAAGTGGTGGATATATTCCCATCACTCCCAATTGATATACTAAGGTCCAGGAAATTAATATTGTTTTGACTGATGGTCGCTGTGAATTTCAAGTTCAAATCATTAATGTTCAATTTCCTCACAAACTCCCAGAAACATTCCACTGAGCCAGTCCATATTAACAATATGTCATCAATATAGCTGAGCCATAGGAGGATGTGTCTAGTCCATTCCTCCCATGCCTCAGAAAAGACGTGACGCTCCTCCCACCACCCCAAGAACAAGTTGGCATATGTCGGGGATGCAGGGCTGCCCATGGCAGAACCCTGCAACTGGTGGAAGAAGCGTCTATTGAACGTAAATACATTCCGAGTCAGGATAAATCTCATCAGTTCCATGACCAACTGATTATGGGAATCCATGTGTAGGCCCCTCATATGTAGGAAATACTCCACAGCCCCACACCCCAAATCATGGGGTATGGAGCTGTATAACGCCTCCATGTCCAGGCTTGCCAATGATGAATTAGCTGTAACCTGTACTCCCTCAAGGTGCCTCAAAACGTCCATCGTGTCCCGGACATACGACGGCAGGGCCAGCACAAATGGACGCAAGATCTTATCCACGTAAGCGCTGGCCCCTTCAGTTATGCCGCCGATGCCCGAGACAATTGGATGCCCCTTAAGGGGGGGGATACCCCTTGTGCACCTTGGGGAGACAGTAGAAGGTAGCCATACGTGGAAATTTAGGGCACATGAACTCCCATTCCTTCCTACTGATAAGACCATTCTGTCTTGCCTCATCCAGAATGGTACGCAGTTCAATCATGTAATCTGATGTAGGATCAGCACATAAGATCTCATAATTATCCCGTATAGAGAGGATGTCCATGCACATCATCACATATTCATCCCTATTCATGATCACAATGTTGCCCCACTTATCGGAGGGCTTAATAACAATGGACCTATCCCTCTCTAAATTCAATAGTGCCTTCAAGTTCATTTTGTTTCGCTGAGGGATCGTCAACTCCGATAATCTCCCCACTACCATTCTCTCAAAAATATCAATAACTGATGTATCACACGGCGGGGGAGTAGCTGTACTCCTCAAATGGAGATCTGTGAAGGGACCCGGACCCGTAAGGCCCTCACCCTCATTAGACAATTCTTCCAAAATATCTAGGCCTTGAAGATCCTCAACTTCCAGACCTAATTCACTAGACCGTCTCTGTTCTATAATTGCCATAAACTTAGACCAGCGTAACTTTCTGGTAAATAAAGCCACATCTTTGACTGACAGGAGACTGGGGCAGTCTGATTAGCCTGGAGATTAGTTGGTGGAACTTGAGTCACTAATGGAAATGGTAGCTGTATATCCCTGGAGTCAACATAGGGGATATCAGTAATGGCTGCAATATAAGGGTTTATTGAGTAGAAGGGTCAGAATATCATAGTTTCCCTTATGTTCATAACATTTTAATGACAGGAAATGAAGTTACTGTGACCTGTACCTAGATTACTGGCATATGTACATACTACAGACTAGGGTTGTGGAGGTATATCATGGCTGTGCAGGAGTCTAGTCAGTGAGGCTTTACAAATTATGTGTGTGGGGACCAGGTGTTTGGGTTTTCCTAGCACTAAGAGCAACTGACAAAATACTGACCTGTTGTATGATGCAGCCGTGATACTATAACCTTAGTCTAAGGGTGGTGAAAGTATCTTATTACACACAAGGGCCAGTGGAAAGTTGGAGAGTGTGAATACTGTCTAACATTTAAATCCTGAATAAACTTTGAATAGGCAGGCACAGACCATATTGATCTGTCTTTTAGTAGATTAGTGGACGTCCTTTGTGCAATTTGTATTTTAAAATACTTTGACATGTTGCAGGCATTAGCCCTTGTTTGTGGGAGGGGTCCTTGACCATGTGCAGGTGTGCATGTTGGCTGCTAGACGTGGCACCTCCCTAATTGTTCAAAATTAATGGTTAGGTAAGCTAAGAAGCTAAGCTGCAACTAATTTTGAAATTGTGTGTATACCAAATAATACACTTTGCTGCCAGCTTGAAGTAAAGGGTTAAAAGTTGTAATAGGACATGTTTTTGCCACAAAATCATAGTGTCTTATTGATAACAGGGTGACTGTCTTACTGATCAGTCTTTATGTAGTCCTATAGGATAAATTCTGTTACAGATCAGTATCCAAGCATTTCTTCAAACTCCTGTACCATAAATTGTCATGTTATAAGTTGACCACTTAGCCCCTCCCCTCAAGTTACTATAAAAACTGTATGTGCTATTGTTTGTTAGTCTCAGCTGGGATCATGAATTAGTGCCATGCACCTCTGGAAGTCTTTGAACAATGGGTATATTTCAGTCCATGATTTATAATGGGGCTCCCCATGTAGTGAACTATTGCATCATTTGTGACGGGCAACTAAGAGTTTTGTTTTTAGACAGTTTTAATAAGTGTTCCCCAATGAGTTCAAGCTATTAAAAAATTTTATACGGTTCCATAAAAAAAGTCATTACATGCATCCACTATGAGACTATAGTCATAAATGCTCATTTTAGCATATTGTTTTATAGTTTATTTTTTTTATTTAAAGTATTTAAAAAAATAACAGAAAAAACTGCACTTAAAACGACATTGGTAACTATAGCCTTCCTACTATTTTATGACTGTTCTATTCTACCATGGCGATGGTATTGGCAGTAGCAATGGTTTTTTTTTTTGGGAGGGACCTTTTTTGATATTTTTTTTTTTATTATGTCAACACCGACATCAACACAACACTTTGACATCAACAGTATGGAATAGAATACGACAGACCAGGCCACAGGAGATGTCTGGCTCAGGGATAGTGGTAACTTTGGCAACCTCAGTGTCAGTAGCTCCTAACACTGGTCTAATCTTCCAGCTCAGAAGTCCATGGGGTCAAGGTTAATAGGCTGGTTATGACTGTACCTGGTGGGTGTCAGTTGACTCTGCAAAAAAAAATAAAAAATTCTCGTTCATGGTGTTACACATACTGTACTGGCTGCTGCTGGGGCTGCCCATTTCCCTTCTTTTACTTGTAGCCAGGGCACTGGCAGAGGTGATTGAGCACTGACTTAGTGAGTGGAGTGGGAGTGGGCAGAGATCTTCTGGGCAGACATCTGGATGGCAGTTGTCTCAAAGCTGTGGCAAGGTGGGTATGCAGCTCATCCTGATAATATATCAATGTTGCCTCCCTTTGGGGACCCCAGAGTATAATAGTTTGTGGGTGACAAACCCCAAAAGTTTTGTGTTTAGGCAAACCCAGGAAATTTTGGGTCGAACCCAGTTCTAAACAAATCAGTTTCCAATGTTCCTAGAAAACATTGACACATGTTAGTCATGTATTGTCCCTGCCCTTAATTGCTGCTCCACATATCACAGATAATGTGCACCTTTCCTTACACTGACATATTTACCATTCTAGGGAGTGCAGTGGTAGCAATCGCTGCTGGGCCCTGGCACCTGAGGGAGAAAGTCCCTCTGCCACATAAAACATATCACTATTCTAAATGGCACTTAAAGTTTACGATTTAGATTTTGCATTGGAACCCAGGCACTTTTAACTATGACTCTATCTTCTGTTGAGGCTGAGTATACACCATCAGGTGGGGAAATGCAGTAAGTATCCAGCTTATGCTGCGTTCACACCTGTGCTTGAGTCCGTCCGCTGCCAATCCGAGTGAAAATCTCAGGGAACGGGATTGGCATTGGATACCGACAGGTTAGCGACGCAATCATTTGAATGGGTTTTTAAAGCAATGCGCGGGTGTCCGATTGCATCCTCTGTGCTGCGAATCCTTTTTTTTCGTCGGAAACAAAGTTGGACATGCAGGACTTTATGTCCGACTAAAAAAAAAAACGGCTTTGCAGAGGGTGTAAGCGCACACCCGCGCATGGCTTTAAAAACCCATTCAAATGAATGAACCAATGCGTTGCTAACCTGTCGGTATCCGATGCCAATCCCGTTCCCCGAGATTTTCACTCGGATTGGCAGCGGACGGACTCAAGCACAGGTGTGAACCCACCCTTAGTTTCCATTTCTCCATACTGAACCCCAACCCCAAATGCCCACCTGCATCAGCATGCTGAAGGGGAATCAGTCAGTGTTGGACTCATGTGATATAAATTTGAACCAGAACAGAGCAGATAATTTGGCAATGCTATTTACATCTGCATTTCTAATGTGCTACCTGCTTAAACTTTTTGTGAAAAGGCTTCTGTAGGACAAGGTCAGATATGGCCTTGATGTGGTCAGGATGTGGCTAAAAACTATGTGGTGAGGTCAGCCACTGATTTCTTGTACATATTGAAAAAAGTATTGTTTAATGATTATTAAGCATTAATGGCTGCACGGTTTTATGGGTATACAGTGCTTGCACATGTGTTTTTCAGTTGGTCTAATCCTAAACAATGTGAGCTTTCCTATGGTTCGGTCTCTAGCATGTGGATGCTGATAACTCATGTGTTTCCTATAAATTCTGTCTCATAACACTACAAAATAAGCCTTGGCAGCTTTCCGTGGAAGAGGGCATCACATGGCAACTGGTATTACACCACATATGAGCTGAGTGACACTGACTATAAATTGCAGCAATGCTATGACTGCATAAGTACAGTTTGAAACGAGTCAGTGGTAGAATTAGCTGTCTGGCAGTCATTGGATGTCTTCGTTTGCTGTGCATAGCATATGTTTTTTAATGTTTTTGAATAAAATGGATTTTTAACTATTACTTGTACACTTTAACCTTCACGCTGGAAACGGATGGGGTCAGTGAGAGAGGGAGTAGAAGTGAGGCATCATGGAACTTGTAGGAAACAAACCACAGTGAAGCAACTTAGATGGAGGGAACTGGAGGATGGGAGTAGTGATGGTGGATGATTTGCCACCTGCTAGGCCGAGAACACCCAACCAAGCACCCCAGCCCGCTCCTGGGCCGGACACCACTGAGGGGGGTCCTGCAACACTACCTGGATGGTGGTGGTAGTAGTTTCCCCCAGGGCAATTCCAGTTGGAGAGGGGATCTCTCCTCTCTGAGCCGATGTGATGGTGGTCGGAAGGGCCCTGATGGTGAAGCAGGCACGACTCAGGCAGCCAGTGATTGTAGTTGAACAGAGTAACAGCTTTATTGCGGCAACTGGAAACAGGTACAATGGCAGCTTCCAAATGGAGGTAGTAGTAATACAATGTCCAATCCCCCAGCCTTGGTTCTAGGAGGGATCCCAGGGATAATACAGGGTCTATGACAGACTTCAATTACTCCTCCTCTCATGCCACTCCCAGGTAAGGATGCTGGAGACAGAGCTGCAGGGAGTCCTGACAGGGGTCTGGTTACCTTTGCTTAGGCACGAATTAACTCCTCCTGTCAGTGTCCTCCACTGCTCCTCCTGGCACAGTGTCCAAATGTCCAGACAGCAGTACTCCCTTCTCAGAGCTGTCTCTAGATGAGCCTGGGGCAGATAGTCCTCCTGGAGGCTATATAGGTGGCCCTTGATGCCCAGTCTCAGTGCTGACTGCAGGGATGCTCTGCACACTGTCACAGCTACACACTAAACTAGATCTCCTACAACCCCGCCCAGTGGCCTGATTGCCCAGGGCTGAACCAAGGGAAAGGTGTTACGATCAGGGGACCTAAGCAGTACTAATTAACACAGAAACAAACAGCAATAAACTAAACAGGAAATATCCTGCAATAGAAAACAAGCAAAGAAATGGGGAATTTAGAGAGGACCTTTCATGTCCTCAGGCACATGCGGTTTTATATACCGCTAGAAAGCCGACAGCGCGCTGAATTCAGCACACTGCCGGCTTTCCCGGTATGTGCCCCGGGGCTGGAGATATCAGCGGTGTAAGTGTCACGGTTTACTGTCAGAAAGGCGCTCCTGACAGTCTAGCTGCGCTGTGAGGAACACCCTCCCCGACAGTTCTCGTTCATAGACTTGTACTGGGGGGGCATTCCTCACAGCTGAGCGTCATCACTGGGCTGTAAGGAACGCCCCCTCTCTCTGTACTTGTCTATAGCGCTGTACTGTTAGAGGGGGCGTTCCTTACTGCCCGGCGATGACGCTCAGCTGTGAGGAATGCCCCCCCAGTACAAGTCTATGAACGAGAACTTCGGGGAGGGCGTTCCCCACAGCCCAGCTAGACTGTCAGGAGCGCCTTTCTGACAGTAAACTGTGACACTTACACCACTGAGATCTCCAGCCCCGGGGCACATACCAGGAAAGCCGGCAGTGCGCTGAATTCAGTGCGCTGTCGGCTTTCTAACGGTATGTAAAACCGCATGTGCCGGACGACATGAAAGGTCCTCTTTAAATAACGCAAATCTTCAGATGTGAGAAAATACTGAGATATAACTAAATACTATGCAATAGTGATGAAGGACAAAACAACAAGGCATAAGAGAATAAGAAACTAAAAACAAACACAGAAACAACCACCACCAAAACATTGAAGGTATCACACCAACTACAGCAGGGAATTCAAACCAGCAGAGACTGTGAGGCAATCACAAACAACCTCTCAGAGATTTGCTGGGAACCACACCCAAAACAGATAGACCAAAATCATGTGTGAACAGACTCCTATCTACAGAAAATACTAAAGTACACTTCTAGCCATGTTTTCTCCCTAAAATGGCATCAGAAGGAACGGACGCTAAGGCTAGATAAAAAAGCCTAACAGAGGGAAATACTAACTTCTCAGAAGAGCCCAGTCTGCTCACACTTTGAAAAGACTTGCCCGCAGTCTACCTGCCCGAATACGACTCTCCTGTCAGGGTCCTCTCCTGCTCCTCCTGGCACGGCACTGAAAGAATCAGCCACTTGCAAAACTTTACTCCATTGCTCTGGGCTATCTTCAGGTGAGCCTGGGGCTGATGATGTCCTGCCTGGGGCTGTAGAAGCGTCAGTTGGCCCTCAGTCCAGTCTGGTGGCAGGTCAGCTTTGCACACCTAGTCTATTCTGCTGCATGCACTGAACTAACTTCCAACCATTGCCGGGGAGATGATATCTCCTCTCAACCCCACCCAGTGGCCTGTGATAGGCCAGGGCTGAACCAAATCTGGGTTTGAACACTGCAGGGGGAAATGCCAAGGGGAAAGCTGCACAACAAGTTACATTTAACACTTAACACAGAACAGAACTTAGAAACATAAAACCCAGAGGCACACAAGACAAACACATAAAAGCAGTAACCCTCTGGGATGCTGCAATTACCTGTAGTAATGGCACCTGTTTGAAATTGTTATCAGTAGAGATGAGCGAATTTCTCAAAAGTTCGATTTGGCACTTCTATTCAATATTCCAAAAAAATTTGCTTCGATCCGAATTACTTTGCGGCGAATATCGCTAAAAAAACCTATTTCCTAGCTTCAGAGAGCCTGTATAGTGGTGTAGAACACTGTGCCTTGCAGTAACATACATAGGGAGCCTACTTTGGTAGTCAAACAATACTGTGAGTCTGAAAGACACGCACATGACAGGCGTCGCTATTAGAATCGATAAACACTTCACTTATTTGGACAGTTACGGGGCCAAAACTGACCATCTAACTCAAGTGTGAACCCAGCCTTACAGGTCCATGTTAGTTCCAGGTAGAAAGAACCGTGCAGAGACCTAACATCCAACTGTAGAGTGAAAGAGCGCACTCCTTTTACACCATCGTCTGTCGATTCCACATATATGTCTACAAAGTGGCAAGGTGACATAATGTGGAGTTGGCAGCAGCATCATTCAACCACAGAGTGGCAAGGCGACATAATATGGAGGTGGCAGCAGCATGAGATGGCTATACAGTGACCCAGTGGCAGCGCATGAGGAGGGCATACAGTGACCCAGTGGAAACTGCTTGAGGAGGGCATACAGTGACCCAGTGGCAGCGGTATGAGGAGGCCATACAGTGACCAAGTGGCAGCAACATGAGGAGGCCATACAGTGACACAGTGGCAGCAACATGAGGAGGCCATACAGTGACCCGGTGGCAGTGGCATGAGGAGGCCATACAGTGACCAAGTGGCAGCAACATAAGGAGGCCAAACAGTGACCAAGTGGCAGCAACATGAGGAGGCCATACAGTGACCCAGTGGCAGCGGCATGAGGAGGCCATACAGTGACCCAGTGGAAACGGCTTGAGGAGGGTATACAGTGACCCAGTGGCAGTGGTATGAGGAGGTTATACAATGACCAAGTAGCAGCAACATGAGGAGGTTATACAGTGACCTAGTGGAAACGGATTGAGGAGGGCATACAGTGACCCAGTGGCAGTGGTATGAGGATGTTATACAGTGACCAAGTAGCAGCAACATGAGGAGGCCAGACAGTGACCCAGTGACATTGTGGAGGTGTGAGCAGCCTTAGTAGGCCATACAGTGACCTGGTAAGAGTGTGGAGGTGTCAACAGCCTTAGTACGCCATTCAGTGACCCAGTGGCAGAGTGAGGAGGTGGCAGCAGTGTGAGGAGGCCATACAATCACCCAGTGGCAGAGACGGAGGTGGCAGCAACGTTAGTAGGCCACAGAGTGTAGGTAACAGCCTTAGGAGGCCATACAGTGAACCAGTGGCAAAGTGTGGTGAGGCAGCATGGATCATTTAATCTGCTGCATCAGGCATTGGTGGGTAGAAGTCCTGGCTGATCCATGCCTGATTCATCTTCACAAAGGTCAGTCTCTCCAAATTTTGGGTGGACAGGCGAGTTCTCCTTGGGGTAACTATGGCCCCAGCTGCACTAAACACCCGCTCTGATGCCACACTACTGGCCGGGCAGGACAGCTTTTCCAGGACAAACTCGGCCAGTTGCGGCCACAAATCCAGTTTGGCTGCCCAGTAGTCCAGCAGATCTTCGATGACAGGTGGCAGGGTGCACTCTAAATATGCCACCACCTGCTGGTTCAACTTCTTCTCTGTGTCTAGCTGCTGATGAGCAGCTTCTTCACTATGTGGCTGAAGAAAACTGCTCATCAGCGACTCTGGGCTCAGGCTGCTGCTGATGGAGCCGATACTGCTCCTGCCACTCTCACTCCCTCCCACAGCTGCCATGCCAGTGCAAGTTGAGCGCTCAGGCCCCCCCCCCCCGGTCGGACATGCGAGAGGATGGACGATGGCGCAGGTAGGCAGCAGCCAACTTGCTACATAGCATGTCTCTATAGTAGTTCAGTTTGTCCTCCCTCTCAGTGGGTGTAAAAAAGGCCCCCGTTTTTCCCTGGTAGCGAGGGTCTAACATGGTGGAGAGCCAGTAGTCATCCCTCTGCCGAATGGTGACAATTCGGCTGTCACTGCGCAAGGAAGTCAGCATGAATCGGCCCATTTGCACAAGTGACTCCGAGGGACTCCCTGCATCCATCTCCACTGCATACTGCCACGGTGTGTCTGGGTCATCTGCCTCATCCTCCTCATCTCCCTCTGGCTGTTCTGGTTGCTCCTGCTCCTCCTCTCCACCCATTTGACTACACATTGTTTGTGCTCCAACGTCCTCCTCATCCTTCTCCTCCTCCAGATCAGCCTCCAACAGGGCTCATGTGGCCTTGAGATGTAGACGCCACATCTCCAGTCCTCTGACCAGCCAGATTGATAAGCATCTTTTCCAGGATGTGAATCAGTGGAATGACGTTGTTCATCCCATAGTCCTGGCGACTGACTAACAAAGTGGCCTCCTCAAAGGGAACTAACAAATGGCAGGTGTCACGCATGAGCTGCCACTGGCTAACGTTAAAGTTACACAGGGGAGTACTTCTGTCCGCTTGGATCATCAAGAAATCATTTATGGCTTTTCTCTGTTCATATAGTCGATCCAACATATGAAGGGTTGAATTCCAACGGATGGAAACATAGCATATCAGCCTATGTTGTGGGAGGCCGTTCTGCCGCTGCAGCTAAGTTTCCTTGACATATTGCAGATGGGTGGAACACTTAAGGAAACACTTGACAACCAGATTGAACACGTGCGCCATGTAGGGCGCATGGCTCAGCCCTTATTGACGCAGGGCCGACACCATGTTCTTCCCGTTGTCGGTCACCATTGTTCCAATTTTAAGTTCTCTTGGAGAAAGCCAAGATTCGATTTCTTGATTGAGGACACAGAGCAGTTCCTCCCCTGTGTGACTTCGTTCGCCCAGGCAAACGAGGTGTAGAAGAGCGTGACACTGCTGTGCCCTGCACATGTGGTGTGCTGGAGAAGCAGTGGGAATTGTTCCTGCAGTGGAGGCTGAGGAGACAGTGCAGGATGAGACGGACATTGTTGCAGGACCAACGGCGTGAGAACTATTGAATTGATATTGACAATACTGTATTGAAAAATGGCCTGCAACTTTATACTGGTAACAAAATGGCTAATATGGTCCTTTTTATGTGTTTTGACAGTAATAAACACCTTTAAATAAGTGATAACCGCTAAGAATTATTGAATTATTGCATTTTTATTGACAATACAGTTTTTAAATATTGCCTGCAACTTTATACTGGTAACAAAATGGCGAATATGGTCGTTATGTCTTTCTCCACGTTAAAGGCCTTTATTGCAGATAAGTGCAGATATTATTGGATGATAATTCAGTTTTCTTTGGCACAATAGTACTGAATAATGTTATGCCTTTTAAGAACAGCCCCTTATAATAAAGGCCTTTAAAAAGGCTTCTTTTACAGATATGTGCAGATATTAGTGTATGATATTTCACTTTTTTTTGCGGTACTGCACTGCTAAAGGCTTGTTGTGTTCCACCGTGATGACACAGATATGAGTAATGAGCAGCAGTATAACGCCAGTGAGTGCTGCAATGTGAATTATTCTGCAAATTCTTGCTGTAAATCAGCCTGCAACCACCCCAAATTCTTCTCTCAATTCCTCCCTATGCTTTCCCTACAGTTCTAAGGCTCAGCCTCTTTCCCTGAACTTCTATATGTTTTCTAAGTCTTTCCCTAGCTCCTACTGTCGTCTTTCCCTACAGTAAGAGCGATGTGGAATGACTGTACCTAAAATGGCCGAGGGTTTTAATAGGGCAGTGACATCACAGGTCCTGCTGGCTGCTGATTAGCTGCATGCTTGGCATTGTGTGTGATCCCGCGCTCCCAGAGTCCCTTCCCCCTTGTCCTAACATGTCTGGCGGCCATTTTATAAAAAAATGCGATTCGATGCATTGAAGCGTGAGGAAATCTGGAATCGTGGCGAATCTAAGATTTCCTGAAATTCGGATCGAATTCCACTGCTGCAAAATCAATTCGCTCATTTCTAGTTACAATACTATGGCAGGGCTGGAAGCCTTTAGAAGGCTGTTCAGTTACAAATTCTAATAGGGAAACTGAAAGTAACCACTCAGTTTCTGTGGTCGCATTTGTATGAAACAGCACAGACTCAGCAGCTAGTGCGGCTGCCATACTTAGTTATGTGCACCAAGATGTTCATGTACATCCAGTTGCGCATAGGGGTTAATGTACTATTAGGCTGTGTCCTTAAGGGCTTAAGCAGAGATAAGCATAAAAACACAGAGGGACAAATATATCAATTATACCAATGCACAACACTCCAGCAAAACTGATTTTGGCCAGGGCTCCACATTGCGAACACGTAGCGTTTTGGCTGCAGCGGAAAATGTGCGGCAAAAAACGCTGCATATTACAGTACTTGCAGTGTGGATGGGATTCTGTCTAATCCCATCCGCACATTGCAGAAAAAAAATCTGCAGCGAAAAGGCTGCGTTTTCAAAAATGCTTGTTTTTTGTAAATCACAGCATGTCAATTATACCTATGAAAATGCTGGCATTTTCCATATAGGTATAATGGAAGCAGAAAGACTTTCTGTGAAAAAGTGCTGAAAAAAATGCTATGTGTTTCCGCCCTGGTCTTTTCCGCAGCGTTTTTCGACTGTGGCTTGCTAGGTGGGGTCTTAGCCTGTTTTAAAAGAGTCATTAAACATTGTGTCTGAAAGAAGCCTAAAAGTTTGGAAGGTGTATCTTTTGTGTAAATACCACAGAGAGAAGCAAACCTCCATTTTCACAATGTTAAAATGTGTTAACCAACACAAAATACTTCAAAATTATCACTGCACAAAAGCAATTTAGTTATTATTGAAGAATTAATCACTCTGCTTCAATACTTTGCATTGAGATTTTGCCTAGACATACAGGGGGTAATTTATCAAACCTGAACACTAGACTTCTGGAGTCAAAAAAAAATAGATTTTTGTGACTTTTTGGGTTTATTTGTGCAAAAAAAAATTAGCATTTTGCATCACTCAATCCACTTTTAGGCTGAGGTCCCACATTGCGGAAACGCAGCTTTTTTTGTTGCAGATTTTGTTGTGTTTTTTTGAGCCAAAGCCAGGAGTGGATTGAGCAGAAGAGAGAAGTATAAGAACTTCCTATATATTTCCAATTCCTTTTGTAGCCATTCTTGGCTTTAGCTCAAAAAAATGCAGCAAAATCTGCAACAAAAAAAGCTGCGTTTACGCAACGTGAGGCCATAGCCTCAAAATGTGGTTGTGAAAGTGGGTGTGGTTAGCCTGTGTAGCTGTCTGTATACCATAATTATCACATGTAACTTAAAAAAAAAAATGCTGCTAAGGTACTGCACCCAGGAGTGTGGCTATAGAGAATGTGGATATAGAGGTAGTAGTCACTACAGGGCCATGGACCCTGAGGGGGCCCCAAAGGTCCCTCTGCCACATAAAATATAGCACTATTCTAAATTACACAAGCCTTACAGATTTCGCATTGGGGTCCTGGTGCTTCAAGTTACATCTCTGACTGCAGCACTTGTTCTATTACTTGAATAGCAGCAGAGATAGTTCGAGCTTCCTCTGAAACAGATGGATCAACTGATTATCGGTTTTCAGACCCCCACCAATCATATTGATGATCGATCTTGTGGATATTCATCAGTTTTTCACTAATAATAGACTGGCAATTTATGCCCTGGGCCCACTACCTGAGGGTACCATTTTGGCCACCATTCCCCACAAGGATGGAGTTGCAGCATGTCAGGTACACCTGGAAAAATAAAAATCTCCCAACAGAACCATTAACGCAGCTCATACAATTCATCCTTAGCCACAACTATTTTACCTTTGGAGAGGATCTATATCTACAGCGAATGGGAACTTCAATGGGGACCAGATGTGCACCCCAGTATGCAAATCTCTTTATGGCAGAACTGGAAGGAGCGTATTTATCAACATGCACCACCAAACCTATGATTTACCTTCGTTATATCAATGATATCCTTGTCATCTGGACTACAGGTGAGAAGGCCCTACTTCAGTTCCATAATTACTTCAATGACTTTCACCCTACCATCAACCTTAAACTTAGCTATTGAGAGAGTGAAGTCCACTTTCTGGATAACACAACATAAATCAAAGACAACCGGCTACTTACATCGATATACCACAAACCCACAGACAGAACGGCCTACCTGAGAAACGACAGCTTCCACCCCAAGCACACAAGACAATCTATTATTTACAGCCAGGCTATATGATACAATTGTATTTGCTCCAACAAAGCAGACCTGGACAAGCACCTCCTTTCTTCGATTGGGATACAAACCAAAAGAGACAGACAACCAATTAAACAAAACGGCAGCCATTAACAGAGACAGTCTGCTAACATATAAAGAGACCCAGAATGAAGCTCCAGTGCCCCTAGTTGTCACCTACAACCCACAGCTGGAGATTCTACAAAGGATTGCCAAGGAGCTCCAACCTGTGCTACATAGGGACAACAGACTCAAGGACAATTTCCGGTTCCCCCCTCACCTTTCCTTTTGGCAACCACCAAACCTACGGCGTATTATTGTCCGGAGTGCCCTGAAGGCCCCAACTGAAAATGGCACCTCACCTTGCCTGCAAAACAGGTGCAAGACCTGCAGGCACATCCACACCGCTGACAGTGTACCTGTCCCACAGTCACAACAGGTGCACAGAATTAGGGGAACATTTTCCTGCAGGTCTTCCAATGTGGTGTATCTCATAATGTGTGTGCAATGTCCCACCACAGGCCTCTATGTGGGGGAAACAGGGCAGAGACTTAGTCAATGCATGAACTCATACAGATTCAACATTAATAACAGCAGAACAGATCTCCCAGTGGCCGCACATTTCTCCGGAGAAGACCCCTCTATTGAAGATTTGCGGGTTGTGGTTTTAATGGGACATTTTAATACGCAGAGGGAGAGGAAAGAATGGGAATATAAATTAATGCAAAAATTTCAAACTCTGCAATTTGGACTTAATATTCATGCCAGCTTCATGTCACACTATGTATGAACTGTGAGGGTCACAAATCACCACGTGACAGCAAACAGATAGCAAAAATTAGTGATCCCTCTGTCACGGCCCACAAGTTTCCAGATTGTTTATTTTTTGACCTGTTGTAAATAACTTCCCTACTTATATTGCATTTTGTTTTGTTTTTTTAAGGATTCTAAGATCCTTTGAAGGTCCATGTCTTTAGGGTATAAAAAATCTGTGAATTTTCAGTTTCTTGTATAACACCATGTCTGATGAAGGGAGCTAGTACTCCCGAAAGCTTACCATCAAATATACTCAGCCTCTAAAAGGTATCGCCTGATTTCTTCAATCTTCCACTGCATAGTTCATGGAATACCAGCCTTAGGTAGCTTACTTATTTCTAACTGGCTAGCCTGTAGGGAGTTTAAAAGGGTTTGTCGGGCAAAAAATTATTTTTCAAAAAAGGTGTTAGGGTCTTGCCAACCGTAGCAATACCCTGACACTACTGCAGAGACAGAGACAAGTGAGCCCTAATCTCACCCCAGCCACTGTCCCTTCCTATTGCCTCAGTTACCCTAAACGGTAAAAGGACAACCAGAAGACAAGCCCTATACTGAGTAAGTGACACACAGAACAGGACAAGACAAAAACAACACAGAAGCAGAGTGAGCAAGCCAAGGGGTCGGTAACAAACAAGCAATGCAGTACAAAATCAAAATCCAAGAGAATAGTCAAAAGGCAAGCCAAAGGGTCAGAGGATCAGGTATCTAAGCAGCAAGCGATATAACTAAGAGAGCAGGTAAAGACAGCGCAATAACCGGCAACTTGCTGAGAAAGTGACATCCAGTATATAGAAAGTCTGGGCCCAGCCCCAGACCTGATAGGTACACAGGCTGTCAATCACACAGGCCAGGAAGAGATTAAATCTATGCAGTCCAGAGAGAAATGCTCAGAACACGGGTGTGGCCGGAAATCCATTACATTATCTAGGAGCATGTTCAGACTGAGCAACAAGAAACCTACACAAAGAACCAAACCGAACACGCCTCCTTCGCCACAGCGTGCGAGCGGAGGGTGGCGCAGAGACCCGAACAGGCAGAGACGTTACAAAAGGTCTGTTAGTGCTATTAATGGGTTAATAAATGCCACCAAATAACTTTAGCAATGTCTTGAGTGATTTCTGGGGTTCTCAGTGAGCTCCTGACATCTTCAGCATTTGTGCTACTACTTTAAGTGTTTGTCTTTGTGCCGCTGGGTTGGGTTGGCATGTCCCGTCTTCTGTGTTCTGTGTTATACAGTGGGGAAAAAAAAGTATTTAGTCAGCCACCAATTGTGCAAGTTCTCCACTTAAAAAGATGAGAGGTCTGTAATTGACATCATAAGTAGACCTCAACTATGAGAGACAAAATGAGAAAACAAATCCAGAAAATTACATTGTCTGATTTTTAAAGAATTTATTTGCAAATTATGGTGGAAAATAAGTATTTGGTCAAAAACAAAAGTTCATCTCAATACTTTGTTATATATCCTTTGTTGGCAATGACAGAGGTCAAACGTTTTCTGTAAGTCTTCACAAGGTTTGCACACACTGTTGGCCCATTCCCCCATGCAGATCTCCTCTAGAGCAGTGATGTTTTGGGGCTGTCGCTGGGCAACACGGACTTTCATCTCCCTCCAAAGGTTTTCTATGGGGTTGAGATCTGGAGACTGGCAAGGCCACTCCAGGACCTTGAAATGCTTCTTACGAAGCCACTCCTTCGTTGCCCTGGCGGTGTGCTTGGGATCACTGTCATGCTGAAAGACCCAGCCACATTTCATCTTCAATGCCCTTGCTGATGGAAGGAGGTTTGCACTCAAAATCTCACGATACATGGCCCCATTCATTCTTTCATGTACTCGGATCAGTCGTCTTGGTCCCTTTGCAGAGAAACAGCCCCAAAGCATGATGTTGCCACCCCCATGCTTCACAGTAGGTATGGTGTTCTTTGGCTGCAACTCAGCATTCACTCTCCTCCAAACACGACGAGTTGTGTTTCTACCAAACAGTTCTACTTTGGTTTCATCTGACCATATGACATTCTCCCAATACTCTTCTGGAACATCCAAATGCTCTCCAGCAAACTTCAGACGGGCCCGGATATGTACTGGCTTAAGCAGGGGGACACGTCTGGCAATGTAGGATCTGAGTCCCTGGCAGTGTAGTGTGTTACGGACGGCAGCCTTTGATACATTAGACCCAGCTTTCTGCAGGCCATTCACTAGGTTCCCCAGTGTGGTTCTGGGATTTTTGCTCACCGTTCTTGTGCTCATTTTGATCCCATGGGGTGAGATCTTGCGTGGAGCCCTTGATCGAGGGAGATTATCAGTGGTCTTGTATGTCTTCCATTTTCTAATTATTGCTCCCACAGTTGATTTCTTCACACCAAGCTGCTTGCCTATTGCAGATTCAGTCTTCCCAGCCTGGTGCAGGCCTACAATTTTGTTTTTGGTGTCCTTCCACAGCTCTTTGGTCTTCACCATAGTGGAGTTTGGAGTGTGACTGTTTGAGGTTGTGGACAGGTGTCTTATATACTGATAACTACAGATGAGCGAATCGATTCTGCAGAAGTGGAATTAGATCCGAATTTCAGGAAATCTTCGATTCACCACGATTCTGGATTTCCTCACGCTTCGATGCATTGAATCGCATTTTTCAATAAAATGGCCGCCGCATATGTTAGGACAAGGAAGAAGGGATTCTGGGAGTGCGGAACCTGTGATGTCACAGCCCTATAAAAACCCTCAGCCATTTTAGGTACAGTCATTCCACATTGCTCTTTCTGTAGGGAAAGACGTCGACAGGAGCTAGGAAAAGACTTAGAAAACATATAGAAGTTCAGGGAAAGAGGCTGAGCCTTAGAACTGTAGGGAAAGCATAGGGAGGAATTGAGAGAAGAATTTGGAGTGGTTGCAGGCTGATTTACAGCAAGAATTTGCAGAATAATTCACATTGCAGCATTCACTGGTGTTATACTGCTGCTCATTACTCATATCTGTGTCATCACGGTGGAACACAACAAGCCTTTTGCAGTGCAGTACTGCAAAAAAAAGTGAAATATAATACACTAATATCTGCATTAATCTATTAAAGAAACCTTTTTAAAGGCCTTTATTATATGGGGCTGTTCTTACTGTTCTTACAAGGCATAACACTATTCAGTACTATTGTGCCAAAGCCATATCTGCACGTATCTGTAAAAAAAAGCCTTTTTAAAGGCGTTTATTATAAGGGGCTTATTCACTGTTCTTACAAGGCATAACATTATTCAGTACTATTGTGCCAAAGAAAACTGAATTATCATCCAATAATATCTGCACTTATCTGTAATAAAGGCCTTTAACGTGGGGAAAGACATAACGACCATATTCGCCATTTTGTTACCAGTATAAAGTTGCAGGCAATATTTAAAAACAGTATTGTCAATAAAAATTCAATAATTCTATAATTCTTAGCGGTTATCACTTATTTAAAGGTCTTTATTAGTGTCAAAACACAAAAAAAGGACCATATTAGCCATTTTGTTACCAGTATAAAGTTGCTGGCCTTTTATAAATAGTATTGTTAATAATTAAATAATTCTGAGCTACAAATCTCTGCCTTTATCACGCTTTTTTTTATTGGTGTTCATTAGTGGATTAAGAAATAAGGGGCATATTTGCCGTTCTCTTCAAAGTAGAAAATAACAGGCCTTTTTGCCCTTTACATTTAAGTTTTTTCATCAAACAGTATGTCAGACAGAGAAGCGAGAGGCCATGCACAGGGGAGGGCCACAGGCCTAAATGTTTCTGGCGCAGGCACAGGTCGCAGCAGAGTAAGGGGGTGTGGCAGCAGGGTTCAGTTACAGAAGCCTGAGCTCCCAGTGTCAAGTAGTGGTCGTGTCTTGACCAGCAACCCAACGGTTGTAGACTGGTTGACTCGGTCATCCAATTCATCCCAAGTCACATCAGACACCCCCAGTCAAGAGTCGGTGGGTTCGTCAGACACAACCGTTAGTTGGCATGGCCCGGCAGCAGGCCCTGTGCCCTCACCTGTCCTCAACCTGTCTCTGTCAGCGTCACCATAAAGTGGCCTGGGAGAGCCGTGGCTCCAATGTGGTGGTCCAGCCTGCCGCTGGACTCTGGTGGACTCTGCACCTTTCAGAGAACTGATGGCTTGCGCCGAGCCGAGGTGGAGAGTCCCAAGCCGTCATTTCTTTGCCAAGAAAGCAGTACCAGCCCTGCACAATTATGTAGAAGAGAAGGTGGGCCAGTCCTTGAGCCTGTCGGTGTCTGCCAAAGTGCATGGCAGCGCTGACGTGTGGAGCTGTAACTATGGTCAAGGTCAATATATGTAATTTATGGCCCACTGGGTTAATATGGTGCCTGCCCAGCCACACCAGCAACTTGGACAGGTGACTCAGCTTCTGCCTCCATGTTCTCACACTGTTGGTCCTGCAACAATGTCCGCCTCATCCTACACTAATCGGAACAATGGTGACCGACAACGGGAAGAACATGGTGTCGGCCCTGCGTCAAGGAGAGCTGAGCCATGCGCCCTGCATGGCGCACATGTTCAATCTGGTTGTCAAGCGTTTCCTTAAGTGATCCACCCATCTGCAAGACATCCTAAAAATGTCAAGGAAACTTTGCATGCACTTCAGCCACTCGTACACCGCCAAGCACGGCCTCCCACAACATAGGCTGATATGCTATGTTTCCATCCGTTGGAATTCAACCCTCCATATGTTGGATCGACTATATGAACAGAGAAATGCCATAAACGAATTCTTGATGATCCAAGCGGACAGAGGTACTCCCCTGTGTAACTTTAACGTTAGCCAGTGGCAGCTCATGCGTGACACCTGCCATTTGTTAGTTCCCTAAGAGGAGGCCACTTTGTTAGTCAGTCGCCAGGACTATGGAATGAACAACGTCATTCCACTGATTCACATCCTGGAAAAGATGCTTATCAATCTGGCTGGTCAGAGGACTGGAGATGTGGCGTCTACATCTCAAGGCCACATGAGCCCTGTTGGAGGCTGATCTGGAGGAGGAGGAGGAGGAGGAGGAGGAAGACATTGGAGCACAAACAATGTGTAGTCAAATGGGTGGAGAGGAGGAGCAGGAGCAACCAGAACAGCCAGAGGGAGATGAGGAGGATGAGGCAGATGACCCAGACACACCGTGGCAGTATGCAGTGGAGATGGATGCAGGGAGTCCCTTGGAGTCACTTGTGCAAATGGGCCGATGCATGCTGACTTCCTTGCGCAGTGACAGCCGAATTGTCACCATTCGGCAGAGGGATGACTACTGGCTCTCCACCATGTTAGACCCTCGCTACCAGGGAAAAATGTGGGCCTTTTTTACACCCACTGAGAGGGAGGACAAACTGAACTACTATAGAGACATGCAATGTAGCAAGTTGGCCATTGCCTACCTGCGCCATCGTCCATCCTCTCGCATGTCCGACCGGGGGAGGCCCTGAGCACTCAACTTGCACTGTCATGACAGCTGTGGGAGGGAGTGGGGGTGGCAGGAGCAGTATCGGCTCCATCAGCAGCATCTGAGCCCAGAGTCGCTGATGAGCAGTTTTCTTCAGCCACATAGTGAAGAAACTGCTCATCAGCAGCTAGACACAGAGCAGAAGTTGAACCAGCAGGTGGTGGCATATTTAGAGTACACCCTGCCACCCGTCATCGAAGATCTGCTGGATTACTGAGCAGCCAAACTGGATTTGTGGCTGCAACTGGCAGAGTTTGCCCTGGAAAAGCTGTCCTGCCCGGCCAGTAGTGTGGCATCAGAGCGGGTGTTTAGTGCAGCTGGGGCCATAGTTACCCCAAGGAGAACTCGCCTGTCCACCCAAAATTTGGAGAGACTGACCATTGTGAAGATGAATCAGCCATGGATCAGCCAGGACTTCCACCCACCAATGCCTGATGCAGCAGATTAAATGATCCATGTTGCCTCCTCCTCACTGCCACTGGTTCACATTATGGCCTCCTAAGGCTTTTGCAACCTACACATTATATCACCTTGCCACTCTGTGGCCTACTCATGCTGCTGCCACCTCTGCACTCTGCCACTGGGTGACTGTATGACCTCCTAAGGCTGTTGCTACCTAAACATTATATCACCTTGCCACTCTGTGGCCCACTTATGCTGCTGCCACCTCCGCACTCTGCCACTGGCTTCCTCATGCTGCAGCCACAGGGTCACTGTATGCCTTCCTCATGCCGCTGACACTTGGTCACTGTATGGCCTACTCATGTTGCTGCTACTTGGTCACTGTATGGCCTCCTCATACCGCTGCCACCGGTTCACTGTATGGCCTCCTAAGGCTGCTACTACCTCCACCTCTGCCACTGGGTCACTCTGTGTCCTCATGCTGTTGCCACTTAGTCACTATATGCCCTCTACATGCCGCTGCCACTGCTGGGTCACTATATGTCCTCCTCATGTTGCTACCACTTGGTCACTGTATGGCCTCCTCATACCGCTGCCACTGGGTCACAGTATGGCCTCCTCATGTTGCTGCCATTTGGTCACTGTATGGCCTCCTCATGTTGCTGCTACTTGGTCACTGTATGGCCTCCTCATACCACTGCCACCGGTTCACTGTATGGCCTCCTAAGGCTGTTACTACCTCCACCTCTGCCACTGGGTCACTCTGTGTCCTCCTCATGCTGTTGCCACTGGGTCACTGTATGCCCTCCACATGCCGCTACCACTGCTGGGTCACAGTATGGCCTCCTCATGTTGCTGCCATTGGTCACTGTATGACCTCCTCATATCGCTGCCACTGGGTCACTGTATGTCCTCCTCATGTTGCTGCAACTTGGTCACTGTATGTCCTCCTCATACCACTGCCACTGGGTCACAGTATGGCCTCCACATGTTGCTGCCACTTGGTCACTGTATGACCTCCTTATATCACTGCCACTGGGTCACTGTATGGCCTCCTCATGTTGCTGCCACTGGGTCACTATATGGCCTCCTCATGCTGCTGCCACCGGGTCACTGTATGGCCTCCTAAGGCCAAGTGTGAACCCAGCCTTACAGGTCCACTCTGTAGACAAATATGTGCCACCGGGTCACTGTATGGCCTCCTCATGTTGCTGCCACTGGGTCACTATATGGCCTCCTCATGCTGCTGCCACCGGGTCACTGTATGGCCTCCTAAGGCCAAGTGTGAACCCAGCCTTACAGGTCCACTCTGTAGACAAATATGTGCCACCGGGTCACTGTATGGCCTCCTAAGGCTGCTACTACCTCCACTTCTGCCACTAATCACTCTGTGTCCTCCTCATGCCACTGCAACCGGGTCACTGTATGCCCTTTTGCCGCTACCCTTGGGTCACTGTATGCCCTCCACATGCCGCTGCCACTGGGTCACTGTATGGCCTCCTCATACTGCTGCCACCTCCACATTATGTTGCCTTGCCACTCTGTGTTTTCCTCATGCTGCTGCCACCTCCACATTATGTCACCTTGCCACTCTGTAGACAAATATGTGGAATCGGCAGACGAGAGCGTAAAAGGAGTGCGCTCTTTAAAGCTACAGTAGGATGTTGGGCCTCTGCATGGTTCTTTCTACCTGGCACTAACATGGACCTGTAAGGCTGGGTTCACACTTGAGTTAGTTGGTCAATTTTGGCCCCGTAACTGGCCAAATAAGTGAAGTGTGCAGTGGTTCTAAGAGCGACGCCTGTCATGTGCGTGTCATACTGACTCACAGTATTTTCTCACTACCACAGTAGCCTCTCTATGAGTGTTACTGCAAGGCACACCATTATACAGGCTCTCTGAAGCCAGATAATAGGTGTTTTTTAGCGATATTTGCCGGGAATTAATTTGGATCGAAGCAAATTTTGTTGGAACTTCGAATCGAACTGCAGAATCGAACTTTTGAGAAATTTGCTCATCTCTAATCTTTTTCAAAATGCTCTTCTGATGAAAAAATATGTCTAATGCGTAAAAATTGACCAATCAGAATCTCATTGATGGTCTGTACTGGATGAGAAGAGGGTGCAAAAAGGAGGGAATTAACCGCTGTTTCTTTTCTAAATACCATGATCATCTCTATAAAGACAAACATCCAAAAAATCAATCTTAAGAGTGAGCAAAAATTGACTCAATTCACCTGATACATTACTTATGTTTAGAAAAAACTGGACAGCTCTCAAACCATCCTTGTGACGGATATTAGTATAAAGTGATTCAACATCACACATCATGAGGATAATGTTATCATCCAATGGTAGACCATCCACCATTTTTAACAAATCACTTGTATCTTTAGGGTACGAGGGAAGGGTTTCCACCAATTTTTTGAGATGTAGTCAATATATTTGCACACATTCTCAAATGGCCTATAGGTCAATAGGTCATCCTGGCGGGGTCATTTTTTTCTTGTGTATTTTAGGTAACAAATACAGGGTTGCAATGGTAGGTTCATCAATTTTCAAAGCATTGAACAAATACTTTGTGATAAATATCACTCTCCAGAGCTCTCAAAATAATTTTCTCAGCTAGAATCACGCAATTGCCTAAATGCCTCTGCCTCATACATGTTGCTAGGCCAGATGACGACATTTCCACCTTTGTTGGCAAAAGTATATTTGTAATATTGCTGAATGTATTATGCTATACTCTTTCAATATCTTAGCAGATGAAAGTAAGATGAGTGTGGACCATAACTGAATGTAAATCAAAAATATTAAACCCCCTATATTACAAAAGTTAATTCTGTAAACAAATTTGTTGTATTTTTGTTATGTTAAAAAAAAAAAAAAAAACTCGATAGACAACCTGCAATATTATTCAGATCATATGGCTTGACTAGTGTCATGAAAGTGTTTAATCATTTCTCTGTAATGTACATTTTCACAGTTCTAGGAAGTATCCATGACCCTTCTGAATCTGCTGTTATGTAAAATACAAACAGCAGGATTACAACTTTTTCTCTTTGAATAATGAAGAGTAGTTAATAGGTGTGATGTGCCAGGTAGTCACCAGAGTGACCTGTTCCTAATTGCATATGCTAATTTAATATAAAAAAAAAAACTGCTGGAAATAAATTAAAACAGGATTTACAGCTTTCTTGAAAGAAAATAATGTTATCATATATTTATTTACTTATTTACTTATGTTTTATTTTTGTAAAAGGAACAGAGTATTAGTTATGCCAATATCATGGATATCATGAGTTTGGTGGTGGTGTTTACCTATGCAAAATTTTGCTAGTTATTGTAAATTGTGCTATGGAATATATTTTCAGGCTAAGGTCCCGTGTTCTGGAAAAGCAGCTTTTTTTGTTGCAGATATTGCAGCGTTTTTCTGAGCCAAAGTCAGGAGTGGTTTGAGCAGAAGGAAGGAGTATATATATTTCCCATACCTGTTGAAGCCACTCTTATCTTCGGCTCAAAAAAATGCAGCAAAATTTGCAACAGCAGCTTTTCCGCAACGTAGCATTTCCTAGAAATAACTGTATGCAAAGAGAGGTGCATCTAGTTAATTTTTATTTATTGTCCTTGTTGCAGCACTTTGTTCTGGCATTATGTATATACAGTAAACCTCTTCAGAACATTTAATTAATGGTGCAGTAAAAATAAATATGTCACAGAATTGGAGTGGAATTAAAAAAAAAATAATATAATAAAACTTAACATTTATTATAATCTAATAAAAGTGGACAAGCCACTAATTATGTGAGTGTCTAAAAATATATATGGTATTGTGATGACGATCACTGGAAACTCATAAACAGAACAAATCTGATTCCAGCCCAATACTCGCATTCCATATGGATAACCCAAATCTATAATTAACATATCAGCTGAATGTCTGGTGTCAGAGCAGTATGTGCAACTCCAAGATCACCTAGGCTGAGAGACTCTCAGCGCTGCTGTTTGTATATCAGCCTAGGTGATCTTGGAGTTGCACATACTGCTCTGACACCAGACATTCAGCTGATGTGTTAATTATAGCTTTGGGTTATCTATATGGGATGCAAGTATTGGGCTGGAATCAGATTTGTTCTATTTATGAGTTTCCAGTGATCTTCATCACAGTACCATATACTGTATATTTTTAGACACTCACATAATTAGTGGCTTGTCCACTTTTATTAGATTATAATAAATGTTAAGTTTTATTATATTATTATTTTTTTTGAATTCCACTCCAATTCTGTGACATATATGCCTGTAGGGGAATGGATATACACCCTCTGTGATTTAGTAAAAATAAATAACAATATAATATACCAATTTTCTGACATAGAAAAGTTGCTAATATTTGCACAAGTCCCCTTTTCTGCAAAAATCTGCAATTTTGTTTACCCATTTATGCTGAGTTTGAAGTAAATAATGGCTGAAATCTATTCAAGCTCCAACATGGATTTCATGGCATGGCATGGATTTCATATTCTGATGCACTGACATGGTGGTGGAGGACCTGGGACTCTTGGATTTAAGAAGTAGGAGAAGGAAGTCTTTCCTTTGAATGCAGAGTGTGGTCTAGATATTTCACAGCCGGGCCGTGAAATTCTGTAGTTGCCACTTGCCACTTCCACACTGTTGGTATAATAGCAAAAAAAACACAATTGCTTCTTCTAATACAAATGACATTTTGGTGTGGCATTCTGTTCCCATAAATGTATTATTTTTGGTGACTTTTTTCTAGAAAGCCACTTCTTCATCACCTTTCTACCAGGCACATTTTCATAAAATGTTGTTTAAAATAACAAGCCCAATGTATTTTCAGGCTAATTGTTGTACAAAACATTTCCTTTTCCCAAGATAACCACAGTGTGTGTATGAAAAAATCATGAGCAAGCACCTTCTCCGAAACCGTCTAATTTTTAGAGAATTTTAAATAAGGAAAATGGCAGTGCACTGTTTGGCTACAATCACTCTGTATCCTGAGCCTACCATACTTTTTCCCATAGTTGTTGCTGTCACTTTGATATAACTTTGGCTCTGTTTGCCTTAGAGAGCTATAAGTGGGCTCGATAAAGTCTAGGAGCCCTGATATTTTTAGACACTATGAGGGAGTTCATTATTCCCTCTATGCCCTTTCTTGCACCAAACATGCACCTCAAACCCCGATCTGCGCCTTACCTGCCACATTATACCCAGTTGATTTACTAAAACTCACCCCAGTTTCCTGGTATAAGTTAGGATGGAAATGTACACCAGTTCCTACCTGGCGTAGATTTCCATTTTAGCGCTGGGACCTCCAATCCCTGCGTCAATTGGACCATATATTAAGACTGGCATATGATACTCCAATTTTAATACATTTTCCCCCCTTTTTTTCCCCCTATGTTGTCCAGTTTCAGCAAATAAATGTTGTTGCTTGTATAACTAAAAGTTATACAATTTTCCAATGTGCTTTAGGTATAAATTTCCAGATCTCTGCTTACTGCCATTCACTCTGCTTACTTCCAGTGGATAAAAATCAGTCCATGGTCATGTGATATACAGTCCAAGAAAAAGTCTGTTAGCAATGTTGCCCTGCAGAGCTGGAGGTTCAACTCCAATCAAGGACAACTTCTGCATGGAGGTTATATGTTCTCCCTGTGCTCCCTGTTTCTTCACGCAAGCTAAAAAATTACTGATAGGTAATTTAAATTTTTTGCGCCCTATATGGGACAGTGACATACTGACAATATAAAGTAAGAGAAATAAATAAGCATTTGAGAGTCACTTAATTATCCTTAAACTTTCTGTATCAAAGTACAACCCCCACTGATCACATAGGATCCAAAGGATTACTCAATCATTTAAATGAAATTGCAATACAATGTAGTTTTAATAGTTCCATGGTGAAATTGAAAACAAAAGTTAACATATTTCAGACTGTCAATACTTTAGTGGTAATTAGTCACTTATTCCATTCTTTGAGTTGTGACATTGCGCTTGTTTTGTATTTAGAAAGCAAATCTCGGAAACCGTTAAGCATGACAAACATTTTCATCAGGAACAAAACGTATGATTGACATATGCTGTACTTTCATGAGCTTTCACAAATCCCCAGAGATAATTTCTTCTAATACATCATTTATAATTAATGTTTGTATATTCAAGAGGATTTGTTTGTGTGTGATAATCAGACTTGGGCATTTAACGAAATACATTTGATTGTTAGCGGATTAACAAAATTATTGGAACCAAACGGCTTGGCAATGCTTTTAATAGTTCATAGGCTGGTGTGAATTAATGTAAATCTGTAAAGCCTACCACTTCATCTTCTAAGTTTTATATCTATAAGGGTTGTGCATACAACTATATGGTGTGAATATTATAAATATTATTTCCAATGCAACTGATGCCTATTCATCTTCTCAAAGCCTTTGTTATGGTTATGGACAAGCAGACCCCATGAAAGGAATATACTGAACATGATCTGTAAATATAAGCCTAGATTTCTACATAGCTTATGATTAGATACGAATACACTTGTAATCACATAAAAACAGCAAATACAAATTGATTGTAGATTGTAAAGAATGATTCCATCTAGTACTGCAGAGTATATGAAATAACTATTTTGCGGTCATCATAAAATGTGAAACTAAAGCCATCATAAACTTGGGCAACATTTAAAAAATCATTAATCCATTTGACATATTAAAGAGTACTTAATATAGCGACCCTGAAATGGCAGTCCACTATTATATAATGCATGATTCTTCATTAAACATCTGTTGTTTCTGCAAGTGGAACTGCATTATTTGTGGCAAGTGAAGCAAAATTATTCCAGGCAAAATGTCAGTTGTTTTGTTTCTACATTAATTTTGTCTGTGAATATGTCATTTATCTCTAACCATGCTCTTTCCTGATACCTACACTAGTGTCTTGTTTAGCAGGTGTTAAAATAAAAGCATAAAAAATAAATTTGATTTTTCAAGAGACAGGAAATAAAGCCAATGATACTGGATAAAGGGACAGCTAATTATTCCACTTCAAATATAAAAAAGTACAATAGGAAAAACCAGTGGCGTAACTAGGAATGGCTGGGCCCCAAGGCGAACAATTGACATGGGCTCCCCCCCCCCCGACGCAAGCCACATCCCCCCCCCCCCCCGCGCAAAACGCATCCCACACCCCACGGCGACGCTCCGGTGAAACCCATCATCGAAGGACCACTAAATTACTAGAATAAGGCAACAAACATCTTTATCATTTAATTATGCTATATAATATTTATATTCGTTAATTTAAGAAAACGCTTACCTGAAACTCAAAGCCAGAACAGGAAGGATTTGTTTTCAATGCTAACTTCATTCCTGCTAACTTTTCACATGTAAAAGTACAACCTAAACCACAAAAAAACAGAAAAGATATCATAATGTATTTTTAACATAGCAGCATAAAATTAACCCCTTAAGGACACAGCCCAAAAGTGTGTTAAGGACCAGGCCTTGTTTTTCAAAACTGACGTGTCACTTTATGTGGCAAGAACTTTGATACGCTTTAACTTACAGAAGTGATTTTGAGACAGTTTTCTCGTGACACATTGCACTTCATGTTAGTGGTAAACACTAATCAATATTTTTGTATTTATTTATTAAAAAATAGGATATTTGATGGAAATTTGGAAAAAAAATCGCAATTTTCAAAATGTGAAATTCTCTGCTTTTCAGACAGTCATACCACCCAAATACATTAATAAATATTATCTACCATATCTCTGCTTTATATTGACCTCATCTTTTAATCGTCCTTTAATTTATTTTGGATGTTAGGCTTACAAGTGTAACAGCGATTTTCCAGATTTACAAGAAAATTTCCCAAACTAATTTTTTAGGGACCACTTCAGTTCTGAAGGGGATTATAAAGGCCTATATATTAGAAACCCCCCATAGATCACTCCATTTTCAAAACTGCACCCCTGAAATAATTCAAAACAGTATTTGGGAAGTTTGTTAACCCTTTAAGCATTTCACAAGAATTAAAACGATATCGAGGTGAAATTTAGACATTTCATTTTTTTCCACTAATCCCTTCATTTAGCCCTGAATTTAACACATTCGCAAAGGGTTAAAGGAGAAAATGCATCTCCCAGTTTATTATGCAATATCTCCTGAGCACAGAAATACCCCACATGTGGGTGTAAACTGATGTTTGGGCATTCAGCAGTGCACAGAAGGGAAGGAGCGACACTGGACGTTTGAAAAGCAGATTTTGCTGGAATAGTTTTCAGGTGCCATGTTGCATTTGCAGAGCCCCCAAAGTACCAAAACAATGGAAACCCCCTAAAAGTGACCCCATTTTGGAAACTACACCCCTCACAGAATTCATCAAGGAGTATAGTGAGCATTTTGACCCCACAGCTGTTTCACAGATTTTACTAACATTGGGATGTATAAATGAAAAATTACTAAAACGTCACTTTATCCCCAAAGTTTTCATTTTTACAAGGGGTTAAAGGAGAAAAAGGACCCCATAGTTTTTTAAACAATTTCTCCTGAACACAGCAATGCCCCATATGTGGTCGTAAACTGCTGAATGGGTACATGGTGGGGCTCAGAATGGAAAGAGCGCTATTTTGCTTTTGTAGGACAGATTTTGCTGGAATAGCTTTCAGGTGCCATGTTGCATTTACAGAGCCCCCAAAGTAACAAAACAGTGGAAACCCCCTAAAAGTGACCCCATTTTGGAAACCACACCCCTCACAGAACATGTCAAGGGGTATAGTGAGCATTTTGAACCCACAGCTGTTTCACTGATTTTATTAACATTGGGACATGAAAATGAAAAATTTCTTTTTTTCCAATAAACTGTCAATTTAGCTCCAAATTTTTCATTTTCACAAGAGGACAAAGGAGAAAAAGCTCCCCAAAGTTTGTTACACAATTTCTCCTGAACACAGAAATGCCCCATATGTGGTTGTAATCTGCTGCATGGGTACATGGTGGGGCTCAGAATGGAAAGAGCGCTATTTAGCTTTTGGAGGGCAGATTTTGCTGGAATAGTTTTCGGGTGCCATGTCGCATTTGCAGAGCCCCTAAAGTTCCAATACAATGGAATCCCCTCAAAAGTGACCCCATTTTGGAAATTACACCCCTCAAAGAATTTATCTAGGGGTATAGTGAGCATTTTGACCTCACAGCTGTTTCACAGATTTTATCATCATTGGAACGTAAACATGAAAAATTACTTTTTTTTCCAATAAACCGTCCATTTAGCGACATATTTTTAATTTTTGCAAGTGGTTAAAGAAGAAAAAGCTCCCCACAGTTTGTTACACAATTTCTTCTGAACACAGAAATGCCCCATATGTGATTATAATCTGCTGTATGGGTACATGGTTGGGCTCAGAATGGAAAGAGCGCTATTTGGCTTTTGGAGGGCAGATGTGGCTGGAGTAGTTTTTGAGTGCCATGTCTCATTTGCAGAGCCCCTAAAGTACCAATACAATGGAAACCCCTCAAAAGGGACCCCATTTTAGAAACTACACCCCCCAAGGAATGTATCAAGGGGTATTTATCATTTTGAGCCTAAAAATGCTTCCCAAAAATTAATGTACAAAGTGAAAATTGAAGTTTTTGAAGAAATATCCAATTTCAGAATATGTTGTTACCACTTTGTGGCATCAGAGACATGAACTCCTAAAACTATTAAGTGGGCTATCCCGGGGAAAAAAAAATTATATACTGTATGTGGGTGTAAACTGCTGCTTGGGAACACGGCAGGGCTCAGAAGGGAAGGAGCACTGTGTTTTTTTAGCTTTTGGAGTACAGATTTAGAGGGACTTTCTGGTCGCCATGTTATTTTTGCAGAGCCCTGGAGGTGCCCGTAAATTGGAATTTCCCAAGAAGTGACCCCATTTTGTAGGGACGATTATAGGGTCTCTGCAAACGTGGCATGGCGTCCAAAAACCATCAATCTAAATCTGCGCTCCAAAAGTACATAGTGCTGCTTCACATCTGCACCCTACTGTGTGCCCAAATGGCAGTTTATGCCCACATGTATGACACTGGTGTACCCAGGATAACGTACTTAATGCAATGTGTGGGTATAAACTGCTGTTTAGGAACAGCCGGGCACAGAAGGGAAGGAGCGCTATTTTGGTTTTTAGAGCACAGTTTGCTTTTTGGACGTCATGACACTTTTGCAAAGCCCAAGAATTGCCGGTAAAGTGGAATCCACAGACTTGTGACCCCATTTTGGAAACTACACCCTTCAAGGGATTTATCAAGTGGTGTAGTGAGCATTATTAACCCTTAAGTGTTGCATTCTTTTAATTTCCAGAAATGAATGTGCAGATGATAATGAAAAGTTAAAAATAACGTTTTTCCAGAGATACGCCATTTCAGTGCCCAATATGTTGTGCCCAGCTTACGTCTACAGAGACACACAATCCAAAAACTGTTAAGCGGGGATCCCGGGCACAACAGCTTTTGGAGCGTTCATCTCTGATACAAGCCGGGTACAACATATTACGCACTGAAATGATGTATTCCTGGAAAAATTGTAATTTTCACCTTTCACAATCAGCTGCGTATTCATTTATGGATAATAAATTATAGCAACACTTGGGGGTTAAAAATGCTCACTGTACCCCTGGATAAATTCCTTCAGGGGTGTAGTTTCCAAAATGAGGTAACATGTCAGGAGATTCCACTTTACTGGCATTTCAGCTCTACAAAAGTGCAATGGCGTCCAAAAGCCAAACCGTCCAAGCCTGTGCTCCAAAAACCAAATAGCGCTCCTTCCGCTCTGTGCCCAGCTGTGTCCATACAGCAGTTTATACCCACATATGACATTAAGTACGTTATCCTGGGTACACCAGTGTCATACATGTGGGCATAAACTGCAGTTTGGGCACACAGCAGGACGCAGAAGAGAAGGAGCGCTATGTGGCTTTTGGAGCGCAGATTCAGATGTTTGGTATCTGGACGCCATGTCATGTTTGCAGAGCCTGTAAGGTACCATAACAGTGGATTCCCCAAAGGAGTGACCCCATTTTGAAAACTGCACCCCTCAAAGAATTTATCAAGGGGTGTAGTAAGCATTAATATCCCAGACGTGAATACACAGCGGATGGGGAAAAGTGAATATGTAAGCTGTGCGGAGTACATTGGGAACACCAAATTCCCTACTATTTCCCCAGTAGTTCCTATTATTGGGGAGGTCACTCTGGGGGTCACTTCTGGTTTATTTTCCCTCATAAGCTCTAACTCTGGATTGTACCCTAATATACGCTCGCAAAGCTTATACATTCCCTTCCTGACGCAGCCAGTTATGTTCTAATGATTTGGCGATTTTTGGGGTTTTTGTCTTCACATTGTACGAGCTATATTTTCTTTATTTCTCTGATGATGTAGCCATATGAGGGCTTGTTGTTTGCGGGGTGAGATGTATTTTGTAATGACATCATCTTTGGGTGCCTATAACTTATTGAATACATTTTATTAACTCTTTCTTGTTGGATTAAAAAAAAAAAACATCAATTCTGGCACTGCATTTTACCTTTGAAATTTTTCACCATGCAGCATAAAGCATAAGTAACATGTTACCTTTATTCTACGGGTCGGTACGATTACGGAAATATCTCATTTATACTGTTTTTTTATGCGATACTAATTTAGCAGAAAAACCCATTTGGGGACATAAATTAATTGTTTTTGCATCGCCATCTTCTGAGATGCGTAACATTTTTATTTTATGGTTTACAGAGTTGGTTTAGGGCTTATTTTTTGTGGGACAACCTGTGCTTTTTATTGGTACTGTTTTGGGGTACATATGACTTTTTGATCACTTTTTATGGCATATTTTGTAAGGTGAGACGTTCACGGTGTACGTTAAATATTGTTTCAGTTTTATTGTACAGGTTGTTACGGACGCGGCGATACCAAATATGCATTGTTTTTATTAATTTTTAGTTTTTTTTTATATAATTCATTTTATATAGGAAAAGGGAATTTTTGGGGCTTTATTCTTTTATTAATTTTTTTCAAACACTTTATTTTATATTTTTTCACTTTTTTTTTATTTTTTTCATGTGTCCCATTAGGACACCTGAGCCAGCAATACTTTGATTGCTGGCTCAGCACTTTAGACTGCAAGACACGAGAATACAAGTGTCTTGCAGTCTATACAGGAAGTGAGGCTATGCAGACGCATAACGCTCACTTCCACAGGTCCCGGCAGGATCAACCAGGTAGTGGGGTCTCCAGGCAGCCTGGGGTCACTGGGCAGACCCCGGGCTGCAGATTATAGATATCGGCACCCCCCGATCTCGCCGCGGGGGGTGCCGATCGGAGCGACAACATGGCGGAACCCCTTGGATGCCGCGGTCATGTTTGACCGCGGCATCCAAGGGGTTAAAACCTCTGATAGGAACTCAGTTCCGAGCAGGGGATATGGAGCAGGGTGTTAGCTGTCAGTTACAGCTAACACCCGGTTCCGATGCCGCCCGCTCAGATAGTGAGCGGGCGGCCGCCCCAGGGCGTATTATTACGCCCTGTTGCGCGAAGTACCAAGCGCACAGGACATAATAGTACGTCCAATCTCATTAAGGGGTTAATTTAGCCCATTTAAAAACGTATATACAATGCAACAAAACTTACTTGGAACTAAAAGTAGCAGAACCAACTTGTTTTCATTTCTTGTGTAATATATGCCAACTTTTAACATTCAAAAACAAAGCAACCTAAATGCCTATATAAAAACAAAGCAACCTAAAGACCCATATAATTGTGGCCATTATGCCCACACACATAATTAATATTAACAGCGACCAGGAGGAACATTGATCTCCTGTGCGCTGTCCCCAAGCCCTGGTCTCTTACACTAAGCGGCAGCAGGGAACGGTAATTGTCAGGACTTGGGGACAGTGAGTGAGAGATGATTTCATGCATGTGCACTGGTGCTTCTTTCACATGGATGGAGCATCCAGGGGGACGTGAAGGCCCCTTTCTGATGATAGCTGGGGGTCCCAAGTGGTCAGGCGCATACTCACCTGCCCCAGTTGCTCCGTTGTCGTCCCGCGCCTCCTGGTTTGTTTGCTCTCCCAATCAGCGGCCTCAGCAAGAGGACCCGTGATGTTACAGGTAGTGACATTGCAGGTCCTTTGCTGATTCATGTGACCGCTGAAGCCAATCAGCGGCTTCAGCATAACGCCGAGAGACGCAGCCGTAGCTGATGACAGGGGAGGCTCGGGAGGACAGGAGAGCAACAGGGACAGGTGAGTATACGTTTTTTAAAAAAATTTTTCACTGGCCCCAGCTTATTTAAACTATAATGGGGTTGTCCATTTTTGCCTGGACAACCCCATTAAGTAAGGTATGGCCTAGCCTCAGGATAGACCATAAATACCTGATCGGTAGGGGGAAGACAACCAGCCCCCCCACCAGCTGTATGGAACTGCTAAGCTGCAGTGATGGTGTCTGACCGCCCATACAGCTGAATGGTCCTGGCCAGGGCTGCCTCTCAGCCCCCCATTAATCAGGTATTTATAGCCTATCATGAGGATAGGCAATAAACTGCTTAAAGAGAACCCTTCATGTCCTCAAGAATGTGTGGCTTTATATACCGATAGAAAGTCGACAGTGCGCTAAATCCAGAGCACTGTCGGCTTTCTAGTGGTATATAAAACTGCACATGATCTGGTCCCCTGAACAACCCCTTTATAGGCACACCCCTTTAAGAACTGTAATAAGTTCACTACCTGGGAAAGAAGGGGACAAGTGCCACATTCAGTGTCAGTGAAGAGTGTTCTCACAGTTCTTACTTAAAACACTCTTCACAGACATTGAATGTGGCACTTGTCCCCCTTCCCCAGGCAGCAAACTTATTATAATTCTGAACTCACTAAAAAACCTCCCAGATGAAAGAGCAGCAGCTGCCAGCACAGTACAGTGTGCTGTACAGCCTGCCCTGCACGGCATGGGTGATCCACATTCACCATCTCACCAGTCTCCGCTCTCCACAACTGCTCTCTCCACTCTTGCTGCGCTGCCTGCTCCACAAAATGGATCCCGCGCGAGCGCTCCCTTCTTGCTGCACAATAAGTTTCCGCCCCCTAGTGTCAGGACGCACGCTGAGGGAGGAGACATATTCAGGAAGGTCCTCTACATCATCAGCCTACGCGGGGTGAAAGGAGAACACCCCGCTAAGGCTAAAAATAGGTCACCGCCGGCCACTGTCTATGTGCCCAGGCCCGCCCCCCCATCCACCCACGGGGGCCCGGAACCCGGGCCCGCACCTGAAAAAGTAAAAAAAAAAAAAAAATTTTTTTTTTTGGCATATTTACTAGTGCAGGGGCCGTATGGGCCCCTCACATGTCGGGCCCTGTGGCAGCTACTACCACTGCTACCCTGGCAATTACGCCCCTGGGAAAAACATAATTCTGGGCACAACATTGGTTTAATATATTTCACATCCCTTATCATTGTCAGTGTATTCTGCAGAGTTGTCTCTATTTACATTTACATTACTACATGTTCTGAGTGGGGGTCAGAATCTAATTTTCCTTCTGAAATATACACTGCAGTTAATTTCATAGTACTCAGTGAAAATTAATGCAAGAATGGAGGAAACATAACACTTCATAGTGATACTTTCCTATTGTAGCTCAGACACAGAACTTCAGACGTGCAAGAGATGTCAAATCCCAATACAGAGATCTCTCTTATGATCTATTTATACCCAAGACTGTTACTCTAAGAAAATGGCATTCACTGCATCTAGAAGAAAGATTTCTACACCAAAATAAAAGGTGATCCTTTACTATAAGAGCAATGAGATTATAGAATTATTTGCCTTTAGAAATTCTTAGGGTGAACTCATTAAACAGTGCAAAAGGGGTTTATACTTTATGCATATGTACAAATACACAATGACACACATATACTTATAGATACACATGTAAGCATATATGCCATAAGTATACAGTTTATACACATATTGTATATACAGATACTATATGCAAATATAATATAAATATACACTGATGAGCAAAAGGGTAACAATGTTTTGAACTTTTGACTTTCAGGCTCCATATCTCACCATCCACTACAGCTTCAAACGTAACAATATGTTAAAATGTGTTAAAATCAGCCTTATGGTTGCCTTCAATGGGCTCTAAATGTAACTACACCTAACTGGCATAGCTACATGTATACAGTTGGCAAATTACTAACGGTCCTTTAAAGACAACCACGAGGCTGATGTAGTCCTTGGTGAAAACTTGTCTGACACCCATGGTATAGACATTTCATGTTCTGCGTATTTGCTTGGATCATTTCGCCGGTATATATATAGCTTGAAAGCATTATCCCTGTTAGTATTGTATCGCTCCATGTTTATTATACATATATTTATTTATGTTTTATACTCCCTTTCAGCTATTTATACACTATTTTGGCCATCATTTACAAGTATATGTGAGGGGCATATAAATTACTCCCTCCTCCTTTGGGAAGTGCCATTTTGTACCATATGACTTGCTCCCTTTCTTTTTGTCATTAAAAGTTTATTTGAAAATTTTCAGAACAACACACAGCAGAAGCATAACAAAAGAAAATAGCTTCCATAACTAAGGTGAGGTGGGATGGGGGAGGGAGAATTGGAGGAGGGAAAATAAACAGGGGCATTGCGATCTGACACAGCAAAGGAACCAGTAGCAGTGCAAATTACAAGACCAGAGTGCTACGGTTGGGGGTGAAGAGGACTTCTACAATCTTGGTATAATGGATCTGGCTGCGACCAATAGAAAGCCTATCAATTTGCGAGTGTGTTTTTGAAGTTTGTAGGGAAAGATGGAGAGGAAGAGGAAGGCAGGATCATCCTTTAATGTAATGAGGCGTGTGTTCAGTTTGATTCTTTGCTTAAGATTCTTGTTGTTCAGTCTGAACACTGTCCTAGACTATGTAATTGAATTTCAGCCACACCTGACTCCTGCACCTTGTTTCTTTTGGCTCCTCAATAGTTAATATTAGCCTTGCCTGTGTGATTGACAGCCTGTCTACCAATCAAGTCTGGAGAAGGTCCTGACTTGCTATAAACAGGTCATCAGCCCTCACATGGGTGCTGGCTATTGAGATTCTGTTTTGTGACTTTGTCCCTGCTAGCTCCTTTTCTGCTATTACCTGTATTCTTATTCCTGACCTCTGGCTTTGACTTTGACTATTCTCTTGGATTGTGATTTTGTACTGCATTGCTCATCTGCTACTGACCCCTTGGCTAGCTGACCTCCCTTTTGTTGTTGTTTGTCCTGTCTGCGTTCTTTGTTGTCACTTATTCAGAGTAGGGACCGGCTCCAGGTTGTCCGCTGTCACCTAGGACAGTCAGGCAAGAGGCAGGGCCAGTGGGGAGGGTTCAGCTTTAGGGCTCACTTTCTTGTTGTGCCCCTTCCCCCAGGGTTCTCACCCAGCACTGGGGAATTGCTCATTTGGCAATTCCCTTACAGTAACAGTCATGATTTCCTTGATAAATCTACGGACCTCATTCCAGAAAGGGTGAAGCTGAGCGCAGTTCCACCAGACATGAAGCATAGTGCCCTGGCCATTAGAGCATCTCCAACAATGATCAGTAGTTGAGGGGAAGATCTTGTGGAGGACTGATGGGACCCTGTTCCAGCAAGATAGGAGTTTGTAGTTAGTTTCCTGAGCTCTGCACGAGCATTTATGGCACAATTGGAAGGGTCCCCAGTTCCTTATACCATGCTGCAGTAAATGAAGGCAGGGAGTCATGTTTGACATTGGAAAATATGCTGACTGAGATACAGCGGTGTGGGGTTGTTGATGAAGTACAGAGAGATATTAAGCGTGGTGCTTTTGGAGACCTTGATCTTATCATTACTGAAAAAATTATAGGTGTTAATTTCATGGAGGATGGAAGGGAGTGTTGTGAGAGGTTGAGTGATAAAGAGAAAGCCATCTTCCGCAAACACTGAGATTTTAAGATGCAAGTGTCTATCTTGCAGGCCTTGTATGTCTTGGTTGCGTCAGATAGAGACGAGGAGGTGCTCCATGACCAGAGCATAGAGGATGACTTCCTCCCTTTTTAATATGTATTTATTTTTAGATCTTGTAAAAAATTTTATAAGTGGCATTTTGACTTAGTTATTTCTGTTGATAGTGGTCCTCTATTATAATAAAAGATTATCCTGATGTGACGCCATCCCCTGCCCCCTCACAATGACATGCAGCATGGTTGATTATGAGGAGGGCCAACATTCAAACTAGGACATTGCACTAAAATTTGAAACATTCATCATGGGCAGGACCACCATGAACAAAACACATCACCAATGGGCAGCACATGATCTGGGACAATGAGTAGGTGGGATATGTGACAGATACCTAAATGTGAAAAACAGTTGCCAAAGGTAGCTCATATGAAAATATTCATTTCCTCACATATTTAGAAATTAAAAAAAAGTGTTGCAAAAACCCTTTAACCCCTTCAAGACAGAGCCTAAAAGTACCATGTCCAGTTCATGTTCAGGCCTCATTTTTCAAAACCGACATGTGTCACTTTATATGGCAATAACTTTAAGGCGCTTTAACTTACAGAAGTGATTTTGAGTTTTTTCTTTTTTGTGAAAATTGTACTTCATGTTAATGGTAAACATTGATCAATATTTTTGTATTTATTTATAAAAAAAAATAGGAAATTTATCACTAGACGCGGAGAAGGCCTTCGACAGGGTTGACTAGAAGTTTTTGGAGGCCATTCTGGCTCATGTAGGCCTGGGCCCTGCCATGATGGCAGATTTTGCTGGAATAGTTTTCAGGTGCCATGTTGCATTTGCAGAGCCCCTAAAGTACCAATATAATGTAAACTCCCAAAAGTGACCCCATTTTAGAAACTAAACCCCCCACAGAACATATCAGGGGGTATACTGAGCATTTTGACCCTACAGCTGTTGCACTTATTTTATCAACATTGGGATATGAAAATGAAAAATTACTTTTCCAAAGAACCATCAATTTAGTCCCAAATCTTTCATTTTCCCAAGAGGATAAAGAAGAAAAAGCTCCCAAAGTTTGTTACACAATTTCTCCTGAACATGGCAGTACCCCATATGTGGCTGCAAACTGCTGTATGGGTACATGATGGGGCTCAGAATGGAAAGAGAGCTATTTAGCTTTTGGAGGGCATTTTTTTGCTGGAATAGTCAGGTGCCATGTCCCATTTGCAGAGCCGTTAACGTACCAATACAATATAAACCCCCAAAAAGTGATCACATTTTAGAAACTACACCCATCAAGACATTTATCAAGGGGTATTATCATTTTGAGCCCAAGAGAGCTTCCCGAAAATTATTGTACAAAGTGAAAATTGAAATTTTTAAAGAAATATGCCATTTCAGTGCCAAATACGTCGCGCTCAATTTGTGTCATCAGAAACATACACTTCTAAAACTATTAAGTTTTCTATCCCGGGTACAAAGAAGTTGTATATGTGGGTGTACACTGCTGCTTGGGCACACAGGGCTCAGAAGGGAAGGAGCAGTGCGCTTTTTAGCTTTTGGAGTACAGATTTAGAGGGACTTTCTAGATGCCATGTTGTTTTTGCAGAGCCCTGGAGGTGCCAGTAAACTGGAATTCTCCAAGAAGTGACCCTTATTTTGTAGGGGCAATTTTAGGGTCTCTACAAATGTGACATGGCATCCAAAAACCAACAATCTAAATCAGTGGTCCAAAAGCACCTAGCGCTCCTTCACATCTGCACCCTGCTGTGTGCCCAAACTATAGTTTATGCCCACATGTATGACACTGTTGTATCCAGGATAACGTACTTTCAGTGGGGAAAAAAAGTATTTAGTCAGCCATCAATTGTGCAAGTTCTCCCACTTAAAAAGATGAGAGAGGCCTGTAATTGACATCATAGGTAGACCTCAACTATGAGAGACAAAATGAGAAAACAAATCCAGAAAATCACATTGTCTGATTTTTAAAGAATTTATTTGCAAATTATGCTGGAAAATAAGTATTTGGTCAATAATAAGTTCATCTTAATACTTTGTTATATATCCTTTGTTGGCAATGACAGAGGTCAAATGTTTTCTGTAAGTCTTCACAAGGTTGGCACACACTGTTGCTGGTATGATGGCCCATTCCTCCATGCAGATCTCCTCTACAGCAGTGATGTTTTGAGGCTGTTGCTGGGCAACACGGACTTTCAACTCCCTCCAAAGGTTTTCTATGGGGTTGAGATCTGGAGACTGGCTAGGCCACTCCAGGACCTTGAAATGCTTCTTACGAAGCCACTCCTTCGTTGCCCCGGCGGTGTGCTTGGGATCATTGTCATGCTGAAAGACACAGCCACGTTTCATCTTCAATGCCCTTGCTGATGGAAGGAGGTTTGCACTCAAAATCTCACGATACACGGCCCCATTCATTCTTTCATGTACACGGATCAGTCGTCCCGGTCCCTTTGCAGAGAAACAGCCCCAAAGCATGATGTTTCCACCCCCATTCTTCACAGTAGGTATGGTGTTCTATGGATGTAACTCAGCATTCACTCCACTTCAAACACGAGTTGTGTTTCTACCAAACAGTTCTACTTTGGTTTCATCCGACCATATGACATTCTTCCAATACTCAGATGGGCTCGGATATGTTCTGGCTTAAGCTGGGGGACACGTCTGGCACTGTAGGATCCCTGGCGGCGTAGTTTGTTACTGACGGTAGCCTTTGTTACGTTAGTCCCATCTTTCTGCAGTTCATTCACTAGGTCCCCCCGTGTGGTTCTGGGATTTTTGCTCACCGTTCTTGTGATCATTTTGACCCCACGGGGTGAGATCTTGCGTGGAGCCCCTGATCGAGGGAGATTATCAGTGGTCTTGTATGTCTTCCATTTTTTAATTATTGCTTCCACAATTGATTTCTTCACACCAAGCTGCTTACCTATTGCAGATTCAGTCTTCCCAGCCTGGTGCAGGTCTAAAATTTTGTTTCTGGTGTCCTTCCACAGCTCTTTGGTCTTCACCATAGTGGAGTTTGGAGTGTGACTGTTTGAGGTTGTGGACAGGTGTCTTTTATACTGATAATAATTTCAAACAGGTGCCATTACTACAGGTAATGAATGAAGGACAGAGGAGCCTCTTAAAGAAGTTACAGGTCTGTGAGAGCCAGAAATCTTGCTTGTTTGTAGGTGACCAAATTCTTATTTTCCACCATAATTTGCAAAATAAATTCTTTAAAAATGAGACAATGTGATTTTCTGGATTTGTTTTCTGATTTTGTTTCTCATAGTTGAGGTCTACCTATGATGTCAATTACAGGCCTCTCTCATGTTTTTAAGTGGGAGAACTTGCACAATTGGTGGCTGACTAAATACTTTTTTTTCCCCACTGTACTTACCTAGCTAAGGGACCGATCGACGGCTTATTCATGAGGCACGCCTCCTACCGCCTGCGCTGTTCTTCAGTGAAGCCAAAGATGGACACCCCGGTTTCACTGTGTAATTGCGGGGCATGCACACTGAAGCCGAGGAGTACTCCTCTGGCTTCATTGAAGAACTGCGCAGGTGCAGGGAGTACAGTGGCAGGGTGAATATAAAGCTTTTTTATTTTTAATGCGGCCATGGATTGCGTTATAACAGGGTGATTTGGGACACTAAACCCCAGGTCCATATGGACGTGTGGGTGGTTTAGTATCTCAAATTGCCCTGACAGATTCCCTTTAAAGGGACACTGCCATCAGAAAAGGGTATTTTTTAATTCAATAGTCATTAAAAAAAAAGTAATTTTCTTTTACATTTCAGCAGTACTATGACATTAAAAATTAAATACAGGGGCCTAACCATCAACCCTCTGATAGACTCTTCAACAAGGAAGTCTTCAATTCCCTATAACGCTCTCAGTAGCTCTCACAAACTATTAAACTCTAAGCTGCTGTGTGATATTTTGCACATATTACACCCAGAAGTGAAAGATTACTCCTTTTATTCGCATGCTCATGACTCGTACAGCAGACTAGACTATATTTTCATCCCCACGCCCTCCTGCCACAAGTGACCCCAACCAACATTGGTAATGTCTTTCTTTCTGATCATGTGCCTGTCATCTGTTCTCTTAGCCTTCATCTCCCCAAAGAGAAGCCCAAACTCCTGCAAACTCAATAACTTGCTCTTGCGTGATGCTCAATGTTTGGCGGATCTTAAACTCACTATTGCTAACTTTTCACATGATCACCTACAAGATGACACCTTTCCGACCATTCAGTGAGAGGCCTTAAATTGTGTCTTGATAAAATACGGAGCCAGACTCAAAAATGAGGCATATTCGAAACTTAAATCTCTCCTCCAGACTCTCAGTACTCTGGAAGCACAACATAAACAAACCTTGCAACACTCCACCCTCACTGCCCTAGCGGTGACACGCCATGAGATGAAGTACCTCCTTGAGCAACTGGGTCAGTGTTCCTTTTACGAAGGGGGCAATAGGGCAGGCCATCTTCTGGCTCGTGCTGTCCGAAAACACATCCATAAAAAAAAACCTCCAGTCGGATTTCCAACCTTACCACTTTCATTGCCTGGACATTCAAAGACTATTATGAGTTCCTTTATAAATTACCCCCGCCCCACACCTCCTTTCAGAAACCAGACCCCCCCCCACCCCATACGCCTTCAGTACATCAAAGATGAGTGTGGCAGCAGAAGTTTCCATGTTACTGGCTTCCCATGCTGGATGCCAAAGGATACATATGGTTTTCAAGTGATCAGTAAAAAATGATCACTTACAATAAAAATAATAATAATAATAATACATTTTATTTATATAGCGCCAACATATTCCACAGCACTGTACAATTTGTAGGGTTCAAGTACTGACAAAAAAGATACATTACAAAGAAATAGTCAATTCACACACTGGGACTGAGGGCCCTGCTCTCAAGAGCTTACAATCTATGAGGTAGAGGGGGTGACACAAGAGGTAGCAGGGGCGGCAACAGATGTAGTATTGCTTATACAATGGTCAGACAATTTTGTAATAGAGGTTACTGTCATTACACACATATAAAGCTGTATGAGCCATCACCAGCCGTGTCCTTTAACATGCAGATGGTGCCTGGACGTATAAAGCTAGTCTGATACGGCATCATATCCTGTGAGGTAATGTTGAAGCATAAACAGAGGAGGGTACGTTTTAGGGATTCTAAATACGGAAGGGTTTACATTAGGAGTTGATAGGCCTGTCTGAAAAGATGTGTCTTTATTTTACGCTTGAAGCTGTGGAAATTGGGGGTTAATATGGTAGTCTGGGATAGAGCATTCCAGAGAAGTGGTGCAACTCGGGAGAAGTCTTGTATACGAGTGTGGGAAGTTCTGATAATAGAGGATGTTAGTCTTAGGTCATTGAGTGAACGGAGAGTACGGGTTGGGCGATAGACAGAGATGAGGGAGGAAATGTAGGGAGGTGCAACATTATGGAGAGCCTTGTGAATAAGGGTGATAAGTTTATATTGTATTCTGTATTGAATAGGCAGCCAATGTAGTGACGGGCACAGACCGGAGGCATCGCTGTGGCGTCTAGACTGATAGATGAGCCTGGCCGCTGCATTCAGAATAGGTTGTAGAGGGGAGAGTTTAGTAAGGGGAAGACCGATTAGGAAGGAGTTACAGTAGTCAAGGCGAGAGTGAATCAGGGCAACAATAAGTGTCTTTAGTGTATTTGTGGTAAGGAAAGGGTGGATTCTGGAGATGTTTTTGAGGTGGAGATGACAAGAGCGTGCGAGTGATTGGATATGGGGATGAAGGAAAGGTCTGAGTCAAACAAAACCCCGAGGCAGCGGGCATACCGTCTAGGAGTTATGGTAAGGCCAGAGACTGCAATGGAGATATCAAGGACAGTTCTATTAGATGGAGGAAACAGCAGTAGTTCAGTCTTTGAGAGATTCAGTTTCAGATAGAGCGAAGACATGATATTTGAGACAGCAGAGAGGCAGTCACTGGTGTTCTGTATTAGTGCAGGGGTGATGTCACGGGATGGCGTATATAATTGGGTGTCATCAGCATAAAGATGGTACCGGAAGCCAAATCTAGTGATGGTTTGTCCAATGGGTGCTGTCTAGAGGGAGAAGAGCAGGGGACCTAGGACCGAGCCCTGAGGAACCCCAACGGCAAGGGGAAGAGGGGAAGAAACAGAGCCCGCAAATGATACACAGAAAGTGCGGTCAGAGAGATAAGAGGAGAACCAGGAGAGAGCAGTGTCTGTGAGGCCAACAGAACGGAGCATAGTGAGGAGAAGGTGATGGTCAACAGTGTCAAATGCTGCTGAGAGATCTAGAAGAATAAGAAGAGAGAAGTCACCTTTGGATTTAGCTGTCAGGAGATCATTGGAGACTTTTGTGAGTGCCGTTTCAGTAGAGTGCAGAGTGCGGAAGCCAGATTGTAAGGGGTCAAGAAGAGAGTTAGCAGAAAGATAGCGGATTAAACGAGAATAGACCAAGCGTTCCAAGATTTTGGAGATAAAAGGAAGATTAGAGACAGGTCGATAGTTAGCAGCACAGGACGGGTCAAGGGAAGATTTCTTCAGTAGTGGGGTTATGACAGCATGTTTGAAAGAGGATGGGAAAATTCCAGAAGAGAGAGAGAGGTTAAATATTTTAGTAAGGTAAGTCGTGACAGCAGATGACAGAGACTGGAGAAGGTGTGAGGGGAAAGGGTCACTACTGCAGGTCATAGGGCAAGAAGAGGAAAGTAGCTGAGATACTTCCTCCTCTGTAACAGGTTCAAAAGATGAGAATGAACAGTATGAAGTGCCGCTGTTGAGTGGGTCAGTGCCACCTGGGGATTGTGCAGTTATTTCCTCACGGATCTTATCAATTTTATCATGGAAATAAGAGGCCAGGTCGTCTGCGCTAAGGTCTGTGAATGGCATGTGCGCCTTAGGGGTAATTAAGGAATGAAAAGTTTCAAATAGCCTTTTAGGGTTACAGGAGGGAGAAGAGATGAGAGTGGTGAAATAGGCTTGTTTGGCTAGGTGAAGGGCAGAATTATAGGTTTTAAGCATACCTAGAGCACCGAGGAAGAAAACGTGTCTGTGGCATGTGCCAGGGTTGCTGCCTGGTGCATCTAACCTGGCGAGTGGAGGGGGGAGCCGCCTCATCCAATGCACTCTTAAAGCTTTCATTATAGTGACTGGTGGCCAGATTGGGACAGGACAGTGAAGAGATGGGGGACAAAGAGGACTGTAGAGTATCTGAGAGGTGCTGGGTGTTAATAGCATGTAAATTCCTATATGTATGATGAGTAGGTGTGTCCTGTGAAGGAGAGGAAGCACTGATTTGAGAGACAGAAGGTTATGATCAGAGAGTGGCAGAGAAGAGTTAGTAAATTTAGAAACTGTGAGGAGACGATGGAAGACAAGATCAATGGTGTTGCCATCTAACACTCTGCACTCTCCAACCAGTTACTGAAAATATCTTTTATTGACATTCAAAAGAATAATTAAACATGCAAAGTGGCAAAATGGCAGAAGAAAATATACAAAGCATTTCAGGAACTTCCTCCCCTTTCTAAAGTGTGAAAAAGACAGGATTATTCTTTTGAAAGTAAATAAAAGATATCTTCAGTAACTGGTTGGAGAGCTCAGCGTTTTTTTCAGTTGTAAGTGACCATTTTTTACTGATAATTTTTACTGAAAACCATATATATGCCCACACTAATCCGTCCTGACCAGGTGGGTTCTATCCCGCAAAGGACAACACTCTGAAGGACATCTCTGCCATCCATCATGCCCAATGCTCACAGACTCCCATGATGTTATTTTTCCTGGATGCAGAGAAGGTCTTCGACAGGGTGGATTGGGACTTTCTTGAGGCTTCTCTTCATCATATAGGTCTGGGTCCCACTATGCTCACATATATATGCATTATACACGTCCCCTTAAGCCCAAATTTTGGTTAATGGCGCCCTTGCGTCCCTGATGACCATTCACAATGGCACCCATCAGGGTTGCCCCCTCTCCCTGATCCTATATGCTCTAGTCTGGAAGCATCTCCTCATCGCCATCCGACGTAATCTGTATATACAGAGATTGTGCTCTGGAAACTTACACTTAAAAATCTCGGCGTTCGCAGACTACATCCTCCTCTTCATCACCGAACCCTTAACAACACTTCCTTCCCTCTGTGAAATTACCACTTATAGTTTCTTCAGCAACTACAAAATTAACCTCTCTAAAAGTACCACTCTCAATATCTGTCTGACAGACTCTTTGGTTCACACCCTCTGCTCTGCCTTCTCCTTCACCTGGTCTCCGAAAGCCATTAAATCTCTAGGGGTGCATCTTCCTAGTTCCCTCTCTGATGCTTACACCCTGAACTTCCTTCCCCTCCTTTGTACCTTTAAATCTGACTTCAGCCGCTGGGACTTTCGTGGTTAGGCCTCAGTAACCTTCTGAAAATGAACGTCCTTCTTAGACTCCTCTACCTTTTCCAGATGGTCCCTGTCGTTCACTCTAAGGAGTTCCTCATCACCGTTAAGAAAATGATATCCAGCTTTATCTGGGACTAGAATTCCCCCAGAATAGCCAAAAGATTTATGACCAAACCCAAACAGAAAGGAGGTTTAGCTGTCCCGGATTGCACACACTACTACTTGGGTGCGTTTACTGCACACATTCTAGACCACCACTCCGCATGCTCTCTAAACTCTGGGTTGCTCTAGAAAGATCTATGTGCCCTCTCCCCCTCACATTTCTCTCATGGCTTTATAGACGCCATTGGTCGTCACCCTCCCGCTTTTTGCATGCCAAGTGTGTGCCGTCTTCACTGTTCCATTACACGACTTTTTACAAATGATGGCCCACTCGGGTAACCCACTTACCCATGGCTCTTCACCCCATCTTTTTCTCTTGCCCTTCTACCTCTTACATTCTCTCCTGTACTATCCCCAACCTCACTCCTACCATACACTAAATTAGTTCCTCAAGATACTAGAACCCTAACCTTTCACTGGCAATACCTACAACTACATTATTTCTACTCCACCCTAAAAAAGATGCTAAACTTGCACAGACCACTGTCTCCTTTCGAGCGCCTATGTGTATCCTCCACCATACCATACTGAATCTGTCATCCACAGCCTCCTCTCTGACAAGAGATATGACCCGCTACCAGCTTTCACTGCAGGTTGGGAGGGGCAATTTAGAGCTACCTTTCCACCAGATGTGTGGCTCACCGCCTTCCAGTCGTGTCATAAATTTTCTAATTCTTGTAAAGCTCAAGAGACTAACTTCAAAATTATTTCACCCTGGTTTAGAGTCCACTCTGTCATTCATGGGATCTTTCCCTCAACAATGCATTGTTGCTGGAGGTGTACCACTGGTCTCATGCACAGTAATTTGTTATTTGCCGCTCTGCTGTGCCAGAGCATTATCTCCATTTCCTCTCCTTTGTGTCTTTCCTACGCCCCATATAATGTATCCCCATCCTCCTATCCCCTTAGATCCCTAACCCACCACTGTTATGGAAGCACTTTTCATTTGTTATGCTTCCACAATATATTGTTTTTGTAAAACTTTAATAAAACTTTAAATGGTAAAAAAAAATGAAATATAAAATATTGTTTTTCTCTAGAAGTAATCACAAAGACTGCTAAACAGAAGTGCAAGAAGAGAACAGAAGATCCAATGAATATCAGTTTATGACAGGGAAGGGTTTATCTGCAATGTGATCCTCATTACAACAGTAGGTAGAGGATTGAAATGACTAATGGAATGACAGCTCTACTATCATCCTGATAGGTCTAGATAAAAATAGCTAAAACAGTGAAGAGCAAACATATGAGCAATGCGTGTGTGGATTGATTTAAACAAGCAAAACTACAGATGAACTTCACCAAAGAATTGGTGAAGAACACATAGGTGACATCATACATTAGAATGCCACATCAGTATCTCAACACATTATATATGGAGCGTAATGGTGATCAAATCTTTGTTAAATTTATTGGTACTAAATTAATGAGACTATCAGGGAGAAGGGGATACTATATGTGATTAAATTAATTTTTCATTTGGATAATCAACTGATCTTCAGCTAATATCTCTAGTGGCATAGGGTAATTGAGTAGCCTATTTTGGGAGGTGTGCCACTTATTTATATAGTCATATCTGGTTTGTTATGCCACCCTTTTAAGTGTTTCCCATAGTGTTCCATTTCATATTGTATCTAATGTACAGATGTAGCCGGGTTAATCACCACAGATGGTGTGATGCAGGGATAATATTTTGTCTTACAGATGAGACAGAATTCTGCCTGATCTCTAGGTCCAGTTACCGGAGACGACAGAAAATGGCTGTAGGTAAGTATAGGTTTTTTTTTCTTACATATTAAGTTATTAATAACTCTGCTACATCAGTGCTAAACACTACAAACCAATTTGTTATGACCCAATTTAAACAGAAACCTTTGCGATTCATCTTGGGCTAAACAAAATGGCTGCAAAAACATGCACTTTACAGTGAAAATGCAGAGGTGACATGTTTCTGTGATGTTGGCATCACCTGATCATGTTGGCTTCTGGCATCATCTGATATCACAGCCTCTCAGCGAATAATGAGTGGTAGAACTCTTGCAGTGCTGAGATCACAGACACAGGATAAGATTTTAACTGAGGAAGACCATTTTGGGATGTTTCCAAGCTAAGAGAAACTTGTGCTATCATCATCACTGCATGATCCAAAGTAATAGCTCAATTTTGCTACTGGAAAAGAAAGGCAACAGTGCAATAGAACAACATAATAATAGAGGAGAAGTGGAACAAAGTTTAGTTAGATTTAATCAATTTTAGGCAGATAAGCAATAAAGTTAGTTAACCCTTTCTTTTCCAATAATCTCATTTAAGTCTTTTTTGCAATCGAGCAATTTTTAATTTTTTTGGCAATACAGTGTAATTATGTTTTTTTTTTAAATCGGCTGCTACTTATTGTATTATTACAATAGAGAATGGCCAATAATTTTTACTCAGCTTCCCATGCTCCTGTCCAGGCCATCCTCTAGGCCTCTAGGCAACGCTGCACTTACCTCATGACACTGAAAAAGTCCAGGACATTATGTCCAGCATCCTGGTTTTCTTCAGCATTGGCTACAGTGCACTCTGGAGGTGGCAGCAGAGGCTAGCCTGTTCAGGAGTGTAAAAATTGTCTGCCATTATTTATTGCAATAATACAATAGATAGTGGCCTAACATATACTGAGCAGGGTCATATACTATGTGTGTGGGGGTAGGTTTTTTTTTTTTAAAAAAAGGGGGGGTCCTAAACTGTGTGTGTGTGTAAAAAAGGGGGTCATATACTATATGTGGGCTATAAAAAAAGGGGTCTTAAACTATGTTTGTGTGGGGTGTAAAAAATGGGGTCATATACTGCGTGCAGGATATAATAAAGGGTCATATACCGTGGGGGGTACAAAAGGGGGTCATAAACTGTGTGGGTGGCCTAAGAAAGGGTTCATATACTGTGTGGTGGGATAAGAAAGGGTTCATATACTGTGGGAGGGGGCATAAAAAGCAGGGTCATATATTGCTGGGGGGTAAAAAAAGTGGGTCATATACCGTGTGGTGGGCTACAATAAAAGGGGGTCATATACCATGTGGTAGGATAGAAATAGTGGGTTATATACCATGTGCAAGGCCAGAAAAAGGGGGTCATGTACAGTGTGGGGGCAGAAAAAGAGGGTCATGTATTGTGTTGTGGGCCAAAAAAAGGGAGTAGAAGGGGGCCATTAAAAAAGGGGGTGATATACTATGTGGGTGATAAATAAGGGGATTTTTTGATCTGCCAAGGGCGGATGTGTCTTAACTGGGGGGGGGGGGGTGGCATCACGCAACCAAAGATAGCCGGGTTGGGTATCTTTTGTGTGTTTTTTTTTGGGGGGGGGGGTGCCTTTTTATAGTTTGCCTCAGGCAGCTGAGAGACTAGGCTCACCCCTGCCCATCACTATAACTGTATGTTGCTGCACTGTGATCTGTAAGTGTCCACAGAGTGACTTAATATTGCTTATACTGTCAACTACCTTCACGATAACTGTATGTTGCCTCACTGTGATCTGTATGTGTCCACATAGTAACATATTTTTTACTGTCAGTTAGTCCTGTTAGTGAAACATGTTTTGTTAAGGGTTTTTTTGGGGCAATAGTGTTTTTTTTTTCTGTTAAATACACATAAAGTGTAGTTATAACAGAAAAAAAAAATCTGAGTGAAGCAGTGTGATGTAGTCCAAAAAATCTGTTTGTTAAGGGTTTTTTCTTGGTAACCAACACTTACAATGTGCCTTGATAACGCAAAAAAAAAGAAGCTGACTAACACAGTATGTTATAGACTAATACTGGCCAGGTTACACTTTCAAGGCTAAATCTAATTTTGTTTCCTAATTTTATTCAACTAGAGTTTTTTGTTAAACAAAAACAAGAAAATACAAAACAAAACTTTGTATCATTGCAAATAACCAAGCTGTCTCACACAGTGTGTGCTAGGTACAGTCAGGTCATTCTTTCAGCACAAAATCTGACTTTTTTTCCTAATCTACTTGTAAGAAAAAAAAAAAAAATGACAGTTTCAGAATTGTCGCCAATCACTGTTATATAAGGAGTGAAATAAAATGACAGGAAAAAACCAGGGAAGGGGACAGATTAAAGTAGGAGAAGGAAAGTACAAGTAATAATGCTAATATGTACAGTGAAGGAAATAAGTATTTGATCCCTTGCTGATTTTGTAAGTTTGCCCACTGACAAAGACATGAACAGTCTATAATTTTAAGGGTAGGTTAATTTTAACAGTGAGAGATAGAATATCAAAAATAAAATTCAGAAAATCACATTGTATAAATTTTATAAGTTTATTTGCATTTTGCAGAGAGAAATAAGTATTTGATCCCCCTACCAACCATTAAGAGTTCTTTCTCCTACAGACCAGTAAGACGCTGCTAATCAACTTTGTTACATTCATTAAAGACAGCTCTCTTAAATTGTCATCTGTATAAAATACTCCTGTCCACAGACTCAATTACTTAGTCAGACTCTAACCTCTACAACATGGGCAAGACCAAAGAGCTTTTTAAGGATGTCAGGGACAAGATCATAGACCTGCACAAGGCTGGAATGGGCTACAAAACCATAAGTAAGACGCTGGGTGAAAAAGAGACAACTGTTGGTGCAATAGTAAGAAAATGGAAGAAATACAAAATGACTGTCAATCGACATCGATCTGGGGCTCCATGCAAAATATCACCTCGTGGGGTATCCTTGATCATGAGGAAGGTGAGAGATCAGCCTAAAACTACAGGGGGGAACTTGTTAATGATCTCAAGGCAGCTGGGACCACAGTCACCAAGAAAAATATTGGTAACACATTACGCTGTAATGGATTAAAATCCTGCAGTGCCCGCAAGGTCCCCCTGCTCAAGAAGGCCCTTATGCCCCCTGTCTGAAGTTTGCCAATGAATACCTGGATGATTCTGTGAGTGAGTGGGAGAAGTTGCTGTGGTCAGATGAGACAAAAATTGAGCTCTTTGGCATTAACTCAACTCGCTGTGTTTGGAGGAAGAGAAATGTTGCCTATGACCCAAAGAACACCGTCCCTACTGTCAAGCATGGAGGTGGAAACATTATGTTTTGGGGGTGCTTCTCTGCTAAGGGCACAGGACTACTTCACTGCATCAATAGGAGAATGGATGGAGCCATGTGCCGTAAAATCCTGAGTGACAACCTGTTAGGGTCTTGCCAGACGTAGCAATACCCTACACTACTGCAGGGGTCTGGGAGGAAGGACAGAGACAAGTGAGCCCTAATCTCACCCCAGCCACTGTCCCTTCCTATTGCCTCAGTTACCCTAAACGGTAAAAGGACAACCTGAAGATGAGCCCTATACTGAGTAAGTGACAACACAGAACACAGACAGAACAAATGACAAAAAGAGAGGTCAGGAAGCCAAGGGTTCGGTAACAGACGAGCAATGCAGTACAGAAACAAAATCCAAGAGAATAGTCAAAAGTCAAGGCCAGGGGTCAGGAATACGAATATAAGCAACAAAACAGCAAGGAATAATAGCCAGAATGCACAAAGCAATAACCAGCGACCATGTGAGGGCTGACAACCTGTTTATAGAAAGTCTGGGCAAGCCCCAGACTGAATTGGTAGACAGGCTGTCAATCACAGAGGCAAGGCTGAGATTAACTATATGCGGTCCAGAGAGAGATGCTCAGAACACGGCGTGTGCCTGGAAATCCATTACATTGTCTAGGACAGTGTTCAGACTGAGCAACAAGAAACCTATGCAAGGAACCAAACTGAACACACCTCCTTCGCCGCAGCGTGCGAGCGGAGGGTGGCGCAGAGACCCGAACAGGCAGAGACGTTACACAACCTCCTTCCCTCCGCCAGGACATTAAAAATGGGATGTGGCTGGGTCTTCCAGCAGCACAATGACCCAAAACATACAGCCAAGTCACCAAAGGAGTGGCTCAAAAGAAGCACATTAAGGTCATGGAGTGGCCTAGCTAGCCTCCAGACCTTAATTCCATAGAAAACGCATGGAGGGAGCTGAAGCTCTGAGTTGCCAAGCGACAGCCTCAAAATCTTAATGATTTAGAGATGATCTGAAAAGAGAAGTGGACCAAAATTCCTCCTGACATGTGCGCAAACCTCATCATCAACTACAAAAAAAGTCTGACTGCTGTGCTTGCCAACAAGGGTTTTGCCAAGAAGTATTAAGTCTGGTTTGCCAGAGGGATCAAATACTTATTTCTCTCTGCAAAATGCAAATAAAATTTATAGAATTTATACAATGTGATTTTCTGGATTTTATTTTTGATATTCTATCTCTCACTGTTAAAATTAACCTACCCTTAAAATTATAGACTGTTCATGTCTTTGTCAGTGGGCAAACTTACAAAATCAGCAAGTGATCAAATACTTATTTCCTTCACTGTAGGTGGCAAAAGCAACACTACCTCTGGTCTTGGAAGCCCCTCCAGTAACTGCAGTGTTGTTGTACTTCCTGAGAGTAAAGATGAAGGTTTTTGAACATTTTTGAAACACAACTGTTGAGTAAGGGTTCTGTTACGATATTCTTGCAACATGTAATTCACCACGCTATCTTTCTGTACTGTCAACCATGTCTTCTCCATATTCACGGACACAGATTCCAATCCCTAGTAGTCATGTGGCATCTGACGAGGCCAAGACTTCCTCTTCTTGATAAATTGGATGAGAACAGACAGTGGTTTTGAAAGTAGAGGAGGCAGAGGTGGAAGACATACCTGTTTGTGGTGGATAGCATCGGACTGGCCCACCAAAGTTCATTAGGATACTCCAGTTAGCCCAGGCCAAATTACTAACAAGAAGGGGCCTGGCGTCATGTGCCGCTCGGCCTCATTCCAATAGAAGCCTGTCCAGGGTAGGTGAGTAAAATAACAAACATTTATACTCACCTCTCCTGGGTATCTGGAGGTCTGGAGTCATCTTTTGGACATTTCTGTCCTGTGGATGACACCAGCACACCCCATGTAACCGCTGATGCCTAATCTCAGGCTTCAATGGTTAGGTGGGGCGCGCTGGCATTGTGAGACATAATACCGTGTGGGACCACTGTGGGGAGCATATTATACTTTGTGGAAGACTGTGCTATTCCACATACAGCACTGTGCAATAACCAGCCATGGAGCTCCTGAGGCATTAATTTCTTCCCACTTTTTTTTGACTCATCATGCCAATGGAATTCCTATATACTGGGAAAATACTCAGCAACTCCGGATAGTCAGCACATAAGTAAGATTTCAGTGAAGGAATCGTGGTGTAGGCTATTAGCAGGAAGCTGTTTGGTGGGCCCCCAGAATACGTTCCTCTGGTGAGCCCTAAGCCCTTCAGTCCGACCCTGGTGGGGAAGGAGGTATTAGTGGCAGGGAGTTTGATACTGATATTATTATAATAGCATTTATGAAAATACATTTATTGAATACTCTTAGTCCTATTTTGGACAACAATGAAGGGCTTGTTTGTCTTATTTGACAACATCTGTTTTTAGCCTTATGTGAGGAGAGACCCCCAGCTATGCATTTTCCGGATATGAATTTTGATATATTTGTTATCACCTGTTCAGATTAATCCTACACAGTGTGACTGTTATCAAAACCAGCTTGGCTCCAGGAATGCGGTCCTTCTGCTCTGCAACCAAGAACATTTGTTGCTCTGTCCCTGGCTCAATTAGCATACCCTTGTTCATCTCATTATCCCAGCAGGTGGTTCCTGAAAATCTGTGGCTTGAAAGACCTAGGAATACACAAAACCCAAACTCCATGTCTCCAGGCCACAGAACAAAGAAGATATGGTTTTATGGCAATATTCCCCCAGGAGAACCTCCTATCGTCGCCCTGATAAATTCCTTGGGTGCACCAGGCAGAAACAAGCAGCTCAACTCTAAACTCAGTACTATTGGGTGCAGGAAAAAGGTCCAGACACTGAACGAATTACCCAAAGAGGCTTGAGGTGTCATTCTTGGTGTCTACGCAATGGGGATCTTGCCACAAACCCCATCAGTCCCCTTGCATGACACTGCGGTCCTCAGGCAAGGAGATATAGCAAATCATAACTATGGGGATTTTAGGATGGAGGGCGGGACTTACCCTCCTAGTGACATCACTCAGGGAGGAGACTGGTATAGTTATCTGGTCTCCCCTGAGGGAGGGACTGTCTTCTCTTCCTGGAAAGATGTGAGGGCATGTCATGCAGTGGACTTAAGCCAGGGTCCTGTAGGCCTAGCAGCCAGGCTTGAGACTTCTCTTTGTTCTGGACAGCTTGTAGGAGACACATGCTCTGTAACTTGCTTAAGGAAGATCCCTGAGGCCCACCACATGGGGGCCCAGAGAAACTGACTACAAACTTGTGGCGGTATTTTTCTATCTTTTATTTCCCATTTTATTTTCGATGTGCAGCTACAGTATCCAAGATTTGTTTAGGATTGAATAAGTTCAAATCATGATTCAGAGTTTAAATTGACTTCAAACATAGTGTATGACAATGTCAGGAGTCCTACGACTCTATCTATCCCATTTCCCGCTCTCTAAGGCAAACACAGCCGAAGTTATGTCAAAGTGATAGTGGCATGTTTGTCTATGGAAAAAAAGGATGGCAGGTATTGGATACAAACTACTAGATTAGCCATACACAGTGCTGTGAATTTCTTTTACACTTTTTAACATTTAAAAAGCTCCAAAAATTAGCCTATTTTGGGGCAAGGTGTTTGTCTATGGATTTTTAAGATACACACAGCAGCTATATTGGAAAAAGCAATGGTTTTATTTAAATTCAGCCCCTTTGGGCGACTTGTAAATGTAACAGGCTTTTTATTTTAAAGAAAAAAAAATGTCCCAGTGTGGTTGGTTGAAACGTAATTAAGAAGTGGATTCCCTCCTCCCTAATAAAAAGTAAAAAATTGAGACCACAGATTTGCCATTTAACCATGTGCAATAAAATGTCCACATGGGAGATGATCGTATGTAGTTGCTGCTGCCAACACCAACAGTACTTTCTGCCTCCTTTATCACCACAACCCCATGAATTTTCCCTAGGTCTGCACCATTAGGATTTTTGGATTTTGGAGCTGCACAGTGGCTGGAATCATTACCATCACATTTGCCACCACCCTCTTCCTCTGATGTCACTTTGTCACCTTGACCAGGTTGCCAGAATCATCATTTGCAATGTCATTATCTACCCCACTGTTTTCTAACTCATCGTGGCCATGGGATTCTTGCACACCCTCATAATTCCCATCTCAAGATTTTCCCCTAGTTCCCCTAGAAGCATGACTACCAGTATAACTTCCCTTCCTACCTATCTCCTCCACCAACAGTCATGTCTTCCTCTTCCACCTCTACTTATGCCTCCTCTTCTAAAAAATGTTGACTGTTCTTATCCAGCTCAAAATCAAAAAGTGGAGGAAGACTCAAACTAGGAGAAATATCTTTCTGAGTAGGTGTTACATCACGATTTGGGATCTGTGTCAATAAAGATGAATACATTGTCAACAATGTGGTAAAATATGTTACAACATTAGAGGAGGAGGAGGAATGCACAGAAGGCTGACTCAAGGTCACACTCGTAGCATCATACTCAGATATGATATTCTTATATGACTAAGATGAGCAAGCTCAGTAATCACAAACTATATTTTCATATTCAGGAAGTGCAATACTGCAGGCAGAAATTGTGTTGTCATCCACAGTCTTATTGTCAGTACTTGCAGCCTGATAGTAGCATGAGTGTTTCTTCCTCCCCCTCTTTTAGCACCAGAAGTTGTGTTGCTGTTGTCACCCACATTCTTATTGTCAGTACTTGCAGTTGTGGATAGCGTGATGGTAGCATGAGTATTTCCTCATTACCTTCCTTTAGCCTGCCCCCTTCCCTATTTTTTTGCTAGTCATTTTACTGTACTGCTTATATAATAGTGACTGCCAACAATTCTGATACTGTGTGTATTTCTTTTTTTTTTTATTTTTTAACAAAAAAACTCTATTTCAAGTAAATTAGGAAAGAACTAAGAAAGAACTGAAGAACTGAAAGAGTGATCTGGCTGTAACTAGAACACACTGTGTGAATCAGCTTAGATAGTTGCAATGATAATGACAGTTTTTCTGTTTGTTAACAAAAAACACAACTTCAAAAGATATGTAACAATAAAATGAGATTTAGTAATGTAAGGGTGACATGGCAAGATGAGTATTAAAGTAGAATACACTGCATGAGTCAGTTTGGATTTTTGCAGTCATAATGGCAGTTTTTTGGTGTTTGTTAACAAAACCACCATTTTATAAAATACTTAACAAGAAGATGAGATTTAACACTTAAAGGGAGACCTGGCCACAGTGAATAGAACACACTGCATGAGTCAGCTTGGATTTTTGCACTGATAATGCCAGTTTTTGTGTACTATTTAACAAAAAACTTTTTTTTAAATGGACTTTGTATTGAAAGAGTGACTTTGTCAGTCAAAGCAATTTAAGACACTCTGTGGACAGTCACAGATCACAATGCAGCAACACTAATGGCAGATCTGCCACTGTATTAAAATAGCTCTTTTGCAAAAAAAAAAAACTTAATAAAATCAGATTTTTAGCACTGAAAAAGTATATGTGTAACACAATGAACACTGCAGTCAATGCAGACAATGCAGAGCTTCTCTAAGCACTCCTATGATTTTTCTGCCTATGTCTCTAAAATTAATTAAATCTAACCAAAATATGTTCCAGATTACTCCTTTCCTATAATTCAATGTGATCCTCCTATTCTGCAATTCTACTTCATGTTACATGTGGTGGAGGACATTTTAGTTAATCTGAAACAAATCACATACACAAGTGGACAAAATTGTTGGTACCCCTCGTTTAATGAAAGAAAAACCCACAATGGTCAAAAGTAATAATATATAAAAATTCTATGAAAATGAACTAATGAAAGTCAGACATTGCTTTTCAAGCATGCTTCAACAGAATTTTTTAAAAAAGAAAAATCATGAAAAATTCTGTTGAAGCATGGTTGAAAAGCAATGTCTCAATTCCATTTGTTCATTTTCATAGAATTTTTATATATTATTACTATTGTTAGATTCAAGTTATTTCTGTGACCATTGTGGGTTTTTCTTTCATTAAACGAGGGGTGCCAACAATTTTGTCCACGTGTGTAAGTTTTGCTTTCATTAAAAACACAAAATGCTTGGAAAATTTAAGTCAAAACCAGTTTGCTCTGAATCAATTTGCTTGTCTCTAGTTAATTTCCTAAACAACATTGCTTAACGACTTTACTGTGCATCAGGTGTATATACACTGTCTGAAAGAGGGACATTGACTCATGAGAGACTTGTGCAACTTATGCTCCATAAAATTGCTGTATCGTGTGTGAGTAAAGTACCGATGTATTGCAGTAAGTGAGAGTATGTTTTTGTCCTTTTGGACTACAATATATCCAACTGCATCACGGCACAACTGCAACACTGTAGTGGGGGAAGGAATTAGCGACATGTCTGGAAATTAATGTCTAAACTTTGATGATAATTTAAAGGGTGTGTTCACAAAGCCAGAAATTGTTAGGAATCTCAATATTTGTGCTCACACCTCTCCTTCTTACATCTGATGTTCCCTTCAGTATGGCACTGCACACAGACATCAATTTAAGGTTAGCATGCCTTCCAGTCAAAATCTGACTGGGGCTGCTCAGCCAGTCAGAGCCTTGAGACTCAGAGCCAATCAGAGTGCTGCTGTTAGGTAGTTGTCCAGTCGGGCAGGGGTTAATTATTGTCTGCTGATACTTTCTGCCTTAGGGAGGGGTTTTTCCCTGTGCTTCTGCCCCACCCTTTGTGCTATATATACTTGGGCTTCACACTTGCACACTGCTGGTTATACTTGTGTGTTCAGCCATACCTGAGCTGTGAGGCCTGGTTCTCAGGTGTTGTATGTGGATTCTGGGATTTAACTGTTGGGTGGTCTGTGCAGGGGACTGCTGGTTTATGTTATGTTAAATTTCAGCGTCAGCTCACAGGGATTCTAGTTAGGTTCCTGTGAGGTGTCCTCTTTTCAGAGGAAAACTCTGGCGTTAGGCAGGATTAGTCAGGGCGGATCGCAGGGCGATTTCTGTTATTATTTTCTCCTGCTAACTCTCTTTTACTTTCTTAGTTATTTTGTCGGCCCTTTATTTGTTTTGTATTTCTTTAATAAACCTGTTTATTATGCATGCTTGTTTATGTTTCATTTGGCTCGGGGTCGAACATAACAGCTGCCTCATTATCCAGTCTTGAGCTTAGGCAGGGTTTTTAAACCTAAGATTCAGACTTGTTACAACGTTCGTGCTTATGATTATGTTTGTATTTGGGCTCTGTCATCAGAACTTGTCCTGTTTTCTGCAGATGCCCTGGTTACTGATTTTGGTTTACTCTCCTGGTTATCCAAACTCTTGCTGATTTGGCTTTATTCATAAACTCGTCCCTGACTTGGTCTCTGTTATTCCTCTGCTGTTGCCTTATATATTCCCATATTCTTCTGTTTTTTGACCGTCTCGTGTGTATTGCTCTCTTTCTGCAAAAGGATTCCTCTTTGCAAGTGCACCTGTTTTCTGGCATTTTGTCTTGGGGCTGCAACAAGGGTTCGAAAGCAGCTAAGTCATCCTGTCTTGCCTAGGTGTTCACATGTAGGAATTTGAGGTGGAATCCGCCTCAAAATTTTGCCTCAAATTCTGCCTAAAATCACCCTCCAATTTATTTCTATAGGAGACAGTAGCTGGAAAAATAAGCATCCTGTTCATTCTTTGAGTGGATTCTGCCTGAGAATTCCCATTGAAATTAATGGGAAGTGGTAAATATCACCTTTTCTACCAAAATGCAGAATTTGACACAGAATTTCCACAAATTCAGTGTAAAAATCCAACATATGAACCACCCCTTAGACTCTGTGTACCAGAGTGGTGTTTGATTATAGGCAGCTTGTTTTACTTTTACTTTTGCATTTCCGGTTACCTGTTGAATATTAGGAAATTGCTTAAACAGCAACTCCATCACCTGGAGAGTTACATAAGCGGCAAATGCATAGCAAAAGCTTAACAAGCAAAACAAGGGATATTGAGGCCTTGGTCTGGGAAGAACACATTAATATATTTGATGAGGCTGAGACATGACTGGACTTCTCACATGATCAGGCTGTTAATAGTCAGAGTTTTACACTTTTTCAGAAAGACAAGGCTAAAAGGGAAGTCGAGTATCTGTGTGATTGTGGAAGAGGGAAATGTGGGTGAAGAGTCTGAGGATATTGAAATTCTGTGGGTAGATGTATTTTATTGGGATGTAACTGATAAAATATTTTTTGGTAAAATCTAAAGACCCCCTAGTATAACTCAGGAGTTAGAATATCAATTGTATAAATAAATGGAGCAGGCAGCACTGTCAGATATAGAGAACTGTGATCCCAATCAATAATTGGGTGGATAAAATCTTCCATCATCACAATTAGAGATTTCCCAAGATCCCCACAGCAGTACTGTAAGACTAGGGGCAGCTATTGTCAGATAATTAAATAGATATTAGGAGGGAGAAATTTAACTCTACTTTGAGCAAGAAGAAAGCAAAATTTAAGCCGATAAGGAGCTACCTTAAATGTCTTAAATTAACCTCCCATGACTTACAGATATGATTAAAAGGGCCATAAACTATAACATAAGAACAGTTAATGATTGTCAATCTGAAGGGACAGCTCTAACCTTAATATAATGTAAAGTTCTTAAAAAAATCTATAAAAAAGAAATAAAATTTGCTAAAAGACATAATAAAAGGAAGGTAGCCAGGGAAAGTAGAATAAATCCCCATTTTTTATTATATAAATACAAAAAAAACAAAAAAAAAACAAAGTCAGAACCTGTCCACCAGGGACTAAAAGAAAGCAGAGCTACTAAATTGGTTCTGTAGCTCTGTGTAAGGAAAGCCCTTAACTGTATATACTTGTCGGTGGAATTGTATTAATGATTTGTGTGTATACATCGTGATTATGACATATTCAAGAGGAAAATATTAATATTAGTCTGGTCCTGACTCTTCCAATGTCAGTTACATAGTTACATAGATGGTACAGTTGAAAAAAGACATATGTCCAATAAGTTCAACCAGGGGATGGGAAAGGGTATGACATTCTATACATTTCCATAAGCATCAATGCTATTTTCTCTAAAAAGTCATCTAATCCTTTTTTGTAGTTGTCAGCTTTGACTGCTGTGACCAGCTCCTGGGGTAGACTATTCCACAGATTTTTTTTTTCACATATTATATAGAATTATGGATATATTTTCACATTCTTACGGAGCAAAACAGTGAGTAGTGCATTCATTTTTATTTGGATACATTTTCATGATATATTGATTGCTGAGAGTGTCATAACATTTGTTTATTTCATGAATCAACATTTCTTCATTAAAGTTTGGTCTATGTGGTTTAAACTATATTAAGATATGAACACTTCTATAGGATACCTCTTGGATTTGTGATATCCAATTTGACTAACAGCATACAAATATCTTTTTATAGGTGTGTAGTTATTTTTTTACTTAAGGGTTACACTGGAGTGTGTATGGTTAATTGATGGTGTCATAGCATGTCACGATTTTCTGTGTTATCATTGGTGAACTACATTTTTAAATTAGTTTTTTAATATTGGTATATACAGTACCATGAATAACAGGCCGAAGTGCCTTGAAATGTGCAGGTATGATGCACTTACACTTATATCCTATTTTAAACCGAAATGAATAAAAGATTAAGTGTCAGGAGTATCAGTTCTGTCACTGTTGTTTTAAGGTTTCCGTGCCAACCTGAGAAGCTTCTGAAATGTCAGAGTTCTCTGGTCTTGTCCATTTACCAGCTGAGGAGGCCTATGCAAATTTCCTTCCTCCTCAGCCAGTTACCTGCAATTATTTACCTTAGGATTGCTTTGCCAACACCTACAAACCAATGCTGTCATGTGGGTGAGCTGTTTTTATTGTTGTCATTTGTAGGATTCCAGTGAGTGATGGTCTTGCCACCTCTGGTCTGTTAGTGGCAATCCTTTGAAGTCAGCACAACACAGATAAGGGTTATGATAGAGGCTAGTGGGAACTAGGATGTTTGCCACAGAGGTTGTGAGCACAGCATCAATAAAGGCCATTTTAAAATGCTCCCCTCCTCACGTTCCAAGAGCCATAATTTTTTTTTTTTTTTTTTTCGGTCCATAGAGTCACATGATGGCTTATTGTTTGCGGTTTGTACAGTTTGTACTTTGTAACAGTACCATTCAATATCCTGTACAATGCACTGGGAAGCTGGAAACGTAGAAAATTCTGAATGAGGTGGGATTGTAAAAAAAAAAACACATTTGCGCCAATTTCAAATGGGTTTTTTACGGCGTTCACTATTTGGTAAAAATGAGATGATATCTGTATTCTGTGGGTCATTATGGTCATGGAAATACCAAATTTATATAGTATTTGTAATGTTTTGATACCTTTTAGAAAATGAAAAATTTTGCAAAAAGAAAAAAAAAAATTTGTCACCATGTTCTGACACCTTTAACTTTTTCATATTTACAAGTATGGAACTGGGTAAGGCGTCTTTTTATGCGGGACAAGATAAAGTTTTTTAATGATGCCATTTGGGGGGAAGGTCTGATGGTTTGATCACTTTTTATTCAATTTTTTTAGGAGGCAAAGTATTAAAAGAATCACCATTTGGCTATTTAGATTTTTTTACCCTGCTACATGTTAACTGTATGGGATAAATATTTTAATATTTTAATAGTTCAGGCATTTTTGAGCATCAGGAAACCTAAAGTGTTTATGTTTAATTTTGTTTATTTACTTTTATATGTGAAAAAGGGAAAGGGGGTGTGATTTTAACTTTTGTGGGGGGTTTTTTTAAATACTTTTAAAAACTTTTTTTTTTCTTTACTTTTATGTTCAGAACTCCAAGTGGCCTTAAACCCTAGGGCCGTGATGGCGAACCTATGGCACGCGTGCCAGAGAGGGCACGCAGAGCCCTCTCAGTTGGCACGCGCGCCATCGCCATGATCGCTCACTAACGGGGAATCCGGTACAGGAGCATATGCTACTGTGTGGGGGCCCCACTGTGAAGCATATACTACTGTGTGGGGCCCACTGTAAAGCTTATACTACTGTGTGGGGGCCCACTGTGAAGCATATACTACTGTGTGGGGCCCAACTGTAAAGCATATGCTACTGTGTGGGGCCCCACTGTGAAGCATATGCTACTGTGTGGGGGCCCCACTGTGAAGCATATACTACTGTGTGGGGCCCACTGTGAAGCATATACCACTGTGTGGGGGCCCACTGTGAAGCATATACTACTGTGTGAGGCCCCACTGTGAAGCATATACTACTGTGTGGGGCCCCACTGTGAAGCATATAATACTGTCTGGGGGCCATTCTGGAACATATAGTACTATCTGGGGGCCACTTCAGATCGAATTGTACTGTGTGGGGGCCCTTCACAATTTATATCACACAGTATCTGTTTTATAGCAGACATGTGATATTATTACAGGCTGTAATAACATTGCACGGTCACTACAAAACAGATCCTGGTTAATTTAAGGTTAAATTGCCGTGTTGGCACTTTGCGATAAATTAGTGGGTTTTGGGTTGCAGTTTGGGCACTCGGTCTCTAAAAGGTTCGCCATCACTGCCCTAGGGGGTCTAATCACTCATACTATTCACTTCTAAAATCCATTCACTTCTATGACGTAATAAAACTAAGGCAATGACAAGCCTGGGAGTCTGACATTCCGGAGGGCGGCGATCGAGTAAAGATAGCAGCGCCCATGGCGCCTGCGCACTTTAGATGTCGCAGTCATGTTTAACCGTGGCATCTAAAGTGTTAATCAGTGTCGGCACCAATCACAGCTGTTAGTGGCGGGTGCTGGCTGTGTTCTACAGCCAGCATCCGCCGTGTATGGAGAGAGCTTAGCACCTGAGTCCTTCAATAAATTACTATGGGACCAATGACGTACAAGTATGTAATTGGTCGTTAAGGGGTTAATGTTGCTGGGGAGGTATTTTGTTCTGCACTGGGATATTTGGTACTTTTTGGGAGGTATTATGTGCTGCATTGAAGTATTTAGAACTTCTGAGGAGGTATTTTGAGCTGCAAAGGGGTTGTATATGAGCTGCATCATAATATATGGTAGGAGTTAGGGTTAATGTGGGCACTGAATACTGGCATTTGAGCATTTAGTGTTTATGTACTAGGCCAGTGATGGCGAAATTTTTAGAGACCAAAAGTGACCAAACTGCAACCCAAAACCCACTAAATTATCGCGGATCCACAATTGCGGACAGTTACAGACCCGCAAATTACAGTCGTGTAAATGGGGCTTTACAGAGCTTTCAATAATACAAACAACTTTGTACTGAAAGATAGAAGTTTGCATTTGGTATACTTTTGAACAATTAATGTTCACTATTTACATTGCACAGGATCTGTTTTATAGTGACCGTGCAATGTTATTACAGCCTGTACTATCACGTCTGCTATAAAACAGACACTGTTTAATATAAATAGTGAAGGAGCCTCCAGACAGTACAATGAGCTCGACAGTGCCCCCAGACAGTAGAATGTGCTCCACAGTGGCCCCCAGACAGTATAATGCACTCCACAGTGGCCCCCAGACAATACAATGCGCTCCACAGTGGCCCCCACACAGTATTATTTGCTCCACAGTGGCCCCCACACAGTATTAGATGTTCCACAGTGGGCCCCCACACAGTATTAGATGTTCCACAGTGGGCCCCCACACAGTATTATATGCTCCACTTTGGGCCCACACACAGTATTATATGCTCCACTTTGGGCACCCACACAGTAGTATATGCTCCACAGTGGGCCCCCAAACATTATTATATGCTACTTACCTTACCTCCCACAAAGAGCTGCCATGCTCTACTCACACACCTGCAATCCATGAGGGGGGTGGATGCCAGTATTTCAAATGCACACAGATAAAACTCACATATGGTGCTGATCACATAATAATGTGATGCTTTTTATTCTCACTCTAGTCCTAGATCCAGCAGGTGGGGAAGGGGTAAAAATTAACTACTGCACATATAATTCATGAGTCTTCTATAAACCCCATGGGAAAAGGACAATCTACTGGTGCCTGAGGGATATTATAGCCTGAAATGTCATCTGAGCACATCAAAAGAAAGGGACCTGGGCACAGTTTACAGTGCTGAGCAGGGACTCTGTTGGCTGTTGCAGTCAGGTCTTTTTTTAATAGATTAGGGGGCACTGTTCATTAATAGATTAGCCCCCCCCCAAAAAAATTTTTACTTCCACTTAATTCGAACCAACATAACGCCACTTGTCCCTTCCTGTACAACCCTGTCTAGTCTTAAAGATATGAGTAAAAATCTTAAAAGCTCATAGCATTCCAACTTTTAAAGATGACCTTTAACCATCTCTACCAATTCCAATTTTTGTGTCCTTCAATAGGCACCACTCCACAGGAATTTTTTTTTTCTAGTAGTAGAAATGTATAGAAGTATATTGAAGAACATTCATAGTAAACACTTAACATTTCTTCAAAACATGCTTATTTGAATATTTACTTTTTAATAATTCTTTCAACCGTTATTGCCAAAGGCAGCTTACTGAAATGAAAAATGAATTGAATTCAAACAGATGTCTAGAAAATCATGCCCATAGCAATGTAGAATTGCTATTAAGTATAAATAGGGCAAAAATTCTGTTCTTATTCCAGATAATATGCAGAGTACATATCAATACAAATCTACAGATTTATTGTAATTTGATGTCATAATAACATTCTAGAAAACTAATGTTTTAAAATTCTTGAACAATGATTAAATTGTATTTGTTTGAGGAATTTAAAGAACACAGTGGGAAAGTAACACTCCAGATCAATTAATACAATACTTTTTCAGCTGTGGCAGAGAAAGCAATGCTTCAGCTCCTCCTTAGAGTAATTTTGAAGTAATGTGACAGCATTATCAATAAGATATACAGTCATATGAAAAAGTTTGGGCACCCCTATTAATCTTAATCATTTTTAGTTCTAAATATTTGGGTGTTTGCAACAGCCATTTCAATTTGATATATCTAATAACTGATGGACACAGTAATCTTTCAGGATTGAAATGAGGTTTATTGTACTAACAGAAAATGTGCAATATGCATTAAACCAAAATTTGACCGGTGCAAAAATTTGGGTACCCTTATCATTTTATTGATTTGAATACTCCTAACTACTTTTTACTGACTTACTGAAGCACAAAATTGGTTTTGTAACCTCACTGAGCTTTGAACTTCATAGCCAGGTGTATCCAATCATGAGAAAAGGTATTTAAGGTGGCCAATTGCAAGTTGTTCTCCTATTTGAATCTCCTCTGAAGAGTGGCATCATGGGCTCCTCAAAACAACTCTCAAATGATCTGAAAACAAAGATTGTTCAACATAGTTGTTCAGGGGAAGGATACAAAAAGTTGTCTCAGAGATTTAACCTGTCAGTTTCCACTGTGAGGAACATAGTAAGGAAATGGAAGACCACAGGGACAGTTCTTGTTAAGCCCAGAAGTGGCAGGCCAAGAAAAATATCAGAAAGGCAGAGAAGAAGAATGGTGAGAACAGTCAAGAACAATCCACAGACCACCTCCAAAGAGCTGCAGCATCATCTTGCTGCAGATGGTGTCACTGTGCATCGGTCAACAATACAGCACACTTTGCACAAGGAGAAGCTGTATGGGAGAGTGATGCGAAAGAAGCCGTTTCTGAAAGCACGCCACAGAGTCGCCTGAGGTATGCAAAAGCACATTTGGACAAGCCAGCTTCATTTTGGAAGAAGGTCCTGTGGACTGATGAAACAAAGATTGAGTTGTTTGGTCATACAAAAAGGCGTTATGCATGGCGTCAAAAAAACACAGCATTCCAAGAAAAACACTCGCTACCCACTGTAAAATTTGGTGGAGGTTCCATCATGCTTTGGGGCTGTGTGGCCAATGCTGGCACCGGGAATCTTGTTAAAGTTGAGGGTCGCATGGATTCAACTCAGTATCAGCAGATTCTTGAGAATAATGTACAAGAATCAGTGACGAATTTGAAGTTACGCCGGGGATGGATATTTCAGCAAGACAATGATCCAAAACACAGCTCCAAATCTACTCAGGCATTCATGCAGAGGAACAATTACAATGTTCTGGAATGGCCATCCCAGTCCCCAGACCTGAATATCATTGAACATCTGTGGGATAATTTGAAGCGGGCTGTCCATGCTCGGCGACCATCAAACTTAACTGAACTGGAATTGTTTTGTAAAGAGGAATGGTCAAAAATACCTTCATCCAGGATCCAGGAACTGATTAAAAGCAACAGGAAGCAACTAGAGGCTGTTATTTTTGCAAAAGGAGGATCTACTAAATATTAATGTCACTTTTCTGTTGAGGTGCCCATACTTTTGCACCGGTCAAATTTTGGTTTAATGCATATTGCACATTTTCTGTTAGTACAATAAACCTCATTTCAATCCTGAAATATTACTGTGTCCATCAGTTATTAGATATATCAAATTGAAATGGCTGTTGCAAACACCCAAATATTTAGAACTAAAAATGATTAAGATTAATAGGGGTGCCCAAACTTTTTCATATGACTGTAAATACCAACCTAACCTTGTTGAGGATGTCAATTATGCAGTGACTAACTTAATGCCACAGTGTATACACATGTTCAGAACCTATGCACATAAAGTAAAAGTGTAAAACAAGCATGTATTATCACATATAAATCTAATAAAATAATTAAATTTATAACTGTCAAATACTATATTGGTGTCTAGGCATATATATGGGAACATATACCATTATTGAGTAATAAGTAATAATAGCACATTCAGTACATATAGTGTACAAAACAGGTAAGTATATTAACAGGTTTATAGACATCTTAGTAATGAGACATCAGAGATGAAGCATGCAAGTCAGACAACATATGTGAAAATGACCAAACATAGTCTATGCCCACTGTGATGAAAACACATTTGGGAAGTTAAAGCATAAAGAGCTGCCCATCTCAGGTATCTCTAGGGTCAGGCATCTCTATCATCCTCCTAATTGGCCCCCATCAGGATACCGAAGGCAGTAATAAACGGCCCCAGTCCCTGAAGCCTCAGGGGGCCCAAAGGCCTCTCTACAACATAAGAAGACATCAGTAGTATAGATAGCACATGGTAAGTGGGGGCGCCCACTACATATTTTGCATTGGTGTCCAGGAGCTTCAAGTTATGCCTCTGTGGATGAGCAAGTCAAAAAAGCAAGTAGCCACAAAAAAGAGTGCCATTTTGTTGGGCCAAATATAGATAGATATGCAGCTTAGTGTGTTTCAAAGAGGAGAAGAGATTAATTAGATTTAACAACAATTACCATATTATAAATTCATAGAAAGAGATAGGAGATAATAAGTGTCACTATGTTAGGCAGGAAATAGGACAGTCATTGCTGCATCACAACAATTACATATTCACAATTTTTACATACAATCAGTCTGGAAGGAAGTGAAAACTTACGCACAGTTGCACTCATTTTGCATACAGTGCATCTGTGCCACTAATAATTGCTGTTACCATATTATCTGCCGAAAGTCAACAATGCATTTTTACACCAATGTTAATTGCTCTTCAGTTCGGTGCCATAATTATCCTTCAGTTCATCTGTTGTTACATACAGTGCACTACCCATAGTTGGAGTTGCCATATTTACCTCAATGCATCTTTCAACCGCCATTACATATATAGTGGGGAAAAAAAAGTATTTAGTCAGCCACCAATTGTCCCAATAGGGGACTTCAAACAGCCATCTTCTGATCGCTGGTTCAATAGGTATACACTGCAATACGCAGTGAAACTATGCAGACACATTGGCTCACCGCCTCCATTCTAGGTAGGATCAACTAGGTATGTAGTAGGATAGTGACGGGGTAGACCCAGGGTCACTGATCAGACCGGGGCCAAAAAGAACACAGGCACTCCCCAAAAACAGTTCCAATAGAAAGTGAAACCCCTAAGATGCGGCAGTCATGTTAACACTCACGGTCGGCGCTCAGCACCGACCGTGGGTGTTAGAGGACAGTATTATCCATGTATTATGGCTAAACGCACACAGTTTCTGTGTGTGCACCTTGCTTCGGCCGTACTCGTATGGCGGTTTGTGGGAAGTCCTTTCCGGCAGAGCTGTACTATTATGGTGAATGTCGGGAAAAGGTAAAATTAAAATAAAATTGATTTGAAAAAAAAAGTCACTTAGACAAAGATTGACGTTGCTACAGTGCTGTATACATGAGAGCTTGACACAGAGCAATACACTAGTAGGCAATTGAAGGATTAAAATTTCAATCAAATTTTAAATTCTAATTTATTTAATAAAAATTTGTCAGTGTGGCACTATGAGCTAGGTTTTAATGTTTAAATTAAAATAAAAAAAGTCAGTTTGAAACAAACTGAAGTGGTTGTTCTGCATAGAAGCAAGCATGATGCAAAAATATATGCCATTGTGACCTTTTTTGATGGGATTATATGCACAAAAACACTGAACTGAAGTACAGTGGGGAAAAAAAGTATTTAGTCAGCCACCAATTGTGCAAGTTCTCCCACTTAAAAAGATGAGAGAGGCCTGTAATTGACATCATAGGTAGACCTCAACTATGAGAGACAAAATGAGAAAATAAAACCAGAAAATCACATTATCTGATTTTTAAAGAATTTATTTGCAAATTATGGTGGAAAAAAAGTATTTGGTCACCTACAAACAAGCAAGATTTCTGGCTCTCACAGACCTGTAACTTCTTCTTTAAGAGGCTCCTCTGTCCTCCACTCATTACCTGTAGTAGTAATTTCTGTTAAGGATTTATAGGTTTAGGATACTTTGTATATGCTGTTTTGACTTATTTAAGGGGTACAGTTTTGAATATCCGGTGATTTATGGGACCCCTTCAGAACTGAATTAGTCCTTTGAAAAATGGGTTTTGGAAATGTTCTTGAAAATCGCTGTTTTAATATAACGCCTTATAATGTCCGTAAAAAAATTAAAGGGTGAATAAAGTTTGATGCCAACATAAAGCATAGATATGGTGCATTAGATTTATGAACTAATTTGGGTGGTTTAACTATCTGTATGAAAAGAACATCATTTCAAACTTTTTAAGTTGCATATTTTCAAAATTTCCACCAAATTTCCTATGTTTTCATAATTAAAACATATTGATTAAAATTTACCACTAAGACAAAGTACAATATGTCACGAAAAAATAAACTCAAAATCACTTTGGTGAGTTAAAGTGTTCCAAAGTTATTACCGCATGAAGTAATAAATGTCAGATTCGAAAAATCGAGCTCTGTCAGGAAGTCAAAAACTGGCTGCGGCGGGAAGGGGCTAAACTCTGCTGGTTATGAGCAAGTGCCCCAGCATATTGCTCTGTATGAAACTCACATTTATTCACTACCATTATACCTCAGTCTTTGTACAAGTAATTTTTTTTAAAATCAATTTCAATCTCAATTTAATTTAAAAATACATTTTAACTGAAATTTAATTAAAATTCTCCTACCTGCTTCTTGTTTGTGGTATATTTTCAGTAGCAAACTAGAATTTATACAGGACTATATACCTCCTGTCAGTCTCTTTGTCCAAGTGACAATTTGGCAAATCAATTTAATTTAAATTCTTCTTATCCACCTACAGGGGGCTGTATACCTTCTTTCATGAAAATAAATGTAATCTTAATTTAAATACTACTTAATTTTTCCTTTTCACTATTTTTACTTGTATTTATTATTTTTTATGCAACGGTATATTGGTTGTATATGTATTATGTGAGCTTAATTTTGATTCTACTAATTGTGGTATATCGAAGTGCTGCCTTGGTCCTATAGGCACATGCTCTTATATGGTTGCTTTAGCCACTGATTCAGGCTTTGCCAGGAGGCACCACGTGTAATAGACTTTTACTTTGAGCTAAATACGATCAGTGGTTGGGATCCAACAATATTAAGTGAATGCTTGGCACATTATATTGTATCTGCACTTGCAATACCGGGAATCCAATGTGGTATGAGGGACCTTACCGAGACGCTGGAGTCAAGAGTATGATGTGCAGTTATATTTATGTTATTTGGATAGATTTGGATTTTTCACACAATATAGATTTTTTTTACATTTATTTATTGATGGAATTGTTATTTATTATCACAAGGCATTATGGGAAAGGAGCTGGGGAGCTCATACGCCCTCTGTTGGATGTAACAGATCCTCAATTTGCTTTTGACTCACCGAGTCTTGAGACAGCAAAAGGGATTTTAGCCAAGCCAATTTCACTTATCTGCATACAGCGCTGTTTCAGGATTGTTGTCCCTCATCAGTACAGAGCAAAGTGAACTGGCTGGCTTTGTGGGAGGCCATTTTACCAGGTGAAGGTGCTCTGCTGCCGGTCGTCCACAAGATACTTGCCCTGGCTGTATCACACTTGGAAGCCAGAGATACCTGCACAAGCTGGTGTTGGTAATATATAATCTTTTCTTTCTTTTATCCCCATTTTTATTTTTATGTACCGTGTTATGCTGTTTTCACTTGTATCTGCTTGTTAACCGCTGCATGTATTCGATGTATGTGTTGAATGTCTAGTATCGACCCATTTAGGGGTTAATAAATATATAAAATTTAGAAGGCTCGTCTCGTATTATCCTCTACCGGACCTACATTCACGGAAAGTGGGTGTGAGGTAATCGAAGTGATCGCAGGTAAGGCCAGGCGCGAGGCCCTGGTAAACTCGGATCCTTCACAGTGATTAATCATCATATGATTAGGATATTTTATTTTTGTGTTATTTTTTATAAACTGGCAATTGATACTTTATCATATAATTAATTATATTTATGTGGATGCACCATGAGCGATGCCATGACCTCCACCTTTCATGGATTTTAATAGTTTTTAAATAATAGTGTGGCTAAATTGTTAAATAAAATAAAAGGATTATTGATATAATTTATGTGTTTTGGTTTCTGTCATTTGATCCACAATTATACTCTTGTGGATACTCCGTATTCAGTTTAATTTAAATACGGTTTGCTGACCTTTACATTATGGAACAATATTGTGAAAATAAATCAGGCATTGATCCTTGAGGATTTTCACACACCTATGGCTAGTGCCAATAAATAGATCTGCCATCGTAAAGAGTTGGGAGGAAGCCACTGCCACTGTCTGCTTCTCCATTATGTTACATAATGTACTACTGGTGTTGCTCCTACTACTACCCCTATACAGCCAGAGACCTCCTACCTTGTCCATTATGTTCCATACTGTACTATGACAAGAGCTGTTGCTACTACTATCGCTATAGCTCAGCAACACTTTACATCTAAAAAAAAGGGAAGCATGATCAAGGATAAATATAGGTTTCTCAAAGAGAAGTTTTTACTAAGTATAAAGACATCAAAGTGACCCCATTATAAGTATTCTTCTAATTTCTTTTCAACAGTACATGTACCACATCATCATGCTGTATATACAGTAGGGTTGTTTAAGGATTGCAAGTACTATCCTTAGTGGTTTAGGGGTTAATACCTAATGTTCCTGGTCATCTAGATTGGCAATTGGGTTAATGATAATTGGTGGTAATCTAGGGCAGTAAAGGGTTAAAATTTAGGTATAAATGAATTGTATTTAATAGAAATAGGTGTACAAATATATGCTAATTGTTTTTATAATAACTACTTATAGGCATCAGATCTATCAGAGCACCAAAATGAACTATTACATTATTATGTTGTAACAAGTTTATTGATTGGTTGATCGGCTTTCTGTCTAATTGCTTCTGGTGTTCACAGAACCAGAAATGCACTAGAAACACATATCAATGTGAGTGGCTAAATGCAGTGATCTGTGCTGTTGTAAGACATGGTTGTAGTAAATGAATTATTATATTACTTTATTACATTGATACTTTGAGAATATAAAGTGGGTTTCGTAGACAATTCTAGTATAGGATATTTTTAGTTAAACATAATTCATCTACATCTACCATAATACATAAAACAGCCTATGCACACCCAATATTAAATTTGGCTCTAAAAGAATTGCTTGACATTGTTTCGTACATCATACTCCTCATATGTTAAGAAATTTCCATGCTGAATGTCTATTCCTTTCTTTGAAATGACCTAAAACCTTCACAGAACGGTGCTTACTCATTTGAAATTCAGAACAAAGATGAAAGTATACTAAAATAGCAAATCACTGTGCATGGAGAGCTATAGGATCCTATGACCATTATTTCACATATAATCAGTGGCTGAAGTAAAACATCCATCTACAACCTCAAGATCTTATCTTTCTTGACATTTATTGATTATAATGCTTCTCTAACAATTTATAATGTACTACACAATGCATGAATGACAGATACTACTACATGCCATTACTTGCATCCTAGGCTTTAATTCATCAGAAACAGAATATATTGCCTGTAGTATTATAACAAACCAATTATTAATATATAAATATTTAATGTTTTGAAAAGCAACACATACTTTATACATATTATATAGTTAAAGGGATTGTCTAGTTTCAGCAAATAAAAGTTATTATGCGCATGCTCCATAATAAATGGGAATTATAGACCCCATTGTACAGTGCTGGCCAAAAGTATTGGCACCCCTGCAATTCTGTCAGATAATACTCAATTTCTTCCAGAAAATGATTGCAATCACAAATGCTTTGGTAATAATATCTTCATTTAATTTGTCGTCAATGGAAAACCACAAAAAGAATTGTCAAAAAGCCAAATTGGATATAATTCCACACCAAAAATAAAAAAAGGGGTGGACAAAAGTATTGGCACCCTTTGAAAAATCATGTGATGCTTCTCTAATTTGTGTAATTAACAGCACCTGTTACTTACCTGTGGCACATAACAGGTGGTGGCAATAACTAAATCACACTTGCAACCATTTGAAATGGATTAAAGTTTACTCAACCTCTGTCCTGTGTCCTTGTGTGTACCACATTGAGCATGGAGAAAAGAAAGAAGACCAAAGAACTGTCTGAGGACTTGAGAAGCAAAATTGTGAGGAAGCATGAGCAATCTCAAGGCTACAAGTCCATCTCCAAAGACCTGAATGTTCCTGTGTCTACCGTGCGCAGTGTCATCAAGAAGTTTAAAGCCCATGGCACTGTGGCTAACCTCCCTAGATGTGGACGGAAAAGAAAAATTGACGAGAGATTTCAACGAAAGATTGTGCCGATGGAGGCTAAAGAACCTCGACTAACATCCAAACAAGTTCTATCTGCCCTGCAGTCCGAGGGTACAACAGTGTCAACCCGTACTATCCGTCGGCGTCTGAATGAAAAGGGACTCTATGGTAGGATACCCAGGAAGACCCCACTTCTGACCCAGAGACATAAAAAAGCCAGCCTGGAGTTTGCCAAAACTTACCTGAGAAAAACAAAAACTTTTTGGAAGAATGTTCTCTGGTCAGATGAGACAAAAGTAGAGCTTTTTAGCAAAAGGCATCAACATAGAGTTTACAGGAAAAAAAAAAAGAGGCCTTCAAAGAAAAGAACACGGTCCCTACAGTCAAACATGGCGGAGGTTCCCTGATGTTTTGGGGTTGCTTTGCTGCCTCTGGCACTGGACTGCTTGACCGTGTGCATGGCATTATGAAGTCTGAAGACTACCAACAAATTTTGCAGCATAATGTAGGGCCCAGTGTGAGAAAGCTGGGTCTCCCTCAGAGGTCATGGGTCTTCCAGCAGGACAATGACCCAAAACACACTTCAAAAAGCACTAGAAAATGGTTTGGGAGAAAGCACTGGAGACTTCTAAAGTGGCCAGCAATGAGTCCAGACCTGAACAGACCTGAGTCCCATAGAACACCTGTGGAGAGATCTCAAAATGGCAGTTTGGAGAAGGCACCCTTCAAATCTCAGGGACCTGGAGAAATTTGCCAAAGAAGAATGGTCTAAAATTCCAGCAGATCATTGTAAGAAACTCATTGATGGTTACCGGAAGCGGTTGTTCGCAGTTATTTTGTCTAAAGGTTGTGCTACCAAGTATTAGGCGGAGGGTGCCAATACTTTTGTCCGGCCCATTTTTGGAGTTTTGTGTAAAATGATCAATGATTTGACTTTTTTTTTTCATTCTCTTTTGTGTTTTTTCATTGCAAGCAAAATAAATCTTATTACCAAAGCATTTGTGATTGCAATCATTTTCTGGAAGAAATTGAGTATTATCTGACAGAATTGCAGGGGTGCCAATACTTTTGGCCAGCACTGTAAGTATAGGCAAATGCCTTTTTTCAAGTACTTCCTTCCTTGTGCAAATTTCTTCAGGCTCATCAGTTCACATGAGTAATCACATGTTCCAATAGCATTATGCTGATTGGTAGGTAAAGGATAGAAGAACTTCTCTTCCTTTACCCTAGTACCCACCTCCTGAAGAAGCCAACATGAAACGCGCGTTGAGGCGGCAGTTCATTTTTCCTCTCTATCTCTCTAACCTGATAGTAAGAATGGCTATTTAAACAAGATAGTTTATTGAGCAGGTTGTGGTGCAGATTTGTGATGTTGTAGACTTGTGATTATGATATATTGTGAAGGGGACAATTAATGACTTATTACAAGTGTTATAGTAATAGCCAAACATGCTTATACTATAACATACAATGTATTTTACACATATAAGGAATAGATGGTTGGAAAATATGCACTCCGAGGAGGAAACCACTATCTATAATATATACAGGTAAATCCTCACTTATTCCTTGATAGTTGAGGATTTTAACCAATCCTATTACGGTTAGGTGACACAGATCGTATTAGGGGATCTAGTAAATCAGGATCGCATTCAAACTGGGGTTACCGGCTATCCGAGGGATTGAAGCCGTTAATGAAAGACAGGTATAGCTGGAACAACTGTTCCCAATAGAGTCCCAGGATTTGCGCTCCTCTAGGATAAACCACAACTGGTCTCAGGGTGAGGGTAATTCGGACTTTATTTAAGATAACGCGTTTCGGGGTTTTAAGGCGTTCAGAAGAGCGCACCCCTTCATCAGATCTCTGTAATGTTGATTATGCAAAGAACCAATGTATGATACATAGCCAATGTGCAATATTTTAGAAGAAGTTAGAGCTCCATGTTGTTGTTTTTTTGGATTGTTGTCATTTATTGTTTATTTCCAGTGGCTTAAAATCAGTTCATGGTCATGTGATGACACACAGCTGCACTATAGACTGATTTTTAGCCACTGGAAATAAATGATAAATGGCAGCAAGCAGGGATCTAGAAAACCATGAGGAGTTGATACAGAAAGAAAAAACTTTTCTTTTTACAAACAATAACATTTATTTGCTGAAACTGGACATCCCATTTAAAATTTCTAGAAGCGTAATTTTCATAGAAAGGAAAATGTAGGCATTTGTTAACCCATAGGGCAGTGGTAGTCAACATAGAACATAATTGGGGCTTCCCAAGTGACCCTTTACTTGATGTGAGGGGAACACATGCATGGTCACTCACCATCCTACTGTAGTTGTAGAATACATAGAAATAACTACTCAGTACTCAGATGTTTCCATATGTACTGTGCAGGACATTAACTTCACATTTGGACCAAACTCACCTGCAAACAAAGAAAGTTGAACACATTAGTGGGAATCCTTAAGTCAAGTCTTAAGTGTTTCTGGAAGATACTCTTGATATGATATAAATGTGTATATGAAGAAATCCATTCATCTGTTAGGATTATGTCCAGATAAGGAAACAGGGCATTAAGAATTCTTAATTCCTTAGTGACTGGCCTGTTTTAGCCCTTAATGACTAAGCTACTTTATGCATTATTTGGTCATTTCAACTCAGGAACCATTTCTTTTATGTTTCTCTGAATATAACTGTATTATGTCTTGTTTTTGTTTAACCCCTTCCCACCACAGGCATTTTTCAATTTTTGTTTTTGAATTCCTGTCTTCCAAACCACACAACCTTTTTATTTTTTCATTCACAGAGTCATATGAGGGCTTAATGTTTGCAGGACAAATTGTACTTAATAATGATACCATTTAATATTCAGTACAATGTACTAGGAAGCTGGAAAAAAAAAACTCAGAATGGGTTGGAATTGGAGAAAAACTGTGTTTGTGTGACTTTCTTATGGGCTTTGTTTTTATGGTGTTCACTGCCAAATGACATGGCAACTGTATTCTATGGGTCAGTATGATTCCAGGGATACCAAATTTATATAGCTTTTAGTATGTTTTAACTTCTTAAAAAAAAATCCAAACTTTGCATCCCACAGAAGAGACTCAGCAGCTATGACAGCAGCCATATTTAAATACCCAGCATCTGACGTACTATAATCTTCGGTTAATGGGAATGGGTTAATGGCACCAAATTGGGAAATGTATATCACATTGAATAACTTGTATTAATTCTTTCTGGGAGAAGATGGAAAAAAAACAGCAATCCCACCGTTGTCATGTTAAGCTGTAAATGGGGCACTGTTCACCATACAAGCTTTAATAAAGTGATAAATGTATCTATAAGAGATTGAAGGGGTCTAACACCTGGGACTGCTGCTTATTATTAACTAGAGGAAGGACCCGGCTTCGCACGGGTATATTTCATTTTTTGTTTGTGTAGTGACCCCATAAGAATTGGCCAGTTTTGCACTTTACATCCAGTATGGCAGTCCAGTATAGGTATAGTCTATTTATGGCTGTGTTGCTATGGAAACCTGGTAAATGAAATGTGAACTTACATTGGCTAATACACGTCATATGACTGAATATTTAAGGACCTGCGAACTGCTATTGACTCATACAGGACATAAATAGCTTGGTTGCTATGGAAACCTGGTGTAAAGCTCTGTGTATGTCAAGACTGAATCTGCGATTTTCCATTGGTCCATAAGTGTCATGTGATCATGTGCATCTCAGTTTGGATATCAGTGAAAAACCTGCGATCGGTTGTTATGGAAAACCTGGAGTAAAGCTGTGTGTATGTGACCTTGTGTAACAGTGTTATCCACAGCGCCCTGCCCCTTTAAAGCTGACCTACAGCAGTGAAGAAAAATGGCTGGGTTGTTATTGAAACCTGGAGTGCAGCTGTGTGCATGTGGCTGACAATGCTTTGTCAGATTGGAGACGGGCTTGGGTCTGCTGGGGAGTTTCAGCAGCTCGCTGTTGTCTGTAACATACCTTATCAGATTGGAGACAGGCTTGGGTCTGCTGAGAGCTTTCATTAGCTTGAGCAGCAGCCATGCGTTTTGCTGCAGGGGACATGAGTAGTTTAAAAAACGTTTCAATTTATAAGAATGCTGAAATCCAGTATGGCAGTCCAGTCAGTGGCGTAAATACCGGTTTAGCAGTGGTAGCGGCTGCCACAGGGCTCGGGACATTAGGGGACCCGGCAGGCCTCTGATGTTTTTTTTTTTTTTTAACACCAGCAGGTAACGGGCCCTATTTACTTACCGTTCCCCACTCCTGCTCACGGCCACCTGCACTTCACCTTCTGCAGAGGCGGCTGTGAGCAGGAGCGGGGATTGGTAAGTAAGGCCTGTGGGCCGTGAACCCCACAAACACTGCTATCATTATACTCTGGGGTATTTTCAGCAGGCTTCTGGCCTCCTTGGTGGCGTCCCAGATGTCGGTGGGCCAGTCTGACGTCATTATGCGTTGCGATACATGCCTGGCTCACGTGACATCTGGTCCAACATTGAAGAAGTAGCGGGAAGTGCGCATAATACTATATGAAGGAGCCACTATGATACTGTGTGCAGGGGCCACTATGGGGCAGAATACTGTGTGCAAGGGCCACTATGGGGCCTAATAGTGTATGCAGGGGCCACTATGGGGCATAATAGTGTGTGCAGAAATGCAGTTTGTGCGTGGGGGGGTTGCCGGCGGGGTCCCATGTCAAATGTTCACCTTGGGGCCCTGCCATTGCTAGGTACGCCACTGAGTCCAGTATAGGTACAGTCTATTTATGGCTGTGTTGTTATGGAAACCTGGTAAATTAAATGTGAACTTATATTGGCTGATACACGTGATATGACTGAATATTTAAGGTCCTGTGAACTGCTATTGACTAATACAGGTCATACATAGCTTGGTTGCTATGGAAACCTGTGTGCCTGAGGAGAGTAAGTGCCTGCGAGCTGTTATTGGCTGATAAGGGACATGTGACCGTGTGTATGGCGGTTGGAATATGTGTGAACGACTTGCAGGCTTGCATAGACTAATGCTGGTCATTTTTTGGGAATACTGTATCTCAGGAACGGTACGTCCAAGAGAGCTGAGACCCAGTCTATAATATTCCCGGATACCTGATGTACATGTGTGCCAAATTTGGTGAGGATCGGTCCAGTCGTTTGGTCGCGCATAAAGAACAGACAGAGAGACAGACAGACAGGAACTCATTTTTATATATATACAGTGGGGAAAAAAAGTATTTAGTCAGCCACCAATTGTGCAAGTTCTCCCACTTAAAAAGATGAGAGAGGCCTGTAATTGACATCATAGGTAGACCTCAACTATGAGAGACAAAATGAGAAAACTTATCTATAAAATCACACTGTCTGATTTTTTAAATAATTTATTTGCAACTTATGGTGGAAAATAAGTATTTGGTCAATAACAAAAGTTCATCTCAACACTTTGTTATATATCCTTTGTTGGCAATGACAGAGGTCAAACGTTTTCTGTAAGTCTTCACAAGGTTGGCACACACTGTTGCTGGTATGTTGGCCCATTCCTCCATGCAGATCTCCTCTAGAGCAGTGATGTTTTGGGGCTGCCACTGGGCAACACTGACTTTCAACGCCCTCCAAAGGTTTTCTATGGGGTTGAGATCTGGAGACTGGCTAGGCCATTCCAGGACCTTGAAATGCTTCTTACGAAGCCGCTCCTTCGTTGTCCTGGCGGTGTGCTTGGGATCATTGTCATGCTGAAAGACCCAGCCACATTTCATCTTCAATGCCCTTATTGATGGAAGGAGGATTGCACTCAAAATCTCAGGATACATGGCCCCATTCATTCTTTCATGTACATGGATCAGTCGTCTTGGTCCCTTTGCAGAGAAACAGCCCCAAAGCATGATGTTGCCACCCCCATGCTTCACAGTATGTATGGTGTTCTTTGGATGCAACTCAGCATTCACTCTCCTCTAAACACGACGAGTTGTGTTTCTACCAAACAGTTCTACTTTGGTTTCATTTGACCATATGACATTCTCCCAATACTCTTCTGGAACATCCAAATGCTCTCTAGCAAACTTCAGACGGGCCCAGATATGTACTGGCTTAAGCAGGGGGACACGTTTGGCACTGCAGGATCTGAGTCCCTGGCGGCGTAGTGTGTTACTGATGATAGCCTTTGTTACGTTAGCCCCAGTTTTCTGCAGGTCACTCACTAGGTCCTCCAGTGTGGTTCTGGGATTTTTGCTCACCGTTCTTGTGATCATTTTGACCCCACAGGGTGAGATCTTACGTGAAGCCCCTGATCGTGGGAGATTATCAGTGGTCTTGTATGTCTTCCATTTTCTAATTATTGCTCCCACAGTTGATTTCTTCACACCAAGCTGCTTGCCTATTGCAGATTCAGTCTTCCCAGCCTGGTGCAGGTCTACAGTTTTGTTTTTTGTGTCCTTCCACAGCTCTTTGGTCTTCACCATAGTGGACTTTGGAGTGTGACTGTTTGAGGTTGTGGACAGGTGTCTTTTATACTGATAACAATGTCAAACAGGAGCCATTACTACAGGTAATGAGTGGAGGACAGAGGAGCCTCTTAAATAAGAAGTTACAGGTCTGTGAGAGCCAGAAATCTTGCTTGTTTGTACGTGACCAAATACTTATTTTCCACCATAATTTGCAAATAAATTCTTAAAAAATCAGACAATGTGATTTTCTGAATTTGTTTTCTCATTTTGTCTCTCATAGTTGAGGTCTACCTATGATGTCAATTACATGCCTCTTTCATCTTTTTAAGTGGGAGAACTTGCACAATTGGTGGCTGACTAAATACTTTTTTTCCCCACTGTATAAGAGATTACAGTCTCATCTCATTCACTTTTGTGGGATAAAACTGTAATGGCATGCTATGAAACAGACTGAGTGTGATCTAAACAGTGATGAGATCATATGAGTGTCATGGCCAAATAGCTGATTAACAGGCATCCCATGTGTCCGACAGCCACTGTTCTCTTGTTGAAGGTCTATCCAGAGGATAGGTCATCAATAAAAAAACAACTGGGCAACCTCTTTAATTTGAAGATTGTATTGTGCACAGACAGTATATACTGTATCTTCATGTGCATGATCTGCTACTCTGGGTGATACTACCTTGAGTGTCTGAGACACAGAGCAGGGTATGTACACAGTATGGCAGAGCACATAGCATTGAGCTGTGTAATGTACACAATGTACTGTGCATTGAAAGAAATTAATCAATTACAACCTCAGAACAACACACAATCATTCCATCATTTCTATTATTTAGTCATATGTGAAAAACTAAGTACACCTCATGAATCAAAAGCTTGTAAACCCACATTTAGCAGCAATAACTTAGTAAGTAATCATTTCCTGTACGACTTTATCAGTCTCTCACATTATTCTAGAGAAATGTCCAACTCTTCTTTACAATGTTTCCTCAGATCATTGAAATCTATGGGCTGCCTTACAGTTCCACCACAGCATTTCAATTGAGAGATGGAAGATTATCAACTGCCTTGAATGTTTTCCACTTGTGAATGATCAAATTGTTTGGCCTTATAATTCTTCCAACAGCAACAATTGCTTCTGTAAGATCATTGCTGCTATATTTCCTTCCTGGTATTCTGTTAACACAGCCCTGAATGATCCAGACCTCCAAAACTTGTACTTTTGTAGAGGTTTTCACACTTGCTGATGATCAACTAATCAAGGGCATATGATTAGCAGCACATGGCTGCTGCTTATCCATTTAACCTCTTCCCAACATCCACTGTAAAAAAAAAATTAAAAAAAATGTCCCCCTGGTGTCAGACTCAACCATCCCCGCACCTTTGTCATTGGAGGACAGCTCCCGTGCATTCGGATTGCGGGAGCTGCCCTGTTCCCTCGACAGCCAGGAGGCTACTGAAGGTTTGTAGGCTTGTAATTGCATTATAGCTATTGAGGCTGGTCTATGACCAGCCTCAATAGCTATGTAGCAAGTCTCCCATAGACTGCAATACAGTTGTATTGCAGTCTATGGGACCTGAAATTAGAAGATTTCAGGTTCAAGCCCACTAATAAAATATTTTTTAAAAAGTTTAAAAATAAATAATATAATAATAAATAAAAAAAATCAATAAAAAACCTAAAAATTAAAATCACCTCCCTTTCCTTAGATTTGAAATTGTTTTCCATAAAAGTTTGAATTAAAAGTGATCAAAACATCAGACATTCCACAATATGGTATTACTAAAATGTACATTTGGTCCCACAAAAAAAAAGATGCCTTATGCATCCCCATACACTGAAATATAAAATGTTTTTTGCAAAGTTTTGGATTTTTTTAAGAGGTTAAAAAGTAAAATAAACTATATAAATTTGGTATCCCCGGAATTGTACCAACCCATAGAATACAAGTGGCATGTCATTTTAGCTGCACAGTGAATGCCATAAAAGCAAAGCCCATAAGAATGTTACACAAACATAGTTTTTCTCCTATTCTACCCCATTCTGAATTTTTTTCCAGCTTTCCAGTACATTGTAAAAAATATTAAATGGTACCATTACAAAGTAAAATTTGTCCTGCAAACATTAAGCCATCATATGGCTCTGTGAACAAAAAAAACCTAAAATTTAAAATCTAAAAATGCCTGCAGAGGGAAGGGGTTAATTCCTGTGGAAGCAGAAAGGGTGTACTTAATTTTTCACAAACTTCATCTGCATTTTGGCCTAGCTTTTGTTAACTAATGACACAGTGTAATTTGTCATGTACTTTTGTTCATCTGAGGTTGTATCTAATTTTAAGATTTTGCATTTTTTCCCTTATGTCCTGATGTGTAAAACCATAGAATTCAAACACAGTGTACTTTCTTTTTCTCATGAATGAGGTTGCAAATCACTGGTTTTATTACCATTTTCAGAACACAGTTTATTTAATCACAGTAGTCACCAAGATGTTGTCATCATGATCTACTGTAGACCTAAAACTAAAAATGATTTTGATCATTAGAGTTTTACATGTAAATTACTGTATGAAGTGTTCTGTTTCTCCTTTTATTGTAAAAGTGCACTAATAATAGTAATAAAACATAATATATAACGTAATATACAGTAGTTTGTAAGGCTGATAAAAAAATATTGGTCCATTCACTTCAGCTTATTTTGATGCAGTGTTGATCCAGTGGAAACCAAAAGCCTGAATGAAGCAGAAGACAATATTCCTTATTTTAGGGGAAAAAATTCCTTCCCTTGGATCAATGACTTATTGCCAGTAATCTAATAACCATAATATTATTACACTCAAGAAATACACACAGGCCTCTTGAACTCTTTTAGTGAATGCACCAAGTTACAAAAGCAGAGAGTTTCATTGTTTCAGCACTCATACAGTAAAAAAAAAAAAAAAAAAAAAAAACAACAATTTGCATTTATGTAGAAATGTTCTTTCCTTTGGAAGTAGAAGATTCCCATTTCAAGAGTTACAATCCTGGTTCGATATACAGTAAATAAATCACAAGAAAGATTTCTGTTTTGGCCATCAATATTTTTATACATAGTTATTATGTTCCCCTCTGCCATTTAAACTAAATAACATTTATTCTTCATATGAGTACTGTAGTCCACACATTCTATTTATTAATCCCACTCAAATCCCACTCAAATTTTGCTATGTCTTTCTTGTTCACTGTTGCCCAAAACGGTGCACAGTATTTCATGAGCAGTCTGACTAGTGATTTGTAAAGTCGTTTAGCTATGTTCTCATCATGTGCATCTATGATATTTTTAATGCACCACATGATCATGCATTGTCAATAGCTTTCTGGCAACAGTTGTTACTTCTATAAATAATAACATTAACAAAAACAACAATAATTAATAATTATACTAGTTAATAGTAGTTAATAATTAAACAAAAAATCAGTAATAAAACTATCTATTGTAAACTTTCATGCTACTTAGAAAAACCTTAAAGTCTGTTGGTTAAGAGTTAACCATTTTATCCTAAAATTAATACATTGTATTTTGCAGTAGTGTCTAGAGAAATATAATGTTATCCAATTGCTGCAACATAGTTGTAACTAATGACACATGAATTGTAATGTCCTCTGGACTGGAGAAATGGAATGTGATGATTGCCACTTGTAATGTTAGCGACTTAAAAGGCCATCAATCTTAACTGTTATTTTTTTGTGAGGTGATAGAAGTATTATTACAAATTTTAATATTAAAATAAATATATAAAATTCTATGTAAGACTACTATCTGGTCCAGGGTAACAGATTATTCACAGGGGTGACTGACATTCACCATGTCCTGGCACTGTCAGGAATCCCCACCGCTCTCTTATCAGCTTAATGCTGATTGTTGCCATTATCCCGAGATTATGGAAAAGTACTCTTTTCCCAACAATATCATACCGGTTCCAAGAGATTTCACATATTCACCATATAGAACAATTTATAACCAAGCTTCAACCCAACTTGAGCAATAGGTATAAACTCTGGCAACCCTGGGTTGCATTCCAACATTCTCCTGAGTTTCGAACCTTACTGTACCTGCTGTGGCTCATTCCGACCTTATATTCACCCCTAAATACTATCTAGACATCTCAAAAAAAACCCTCAAAAGAAGTCCTCCCCCCTCCTCTTCCTCATCTTTTGTATTGGCACTCATTATTGACTTGCCCTCTACATCGTCTTTTGCGGATATCTATCTATGTGTGATACCCTACAGAACCTATCAAATACTTGCGAATGCTTGAATTCTGTTTCCCTCTCCTCCTTTTTCTCCTACACTTTTTTTTCTCCTACCTTCTGTTGCCCTCTATTATTTGATGCTATGAGCCTGCTGCAACAGGACTCTGTGCCTTAAATGTTACACCAACCTTGCTTTTTCTCTCCCTCATGTTGTTGTATCCTTCTTGTTCATATTTTTAAAACCATTAATGAAAGAGTATTGCAAAAAAAGTTACACTTATATTTTTAAATGTTACATTAGTAATACTGAAATTAAAAGAAAAGTGTAATCAACAATGTAAACTCGTTTAATAGAAACTATAACTTTAGATGCTAGAACATGTCCATCAGCCTAAAACATGCAAATCATACAGTATGCAATGTATTCACTTGTTTAAATGATTATTAAACTATATTTATTTCTAATATTATATGTACAGTTTAGGCCAGCTAAATTCACCTAAAAGGATGGACAACATCTCAAGTATAATGCTATACAAAGAAAAGACTTCTTATACAGATAAGGGGCAGTTGTTGGCAGTTTTACAAGCTAAGAAACAGAGATAAGAAAAATAAATCTAAGGCTAGATGCACATTTTCTCAGACCATTCAGGGATACCACCTCCCCTCTATTATAATGACAGACTCTTAAGTGCATCCTGTGGGGTGTTCTTATCAAGTATAGGTGCAGTCTTGAAAAAGAGAAGGCTCATGCATTTACAGGACCCTTCAGTGGGTCTCAGCTTTAGACTTTTTATCCACAATGGTACCTGGCAAAGTTGCCCATTATCTTCCCTCTTATATGTACTGGTCATAGAGCACCGTATGGCAGCCATCAGAGTCAACTTAGACATATGAGGCTTGTTTGTCAGAGGTTGGGAGTACAAATGCTCTACATGTGCAGATGTCTGAGCTTTCCCGATTTCATGCTGGGCCCAGCTTTAAAGAAACATTCCAGCATTTTTTTTAATTAATTCATTATGTACCTATTCCCCAGCTAGTATTAACTCAGCTAGTATTACCTTATTTAGTTATTCCCCATTTGAGTCATGCGATCTCAGGGTGACCCCCTGAGAATAACATGGCTTTCCTCTCTCAAGAGGGTCACCATCTCAGGCAACAGACATTTCTGTATAATTCAAACAGCATAGCTCTCAGTAGCTTGTTTCACACATTTTTTTAATGAATAAGAGCACAGTGCAGCCTCCCTGACTGTATATGTTTGGTCTTTTCGATTATTTTGGAAAATATGTTAAAAGAATAATTCCACTGTCCCCCGGCAGCAGTGATAGTACAATCCTCTAGATGTCTTTGTGATGATGTGCTGAGGCATTATGGGATTGATAGCACAGCACAGAAAAAGAGAAATAAAAATTTCAAGATGGAGTCTGAACAGGAGCTGAGAAGGAGCTATCTGTAGGGATATGATGGCAGTATACATGAAATAAGCCTGGAGAGTGGCAGTCAGGTGAGGGTTGCAGGGATGGAAAATGGTTTTGTCTTGAGTGCTTCTTTAAGAGTAACACCACTAAATTTAAAGTGTTAAATGTATCTGTTTCGCCTTGCTCTGTTATAACTCTTAAATCCAGTTTCTCTTTCCTTTGCCCTGCTAATGGTATTGCATACCATGGTATAAAACTTACCCCTCCTGGTCACCATTAACTTTTTCCTTCTTCTTGCCCATTTTACAACTAATCAGGAGTTTTGGAGGCATAGGGAATTCTCATGGTTTGGTAGAATTAACATTTTTAAAATGATATTGCTGCCTAGACTCATTTACCTTCTACATGCTATCCCCATGAACATCCCATCCTCCTTCTAGGCCAAGACCCAGCATAGCGTTAGTACTTTAATCTGGTCCCATGATACACCAGACCCTTCTCACCCTCCAGGCTACCATACACAACAGTCCTCTAGTGAACAACTCAGACCCACTCCTCCTAATTACCAAGATTCCATCCTCTCCACCAGGCACCTCCTTTCCTGGGTGGTGATAGAAAGATCCACCGCCGATTTACTAATGTAATTTCTGAAAGAACGTTGAAACCTCTCATTTCTTTGTTTTCTAATTGGGCACTGTCATGAGCAACCAATATGAATTTACTCAACTACATGCTTTTAGGAAGTAATGAAATGTCAAGCGGATTTACATTGTGCCCGCCCTTACACATTTTGAGCAATTCTGTATGCCTCCACAAAATATTCCCCATATCATATCCACGATTGCTAATCTCTTGCTGATTTCCAAAAAGTGGAAGACTTTTTCGTCTTACCAATTGTTCAAATGCTTCCACCTCTCCCATAGATCAGTGATTACAACAAACGCCCAAGATACAACCTAAAAGGTGTTATCCCAATGGTAGTGTCCCGGTCCAACTCCATACATGGTATCCGTCCATAGATGCTTCCACCCAGGGCCGTTTTAACACATTGGTGGACCCAGTGCAAAGGTTTCATAACTTTCCCCCCATCACCACCCGCTATTATTTTGTGTATGTGTTATATAAGAGTTTGGTGCAACTCTTTTGGTGCTGCGATCTTGACAACTGTAAATGTCTGGGTCACAGCGTTAATAACTTCCCGGTTATGTTATGTTCATAGGGGTATTACATAAGAATACCCCTCTGATTAGGCTCAGATGGGTATTACATTATCTCTCTATGCGACAATCAGAGAGAAAAAGTTTAATAGGCTCTCTGATTGATAGGAGAGGGGAGAACATGGACAGTCCTTGCTACCCCTCCCCCCTGGGGTCGCAAACAGGTTATGCACAGACAATGATTATTTATCATCGTCTCTGCAGTCTGCAGCTCTGCTCCTTTGCCCTCCTAACTCCTTCAGCAGCTCTAAGATGCTGCCTGAGGCTGGAGTGGGGAGGACAATTTAGAGCCCCATATCTCAGGATCCCTTAGGGCTATGAAGATGACCTTGGATTCATTTTAAAGATGAGTATATCAGCAGTTCTTAAGATAATGCATGAAGTAACAGGATTGGCCATTCCAGAGACACCTGAAGCTGTACTAATGTATATGTTTAATATGGCCTAATATTTGGAATAATATTTTATAAGTTTGAAGACCGGGTATTTTCAGACATAGGGATACCTCAGCTAGCTGAGCTTGAGCTATTTTGCAAAGAAGAATGGGCAAAAACCTCATTCTTTAGATGCGCAAAGCTGATAGAGACATACCCCAAAAGACTTATAGCTGTAATCGTAGCGAAAGGTGGCTCTACAAAGTATTGATATAGGGGGGCTAAATACTTTTACACATCACAATTTTCAGATTTTTATTTGATTAAAATTTTGAAAACCATGTATCATTTCAAGGGGTATGAATACTTTTGCAAGCCACTGTATTACAGGCTGCCTAGTGCAGCCTGCGCTCCTAGCTGTGATGGCAATAGATCACCACCTCCAGATATTATTTCACAGGCTGCCAATCCACCCCATGTTTGAATGAGAAGAAAAATCATTATTTTCCAATTTTCAAAGAATATATTTTTATGTTTACTTTGGCAATCCCTAGTCAATTATAAGTAGTCTAAAAATATGATTATTAACATATTGATGTTTCCAACCTCTAAACAAAGCGAAATCACCACAATATTCATGTATGAACAACTAATAAATAGTAATAGGGCTATCCTACTAACATAATAGTGAAAATAACAAGGGTGTATAGTATATGCATACGGATGGCAAAATATGTCGAATATGCTTTAAGTGTAGGGAGATATAAGATTATTTAAGAATACATTTCATATTAAATAGGACACAAGGTTTTAAAGAAGCACTCTGGTCAAAACACTTTTTTCCATCCCTGGACCCTCACCTGATTGTCTGTTACTCTCCAAACCTCTTTCATGTGTACTACCATTATATCTCTACAGTCTAGCTCCTCCTCAACTCCTGATCAGACACTATCTTGACTTTTATATTTCGCTTTGCTCTACTATCAGTTCCATGATGCCTTTCATGATTGCCAGTATCACATGTGCAGCTAGAGGGTTGTACTATGACTGCTGCTGGGAGATAGTGGAATTATCCTTCTTTTTACCTATTCTCCCAAACAGTTGAAGAGACCAAAAATATACAGATTGCACTGTGATCTCCTTCACTGCAGATCTTGTCCCTCGTGGACAGCCTGTGAGGTGCAATCCATGCTGCTTGAATCATACAGAAAGGTCTGTTGCCTTATGGGGACCACCTTGAAAGCAGGGCTGTGGAGTCGGTACGCCAAAGCCCCGACTCCGACTCCGACTCCGACTCCTCAATTTCCCCTGACTCCGACTCCAACTCCGACTCCACCAAAATAGGCACCGACTCCGACTCGGACTCCACGACTCCGACTCCACAGCCCTGGCACTGCTAAACCTTATAGGTTCACTCAGAACTCAGTCCCATTATTATATGAGGAATAGAACAGACCTTTACAGGACATTTCATCATTTTCAACATTTCATCATTTTCCCAAATTCTTATGAAAATATATTCAGCACATACTGCATTGTACTACTAACTGTACCAATTTATTATATATTTTGGGAGTCGGAGTCGGTCCATTTTATACCGACTCCGACTCCACCAAAATAGGCACCGACTCCGACTCCGACTCCACGACTCCGACTCCGACTCCACAGCCCTGCTTGAAAGAACAGAAAGCCATGTTATTCTCAAGGGGTCACCCTGAGATCACATGACCCACAAGAGAAGAAGACCCTGAATTTACATATATAAAGGAATAACTAAACAAGGTGATACTAGCTGAGTTATATATATTAGGGAAATAGGTAAATCATGAATTAATTTTAAAAAATTCCGTAGAGGTTCTTTAAGTTGATATATCCAATAGCCTCCTCTTTTACCTTCCCCTATGTAATTTGTTATTGATATTCTCTCCTCTCCGCCATTCTTTTTCCACTCCCCAGAATTGCTACATCTTTTTTCAGTGACACATAGGGCTTTATTTTTAGGTTGTTTTTATTTTTGCATGTTTTTTAATTTTTTTTATATCCAGGAAAATATAAACAAAAGAGGGAAAATGTGTCTGTTTTTTTTAATTTATTTAATAGCACAGAGTACTACTAAAAAACTTTTTAAGATAGTTTTTCCTCTCCACTACGGTAATTTTTATTTTGTATTGTGTTGTCGGGGGTGGGGCTAAAACCTGTAATAAAGGAATGTTATTGGTGTATTATTTTATTAATGTGTTAAATAATTTTACTTTAATTTTTTTGTTTTTACTTTTCTGTTCATTTATTTATTTATGTATTTACATTGTGCCCCCAAAAGGTCATGATAGATCTTTGGGAACATCTGATCATTTTTTTTTTTTTTTTTGTGGGAGAAGCTAATTTCCCCTGTAACTGGGGGTGATACATTTAGCCCCAGTTGCAGTAGGAATACAACCTCCTGCCCATAACTACATGATCTACCGGGATCAGCAGCTCTAACAGACTCTGATCCCGGCAGATCATGTACCGCTCCGTCCTTGCAGAACTAGACAATCATTCTCCGGATGTAAAAACCAAATGGGCAGTCCGGAAGTGGTTAATGTAGCTTTTAGTTATCCTATCTCTCAAATTAGGCACTCTACAAAAACAAAATTTGGGGGTTTTATGGTAAGGTGGCAATTTAATTGCAAGCAATATACCAATTTTTAGTTTCAATAATTTTTATTTGGGTTTCACAATAAATGTAAGACACAGTATTGACATACATTGCAATATAGAGTCTGATATACATTTGTCCAGGGTATGTTTTTTGAGTTGTACATCAATGAGACAAAAGATACCGATTGTATATGCGTTAAACAATAACAATAACAATAACATGTGGGCACATTCCTAGGGTTAGCGTGAGACACCTCAGAGACGATCTGTCATATGTTCTACCCCACTTCCGTTCCCAACACCGCCATGTCCACTGTGATGTATAAGAGCAGATGCCATATAACTCCGTGCCTTACATTATGCAACAAATCGAGAATTAATCCACGCGTCCCATACCTTTTCAAAGTTATGATATGTGTCATTTCCCAATGCAAGTACCCTCTCGTAGGTATAGGTATTGTTAATAGCTAGCAACAATGTGGAGTCAGACGGAGGGGTCACTCTGTACCAACATTAATTTGGCTATAGTCAAGATTTTACATAGGAGTTTTTTATGCTTGTTCCATTCCTCGGGAATTCCAATTAATAGGATGGCCAAAGGTGAGGTGTAGGGGAGGTGGAAATTAAATATTTCTGATAGCATGTCAAAAATCCTATTCCAATATCCACAAATTATGGGGCATTGTCCCAAAATATGGAGCAGGGTTCCTCTCCCTCCACACCCTCTCCAGCAATTCCCAGACATGGAAGGGTATATCATTTGTAAAGTGGATGGGGTTCGGTACCACCTTAAAATAATTTTCATATCTGTTTCTATGTGGGTACTACATTTTAAGGATGAGTGACTTAGTTTGATTGCTTGTTCCCACTCGTCCGAAGTAATGACTCTTCCCAAATCTCTCTCCCAACAACGGAATGGTGTAGATCTAGTAAAAGTCGCCACTGCATCCATTTTGTCATATAGAAACCGTAATCCCCTCATCTTAGTCGACAGCCAGGTGAATATCTTGCTACTGTGGGGTACTTTCGATATCGGGTTTTTAGAAATAAAGTGCCATATTTGAGAGTATTTAAGGAAGTCACCACTATGAATTCCAAATTTCTGTGTTAGATCTGTAAGTGATAAAAATTGCTTGGTATCGGACTGTAAGTGGGAGACCCATGAAGCAGCTTCCATGTGGTCACTGCTGCTTGCATGACTGGGGATGAGGACTCAGGCATAGGAATGCTCCAAAAGGGCGCCCACAGGGCATCCGCCAATTTTAAGGGATATATAAACGATTGCTCTATGTGCATCCATGGAACCGAGGTATCAGCTGATCGCCATCTAGCACATTGTGTAACTAAGGACGCTATGTAATAATTCCTTACCACTGGTACTCCCAAACCTCCCGCCTCTTTTTGTTTAAATAGGAAGCTTTTATTAACTCTGGGTCTCTTTCCATTCCATATGTATTTTGAGATCATCCTTTGCATGGTTTCGAAAAATGAAACCGGGACGGATATCGGCAGTGTGCGAAACAGGTACAGGAGTCTAGGCAATAATAAAATTTTGAAGGCTGCGACACGTCCCATCCAAGACACGTCTATTTTGGACATTCGCTCCATCTCATCCTGCAGTATTTTCAACATGGGTGTATAATTATTTCTAAATAGGGCCCCTGTGGAGGGTGTCACCTGTATCCCCAGATATTGAACGCCATCTTTCCTCCAGTCAAAGTCATATTGCAATTGTAAGGGTTGAAGCAAAGAGGGAGGAATATACAAAGGTAGGGCTTGTGACTTGGCCATATTTAATTTATAGAATGATAAGTGTCCAAAATTGGCAATAATCTCCATAAGTCGGGGAATAGATTCTTGTGGTTTGGACAAAGTAAGAATGATATCGTCTGCATAAAGTGATATCAGATGAGTTTTGTCCCGTATAGCAATGCCACCTATCTCTGGGTCCAGTCTAAGTGTCTGGGCCAGTGGTTCCATCGAGAGAACAAATATCAACGGCGAGAGGGGGCACCCCTGTCTAGTCCCGTTCGTTATTAAAAAGGGATCCGACACTACACCATTAGTAAATAGTCTTGCAGATGGCGCAGAGTACAACGCCTCAATTGCTCTTAAGATAGCTCCAGCGAACCCCATGCTCCTAAGAACCAAGAAGGCATACGACCAGCAAATGCGGTCAAACGCCTTCTCGGCATCTAATGCGAGAATCACTGCCTCCATCTTTTTAGAATTAATATGGTGTATAATATTCAAAATGCATCTAGTATTGTCATATGATTGCCTCCCCTTCACGAATCCCACTTGATCGTGATTTATTAGGCTCGGAAGACAAGCTGCCACTCTATTCGCTATAATTTTGGCGTAAATTTTTAAATCTGAGTTTAATAGGGATATTGGTCGAAAATTTTGGGGGCTGATGGCAGGCTTGCCCGGTTTAGGCAACGTCACCACCAGGGCCTCCTGATTTTCCCTCGGAATAGTGCCACCACAGCTGTCAAAAAGGACAGCAGCGGGTTTAGCAGGATCGGAGAAAACTTTTTGTAATATTCGTTAGTAAGGCCATCTGGGCCCGGGGATTTCCGAGGTGGCAGCGACTTGACCACTGACAGCAATTCTGCTGGTGAGATGGGCTCGTTTAAAGAGTCCAGCTGTATATCTGTGAGTGTGGGTAATTGAGTGTTTGCAAGAAAATTGGCAATGTCTTGTTTCGTTGGAGGTGTCACAGAGGAGTCCTCTCTAATATTGTATAAACCTTCATAAAAAGCTTTAAAGGCATTGGCGATGCCACTAGGATCATAGATTTTGCCATCTTTACTCTGAAAAAACGGGATTTTAGACCTTGCATGTTTTTGTTTAAGTTTGGACGCTAGAAGCCTACCCGCCTTGTTAGATTGAGAATAATAAGTCGCTTTTGCCCTTTTCAAGTTTTTCTCATATGTATGTAGTAGACAGGCTGTCAGTTGATGGCGTAGTGTCACCAACTTTGCTGCATTGGAGGGGGAAGGAGATTTTTTGTTACTGTTCTCTATAGATTTTATTTGGTGTAATAGTCGATCAATTTCTGCTAACCTAGTTTTCTTTTCTATGTGTCTCAGGTGAATAAACGTTCCTCTGATAAAAGCTTTATGGGAATTCCACAATATGTCATGGCTAGGGGCCGAGGGGCATTGGTCCGAAAGAATTCCTTCAAATAATTTTCCAAAATTGCTTTATATTTTGGCTGTGACATTAAGAATTCATTACACCCCCATATGTACGCTCTAGGGCATTCATATTTTTCTCTGAGAGTCAAGGTTATTGCTGCATGGTCTTACCATGTTATTTGTGAAATATCCGACTTTGCGGCAAGGGGAATACTAGCTTGTTCCATTAAAAATAGATCTATTCGTGAATAGCTATTGTGTGCAGTTGAATAGTAGGTGTAATCTTTTTCGCTATTATACAGGATACGCCATATATCAAATAAGTTATGGCGCCATATAGCCTGCGAAAATGAAGGATGACGTGTCGCTATGCCAGAAGTAGTGTCCGCCACTGGGTCCGGAGCCATGTTAAAGTCTCCCATTAAGACTAGGCATCCCTGCTTTCTTCGCTCCACTGCTCTCATGAGTCTCCCCAAGAAAGACACCTGTCTTCTGTTTGGGGCGTAAACCGAAACTAATGTGTATGTGACATTGTTAAGGATACACACCAATATGACAAATCGCCCTCCAGGGTCGGCATAAAGGGACACCTGTTGAAATGCCACTGAATCTCTGATTCCAATTAGTGTTCCCCTGCGCTTGGAGGAGCAATGAGCGTGAAATATATGTGGGTATGATGAATGCCTGATGCGAGTGGCATATACCTCCAAAAGATGTGTTTCCTGAACTGCAAGAATGTCACAGCCTTGAGCTCGGGCCTCCCGTCACAAATTGGCTCTCTTTTGAGGGGAGTTCAAGCCTCTGACATTCATTGACATAATTTTAAGTACCATACTTTACAGTTAATAATGCTTCAAAGATCTTACCACAACCACCCACATCAGAAGTTACCAGTAGCAGTCGGAAGCAGATTAGTCTCCGCCTTGTGTAGTCACGCCGCCCCATGTGCCAAAACCGAGGAGAAAACAAACTATGGAAACAATGAAACCAGTGGGTAAGCCACCTAAACAAAACAAAGAAAAGAAATGTGGTACAGCGGACCAGCGGCTGTTGTAATCCTGGGGGGATAAGTTCAGCAGTAGTGGACATACGAAATCCATTGTAAGGTGAGTCTCTAGCTGTGCAGCCCTTTTGGTGGATCAATCTTTACAATCTTTATATTTTTTTCCGAAAATAAACACAAAAATAGAAAAATCAGCTGACTCACATGGTTAATAATGCCTTTAGGGCATCAGCATCCAATCTTTCTGTTGCAATGATATTTCCTCGGAGGCGGAATTCATCATAATATAAGAACATATATAGAAAAAAGTCTAGCATCATAAAAATGGAAATTAAAACATATCTGTTAGGATTCAGATGCAAAGCCACAATAACAAGGTTGGTTAAGAAACGGCTTTAGGAGAGCAGCAGCAGAAATGGACTGACAACTGTGAGCAGTAGAATATACTATGTAAACGCAACACACTTCTGCAAGCCAAAACCAGCCCAGATGCCTTCACCAGAGCTCCTCGCAAGAAATGATGGACTTTAGCTGAATCTGGAGACCGGAATTGTCTCCAAAACAGAAAAGTGTACTACAAATAGATGCACTGCAGCAGAAACCAAACACCAAATGCACACACTTACAGGGACAGAGAACACAGAATGGTCGTAAAATCACAAGTCAAAACCAAATGGGAATGACAGAACTAAATCGCCAGGCAGAGAGGAATCCAAAAACGTAGCCAGAGGTCAGTATAGGAGTAACAATACAGAGTCAGGAGCAAACTAGCAGATAGCAAACTGAGCTAATAGTCCGCACATGAGTCAGGAGGGTGTGGCCTTTTATAGGCCTCCTCTGCTGCTAACTGGACCAAGCCAGGAAGCCTCTGGAACTGCAAAAGCTTTCCAGGTTGTCCAGGTAACGTTAAAGGTGCAGCAGGTTGCAGGCCTGTCCTTAATAGTATCGGACAGGCCCTGACGAAACTGGCAGCAGAGAGCAGGATCATTCTATTGAGAGTGGACAGACCATTTATAAAATTCTAAATAATAATCTTCCACTGGACGACAACCTTGGCGGAGGACAATCAGGTTTTCTTCAGCGACAGCTGTAAGATGAGTTTCATCATAGAGTAACCCCAGCGCTGTAAAAAAACAGTCCACAGAAAACAATTTTGGGGCTTGGGCATCTAGTAAAAACGCCCAGGAATGAGGGTCACCGTGTAGGAGCAAAATAATAATGGCCGCACGTTTCTGCTCATTTCCAGAAGAGTAAGGTCGAAGACAATAATACAGCTTGCAACTATCACAAAAAATAGCAAAAAAATTTCTGTCTTCAGAAAATCGATCAGGCAGATTTATCTTAAGCTCCTTGGGAACAGTGGAAGTAACAGGCTGATACAAAGATTTCTCCAGTTGTAGAATCCTCTCAGCAAAACCTTGGACTAGCTGGGTTATTCCTTGCATCTGGTCCATGAGTGTCTGAATTTGTTCCATATTTGTATATGATAATATTTGAGGTGGACTATTCTGTTAGGATTCAGATGCAAGGCCACAATAACAAGGTTGGTTAAGAACAGGCTTTAGGAGAGCAGCATCAGAAATGGGCTGACAACTGCGAGCAGTAGAATATGCTATCAAAACGCAACACACCTCTGTGAGCCAAGACCGGCCCCAGACGCCTTCACCAGAGCTCCTCGCAAGAAGAGATGGACTTTAGCTGAATCTGGAGACCAGAATCACCAAAACAGAAAAGTGCACTAAAAATAGATGCACTGCAGCAGAAACCAAACACAATATCCACACACTTACTCACAGAGACAGAGAATACAGAATGGTTGTCAAATCACAACTCAAAACCAAACGGGAATGCCGGAACCAAATTGCCAGACAGAGAGGAATCCAAAAACTTAGCCAGAGGTCAGTATAGGAGCAACAATACAAAGTAAGGAGCAAACTAAGGTAGCAAACTAGCAGATAGCAAACTGAGCTAATAGTCCGAACATGATACAGGAGGGCGTGGCCTTTTATAGGCCTCCTCTGCTGCTAACTGGACCAAGCCAGGAAGCCTCTGGAACTGCAAAAGCTTCCCAGGTTATCCAGGTAACGTTAAAGGTGCAGCAGCTGGATAGAGAATCCTGACAGTATCTTTTATTTCATCTTGAGGATGCCATAAAAATGTATACAAATATGGATAAACTTACGCGTTTCAAGGCTATTAGCCTCTTAGTCATAGCATGAAAACTAACCAAATAAACATCGCTATACAAAGTCCCCAAAATACAAGAAAAATCTGGTGACGAATTAAGTCAAAATGTCGGAACCCAATACATAGACAACACCCAGTTAACTTGTTAAATGTAAACATGTCCCAATAAACGGGTGCCATAACATTGACAAAACAAGACAATATTTGAATAAAACAAACACATATAAAAATTTATATACAGTTGTGCTAAAAAGTTTACATACCCCCGCAGATTTTTTGGTTTTTTGGCCTTTTTTCAGAGAATATGAATGAAAAACACCAAAACTTTTTCTCCTATCGTGTTTAGTGTTTGGTTGAAACCTTTTATTGCCAAACTTCTGTGTTTTCTCTTTTTAAATCATAATGACAACCAAAAACATCAAAATGACCCTGTTCAAAAGTTCATATACCCTGGTGATTTTGTCCTGATAACATGCCCAGAAGTTGACACAAAGGGGTTTGAATGGCCTATTTGCTTGTAATCAGTGTGTGCATAAAAGTTGAGTGAGATTCTGGGATCCAGACAGATTGTTGCATCTTTCCTTCAGGCACTGACGTTTCTGGAATGTGAGTCATGGGGAAAGCAAAATAATTGTCCATGAATCTATGGGAAAAGGTAGTTGAACTGTATAAAACAGGAAAGGGATAAAAACTTATATACAAGGAATTGATAATGCCAGTCAGCAGTGTTCAAACTGTGATTAACAAATGGAAACTCGGGGGCTCTGTAAAAACCAAACCACGGTCAGGTAGACCAACCAAAATTTCAGCCACAACTGCCTGGAAAATTGCTCAGGGTGCAAAGAAAAACCCACACATAACATGAGCGGAAATACAGGACTCTCTGAAAACTATTGGTGTGGCTGTTTCAAGATGCACAATAAGGAGGCACTTGAGGAAAAATGGGCTGCATGGTTGAGTTGCCAGAAAAAAGCCATTACTGTGCAAATGCCACAAAGTATCTCACCTTCAATATGCCAAACAGCACAGAGACAAGCCTCAAAACTTCTGGAACAAGGTGATTTGGAGTGATGAGACAAAAATCTAACTTTTTGGCCACAAACATTTGGAGAGGTGTCAACAAGGCCTATAATGAAAGGAAAACCATTCCTACTGTAAAGTACGGAGGTGGATCACTGATGATGTGGGGATGTGTGAGCTTCAAAGGCACAGGAAACTTGGTCAAAGTTGAAGGAAAGATGAATGCAGCATGTTATCAGCAAATACTGGAGGCAAATTTGCACTCATCACCCAGGAAGCTGTGCATGGGACGTACTTGTACGTTCCAACATGGCAAAGATCCAAAACACAAGGCCAAGTTGACCTGTCATTGGCTACAGCAGAAGAAAATGAAGGTTCTGGAGTGGCCATCTCAGTCTCCTGACCTCAATATCATTGAGCCACTCTGGGGAGATCTCAAACGTGCAGTACATGCAAGACAGCCCGGGAATTTACAGGAACTGGAGACTTTTTGACAAGAGGAATGGGCAGTTTTACCATCTGAGAAAATAAAAGCCTCATCCACAACTACCACAAAACACTTCAAGCTGTCATTGATGTTAGAGGGGGCAACACATGGTATTAAGAACTGGGCATGTGAACTTTTGAACAGGGACATTTAGATGTTTTTGGTTGTCATTATGATTTAAAAAGAGAAAATACAAAAGTTTGACAATACATGGTTTCAACCAACCACTAACCATGAGTGAAATAAAAGTTTTTGTGTTATTCATATTCTCTGAAAAAAAGCCAAAAAAAACAAAAAAATCTGCCGGGGTATGTAAACTTTTTAGCACAACTGTATCATATAAGTAAAAACATACATATAAGTATATAAATACACATGGAATTCTTATCTAATTAATATAACACTTTATATACAGTGCTGGCCAAAAGTATTGGCACCCCTGCAATTCTGTCAGATAATACTCAATTTCTTCCAGAAAATGATTGCAATCACAAATGCTTTGGTAATAATATCTTCATTTAATTTGTCGTCAATGGAAAACCACAAAAAGAATTGTCAAAAAGCCAAATTGGATATAATTCCACACCAAACATAAAAAAGGGGTGGACAAAAGTATTGGCACCCTTTGAAAAATCAGGTGATGCTTCTCTAATTTGTGTAATTAACAGTACCTGTTACTTACCTGTGGCACATAACAGGTGGTGGCAATAACTAAATCACACTTGCAGCCAGTTGAAATGGATTAAAGTTGACTCAACCATTGTCCTGTGTCCTTGTGTGTACCACATTGAGCATGGAGAAAAGAAAGAAGACCAAAGAACTGTCTGAGGACTTGAGAAGCAAAATTGTGAGGAAGCATGAGCAATCTCAAGGCTACAAGTCCATCTCCAAAGACCTGAATGTTCCTGTGTCTACTGTGCGCAGTGTCATCAAGAAGTTTAAAGCCCATGGCACTGTGGCTAACCTCCCTAGATGTGGACGGAAAAGAAAAATTGACGAGAGATTTCAACGAAAGATTGTGCGGATGGTGGCTAAAGAACCTCGACTAACATCCAAACAAGTTCTAGCTGCCCTGCAGTCCGAGGGTACAACAGTGTCAACCCGTACTATCCGTCGGCGTCTGAATGAAAAGGGACTCTATGGTAGGATACTCAGGAAGACCCCACTTCTGACACAGAGACATAAAAAAGCCAGGCTGGACTTTGCCAAAACTTACCTGAGAAAGCCAAAAACTTTTTGGAAGAATGTTCTCTGGTCAGATGAGACAAAAGTAGAGCTTTTTAGGAAAAGGCATCAACATAGAGTTTACAGGAAAAAAAAAGAGGCCTTCAAAGAAAAGAACACGGTCCCTACAGTCAAACATGGTGGAGGTTCTCTGATGTTTTGGGGTTGCTTTGCTGCCTCTGGCACTGCACTGCTTGACCGTGTGCATGGCATTATGAAGTCTGAAGACTACCAACAAATTTTGCAGCATAATGTAGGGCCCAGTGTGAGAAAGCTGGGTCTCCCTCAGAGGTCATGGGTCTTCCAGCAGGACAATGACCCAAAACACACTTCAAAAAGCACTAGAAAATGGTTTGAGAGAAAGCACTGGAGACTTCTAAAGTGGCCAGCAATGAGTCCAGACCTGAATCCCATAGAACACCTGTGGAGAGATCTCAAAATGGCAGTTTGGAGAAGGCACCCTTCAAATCTCAGGGACCTGGAGAAATTTGCCAAAGAAGAATGGTCTAAAATTCCAGCAGAGCATTGTAAGAAACTCATTGATGGTTACCGGAAGCGGTTGTTCGCAGTTATTTTGTCTAAAGGTTGTGCTACCAAGTATTAGGCTGAGGGTGCCAATACTTTTGTCCGGCCCATTTTTGGAGTTTTGTGTAAAATGATCAATGATTTGACTTTTTTTTTCATTATCTTTTGTGTTTTTTCATTGCAAGCAAAATAAATGAAGATATTATTACCAAAGCATTTGTGATTGCAATCATTTTCTGGAAGAAATTGAGTATTATCTGACAGAATTGCAGGGGTGCCAATACTTTTGGCCAGCACTGTATTACTTGATATTAAACATGGCAGAAAAAAAGAAAGAGGAAACAAAAATCACTTACCTTTGTAAAAAAGCATAGTGGAAACTGTGACAAAACCCAAGGTTTAGAGGAGCAGCAATATATGAAAAATCGACCAAAAAGGAAAAGATATGGTGTCCAATCCATAAATTCAAATGGCAAAAGTGACATATCTGTAATTGCAATGCAACATAAACAAACTATCCTAATGCTGGAAGTGAACATGATCACGTGCTTGAAGATTCAGTCATGTGACCTGTCAGAGTGCCAGCAAATACAAAAAAGCTGACCAATGCATATAAGAGACTCTAGACACTGGCACAACACCAAACATTGAGGAATCGGTCACATGATCTGCCAACATGCCAGCAAGTTCAAAAAAGCCGGCCAATGCATAAAACAGATCATAGACATTGAAACCTCACTGAACATCAAATATACAAAAGCAAAAATCAATAAATAAAAGATAGATCTGATCTCAAAATCATTCCCATAGGAAAACATGTTTTCAATTCAAATATCCAATAGGCTTCCCTTTTTAATACATTTCTGCATCAGTCTCCCCTGCGCAATGGTTTTACCAATGGTTCCACTGCCCGAAATTGAAAAGAACTCGTATTACCTGCATGGCTGGAGATAAAATATTTAGATGCCCCTGAAATGCTTACTTTGTTGATGTTGGTGCTGTCCGTTTTCAGGGATCATGTAGTGCACCCTACATAATACAAATTGTATATTATGTAATGCATAACATAAACCACTGAAGGGAAATTATTAAATATATATGTATATCCACTTGCAGTGCCATATTATCACATTAGATAATGCAATGTAATGAAGTCTTTGTGTTCTAATGTATACATGTATTCTCATACTGGGTGATTGTAACCATATAGTTTTAAGAAATATTATATCCTGTGAGACATTCTAAGTTGGGGGTAGCCATTAGCTGATGTCAAGGGTTATCTTTGTCTAGTGAGATGTTGTACAGGCCTTAGAGAGGCCCCAGAGATGATAAATATCTGTCTGAGCTCATGTGTAAGCCTTTGTTTAGGAATCATACTAATGTTTATAGGGATTGATGTTAAACTTCATCCAATAGGAAGTTAGAATGATGTCATAGATGGGGATTTTATTGAATAAAGGAGAGACAAGCCTTGGATGTCTCTGAGATTTTGATAACATCCTACTGCCGATTGTACATGTATCATTTTCTCCCACCTCGAGGTGAATAAAGACTTATACTTCTTGAAGGTTTGAGGTCTGAAGTGGTATTTCCTACAACACCACATATTTTGTAATTACAATTTATAAAATTCCTAATAGTGTATTTTTTTATTACTCTCTCCATTAATGAAACTATCAGATTTTTTTTTAAAAAAACCCTGTGTGTCCAACTAAGTAGGTTTGTGTTCAGACATATGATCTACAAAAACGCTTGGAGAGAGGGCAGAACTCAAGGATTTTCAACGTTTAGCAATAAACTGACAGCCTTGTGAAACATTAGCAAGGATATTGTCCTGATATAGTATAGGCAGATTTCTCCCTGGAAATGTTGGTCACTTCAGTATGTTCTCTGCTGAAGGGAGTAATAAATGATGTTCCCTTAAACACAGGTTTAGCAATACGTTTCTCATGAAGAAGAGGAAACAAGTTTTTTGGCTCTGTTTAATGACCATTTCGGCTAACCACAGTTTCCAATATGCTTTTTAACAAAAGGTAAGTGATTTTTGTTTCCTCTTTTTTTTCCTGCCATGTCTTAATATCAAGTAATATATAAGGTGATGTATTAATTGGATAAGGATTCCATGTGTATTTATATACTTATATGTATGTATATATTCTGTGCTGTAAGTACAAAACCTTCTCAATGAAAGTCATACAGCAGTCTTTGAGTAAGTTCTGACTTCCAGAGTTCCAGGATATGGGGTATGCACAGGAGAAATCTTGGAAATGGTGACTGGAAAGCAAAGAAGGTCAAAATGGGAGTTAGCAGTAAAAAGGGAAGTGTAGACATACAAAGCAAAAACAGTAACAAATACAGTGACAAAAACCAGTAGGTGGGAATACTACTTAAAAAATCATTTCAATCTAGCTCTGACAGTGAATCAGTGGTGCCTTAATAAATGTTATTGGAGAGTGCCCTATTGTCTAGTTTTTAGTGTCTAGATTTAAGTTTTCTGTTCTGTTTCTGCTTTAGTGTAGTAACCCCTTTGGTAATCTTTTACTGTTGCATTAATTGTTATTGACTAGGATTTTCTGATCATTCACTGTTGCTACTTTGTAATCTATGTCTCAGATCCAAGTATGCCACTTCTCTTGAGATGCACTATTCACAAAATTCCAGTATTTTCAGACACAATAGCTCCATGTTCTTAGCAAGCTAAATTCAACTGAAAAGATCCATGTTAAAGGGTATAATGAAGATGGTGTTGCAAATCCAGGAATTTATTAGTTGGTAACTTTACTATGAAACAGAGAAAGAGGTGAATAACATAGTATTATCCATAGGTGGAAAACTCAACCAGGTAAACGATTTTGCCTGAGCAACCTTGTCTCTGACAACAGAAACATGACAAGCTTAATCACTTCAGTACCAGGCCAATTTCTGGTCCAGGACCAGATACATTTTTTTTTTTTTTTTTGCATGTGCGGTTTTGAGGGCTGTAACATTTTAATGATATGTGTTATTCAACTAATTTCTGTGTCTTTTTTCGATGACACATAGGGCTCTATTTTTATGTTTGTTTTTATTTTTGCATGTGTTTTCATTTTTTTATATCCGGGAAAATATAAACAAAAGAAGAGGTAATACGTGTCCGTTTTTCACTTTTTATTTTTTTTTTTTATTTAATAACACAAAGCGCTACGAAAAAACTTTATAAAATAGTTTTTCCTATCTACGGTAATTTTTTATTTTGTATGGTGTCATCAGGGTTGGGGCTATAACCTTTAATTATTATTATTATTATTATTAATTATTTTATTTACATTTTTTTTACTTTTCTATTATTTTTTTTTTACATTGTGTCCCCATAAGGTCATAATAGACCTTTGGGGACATCTGATTACTTTTTTTTTTTTGTGGGGGAGGCTGATTTCCCTCGTTACTGGGGGTGGTACATTTAGCCCCAGTTGCAGGAGGAATACAGCCTCCTGCCCGTTACTATATAGCTTATAGGGCTGATATGGGTCCTGTAGGACGCAGCAGCTCTAATAGACACTGATCCTGGCGGATCACATGACCGCCGGGTTAGAGGGGAGCCACAAGATGGCGGCGCCCATAGCGCTGTATACAGCGCTGATTGAGCGCTGCATACACATCAATCGGGAAGGCAGGGAAGGTAATAAGCGGTTAATTTTCCTTACTGTAATTAATAAATATAAATATATGTTTCACAGTTGTTCATTTTAGAACAACTGCAGAACAACTCATAATGATTAGGCTATTGTGTTTTGAAACTATTCACTTATTATAAATGCAATGAATATAATTGTGTGAACGTAACTGATTTTATATTTTCCTTCAGTAATGAGAAGATCATTTATTTTCACTTTATGCATATTACTAAGTGTATTTGTCTTTTAAACAGTCCATTATTAAATAGAAAGCACTTACAATTTTTGAGATTAAATGCTGTATAGCTCCATATTCAACAAATTGTATTTATGAATTGCAAACTTATTAAATAAAAAATAGAGGTATGAATTATCACCACTGCAATGTACAGTAAAGCTATTACTGTGGCTAAACATACAGGTATATTAATCCTGAACACAGACTATTGGAAGATGAGAATAAGGCCTCTTGCAGATGACTGTGGCCTAGATCTGTGTGCTATCCGTGTTTTTCCCAGATAGCACACTGACCAATTCATTTCTATGGGCCCGAACACATGACTGTGAATTACACAGTCCAGGTCTCAAAATATAGAACAGGTCCTATTCCTGTCCTATTTTGCGCCCTGCTTCCATGGCTCCTATTCATTTAATGAAAGGGGCCATGGAAGCACAGCTGGTGCATGGGCGGCATACGTGTCCCCTGTGCGCCGCCCATGCCTTTACTTCACGGCCCACTAGAAGCACACAGTCGTCTGCAACCGACCTTATTCTTTTATTCAGAGTCAAAAATGCCACCAAGTACACCAGGAAACATTTTGGTACTGAGTAAATAGTGTCTGGCATATTATTTATTTAATTTGTTCTATTTTTTTTAGTGTTCACATATACTACATTGCACAGACTGTCATCATTCACATCAATGGGGTTCTCAACCAGAGTACCTGAAGAAAACCCACACAGAGGGTTCATTGCACATTGCAAGCCACTCATAAGCCTCAAGAATAAGAAGGCTAGATTGGACTTTGCTAAAAACTTCTAAAAAAATCCAGCACAGTTCTGGAAGAACATTCTTTGGACAGATGAAACCAAGATCAACCTCTACCAGAATGATGGAAAGAAAAAAGTATGGTGAAGGCATGGTACAGCTCATGATCCAGAGCATACCACATCATCTGTAAAACACGGCGGAGGCAGTGTGATGGTTTGGGCATACATGGCTTCCAGTGGCACTGGGTCACTAGTGTTTATTGATGATGTGACACAGGACAGAAGCATCCAGATGAACTCTGAGGTATTCAGAGACATACAGTGTGCTCAAATCCAGCCAAATACAGCCAAACTGATTGGTCGGCATTTCATAATACAGATGGACAATGACCCAAAACATAAAGCCAAAGCAACCTTTAATATTCTTGAATGGCCAAGTTATTCATCTGATCTCAACCCAAATGAGCATGCATTTCACTTGTTAAAGACTAAACTTCAGACAGAAAGGCCCACAAACAGCTGAAAATCGCTGGCAGAGCATTAAAAAGGAGAAAACACAGCAGTGTCTGGTGATGTCCATGAGTTCAAGACTTCAGGCAGTCATTGCCAACAAAGGGTTTTCAACCAAGTATTAGAAATTAACATTTTATTTACAATTATTTAATTTGTCCAATTACTTTTGAGCCCGGGAAATGAAGGGATTGTGTGTAATAATTTCAACTGTGTGTCTGAACTTCAACTGCATCTGAATTGTTTTGTTCAAAATTCATTGTGGTAATGTACAGAACCAAAATTAGAAAAATGATGTCTCTGTCCAAATATTTATGGACCTAACTGTTTATTGGGCTTTTCATAAATTAATATTGGATAACCTGTAACATCTGGATATAGCTTTTTTGGCAAAACTCCCCAAAACAAACACTGCAATAAACCTATGGCTTCCTGCTCTACCAGTAAACCTATATTCAGAAAACAGCAAAACGGCCTGGAAGAATGTCCATTTTTCACGCCCATTTTGCACCCAAGGAGTGGCTGTTTTCACGGATACCTCATACATTACAGTGTATTGAGGGATCCGTGAAAACTGCTAAAAATAGAACATGACCTATATTTTGAAGTATTGGTCAAAATATTGGTCATGTGAATAGCCTCCATTCACAGACATTGAAAGTAATGTAGCTGTGTGATGGGTGTTAAAAAAAACAGCCTTCACATGGCAGTTTACAAAGTTCATGTGAATGTAGTCTAACAGAATCATTGTACGAATTTTAAATAATTATAATTAATGTATTTTATTGCATGAAATAAGTATTTGATCACCTACCAACCTATTCTATTGTATTAAATACTTATTTCATGCAATAAAATGCTAAATAATTATTTAAAAATCATACAATGTGATTTTATGGATTTTATTTTTAGACTCTGTCTCTTCTATGATAAAAATCACAGACATCTCCATTCTTTGTAGGGTGGAGAAACTTGCAAAATCGCCAGTGTATCAAATACTTATTTTCCCCAATGTAGATACATATAGATACATCTTTATCTCTCTCTCTCTCTCTCTCTCTCTCTCTCTCTCTCTCTCTCTATATATATATATATATATATATACTGTATATATATATATACTAAGTGATGTAGATGTCACTGAATATATGGTAATAAACACAAGTCTCTATCTATCTATCTATCTATCTATCTATCTATCTATCTATCTATCTATCCATCTATCTATCTATATATAGAATTCCAAAATATCTTACGTTCTCACTAATGAGAATATTTTCTTGACATATAAGATCATATATAACCTAATTTTGTTTTCTGTTTAAGCACTATTAAAATTGTCAAGCTTACACTGACATTACCCTCATTTGTTTTTGACACATGTCAAATTTATCATACCAGGAAAAAAAAACTACAAATGACGAGCACACTAAGGAATAGATTGGAAATACAAAATTGCACTGCAGAATGTTAACACTACCGGATTTGTCAAAAGTATAGTTTATGTGATCTGTAACAGATCATGGGGTTTCTCCACAATCTGTCACTTACCTCCCACTTACTGCATCTGTAAATGTCATCCCAAGGGAAGTGCTGGTGAAATGTAAAATAAATTGCAAATGTTAAAATAAATTAGATTATTTCAAAAACAAAATAGAAGCATACTATTATGAACTACACTGAAGCCAAATACTATTGTCACAAACTGTTAGTTAACAGTCTAGTGTAGTATATAGGTTAAATGTATTTACACAATAATTTTAAAATTAATAGGAAACTTTTAAAGTACCCACATCTCCTTCTCCCCTTACTACCTCCCTAGCTGGGATTCTAACTGTCTGCTCCCCTATATCAACCTCTGCTACCGCACTGTAGATCAGTGCAATTTAATTATCACCCCTCATCCTTTTCTTTTGTAAACCCAATTTAGTTCTTTATACATTTTGTACTTTCATTTATTTGTCTTGTTTAACATTAGCTGTCTTGCATTAAGATTGTGTCATGGAAAGTCAAAGGTCTCAATTCTCCTACTAAGCGCTCTCAGATGAATCATGCAGTGAAAATGATGAACTCTTTGGTCATCTTACTTCAGGAGACTCACTTTCTGTAAGTTAAGATTCCCAACTTACCCAAGTCCCCTTTCTCATCCTGGTGCAATCTTGCCATAGTAAGAGTAAAAGAAATGGTATTAGTATTGCCTTTAAGTCAGACACACCATTCATTCTCTCCTCACAACTGAGTGACATGGAATGATACCGTTGGGGGTTGACTTTAATGTTGTCTTACAGCCGTTACTTGACTCCTCCACCGGTACATCTTCCCTAAGTTTTGCGGCCTTAAGTAAACTTTCAAAATGCCTATCCTCCTTACAATTTTTAGAGTCATGGAGATCCTTCCATTCAACTTCTAGAGATTATTTGTTTTACTCTAATCCACATAACTCACACCAACACCTAGACCATATCTTCATTACCCACCGTTACTTAGTATTTTCATCAATGCCTACTATAGGTCACATCACCATCTCAGACCATGCACCTGTCACACTAAATTTTGCAATAACCTTATTTCCCCAATAACCTTATTTTTCCATATGATGTAGACTTACCTTCCCCCCCCCCCCCACCCCCCGATCTCCTCCTTATTATCACAAACCCTGTAACTGCCCCTCCCCATGTAGCAGAGCTATTACACAATTTTGGTTCTCTCTCAAATTTAAAAATCAATTCCTTTAAATCTGAAGCCCTATGTGTCTCCTGCCTGACAAGACTAAAGACTTCCCTCAACAAGATCTTCCCTTTCCGCTCAGACTCCATCAGATACCTGGGCTTAACCCATACACCTTTCCCAGACCGCTGGTATAATTATAATCATGTCCCTCTATTATCACAAATTGAGACTCTTATTATCTCCTGGCGTATGCTATATATTTCGTGGATAGGTAGATCCAATCTCTTGGAAATGTTAATTCTCTCAAAAATCCTTTATCTTTTCCAAACCCTCCCTATACCGCTCCCTATGTCTTTTTTTGTCTCTCTGAAAAAACTCTTTTCAAAATACATCTGGCAAAATTTTTGCCCAGAACTTTTTCCCAGACATTAGCTTTACCCAGGAAGTCCGGAGCCATAGGTCTCCTAGGCATTGAAACTTACTACCATGCAAAAATTGCTAATGTAAAAAAAGTCAAAAACCCCCTGACTTCAGCAATTTATAATTCCTGGCCATGGGTTAAATGTCATGTATCTCTCTCCCTAGGCCCATCCCTAATTACAGTATTTCTATTCAGGATTTCATACTATCCAAAGCAACATCCCCTGATTCTCACATAGCTCTCCCAACAGTCACCAAAAATCTTCCTTACAATGCAATACTAATAGATTTAGCTTTCCCCTCCTATTCTGAACTCACCAGTGAGCGCTGAAGTCAGAATCAACAGAACAGCTGGTAATATGGCTGGAGAAGCTTTTTCTCCAGAGGCACCCACCTAAAAAACCTCTCTGTTTATTCTATGCCAATTTGTTAGTAGAATGAGGGACACCCCCTCCCGCTTTCATAAGGTTTGGGAGTCTGAACTTCAGATTGTTCTGTCCCAAGAAGATATTACCTCTCTATTTAGGCGCTCTTTAGGCCCTTCCAGATGCGTGCAATTCCCGGAGTTAACATATAAGTTGACTACCAGATGGTATAGAACTCCAACATTGTTACATAAGTACACTCCTGAAGCCTCTCCCCTATGCTGGTGCTGCCATAAACACACTTGTGCATACCTCCATATCTGGTGGGCGTGTGAGACAATTAAAGCCTACTGGTCTCAGGTCCAGCACATTTTCAACCAGACCTGTGGCCATACCATAAGCCTTAAACCAGCCCTTATTTTTCTCAATCTCTGGCCTACATTCCCTATTAGAGTCACCAAATGCTTATGGCTTCAGTTAATCTCAGTAGCGAAAGCCCTTATTCCCCTACACTGGACTCAGAATTTCCCCCTCAGATCCCCCATTTACTCAGGAAAATATTCCAAGTGGCTCGACTAGTGGAACTTTCCCATCTGATACTTGTAAAACCAATAAATAGATATTTACATAGTTAAATTGAAAAAATACATATGTCCATCAAGTTCAATCATGGCATGGGAAATGTCATGACATTCTATACATTTCCATAACCATCAATGGTATTATGCTCTAAAAAGGCATCTAATCTTTTTTTGTAACTGTCATGTATGACTGCTGTGACCAGCTCCTGGGGTAGGCTATTCCACAGATTCACAGTCCTTACAGTGAAGAAATCTTGTCGGTTCTTGAGATTAAACCTAGCCTGACTGTAGCATGGTTCTCCTGCAGCTAAGTAAGGCTGGGTTCACATGTTCATATTAATTTGTAGTTACAAATTCCATTGCAGTACCACATGTGCAATATTTGAACCCAGCATAAAGCTGGAAATAACAGCTTATAGCTGTAATTGGCTGCTTTACATAATGTGGTCTGGACTTACTACAATTAATTGACCCACCTCATATACAGTGGGGGGGGAAAAAGTATTTAGTCAGCCATCAATTGTGCTCCCACTTAAAAAGATGAGAGAGGCCTGTAACTGACATCATAGGTAGACCTCAACTATTAGAGACAAAATGAGAAAACAAATCCAGAAAATCACATTGTCTGATTTTTAAGGAATTTATTTTCAAATTATGGTGGTCCCAGGTTTATTGAAGTCATTCAAACATAGGTGAATGACCACAAGTAACCTTTCTTATTGTAGGGACTCTTTTGTGCCAATGTTATTAGTATTAATAGTTGTGGCGCATTTCTTATCCATGCTATTGGGGGTAGTATTTAAGCACCTAAGAATCTCTGCACTAGGAATCAGGAGTCATTCACCTACTTTTGAATAACTGGAAGTAGCCCCAGATCAAATGAAGGAGATAGACACTCTAGGCATGGGGGAGGGCGGGGGGGGGGGAGGAATGTCAGATGAGCATCGTCTTCTTTGGACCTGTCCTAGTCCAGTTCTGTTTTTTCCACTCAAGATTTTTTTCCAATCAAAGCATCAAAGAATGTGACGTCTTTTAGTGTTCAGCACAGTAAATGATAAGAATTGGTCATTCATTGTTTTTGTAGTCACTGATCACATTTGTGCCACTATGAGGATGGACCCTGTGATTTTTATGTGCTCCAATGCAAAACACTGAACTCTAAGCCACTATGAGCCAAATTATTGGTGTGGATGTAGTTGCAGTTGTAAATGTGTGAAAGAACAAATATCTCAAGATCACAATATGAAATGTATCGTATGCAGATATATTCATTCTGCAGTCTACAAAGTCAATCTCCAAAATTACACTGAACAGTTTTCAGTGATAGGCGTTTATATACATTCTATATAAAGTCAATGGCCCAGATTTACTCATACTGTCTAAAAGCTAGACAGTGCAAACTCAGACTAGACGATATTACGCTAGGTTCACATTAGTGTTTGGTTATTCTATCCGCTTAAAAGCGGACCCCATAGACTATAATGGGGTCTTCCGGGTTTCCGCCTGAATGCAGGGCCGGAGTCCCTGAACGCTAGTGTGAACCAACCCTTAAACTGTAGAAGATTTATCAAAGTGTCTGATGCTGTTTGATAAGTCTGGTGTATTCTTAAACTGTTTAGTCTAAGTTTACAGCTTCTATTAGTTGGCTTAATAGTTCTTGGTGCATTTGTGGCGCATTTTTGTCACATAGAGGCGCAAGTTAGGTCATGCCCATTTCCCAATAGACCACACCCCCTTTTCAGTCAAGTCAGAAAAGTTTCTAAAAAGTGTCTAAAACACTTGATAAATGTAGTACACAGCATGCTGGACATTTTTTGGTACAAAATACGCCAGAATTCTGGCGCATTTTGCATAACAAATCACCATCAACACCTTTGATAAATTTACTCTTATTTTCTATTGATTCAGCTAGTGCCAATAAACCAAAGCTGAGTATTACCATAGTGTTCTTTACAGATTAGGCCAAAATGCTACATCTAGGTCATTTTTTAGAGATTTAAAACATGGATCCATTAAAATAAAGAACACGAGTAAGATCACATAGTTTTAAAAAAGTAAAATATAGTATTTTAACTTTATTTTTTCATATTTACATACTGTAATCAAGTTGCAAAATAAATCATTAGTTTACCCGTGATAATAAAATAATTTTACTTTAAAAAATGCTTTTTCCCCCCAAAGACTTAATTTTAAAATATAATTTAGCTTTGGAATAAATGAATAAAATGGCATTTTTAAAATTTGTGCTAATCTAACAACAAATTTACATTTGATTAAGTAAAGTTTCTTAGTCAAACCATGCTGTAGAATAATGAATTGTGACAAAGTATGCAGCAACTTTTCTACTTACAGCAGTATCTACAAAACTAAATGTCAATGATAGTATTATATTTGAATAGCATTGTGACATCTACAGTTTATAAAGTATGGTGCAATGCTCTACATACAATAGATTTTGGTTATTTATATTACTCTATACCAGTGAAGTATAGGCTGTATTTATCGTACTGTAGGTATGACCTATATAAGTTGTATATATTTGTTTACCAAAGAGTGTACACAAAATGCGCTGTGTGTCATGGGGAGTTGAGTAGCTACAATGCCTTGGTCATGGTATTTACATGTTGATACAGAGCTAGGGAGGCAACCTGGATGTTTGCCCAGGGTGAAGTAAAGACTATGGAGGGATTTTATTAAAGGGGTTGTCAGGGCTAATTTTTTTTTCATGGTGTATTCTGTATAGCGTCCCAGCACCTTAACTGCAGCTCAACTCCCACTGACTTAAATGGGAGCTGAGCTGCAATGAAGGCACCAAGCTGCTGAACAACAGACAAAGTCTTCTGCTTCCTGCCCCATATCGTGTACAGGACGGGTGCCAGAAACGTCTCCATACAGATGATCGGTTATGGAGTCGGGTGTCGGCTCCCTATCAATCATATATTTATCTTGAGGATAGGCCATAAAAAATTTAGCCCCCTTTAGCTTGAGATACACCGGAATTATTAAGACGCTCCAGCCTCATCTTAGGAAGTCACATGTAGTGGAATTATTAACATCTGTACTCCTCTTTGTATACATCATACTTTCATTGTAGCGGTGATCACATCCATTATGTTAAACTCCAGCTGGGTCTACAACCAGTCAGAGCTCTGAGATGTCTCAGAGTTTGAGTGCTACCTTGCATTTTGACTTCTCAGGCACCTGCCATTATATTGTTTTAAGCTTGTTCTGGCTACTTATCTGGTTTTCTGTTGTATATCTGGTTACTGATTTTGTCTTGCTTTCCTGGTTATCCAGTTAATTGTTGATTTGGCTTGACCTTGGCTTGGATTCTGTTATTCTTCTGTTGTCAATTTGAATACTCCTGTTCTAGGTTAGATGGTCTTTAGTATGCAAGTACATTGTTTTCGTTGCTGCCTTTGATGTGCACGTGCCTGCAACACACTGGCAATTGCTTAAACAGCAATTCCATAATTTGGGAATCGTTCAACCAGCAACTCAATTACATGTTTCCGGTGAAGGGATTAGTATTTTGTCCTCACACTTTGTATGCCTGGACTTGTAAAAACATTCTGCATCACTTGTTGTGCATATCATTCCTATATGAGGTGCCCTTAACCAGTTACAGTGCTGGCCAAAAGTATTGGCACCCCTGCAATTCTGTCAGATAATACTAAATTTCTTCCAGAAAATGATTGCAATCACAAATGCTTTGGTAATAATATCTTCATTTATTTTGCTTGCAATGAAAAAACACAAAAGAGAATGAAAAAAAAAGTCAAATCATTGATCATTTTACACAAAACTCCAAAAATGGGCCGGACAAAAGTATTGACACCCTCAGTCTAATACTTGGTAGCACAACCTTTAGACAAAATAACTGCGAACAACCGCTTCCAGTAACCATCATTGAGTTTCTTACAATGCTCTGCTGGAATTTTAGACCATTCTTCTTTGGCAAATTTCTCCAGGTCCCTGAGATTTGAAGGGTGCCTTCTACAAACTGCCATTTTGAGATCTCTCCACAGGTGTTCTATGGGATTCAGGTCTGGACTCATTGCTGGCCACTTTAGAAGTCTCCAGTGCTTTCTCTCAAACCATTTTCTAGTGCTTTTTGAAGTGTGTTTTGGGTCATTGTCCTGCTGGAAGACCCATGACCTCTGAGGGAGACCCAGCTTTCTCACACTGGGCCCTACATTATGCTGCAAAATTTGTTGGTAGTCTTCAGACTTCATAATGCCATGCACACGGTCAAGCAGTCCAGTGCCAGAGGCAGCAAAGCAACCCCAAAACATCAGAGAACCTCCGCCATGTTTGACTGTAGGGACCGTGTTCTTTTCTTTGAAGGCCTCTTTTTTTTTTCCTGTAAACTCTATGTTGATGCCTTTTCCCAAAAAGCTCTACTTTTGTCTCATCTGACCAGAGAACATTCTTCCAAAAAGTTTTTGGCTTTCTCAGGTAAGTTTTGGCAAACTCCAGCCTGGCTTTTTTATGTCTCTGGGTCAGAAGTGGGGTCTTTCTGGGTATCCTACCATAGAGTCCTTTTTCATTCAGACGCCGACGGATAATACGGGTTGACACTGTTGTACCCTCGGACTGCAGGGCAGCTAGAACTTGTTTGGATGTTAGTCGAGGTTCTTTAGCCACCATCCGCACAATCTTTCGTTGAAATCTCTCGTCAATTTTTCTTTTCTGTCCACATCTAGGGAGGTTAGCCACAGTGCCATGGGGTTTAAACTTCTTGATGACACTGCGCACAGTAGACACAGGAACATTCAGGTCTTTGGAGATGGACTTGCAGCCTTGAGATTGCTCATGCTTCCTCACAATTTTGCTTCTCAAGTCCTCAGACAGTTCTTTGGTCTTCTTTCTTTTCTCCATGCTCAATGTGGTACACACAAGGACACAGGACAGAGGTTGAGTCAACTTTAATCCATTTCAACTGGCTGCAAGTGTGATTTAGTTATTGCCACCACCTGTTATGTGCCACAGGTAAGTAACAGGTGCTGTTAATTACACAAATTAGAGAAGCATCACCTGATTTTTCAAAGGGTGCCAATACTTTTGTCCACCCCCTTTTTTATGTTTGGTGTGGAATTATATCCAATTTGGCTTTTTGACAATTCTTTTTGTGGTTTTCCATTGACGACAAATTAAATGAAGATATTATTACCAAAGCATTTGTGATTGCAATCATTTTCTGGAAGAAAATGAGTATTATCTGACAGAATTGCAGGGGTGCCAATACTTTTGGCCAGCACTGTATGGTATATTCCCAAATTAAGTCTTATCACTTGATTTGGTGGCATGTAATTAGCCAGCCCTGGTCACAGATAGAAGGCTCCCAAAAGGGGATTGGGTTAGAATGCCTACAAAATTGGTCTCTGGCAGGACCCCATTTGTCAGTTACGAGGAGATACAACCAAACTTGTAGTGTATTCACTTTCTTCAGTGATCTCTACACCCAGGCTTAAAAATAGGTCTGTTTCTTTATGTTATTCTCTTTTATTTTCATACTGCTTGCCTGTGTGCCATTCTTATTTTTTACATCTTCTTCTCATATAACTGGAAACACTGTTTTTGTTTTTGTGTTTTTTTTATTTTCCCCAAAATTACAAAGGGGGAAAATACTGTGGTGCCAGAGGGTGCAGGTGTGAGTGGTCTGTGTATATTTGTGTCGTGTCTACTGTTAGTGTGCAGATGGTGGCAGCTATTTGTGTGGATGTGCAAATGTGGGGGTTGCTTCACTCCTTTGTAGCCTAGTGTGAAAGGTGATTGTGGAAGTGGAGTTCCCGTTTTAAGGTCACACCAGAATCACATATGCTTATGTGGCTGAAGGGTTGTACAGAACCCTGATATGATACTATAGGGAAGACGATCTTGCCTGTAAGTGCTTACAATCCACAAGTATTGAAATCTTTGCTAACCAGTGGAACAAATTAAAATGGGATGAGTTAAAGTAAATCTGATGAGCTGAAGTGTCCCTTCCCCCAGCCCACCTTCATCCCCATTTTTCTCCACGCACTTCAGGCTAAGGCCCCATGAGGTGAGCAGCAGTCAAAAAGCACGCAGACGCATCACTTTTTTTTTTGGCATCACTTTTCACAGAAAGGCGCAGAGTTTTCCTCTGCAGACTTTCTGTCTCTATTATACCTATACGGAAAATGCCAGCGTTGCCGTAAGTATAACTGACATGCTGCCATTTACAAAAATGCAACGGTTTTTGAAATCACTGCATTTTCCTCTATGGATATTTTTCTGCAAGCTGTGGATTAGCCAGAAACCCATCCACTTTGCAGGTACTGTAAAATGCCACAATTTTTGCCGCAGCGTTTTGGCTGCGGCCAAATTGCTGCATTTTTGCAGCTCGGGGAGCCGGTCTCAATGCTATAAAGTATTCATAAGTTTCTAATCTGCAAACAAAGTGAGTTTGTTTAGCATATGTTCCATTTTAGAACACAGGACATTAAAATAAGTCTGTAATGTTCTACTGTCTGAAAACTGCATAGCACCTCCCCTGTTTTTCGGATACATGTGATCCAATGCCTAGGATTTTCTAACCTTCAGTAATCAGGTATTTTTGTAATGTGAAGTTTCATGTGGTCATTCCTTTGCCTCTTGTCGGCGCTGTAGGTTATAAGTAATATTTTAGGATTGTCTATTAAACGAACATGTAACTATGTAACACCGAAAAAGATTGCACAATTTTACTTGATGATTCATATATTTTGCTTTGTGGTTTATGGTAGTGTGAAGTTCCACAAAAGATATTTTATGTTTTGTCTTTGGTCATAATTGTATGTACAAAAGCACACTATCAGTTGAAGTTGGACTGCTTTTTCTGTGTCAGTAAGGATAATATTAAAATAACTTTACTATAGCAAAATTTAGCATTTTCTGTAAATGTTTTTTCTTTTTCTTTTTTTTTAATTCTGCCAAACTCTCACACTTCTAAAGAATTCTAAATGTTATGTTCCTCTTTATTCATGCAGAGGTAATTTGTAAGTTCCCTGTTTATTCAAGTTTCATTTTTGCAAAAGCTAAAATGTTTTGTATGACACTGCAGACGTCATGCAAATAGTGTCTTGTGGCAGAGCAAAGAGATGTACATTTCACAACTCCTCAGCGCTTCCTTTTTGTTACATATGTGGAATTTTTAAATAAGGTAATGAAGTGCATAGTTATTATTATGATGATGACTATCATTGATTCTATTAATCTAATTAGATTTTTATTCATTAAAATGTAGTTTTTTTAATTTATATTTATTCTGTTCTTCACAGCATTTATTTTACAAAGAGTACTTTAAAGAAATCTAATTACATTTGTTCATTCTCTAATTCATTAGTCTTTTTTGTGTCACAGGGTCTATCTTGTCGCACTTCTTCAGTCCATGAAGCCGCTCTCTTCAGATCAGGTAAGAAATCACTCCCACAGAGGTGAGTATGAGTGACTTTAAGTGGCAAGGAGGTCACATGCTGCTGTGACTTTTTTTTTTTTTGCTGGCTGAACTGCTCACAGGGATGGGTAGTGAGCTTACAAACAAAATGTCACAGCGTGGTCAATGACTTGAAAATAAATCAGATAAACTGTGACAAATATAAACAGGATATATATTAGTAAATGTTTTGTATTGATGCAACCTGTTATTTGGCCCATATTTTTTTTAAAACTGGATAACCCCCTTTAAGATTTGTTTTCTGAGGACAAATTCCAAAAAACAGACTGTCATGATAACAGAGCAAGAGCTATAATTGACCTTGCCTTGCAAGTGGAGGTGATGTTTGTCAGAAGGTTTATCTATTTCAAAAACATACTGTGAAGAAATCAGGCAATACCTTTTAGAGACTGAGTATATTTGATGGTAAGCTTTCGAGAGTACTAGCTCTCTTGTTTAGACATGGTGTTATACAAGAAACTGAAAATTCACAGACTTTTTATACACAAAAGACATAGACCTTCAAAGGATCTTAGAATCTTTAAAAATAACAAAATGCAATATAAGTAGAGACCTGACTGATACCAATGGCCTCTTACTCAGGGATGGACAAAAGAAGTAGACAGAGAAGGTGAAACAGTTCAAGTAACTTTACACACAAAGTCAACAAGCTCAGTGGTTACAAAGTTCTTACAGTGGGGCGACTTGTATAGGGTTACAGGTCTCGCAAAGAGGCTTATTCAGGAATACTCAGAAAAAATTGTGAACTTTGAATAACAGACTGTGAAAGAAATTCCTGAATATTCTTGTTTTCAAGATTTACTAAATATTTCACAGTTGATATAGTCATTGCCACTGTATCAGAAATTCTATGTAAGGGGTGCCTTCATGACTAATTGGAGGTTCTTGGGGACTGGAGTGAATCAATGGCAACAAAATGTTCATATGTTTGACCCTGGTCATAATGGTTTTTATATGGCATGTGTGTATCAAATTCTAAAACTACAAAGTCCAAAGTTATGGTAAGTGGGAAAAAAATGCATTTGTTTTAGCCTATACTCTACTGATTTTTAAGTATTAAATGATACTCATTATTTTTCTCAATTTTTATTAGAATATTTTTAAATATTTTAAAATTGCTCAAGTTAACTTTTATGTAAACCACTTGTTATGCCCATGACCCTAAAATTCTTCCTTTCCACAAAAAATACAGTGAATGTTATTTTGTGCACTGTGAAAATTAAATTAAGTTCAGAGAGGAGGCAGCACGGCAGGTTTTCATCTACCACACCGTGGTGGAAATTACCTTACAGCATGTTACATAGGAATTCAGGAGCATCATAATTTTCTGCTCCCTCTTCATTGATGAAACTAAAATGTGTTCATATCTGTTTCTGAAACTGAAAACTCTGCATGACAACAGATGGTGTTGATGAAAAATGTGCTTTTGGCATTGCAACCAATTCTTCTGAAGTTTGTGTCTTTGGTAAGTGTGATTATGAGTGTATTATTACAAATGTTCTAGCATCCAAGAATGTGGACTTCTTTTTTAATGTTTGGGATTATCTCTCTGTTAGCTATGATAAGTTTCAATTAAATTACTTGTTATGAATGTGGACAATTGCCAAAATACCAGCTAGCTTATTTCACACAGCTGTTTGGAAAGATGAAAACAAATCAATCAAAGAAAAAGCAAAATTCTATGTTCGCCAAGGATTTGCCAAGGTAACTAGTTTTACAGTTCACTTGGGGTATGAGGACTTCAGTATTCCCATACTATAACTTCTCTAACTTTTTTTTATCTAGGATCAAGCTGAGGTACAATAAACAGAAAACAACAAAGGGCAACATACCTGAGACAATCATATTCACAAGTTTCGTCCCTACATTTGAAATATACAATAATATACTTCCTATTGTTTCTAATGTAGGGAATGTCATTTCATCACACGACTGGTTTACATCTATGTGTGAAATTATCCTTACTTCTCCCAGTAGACGTGCTTATAAACACCATATCTAGTTCAGAACCCCATTAGCTAACAATGGCTACCTACTACAGAGGACACCAAATTGATTCCTCTATGCAAAATTTAGTTTGATCTTTGATGCTGAAGTCTGAAGATGAAAGAAAGCTTGTATATGAACAACTATGAATAAAGAGATGAATGATACTGTATATATTGACTCTATTTTCATCTATAAAGCTGCAAATCTAAATAGGTCCTCAAAAGTTTAAAACATAACTTTTAATATAAATAATTAAGATGAAAAGACAAAAATGTGTAAATTACCACTGTGCATGCACAGCATACTTCTAATAAAATCTTATAGCAATTCGAGAAATGCCTCCATGTCAAGCCCTAATTGTAGGTTGACTAACTTATTCAAAGTAAAGGTGAGCTCCGTACCACACTCTAAATTACACTTAGATAAATTTGCTTGATCAGTATTACGGTAGTATAACAAAAATATATGTTAAATGGGAGAATGTATAACAAATAATAATGAATACATAACTAGCACCATAACCTCCAAATATCAAACTGTCCACCTCCAATAACTAGGATGAAATGGCACATACTCAATTGAAGAGGAGAGAGTAAGGAGGAGATAAGCGGCACTAGTGCTATTCAAATACTTGTATAAGAACGAGAAAGATATATGGACCAATATCCCAAGTCACATATATAGAAGAGGAAGTTTCTGTAACTTCTATCTAAAAGGACAAACGCTAATATGTACTGTAATAAGTATGTACTATAATAAAGAAGATTTTATCTATCATACAGAAATTAAAATCAGGTAGTTGAAATGAATAACATCGATTTTGTCACAATATCACTTGTCAATTTACTTGTCATTTACAGTATGTGAACAGACAGTTCTTGAAGTTGATGTGCTGTAACCACTTTGGCCATTTGCATTTAGTGTCAAAGCACCTGCTCTGACTTTCAATCAAATGGGCCAATGATAGGAGAGCCGCTGCTGCTATTGAATTCAATAGTTTCAGGGGCTCTCCTGTGAATGGCCTGTTTGAATTTAGCACCAGAGCAGGTGCTTTGCGCTAAATTCAAATGGCCAAAGAGTCTATACATAGCGGGGCCACCACCAGCAATAGCGGCAGCAGCTCCATCATGATTTTTTTTTGTTTTTCACCCAGTGCCACCAATTTTTCTTCTATCCCTGTGCTGTGAACTCAGAGTGTCACAGCACAGGGACAGATGATAGCGGGACTACCACTGCTATTATTATGAACTCAATAGCCGCAGCGGCTCTCCTGTTATTGGCCCATTTGAATTTCGTGCCAGAGCAAGTTCTTTGGTGCTAAATTCAAATGGCCAAAGTGTCTATACATAGCAGGGCCACTGGTGGCAATAGTGGCACAGCTCCGCTATGATTTTTCTGTTTTTCACCCACTGACACCATTTTTTTTACCATCCCAGGGTGGATTATAGCTGGACCACCGCCGCTATTATCAGCAGTGGTCCCGTTATTACAGAGGAGCAACTGTTTCTATTGAACTCAATTGCGGAAACAGCTCTTCTGTGATAGCAGGACCACTGCTGATAATAGCGGCTATCATCTACTCACGGTAGCCATTTTACAAATCCCTAATTTTATGGTTTGGTCAAAAAAAGAACAATTTGGAATATTCAGGTCTAATCCAGTTTGTTACAAGGTGATTGCTCATCTCTATTCAGCAGTAGTTCCTATCAAAAGTGGTCCAATATAGGATGACTGCTGAACTGGTAACATGGTCATGGATGTCCCAAACTCTTGATGCATCTGGGAAGCGAAGATTTGAACATCGAGTCTGATGTCACAGAAAAGTCTCTGTAGTGCAAGTTGTTTAAATGTTAATGCGGACTATAATAGAAAGGGGTCAGAACACACAGTGCATGTCATCTTTTTACATTTACAAAAATTCAATATTTAGAAAAAAAAAAATTATTTAAGCTATATTGTGACACCTGTGACTTTTATCTTTCAGTGTACAGAGCTGTGTAAGGTGTTTTTTTTTATTTGAGGAGCAAAATGTTTTCATTGATACAATTTTGGGGAATGTATTATGTTTCGATCACTTTTTATTACATTTTATTGGGTAGGTGAAGCAATGAAAAATGCAACAATTTAGTCATTTCAATTTTTTTATACTATGGAGTTTGCGTGTGGGATAAATGTTTTTGTATTTTAAAGATATGTTCACACAGAGTTTTTTGTAGGCTGAAAAAATCTGCTTCAGGAATTAGGAAATGGTTGCTTAATGCATTTTTTTTTTACATGATGCGGTTTTTGCCTCGGTTTTTGTCACGTTTGTTACCACACTGTATGGACGTGGAAACTTCCCTTTAAAAAAAACGCATCAAAAAATGCGTCAGAAAAAGTGTCGCATTTTTTCCACCTCCCATTAATTTCATGTTGCTAGAGGAAAAAAACTGCTACTGACTCCCATTGAAAAGAATGGGAGGCCTTTTTTTGGGGGGATTTTATGGCAGATTCCATCTCAAAATCAGCCTGCAAAAAACTGTGTGTGAACATATCCTAATAGTTAACCGTTTTTGGACCTGGGTATACCTAATGTGTTTATGTTTATTTTTATTTATTTATATTTATTTGTGATCCGGGGAATGGGGGGTGATTTGAACTTTTCGGGTTTTTTTATGACTGCATTTTTTTATGACTGCATTTTATTTTTAAAAACTTTTTTCTAACCTAACCCCACCCAGGGGGGCTTAAACCTGCAATTTTTAGATTGTGTGTGCCATAGTCTACAAAACTACTGTATTTGGCAAATTCCTCACCAGCTGGCTTCTATAGCTACATTACTATGGTAGGCCTGGGAGCTTTCAGAAAGTTCCAGGCTGCCATGATAATGGGATGGCTCCTGTGATTGCCCTAATTGTTGGTAATTTGTTGGTGCTACTTGTACCCTATTATACTATGCAAAATCAAAGGCATTTCACCAGTGAAATGTCCTTGTAAATTAAATGTACATTCATATTAACATTTAAAATTTTTTAAATGAAGGAAATTGTATTCTGAGAGAATACAAAATACTACATATAGTTGTATTTGTCATCAGAATTATAAAGGGGGAAAAACCCTGAGTGGTCTTAACAATGGAACGGGATGTACTTTTTTATTGCATAATTGACACCCATCCTCTAGCTCTGATATGTTATGTACTTTTTCCAATAGTCAGGTCTTTTTACCCACAGATATTGTTGTCAGTTTTTCAAACAATTACCTATAAAAGTAAGTAAGGTGTGATAAGGTGATAGTGGAAAAATACTGTAATAATAAATTGGAGTCACAGTGTAAACAAGAATTAGAAAAGTAGCAGGAAATAACTGTAATGGGGAAGGTCATTAAATACAGTAGTGAGTAAACAATGAAAACAGTATTTAATATATCAAACCTTATTTATGTATATTTAAGGCTGCCAAGAGAGACATGCAAAACTGGTATTTTATGGACCAGTCCTAAAACAAAGTATGTTGGAGTAAATTTGCCAAATTTATTAAGAAGTGCATGCCCTAATACATTTGATGCATCCTTACTGGTCCATATGCCAGAAATTGAAATTTATGCCTGCTATGTGCACACATAGATTTGTAATGTAATTTGTCACAATTTCAGATATAATTTATAGTAAATTTTTCAGACAGATAGGAGTACTGCCTGCTCCCGAGTCCTGACTAATCTCACTCACTTTTCTCGAAAATTCTCAAGTGACAGAAGAAGTAAAAAAATTGCACATTATATCACAGAAAACTGACGTAAATCATTTAATGAATTCCTCTCAAAATGTCTAAAGCACAAAATAAATTTGGTAAACATTGTGTACTATTTTTGGAACACTTTGAGTCTGAATTCTGTACCTTTCCAGCTCTGTAATTCTAGGCTTTATACAGATTTAGATGAATCACTGAAATAGTTAACTGCAGTGGCAGCAGCTAAGGGATCCAAATGACTGACATGATAGTTTGTAGGCTGTCTGCATTTAAATGGATATTGTCAATCTTCTCAAACTAACAAATGAATGTGAAATGTCCAAAATGACCAAAATCTAATTAGAAGACAGAATTAACCTCTAATTTTCAATCACAAAGTTTTATTTGTCACAACTAATTGATTATTCAAAACTTCAATTTAAGAAGCAAGTGAAACATGGCATGATGGTTTAGCAGCAATAGGATGCAGTATGAAAACAATGGTTTGGCTGATACCAGAGTTAAACAAAGACATCAGAATGATAATAATGACAGTGTGGTTTTCTACTCCTAGTAAACCAATCATGTGTTTTAATTATTTTAGCAAACAGATTCTACTGCATAGAGTAAAACTGCAGTCATAAAATCAAATAATGAAAATCCAACTTTTTACCAGCCTCATGGAACTCTCCATCTCTGGCGTATTCTCATTAATTAGCCTATAGATGACTACGACTACATGACCAACATGGCATAAGCTGTTTGTCAGGCAGCATAATAAATACTACAATTGCCAACTGCAGTGGTTGACATTTATAGCATTTCCTATGTTGCATTCCATTTGTTTCATGTGGTTTTGATGGTTGATCAAGCTGATCAAGAGGCCAGTGTACTATATGTACTATATCCTGTAATTTTCAATCTAGTAACTAAGCCTAATAATAGTTTGACACTTGCCAATTCTGTATTGGCTTTCTTTGTAGCAGTCAGTGTCGGACTGGCCCACTGGAGGATTGGAGGAATTTCCAGTGGCCCCAGACAGGGACAGTTCCGCCACTGTGGAGCATTATACTGTGGGGAGCTTTGGGGAAGTATCTTATACTGGGGGGGGGGGGCACTGTAGAGCAGGGTTGTCAAACTCATTTTTACCGGGGGCCACTTAAGCCTCACGGGGTACCTTGAAGGGCCAAGATTATTTTACACGTGTATAAAAGTAACTTCTCCTTAACAGTTAAGCGAGATATTAGACAGCGTATAATATAAACAGGCGCCATAGCCCCTATTTATAGCGCCCCATTTACACACACTATAATGTTCCACAGCAGTCCCTGCACACTGTATTATGACTCGCAGCTGCCCCTGCACATGGTATTATGCACGGTATTATGCTCCCTAGTGGCCCCTGCACACGTTATTATGCTCCATATTGGCCCTTGCACACGGTATGATGCTCCATATTGTCCCCTGCACACAGTATTATGCTCCACAGTGGCCACTGCACACGGTATTATGCTCCATAATGGCCCCTGCACTGGTATTATGCTCCATAGTGGCCCCTGCACTTGTATTATGCTCCATAGTGGCCCCTGTACTGGTATTATGCTGCACAGTGGTCCCTGCACAGGGTATTATGCCCCATAGTAGCCAAACCATGAACTATTATTATACTTTGGGGTCTTTTCAGACCCCAGAGTATAATGAACGGACACCCAGGGGAGGTGACAAACATAAAAACCAGTGTTACCTACCTATCCTGGACACCGGTGCACTCCTTGCAGCTTTCGGCCCTGTTTAATTGCGCACACACGTCACGTGATCAGGCCGGCGACGCTACCTGATGACGTCACCAGAGGCCTCAAGCCTGCTCGGAGTAACACCGATCGCAGGAGAGGTAAGTAGGATATGTTTTTATGTTCCCTCACCTCCCCTGGGCCCCCGATTATTATACTCTGGGGTCTGAAAAGGCCCCGGAGTATAATAATAGTAGTATTTGCGGCTCGCGGCCTCACTTACCGATGCCCGTGGCCAGTGTCGGACTGGGATGTCTAGGGCCCACCAGTGAAATTGTTTCTAGGGGCCCACCGCCAGGACCCCTGCAGATCAGCAGTACCGAGACAGGGCGACTAAAGGAAATAACATGTCGGGAGCCATGCTGTTCACCCGCCATACGATGTGCACCACTGCACTACCTAAACTAAACTAAGCTACACTCTGTATGACAAGTGAACAGTGCCTCCTAGAATTGTTACCATTACCTGTAGCCGCACTGTCCTGGAATAGCTGATCTGCAGAGGTCCTGGCTGTTGTACCCCCGCAGATGTAATATAGATGGCCTATCCTAAGGACAATCAATCTTAGAAAGAAGGATAAATCCTTTAAAGAGGTTGTCCACGAATTGGGGCAACCCATGTGGCGAGCAGGATGTATAAAATTAAAAAAAAAAAAAAAAAAGATAAATAATAAAAATCATACTGCCAGTGTCCATTCAGTCTCGTGCCGGTGTCTCATGTGACCACTAAGACCAATTAGGTACAGGATTTCTAGAAATGAGGCGCCGCCATGAGACCGAACAGACACAGGCAGGGGACAACAGGGTGCTGGGGACAGGTGAGTTTTTTTTTTTTTAATTTTTACACCTCCAAATTTTTTTAATGGCTCCCAATACAGTGGTCTCTGCACTGGTCCCCCATACTGTATGGGGAACATTGATGGTGCCATGATATTGTGTGGGGGCAGTGATGGAGGCTAACATCCAGTGGGGGGTACAATAAACTGTGTGGGGCATATTAATGGGGTAGTCTAGGTTTACCTGATCTGTGGGGGGCAACTCCAGACCGATCAGCTGTACGGAGCCACTTCTGGCTCCAGTTCTGTACACAATACAGGGCTGGAAGCAGAAAGCTCCATCCGCTGTATAGTAGCCACAACACCTTCACTGCAACTCACCTCCCTCTGACTTCAATATGTGCTGAGATGCAGTGAAGGTGCCCAGTTAATATATAGCACACAGAGCTTTCTGCCTCCGGCCCCATATTGTGTACAGGACGGGCGCCAGAAGTGGCAGCTGATCAGTCCGGGGTCGGCCCCCTACAGATCAGGTATTTATGGCCTATCCTGAGGATAAATCGTAAAAAATTCTGACTGGACAACCCCTTTAATATACACCCTAATGCCTCACACTTTAAAGAGGTTGTCCAGCATAATTTTTTTTATTTATTTATTTTATTATTAGTCTGGGGGAGGTGAAAAAACACCCCCCCCCCCAAAAAAAAAAAAAACCTACTCACCTGTCCCCTGTGCTCCGGTGTCTTCCCAGCAGGGTCCGGTACTGCAGCTCCACTGTTTTCTTTTGCCGGAAGTCCTCACTGGCACAGGTAGTCGTGTTCAGTGGGAAGAAAACAATAGAGCCGCAGGGCCGAACCACGCTGGGAGACAATGGGCACAGAGTTTTGGATTTTTTTTTTTTCACCTGCCCCGGCCTAATTAAAAAAAAAAAAAGTTATCCTGGATATAACCCCTTTAATGTCCCCCATGATATTAGCCCCCATGACTGCCCCCCCAATATAATGGCCCCATCAATGGTCCCCATACAGTATCGGGGACCAGTGAAGGGTCCACTGTATGGGGGGAGAATAGTGCAGGGGCCAATTTATAGGGGGGAGAATAGTGCAGGGACCACTATAGAGGGAGAAAAATAGTGCAGGGGCCACTATAGAGGGGAGAATAGTGCAGGGGCCACTATAGAGGGAGAAAAATAGTGCAGGGGCCACTATAGGGGGGAAATAGTGCAGGGGCCACTATGGGGGGAAATAGTGCAGGGGACACTATGGGGTGGAGAAATAGTGCAGGGGCCACTATAGAGGGAGGAGAATAGTGCAGGGGCCACTATAGGGGGAGGAGAATAGTGCAGGGGCCACTGTAGGGGCAGAATAGTGCAGGGGACACTATAGGGGGGGAGAATAGTGCAGGGGCCACTATAGGGGGGAAATAGTGCAGGGGACAATATGGGGTGGGGAAATAGTGCAGGGGCAAATATAGGGGGAGGAGAATAGTGCAGGGGCCACTATAGGGGGAGGAGAATAGTGCAGGGGCCACTATGGGGTGTGGAAATAGTGCAGGGGCCACTATAGGGGGGGGAAATAGTGCAGGGGACACTATGGGGTGGGGAAATAGTGCAGGGGCCACTATAGAGGGAGGAGAATAGTGCAGGGGCCACTATAGGGGGGAAGAATAGTGCAAGGACCACTATAGGGGGGGAGAATAGTGCAGGGGCGACTATAGGGGAGGGGATAGTGCAGGGGCCATTATAGGGGGGAGAATAGTGCAGGGGCCACTATGGGGGGAGAATAGTGCAGGGGCCACTACAGGGGGGAGAATAGTGCAGGGGCCACTATAGGGGGGAGAATAGTGCAGGGGCCACTATGGGGGGGAGAATAGTGCAGGGGCCACTATGGGGGGAGAATAGTGCAGGGGCCACTATAGGGGGGAGAATAGTGCAGGGGCCACTATATGCGGGGATAGTGAAGGGGTCACTATATGGGGGGATAGTGAAGGGGCCACTATATGGCCCATACAATAGCCCCTTCACAGGTCTCCTCTATAACAGTTTGGGGTGATTACTTACCTGTCTGCTACCTGGTCCCGCTCCTTCTTGCTCCGGGCGTACTGATGTGACGTCATGTGTGCCTGGAGCAGGAAGAAGCAGGAGGCGCCGGAGAACAGTTAGGTAATTATCGGAGCTTAGCTTGTAAGTCACAGGCTGAATGGGGCCCATGGCTTACAAGTCTGTAAGTAGTAGAGCAGGAAGTCTGTGGCTTTCTGCTCTACTAGTATCAGAACCGGGTCGGCGGCGCCACTTCTGCCCGGTTTTGCGATCCGGTTATTAAAACCGGGGAGAACCTGGCAGCATCACTTACCTCACCTCGCTCCTTCTCGTGGCCTATCCTCTCCCCGTAGCAGCCTGAGCCCTGTACGTCACACATTACGTCATCGCGACGTGATGTGCTACGCACAGTGAGCCCTTACCTGGAGCGGGGAGAGGAAAGTGAATGGGGGCCTTACCGCAACTCCACTGCCTATTATAAAAAAAAAATGGCAGTGGAGGTCCGGTAGTGCCCCCTAAAGGCACGGGGCCCACCGGGGGGATTCACCGTTCCCCCGGTGGGCCAGTCCGACCCTGCCCGCGGCTGCTCACAGCGGCATCCACTTCCCTTTCTGCGTCCCATAGCAGAAGGAGAAGCGGGGGCGACCACGAACAGACCCGGGGTAGGTAAATAAATAGGCCATGACCTGCTGGGGATAGTCCAGCAGGTCACGGTCTATTTATATATAAAAAAAAAGTTATACTCACCTTCGATGCCTTGATGCAGCCGCTGCCTCCTCTTCTTGTCCGCGATGTCTGTGTCTCAGCGTAGGCGGCGCGATGACGTCATTGTATCACCGCCTGCGCTGAGATGCGACGTCTCTTAAAGCAGCCCTGGTCAGGCCCCGCTCAGCTCTGTTTTATTTTAAAGCAGCCTGTCCTGTACTGGTTTACATTGAATAGAAAAATGTCGCCCCCCAGACAGTGAGGGACAGTGCCGCCTGAGGCAATAAAGATGGCGGCCGCCCAGGGGTGCACCGCTAATGAGGCGAAGTGAGGCGGCCGCCATCTTTATTGCTGTTGTATTGCGTGAGGCTGGGCCGGATAACAGAAGGCAGAGGGCCGGATTCGGCCCGCGGGCCTTGTGTTTGACACCTGTGCTGTAGAGAATTATACTGTGGGAGGCCACTGTGGAGCATTATACTGTGGGGGGCTCATGGGAGCATTATTTCGATTTCAGTTCTTATTCCTCACAAACTTATTCAATCAGAAACAAATCTTTAGAGTGAGCCACTCAAACCCAAAGAAAAATTAATTTTCATAGGTTCAACTATCTCTATTGAAAATATCTAATCTCCACCCTCTCTCTGCACAGAATATCGTCCTATAGAAGTAATCTCAAAATGTGGTGGTCCTTGAGCTGCATTACCAGACACATGGACAAAGATAAAATGGAACCTGTCAGAAGGTCCATAGTGACAGGTTTCCCAGATGCCTGTCATTTTCTAAAACTACGGTATATTGTCTGAAATGCAGCAGCACATCCAAAGCAAATCATAGTTCAGTTTTGGCTGACTCCCCAAACTGTTAAAAATTTGCAGGTGCTGTTTTTACATTGTAACAGGACCAGGCAACATAAATACCAAATAGTATTTTGTCACTTCAATACATTTCTCATCTATTCAAAGAGGAAAATTAAATTAAAATGCCTGAGCTGAGTTGAGCTGTGCCACTGACTAGAAACGTATGGCAGCAAACAATCTGAAACAAATTGAAGCTTTATTTTAGTCCAAATTCTCCTTCCCTCAGTTTGTTTTAGTGAATAGTTGTATTGTTCAGTCACTTGTGCTATCACTTGTATGGATCTGAACCATTCATTTTTAAATAACTATGTGTGGCCGCCTGCATGAAAAGAAACTATATTTCGAGTACAGACTTTCTTCTACTACATGTGTATGTCATCTAATTCATTAACCTTATGAGTAAATATTTTTGACATTTTAAAAATCCCAGTACATTTTATTGAATAGTAAAGGGGTTTCCCACAAAAAATACCATATTCATATTTGTAGACAATTACAAGTTACACGTTTTTTTGAATATAACAAATTAATAATTTTACTAAGTTCGAAAGATTTTCTGTAACTTTCTTATTGGTTATAATTAGAGATGAGTGAATCGAAGCTGACAAAGTGGAATTCGATCCGAATTTCAGGTAATCATCGGTTCCGGATTTCCTCATGCTTCGATGTATCGAATCACACAGCTCCGATTGGGGTTTTTAACCATGTTTGACCACAGCATCCAAGGGGTTCCGCCATGCTACCTGTCCCCCTCGGCACCCCCCCGCAGTGATTAAAAATAAAAAAATACTGATACTCACCTGTTCCTGGGCTCAGCATTATCTCCGGAGCCGGTGACTGAGGTCCTGCTCCCCAGGCTTTACTGCTGGGACCTGTGATTGATGTCATCACGCCCCCACGTGACCTCCATTCTCCATTCAAGGCAGGATCAACCAGGTATGCGGAGGGACAGCGATGGGACAGACCCAAAGTCACTGGTCAGACCCCGGGCCGCCAAATGGGAGCAGCAGCACCCCCAAAAATGTCATGGGGGGGGCTGATCAGGACCCCGATATATAATAAAACCCCAGAGATGCTGCGGTCAATCATGACATCCGCTCAACTCTGACCGGGGGTGTTAGAGGACAGTGTTTGCCATTACATATAGCTGACACCCGCAAAGCAGGGTGCGCACACAGTTTCTGTGTGGTTTTATTTATTTATTTATTTATTTATTATGCGTACTTTTATAGCGTCATCATATTCTGCAGCGCTTCATAGACATTGGCAGTCACTGTCCCATATAGGGCTCACAATCTACATTCCCAATCAGTGGTTTGCGGAAAGTTCTTTCCGGCAGCGCCTTATTATTAGGGTGGATGTTGGGAAGGGGTTGTGTTAGCACAATGTGATTCACAAGTTATTTTCATTTCACTGTGATCACCACAACGAGTTAAATTTTGCTGATCACATTGATGATAAGGGAACTAAAAGTTTCCCTTATCAAAGAGGAAATCCCTGACTATAACCCAGTGGCATAACTAGGAATGGCTGGGCCCCAAGGCGAACATTTGACATGCCCCCCCCCGAACCAGTTACGGGTCCCCAAACAGTAAAATATGCTCAACAGTGGCCCCAGATAGTATTATATGCTCCACAGTGGCCCCCATACAGCATTATATGCTCTACATTGCTCCACCCACACACAGTATAATATTCTCCACACAGTGGCCCCCACCCAGTATTTTATGCTTCCCACAGTGGCCCCCACTCAGTATTATATGCTTCCCACAGTGGCCCCCACACAGTATTATATGCACTACAGTGGCCCCCAACCAGTATTATATGCTCCCCACAGTGGCCCCCACACAGTATTATATACTGCATAGTGGCTCCCACACAGTATTATATGCTCAACAGGGGCCCCCACACAGCATTATAAGCACCCAGCAGCCCCCCCTCTGCTTTGGTGCTATTATTATACTCTGGGGTCTGAGGAGCCCAGGGAAGGTGATTAAAAATAACAAACACTCATACTCACCTTGCCTTACCTTTCCTTGGCATCCTCTCTCCATCCTGCCATCTTCAGCGTCTTCAGGCACTCTTCTGACTTTGCTGCTGAGTCCTTTGATTTGGCCTCATTGGTCACGTGGGGGCGCACTGATGTCATTACACGGCCGTGCCCCATGTGAACGCTGGGGCCTAATCACAGGCCTCAGTCACATGACGGAAGAGCGCTGGAGAGAACGCTGTGCCCAGGAGAGGTGAGCATATGTATTTATTGTTTTCAGTCACCTCCCCTGGGTGCCCTGCCCTGCCATCTATTGGAAAGGGGTCTGCAATATGCCAGGGCCCCTTTTCAATAACAGTATGTATAGCGGTCGGGGAACCAGGCTTTCCCCAACCGCTATCATAGCGGTCCCCCTGCGATCGTTACGCCACTGGTTTGTGGGGTTCACGATAGTGGCTGCCATAGGGCTCCGGGCCCCCTGATGTCCCTGGCCCTGTGACAGCCACTACCGCTGCTACCCCGGTATTTACGCCCCTGCTGTAACCATTGCATGAGAAGCTGGCTCTTATCACTCCTAAATAGAGGAGTTCTTATAACAGCTATTTGACTTTAATTAAAACTGCCATATGAGGTACCAGGTGAGGCTGGGTTCACATCTGCGCTTGCATTACGTTCGAGAACTCCGTTCCCCCCTCCACATGAAAAATGCGGAGAGAAAAGTGCTGCAAGCACGACTTTTTTCTCCACATTTTTCCACCCTTTTCGGGCTATGGGGTCTGCAGGATTCCTAAGGTAACCGCATTTTTATGCGGATTAGGTTTCCGTTCGGGGGTCCCCAAGCGGAAACGTGAATGCAAATGTGAACCTGAACATGACTAAAATAGCCAGATTAGTGAGGTCTAGGGGTTAAACTATATTCACACAACAGTGAATAATGTTCATTTTTTAACATTGTTAAATTCAATGTCTGTGAATGGGGGCTATTCACATGACTGTCAAAGTATCGGTTATGTTCTATTTTTTCCATTTTTACAGATCCCTCTATACTCTGTAATGTATGGGGGATCCGTAAAAACAGGTGCTCCTCGGGTGCAAGACAGCCATGAAAAATGGATGTTTATCATGGCCATTTTGCGCCTCGGTCGTCTGAAGATTTGTCACCAATGCTAAATTACATATCTCACTTGATTTTCGCCATGCCCCTGATCAATTTGAAGTTTTTATTTTTAACCCCTTGGGGACACAGCCAAGTGACATGTGTTACTTTATATGGCAATACCTTTGGGATGCTTTAACTTACACAAGTAATTTTTAGATTTTTTTTTTTCCATGAAACATTGTATTTCATGTTAGTGGTAAACATTGATCAATATTTTTGTATTTATTTGTAAAAAAAAAAATAGGAAATTTGATAGAAATTTGGAAAGAAATTGCAATTTTCAAAATTTGAAATGCTCTGCTTTTCAGACAGATAGTCATACCACCCAAATACATTATTAAATATTATCTACCATATCTCTGTTTTATATTGGCATCATCTTTTAATCGTCCTATAATTTATTTTTGATGTTAGAAGGCTTACATGTGTAACTGCGATTTTCCAGATTTACAAGAATATTTCCCAAACTAATTTTTTAGGGACCACTTCAGTTCTGAAGGGGGTTATAAAGGCCTTTATATTAGAACCCCCCCCCCCCATAAATCACCTCATTTTCAAAACTGCACCCCTCAAATAATTCAAAATAGCATTTGAGATGTTTTTTAATCTTTTAAGCATTTCACAGGAAATAAAACAATATGGAGTTAAAATTTAGACATTATATATTTTTTTCAATAATAAATTCATTTATCCCTAAAATTAACAGATTTACAAGGGGTTAAAGGACAAAATTACAATTTACAGTGGATTTAAATTGCTGCTTGGGCACGCGGCAGCACGTGATAAGGGTACATGAAAAGGGGTATATTATTAACATTGGGATGTGTAAATGAAAAACTACACCCCTCAAGTAATTTCTCAAGGGGTATAATCATTTTGAGCGCAAGAGTGTTTCTCAAAAATTAATGTACAAAGTGAAAACTTTAAAGTGGGTTATCCCGGGTACAAAAAAGTAAAATTGCTGCTTGGGCAAACAGCAGGGCTCAGAAGCGAAGGAGCAGTGTGCTTTTTAGCTTTTGGAGTATAGATTTGGAGGGACTGTTGTTTTTGCAGAGACCTGGAGGTGCAGTAAATAGAAATTCCCCAAGAAGTGACCCCATTTTGTAGAGGCTATTTTAGGGTCTCTGCAAATGTGACATGGCATCCAAAAATCAACAATCTAAATCTGCGCTCCAAAAGCATATAGCGCTCCTTCACATCGGCCCCCTGCTGTATACGCAAACTGATGTTTATGCCCAAATGTATGATACTGTTATACCCAGGATAACATACTTGACAATGTCATATTGTAACGGTCTGCGTCTGGTACGGAGTCTTTTAGTGCAAGTACTTGGGGTAATTGCTAGGCTGATAACGTAATCAGAGGAAGCCAGTGGTCGATGCACAAGATGAACATCAGTACCAGAGGAGAAGGTAATACTGTAGTCAGGAGGAAGCCAGTGGTCGATGCACAAGATGAACGTCAGTTTTAGAGGAGAAGGCAATATCCGTAGTCAGGAGGAAGCCAGTGGTCGATGCATAAGATAAACGTCAGTTTTAGAGGAGAAGGTAATACCGTAGTCAGGAGAAAGCCAGTGGTCGATGCACAAGATGAACGTCAGTATTATCAGCAGAGCAGGAGAGGCTAGATTACAGGCTAAGAGCACAATAATCTTGCAAAGCAGGAAGTGCAAGGTTGGGTTTAAATAGGAAGTTCAATCAAGGAACAGGGTGGAGCAAACCACCCTGAAACTAGAAACACTGGGAACTAGGCTTTAGATCAGCACAGGAGCTGTCCAGGAGGCTGAATAGCTCATTTGCAAGAGCTACAGCCTGGGACACCGAAGTCCCTGGATTCAAGTCCTGACGCATATATGGGTATAAACTGCTCTTTGGGCAAAGTCGGGTACAGAAGTTAAGGAGCACTATTTGGTTTATGGAGCATAGTTTGGTTTTTGGACGTCATGTCTCTTTTGCAGAGCCCCTGAATTGCCAGTAAAGTGGAATCTACAGACATGTGACCCCACTTTGGAAACTACACCCATCAAGGGATTTATCAAAGCATGTAGCAAGCATTTTTAATCCTTGATTGTTGCCTTAATTTAATTTCCAGACATGTAAATTGTAATTTCTTCAGAGATACGCCATTTCAGTGCCCGATATGTTGTGCCCAACTTGTGTCAGCAGAAACACAAACTGCTGGCCTAAGCTGTATATTACACAGTTTAAGCTCACCCACCAAGTTACTGAAAATAGAAAATGGAGGCGAGAGGACAGCAGCTGAAAATATTAGATGAAAAAACCCCTTTAGTTCAAGACTGCAGTATGTTTTTTTTGTTGTAGATTTTGCTGCTTTTTATGAGCCAAAGTCAATGGTGGCTTCAAAAGGAATGCAAAATACAGTATATCAAGAGCACTTATACTTCTTCCTTCTGCTAGATCCATGTCTGATGTTTGCTCAAAAACACAGCTTTTTGGGAACATATGGGCTCAGTCTTAAGTTGACTACTGGACAACATAAATAATTAAAGGAAGTCTGTCAGCAGCAAAATCGGTATTAAAGTAATGACAGTAACTTGTAAGGCAGCTTCTACACTTATCACAAATGCCTTTTGCAAGTATTCTGCAAATACTAAATAAAATACTTCAGCACAAGTGCTGGCGGCTGTATGTGTTTGCAATCAGGTGCTGCAGAACTAGAAAAAAGAGAACCTGCTTTACTGTTCAAAATAAATACATAAACTTATCAATATAAATAAATAACTTAACTAAACTAAATACATTTGATAGTTCAATGGTCCACAAGGCATCCACCTAGATCCAACTATCCACTAGAGATGCACTCAAAGTGGCTCCTACCTGGAGTCCATGTGAATGTGTCTGCAGAGGCAATACGGCGATGTTCTGTGGTTGTTAGCAGTTGTTAAATCCAATGCCTATTGATATTCAAGTGTTCCTTCTCTTGAGACGCCAGAGTATAATAGTTGGAGGTCCAGGGGAGGTAAAAAATAAAAAAAAAAAACATTCAAACATATTCATTCCTCACTCTCCTTGTGACGTCCAGAACTCATCTGTGACTTTTTTTTTTTTACTTTTTTCACCTCCCCTGTGCTTCCACCTATTATACTCTGGGGTCTCAAGAAACCCCAGAGTATAATGTGGCGGCTATTTTAGTTCACTCGAGACGAATCTCCATTTGTTCGGTTTCGTAAAAAAGCAAACAATTTGGAATACTTGAGTTGAACTTGGCTTGGTATGAACCAATTCACCCATCTCTGGTCATTACACTTATGATGATACCATATTTATATTGGTTTTATTATGCTTTTCCATGTTTACTAATAAAATGTCATTTTTTGAAAAGGAACGATTTTCCTAGGGTCACCATATTCTGACACTTTTCTACTGTTGAGCTGAAGGAGACATGTAAGTGCTCTTTATTTGCAGGGCAAATTGTAGTTTTTAATGGTAATTTTTGATATGTATGACTTTTGATCACTTTTTATTGCTATTTTTGGTGGGAAGTGAGGTGACCAAAATACATTCATTTGTGCATTGCAGTATATATTTTTTCATGACATTTACTATAAAAATAACACTATTTTTGGATAGTTTAGACTTATATGCACATGGATATACCTAACATGTTTGTTTGCTTTATTTTGTTTACATTATGTGTTTTTTAAATTAAAAGGTTTTTATTATTCATTTATTTTTAACTTTTTTCCTGTCCCACAAGGGAACTTGAACCTGCGATCTGCTGATCCCCAGTAAAATGTACTGCAACACTTTGTATTGCAATACATCGCACATAGGCTCCTTATATGCAATAGGAATAGGCAACCAGGAGGCCGTTGCTATGGCTGCTAACTGCCATGGCCACCCCTTAGACCCTGCAATCTGAGGGGTGTGGGTGGAGGCAATCTTGCAACAAACCACATAGTTGGCGTGATTGGTATTGATCATGACATCTGTGGGATTAAGCCGCTGGAGTCAGAATATTTTTGTAATATGGTTAAGATCTGGAAGTTATGCCGCAGGCACAGTTCCTGTACCCGTGACATGAAAGCACCATACTATTACAGCACTGAGCATTAACTATGCGCTCAGCACGAAGTAATAGTATGGTGTGGAGCTGGAAAGGGTTAAAGGTTTTGTCCAAGTTGTTAAAAAATGTTAACAAATGCAGAGAATAACTTAAAGTGATCTATGGGGCTTAACAATTGATGATCTATAAATAATCAGTTGTTTGAAGGGAACACAGCATTCAGAAGAGCAATATGGTTGTGCTTGACATCGCAGCTCAGCCCCATTCACTTGATTAAAGGGGTTCTCCAAGGAAACTTTTTAGACTTACCGTGTTTCTCCGAAAATAAGACAGGGTCTTATATTGTTTTTTTCTCCGAAAAAAGGGCTAGGGATTATTTTCGGGGTAGGTCTTAATTTTTTCCATGAACAACAATCACACATTTGATCGCTTTTTATTTCAACTTTTATCAGAGGTGAAACAGCGAAAAAACAGCAGTTCGGCACAGTAATATTTTATTTTTATATGTATTCTAGTGAAAGTGGAAGGGGGTTGAACTTTTATTTTGTTTTTTTTTTAACTTTTTTTTTTTTTTTACTATTAACCCCTCCTAGGGGGCTTGAACCTGCAATCATCCCATAGACTGCAATACAACCGATTGCAGTGTATGGGAGATTATCTATATTACTAATGAGACTGGTCATAGCCTCAATAGTAATATTCCTATGACAGGCCTGGGAGCCTTCATAACGCTCCCAGCTGTCAAAGGAACAGGTCGGCTCCCGTGATCTCGCCACGGGGGAGGCGACCTGCAACGTGAAAGGTATGGGGCTGATGGGGACCGACCCCGGGGATAGTTACTCTGCTTTGGGGGGTCGATTTGGAGGGGGGGGGTCACAGACTGACAGACCTAACAATACCCGCGATCAGTGGATTCTGATCGCAGGCATTAACTGCAGGTCTCTGCTGTACAAGGAGACCCGGTATAGAAGCTATAGGGGGTGGGGACTGGCCCTAGGGACTGTGGGGGGAAGCGTGGAGGTCACACTCTGATCGCGGGCATTAACTCCGGTGGTTGTACTTTGGTGGGGGGGAGGGGTCACGCTCAACAATGCCCGCGATCAGGGTAGACAGTGATTGCAGGCATTAACTCCAGGTTTCCACAGAGACCCGGTACGGTAGCTATGGTAGCTGCTCTGCAGCAGAGCGGCCGCCATCTTTAAGGACCCGGCATCTGCTGTAACTGCACGGCAGATCTCGGGAAGGGGTTAAATTAGCTAGGGCTTATTTTTGGAGTAGGGTTTATATTTCAAGCCTACTCAAAAAACCTGGAAAATGTAGCTAGGGCTTATTTTCGGGGTAGGTCTTATTTTTGGAGAAACACGGTACTTCCTCTTAATTTTTTAGATTAGACATGGTTGAAATCAGCACCTGGCCCCTGATTTGCTCCAACTCCTCCCTCCACTCTCTTGTTCACCACATCTGTGAACACTGGAGAGGAGGGAGGAGGTGGAGCAACCCGGAGGCCAAGTGTTTGTTCCTATCAATTGGTACCCAGTCCAGAAGGCAAAAGCCCCTTGAGGAAGTCTAAAAAGACTCACTGGAGGACCCCTTTAGCCAGAAGTAAAAAAGGGAAGATAATCAGGATCAAACTACACAAGGTAAGTTTGTAGTCTGTTATCCTAAAGAAGCATAGGTCAGCATAGGAGCTGGATCAAACATTGTGATATTAAGATTTTTGTTGGCCTATCATTCATGATCATTGTAGAAGTCATCCAGATAGATGTATTATAAAAAAAATAGTTCTAAAATGAGGCATTACCTAAACAAAGGCAATGGTCAATATGAAAACTATGAGTATCTCTGTTTTTCTTTTACTCCATAACAAAATCCATGCTGAAATCTTCTATCAATCACGCTGAAAATATGTATGGCTTTGTTAATGTAAGAATAAGATTTCAGCTTAAATCATGCTGCTAGGAAAATAAATCTATGCACTATGACATATGGTTTGTTAATGATTCTCTAACAGATATAATCAGTCTTCCAGGTGGATAGACATATGGATTTATGGATGGTTTTAAATTCTAGACAATGTCTTCATATTACATATAGATATTGTGCAAAGATGAAAAAAGCTGGTGTGATGGTGGTAAAGGGATCAGGGATGATTTATATATTGCAATAAACAGACTTAAAGAGTCCTGAATTTTCTCTGTTAGAGCACAGTAGCAGAAAGATTTACAACACAGTCTGTATTGTGAAGGACCACATAAAAGCACAATAACCCAGTCCTATAACTATTACATAGACAACAGATACAACACAGATTATTCAATTTCTTCTGAAAACTAATTGAAAAAAAAAAGTTTTTATTCTGTATTCCCTTGTCCAGTAATTGTGTATTTGTAATAAATAACTATTTTATATAATGCTCTCCTTCTCTAATGAATAGTAAAACCATAGTAATAACCATAACAATAGTAAAACCATAAAATAAGAGGATGAAAAGTAAAAAAAAAATGCTATGGATTTCAAAGTCAATGTACACCAGTTTTGATGATACTGTGTCATCCGTTTTATTGGTCTTTTCCATAAGAAGTTACATTGGAAATTGTCATTGTAAATATGAAAAATGATGTAGCATGAAGTAACTCCAAGACTCTTAATTTCAGTCTGATCACTCTAAAATAACATTTTCTCTAGATTACACATAAATTACAAGAGATGTCTTCAAGCAAAATCTAGGAAATAAAAATGTCTAGTTTCCTGATAAATCAAAAACCTGATAGTGGAGAATATACTGATGTACTGTAGAAGGGCAAAATTTATCGGATAAGTACTTTTGCATAGAGTACATTAAGTTTACCTTCAGCTCTGCAGATAGGGGGATACTGAAATATGTTAGTTTAGGCCACTGTTATTATTTTAGGTATTTTATATAGTAACGCACTGCTTGAGTTTAGTCTCTTAGCCAAGTAGGTATACCTGCAGACGTAACAGGTATATGTCAAAGAAAAATTCTAATACAATTCTCATTCTAAGAACCACCAGTAGGTTTTGATACGCTGCTATAACATTTTTAACATTTTGCTATATATTGTAATACTGGTGCCTGCTACATCTGTATTAAAGAAATTATCATATTTGTCACGTTTTTATAGTTTTTGCATCACTTTGACTTCTGAATCTTATTACCTCCCGTTAAGCTTCAATTTCCTTCCCACTAAATTACATGTACTGTACACAATATCCTATCTACATTTTAAATCAGGGCGATTTGGGACACTACAATACTGACAATAAAAATAAAAAAAAAACTTTATACTCATCCTGTTGCTGTACTCCTCACACCAGTGCAGTTCATCACTGAAGCCAGAGGAGTATACCTCGGCTCCAGTGCACATGACCCATACCTTCAGCATGTGTACATCTTCTGCTTCACTGAAGAACTGTGGCGGCGCCGGGAACACCATAGATGAGTCTGACAAGACTCATCGGACTCATCTCTAGGTAAGTAGAAAGCTTTATTTTTGTTTTTTAAATGCAGGTACGAATGGATTTAAAATAGGGCAATTTGGAACACTAAACTCCTGGTCTATAAGGACCTGCAAGTGTTTTTAGTGTCCCATATCGACCTGACAGGTTCCCTTCAATATATGTTAAATACATGCTTCACTATAACTGTCCCATAGAAATCGAATGGTGCTGCAGAGAACATGTATGACCAACACTCTTTTCAAACTCCTAAGAAATAAGGGCTTGAACCTCTGGGCTACTGGTCAGTGGTATCTCTAGTGATCATACATTATTCACATATCCAAAGGATAAATGAGAAATGTTTTTCATGGGGAAAACCCTTTAAGGCCAGGGACCCAGGTTGCAAAAATACGGCGTTTTGGCCATGGCGGAAACGCTGTGGCATAAAAAAGGGACATTTTACAGTGCTTGGAAAGTGGATGAGATTCTGGATAATCCCATGCACACATTGCAGAAGAAAGTCAGCAGCAGAAATGCATTCCCAAATATATATCCATAAAAGATAACCCCAATTATCGGAGGTGGAGGTTCAGGTGTGTCCAGAGAGAGTTTTTTTTTTTTTTTTTTTTTGTATAGGCAGATCAGCAGATCAGAACGTGTAGGCTGGGAGAATCATGATCAATATGTTCAATGGAAATGTGGTCTACCCACAATATCAATTTCTAAATATGTAAAACTACTGATGCTGGTTTGGAGTCCCTTAGGGATACCTATAACTTAATAGGAGAGCTATACTTGGGCCATTTTAATCAAAATCTAATCACCTTGTCCTTTCTCTCTGTGATTTCTGAACTTAAGAGCTCAGGCTGACTAGCAGTCCCTATTTTCTGTCCCTATGAGCACCCTCTGGTCATCAAACAGAAGAATAAGACCCTCCACATTTCATTATTGTCAATATTTCATCAGGTGTCAGGTTGGCAATTGGTTTGTTCTGAAAGGCCTTGGCTATTATCATTTGTTGGGAGACATGATGCCCAATTGTAGAATAAAAGAGCAGCTCTCCATTCACTGCTTCTTTTCATAACAAGCTAACATCTAGCCAGTCTGAAATTTTGGAAAATTTGGAAATCTTAGAGAGAAAAGATAAGGTGATTAGACTGTCATAGCAATGGCCAGCGCATAGCTCTCCTATTAATTTATAGGTAGCCCTAAAGGGGGGGGGGGGGATTGTTTTATGTATTCTAGAATTGCTATTGTGGGAATACCACCATTAACTTTATTGATAAAATGGTGTATGTTTGCCAACAAGTTTCACTATATTCTGCTAGTCTGTATGTCCTGGTTGCATTTTGTGGACGTATATTTGGGAAAGGTTGTAATAGGTTTGGGAGCTCAGCAGGCCCAATGTCTGATGGACTTTTAATTTAATGTGATGATATAAATTGGCAAAAATCATTTTAGTATATATACCAATAAAAGCTAAGTTTTATGGGCCTCGCAGATCTTTATGTTAAATACAAGATTTCAGTGCTCATTAATATATGGGCACAGCAAACCATTATTAAACAGGAACAATATAGCCTTATATTGGCATAGAAAACTATTATTTGTGCACAGTATAGAAATGTTATATAGACACAACATATTACTATTATAAAAACACAGTACTATAAATCTTTACTGCATAGCCACAGTGTTATTATTTGGGGACAGTATAGTATTATTACATTAGCACAAAAAAAAATATTTTAATTTTATAACTTCTTTTAAAATGTAGACATCATAATTTACCATGTTTCATTTTACAAGGATTGTAGAGATTTGATAAATGTTTGCTAAAATTATCTAGGAAATCTGAAATTATTTTTAAAATGTAACAGTTTATTTTTAAATCAGGATTGTCTCATTGATGTAGGAAAAAAAAATTGTTTGACACATTTTCCATAAGAATCCAGGAATTTGGATATCCAGAGGTATCTCAAATATATAGGCAGGTTATTTTGACAAGGAGAATAAATGCTTGCTTTCTACTTTATTTTTGTGTCTAATAAAAGTATAAACATAATTTAATCATTGACATCCTTAGGTCATTTTGCTCTCATAACCTTTACAAACTGAACCTTCCTGACAGAAACAATTTATTCGTGTTATTTCAAAGTAATCCTATCTTTGAGCCAAATTCAAAAAGGTATTTTTTCCTTGCTGTGCCAGTGGCAAAACTACTATGTTACATATAAACAATGCTTAAGCAAAAATTCCAATTTAATCAAAAACATGTGAAAATGTAATTATTTATGTAGTTAGGCATGCACAATGGAAACATGATATAAGAATCACAACAGTCTGGAATTTCATTTCCCACTTTCATTACCTAAAAAATTAGACTTAGTTACTTGTTTTAATATTAAAAATATCAGATAGATACATATTTCATGTTTAATGGTTATGCTTGGATTAAAACAAAAATTAATTACCCATGATAGGCAGCATATTACTTATTGTAAAACTGATCTATATAAGAATTTTACAATAGGTTGTGCTTATTAGTGATGATATTATTCTAATTTGAGAGTGCTCTTAACTACTCTGCCTACTATCCTTCAGTTGATCTAAACCCTATAGGCTATTATAATATTGTGCAATAGTAGCTGTTCCCCCATGTGTGTCTTCTCTGTTGTTTCTGGTGCCCCTTTTATTTTTTCCATTTCACTGTTCTTTGTTCAATAGAAATGGCAAACCAAGAGGTAGAATTCCTATTTAAAAATGTGTTATGGAGAAATATTTAAGATATCTATGTATTCCCAAATTATTTAACTTTACAACGTTTGCAATTTTACCTTACTAAAGGAAAGTATGCCTTATGAGAAGCTGACTAGCAAGTGAAAATTCTATATATGTAGCAATTGATATAGTTAAACCATACAGCAGTGAAACCATACATACTAAAACACAATACGCACAGCCTAGGACCTTTTTTTGGAATTGGAATTTCCCAACAAGGAAACTGAAATTTTTCACATTTAACACCATTCAGAATGTGGTTATAGAGAACAGTTGTACTTCAAACGCCACATGTTGATATTAGGAAAGTTACCAATTTTGTAGTCATTATCTCCAAAACTACAGTACCTGTAATAGAGAAAATGGAGATACTGACCTTCATTGGTGAAATACTGTGACGCAGCTGCTTTTAGCAGAGGAATCATTTATTGTACTCAAAAATCTATGAAATTGAAAGAGTGTGTCACAAAAAACTGTACTGGACTGACAAATGTGTCACTTTTGCAGCTTCTTTAAACACTTGATAACAACATTATAAGAATTTTTACATAGCCCTGTCAAAAATAAATGCTAAATAAGACTAATACAATTTTGCACAGTACCAGAGGTGATTATTTTTCTTTATATTGCAATATCTTTTATATCACCAGTGTCAATGAAATTAAAATGAATATCAAATTTGACATACAACTGTCATATCTGTCTCATAAAAGTAAAACTATTTGCAAAACAAAATTCCCTCAAGTTACAATAGCCTCAGATTACAATATTTTCTTTTGTAGGCCATTATCACTTGAAACCACTGTCAATAAATATGCCACAGACAGACCAAACCTGCAACATGTGTGATTGGCTGGAATATTCAGCCAACCAAAATATTGCATATTCCCATAATGCCACATTGAACTATATACTGAAGTGCATGACATGATAAGTTGTGTTGTAGTACCTATTTACAGCACAGTATACACGGGCTCTTTCCCTGTGCAAGGATGAGCTGATCCTTTGGACACCAGGAAACGCCCCGTTTTCTTTTTCTGGTACACTGTATGTACTTTACCGGCCTGTAATTGTCATCATAGGTAGACCTCAACTATGAGAGACAAAATGAGAAAACAAATCCAGAAAATCACATTGTCTGATTTTTAAAGAATTTATTTGCAAATTATGGTGGAAAATAAGTATTTGGTCAATAACAAAAGTTCATCTCAATACTTTGTTATATATCCTTTGTTGGAAATGACAGAGGTCAAACATTTTCTGTAAGTCTTCACAAGGTTGGCACACACTGTTGCTGGTATGTTGGCCCATTCCTCCATGCAGATCTGCTCTAGAGCAGTAATGTTTTGGGGCTGTCGCTGGGCAACACAGACCTTCAATTCCCTCCAAAGTTTTTCTATGGGGTTGAGATCTGGAGACTGGCTAGGCCACTCCAGGACCTTGAAATGCTTCTTACGAAGCCACTCCTTCGTTGCCCTGGCGGTGTGCTTGGGATCATTGTCATGCTGAAAGACCCTGCCACGTTTCATCTTCAATGCCCTTGCTGATGAAAGGAGGTTTGTACTCAAAATCTCCCGATACATGGCCCCATTCATTCTTTCATGTACTGTACACGGATCAGTCATCCTGGTCCCTTTGCAGAGAAACAACCCCAAAGCATGATGTTGCCACCCCAATGCTTCACAGTAGGTATGGTGTTCTTTGGATGCAACTCAGCATTCACTCTCCTTCAAACACGACGAGTTGTGTTTCTACCAAACACTTCTACTTTGGTTTCATCTGACCATATGACATTCTCCCAATACTCTTCTAGAACATCCAAATGCTCTCTAGCAAATTTCAGACGGGCCTGGATATGTACTGGCTTAAGCAGGGAGACACGTCTGGCACTGCAGGATCTGAGTCCCTGGCGGCGTAGTGTGTTACTGACGGTAGCCCTTGTTACGTTAGTCCCAGCTTTCTGCAGGTCATACACTAGGTCCTCCCCGTGTGGTTCTGGGATTTTTGCTCACCGTTCTTGTGATCATTTTGACCCCAACGGGGTGAGATCTTGCGTGGAACCCCTGATCGAGGGAGATTATCAGTGGTCTTGTATTTCTTCCATTTTCTAATTATTGCTCCCACAGTTGATTTCTTCACACCAAGCTGCTTGCCTATTGCAGATTCAGTCTTCCCAGCCTGGTGCAGATCTACAATTTTGTTTCTGGTGTCCTTCCACAGCTCTTTGGTCTTCACCATAGTGGAGTTTGGAGTGTAACTTTTTGAGGTTGTGGACAGCTGTCTTTTATACTAATAACAATGTCAAACAGGAGCCATTACTACAGGTAATGAGTGGAGGACAGAGGAGCCTCTTAAAGAAGAAGTTACAGGTCTGTGAGAGACAGAAATCTTGCTTGTTTGTAGGTGACCAAATACTTTTCCACCATAATTTGCAAAAAAATTCTTTAAAAATCAGACAATGTGATTTTCTGGATTTGTTTTCTCATTTTGTCTCTCATAGTTGAGGTCTACCTATGATGTCAATTACAGGCCGGCCTCATCTTTTTAAATGGGAGAACTTGCACAATTGATGGCTGACTAAATACTTTTTTTCCCCCACTGTATGTGAGAACTTGTTTTATCCATATTAGTTATTTGCTTGCTGTAAGGGTTAAAATATAACTTGTATTATATCATGTATACTGTATACACAGAGCGTGAAATGTTCTGCAGATAGTCAGCACAATTTAGAGACACTACATCTGGGACGGCACCCAAAGGTTTTGCTGTTCTCAGGAAAGATAAGGGAAACACTCAGATAAGCGAGGAGAGGAAACATATGTTATGAGAAACTGAACAAATCTGCTTAGCAGCGGAACCGGAAGGACCAAATATGTACATTAGTCACAGGATTATTGTGTAACCAGCTTGCCTTTAAAACCTGTATGAACTATGCAATAAATGAAACCATTCTTACTAGATACCTGGGTGTGTCTGTACGTTTGTTTCCCGAGCTCGATATTGTTCTTTACTTAATTTGGATTACGGTGACATCCATCCCGGGGGGACTTAACCCCTAACAGAAATTGGCTAACCAACGTGGGGCTCGAGATTGTCTGATGTGCAGCCGATAGAGTGCCGACCCACTCACCGATCGACTTGAGGACGGGACCAGAGGACCTCAGATAAAAGAAAAATAGTACTGTGAGGTAAGCCTTTGTCTTGCCAAGTTAGTATTTCTGAGCTCCTGTGTGTCTATACTCTGTATCAATGAGTGAGGTAAGCTGCTGCATGTTTATATGACATCTCGACGCCAATTGAATTGTACGAAAGAACCTAATAAGGGACATGTCACCTGTAAATGATGTGGAAGTTGTTTTCTTTGCTTTTTGTCTAACCTTCTTACTGATATTTGTATCTTACCTGTGTTATAAGATATATAAGGCTGCAAGAAACGGGGAAGAGTTCTCTGTTTTAAACCCCTAGAGTTGCGGACAAGGTTCGGAACTGAGAAGCACTGAGTGATTGAAAAGTCCTTGTTTTGGAACACTAGCCTCCAGCCGTGTCTGGACGGTCAAGGTTTAATGGAACCTGAGTAGTAGCAAGAAGGACTTAGTAGAATCCGCGCAAAGTGCGTGCAATAATTCAGGAGTGTTTTGGTAAGGGGACACAGACAGAAAGTTGAGTCTGTGGAAGCCAATTGAGGCATTGCCCTGAGCACTACTCCAGAAATTGCACAAATAGTTCAAAGAAAACAGAAGAGTCTGTTTGGGAGTTCTCACTAAAGTAGTCATAAGTGACCCTCTATTGTCTCAAGGTAGCCCTAGAGGAGTGAGAGACTCACGGCTGATTAGCTACCAGCCAAGATGGGGAAGGGACCCTCTAAGATATGGTACACCCCATTTGAACTAATAGAAATAGGGGAAGGGAAAGAAACAGCTGCACAGGTAAAAACAATCCTAAAAAGAGCAGGAATACGCAAAACTGGGATGATAGACAGTAAATTTTGGGATCAGTGGAGATTAGATCATGCAGGACTGATTCAAGACAATAAGTTGCAAAGAGGCATATATGCCCTGATAGAAGGAAGTAATAGAATAGAAAAAGGGGAATGGTCCCGAAAACAAGATCGTTCAGGAAGAATATTGTATATGCCTCCCTCAGAGGAATATAAGGGAAAGAGTCCCAGTACAATGGGGCTCGCCTCAGCTCCTCCGCCTTATAACCCGGAGGGATGGACTTGTCCTACGTGTGATACACAGCAACCATGCTGGAGGGATCCATGTTCTGTGTGTGGTACCCCTCGTCCCAGGGGAGCCTGTGGTCCTACAGTAAAACACACTGATCTGCCTTTGCCACCGCCACCGCCCCCGACACAGCAACTGTACCCAGTTGTCACTAGGTCGCAGACAAGGAGAACTGTTAGTCGTACCCCCATTAGTAATATGACTGGGGGTGCATCTGGGGATGAAGAAGAGGGAACAAAGGAAGAAGGGACACCCAGAAGGAGGAAGACTAGTGGGGATGATATGATTACAACCACTTCTGTAGAATGGAGACCTTGGTCTCCTGGGGATCAGATGTCTATGACACAACAATTGCCAGACCCACAGTTAGAGCCAAGTGCCTTTCTTAGGAAAATAAGGATGATTCAGTTGAATTATAAAGCTAGCTGGAAAGACTTAATGGCCCTAATTCAGGTGAAATGCACAGAGGGGTTGTTAAGTACGATAAATATCACTTCCAGGTTTGATCGAAATGTACCCCTAAACACAGAATCCACAGACAGTGGGAAGGAGTTTTTAGATAGATTAGAGTTGTGGTGTGAAAAACAAGCAGAAACCCGCCGTACAGCATTAACTACATGTAAAAGGGAGAAAGGTGAATCAGTAGAAGCTTATTATGGAAGGCTTCTCACTAAAGCAGTGGATGCTGGGTGGGATGACACACCCCGAGCCATGAGAAACACCATGCTTTCTGAAGCATTCATGCAGGGTATAGGGAGCACCCTGGCAGAGAAGATAAGAGCTTGTACCCCAGACTGGAGAAGTTCAAATCCTGATGATTTGTTTGCTAAAGCAGTGGGGTTTTCTATAGATGAGAGGGAAAAGAAAGCAACGGCACCCGTTAAAGCCTATACAAACAGTGGTGCAAAGTATCAGGGAAAGACAGGCCCCCGCCCTAGACGACAACAGGGACAGGGAGAGACAAGGAAATGCTTTAATTGTGGGAAACAAGGACACTTAGCCAGGGATTGTTGGTGTCCCAAACAAGGGGACAACAACGGGCCCAGGAAGCCTAAGGGTGGTCCGCCCATGACTGAAGCAGAGAGAGACTGTGAGGCATTCTACCAAGCACAGAATGATACGCAATGAAAGACAGGCCCTCCCGCCCCAGTATCCCTTTTGTCCTCACAGGATAGGGGAATTCAGATTTTCCAACCTGTATTGATTAGTGGAAAGGAGGTGCCATTTTTGATAGATACTGGGGCAACAAAATCATGTGTGAGCAAACATGTTGCGGACACATTCAAATTACCACTCTCAGGAGACAGCCAAGTGGTTCAAGGGGTATCGGGGCTACCAGTCACTTTGGATCAAACTGATCCTGTAGAAACCTAATTTCAGGGTTGCAGGATACTCACTAGGTATTTAGTCTCTGACACATCAGATAACATTCTTGGTACAGATGTGATGGGAGTATTAGGTTGTAACATCATGCTGCATCCATCAGGGGAAGCATATGTAAAAGTCACACATACCAATCATGAGATTTTATGCTTATCTGCCGAGTTAAGTACACCAAGTTGTATTTTTGTCCTTACTGAAGAAGAAAATGTACTGTTGTCCCAAGTGCCAACAGCATTATGGGCAACTGGGAAAACAGATTTAGGTAAATTAGACGTACCCCCTGTTATGGTAACCCTGAAACCTGGAGCTCAGTCACCTAGGATTAAACAATACCCTCTGACTCATGCCCAAGAGGATGCCATAGCAGTAACAATAGTAGAATTAGTGAAGGCAGAGGCATTGAAGGAATGTACCTCTGTAGCAAATACTCCTCTTTTCCCAGTGAAGAAGAAGGGCAAAAGGGAGAACCAGACACTTATCGTATGGTTCATGATCTCAGGGAATTGAACAAAGTGACATTACTTGAAACACCTGTAGTGCCCAATCCACAGACCCTGTTATCAGCTGTCCCTGCTGGAACCACTTATTACAGCACTGTAGATCTTTCCAATGCCTTCTTTTCTGTACCTTTGCACCCCGATTGCCAGTATTTGTTTGCATTCACATTTAGGGGAAAACAGTACACCTGGACAGTACTACCACAAGGGGCGCAAAACAGTCCTAAACAATTCACACGATGTCTTACACTAATCATGAGTACTTGGTATCCACCCCATGATGATTTTGTTTTGTTACAATATGTTGATGACCTTCTTCTTTGTGCTCCAGACAAATCAACCTGTGAAGCAGCGACCATCAGCCTGTTGTGTGTCCTCTGCCAGAACGGCTGCAAGGTCAGCAAGGATAAGTTGCAATTTTGCAAACAGAAAGTGTTGTTTCTGGGACACTGTCTTGGCCAGGGTACCAAGCATCTGTCAGATGAGAGGACCAAGGTGGTGAGAGACTTGCAGGTGCCAAGTCTCATGCTCAGCTATGTACCTTTTTGGGATTGGTATCCTACTGTAGGCCATGGATCAGATCTGCATCTCTGACCATGCAACCTCTGTATGATTGCCTTTCCTTAAAACCATTCAGCCTTACATCTGAGGCTTTGGATGCGTTTTACCAGCTGAAGTTGCAGATAGTCAGTGCTCCGGCCTTAGGTCTACCTGACTATCAGAAACCTTTTCAGCTCTACGTGACTGAGATGATGGGACACGCAACTGCAGTTCTCACACAACAACATGTGGATAAGAAACGCCCTGTGGCCTATTACAGCTCACGGTTAGACGCTGTAGCCAGGGGGGACACCCTCCTGTGTGCGGGTTGTCCTCTCAGTACAAGCGTTGCTTGATAAGAGCTCAGACATTGTCCTAGATCATTTATTGGTTGTGTATACACCTCATGACATCCATGCTATCCTCACACAGGTAGACAGATGTCACCTCTCTTTGGCACGGCAGAGCAAAATGGAATTTGCCCTGCAGTCCTCCTCAAACATCTCTTTTCAACGCTGTTTAACTTTGAATCCTGCAACTCTTCTTCCTGTAGGAGTTCATGATTCAAGAGGGGGAGTGGAGGATGAGTTATTTTTAAACTCCCTCTCTGAAGAAGAACTGTTTGACAGCCAGTGGATGTTTTGCAGGAAGACGATTTACATTCTCATGCAGATTGGATAAGTCCTTATTATGCCTGTATGAACTGCACCGCTTACACACATTTAAAGGAGGATATGATCAAAATATCGACTGGGGTGGTAACAGGAGCAGAATTATGCTTTAAATTTTCATGTAACAACACAACAATACCCAATTGTCATTCTTTGTTCCACAAGGGCCAGCCCACAAAAATCTGCAATAGAACAGACAGTGATTGTCAAGTTCTAAGGGAGGGGCGGTGAATGCAATGTAATAGAACAATGACTGTGCCATCATTTGACTTACATGTGCCTTTGCCACCAGGATGGGTTCTGGCTTGTGGGAACAACAGCTACACGTATATACCTGCCAACTTAACGGGAGGCCTATGTGCCTTGTCCAGATTAACACTGGCTATGATTCCCAAGCCATCTGAACATACACTGCGAAAGAGAAGTACTATCCTACTTCCTGAGGATTGTAATTATGATGTAACGCTTTTATCACGGGCAGAATACATAAGTATGGCTGTATCACTTGTAGGGATACCAGGTTTAGCCGTATACAATCATAAAACTATATCACGTATGGTATGTTTTATGGTAAAGAATATGAATATAACCAGTGCTATAATAAAAGATATTTTGTTAGACTTACAATCACACAAAAGGGCAATATTGCAAAATAGAGCTGCTATAGACTATTTACTGCTTAAGCATGGCTATGGGTGTAACAGCTTTGCGGGGATGTGTTGTTTTAATTTATCCGATCATTCAGAAGATGTACATGATAGGTTAAAACAAGTACAAGAAATGATCACGCATATTAAACAAGATGTAAATCAAGGCTGGTGGGATTGGTTGTTAGCCTTTCTACCTGACTTTGGGTACCTTCGACAGTTTCTGGGCATAGCTCTTTGTGTAATTACCTTTATAATAACAGGTTGTTGTTGTATACAATGCATTCCCTCACTATGCAATCTCATGAAAGATAATAGCCAGTATGTAAGATAGGATGTTATTTTTAACCTCTTCAATGGAGAATCCATCAAAGATGGCACACAAACAGTGTGAAGGTATTCATTGAACTTGATTAAAAATAAATTCCTAAAATGGGGGAATTGTAAGGGTTAAAATATAACTTGTATTATATCATGTACACTGTATACACAGAGAGTGAAATGTTCTGCAGATAGTCAGCACAATTTAGAGACACTACATCTGGGACGGCACCCAAAGGTTTTGCTGTTCTCAGGAAACATAAGGGAAACACTCAGATAAGCGAGGAGAGGAAACATATGTTATGAGAAACTGAACAAATCTGCTTAGCAGCAGAACCGGAAGGACCAAATATGTACATTAATCACAGGATTATTGTGTAACCAGCTTGCCTTTAAAACCTGTATGAACTATGCAATAAATGAAACCATTCTTACTAGATACCTGGGTGTGTCTGTACGTTTGTTTCCCGAGCTCGATATTGTTCTTTACTTAATTTGGATTACAGTGACATCCATCCCGGGGGGACTTAACCCCTAACACTTGCTTTTCTTAAATCCATACTTTTTCCTCCTTTGGGTTGGCAATGTGTGACCATGGCATTTAAATGGTTAGATAGATGCTGTCAGGACAGATGATGTCGCTATTCACGCAGTACCTATATGACCAATGTCACCAAGTGATTAATCTCATAGTTCTGGAAAAACTTTAATAGTTGTTATACTTATGTATAGTACCAGTCAAAAGTTTAGAGACTTCTTTTCATTCCATGGTTTTTCTTGTTCTTTTATTTTTATTTTCTACATTATAGATTCATACTGAAGACATGAAAACTTTAAAGGAACACATGTGGAATTAACTAGTAAAAAAGTTTTAAAACAAAATACATTTTATATTTTAAATTCTTCCCCCTTTTTTTCTTGATCACAAGTTTTCATGCTCTTGATATTGTCTTAATCAACCTCATGAGTAAATCACAGGGGATGGTTTTCTAACAGTCGTGAAGGAGTTCCGATGAGCTGAGAACTTGTTGGCTGCTTTTCCTTCATTTTGCAGTCCATCTCATCCCAAATAGCCTGAATTAGGTTTATGTTGGGAGATTGTGAAGGCTATGTCATCTGATGAAGCACTTCATCACTCTCTTGGTCAAATAACCCTTACCAAGCCTGAAGCTACCAGATGCAATCACATGTTGTTGTAGAATGCTGTGTTAGGCATGCTTATTAAGTGTGTGCAGACGGCATCTGAATTTGAGCTCCTTTTCTACGTGATGACGTCGCTGCGTTTACACGTGGGTGACAACATCGTCACTTGATTTGGATCAGGAGCCCCTGGTAAGCATGCTGTTTGTGATGTGTGATGTGACTCACTGATAGGTAGAATAACAGGTGTGTTCACTTGTAGTAATTATTCAACATATATAAGGTACAGACCAAAAGTTTAGACACACCTTCTCATTCCAAGAGTTTTCTGTATTTTCATGACTATAAAAATTGTAGATTCAAACTGAAGGCATCAAAACTATGAATTAACACATGTGGAATTATATACTTAACAAAAAAGTGTGAAACAACTGAAAATATGTCTTATATTCTAGGTTCTTCAAAGTAGCCACCTTTTGCTTTGATTACTGCTTTGCACACTCTTGGCATTCTCTTGATGAGCTTCAAGAGGTTGTCACCTGAAATGGTCTTCCAACAGTCTTGAAGGAGTTCCCAGAGATGCTTAGCACTTGTTGGCCCTTTTGCCTTCACTCTGCGGTCCAGCTCACACCAAACCATCTCGATTGGGTTCAGGTCTGGTGACTGTGGAGGCCAGGTCATCTGGCGTAGCACCCCATCACTCTCCTTCTTGGTCAAATAGCCCTTACACAGTCTGGAGGTGTGTTTGGAGTCATTGTCCTGTTGAAAAATAAATGATGGTCCAACTAAACGCAAACCGGATGGAATAGCATGCCGCTGCAAGATGCTGTGGTAACCATGCTGGTTCAGTATTCCTTCAATTTTGAATAAATCCCCAACAGTGTCACCAGCAAAGCACCCCCACACCATCACATCTCCTCCTCCATGCTTCACGGTGGGAACCAGGCATGTAGAGTCCATTCGTTCACCTTTTCTGCGTCGCACAAAGACACGGTGGTTGGAACCAAAGATCTCAAATTTGGACTCATCAGACCAAAGCACAGATTTCCACAGGTCTAATGTCCATTCCTTGTGTTCTTTAGCCTAAACAAGTCTCTTCTGCTTGTTGCCTGTACTTAGCAGTGGTTTCCTAGCAGCTATTTTACCATGAAGGCCTGCTGCACACAGTCTCCTCTTAACAGTTGTTGAGGTGACTCTTGGTCTTCCTTTCCTGGGGCGGTCCTCATGTGAGCCAGTTTCTTTGTAGCGCTTGATGGTTTTGGCCACTGTACTTGGGGACACTTTCAAAGTTTTCCCAATTTTTCGGACTGACTGACCTTTTATTCTTAAAGTAATGATGGCCACTCGTTTTTCTTTACTTAGCTGCTTTTTTTCTTGCCATAATACAAATTCTAACACTCCATTCAGTAGGACTATCAGCTGTGTATCTACCTGACTTCTGAACAACACAACTGATGGTCCCAACCCCATTTATAAGGCAAGAAATCCCACTTATTAAACCTGACAGGGCACACCTGTGAAGTGAAAACCATTTCAGGTGACTACCTCTTGAAGCTCATCAAGAGAATGCCAAGAGTGTGCAAAGCAGTAATCAAAGCAAAAGGTGGCTACTTTGAAGAACCTAGAATATAAGACATATTTTCAGTTGTTTCACACTTTTTTGTTAAGTATATAATTCCACATGTGTTAATTCATAGTTTTGATGCCTTCAGTGTGAATCTACAATTTTTATAGTCATGAAAATACAGAAAACTCTTGGAATGAGGTGTGTCCAAACTTTTGGTCTGTACTGTATATATTCCCTCACTCCATTGTTGTATTGTCTCCTGACGAAGCCATTGTGGTGGCAAAATGCGTATTGGGTGCAAGTGTTCCTCCCTTAGGTATGGTGTAGATCTTTTCCTGCAGTCTATATTTTTAGAGATGGCGCTGGGTATGTATCCTTGTTGGAGATATTTGCCTGATTTAAATAACATTATGACATTACTTGGTGTGATTTATGTGAGTTCATATAGGGAATTTATATCTAACATTTTTTTGGCTATGGTATTTCCTCTATGTTTGTAATACGGTAATTAGCTGGGTGGTTTCTTGTGGACTACTTGGGGACAGGGATTTTTTATGGTTAACCTGGATATTGATCCTTATTTTGGCTATATAGGCTTTAAGTGTATACAGCCTTTCTGTCCATAGTATATTTATATATATTGATATCTATGCAATACCATCACCCTCCCTCTTTATAAACACACATTGAGGATATTATTTTTTTTATAAACAATGTAATGTTATTACTATTTACAGGTGCATCTCAATAAATTAGAATATCTTTGAAACCTGTCCACAACCTCAAACAGTCACACTCCAAACTCCACTATGGTGAAGACCAAAGAGCTGTGGAAGGACACCAGAAACAAAATTGTAGACCTGCACCAGGCTGGGAAGACTGAATCTGCAATAGGCAAGCAGCTTGGTGAGAAGAAATCAACTGTGGGAGCAATAATTAGAAAATGGAAGAAATACAAGACCACTGATAATCTCCCTCGATCAGGGGCTCCATGCAAGATCTCACCCCGTGGGGTCAAAATGATCACAAGAACGGTGAGCAAAAATCCCAGAACCACATGGGGGGACCTAGTGAATGACCTGCAGAAAGCTGGGACTAATGTAACAAAGGTTACTGTCAGTAACACACTACGCCGCCAGGGACTCAGATCCTGCAGTGCCAGACGTGTCCCCCTGCTTAAGCCAGTACATATCCGGGCCCTTCTGAAGTTTGCTAGAGAGCATTTGGATGTTCATAGAAGAGTATTGGGAGAATGTCGTATGGTCAGATGAAACCAAAGTAGAACTGTTTGGTAGAAACACAACTCGTCGTGTTTGGAGGAGAGGGAATGCTGAGTTGCATCCAAAGAACACCATATCTACTATGAAGCATGGGGGTGGCAACATCATGTTTTGGGGTTGTTTCACTGCAAGGGGACCAGGACGACTGATCCGTGTACATGAAAGAATGAATGGGGCCATGTATCCTGAGATTTTGAGTGCAAACCTCCTTCCATGAGCAAGGGCATTGAAGATGAGACGTGGCTGGGTCTTTCAGCATGACAATGATCCCAAGCACACCGTCAGGGCAATGAAGGAGTGGCTTCGTAAGAAGCATTTCAAGGTCCTGGAGTGGCCTAGACAGTCTCCAGATCTCAACCCCAGAGAAAACCTTTGGAGGGAGTTGAAAGTCCGTGTTGCCCAGCGACAGCCTCAAAACATCACTGCTCTAGAGGAGATCTGCATGGAGGAATGGGCCAACATACCAGCAACAGTGTGTGCCAACCTTGTGAAGACTTACAGAAAACGTTTGACCTCTGTCATTGCAAACAAAGGATATATAACAAAGTATTGAGATGAACTTTTGTTATTGACCAAATACTTATTTTCCACCATAATTTGCAAATAAATTCTTAAATATCAGACAATGTGATTTTCTGGATTTGTTTTCTCATTTTGTCTCTCATAGTTGAGGTCTACCTATGATGTCAATTACAGGCCTCTCTCATCTTTTTAAGTGGGAGAACTTGCACAATTGGTGGCTGACTAAATACTTTTTTTCCCCACTGTACATGCTGCCTCCACCTAATGATTTGGGTAGTAGGAACCCATCTCACATAGGCACATAGCTGTAATACAAAAAAGGTTCAGTGCTTACAAAAAGAAACAAAACAAAAAGTGATATAAACAAGCAAATCAAGCTAATTTGGTTGTACTTCCTAGTTTGGCTCTCCATATTGTGTGTGTACCTGTTTGCTTATTGACTTTTGGCTTGTTTCCTGGATAACCTATTTGCCTGCTGTTTCTGGCTGTGACGTGCCTTCTTGGATTTTGACTATTATTGACCTGTTTTTGGATTTCGCTTGTGTCTCCTGATTTTGCCTCTGACGTTCACGTCTTAATCTGACCTGTGCCTGTACAACTACTCCTGTCTCCATTCCACTGTGTAAGTTATAGTGTGTTTTGTTTCGGTTTCTGCAGCAGTGTATTTATTATTAGTGCATCTATCTGTTTGGTGACAATTCAGATTCCCAGATTCAGCACAAGTCCAACCTGCCTTGCGGGCAGAGAATATGTCATTACAGGCTATTAGATGCCTCAGGGAATTGTGGGTAGGGCTAAGTGTTGTGGTGCATGGAACCGCCATATTAGATGACATCACTGTCCCATCAGGGGGTGGGGTGACAGCCAGGATCCAATTGAAGACTCCTGGGCATGTCATTAGTATGATTCTATTACACTACATACACTGTCCCAGAAACTAATAAGGCTAAAAAGTTAGCATCTTACACAGGAGTAGTTTGTCAAATTGTTTCTTGAACAAAAGTAGAACCCCATGTGATAATAAAGCCTAAATGTGCTCTACACAGTAAAAGTTACTCCATTTATGCTCCAGACATTTACAGTAATAATACCCCTCACAGAATTAATAGGCCCTTTTATGTCTACACACAGTGATAATGTCACTTTTTGTTACTCCAAAAATAATAAAAACTTATACTTACCTGTTTCTACTCCTATGACAAGCAAACCAGCCTTTCCTCCTCTCCAACTCATCAACAGTCTAGCTTAAATGGTTCAATGTAGGGATATTATTGCTCCACCTATGTCAGGATGATGAAGTCCTGAACACCTGGTGGGTTGCAGGTCTACAGTGCTTTATTGGCTATAAATAAAAGTTAATGGAGGGGTAAGGATCCATTGTTTCCATCAGGTTTCACCTGTATCAAAAGGATGCCAACACAGTTGTAAATGGCAGCACTACTGGGCTACTCGCTACCAGGGAATCCAAAGCAGATGTCTATTTGTGGGATGTCCTGGAAAAGCAAGACTAAAATATATATTATTCTTCACTGAAATACTAGGAAGAAAATGGAGCAAAAGTTATTAATAGCAACGTAAATGTATTCTTACATAATGCATTTTCATAACTTTTCACAGCTGTTTCTTCATCTTGGCACTTGCTAACTGACTCACCAACTGCGTGTCTAGTTTTTGAGGAAAGATAACCTTTCTTAAATTAAAAAATGCAAGTTTACAAATTTAAAAATGCATTATTAAGTGCCTTCAAGTCAGTTATATTTTTGACCAAAATGGTGGTTACCATATTGTAACCATATTGTTTATCTGCAAGAAATTATACAAATATACATCAACATCAGCATATATATATATATATACAGTACAGACCAAAAGTTTGGACACACCTTCTCATTCCAAGAGTTTTCTGTATTTTCATGACTATAAAAATTGTAGATTCACACTGAAGGCATCAAAACTATGAATTAACACATGTGGAATTATATACTTAACAAAAAAGTGTGAAACAACTGAAAATATGTCTTATATTCTAGGTTCTTCAAAGTAGCCACCTTTTGCTTTGATTACTGCTTTGCACACTCTTGGCATTCTCTTGATGAGCTTCAAGAGGTAGTCACCTGAAATGGTCTTCCAACAGTCTTGAAGGAGTTCCCAGAGATGCTTAGCACTTGTTGGTCCTTTTGCCTTCACTCTGCGGTCCAGCTCACCCCAAACCATCTCGATTGGGTTCAGGTCTGGTGATTGTGGAGGCCAGGTCATCTGGCATAGCACCCCATCACTCTCCTTCTCGGTCAAATAGCCCTTACACAGTCTGGAGGTGTGTTTGGGGTCATTGTCCTGTTGAAAAATAAATGATGGTCCAACTAAATGCAAACCGGATAGAATAGCATGCCCTTGCAAGATGCTGTGGTAACCATGCTGGTTCAGTATTCCTTCAATTTTGAATAAATCCCCAACAGTGTCACCAGAAAAGCACCCCCACACCATCACACCTCCTCCTCCATGCTTCACGGTGGGAACCAGGCATGTAGAGTCCATTCGTTCACCTTTTCTGCGTCTCACAAAGACACGGTGGTTGGAACCAAAGATCTCAAATTTGGACTCATCAGACCAAATCACAGATTTCCACAGGTCTAATGTCCATTCCTTGTGTTCTTTAGCCCAAACAAGTCTCTTCTGCTTGTTGCCTGTCCTTAGCAGTGGTTTCCTAGCATCTATTTTACCATGAAGGCCTGCTGCACACAGTCTCCTCTTAACAGTTGTTGTAGAGATGTGTCTGCTGCTAGAACTCTGTGTGGCATTGACCTGGTCTCTTATCTGAGCTGCTGTTAACCTGCCATTTCTGAGGCTGGTGACTCGGATGAACTTATCCTCCGCAGCAGAGGTGACTCTTGGTCTTCCTTTCCTGGGGTGGTCCTCATGTGAGCCAGTTTCTTTGTAGCGCTTGATGGTTTTGGCCACTGCACTTGGGGACACTTTCAAAGTTTTCCCAATTTTTTCGTACTGACTGACCTTCATTTCTTAAAGTAATGATGGCCACTCGTTTTTCTTTACTTAGCTGCTTTTTTCTTGCCATAATACAAATTCTAACACTCCATTCAGTAGGACTATCAGCTGTGTATCCACCTGACTTCTGAACAACACAACTGATTGTCCCAACCCCATTTATAAGGCAAGAAATCCCACTTATTAAACCTGACAGGGCACACCTGTGAAGTGAAAACCATTTCAGGTGACTACCTCTTGAAGCTCATCAAGAGAATGCCAAGAGTGTGCAACGCAGTAATCAAAGCAAAAGGTGGCTATTTTGATGAACCTAGAATATAAGACATATTTTCAGTAGTTTCACACTTTTTTGTTAAGTATATAATTCCACATGTGTTAATTCATAGTTTTGATGCCTTCAGTGTGAATCTACAATTTTTATAGTCATGAAAATACAGAAAACTCTTGGAATGAGAAGGTGTGTCCAAACTTTTGGTCTGTACTGTATATATATATATATGCACACAGTATTGTGTCAATTGATTGCCTTTATCTCTGTCAGGTCAATTTGATAATTTGTGTCTGTGCATTTGTTGTCAAGGACTATTTTTCAGTATTATTGGATACTTTTTACAAGCTTTATTGTATTTTGAAACATTTAATCATGCATGTTTTTAAATCACTGTACTCTCTCCATAATAAGCACCTTTTCTGACCCATGTCTAGACCTCTCACACAGCCAACCAGTGCCCTGCTCTGCACTGATGACAGACAATAACATCTTACTTTTATTTGGTATACATTAAAAATGCTTGTTGATTAGATAGAAAACTTAAAATACTAATGCTCAGGTGCCAACAGCCCTGTAAAATTGACAAGCCAAGTATATACATTCAAGGGATGCATACTAACTATCTGCATAGAAAGTCCATATGCCATTCATATTAACAATATTAAAAATCAGATGCTTGTACCCTCAACCAATACAAAAAAAAAGAGTCCAGGGTATCAACTAATATTTTTCCCTAAGCAAGAGTCTATACTCAACTCGTTTTACCCTTGCTGTTTTTTTGGGAGAGGGATGAGGCACATTCGCAGACTAGCATGCTAAAGATTGCAGTGAGAAGTGCAGTTAAACCAAGCTCCTAGATATGTGGATAGAACTACGATTGCCAGGGCCAGGTGTTACTTGGAAAATAAAATAAGCAGTGGGCACCACTTATACAATCACTGGGTGCATCATGACCATGATAATTATATAGCATCAGAAAAAAGGAAAAAGAATCATGGCATTTAATAAGACGCTCAACCCAGAGTATATCAAAAATATATACAAATCTTTATTGGGTACAAGATTAAAAACAATTAAAAAATAGATCTGTACGGTGGAGTCAAGGAGAGAGTAAGCAGAGTAAAAATAAATAGAGTCTCTACTACAGACATAAAAGTGTATAGTGTGTAGGGTATGTGCTGTACAATACTTGCACTATTATTCTACCCCAACATTCTAACTTTGCAAGTATCACCTGAAAGAAAGGGAAAGAAAAAAAACATTCCACAAGTTAATAATGCTTTTACAATAAATTACAATTGATATTGCATTACTGGTGATATAATAATCATTAGTATTCCTCTTAAACAGCTAGACATATAAAGTGCACATGTCTAGTCTACCAGCAATCCAAAATGCATAACAGTGGTTAATATAATGTACACATACAGTGGGAAAAAAAAGTATTTAGTCAGCCACCAATTGTGCAAGTTCTCCCACTTAAAAAGATGAGAGAGGCCTGTAATTGTCATCATAGGTAGACCTCAACTATGAGAGACAAAATGAGAAAACATATCTATAAAACCACATTGTCTGATTTTTTAAGAATTTATTTGAAAATTATGGTGGAAAATAAGTATTTGGTCACCTACAAACAAGCAAGATTTGTGGCTCTCACAGACCTGTAACTTCTTCTTTAAGAGGCTCCTCTGTCCTCCACTCATTACCTGTAGTAGTAATGGCACCTGTTTGACATTGTTATCAGAATAAAAGACACCTGTCCACAACCTCAAACAGTCACACTCCAAACTCCACTATGGTGAAGACCAAAGAGCTGTGGAAGGACACCAGAAACAAAATTGTAGACCTGCATCAGGCTGGGAAGACTGAATCTGCAATAGGCAAGCAGCTTGGTGTGAAGAAATCAACTGTGGGAGTATTAGAAAATGGAAGACATACAAGACCACTGATAATCTCCCTCGATCAGGGGCTCCACACAAGAGCTCACCCCATGGGGTCAAAATGATCACAAGAACGGTGAGCAAAAATCCCAGAACCACACGGGGGGACCTAGTGAATGACCTGCAGAAAGCTGGGACTAACGTAACAAGGGCTACCGTCAGAAACACGCTACACCGCCAGGGACTTAGACCCTGCAGTGCCAGACGTGTCCCCCTGCTTAAGCCAGTACATATCCAGGCCCGTTTGCTAGAGAGCTTTTGGATGTTCCAGAAGAGTATTCTGAGAATGTCATATGGTCAGATGAAACCAAAGTAGAAGTATTTGGTAGAAACACAACTCGTCGTGTTTGGAGGAGAGTTAATGCTGAGTTGCATCCAAAGAACACCATACCTACTGTGAAGCATGGGGGTGGCAACATCATGCTTTGGGGCTGTTTCTCTGTAAAGGGACCAGAACGACTGATCCGTGTACATGAAAGAATGAATGGGGCCATGTATCGTGAGATTTTGAGTGCAAACCTCCTTCCATCAGCAAGGGCATTGAAGAGGAAACGTGGCTGGGTCTTTCAGCATGACAATGATCCCAAGCACACCACCAGGGCAACGAAGGAGTGGCTTCGTAAGAAGCATTTCAAGGTCCTGGAGTGGTCTAGCCAGTCTCCAGATCTCAACCTCATAGAAAACCTTTGGAGGGAGTTGAAAGTCTGTGTTGCCCAGTGACAGCCCCAAAACATCACTGCTCTAGAGGAGATCTGCATGGGGGAATGGGCCAACATACGAGCAACAGTGTGTGCCAACCTTGTGAAGACTTACAAAAAACGTTTGACCTCTGTCATTGCCAACAAAGGATATATAACAAAGTATTTAGATGAACTTTTGTTATTGACCAAATATTAGGGTCTTGCCAGACGTAGCAATAACCTATACTACTGCAGGGGTCTGGGAGGAAGGACAGAGACAAGTGAGCCCTAATCTCACCCCAGCCACTGTCCCTTCCTATTGCCTCAGTTACCCTAAACGGTAAAAGGACAACCTGAAGACGAGCCCTATACTGAGTAAGTGACAACACAGAACACAGACAGAACAAACGACAAAAAGAGAGGTCAGGAAGCCAAGGGTTCGGTAGCAGACGAGCAATGCAGTACAGAATAAAAATCCAAGAGAATAGTCAAAAGTCAAGGCCAGGGGTCAGGAATACGAATACAAGCAACAAAACAGCAAGGAATAATAGCCAGAATGCACAAAGCAATAACCAGCGACCATGTGAGGGCTGACAACCTGTTTATAGAAAGTCTGGGCCAGCCCCAGACTGGATTGGTAGACAGGCTGTCAATCACACAGGCAAGGCTGAGATTAACTATATGCAGTCCAGAGAGAAATGCTGAGAACATGGGTGTGGCTGGAAATCCATTACATTGTCTAGGACAGTGTTCAGACTGAGCAACAAGAAACCTACACAAGGAACCAAACTGAACACGCCTCCTTCGCCGCAGCGTGCGAGCAGAGGGTGGCGCAGAGACCCGAACAGGCAGAGACGTTACACCAAATACTTATTTTCCACCATAATTTGAAAATACATTCTTTAAAAATCATACAATGTGATTTTCTGGATTTGTTTTCTCATTTTGTCTCTCATAGTTGAGGTCTACCTATGATGACAATTACAGGCCTCTCTCATCTTTTTAAGTGGGAGAACTTGCACAATTGGTGGCTGACTAAATACTTTTTTTCCCCACTGTATACAAAATAGTGTAAAGAAAATAATAATACTGTAATATGATCAACTTAAACAATATAAAAATGACTAATTATCATGCCTACCCTAATCCTTGTACCACCGACTACATCCCACGCGTATCGCCCGCTAAACCTCAGGGGACCAGGTGTTACTTGATGCTAAAGCTGCTGAATGTGAGGTAACACCAAGTATTACAAAATTATACCACACCCCAAAAGGGCCCTGAGAACTGAAGTTCTAACTGCATATCTAGGGACTTGGTTTAACTGCACTTCTTGCTGCAATCTTTAACATGCACTACAATCCAAAGTCTCATATTAAAAACTTATCTCTAGTATGTAAATTTTGTAATATTGCCAGCTTTTAAATTTATGTTTGAATGACGCTTCAGGCCTGAATGCTGCTCATGCACGCTACATATCACCTACAGTACTTAACAAAGAGAACAGTTTGAAGACTATGCTGGCATCAGTAGAGTGCTGGTATAGAGTTTATTGACCGTTAATTGCCACTATTTTGCTTGATCACCAAATTGTAAATATTTGTCTCTTTTTGTAAACCAGCTTGATCACTCATTTGTCCAAAGAGTCAAAATCCCACCAGATCTAAGAGAATGCAACAAACTAATGCTAGGTTCACACTAGCATTATCTTGTCTCCATCCCAGATTCCGCTTAAATCGGTGTAGAGAAAAGTCCAGCAGTATGGCAAACCCCATTATAGTTTCCGTGTGTAAATGCTTTTTAAGCAGATAGGGTTTCCATCTTTCAGGTCCCCATGCGGACCTGAAGGACAGAAACCCAAATGCTAGTGTGAACCTCATGTAAGAGAGGCACAGGAATCCAGAAAATAGCAGAGTCAGAGCCAGGAATATTTAGGAGTACAACATACAGTGTCAGGACTACTATAAGCACAAATACATTTAGACAATAAAAAAGGCAGTATTTAATTTTCGGGTCTAGTGACATCATCAATGAGTGCCAGTTACTTCAGCAAAATTACACAAACAGAACAGTGGGGAACAACATTCTATAGGGCAAGGAAAGTAATACTGCACTTCAATGTTACTTTTTTGCCTTGCTGTCTTCAGCCAATTAACTACCTACATATTAATATTTTCCTTAGTAGTGTACTGTGTATTATATTGTATTGTTTATGCAGTTCTATTTTGTTTATTCTACTTTCTAATATACATGTCTTTTCTAGTCTAATCTTTTATCCGCATGAGTCACATCTAAACAATGTAACAGTAATAATGTAAACCAGCATGTGTGAATGTGACAAAAAGGATATGAATGTATAATGTAAGGAACTATAATATACATCAATTTCTTTACGTGACAAGAGTTCCCCGAGACATGATTTTTGATATACCAAACATACAGGAAGATTCACAGCAAGCAACAACTTTCCTGACTAATACAATTTTAGTAAAGATTTGTCATGAAATAACAATTCTGGACTATCTTTTATTCGAGCTCTGTATTGTATCTTTGTTTTCTGAATAAATTGACAGTTGGGTGTGTCTCTACATGGTCTGACACTGCCAAATCAGTGTTGACAGCACCAGACCTCGTATGGACATACCCCTTTGAAAAAGGGTAAATAAACACCTAGTTGTCAATATTTTAACATTTATTCAGGAGAGGAGCATGGCTTGCCAGCATAGTTGACGAAGGTGTGTTTCTGTGCTCCTCTCACAGAATCCATAACGACTCAGCGACATCCTAAAGCCTACACCACTCAGAATACCCTGGGGTTAGCTCTCCAAGCTCCAGTCAGTTCTCTGGGGGGATCTAAGAAGCGCCACGTGCAGTTCCCAGCACCTTGCACTGCTCTACCGGAGGGCCACCATCTTGCGTACCCGAGAACTGTTCCCTCCAGCTGCTCCTAATCGGGACTCCCAGGGCTACCTCACCTCCTCCTTTGAGACCTGTTCTTGAGACTGAACTACACAGGATGGTCACGCCATCATTCACTCGCTATCCTGAGCACCACGCAACCCAGTCTAATAAGGCAAGTACTGTATCTACTGTGAGAAGGTGACAGGTAAGATTCTGGAAGGTCGCTCTCCTGGATTCCTCACTTATGTGTGGTAGGTCAGGTTATAATCCAGGTAAAACCTTAGCTGTGAGAAGGCTGTCTCTGTTAACCTCTTCTTGTTCTACTAGGGAGGAGCCTTAAAGCACAGGTGGGAGCTGGGCCTCATTAAAAGCCTATAAAAGGTTGGCAAGGTCTCACTCCTGAGCAGTTCCTGGGGGGAGAGAGGAGGAGCCGGGTTCTGTCCCCACGTTGTGAAGGCTGGTGAGATTCTGGTGTGACCTGCTGCCACTGTTTTACGCTGTATATTGACCGTGTGGCTGAAGTAAGCCACACGTACAGATAGGACAGTCTCTGTATGGTTAGCAGCTCAGATGGGCAGGATTTCTGTTAATTTTTGCCTGAAAGTTAAGTCTTATTTATTTTGCTGTTTTTTTGGAAAATAAATGCACAGGGTAAAACCTGTTGGTCTTGAACTTTTGTGTCTGTTTCTGACTGGGTCCGCTGCTGTTACCACTGAGCCTATCCTCCCACACTACACACAACTTTAATTCCCACCAGAGGCATCTCTGGCTGCTGGCCTGTCAATTTCTTTTTCTTTTTTCCTTGCTTGGAACTTCATCAAATGAGCTCTACAACTCCTCCTGCCACGACAAAATCTCGGATAACAATCATATGCTTTGCTACATTCACTTTGCTGTTAACACCCCCTTTTAAGCTATGTATTACTATTGGATAGAACCCCACCATGCTGTACAGGGCGACCTAAACCTTCGGCCCTGAGCACTGACTAGCAACATAACGTGACCACAGCTCGTAAATCTGGCCATTCACCTTGTTAGACCTATCATACAGCAGCAACTCCCCATGGTGAAAGGCAAAACAACATTGAAACAGACAATAACCTAATCAACTACTCTGATTGGGACCGCAGTAAGGATGGTGAAAGCTGCCATATTATATCCAGTCCTGTAGAACTCATCCCTCTGTCTCCTATCTCTGATCTTGTAAACCCATAAGAATACCTTGTTAATTTACTTCCTGATCACTCTATGAATACACCTGCTTTGCATCTACCTCCCACCCGGAGGACATTCACTCTGTGGTCCAACAGCTTTGGCTTCAACTATAAGCATCATACTCAGAGCCTAAAACTATGATCCCGAGATCCTTATCCCCTAACACCAGCTCAGTCAAACAAAAAACGCACTTGGACTTGCCATCTCAAGTGGAGACGAATGTTGGCTGTACATCCTCTCAGGCTTCCATACATGCCCCAGAGGGAGGTTTGGATAAATTCCACACTACCAATGGTCGCGCCTCTGAAAACACCTTAAAGGACATGCTTATAGATCTACGCAGCTCCTTACAAGTGGACATATCACAGCTACTACAACCTCTACAGTCCTCTGTTACTGCCCTGAAAAAAAAAAATAGTGGATATGGAAGACCGCTGTAGCAGAAACAATATCAGGTTCCGCGGAAACTCTGAAAATTGAGCACCTATTGATCTTCACTCATACCTACAGGACTTTGCTAAATGTCTGCTTCTGGATTGCTCCTCATCAGATACCATCAATGATACAGCTCATAGAATCTCACACCCGCATCACCTTGGTAATGATGTGACGTTATTGCCAGATTCCATTTTTTCCATATTGAGGAACAAATTATGGCATCATCTCGTAAACAGAAATCCTGGCCCACAAGATATCCAATGCTACACTCTACACTACAACTCTACACTACTCTGCTCCAGCGTGAATTGCCACCTGTTACAACTTCGCTTCACAAACACAAGATCCTATGTCAGTAGGGATTACCTGTTAAGCTCCTCATTTCTAAGCATGGCATGGTTCAAACCATCAGCACCCACATGACGCAGACACCACCCTTTCCTTTGCGTCCACACAGCAAACGCCATCCTTACTTGCACCATGACTTTCAGGCACGAGCCTCTTAATTACGATGCAATGCTCTAACATTAATAGACCACTTTCCAGCTTGCTTAAAACTGTTACTCTAACCCAATACATTATACTTTACTGTTAGAGATTGACTGAATATATAAACACTGCATATGTACAATGGTGCTCAAATTTGCTTCTCTCAACGTCTGGGGTCTAAATAGCCCCCAGAAACGGCCCTTCCAATGGAAGGAGGCCCTCTCACGACAAGCTGACATCCTATGTGCCCAGGACACTCCTTTTTACTACTAACCATTAGGATCAACCATCCTTTGTTCCCAGTAGTTCTCCATGCACATCACACTAAAAAGAAGATAGGTGTACTTATAGTTTTTAAAAAGTCCATTGCCTTCTCACTGCTAAACCAAAAGGCTGATCCACAGGCCATATATCTCATAGCTGTGTGTCTCATAAACAATGCCCATTATACTTTAGTAATCATCTATGCACCCCATCAACGTTCTTTCACTTTCCTCAACAATGTCCACCGGCATATTTGCAAAATCCAACAAGGCGTACTAATACTGTGTGGGAACTTCAATAATATTATGGATTTCTCTATCAATATCATCAATCCCATCAGGCAGACTACCACATGCCTCTCTCAGTTCTGTCTTAGAGAAAATTTGTACAATGTCTGACATGCGCAACACGCCTCAGAGAGGGATTACATGCATTTATCCTCAGTACATCACACATACGTATCAATATATTCCTGGTAGATATGGCCATATTGCTCCATACCAAATTCTCTACTATAGAATTGATTACGTGGTTAGATGACGCAGCTCTTATGCTCAAACTGGAGGAATCACTCTCAGCATCCAACATGAGAATATGGAGGAATAATACAGTTATCCTGAGACACTCTGTACAACCCCAATTCCAATGAAGTTGGGACGTTCTGTAAAACATAAATAAAACCATAATTCGATGATTTACAAATCCTTTTCAACCTATATTCAATTGAATACACTACAAAGACAAGATATTTAATGTTCAAACGGATAAACTTTATTGCTTTTTTGCAAATATTCACTCATTTTGAATTTGATACCTGCGACATGTTCCAAAAAATCTGGGACAGGGGCAACAAAAGACTGGGAAAGTTTAGGAATGCTCAAAAAACTCTTGTTTGGAGCATTCCAGAGGTGAACAGGTTAACTGGAAACAGGTGAGTATAAAGGGAACATCCCCGAAATTTACAATTTACATTTACAAGTGCAAGTTAAAACTCTACCATGCAAAGCGAAAGCCATATATCAACAACACCCAGAAATGCCACCAGTTTCTCTGGGCCCGAGCTCATCTGAGATAGACTGACACAAAGCGGAAAAGTGTCCTGTGGTCTGACCAGTCCATATTTCATATTGTTTTTGGAAATCATGGACGTCGTGTCCTCTGGGCCAAAGAGGAAAAGGATTGTCCGGTGTGCTAGTTGCCATGGCATGGGTAACTTGCACGCCTGTGAAGGCACCATTAATGCTGAAAGGTACATACAGGTTTTGGAGCAACATATGCTGTCATCTAAGCGACGTCTTTTTCAGGGACGTCCCTGCTTATTTCTGCAAGACAAAGCCAAGCCACATTCTGCACGTGTTACAACAGTGTGGCTTCGTAGTAAAAGAGTGCGGGTACTAGACTGACCAGGCTGCAGTCCAGAACTGTCTTCATTGAAAATGTGTGGCGCATTATGAAGTGCAAAATACAATGGAGACCCCAGACCGTTGAGCAACTGAATTTGTACATCAAGCAAGAATGAGAAAGAATTCCACCGACAAAGCTTCAACAATTCGTGTCCTCAAAAGCTTATTGAGTGTTGTTAAAAGGAAAGGTGATGTAACACAGTGGTAAGCATGACCCAGGCCCAGTCTTTTGTTGCCCCTGTCCCAGTTTTTTTGGAACTTGTTCCAGGCATCAAATTCAAAATGAGTGAATATTTGTAAAAAACAAATAAAGTTTATCTGTTTGAACACTATATATCTTGTCTTTGTAGTGTATTCAATTTATATATGTTGAAAAGGATTTGCAAATCATCGTATTCTGTTTTTATTTATGTTTTACACAACGTCCCAACTTCATTGGAATTGGGGTTGTAATTAAACCCGAGATTGGAAAAGACCTGCAGGAATTCTTTCATACTAACTCCTCCTCTGTATCCAACCCTTGAGTTTTATGGAATGCACATGTAGGGAACTGCCATTTCTACTAGTATATAATGTATCTGGCTTCTTTGCCCCTGCAGTTTGGCTTCAGAGACCCCAGGCATTCAGTGCAAGTTTTGTTTTGTAAATACAGTGAGTCAGACACATGTGAGGCAGAGCTGCTGGGGGGAGAGATGTGAGCAGAGCTGCTGAGACAGACATGTTATGTCTGGGGGAGTCTAAGAGCCACTTGTTCCTCTTTACTTCACAGTATATAGTTAGGTATGTGTTACCCCCTATATACTCACAGGACCTAGCTAGTAACCGTAGTTAGGGATCAATATATATATAGTTCAGGGCAGTGATAGGTTAGGCTTCCGAAGGCCAACTAGCTAGTTAGAGGCCCGGTTGCACTAGTAGTTTAGCTGGCAGGTTAAGGACTCAGTGTTAGGGTAGTCAAGGCCTGCATCTACTGCCGTCACCGTCGCCCTGTTTGCTGCCTGTGAAGAATCTCACCATCATCATCATCATCTCCTGATCGGCTGTCTGTCATCTCCTGGAAGAATCCGAGGATCCACAGTCATCCACAGGGGCCCCTGCATCTCTTCTGTTGCCTGGAGGTATTGTGCACTGGACTCTTGCTATATATCTATATATATACCCGGGTATATAACCTAAGACAGTTGAGGACTTGCTGGTTGTTGTAGTATTGCTGTGTTCTGAGTATATTTTATGTATGTATTATTACCCTGTTGATTCTTATAAAGCTACTGTTATAACCTTATGTGGTATCTGTATGTATTCTTCAGACTGTGAGATTAGTACAGTGATCCTTGTTAAGGCTACTAACTGTACTTCATGGGTAAGTCCCAGGAAGAGATTCTCCCTGTAATACAGAGGCTCTATCCTGGGTGGAGGCACTGATATATTTCATATATGTTCCCACTCTTCCCTTCAGCGAAGGCTTCAGGTCCCATTATACACACAGGTCAGCGCCAGAGTCTGTTGCGGGAGGGATAATACTCATACCCCCCCCCCCCCCAAATAGGGCTACACACACAAAGTGTTTATCTGAGAAACTCTAATAACGCTCGCCCACAAAGATAAGAAAACCTGTCAACGAGAGTTCACTGACACCTTCATTCAATTGACAGCTCTGGAACGCGCTATTAAGATGCACTTGACGCCAAGTTTGATTGAGCAAATATTCCAAACCAGACATAGCTTGTGCTTCTTCTTCTCCAAAACTATGAAAAAGAACTTAAAAGATCCAAGAACAAATACTATTCACAGAGGAACAAGGCTGGTAAACTGCTAGCCCAGCAACTGAAAGCTACAGCAGCGAAATCTAAAATTCCATACCTCAAGCACGCATCCACAGCTGCCAAACTAATGGATCCCAGAGACATAGCTCAATCCTTTACAGACTATTATGCTCAGCTATATAATCTACAAGACCAAATGCCTCTGCCTCTAAATCACCAGACCCTTATATCCAGTGGTGAACCTAGCCTCTTTGCTGCCTGAGGCAGACTATAGAAAGATGCCCCCCCCAAAAAAAAAAATTGAGCTTCCATGCTACTAGTTTAACACACTGTTATCATCGCACAATATACACAATACACAAACTTATGAAACAGTTTTTAAGAATTCTTCTTACTACATTACTTCAGTATCAGATCAAAAACACGGCATTAACAATGAAAGTAACTTCACACATCTTCTGCTTGGTGGATGGACGAGCCCACGTGGCCCCCATTCTCTATAATAGGAGCGCCACAGATAGCTGAGTGCTGGACTTCGGCTATCTTTGGCACTGCCATTGAAGTGAATGAGAGCCAAGCGGGTTTGTCCATCCACCAAGTGACACACTTATATATATGGTTGCAGCCAGGCTGGATTCCCACCCAGTGGGGGGAAAAAAACCCAATTCTCAGGCTCAGTGGGGGTCTCAGCAGACAGACCCCCATCAATCAGGTATTTATCCTCTATCATTTAGGTGAATACAGGGCAGTAACATTTTGTGACTTACAGGTGACGTTTCTGACTAATCCTTCACATTTCCCTTCTCTTCCCTTTGGACCGCCATGACCACTTCTTCCAGTAGTGACTTGTCTCTGTAAAGTTTGTAACACAGACATCTTTGGCTCCTCACTTTTCCAGGCATCCAACCCACATTGTCCTCACCTGCACACCCATTCTGCTGCTACCCCCAATTATAAAAGATATGATATAACCCTCAATAATGAATAATACTCCCAAGTGCATCTTTATATTAATAACATCTGTGTGTACCCTGTATAAATAATGCTCCTTATTAATAATGCCCCAGGTGTTAACTAATTAAAAGGTTTTCCAGATCATTAATAAACTAATCAGTGGGGCTCAAAAACCCAGGACCCCCCACTGATCAGCTGTTTGAATGGTACCTGTGTAAGTGCCATGACCACTTCTCTGTTTACATAGTGTCATTCATCTTATAGCGGCCATGTAATGTAACTACAGCCTCGTCCTGTACATGTCTACAGTATGTGACAAGGCTGGAATTACATCACACGGTCACTATAAACAGACAGCGTATAATATAAACAGGCGCCATAGCCCCTGTTTATAGCGCCCCATTTACACACACTATAATGTTCCACAGCAGTCCTTGCACACGGTATTATGCTCCATAGTGGCCCCTGCACACTGTATTATGCCTCACAGCGGCCCCTGCACACGGTATTATGCTCCATAGTGGCCCCTGTACACGATATTATGCCCCGCAGTGGCCACTGCACACGGTATTATGTTCTACAGCAATCCCTGCACACAGTTTTATGCTCCCTAGTGGCCCCTGCACATGGTATTATGCTCCATATTGGCCCCTGCACACGGTATTATGCTCCATATTAGCCCCTGCACTGGTATTATGCTTCATAATGGCCCCTGCACTGGTATTATGCTCCATAATGGCCCCTGCACTGCTATTATGCTCCATAGTGGCCCCTGTACTGGTATTATGCTCCATAGTGGCCCCTGTACTTGTATTATGCTCCACAGTGGTCCCTGCACAGGGTATTATGACCCATAGTGGCCAAACCATGAACTATTATTATACTCTGGGGTCTTTTCAGACCCCAGAGTATAATGAACAGAGACCCAGGGGAGGTGACAAAGATAAAAACAGTGTTACTTACCTTTCCCGGACACCGGTGCACTCCTTGCAGCATTTGGCCCTGTTTAATTGCGCGCACACGTCATGTGATCGGGCCGGCGACGCGACCTGATGACGTCACCAGAGGCCTCAAGACTGCTCAGAGTAACACCGATCGCAGGAGAGGTAAGTAGGATATGTTTTTATGTTCTCTCACCTCCCCTTGGTCTCCAATTATTATACTCCGGGGTCTGAAAAGACCCCGGAGTATAATAAAAGTAGTATTTGCGGCCCGCGGCCTCACTTACCGATACCCGAGGCCGCTCACAGCGGCTTCCACTTCCCTTTCTGCGTCTCATAGCAGAAGGGGGAAGCGGGGGCGGCCACGAGCAGATGCGAGGTAGGTAAATAAATAGGCCATTACCTGCTGGGGATACTCCAGCAGGTTACGGCCTATTTATATATAAAAAAAAAAAGTTATACTCACCTGCGATGCCTTGATGCAGCCGCCGCCACCTGCTCTTCTTGTCCGTGACGTCTGTGTCTCAGCGTAGGCGGCGTGATGACAAGACAGGCCCCGCTCAGCTGTTTTTTTTTTTTTTTTTTTTTTTAAAGCAGCCTGTCCTGGGCTGGTTTACATTGAATAGTAAAAATGCCGCCCCCCAGACAGTGATGGACAGTGCCGCCTGAGGCCGCCGCCTCACTTTGCCTCAATAGCGGTGCGCCCCTGCTTATATCCGACTTTTTGAATCATCTAAACTTGCTAACTGTGTCAAAGTATCACCTATCTTCTCTAATTGCACCAAATTCCCTCCCAGAACTACACCAGGTCCTCAAAACTCTACCTAAAGGCAAATCACTGAGCCCCTAATGGATTTTCCAATGAATATCTCCTACAGTTTCAACATATCCTAGCTCCTCACCTTTTGGACTTTTTCAACTGCACAATGATAGGGTCATCCCTCTCGAAGAAGTCTCTGGTGGCACTAATCGTCACCCTGCCAAAGCCAGGTAAAACCCCCAACTCCCCACAGAACTTTCGACCAATTTCGCTACTAAACTGCAACATCAAATTGTACACAAAGTTCCTGACTTGCGCCAATACTATCTTACCTGATTGGAGCCGACTGGGTGGAATTCGTCAAAAGAAAACAAGCCCCTGAAAACAATGGACGCATTCTACACCTGGTGGATATCCTAGAAAGAAGTTGGGTCCCCTCCCTGCTGGTCGGCTTGGACACCAAGAAGTTGTTTGACCACATTAATTCGTCATTCACTTTCTTGATTATGGAGTGGAGTATATAAAATGCAATGTTGGCTACACTGCATAATATGGTGGAGAACTTCCAGTCCATCTGGGCCCCTTTGGACACGTACTGTATACTCCATGGGCTCTGATCTTCCTTCCCCGCTTTCCCCCCTCCCCCCACCTTTTCATGATGTTTCTTGTATTTGGTTTTCTGTCTCCCCCCTTGTTTGTCTCTAGATTATATAATTATTGCCGACTTTGTTATATTATTTTGTTGCTATTGTTCTTATTTTACCTTTATTTTTATTGTTGTAATGTTTTTTTGTAAATTTTTGCAAAATTAATGAAAATTCCAGTTTAAAAAAAAAAAATGCAATGTTGGATCTCTACTACTCTCCCTCAGCTAGGGTCTTCACGAATGGCATCTGACTGCTTTTATATCCGGAAAGGCACATGACATGGATGTCCATTATCACCGCTAATCTTTATATTCACCATCGAAGCTCTTTGACAACATTACTTAATCCACATCAATGGCGATCTCCTCTCACTTGATCTCCCTCTACACAGATGATATTATACTCTCCATAACTAATCCAACCACCTCTCTAGCCCACGCAACCAACCTAATTAACCATTATGGAATGCTCTCTTTCTACAAGATCAATGAAAACAAAACTCAAATCCTCCCTCTGAACATCTCCCCTTCTACCCTGACACAGTTGCAATCAGACTTTCCCTTTGACTGGAGATCATCTGAGCTAGACTATTTAGGAATTAAGATCACTTCCTCACTTACATTTACCTCTCAAACTAATTTCATGCCACGCCTCGTTGACATTGAAAAAGTCTTCCAGGCATACACTAAACATGTCTTGTCCTGGCTCGGGAAGGGCATCTGCTTTCCAAAATGCTTATACTCCTGAAGCTTTTGTATCTCTTCCAGACATTCCCTTTGGATCCTCCCCCTCCTTTTCTTCATAAAGTCAATGCCTTAATCAACAAATTCAGCTGGAACCACAAGAAGCCCAAACTTCCATCCTCTATTGTTCATAAATGAAGGGGCATGGGAGGACTAGGTGTCCCAAACTCTGTTTTAACTGACGCTATGCAACTGCCTTCCTTGCCACTCCTCCAACATCTTACCACCATCTGGAAACACACCCATCACCATATGGGAAAAAAACTAAACCTGAATATTCTGCTTGCTTTAGTGGAACCCCTGAAATTAGACATCTTGGACCTTTGCTTGGCAGTTTGGAAATCCGCAGGCGTCTCCATGATCTCACAACTTTGGCACGATGATACAATGTTCCCATTCGACTATCTGAGAACCCGATATAACCTCCCATTAAGTTGTCTATTCACATACCTCAGACTGAAACATTTCCTATAGTCCCACCACAGCTCTCCTATCATCTACAACAAGGACCTCTTTAACCTTCTCATACTGTCCAACAAATCTGCCAAAATTTTAAGGTCCATTTACAACTCGCTTGGATGTAAGGATGATTTTGTCAAAACCACCCCTATCCGCAGCTGGGAAATCTCACTCCACAAGTCCTTTTCTCCTTTAAATGTGTGGCACATTATAAGAGCACAACTGAAATTCTCCTTCACTGGTACAACACTCCAGAGAAACTCCACATGTTCCTCCAATCCCCAGGCAATTGCTGGAGAGGATGCTCTTAAAACGGATCTCTTTATCATATTCTTTGGACTTCCACTCTCCTGCATACATACTGATGTGACATCTTGCACTGGCTATCTTCAATAGCTGGTCTTTCAATCCTTCCCTCCCCAGAATTAGCTCTACTATTTCTGAACCTCCATGTTTATCCTTTAGTCCTCAGGACACTTATTGGCCACATTCTACTCTCAGCTGCAATGGTCCTCCTTAGAAAGTGGTAATTTTTCTCCATTACGACAATTTCAGACTTGTCCAAAATGATCCACCAAACATTCCATTATGAAAAGATTCTCTCTCATGGCGTCTTTGGAGACACTCATTTCTACAGGAACTGACTACCCAAGGTATCCTACAGATGCAGACTCTCATTGCCCCCATAGCTCTGCTTCCCAGTCTTCCCATACTGACCTGTTTTCCATTCTAAAATAGATTGGCATTAATGGTTACTACGTCTTACTCAGTGAATTTATGCATAGTCTGTACCACTTTCAGATGTCTTGTAACATTGCTTTACTGTTTTATTGTCCTGTTGTCCACTTCTCCTTTTTCTTCTAGCACTGATAGTGATCAAGGACTATGTTTCTACTGACCACACTTCACGGTCATCCTTGTTATGCATGACTTCTCACTACTTTATTTAGGCTTTATCTGGACTTAAATGTTAATTTATCATATCTATTCCCTTTACTACTATGCTTATTCCTTTTATATGTTTATTACTATGAGAACAACAAGAACAATTTATTGAATGAAAAAATTATTTAGGATGATATTTAATATGCTCCGTAATTGTTATTTCATATTTACTAAATGTGATATGTCAGGGGTGGTGGCCGATTCTTGTAACATGGTGGAGACAAGGTAGGTTCAGTGGAAAATAGAAGAAAGCGAAAAAATACTTAATGGTGCTTGTATGTGCTTCTGGAGGACTTCACAGTCTTACAATCAAAGTAAAAGGAATCCACAGCACTCAGTTGTTTAACAATTCAAATATAGTCTTTATTCAATATAATCCACACAATTGATATAACATATAAAGTAGTAAAGATAGCTGACAAAACATTAATGGACATTTATCAACGATATTTGAAATAAATGAGTAAATACATAAATATGCCATTTCATCAATTATAAAAAAAAAGAAAAATGAAACACAAACAAGGACAACAAAGAAGTTAGGAAAATTCGAAGAAAAACAAAATAATCATAAATTATATACTAATTATAAATAATTATTCTAAAAATTTAGACAGTAGATAATAAATAAGGCACTTCATTAATACAATATATACATAATTTTTTCACATGAAGGAAAAACATCTATTAAGCTCACTTGTAAGCAATGTGTGCATATAAAAAATACTGTACCATATAGGTATATATGTATACAGTACAGACCAAAAGTTTGGACACACCTTCTCATTCCAAGAGTTTTCTGTATTTTCATGACTATAAAAATTGTAGATTCACACTGAAGGCATCAAAACTATGAATTAACACATGTGGAATTATATACTTAACAAAAAAGTGTGAAACAACTGAAAATATGTCTTATATTCTAGGTTCTTCAAAGTAGCCACCTTATGCTTTGATTACTGCTTTGCACACTCTTGGCATTCTCTTGATGAGCTTCAAGAGGTAGTCACCTGAAATGGTCTTCCAACAGTCTTGAAGGAGTTCCCAGAGATGCTTAGCACTTGTTGGCCCTTTTGCCTTCACTCTGCGGTTCAGCTCGCCCCAAACCATCTCGATTGGGTTCAGGTCTGGTGATTGTGGAGGCCAGGTCATCTGGCGTAGCACCCCATCACTCTCCTTCTTGGTCAAATAGCCCTTACACAGTCTGGAGGTGTGTTTGGAGTCATTGTCCTGTTGAAAAATAAATGATGGTCCAACTAAACGCAAACCGGATGGAATAGCATGTCGCTGCAAGATGCTGTGGTAACCATGCTGGTTCAGTATTCCTTCAATTTTGAATAAATCCCCAACAGTGTCACCAGCAAAGCACCCCCACACCATCACACCTCCTCCTCCATGCTTCACGGTGGGAACCAGGCATGTAGAGTCCATTCGTTCACCTTTTCTGCGTCGCACAAAGACACGGAGGTTGGAACCAAAGATCTCAAATTTGGACTCATCAGACCAAAGCACAGATTTTCACAGGTCTAATGTCCATTTCTTGTGTTCTTTAGCCCAAAGAAGTATCTCTCTTCTGCTTGTTGCCTGTCCTTAGCAGTGGTTTCCTAGCAGTTATTTTACCATGAAGGCCTGCTGCACACAGTCTCCTCTTAACAGTTGTTGTAGAGATGTGTGTGCTGCTAGAACTCTGTGTGGCATTGACCTGGTCTGTAATCTGAGCTGCTGTTAACCTGCGATTTCTGAGGCTGGTGACTCGGATGAACTTATCCTCCGCAGCAGAGGTGACTCTTGGTCTTCCTTTCCTGGGGTGGTCCTCATGTGAGCCAGTTTCTTTGTAGCACTTGATGGTTTTGGCCACTGCACTTGGGGACACTTTCAAAGTTTTCCCAATTTTTCAGACTGACTGACCTTTTATTCTTAAAGTAACGATGGCTACTCATTTTTCTTTACTTAGCTGCTTTTTTCTTGCCATAATACAAATTCTAACACTCCATTCAGTAGGACTATCAGCTGTGTATCCACCTGACTTCTGAACAACACAACTGATGGTCCCAACCCCATTTATAAGGCAAGAAAAAGGGTTAAACCTCTGTCCTAACCGTGGATGGGAGGATACTGATATTTTGTTATGTCCTCACCTGTTCAAACTCCCGTGCCGTTCTCTGGCCGCATTGTACGGCGCAGGAGGCGTTAACTTTTGTGTGCTTATGATTGATAGCTTATCTGCCAATCAAGCCTGGGACGGATTCTAGACTTCCTTAAACTGACCATCAGCCCACACTTGGTTGCTGGCTTTTGTGTTTCTGACCTTGCTAAGCATTTGTCCTTGCTCTTTTATTGTATTTACTGACCTCTGCTTTTTGGCTTTTGACTACTCTTTCGGATTGTGATTTGGCACTGTTTTGTCTCTCTGGCTTGACCCTTGGCTTGCTGACTCCTCTTCTTTATTGTGTTGTCTTGTCCTATTCGTTGTATCACTTATCTAGAGTAGGGTTTGTCGTCCAGTTGTCCCTGTCATTTGGACAGTTGCGGCAAATAGGTAGGAACACAGGGTGGGCCTAGTTTTAGGTCTCACTATCTCTGTCTTCCCTTTCTGTAGCAGCTGTTAAGGTAGTGTGCCACAAATATCATTCATTGGTTGCATTACATCATGCGTTGTGATGCACTTGCACTGTGTTGTATGATAAGTCATACACCATTCCCATATTGCTTTAACTGATTCAGGTCATTGCACGGTTGGTGTGCTAACCCTTTCTAGAAACTGTATCACACAATGATTCATTAGAAGTGGAACAAAGTTGCACCCAGGGGTTTTTTGTTGCTCCCCTGTGGTGTAACTCACCTTGAGTACCTAGAGAGGGAGATGGCTCAGTATTTAGGGACATTATCATGCTTTAGAGATGGGAAGCCAAAGAAAACAGTTTGCAGGAACCAACTCACTACTGGAGGACAGCTTGTGGGAAGGAATATTTAGCAAGGCCAGGTAAAGAGGGGGAACTGTGTGGAAGAGAAAGAGACACAGTCGTCAAAGTCAAGATGTAAACTAGTTCAGTGAACTGGCACACTGAAAGTGACCACTGACAGGTGACAGGTTGTACATCCCCTGCAACAGCAGAAGTATGTCATTTGTCACTACAACCTGGAGGCCTGCATGATTACTCTATCACCCCACTTTTTATGTTAACCCTGTGAAGGTATGCACTTCTACAAACTGCTGCAGCAAAGAATAAACCACTTTTGTTAAGCAAGGTATCACATGCGTCTTTTCTCCACCAGTGGAAGACTCCAGATGAACAGGGAACAATATCTGGGCAGTGCTTCCATGAAGGCTGGACAGTGAGTCTTGGCAGGAGTGTATTGCCGATTGCATTGAGTGCCCTATTACCATTGTCCTGGTGCCTGCAACTGTCCACTGTCAACTGTCCACTGCTCTTTAATATTTTCTTTGAATCATATGAAAGTCCTTACATTATAATGCACTGCATTTGTAATGTACCTTTCATACTGCAGGTCAAAACTAAAACATAGATATTGGGATATCACATATTTATTTTGATGTATATCACATATCAGGCAGGGCTATAAATACAGTATATGCAATACTTAATAGCAGGGCATTAAACACTTGACACTTAGCAAGACAGTCTGTAACAAGAAACAATACATGCATATTAAAAAGAATGCCAAAGAGTATATTTCCCACAACCCAATGAAGGAAACTGGAGGATTGGAGTAGTACTTGTGGTGGTGGTCAAGGATAGGCCCAAGGCACTCGACCAATTCCTCAAGCCAACCTCCCAGGCCAGACACTGATGAGGGAGCCTGCATGGTACCTGATGGTGGTGGTACTTGTTCCTCAAGTGAGCTTCCTGTTAGAGAGGGGTCCTCTCTTACTGTGAGCCATGTGGTGGTGTTCGGAAGGGCCCTGATAGTAAGGGCAGGAACGACTCAGGAGGCCAGAGAACCAAGATATAACTTGAAACACATAATTCATACAGCTTCCCAATGGAAGTTGTAGTTTCCACGGTGGTGACTATCCCCAGACTTGGGATGAGGGATGCCCAATATAAGATGGTGGTATGGTGCCTTTCTCTACTCCAAACAATATATAAAGTCTCTGTCTCTCTTACTATGGCTATGGGGGTTGAGTTCTATGAAGTTTGAGATACTTGGAGATAAAGGGCTCCTGACTGGTGGGCTCTGTGAACCAAGAGTTCCCCCAACAGTAGGCACACTTTTCCCTCTATGAGGCTGACAGCAAATTCTTCCCTGTCTCAGGGCTGTAGATGGCTTCTGTGTGTTGTTTTTTTCCCTCAGGGGTGCAGAGGATGCACAACAGGCATCTCTTGGCTGATGGCACACACTCAACTGACTAACAGTCCCATAGAAACTTACAGTCTCCACCCCTAACTCAGAGGTCAGTGATTGGCCAGGGATGTTCAAAGTCCTGTAAACTAGAGGGGTAGCCAAACATAGTGGAAGGAACCAATGGGGAACATAACAGAAGGAAAGCTGCTAAATAATGCACTTAAAGGGAAAAATACCTACAAAAACAACATATATAGTCTCAGTGGCAAATAACATAACAAAATAAAAGAAAAACAATTTAGCAGTGTCCACTGGGATGCTGCATATATTATGTATCTATAACTCAATGCACCATGAAAACTTACAAGGAAAAGCCTTTGGATTCAATGGAAAAGGGTTAAACTGATTAGCAACTGTTTACTTAATGCATTAAATGTTATGTTAAAGTTGGCTACATCTGTATTGATAGCCTATCCTTGTCTCTCTGACATTGAGTACACCCATCAATCAGCTGATATATGCACATTTTGCTAAGTTGGAAGCAGATGGCTCTCCACACTGTGTAGCGACTGTGACACACTACTGTACCTTAGCACCCATTAAGTGAAGGAACTGAGCAGCAAAGCCAGGCACAGTCACTACAGAATTCCCGTTGCCTGATATAAAATAAAGAGACAAAAAAAAAAGTCATGGCCCCTTTTACTGATCAGTGGGGATCCTGCAAGGGCCTATTCCAACTGATCTGATATTCATAACCAATCCAAAAGAGAGGTCTCATATTTTTGGCAGGAAGGAGAATGGAAAAAAAGAACATTTCTTCCATTGTTGTTAAATAACAGGTTAGTTTTTTTTTTCAACAGGTCAGACTCATTACAATTACAGGGGGTTCACATACAAAAATTTCAACTATAGGACTCTCATGCAGTTGAAGGAAGGAAGGATGGAAGGAATGAAGGAAGGGAAAGAAAGAAAGAAAGAAAGAAAGAAAGAAAGAAAGAAAGAAAGAAAGAAAGAAAGAAAGAGAAAGAATACATATTGTAGCACAAAGCAATAGATAATAATTATAATAAATTGAACAAGTACAAACACTTCCAATATATTCACAAAGCTCACTTTTAAATTTGCAAAGTATAGAACTCCGACCACATCACAGCAAATAAAATCAGGTTTCTTTACATATTAATAAAAGAGGTGGCTCTAGAAGATAAACCCAAAACTTTGCTGTTTTTTTTTTCTTTTTTTTCAGAGCAGTCCTCCTCTTCATATAAAATAAATTGTACTAAGGGACTTAAAGAATTATAGTAGGATAAATATAGTTTATATTTAATTTTGAACTAGAAATATTTGACATTAGAACTAATTTTTTATTAATTACATGTTAAAATATGCCAACAAATTGCTCAAAGCACAAATCAGGTTCACCAGAGAGATTATATTGAGACAGTAAGTGCAAGAAACCACCTGGGCAATTGGATTCATATTTATATTGCCACTGTGGTTCCAATAGAATCACTCCCATGAGACCTAACAGTAACACAATATTCTCATTCACACTTATTTTGTAATATGCACTACACAGGCTGATAATACCTTATACGAGTTACTTTTTTTTCTGCATAGGAAAAGTCCAAACTGGTGCAACCTCACATCGATAGCAGTATCAATGTGAGTGTGCATCAGACTTGTTCAGCTGGTGGTGATTCACGCTATTCAATTATATTCAGTCCAGAGAGAATATTATGTGACTATTAGGTCTGATGGGATTGATTTTATTGGAACCACAATGGTAATATAAATATGGATTCAATAGCCCTAATGGTTTGCTGCACTTACTCTCTCAATATACTGTCTCAATTGACTTGACTACGCTTTGAGCCCTTTGTTGTCCTGTTTTAACACGTAATTAATAAAATTGATTAAGTTTAGCATTCTAGTGTCAGGTAGTTCTAGCACCTAGGGACATAGGAGTAGAACATATTCTTCCATTGAACAAAACTTATATGGTTATCAGAACTCCATCCTATAATAATCACTTCCTGGCACAAATTAGAAAAGTACAGAGAATGTTTTAACCTATTATTTGTCAATTAGCAAAAAATTTTTTTCATCCTCTGGGTCAAGACTATAGGACAGCAGACTAATTTTGATGGACTTGTGTCCCGTGTGTTATTTTTCAACCTTACTATGTTACAGTGGTCTGTAATTATAAAAAAATGGCAACTATTATGACCTTAGCTTGACCTTTTTCAGTTTTATCTAAATCAAAGAACTAGCTTCCATTGTCTTGCGTATATTCTTTGTAGTACTACATCTTTATATTCTATTTATCTTTAATTTTATGGTTGGTGGAAAAGAATCAATTTCTTCACAGTGAAATGTATTGCACATCCCCTATACCTAATATACTGTACTTTTCTTTCTGGAGACAACTCAGCACTGAGTTAATATTATATATTGGAAAGGTATTGAATCTGTCAAGGAAATGGTTGTTACATTTCCCTTCCTAATTGGATTCATCTTCTGTTTTCACACTTCTGTTTCTACTGTATGTTGCATTCTGTACAAGCCTTCTGTATTGCAAGCATTCACTCACCATCAGTTATAAAAAATAGAAAACATACTCAGTGTGAAAGTCCAAATGTCCAAAATTATCACAATATGCAGGAAAGCCATGCAGAGACTATTGTACATTTCTGGAGATAATATATTTAATTGTAGTTTTAATGATGTCTGATTTCATAAAATGATAAACTCATTAAATCCTAATTATTTTTGCTGGTGTTGTTGGTTACAATGTGATCATACCTTGAAGATTCCGTTGTAAACAGTGCACTTTATTGTTAAGTGACAAGATAGCTTTTGGCAGATAAAATGAAATGTCTGCTTCCAACACTCACACAGTAAATGTAAGTTGTCCAGCCAATGTAATGTAGGCTGCCAGAACTGGCAGTTTGGGGATTTTCTTTAATTAATATGATGTAGAATAACTTTCATAGCTGTGTGCCTACCAGTCATTATTTTATTACATTTAATTAAGAAAAATGCAACATATAACATTTTGACAAAGTTTCAACACTTTGGGACTTATTAAACTATTTATTTTTCCATGTATGAGATTTTAGAAAATTATTTGGGGTTCATTAATAATAACCTTTACACCACTTGAAACCAAAGAACTTCAGTGTTTCAGCTAAAACCCTTTTAAGGCCGGGGCCCCACGTTGCGAAAACGCAATGTTTTGGTTGCGGTGAAAATGCTGCATTTCACATTATCTGGGCTAATCCCACCCACACATTGCAAAAAAAAATCTGCAGCAGAAAAGCTGTTCTTCTAAAACACTTAGATTTTTGATAATCGCAGCATGTCTATTAAACCTACAGAAACACTGGCATTTTCTGTATAGGTATAATAGAGGCAGAAAGTTCTCAGAGGAAAACTCTGTGGACTTTGTGAAAAATGCTGTGGAAAAAAATGTGATGCGTTTCCGCCGCAGGCTTTTCCGCAGCATTTTTTGGATGCAACCCACGACGTGGGGCCTTAGCCTAAACCCAACCACATACAAGACCTCTCTCATTTAATGTATCAAGTGTACATCAAGTACAGATTTTCCAAAGTGTGTGACTTCCGATTAATTGACTTTAGATTTAAGAAGTTAAAATGAGTAAAATTTCTTTATTCTGAACAGATAGTAAAATACTTAAAAAAAATCCTAACATATTAATCTCTTGGTATCGCAGCCATAAGTGTATGAGGACTTGTTTTTGTGGAACTTCGTGTTGCCACATTCTGAGACCTATAAGTTGTCTATATTTTCCGCATGTGATGTACATCTACATCACATGTTGCAAAGCGTTTAAGAAGCTATAATGTCAAAGTTTATAGAATTAGAAAACTATGAAGTCATGTAGTGGAAAAATCATAAGAATACTGTACTTATAGTAGGCCTCGTACATATGGTACTTTTACATATACACAAAGAGTTCATGCAGCTAGGTAAGGTACATAAAGACCCTTATATACAACTACTCTATATACAGTGGGGAAAAAAATTATTTAGTCAGCCACCAATTGTGCAAGTTCTTCCACTTAAAAAGATGAGAAAGGCCTGTAATTGTCATCATAGGTAGACCTCAACTATGAGAGACAAAATGAGAAAACATATCTAGAAAATCACATTGTCTGATTTTTAAAGAATTTATTTGCAAATTATGGGGGAAAATAAGTATTTGGTCGCCTACAAACAAGCAAGATTTGTGGCTCTCACAGACCTGTAACTTCTTCTTTAAGAGGCTCCTCTGTCCTCCACTCATTACCTGTAGTAATGGCACCTGTTTGACATTGCTATCAGTATAAAAGACACCTGTCCACAACCTCAAACAGTCACACTCCAAACTCCACTATGGTGAAGACCAAAGAGCTGTGGAAGGACACCAGAAACAAAATTGTAGACCTGCACCAGGCTGGGAAGACTGAATCTGCAATAGGCAAGCAGCTTGATGTGAAGAAATCAACTGTGGGAGCAATAATTAGAAAATGGAAGACATACAAGACCACTGATAATCTCCCTCGATCAGGGGCTCCACGCAAGAACTCACCCCATGTGGTCAAAATGATCACAAGAACGTTGAGCAAAATCCCAGAACCACACGGGGGGACCTAGTGAATGACCTGCAGAAAGCTGGGACTAACGTAACAAAGGCTACCGTCAGTAACACACTACGCCACCAGGGACTCAGATCCTGCAGTGCCAGACGTGTCCCCCTGCTTAAGCCAGTACATATCCGGGCCCGTCTGAAGTTTGCTAGAGAGCATTTAGATGTTCCAGAAGAGTATTGGGAGAATGTCATATGGTCAGATGAAACCAAAGTAGAACTGTTTGGTAGAAGCACAACTCGTCGTGTTTAGAGGAGAGTGAATGCTGAGTTGCATCCAAAGAACACCATACCTACTATGAAGCATGGGGGTGGCAACATCATGCTTTGGGGCTGTTTCTCTGCAAAGGGACCAGGACGACTGATCCGTGTACATGAGAGAATGAATGGGGCCATGTATCGTGAGATTTTGAGTGCAAACCTCCTTCCATCAACAAGGGCATTGAAGATGAAACGTGGCTGGCTCTTTCAGCATGACAATGATCCCAAGCACACCGCCAGGGCAACGAAGGAGTGGCTTCGTAAGAAGCATTTCAAGGTCCTGGAGTGGCCTAGCCAGTCTCCAGATCTCAACCCCATAGAAAACCTTTGGAGGGAGATGAAAGTCCGTGTTGCCCAGCGAAAGCCCCAAAATATCACTGCTCTAGAGTAGATCTGCATGGGGGAATGGGCCAACAGTGTGTGCCAACCTTGTGAAGACTTACAGAAAATGTTTGACCTCTGTCATTGCCAACAAAGGATATATAACAAAGTATTGAGATGAACTTTTGTTATTGACCAAATACTTTTTTTCCACCATAATTTGCAAATAAATTCTTTAAAAATCAGACAATGTGATTTTCTGGATTTGTTTCTCATTTTGTCTCTCATAGTTTAGGTCTACCTATGATGATAATTACAGGCCTCTCTCATCTTTTTAAGTGGGAGAACTTGCACAATTGGTGGCTGACTAAATACTTTTTCCCCACTGTATGCTGTATTAAAGTAATAATAATGCTTGATAATTTTATAGTAAAGAATGAACTCACAGAAAACCTACTAAAATTATATATGTCACAAAAGATACATAGTAAAAATATAAAGGAGGTATTTAAACTTAAATTCTGCTAAAAAAAACAAACAAAGTGAACGTTATTAACAGCCAGTTTTGGCTTTAGGTTGGTGATTTCTTTCTAATTCTTCTTTGGCAAAATTCAGAAAGCCATAACTTTTTTTTTTTTTTAGATTTTTATGCCAATGCAGCTGGCTGAAGGCTTGTATTTTTTGGGATACATTATATTTTTCATTGATACCTTTTTGAGATTCCTATAACTTATTAAATAAAATTTATAAACCTTTCATGGAAGGATGATAAAAAGACACCAATTTTTACACAGTTTTCATACATTTTGCACTGTTTACTGTAGAGCATAAATAACATATTACTCTTATCTTTAATTAAAGTATGATTACAGCAATAGCAAATTTTGTTGGTGTTCTACTCATTTTGAACAATGTTAACACTTAAAAAAATCATTAGTTTTTGGCACTATGTTCTGAAAGCCATCACTTTTTTACTTTTACACCAATGGAACTGGTTGAGGGCTTGTTTTGTGTGAGACAAACAATAAGACATTTTTATGCAGCAAACAAATAATAAACAGCATTTCTGGCAATATTTTTTGCATTTTTTTACCTTGTTTACCATGTTGGATAAATAATGCATTAGTTTATACTATGGGTCATTATTAGAGATGAGCGAATTTCTCAAAAGTTCGATTTGGCAGTTCGATTCGAAGTTCCAAAAAATTTGCTTCGATCCGAATTACTTTGCAGTGAATATAGCTAAAAAACACCTATTTCCTAGCTTCAGAGAGCCTGTATAGTGGAGTAGAACACTGTGTCTTGCAGTAACACTCATAGGGAGCCTACTGTGGTAGTCAAACAATGCTATGAGTTCGAATGACACGCACATGACAGGCGTCGCTCTTAGAACCACTGCACACTTCACTTATTTGGACAGTTATGGGGCCAAAACTGAGCAACTAACTCAAGTGTGAACCCAGCCTTACAGGTCCATGTTAGTGCCAGGTAGAAAGAACCATGCAGAGACCCAACATCCTACTGTAGAGTGATAGAGCGCACTCCTTTTACACCGTCGTCTGTCGATTCCACACATATGTCTACAGAGTGGCAAGGCGACATAATGTGGAGGTGGCAGCAGCATGAGGAAGCCATACAGTGACCTAGTGGCAGCGGCATGAGGAGGCCATACAGTGACCCGGAGGCATCGGCATGAGGAGGGAATACAGTGAACAGTAGCAGCGGCATGAGGAGGCCATACAGTGACCTAGTAGAAACGGCTTAAGGAAGGCATACAGTGACCCAGTGGCTGCGGCATGAGGAGGGCATACAGTGACCCAGTGGCAGCAGCAAGAGGAGGACGCAGAATGACCCAGTGGAAACGGCATGAGGAGGCCATGCAGTGACAAAGTGGCAGCGGCATGAGGAGGATATACAGTGACCCAGTGGCAGCGGTATGAGGAGGCCATACAATGACACAGTGGCAGAAACATGAAGAGGACATACAGTGACCCAGTGGCAGCAAGATGAGGAGGGCATACAGTGACCCAGTGGCAGTGGCATAAGGGGGCCATACAGTGACCCAGTGGCAGCGGTATGAGGAGGCCATACAGTGACCAAGTGGCAGCAACATGAGGAGGCCATACAGTGACACAGTGGCAGTGGCATGAGGAGGGCATACAGTGACCCAGTGGCAGTGGTATGAGGAGGCCATACAGTGACCCAGTGGCAGCAGCATGAGGAGGCCATACAGTGACCCAGTGGCAGTGGAATAAGAAGGCCATACAGTGACCAAGTGGAAGCAACATGAGGAGGCCATACAGTGACCCAGTGGTAACGGCATGAGGAGGCCATACAATGACCCAGTGGCAGTGGCATGAGGAGGCCATACAGTGACCCAGTGGCTGTGGCATGAGGTGGCCATACAGTCATCCAGTGGCAGAGTGCGAAGGTGGCAGCAGCGTGAATAGGCCACAGAGTGGCAAGGTGATATAATGTGTAGTTAGCAACAGCCTTAGGAGGCCATACAGTCACCCAAGGCAGTCAGTGTGGGGTGAGGCAGCATGGATCATTTAATCTGCTGCATCAGGCATTGGTGGGTGGAAATTCTGGCTGATCCTTGCCTGATTCATCTTCACAAAAGTCAGAGTCTCCAAATTTTGGTGGACAGGTGAGTTCGCCTTGGGGTAACTATGGCCCCCACTGCACCAAACACCTGCTCTGATGCTACACTACTGGCCAGGCAGGACAGCTTTTCCTGGGCAAACTCGGCCAGTTGCGGCCACAAATTCAGTTTGGCTGCCCAGTAGTCCAGCGGATCTTCGATGATGGGTGGAAAGGTGCACTCTAAGTATGCCAGCACATGCTGGTTCAACTTATGCTCTGTGTCTAGTTGCTGATGAGCAGCTTCTTCACTATGCAGCTCTAGGCTCAGGCTGCTACTGATGGAGCCGATACTGCTCCTGCCACCTCCACCCCCTCCCACAGCTGCCATGCCAGTGCAAGTTGAGCGCTCCAGGGCCCCCAGTCAAACATGCGACAGGATGGACGATGGCGCAGATAGGCAGTAGCCAACTAGCTACATAGCATGTCTCTATAGTAGTTCAGTTTGTCCTCCCTCTCAGTGGGTGTAAAAAAAAAAGCCCCCATTTTTCCCCAGTAGCGAGGGTCTAACATGGTGGAGAGCCAGTAGTCATCCCTCTGCCGAATGGTGACAATTCGGCTGTTACTGCACAAGGAAGTCAGCATGCATCGGGCCATTTGCACAAGTGACTCTGAGGGACTCCCTGCATCCATCTCCACTGCATACTGCCACGGTGTGTCTGGGTCATGTGCCTCATCCTCCTCATCTCCTTTTGGCTGTTCTAGTTGCTCCTGCTCCTCCTCTCCACCCATTTGACTACACATTGTTTGTGCTCCAATGTCCTCCTCATCCTCCTCCTCCTCCAGTTCAGCCCCCACAGGGCTCATGTGGCCTTGAGATGTACAGTCATGGCCAAAAGTTTTGAGAATGATACAAATATTAATTTTTACAAAGTCTACTGCTTCAGTTTTTCTAATGGCAATTTGCATATACTCCAGAATGTTATAAAGAGTGATCAGCTTAACAGCAATTACTTGCAAAGTCAATATTTGCCTAGAAAATGAACTTTATCCCCCAAAACACATTTCAACATCATTGCAGCCCTGCCTTAAAAGGACCACCTAACATCGTTTCAGTGATTGCTCCATTAACACAGGTGTGGGTGTTGATGAGGACAGGGCTGGAGATCAATCTGTCATGATTAAGTAAGAATGACACCACTGGACACTTTAAAAGGAGGCTGGTGCTTGCCATCATTGTTTCTCTTCTGTTAACCATGGTTATCTCTAAAGAAACACGTGCAGTCATCATTGCACTGCACAAAAATGGCCTAACTGGGAAGAGTATTGCAGCTAGAAAGATTGCACCTCAGTCAACAATCTATCGCATCATCAAGAACTTCAAGGAGAGAGGTTCCATTGGTGCCAAAAAGGCTCCAGGGCGCCCAAGAAAGACCAGCAAGCGGCAGGACCGTCTCTTAAAAGTGTTTCAGCTGCGGGATCGGGCTACCAGCAGTGCAGAGCTTGCTGAGGAATGGCAGCAGGCAGGTGTGAGTGCATCTGCACGCACTGTGAGGCGGAGACTCTTGGAGCAAGGCCTGGTCTCAAGGAGGGCAGCAAAGAAGCCACTTCTCTCCAGAAAAAACATCAGGGACAGACTGATATTCTGCAAAAGGTACAGGGAGTGGACTGCTGAGGACTGGGGTAAAGTCATTTTCTCTGATGAATCCCCTTTTCGATTGTTTGGAACATCTGGAAAACAGCTTATTCGGAGAAGAAGAGGTGAGCGCTACCACCAGTCTTGTCTCATGCCAACTGTAAAGCATCCTGAAACCATTCATGTGTGGGGTTGCTTCTCAGCCAAGGGAATCGGCTCTCTCACAGTCTTGCCTAAAAACACAGCCATGAATAAAGAATGGTACCAGAATGTCCTCCAAGAGCAACTTCTCCCAACCGTCCAAGAGCAGTTTGGCGCTCAACAATGCCTTTTCCAGCATGATGGAGCACCTTGCCATAAAGCAAAGGTGATAACTAAATGGCTCAGGGAACAAAACATAGAGATTTTGGGTCCATGGCCTGGAAACTCCCCAGATCTTAATTCCATTGAGAACTTGTGGTCAATCATCAAGAGACGGGTGGACAAACAAAAACCAACAAATTCAGACAAAATTAAAGCATTGATTCTGCAAGAATGGACTGCTTTCAGTCAGGATTTGGTCCAGAAGTTGATTGAGAGCATGCCAGGGAGAATTGCAGAGGTCCTGAAGAAGAAGGGTCAACACTGCAAATATTGACTTGCTGCATTAACTCATTCTAACTGTCAATATAAGCTTCTGTTACTCATAATATGAATGCAATTATATTTCTAATATGTGATAAAAACATCTGACAAACACACATAAAAACCAGAGGGCAGCAGATCATGTGAAAATATAATATTTGTGTCATTCTCAAAACTTTTGGCCATGACTGTAGACTCCACATCTCCAGTCCCCTGACCAGCCAGCTTGATAAGCATCTTTTTCAGGTTGTGAATAGGTGGAATGACGTTGTTCATCCCGTAGTCCTGATGACTGACTAACAAAGTGGCCTCCTCAAAGGGAACTAGCAAACGGCAGGTGTCACGCATGAGCTGCCACTGGCTAACATTAAAGTTACACAGGGGAGTACCTCTGTCCGCTTGGTTCATCAAGAAATCGTTTATGGCTTTTCGCTGTTCATATAGTTGATCCAACATATGGAGGGTTGAATTCCAACGGGTGGAAACATCGCATATCATCCTATGTTGTGGGAGGCCGTTCTGCCGCTGCAGCTCAAGGAGGGTGTGCTTGGCGGTGTACAAGTGGCTGAAGTTCATGCAAAGTTTCCTTGACATTTTTAGGATGTCTTGCAGATGGGTAGAACACTTAAGGAAACGCTTGACAAGCAGATTGAACAGGTGCGCCATACAGGGCGCATGGCTCAGCCATGACGCAGCGCTGACACCATGTTCTTCCCATTGTCGGTCACCATTGTTCCGATTTTAAGTTCTTTTGGAGAAAGCCAGGATTCAATTTCTTGATTGAGGACACAGAGCAGTTCCTCCCCTGTGTGACTTCGTTCGCCCAGGCAAACGAGGTGCAGAAGAGCGTGACACCGCTGTGCCCTGCACATGTGGTATGCTGGAGGAGCACTGGGAATTGTTCCTGCAGTGGAGGTTGAGGAGACAGTGGAGGATGAGGTGGACATTGTTGCAGAACCAATGGTGTGAGAACGTGGAGGCAGAAGCTGCATCACCTGTCCAAGTTGCTGGTGTGTCTGAGCAGACACCACATTATCCCAGTGGGCCGTAAATGACATATATTGTCCTTGACCATAGTTGCAGCTCCACACGTCGGCGCTGTCGTGCACTTTGGCTGACACCGACAGGCTCAAGGACTGGCCCACCTTCTCTTCTACATATTTTCGCAGGACTGGTACTGCCTTCTTGGCAAAGAAATGATGGCTTGGGACTCTCCACCTCGGCTCGGCGCAAGCCATCAGTTCTCTGAAAGGTGCAGAGACCACCAAGTGGGAAGGGAGTGACTGTAGCACCAGCAACTTGGCCAGGAGCACATTCAGCTTCTGCACCACTGGATGATTGCACGCATACTGTTGTCTCTTTGAAATCGCTTCGGAGATAGATTGCTGACGCAATGACTGACTTCGAGGAGGAGGAGCAGGAGCATCAGGACCAGCAGATGATGGGAAGGACACACAGCTTCCTTCGGCTGAGGTGGTGGAGCTTTGACTGCCTGAAATGGGGTGCATGCCACTGGGTGATGCAACGGTTCCTGCGGCAGGTTGGACCACCACATTGGAGCCACGGTTCTCCCAGGCCACTTTATGGTGATGCTGCATATGTTGATGCAGGGCTGTGGTACCAACATTGGCACCCTGGCCACGCTTCACCTTCTGCCCACAGTTAGAACATATGGCCATGTTCACTTCCCCCGGCAGCTTTACAAAAAACTGCCACACCACCGAGTAGGTGATTTTACCACCAACACTTCGCTATAACTGACTGCTACCACCACTGCCTCCGTGAACCCCTGCACCACTGCTTTCCCGGCAGGTAGGCTGCTGTGATGCGGGTGGTCTACCCTGGGCACGTTTAGCTCCCGACCTCACACTGCTGCCACCCTGCTGACTCCCCCACTGCCTCATGCTCAAGCTGCAACCCTCTTCTCCTGATGACGATGAGGCCCCTTCGTCACCCGGCTACCAATTACGATCGGCTACATAGTCAACCACTATTGTCTGCAGGTCACTGATGTCCTCCTCAACACCAGCTCCCATGCCACTCTCCTCATCACTACTTGCCTGACAACCGCAGGAAGCGGCGGATGTCTCCTCCACATCTTGGCTGAGCAGTAGCTGCTGACTGTCCTCTAGTACCTCCTCCTCACTGTACAGTGGATCTGAGCCCACAGCATAGATTAGTTCTCTAGCTGAGTGAACAGAAAAAGGCAGAGGAAGGTTGAGGACAGGTGAGGGCACAGGGCCTGCTGCCTGGTCATGCCAACTAAGGGTTGAGTCTGACGAACCAACCAACTCTTGGCTGGGGGTGTCTGATGTGACTTGGGATGAATTGGATGACTGAGTCAACCAGTCTACAACTGTTGGGTTGCTGGTCCAGACACAACTGCTACTTGACACTGGGAGCTCAGGCCTCTGTAACTGACCCCTGCTGCCACGCCCCCTTACTCTGCTGCGACCTGTGCCTGCGCCAGAAACATTTAGGCCTGCGGCCCTCCCCTGTGCATGGCCTCTCGCTTCTCTGTCTGACATACTGTTCGATGAAAAAACTTAATTGTAAAGGGCAAAAAGCTTGTTATTTTCTACTTTGAAGAGAACAGAAAATATGCCCCTTATTTCTTCACCCACTAATGAACACCAATAAAACAAACATGATAAAGGCAGAGATTTGTGGCTCAGAATTATTGAATTATTGACAATACTATTGATAAATGGCCAGCAACTTTATACTGGTAACAAAATGGCGAATATGCTCCTCCTTATGGGTTTAGACACTAATGAACACCTTTAAATAAGTGATGATAACCGCTAAGAATTATTGAATTATTATTGACAATACTATTGATAAAAGGCCTGCAACCTTATACTGGTAACAAAATGGCGAATATGGTCGTTATGTCTTTCCCCACGTTAAAGGCGTTTATTACAGATAAGTGCAGATATTATTGGATGATAATTCAGTTTTCTTTGGCACAATAGTACTGAATTATGTTATGCCTTGTAAGAACAGTGAATAAGTCCCTTATAATAAAGTCCTTTAAAAAGGCTTATATTACAGATACGTGCAGATATGGCTTTGGCATAATAGTACTGAATTATGTTATGCCTTGTAAGAACAGTGACTAAGCCCCTTATAATAAAGGCCTTTAAAAGATACCTGCAGATATGGCTTTGGCATAATAGTTCTGAATTATGATATGCCTTGTGAGAACAGTGACTAAGCCCCTTATAATAGAGGCCTTTAAAAAGGCTTTTTTTACAGACACATGCAGATATTAGTTAATGATATTTTATTTCACTTTTTTTGCGGTACTGCACTGCAAAAGGCTTGTTGTGTTCCACCTTGAAGACACAGATATGAGTAATGAGCAGCAGTATAACGGCAGTGAGTGCTGCAATGTGAATTATGCTGCAAATTCTTGCTGTAAATGACCCTTCAACCACCCCAAATTCTTCTCTCAATTCCTCCCTATGCTTTCCCTACAATGCTAAGGCTCAGCCTCTTTCCCTGAACTTCTATACGTTTTCTAAGTCTTTCCCTAGCTCCTGACGATGTCTGTCCCTACAGTAAGAGTGATGTGGAATGACTGTACCTAAAATGACCAAGGGTTTTTATAGGGCTGTGACATCACAGGTCCTGCTGGCTGCTGATTAGCTGCACGCTTGGCATTTTGGGTGATCCCTTCCCCCTTGTTCTAACATATGCAGCGGCCATTTTATAAAAAAATGTGATTCGATGCATCGAAGCGTGAGGAAATCCGGAATCATGGCAAATCGAAGGTTTCCTGAAATTCGGATCGAATTCCACTTCTGCAGAATCGATTCGCTCATCTCTAGTCATTATGAACCTGGTGATACTAAACATTTATTTTTATCATTATTTGTTTACATAATACATAAGTTTGATATTTAATTTAAATCTTTTTATTCTTTAACATTTTAAAACATTTTTTTTTTTTTTTTTGTTTTAGTTTTTTTAGGGGACTATACCATGGTCTGATCCATAATAGAATATCCTGCAATACTGACGTTCTTCAGTGTATTCTGTCTGTCAGCACATGACCTTGAGCAGGACCTAATGGAAAAGTATAGAGGTGAGATCTGGAACCTTGTTCAGGCCCCAGGTTACCATAGCAGCATATCAATTCCACCAATCGCTTCATGGGATAGATGATGAGGTGGGCCATAATAGAGGCCGCAGTCACATACAAGAGGTAAGTTACAGCTAAGACCTATAGAAGGGGCCGGACCGGGGGGTGCAACCTAAGGGGAGGCCCACATGACGTGGGCTCGTCTGGACTGCAGCTATTGGCCTAGGGATGAAATGAGGGGTGGTATAGGAGGCAAGTTTGGTTGCGGAGGTAGGCCTTATATATGGTAGCCCGGGAAAAGTAACGGCAGTCGCCGTGAGGAAAGGGAAGAAGTGAATCTCCGCGGCAGCTTGTGTCAGGCCTGATACCTCATGGCGTCCCTCGACGATCTGTTGGCGCAGCTGCAGGCATCAGAGGAAGAGCGGGGATCAGAATGGCTGCAGGCTCAGCTTACAAACCTGCTACAGGGGCCTGGGGAGTCGCAGGCTGCAGCTCCCCTCACACCTGCTAGACGGCCGCGGAGGACCAGGCCTCCGGTGCGCTTGAGCCCCGACGAGGCCCCACGAGCCCAGCGCCGCAAGCGGAGCCCCTCCAGGGACCCTCCGACCCGGGACACTGGCAGGTGCGCTGCCGCCAGGCGGTCCCGGGGAGGGAGGAATCCGGGTGGGCGGCGGGACTCGCGGCAGGGGCGGCAGGCCGCGCCCCTGCACGTGGATGCTAGTGCCGGGAGCTCGGGAGCAGGAGCAGCTGGTGTGCAGGTGAGAGACCTGCACAGTGAGAGGGCCCAGCAGGGAGACGTACCTTCTGTGTCAGGGTCGCGGGATGAGGCCTAGTATCCAGCGTGCAAGTGAGGGCGCAGTCTCCGGTTTCATCGCCCTCCCCCTCAGTCGGAGGGGGAGGGGCAGGTCTCCAGTTGGTGGCGTTGCAATGGGCGTTTCCTCAGGACCTCAGCCAGCCATGCGTTGGGATGGCTTTGCCTCGTCTGGTTGCAGGATGCTCGACTGCTGGGACCACAGCACCCATGCAGTCAGGTGAGTGTTCGTCTGGTCTGTCCCCTTACTTTCCCTTACTATCTGCCCAGGGTGGGGGAGGGCATTCTGGGGAGGTGGGTAGGGGTTTGGTAGATTTGGTGGGGGTGGTGAGTCAGTTGCTGAGGGCCCCGGCGTTGCCTTCGCCGGTTCCGGTGTGGACGGGGGGCGGGTCTGCCTGGAGTAGGGCCTCCTGGGGATAGTGGGCGTGCGGCGGCAGCGAGCAATGCAGGGCCAATGGGCGAGGGGTCCGGGAGCGTGGCGGGGGGGTTACGGGGGGTTTCGGCGGCACAGGCGGTGGTGGGCACGGAGGCTAATCAGGACCAGGGAGCGAAAGCAAAGGGGGATGACCCACCCAGGCTAGACGATTCTGCTAAAAGGGAGGTGTACATGTGTTTCGAGGGCCCCCTTGGGGCCCATCTGAAACAGGAAGTGAGGGAAAAAATATGGAAAGGGGAGTTCGTAGAAATCTTTTCTCTTCTCCCGCTCGAACGGTTTAACCTGGATAGGGCCAAGAAAGATGAATCAAAGAAAGAGGAGGAAGAGAAGAGGCGGTACTAGTTAATACCGCGGACATTCGCCAATTGGTTGCAAGCTTTTGCGATCTTGGCGAGTGTGATCGGGGAAAAGGCGCCGGAGAACTGCTCTGCCCTTTTTTGCTACATGGACGCCATAGGTGAGGCTTATCGAGTTTATGGGGGGCAGGCATGGCTGAGATACGACGAACAATTTCGTCAAAGGAAAGCGGTCAGACCCAGTATCCGGTGGGACCACAAGGATATTGGGTTGTGGCTTAGGGTTACTGCCCCGGTTCGATCGGGGCAGTCCTTTCAATCGGGCGCCGGGGGCCTCGATGCGTCGGGGCGCTCGGCGGCCTCCCAAAAGGGCTAGTGTTTCTCCTTCAATGAAGGGTCCTGCAAGTTTGGGGCAAAGTGTAAATTCAAACACAAATGCTCCACTTGCGGGGGGATCCCATGGGGCGTCCAGGTGCTTCAAAGAGGGGAAGTCAAAAGGGGGAGAGAGTGCTAGCAAAGGGGCTGAGTCCGGTCAGGGTGGACGTGATGGGTCGCTTTCTAAGTGACTACCCAGATTACCCAGCGAAACTGTTGTGGGAAGGGTTTACGGAAGGGTTTAAAATTCCGTTCGTGGAAGGGGACTTTCGGGTAGTTTTAAAAAACCTACGTTCGGCTGTTCAGCATCCACAGGTGGTGGCTGAGAAATTAGGTAAAGAGGTGGCTTTGGGGCGGATGGCAGGGCCTTTTCCTGACCCGCCTATAGCCAACTTACGGGTGTCCCCGTTGGGGGTGGTCCCCAAAAAAAGAGGTCAACAAATTTAGGCTCATCCACCACTTGTCGTTTCCAAAGGGGAGTTCAGTGAATGACGGTATAGACCCCGGTCTCTGTGCCGTGGTGTATACGTCATTCGATGCGGCCATTGTGTGGGTCAGGTAGTTTGGCCAGGGGGCGCTGTTAGCGAAAGCCGACGTGGAGTCGGCTTTTCGACTGTTGCCAGTTCACCCTGGCAGTTTACATCTGTTAGGTTGTTTTTGGGATGGGGGTTATTACGTGGACCGATGTCTGCCCATGGGTTGTTCTCTCTCATGCGCATACTTCGAGGCGTTTAGTACATTCGTGGAATGGGTTGTCCGTCGGGAGGCGGGTTGGATGTCAATCATCCATTATCTGGATGACTTCCTTTGCATTGGCCCGAAGGGTTCAGGGGCGTGCTCAGTTATGTTGCATACCTTGGAAAGGGTAGCGGAACAGTTTGGAATTCCGCTGGCAAAGGAAAAAACCGAGGGGCCTGTTTCGACCCTAACGTTTTTGGGTATTTGTATCGACTCCGAGGCGATGGAGTGTCGCCTTCCGGAGGACAAGTTGACTCGGCTGCGGGAGGAGGTACAGGGGGCTTATGGGAAAAAGAAGTTAAAGCTTCGAGAGTTACAATCGTTATTAGGGAAGCTGAATTTTGCGTGTAGAATTATGCTGATGGGGGAGGGTTTTTTGTAGACGGTTAGCGGCGGCGACTAGTGGGGTTTCGGTACCCCAGCATTATGTGCGCCTGGGGAAGGAACTTAGGGGTGACCTGGCGGTTTGGGACTTGTTTTTGGCCTCTTACAAAGGACGTTCGTTAATGATGGAGCCAGTAATTGATTCTTTTGATTTGGATTTGTTTACGAACACCACGGAAAGCGTCGGTTTTGGGGCGTATTGCCAAGGAAGATGGTGCGTGGGGTCCTGGCCCAATCGGTGGAGAGAGGAAGGTTGGGTGCGGAATCTGGCCTTATTGGAGCTATTCCCGATAGTGGTAGCATTGGCTGTATGGGGCGAACGGTTTCGGAACAAGAAAGTTAGGTTCAATTGTGACAACATGGGGGTAGTGCAGGCAATTAATAATCTGTCGGCGTCCTCGCGGCCGGTGGTGCGCGTACTGCAAAAGTTAGTGTTGCTGTGTTTGTCCTTGAACTCTTGGGTGGTAGCGGTTCATGTCCCGGGAGTGGATAACTGTATCGCAGATGCTCTGTCTCGTTTGCAGTGGGATCGCTTCAGGGAGCTGGCTCCGAGGGCAGAGAGGGTCGGAGACGTTTGGCCGGAGGAACTTTGGAATCTGCCCTTCGGGCAGGGCAGGGTTTGATTGCATCCTCTTTGGCGTGCGGCACAAGGGCGGCTTATGAGGTAGCGTGGCAGCACTGGGAAGACTGGTCGGGGAGGTTCGGATCACAGGTGGAAGGTGAGGAGGCTCTGTTGTTCCTATTGGTAGGGCAATGTAAGGAGGAGGGTTGGTCCATGTCTCGGGTTAATCGGCTTATGGCGGGGCTGGCTTTTGGTTTCAAGCTAAGGGGAAAAAAAGGACGTCACTAAGAATTTCATAGTGAGACAGGCGTTAAAGGGTTGGAGGAGGGGTTGGGCATCCAAGGATCAGAGGCGCCCGGTGTCATTTGCGCTGTTATGCGAGCTAGGGGTCGCTTTGGAACAGGTGTGCACTTCAACCTTTGAGGTTCGGCTGTTCCGATTGGCCTTTTCATTGGCTTTCTTTGGGGCACTTCGTCTGGGGGAGCTGGTTAGCCCCTCGACTAGGTGTCCCGGAGGGATATTCGCGGAAGATGTCGATTCCTTTGTAGATCGGTTGGAATTTCGGATTCGGAGGTCAAAAACAGATCAGGAGGGAAGAGGGGCTAAGGTGGTGTTGTTCGCTACTCCGGAGTGTGGCATGTGCCCAGTTGGTTGCTTCGCGGATTTTAGGGCAGCGGTTCGTTTTTCTGGTGATCCATTGCTTAAACATCAGGACGGCTCATTTTTGTCCAGGTTTCAGCTGGTGGCGGTTTTCAGGAAATGTTTGTTGGCTTGTGGTCGGAACCCGAAGGATTTCGGGGGGCATTCTTTCCGTATTGGAGCGGCTCGCCGGGGCCTTGGTGATGACGTGGTCAGGAGGATTGGGAGATGGGAGTCCGTGCATTTCCGGTCTTATGTAAGGCCGGAGTGGTTGCATTGAAAGTCTGTGTTAGATAGTGTATTCCGGAAGGGGACGGTTTGTATGTGTTTGTTGTATTTTGCTTTTCAGGTGACGGCGCAGTCGAGCTCGTGTGGATTTTGGGCCATTCGTTCGTCTTTTGGGGCGCTCTGAGGGCCGCGGTCCGTCCTGATGGTCGCCAGTTGGGGTTCCCAAGGGATCAGGTTGTGGTAAGGTGGTTGGGGTTTAGAGGGATGTGCTGGTCGAGGGTCTTGCCAGAGTTTCATAGGTTTTCACGACTAGATAGGTCGCCCGATGTGTTAGTTCTTCATGTAGGGGAAAATGACTTAGGCGCCAGACCATTTAGAGAGCTGATTCGTGACATCAAGTTCGACATGCTCCGTTTGTGGGCCGTGTCTCCAGGACTGGTCACGGTCTGGTCAGACATAGTGCATAGGCATGTGTGGAGGGATGCGTGGTCGGTGGAGCGCATTAATAAAGCACGGGTTAAAGTAAACAGGGCAGTGTCAAGGTTCTTTAAGCGGAACGGATCCGTGGCGGTCAGGCATAAAGAGCTGGAAGCGGGCGAAGGGAATTTCTGGCGGCGAGACGGGGTGCACCTTAATGCGGTGGGAACAGACCTTTGGTGCTTGGCGATTCAGGAGGGAATTGAGTTGGCTTTGCGGGTGTGGAGGGACGCGAGGCCTTGAGGAGTCAAGGGTTCGCGTTGGTGGCGGGGGTCCTCGGAGTTGGGAAGGATGTATGTGGTGGTATGGTTGGGGTCGGAGCCATAGGCTCTGGACTCCCCAAACAACGGATCGCTAGAACTGGAATTGGGCTGGCCTGAGAACGGGGAATCTGTCAGATGATTCCTTGCTCACCTGGGACGGGTGAGTTGGTGCCTCCGAGCCGGGCGCACGGCTGGAGGTAAACACACTAAAATTGGGCTATTCAGGCCAGAATGTTGGCTCCGAGGACCTCCTTGGTTTAGTATGTTTACAATGCTCAGGAATTTATACATGGTTATTTATTCATGGTTATTTATGTTATTGTTTTGTTAATAAAAATGGCTGCTGTGGCCAATTTATTCCACCCTTGGGTCTCGAGTCTTTCTTGATAGGGGTAAGTGGTCAAGTAAATGAGGAGGGACTAGACGGTGCCACGTCAAGAAGGGGCCGGACCAGGGGTGCAACCTAAGGGGAGGCCCACATGACGTGGACTCGTCTGGACTGCAGCTATTGGCCTAGGGATGAAATGAGGGGTGGTATAGGAGGCAAGTTTGGTTGTGGAGGTAGGCCTTATATATGGTAGCCCAGGAAAAGTAACGGCAGTCGCCGTGAGGAAAGGGAAGAAGTGAATCTCCCGCCCGCCCTCCCCCTTTTGCTTGGAGTTTAGGGGGCCTTCAGGGGGGGGTGGATGTTTTAACTTTTTTCTGTTCCAGGGACCTAAGTGAGGAAGGACTTCGATCAGCGGTCAAGGTTCTCGTGTGAAGTTGGACTCGTCATGGCAGTTGGCGGGGAGTCCTCGGAGTTGGGAAGGATGTATGTGGTGGTATGGTTGGGGGGGGAGCCATAGGCTCTGGACTCCCCAAACAACGGCATCGCTAGAACTGGAATTGGGCTGGCCTGAGAACGGGGGATCTGTCAGATGATTCCTTGCTCACCTGGGACGGGTGAGTTGGTGCCTCCGAGCCGGGCGCACGGCTGGAGGTAAACACACTAAAATTGGGCTATTCAGGCCAGAATGTTGGCTCTGAGGACCTCCTTAGTTTAGTATGTTTACAATGCTCAGGAATTTATACATGGTTATTTATTCATGGTTATTTATGTTATTGTTTTGTTAATAAAAATGGCTGCTGTGGCCAATTTATTCCACCCTCGGGTCTCGAGTCTTTCTTGATAGGGGTAAGTGGTCAAGTAAATGAGGAGGGACTAGACGGTGCCACGTCATGCTTTTGAAACTATATCAGCTCCTGAGCCAGTGCCATGTCAGTGCTATACATGTATGGCACCAAGTATTAAGGACCTTCACTTTGAGCCTTGCATGTCCAGAACACTTAGGAGTTACACACAACACAATCATAATATCAATTCATAATATTGTCCATTACAAATAATAAAATTAACTAATACAATGGGGAGAATTTCTTAAGACTGGAGTTTGTTTTCCCAGCTTTACTTCATTCCCTATTGGCACGAGATGCCCCTGAATTATTAAGAGGTTCCATGCACTAAAACTAAAATCTTTCCTTGACTGGCGTAGATTTCAGGTATAACTCACCATTTTCTGGTGTGAGACATTGTATATCAATTGGGCCACTCCAACCCGACTTGATCTCTACCCTGCTCCACCCACTTTTCTAAAAATCTGCCATTTTTGTGCCTGAAAACTGGCATGCTTATATTAGTAAATTCTCCTCCATAAGTGAATACAACACATGATAACCTCAATTTACAGTTTGGTAGAGTGATTTGTAAGGTGTCCGCTGAGTTCCAGAGGTGTAGCTAGCGGGAGGGGGCAGAGGGGGCGGCTGTCCCGGGCCCACTGAATTTTTGGGGGCCCACCCCGGGGCCGCCATTAATACATCCTTTATTTCTAACTAGATCGGTGTCTGCAGACACTGATCTAGTTAAAACGTAACCTGCAACTTAACGGTATTGTAAACCGCAAGCCAATACAGGCTTGCGGTTTACAAGACGCCGAGACCACAGATGATGTCTGCTTCTCAGCATGGGCGGCGTGATGGCGTCACAACAACGCGCCGCCTGCGCTCAGACACATACGTCCTGTGCATGGACACAGAGGAAGTGCCGGCGGCTCCATTCATCATCATCGTAGGTGAGTATGAGTTTTGTTTTTGTTTTTTTATCTTAGTTGTGGGTATATTAATAGTATAAGGAGTGGTTAGGAGGGGGAAATATAACTATAAGGGAGGATTCATTAGGGGGCATTATGACGATGGGGGGTTCATTTATATAAGGGTTATTAGGAGGTATTATTAATACAAGGGGGAGGTTATTTATATAAGGGGCCATTAGGGGGCATCATTTATATTAGGAGGCATTATGAACATAAGGGGGTGGTCATTAATATAAGGAGCCATTAGAGGTGCAGTATTTATGTCAGGGGGAATCAGTGGCATAATATGAGGTTCAATTAATTTAATTAAGGTGGCACTTGGGTTTTAATAAGACTAAGGCCCCACATAGCGGGCTGCAGAAAAAAAAAAGCGCTGCAGGAAAAACCGCTGCGGTAACATTGTGGTTTTTCTTGCAGCACTTTTCACAGAAGGTCCGCAGAGGTTTCCCCTGTGGACTTTCTGATTTCAATACACCTATATGGAAACCACCAGTGTTTCTGTAGGTATAATTGAAATGCTTCTATTTCCAAAACGTATTTTTCCGCAATGTGTGGATGGGATTTGCTAGATGTAAAATGCTGGGATTTTTTCTGTGGGTTTTCTCCACATGTGGCCCCCATCCCCACTTTGCAGTAAAATATGCGCAGCGGATACACTGCGATTTCCAAAACAGACGCAGTTTTAGAAATCACAGCATGTCAATTATACCTATGGAAATGCTGGCGGTTTTCCTGTAGCTATAATTGAAGCAGAAAGTCTGCAGAGGAAAACTCTGCGAACTTTCTGTGCGATGTGTCGCCGCAGCTCTTTTTTGCTGCAGGACACCATGTGGGGCCTTAGCCTTAAAGAGGACCTTTCACGTCCTCATGTATACAGCATGCTGTTTTACATACCGCTAGAAAGCCGACAGCACGCTGAATTCAGCGCACTGCCGGCTTTCCCGGTATGTTCCCCGAGGCTGGAGATATGGGGGGTCTTAGTTTCACGGTTTACTGTCAGAAGGGCGTTCCTGACAGTCAAGCTGCGCTGTGAGGAACACCCTCCCTGACAGTTCTCGTTCATAGACTTGTACTGGGTGGGTGTTCCTTACAACTCAGCGTCATCGCTGGGCTATAAGGAACGCTCCCTCTCTGTACTCACCCATAGTGCTGTACTGTCAGAGGGGGCATTCCTTACTGCCCGGCGATGACGCTGAGCTGTGAGGAACGCCCCCTCAGTACAAGTCTATGAACGAGAACTGTCAGGGAGGGCACAGCGCAGCTAGACTGTCAGGAACGCCCTTCTGACAGTAAACCGTGAAACTAAGACCCCCGATATCTCCAGCCTTGGGGCACATACCGGGAAAGCCGGCAGTGTGCTGAATTCAGCGTGCTGTCGGCTTTCTAGCGGTATGTAAAACAGCATATACATGAGGATGTGAAAGGTCCTCTTTAAGGAGTTTTCCAGCTCATTTTTATTGATGGTCTATCCTCAGAATAAAACATCAATAAGAGATAAGTGACTCCCCCACTGATCAGCTGTATGAAGGGGCTATGGCGCCTGTTTATATCACACGCTGTCTGTTTATAGTGACCGTGTGATGTAATTCCAGCCTTGTCACATAGACGTATATAGGATGAGGTTGTAGTTACATTACATGGCCGCTATGAAAAGAATGACAATATGTAAACAGAGAAGGGGTCACGGCGCTTACACAGGTACCATGGTTCATTCAAACAGCTGATCCTGGGGGTCCGGGGTATTGGAACCCCAATAATTTTTTTTTCCTTTTTTTTTTTTTTTTAAATTAGGAAACATCTGGGGCATTATTAATAAGGGGCACTATTTAAAGGGGTGCACAGGGAAGTTATTAACTTAAAGATACACTTGGGGGTATTATTCATTATAGGGGGTTATATTATATATTTTATAATTGGGGTAGCAGCAGGATGGGGGCTTTGTGCAGGTGAGGACAATGTGGGTCAGGTGCCTGGAAAAGTGAGGAGCCAAAGATGTCGGTGTTGCAAACTTTACAGAGACTGGAAGAAGTGGTCATGGCCGTCTGGATGAAAGAGATGGGAAATGTGAAGGATTGGTCAGAGACGTCACCGGTAAGTCACTAAATGCTACTGCCCTGTATTCATCTAAATTGTCTGCAGAGCCCTGTGTAGAGCTGCTATATACCACTATACGCTCACCGTATACTGATAGTATCGGTATACGAACAAGTCCAAGTTGGGGGCCCACTTGGACATGTTCGCCCTCCCTGTGCTGAACCCCTAGCTACGCCTCTGCTGAGTTCCTTGATTTTTTGATCATTATTAAGGAGAATTGTGTAGCATGTATTACTTATTATAAGCCCTTATCGAGAAATGGCTTTATCACACATTCGAGATGCCACCTACCTCAGTGGTTACTAAATGTAATGACTCCACACAAATTGTACGTATATGAAACAGTTTGAGATAGAAGCTGAGAACCTCACCCAGCAGTTCAACTATATTTGTCATGTGAGTCGCAACCTACCAAAAGGGACGTATTTAAAATATGAACTTTATTAAATAATCTGAATAAAAAGGGAATCTACCCATAGGACATAGCAACAGAAAAACCACACAGACCATACAAAAAGGATCCAGGATAAAGACACTACCATATCAGGATATAATAATCCACAGTATCAGTAGTGCATTATCTCTTAGCAAAATAACATAAATGGCGGTACTGCAAGTTAACTCGCCATTCATCACCAGCAGCAACGTTTTTATCTACTTGCACTGCTTGCCAGTGTTAAATGCACCCAAAAGAAATACATATCAATCTAAAACCAGAACCAAATTTTTGCTGGCTTTCTAACAGTGTATCAGCACAAAGCCCAATATGACTACCTGCTCCTAATCATACACTAACACCTATATAATAACACCTGACGTGTTTATAAACTCTCATATTACTAGTTTTTCATCAGAGGTGCTTTTCTGCAGAGAAGAGGATCTGAAGCTTAGTATTTGTTTATACATCCAACAGAACTTCCCGCCTCCCCCTTTAAATCATTAGTAATTCACAGGAGGTGCTTGCTATAACAAAGAGGATCTAAAACTGGAACCTAAGTCAATATTTGTTATTTGTTTGTCCAGCAAAAGCTCCCACCTCCCCCTCAGCACTGGTATTTGCTATAACGAAAGGGATCTAGGACTGGAAGCTAAGTCAATATTTGTTGTTTGTTTGCTCAGCAAAAGCTCCCGCCTCCCCCTTGTTGGCACTGATATATGGCCGCAAGAGGAAGTGAGAGTCTGAAACTTTTAAGGCAGAAACCCCGCCTCCATCAACAGTGTGGAGGATGACTCAGCTATTGTATCCTCCATTTTAGATTTCAGGGCCATGTGGACCATGCCTGTAGCCATTTTACATTCATCTTTTGTCTAGAGAGCTCATCCCCCCACCACATGGCTTAAGGGGATGAGCCCCTCTCTTGTTTCTTATCCAATAGCCATGTGCCAGAACTATTTTACAACTTTGCCACCAATCATGTTATGTTAATTACAGTAACCAGACCTGTTCTTTGTCTACTGTACTTAAAAAACAAATATTTCCCTCCATTAAAGCAGAACCCACTATATACACAACAGCTGTGCATATGTGTCTGTCTCTCTGAGTTAGCTCATACATCAACTTTATGAATTTGGACTTCAATACGGTGATACTTAGAGCGGATTGCGCTCACAGAAATTGGCGTCCCTTGGGTGGGCCAGAGGTAAATTACTACACATCCAGACAAAACAGACGGAAAGGACAATGGGACAAGGAGAATTTGGAAACTGGTTCAAAAGCAGCTGCAGGGTAAGAAGCCTTATTCTTACTGTCTCCACTTTCCACTCCTCCTTGGTTTGTGTGCCCTCTCTGGATGCCAGGTGAGTTCTAAGAAAAGTAAATCCTCTGTTCTTTTTAAGAACCCTGTTTATAAAGTATCCGTATTTGAAGAATAACTAATGTAGAAATTTTCTGCTGTGTTTTTGGTATACACCCCATTTGGTTTGTTTATGTGTTGCACCCTGTGGAAAGTTATTAAGGAAAGATTAGCCAGGAAAGATTAGCCCATTGCCCTTTCTCCTCAAGTTAAGGTAGAGGAGAAAGTAGTAGCCTTGGGTTACTGTATGAGTTCCTTATACATAGTTAACACTTTTTTTAGTGCCGAGAGATATCCTTTGAGGCTTTAAGGCAAGACGTTGTCTTAATTAAGTGCTGGGCACCCGAGAGATATCTCTTTTGTAGGTTTGCGCATAAGAAGGTGTCGTTAGGCGCTGGGCGCCCGAGAGGTACCGGTACCGTTTTTTGTACCCTTTGAGGTTCGACACTGAAGATTAGGCAAATCATGGGGAATTTTCCTGGGAGGTGTGAGGCTGATCCTAAGAATAGAGGAATTCCAGCTATAGAGATTGTGAGAGCAAGAGAGGGTGCTAATGCAGTGAAGGGGTGCCAGAAAATGTTCAAAAAGGCTGGTATGCCAAAGACAGGATGTTTAGATGTTGAAATGTGGCAGAAACTTTCAGAAGAACAGCGCGGATGGTTGAAAGATAATAAGCTAGTTGAACAATGCAAAATATGGATGAAAGTAGCAGAGGAAGTGACAAAAAAAAAAAAAAAAAAAAAGAAGGATATAGAGAGACAACTATTGGAGATAAGGTGTTATATGAGTGTTTTACAGAAAAGACTCCAAGCCCATGTGAGGGGGAGGTGCTAAACGCCTCAAAAGAGGAGCCACTGAAACCCTCAAAGGAGGAGAACACACAAAAAGCAGATGATCTGGGAGTTTCCTCCCCTCTGTGTGTGCTCCCACTCCTCAGTCCACATAACCCATTTATTCAAACATGACCATACTATGCAGCCCCAATGATGGTATATGGGAGGCCACCTCTGTATGATCCGGCTGGTTGGATATGTGGGGTATGTGGACAACAAAACCCCTCCTGGGGAGAAAACTGCCCACACTGTGGAGCCCCTAAACCCAAACCTAACCATGGCAATTCAGAAAAACCAAAAAAGGCTAATTTGTATCCTATGATAAAGGACCCTAAGGGTGAGGGAACTATCCCCAGAATCACTATCCCTAGGTTAGACTTAAATTCTATTGAAGAGAGACCCATGCCCATACTACAAAAGGAGGTTGATTTCCATGGTGGGGGAGAGGAAGATGACTCAGGGGAGGAGGGACAGGAAGGGATAGTCTTAGAGGAAAGGCGGGAAACTAAACAAAGAGGGCAGACAAAGAATTTAAGTAAAGTGATACTGCAGGAGGCCACACCCGCAGAGAGTGAGGAGACAAAAACTTGAGAGAAGGTGGTGCAACTCCTAGCTGATGTGATACAGTCCTCATCCACCCCTAGACAAAACCCAGGAGGAGTGGCTCCTAACTTAGTGTACAGACCCTGGAGCCCATATGATCAGTTGGCAATATTGAAACAATTGCCCGACCCAGAAGAGAAGCCCATGGCTTTTGGGAAAAATGTTGAAAAGTGGAGTAAGTGAGTGAGATGGAGAAAAGTGGAGTGACTCTCAGAAAACAAAGTGTTTCAGCAAGTTAGTAACTGAAGGTTTCAGAGGAAGTTGAGCTTGGTGCAATAAAGTGTGTTTGGATATTGTTTAAAGATTCCTCAGACTGGTGAGGTAGCAACTGTGGCTTTTGTAGTCCATCCCCCTTAAACAATAGAAGTCCTAATCTAGAGTATTGTGTACATGTTTGTAGAAGAAAATCCATTGTTTCAGTGAGTTAGAAGTAACATATCTGTTTTGTAATGTCTTTTTGTTTATAATGCACATTTGAAGGAATTTATGAGTGTGACGGAATGAATGCTATGAATTGCAAGAAAGTGTATGATAGAGTCATGTATATGGTCTAGAAATCCTGTATCTGCTTAGGATTTGAGTAGATGTCTGACTGGTTATACAGATGTTGTTTGGTAAGATGGATTGGGAGACCGTGGCCACGATATAAATTGACTTTGAATCCATATTATAAGCTCTCCCATTTCTTCTGCCTGCTTCACTGATTGAGGATATTTTGTGTATTTATTAAAGTCATTGAATTGTTTGTAATTGTGGAGTGTGTAGGAGCTCAAGACTAGTTTTACTTGTTCTGGATAGTCTGAATGAGCTGACAATTTAAAAGATGGAGGGAGAGATAAAATCCAACTATGTGTATGCTAATGAGGTGGGGGTTGAACTTATTAGACACAGGAAGGAATGTCATTGTCTTTGAAGATGTCTGAATGTTTATTGCCTATAGCATGTGCTTAAATGTTGGAATGTGTTGAATCCAGACATTTTGCCTGGAACTGTAAAGTTCCAAGATGGGAGGACAATAACCATCAATAGGAAATAGGCACTCCAGTAAGCGTGCATTTAATATCAGTACCTGATAAACTGAGCCCCCCCCCCCCCCTATGATCTCCCTACAATTGCCTAAGGGGAGAACTTATGGGTTGTTGGTGGATACTGGAGCTAGCAAGCCTGTATTGCATGCTGACAATGTTTTTTTTTTCCCTATGAGATAACTTATGATTACCACTAGATTCCTTGTCAGTGAGTCTGTCTCAATTAACTTGGTGGGATCAGACGTTTTACAAGCCCTAGGTCATTGCATTTTACAAGGACATCTGACCCCTGATAGACTTCAGGTCATACAGGAGCCTAAACCCCCCCGAATGGTGTGGCACAACTTAGGACATTCTTAGGCCTTGTGTCCTACTGCAGACAGTGCATCTAAATGTCGGGACACGCAACAGCAGTGCTTACTCAGACTCATGGACACCAACAAAGACCAATAGTTTACTATTCTGCTAGATTAGACCCAGTGTCCAGAGGAGCACCTTCTTGTGTTAGGGCAGTAGCTGCAGTCCAATTTTCCCTGGAGAAAGGTGCAGAAATCGTATTGGATTTCCCTATCACAGTACTTACTCCTCATGATGTACATGGCATATTGTCCCAGGCCCAGCCTAAGCACATTTCAATGGCTAGACAACTCAGATTATAGTGTGCCTTACTTATGCCTCCTAATGTCACCCTTGCACGCTGCACAACACTCCATCCCTATACCCTGTTACCAATAGATTCAAGGGGGGAAAAGAAAGGACAACAGTGAAACAACCTGTACACACGTGTATTTTCTGATGAACTGTATATAACTGATGCAGCAAAAAACTGTAGGATTTGATCATGTAAATGATGAATCTATTGCTAATTCTGATTTTGAATTCTTTTGTAGATGGCTCTCGATTTGGGAAGGATGGCAAATTCTATACCAGATACCATTACCCCCACAGGTCTCAGCCCAAGAAGCTGAACTGAAAGCACTCACTGAAACGGTGTAAAATAGCTGAGGGTAAGCCCGCTATGCCTTTTATATAGAATAAGACTATGGTCCGATCTGGAGAGTAAGAGCTTACCTTAGTTCTAATAGTATGCTTATAAAGGATTTCCAGGCTATTCAGGAGATGATGGAGATCATGCTGCCACCAAGGCTGATATGAAAGAGAGTAGAGATAATGCAAGGGCAGATGCTGCCGCCAAACTAGCTGCAGAAAAGCCTAGGGAACATGCCTCAGCACTGGTGGTCACCATACCAGAGCAAGCTTCTCAGCTCTCTTTCAGGTTCTAAAAACATTGCAGGACCAAGCCGGTCCAGAAGAAAAGAAGACTTGGGAGCAGAAAATTGCAAAAGAAGATGAACAAGGCCTGATGGTCAGTGGTAAGAGAGTATGTTTACCAAGAGCATTGTTCCCAATGATGGCGCAAGCAGCTCATTCTCAAGTGCACCACTCAAAAACAGCCATGTGTGACCTGGTGAGCAACGATGGGCAGCTCCAGGTTTTAGCACAACTGCAGCCAGATACGTGCAAGCCTGCATGACATGTGCTACGCACAAAGTGGGCCAAAAAAAGTAAAGGTTCCTCAGAAACACACCCCAAAGCCCTTGTACCCGTTTCAGAGTTGCAGGTTGACTATATACAGTTACCAAAGGTGGGAAGGTATGAGTACGTGCTTGTGTGTGTTGATCTCTTTTCAGGATGGCCTGAGGCATTTCCGGTACAGAAAGCCACTGCAAAAGCAACTGTAGATAAACTACTTAAAGAAGTAGTGTGCAGGTATGGGATCCCCGAGACCATCTAAGTGATAATGGCACTCACTTCACTGGACAGTTCTCTTCTAGATCCAAACTGTGTACTGAGAACACATTCCCTAAAGCCAGGAGACTGGGTGGTGGTAAAGAGACACGTGAGAGCCTTGATCCACGGTTTGATGGTCCTTTCCAAGTGCTTCTGACAACATCCTCTTCAGTCAAGTTAAAAGGAAAGTCGACGTGGATCCACGCTAGTCACTGTAAAAATGTGACCTGCCCGGAAGAGGACTGAAAGGATCTGGTACCTACTGGTGATCCTAGCCCTGGTGACACAACCAGTGAGCTTGTTCTAAAAAGAAGAATGGGACAATAAATTGATTAAACACCATCAGGTGTTAACTGTTAATTAGGATGAGTAGGAAGAACCCAGGGATTGTTGGATCTGTACTCACAGCCCTGGTTCTCCAAAGACTATGTTTTATCTAGCACTCCCTCTTGACCTAGATGAGTTTTTCTCTTAATGACTCCTGTTTTCATAATGTTTCGTGGAGTCCAGTGACTTATAAGGGAATGAACATCAGTGTCAGGGGTTAAGTTCCCCCCGGGATGGATGTCACCGTAATCCTATTTAAATATAGAACAATATCGAGCTCGGGAAAAACAAACATACAGACACACCCAAGGTATCTAGTAAGAATGATTTCATTTATTGCATAGTTGATACAGGTTTTAAAGGCAGCTGGTTACACAATAGTCATGTGACTAATGTACATATTTGGTCCTTCTGGTTCCGCTACTAGGCAGATTTACACAGTTTCTCATAACATTCCCTTAACTTTCCTGAGAACAGCAAAACCTTCGGTGCAGTAGCAGACTTAGTGTCTGCTTCCTATCTCTAAGCTATGCAGGCTATATGCAGACTATTTCACTCTCTGGTTATAGTGTATAGTACAAATTATATTTTAACCCTCACAATTCCCCCATTTTAGGACTTTATTTTTAATCAAGTTCAATGAATACCTTCACACTGTTTGTGTGCCATCTTTGATGAATTCTCCATTGAAGAGGTTAAAAATAACATCCTATCTTACATATTGGTTAACTGTATTCCATTTCCTTCTCAGCGCTTCAACTTTCTTGCAATGTGAAGCGTGTATCCAGGTAGATTTTCCCTCCAACTTTACTGAAGTGGCAGTTGTCAGCAATATCTGGAAGGGGCCATCATATCTGGGTTCAAGAGATTTCCTGGAGTGTCTTTTCACGACTACCCAATCACCAGGCTGCAAGCTATGCGTTCCTGAAAAATCAGAAGGGTCTGGAATAGAAGAGAACACTTGTTTATGTGTTTCTTTCAGTCTTTGACACAAATTTTGTACATAGCTGGCAATACTGTCATAGCTAAGCTGTAACGTCTGAGGGAAGTACAATCCTGTTTTGGGTGCACTTCCAAACAATATTTCAAATGGTGACAACCCTGTCCTCCTGTTAGGAGTAGTTCTTACTGAATATAAGGCTAGAGACAGGCATTCAGGCCAAGGCTTTTCTGTCTCTGCCATGGCTTTCTGAATCTTCAGCTTAAGGGTACCGTTTAGTCTTTCGACTTTTCCAGAACTTTGAGGATGATAGGGTGTATGTAAAGCTTGCTCAATCCCTAGTGCAGACATTATTTCTTTCATTATCTCACCTGTAAAATTTGTACCTCTGTCAGACTCAAGCTCGGACATCAGTTTCTTGGCAGTTGCTTGTGCAGTTGCTTTGCTCACAGGGTAGGCCTCAGGCCATCCTGAAAACAAATCCACACAGGCCAACACATATTCGTATGTTCCAGATTTAGGAAACTGTATGTAATCTATCTGTATTCTCTGAAATGGGTACAGGGATTTTGGTGTACACTTGGTGGGTGTTTTAACTACCTGTCCTGGATTGTGTAAAGCACATATGTGACATGCTTTTACGTGATTGCTAGCAGCTCTTCCAAAACCTGGGGCAAACCATAATTTACCCACTAATGACTCCATGGCATTTCGAGAGGCATGCACCTTACCGTGGGCCAAGCCAGCCATCTGGGGGTAGACTGCTACGGACAGACATAATCGATCCCCCATTTTCCACATACCATCACCTTCTGTAGCACCTGCTTTCTTCCATCTTTCAGTTTCCACACTGGTAACCTTTGAGTACAGCCCTTTTGGGTCTGCTAGGTCAATGTCCATTTTGCTCACCTGGTTGGGACCCCTTCTGGCCAGTAGTGCTGCAGCCTTGGCTGCTATGTCAGCTCTCTCATTTCCACGGCTTTCAGGGTCCCTTCCTTTTGCGTGAGCTCTGACTTTCACAATTGCCAGCTGCTTTGGGAGCAGTATGGCCTCCATCAGTCGACTTACCACATCTCCATTCTTAATTGGCTTGCCCTGGGCCGTTAGGAAGTTCCTTGACCTCCATATCGGACCATAATCATGTGCGATGCCAAAAGCATACCTGGAGTCAGTGTATATGTTGGCTGTTCTACCTTTGGCTATCTTACAAGCCTCCATAAGGGCTTTGAGCTCAGCTTCTTGGGCTGACATGTGTGGTGGAAGAGCTTCTTGGACTATGATGTCATGTTCAGTGACTACAGCATACCCTGTAACAAATTTGCCTTCATCTGTTGGCTACCTTGAGCCGTCCACAAACATCTCATAATCAGGATTTTGTAATGGCACATCCGTGACATGGTCAAATCCCACTGTTTCCTGTGACATAAGAGCCACGCAATCATGCTCATGCTGGCTGTCAAACAGTTCCTCTTCAGAGAGAGAGTTTAAAAATAACTCATCCTCCACTCCCCCTTTTGAATCATGAACTCCTACAGGAAGAAGAGTTGCAGGATTCAAAGTTAAACAGCGTTGAAAAGATGTTTGAGGAGGACTGCAGAGCAAATTCCATTTTGCTCTGCCGTGCCAAAGAAAGATGACGTCTATCTACCTGTGTGAGGATAGCATGGATGTCATGAGGTGTATACACAACCAATAAATGATCTAGGACAATGTCTGAGCTTTTATCAAGCAACGCTTGTACTGAGAGGACAACCCGCACACAGGAGGGGGGTCCCCCTGGCTACAGCATCTAACCGTGAACTGTAATAGGCCACCAGGCGTTTCTTATCCCCGTGTTGTTGTGTGAGAACTGCAGTTGCGTGTCCCATCATCTCAGTCACGTAGAGCTGAAAAGGTTTCTGATAGTCAGGTAGGCCTAAGGCCGGAGCACTGACTATCTGCAACTTCAGCTGGTAAAACGCATCCAAGGCCTCAGATGTAAGGCTGAATGGTTTTGAGGAAAGGCAGTCATACAGAGGTTGCATGGTCAGAGATGCAGATCTGATCCATGGCCTACAGTAGGATACTAATCCCAAAAAGGTACGTAGCTGAGCATGAGAGGTTGGCACCTGCAGGTCTCTCACCACCTTGGTCCTCTCATCTGACAGGTGCTTGGTACCGTGGCCAAGACAGTGTCCCAGAAACAACACTTTTCTGTTTGCAAAATTGCAACTTATTCTTGCTGGCCTTGCAGCCATTCTGGCAGAGGAAACACAACAGGCTGATGGTCGCTGCTTCACAGGTTGATTTGTCTGGAGCACAAAGAAGAAGGTCATCAACATATTGTAACAAAACAACATCATCATGTGGTGGATATCAAGTACTCATGATTAGTGTGAGACACCTTGTAAACTGGTTAGGACTGTTTTGCGCCCCTTGTGGTAGTACTGTCCAGGTGTACTGTTTTCCCCTAAATGTGAATGCAAACAAATACTGGCAATCAGGGTGCAAAGGTACGGAAAAAAAAAAAAAAAAAGAGAAAAAAAAACATTGCAAAGATCTACAGCGCTGTAATAAGTGGTTCCAGTAGGGACAGCTGATAACAGGGTATGTGGATTGGGCACTACAGGTGTTTCAAGTAATGTCACTTTGTTTAATTCCCTGAGATCGTGAACCATACGGTACGTGTCTGGTTCTCCCTTTTTGCCCTTTTTCTTCACTGGGAAAAGAGGAGTGTTAGCTACAGAAGTACATTCCTTCAATGCCTCTGCCTTCACTAATTCTACTATTGTTACTGCTATGGCATCCTCTTGGGCATGAGTCAGAGGATATTGTTTAATCCTGGGTGGCTGAGCTCCAGGTTTCAGGGTTACCATAACAGGGGGTACATCCAATTTACCCAAATCTGTTTTCCCAGTTGCCCATAATGCTGTTGGCACTTGGGATAACAGTACATTTTCTTCTTCAGTAAGGACAAAAATACAATCTGGTGTACTTAATTCGGCGGATAACAAGCATAAAATCTCATGATTGGTAAGTGTGACCTTTACATATGCTTCCCCTGATGGATGCAACATGATGTTACAACCTAATGCTCCCATCACATCTGTACTAAGAATGTTATCTGATGTGTCAGAGACTAAGTACCTAGTGAGTATCCTTCAACCCTGAAATGGGGTTTCTACAGGATCAGTTTGATCTAAAGTATCCACCGTTTTAGTGAGAAGTCTTCCATAATAAGCTTCCACTGATTCACCTTTCTCTCTTTTAGGAGATACCTTACTTCAGGTGATAACAGGCAAGACAATAAATTCACATAACATAGTACAAGACATAATTTCATATGTTTGAGTATTTTCTTGAATATTTTACACACATATATATTACACAATATTATATATATATATTGTCATTGTACCTTACTTTTCCATTTAACCTTAGGCTAACACTTTTATCAGAATATTTTCCCTTTGGGCACAAACAGTCATCATACCCAGGCTGCGGACCCCGGAGGCCCAAAGCCAAGTTTCACTTTGTAATAATTGACATGTAACATTATTGAGTAACACAGCATCATGTTCAGCTTGTGATTTTCTGCATGCCCATCACATCAGATACAACGTCCTTGGAGCTACTTGGCAGTCAATTAATGTTTTGGTTATTCCCTGCAGAACATCTGCACAGCGCTACAACAGAATACAGGAATACAATTCAAGCAGATAGCAGTTAATACTGACACCAAAATTACATATTACTATTTTTGTACAATTTTCAAATATTTCCCAAACCCCACCTTTTGTCATTACCACAGGTGTTCAAAACCCCTGAGTTGTACTTCAGGTTACCATAAGGGCAAACTGACAGATTTTAGAATTTTCTTCACTGGATTCCAACCAAAAGTTGAACCCCTATGGAACATCACACTATCCTAGTTTCTTCTTTTTAGGGGACATTTCCTGAAAGCGGATTTAATTTTACAAAAAGCATAAAAGTTGAATCCTGGCATTGATATAAACAGAATGAATATTACAAATACAGGTTGACATATATATATATATATATATATATATATATATATATATATATATACACACATAAAAAAAAATGGGGGCCCCCCCCAAAAAAAAAAAAATATTTTTATAAAAAATTTTTTTTTTGTAACCAAAACCCAAAAAAAAAAAAAAAAAAAAAAAAAAACTAAACAAAAAAATAATATTAAATTAATGAAATTTATTTTAAAAAAAAAAAAAAAAAAAAAAAAAAAAAAAATAAAATTGTGTTGGGGGGGGGGGAAGGGGGGGGGACCTCAACAGAAAATATTTAGTAGATCCTCCTTTTGCAAAAATAACAGCCTCTAGTCGCTTCCTGTAGCTTTTAATCAGTTCCTGGATCCTTGATGAAGGTATTTTTGACCATTCCTCTTTACAAAACAATTCCAGTTCAGTTAAGTTTGATGGTCACCGAGCATGGACAGCCCGCTTCAAATTATCCCACAGATGTTCAATGATATTCAGGTCTGGGGACTGGGATGGCCATTCCAGAACATTGTAATTGTTCCTCTGCATGAATGCCTGAGTAGATTTGGAGCTGTGTTTTGGATCATTGTCTTGCTGAAATATCCATCCCCGGCGTAACTTCAAATTCGTAACTGATTCTTGTACATTATTCTCAAAAATCTGCTGATACTGAGTTGAATCCATGCAACCCTCAACTTTAACAAGATTCCCGGTGCCGGCATTGGCCACACAGCCCCAAAGCATGATGGAACCTCCACCAAATTTTACAGTGGGTAGCAAGTGTTTTTCTGGGAATGCTGTGTTTTTTTGACGCCATGCCTTTTTGTATGACCAAACAACTCAATCTTTGTTTCATCAGTCCACAGGACCTTCTTCCAAAATGAAGCTGGCTTGTCCAAATGTGCTTTTGCATACCTCAGGCGACTCTGTTTGTGGCGTGCTTTCAGAAACGGCTTCTTTCGCATCACTCTCCCATACACCTTCTCTTTGTGCAAAGTGTGCTGTATTGTTGACCGATGCACAGTGACACCATCTGCAGCAAGATGATGCTGCAGCTCTTTGGAGGTGGTCTGTGGATTGTCCTTGACTGTTCTCACCATTCTTCTTCTCTGCCTTTCTGATATTTTTCTTGGCCTGCCACCTCTGGGCTTAACAAGAACTGTCCCTGTGTTCTTCCATTTCCTTACTATGTTCCTCACAGTGGAAACTGACAGGTTAAATCTCTGAGACAACTTTTTGTATCCTTCCCCTGAACAACTATGTTGAACAATCTTTGTTTTCAGATCATTTGAGAGTTGTTTTGAGGAGCCCATGATGCCACTCTTCAGAGGAGATTCAAATAGGAGAACAACTTGCAATTGGCCACCTTAAATACCTTTTCTCATGATTGGATACACCTGGCTATGAAGGTCAAAGCTCAGTGAGGTTACAAAACCAATTTTGTGCTTCAGTAAGTCAGTAAAAAGTAGTTAGGAGTATTCAAATCAATAAAATGATAAGGGTACCCAAATTTTTGCACCGGTCAAATTTTGGTTTAATGCATATTGCACATTTTCTGTTAGTACAATAAACCTCATTTCAATCCTGAAATATTACTGTGTCCATCAGTTATTAGATATATCAAATTGAAATGGCTGTTGCAAACACCCAAATATTTAGAACTAAAAATGATTAAGATTAATAGGGGTGCCCAAACTTTTTCATATGACTGTATATGTAATACATAATCCAATAAACATCATACCGATGGTGTATAGTTTTTCTCTTTGCACTATATCAGATTCTCTGAGTATTTTGTTAAAGTAAGTAATATTTCATACAGAACTGGGAGATAAGATGGGTTATATTAAACAATAATACTGAGAAGGGTGATGTCTCCCTTCAAGCCTGATTCTCGGAGTAAGGTGGGGGTGATTCATTATTTCCTGAACTATCATCCCCTTTTCCTATTCTATTGCTTCCTTCTATCAGGGCATATATGCCTCTTTGCAACTTATTGTCCTGAATCAATCCCGCATGGTCTAATCTCCAAAACTTAGACTTACTGTCTACCAACCCAGTTTTGTGTATTCCTGCTCTTTTTTAGGATTGTTTTTACCTGTGCGGCTGTTTCTCTCCCTTCCCCTATTTCTATTAGTTCAAATGGGGTGTACCATATCTTAGAGGGTCCCTTCCCCATCTTGGCTGGTAGCTAATCAGCCAGTGAGTCTCTCACTCCTCTAGGGCAACCTTGAGACAATAGAGGGTCACTTATGACTACTTTAGTGAGAACTCCCAAACAGACTCTTCTGTTTTCTTTGAACTATTTGTGCAAGTTCTGGAGTAGTGCTCAGGGCAATGCCTCAATTGGCTTCCACAGACTCAACTTTCTGTCTGTGTCCCCTTACCAAAACACTCCTGAATTATTGCACGCACTCTGCGCGTATTCTACTAAGTCCTTCTTGCTACTACTCAGGTCCCATTCAACCTTGACCGTCCAGGCACGGCTGGAGGCTAGTGTTCCAAAACAAGGACTTTTCAATCACTCAGTGCTTCTCAGTTCCGAACCTTGTTCGCAACTCTAGGGGTTTAAAACAGAGAACTTTTCCCCATTTCTTGCAGCCTTATATATCTTATAACACAGGTAAGATACAAAAATCAGTAGGATGGTAAGACAGACAGCAAAGAAAGCAACTTCTATAGCATTTACAGGTGACATGTCCCTTTTTAGGTTCTTCCGTACTATTTAATTGGCGTCGAGATGTCATATAAACATGCAGCAGCTTACCTCACTCATCGATACAGAGTATAGACACACAGGAGCTCAGATATACTAATTGGCAAGATAAGGTCTTACCTCACAGTACTGTTTTTATCTATCTGAGGTCCTCTGGTCCCGTCCTCAAGTCGATCGGTGAGTGGGTTGGCACTCTATCGGCTGCACATCAGACGATCTCGTCGCCCCACGTTGGGCGCCAATTTCTGTCAGGGGTTAAGTTCCCCCGGGATGGATGTCACCGTAATCCTAATTAAATATAGAACGATATCGAGCTCGGGAAAAACAAACGTACAGACACACCCAAGGTATCTAGTAAGAATGATTTCATTTATTGCATAGTTGATACAGGTTTTAAAAGCAGCTGGTTACACAATAGTCATGTGACTAATGTACATATTTGGTCCTTCTGGTTCCGCTACTAGGCAGATTTACACAGTTTCTCATAACATTCCCTTATCTTTCCTGAGAACAGCAAAACCTTCGGTGCTGTAGCAGACTTAGTGTCTGCTTCCTATCTCTAAGCTATGCAGGCTATCTGCAGACTATTTCACTCTCTGGTTATAGTGTATAGTACAAATTATATTTTAACCCTCACAATCAGTAATAATCACTTTGTTCCAATTCCCATAGCAGGTTGGGTGACCCTCCCATGGTTACAGCTAAACCTGACAGGTAGACCAAGCAAGTGGTATGATTGGAAAAAGGAAAATTTGAACATAAATTCAAAGTCCCATATCATGCCGGTATCATTCCCACAGAAGAGCTTAATATTAGCCTTAGTCTGCCAAGCACCTCTACTGGTCAGGTCAGGTAAAGTGGACTTCATTTTTAAGAAAAAGATTCATGCCCCCTTACAAGATAGTGACAGATGGTTCACAGAGGGAATAAAGGGTTGTCCAGAGCACAACTCCTCAATAGAACGGGGACTAGTTAAGGATAGTCAGGGGTGTCTGATACAGAGCACCGGACCCCAAAGAGACATAGAGATGGGGGATAAGTGGTGTGCAAAACCCCCCATGCAGCGACTCTTTAGCTACCTCTATTGCCTAGTTCAGCTTCGGAGAGCATGCATATTGCCCAAGGATGTATATCTAGTATGTGGTCATCAGGCATACAAGTGGTTGCCCCCAGGGGGAGAGGGGACTTGTACTCTAGCTAGACTGACACCAGCCACCTTCATAATTACCCATGAACATGTGAAACCTGAGATGATACCCCGTCATACTTTGTACAAGTGTGCAGCAGACAATCACCCTAGGAAAGATGGGCGACCCCATGTGGTTTCAATGGGTATAAGCAACAGAATCATCAGCACGATACTCTTGTATCCCATGGTTATGCAAACTTGGGACAAGTTAGTAGAATCCACCAATTATTTAGATGAGCAGATATACACCATTCTAGGCCTGTTGAATGCCACTAATATGATACAAGGACAACTCATAATAGTCAGTAATCAACACACCATAGTCCTTGACTATCTCACAGCAGCACAGAGGGTAATGTGTCAGATTATCTGACCTTCCTGTTGTCACTATATCAACTCTGAAGGGAATCTTCAAGTGTGGGCAGGAATTGATAAGGTCAAAGAATTTAGAGAGAAATGGATCAAAGAACATTACAGGACACAGGACAGTTGGTGGTCAGATACCTTTTTTTTTTTTTTTTATCCTGCCAATTGGTTTAAGAGATTAGGTGGATGATTTATGGGAATATTTCAAATATTATTGCTGTGTTTTTGCATCTATTTGACTATAAAGTTTATATTCTGGCTTGTAAAGAAACTTGCTAGAAAGAGGTGCAAACCCAAGATAGTGGGTTTGCAGGTTGTAAGGCTGGTTGGACACACTGATAAACATGACAGTGAAGGCATCCCTCTGAGTGTATTAGACCGATAGGTATGTAAATGGTATAACATATCCATGGGGAATGAGGTGAATTCTACATAAAAGTCCTCAGGATCTGATTAGCAGATCCTAATGTACCCTGGGTATGGGTTATATCATTTACAAAAGGAGGGAAATGTGGAGGATGACTCAGCTATTGTATCCTCCATTTTAGATTTCAGGGCCATGTGGACCATGCCTGTAGCCATTTTACATTCATCTTTTGTCTAGAGAGCTCATCCCCCCACCACATGGCTTAAGGGGATGAGCCCCTCTCTTGTTTCTTATCCAATAGCCATGTGCCAGAACTATTTTACAACTTTGCCACCAATCATGTTATGTTAATTACAGTAACCAGACCTGTTCTTTGTCTACTGTACTTAAAAAACAAATGTTTCCCTCCATTAAAGCAGAACCCACTATATACACAACAGCTGTGCATATGTGTCTGTCTCTCTGAGTTAGCTCATACATCAACTTTATGAATTTGGACTTCAATACGGTGATACTTAGAGCGGATTGCGCTCACAACAGCAAACAGCCAATCGCTGTGCGATCACATGCACAGCTGATACAGGAGGCTGAACGCTAGCGGGGTATGAGCCTCTGCACAACGCACAGATGATCCAATAGGAGGTTTGAACTAGTATATACCTCCTCAATTAAAACGTCCACAGGGGCGTGACCAAAGCAATCGGCGCATGTCAAAGCACTTAGCGTCGGTAAACCCTCAGGATGTCATATGCAGGTAAATAAACTAAATTCCTCAAAAGGATAAAAAAGGACAAAGACACAGATAAGGAGGCATCTCAAAGGAACATAAAGAGTGCAATAAGCGGGTATTTCAAAGTGTTTAATAACGAGCACTTCATTATATTATAAAAAGGGGGTTGGAACATATCAAAAATAAAAAAAATAAAAAAAACGAGGTAATATGATAATCAAAAAGGATAAATAAAACCCAGAATCTAAATAAAGCACGCATAGGAGATCCCTTCATTCAGACCCCAAGGTTTCACAGTACGTAGAATAAAGGTCCACCGGGCTTCCCGTTGTAACAATTTACAATTGAAATCACCACCCCTGGGTGATGGATAAACCATTTCAATTGCTTGAAATGCCAAGAGAGATGAATTTCTCCCATGTTCACAAATATGGCGCGCAATGGGGGTATCATCACCACGTTCAATGTCATTGATATGCTCCCTGATCAGGTTGCCAGATATATCACCCCCGGTGTTTTACAATTTACAAAATTCCTATTTTTATACCATTTGTGGTATTACTTCTAAATGACTTGCTAGTTTTAATGGAGCAACAGGCTTGACATGAACCACAAGGATATGTGCCCATAATTTCCCTAGATTGTTTTTCCAGCCATGTATGCGTCTGTAAAGATGATAGGTGACTATGAACCAATCTGTCTTTCAGGTTAGCACCCCTCCTATAAGTCACCAAAGGATGATCACTCAATAAAGAACCAATGTCGGGATCAGATTTTAAAATATCCCAAGCATTATTGAGCACTTTTAAAAATTCTCTATTGGCCCCATCGTATGTTGCTATAATCCGTAAGTCATGCTCTTCTTTCTGTTCTCGGGGTTTTAACAATGAACCTCTATCGGAGGCTAAAGCTGTTTGATGGGCTTTCCTCAGCACACCATCAGGATATCCCCGCCGTTTAAACCTCCCAAAAAGGTCCCGTGCTGCTGTCTGATAGTCAGTCAAAAAGGTACAGTTTCTGCGAAGACGCAAAAACTGTCCCTTAGGTATTCCCCGTTTTAAGGGACCCGGATGTCAGCTGTCCCATTTCAATAAGCAATTAGTGGATGTCTTTTTACGAAAAATAGTAGTGTTTAGTCTACCCGATTCTGACTTCTTGATATTAAGGTCCAGGAAAGTGATGGAATTTTCCTGGATCTCAGAAGTGAAATAAAGGCCAAGTTCATTCACATTAAGGGCCGGAACAAAGTACTCAAACTGCTGTTTAGTACCTCCCCAGAACATCAACACATCATCTATAAAGCGAACCCAGAATAAAATAAAAGATGACCAAAGTTCCATATTTTCTGAGAAGACCACCTCCCTCTCCCACCAGCCCAGATATAAATTTGCGCAAGTAGGCGCACATGGGCTCCCCATTGCTACGCCTCTGAGCTGGTGGAAGAAGAGGCGGTCAAACATAAAGGTGTTATGTCTCAGTGTAAAATCCAGAGGGTCAATAATTAATTGATGCATCCCCATATATGTCCCTCTGGTCCTAAGGAAATCCCCCACAGCCCCACACCCCCTATCATGGGGTATGGAGCTGTAGAGGGCCTCCACATCCAAACTGGACAGGTATGCGTCAGCTGGTAACGACAGATCTTCCAATCGTCTTAAGACATCTGTAGTATCTTTTACAAAAGAGGGCAAGGATGTAACAAAGGGCCGCAATATTTCATCAATGTATAGTGAGATGTTCTGGGTGATACTATTTATTTCTGCAACAATGGGTCTCCCTTTCAAAGGGGAAAACCCCTTATGCACTTTTGGTAAAGCATAGAAGGTAGGTCTTGTTGGATTTTGGGGTAAAAGAAATTTAAACTCCCCCTCACTAATCAAATGTATATTCTTTGCTTTCAAGAGAATATCTTTTAAATGTTGGTAGGGTCCTGAGATAGAATTTCATAACATCCCCTATCATTGAGGATAGCTCTACACATATTGATATAATCAATACGGTCCAGAATGACTAGATTACCCCCTTTATCAGCATCCTGTATCAGCTGTGCATGTGATCGTACAGTGATTGGCTGTTTGCTGTTGATGGAGGCGGGGTTTCTGCCTTAAAAGGTTCAGACTCTCACTTCCTCTTTTGGCCATACATCAGTGCCAACAAGGGGGAGGCGGGAGCTTTTGCTGGGCAAACAAACAACAAATATTGACTTAGCTTCCAGTCCTAGATCCCTTTTGTTATAGCAAATACCAGTGCTGAGGGGGAGGTGGGAGCTTTTGCTGGACAAGCAAATAACAAATATTGACTTAGGTTCCAGTTTTAGATCCTCTTTGTTATAGCAAGTACCTCCTGTGAATTACTAATGATTTAAAGGGGGAGGCGGGAAGTTCTGTTGGGTGTATAAACAAATACTAAGCTTCAGATCCTCTTCTCTGCAGAAAAGCACCTCTGATGAAAAACTAGTAATATGAGAGTTTATAAACACGTCAGGTGTTATTATATAGGTGTTAGTGTATGATTAGGAGCAGGTAGTCATATTGGGCTTTGTGCTGATACACTGTTAGAAAGCCAGCAAAAATTTGGTTCTGGTTTTAGATTGATATGTATTTCTTTTGGGTGCATTTAACACTGGCAAGCAGTGCAAGTAGATAAAAACGTTGCTGCTGGTGATGAATGCCGAGTTAAATTTATGTTATTTTGCTAAGAGATAATGCACTACTGATACTGTGGATTATTATATCCTGATATGGTAGTGTCTTTATCCTGGATCCTTTTTGTATGGTCTGTGTGGTTTTTCTGTTGTTCTGTCCTATGGGTGGATTCCCTTTTTATTCAGATTATTTAATAAAGTTCATATTTTAAATACGTCCCTTTTGGTAGGTTGCGACTCACCTGCAATATTTTTTGAAATTATTTATTGGGTACGTAAAACCCCCTTTTTCTTCTCTTTAGTTGATTTATATATTTGTCATGACATAAGAAGAGAGTAACACAGAGTGTTATTACATATCCCAACCTTCCTATATTATTTTTTTGGCAATCTTTATAACAATAGTGTGCCATTATTGATATTGTTCTACATTTAGCCTTTCAGGTTTTACCTTTATGGGTAGACTGGCTAGTTAGACACTAAAAAGCAATGGAGCATTTTTACTACTGAAGAAAGTACCTGATCTGAAATGCATTTAGCTTACTGTCTTCATGTAGAGGGGTGTCATTCACCCCTAGTACTTATTATAGGTACCAGATCTATTGGCTGCCTTCACCTCCTGCATGGCTGCCTCCGTTCAGAGCCTAATATTTAATGGCAGACTTGGCAAATAGTACCAACTGTAGTAGTGGAGAGAAGCACTGTGCTCCAGATTGTTATTTCTGATATTTATGCCTCATTTTATGAAGTTGTTATAAATAAAAGCATATGGCGCAACCAATTTAAGTTATATTCCAGAAGGAAGTTTAATACATGAAGAAAAACTATCTTAGCGGCTTTAATATATGGTTATATGAGATACTGAGCCCTATTTACAACCTATATATGGCTTATATTATAACACTGGAGTGTGTCACCTAAATTGCATCTTTGAGAGTAACCTTAAGTGGACATTATTTGGACTCTATTACTGGGTCATATGGTTATTTGATGATCGAGTTTGTATTTCATATTTTCTGATGATTGGTTTTATTTTATATATTTTTCACATGTGAGAAGTAATTAAAGTTAAAGGTATCCTAGACTTCCCATGAGTGCTCTGTGGTCAGTTGGTGAGGATATCTATTGTTACCTACAGTATTTACTTCAGCTCCCAGCAATAAGATCCCATTGCATACAGTATTGTGGCAAATTTATCATTCCCTCTGTAACAGAAAACTGATATGATATTGAGACACATATTTGATGCAAGACCCTTTCTTGTGCCAAATGTGCGTCTCAATCCCTGATCCATGCCTCGCCCGCAACATTATGCCGATTTTCTGTAGTTTTCTGGTGTGAGTTACAATGGAAATCTACACCCCATTGTGTTTCTGTTAATTTCATTGTCTTTTATGGATATTATAAATTTATATCATTACTGTGATATGTTTAGTAGTATATATGTAGCTAAGATCTGTAAATGAAGAAATGTTCGATCAAAAAGCTCCAATCTGTGGCACGTGAGATGGGCAAAAAAAAAAAAACATATTGAAAGCAAAGTTTTATTGTGATGTGGGATTGGGCAATGCCCCCTTTGTCATCAATGTACCAGTTATCACCACTTGTTGTAAACTGAGAAGGACAGAATCCTTGACCTGAGAGACCTTGGTTTATCACTCTGACAGATCGCCATGCATCTAGGACAAGATTTCAGCACTCAGCACTGTTGCTGTTGAACGTTGCATGTACCTGTGATTGGGAGGGCAACAACAAACTGGAATGAAAGCAGGAGAGTTTGTCTGATTGGAAGAATACATAATCATCCATATTGCACTGCAAGTGAAATTGGACATCACATCCCAAGCCTAGGGTGGCAAGCACTGTCGACACAAATTATTAGAAGGCATTTTGCATGACACTGGGCTATAAGCCAGACATCAAGCTACAAGTGTCCCATTGACATCATACTACCAATCTCAAAGGCCATCATCTGAAGAATAGAGCATAGTGTGCATTGCCATGTTATCTAGGATTGTGGTCCCAAGATCCACGGGCAATCCATTTCCATGACAGCTGGGAACCTATACAAGGCTCCCAGGCCTATAATTAGTATGCTGCAATAGGAAGCCTGCAAGAGAAGTCAAAGGATTTTTCCATATACTGCAATATATTCGTATGTAAAAACTACAACTTGTCTCACAAAAAAAAAGACACCCGTACACCTTTTTTTTATTTTTCTGTAATTTTTTTAAGTACTGACCTTCAGAATATAAGAAACATGTTCATGGTTGAACAGTGAACGCCGTAAAAACAAGAGCTATAAAAAAAATGGAACATGTGCAGTTTTTTCCAATTTCACCCGTTGTGAATTTTTCCAGCCTCCTAGTACATTGTGCGGAATATTATTAGTACCACTGCGAAATACAGTTGTCCTGTTAAAGCAAGACCTCATACAGCTCGGTGATAGAAAGAAAAAAAGCTTTTAGAAGGTATAGAGTAAACAAAGTAAACGTAAAAACAAAAAGTGGCTGCAGCAGGAAGTAGTTAAAGGGGTTATCCAATAACATAGATGACCTATTTGCCATCAATATTACATCTGCAGGGTCTGACAGCCTGTACCTCCACAGATCAGCTGACCCAGGACAGAGCAGCAACAGAGCACTGTGTAAACTGAGCGCTGCAATTAACGGTGGATGTTTTGTTATAAGTTAAATAGATTGTAATTTGTATTTGTTGTATTAGGTTGTATCTGTGCATCAGTTCAGCTTGTTATACCAGGAATGTTGCATTAAGGATTTTATGAAGTCTGTGCTAAACAAGTGTGGAGTGGTTTTTACTTGCTGATATATTTTGTGACTTAGGTCGGGGCCCCACGTGGTGTAAACGCCACGGCAAAAAACAGTGTTTTACAGTCCTTGCAAAGTGGATGGGATTCTAGCGAATCCCATCTACACATTGTAGAAAAATATGCGCAGCGGAAAAATATTCATTGTTTTTTTGGAAATCACAGCATGTCAATTATACCTACGGAAATGCCGGTGGTTTCCCTTTCAGTATAATTGAAACAAAATGCGTTTCTGACGCAATTTTTCCTGCAGCACTTTTTCACTGCGAACAAGCTGCAATGCATCGTGGTTTTGTCACCTTACAACCACAAACTTAAATGTATTTTATTGAGTTTTTCCTGCAGCTCTTTTCACAGAAAGTCCACAGAGGTTTCCTTTGTGGATTTTCTGCTTCCATTATACCTATAGGGAAACTAGCAGCGTTATCATAGGTATAACTGACATGCTGCAATTTCCAAAACCACAACAGTGTGTCCACTGTGCATATTTTTCCGCAATGAGTGAATGGGATTCGCTTTGCAGGGACTGTAAAATGCCACAGATTGTTCAGCTTAATTGGCTTAAAATATAGTATATAACACTGTCAACCTAATTTCTAGCTCTCTAAGGCAAACACAGTCAAAGTTATGTCAAAGTGAAAGTGACAAGTGTAAGTCTATGGAGAAATAAATGGTAAGCAGTGGATACAAACTCCTAGTTTAACCATACACTGAGATGACACTCGCTTTTAAAATGTAAAGCACTTCAAAAATTAGCCTTTTTTGGGAGAAAAAGTGTTTTTTAGAAACACATGGTGGTTCTATTGCAAAAACCAATGGATTTATAGAAGAATTTGCCTGCTTTGATGACATGTACAGTGCCTTGCAAACGTATTCTTACCTCTTGAACTTTTTCACATTTTGTCACCTTACAACCAAAAACTTAAATGTATTCTATTGAGATTTTAAGTGATAGACCAACACAAAGTAGCAGATAATTGTGAAGTGGAAGGAAAATGATACATGGTTTTCAAAATTTTAATCAAATAAAAATCTGAAAAGTGTGAAGTGCAAAAGTATTCAGCCCCCCTATATCAATGCTTTATAGAGCCACCTTTTGCTTCAATTACAACTGAAAGTCTTTTGGGGTATGTCTCTACCAGCTTTGCAGATCTAGAGACTTTTTGTCCATTCTTCTTTGCAAAATAGCTCGAGCTCAGCCAGATTGGATGGAGAGCGTCTGTGAACAGCAATTTTCATGTCTAGTCACAGGTGCTCAATGAGATTTAGGTCTGGACTTTGACTGGGCCATTCTAACACATGAATATTCTTAACGATTTCACTGTAGCTCTGGCTGTATGTTTAGGGTCATTGTCTTGCTGGAAGGTGAATCTCCTTCCCATTCTTAAGTCTTTTCCAGCCTCCAACAGATTTTCTTCCAGAATTGCCCTGTATTTAGCTCTATCCATCTTCCCATCAACTCTGACCAGTTTCCCTGTCCCTGCTGAAAAAAAGCATCCCCACAGCATGATGCTGTCACCACCATGTTTCACAGTGGTGATGGTGTGTTTAGGGTGATGAGCAGTGTTACTTTTCCACCACACATTGCGCTTTGCATTTAGGCCAAAAAGTTCAACTTTGGTCTCATCTGACCAGAGCACCTTCTTACACATGTTTGCTGTGTCCCCTATATAACTTGTGGCAAACTGCAAATGGCACTTATGTTTTTCTTTCAACAATGTTTTTCTTGTTGCCGCTCTTCCATTAAGGCCAGATTTGTGGAGCACACGACTTATAGTTCCTGTGGACAGATACTCCCACCTGAGCTGCGGATTTCTGCAGCTCCTCCAGAGTGACCATGGACCTCTTGACTGCTTCTCTGACCAGTGCTCTCCTTACTCGAGCTGTCAGTTAAGCTGGATGGCCATGTCACTGTTTGCAGTTGTAGAATACTTTTTCCATTATTGGATGATGGATTGATTTGGGCTCCTTGGAATGCGCAAAGTTTGGGATAGGTTTTTATAACCTAACCCTGCTTTAAACTTCTCCACAACTTTTTCTCTGACCTGTCTGGTGAGCTCCTTGGTCTTCATGATGCTGTTTTTTCACTAGTGTTCTCTAACAGACCACTGAGGTCTTCACAGAACAGATGTATTTATACTGAGACTAAATTACACATATCTGCACTCTATTAACTAATTAAGTGACTTCTGAAGGCAGAAGATTTTATTTGGGGGTATCAGAGTACAGGGGGCTGAATACTTTTGCACGTTACACTTTTTAGATTTTTATTTGATTAAAATTTTGAAAACCATGTATACATTTGCAAGACACTGTACATGTCATCAAAGCAAGCAAATTTTTCTATAAGTCCATTGGTTTTTGCAATATAACCACCATGTGTTTCTAAAAAACACCTTTTCTCCCAAAAAAGGCTAATTTTTGAAGTGCTTTACATTTTAAAATGAATAAATGCGAGTGTCATCTCAGTGTATGGTTAAACTAGGAGTTTGTATCCACTGCTTACCATTTATTTCTCCATAGACTTACAGTCATGGCCAAAAGTTTTGAGAATGATACAAATATTATTTTTTACAAAGTCTACTGCTTCAGTTTTTCTAATGGCAATTTGCATATTCTCCAGAATGTTATAAAGAGTGATCAGCTTAACAGCAATTACTTGCAAAGTCAATATTTGCCTAGAAAATGAACTTTATCCCCCAAAACACATTTCAACATCATTGCAGCCCTGCCTTAAAAGGACCACCTAACATCGTTTCAGTGATTGCTCCATTAACACAGGTGTGGGTGTTGATGAGGACAGGGCTGGAGATCAATCTGTCATGATTAAGTAAGAATGACACCACTGGACAGTTTAAAAGGAAGCTGGTGCTTGCCATCATTGTTTCTCTTCTGTTAACCATGGTTATCTCTAAAGAAACACGTGCAGTCATCATTGCACTGCACAAAAATGGCCTAACTGGGAAGAGTATTGCAGCTAGAAAGATTGCACCTCAGTCAACAATCTATCGCATCATCAAGAACTTCAAGGAGAGAGGTTCCATTGGCGCCAAAAAGGCTCCAGGGCGCCCAAGAAAGACCAGCAAGCGGCAGGACCGTCTCTTAAAAGTGTTTCAGCTGCGGGATCGGGCTACCAGCAGTGCAGATCTTGCTGAGGAATGGCAGCAGGCAGGTGTGAGTGCATCTGCACGCACTGTGAGGCGGAGACTATTGGAGCAAGGCCTGGTCTCAAGGAGGGCAGCAAAGAAGCCACTTCTCTCCAGAAAAAACATCAGGGACAGACTGATATTCTGCAAAAGGTACAGGGAGTGGACTGCTGAGGACTGGGGTAAAGTCATTTTCTCTGATGAATCCCCTTTTCGATTGTTTGGAACATCTGGAAAACCAGCTTATTCGGAGAAGAAGAGGTGAGCGCTACCACCAGTCTTGTCTCATGCCAACTGTAAAGCATCCTGAAACCATTCATGTGTGGGGTTGCTTCTCAGCCAAGGGAATCGGCTCTCTCACAGTCTTGCCTAAAAACACAGCCATGAATAAAGAATGGTACCAGAATGTCCTCCAAGAGAAACTTCTCCCAACCGTATAAGAGCAGTTTGGCGCTCAACAATGCCTTTTCCAGCATGATGGAGCACCTTGCCATAAAGGAAAGGTGATAACTAAATGGCTCAGGGAACAAAACATAGAGATTTTGGGTCCATGGCCTGGAAACTCCCCAGATCTTAATCCCATTGAGAACTTGTGGTCAATCATCAAGAGACGGGTGGACAAACAAAAACCAACAAATTCAGACAAAATTAAAGCATTGATTCTGCAAGAATGGACTGCTATCAGTCAGGATTTGGTCCAGAAGTTGATTGAGAGCATGCCAGGGAGAATTGCAGAGGTCCTGAAGAAGAAGGGTCAACACTGCAAATATTGACTTGCTGCATTAATTCATTCTAACTGTCAATATAAGCTTCTGTTACTCATAATATGAATGCAATTATATTTCTGTATGTGATAAAAACATCTGACAAACACACATAAAAACCAGAGGGCAGCAGATCATGTGAAAATATAATATTTGTGTCATTCTCAAAACTTTTGGCCATGACTGTACACTTGTCACTTTCACTTTGACATAACTTTGACTGTGTTTGCCTTAGAGAGCTAGAAATTAGGTTCTTAGGAGCCCTGACAGTGTTATATACTATGTTTTAAGCCAATTAAGCTGAACAATCTGTGGCATTTTACAGTCCCTGCAAAGCGAATCCCATTCACTCATTGCGGAAAAATATGCACAGCGGACACACTGTTGTGGTTTTGGAAATCGCAGCATGTCAATTATACCTATGATAATGCTGCTAGTTTCCCTATAGGTATAATGGAAGCAGAAAATCCACAAAGGAAATCTCTGTGGACTTTTTGTGAAAAGAGCTGCAGGAAAAACTCAATAAAATACATTTAAGTTTGTGGTTGTAAGGTGACAAAATGTGAAAAAGTTCAAGGGGTATGAATACTTTTGCACAGCACTATAAGTGCTACAGGCTTGCTGTTATTTGCGAGAGAGATTTGTGGCTGTCTGCCTAGTTGAAACGTGGTGAAGAATTGGCTTTTCAAAAAAGAAAAAGCCACCAAAGATTATTTCTCTATGGGAGCAAATTAGCCAACACAGTGTGCTATAGTGAAATGTGATGGACCAGGCCGCAGAACATGTCTGGCTGAGTGGTGGTAGCTTTGACAACAAGAGTGGCAGTCAGTGGTGTAACTAAAGTCTTGCGGGCCCTGGTGCAAACTTTTGTCCAGGGCCCCCTACCCCCTCCCAAGAGTGAATTCTTGATAGTGGCGGTTACGGGTGCTGCAGCGATATCTCAGATACCTGAAAGGGATACAGCTTTAGTACCCACAACTGCAGTTATCAAGAATAAAGTGAGTGAGCAGCGCAGCACCCGGCATGTAAACAATACTGGGACAGTATAATATGCTCCACAGTGGCCCCCACAGAGTATTATGTGCTCCACAGTGGCCCCCACACAGTGTTACGTGCTCCGCAGTGGTCCCCACATAGTATTATATGCTCACAGTGGCCCCCACACAGTATTATATGCTCCGCAGTGGCCCCCACACAGTATTATATGCTCCGCAGTGGCCCCGACATAGTATTATATGCTCACAGTGGCCCCCACACAGTATTATATTCTCACAGTGGCCCCTCCTCCCTAGAGCTGGTGCTATTATTATACTCTGGGGTCTCCTCAGACCCCAGAGTATAATATGTAGAGGCCCAGGAGAAGTTATTAAAAATAACAAACACTTATACTCACCTTACCTCACCTCTCAGTGCATCCTCACCCCATCCTGCTGTCTGCGGCATCCTCTTCTGACTGGTGACTGAGGTCTCACGCTGCAGCAGTCACGTGGGCGCGATGACGTCATTACGCCGGCGCGCCCCATGTGACCGCTGGCATGACCTCAGTTACCGGCAGGAAGAGCCCCGGAGCGAATGCTCAGCCCAGGACAGGTGAGTATAAGTATTTTTTTATTTCTATACACCTCCCCTGGGCTGGCAGCTATTGGCTATTGGCCCGGCCGGGCTCCTTTCCATTAACAATATGTATAGCGGTTGGGGAACAAGGCTTTCCCTGACCACTATCATGGTGGTACAGAGCCCCGGCCATTTCCAGCTGGTCACTGGCCCTGTACTCCTCCAGGCCTGGTCACGGTCACAACCCCTGCAACCACAATCGTTATACCACTGGTAAAAGTGCAGCATTGAATACTATGATGGATCAGTCCATAGGACATGTCTGGCTGAATGGTGGTGGTGGTAGCTGTTTAGGAGTAGCAGACAGCATCAGTAGTACAGTAAATGGAACATGATGATGCAGGGAGGCAGTAGCACCACTATTTGGAGGCATCAACCAGAGGTGTATGAAAATCCTCATGGATCCATGCCCGATTAATTTTGACAAAAGTAATTTTTTTCCACACTAGCTGTGAACAGTTTCTTCTTTTCGTTCGGCAGCCCTTCTAAGCCATTCTTGAGGCCAGACAAAATAAAACTGCCATGGAAAACTGGGCCAGTTTTATCTTGGGTCACAATTATCTGCTGGAATACAGGTGCACTCTAGGTATGACTGTACCTGCTGGTGAAGCTGGTGGGTGTCAGTTGCCTGTTGTGGCTTCGGTTGGCGCAGTGAGCTGAAAAAGTTCTGGTTTATCATGTTCCAGATACAGTACTGGCTGCTAATGCTGCTGCTTTTACTCCTGACACTTGTAGCTGGAGGAGCTGCACTGTGGAGCACTGTCTGACTGTGGTAGATTGGGAGCAGGCAGAGGCCACCTCTTCAGGTCATTTGCAGTTGCAGTGGTCTCCATAAATACTGCGGTAAGCTGAGTAAACAAACTATTCTGATAATATTCAAATTTTTCTTCCCTTTGGGAGGCAGAGAAGAATTCCCCCATTTTGGCTTTATAGCGAGGGTCAAAGACCACTGTCATCCAATACTCATCCTTCTGCTTGATGCTAATAATACATTTCTCGCTGTGTAAACAGCAGAGCATACAGCTTGCTATGCTTACCAGGTTGTGCACGGATCCAGGGGCCTGCCATGTTTGGTGTTCTTGGCCAGCGTGGTTGTAGTCATCCATCATCCATTAAAGAAATAAGGGTCAGCCTCTTGCCCTGGCTGTTCCAGTGACATATCAAAGGCTCCCTCTGCATCCAAAGGAGAGGCTACCTCCTCCTGCTCCTTCTTTTCTTCCAGTCTAGGAGTCCCAGTTCCTCCACCATAATGACACTGACCCAAATCATTTTCCGCCTCCATCAACCCAGGGCAATGATGTTGAATAAGAAATGGAAGCTGTTCCTCCTCTTCCATCCCTTGTTGCATGAGTGTGTTTCCTGTAAGAAATTTAATAGAGGGATCATATTGCTGATGCTGTAAATTTGGTGACCTTTCAAATGGCTTGAGAAACTGAAACAGTTCCCTCATGAGCCTCCAATGACATATCTAGAAATAACACATTGTCCCTGTGATCTTCTGCATGCAGTATTCATTCATTGCCTTCTGCTGCTTATACAGATGCTCCAGCATGTTTAAGGTGGAGTTCCATTTGGCAATGTACAAAAAATTTCCCTCATGGAAGATAACAGTGTATAGTTGCTGCTGCCAACACCAGTATCAGCAGAAACGTGTCTGCCACTTGTGCCAGTGCCTCCACCCTGTGAGCATCCCCTAGGTCTGCCCTGGGCAGGCTTTTTGGATGTTGGGCATGCACATTGTCTGGAATTGTTATTATCACCACTGCTACCACCTTCTTCATCTGATGTCACCTTGTCACCCTGACCTGGTTGCCAGATCCTATCCACAAAAGAGTTATCATCAGTGGTGGCAATATCATCATTGTCCACACATTTTTCTGACACGTCTCCAGATTTTCCCCTAGTTCCCCTACCAGAATGACTGCCAGTAATAGTACCACATCCCCTGCCACTACTACATCCACCACCAACAGTCATGTCTTCCTCCTATGCTAGCATACTCTTCTCATCCCGCTCATCAAAAAGAGGAGGAAGACTACTCTGACTAGGAGAAATAGATTTCTCAGCAGGTGCCTCATCACTAGCAATAATCTGTGTCAGAGAAGAAGATGAAGGAGAGACAATTGACAGCCCAGAAATGCCCTGTGGTAAATTACTTGTTATAGAGGAAGAGGAACACAGATAAGTCTGACTCAAGATCACATCACTCTCGAATGCAATATCCGCCTGTGACTGAGATGAATAAGCAAAGTAATCAAAAACTTCATCTTCATTTTCAGGAAGTAAAACAATCCTGCGGCTAGTGGTGGTGCCACCAAATCCACAAGTACTGCTGCTATTGCCACCCACATTCTTATTGTGAGTACTTACACAAGTGTTTCCTCCTCCCCTTTCTTTTACATGTCCCTTGCCCTGTTTTTCTCCAGTTATTTTTTTTTACTGCACACTGTTTAATTATAATAGTGATTGGCAACAAACTGTGTGTGTCTTTTTGTTTTTTCTTACAACTATTTCAAGAAAAATAGCAAAGCAACAAAAGGGTGACCTGGTCAGTGACTATTAGACTAGAACAGCCTCACTCAGCTTTAGATAACAGATAATTTTTTTTTAAGATTAGCACAGTCTAAATCAACAAAAAGGAAAAATTATTATTATTCATTTTTAGAGCATCATTAATTCCATGGTGCTGTACACTTGAGGGTTTTATATATAATACACAAAACAAGTACAATACTCAGTGACCAACTGGTACAGTGGGAACGATGGCTGCTCTGCCTGTAAGGACTTACAATCTATGAGGGAAGGTGGATAGAGACATTATATGAGGATAGAAGCTGTTTAGATAGTGGTGTGGTGGCATTGGTGTTATTAAAGGTTGTTGGAGTTCCTGAAGAGATGATTCTTTAAGGTCTTCTTTAAGCCTGTGATTGTAGGGGACATTCTTATGTGTTGTGGTAGTTAGTTACAGAATATGGGGGATACATGGGAGATGTCTTGAAGGCAGTTGTGTGAAGAGTGGATAAGATAAGAGTAAAGTAGGAGGTTTTGAGAAGATCAGAGGTTACGTACAGGTAGGTAGCAGGAGATTAGGTCAGAGATGTATGGAGGGGCAGATTGTAGATGGCTTTGTATGTCAATGTTAACTTTTTAAACTCTATTCGCTGGGCGATGGTAGCCAACAGAGATGGGCGAATCAGTTCGTAAAACAAACCAGATTCAATGTGAATAATCTAAATTGTTCAGTTTGTAACAAACCCGAACGAATGGCGATTCGCTTCGGATGAACAAAAATGGCCCCCGCCACATGTTTGACCAGGAAATACAATTCAAACATGGTCTATGATTCACTTTGATGTTGTAGCATATTACCTTATAGTGTTGATTTCATTTGTAGTATAAAAACTAAGACACTTGTGATCAGTCTTTAGTTGCTGCAATGGTAGATATTCAAATAGATCTGTGATCTATCTCTCTACATCATAGGCTGTAGTACAGTTCAAAAAAAGCAATAGGAATTCCAACAATAGTTAGAATTAGTTTTACTATGAGAATTTAGAGAATCAAGCAATTACACAGGCAGTTTAGTGTTAGAATTCAATAGTGATTAGATAGGATCATAGACAGTGAGTAGGTGAATCTGTGCTTCTTCTGCTACTACTGCTTAGCCCTTTTATTGCCAATAATAAATTTTGCAACATAGCAATTTCATCTTTATACACATTCTTTATACATCCTTTTTTACTGGCAAAACAAACATATTAGTGAAAATTGTTTTGTTCAGGACTTTTTTTGGACAAGAGTTAACATTTTTTTTTCATTAATTACCTGCTACTGTGTCAACAGCAAAGCATTGGTTTCTCCTGTACAAATCTTAAAAAAAAATAACTCCATTATATAGAAGTGGTTTCTTGTTGTTCATCCAATATACAGTCTAGCCTTCATTAATCTAACAAAAACATTTTGTAATTTCCCAGGGATTTTTTTTTTCTGCTCTACTGACCATATACAATGTGATGGAGCATTGTTGTTAATCTGAAAAAAATATTTACTTCTTAAGTGTACATACAGTCATATGAAAAAGTTTGGGCACCCCTATTAATCTTAATCATTTTTAGTTCTAAATATTTGGGTGTTTGCAACAGCCATTTCAATTTGATATATCTAATAACTGATGGACACAGTAATATTTCAGGATTGAAATGAGGTTTATTGTACTAACAGAAAATGTGCAATATGCATTAAACCAAAATTTGAGCGGTGCAAAAGTATGGGCACCTCAACAGAAAAGTGACATTAATATTTAGTAGATCCTACTTTTGCAAAAATAACAGCCTCTAGTCGCTTCCTGTAGCTTTTAATCAGTTCCTGGATCCTGGATGAAGGTATTTTTGACCATTCCTCTTTACAAAACAATTCCAGTTCAGTTAAGTTTGATGGTCGCCGAGCATGGACAGCCCGCTTCAAATTATCCCACAGATGTTCAATGATATTCAGGTCTGGGGACTGGGATGGCCATTCCAGTACATTGTAATTGTTCCTCTGCATGAATGCCTGAGTAGATTTGGAGCTGTGTTTTCGATCATTGTCTTGCTGAAATATCCATCCCCGGCATAACTTCAAATTCGTCACTGATTCTTGTACATTATTCTCAAGAATCTGCTGATACTGAGTTGAATCCATGCGACCCTCAACTTTAACAAGATTCCCGGTGCCGGCATTGGCCACACAGCCCCAAAGCATGATGGAACCTCCACCAAATTTTACAGTGGGTAGCAAGTGTTTTTCTTGGAATGCTGTGTTTTTTTTGACGCCATGCATAACGCCTTTTTGTATGACCAAACAACTCAATCTTTGTTTCATCAGTCCACAGGACCTTCTTCCAAAATGAAGCTGGCTTGTCCAAATGTGCTTTTGCATACCTCAGGCGACTCTGTTTGTGGCGTGCTTTCAGAAACGGCTTCTTTCGCATCACTCTCCCATACAGCTTCTCCTTGTGCAAAGTGTGCTGTATTGTTGACCGATGCACAGTGACACCATCTGCAGCAAGATGATGCTGCAGCTCTTTGGAGGTGGTCTGTGGATTGTCCTTGACTGTTCTCACCATTCTTCTTCTCTGCCTTTCTGATATTTTTCTTGGCCTGCCACTTCTGGGCTTAACAAGAACTGTCCCTGTGGTCTTCCATTTCCTTACTATGTTCCTCACAGTAGAAACTGACAGGTTAAATCTCTGAGACAACTTTTTGTATCCTTCCCCTGAACAACTATGTTGAACAATCTTTGTTTTCAGATCATTTGAGAGTTGTTTTGAGGAGCCCATGATGCCACTCTTCAGAGGAGATTCAAATAGGAGAACAACTTGCAGTTGGCCACCTTAAATACCTTTTCTCATGATTGGATACACCTGGCTATGAAGTTCAAAGCTCAGTGAGGTTACAAAACCAATTTTGTGCTTCAGTAAGTTAGTAAAAAGTAGTTAGGAGTATTCAAATCAATAAAATGATAAGGGTACCCAAATTTTTGCACCGGTCAAATTTTGGTTTAATGCATATTGCACATTTTCTGTTAGTACAATAAACCTCATTTCAATCCTGAAATATTACTGTGTCCATCAGTTATTAGATATATCAAATTGAAATGGCTGTTGCAAACACCCAAATATTTAGAACTAAAAATGATTAAGATTAATAGGGGTGCCCAAACTTTTTCATATGACTGTACACAGTAGTGCAGCCCATTACGCAGTCTAGCCTGTGCTACTCTTAAAAAAATACATTTGGTAATTTCATTGTTTTTTTTCCCACTCTGGTGAAATACATAGTGGAGTGTTGTTGATAATCTTAAAAACAATATTCATGGATTAAGCATTTCTCTGTAAGTGCAAGGGTGCATATTTATATATATATATATATATATATATATATATATATATATATACTGTATATATACACACATATACATACACAGTAGTGCAGCCTGTGCAAATCTAAAAATCTCTCGCTTCTTTTGGTGTGTTCACGCAATATAAAGTCTAGACTATGCTAATCTTAAAAAAAATCAACAGGAAGAGGGTGGTAGCTTCAATAGTTTCCATCTGACGAAGCAGCTCCAACATCCAAAAGACCTGCCTAGGGTAGATCTAAGGCAAGTTCAGGTGGTGGTTGCACTGGCAAACTAAGTGTGGTCATCTCTGTATGGGAATTTTTTTGAACATTACCAAATGACAAATCGATGGCAAGGTGCAAGATATGCATACAGATACAGGTGCAACTCAATAAATTAGAATATTTTTGAAACGTTCATTCATTTCAGTAATTCAGTAATTCAATTCATAGTCAGCGTCTTCCATGATTGTGTGTCCTACTGAACCAGACTGGGGGACCATTTAAAGGCTTAGGAAACCTTGTCAGGTGACACACTGAATTTACAATACTGAACTTTTTTTTATTCTATTTTTAATATTCTAATTTTCTTACATTTTGGTTCTCATTAGCTGTAATCCATAATCAACATTTACAGAAATAAAACATTTGAAATAGAACACTCTGTGTGTAAAGAATCTAAAAAATATAGGAGGTCAGTTTTTTAATTTAATTACTGAAATAAATAAACGTTTCAAAGATATTCTAATTTATTGAGATGTACCTGTAATTATCCATGGGCATGCAGGAACACATGTAGGAACTAGGTCTCTTTGTACTCACATGAAATGGTGTCACCAGCATATTTGGCAAAGTCGAATTAACGGTGGCACCAAGTGAGCAAAACCGTTCCATTCCTTCTCCCTATGATTGTCTATGAAGGCATATGAAGGGAGGACAATAGTTTGAGCACATGTATCCATAGCAATATTCGACTATTTGATACCTGTTTAGTGCTATTCTAGCACACTGTTTTGTCCTCATTTTGCTCTTTTTATTCCCCTATACACACTATGTGTCTTTTATTGATATAAGATTAAAAGTTAAGTTTTATTTTTATTTTGGTCATTTCTACTATTTTTCTGTGATCACAGAAATGTCCTGTGGCCTGGTCCATCATATTTGCCCATGGTGCACTGCCACACATGTTACCACAGCTACCACCATCACATTCCACTATACCACACTGTTGCTGCCACAGTGTTGCTATAAAAAAAAAATTGATTACACAACTGCTCCCATCACTAGATCATTTTTAGTGGCATTTTTGTTTTTAAAGCCAATTCTTCATCACTTTTCAACTTGGCTCACAACCACAATTTTTTCTCTCAAATAACAATAACCCTATAGCACCTGCACACATCAAAATGGGCTAATTTTCTACAAAACAATTGCTTTTTGCAATATAACTGCGAGGTGTGTCTAAAAACCAAGCATATTTTCCCCAAAAAAACGGTAATCTTTGGAGTGTTTGAATTGTTAAAATGGCTAAAAGTGAGTGGCAGAGCAGTGTATGGTTAAAGCTGATGTTTGTATTCATAGACATACATGTCACTTTCACTTTGCCTTAGAGAGCTAGAAATTGGATAGATAGGTTCATAGTGTAGAACACTCTCATGGTTCCTATGTTTTAAGCCAATTTAAGGTGTGGTCTGTACCGAACTTGTTTGACATGACAAGTACAGTGGGGAAAAAAAATATTTAGTCAGCCACCAATTGTACAAGTTCTCCCACTTAAAAAGATGAGGCCGGCCTGTAATTGAAATCATAGGTAGACCTCAACTATGAGGGACAAAATGAGAAAACAAATCCAGAAAATCACATTGTCTGATTTTTTTAAGAATTTATTTGCAAATTATGGTGGAAAAAAAGTATTTGGTCAATAACAAAAGTTCATCTCAATAATTTGTTATATATCTTTTGTTGACAGTGACAGAGGTCAAACGTTTTCTGTAAGTCTTCACAAGGTTGGCACACACTGTTGCTGGTATGTTGGCCCATTCCTCCAAGCAGATCTCCTCTAGAGCAGTGATGTTTTGGGGCTGTTGCTGGGCAACACGGACTTTCAACTCCCTCCAAAGGTTTTCTATGCGGTTGAGATCTGGAGACTGGCTAGGCCACTCCAGGACCTTGAAATGCTTCTTATGAAGCCACTCCTTTGTTGCCCTGGTGATGTGCTTGGGATCATTGTCATGCTGAAAGACCCAGCCACGTTTCATCTTCAATGCCCTTGCTGATGGAAGGAGGTTTGCACTCAAAATCTCACAATACATGGCCCCATTCATTCTTTCATGTACATGGATCAGTCGTCCTGGTCCCGTCCCTTTGCAGAGAAACAGCCCCAAAGTATGATGTTGCCACCCCCATGCTTCACAGTATGTATGATGTTCTTTGGATGCAACTCAGCATTCACTCTCCTCCAAACATGACGAGTTGTGTTTCTACCAAACAGTTCTACTTTGGTTTCATCTGACCACATGACATTCTCCCAATACTCTTCTGGAACATCCAAATGCTCTCTAGCAAATTTCAGACAGGCCCGGATATTTACTAGCTTAAGCACAGGGACACGTCTGGTACTGCAGGATCTGAGGCCCTGGCGGCGTAGTGTGTTACTGACGGTAGCCTTTGTTACATTAGTCCCAGCTTATGGCAGGTTCTGGGATTTTTGCTCACCGTTCTTGTGATCATTTTGACCCCACGGGGTGAGATCTTGCGTGGAGCCCCTGATCGAGGGGTCTTGTATGTCTTCCATTTTCTAATTATTGCTCCCACAGTTGATTTTTTTCACACCACGTTGCTTGTCTATTGCAGAGTCAGTCTTCCCAGCCTGGTGCAGGTCTACAATTTTTTTTTTCTGGTGTCCTTCCACAGCTCTTTGGTCTTCACCATAGTGGAGTTTGGAGTGTGACTGTTTGAGGTTGTGGACAAGTGTCTTTTATACTGATAACAATTTCAAACAGGTGCCATTACTACACGTAATGAATAGAGGACAGAGGAGCCTCTTAAAGAAGAAGTTACAAGACTATGAGAGCCAGAAATCTTGCTTGTTTCTAGGTGACCAAATACTTATTTTCCACCATAATTTGCAAAAAAATTCTTAAAAAATCAGACAATGTGATTTTCTGGATTTGTTTTCTCATTTTGTCTCTCATAGTTGAGGTCTACCTATGCTGTCAATTACAGGCCTCTCTCATCTTTTTAAGTGGGAGAACTTGCACAATTGGTGGCTGACTAAATACTTTTTTTCCCCAGAGTATCTTGGTCCCAAAACAAAACGAATCATGAGAGGTTCACCCATCTCTAGTAGCCTGTGAAGGGATTGGCAGAGGGGAGAGGCTGATGAAAAGCAGGAATAGAGGAGATGTGGATTAAGAGAGTGGCAGAGAGGACTAGAGGTGACGAGGACATTTTCTGGGAGGACATGGAGAAGGGTGTTACACTAGTCCAAGCGGGAGATTATAAGGGTGTGGACTAGGATTTTTGTACTTTCAGTGATGAGGAAGGAACAAGTTCGATGAATGTTCTTGAGTTAGAGGCGGCAGGTGTTGAGGGCTTGGATGTGAGGCTTGAAGGATAAAGTAGAATTAAGGTTTACCCTCAGGCAACAGACTTGTGAGACTGGGATAAGTGTGACACCATTAACTTAGATAGATGGGTCAGGTGGGAGTGTCTGCGAGGTGGGCGGGAAGATGATGAACTCTGTTTTCTCCATGTTGAGTTTGAGAAAGAGGGAGGAGAGGAAGGAGGCTTTGGCTGCTAGACACTCTGGAACTCTGGACAACACAGTGATAATGTCTAGGCCAGTGAGAGATATATGAGTGTCATCGGCGTAACACTGGTATTGAAAACCATGGGATTCTATAAGTTTGCCAAGGGTGTAGATGAAGAACAGGAGGGATCCCAGGACAGAGCCTTGAGGGACACCTACAGAAAGAGGGGACAGTGAGGAGGTGGTGTGTGAGTAGGAAATGCTGAATGTGTCGTTGCAAGGTATGAAGAGATCCAGGAGAGGGCAAAGTTTGTGATGCCAAGGGATGAGAGAGTTTGTAAGAGGGGGTGGTCAACTGTGTCAAAGGTGGAGGAAAGGACAAGGAGGGGGGAAACAGAGTAGTGCCATTTGACTTGGCAGTTTCTGTGGAGTGAAGGGGGTCGGAAGCCTGACTGTAGTCTGTCAAAGAGTAAGCTGGATGAGAGATAGGAGGACAGTTCAAAGTGGACATGCTGTTCAAAGAGTTTTGAGGCATACAGGAGCAGTGAGATAAGGAAATAATTGGTTGGAGAGAATGGTTCAGGGAAAGTTTCTTAAGGATGAGTGTGATAGTAACTTGTTTAAAGGCATAAGGAAAGGTACTATTGGTTAGATAGGTTGATGGGTTGAGTTAGAGCAGGAGTAAAGACTTCAATGAGGTTGGGGATGAGTTACATTTGGATCGGGTCAAATGCACAGGTGATGAGGTGGGATTTTGAAATTAGGATGGAGAGTTTTTCATTGGTGATGGTGGAGAAGCAGGTTATGGAGGAAAAGTACCAAACAGTTGGGTAGAGGTTAGGTGTAAGTAAGGGTCTCTCTGATGGTATCAATTTAGCTTTTGAAGTAAGAGGCAAAATCTTCTGCTGAGATAAGTGATGTCATAGGTGGGACCGGGGGATGGAAAAGGGTGTTAAAGGTATTGAGTAACTGTTTGGGGTTATGGGATAGGGAAGATATGAGTGTGGTGAAATAGACCTGTTTTGTAGAGGTGAGTCCATTCTTGAAGTTGACAACTGCCTGTTTAGAACTGATGAAGTCTTCCATAGAGTGGCTTTTCTTCCACAGACATTCTGCAACCCTTGAAGCATGTCTTAATTTTTTTGTAAGGACCATATACCTGGATTGACTATTGATTGATCGAGCTCTAGTGTGTGAGGAAGGTCACTGGATCGAGGGCTGATATAATGTGTTATTTTCTGGATTGGGGGCTCTGCTAAAAAGGAAAGGGATGAGAATGTAAATAAGTTGTGGTCAGAGAGTGTGCTGGGAGAGGTTTGATAGAGAGCAGAGGTGGGTGAAGATTAGATCAAGTGTGTGTGTCCCTATGTGAGTAGCAGAAAAGAATCACTGTGAGAGACCAAAGAGGTGGTGAAATATAGGAGTTTGGAAGCAGAAGGGTGATTTGAGTCAATAGGGATGTTGAAATGATGATAGTGCCCATGATGATAGTGGAGGTATCAGTCGAGAGGAAGTGCATGAGCCGAATGGTGAATTGGTCGATGAAGGCAGTGGTAGGTCCTGGTGGTCAGTATATGACAGTCACTTGGAGGTTGAAGGGTGAGTAAAATTGGACAGTGTGCACTTCAAAGAAGGGGAGGGTGAAAAGGTAATTGTTGGGTTGGGGTGAAGGAGCAGTTGTCAGACAGGAGAAGGCCAACACCTCCAGCAGGTTTGGTGTGAGCAGCACGGTGGCTCAGTGGTTAGCACTGCAGCCTTGCAGCGCTGGAGTCCTGGGTTTGAATCCTGCCAAGGACAACATCTGCAAGGAGTTTGTATGTTCTCTGTGTTTGCATGGGTTTCCTCTGGGTACTCCGGTTTCCTCCCACACTCCAAAGACATACTGATAGGGAATGTAGATTGTGATCCCTATATGGGACAGTGACTATCAATGTCTGTAAAGCACTGCGGAATATGATGGCGCTATATAAGTAAGCCTAATAATAATAATTGTAGGTGCGAGGAGTGTGTGAGAACTGAAGACTGCCATAAGAGAATGCAGCAAGGGAGGTATTATCTGAGGGTGTCAGATATGGTTTTGTGATATTAAGAATAGAAAGTTTATTACAAATGAAAAGATTGTGGGTGTAATCTAGTTTGCTACATCTGGAGTGATCAGTGACAATGGGGATTTGTTGAGGTGGACCAGGATTACGAGATATGTTGCTGGCAGTGAGGAGAAGCAGGGAGATGGATAGCAGGTGTGAGCAGGAGAGTGTGTGAGGAGGTGGTTTGTGTCTGGGGCAGAAAGACTGCAGGTTTAGAAGTAGTTCTGCAGAGAAGGTCAGATGGTTGGGGGGATGAGAAGTCACATTTAGAAGTAGGGGAATAACAATAATGGTTAAGATGATAAGCATTTTAGTTTGTGACATTGTTTAACTATATCAATTATAAGGTGAATTATGTGTAGTTTTTTTTTAGCAGTTACCTGCAGTTCTAATTCTAGTCAGTGCACTTATAGATGTACAGAACTAAATTCTACACTTTATATACTACTTTCTAGTAAGACTTGGTTACATAGTCTGTGTTACAGGTGACAACAGGGGTGAAGATACATATGGGCTAATGGAGATTAAATCAGAGACAGCGAAGGATCAGGTGAAAAAAATGAGTACAAAACCATCTAAGGCTAAGGCCCCACGTAGTGTCCCGCAGCAAAAAAGCGATGAGGGAAAACCGCGGCCGCAGCACATCGAGGTTTTTTCTGCATCTCTTTTCTAACAGAAAGTCTGCAGAGGTTGCCTCTGTGAACTTTCTGTTTCAATTATATCTATAGGGAAACCGCACACATTTCTGTAGGTATAATTGACATGCTGCGATTTCCAGAACTGTGATGGTTTTGGAAAATCACAGCTTGTCCGCTGCGTACATTTTCCAGCAAAGTGGGAATGGGATTCTCTAGAATCCCATCCACTTTCTGTGACTGTAAAACGCCGCATTTTTTCCACAGCGTTTACACCACCTGTGGCCCCCGGCCAAAGGCTAAGGCCCCACATAGCGTCCCGCAGGAAAAAAAGATGCGGGAGATACAGCGGCGGCAACATATTGCAGTTTTTCCCGGATCACTTTTCACAGAAAGTCCGCAGAGGTTTCCTAAAATCCTATCCACTTTGTTGTGACTGTAAAACGCGGGCAAACCGTGGCATTTACACCACATGGGGCCCCACATTGTGAAAAGTTTTTTGCATATTTTGCTGCATTTTATTTAAGCCAGCAGTGGATTGAGCAGAAGGAAGAAGTATAAGAACTTCCTATATATTCCCCATTACTTTAGCAGCCATTCTTGGCTTTGGCTCAAAAAATGCAGCAAACTCTGAAACAACAAAAGCAGCATTTCCACATGGTGGGGCCTTAGCCTTAAGGCCCCACGTTGCGGAAATACAGCATTTTTCCTGCTGCACAAATGCAGCAGAAAAAAATGCTGCGTTTTACAGTATCAGCAAAGTGAATAAGATCCTGGATAATCCCATCCACACATTGCAGGAAAAAAAAACAGTCGTAGAAAAACTGCGTTTTCCCTATAGATTTAATAAGAGAAGAAAAACTGCAGAGAAAAAATGTAGCAAAATGTAATAAAAACACTGGAAAAAGTGATGCATTTCTGCTTCGTTTTTTTCTGCAGTGTATTTTTAGCTGTGTTACACAACGTGGGGCCTTAGACTAACACAGCAGGAGGATAGAGACAGTACCTTCAAAGTTCAACAGAAGTACAAACAAAAAGCTGATAAAAACATAAAACAGAATAAATAAAAACATCAATAACAGAAGTGACAATAAACAAGCAGTGATAGAGTTGTGCTGGCAGCGTGTAATAGAAGTGAATTGAGTTTACTATTCAGTACAGTACACTTGTATTACAGTGTATAGTATGAGCAATCAGACCCTTTAGGGTTCAAGGTCCACAGGGGGTCTGAACATAAAAGAAAAAGAACAATAATAAACATAAACACTTTAGGTATCCCCACACTCAAAAATGACATTATTAAAATATAAAAATATTTATCCCATACGGTGAACGTCGTAGAGGGGAAAAAAAAGACAGCTCCATACTTGTAAATATGAAAAAGTAACAGGTGTCAGAACATGGTGAAACAATAATTTTCTTCTATTTTACAAAATTTTTCATTTTTTAAAAGGTATCAAAACATTACAAATATTATATAAATTTGGTATTGCCATGATTGTACTGACCCACAGAATACAGGTAACATGTCATGTTTACCACATAGTGAACGCCATAAAAATTAAACCCATATGAAATTGGCGCAAATGTGATTTTTTTCCAATTTCACCTGATTCTGAATTTTTTTCAGCTTCCCAGCACATTGTACAGGATATTGGATGATGCCATTACAAAGTACAATTTGTCCCGCAAACAATAAGCCATCATGTGACTCTGTGAACTGAATAAAAAATATATATTTCTCTTAAAAGGTGGGGAGGGAAAAAGAAATATGCAAAAACAAAAATTGTCTCGGTCTTTAAGGGGTTTAATACAGAGCATTTGTCAACCACTGGTATAAGGTTTCAGCAATTTGTCAATAAAGCCTCATTCACATCTCCAACTGCAGACATGTTAGGTCCATGCTTTTTAAAAGGATAACACCCCACACTGCTTATTTGTGGAAGGTGTTCATAGTTGATCGCTTTTCATGTCAGATGTTATCCTTTTCTTTTCACAGACCCATGGACTTTCATTGATGTGATGCAACAATGATGCAGCAGCATCCTTGGAAAAAAAGGACATGCTTCCGTTGTTCTTTTTTTCGACTCACCATCTGCAAAGAAACTCGGATGTCTGAATAAACACATTGAAAGGGATGAATACCTATGGCGTTCATGAAAACTGCATACGCTATAAGTACGTGAAATGCAGATGTGTGAATAAAACCTAACTGTTGCTAAGTCAAATGAAGATTCAATGACATTTTTATTTTTTCAGACATGTAGCAGGAAAACCTACACTGAAAATCAATACTGTCCAAAGTATATTATTTAGAAGATCGGTTTAATATTGACCAGCAAGTCTAACTGATTAGATCTGGTATCGTTCCAGTGATTTATTTACCTGCATAATCATATGATCTTACAAAACAGTGCTTCTCTTCAGTGCATAGGAAATAGATGGTGGCTGCTTGACTGGCAATTTCACTGAACATTAGTAACTTATTACAATGAGATTGCACAGAGAGCCTTAAAATAGAACCTGTAATCATTCTGAAAATGTGGTGTTATTGGTAGGCTTTCAAAATCCATTCTTGCCATGTATTTACAATGAACAGTATAAACATTTCAAAGCTTAAAATGCAAACATAAAAAATACAGAACAGAAACTCAGATAAGAAGCCTGGCACCAGCGAATAAAAGATTAGTGCTGAATTACATTTCTATATTCACCCACACGTCTTAACAGTTGAGGAGGAGAATCTGTCTCCTAAAGATGAAAAAGGAAAAAAGTAATGATCAAGGACTATCTGATGTCTCATGTGTCATTCACTATCTGCACCTTCAAAAAACTGTATCTCATTAAGAGTAAGAGAGATACAACCATGGTGAAGAAAGGCCCTCCTTTAACACTGAACTGAATACATTGCATCAGTTTCCTCTTTTTTATGCTCAATAACCTGCCTAAATGAATCTCTGTTTTACTTAATCATTACAATCATGTACAAAATTTCACTGCAATATAGTAATTGTATTATTTACAAGATCTAAGTAAATATAACTATCATAAAGCCATTGATAGGCTATAAACACCACCTCAATTGAGAATCAGCAGAGGTTCGACCCTGGGGACCCCCACAATCGGCTTATTGAAGAGACTGCAGCATCAAAATGGTTGCTGTGTTGGACACTTTCCCACATAGTTTTTCCCCCTTCCCTTTAGCAACATGCCACACACAAGATAGCATTCCTAACCACCATTATCCATTTATTCAGGTATCTCTATACCTTTGGAGCACCCTGGTGTCTCCATACCTATAGACCAATCTGTACATTGCAGGAGAAATTACATCCTCTACAAGTGACATTGATAATACAATAACAGGAGGATTCTTTTTTTTATATAATTTATCATTTTCAGCCTTGTTATATTAGCATAGCTGAAATTAAATAATTATATAACAGAATACAGAGAGTGGACTTATTTGACCAGTAGAGGGTAAGCTACTTTTCACTTTATATCTATATTTAACTCCTACTTTACTGGTCAGTAAAACATAAATGTTTTTTAAATAGTTAATATTAAATATAAAGGTTATTGAACAAATGTGTATTTAACATTTGCATTGCAGTCATAGCACTTTTCTTCAAATGGTAAAGTTATCAGCATAAATTGGGAAGGGATTATGCTGAATGTTATATAATTTAAGTACTATGATGGTTGACTGTAAATGTTAAATACACACTTGTTCAATCGCATGTCCTTCATGTGTGACATTAACTATTTGAATAAAAGTTACATATTACTGACCATTAAGGTAGGTTTTAGTTGCTAAATTAGCAATATGGACATAAAGTGAAACTGAAATAATGACTAATAAACCAAAATGCAGACTTTCAGCTTTACATGTCTTTCAGGTCTAAAATGCCATTAAAAGCAATTATATTGCTGGCTAGGAGCCTTTAACCCCTTCCCACTCTGTGCCATAATATTATATCGTGCTAAGCATATAATTAAAGGGGTTTTCCGGGAAAAATATGTTTCTTTAAAAAAGGTCTGTTAGTGCTATTAATGGGTTAATAAATGCACCCATATACCTTTAGCAGTGTTTTGAGTGATTTCTGGGAGCTCCTGATAACTTCCGTATTTGTTTACATAGTTCAGCTTCTTGCTATGTAACTTCCACACTAGGTCCCTCTCACCTCACTCCCCCTCCTCCTCTCTCTCTCCCTCCCTCCTCTCTCCCTTCCTCCCATACACCACCTCCCTGTCTCTCTAGCTATCCCACCCACTAATAGCTCTTTCCAACCTACTCAGCCTAACCCCCGACCCCATTATATACTTATCTCTCTCTCTCTTCCTTCCAGCCTTATTCCTGCAGAAGGACCCATCCTTCTTTTCTAACTGCTGGCTCTTGTCCCAGCACTGCTCTATGCTCTGCAGTGACGATCCACCTCTACCGCGCAGGTGTGGGAGCTGATCAGTAGAGGTGGATCATCGGCAACAGAGTGCATAGCAGCGCTGGCAGCCAGAAAACAGGGAGTAGCCGTCCCACAGGAAGAAACCTAGAAGGTAAGTATGATGGAGTTGATGGGGGGGGAGTAGTAGTGACGTTCCGTTTCTGGAAACGGATCATCGCCGGATAACCAGCAAATGTCCCTATACATTTGTTATTTAGAAAGTAGGAGGGGGAGGGTGTTTAGATTAGTGTAGGGATTTCCATTTATCCTGGACAACCCCTTTAACACTGAGTGCTGTAATACGGCGCCAGAGTTGGAAGATTAACCCCCTGGATGCCATGATCAATATTGATCACAGCATCCAGGGTGCCCAGGAGCAAGATCGCCACCCTCGTCACCCCTCGGACACCCTGCAATAAAATTGTGGGTTCCAAGGGGTTGCTATGGCAGCTAGGAGGCCTGACCATGTCCTCCTGATTGCATATGTACAGTTCCCATAGGAACTAATGTGCGATGTTTGTATTGCAGAACATTGCACTGGGGATCTGAGATCCCAACTTGAAATCTCCTTGTGGGACATATAAAAAGTAAAAAACAAAAACAAAAAAACACATAGTTTACAATACACAATAGTAAACAAACAAACAAATAATAAAACTTTTTAAAAAAACCGTTATATTTAAAAAAAATACATAATGTAAACAAAAATAAACAAACATGTTAGCTATCCCCATGTGCGTATAAGTCCCCACTATCCAAAAATAGCGTTATTTATCCTGAACGGTGAGCACCGCATAAAAAATATATATATACCGCAATGCGCAAATTAATGTATTTTGGTCACTTTGCTTTCCCCAAAAAATAACAATAAAAAGTGAGCAAAACATCATATATATCAAACATTGATACCAATAAGAAGTGCAACTTGCCCCGCAAATAAAGAGCCCTGACATATCTCTGTCAACAGTACAGTAAAAAAGTTATAGGCATCAAAATACAGTGACCCCAGGAAAATCGTTCAATTTCAAAAAGTGATGTTTTGTTTTTAAAAACGGTAAAATGTAATAAATACCAATATAAATATGGTATCGCTGTAATCGTAATGACCGTCAGACAAAGCTGCTATGTCATTTTTAAAAACAAAATGCAAAAAATTATGATACAATTGTGTGTTTTTTCACATGGACCCCGAAAAAGTTAATAAAAGCTAATTAAAACATTATATATACCCGAAAATACATATGGCAATTGAAAGTACAACTCGTCATGCAAAGAATAAGCCCTCACATAGCTATGTCAACAGAAAAATAAAAAAGTTATAAATTTCAGAAGACGGGAAGGGAAAATATGAAAAAAGTCGCCGAGCATTAACGTATAAACTAACTTGCATTCTTAAAGGGTTAATAAGAGCAGAAAAAAAAACATTTGTAGCCACAAACTGATAAAGCAATGCAGTGAAAATCATCTTTTTATGAATAAGTAAGAAAGCCTCATTGGAGGCGAGCCTGATGCTCTAAGTGCTCTAATGGTCCTCTAAAATTGTGGGCCAATGTTGCCCCTTCAGAAGTGAATGCAAGTGTTAGCCAGTGTGTTGTGAAGCAAAGCTGAGCATTTTCAAGTTAGTGGTTGCGTGAGCTGAAAAAGTTTAAGCAGCTGTTACTGTTTAGCCATTGAACAAGCAGTTAGTCTGAATGTGAACATTATGGATGCCTAAACGAGATGCTGCACCATGTGGTTGTGCCCTCAGGTTCTCCAACATAATTGGAAAAATTGTTCAGCTGTTCCATATCTAGGTATGTGGTACTTACTCATTATTTTACTAAAAGTGTACTTCACCTTCCAACAGACTTTGTATAAATCAGTAGTACAATGTGTGTACATGAGGGATTTCTCTGCCCTTTACTTAGCAAGAATTTGGTTAACCCCTTCACACAAAATTATGTACATGTACATGATTGGATGTAAAGGGTTGTATGGAGAGAGCTCGGGAGCTGAGCTCTCTCCATACACGGAGGGTGCCGGCTGTATAAGACAGCCGGCACCTGCCATTAACAGCTGTTAACACTTTAGATGCCACAGTCAAACGTGACTGTGGCATCTAAAGTGCACAGCCGTCACCTTTCACCGATCACCACCCTCCTGAACATCATCGGAGGGCGGTGATCGGTTGTTATGACATCTGGGAGCCTATTGAAGGCTCCCAGGCTTGTCATTACATTAGATCTATTACACAATGTCAGAGGCATCGTGTAATAGAAGGGAATGAATTTCGCTATACACTGCAATACATTAGTATTGCAGTGTATAGTGTGAGCGATCAGACCCCCTAGGGTTCAAGGTCCCTAAGGGGTCTGATCATAAAAGTAAAAGGAAAAAAAAAAAAGTTTTTTAAAGTATAAAAAAAAACCCACAAAAAATATAAACGTTCAAATCACCCCCCTTTCCCTAGATCGCATATAAAAATAAATAAGCAAAAGTAAACATAAACGCTTTAGGTGTCCCCGCTCTCCAAAATGTCTGAACTATTAAAATATTAAAATATTTCTCCAAAACGGTGAATGGCGTAGTGGGGAAAAAAAATCAAAATGGCCAAATGGCTGTTTTTTCAACTTTTTGCCTCCTATAAAAAATGGAATAAAAAGTGATCAAACCATCAGACCTTCCCCAAAATGGTATCACTAAAAATCCCATCTTGTCCCGCATAAAAAGACACTTTACCCAGCTCCATACACATAAATATAAAAAAGTTACAGGTGTCACAATATGGCAACCCAAATTTTTTTTTGTATTTTGCAAAGTTTAAAATTTTTTAAAAGGTATCAAGACATTACAAATACTATATAAATTTTGTATCGCTGCGATCGTACTGACCCGCAGAATACAGGTAACTGGTCATTTTTACCATATAGTGAATGCCGTAAAAATTAAACCCATAAGAAATTGGCACAAATGCGTTTTTTTTTCCAATTCCATCTCATTCTGAATTTTTTTCCAGCTTTCCAGTACATTGTACAGGACATTGAAGGGTGCCATTACAAAGTACAATTAGTCTCACAAACAATAAGTCATTATATGACTCTGTGAACTGAAAAATTAAAAAGTTATGGCTCTTGGAATGGGGGGAGGGAAAAATGGAAATGCAAAAACGAAAATTGGCTGTGATATGAAGGGGTTAAAGACTCCAGCTCCGACATAGACACACATACTTTATGTGGACATGCCTATCCAAGAGAATGGCAAGGAAGGGTACATCTTTATATTTGACATTTTTAACAGTTTCCCCCACCCCCCTCTATGGTCAGTTTATAATTTTCATTTGTCTTAGGCTAGATTCACACTAGCGCTCGGTCTCCATTGGGGGTTTCCATCCTCCATTCCGCTTGAAAAATGCGGAGAGAAAAGTCCTGCAAGCAGGACTTCTCTCTCTCCCCATTTTGCAGCTGGAAACCCAGTGGACCCCATTATAGTCTATGGGGTCCGGGGGTTTCCACGGGTAACTGCTTTTTGAGCGGATTAGGTTTCCGTTCTTAAGGTCTCCAAGCAGACCTGAAGAACGGAATGCTGAACACTAGTGTGAACATAGCGTTAAGTGGTAGGTGGAGACTAGCTGGTATAATGCCTGCCACAGATAGCAAACAAAAGTAAATGGGTATCTGCTCCATAACTCTCTCTCACACACTGCAGCAGGATCATATAGGACATTATAGAGAAGTACTGGCCTGGATTAATGTGAATAAAACATTTGGGATGACATAGTCTATTTAGTTCCATGAAGTCTATTCTGTGTTTCATCTTTCGCTGGGTTTCTGCTCTCTCCTACCCCCTTTCCTCACCATAGACCTCTATTGTAAGCTGCAATATGGCACCTCTGTGACCTTCTGGTAGTCTTGCTCTAGCAAGATGGAATTCAACAGGTATTTCAAAGCGAATGTCAGTTTAACAAGGGAGCACAAAATAAAAAGAGTCAGGTAAGCAGATACACACATTTTTCTCTGTTCAGATATATTAGAAAGTTAATACTATTTAAAAATGAAGCCTAGTTTAACATGACTTACCAGTTGCTAGTCACTTTAAATTGACTTTTTTCCATTGTTTCTAATGACTTTTGTTCTGAGATACCACAATGCAACGAGTTTTCAATTTATTTATTTATTTATTTTACTTATATAGTACCATCATATTCTGCAGCGCTTTACAGACATTGTGGTCACTGTCCCATATAGGGCTCACAATCTACATTCCCTATCAGTATGTCTTTGGAGTGTGGGAGAAAACCCACGCAAACATGGGGAGAACATACAAATTCCTTGCAGATGTTGTCCTTGAAAGAATTTGAATCCAGGACTCCAGTGCTACAAGGCTGCAGTGCTAACCATTGAGCCACAATGCTGCCCTTTAAAGATGGCTGCATCTGTAGTTACTGTCTATTTAAAGGTATTTCAAATAATGGAGTGTTGATGTGAACTCTCAATATAAAGTCCGGAGAATTATCTTTACCTGGCTAAAAATACAAATAATCAAATCATAGAGATGGCCTTCTTCAAAAAGAGAGAATTTGATCTTCAAAAGACCACTAGGCAGGAAGTAAAAAACTATTGTGGTGAATTACTGAAAAGTTCTTCCACAAGACAGACCCCATTATAATCAATTCTCCAGGCTCTGCGTGTAACCGCTGTATTAGCGATCTGCCTTATTTGTTGTCCGGGTCCCCCAATAAACCCAAACAACAGAGAGGCGACGGTAGTGTGAGCCTAGCATAAGACTACATAGCATCAGACTACATACAGAAGAGTTTGCAAAAAAAAAAAAAAAAACATTAAATTAAGATGATTTTTGTACCAGATTTAGGAAAAAGAAAAATATGGAAAAAGATATGAAAAGATCATAATTCACAGCATAACATATTATGTCTTGGTATGTGGTTAATAATAATAATAATTATAATAATGTCACCTTGGATGTCACAGTATTTATAAAACAAAAACTTTAGCACAAGGGTCAGAAGAGTACGGGCAATTTTCCAGCCTAAGTGCTATGCCAGTGAAACTTGGCTTTTGGTTTACAATCTTGAACATGTAGCAAGCACCAAATGAATGCTTGCTGTGCCCAATGAATGTTCATTTCATGCTGTAGTACACTAGGCAATATGTGCAATGCAGCCACTCTAATATATATAGTAGTGAAAGAGCAGCTGTATTGCACTATGCAAGCAGCAAAAGGTGGAAACAATTAAGTAAGTGAAAAAGGTATATTTCACACTCAATACATCTGTATTGTCAACAGTTTACGTTAGTAAGAAAGTAAGAAAAAAGAGAAGAGGAGAGTAGGGGGGTTGAAGTAGAAATGATAAATAGGTAAAATAGGTAAAAACTGGCTCCAATACTCTATGTGTGGGTAGTAGGTACCAGTAGAGCGGGACATTATTGTGGTGCAAAGGGGCTTGTTACTATATGACTATTTTGCGTCAAGCCACTGGTTCCAGACTTTCAGGAAGAGATGGTTGGTGCGGTGGGTCCAGCTGGTAAGTTCCTCAAGCCTAGCAATCTGATCTACCTTATTCTTCCATTGTTCAATGGACGGTGCTGTCTGTTGTAGCCAAAGAGGTGGGATCAAGGCCTCTGCTGCTGCGAGTAGTTGAAAGATAAGATGCTTGGAGATTTTAGGGAGCGAAGAGAGTGGTCTTGTGAAGATCAACATGTCAGGATGTATAGTAAAGGAAGAAAAAGTAATTCTGTGTAGTTCTGTCTCCACTTCCTTCCAAAATGCAGAAATGACCGGGCAGACCACCATATGTGTAAAAGAGAACCTGTGGCTTTTTGGCATCTACAGCACATAGCTGAACTGACGAGACCATGGGAGTAAAGTCATTCTGGTTTCCTATACCATATGGATAAGAGTTTAAAATGGTTCTCTTGTAGGTGCACACAAGGTGAGAAGCCATGAGAATGTGTGAGGACATGCTTTAGCTCTTGTTGGTTCAGCATGAGCTGTAAAGCCCTTTTCCCAACTGGTGATGAAGAAAGGTTTGAGAGTAGGCAAATATTGAATGAAGGTCCTTAGAAGAGAGGAGATGCGTCACGAGGAAATGGATTTCGCAGCTATGATCTTATCAAAATCTGTGTATTAATGGCACCAATGATACTTGGCAGTGAAGGTGCGTCTACATTTGTCATAATGGGCCAGATGTAAGAAGGTAAGGCAATGTGACTTGAGAGTTTCCTTGACATGATTCGCCTCAGGCAGCTGCTTGTCAAGACAAAATTTGGGCAGTGGAAAGGGCATGAAATGGTCCCAGAGATCTCTGAGAGTATTGTCAATTTCAGGTAACAGACAGGTAAGAAGGCCCACTGGGAGAAACAATGATGCAGTGGGTGCCAGATTGGTTTGAAGTTCATGCTAGACTTCACAGATGCTGTTGGAATAATGTTTATTATTGCCTGTATTGCAACAACTACTGTTTATACAACTCTGTTTATACGTTTATAACTGCATAAGCTTCTGTCTCTAGGCATAGTGTTAAGTTGTAAATAAAGCTCTGTTAAAAAGGTGGGGGAAGAGTAACAAAACCAGGAAGTTCCTCTCTTTTTTTTTCTTTTTGTAGCTACAGCACAGAGCAGAGCACATAGAGTTCACAGACAAGTAGCTGAGATCATAAGTTATAGAATACAGTGTATTATTCTTGTTCCTCAATAAATATCTGTTTACTGTTGAACGCCTGGACAGTCAAAGATTAATCCGCTGCCAACAGATGCCCTTCAAAAGAATGCTCATGGTGGTTAACGGAAACATTTGGGGTTAGGCAACCAGAGTTGCAATTGTATAGCGTAATTAGAGTAATAGAAGTTCTTCATGTCAGGGAGGTCAATGCTGTCTGCTGTTTTAGGGCGTGCTAAAGCTAGGCTAGTCGTGTTTTTTTCTGTTTGCAGATGAAATTGGAGAATAAGGTTTTCAATGACTTGAAAAATGCCTTAAGGAATGCAGTAGGGATAATCTGCAACGTGTAGAGAATTTTTGGGACAACGTATGTCTGTAATAAGATTTTTTTTCTTCCTAACCAAAAGAGTAATGGAATATCGTGTCTTGAGAAGTGCATGGATGTCCTGTAGGAGCGACTTGAAGTTTAGGTTGTAAAGCTGGTCTAGACGAGGCATCAATTTTACCCCCATTTAAGGAAGAAAGTGAGAAGTCCAAGTGAAAGGCAAAGAGGAGTGAAATTGTTTTGTTAACTGGGCAGGGATTAAGATCGGCAAGATTTCAAACTTACTAGCGTTCACTTTGTAGTCAGAAATCTTGCCATAGAGTTCCATCTGTTCCTGTAGTCTATGTAGCCCTTGTTCAGGGTTGGCCACAACAAATAAAATATCATCAGCGAAGGCTGCAGAGTGGAAAACAGGGCTTCCCAACCAAAGGCCCAGAATCCCAGGATCCTGACATACCATCTGAAGGAAAGGTTCCAACGACAGTATGAAAATAGCTGGAGAAAGTGGGCATCCTTGTCGGATACCGTTTGCATTTGTGAAGGCTGGGGAGAGAGTGCCATTGAACTTCAGTCTTGTATGCAGGTGTGAGTATAGTGTTATAACTGCCGCGATGAAATGCTGCGGGAGTAGAGCGGCTTCCAAAAAGTCCATATTCACTCTATCAAATGCTTTCTCAGTATCTACACCAAGAAGGGCTAGAGGAGTCTTAGAGGACTCTACATAGGCTATTGCATGGAGGAGTTTTATGGAGTTATCTCTACCCTCCCTCGACTTCACAAAACCGGTCTATTCTTCGTGGATGAGAGATGGAACCAGAGGCTGTAATCTAGAGGCAAGCAGTTTAACCCAGAACATGGTATCCAGATTTAGCAGTGAGATCAGCCTATAACTACTACAGAGGGTGGGATCTTTTCCTTCCTTGGCAATGAGTGTAACATAGGCTTCTTGGGTTTGTTTTGGGAGCGCCACTCCACTAAGGAGAGCATTGAGTGATTGTAGTAAATGCGGCAGTAGGGTAATCATGAACATTTTGTAGTGTTTGACTGGAAAACCGTCTGGGCCTGGGATCTTGTCATGCGGAAAGCTAAGGATTGTCATCCATAGTTTATCTTCCGTGATGGGGTCTATGAGTTGGCTGGCTTGTTGGGACGTAACTAGCGGTAGATGAAGCAGAGCAAGAAAAGACTAAATGCGGTCTGCCATATTGGGTGAGGATGTGGTCCCCAATTACGCTTGTGGTTTAAATAGAGAAGGTGTTTGGTGGCTTTATCGTTTAAGATATCTCTCAGTTCCTCCTGTGGTCTGTAGTTGCGCCAGTTTCTCCACAGTCAGTGATCTCTTGCAAAGGCACGCCAGTTGGGCTATTTGGGACAGGATGGTGTCAACTTTAGCTTGGTTTGATTTCTTCAGCCTAGTGCAGAGGCCTATGAGTATTCCTCCGATATAGACCTTGTGTGTTTCCCATACAATGGCAGGATTCATATATGAGGATGTGTTGATTTGGCTGTATTCTTGTAGGTGTTTCAAAACTTGAGAACATAGGTCATCATTATCCAGTGCTGCTTCATTCAGTCATCACGTGTATTCAGGAAGTGGCAAAGGGATGAGCTTAATCTGGACTGAAACAGGAGCGTGATTGGAAATGGTGATCGATCCAATAGATGATTTTGCTGTAGACTAAAGTAAGGATCTAGATACAAGTATGTAGTCTAATCTTTGGAAAGACTGTTTAGGGTTAGAGAAAAAAGTAAAGTCTTTTGTAGAGGAGTAGTGCATTCGTCTATCAGTTGGAGATCTTGAAATTTGGTGTGTAGTTTCAGAAATGCCGCCTGGGAGAGATGTGTTTTTCCAGAAGATGTGTCAAGCAGTGGGTTGAGGACCACATTTAGATCTCCTCCCAGTATCATCCAAGGTCTTCCCAAGCCAGGAAATGTGGTTGGTAGTAGGCACATAGAAATTGGCTAGAGTATATGTGGTGGAGGCGATAGAACCTTTGAGGAACAAGGCTCTGCCTTCTTCGTATTGATACTAATGAAGGCAATGGAACGGGATGGAGTGGTTTATGACTATAGAAACCCCTCTGGAGGTGGAGGAAGTGCTTCCATTATGTAACCATTGATTGAAGTAATTTGTTGGGAATTTGGGGACACGCCCTGTCTTGAAATGGGTCTTCTGAAGGAAAGGTATCTTCGTTTGCAATTTCTTGAGGAAGCGAAGTAAGCTGTGATGCTTTTGTGGGGCGTTTAGCCCATGGATATTGAGAGTCGTGATCAATGCGGGGCCATGGATGGGCTGCAAAAAATCAAGGATGCGGTGGGTAGAGCATTAGAGTATCTAGCTAGGAGCAAGAAAGTAAAGTTAGTAGAGAAAGAGGGGAGGAAAGAGGTGAAAGGGTACAATGGAGTAGTCTTTGCTATCTCACGGTAATAAATAACCAGTGATATTCCACAAAAAGTGGGACAGAGGCAATAGTATATTACAATAGCAAAGAGATATAGCTAAAGGTAGTAAACCGATGAACAAATAATGCATAAATAGTGAGCTCTGCCTGTGGGGCTCACTACCTAGATTGTTCGTTGTTCCGTTGAAGGGAACAATCATTGAAGGGCTATATAGTCCTAAAAAGATGAACTGACAAAGGAGGGTGGGTTTTAGAAAAAAAAACAAAAGCCAGATTTACAGGGAAAGGTTGCAAAGAACCCGTAAAATAGGGTGGGGGATTAAGAATGAATAAATATAGGAAATGGAATCTCCCTTGAATAAACTGTCTAGGGTAACACAAGCGGGGGGGGAGCAGTGTACAGCTAGTGCAGAAGTCTACTGCCCCCTAGATAGCATCATCACAGGTGCATATGTAACAGTGTTGCAGCACCCTAAGGTACAGGAGGAGAAGAGGTAAAGTTCTTCATGACATTCTAATTGGGGGGGGGGGGGCTGGGCTACCACTTCCAATATCTATTTGGAATCCAAGTAATGAAGCCATAGACACATAAATCCTAGACTCTGTGGGGGATATGGCAATTATGGCGCATAACTACAACTTTAGGTTTCATATGTGAATAGTTAGATATTCCTACAGTTTGCAATATATCAGGGTCTTAAGGAGGCAGGTTGTTCTGTCTGCCAGGGCAGCTTATCAAGAGCACTACAGATGCTCCCATTGGTCAACAAAAGTGAGACAAAGAGAGGACATACAGTATAAATGCATGTACTGTATAAAATGTGTTTGATAGAAGGATATCTATTACATAAAAGTTGCTGGCAAGAGACCACAGCGGATCACGGACAGGGAGAGAGCGGAGATTCTACAAAAAAGAGCTTGTCTAACAGCTGGTATCCATTGCAACTGGCCCTCCCCAGCCCGAGGCCCACAATGCAACAAGGACCAGGTCCTCAATTTATATACATGGAGAAGTTCAGAACCTAGAAAGAAAATAGGGAAAATCAATGGTCATCAGACATACTGTGTGTGATGAGAAAGGATACAATAGCATGGAGCTAAGTAAGGGCCATATAAAAGGACAACAGGAACCAACCAAGTCTTCAATATAAAAGGCCAAACCAAGCACCGGGTGACGTCAAGGTGAAGCTCGATACTGTTTTTGTAGGGACCATCTGGATTTTGGTGATTTCGTCTTCTGAAGGTGCTTCCAGTGTGTTCCTTTCAGAGTTCAGGGAAGCGGCTCAAGCGCCGGGGTACGCATCCATGAAGTGATGTCGACAGGGGGAATATTCAGTACCTCCCAGACAGCTCCCAGGTCAGCCGGGATATGGACTGTTAATCTACGGCTGATCCAGGGTATGGAAAGGCCGAAGAGAAATAGCCATACATACTGCATACGTCATTCTCACAAGATGTCAAGAAGGGGCTTTAGCATTCTCATCTTCAGCAGGGTCAGGGTAGATGGTAAGTACTGCATTGCCATGCTTGATTTCTCCATGTCCCTTTGCTTCCGCCAAAATGTCGATAGTATCCATTGTTGATAAGAGACCACATACGATAACTTGTGAAGGATTATCGCTGCTGGGCTTGGGTCTCAAGGCCCTGGGGACACGCTCAATACTCACCATAGCAGCTCTCTCGGGGCCAAGTAAGGAACAAAATATTTTGTGCATGACAGATCAGATTGTGCCTCTGGCCCGGTCCAGATGTTTTTTTTTTAGGTAGCGGCTTGAGCTCCAAGGGTTGTGATGAAGCAGATTTAATCTCCACTAAATCAGAACGCATATGCTAGAGAGCCTGGGAAAGCGCCTTCCGCAGGAAGATCTTCGAAATGATGGATAGTGAAGGTATGCTTGGTTCTTCCTCGGCTCCACTATCTTGATCAGAATCTTCATATTGTCCCCTGGAGCCTGCGGTGGCCAGCGCCATCTTGCCCGAGCTCGGGCAGGAGTGAGGACTACCTTTTCTTAGGTATTTCTGCATGTCAGCTTGCAATTTGGTTGAGGTAGGAGTATCGAGGAGGTTACAGGGTTTTTCTCTACCAGTTTTCATCATGGCCACCTCTTTGGAGCCACTGTGAGGCACTTCAGTCACTCCTGTGTGACAGAGCTGCAGGCTCAGCACACCTTCACCATCGGCAGTCAGGCTCTGCCCGCCGTGCCTCCACTCCTATTATTATTGCATGTGGGTTTTTCCATGACTATGATATTGACGAATTATACTTTGAAAAAGTCATCAATATCAGGTTGGTAGGGGTCCAACTTCCAATACCTCCACCTAACTGCTGTTTGAAGAGGCCACAGAGTCCAGACAAGTGCTGCAGCCTCTTAACTGCATACCAATCATATAATGACTGTGCCTGCTATTGCAACTCAATCATATTTACTTGAATGAGACTAAGCGACCAATAAACATGATGTCTCTGGCCTGAGAGTCAGAGCCAATCTGATGACCTATCCTAAGAATATAGTAGTTTATCAATTTAATTCCTTAAACCCCTTTTAAAGTATGCTAAACATTTGTCAGTGAATACCTAAATGTGAGATATAAATTCTTAATGTACACTGTACTACTGATTATGTGTCTTAAGCAAAGTGAAAAAAGCATTTGGAAACTTGTAACACAATACACATTGCCTTCTGTCATTTTTCTCTGACTTTGTCCAGACTTTTCTGATTAAGTTTAGATTTAAGGGAATTGAAGATCTGCACAGTATCCAAGAATTAGAGGTAGGCATTTGTAATCTACAGTAAGAAACTTTTTCTATGATTGTTATGTTGAAATCCATTATCCTTCTAATCCCAGGTGAATTTGGAGTCAGCATGTCCATCTCCAGGCGCTGACACTCTCTTTGCCAAGATGTTTATTTAGGAAGCAGAATCTAAATTCACAGACTGAACTTAGACAGCCTTCCTCTCAGTGGGTGTATACACAGCTTTTGCAGTCAAAAGAATAACATACAAGATAACAATCTCACCATCTGAATTCTAAAACATCCTGCCCTCTATTAAAAATGTGTTCACATTTCAGATGTTTTTATTTCGTAGTCTTTGGTCTTTAGGCATGGCATGCAGTCTTGTCCATGTGTAAAACTTCTGTAAACCTGTAATGTTTTGATATGAGTCCATATATCATGTTACTTCACAAGTATTCAGGGTCCGTTCTGTTACAAAAATATTGAATTTCTTCTTGGACTTTGGATGTTCTGATTACCCACTAAATGTCACTGACTTTGCTTGCTTTGCTTACCCTCCTTTTACAAACATTTATGTTATTCAGTTTGCAAACATTTTCCTGAATTAAAGATGAAAGGACAAAGGGTATGAAACAGTAAAACATCACTTGCTGAGGGATAGACATCATTACTTTCCTACAAGTATAATTTTCAGTCTGAGAAACTCATATTGCAGTGTGATCCACTAAGGCTACATTCACATGACAGTGAAAACTGTCCCCAGTGAATGGGGGCTATTCTCATGCCCATAATTTTGATGGTCCATGGTCACAAAGAGAAAATCCCCAATAAGGAAATAAGTACACTTAAAAACTAACTTTTATTAATATCCACTAAAAGTATATAAATTTATATATAAAAAAGCACCTGATAAAGAGATGCCATACTATAATGGGGTCATATAAAGGGTAAAGGTAGCCTACCTCAAAATAGGAGGATAGTATGGTGATACCTGTATCACTTCACAAACACCCCTCAGTTATAAATTGCAATTCCTAATATTTAGATATCAATTAACTGAAGGGGAAAAGTAAAGGATAAATCAACTAAGGTATAAGACACACACACATATACACCAGCTGGCTAGAGGTCAGTAAAAGACCGACCCAATTGTCTGACTAGCCACTAACTAGGGAGCTTACATTACACTCCCACAATTGACTGCCTAATACCACAAACAAACAAACACCATAGACGATACAAAAGGAGTATTTGCCCTAACTCCCAGCCTGCCTGATACGTTTCTGCTGAACTAAACCAGCTCATCAGAGGCACATGCATAAGGGCAAAACAGAATACACCATAAATGTGTGCAAACTGACTGTATAATTTAGAGTGCCTAGTATAACCGCCCGGCCGGCTGTGATGAATGACCGCAAGTGCCGGCTCCCACAGCCTAGCTTGATATCTGCTAAGCCACACCCCCTAACATTCCGTGTCATCAGAGGTGCGCCCAATCACAGAGCGCCAACACCCAGAAGCTCTGGACAGTGACATAAGTAAGGTACAGGGCGTTCCTTAAGGTCTAAGAAGATGCACACATGCATCCATGGTAACACCCGGACCATAAAATCGCGGTATAGCTGACGATCAGGCTTTAGAGATATAGAACACCATGAGAGATGGCCAGGTAACACCCACCAAAAATAGAAGATGAAAATCGCATAAAGAACACATACAGAGGACTCAAACAGTAAACCACCCCATAGGGATCTCAAAATTGCAGGCACAGAAAGGAGTCAATGTACTTCAGCAAAACGAAGTTGGCAACAAGGATAGAGCTCACAAAAAAAAAAAAAAAAAAAAAAACACCTCCTGCCTACTCCATTCCAAACAGTAGGAGTTGATCCCTTCTTCCTACCTGAGTGGTAAAGGCAGTGCTCCAAGGGCTGCCAGCACCTATCTGTATACAGTAAGGAGAGGGGAAGAAGAAAAAAAATATATATATATATATATATATATATATATATATATATATATAAACGCAGAATAAGGGGAAAGGTAATTAAACCAGATATAGACTTCCTAAAAACAGTCACTAGAGATAGATGAATATAACCCTAATCAATAAAGGATGAGTAAGATATAAATTCATTAAGGCCCATGGGATAGACCGTATCAAACAAAAAAAGGGGGCAATATCTTCGTGTCCGTAGAAATTGCTCAAGAATGTCCGATTTTCAGGTGATGGCTAGGGATTTACAGGGGATATTTAGGAGAAGGGGTTACCCAGAGAAGGTATTACGTAAAGCATATCATGAGGCGTTGACGGTGGATAGAGCGCAGCTTTTGAATCCCCGTAATCGGGAAAGTAATAAGGTTAATGTTAGGATTGTAGCGACTTATGACCAGGCAGCGGAAGATATAAGGCGGATTATAGGGGGATCATGGAATATTTTGATGACCGACCCTGAAATAGGACCACTTGTGGGCCCTAGACCTAGTCTATCCTATCAGATTGGACCCAATCTACGTGATAAACTGGTACACAGCCATTTCTCTAGTACCCCAGGAAATATGTGGTTACATCAGATGCAATGAGACTTGAGTGGAAATTTTCCCTGTGGATCATGTAAATCATGTGGATACATAAAAAAAGGGAATGAACTTCTGAGTAGAGTTTCTGGCAGAACTTTCAAGGTGAACCAGTTTATTAATTGTAAGACTAAGGGGGTTGTGTACCTTATCACTTGCTCCTGCAGACTCCAGTATGTTTGTAAAACTATTCGGGAGTTCTGCAGGAGGATAAGGGAACACATCAATGACATAGCTAGGGAGGAGGATACATCTGTATCCAGACATATACGGGAAAAACATGGTGGTGATGCTAAGCATCTTAGTTTTCAGGGTATTGAGATGGTTGTGCGGTCCCCTTGAGGAAGTAATTATGACAGACGTGTGCTCCAGAGGGAGGCACGTTGGATTTTTTTTGTTTGATACGGTCTATCCCATGGGCCTTAATTAATTTATATCTTACTCATCCTTTATTGATTAGGGTTATATTCATCTATCCCTAGTGACTGTTTTTAGGCAGTCTATATCTGGTTTACCTTTCCCCTTATTCTGCGTTTATATATATATACTAGAGGAAGGACCCGGCTTCGCAAGGGTATATTTCATTTTTTGTTTGTGTAGTGACCCCATAAGAATTGACCAGTTTTGCACTTGACATCCAGTATGGCAGTCCAGTATAGGTATAGTCTATTTATGGCTGTGTTGCTATGGAAACCTGGTAAATGAAATGTGAACTTATATTGGCTGATGCACGTCATATGACTGAATATTTAAGGACCTGCGAACTGCTATTGATTCATGCAGGACATAAATAGCTTGGTTGCTATGGAAACCTGGTGTAAAGCTGTGTGTATGTCAAGACTGAACCTGCGATTTTCCATTGGTCCATAAGTCTCATGTGATCATCTGCATCTCAGTTTGGATATCAGTGAAAAACCTGCGATCGATTGTTATGGAAAACCTGGAGTAAAGCTGTGTGTATGTGACCTTGTGTAACAGTGTCATCCACAGCGCCCTGCCCCTTTAAAGATGACCTACAGCAATGAAGAAAAATGGCTGGATTGTTATTGAAATCTGGAGTGCAGCTGTGTGCATGTGGCTGACAATGCCTTGTCAGATTGGAGACGGGCTTGGGTCTGCTGGGGAGTTTCAGCAGCTCGCTGTTGTCTGTAACATACCTTATCAGATTGGAGAGAGGCTTAGGTCTGCTGAGAGTTTTCATTAGCTCGAGCAGCAGCCATGCGTTTTGCTGCAGGGGACATGAGTAGTTTAAAAAACGTTTCAATTTATAAGAATGCTGAAATCCAGTATGGCAGTCCAGTCAGTGGCGTAATTACCGGTTTAGCAGTGGTAGCAGCTGCCACAGGGCCCGGGACATTAGGGTACCCGGCGGGCCTTTGATGTTTTTTTTTTTTTTAACACCAGGAGGTAACGGGCCCTATTTACTTACTGATCCCCACTCCTGCTCACGGCCGCCTGCACTTCACCTTCTGCAGAGGCGGCTGTGAGCAGGATCGGGGATTGGTAAGTAAGGCCTGCGGGCCGGGAACCCCACAAACACTGAAATAATTATACTCTGGGGTCTTTTCAGCAGGCTTCGGGCCTCCTTGGTGGCGTCCCAGATGTCGGTGGGCCAGTCTGACGTCATTATGCGTTGCGATACATGCCTGGCTCACGTGACATCTGGTCCAACATTGAAGAAGTAGCAGGAAGTGCGCATAATACTATATGAAGGAGCCACTATGATACTGTGTGCAGGGGCCACTATGGGGCAGAATACTGTGTGCAAGGGCCACTATGGGGCCTAATAGTGTATGCAGGGGCCACTATGGGGCATAATAGTGTGTGCAGGAATGCAGTTTGTGCGGGGGGGGGGGTTGCCGGGGGGGGGGTCCCATGTCAAATGTTCGCCTTGGGGCCCTGCCATTGCTAGTTACGCCACTGAGTCCAGTATAGGTACAGTCTATTTATGGATGTGTTGTTATGGAAACCTGGTAAATTAAATGTGAACTTATATTGGCTGATACACGTGATATGACTGAATATTTAAGGTCCTGTGAACTGCTATTGACTAATACAGGTCATACATAGCTTGGTTGCTATGGAAACCTGTGTGCCTGAGGAGAGTTAGCGCCTGCGAGCTCTTATTGGCTGATAAGGGACATGTGACCCTGTGTATGGCAGTTGGAATATGAGTGAAAGACTTGCAGGCTTGTATAGACTAATGCTGGTCATTTTTTGGGAATACTGTACCTCAGGAACGGTACATCCAAGAGAGCTGAGACCCAGTCTATAATATTCCAGGACACCTGATGTACATGTGTGCCAAATTTGGTGAGGATCGGTCCAGTCGTTTGGTCGCGCATAAAGAACAGACAGACAGACAGACAGGAACTCATTTTTATATATATAAGAGATATATATATATATTTTTTTTTTCTTATTCCCCTGTCCTTACTGTATACAGATAGGTGCTGGCACTTGGAGCACTGCCTTTACCACTCAGGTAGGAAGAAGGGATAAACTCCTACTGTTTGGAATGGAGTAGGCAGGAGGTGTTTTTTTTTTTTTTTTTTTTTTTTTTGTGAGCTGTATCCTTGTTGCCAACTTCGTTTTGCTGAAGTACGTTGACTCCTTTCTGTGCCCGCAATTTTGAGATCCCTATGGGGTGGTTTACTGTTTGAGTCCTCTGTATGTGTTCTTTATGCGATTTTCATCTTCTATTTTTGGTGGGTGTTACTTGGCCATCTCTCATGGTGTTCTATATCGCTAAAGCCTGATCGTCAGCTATACCGCGACGTTACGGTCCGGGTGTTACCATGGATGCATGTGTGCATCTTCTTAGACCTTAAGGAACGCCCTGTTTGGGCGTTCCTTACTTATGTCACTGTCCAGAGCTTCTGGGTGTTGGCGCTCTGTGATTGGGCGCACCTCTGATGACACGGAATGTTAGGGGGTGTGGCTTAGCAGATATCAAGCTAGGTTGTGGGAGCCGGCACTTGCGGTCATTCATCACAGCCGGCCGGGCGGTTATACTAGGCGTTCTAAATTATACAGTCAGTTTGCACACATTTATGGTGTATTCTGCTTTGCCCTTATGCATGTGCCTCTGATGAGCTGGTGTAGTTCAGCAGAAATGCGCGTCAGGCAGGCTGGGAGTTAGGGCAAATACTCCTTTTGTATCGTCTATGGTGTTTGTTTGTTTGTGGTATTAGGCAGTCAATTGTGGGAGTGTAATGTAAGCTCCCTAGTTAGTGGCTAGTCAGACAATTGGGTCGGTCTTTTACTGACCTCTAGCTAGCTGGTGTATATGTGTGTGTGTGAGGGGTGTTTGTGAAGTGATACAGGTATCACCATACTATCCTCCTATTTTGAGGTAGGCTACCTTTACCCTTTATATGACCCCATTATAGTATGGCATCTCTTTATCAGGTGCTTTTTTATATATAAATTTATATACTTTTAGTGGGTATTAATAAAAGTTAGTTTTTAAGTGTACTTATTTCCTTATTGGGGATTTTCTCTATGTTGTTAGTACACATACCTTGCTATCAGATGCATATCTTTAGAGTTTCCATGGTCACAAACCATCAAAATATGGATCATGTCCTATTTCTGCCGTTTTCACTGATCCCTCCCTACACAGAATACAGTGGGGAAAAAAAAGTATTTAGTCAGCCACCAATTGTGCAAGTTCTCCCACTTAAAAAGATAAGGCCGGCCTGTAATTGTCATCATAGGTAGACCTCAACTATGAGAGACAAAATGAGAAAACAAATCCAGAAAATCACATTGTCTGATTTTTTAAGAATTAATTTTCAAATTATGGTGGAAAATAAGTATTTGGTCACCTACAAACAAGCAAGATTTCTGTCTCTCACAGACCTGTAACTTCTTCTTTAAGAGGCTCCTCTGTCTTCCACTCATTACCTGTAGTAATGGCTCCTGTTTGAAATTGTTATCAGTATAAAAGACACCTGTCCACAACCTCAAACAGCCACACTCCAAACTCCACTATGGTGAAGACCAAAAAGCTGTGGAAGGACACCAGAAACAAAACTGTAGACCTGCACCAGGCTGGGAAGACTGAATCTGCAATAGGCAAGCAGCTTGGTGTGAAGAAATCAACTGTGGGAGCAATAATTAGAAAATGGAAGACATACAAGACCACTGATAATCTCCCTCCATCAGGGGCTCCATGCAAGATCTCACCCCGTGGGGTCAAAATGATCACAAGAACGGTGAGCAAAAATCCCAGAACCACACGGGGGGACCTAGTGAATGACCTGCAGAAAGCTGGGACTAACGTAAGAAAGGCTACCGTCAGTAACACACTACGCCGCCAGGGACTCAGATCCTGCAGTGCCAGACGTGTCCCCCTGCTTAAGCCAGTACATATCCGGGCCCGTCTGAAGTTTGCTAGAGAGCATTTGGATGTTCCAGAAGGGTATTGGAAGAATGTCATATGGTCAGTAGAACTGTTTGGTAGAAACACAACTCGTCATGTTTGGAGGAGAGTGAATGCTGAGTTGCATCCAAAGAACACCATACCTACTGTGAAGCATGGGGGTGGCAACATCATGCTTTGGGGCTGTTTCTCTGCAAAGGGACCAGGACGACTGATCCGTGTACATGAAAGAATGAATGGGGCCATGTATCTTGAGATTTTGAGTGCAAACCTCCTTCCATCAGCAAGGACATTGAAGATGAAACGTGGCTGGGTCTTTCAGAATCACAATGATCCCAAGCACACTGCCAGGGCAACGAAGGAGTGACTTCGTAAGAAGCATTTCAAGGTCCTGGAGTGGCCTAGCCAGTCTCCAGATCTCAACCCCATAAAAAACCTTTGGAGGGAGTTGAAAGTCCGTGTTGCCCAGCGACAGCCCCAAAACATCCCTGCTCTAGAGGAGATCTGCATGGAGGAATGGGCCAACATACCAGCAACAGTGTGTGCCAACCTTGTGAAGATTTACAGAAAACGTTTGACCTCTGTCATTGCCAACAAAGGATATATAACAAAGTATAGAGATGAACTTTTGCTATTGACCAAATACTTATTTTCCACCATAATTTGCAAATAAATTCTTTAAAAATCAGACAATGTGATTTTCTGGATTTGTTTTCTCATTTTGTCTTTCATAGTTGAGGTCTACCTATGATGACAATTACAGACCTCTCTCATCTTTTTAAGTGGGAGAACTTGCACAATAGGTGACTGACTAAATACTTTTTTTCCCCACTGTATATGAGGGATCCATGAAAACGGCCGTCACTCGAGTGCAAGATGGCCATGAAAAATGGATGTTTTTCATGGTCGTTTTGCACCACGGTCATGTGTATCTAACCTTAATCAAGAAAAAAAAAGGACCACATCCAGTGAGTAAGGCTACATTCACATGCATATTGCCGTTTTTTATGGCCTTTTTTCATACTGTACATTCTGTTCCGTTTGCCCGTTTTTAATGGCATTTTGCATCCATTTTGAATCCATTTTTAATGTCCGTTTTAATAAGTATGGTTTTGATTTGTTTAAAATTTTGTGTACCAGTCCACTTGAAACTCCCTCAGGAAGGTCACATGATTGCTCAGGTGCCTTTTTATCTGCCTTTCAAGGCATAGAGAGCTTTTAGATTCCTGTGCTTGTCAGTATTGGTTTCTTCCATTTTTTTGCCTGTTTTTGGATTGCTACTATATCCTCACATTTGAACCCTGTGCTGCAGCTTATTTAGAAGCCAGAGCCAGGGTTAACTTTTTTCAAAATACCACTACACCCAAAATTGTGCACAACTTTGACTACACAGCCCTTCATACAAATATTTTATGTTAAAGAGACATAACTTGTTCCATTACAATCTTGTGGAAGCATGGGTCAGTTAAGGCCAGTAAGCCCCACTCCCTACCATATATAATAAAATAATTTGATTCACTGTAGCATAGTGTAGGAATTGTTGTACTGTCTACAGGTGCTAGTGGGTTTTTTTGTTTTCTTTCCCTAGATTCCTGGTGACTGGCAACACGTTTGTTTCCCTGCATGTCCACGACAGCAACCAGAACTATATCAGTGGAACCTCACACTCTTTGAAATCTTGGTGGTAGTGCTGAGCAGAAAAGGTTCTCCAACCCAAATCCAAAGTATAATAATTTTGCTGCACACACCGGGTTTTGCTTGTAGTGAAGAAAGTGTTCTTTAATTCATAAATTCATAACAAGGAAGTTTTTCACAGATATATTGAGATACACGCCATGTAAAATAGTATATGAAGAAGTAGAATTGTAAATCAAAATAATGCAATGTTTCGGTCAATAGACCTTTGTCTGGCTAGATCCATAACCACTTAACAAAAGAGTCCCATGGCGTTGGTGGAAAAAGTAGGAGCGAAATGACATTTAATATAGGGAGAGAGGTTAGTTATGCGACCGGAAATTATGTCAGTAGAGTGGGCCAGGAAGTACATGTAGCAGTGTAGCCTGCTACTTTTTTCACTTCAAGCAAAACCAGGTGTGTCCATGACAGCAGACAATCTTCTCACGTACACGGGTAGGGAGATTTGATCCCCCTCCCCCGCAAAGCAAATCACTGCTATTGGTCAATTGATTCTGAACAGTCAATAGCAGCTTACCGGCACAGATCCAATACATAGCACCAATCACTACCGAGTATCAGGGAGTGTGTAGTGGCGCCACCCCCCAATCGATGCAACTGGTTGTTCTGTACAGACCGACGAATTTGCAGCAGTGCAGGGCAATGCAAACTAACGGTCACTACTCTGCTTGTGTCACTCCTATTGGGATTTTGAGCAGAGCAGTCACTCTGCTGCCTTGAACGTTTTATAGAGTGCGTTACCGCTGCAATTTCTGCCTGCCTACCTGCATCACCTCTGCCACCGTCCATCTTCCTCTGCCACCATCCATCTTTCTCTATCCATCCTACTCTGCCAACCTCAATCCTCCTCTGCCTTTTCCAATCTCCTCTCCTACCCTCCATCCCTTTGTTACCCTCCATGCATCCATCCCTTCCCTCTGTGCAGAGTCTTCCCCCCCACCCCAAACCTTGTTGGCTGCTTTTTTTTGTTTGTTTGTTTGTTTGTTTGTTTGTTTTTTAATGAACCCCTTACCATCAGCCTGTTTTTGGGGAAACTTTTTTTTTGTTCTTCTCCCCCTTTTTTTTATTCCTTATGCCCGTGCCCGCCACAGAGCGCTGGTCAGTGACAGATACATTACTGATCATATCTGTGCTCAGAAAAGGCCATAGACACTAGGGAAAAGAGCCTGCATGACAGAGGGAGGATTAGGGAACAAAGGGGTTAAGAAAAATAGGATTTAAAATATGGGAGGGGTCAGAGGTATTAATAATAATAGTCCTTTAATAGTCCCACAATGGGGAAATTCAGTGTGTTACAGCAGCAAAGATAAGCAGATACAAATACAAATACAACATGTACAGGAATGTTCCAAGGTAAGAGGCATTACTTTGATAGCCGACAGACAGATAGGAAGTAGCGGGGGGGGGGGATTTAACAGGCAGAGAGATATTTCAGTTCTCTGTGTGTATTGATCTCTGCTTAGGTCGGTGTTGGTTGTACAGCCTAACCGCGGTGGGGAGGAAAGACTTCCGATAGCGCTCCTTCTCACACCTAGGGTGGAGCAATCGGTCACTGACAGTACTGCCAGTGTTAGTGCAGGGGTCAGACAGAGGTCAGTTAGTTGGAGACAGCAGACAGAGTGGCCCATCCACCCTGTTTTTGGGTGTTAGTTTGTGGGTGTTAGCTGGGCTTGGTATGGGTGGAATGTGGTATGTGGATCCTGGTGTTGATTGAGAAGGCCTGGGAAGTCCCCTAGTTGGGCTATGGTCCCTTGTGGAGTCAGGTTTGAGGTATTTCGAGTTTAAAGATTTACCCGAGGTGGGATTTACGCATCTGGGTTAAATTTGTGCCTCTTGCTGATGCTCACGTAGTTTAATAATTGTTTGGAAGTACAGAGTAATTTATGATGTATAGCAGTTTACGGTAATTTATACACCACCCGTTTTTATGGTGGTATGTTATTTTTGTGTTTACTGTTATTTCATTTTATATGATGTATAATAAATTGGCCTGTATAGGCTAATTTTAAATCCAGCATGTTGTCTTGGTCTTTATTGGGTACTGATGTGGGGGAATGGGGTGGTAATGTTGTAATGGTATTTACTGAATATTTGCGAAGAGTCGAATTATATTCCTCCTCTACCTGGTGGTTTGTCCAACCTCTTATGTATTTTTTTTTTCATCCAAATGTTGTGTAAGGATATGGTGTATTTTTTTGTTGATGCTGTAAATGGGATTATGTAGTATAATACCATAGACAGTCTGTCTTGCAGTTATTTTTGTATTTCAGATATATATATAATTCTTCTTATCCATTATGACTAAGGCACCCCCCTTATCAGCTGGTTTGATAACCAGTGTCTTGCCCTGAGTAAGTAAAGTGAGTGCTTATCTATCCAAGCTGCTAAGATTCAAAGTGCATGAAAACTGTATGTTCTCAATTTGATGCCATAAGAGTTCAATGTCACGTTTAATGAGAGATATGGTAGTTTTCACGGGTGGAGAATTCTTAGGAGGGATGTACTCTTACGTTTAAGACCTAGACTAGACAAAGTAATTAGACTAGAATGTGTTTGTCAAATTTCAGTTCACCATATTAGGAACCTTATCTGCAAAGTGTACTTTCAATCTCAGAGATCTATATAATCTATATAGATCAATAGATCAAAGTTGGAACAGATCATATTTATAGGAGGGGCAAAAAGACTGTCCCTTTTGCAGGACTTAAATTTGAGAAGGACTTAATGTACGTGAGGAGATATTGACCACTAATGAGGATGAAAGCGTGTCCCTACCTAGGATCATGTGGACATCGTCATTGCTGGTTTGGTGTTGGCTCCTCCGCATTGGCCTCTTCCTTTGCCTCGCCCCCTTGTACCCCTAAAAAAGAAGAGGAAGAAGAGTGTCCCAGGGATATGATCTTTCGCTGTTGGAACATGATCTGGTTGATTCTGGTGAAGACGTTTAACGTTGGTTTTGTGTGGAGTAGTAATAACCGTCGTACCATTTATAAACATGTTCTGAGGGTAGTCCTCTAGATCTCTTTGAAACTTTTTCCTCTTCTGGGCCTCTACCTCTTTCTTGTAATTCTGAAGAGTGGTAGTGAGTTTGTCCTTGAAGGTAGTATATTCCGTGGCTGGACAAGAATTTGTTGTTGGTCTGCTGTTCTTTCACCGTAGAAATATTCTTCTGAAGTCAGCACCATTAACTCAAAGTAGCACTTATTAAGAATCTGCTCAAGTTGCTGACTATACACTTTATCTTCTTTGAAGATGGTTGGTACTGCGGTCATCCGTTTCTATAGATGAGTTTCTGACCAGTTTCAAAGGGAGGCTTAAATTCTGCCAATTCTTGGTACGGCATTAAAATGTACAAATTGTGCAAGAGCAACTCAGGGTATACTTACAAGTTGAGGGTTTATGAAGGAAGGGACACAAGAAGTGAACCCCCAAAATGCCCCCAAACCTAGTAGTTATTGGAAAAATAGTGTGGGATTTGCTGCTTGACCACAGTTATCACCTATATATGGATAACTTCTACACCAGCATCTCACTCTTTAGGTGGCTCAGTTCCAGAGGAACTGCAGCTTGTTGGACACTGTGCAGAAATCGGAGAGGCTTCCCTAGGACACAGATTGCGCAGCCCCTCAGAAAGGGAGACAGTAGGGCAGTCTGCAATGAGAATACGATGTTGGTCAAGTATAAGGATAAGAGGGATATCCTTGTACTGACCACAATTCAAGGCAACGACAGCATCCCTGTCCCTGTACGTGGTACTATTACCCTCGCCCCCAAGTTTGCAGGGTTGCACTTTTCTGGCATTTCAAGGGCTTAGCACATGCGACATTGTACCTGAAAACTATTACAACAAAGTCTGCCCTCCAAATATTTTTCTGTCCCTCCTCACAGTTCCACTGTGTGATCATAAAGCAGTTTATGTCTACATGTGGGGCATTTCTTTAGTCAGGAGAAATTGCTTAACAAATAATGCTCTTTCTCCTTTAACTCATTTAGGGCAAAAGTGACATTTTATTGCAAAAAAAGTAATTTTTCATTTTCACTTCTCAATGGTTAAAAAAAAAAGTCTGTGAAACACCTGTAGGGTCAAAGTGCTCACTATACCCATTGATAAATTCCTTGATGAGTATAGTTTACAATATGGTGTCATTTTTTTGGGGGGGGGGGTTCCACTGTTCTGGTACTTCAGGGGCTCTGCAAATACAACATGGTGCCTGAAACAAATTCCAGAAAAATCTGCCCTCCAAAATCCAAATAGCATTCCTTCTGTTCTGGACCCTACAGTTTGTCCATACATGAGTTTGCATCCACATATGGGATATTTCTGTAGTTGGGAGAAAATGCTTAAATTGTGGGGTGCATTTTCTCTTTTAATCCCTTGAGGAAATGCAAAAATTTTTGTTAAAGCAACACTTTATAGAAAAAAAAAATGTTCTCACTATACCTCTTGATACATTCTTTGAGTGGTCTAGTTTACAAAATGGGGTCAAATTTTGGGGGTTTCCAATGTTTTGGCATCTTGGGGGTTCTGCAAATGGGACATGGTGCCTGAAAACTATTCCAGCAAAATCTGTCCTCAAAAAGTAAATTAGCGCTCTTTCCGTTCCAAGCGCTGCCATGTGCCCGTACATCAGTGTATCAGCACATTCAGAGTATTGTTGTGTTCAGGAGAAATTTTGTAACAAAATGTGTGGTGCAATTTCTTCTTTAACCCTTTCTGAAAAGGAAACAATTGTGGCTAAATTGATATTTTATTGTAAAAAAAAAAGTAATTTTTCATTTTCAAGTATCAATGGTAAAAAACATCTGTGAAACACCTGTAGGGGCAAAGTGCTCATTGTACCCCTTGATAAATTCCAATGAGAGACCTTGGCTTATCACTCTGGCAGATCACTATGTGTTTAGGCTGAGATGTCAGAACTGTTCAATGTTGTGTGTTCTGGTGGCTGAGAAAACGAATGACGAACTACAATGACAGCACGAGGTACACGGAGGCAAAACTCTGCATGGACGGATCATTCTGATTGTAAGCTAGCCACATAGTGATCTATTCTGTATTGCAAGTGAATTTGGACATCACATGCCAATCCTAGGGCAGCAAACAGTGTTGACACAATCCATCAGAGGGACTCATGCCACTGCTCTCAAAATCTATTCTGGTGCACAGCAAAACAGTAAAGGAGGCTGTAATGGAAGTACATCTTCTTCAGGGATGAGTCTCACTTTGTCTGGGATACAATGCTATTTGGAAATTGGTGTGGAGACTGTGGGCAACACCATGAAGAGTCCTTCACGAATGAATGTCACAATGATCCTACTCCCAATATTATGTTGTGGAGTGGCTTAATGTACAATAGCCAGAAACCTCTAGTCTTCACACAGTCCTTGAGGGGGCAGCACTGGCAAGCGGGTCAGGTACAGAAAGTGAGTGCAAAGCTGTGCCTGCACATCTTTCTAGGTGCTCTCCCCACTTTTTTATGCACCTGTTAGATGTCCACATTGACTAGAGATATAGGTATACTGTACGATACTTACCTATCATATATCTGTACACATATGTAATTGTGGAAACATATATATCAAGTAGTCGGAATTAGCGGTAATTTAGTTCTGTATACTGAGTTTTTTATGTGGCTGTTAGATATCCATACTTACTATAAATATAGTAATATAGTATAGATAGTAATAGATAATAGATAATATAGATCCAATATTAATAACAGCAGAACAGATCTCCCAGTGGCCGCACATTTCTCCAGAGAAAACCACTCTATTGAAGATTTGCGGGTTGTGATTTTAATGGGACATTTTAAGACACAGGAGGAAAGGAAAGAATGGGAGTAGAAGTTTATGCAAAAATTTCAAACTCTGCGATTTGGACTTAATATTCATGCCAGCTTCATTTCACACTATGTATGAACTGTGAGGGTCACAAATCACCTCCTGATAGCAAACAGATAACAAATCCCTTTGTCACGCACCACAACTTTCCAGATAGTTTTTTTGACCTGTTGTAAATAACTTCTCTACTTAGATTGCACTTTGTTTTGGTTTTTTTAAGGACTCTAAAATCCTTTGAAGATCATGTGTATAGAGTATAAATAATCTGTGAATTTTCAGTTCTTGTATAACACCATGTCTGAAGACGAGAGCTAGACTCTTGAAAGCTTATTTATCAAAACTTATCAAATATACTCAGTTAGCCTCTAAAAGGTATCGCCTGATTTCTTCACTCTTCCACTACTTTCAATGGCTAACACGGTACAACATTATACTACTATCAACTTGAAAGATACCACAATGTACCGCAAAAGAATGGAACTGAAAAACCGGCTTAAGAAACTTGCACAACTCAACAGCGACATCTTCTTCTTAACAAAATGCAAAAAGGAGAGACTCATCCCAAAAGGCTTCAATTTACGTAACCCAACCCGGCACACCTACAACAGCCGATATGCAGAACAACTATGTATTCGGACATCTGAAAGGCTGCGGAACAATATGATAAAAATTTCCTATAACAACAAAAGAAGAACACAGGAGGAGATACAGGCCCTAAAATCATCATTGGATAATGACACAGAGGAAATGAAGGCCAAACTCCACACATACTACTGGAAACTTCAGGACATGCTTATTAACAACAAAAAGAAAAAGCTCCACAGACTGAGACAAAAAGGCCTCATTACTACAACCACAAGTACCTGCTCAGCTCAGCAAAGCTGTGTTGTGAATCTTTCCTCCTATGAGCCAAACAAACACAAAATGTCAGTTCTCTCCAAAGGTCTCTCATTCTGCCCCTCAGCACACACTGACTATATCAAACTCTGTAATGATATGGAGGAGTTTTTCAGAAAAATGAGATTGAGGGAATATTTTTATGACAAAGACCTTCCATACAGCAGCGACTCTGAGATGGAACAGCCCATAAGGAATCCTACCAAAAAATCTACCTGGACCCCATGCCCTGGAACTAATGCAGCACTGGATAAATATATTGACTGTTTCAGAAGCAAAGTAAAATCAGAAATCCTGGAGAAACAAAAGAAACAGGCGCATAACCTAACCCTGCAGGAACAGAAGGCTATTACTTCACTGAAAGAAAATCAGGATATAATAATAAAACCAGCTGACAAAGGGGGCGCAATAATCATAATGAACACCTCAGACTATATCCAGGAAGCAAACAGGCAACTGTCAAATCCCATCCATTACTCCAAACTTGGAAGTGATCCCACAAAGGTCTATATGAAAGAGCTAAAGAGTATGATCAAGTAGTTTCCAATCCAGATCCAGAATCAGGTAAAAGGACTTATCCCACAAGATCCCAGGCCGGGCTGCTTCTATATGCTCCCAAAGATACACAAAGAGGGCAATCCTGGGAGGCCTATCATTTCTGGCATTGGGACACTGACAGAAAACATCTCAGGTTGGGTGGAAAATCTCCTAAAACCCCTTGTCAGGGATACTCCAAGCTATATCCAGGACACTACTGACCTTCTTGACAAACTGAATGCCCTGGGCCCACTACCTGAGGGTACCATTTTGGCCACCATGGATGTGGAATCCCTGTATACCAACATTCCCCACAAAGATGGAGTTGCAGCATGTCGGGTACACCTGGCAAAACAAAACCTCCCAACAGAACCAGTAACGCAGCTCATACAATTCATCCTTAGCCACAACCATTTTACCTTTGGAGAGGATCTATATCTACAGCGAACGGGAACTTCAATGGGGACCAGATGTGCACCCCAGTATGCAAATCTCTTTATGGCAGAACTGAAAGGAGCATATTTATCAACATGCGCCACCAAACCTATGATTTACCTTCGTTATATCGATGATATCCTTGTCATCTGGACTGCAGGTGAGGAGGCCCTACTTCAATTCCATAATGACTTCAATGACTTTCACCCTACCATCAACCTTAAACTTAGCTATTCAGGGAGTGAAATTCACTTTCTGGATACCACAATATACATCAAAGACCACCGGCTACTCACATCAATATCACAAACCCACAGACAGAACGACCTACCTGAGAAACGACAGCTTCCACCCCAAGCACACAAGACAATCTATTATCTACAGCCAGGCTATACGATACAATCGTATTTGCTCCGACAAAGCAAGCACCTCCTGGATCTGAGGATGAAATTTCTCCGATTGGGATACAAACCAAAAGTGACGGACAACCAATTAAACAAAGCGGCAGCCATTAACAGAGACAGTCTGCTCACATAGAGAGACCCAGAAAGATGCCCGAGTGCCCCTAGTTGTCACCTACAACCCACAGCTGGAAATCCTACGAAGGATTGCCAAGGAGCTCCAACCGGTGCTACATAGGGACAACAGACTCGAGGACATATTTCCAGTCCCTCCTCTCCTTTAATTTCGACAACAACCAAACCTGAGGCGTATTATTGTCCGGAGTGCCCTGAAGGCCCCAACTGAAAATGGCACCTCACCTTGCCTACAAAAAAGGTGCATGACCTGCAAGCACATCCACGCCGCTGACAGTGTACCTGTCCCACAGTCACAACAGGTACACAGAATTAGGGGGACATTCTCCTGCAGGTCTTACAATGTGGTGTACCTCATAATGTGTGTGCAATGTCCCACCACAGGCCTCTATGTGGGGGAAACAGGGCAGAGACTTAGTCAGCGAATGAACTCACATAGATCCAATATTAATAACAGCAGAACAGATCTCCCAGTGGCCGCACATTTCTCCAGAGAAAACCACTCTATTGAAGATTTGCAGGTTGTGGTTTTAATGGGACAGTTTAAGACGCAGGAGAAAAGGAAAGAATGGGAGTACAAATTTATGCAAAAATTTCAAACTCTGCAATTTGGACTTAATATTCATGCCAGCTTCATGTCACACTATGTATGAACTGTGAGGGTCACAAATCACCTCCTGATAGCAAACAGATAACAGATCCCTCTGTCACGCACCACAACTTTCCAGATTGTTTTTTTGACCTGTTGTAAATAACTTCTCTACTTAGATTGCATTTTGTTTTGGTTTTTTTAAGGACTCTAATATCCTTTGAAGATCATGTGTATAGAGTATAAATAATCTGTGAATTTTCAGTTCTTGTATAACACCATGTCTGAAGAAGAGAGCTAGACTCTTGAAAGCTTACTTATCAAAACTTATCAAATATACTCAGTTAGCCTCTAAAAGGTATCGCCTGATTTCTTCACTCTTCCACTACTATAAATCGAGATATACTACTGTACATCATACTTACCCGTCATATGTTTGTACACATAAGTTATTGGTGGACAGACACATTTGTATTAAATAGTCTTTGGATGGCATCTGGCTTCTAGATATGGGTATGTTGATTGCTGTTGAAACTAAGTCAGTCTGAATACTTCAGTAGGAATCGGTGGGACTTAGTCCTTCCCCTTGAGCTCTTTATGCTCATATATGGTATTATACAAATGATCACAGTCGCCCTTCATTGATGCTGAAATAGACTAAGTCCGCTCAGATCCACAGTGGGAACCGCAGTTTCCCTGAGTGAGGTTCCTTTTCATATGTAGTGGTAACTAGTGACAACTTGGTGGTGGCGGTCTAAATATCTGTCATATGTTGTATAGAGGATTGGTCCTGTGATCATTAGTATGATTGGCTTTTTGTCAATGCACAACTTGATGGTGTGTGAGGAGGGGGGGGGGGGGGTTATCAAAATCTATGTATGACACCAGAGAGCCACACAGCTCTATTACTCCTGAAGATGCCACTAACATGTCGGGGGGGGGGGGGGGGGGGGGAGGGGGGATAAGTGACTCAGTGATTTAGATAGCATCTCACCCTAGGATAGAGCAGTACTGGGAGTATTGTTGACTACTTAGTTATACAGGTTGATAGTAATATCAAATTGTGCTTTGACACACTTTACATTTAAAGGGGTATTCCCATCTCAGGGATCCTATCTATACCACTAGCTTATGTGAATTGAAGAGTTTTCCAAAATATATTGCTTTAGCAATACTGCTTAGTTTTCCTGCTATGTGAAAATATTCCTCCCATTGTTTACACAGCGTTTCCATGGAGCCGGACCTATGTGTTAAGACAGGACAGATGACTGCTCTCACTGTTATCTACAGCTCTCTCTGCCATTCAGCTGATTGCAGTTTGCTGATAAAGCCTGTTCTGTTATCTCTCTATGTAAACACACAGATAACACTGAGTTTGTTCTCTAGAAGCATGTGCATATTATTTGATCTACATTTATATTAGATTTCTAGTAATCATAAGTATTGTGATACTTTATAGTGTCTTGTACAGCAAGCTGGGGGGGGGTGGCTTTGACTGTTTGATAAGGAATACAGGAAGTGAGAAGAAGAGACAGCAGGCAAAGCTGCTAAAACAGGGAGATGGGAAAACCCCTTCAAGTCAAATCCTGGAGGATTTTCATTTTAGATTAGAGACTTCAAACTGGACATAATAAGTTATATAATGAGTTATATTTTAATTACATAAGTGAGGTTTGGCATAGGTGGATAATGTAGGTTTAATTTTGTGGGAAAAATAGAGTTATTTTTATAAGGATACTCACCCCTTCCATCCATGTAAAGATGGAATTTAATTGTAATGGTTTCAAATTGTACAGTGCTGCGGAATATGTTGGCGCTATATAAATAAAATGTAGTATTATTATTATTACCTGTGTAGGCGACTGATTACTTGTGAGGGAACGATTAGGGTCTGTTCATATGGCGGAAAATGAAGAGAAATTGAGATGGATACTGCCTCAGATTCCTCTTTATTTTCTGGTCTTCTGGCTCCCCTCCTTTCACTAGCAGATTAGCCTCAAATAAATGGGGCTAATCAGAGGAGTGGCTTTCACTTCAGCTGATCAGCTACAGAATCCATGGGAAGATTGAGCAAAATGCCTTTTTCCTAGTGAAGGGAACATTCCAAACAGTAGAAGGAGGTGCTATTTTCATTTTTGCCTCAAACAGCACCTAAGCTAGAATAAGGCCTGCCTATAGTGTCTCCCACTGAGCACATCTGTGACGTCATTGGTCTATGATTGCAAAGGGAGCTGCAAACACCCAATCTTTATGATTTGGGTACCCAAGCACATTCAGTGTGGCGTAACAGCTCATACTTGTTACTGAATAAATTAAGATGTTTTGAGATATTTTGTTTCCATTTTATTATCATTTTCATATCATTAATAAAAAAAAACCTAACCATGCATTTGAAAATAACAAATGTCACATATTCAAACAATGTATATGTTACTATTAAAGTGCGAAATCAGTGAATGTGCTGCTCCGTTAAAGTGCGGAATCAGGAGTTTTCCGCACTTTACCTAGGTAATGTGCACATTCACAGCTTGCGGATCGTTAAAGTTCGGAAGTTTGTTTCTCTTGCTGTCCCTACTCCGTCCCCCCTCTTCTTCTCCCTCCACTGTTAAACAGTCTTCTTTCACCAGCAGCGTCTCGTCGTCGCCGGTTGTGTTTTTTTTGTGTCACAATCGCCGTCGGCTGCCCAGTGCGTAGCATAGCATAACTTGAATGGGTTTTGAAAGGAAAAGGGCGGGTGTACACCCTCTGCACCACGAAGCTGGATTTTTTTTTTTCGGACACGAAGGACTTTGTTTCCGACGAAAAAAAAAAAACGGCTTTTCGCAGCGCAGAGTTGAATGGGTTTTGATAGCAAACCATCTTCAACCTTTCCGTATACTGTCCCCAATCCTTTTTTTTTTTTTGCCGACATTACATTCGCTGTAAGCCTACAGCAACATTGCTGTTGTTCCGGCAAAACATGTCGTTATCTGAACTTTAACGAGTGCCTAGTAGGTAATGTGCACATTAGCTAGGTAATGTGCAGATTACCTAGGTAATGTCAGAAATGAAAGCAGTTTTCCACACTTTAACGGATCGCCCTAGTGAATCTGCAGATTACCTAGGTAATCTGCAGATTAACTGATTTCTGCACTTTAACAGTAACATATATACCATACATCATGGGAGGAAGAAGGGAAGTGACCCCATGCATATCACCAAAGGCTTTATCAGGGGGTATATGCTCAAAAGGTCTCAAATTTCATCTAAATATAGAAAAATATAAGCAAATATAGTAAAATAGAACATGATAATTATAATTACCCCAAGGGAGGGATTCCCATGAGAGACCACACTCCATTAACACAGTCTCAACAATGTGCATATGAAAACACCATATATTGCCCCCTTCCTGTATTCAGAGCTGCCCCACTTCCCATAATGTGATATAATTAATAATATGCATGTGCAAAATCACATAGCTGCCCCACTTCTTGTATTTAGCAATGCCCCACTTCCTGTGATGTAATACAAAGGATATTGGGCAAATGCAAAATCATAATGCCAGACACTGACCCATTTCCTATACTCAAAGTTGTCCCACTTCCTGTGGGTAATACAATAAATAATGTACAAGTGCAGGATCACCACACGAAATCCTTCCCCACTTACTTTACCACACTTTCTGGCAGTATCTGGCATTGTGATTTTGCCCTTGCACAATATAGTTACACCAGATAAAGTATAGCATACCTGAATACAAGAAGTAGTTTGTATGTTCTTCTCATGTTTCTGTGGGTTTCCTCTGGATACTCCAGTTTCCTCCCACATTCCAAAGACATACTGATAGGGAATGTAGATTGTGAGCCTTATATGGGACAGTGACCACAATGTCTGTAAAAGCGCTGTGGAATATGATGATGCTATACAAGTAAGCAAAATAAAGAAATACAGTAAGTGGATCAGCATCTGGCTAGTTGATTTTGCCCCCGCATATTAGTCATTAATGGGGTAAGGGGCTAATTTACTCCACTCACTCAATCTTGCACTCACCCTTCACTCAAGCTGCGAATTGAGCATAAATTACACCCCGACAAAGTCTACAAACCAAAGATCCATGCGGCCACCACCTACTGAGTTCTTGACCAATAGGTACTCAACACACACACTCATTGCTCCCAGCAGTCATATGGCCAAACATACTTTAACCCTTTCCCTGCCATCCACGTATTTATATGTTCTCCCAGGGTGGCACTTTTGTAGCAGAGGATGTATCTAATACGCCCTTACTGCTAAAGCCGATATATCAGGATCGGTTAGGGCTTTGAAGATGATCTTGGATTCATTTTAAAGAAGAGAATCTGAAGTCTGAAGTGTCCTAACGATGGATACCCAATCGTCGGTCCCCAAACCATCAGCAGGATGAGGGACTGAAAGTCAACCTAAAGCCTCCTCTTGAATGGAGTGCCTGTGTGTTTGCATGATCACCACTCCATTCACTTCTATGAACTGCAGGGACTGTTATCTCCTGCAGCGCTCACAGCCTCATAAAAGTGAACGAAGTACCAGTAATGCAAGAGCACTGGCGTTCTATTCACAACGAGGTTTTAGGAGGACTTTCAGTCTCCCATATTCCTGATGGAGGCTCCCAGTGATGGGACTCTTATCTCCTGACTTGTGGATAGAGGATAAGTGCCCATAATTTCACAACTCCTTTAACATGGCAGGTAGATTACGTTAGCGCCTGTGATGGTAACAACTGCTACCTCTGTAACTGATCTCCAATTTGGATAAGGACTACAATTCAACACAATATCATGATGTGTTAACAAAAGCTTTTAAAGGCTGCAAATCAAAACTCCCCATTGAATGGCACATAAATAGGAGAGTTGGCACATATATCTGGACACAAGCAGCAAGAAGGCAGGTAAGGAGGACATATTTGTATGACCATTAGGGCTGATATCATTCCTATATGACTACTAAGGCTAATATATGACCTATATGACCGCCAGGACTGATAATTGACCACTGCTGTTACTTCTGTAAGGACAGATATCATAGTTTGGTGGTTTATTACAATTATGGCAGTACCAAATTCACCAAATTTAAATTGCACTATAATATAATTTGATTTTGTATTGCTACTTCCCTATTGTCATAATATTTTTATTTATCTATCAATGTATATTTAAGTAATTTGGTTTGTTGCAGGATGAGTTGAAATTGTACTGCATCTATTTTGGCTTACATACAACTTTATTGGGGTAGAAGCAGGATCAGCAAGAAAACAGCAATTTTCATATGTCATTTTAATTTTTTATGTGTAGTCTTTAATTAAATGTTTTCCAATAATAAATCATTTTGCAAGGGGAAAAACATGTTATTCATTTTGTTTGTTTTTCTCCTTTTTGGTTTTTTTAAAATCTAAATTGTATTAATCTCTTCGTTTTAGTACCCTGTTCTGCACTGATGAAGGACAAGCACCCTGAAATAGTTGTCATAATTCATTAACTGAATTTAGTCATTTGTATGGCCTTAAGAAGACATTGTCCTGTTGGTGAAACATATTTCCAAATAAAGCTATATTCCACTCCATCACTCGATCTCCTTTATCATCTGACAGTGACTACAAGCCTCTCATTATTGTGGCCTCTCCTCAGCATCCTTTTATCGCGGTAAATCCTCACTTCTTGGATCAATCTGCTTTATACAGTGTTGAAATCAGTGGGGGGAATCATCAATCCCTCTGCCGTTTCCGGTGTAGAGGGATGCTATTGTGGTGAACATTTGGCACAAGGCCTTTTCTTGCACCAAACGGGCACCACAAGCCCTGATCCGTGCCTCACTTGACAAATTGTGCGAATGCAGGAGAAGGGTAGGTCTCGTCCCATCAAATTGATTATAACTAACTGGCGTAGTCCATTCTGGACTGATCTTGAATTATCTATAAAGAAGCAGCAGCCAGTTGACTGCTATACGATACGCCAGACTTAATAAATATGCCTCAATGTGCTTTAAAATAGTCATGTGACAGATGTTACAAAAAACGGCCTTTACACAGCATTTTTTCACTGTCGTGTGCATGTAGCCTAAAAGTGAATTTCCATTAACTCATCTACATGTATTTTAATGTTTGATGAAGTATTTGCTTTTCTAATACTTCAAGTAGATTTCTATTCCAATGTGGTTGCTCTTAGCCTTCAACTTTTATGCAGATTCCACCTTTTTTACCTTTCCCTTTCTCTAAACATAAAAAACAAGATTAATTCAGTTTTAGAGAGCTAGTTAACTATCTAGTATATTGTCTTTTTTATTTGTTAGGAAATGTGTCAAAATCTGCATAAAGCCTCAGATTCACTTTAATTTGCATTTCATTATGAACTCCCTGTTGCATTAGGCGGTTCATGAAATTGACTGGAAAAAGTGATGTGGATATTAGAAATAAAATGAAAGTGTCTTTCTTAAAAAAAAATAAGAAAAGTCCAATTTAATATAAGGAAATAAACTCATTTGAGACACAAAGTAGAGCAGATTTACAACATTTTCTGATTGGATCATGAAATCTGTTTTCTGTGAAAGTAATAAACATAGATTCAGTCTTAAACAGCAAGCACTGAAAGTTACACAAAAACAGGTAATTAATGGAAAATTGTCTTGGGGGTAATTAAGCTGACTTTAATAAAGGTCAGATAATTAAGCCACTTACTATACAGTATTTCAATAAGACAGGTAAAGAGACAGTAATAGTATTTGGTGTCTGTGTAGACACAGGTAGTCTCTTTTCTAAATGATTACAATGTTAGTCTATAAAGGAGCAGAGCGGACATAGCAGATGCGCAGACTGCACAGCTGTTGAAAGTGAGAGCTGGGTGAGACTAACACCTAAAAAGCAAGTTCCCATTGTCTGTTAGATTACATGTAACACATTGAGAATAAGGCATTTCTTAGCTCATTGTTACTGGCAGAATGTAAGCTCTTGCGAGCAGGGCCCTCACTCCTATTGTTTGATATGTTTATTTCTTTGTCACATTGTAATGTCTCATGTGTCCTCTGATTTGTAAAGTGCTACGGAATATGTTGGCGTTATATAAATAAAGTTATTATTATTATTGTTATAGAGACATACGAGTAAGAGAGGTGTTGTATATTGAGTTATTGAAGAAAGTCACAAAAGAGGTCATATTTACTAATTCTAGTATAGGTTAAAATACCATATAGTTGCTTGATGCACACAAGCCCCAAAGAAACATAAGGAGGGTTGCACAGGTGCAAAATACTGATGAAAATTGCTTATTAATTTAGTATTTTATTTGCACATATATGTTTTTTATAAGGTGCCAGTCATACGGTTATGTGTAAAGCATCATGCTAGCTAACAGCCTATTGATCACGCTTATACTATTAAATCAGGGTTGCCCAGAGCTGCCCCCCATCTCCTTAGTATACCCCACAAAGTACTGATACCCTGTTCTCCCCCAGCATCACAATGCCAGGCCTGTAAAATTATAAAAATAAGGTATTTGTTTATAAAGTGGCCAAAATACACAAGCTCACATCCTCATCTTTTCAGGTCCCACAGAATAGAATAAAAAGCAAATTATTGAATATTAAAAACAAATTCATAACATATCACTGAAAAATCCATTCTTACTGATACAAGGCAGGTTCAGTAGGTGTCTTGGAGAAACTAATTGAGACCAATATCATGTTCGGTACTGAGACTCTCTGCTCTCTTGGTAAGGAGTACTATGTTCTTCAGATTACAACAGTTGTGTAACTTTGGAAAGTAAACTTAATGTATGAAATATCTTTTTTATAATACTCACTATAATGGGTTTACGGAGAGCGAGAGGCACTGATATGACTGATCATTAATTAATGGACATGGCACAGCTAAAGCCAACTAATTGCTGCTAAGATAAATATCTGACATTTTGACTTGTTATTGGTCTTTGACAGGCCATCTTCAGGAAGAATGGAAAGACATTGGGAGAAATTTCTTAAAGACTAGTGTTCTGTAGGCCAGTTTTAATGAAGTGCCTTAATGATGCTAACTGAACCTGAATTACTAATAGTATTAATAATACTCCTGTGTGACAGAATGTAAATCTACACCAATCTGGAAATGGCATACTTTTCCGATATAACGCATTCCAGTTTTACTGGATTTGTTATTCCAAGGCGTCCCAGCATGGCCCACCTTGTTTTACACCCTGCTCCTCCCCTTTTCATAAAAAAGGAGCAGAAATAGAAAAGTGAAACATCTTTGGCGCAAAAAAGGCCCATGTGCCAAAGATGCACCAACTATTCCCATCTACAACAGTTTTCTAGCATAGAGGGAATAGTAAATCCCCTCAACTGATCTGATAACTGGGCAGGAAATGAAGGAAACTGAACCAAGGCATAATTCACCACCTCCAGAGGGTCTCCTCCCAAGGTGGTCATCAAAAGAAGATCCTGCTGTTTCCTCTTCCTGACTCATATCATAGCTACTGGAATCCATTCATTTCTTAAACAAGAGCTGCTAATTAAAAATTAAAACTTTCTTTGCTATTAAGAGCTTCTACAATTTCTAAAGAGTGACAACATATGAAGCTGAGGGACCCCCAAATATTGATAAACAGCTTATCACAGTATATAGTTTACATCATACATTTAGAGTGTTTACATATATATAAGTAGATTGGGAGAAAGTGTGTGGTGGCTGTGTATGTCAGAATAGTCAACCAGAGTTTAGAATTTATTGTATTAGTTTGATCACACCATTAATGGGTTATTCTTGAAAGAGCAAGTTACCCAATATCCAAATGATACAAGATAAAGTGGTTATCATGGGGGTCCAACCACTGTGACTTCCTCCAAGCACGAGAACTAGGATGCTTTTGAACGGAATGGCAGTATGGACAGCTTGCGTACAGTGGGTACGGAAAGTATTCAGACCTCTTTAAATTTTTCACTCTTTGTTTCATTGCAGCCATTTGCTAAAAGCAAAAAAGTTCATTTTATTTCTCATTAATGTACACTCAGTGCCCCATCTTGACAGAAAAAAAAGTAATGTAGATATTTTTGCAAATTTATTAAAAAAGAAAAATTGAAATATCACATGGTCATAAGTATTCATGCCCTTTGCTCAGTATTGAGTAGAAGCACCCTTTTGAGCTAGTAAAGCCATGAGTCTTCTTAGGAATGATGCAACAAGTTTTTCACATCTGGATTTGGGGATCCTCTGCCATTCTTCTTTGCAGATCCTCTCCAGTTCCGTCAGGTTGGATGGTGAACATTGGTGAACAGCCATTTTCAGGTCTCTCCAGAGATGCTCAATTGGGTTGAGGTCAGGGCTCTGGTTGGGCCAGTCAAGAATGGTCACAGAGTTGTTCCAAAGCCACTCCTTTGTTATTTTAGCTGTGTGCTTTGGGTCATTGTCTAGTTGGAAGGTGAACCTTCGGCTCAGTCTGAGGTCCAGAGCACTCTGGAAGAGGTTTTCTTCCAGGATATCTATGTACTTGGCCACATTCATCTTTCCTTCAATTGCAACCAGTCGTCCTGTCCCTGAAGCTGAAAAACACCCCCATAGTATGATGCTGCCACCACCATGTTTCACTGTTGGCATTGTATTGGGTAGGTGATGAGCAGTGCCTGGTTTTCTCCACACATACCGCTTAGAATTAACTCCAAAAAGTTCAATCTTCGTCTCATCAGACCAGAGAATCTTATTTCTCATAGTCTGGGAGTCCTTCATGTGTTTTTTGGCAAACTCCATGCGGACTTTCATATGTTTTGCACTGAGGAGAGGCTTTCTTCGGGCCACTCTGCCATAAAGCCCTTACTGGTGGAGGCCTGCAGCGATAGTTGACTTTGTGGAACTTTCTCCCATCTCCCTGCTGCATCTCTGAAGCTCAGCCACAGTGATCTTTGGTTTCTTCTTTACCTCTCTCACCAAGGCTCCTCTCCCACGATTGCTCAGTTTGCCTGGATGGCCAGGTCTAGGAAGAGTTCTGTTCGTCCCAAACTTCTTCCATTTAAGGATTATGGAGGCCACTGTGCTCTTATGAACCTTGAGTGCTGCAGAAATTGTCTTGTAACCTTGGCCAGATCTGTTGTAATGTCTCTGCTGTTTCGGGTCTCGGCGCCGCCCTCCGCTCGCACGCTGTGGCGAAGGAGGCGTGTTCGGTTTGGTTCTTTGTGTAGGTTTCTTGCTGCTCAGTCTGAACATGGTCCTAGTCAGTGTAATGGATTTCCGGCCCCACCCTTGTTCTGAACATTTCTCTCTGGACGGTGTAGAGTTAATCTCTTCCTGGCCTGTGTGATTGACAGCCTGTGTACCTATCAGATCTGGGGCTGGGCCCAGACTTTCTTTATACAGGATGTCACTTCTCTGCAAGTCGACGGTTATTGCACTTGTGTTTGCCTGCTCTCTTTATTATATTCCTTGCTACCTTGTTACTTGATTTTCTGACCCTTTGGCTTGCCTTTTGACTATTCCCTTTGATTTTGACTTTGTACTGCATTGCTCGTTTCTTACTGACCCCTTGGCTTGCTCACTTTGCTTCTGTGTTGTTTTGTCTTGTCCTGTTCTCTGTGGCACTTACCCAGTATAGGGCTTGTCTTCGAGTTGTCCTTTTACCGTTTAGGGTAACTGAGGCAATAGGAAGGGACAGTGGCTGGGGTGAGATTAGGGCTCACTTGTCTCTGTCCTTCCTCCCAGACCGCTGCAGTAGTGTCATGGTATTGCTACGGTTGGCAAGACCCTTACATCTGTGCCTTGCCACAATTCTGTCTCTGAGCTCCTTGGGCAGTTCCTTTGACCTCATGATTCTCATTTGCTCTGACATGCACTGTGAGCTGTGAGGTCTTATATAGACAGGTGTGTGCCTTTCCTAATCAAGTCCAATCAGTTTAATTAAACACAGCTGGACTCCAATGAAGGAGTAGAACCATCTCAAGAAGAATCAGAAGGAAATGGATAGCATGTGAGTTAAATATGAGTGTCACAGCAAAGTCTGAATACTTATTGCAGCATCCCAGAGGCTGCTGCTTCCATGTGTTTGTTACTGTGCCTCTGGGCTATGTTTGTATGTGTTGTCTTTTGTGTTAAATGTCACTGTTTGCAGCTTTCCCTGTTATTTTCCCCTGCAGGGTTTAAGTCTAGCCTTGGTTAGCCCTGGCCCATCACAGGCCACTGGGCAGGGTTGTGGGAGACTCCATCTCCATGGTAACCCTTGGTCTGAGTGCAATCAGTCTAGTGTGAGCAGTGGAAGAGTAAGGGTGTGCAGAGGTTTCTTGCCCCCACAAGCTGCATTGAGGCCAACGGCTAGTCATCACAGACTTCAGGAGGATTTCTTCGGGCCTAGTCTTCAGGCAACCAGTACCTTGTCAGACCTCCTAGAACCAAGGCTGGGGGTAGGAGTACTGTAGGACTACTACCCCCATCTGGAAGCTGCTGTTGACCTACTGTTCCAGTTGTCTTAATAAACGGCTGTTCGGTTTACCTGCATCGCTGAATCCAGAGTCGTGCCTGCTTTACCATCAAGGCTCTTCCGACCAAGACCACACCGGCTCAGGTAGGAGAGGTTGCCTCTTCAACTGGAAGTGCCCCGGGGGAAAGAACTACTACCACCACAATAGGTAGTGCTGCAGGACCCCCCTCGACTTTGTCCGGCCTAGGAGTGGGACTAGACCGGTTTGGGAGCGTGCTCGGACTGCTAGGTGGCACATCATCCTCCACTACTACTCCCATCCATGACCATGTGATATTTTAGTTTTTCTTTTTTAATAAATTTGCAAAAATATCTACATTTCTGTTTTTTTTCTGTCAAGATGGGGTGCTGAGTGTACATTAATGAGAAATAAAATGAACTTTTTTGCTTTTAGCAAATGGCTGCAATGAAACAAAGAGTGAAAAATTTAAAGGGGTCTGAATACTTTCCGTACCCACTGTAGCTCTATTCATTTCCATGGGATCACTGGAGATAGCTGAAACACAACACCTGGCTATCTCTGGTGGTCCCTTTGAAATGAATGAGATATTGTTCGGTGTCCTTCCTCCCACTCCATTCATATAACCATCATTTACTATTCTTTAAGTAGCCATGTTCTGTTTCAAGGGGATTGAAGTGTATGCTACATTTGTGTTAATAATATAATACCTGAACTTTGTTTAGTTATCTCAAGCTGTTTTAACTAAAATAGGTTTTCCCAATTACATAAGCATATTTAATGGGAAGTTGTCTCCATAAAAATGCAATCCTATCTGCAGGCAGCATGTTGTAGAGAAGGATATGCTGAGCAGATTTATAGTTTTGTGGGAAAAGATTCAATATATCTAGTAACTTATTTTCTGCAGCTCTTGTTCTTTTTATTAAGTGCCCAGTGAGTGTTCCCCTGTATGAATGTAAATACTTAAATTGTGGTCAATTACTTATAGGACCACCCACTAGACTTCTAGGTATAGAAAGAGCAGAGAGTTCAGTAAATAACTGACATATTATACAAAATTTATACATAAATGTGTTCCACTTGTAAATTTAGAAACCTCACCCAAAGCATGCATTTTTCCCATTGCAGTTTTGTTGCAATTGTAACTGCAGCACGTGAGTGCACCCTCAAAGTGACACGTATCCACCCAACACATACATAAATTCACCTTTTACCATCGCCAAGCTCCCTTAGTGTCCCAACACGTAGTATACGCGCCACCAGGCACCTAATACTGCTCCTCTAGTGGTCCCCATTCAAGTAATATTTTCCCTTAGTGGACTCCAGGCATCTAATACTGTCCCCAGTGTTCCCTGGGCATCTAATACTGTCCCCCAGTGGCTCCAGGCATCTAATAATGTCCCCCAGTGGCCCCCAGGCAAGTAATGTCTCCCAGTGGCCACTAAGCAAATAATAATGTTCCCCAGTGGTCCCCAGGCAAGTAATAATGTCCCCAGGGGCAGCCAGACAACTAATACTGTCCTCTAGTAGCCTCCAGGCAACTAATACTGTCCCCTAGTGGCCCCCAGACAAGTAATACTGCCCCCTCCAGTGGCCCCCAAACAAGTAAGGATACCGATGTAGTTAAAAGGGGTTGTGTGGCCATTTACCCATGGGAACCCTGGTTGGGAATCACTGAACTAAGTTCTGACAGCCTTCAGTCTTCATAGGTTGCCAATGTATATGACCATGAATGCAGAAACTTTATAAGCGGTGGCACGCAGAAACCTAGCCATGATTTCCTTATTGTGGCTGGGTTACCTTCTCATGCAGAAGCATAAAAGCAGACAGGGAGAGTGCATGAAGGAAAAGATAACCTAGACATAACGAGAAAATTATGTCTGGGTTTCTGACACACCACTTTGCCATGTACTGATCAATAAAATGTCAGTTGGGTGTTCAAACTTTTCAATAATGTAGTGGCTGCAAGCAGATGTCTTTCCTTGTTGCTTACCATATGACCATTCCTCTATTAGTCTTTTTGAGCCCCACGAGATGTTATATAGTGTAAGTGATCATGTGGCCATCTATATATCTGAAATTGTGTTAAATGTTTTAACCTAATAGAAACTGTTTTGAAATAATTTATCATTCACACTTTGCATTAAGCACTGTGGTCAATGATGCTGCTGTGCAATACTCAATGTGAGGAGGTTACCGTAAAGGGAAAAGACTATACAGTTTTGTTCGTATTTGATAATGGTGTTTTATATTCTCATCTTCTGGTATTTCCTGAACACACTAAGGTAAAATCATATATTGAACAGTGTGAGAAGTATGTGTGTGCCCCCTATTTAAAGGAAATTGAGTCGGGTATTTCATTTTAGTTTTATTAGTTAAATTTAACCTTACAACAGACAATAAATAGTGGGAATGATATGCGAACCTGTCTAAAAGAAAAAACTGTCTTTGTTGCCATCACAACTTATCACAGCACAGCTTTTATTTCTTATATGTGATGTTAAAAAATGAAAACTGAAGCCTCGAGATGTCATTTGCAGGATCCATTATTATGCTATCAAAGAGGAGATTATGCAAAAAACCAGAGAGCAGAGAGAGATAGATTTTGACGGAGCTAAGTTCACACTGTTCCCTGATCTGTTGCACCTTACCCTCAGAAAAAGAGCTCCCTTGAAACCCCTCCTCACTGTTCTCCAACATTGTGGAATACCATACCGCTAGGGCTTCAGTTTCTCCCTTCAGGTTCACTCTGGAAACAGCCTTACTGTTCTCTCGGCTGCTGAGGATCTTTCCACATTCCTTCAAGCATTGGACCTTCCTCCACTACAACTGCCCGACTAGGATGCCATCTTTAGTGGTTCTGTCAACGCAGATCACCGTCCTCCACTTGGCGAGACTAATGACAACACATGTCCAAGCTCTTCTCAACCGCAACGACTCAGTCGTCACCAATGGAATACTCCATGGCATACCAGAGTTACCTGAACTATTCGGGATCACTAGATGACAGGTTCTCTAATTTTACTGCATACTTAATATTACCGTAACACTTCTATTGTATAATTTTGTTTATTGATTCAGTTTTATGGCAAGTCTGCTGCAGCCTTTACTTCTAAATATTTTACTGCCTTATTGTTATCTGCTTTTTTGGTGCATCTTCCATGACCCCAATCAGGACCGTTTTAACACATTTTTGGGCCCATGACCACCTGCTATTATATCTTAAAGCTGTCAAAAACTGTGATTTTATATGGTGACATTCAATGCGTGTAAATGTGTTATCTGACTGATGATACTTTTCCGCCGTTCAGAAATGTTTTATATATGTTTATCGCCTGTAATAATCGTTATTGCTATTATTTTAGCTTGTAATGGATATTGCTAGGGAGGCAGTAGGCATATTTTTCTTGATAATGATCAGGTATGGACAGGACATGGACAGTGAAAAAATGTAAACTTTATTGACTTTGTGTATTATTTGTGTAAGTGTTTGGTACAACTCTTTTGACGCTGCGATCTGGATGATGGTAAATGTCTGGGTCACAGCGCCAATAAACTTTCCGGTTATGTTATGTATTACATTATCCCTCTATGTGACAATCAGAGAGAAAAGTATAGTATGCTCGCTGATTGATAGGAGAGGGAATAACATGGACATAAGTCCATTCTAAGCCCAGCTTCTCCCCCTGGGGTCACTTATTATATATATATATATATCTATATCTATATATATAGATATAGATATAGATATACAGTACAGACCAAAAGTTTGGACACACCTTCTCATTCCAAGACTTTTCTGTATTTTCATGACTATAAAAATTGTAGATTCACACTGAAGGCATCAAAACTATGAATTAACACATGTGGAATTATATACTTAACAAAAAAGTGTGAAACAACTGAAAATATGTCTTATATTCTAGGTTCTTCAAAGTAGCCACGTTTTGCTTTGATTACTGCTTTGCACACTCTTGGCATTCTCTTGATGAGCTTCAAGAGGTAGTCACCTGAAATGGTTTTCACTTCTCAGGTGTGCCCTGTCAGGTTTAATAAGTGGGATTTCTTGCCTTATAAATGGGGTTGGGACCATCAGTTGTGGTGTTCAGAAGTCAGGTGGAAACACAGCTGATAGTCCTACTGAATGGAGTGTTATAATTTGTATTATGGCAAGAAAAAAAAGCAGCTAAGTAAAGAAAAACGAGTGGCCATCATTACTTTAAGAAATGAAGGTCAGTCAGTCCGAAAAATTGGGAAAACTTTGAAAGTGTCCCCAAGTGCAGTGGCCAAAACCATCAAGCGCTACAAAGAAACTGGCTCACATGAGGACCGCCCCAGGAAAGGAAGACCAAGAGTCACCTCTGCTGTGGAGGATAAGTTCATCCGAGTCACCAGCCTCAGAAATTGCAGGTTAACAGCAGCTCAGATTAGAGACCAGGTCAATGCCACACAGAGTTCTAGAAGCAGCCACATCTCTACAACAACTGTTAAGAGGAGACTGTGTGCAGCAGGCCTTCATGGTAAAATAGCTGATAGGAAACCACTGCTAAGGACAGGCAACAAGCAGAAGAGACTTGTTTGGGCTAAAGAACACAAGGAATGGATATTAGACCTGTGGAAATCTGTGCTTTGGTCTGATGAGTCCAAATTTGAGATCTTTGGTTCCAACCACCGTGTCTTTGTGCGACGCAGAAAAGGTGAACAAATGGACTCTACATGCCTGGTTCCCACCGTGAAGCATGGAGGAGGAGGTGTGATGGTGTGGGGGTGCTTTGCTGGTGACACTGTTGGGGATTTATTCAAAATTGAAGGAATACTGAACCAGCATGGTTACCACAGCATCTTGCAGCGGCATGCTATTCCATCCGGTTTGCGTTTAGTTGGACCATCATTTATTTTTCAACAGGACAATGACCCCAAACACACCTCCAGACTGTGTAAGGGCTATCTGACCAAGAAGGAGAGTGATGGGGTGCTACGCCAGATAACCTGGCCTCCACAGTCACCAGACCTGAACCCAATCGAGATGGTTTGGGGTGAGGTGGACCGCAGAGTGAAGGAAAAGGGCCAACAAGTGCTAAGCATCTCTGGGATTTCCTTCAAGACTGTTGGAAGACCATTTCAAGTGACTACCTCTTGAAGCTCATCAAGAGAATGCGAAGAGTGTGCAAAGCAGTAATCAAAGCAAAAGGTGGCTACTTTGAAGAACCTAGAATATAAGACATATTTTCAGTTGTTTCACATTTTTTTGTTAAGTATATAATTCCACATGTGTTAATTCATAGCTTTGATACCTTCAGTGTGAATCTACAATTTTTATAGTCATGAAAATACAGAAAAGTCTTGGAATGAGAAGGTGTGTCGAAACTTTTGGTCTGTACTGTATATATATATATATATATATATATATATATATATATAATATTATATTGGAAATTACTAAAACATGGTAATGCACTGTATTAAATGACTGGGACAAAACATAGTAATCCCATAACTGCTACAACCCATATAGTAAAATTAACACTATTTATAATGATTGCTAAATGGCATAAATAAAAATGGTGCAATAATTTATTTTATTTAAACAGTAACAATCTAGGTCTGATATTATTATATGGGGTCTGAATATAATTACCTGTGCCCTTTAATAAAGGCCATGCCCCTTGAAAAAGCCACTCCCGCTTTTGCCTCAATTTGACATTCAAGAATCACCTTGTGAAAGGCTCTCTCAGGCCGACATCTCTGGTAAAATATAGTAATGATGACAAGTGAGCTACATAGAAATGTCATTTTTATGACTTCCCTATTGGATAGTATGAAAACTGTAATATTTAAAGAAACGTTATGTATCACATTAAAAAAAAATCTGATTATTTAAAAAGGATAACGTATCATTTTCTGACAATACATTATTTTTAACACCATTTTGCATAGGTTTCAAATCCTTTTAATTTCACAGTACCTGTCACTTTATCTATTAACTTTTCAGTTTAATGATTCTAATGGGAAGCTTAGGACAAAACATATGGTGTAAATATGGGTGCGTGTATGGATAAGTGTACAAAATGACTATGGAGTCACAACACCAATACAGGGATGTGGAATACAAGAATTAGTGATGTGTCATTTACAAACAACTGCAGTCAGCTTGTGTTGCAGAGTCAATAACTCAGTTAACCCCACCCCCTACATAGCTAACCCCACCCCTCTACACTGCTAATCCTGTCTCTAAACAGGAAACCCTGCCCCCTTTTAACCTGATGGTATGGAATGATCTGACTGATTATTGCAATAACAGCATCCGGTCCAGCTAATGAAATGTTATAGCAGCCACGAGGAATAATTGTCTATCGAGCACCAATTCATAAAGAGCTGTTTTTAGCAGCCTGTCATCAGTCATGTGAGACTTACAAAAGTGTAATGACTATGTAGAGGCAGAATACAATCTTCATGTGATACACCCAATGCCATCAGTATACTTTATATTCTTTTGCGATTAATGGTTTTGTTGCTTTTGCTTTGTTACTTTAAATCGCTAATAACTTAGCACAGAATCAGTTATCAGGCATTTCAGTAGCATGTCAAGAGGAATATAGTACAGGAGCTTCAATTTATTATTACAAACTTTGTACATGTAAGAAAGTCTAAGTCTCACATTAAATGAGGTGTAATAGAGCATGTTCTACCATTTGGTAATAGTGAAATATTTTGTTCGTTTAATTATTTCCAGAAACCTTTCACTTCCTAGCAGGGTTATCATTCCCCTCTTCTTCCTCAAGTTACAGAACAAGCCATCAATCTCAGTAATTGGACTTAACCATCAGTTACTTAGGTTTTTAATAACATTTTAGTGTAAAACCTCTTTAACACTGTGCATATTCTAAGGAGAACTACTGTACTATTCAATATGTAGCAGTTTTTTAAGAAGACATGAAAAATGTGAGACGTCTGAGAAGCTAGATTTTTTTTTTACTGTCTCTGTTCACACTCCCTCATTGTTTCTGCCCAGTTTCCTTTCTAGGTTTACAGTATGTTCTATAGAAAGAACAATGAATTATTCAGCCCATCAAAAACCTTATCGACCTAATTTCAAGTCAATAGGGTCCATCAAGATTTGTTAGTATATGTTTGAGTGTGGACCCACCATAATTGTCATGGCTCTGTTATAAAGTACTATGCATGCAAGTCACGGGCATAGTTATTATAGGGTGTATGGAGGCAATATTTGCTCTCATACACTTTGCTTCATAAAAATACACAAGTATTATAAGTAACAATGCTATACACAAAACTACAAAGTGACAAGCACACAATACAAATATCTGCACCCCAAAGCTAATATATGCACAGACAAATAAACAATATGAGAGTGGATGACAATAAAAAGGCCAACAAACACCCGCATAATTGAGCCAACACACGTGAATACACCTGAACTCTGCAAGGGACCACTTCTCCACAGAATCACGGAAGTATTATTGAGCACTAGAAACGTAAAAACCCAACAGCAAGGTACAGTGCCTTGCGAAAGTATTCGGCCCCCTTGAATTTTTCAACCTTTTGCCACATTTCAGGCTTCAAACATAAGGATATAAAATTTTAATTTTTTGGTGAAGAATCAACAAGTGGGACACAATCGTGAAGTGGAACGAAATTTATTGGATATTTTAAACTTTTGTAAAAAATAAAAAACTGAAAAGTGTGGCGTGCCAAATTATTCGGCCCCCTTTAGTTAATACTTTCTAGTGCCATCTTTTGCTTCGATTACAGCTGCAAGTCCCTTGGGATATGTCTCTATCAGTTTTGCACATTGAGAGACTGAAATTCTTGCCCATTCTTCCTTGGAAAACAGCTGGAGCTCAGTGAGGTTGGATGGAGAGCGTTTGTGAACAGCAGTTTTCAGCTCTTTCCACAGATTCTCGATTGGATTCAGGTCTGGACTTTGACTTGGCCATTTATAACACCTGGATACGTTTATTTGTCAACCATTCCATTGTAGATTTTGCTTTATGTTTGGGATCATTGTCTTGTTGGAAGATAAATCTCCGTCCCAGTCTCAGGTCTTTTGCAGACTCCAACAGGTTTTCTTCCAGAATGGTCCTGTATTTGGCTCCATCCATCTTCCCATCAATTTTAACCATCTTCCCTGTCCCTGCTGAAGAAAAGCAGGCCCAAACCATGATGCTGCCACCACCATGTTTGACAGTGGGGATGGTGTGTTCAGGGTGATGAGCTGTGTTGCTTTTACGCCAAACATATCGTTTTGCATTGTGGCCAAAAAGTTGGATTTTGGTTTCATCTGACCAGAGCACCTTCTTCCACATGTTTGGTGTGTCTCCCAGGTGGCTTGTGTCAAACTTTAAACGAGACTTTTTATGGATATCTTTGAGAAATGGCTTTCTTCTTGCCACTCTTCCATAAAGGCCAGATTTGTGTAGTGTACGACTGATTGTTGTCCTATGGACAGACTCTCCCACCTCAGCTGTAGATCTCTGCAGTTCATCCAGAGTGATCATGGGCCTCTTGGCTGCATCTCTGATCAGTCTTCTCCTTGTTTAAGGTGAAAGTTTAGAGGGACGGCCGGGTCTTGGTAGATTTGCAGTGGTTTGATACTCCTTCCATTTCAATATGATCGCTTGCACAGTGCTCCTTGGGATGTTTAACCCTCGTCAGGCTGCATAATTTTACAACATTACAGGCTGCATAGGAATAGGTACAATTGTACCTACTCAGCCGGACGAGGGTTAAAGTTTGGGAAATTTTTTTATATCCAAATCCGGCTTTAAACTTCTCCACAACAGTATCACGGACCTGCCTGGTATGTTCCTTGGTCTTCATGATGCTCTCTGCTCTTTAAACAAAACCCTGAGACTATCACAGAGCAGGTGCATTTATACGGAGACTTGATTACACACAGGTGGATTATATTTATCATCATCAGTCATTTAGGACAACATTGGATCATTCAGAGATCCTCACTGAAGTTCTGGAGTGAGTTTGCTGCACTGAAAGTAAAGGAGCCGAATAATATTGCACGCCCCACTTTTCAGTTTTTTATTTTTTACAAAAGTTTAAAATAACCAATAGATTTCGTTCAACTTCACAATTGTGTCCCACTTGTTGTTGATTCTTCACCAAAAATTTAAAATTTTATATCCTTATGTTTGAAGCCTGAAATGTGACAAAAGGTTGAAAAGTTCAAGGGGGCTGAATACTTTCGCAAGGCACTGTATATCCAGTTCTTCCTTATCTGTGGATTTCTACTACAGTCAAGAGGGATTCGTGCAACCAGCATTAGGCTCCATTCACATCACATTTTTTACATCCATTTAGCAGATCTGTGGCTTTCTATTACAGTGCAGTTAAAGAGGGATTTGTGCAACCAGTGTTAGGATCCATTCAGATTAAGTTTTTTTACATCAGTTTAGCAGATGCAAAAAACGGACACAAACGCCATCTGTTTACATAGATAGCAATGTTAAAAAAAAAATTTTTAGACGGACACAAAAGTATGGTATACTACGATTTTCTCCTTCAAAAAAATAAAATGGACAGAAATGGATCATTTTTCAAACATTGATGTTTATGTAAATGGATGACCTTCGGTTTGCATCTGTTTTCGTTCATTTTTTATATCTGATTTTTGCATCCGTTAAACAGATATTCTAATGTAGTAAATTTGAACTGAATGGAGTCTCAGACATTCAGGTTGTAATCTTCCACTGTTCTGCTTCACAGAGAGGCACTAGAGCCGGCTGCATACCGCTCATAATGCAAGTTCAGATAGGCCCTCCTCAATTCAAGATGTCCCTAAGCAACAGAGAGTACATGGAAATAAAGTTCCTACTCCTACGCATTTCGGAATTTCCAACTTCCTTCATCAGAGATTGGAGGTTGCTTTGGAACCTTATATGGACTCTAATAGCTATTTGGCGATAATGGCTATTTTTATAGTTATCCACTTACTGTATATGTTTGTTTTTCATCTGTGCTTATATAAGCTTTGGAGCACAGATATTTGTACTGTGAGCAGGACCTTTTGATCTGTGGTTTGGTACATAACATTGCTGTGCATAAGTTTTTCTGGAGAAGTGGCATCTTGGAACCTGCAGCCTTATAGCAAGGAAAGTTGTTATATTCTCATAGTATAATCTTTATTTTTTTAAGTAGCATATGGTGAATGGGGTACTTTAATGACACCTGGGCCTGGGAGCTTCAAGTTACACCTATGGTTTAAGTCCAGTGCTGTTTAAAGGGATTTTCTGGGGTATAATACTGGTTCTTAATACTATTCTTAAGATCTGGTGGTCTGACTCCAAGCATCCCTACCAATCAACTGACTGAAGAAGCACTCCAGCAAGAATTGTGTTCCCTTCATTATTTACCAGGTATACAGTAATACATTGGGTAGTGTCTGTGCATGGTATTACAGATTGTGTGCCTCATCGCCAACATTATTGACAAAGTTTTATCCACACATTGAGGCAGATTTATTAATGAACATGTGCCAAATTCTGGCAAACTTGTGTCAAAAACTGGGGTACATGTCTTACACCACATTATTGATTGCTTTAGATGCTTTTTGCACTACATTCAGCAAGGATGTTTTCCTTCATGGAAAGGCAGCGTGGATTAATCTTGCTTAAATGCATCATTATATATTCTTTTTTTGGTAAACTAAGCTGAGAAATAGGTGTTATGAAGTTATTAGGTTTTTATTTAGATATAGACTAGGCAGTCTAGATAGGTGCCCAATTTATCAATCAGCCATTGTAATAAATCTGGAGCATTTTAAAACTGTTTAAGGCTGGGGCACCACGTTGCGAAAATGCCACGATTTTGGCTACGATTTTTGCAGCAGTGTTTTGCAGTACCTGCAAGGTGGATGGGATTCTGGCTAAACCCATCCACACATTGCAGGTAAATATCCGCAGGGGAAATGCTGCGATTTCAAAAATCATTGTCTTTTTGTAAATCGCAGCATATATATTATACCTATGGGAACGCTGGCATTTTTCGTATAGGTATAATAGGCAGAGAAAGCCCACAGAGCAAAACTTTGTGGACTTCCTGTGAAAAGCGCTGCAGAAAAAACTGTGATGCGTTTCCGCCTCAGTCTTTTCCACAGTACTTTTTGGCTGCGGCTTGCTAAATGGGGCCTTAGCCTTAATTTGTTTACATTGTGCGGCTCTTGGTACACTAGTACAAGCATTCGTTCCCAACAACTGGCCTGTCTAAAACTCCAGACAATCACCGGGTGAATGAGTTTTTGTTGTTCATCTTGTGATCAGTTCATTTCAGCAGGACAAAAAAATTATTATCCATCAGCAACACGAACAAGGAAAGTATATGCCATGGGAGCAATCGCTTTAACAATCATTCCTCCTGCATGTTCTGTGCATCAGTCTGTGTAATCAGGCCAGGTCAGAACAAGCACTGTTTGGCATGGCTTGCAGCCATCGGGGCTGGTTATAAAAAATCTGCTTGTCTAATACCACCTTTGGACCGGGGACCTATATGGCGGAAACGGCGTGGCAAAAGCCACTGCGTTTTACAGTCTCTGCAAAGCGGATGGGATTCTAGCAAATCCCATTCACAAATTGCAGAAATATATCCGCAGCGGATATCCTGTAAAAAACGCTTTTGCTTCAGTTATACCTATAGGGAAACAGCCAGCATTTCCATAGATATAATTGACATGCCATGATTTCCAAAAATGCAATAGTTTTGGAAATCACAGCATTTCTGTTGAGGGTATTTTTCTGGACTGTGAAACGGTGAGGACAATCTGCGGCATTTATATTATGTGGGGCCCGTTGCTAAGGCCCCATGTAGCGAAGAGCAACAACGTATTTTTTTCCGCAGTGTTTTTCACAGAAAATCCTCAGAGTTTTTCTCTGTGTACTTTCGGCCCCTATAATACCTATATGGAACACACCAGCATTTCCTCAACTGACAAGTTGCGATTTTCAAAATCACAAGTGTTTTTCAAAATGCAGCTTTTCTGCTGCTGAGTTTTTCCTGCAATGTGTGGATTGGATTAGCCAGAATGCCATCCACTTTGCAAGTACTGTAAAACACAGCGTTTTTGCAATGTGGCGCCCCGGCCTTATGCTAAGGAGGAATGGTAAATATCAAGGAAACGCTTATACATCTCCCTTCTGCTCAATCCACTTCTGGTTTTGGCTCAAAAAAACTGCAGCAAACGCTGCACAAAAAAAAAACAGTGTTTCACAACGTAAGCTTTAAAGCTAAGGTCCCAAGTTGCAGAAAAGCTGTTTGTTTTGTTGCAGATTTTGCTGCGGTTTTTTGAGCTAAAGTCAAGAGTGGCTTGAAAAGGAATGGGATATATTAAGGATTCACTTAAGCTTCCCCCTTATGTTAAATCCACTACTGGCGTTGGCTCGAAAAAATGCAGCAAAATCTGCAATGAAGAAAGAAGCTTTTCCGCAACGTGGGGCCTTAGCCTTAGGCACAGTGACGTAACTAGGAATGGCTGGGCCCCAAGGCGAACATTTGACATGAGCCCCCCCACGAACCGCAGCCCCCCTCCCCCCGGACCGCCCCCTCCAACCCTACCGACCCCTCCCCCCGGACCGCCCCCTCCAACCCCCCCCCCCCCCCCCCCCCAAAAAAAAACGCATTCCTGCACACACGATTATGTGCCATAGTGGCCCCTGCACACAGTATCATGCCCCATAGTGGCCCCTGCACACAGTATCATGTCCCATAGTGGCCCCTGCACACAGTATCATGCCCCATAGTGGCCCCTGCACACAGTATCATGCCCCATAGTGGCCCCTGCACACAGTATCATGCTCCATAGTGGCCCCTGCACACAGTATCATGTCCCATAGGGGCCCCTGCACACAGTATCATGTCCCATAGTGGCCCCTGCCCACAGTATCATGCCCCATAGTGGCCCCTGCACACAGTATCATGCCCCATAGTGGCCCCTGCACACAGTATCATGTCCCATAGGGGCCTCTGCACACAGTATTTTGCCCCATAGTGGCCCCTGCACACAGTATCATGTCCCATAGGGGCCCCTGCACACAGTATTTCCCCCATAGTGGCCCCTGCACACAGTATCATTCCCCATAGTGGCCCCTGCACACAGTATCATTCCCCATAGTGGCCCCTGCACACACTATTATTCCCCATAGTGGCCCCTGCACTGAGTATTTTGCCCCATAGTGGCCCCTGCACACACTATTATATGTCCCATTGTGGACCACCCATGAACAATTATTATGCTATGGGGTCTTTTCAGACCCCAGAGTATAATGATCGGAGACTCAGGGGAGGATAGAAACATAAAAAAACAACGTTTCTTACCTGTTCCTCGCTCCGGTGCATGCCCGTGCGCTACTCCGGCCTTCTTCAATGTTGGACCAGGCCAGCGTCACGTGACGCGGGCCTGCATCGCGACGCAAAATGACGTCGGCTGACGTCTGGGACGTCACCAAACAGGCCCGAAGCCTGGAGAACCGTAGGACAGGTAAGTACATTGTTTTTTATGTTCCCTCACCAACTCTGGGCCTCCGATTATTATACTCCGGGGTCTGAAAAGACCCCGAAGTATAATGATAGCAGATATTGTGGTGTTCGGGCCGCGGCCTCACATACCGATCCCCGCTCCTGCTCACAGCCGCCTCCGCAGAATCGGAAGCGCAGGTGGCTGTAAGCGGGACCTCGGGGAACGGTAAGTATATAGGGCCCGTTACCTGCTGGGGTTACTCCAGCAGATAACGGACTATAAAAAAAAAAAATGCATTGGGGGCCCGCCGGGCCCCGTAATGTCCCGGGCCCTGTGGCAGCTGCTACCGCTGCTACCCTGGTAGTTACGCCCCTGCTTAGGCAGTATCTGCCCCAATGTGTCTATGATACCACTGTCCTGACAAAGCACAATACAGGAAGTGCATTCAAGGGGAAAAAAGAAGTGCAGTTATTATTAAGTTATAATTTCAAGCACTGTTAACAGTAATAAAGGTAAGGTATGAAATAACTTATTACTTATTTTTTAATCTCTTAAGAGGTTTCTATGTATTGTTCCTGATACTTCTCCTTCAACCTTGCAGTATAACTGTAGTAAAGAAAATCCATATTTAATTCTAAGTCCAGATTTCAGTAACATAAAGGGTTTAAGTGCTGACATATCTCTGTTATTGATAGCAGCTTCTTTTAAGTGCACAGCAGAAAGGTGTCTTATACCTGCTTGCTAAGACCACTCAGTAATGTGTAGCTTCAAACTGTCTTTCATTAGTGGGTAGTGGTTGCATTCTGAATTCCTAACAGATTTTTAGATATTGCAAAGTTCATGGGAAGTTTTATTTTTTCAAGAAATATTGAGCTTGGCACATCTAGCTCACGATAATGTTTTGTTGAGTGCTGAGGATATCCAAAAAGAAAATATATGAAGATAATTTTGTTCTGAAGTTCATGTTTTTGCTACCTCCTGGAACTGAACAGTAAGGTGAAAGTGTTTATTATTTGGAAAGCTGGCCGGGGTCATCAAAGGAGGGCTTAAATTTTGCCTGAAGTTAAAGAAGCAGTTAGGCATTAAAATATGCCTTATATATATACAAATACAGCACAAATATTGATATTAGAACCAGTGCAACAAGCCTGTCTAATATATCATTAAGGCTGTGGCTGCATGGTATGCTTAGCTCCATGGGGATGTTTTTCCTTAGTTGTATGGAAGAAAGCCTAATAGACAACACATGGTGTTAAGTGTCTTTTTGTTTCAAGAAAATACATTATTGCTGCATCTTTAGCTGTCTGAAAATGGCACTATCTGCATAGTTTTTGTGCAGATTTGTTGCAGACTTTAACCACTGAGTTGAATGTATATTTTACAAACAATATGCACTGATATCCTGCTTTATTTTTCCAGCGCACAAACTGCTGGTCTTAATAAATCAGCCCTAATATGTAGCAAATTTTAACAACTACATGTTAGAAACGCTGGTTACAAGTGTTATTATGCCATCAATTTAAACACTGGAGATCTTATTACATTTAATCCAAGCACTTTCATTTAATTTACCTGCTCTGGGAGTCTACTGAAGCTAAATCTGGGGGTTTCAGGCTGGTTTTGACCCTGGTTCACGTTATCAGAACCAGCTCTTGTCACTCTACCTGGACATATAAAGTTAGTCTGATATGGCATCATAACCTGTGAGGTAATGTTGGAGCATAAACAGAGGATGGTACGTTTTAGGGATTCTAACTACGGAAGGGTTTACATTAGGAGTTGTGATAGGCCTGTCTGAAAATATATGTCTTTAGTTTACACTTGAAGCTGTGAAAATTGGAGGTTAATATAATAGTCCAGGATAGAGCATTCCAGAGAAGTGGTGCAACTCGGGAGAAGTCTTGTATACGAGTGTGGGAGGTTCTGATAATAGAGGATGTTAGTCTTAAGTCATTGAGTGAACGGAGAGTACGGGTTGGGCGATAGACAGAGATGAGGGAGGAAATGTAGGGAGGTGCAGCATTATGGAGAGCCTTGTGAATGAGGGTGATAAGTTTATATTGTATTCTGTATTGAAGACAGTTTAGTGAGGGGAATAGTTGTGGATCTGCTCGCCGAAGTTTCAGAAACGATTCGATCCAAATTAATTCACGGCAAATCGCGTTAAAAACAGCTATTTCCTGGCTGCAGAGAGCCTGAATGGTGGTGTAGAACACTATGCCTTGCAGTAACATGCATAGGGAGTAACACCGCACAAGGACTAATAAGACCCCAATAATTTGAATTACACAGGTATGATCTATTGCAAACCTGCAATGAGCAGCAGTATAGTAGGATTGTTCCTATTACCCAGGCTGCAAACACCACAAATGGACCCTGTTCTGCTTCAATACTCTGTATAAATTCCTCCCGATACTTTCCTTACACTTCTAATGTTCTTTCCCTGAACTTCGATTGAGCAAAATATCAGTTTTCAAATCTTTTCTACCACTTTCCCTAGCGCCTGCTGACGTCTCTCCCTGCACTAAGTATACCGGGAAATGCCTGAATCCAAGATGGCAGAGGGTATTTATAGGGCTTTGACATCACAGGGCTGGCTGCTGATTGGCTGCACGCATGGCATTGTGGGTGTTCCCAGAGTTCCTTGCCCCATATCCTAACATGTACAGCACCCATTTTAGGAAAAAATGCAATTCGTTATCACGAAGCGTGAGGAAATCCGGATTTGATGCAAATCGAATAGTTCCTGAAATTCAGATCGAATTCCACTTTGTCAGTTTCGATTCGCTCATCTCTAGTTGCAAGGATAGACAAACCTCCTGGTCAAAGGCAAACCAAATAGTCAAATGTAATTTCACAAAATATCCATCAAGCGGAAACCAGGATAGCTGAATAAAACTTAAATATTAATTAATTTATGTTTAATTAAAAGCTAAGTTTTATTCAGCCATTGTAACGTCTCTGCCTGTTCGTGTCTCTGCGCCACCCTCCACTCGCAGGAGGTGTGTTCAGTTTGATTCCTTGCTTAGGGTTCTTGTTGCTCTGTCTGAACACTGCTCTATTACCTATTCTCTGTAATTGATTTTCTACCACACCCATCTCCTGCACCTTTGTTTACCTCCGCTCCTCAAATAGATAATCTTAGCCTTGCCTGTGTGATTGACAGCCTACCTACCAATCAAGTCTGGAGCAGATTCCTATAAACAGGTCATCTGCTCACACATGGTTGCTGGCTATTGAGACTTGTCCTGGCTAAGCTCTTCTTTCTGCTATTATTGTATCACTGACTTCTGACCTCTGCTTACCCTTTGACTATTCTCTCAGATTTCGATTCTGTACTGCGTTGCTTGACTGTTACCGACCCCTTGGCTTGCTGACTCTGCTTCTGTGTTGTTTGTCTTGTTCTGTGTAACACTTATTCAGAGAAGGGATTGCCACACAGTTGCTCCTTTCATAAGGACAGTGTGGCAATTAGGTAGGGACAGGGGCTGGGTCGAGTTTAGGGCTCACCGTCTCTGTCTTTCCCTTCTTCCCTTGTTTCAGCAGCAGCACTAGGTAATTGCATAACTAGCAATTCCCTTACAGGCATCCTGGTTTCCACTTGCTGGATATTTTGTGAAACTACATTGAACTAAATTAAATCTCCTATGAATTTCCTTTTTTTGATCCACTAGCGAAACAAGCTACAAGATGAGAGTTCTGACTGATCCCAGCTGCTGCAGTGAGAGCCTGAGAGACAATCACCATGATGTAAATGTTCAGCATGGTGCCTTAACACACAGAATTCCATTATGTATGTGTATATCATTATGCACCAGTAAGTCTTTATATTTTATATGAGCTAGTAAAGACTTTTCATTGTTAACACATAATGTAAACATATTCGTAAATGCTAATATTTCAATCATGTGTCATGTCTCTTTAACAGAATTGTGCTAACCTGAGCTTTACAAAAAGAAATGTGACAAGAAGTACTGTAAGACTGGGTCAAAACTAAATGACAGACGTTTCAGAGCCTTATTCAGATTCATAAATCTTAACATGTACATCTGTTGATTTGCTTCTTGCAAATTCTTCTTCAAGATATAATTTCATAATAACACCATAAAGTTGTTATTTTCTGCTTCATAGAATTCTGTGAAATACAGAAGGTGATGATATTGAACTTACCACACTACTGCTCCTGTAATAACTTCCAGCCAGTTACCCAAGCTGTCAAACAGCAGTCCCAAAAGAAATCTCAATGTAAGGCTCTCAGATAAAGTAATCCTACCAGAGAGATAACAGAAATGTTTGAATAAGAACACTCTAGTAAGTACACACATTTAAATATACTTATTTAGCCAATGAGATGTTATAGGAAAAGAGTATTTGCTAGAATATATCCTTTTTAGTGCAAAATTACTCTTAGGCTAAAGCCCCATGTATCGATCTGCAGCTAAATATTGCATTTTTGCTGTTTTTCTCTGTGGTTTTTCTTCCGTTATTAAACCTATAGGGAAAATAATTGTATTTCCAATGCTAGCTTTTCCGCAATGTTTTCTTTCTGCAATATGTGACTGGGAGTAGCCAGAATCTCATTCACTTTGCTGGTACTGTAAAATGTAGCATTTTTTTTAGCATATTTTTTTTTTCTGTGCTTCCTCTGCCAAAAACACTGCGTTTACACAACATGGGGCCTTAGTCTTATCTTTACATATGATTCTGTCACAATACAGCAGATTTACTAACGAAAGTGTGTCAGAATTTTAATGTTATTTGCAGATGTGTGCAGCACTCTAAATAATACTTTGTTGCCTTCATTCTACAGGAGTGCTAAGTATTTTCTCATATTTGCGCTTAAAACTGGCATACATACCTTGTACAACATTTATTATGTTTTGTAGGCTGAGGTCAAATGTTGCGGAAGCCAGGAGTGAATTTAGAAGAAGGGAGAAGTATAAATGCTTCCTTATATTTCCCATTCATTTTGAAGTCACTCTTTCTTGGTTTGGCTCACAAAATTGCAACAAAAAAGCAGCTTCTCTGTGGCCTCAGCTTAGACACTTTGGCTAAAAACTAAGCCAGGAAATAGATGGTGTACACTTAGACTAGACAGTCTAAAGATATACCAGATTTTTCATTCAGCATTAGACACACTTGGTTTAAGGCTGTCTATTTTAATGGGGAGAATTATCATACAATTTACAATCTTTCACATCAACTTTTTAGAAAAGTGGCATGGGGGGTGCAAAAATAAATAACAATTTTGACTGTGCACCAAAACTTGCAGATTTTTACACCACTCTATCTGTGGTCTGGGGTCTGTACATGCTTACTAACTCCTTTTTAATTTGAATGGACCAGCACTATAAAATATCATTTTTCTGTGCAAATCTGGGTTGTCCGTTCAAAGAGGTTTCAGTGTATATTCACATATTCTCAAATATGTATTGGGAATGTATCTAATTATGTTCTGCTTATATCATGGGGGTATTGGTCTTATTTATGGTCTTCATGGTATGCTGCATGCATTGTTAGATTTTTAAATATTTATGTTGGTGTATTCCTCCATACATTTCTTCCTCCATATCTTATATATCATGTCTATCTTGTTCTTCATTTTTGTGCATACCCAAGCAATATACCACCAACATCTATCCCAAGACAACTACTTTAAAGGAGTTGTCCGGGATAAAATGATAATTTAATACTAAACTAAACACCCTCCCTCCGCCTAACTTCTAACTAACTTACTTTATCAAAAATGTATATTTGCCCAGATTGCCGACACATTTTCTGATTTTCCAGGTACGTTCCATTTCCCCGTTTCCGGAAACAGAGCATCACCAATACTAACCCCCCATCCCATCATACTTACCTGTCTTTATGTCCTGATCTGGGCACAAATCGTCACTTCCTTCACTTCTGCCGGCGCCTGCGCAATAGAGCCGGAGTGCCGGGCACTCAGCTCTATTGCGCAGGCACCAGCAGACGTGAAAAGGAGAAGGAGCCAGCCTCCCACGTCTGCGCAGGCACTGGCAGATGAGAAGAGGAGAAGATCAGAAGGATCTCCCATGCCAGAAGATCCAGACAGGAAGACAGGTAAGTATGATGGGATGGGGAGGGGGCTGAGTTAGTTAGTTAGTTAAGAGGGCTAGTAGTCCACTGGCTATCTAGGGAAACAAGGAGGGGGTATGAGAGAGGGAGGAGAGGGGGAGAGAGGGAGATCTGAGTGAAGAGCAAGGCATCATGCTAGTTGTAGGATAAGAGAGCAGGAAGCTACCCATGTAAACAAATGCAGAGCATACCAGGATCTCCCAGAGAAACTCAGAAATCACTCAAAACACTGCTAAAGGTATTTGGGTGCACTTATTAACCCATTAATAGCACATACCTTTTTTTAAAAAAGTTTTTTTGTCCAGAAAACCCCTTTAAATAATACCACAGAAGAGTAAATTTTACAGGAACATTCCTAATTTTGAGGAGACTGGCTATAGCAATCCTTTGAGTCAAGTTGAATTTTCATGTACATAAAAAATTGTCTCCTTCAGAGAACTACATACAGTATATAATTTTCTTACATATTTCTACCTCCCTACCAAGAATGTAGTCTTTCAATTATTATCCCTTCTCAAACTGCAGAGTCATGTATCTTAAACCTAAATACTTATTTATACCGATACTGATAAAAGTAACATACTTTTTGTTCAGATCTCTACAATTTATTTTTTAAGACTCATAGCAGGTATGTGCAATGAGCAACACAAACCTTTAGGCTAAGGCCCCACGCATCACAGTTTTTCCCGCAGCACTTTTTGCAATTATACCTGTAGGGAAACTTCCAGCGTTTCCATAGGAACAGTGCTGGCCAAAAGTATTGGCACCCCTGCAATTTTGTCAGATAATACTCAATTTCTTCCAGAAAATGATTGCAATCACAAATGTTTTGGCAATATCTTCATTTAATTTGTCGTCAATGGAAAACCACAAAAATAATTGTCAAAAAGCCAAATTGGATATAATTCCACACCAAACATAAAAAAGGGGGTGGACAAAAGTATTGGCACCCTTTGAAAAATCATGTGATGCTTCTCTAATTTGTGTAATTAACAGCACCTGTTACTTACCTGTGGCACTTAACAGGTGGTGGCAATAACTAAATCACACTTGCAGCCAGTTGAAATGGATTAAAGTTGACTCAACCTCTGTCCTGTGTCCTTGTGTGTACCACATTGAGCATGGAGAAAAGAAAGAAGACCAAAGAACTGTCTGAGGACTTGAGAAGCAAAATTGTGAGGAAGCATGAGCAATCTCAAGGCTACAAGTCCATCTCCAAAGACCTGAATGTTCCTGTGTCTACCGTGCGCAGTGTCATCAAGAAGTTTAAAGCCCATGGCACTGTGGCTAACCTCCCTAGATGTGGACGGAAAAGAAAAATTGACGAGAGATTTCAACGAAAGATTGTGCCGATGGTGGCTAAAGAACCTCGACTAACATCCAAACAAGTTCTAGCTGCCCTGCAGTCCGAGGGTACAACAGTGTCAACCCGTACTATCCATCGGCGTCTGAATGAAAAGGGACTCTATGGTAGGATACCCAGGAAGACCCCACTTCTGACCCAGAGACATAAAAAAGCCAGGCTGGAGTTTGCCAAAACTTACCTGAGAAAGCCAAAAACTTTTTGGAAGAATGTTCTCTGGTCAGATGAGACAAAAGTAGAGATTTTTGGGAAAAGGCATCAACATAGAGTTTACAGGAAAAAGAGGCCTTCAAAGAAAAGAACACGGTCCCTACAGTCAAACATGGCGGAGGTTCCCTGATGCTTTGGGGTTGCTTTGCTGCCTCTGGAACTGGACTGCTTGACCATGTGCATGGCATTATGAAGTCTGAAGACTACCAACAAATTTTGCAGCATAATGTAGGGCCCAGTGTGGGAAAGCTGGGTCTCCCTCAGAGGTCATGGGTCTTCCAGCAGGACAATGACCCAAAACACACTTCAAAAAGCACTAGAAAATGGTTTGAGAGAAAGCACTGGAGACTTCTAAAGTGGCCAGCAATGAGTTCAGACCTGAATCCCATAGAACACCTGTGGAGAGATCTCAAAATGGCAGTTTGGAGAAGGCACCCTTGAAATCTCAGGGACCTGGAGAAATTTGCCAAAGAAGAATGGTCTAAAATTCCAGCAGAGCATTGTAAGAAACTCATTGATGGTTACCGGAAGCGGTTGTTCGCAGTTATTTTGTCTAAAGGTTGTGCTACCAAGTATTAGGCTGAGGGTGCCAATACTTTTGTCCGGCCCATTTTTGGAGTTTTGTGTAAAATGATCAATGATTTGACTTTTTTTTCATTCTCTTTTGTGTTTTTTCATTGCAAGCAAAATAAATGAAGATATGATTACCAAAGCAATTGTGATTGCAATCATTTTCTGGAAGAAATTGAGTATTTTCTGACAGAATTGCAGTGGTGCCAATACTTTTGGCCAGCACTGTATAATTGACATTCTGCGATTTCCAAAAATGCAACAGTTTTGGAAATCGCAGCATTTCCTCTGCCATTTTTTTCTGAAATCTGTGGATGGGATTTTCCAGAATCCCATCCACTTTGCAGGGACTGTAAAACGCCGTGTTTTTTTTCCACGGCCAAACTGCGATGTTCACGCAATGTGGCCGCGGCCTTAAAAGGAATCTGTCACCAGGGTGACGCATAATAAACCAGCAACACAGACAGATAAATCAGGCTCACCTGAATGTAACTCCCTTTTCCCCATGAAAATGTGTGCCTCTGTTGCCAAGATATCCTTTAATTTCACAGTATACAAATAAGCAGTCTGGAGCACCAAGGGCGACTCCATTGTTCTAAACTGCTAGATCCCATACAGCTCTAATAGGTAGGCATGAACGCAAGAAAGTAGAGACAGGCGAGATTTAAGCATAGCTCCTTAACTGTCATTCAAAGAAGGGAGGAGGAAAGGAGGGATGTATTAGAGCAGAATGGCATGTAGCAGCCGCACTCAGTGCTCCAGACTGCTTAATTGCGTATTGTGAAATGAATGAATAACTCAGCAAGGGAGGAACAACTTTCCAAGGGGGTAAAGGTGTTATATTCAGGTTAGCCTGACCTATCTAACTTTATTACTGGCTTAATATGATTCACCCTGGTGACAGACTCCTCTTAACATATATTGTAAATATATATAGCTGCTATTCTGTTCCTTGTGGTGAACCAGGCAGGGTCTTGGTGCATAGGCACCTGTTTGTACATCAATTTGGGAGGATTCTTTTAAAAAATTGAAAGACTCTGTATTAATGAGGTTTCCCATATTGCTATAATAGACCATTGTCTTTTGAAAGGTGAGGCTCTGACTGTCGGTAATACAATGATCCTAAGAATTAAGTGGTTCCAGCATTCTTAGCTCTTTGTTCCCTATAAAGTTTTTTTTTTTTCCTGCTAGCCTGCAATCTCAGACTTCAGCTGACCTCAGCTGTGCTTGAGCTATGGCATAGCCCATGTTTTGGTTGTGCAGTTATGGGACATTATACTGTGTGGAGGGGCCATTATGGGACATTATACTGTATGGAGGGGCTGCTTTGGGACATTATACTGTGTGGAGGGGCCACTTTGGGACATTATAACATGTGGAGGGGCCGCTATGGGATATTATACTGTCTAGAGGTCACTTTGGGACATTACAGTGTATGTAAATGGGGGCCAGAAAATGGGGCGCTATGCCATGTGGGGGTGGGACCCAATTTTTGCTAGTTATGCCCCTGATCTCAGTAAATATTTTTATGAACATTAAAGGGGTTATCTAGGGAGTTTAATTTATCTTCCTTTTTCTGCAATGTTATCTACTTTTTAGGTACTGTAATATGCAGGGTTTTTTGCCACGGCGCACATATAGCGAGCACATATATGAAAAACTACACTAATCTTGCGTGGCGATTCTCTTATATATCAACCAGGGGAAACACGTTGAAATGAGAGAGATTTTTTTTCTGGGGCTATGCAATATATTTTTTCATGGTCTGGCAGGCTATTAAGATGAAGCTGAGCTGATACCTGTTGATTGGGAGCAGCTGGGTGCTGGGTTGCATTGCATGAGTTACTAACAAAGGGGTTTAGTCTTTAGCAGTGAAAGACCGGGGGATTACATTGTTTTATTTGGGTTGAGCATAGGTACCTGAGTAATCGAGGTACTCACTTTAATCCTCTTTGTCTATCCTTTAACACGATGGTCGGTACATTGTGATCATCGTGATTGTCTTTTTTTTTTATTATACCTGGGGCTAGATTTTTAACGCATATCAATGAATATGTGGTTTTAATAGAATATCAAGCCATTACATAAGTTAGAACTATTCACAACCACTTTACTCTATGAGGTATATCTACCCCAAAATAGTGCCATTAAACACTACCACTTGTCCCACAAATAAACAAGCCCTCATAAGTTATACTAAGGAAAAATAAAAAAAAAAGTTATAGGATTTAGCATGTGACGACGGAAAAACGCAAATAATGGTTTGGTCATGAAGTCCTAAAACAGGTTGGTCACTAAAGGCTTAGTGGATCTCTGTTGGCACTTTGATTATAAGCAGCTTATAATTGGAGAGGTAAATATAATGATGAATGTGTTTCCTCTAATATTCTGCAGGAGGTGCAGTGCGAGACCTGTTATTTATAAACTTCTTTTAAATGTTGGTTTTATTAGTGTCAATATCAGGAGAACACTGGGACTCTGCGACTCACTCCTTTATATACATATCCAGCACAAGCATGAGTGTAAATTGTGTTTTTAATGCGGAAAATGAGCCTTAGTAAGAGGAATCCTGGAGGGTCATTTTAAATAATATAACTTTCTTGTAAGAAGCTATGTAAGGCCAGGGCCCCATGTTGCGAATATGCGGCATTTTGGCTGTGACGGAAATGGTGCGGCAAAAACACTACGTATTACAGTACCTGCAAAGTGGATAGGATTCTGCCTGATCCCATCCACACATTGCAGAAAAAAATCTCCAATGGTAATGCTGTGATATTTTTGTAAATCGCAGCATGTCAATTATACCTACAGAATTGTTTTCTGTATATGTATAATAGAGACAGAAAGTCCGCAAGTCCGAGGAAAACTGTGATGCGTTTCAGCCGCAGTCTTTTCCTCAGTGTTTTTCGGCCTTAGCCTAAAGAAGGTTTGGAACAGCATTCTGTTCTGGAAGCCATGTCATGCCACTGACATATTTATTAAATTTTCTCATAGGAAATTCCTACTCTAAAAAGGACCACTGGTACAGGGCATGGAGTATTAACTATCCAGAGCTGGATGGATGCACCACCCTGTTAGAAAAAATTGGCAGATTTCTTAAAAAAATCTTCCCCAATGTGTCTGTCACTTACAGATTGCATATACATAAAAGATCAAACTACAGCAAGCAAGCTACTTTCAAAGTACTAGTGTACACGATGCTCTCAGATTAAATGTGGGTGGTATAAACATTAAGAACATGTTAGTCATAAAAAAATATACATAGTAACATGCAACAAGTTGACCATAATAATTCAAGGGAAGTAGGAATCCCACATTAGATTCAGGCTAAATCGACCCTTCCATCTGTAGCAAAAATACTGTACATGAATATCCAGTAACAAAAAAATGATTTATCTTTAAGCCCTTAGATTGGTCTTGAAGGATTTTTTTTTTCATATTGCCCACTTTTTCCCTCAGAGCACTGTGTACATTGGCAGTTTGGACCTAGTCTGTCTGTGGTAGTCTTTAAACACAATTCTTTGAGCAGTGAACATGTCACCCATAACTGGAAGTGTGTGCACCTGAAGATTCATTTTGTTTTTAGATTCGGTGATTCTGTCTCAAAATTTATTTTGAATAAGAGATTGAATTGGCTTAAAACATGACACTGTCAGGGCTCCTAGCACTTTAGTTATCCCATTTCTAGCTCTTTAAAGGGGTTGTCCAGTATAAAACAATAAGCCCCCCATGCCCCCCTCCAGCTTTCTAATATATGTTTATTAAACATATTGGATATTTAGGCAGTAATATACAGTACACACGTGGACAAAGTTGTTGGTACCCCTCGTTTAATGAAAGAAAAAACCACAATGGTCACAAAATTACTTGAATCTGACAAAACTGGAATTTGCAAAACTACATGTTGACAAGCCACAAAGCTTCCGGGAGAATGTCCTATGGACAGATGAGACAAAAATCAAAATTTTTGGCAAGGCACATCATCTCTATATTCACAGACGGAAAAATGAAGCATATCTTGAAAAGAACACTGTCCCTACTGTGAAACATGGAGGTGGCTCTGTTATGTTCTGGGGCTGCTTTGCTGCATCTGGCACAGGGTGTCTTGAATCTGTGCAGGGTACAATGAAATCTCAAGATTATCAAGGGATTCTAGAGAGAAATGTGTTGCCCAGTGTCAGAAAGCTTGGTCTCAGTCGCAGGTCATGGGTCTTGCAACAGTATAATGACCCGATACACACAGCTAAAAACACCCAAGAATGGCTAAGAGGAAAACATTGGACTATTCTGAAGTGTCCTTCTATGAGCCCTGACCTAAATCCTATTGAGCATCTTTGGAAGGAGCTGAAATATGCCGTCTGGAAAAGGCACCCTTCAAACCTAAGACAACTGGAGCAGTTTGCTTATGAGGAGTGGGCCAAAATACCTGTTGAGAGATGCAGAAGTCTCATTGACAGTTACAGGAATCGTTCGATTGCAGTGATTGCCTCAAAAGGTTGTGCAACAAAATATTAAGTTAAGGGTACCATCATTTCTGTCCAGGCCTGTTTCATGAGTTTTCTTTTTTTTTAAATTCTGTTGAAGTATGGTTGAAAAGCAATGTCTGGCTTTCATTAGTTCATTTTCATAGAATTTTTATATATTATTACTTTTGTCAGATTCAAGTTATTTCCGTGACCATTGTGGGTTTTTTCTTTCATTAAACGAGGGGTACCACAAATTTTGTTCACGTGTGTATGTACATTTTTAACCTTTCCGCTGATGTAACGGGTCATCGGTATGATCCATATCCTGACCCATTCCTTCAGAAAAAAAGGCCTTACCCCACTAGCCCCTTTGTACTTACCTTTTCCTGTAGACCCAGGCAGACGCGTCATCCCCGCCTCTCCTCTTCCGTGTGCGGTCCCCCATGCATGCGCAATAGTGCTGGGAAGCCACACACTATACTTACCATTCTTCCCCTGCTTTCCGGACCTGACTGGAGCTGTGACGTCACTTCCAGAAGTGACGTCATGCCTTGCTCCACGAAGAACCGCCCTTGCTGGCATGATAGGGAAGGCTGGGGAGATGCCGGCTAGCGCAATCGCACATGAACTGCGCTTGCGCAGTAGCCGGCATTCTCTCTCAGCCCAGACTGCTCGCATTCAGCGAGTGTACGAGAGGCTATGGAGGATTTATGGTATTGGCCAACATTTGGTCTGCGCTGAACGCGCATACAATGTTTTTTATATATATTTTTCTTCCCCTGCTTTGCGCATGAGCAATAGCCAGCAGTCTCCTCCAGCTGAGTCTGCCGGCTCAATACCTAATTATGGGGGAGGAACAGGGAAACAGGGAGGGGGGAGTGTGTTTGAAAGGGAGGGGGTCAGTGAGAGAGGGAGTAGAAGTGAGGCATCATGGAACTTGTAGGAAAGAAACCACAGGAAGTTAGGGATGTAAACAAATGGAGAAGATGCCAGGAGCTCATTGAGAACCCCAGAAATTACTCAAAACACTGCTAAAAGGTATTTGGTTACACTTAACCCATTAATAGCACTAACAGACCTTTTTTGAAAAAAAATTTTTTGCCCGGAAATCCCCTTTAAGGCAATTACAGCCAAAGCAATGTCAGCGCAAACTATTTTGAAATACTAAATCACAATATGAATGGTAGGCACTGGATACAAACTGCTTGTTTAACCATAAACTGCACAGTCACTTTTTTATGCTTTTCAACATTTAGGCTGAGACACCAAGTTGCAGAAATGCGGCTTTTTTGTTGCAGATTTTGTGTTTTTTTTTTTTTAGTCAAAGCCAGGAGTGGATTGAGCAGAAGGTAGAAATATAAATACTTCCTATATATTTCCCATTTCTTTTGTAGCCTATGGCACGGTGGTTCAGTGCTTAGCGCTACAGCCTTTTAGCGCTGACTCCTGGGTTCGAATCCTGCCAATTACAACATCTGCAAGGAGTTTGTATGTTCTCCCCGTGTTTTCATGGATTTCCTCCCACACTCCAAAGACATACTGATAGGAAAATGTAGAATGTGAGCCCTATATGGGACAGTGACTGACAATGTCTGTAAAGCACTGCAGAATATGATGGCACTATACAAGTAAGCATAAAAATAAATAAATAAATTCTTGGCTTTGGTTCAAAAAATGCAGCAAAATCTGCAACAAAAAAGGCTGCATTTCCACAACATGGGGCCTCATCCTAAAAATTGTCCAAAAAGTAGTCCACTTGGGGTTAAGGTACCTGTCTGTGTTTTTTTCATATTCACACAGTGATTATATTCAGAAATGTAATGGTTTTACAAAAAATAGCCTATTTTGGGGACTTGAAAGTGCAACAGGATTATAATTTTCAAAAAAAAAAAAAGTGTCAGTATGTCTGGTTGAACAGTGTTGATGATGTTCCTGTTTGTTGTTATTATGCCAACCCTCTGGCAGTGGCAACTGCAGAAATTAAAGACTGTCAGAGTGCCTGGTTGAAAAGGACAGAAGTGGCTTTAAAAGAAAGAAAAACACCAAAAATTGTTCCTCTTTGGGAGCAGATGCAAACATGCTGGTATTGGAAGAAACAATGGGATTATGTTGTTTTTATTATACCAATTATGTGTCAGTGGAGGTGATAAGTATGGAATTTTAAGAAGAATTTAAATTGTGGCAGACTGGCAGACAGGCTGTGTGCCTGCTTGAAAAAAGAATTGGGTTTGTGTAACAGATCCTGCCAAAAATGATTAATATTGGAAGAATACATGTTGTTATGCTAACAATATGGCAGTAGAGATGGAAAGTACAGAATTTGAAGAATAATTTAAATTATGTGAATTGGCTTTAACAACTTCAGTACCTACTCTGACCCGGCCATGTGATCCGCCGGTTGTAGCGTCTGCAAGAGCTGCTGGGTCCTACAGGACCCAGATCAGCTCTATAGTATTATTGAAGTAACGTGCAGGAGGCTCCATTCCTCCTGCAACTGGGACTAAACGTACCAGCCCCAGTTACAGGGGTAATCAGCCTCCCCAACAAAAGAAAAAAAAAGTAATCAGATGTCCCCAAAGGTCTATTATGACCTTATGGGGACACAATGTAAAAAAAAATAAATAAATAATAGAAAGGTAAAAAAAAAAAAAGTAAATAAAATAAAAAATAAATAAAATAATACGCCAATAAAATGCCCTTATTACAGTTTATAGCCCCACCCCTGACAACACCATGAAAAAATAAAATTACCGTAATGGAGAGGAAAAACTATTTTCTAAAGTTTTTTAGTAGCACTTTGAGTTATTAAATAAAAAAAAAATGAAAAGTGAAAAACAGACACGTTTTCCCTCCTCTTTTATTTATATTTTCCCGGATATAAAAAAAAAATTTACACACATGCAAAAATAAAAACAGCATAAAAATAAAGCCCTATGTGTCACCGAAAAAAGACACAGAAATTAGTTGAATAACGCATATGATAAAAATGTTACAGCCCTCAAAACTGCACATACAAAAAAACCCGAAAATGTGTCTGGTCCAACATGGCATTGGTATTGGAAGATGTTTTGGGTTTTTTTTTGGTGAAGGAGTTTGATATATATATATATATATATATATTTTTTTTAATTATGCCAACATTGTGGCACCAACAATATGGCATAATAGAATGTAATAGCTAGACACCTCCTGTGGTGTAGTCCAAGTGGTGGTGGTAGCTGTAGCAACATCAGTAGCAGTACATTATGGGAAAAGAACGTTATGGAGCAGGCTGAGCGGTGGTGGCAGTAGCTGTGATAATACAGTATGGAATACACCGTGTTGGAGCAAGCTGCACAACATGATGTCCGGCTGTGTAGGGGTAGCAGACAGCATCAACAGTACAGTAAATGGAACATAACACAGATGGAGAGACACATCTATTTACTGGCATCAGCTGGATGCATATGAAAATCCTCATGGATCCATGCCTGATTCATTTTCACAAATGTATATATTTTTTTTTCCATACTTTATGGTGTACAGTTTGGTAGCCCGAGTTAAGGCTATTAGGGTATACCAGTTTATCCTTTTATGTAGGGTGGTGTCTAGGGATAGTCTATATACCCTTAATTGGTTCCATGTGGCCGTTTTGCTTTTGGTTTCTAGCTGTGCCTGATCTCCTTATCCATCCAAACATTAGTGGTCGGTAACGGTGGTTCATCTGAGTCATGGTAAGCCTTGGTTTATATATTTTTTTTTTTCTTCTGTCCAGGCCACCGTGCTTGGACTACCAGTTGCCTTATTGGGACTTTATACATTTATCATTGACAACAGGTCTATTTTAATGTAGATTGAACGACATGTGTATTTGGATCCAATAATCTATTCGTGTTATATTTATTTTTATTTTTCATTCATTATTAAAGGTTATGTATTAATCTATTACCTATATTTAATATTGAGATTATTCATGTTGGATTTTGTACAGTTTGGTTCACCACCAACAGTACCGAACACCCTCTCAGTCATTACACAGCCATCATCAGCACATCCTTTAAGCCACTACTGTATATGCATTAATAAAATGGTGCACCACCAAAGTTAGCACATGTGCCATGCAGGAACAATGTGTACTACCACCACCAACACCACAATCCTAGCTGGCCTTAGGTCTTCCCCAAACAAGTTCTTTTTATATTGGTACTATACACTGGCTTGAAATTGTTACTATCAATGTTTCCATCACCCACTTTCTCAACTTGTAATAATGACCAGTTGTGAGATCCTATCTACAACAGAATTATCATTGACAATGTCATTATCTTCCCCGACACTTTTTTTCTGAATCACCATGGCCCCTACCAGCACAACTACCAGTATCCTACTACCTCCACCCCCAAAAGGAATGTCTTGCACCTCCACATATAAAAACACTTACCGTTCTCAAACAACTCTTCAAGAAAAGGACAACTCAAAATAGGAGGAATATCTTTTTCAGCAGGTGCCACATCACTACTTGAGATCAGTGTCAGTGAAGATGAAGAGGACATGGTTGACAATAAACTACAATAAACCTATGGCTACTGGAAATGCTCCCAGGAGCATAAATAGGGTTGCTGTTGCACATCCATATTGTTATTCTTACTTGTAGTGGTGGATGGCATGACAGTAGGATGTGTGTTTTCTCCTCCTTTACCCTGTCCCCTGCCCTGTCTTTTTCCAATGTTTTACTGTACTGTTTACATAATAGTGACAACAATTCTGACATTGATTGATTTTTTTACAAACAAATGTTTAACAAAATGGGATTTGTCACCCAAAGAATAACTTGACCAGTCAAAATATTGTAAGATACTCCATGGACAGTCACAGACTACAGAGAAACACTGATGGTGGTTCTGATACTGTATTAAAAAAATGCTTAACAAGATGAGACTTGCAACTGGAAGGGTCTCTTGGCCAGTGTATGTATAGCCTACTGTATGTCAGTGGACATGTCAGTGCTGCAGAGCTTCTCCCCCACTCCTATGACCTCCCTGCCTCTCTATCTGTCTAAAATTAATTAAATCTAACAATACTATGCTCTAGAATCCATCCTCTTCTATAATTCTGTAGTGCTATAGCAATGTTGGTGTTTCTTCTTCACTATCACTATGCAAGCTGCAGTTGGCTGTGTTTTTTCCCTGTTTGAACAAAATGTGTCATCTCTCTGTGCATTATCCTATTTGCTGATATGACATTATCACTATAACCTATCTACCAAACCACTCATGATTGGTTGAGAGGTTGTCAGGTGATGAAATCACAGAAGATAGATGGCTATTAAAACATAACTTTTAATGATTCTCAAATCCTGGGTTATATGATGAGATGAAAAGTATTGCCTGCCCCCAACCCTTCCATGACAATTTTGAACACCTGAGCAATGCCCACATACTGATGGCAGCTCTCAGTGCAGTTAGTGATTGACAAGCTGCATTTAGTACTTCCCACTCTGCTCCCCGCTTCCTGTTTGCTCAGGGTGCCGATTGCTGACATCACAGCAAGCCCCAGTGCAGACAGAAAGCATGGAGCAGAGTGATAAATAATGAATGATACTTACTAGAGATGAACGAACCTTTTGATTCATTTCGGGTCAAACAAGTTCGGTATAAACCACACATTAAATTGGCTTAAACGTGTAGAACACTTTCAGGACTACTAGAAACCTATCTATCAAATTCCTAGCTATCTAAGGCAAACACAGCCGAAGTTATTTCAAAGTGAAAGTAGGTAGAGGACCAGGGGAAGTGTAAAAAGTAAAAAACATTCATACTCACCTTTCCTTACCTCTTTCAGACCTTCTTTGCGGCGCCCAGCACTCTCCTGGTGATTTCCAGAGCTCTTCTGTGGCGTCATTGTCCCAGGCTCACAGTTGAGGTTGAGCCACCATTATTTTACATGTGGGGTGCTGTTGGGCACCATTATATTTACTATTATTATTATTATTATTATTATTATTATATTACATGTGAGTGTGAGGGCCATTATACTACATTTGGGGGCACTGAAGTGGTCATTTTATTACATGTGAGGCCACTGATGTGGACATTCTACTCAGTATGGGGGCCATTATATTATATATGGGTGCACTAACTGGGCCAACACAGGTCTAAAACATCAATCTTAAAAACAAACAAAAAGAAAAAGCTTGGTCTCAGTCGCAGGTCATGGGTCTTGCAACAGGATAATGACCCAAAACACACAGCTAAAAACACCCAAGAATGGCTAAGAGGAAAACATTGGACTATTCTTCAAACCCGAGACAATTGGAGCAGTTTGCTCATGAGGAGTGGGCCAAAATACCTGTTGAGAGGTGCAGAAGTCTCATTGACAGTTACAGGAATCGTTTGATTGCAGTGATTGCCTCAAAAGGTTGTGCAACAAAATATTAAGTTAAGGGTACCATCATTTCTGTCCAGGCTTGTTTCGTGAGTTTTCTTTTTAAAAAATTCTTTTGAAGCATGGTTGAAAAGCAATGTCTGACTTTCATTTGTTCATTTTCATATAATTTTTATATATTATTACTTTTGTCAGATTCAAGTTATTTCCGTGACCATTGTGGGTTTTTTCTTTCATTAAACGAGGGGTACCACAAATTTTGTTCACGTGTGTATATATATATATATATAACATTTCACAGGAAACCAGTAGGCAAGGCTTTTTTTTCTTAAAAGATATCACATGCTCTTCATATATTGTTAAATACTTCTACCATTATATTTGTGTAGATACCGAACAAGTTATGTCTATGAAATATATTTACCAAAAAAATATATGGAATCTGAGATTGGTAAATAACATAACCATCAATCATAATCTGCAAAGTTTCTGTTAAACATTATACAGTGCCTTACGAAAGTATTCGGCCCCCTTGAACTTTTCAACCTTTTGCACATTTCAGGCTTCAAACATAAGGATATAAAATTTTAATTTTTTTGGTGAAGAATCAACAACAAGTGGGACACAACTGTGAAGTGGAACGAAATGTATTGGTTATTTTAAACTTTTGTAAAAAATAAAAAACTGAAAAGTGGGGCATGCAATATTATTCGGCCCCTTTACTTTCAGTGCAGCAAACTCACTCCAGAAGTTCAGTGAGGATCTCTGAATGATCCAATGTTGTCCTAAATGACTGATGATGATAAATATAATCCACCTGTGTGTAATCAAGTCTCCGTATAAATGCACCTGCTCTGTGATAGCCTCAGGGTTCTGTTTAAAGCGCAGAGAGCATCATGAAGACCAAGGAACACACCAGGCAGGTCCGTGATACTGTTGTGGAGAAGTTTAAAGCCGGATTTGGATACAAAAAGATTTCCCAAACTTTAAACATCCCAAGGAGCACTGTGCAAGCGATCATATTGAAATGGAAGGAGTATCAGACCACTGCAAATCTACCAAGACCCGGCCGTCCCTCTAAACTTTCATCTCAAACAAGGAGAAGACTGATCAGAGATGCAGCCAAGAGGCCCATGATCACTCTGGATGAACTGCAGAGATCTACAGCTGAGGTGGGAGAGTCTGTCCATAGGACAACAATCAGTTGTACACTGCACAAATCTGGCCTTTATGGAAGAATGGCAAGAAGAAAGCCATTTCTCAAAGATATTCATAAAAAGTATCGTTTAAAGTTTGCCACAAGCCACCTGGGAGACACACCAAACATGTGGAAGAAGGTGCTCTGGTCAGATGAAACCAAAATCGAACTTTTTGGCCACAATGCAAAACGATATGTTTGGCGTAAAAGCAACACTGCTCATCACCCTGAACACACCATCCCCACTGTCAAAAATGGTGATGGCAGCATCATGGTTTGGGCCTGCTTTTCTTCAGCAGGGACAGGGAAGATGGTTAAAATTGATGGGAAGATGGATGGAGCCAAATACAGGACCATTCTGGAAGAAAACCTGTTGGAGTCTGCAAAAGACCTGAGACTGGGATCCCAAACATTAAGCAAAATCTACAATGGAATGGTTCACAAATAAACGTATCCAGGTGTTAGAATGGCCAAGTCAAAGTCCAGACCTGAATCCAATCGAGAATCTGTGGAAAGAGCTGAAAACTGCTGTTCACAAACGCTCTCCATCCAACCTCACTGAGCTCCAGCTGTTTTCCAAGGAAGAATGGGCAAGAATTTCAGTCTCTTGATGTGCAAAACTGATAGAGACATATCCCAAGGGACTTGCAGCTGTAATCGCAGCGAAAGGTGGCGCTACAAAGTATTAACTTAAGGGGGCCGAATAATATTGCACGCCCCACTTTTCAGTTTTTTATTTTTTACAAAAGTTTAAAATATCCAATAAATTTCATTCCACTTCACGATTGTGTCCCACTTGTTGATTCTTCACCAAAAAATTAAAATTTTATATCCTTATGTTTGAAGCCTGAAATGTGGCAAAAGGTTGAAAAGTTCAAGGGGGCCGAATACTTTCGCAAGGCACTGTATAACACTAGCAGAGTAACCCAGCTTCGCACGGGTACATTTCATTTTTTGTTTGTGTAGTAGCCCCATAAGAATTGGCCAGTTTTGCACTTGACATCCAGTTGGCAGTCCAGTATAGGTATAGTCTATTTATGGCTGTATTTCTATGGAAACCTGGTAAATGAAATGTGAACTTATATTGGCTGATGCACGTCATATGACTGAATATTTAAGGACCTGCGAACTGCTATTGACTCATACAGGTCATAAATAGCTTGGTTGCTATGAAAACCTGGTGTAAAGCTGTATGTATGTCAAGACTGAAGAACCTGCAATTTTCCATTGGTCCATAAGCGTCATGTGATCATGTGTATCTCAGTTTGGATATCAGTGAAAGACCTGAGATCGGTTGTTATGGAAAAATTGGAGTAAAGCTGTGTGTATGTGACCTTGTGTAACAGTGTCATACACAGTAGGTAATGGGCCCTATTTACTTACCGATCCTCGCTCCTGCTCACGGCAGCCTGCGCTTCACCTTTTGCGGAGGCGGCTGTGAGCAGGAGCGGGGATCGGTAAGTAAGGCCTGCGGGCCGTGAAACCCACAAACACTGCTATCATTATACTCTGGGGTCTTTTCATACCCCAGAGTATAATGATCAGAAACCCCGAGGAGTTGAGGGAACATAAAAAACACTGTTACTTACCTCTCCTGCGCTCCAGCAGGCTTCGGGCCTCCTTGGTGACATCCCAGACGCGATACATGCCTGGCTCATGTGACATCTGGTCCAACATTGAAGAGGTAGTGGGAAGTGCACATAATAGTATATGAAGGGGCCACTATGGGGCATAATACTATGTGCAGGGGCCACTATGGGGCAGAATACTGTGTGCAAGGGCCACTATGGGGCATAATAGTGTGTGCGGGGGCCACTATGGGGCATAATAGTGTGTGTTGGAATGAAGTTTGTGCGGGGGGAGGCGGTTGCCTGGGGGTCCCATGTCAAATGTTCGCCTTGGGGCCCAGCCATTCCTAGTTACGCCACTGAGTCCAGTATAGGTACTATCTATTTATGGCTGTGTTGTTATGGAAACCTGGTAAATTAAATGTGAACTTATATTGGCTGATACACGTGATATGACTAAATATTTAAGGACCTGCAAACTGCTATTGACTAATACAGGTCATAAATAGTTATATTGCTATGGAAACCTGTGTGCCTGAGGAGACTAAGCGCCTGTGAGCTTCTATTGGCTAATAAGGGACATGTGACCGTATGTATTGCAGTTGGAATATGAGTGAAAGACTTGCAGACTTGTATCAGCTAATGCTGGTAATTTTTTGGGAATACTGTATCTCAGGAACGGTACATCCTTTAGAGCTGAGACCCAGTCTAAAATATTCCTGGACACCTGATGTACATGTGTGCCAAATTTGGTGAGGATCGGTCCAGTCTTTTGGTTGCGCATAAAGAACAGACAGACAGAAACTCATTTTTATACAGTATATATATATAAGAGATAATACTTCAGTGAGTTTCTAGCAAATGAACATCTATTTCTCTTGTAGGTGTCCGTGTTTGGGGAGTATGTCCAGTAATTAAATGACATTTTCCTCTAAGGTAAGTAGCTTTTCAGGGACTCTTGAGTTCGCCTAAAGGAATAGTATAAATAAACTTATCTTAGTTTGAAATAGACACGCCATTTTACAGCATCAAATCCCCAGCTTAGATTATTGATCTGGAATTAATGAAATAAAGTGCTTTTTCTTTCCAGCAGAATGTTGTCTCAGGGACATTTCTTTTTACTTCCCACAATAGCAGTAGAGCAAGAAAGAAGATGCAAACATCCAAGCTGCTGCCCAATTCATATATTTGTTAGATAGGATAAAATGCATTTATCTGTAACATTTAGGTTAAGGCCCCATGTAGCAGGCCGCATCGAAAAAGAGCTGCAGGAAAAAACACGTTTTTTCCCCGCATCGCTTTCGCAGAAAGTCCGCAGAGTTTTCCTCTGCGGACTTTCTGCTTCAATTATACCTATAGGAAAACTGCCGGCATTTCCATAGGTATAATTGACAAGCTGCGATTTCCAAAAATGCAACGGTTTTGGAAATCACAGCATTTCCTCTGCGTGTATTTTTCTTCAATGTGTGAGACTGTAAAACGCCATGGTTTTTTGCCATGTCAACGCCTTGTGGGGCGCCATCCTTAAAGGGGATTTCAGAAACAGTGCCACGGGTTATATCTGGCATTTGTTTTTTGGAAAAGCATATCAATTTTTCTATTCCTGTAGTTTAACAATAGTATCATATTAACTAGGTCAATTAATTAGAGGTTTTGTGAGGCATGAAGGTCTCCAGACATGCCATGGTTGAATGTCTAATACATAGATCACCTGTCAGTTTTTCACTGACACACAATAATGCTTTGGTCTCCTGAGTATACCAAAGGTTTATATCAGTGATCAAACTATCACATTGTGAAGTTACCTAGTGGGAATAAAAAACTTGTTAATACCAAACAAACAAAACACTTTTTGTAATTAAAACAAAAACCCTGCATAGTAACAAATAAAATAATTTTTATTTTGTAAAAAACTTTTATTTTTGTGCTAAGAAAATAAAAATACACATATACAGTATCACTGTGAACATAATAATCCAAACATTAACAAGTTTATTAATCCTCAATGTGAACTCCATAAAGTAAAACATCAAAGTGGATTTCATTTCTATATACCCCTCCCTTAAAAGTTAATCAACATGGCCAGAGTTGCCCAAAAGAGTACTAATGAAAGCTACTTTTTCAGAAAACATGCACAAAACGATCACGGGCCCTTGTGCAAAAGCTCTGCTTAGGCCCCCCTGTGCAACTTCTCTTCACAATCATCAGCTGCATTTCATGCATACACTTTTGCATCATTAACATTTCACTTTCCTTCTCTATCTGGACCCAGAACACCATGAAGACTTGTTCACACCATGTCTGTGCACACAAACTTCCCATCATTTGAAGCCCTTGTCAATGGCCGTCATATAGTAATCATGGCTCCTTTTCTGCCACACCCTCACCCATAAATTCCCTCCTTGACTATATGCTGGTGACAGCACTATTTTTTTTTTCCACTAAAGGGTTAATTTCCTCCTTTCTGACATTTAAAGTCCATGTGTCATAAAAATTCTCACTCCAGCTTACCATGCAGAGACTGCCAGCCATCAAAGGAAATCAAAGAAGTTTATCCAGCCTCAGTGTGCTGAGGGTGAGATGTGTTGACCCCGCCCCCCCCCCCCCCAGCTTCTGAGCCCAGTTGCACCTATAATTACATACAGATGTAGTCAAGTTTAACATGAGTTTTAACGCGTTAAGTTAAAACAGTTCAATAGTTGCTAATCACTCATGTTTTGCTTTAAATGGTTTTTGTTGTGAGTTATCACAGTGTAGCAAGTTATCAAATTAAAGTTGACAATGGCTACATCTGTACATGTGGTCTCAGTCAAAGGACGGTAGATCTAGTAGGTAGAGCTTGTAGGCCGACTTTGTGAGGTCTATTCACATGGTGGGGCTCTGTATGTTGGCTGTCATCGCTATGACACTATTCCTGTTGGATGGCATGGCCCAGAGCCAGTGGGCTTAGCCAGGAAGCATATGTGCTGCTGGATTGCTGGGTTGTTCTCCCTGTGGGCACTGTGTTGCAGTGGTGCCAAACCCAATAGTTTAGGGACCCACTATACACAGAATACTGTGAAATGGACAGTGGGCTTACATGCCTTGATCAAAATATATACTAAGAACCTTGTGTTCGTTTTTGCAGATTTTGCTGAGAAAAATAGATCAATATATATTATTGGAATGTGCGGTACATGTCTTTTTTTCTAAAATATAGAAAACTACATTTTGTCCTGCAAAAAACAAAGTCATCCTAGTGGTACATTGACTAACAAAATAAAAAATAAAAAAATTAAGTTTTGGCTTTTAAAAAGCAGTAACAAGAAGGGAAATTAAGTAAAAGATAAAACATTAAATTATATATTTGGTATCACTGTAATCGTACCAACATCTAGAATACAAATAAAACGTTATCTACTCTACACAGTGGAATTGCTGTTTTTGTCCAGAAATTATTAATAATTAATCAAAGCTAATCAATATGTTTTCTGTACTCCAAGATGCTGCCATTTATGCTAGATTGTTGTTATGAGGCGGTGATTGTAGTTTTACCTAAAAAGGGTAAATACGCCTGACTTTCACCTAGTCTCATTGCTTAATACAGATGTGAAAATTCTAGCAAAAGTGTTGGCCACACGGTTGTTGAGAGTTATATCAACAATAGTACATGGGGATCATGCCTTCTAAATCAACAGTGACAATACTGCAGTTTTTTCTTTGCATGCGACTAAAGCATTTGACAGCCTCAAATGTCCAAAGTCGGGATAGGACCCAGATTTTTGAAGAGGGTACAGTTACTTTATAAATTCCCAGTGGCTAGAGTGAGGACTAATGGGGAGTTGTCTGCACAGTTTAGCTTGTCAAGGGGAACGGGACTGGGGTACTCTCTGTCGCAGTTTCCATTTGCATTGGCGATTGAGCATCTTGCCTGTTGCTTTGACAGAATAAAAATATTACAGACTTTAGAAATGGGGATTTAATTGAAGAGGTTGCATTATATACGGACAATTTATTGCTTTTTCTAGATGATATTGAAGCAAGGCTACCCAGAGTGATGGACCTGATAGGAATATTTAGAGGGTTCTTGGGTTCTTGGGGCTCACTACAAATTGGACAAAATCTGGGATTCTTCCTCTGGCCGTGGATGTGGCACAAAGACTGGGCCCTGCTCTTGGGGTGTCAGTGGTGAAGGAATTTATGTATTTGGGAATAAAACTTATGGCTAAGGCAGATGATTATATTGTCCTTAACCTTTAGCCTCTCTTGGGAAAAATGAAAGAGAAGGCGTTAGTATGGTCAAAATTGCCGCTTTCTGCACTAGGGAGGACCAATTTAATTAAAATGATATTGATGCCACAGGTCTTGTATATAGTTCATAACTCTCTGTTGTAGATACCAAAATACTGGTTTAGGAAAATCCATAATTTATTTCGGAATCTGGTGTGGAAATGTGGGTTGCCCAGAATTAAACTGGAAAAATTGCAGTTACCCAAAGAAGGGGGAGGATTGGCGTTGCCAATGTATGGGTTTACTTTTTGGTATGGCAATTTCAACACTGTGGTGGCATTGATTGAAAAAGGGTCCTCCAGTGCAAAGATTGTTTCCCATTTGAGTGATGGATAGGAACTACTGGGTGCATTGGAGGCCCATGCGTTGCATAGATTGGCGTGGGTAGCCCTAAACTCTCCTTAATCCATAACATATGTTGGGAATGCAAACGGCTTTTAGAGGTTGGGGAGTGTATATACACTGGTATGGAACAATCCTTACCTGTGGGAAATATATCAGCTGGAAGGTATGAACAGATGGCAACAGAAAGGAATGAAGTACCTGTCAATTATATGCTGATGTGCTATTGAAATCATTTCAGCAATTGAGAGAGGAATTTGCTTTAGATAAGTGTTTTTTTTTATCAAAACCTTCAACTTAGACATGCCCTACAAGTGCAAGCCTCGACAGTTGACTTGATTATGGTGACGATGAGAGTATTGGGATCTGTGGTTAAGGTGAAAGCGTTCAGAGGGTTAATCTTTTTTCTCTTCCAAGGTACTTTAGACTGCTTTTTAGGGGATCCTATGACGGAGGTGAGAGCTAAATTGGAGAACGTGGTACCGTTGTCGACTGCAGATTGGGAGGCTGTGGTAGCGTCACCGAGCTCATTGTCTATAAATGTAGCAAAATTTTGCTTGTAGGTGTTCTTGGTGCGTAGAGCGCATAGGACTCTGGTACTGCTACTGCTAAAAATGGGCCTTAGGGAAGACTATTCTTGTCCGAGTTGTGGAAATCATGGGATTTCATTCATATATTCTGGAGCTGTAGAGAATTGGAGAGGTAATACTCAGGAGCTTGTCCATAGAATCTATGGGATTCTACTACCAGCGAGTCCGAAAGTGGGATATACTGGGCTGCTTTGGGGAAGAGTAAGGGGATCAGATGGAATAGCTATAGGTCTCGAAGATTCTTTATCATGTCTGGAAAATGATAGCTAAGCATTGGTTGGGCCCAGTTCTGCATGGGCTAAGAGAAGTGATCCAGACTATCAATCTTACCATGGGTATGGAACCAAAGGACTAAATAAAAAGGGGGGCATTGCAAAAATTTTAAAAACAGTAGGGAAAATGGCTAGATCACTGCAGGCTTGCAACTAGAGATTATCCACATTGAGGAAAATGATGTTGGGGGAAAATCAGAGGTAGGGATGGATTTGGCAGATATTGGAAGAAGAGAGGTGAGTTCACTATGTTAGTTGACAAGCTGTGTGAGGGAATAAATTGGAGGCTTATAAATGTATTTCTTTGCAAACTATTTTGTTTACTATACTTTATGTACTTTATGATGCCTCAATAAAGTGTTGCTTAATTAAAAAAAAAAAAAAAAAAGATGCTCCCATTTAGCAATATAGTGTATCCTACAGAAAACAACCTCTCATACAGTAACATCAGCAGAAAAATGAAAAACAAAAGGAACTGGCAAGCTGGGAGAACTAAAACAGGGCTCTAAACCTAAAAACCTTATTACCATGGTTGAGGTTAAACCTTGAGATGTCAAATCTCCAGGAGATATCCAAGACAACCTAGTCAGCAGAGCATCACTGATGTCAAAGACCTTATTCACAAGATGAACAGTGACAGTTATTTGAGTGATTTGCTCTTGTTTGCATTGTTTTGTTTCCCCTCCTAGACATGCAATTTGCTATGCAAGACTGTCAAACATATTAGCTGTTATGTCAGGCTTATGACTCCATATAGAAATCTCCATTTGCTCTGTATCACGTCTTATAGTTTGTTATTCAATAAAAAAAAAAAAAAAAAAAGAAATGGGTTATGGATCTTGAAACATAAAAAAATACTTGGTCATACATGTCCAAAATAGACTGGTGCACAATGGGTTAAATGTTGTAGGTGCTTAAATATGTGGCACTTGCTCAAGAACAAAAATAACTATTGAACTTGCTTAAAAAAACAAACAATATATTAGCCGATTGAACCTTATTAATACAGTATGGTGCAAGTATATACACTTTTTCTAAACATGTTAAATTTTCTTGTGATGGTTTCAATACTAGTTCCCCAAGTATGCTGTTTCAATTTTATAGCTTGGGCAGCTCTTAGGATTCTCGAGTTAATTAAGACTATAACACAATGATGATTAAGTAGAAGACACCAACATTTGAAGGGTATTGTGGTCTATTTGCAGCAATTCATTGGGGAAGGCCAGGAGATTGGGAGTACTAGCACTTGCAATGGTTATGATGGCTAAAATCTCAACCAAATCCTCCAACTCTCCTGCCAGGTTGGTGCAGTGCTGAGGGGGCCTGCAAATTACTAGATGGTGGTGATAGTGTTTCCTCAGGGGCATGTGCTAGTTGTTGTAAGCCTCCATAAACCAGATAGTAGTTGAAGTGCCCATGATGGTGTGCAGGAAAAAAAACTCAGGAGACACGGTGTTCAAAGAAAAGTGTAAATCCTGGTTTTTACTTAATGTAGTATAGAGTAAAACAGCATCCTGTTTCTTGAGGTACACTTCTTATGTAGCTTCCACTGAATGCTGGGGCTCAGCTGGTTGAGGGTACTCCCACTGACAGTCTGTGTCTCCCTTGCTGGAATCTAAACAAGAACAGAACCCATGGTGTAGTATGACCCACAAGCACTAAATAAATGTAACACAAAAGAGATATATGTATTTACTGGGAATATTATGATGAATTATAAATGTGTATTGAATATGGTTAAAAATGTATTAAAAACTGATAATGAGAAAAGATGTCCTCTTAACCATTAAATAACAAAAATTCATCTCATGATATAAAAACCATATATTGTATAATCATGAACGGGTATCAGAACATATTGATCATAACATAAAATATATTAAAAACAAAGCAAATTTCAAGCTTCTTGAAATAGGAGCAATAAACATATATTGAGATGATCTCTTTGTCTGGGATGTACCATCACTCAGCACCCATTCTGAAGTATTTTAGTCCCTTAAAGGCACATATACATATGACATGTACACAACAGTGCAAACATGTTTCTCAAAGGCACATGTAAAATATAAAACTATTTCTGTCATGCTCCAAGTGGTATCCTACATATTTCATAGGGAATGTTGGAGGGTTGCCTACGAGAATCAATTTATCTGGTAGGCCTAAGAAACATGTGTCCGATACTATACATATTAGAAAAATCTTTGTCAAACTAGCAGATTTTGGTGGGATCAGCCACTGATGTAATGTGAATAGGAGCTACCTAGCTCTTCCCTGATGGCAAATGTTTTGGAAAATGAAGGATAGGCCATGTTTGATTTCAAAATGCCTGATCCTGAAAGATAAGATGCTGCCAGAGGTATCTGTCAACACCTTATTTTCCTCTTGTAAAAAGGAAGGTTGACAACTTATGTAGCCATACATTTAGCACCTTTCTGCCACTGTCAGTTTTGGCTTTTATGACAAAGCTCCATATCCTAATTTGACATTTGCCTATCCAAGTGATTCTGAGAATATTTTTTTGTGACAAATTATTATGTTAGTGGTCAATTTAGGTTGTTAGGCTTTGCATTTATTTTATTTAAAAAGGTGAAATTTACTTAATTTTTTTTTATAAACGTGCAATTTTTAACATTTTAATTATTGAAAATATTTGAATGATAGCCATGCCACACAAAATAGTTTTAAATATTAACTATTTACCATTTGTCTACTGTATGTTGGCATAATTTTTTTTTTTTTTTAAGGATGTTAGAAGGCTTATACATTAAGTAGCACATTTTTGAAATGTCAAGAAAACTTCAAAAGTCTATTCTTTAGGGACCAATTCAGTTGCAAAGTGACTTTCAGAGGTCTATATAATAGAAAACTGTACACCTCAAATAATTAAAAACTGCATTTAGGTACTTTGTTAACCATGTAGGTAAATTAAAGCACACTGGAGATTTTAAAATTGCATTTTTTTAACATTTTCTATGTTAATTTTTACTATAAACAGCAAGCGTTAACAGCAAAAAATAACTCAATATTTATTACCCTAATTTTGAAGTTTTTAAAAATAGACCATAGTGTGCCTTTTGACTCAGGAATGAAGGAGCACTTATAGATTTTATTGCCTTGATTTTATTAGGATTTTTTTTCAGGCACTATGTCAGGTTTGTAGAGGCCTTGGGATTACAAAACATAGGAAACACCCCTTGAAAGGCCCCATTGTGGGAATTACAGCTCTTGTAGTGGTGTTTCTATAGTTTCCAAATATGTCTCTATTATTCAGCTTTGCAGCCCCATTTTCATGTTAATTGACATTTTTATTCATATGCAAATGAGGAAAAGCTTGCCTGGGCTTCAGTCTCAGTTCTAGATTCCCAGGCAAAACTCTTTCCTTCCTAATTTTCCTATGAAAAAACTACAATTTACATGAAAATCAGGCTCCAAAGCTGAATAACTAAAGTATATTTGGAAACTGTAGAAACACCACTACAAGGTACTGATATTAGGTTTAAAACCATTTTACTGCTTAAAGACTCTCTTTAAATGAGTCTATCAGCACAAAATTGATATATAAATTAATCACAGTAGCTTGTAGGGCTGTCAGCATATTTACAATGATGTATTTCTTATTCATTCTTGTAAATATCGTCTTTTTATCCCTATGCCAGTAGCAGAAATGGGCTTTACCGGCGTTGCTTTCTATCAGTGGGCTTTAGGGGTGTTGCTTTCCATCAATGGGCTGGGGGCAGCAGAAGCCAGCTTCCTTCACTTCCGGATTCAGTGTGACATCATCAGACATGCACAGCACAGTTAGTGGGTTGGAGCTGAGCAGCAGTTAACAGCAGCAGTTATTAAAGTTCAATGATGGAAAGCAACACCACTAAAGCCCTTTTCTGCTCATTTGCTTAGGGATAAAAGAATGAAGCAGCAGTCCTGAATAAGAAATACATCATTGTAAACTGCGCTGACAGCCCTACAAGATACTGTGATTAGTTTATGTCTCAATTTTGTGCTCACAGACTCCTTTTAATGAATTAGTCCAGGAGTGTTTTCACTCCACATATGTTTCATAGAAGTAATAAGAATTGGTTAATGAAATTGAAAAGTACATTTTCTTTAATGATATATTGCTTTAGCTCCATTTTTTTTCAATTTCATATGGGTAAATAGGAATATTTAGCAATACAATACAGCAAAAAAGTAGATCCAATACTATTGTATATTAGCCCCTTAAGGACCCAAGTGACATGTGTCACTTTATATGGCAAGAACTTTGAGACGTTTTAACTTACACAAGTGATTTTCAGATTGTTTTTTCATGACACATTGTACTTCATGTTAGTGGTAAACACTAATGAATATTTTTGTATTTATAAAAAAAATAGGAAATTTGATGGAAATTTGGGGGAAAAAAAACTCCCACAATTTTCAAAATGTGAAATGCTTTCCTTTTCAGACAGCCATACCATCCAAATACATTAATACATATTATATACCATATTTCTGCTTTATATTGGCATCATATTTCAATTGGCCTTTAATTTATTTTGGACATTATAAAGCTTACAAGTGTAACAGCAATTTTCCAGATTTACAAGAAAATTTCCCAAACTAATTTTTTAGGGATCACTTCAGTTCTGAAGGGGATTATAAAGGCCTATATATTAGAAACCCCCCATAAATCACCCCATTTTCAAAACTGCACCCCTGAAATCATTCAAAACAGCATTTGAAAAGTTTGTTAACCCTTTAAGCATTTCACAAGAATTAAAACGATATTGAGGTGAAATTTAGACATTTCATTTTTTTCCACTAATCCCTTCATTTAGCCCTAAAATTAACACATTCACAAAGGGTTAAAGGAGAAAATACATCTCACCATTTGTTATGCAATTTCTCCAGAGCACAGAAATACCACATATGTGGGTGTAAACTGATGTTTGATCACACGGCAGTGCACGGAAGGGAAGGAGCGACATTCGAAGTTTGAAAAGCAGATTTTGCTGGAATAGTTTTCAAGTGCCATGTCTCATTTGCAAAGCCCCTAGAGTACCAAAACACCCCACAGTTTGTTATGCAATTTCTCCTGAACATGGCAATACCCCATATGTGGCCATAATTTGCTGTATGGGTACATGGTGGCGCTTGGAATAGAAAGAGCACTATTTGGCTTTTGGAGGGCATATTTTACTGTAATAGTTTTCGGGAGCCATGTCACATTTGCAGAGCCCTTAGAGTACCAACACAATGGAAACCCCCTAAAAATGATCCCATTTTGGAAACTATACCCCTCACAGAATTCATCAAGGGGTATAGTGAGGATTTTGACCCACAGCAGTTTCACAGATTTAAACTAACTTTGGGATGTATAAATGAAAAATGACTAAAACGTCACTTTATCCCCAATGTTTTCACAAGGGGTTAAAGGAGAAAAAGCACCCCGCAGTTTGTTAAAAAAATTGCTCCTGGACACGGCAATACCCCATATGTGGTCATAATCTGCTGTATTGGAACATGGTGGGGCTCAGAATGGAAAGAGCACTATTTTGCTTTTGAAGGGCAGATTTTGCTGTAATAGTTTTCAGGTGCCACGAATAGGCCATCAATATTAGAAAGATGGATAAATACTTTGAAGAGGATGTCCAGGAATTGACGCAACCCAAGTCCCGGGCAGGAGGTGTAAAATAAAAAAGCATACCCACCTGTCCCCCGTGCTCCGTTGTCCGCTGCCAGTGTCCATTCAGTTTCGTACCGGCGCCTTCCTGCTAAGACCAATTAGGTACAGGATTTCCAGAAATGAGGCGCCACCATGAGACCGAACAGACACAGGCAGGGGACAACAGGGTGCTGGGGACAGGTGAGTATACTTTTTTGAAACTTTTTATTTTTACACCTCCCTGGCGGCCGCCATAGTGGTTGCTGCAGTTAATAGACAACCTCTTTTAAGAGGTTGTCTGGACCAAATTTTTTACGACCACTTCACTGGTCCCCCCATACTGTATGGGGAACAGTGATGGGGCCATTATATTCTGTGGGTGAAGTGATGGGGGCTAACATTCTGTGGAGGGGTGGGACATTAAACTGTGTGATGCATATTAAAGGGATTGTCCAGGGTTAATCTTTTCTATGGCCTAGGCTCAGGATAGGCCATAAATACCTGATCAGTAAGGGGCTGACACACGGCACCATCAGCTGTACAGCGTCACTTCCGGCACCCGTTCTGTACACAACACAGGGCTGGAAGCAGAAAGCTCCATCTGCTGTATAGTTGCCCGGTGCCGTCACTGCAGCTCAGCTCCTACTGATTTCAATAAGTGCTGAGATGCAGTGAAGGCGACCAGCTAATATACAGAGGCCAGAGCTTTTTCTTCCGATCCCATATTGTGTACAGGACAGGCACCAGAAGTGGTTCCGTACAGCTGATCGGTCTGGGGTCAGCCCCCAACAGATCAGGTATCTATGGCCTATCCTGAGGATAAACCATAACAAATTATGCCTGGACAAACCCTTTAACCCCCCTAATGCGTCACACTTTAAGAGGTTGTCCAGTATAATTTTTTTCTTTTTTATAATTAGTCGGGGGGAGGTGAACCCCTCCCCAAAAAACACAAAAACATACTAAACATACTCACCTATCCCTGATCCTCCGGTGTCAGCAGGTCACAGCACAGTCCGGTCCTACAGCTCCGCTGTCTTCTTTTGCTGGAAGTCCTCTTTGGCTGTGACGTCCCAGGTCCCTTCCCTTAGGCCGCTGATTGGCCTCAGGGGTCACGTGACATCACAGGTAGTGGCCCCACACATAGCATTATATGCTCCGCAGTGGCCCCCACACAGCATTATATGCTCCGCAGTGGCCCCCACACAGCATTATATGCTCCACAGTGGCCCCCACACAGTATTGTATGCTCACAGTGGCCCCCACATAGTATTATATGCCCACAGTGACCCCCACACAGTATTATATGCCCACAGTGGCTCCCACACAGCATTATATGCTCCACAGTGGCCCCCACACAGTATTATATGCCCACAGTGGCCCCCAAACAATATTATATGCTAACTGTGGCCCCCACACAGTATTATATGCCCACAGTGGCCCCCACACAGTATTATATGCTCAAAGTGGCCCCCACACTGTATTATATGCCCACAGTGGCCCCCACACAGTATTATATGCTCATAGTGGTCCACACAGTATTACATGCCCACAGTCTCCCCCCACCCCCACCCAGAGCCGATGTTATTATTATACTCTGGGGTCTCCTCAGACCCCAGGATATAATAAGTAGAGGCCCAGTAGAAGTGCTTAAAAATAACAAACACTTATACTCACCTTGTCTTACCTCTCCAGGGCATCCTTGCTCCGTCCTGCTGTCTTTTCCATCTTCCTTGGTCCCCACGTCCCGTTCCCCAGACATCACCACTGGGGCCTGTGATTGGACCTCTGCGGTCACGTCGGGCGTGATGACGTCATTATGCTGCCGCGCCCATGTCACTTTTGGGGCCTAACCACAGGCCCCTGCAGTGAGGCCCGGAAAAGTGCCGGAGACGATGCTGAGCCCAGGACAGCCAGGTGAGTATTTTTTTTTTTTTGTCACTTTCCCTGGGCCGGCATACCCTTTTCATTAACAATAGGTATAGTGGTCGGGTAAGTGGTCGGGGAACCAGGCTTTCCCAGACCACTATCATGGTAGTCTGGGGCCCCGGCCACTTCCAGATTACGCCACTGTCCATTGGTCAATTGCCCGATCGAGCCCCTGACCGTCCCGATCAGACTCCTGACCGTCCCGATCAGACCCCTGACCTTTGCATTGGTAAAATGAGGACTAAATATAGTCGGGGTCGAGGCCCACCAGGGGATTCACCGGTTCCTAGGTGGACCAGTACGAGCCTGTGTCAGGGGATTCCACTTTACTGGCATTTCAGCTCTGCAAAAGTGCAATGGCATCCAAAAACTAAATCGTTCAAGTCTTTGCTCCAAAAACCAAATAACGCTCCTTCCCTTCTGTGCCCGGCTGTGCCCAAACAGCAGTTTATACCCACATATGACATTAAGTACATTACCCTGGGTACACCAGTGTCATTCAAGTGGGCATAAACTGCAGTTTGGGCACACAGCAGGGCACAGAAGGGAAGGAGCGCTATGTGGCTTTTGGAGTGCAGATTCAGATGTTTGGTATCTGGACGCCATGTCATGTTTGCAGAGCCTGTAAGGTACCATAAAAGTGGATTTCCCAAAGAATTTATCAAGGGGTGTAGTGAACATTAGCTCTTTGGGCAGTTCCTTTGACCTCAGGATTCTCATTTGCTCTGACATGCACTGTGAGCTGTGACGTCTTATATAGACAGGTGTGTGCCTTTCCTAATCAAGTCCAATCAGTTTAATTAAACACAGCTGGACTCCAATGAAGGTGTAGAAGGAAATGGACAGCATGTGAGTTAAATGAGTGTCACAGCAAAGGGTCTGAATACTTATGACCATGTGATATTTCAGTTTCTCTTTTTTAATAAATTTGCAAAAATATCTACATTTCTGTTTTTTTTCTGTCAAGATGGGCTGTTGAGTGTATATTAGTGAGAAATAAAATGAACTTTTTTGCTTTTAGCAAATGGCTGCAATGATACAAAGAGTGAAAAATTTAAAGGTGTCTGAATACTTTCCGTACCCACTGTAAAATTGGGAATTAACAGAAGAAAAGGAAATATTACCAACACAAGCCTGTGATTGGTTCTCTGGGCTCCGGATGTTGAGCTCAGAGTGCATACTTAGATTCAGTCCCAAAGCATGCGTCTGGGCATGCTATTCCAGTGGCACCTACTTTGGTCTGGGCAGTGCTATCCGGGTGGCTTTCAGCAGAAGAGCCCATATAGAAAAATACCAGAACAAGTAGATAGTCTGTTTCTCTGAGCCCAAGTTACAGATCATGTGTCGCCTACATGCTGTTACATCTCTTCCAGGATAACAAAGAGTCTCAGGCCTCAATGCTAGGCAGCATATTTAGGCCACATGATGGGAGTCTGCACCATGACCTGCTCTCCCACCTCCTTCAGGAACAACAAAGACCAAAAGACACCACTCTTCCTGGTGTCAGAAATTTAACTAAAAAGGTCTCTTCTCTAAGTGATGTAACCAGAAGGAGGAGCCCCGCCCTCCTTTCTAAATCTCTCAGAGTCATCTTTCCTTATATTTCCTCACCCGTTGACTGTAGAGTCGGGCAGGAGGTATGATAGGGTTCATGACGAGACCCCCATTGTATAGACCCCAAGGATGACGCCCCAATCCCCTTTGGGTAAGGAGATCAGTGTCTGGACCTTTTCCAGGCTTTGAACCATGACCTGTGTGGGCTTCAAACGTGCGCCTTGACTGGGCGCATCTGGGGAATTTATTGGAGTGCCTGTAAGAGGTCCCCCGGGGAAGATATGGTCATAAAACCATATCCCTTTTGATCTGTAGCTGTCTGCAGACCAGGAGTCTGGGTTGAGTTTGCTTACAGCCTTGCAGTACACAGGCTGCTCCCCCTCCCCCGTGGTGATAACAAGGTTAGCACAGGTATGCTAATTGCGTCAGGGACAGAACAATGGGACTTGGTTATAGGATAGAATGACAGCATTCCAGCAGCCACACTATTTATGATACTAGGCTGTAATACATTACAGCAGAAATACTTAACTGGAGGTCTCTTATCATCACGGGGGGGTTACTTCTGGCTTATTTTCTCTCGTAAGCTCTAAATCTGGGGTGTCCCCTAATATATGCTCGCACAGCTTATACATTCCCTTCCTGCCACAGCCAGTTATGTTCTAATGATTTGGCGATTTTTTTCTTCACATTGTACAAACTATATTTTTTTAATTTTTCTGGTGATGTAGCCATATGAGGGCTTGTTGTTTGCGGTATGACATGTATTTTGTAATGACATCATCTTTTGGTGCCTATAACTTATTGAATGAATTTTATTAACTCTTTCTTGGTGGATTAAAAAAACAAACAAATAAACAACATCAATTCTGGTATTGCGTTTTACCTTTTAAATTTCTCACCATGCAGCATAAAGCATAAGTAACATGTTACCTTTATTCTGCGGGTTGGTTCGATTATGGTGATACCTCATTTATATTATTTCTTATGCAATACTAATTTTGCAGAACAAAAACCCATTTGGGGACATACACACGTGGACAAAATTGTTTGGTATCCTTTGCTTAATGAAGGAAAAACCACAATGGTCACAAAAATAACTTGAATCTGTAATAATAGTAATACTATATAAAATTCTATGAAAATGAACAAATGAAAGTCAGACATTGCTTTTCAACCATGCTTCAACAGAATTTTTTAAAAAAGAAAACTCATGAAACAGGCCTGGACAGAAATGATGGCACCCTTAACTTAATATTTTGTTGCAGAACCTTTTGAGGCAATCACTGCAATCAAACGATTCCTATAACTGTCAATGAGACTTCTGCACCTCTCAACAGGTATTTTGGCCCACTCCTCATGAGCAAACTGCTCCAGTTGTCTCAGGATTGAAGGGTGCCTTTTCCAGACAGCATGTTTCAGCTCCTTCCAAAGATGCTCAATAGGATTTAGGTCAGGGCTCATAGAAGGCCACTTGAGAATAGTCCAATGTTTTCCTCTTAGCCATTCTTGGGTGTTTTTAGCTGTGTGTTTTGGGTCATTATACTGTTGCAAAGACCCATGACCTGCGACTGAGACCAAGCTTTCTGACACTGGGCAGCACATTTCTCTCTAGAATCCCTTGATAGTCTTGAGATTTCATTGTACCCTGCACAGATTCAAGACATCCTGTGCCAGATGCAGCAAAGCAGCCCCAGAACATAACAGAGCCTCCTCCATGTTTCACAGTAGGGACAGTGTTCTTTTCAAGATATGCTTCATTTTTCCATCTGTGAACATAGAGCTGATGTGTCTTGCCAAAAATTTCGATTTTTGTCTCATCTGTCCATAGGACATTCTTCCAGAAGCTTTGTGGCTTGTCAACATATAGTTTGGCAAATTCCAGATTTGTAAGATTCAAGTTATTTCTGTGACTATTGTGGGTTTTTCTTTCATTAAACGAGCGGTACCAACAATTTTGTCCATGTGTGTAAATGAATTGATGCGTAACATTTGAGATGCGTAACATTTTATTTTGCTGTTTACAGAGTTGGTTGAGGGCTTATTTTTTGCGGGACAACCTGTACTTATTATTGGTACTATTTTGGGGTACATATGACTTTTTGATCACTTTTTATCGCATATTTTGTAAGGTTAGATGGTGAAAAATCATTACCTCTGGCGTTTTTTTTTTTATATTTTTTTTTTCCCCGACGTTCACCGTGTATGTCAAATATTGTTTCAGTTTCATTGTACAGGTTATTGCGGACGCGGTGATACCAAATATGCATTGTTTTTATTAATTTTTAGTTTTTTTTATATAATTCATTTTATATAAGAAAAGGGAATTTTTGGGGCTCTATTCTTTTATTTTTTTTTCACACACTATTTTTTTTTTCACTTTTTTATGTGTCCCATTAGTACACCTGAGCCAGTGATGCTTTTATCGCTGGTTCAGTACTATAGACTGCAAGACACTAGCATACACGTATCTTGCAGTCTATAGAGGAAGTAAGTCTATGCAGATGCATAGACTGACTTCCGGAGGTCACGGCAGGATCAACCAGGTACTGGGGGCTCCAGGCCGCTTGGGGTCACTGGCCAGAACCCAGGTTGCAGATTATAGCTATCGGCACCCCCCCGATCTCAACGACCGCGGCATCCAAGGGGTTAAAACCACTGATCGGAGCTCAGCTCCGACTGGGGTTTATGGAGCAGGGTGTTAGTTGTCAGTTACAGCTAACACCCTGTTCCGATGCCGCCCGCTCAGATAGTGAGCGGGCGGCCACACTCGGGTGTACTATTACGCCCTGTTGCACGAATTACCTAGCGCACAGGATGTAATAGTACATCCAATGTTGTTAAGGGGTTAAAACCATAAAACCTTTATTATGTTAATTCTTACACTTCAGTGTTTTAAGTGTTTAGAGAAGCAAGGGAAAGAATAACGAAATACATGATTTCACAAAAGGGAGCCTAAATTTGTTAATAAAGTATATTAAAAAATGTATTAGTGACACAAATGCTGCTAGAAAAGTTGTTCAAAAGTTTAGTTACACTTTAAATTCCTTATATCAACTTTTTAACAATTCAGCCAAAGATCTGTCAGTTAACAGGGGGTAGGTACCAAATGTAGTTTTGCCCATCCTTGTAACTGGATTGAAAACTGGTTAAAGGATTGTATCCAGAGAGTTGTGGTCAATGACTGCAGCTGAGACTGGTCCTCTGTTATAAATGGTGTACCCCAGGGCTCACTGCTGTGTCCACTGTTATTTTACTTATTTATTAATGATCTAGAAATTGGGATTAATAGCACTGTCTCTACTTTTGCAGATGACACCAAGCTATGCAGTACCGAACAGTGTATGGAGGATATACGTAGGTTACAAGCAGACTTGGAAAGACTGAGTGTTTGGGCATCCACATGGCAAATGAGGTTCAATGTGGATAAATGTAAAGTCATGCATCTGGGTAAAAATAATGCACATACAGCATATGTCCTATGGGGAGTAAAGCTGGGAGAGTCACTGGTGGAGAAGGACCTGAGTGTAGATCATAGATTAAATTACATCATGTAATGTCAAATAGCTGCTTCTAAGGCCAGCAGGATACTGTGTTGTATTAAAAGAGCTATGGACTCATGGGACAGGGATGTAATATTATCACTTTATAAGACATCGGTGCGGCCCCATCTGAATTATGCAGTTCAGTTATGGGCAACAGTTCACTGAAAGGATGTCCTGGAGTTGGAAAAGGTTCAACGGAGGGTCACAAAACTAATAAAGGGCACGGAGGAGCTCAGTTATGAGGAGAGACTAAAGGAGTTAAATCTGTTTAGTCTGGAGAAAAGGAGTTTAAGGGGAGATATGATAAACCTGTATAAATATATAAATGGCCCATACAAGAAATATGGGGAAAAGCTGTTACATGTAAAATCCCCTCAAAAGACAAGGGGACACTCCCTCCACCTGGAGAAAAAAAAGGTTTAATCTCAAGAACTGACCAGGCTTCTTTACTGTAAGGACTGTGAATCTGTAGAATAGCCTACTCCAGAAGCTGGTCACAGCAGTCACAGTCGACAGCTTCAAAAAAGGATTAGATGCCTTTTTACAGCAAAATAGCATTGATGGTTATGGAAATGTGTAGACTGTTATGACGTTTCCCATCCCCTGGTTGAACTACATCTTGTAGTGAGATATTATTGCCAAGAAGACTTAACTGCATATTTTATCCCTTATAACTGATAGATCTCATCCAGTCTTCACTGTAATTCATTGCATCACTGAAGTCTCTGCCTACCTATTTTTCATTGGTACCATTTGGGGTACATGTGACATTTTTGATACTTTTTTATTCCTTTTCTTGTAGGGGAGATGGACATAAAACAGTAATTCTAGCAGCAGCCAGCATTCACTATGTGGTATAAATGACATGGTCATTTTATTCTGTGGATTGTTATATTATAGCAATACCCAATTTATATAGTTTTCTTTTCTTTGTTTTACTACTTTTGCACAATAGAAACACCTTGAATGCAGATGTTTATTAGAATTTTTATTTTTGTGTTCTTGGAACTGTATGTAAGCTTGCATTTTGTGGAACAAGCTTTAGTTTTCATTGGTACTACTTTGATCACTTGATACATTTTTATTTAAAAAAAAACAATTTGGAATTTTTTTTTTTACTTATTTTTATGTTGTTGACTGTAGAGGATAAACAATTGGAAGGCTTATAGCTTTGGTCAATACAGATACAATAACATCAATGTGTTTTTATTATATTTCTTTACCTAATGAGAGGTAGAAGGGGATTAGAGGTTTTGTAGTCTTTTATTTTGTATATATAGTTTTAAATATTTTTAAAACTTCATTTTTTGCATTTTGTGCCCTCCTATTAGGACTTCAACTGTAGTAACACTCCTGTATTCTAGTCTATTACATATGTCAGTATTACACTGATGTTTTGCTTGTTTAACTCAGAGTTTAATAGGTTTCCATAGTCAGCAAAACCAGAGGCCATTGTAAAGCCTTCAGCTGCCATAGTAATCATTTGTACCACATGATGGCATCGTAGGGTGCCCAGGAAATGACATAGGAATCCCCTCCCCGTAGAACTACAAAAATGCTATGAGCAGCATACACTATAGCATTTAAGAGGTTAAACAGCCAACAGCCAGGAAAGGTAGTTATCTCAGAATGTCAGTCCCAGCTGGAAACCTGCAGTGATCATGCGAGATCAGTTCCTGTGCCCAAGTGATCACGTTGACGTACATGTATGGCAAATTATAATATATCCTTCCTGCTTATGGTATGTATGTATGTCAAGTGTCAGCAAGCGGTTAAACAAATTATAATTTTATTTTAGAGTCAGTGAACTGAGAGAACATTGCCGATCATCTATATTTAATTATTTATATTTTTTGTGTAGAGCTGGAGTCCAGCAGAGGATTAAAAAGAGACGTTTCAGACCAGCTCTCCCCTCCATCATTATGGGCAATGTGAGATCTCTTGCATACAAAATGGATGAACTAACTGCGCTCACCAGGCATCATCAGTTTCGGTTGTGCAGCATGATGCTGCTTACAGAGACTTGGCTCACTGAAATTACTCCGGACACTCTGGTCTCCTTGGATGGCTTTAAACTCCTTCAGGCGGACAGGACAAGGCAGAGCGGTAAGAGGAAAGGAGGAGGGCTGGCAATATTTGTGAATGATAGATGGTGTAATCCTAGGCACATTGTGATTAAGGAGCAAACTTGCTGTAAAGACATTGAACTATTAGCTGAGAGCATGAGACCTTTCTATCTACCAAGGGAACTATCACATATCATCGTGATAGCTGCATATGTCCCCCCCCCTCTGTGAAAGCTGACGCTGCCTTCGAGGTAGTACAAGCCACGGTGAGCCAGCTGCAGTCGCGACACCCCCAGGCCCTCCTTCTTGTGTCTGGAGACTTCAACCATGTCTCTCCATCATCCACACTGCCCAGTTTCATACAGTATGTAACCTGCCAAACAAGAGTCAATAAAACACTGGACTTGTTCTTTGCCAATTCGAGGGAGGCATATAACTCATCAGCCCTACAGCCCCTGGGAAGATCGGAACCTAGTGCATCTCCGACCTGTGTACAAGCCACTTGTACGTAGAGAACCAGCTGTCACCCGCACAGTGAGGATATGGTCCTAGGAGAGTGATAAGGCTTTGAGGGATTGTTTTGACACAACTGCATGGGACGTTCTGCAGGATTCTTATGGAGAAGATATAGAAGGACTCACACACTGCATAACGGACTACATTAATTTTTGTTAAAAGTGGTGAGGTGCTTTTCCAACAACAAACCATGGATTAATTCTGATATAAAAACACTACTTAAGGAGAAAAAGATGGAATTTAGGACAAGAGATAAGAAGGGGCTGAGGGAAGTACAAAAGGAGCTGAGGAGTCAAATCAGGCAGGGAAAAGCCAATTACAAGGAAAAAATGGAAAAGCAAATGGAAAGAAAAGACATAAGGGGGGTTTGGGAGGGGCTTCAGTCAATTTCGGGTCATAGACAGTCTGTCTGTCAGATTGAGGAAGATGTTAATTGGCTTAATGAACTAAACCTATTCTTCAATAGATTTGATCACACACCAGCTCCTCCCACCCCAGCATGTCCTTCAGTTCCCCCCACCACAATGACTTCACCCCATGCGGCTACTTCCCACCAGACCAGTAAATCTAGAAATCCATCTTTATCTGACCACAGTCTGACCTTCACACAGGCCCAGGTGAGGAAGGAGATGAAAAAGATCAAGGCGAGGAAAGCTGCAGGGCCAGATGACATAAGTGCAAGGCTAATTAAGACTTGTGGGGGGATCAGCTGTGTAGTATAATTACATATATGTTTAATATGAACCTGAGGCAGGAAATAGTCCCTGAATTATGGAAATATTCTAGTGTGGTACCAGTTCCAAAGAAACCTCATCCTATGGACCTCAACGACTACAGACCTGTAGCACTGACATCCCACTTGATGAAGATCTTAGAGAGATTGGTTCTCACACATCTCCATCCTCTAGTGAGCCCCACTATGAACCCTCTCCAGTTTGCTTATTGGCCGGTGTTATGATATTAGGGGCCTGTATGGTCTTAGGATATCCATATTAGTCTATACTACTGCGCAGCGGGGGTTGGTGCCTAGAATCAGGCTTAGAAGGGCACCTGGAAAGTGGTCAAACTACTCTCTAGTTCAGGTCTATTGTCCTGTCCCTGAAGCAATCACCCATTTGGTCAAAAGCCTTCATCTGCATAAGACTGCCATCCTCACTAACCCAGCGGGGGTTCATTTAGACAGGATGCTTTATGCAAACGATCCACCTATAGTTGCCAGCCACCCTGGCACCATTATTAGGTCAAAGGGCTTATGGTTTTATGACAATATCTGGCCTGGGGAACCTCTTATTGTCGACCCGATAGATCCCCCAGATGCGTCAGGTCAAGGCGCACGCTCAGAATATACACATGTCACCGTTCAAAGTCCAGGAAGGGTGCAGGCACTGATCTCCTTACCTAAAGGGAGCTGGAGTGTCAATCTTGGACTCTATGTATTGGGGGGTCTCGCCAGGGAACCCATCATACTACCAACCAGACTCTATAAACATCATGCATAGAGTTATACTGAAAAGTTATTCTGAGAGGTGTAGAGAGTGGGCGGGGGTTTCGCCCCCTGGTGACCTCACTCAGGGAGGAGACCAGGGGAGACAAAAGGGCTCTGCCCAGGCTGAATCAGTCGCTGTTGCCTGGTGGATTTGGAGCTGCACGCTTCTTGGAGGCGAGCTGTGGGGGAAGTCATGTGACCAACATGCGGCTGCCATGCGGCCTATGCAGCTAGGCTTGAGGCCTTGTTGTGGACCTAACAGAGGTGCCAATGCATGTAAGCAACACATGCTTTGCCAAGACTGTACTCTGAGCCTACCACATGGGCTCAGAGCAATGGACTAACAACTTGTTCCAGGGTCTTCGGCCATTTTACCCGGTTAAGGTGCTCTGCTGCTGGTCGTCGCATAAGAAAGTGCCCTGGCAACCATTGGAAGTCAGAGATAACCTGCACAAGCTGGTGTTGGTAACATATATTCTTTTCTTTCTTTTATCCCCAATTTTTATTTTTATGTACCGTGTTATGCTGTTTTCACTTGTATCTGCTTGTTAACTGCTGCATGTATTCTATGTATGTGTTGAGTGTCTAGTATTGACCCATTTAGGGGTTAATAAATATATAAAATTTAGAATGCCCGCCTTGTATTATCCTCTGTTGACCCGCCTCACTCACGCAAAGTGGGTGTGAGGCAATCGAAGTGATCGCAGGTAGGCCAGGCGCGAGGCCCTGGTAAACTCGGATCCTTCACAGCCGGGCATTGGGGTGGATGATGCCATCATCTAGATTCTGCACAGGGCTCTTTCTCACCTGGAGAAACCAGGGAACACTGTGAGAATAATGTTCTTTGATTTCTCCAGTGCTTTTAACACCATACAGCCGCGGTTACTGAGAGATAAGCTGGGCCTTGCTGGAGTGGACCACCACCTCTCCAACTGGATCCTAGACTACCTCACAAATCGACCTCAGTACGTGAGAGCCCAGGACTGTGTGTCAGATACCGTGATCTGTAATACGGGGGCACCTCAGGGTACAGTTCTCGCCCCTTTCCTCTTCACACTGTATACTGCAGATTTTAGGTGCAACTCATCTAGCTGCTACCTACAGAAGTATTCTGATGACTCTGCAATAGTAGATCTCATCACAGACAATGATGACAGGGAGTACAGAGAACTGAACCGGGATTTTGTGGACTTGTGCCAACGCAACCATCTGAAGATTAACGTGGGGAAGACCAAGGAGATGGTGGTGGACTTCCGTAAATGCGGATGCCCTCCTAAACCAGTGGACATCCTAGGGACGGGCATCGAAATTGTCAACACCTATAAGTACCTGGGTTTGCTCCTTAATAATAAGCTGGACTGGGCAGATCACATGGAGGTCCGGTACAGGAAGGGCCACAGCAGGCTCTACCTGCTTAGGAAGCTGAGAGCCTTTGGAATCCGGGGGGCACATCTTAGGACTTTTTTCAACTCTGTAGTGGCATCAGCCATGTTCTTCGGAGTGGCCTGCTGAGGGAGCATTATATCAACCAGGGATAGACATAAAGTTGACAAGCTGATGAAAAGGGCCAGCTCTGTTCTGGGGAGCCCACTGGACCCAGTGCAGGTGGTGGGCGACAGAAGGATACTGTCCGTGGTGAGCTCCATGCGGAAGAAGAAGTCCCATCCCATGCATGAGACCGTGATCGCTCTGGGCAGTACTGTCAGTGACCAACTGCACCAGCTTAAGTGTGAGAAGAAGCGCTATAGGAAGTCTTTCCTCCCCACCGAGGTTTGGCTGTACAACCAACACTGACCTAAGCGGAGATCATTACACACAAAGAACTGAAATATCTTTCTGCCTGTTAAATCCCTTCCACCCTCTGCTACTTCTTATCTGTCTGTCTACTATCAATGTAATGCCTCTTACCTTCGAACATTCCTGTACATGTTGTATTTGTATTTGTATCTGCTTATCTTTGCTTCTGTAACACACTGAATTTCTCCATTGTGAGACTATTAAAGGACTATTATTAATCATTCCAATAGAAAAGTCCAGGCTAAGCAATGCAAAGAACAAACAGGCTTCTTCAATGACATAATGGTCAAGGCTGCAGAACATGGCAGGGAAGTCAAGGGTGCAAGACCCAATGAGCTCAGTTCCTGACATTATCCCCCCTTCTCCAGGAGTGTCCTCTGGACGGTACTTGACTTGGCTTGCCTAGGTAACGCTGATGGAACTCTCTTACCAGTTGTGGAGCATGAATGTTGTTTACTGGTTCCCATGAGTTATCTTCAGGACTATATCCTTGCCACTTTATCAAGTACTGTAACTGATTTCGAAAAAATCTAAAATACAAAATATTTTCGACAATATATTCCTCTTCTCCTTCAACAATAAATGGGTCAGGTGGAGGAAAGTAACATCCTGGGAATGGATTTTTCACAAAAGGCTTTAGAAGGAAGGAATGAAAAACAGAGTGAATCCGCATAGAGTCTGGAAGTTTTAAATGAAATGCTACAGGATTAATTTGAGCCACAATTTCAAATGGTCCAATAAATTTCTGACCTAGCTTGGTTGAAGGTATCTTAAGCTTCAAGTTTTTTGTGGAGAGCCATACCTTTTCTCCTATACCAAAGGAAGGGAAAGACTTGCGATGTCTATCAGCAGTTTTCTTATAGTGATCCTGAGCTTCATGCAAAGTGTCAATTTTTCTTGAACTTGCTTCAAGGTAGACAGTCTGTCAGTGACAGCAGGAACTGGAGAAGAAATTGGGAGATTAGGAATGAATGCAGGATGAAAACATTATTGCCAAAAAATGGACTCTGAGACGTAGATGAATGCTGGGAGTTGTTATAAGCAAATTCCGCCATAGTAAGAAAATTAACTGAATCATCTTGGAGATAACTTGTATAGCACCGCAAATATTGCTCAAGGGTGTGGTTAGTATGCTCAGTTTGGCCATTAGACTGTGGTTGATAAGCAGAAGATAAGTTCACTTCAATTCCTAGAGCGGCACAAAAACTCTTCCAAAACTTTGAGGTAAACTGTACCCCACGGTCAGAAACTACATTATCAGGTATACCATGTAGGCGGAAAACTTCTCGAATAACCAATTCTGCAGTCTCTTCTGCAGAAGGTACCCCCTTTGTGGGTATAAAATGAGCCATTTTGGTAAGATGGTCTACCACTTCTAGAATTGTGTTCATATTTTTTGAAGATAGTAGATCAACAATAAAGTCCATAGAAACAGAACCCCAAGGATGAGATGGAATAGGCAGAGGCTGAAGTAATCCCACTGGTGAGGAACGAGGGGTCTTATTCTTAGCACAGATTTGACAGGAAGAAACATACTTCTTGACATCCATCTGGTATTTAGGCCACCAAAATGAGTGGGACAAAAGTTCTTTGGTCTTTTTGACTCCTATGTGACCTGCGGGTCTAGAGTCGTGAACAAGGCGCAGAATTTCTAATCGAGTAGTCTCAGGAACATAAACACACTGATCAAGAATCCAAACCTCGTTTTTGAAGGCCAAATCTATATCTGTGGGGGGATGATTAAGAAAAGGATCTCCATTATAACCTTCTTTAAACCTCTGAAGTATACCTTTCGAAATTGTTGCCCCCACAAAATTCTTAGCAGGTAAGATGGTGGTTTCAGGTGTGTCATCTTGCGTCATTTCGAAAAACGTCCGGGATAAGGCGTTTGCTTTTCCATTGCGGGATCCAGGTCTGTAGGAAATGATGAAATTAAATCTTGCAAAAAATAAAGACCATCTAGCCTCTCTACCAGAAAGTCTCTTGGCTGATCTAATAAATTCAAGATTTCGGTGATCAGTAAGAACCTGCACCCCATGAAATGCTCCTTCAAGAAGATGCCTCCATTCCGTGAATGCTTTCTTAATTGCCAGTAGTTCTTTATTTCCAATGTCAGTTTCTTTCAGGAGGTGACATCAGGCAGAAGAAAAAAGCATAAGGATGAAGCAACGGTTTATCCCCAACTCTTTGGGACAATACTGCTCCTTCTGCTGAATCTGAAGCATCCACTTCAACTATAAATGGGAGGTCTGGATTAGGATGAACTAAGATAGGAGCAGAAGTAAAAAGTGTCTTTAAATGGGTAAATGCTCTGTCTGCACTTGAAGACCATTTAAAAGGAATTCCTTTCTGGTTTAGTTCTGTTATTGGACTAATAACCTTTGAGAAATTCCTAATAAACTTGCGGTAGAAATTTGCAAAGCCAATCTTCCCATTTACACAGCATAATCCGCCAAAATGTCTGGTATGAGATCTGCTATTGTGGTTATTACAGTACTTGATGGTATGAAGACAACAGGACTTAATCTCAACATAGCTTAAAAGGCTCCAAAGTAGATTTGTCTGCCAATAGGGTGATGCTGGAGAAGTTCCAAGATGCTAAAAGATATCTCATAGGAATTCTTGTAAAGATCATTAATTGCAGAATAAAAGTACTGTATTAGTATATGCATATGACTCAAGAATAGATTGGGAGCAAGATATGTTTGTTTTGTTGAAAAAAAAAATTAAATTGACAAAATAGGTCTTAGACACACATCAAATCCTTCAGTCGTGCACATCTTGTGAAAATCTTGTAACCTTTCTAGTACTTGAGTGTCTTTTTGTTGTTTAGGCCCACGTAGCGAAATGAAGCTAAAAACCATAGCGGAAAAAAATTGCAGCAATAAGCATTGCGTTTTTTCCACAGTGTTTTTCATTTCATTTTAGGCTAAGGCCCCACGTGATGTCCCGCATCAAAAAAGCGCTGTGGGAAAAAATGTGGTGTTTTTGCTAAAATCCCATCCACTTTGCTGTGACTGTAAAACGCCACATTTTTTTCTGCGGCATTTCCACTGCGGGCAAACTGTGGCGTTTAAGCCACCTGGGGCCCCGGCCTTAATGTGTTTTTCTCTGTGGATTTTCTTCCCTTATTAAATCTATAGAAAATACTTGCATTTCCACAACTAAAATTAACATGCTGCATTTTTAAAAATGCATGCGTTTTTTGAAAACGCAGCTTTAATGCAGATCTTTTTTTCCCACAATGTGTAGATGATATTAATCAAATTTGAAATAATTTTGCTACTACTGTAAAATGCATTTTTTTTTTGCACTATATTTTTGCAGCAGCCATAAAGCTGTGTTAAACAACGTGTGTTAGCCAGATTTACCGGCTTTTACTTCGTGCTGGGAGCGGGACTCCTAGCATCATACTTATGATAAAACAGTCCGTGTGTTAGCCAAATTTATTAGCTTGAACTTCGTGCTGGGAGCGGGACTCCTAGCAGTATAGTTACCTATGATGCTAGGAGTCCCTGCCTCCCAGCAACATACTGTCCTGTACTGTAATTGATATGGGACAGTATGTTGCTGGGAGGCAGGGACTCCTAGCATCATAGGTAACTATACTGCTAGGAGTCCCGCTCCCAGCACGAAGTTCAAGCCGATAAATTTGGCTAACACACAGACTGTGTTTCAGCCAAAGCCATAGCCATAGCTTTCTATGATAGAAAAACATTGTAGGATTGGACAGGAAAATGCTGTAGTTTTAAGTTTGTGTATGTCATATAATATTGTGTTATTTGCATATAATGACCTAAATTTGAAGAAAACAAAAGTTAGGGCAATAGGAAAGATATTGAAATATGATACAAACTGCCTTCTGCATGAACAAGAACTTATAAAAGACATACATTATTATAAAAATATATAGATTAGATATAGAGGTCTGTCTATAAATGTGTTTAATTCTTTCAGAACCTTGGGGTGAATGCCATCAGGAGCCAGTGAATTGTCTATTTTAGTATTTTTAAGATGTCTCGGCACTTCTTCTTGGATTAAGCAGGTGACATTTAATGGGGAATATAAATTATCACTAATCATATCACCTATCATTGCATTTTCTGGAGTAAATACAGAAGAAGACATTTAATAGACTAGTCTATTATATATACATCTCCACTGTTATGCCCAGATTATGTTTCAGATTTAAGTTTCTTGCTAGTTATGTAATTGAAAAATATTTTTTGGGCTATTTTACTTTCCCTGGTGATGAACCCTTCTATCTCAATCTTTGCTGCCTTTATCTGTTTCATACATGTCTTATTTTTCTATTTACAATTATTTGATGCATCATAACTTTCCTCCTGTTTTAATAGTTTATGATCATGCCACTGAAAGTCTAAAAAAAATCCAGAACATTTTAGAGAAACAACATTTAGAATATTTATAGGAAAATTCATATTTAAGGAAAATCTGTATTCAGTTAAATTAAATGGCCCTACTAAAGGAATTACATTGAAAGGTAAATTATTTTATTTCTTGGTTACTGATCTTTACATTTAATTGTTCATCAAAATCAGATTGCTAGGGGTCTGATCAGATAATATCAACAGCTGCAGGAATGGTAGCAAAAACACCTGAAAACCAGCATGGTCACTATATCAGATAATCAGTGGGGGTGCCAGGTGTCAGGCAATCTGATATAGACCTAACGATAAATCTTCAATATCATTATTCTGGAAAATCCCTTTAAACATGGAGGAGATTTAGCAAAACTGGTGCAAAAACTTTCACACATGTTTTTTATCTTCTTCTTATCTGTTACAACAAAGGCATGCAGCTCTATCACACTTGTTTATCATTTTTTATTATTATACTGTTATCATTTTGAAAAAATAAAAATTACATTACAAAAATTATAAAAAAAAACTTCCAGCTTTCATTTTCAAAGGACCTTTTTTAATCCACGTTCATTTGGAGATTACTCTCCCAGAATGTAGGAATCATCTATCTGAGTTTTCCATCATTATCTGTTTCACACTGAGATGGTCTAAAATGTATGATTTTATCTTCCATCCATGCCCAGGCAAGCATGTAGGTAAACCAGTGGTAAAACAGATTTGAAACTTTCTGACCAGGTCAGGATTCAAATAATGTTCCAATTTCGCATACCTGAACAAAATGTGGTTCAGTGCCAGTTTCTGATAAATTGAGCCTATTGCTGAGAAACCACACTGTTGTCTTCTGGAATATGGAATAGGAAATTATGAGTTTGAACAGGAAATAATCTGAGTATCTTGATTTATCCCCTTGACCCACTTATCCCACTTTTACCACAGTTACCTAGTTACAAGATCTGTGTTGATACATTAAAATTAAAAGGAAAATAATTGAACAATGTGCAATTCATTACCATCAGAATATCTATAAAAAGGTTATTTAGCAAAATATTTCTATCCAAAAAAGTCTCATGTTTGAGAAAATATGGAACTACATAAACAGCCAAATTTCAATTACTTTTGTTTTTTCCATACTTACATATATAATTTTTTTTTTACTTTTCACATCTCAAAAGCTGATGTTCAGCATATGGTATTTTACCATCAAGATGCTATTTCCAATGCAACAACCAATGACTGCACTTCCTGTATCCACTTCTGCAAGAAATGACCATCAATTAAAACCGAACAATATCTCTGTAAAATATTCATAGTTTAAAAAAATTATATTGTCATGTACACTGTGTTCCAAATTATTATTCAAATTATATTTTTCTCTGATTTTCCTAAATGGTTGATTCAAATGAATCAGTATAATGTTCAAATCTTCAACTGTTAAGAGCATAAATCAAATTTTATTGGACAAACCTCCCAATGATAATTTTTTTTTTAACAAATTAAAAAATTATGTTCCAAATTATTATGCACAAGAGAGTTTCTAAACATTTTATAGGTTGTAAAGAACTGAAAATTATCGTTTGTTGAATTTGCAACATTAAGGGGTTATATTTACTGAAATCAAAAGCTGCTTCAATGAAAAACATCTTAACAGACCAAGTTACATACCAATGCAGAAAAACATGACCACAAATGCATAAAATAATTTCATGTTATAGCAATAAAAACATATAGTGAAAATAATTGGGGCGCGATACAAAAGGGAAAGATACCACAAGGCAAAATGACCAGGCAAGAAGTAAAGGGCAGGAATATCAAAATGAATGCATAAATTGAGACACCTAGTGAATTTGAATGAATGTATCAAAACAACAACACTATTTCACAGTTCATAATATAAATAACAAGCAAAGTGCCACATAGTAAACAGTACACATAATAAGGTGCTAAATGATACCAAACAAACAATGGAGGAAAAAGTCAATCCAAAAAGTAATGAATAAGGTAAAACCCCAATACTAAATCCCCTGGCCAAACACTGAGCCCCGACGCACGTTTTGCTGCAAGTCTTCATCTGGGGGCTCACACCCCACACCTTATTAGCAATAATTACAATATTGGCTCTTTTTATTGTTAGGCCAAGTTACATGTTAACATAAGACCCATTCTTCATCTGCAAGGCTTCGTCTGGGGGCTCACAACCCACATCTTATTAGCAATAATTACAATATTGGCTCTTTTTGTTGTTAGGCCAAGTTACATGTTAACATAGGACCCATTCTTTGATATGACCTTCACAATTCTTGTATCCATTGAACTTGTGAGTTTTTGGATAGTTTCTCCTTGGATTTCTTTGCAGGATGTTAGAATAGCCTCCCAGAACTGCTGTTTTCATGTGAACTGCCTCCCACACTCATAGATCTTTTGCTTGAGGAAACACCAAAGGTCCTCAATAGGGTTGAGGTCAGGGGAGGATGATGGCCACATATGACCATAGCAGCCAATGACTCAGAGTTATTCTTTGCTGCATAAGATGATGCACTGTCATGCATGAAGATGATTTTGTGACTGAAGGCACAGTTCTTTTTGTACCATGGAAGAAAGTGGTCAGTCAGAAACTATATACTTTGCGGAGGTCATTTTATTTTCACACCTTCAGGGACCCTAAAGGGGTTTAGACATGATTCCAGTCACCATTGTTGTGACATAGTGGCCATCCACCAACCATCCACTACTCCATCCAACTGGACCATCCAGGGTTGCATGGCATTCATCAGTAAACAAAACTGTTTCAAAATTAGTTTTCATGTAAGTCTGAGCCTACTGCATCTGTTTCTGTATGTGAGCACTACTTAGGAGTAGCCAAATAGTAGGTTTATGCACAACTGCAAGTCTCTGGAGGATCCTACACTTTGAAGTTTGTGAGACTCCAGATGCACCAGCAGCGTCAAATACTTGTTTGTTGCTTTGTAATAGTATTTTAGAAGCTGTTCTCCTAATGTGATGATTTTGTCTGGCACAAACCTTTGTCATTATGTCTTTATCTGCCCGAACCCGTCTATGTTCTGAATCAGCCACAAATCTCTTCAAAATATGATGACAACGCTTAACTTTTTGTGAAATATCTAATGTTTTCATACCTTTCCCATATTGCTTGAAACCTGTGGCCTGTTTAATAGTTTGGAATGTCCTTCTAAGGCTAAGGCTTGACGTTGCAGAAAAGCAGCTTTTTTTTTTTGCATGTTTTGATGTGTTTTTTTTGAGCCAAAGGCAGGAGTGGATTGAGCAGAAGATAGAAGTATAGGTACTTCCCATATGCTGTGATCGCGCTGTGATCGCGCTGAGCAGTACTGTCAGTGACCGACTGCTCCACCCTAGGTGTGAGAAGGAGCGCTATCGGAAGTCTTTCCTCCCCACCGCGGTCAGGCTGTACAACCAACACCGACCTAAGCGGAGATCATTACACACAGAGAACTGAAATATCTCTCTGCCTGTTAAATCCCCCCCCCCTCCTCTGCTACGTCCTATCTGTCTGTCTGCTATTAATGTAATGCCTCTCACCTTGGAACATTCCTGTAAATGTTGTATTTGTATTTGTATCTGCTTATCTTTGCTGCTGTAACACACTGAATTTCCCCATTGTGGGACTATTAAAGGACTATTATTATTATTATTATTATTATTATTATGTATTTCCCATTGCTTTTGTAACCACTCTTGGCTTTGGCTCAAAAGAACACAGCAAAATCTGCAACAAAAAAAAGCTGCACATCTGCAATTTGGGGCCTCAGCCTTAAGTAAGTTACTTTTCATTGGGCTCACCTGGCAAAATAATTATCACAGGTATTTGAGATTCTTTTCAGTGATCCAAAGAGCCCTGAGAAACAAAACCATCCATGAGTTTAATTGACAAACAAAAAAATGAAATCTTTATGACACTTAAATACAATTTGCATAATAATTTGGAACCCGATGTATGTGTTTCTGTATTTGCTAATGATAGAATAAAGGTATTTCTTTTAATTGCAAGTCATCCTTAGACCAGTACTTTTGTGTATATGTTATATAATGAATGTTGTCAGGAGGGTGGAAGAACCCAGGGCCAAACTGCATGGAAAATTCATGAATGGTGCTAAAAGGCTGCATTGAACGTCCTCTGAACCTCATTTGTACAATGTTCTCCCTTACGATAGGTTCACACTAATCACACTACTCTGACAGACTCAAAAAATGGAGAAGTGGACCATTAAAAAAGACTCTTAAGAAGCCTCAAGTCTGCTTCTTAATTGAAATATGACATATAAAACATTATTTAGATAAGTGATCTATTGACCTGTACAAAGAATGTTTTGGGCAAGGAGACACTGTGTGTCTAAATGGCCAACTCACAACAATTTCAATATTTGTAAGATCGATCTGATTGGTCAGAAACCTGTGTATGTAAACCAGCTTTAACTGATTGTCAGCGGTGGATCCTGTGTTATCTGCCCTCCAGCTTTATAACAGTGATAACACCTTTCATTGTAATATGATCTGTGATAATGATGAGATGAGAAATTATCTCTACAGAACAGTATCATCTTAGTATGAGGCACAGTGATCAGTGTGAAGACTGCAATATTTTTTTGTTTGAGATAAAAACATAAAATAATTAAAAACACCAAAAAACGAACATTTGAAACATAAAACTTGTTTAAAAAAATTAGTCTTTTAAAGACTCAATAAATTTAGACAAACGCATTTATGTATTAATTTTTTACATACACAAATTGTACCTTACAAAATAGAACTGTTGTAAATTACAGATTTGCTATCACTGGTGTCAATGACTCTTAACTATCAGTGTTACAGTATGCTATTTAAAAGCAGGAGATTGCATTAGAATGCCCAATGACTGACTATAGCAACATCTTAATTATTGGAATATTCAGTGTCTCTGAGATGGAAAGCTTTATCAATACATCGTTGTTTATGATGGAACACAATCATGGCCAAGTTCCACACTTGGATTAATAAAGTTATTGCTTCATTCACCTGTGTGCATATAAACTGCTGGAACTTGCATTTTCCTTTTACGAGCATCTTATCATATTTATATCCCTTTAAATACATTTTCTGCTTAATCCACAGTAACACGTTTGCTGCCTTATGTGTACTATTATTAAGGTATTAAATATTCTTCTCCCCACAGTAAGCATTATTTTAAGAGAGTTGACTTTCTCTCTGGGAAATAATACCTCTCTGCTTTGTGTTCTTTCAGATGAGGGGATATGAATCCACATTTCTGCAATTCTCCTGTACAACTAGTACATTTTAATATCTTCAATTAATACAGTTTCCTGGGTAAAATGAAATTGTGCTATAGTTTGCTTAACCTATGAGCACTACTGTATGCAGTAATAAAGTATATTACTCATTCTTAATAGGTTTTCTGTCAGTTGCAAAAACTGATAAAGAATACCGCTAACTATTTGCCAAGCATTTCAGACAAGAAAAGCATGTATTAAAAGCACAGTAATAGTACAAATAAGATAAAAAAAAAGTACAATAAGAAAAAAATATAGCACAGGATAATATAATAACACAAATATAATTGTATAAAAGCCAAACATGTGTCCTCTTGTTTGCCAGTAATGTTTTTCAGGTAAGACTCCCATTAAACTATTTAGGCTAAGGCCCCATGTAGCGTCCCGCAGCAAAAAACGCTGCGGGAAAAAACGCAGCAGCAATGCATTGTGGTTTTTCCCCGCAGCGCTTTCACAGAAAGTTTGCAGAGGTTTCCTCTGAGGACTTTCTGCTTCAATTATACCTATGGAAACGCCAGCAGTTTCTGTAGGTATAATTGACATGCTGCAATTTCCAAAACCGCAACGGTTTTGGAAATCGCTGCATGTCCACTGTGCATATTTTATCGCACTGTGGGGATGGGATTCACTGTAAAACACTGCGCTTTTTTCCGCAGTGCTTTTGCCACGGGCAAACTGTTGCGTTTATGCCACGTGGGGCCCTGGCCTTAGAGGAAAACCAGCATGGGGTAAACTATTCATTAACCACTTCCATACCAGATGCTTTACCCCCCTTCCAAATCAGGCACATTTTCAAGTTTTTTGTATGTGCGGTTTTGAGGGCTATAACATTTTTATCATTTGCGTTATTCAACTAATTTCTGCCCCTTTTTTTTTTTTATGACACATAGGGCTTTATTTTTATGTTGTTTTTATTTTTGCATGTGTTTTCATTTTTTTCATATCTGGGAAAATATAAACAAAAGAGGAGGGAAAATGTGTCCGTTTTTCACTTTTCATTTTTTTTTTATTTAATAACACAAAGTGCGTGTTATTAGTGTATTATTTTATTTATTGTTTTAATTATTTTGTTTTTTTTGTTTTTTTTTACTTTTCTATACATTTTTTATTTATTTATTTATTTTTTTTGCATTGTGTCCCCATAAGATCATAATAGACCTTTGGCGACATCTGATCACTTTTTTTTCTTTTTGGGGGGGGAGGCTTATTTTCCCTGTAACTGGTGCTGGTACATTTAGCCCCAGTTACAGGAGGAATACAGCCTCCTGCATGTTACTTGCACCTTACTACAGACCCAGCAGCTCTTGCAGACGCTGCACCCGGCGGATCACATGACCGCCGGGTCAGAGGGTGGCCGTAAGATGGCGGCGTCCATAGCTCATTGAGTGCTGTATACACAGTGATCAGGAAGGAAGGGAAGGTAATAAACCTTCCCTGTCTTCTTTCTGGGAGCTCCGGCTGAAGTTACAGCCGGCTCCCAGTTTCAGTAGCTGAACTATCTCGTGTAGCTGCTGATTTCTGCTTGGACGTACCGGTACGTCCTTGCAGAAATAGACAACCACCACTTGGACGTATATACTCTATGGGCAGTACGGAAGTGGTTAATTAGTAAATCCATCTGATGCAGTGTCTTCTCAATTGTATAAACAGAAACAGGGAAAAAAATCTCTCAATGGTTGTGGTGCTCTGTGGAAGTTTTTTCCAACCCGGAAATCAGTATAGTAGAAAACCACAGCACTTGTTGCGAAGACTTATCATATGTGGTTTATTAAACAGTAGATTAGTTAACAAACTGAGTAAATAAATATCCATCCAAAATGAAGTTATAGAGAAAATCCATGTAACTGATGTAACGTCTCTGCCTGTTCGGGTCTCTGCGCCACCCTCCGCTCGCACGCTGCGGCGAAGGAGGTGTGTTCAGTTTGATTCCTTGCATAGGTTTCTTGTTGCTTCCACTTCGTGTAAGCTGGAATAGTCGCCCAAAAGGGAATAAAACGCAGATGTGTCGCCCAGTAGTAATGGAGCAGATGGGGGACGGGCATACCCCCACACCCCCTCCCCGCCAACATGACAGAGCGGGGTATACGGTGACGTCTAGCATTCCAGATGAACTGGAATACGGCTTTCTGTAGGTTTCTGAGCTCACTCCTAGGGACCACCACTGGTAATGTCTGGAAAAAAATACAACAATTTAGGGAACAGGATAATCTTGACAACTGTAATGCGTCCGAGGAGGGAAACTGGAAAAGACTTCCAGGAATCCAGCAGAGATCGAAGTTCCTGAAAAAGGCACGGGTAATTTGCTGTACAGAGTGTCGCATAGGATGGAGTAATACGGACACCTAGATAGTTAATAGAGTCCGAGCGCCACTGAAAGTTATAATTACTGCAAAGTAGAGCTAAAAGATCATTCAGGACATTAAGGGGAAGGGCCTCATTCTTGGAGGAGTTAACTTTGTATCCCGAGAGGTTCCCATATAACTTCAGAACACGCAGAAGGTTAGGCAGTGTAGTGTGGAGGGAAGTCAGAGTATGTAGCACATCATCTGCGAAAAGCGATATTTTAAACTCCCTATCCCGAACTGCAACTCCCCTTATGTTAGGATCTTTGCGAATCATGGCTGCTAATGGCTCAATGCAAAGAGCAAAAATAAGAGGGGAGAGGGGGGCAACCCTGTCGTATCCCGTTGCTAATAGGGAAGGGAGTGGAGTTTAAATGGGGGAGTTTTATCTCCGCTGTGGGCTTAGAATACAAAGACCTGATTGCTGTTAGGAACGGCCCCGAGAGGCCAAAAGTCTGGAGAGTGACCAGCATAAACGACCAGTCTAAGCGGTCAAAGGCCTTCTCAGCATCCAAGCCCAGTAACAGAGTCGGAGTGGAATAATGATTGGCAACCTCCACCAAGTCCACAGCTCTTCTGGTGTTGTCGCACCCCTACCTGCAGGGGACGAATCCCACCTCATCCTTATGAACAAGGGAAGGAAGGCAAGCATTAAGGCGGTTGGCCAAAATTTTGGTAAACAGCTTCAGGTCAATATTTAGCAAAGCAATCGGACGATAATTGGAGCAATCCTGCAGGTCCTTCCCTGCTTTGGGGACTAGGGTGATATGGGAGTGAAGCATAGTGGTAGGAATAGGGGAGCCCAAAAGGAAGGAATTAAATAAATCAACTAGGTAACCTGAGAGTTCCCCCTGAAATGATTTATAATACAAGTATGTAAAGCCGTCAGGGCCAGGGGCCTTACCATTAGGTAAATCTTTCAAAACCCCCTCCAACTCCTCTGCAGTAACAGGGGCATTGGCAGCTGGTATTCTATCTGTAATGGAGTGGCCAGTGCAGTCACCAGATCTCAACCCCATTGAGCTGTTGTGGGAACAGCTTGACCGTATTGTACGCAAAAAGTGCTTTCTCCATTTCTCCAGATTGCCTCAGCAAATTAACAGCTAGAATGCCAAAGGTCTGCAATGCTGAAATTGCTGCAAATGGAGCATTCTTTGACGAAAGCAAAGTTTGAAGGAGAAAATTATTATTTCAAATAAAAATCATTATTTCTAACCTTGTCAATGTCTTGACTATATTTTCTATTTATTTTGCAACTCATTTGATAAATAAAAGTGTGAGTTTTCATGGAAAACACAAAATTGTCTGGGTGACCCCAAACTTTTGAACGGTAGTGTATATAATCAAGGCATTAACAATAAAGGAGGAAAAAAAGTATAGTAAATATATATTAAGCAAAATAAGTAAAATGTGCAATAAGGTTTTACTTATTTTTATTAAAAATTATTAATGCTTGTATGTACAGAAAACCACTCTTTTTAGGTTACATCAATCACCATAGCAACACCTGTCATGTAACTAACTATGCAAAATATAACTTTTGTAAATTCAATATTACATTCATTGTAGCATATAAGCACATATTACATATGTAGCAAATTATAACAAATATGATAGCAAATCTCTATAAAGCAGAAATAATAGTACCATACAGGGCACGGATAACAGAAACAAAACTAATACTGTCATAAAGTACCCATTTGTAGCTTACTTAACAAGATACTAGTCCATACGCATAACCATTCAAATCATACAAATATTCTTTTTGGTGCTCACTTAGCAACACATTTGCAAGATACACATGTATAAAACATATACACTTATGTACAAACCTGCCTTATTTTTCTTGCACTAATGTAAACTCATTGAAATTTGCTGGCAACTATAGAGGGGCAAACCAATTCATCATGAGCCAGGATCCACCCGAACATTTCAAATTGTTCAGTTTTTAATGAAGCTGAACAAATGCTTATTCATCTTGGATAAACAAAAATGGCAACACCTTACTGTGATGATGTCAGATATAGGGTACTGTAAACTGGAACACGAGTCATTACAGTTATGGTGGTGATAGTGTAGGGTCTGGGTTTCATCTCACTACATCATACAAAGCACTCTGTTCTGAAAAGCTTAGGAATAGGAGGAGAATTTAGTCAGATATACTGTAAGCAATTACAGGAAGATTAGTGATAGAAATCATAGATAGGATTGAGGGAGCATATCTGTGCTGCTCTATGCAGAGTATTTATACATACTTTTTACTGACAGTCAGTCCTGCTACTAGTAAAAAATCTTTTGCTTAGGGTTTTTTGGGGTAAAACTTTCAATTGTTTTTATTAAATACATATAAACTGTTATAACAGCAAAGCATTGATTCCACCTGAACAAATGTAAAAAAAAAATCTGTTTATTTAAATATTTTTTTGTTTACCCAATATACAGTCTAACAGCCTTTGCTAATCCGAAAAAAAACTCTTGTTGTTTAATGTTTTTTTCCTGCTCTGCTCACCCAATACTAACTGTGATGAAGTGTTAGTCTGAAAAAATATTCACTTCTTAAGAATTTTTTTTTGTTGCTGCTCATATATACAGTATTGCGGCCTGCACAAATTTAAATATCATTATTTAAGGGTGTTTTTTTGTTGTTCATCCAATATACTGAGTATTTTTCCTCAACATGTAAATTACCATGCTGTCTTTCTGTACTGTCATACAAGTCTTCTTCACTGATGCAGATCCCATTCTCTAGTAGTCATAAGGCATCTTCTTTCAGAGATATTCCTCATAGCCCAAGACTTCCTCTTCTTGATGAGTTGGATGAGAACTGACTGTGTTTTTTGGATGTAGAGGAGTTAGAGGTGGAAGACATGAGTGTTGGAGCTAGTAGTGGCAGGGAGTGTGCTACTGGTGTTAGTGCTGGTAGGGGCACTAGGGGGATATCTGATAGGAATGGTGAGAGCATTCCCATGATAAGTAACAAAAAAGTGGGGAAGATAATGACATTACTGAATTCAATGAAGATTCTATTACAGATAAGACCTGGCAACCAGGTCAGGGTGACATTACAGGAAGAGGGTATCGCAGCTGCAATAGTAGGAATTCCACCCTACATGCAGCCCCAACATCCAAAAGACCTGCCTTGGGAATATCTAAGGCAGGATTGGGTGGTGAAGGCCCTGGTAGACATGTTTCCACTGCGGATGGTTTTGGCGGCAGCAGCTACGTGCCACGGTCTCACATATGTGTATTTTTTTTGTACATTGCCAAATAACAAATCGAAGGCAAGGTTCAAGATCTGCAAGCAGATAATTAGCCATTAGTGTACAGGAACACGTGTAGGAACTAGGTATCTCTTTACTCACAGAAAATGGCATCACCAGCTCATTTTGCAAAACTTAATTCCCCTTACGTCCGACAGCAGCACAATATGGGGTATCTCTGCCCCTGTGTGTTGTTTAGGACAGGTGGAACCTTTAATTAGCAACAAAAAGGTGCCTCCTACTAGCCCTATAAGAGGGCACAAGAGACCTCCCTCCACTGTGTTTTTTTCTGTCCTGTGTGGAACAGGTGGACGGAGGTCTCTTGTGACCTCCCGTTGCTAGGGGTTTTAGTTACTCCTGGCTTACCTTCTTGGGGTACCTCGGTCCCAAAGAAAAAACCTCCGGTCCTTCGGGCCTTCGCACCGCAGCGCAGCGTTATCCAGCATCCATCTGCAGGCAGCACGATCCCGGAACCTCCTCGGCCGGAACTTTTCTCCGGTTCCATGTTCCCAGGGGAAGGAAGCCTTTGCGCACCACCGCGCCCTACTTCCGGTTTTCTCGGAAAAAGTGCGGTAAGTTTGGAAATTTAAAATTTAAAGGCAAAATATAGAATTGATTTTTGCTGCTTGTATTTTGAGCCTCTGGCTTAGGCTTATCCTCCTCTATGTTCCATTATGGCGTTTGACTTGTTTTGGTGCTGTATAAATGTTTCTTTGTTGGCTTCCTCCCCTCGCTGCTGGATTACATTTAAAAGGTCTGAATGCAGTCCTTTATTTGTTGAGTGAGTGGTTTCTAGCTCCTCTGCTGCGGGTTGCGGTGGCTGGTTTTTTTCTGACGGTTTTTTTCTCTCTTCAAGTGACCGATTCTAAAAAAAAAAAAAAAAAAAAAAGAAGAGGTACCCCTTGGGTTTTTATGCGATGCTTGGCGATCTGTTCCCTGTTTCAGTGTCACGTGGTTGTTTGATGTTTCAGATGTCATCTTCTGCAGCACGTAATGGCGATGCGCTTAGGAGGAAAAATTCCTCTAAACTTGAAACACCTAATGTGTTTGGATTGCAATACCCCTTTACCTGACGGCTATGATTTTACCCGCTGTCACCAGTGTCGCGGACCCTGCCGGAAGTACCTTCTATAAGAGGTTGTTACTTGGGTAAAGGACTTTATGAGGAGTCTCTTAAAGGAGATTCGTTCTTCCATCGCCCAGATTGCCAAGAGACCGCAGATTGAGACACAATCTTCCTTACGGATCTCTGATGAAGATTATCAGATAGTGGACGAGACACTCTCATCTGACGATTCCACTGAAGATCCCAGCAGGCCGTGCTTCCACTCGAAAAATTAAGCCGGCTGCTGAAGTCCATCCGGTCTAAGGATCGTGATGTTGACGGGGAAGCCTCCGCGTCCACCTATAGAGGGCCTAGGGTCTTCCAAGTGGACCAGACATTACAAAAATTAATGTCCTCAGAGTGGAGAAGTCCTGAAAAACCTCTTGTGGTTCCTAGGAGGTTCAGCGCTTTATTCCCAGTTGCTCAATGGGATCAATGGGGTCCATCCCTTGGAGGTCCAGGCTGGCATACATCTTCCCTCCAATTCCAATAATACCAAAGGTATTAATGAAAATCAGACAGGACCAAGTCTCTGTGATAGCCATCATTCCATTCTGGCCAAAAAGAGCTTGGTTTTTCCCAACTCATGGAGATGAGTCGAGGGATATATTGGAGGCTTCCCCCCATCCAGAACCTGGTTTCCCAAGGATCTCTGAAGTGCCAGGATCTCTGGAGATTCAACCTGACAGCCTGGAGGTTGAGCAGTCCCTACAGCAGGATAGAGGACTGTCAGAGACCGTCCTGAAGACCCTTTATTCTGCAAGAGCAGAATCTACCAATAAGAACTACCAGAGGACAGCCAAGATTTTCATGGAGTGGTGCTCCAAGAAGGGTATTAATAATCTAGAACCTTCAACGGCTGATATTTTCTTCAGGACGGTTTGGATAAGGGCCTTGCCCCTGCCACTTTGAAAGTGCAGATTGCGGCCCTCTCCGCTCATTTGAACAGACGTCTGTCTCAGGATCCTCTGGTTGCAAGGTTCCTTAAAGGGGCAATGAGGCTAAAGCCCTCAGTATCATTACAGGCCTGTGCGGTCCTCCATTTGGACCCTTGGAGACTACGGGGATAAAATATTTACCCTACAAACCACTTTTTTGTTGGCTATTATATCTGCCAAAGAGTAGGGGTACTCCAGGCCCTCTCTTCTAGAGAACCGTACATTTTGTTTTTGCAGATAGGGTGCACCTTAGGTTTGCCTGGGTTTATCCCTAACGTCCCCTCATACTATAATAGCAATCAGCTATTTTCGTTACCTGTGTTTTTCCCCTCTCCAACCTCTGAGGAGGAAGAAAAGCTCAACACCTTAGATGTGGTAAGGTATCTGTGGATTTACCTATTCCACACTCAACCGCTTAAGAAGGCCGAAAGCCTACTAATTGATATGCAGTGTAAAAACAGAGGCCTCAAGGCTTCCAAGCCTACTCTATCCACATGGATCAAGGAGACAATTAAGTCTTCCTTTCTTATTCAGGAGTTATTCCCTCCAGTCTTTCTACGGCCACTCGACCTGGGTTGTCGACTTCTTTGGCTGAGTATCGGTCCTTACCATTGGACCAGATTTGTGCGGCTGCATCATAGTAATCTCAGTTGACCTTTTGTTAAACATTATCATTGGACATCCGCAGTTTCCAGACAACTGCCTTTGGTCAGTCAGTCCTTGATGTTGTAAGGCGAGGAAACCCTCCCTAGGGGAATTACTTGCTATCTCCCCATATTGTGCTGCTGTCGGACGTAAGGGGAATCGTTGATTGTAATGTCAATCTGTATTCCCTTAGTCCAGACAGCAGCACAAGGCTTCCCTCCCTAGAAGCTTGTTTCCTGTTACTTTATAATTTACACAGTGGAGGGAGGTCTCTTGTGCCCTCTTATAGGGCTAGTAGGAGGCACCTTTTTGGTGCTAATTAAAGGTTCCACCTGTCCTAAACAACACACAGGGGCAGAGATACCCCATATTGTGCTGCTGTCTGGACTAAGGGAATACAGATTGACATTACAATCAACGATTGGCAGTAACACCAAGTGGGCAAGCCATTGTATCCCTTCTTGCTATGATAGTCTTTGAAGGCAGGCCATATCCACACCCAGCACATGATCACCATCATCATCATTCATTATCATCTCCAACTGTTTCGCCTCCTCCATGCCAATGTTAGTCATCATAAAGGAATGCGTGTCCGTTAAACAGCAATCTGCACCCAGTCATCTGACTGGTCTGCAACTTTAACTCCCACGTGGCCAAGTTACTGCGTTTCATGAGCTGATGGCAGCGCCCAGCCGCAATGGAGAAACCAAGCCACCATTACTACTCGAGGAAAGTTGTCCCTGCTTGATATCGTCATGTGGGCCTCTCCTTGCAAATGTCCATAGAGGGAAAGGTGCACACAACCGTTAATACAGTGCTGGCCAAAAGTATTGGCACCCCTGCAATTCTGTCAGATAATACTCAATTTCTTCCAGAAAATGATTGCAATCACAAATGCTTTGGTAATAATATCTTCATTTAATTTGTCTTCAATGGAAAACCACAAAAAGAATTGTCAAAAAGCCAAATTGGATATAATTCCACACCAAACATAAAAAGGGGGTGGACAAAAGTATTGGCACCCTTTGAAAATTCAGGTGATGCTTCTCTAATTTGTGTAATTAACAGCACCTGTTACTTACCTGTGGCACATAACAGGTGGTGGCAATAACTAAATCACACTTGCAGCCAGTTGAAATGGATTAAAGTTGACTCAACCTCTGTCCTGTGACCTTGTGTGTACCACATTGAGTATGGAGAAAAGAAAGAAGACCAAAGAACTGTCTGAGGACTTGAGAAGCAAAATTGTGAGGAAGCATGAGCAATCTCAAGGCTACAAGTCCATCTCCAAATGACCTGAATGTTCCTGTGTCTACCGTGCGCAGTGTCATCAAGCAGTTTAAAGCCCATGGCACTGTGGCTAACCTCCCTAGATGTGGACGGAAAAGAAAAATTGACGAGAGATTTCAACGAAAGATTGTGCGGATGGTGGCTAAAGAACCTCGACTAACATCCAAACAAGTTCTAGCTGCCCTGCAGTCCGAGGGTACAACAGTGTCAACCCGTACTATCCGTCGGTGTCTGAATGAAAAGGGACTCTATGGTAGGATACCCAGGAAGACCCCACTTCTGACACAGAGACATAAAAAAGCCAGGCTGGAGTTTGCCAAAACTTACCTGAGAAAGCCAAAAACTTTTTGGAAGAATGTTCTCTGGTCAGATGAGACAAAAGTAGAGCTTTTTGGGAAAAGGCATCAACATAGAGTTTACAGGAAAAAAGAGGCCTTCAAAGAAAAGAACACGGTCCCTACAGTCAAACATGGCGGAGGTTCCGTGATGTTTTGGGGTTGCTTTGCTGCCTCTGGCACTGGACTGCTTGACCGTGTGCATGGCATTATGAAGTCTTAAGACTACCAACAAATTTTGCAGCATAATGTAGGGCCCAGTGTGGGAAAGCTGGGTCTCCCTCAGAGGTCATGGGTCTTCCAGCAGGACAATGACCCAAAACACACTTCAAAAAGCACTAGAAAATGGTTTGAGAGAAAGCACTGGAGACTTCTAAAGTGGCCAGCAATGAGTCCAGACCTGAATCCCTTAGTACACCTGTCGAGAGATCTCAAAATGGCAGTTTGGAGAAGGCACCCTTCAAATCTCAGGGACCTGGAGAAATTTGCCAAAGAAGAATGGTCTAAAATTCCAGCAGAGCATTGTAAGAAACTCATTGATGGTTACCGGAAGCGGTTGTTCGCAGTTATTTTGTCTAAAGGTTGTGCTACCAAGTATTAGGCTGAGGGTGCCAATACTTTTGTCCGGCCCATTTTTGGAGTTTTGTGTAAAATGATCAATGATTTGACTTTTTTTTCATTCTCTTTTGTGTTTTTTCATTGCAAGCAAAATAAATGAAGATATTATTACCAAAGCATTTGTGATTGCAATCATTTTCTGGAAGAAATTTAGTATTATCTGACAGAATTGCAGGGGTGCCCATACTTTTGGCCAGCACTGTATGTATGGTTAAAGAAGACCTTTCACCACCAATTCTAATTCCTAGTATCTGTGTATAGGTGCCATTCCACTAATTCCAGTGCAGTTGGAATTTTTTCTCTAGCTTCCACCGTTCCCAAACAATAAGTGTAGGTACAGTGGGGAAAAAAAGTATTTAGTCAGCCACCAATTGTGCAAGTTCTCCCACTTAAAAAGATGAGAGAGGCCTGAGAAAACATATCTAGAAAATCACAGTCTGATTTTTAAAGAATTTATTTGCAAATTATGGGGGAAAATAAGTATTTGGTCACCTACAAACAAGCAAGATTTCTGGCTCTCACAGACCTGTAACTTCTTCTTTAAGAGTTTCCTCTGTCCTCCACTCATTACCTGTAGTAATGGCACCTGTTTGAAATTGTTATCACCTGTCCACAACCTCAAACAGTCACACTCCAAACTCCACTATGGTGAAGACCAAAGAGCTGTGGAAGGACACCAGAAACAAAATTGTAGACCTACACCAGGCTGGGAAGACTGAATCTGCAATAGGCAAGAAATCAACTGTAGGAGCAATAATTAGAAAATGAAAGACATAGAAGACCACTGATAATCTCCCTCAATCAGGGTCTCCACACAAGGTATCACCTCGTGGGGTCAAAATGATCACAAGAACGGTGAGCAAAAATCCCAGAACCACACAGGAGGACCTAGTGAATGTAGTGAATGACCTACATAAAGCTGGGACTAACGTAACAAAGGCTACCGACAGTAACACACTATGCTGCCAGGGACTCAGATCCTGCAGTGCCAGACGTGTCCACCTGCTTAAGCCAGTACATATCCGGGCCCGTCTGAAGTTTGCTAGAGAGCATTTGGATGTTCCAGAAAAGTATTGGGAGAATGTCATATGGTCAGTTGAAATCAAAGTAGAACTGTTTGGTAGAAACACAACTCATCGTGTTTGGAGGAGAGTGAATGCTGAGTTGCATCCAAAGAACACCATACCTACTGTGAAGCATGGGGGTGGCAACATCATGTTTTGGGGCTGTTTCTCTACAAAGGGACCAGGACGACTGATCCATGTACATGAAAGAATGAATGGGGCCATGTATCGTGAGAATTTGAGTGCAAACCTCCTTCCATCAGCAAGGGCATTGAAGATGAAATGTGGTTGGGTCTTTCAGCATGACAATGATCCCAAGCACACCGCCAGGGCAACAAAGGAGTGGCTTCGTAAAAAGCATTTCAAGGTCCTGGAGTGGCCTACCAGTCTCCAGATCTCAACCCCATAGAAAACCTTTGGAGGGAGTTGAAAGTCTGTGTTGCCCATGGACAGCCCCAAAATATCACTGCTCTAGAGGAGATCTGCATGGAGAAATAGGCCGACATACCAGCAACAGTATGTGCCAACCTTGTGAAGACTTACAGAAGACTTACGTTTGACCTCTGTCATTGCCAACAAAGGCTATATAACAAAGTACTGAGATGAACTTTTGTTATTGACCAAATACTTATTTTCCAACATAATTTGCAAATAAATTCTTTAAAAATCAGACAATGTGATTTTCTGGATTTGTTTTCTCATTTTGTTTCTCATAGTTGAGGTCTACCTATGATGTCAATTACAAACCTCTCTCATCTTTTTAAGTGGGAGAACTTGCACAATTGGTGGCTGACTAAATACTTTTTTTCCCACTGTATTTTTTCTTCCTGATGTGCTATTTAAGCTCTGTAATGTCAGAAGGGAAGTGTCAGGCAGGGGTGTGTGATTCAGAGCTCCAATCATAATCAGCCTGTATCAGAGCTCAGAATAACACTCCTTGTCTGCTCCTTCTTGACAACGCCCTCCTGACAGTACAGAGTCTAAATAGTATACAGTATCAGGCACCAAAACTAACAGCAGTGATTGCTCGGGAATGGTGGGAGATAGAGAAGCAATTTCAACTGTCCCAGAATCAGTGACGCAGTAGATATTAATTGCTGTAAAGAGTTGGACTTGTCAGAGATGGTGAAAGGTCCTCTTTAACTCAGAAATTGTATCCACTGCTTATATAGACATACATGTCACTTTCACTTTGACATAACTTCATCTTTTTTGCCTTAGAGAGCTAAAAATTTGGATAGATAGTGTATAACACTTTCAGAGCTCCTAACAACCTATGTTTTAATCCAATTTAAGTTGTGGTTCATACTGAACTTGTTTGACCAAAAACTAATTTGGGACCCAATCCACCCAAACCTTTGTTTTCCATTTCTTGATACTCATTGCAGTTAAGTAATTTTGAAGTGGACTTCATGCTGTACGGGTTATCAAGTAAATAAAAATGACATTTAAACCAGTCTACAATGGTGTACAAAAATGTAAAAAGGCACCCCCACCTCACCAATTCCCCTTGTAACTCTTGATACACAGGAAATGCAGCTCAGTCAAACAGTGGCTGAGGCAGATCTCCACTTTGGTCATGGATTGGCTGAACAAAGTGAAACAATGGGGCCAATTTATTAACACTGGCCTTTGTGAACTGGTCCTTATCTATGTGTGCCTTAGCACAAGACACTCCAGATTTATTAAGAGACTCCAGTTCTTAATACTTTTGGCACACTCCAGAGAGGTCCCATGCTCCAGAAATTAAATCTATCAGGGACTGGTGCAGTCTAGTGTGGACTAGTTTAACTAGTGCCAGTTTTCTGGGGTTAGTTATAATCTGACACGCTAATGTATCCCTGACCTGGCCTAGATTCCCACCCAGTCCGGCCTTCTTTTTTGAAAAGTGTCGAGCAGCACAGAAAAAGAAATTTTTTGTGCAAAAACACATGCATGAGCAAGAAAAATTGAGACTTTAAATGTTAGAAGACTGATGAAGTAACATTTCTTTTCATCCTATTCTTTACGGTTAATAGGAAAGTACCTGAACAACTATAATTGCCACGATACAAGAATTTGGACTTTGATATCAAGTATAGTATCAAAATTATCAACACTAAAACAACCCTCAGTGTCCTCAGAAGGCTTCTCAATAACTTTAACACTAAAAATATGAGATGTTTTAGTCTTCTGAATGTCTGTGCTGAATATCATCTATATGCGACACAATTCTTGGTTTGATTATCCTGTCAGACTGAAATATTAGACTGTGGGTGATCTTCTAGGCCATAGGAGCTGACTCTCTGCATGTTAATCATGATTACCATTACATTGTATATCCTGGATTCCATAATTTATAGGGAATCGTTGTAGATCTCCATGATGGTCACAATGTCTGTTAATACTGCCATATAAAGTAAAGCACAGTTGCTGCTGCTAGTAATCCATGCTCTATTCATCACTTAAGCATGTGACCTGCTCCCCTAATCTCAGCACTGTTCGTACGCTCTGATATTTAAGACTAGATATTGAAAGAGAATTCCCAAAACTGGACCATCCCCGTCCCATAATAATAAACTATGAAGTATTTGCTATACTAGATTCTCTATTGCTGGTTGTATTCTCCACAATACACCACTGTAATACCAGTACTGCAAAGTCCACACACTTTCCTAAATCCGTCTCACAGTGTTGCCTGTTCCCTCGGTGATCTCCTATATATTACTCCTGTTTCCAGACCCAGTGGCCATGGCGCTGGTTTAGCTCTTGAGTGGGCGCCATCTTTAAAGTGCTGACATCTGCTGTAATAGTAAAGCGGATGTTGCAAGGGCATAAAGCACTATCATGCTATGAAATAAAAAAAAAAAAAAATTAACTGTTTACCAAGCACATACAATAAGTAATAAACTGTTTTGTAGACAATGGAGAGGTTAAAAAAGTTTGAGAAACCTTTCTTTATTATTTTCATGCATAAAAAGGTAGAAAAAAAATCTTTTGACTTCATGGTCTATTTTTCACTCCAGTTCTTAAAGTGTGATTTTCTGATTAAGAGCTATAAGCCTTCACATGTATCTCCTGCATTTTAAGTATATTTATTTTTTAAGTACTCTTTCTCTTCTTCTCTTCGTTAATAAATTATCTAAGTGGAAGATTAAATAACCTAGTAGCATTAAGAGAGAAGTGCATGTGTTGCAGGTTGTGGTATTAAAACAGTTTATGAGAAAACTGAAAAGGAACATAAATTAAGTAAGTTATAAAACTATAATATTAAGTCCTAAATATACTGCACATAATCTCAGCAGGTAAAAATCAGTAAAAAAAAATCAAGAAATGTGGCTGGATTTTGTTAAACATTGTGTGCCTTATTTTCTTTCTGTTGCAAAGAATATTAATGTGATAACTAATATACCTTTGTTATGCATGTCACTTTTGTAAATTTGGAGATAAACTAATCTGAAGTCTTGTGCAAATGAGGTAGTTGGTGTATTGGGTGTAGGTCTTCTGCTTTCTGGAGCAGTGCTCTTGCTGCCCAGACAGCTACCAACTCCTGCCTTCCCCACCTTGTTCAGTGGGACTTGATCCTCCCACTGCTATGACATTACCCATCCTACTTGTGAAGCAACAGTTGTTCTCCCAAGTCTGGAGACCGTCCTCAGTGCACCAGCTGCCTCATTTGCATAAGATTTCAAAGTTGTTTTTCTCCAAATCTACAAAAATGACATACATAATAAAAGTATATTGTTTATCAGGTATATACTTATGAAGAAGTTGTCTAACCGTTTCCTTTCCCTATCAGTTTAGCCTCCTTTCACTTTGTGTTGTTTAGTCCGTTGTTGTGACCTCATACTAGGATCGGAACAGCGGACTGAAAAACTAATAGAATGTTAGATTTAGATGAAGCACATTCTGTCTGCATACATTATCATTAACTGTAACGTTAAAAAAAACATAAGCTTTCTTCATTTCTGTTTATTTTTTCAATGGAAATAAACTCCTGCATGTAGGACTTTATCATCTTTTGAAAAAAGTAAACAAAGAAGATGGAAGAATGCTTCTGTCTTTTTTGACACTATAGTCAGTGATGACATGTACTGAATCATTAATTCTATTGGTTCTTCAGTCCATTGTTCTGATGCTATTATGGATCAGAACAAGCAATGGAAGTGTGAACGGAGCCTAAGGCAGTAAACTAATACTTTCTTATTATGATATTAGATTGCTTCCTCTTTGATGAAAACTACAATTTCTTTTATGTTGTTCCTCAAAAGAATAACTTATCACATTGAATTGTCACAAAGCAAAACCACTACTCGTAACCAGACAGCACTAGGTCACAAAGTGTCCATTTATCCTAACTGCAAACATAACATGTCTGCGAAAATGTATGGCCTATCATTTTTGTGGATATACAGAGTACCTCATCCAATGAAAAATATATCTGATGTGTATTTAGAGCGAAAATATACTTAAAAAAACATTTGTAAAGCATAATCACAGAAACAATAAACAAACTCCAGTAAAATGTATGTTGTTATACAAATCCACAATAAAAAAGTAAAATTATCTTCTAAAGATATTCTAAATATGAAGGATGGGGGACCAAAACTCAAACCGGAAGGAATAGGATGAAAGTAGAGGAACGAGCATATTATCCTTGTTACACTTGAAAAAGTGGAGCAATCCCCGAAGCGCATAGTGTGTTTGGATTGAATAAAGCTGTTTTTAACAATACACGGCTAGACGAGCGCAGTTCCTCTCTTTTCATCATAATCCTTCCGTTTTGGGTTTTGGTCCTGCATCCTTTATTCTGCGACACTTTTGGGTGACCATTGGTTCTTGCTGCTCTAGTGTTCCAGTGACAGGATACCCTGGTTTATACGTGCATTATGGTAGTTGTGGCCTAACTCACAACTCAACAAGGTGAGAGCTCTACCATTTTTACTTAAACAAATTATTCCCACAGTCAAACAGTATTACACTATGCACTGCTTGGTGCTGTTCATTTGTTTTTTTTAAGCCATTCTAAATATGAAATCCACAATAAATGGTAGTAAACGATTGGTTTACAAAAGTTAAATTTTTATCATACACAGTAATAAATACATGTATATATATATATATATATATATATATATATATATATATATACACACACAGTATATATACAGTACAGACCAAAACTTTGGACACACCTTCTCATTCCAAGAGTTTTCTGTATTTTCATGACTATAAAAATTGTAGATTCACACTGAAGGCATCAAAACTATGAATTAGCACATGTGGAATTATAAACTTAACAAAAAAATGTGAAATAACTGAAAATATGTCTTATATTCTAGGTTCTTCAAAGTAGCCACCTTTTGCTTTGATTACTGCTTTGCACACTCTTGGCATTCTCTTGATGAGCTTCAAGAGGTAGTCACCTGAAATGGTCTTCCAACAGTCTTGAAGGAGTTCCCAGAGATGCTTAGCACTTGTTGGCCCTTTTGCCTTCACTTTGCGGTCCAGCTCACCCCAAACCATCTCGATTGGGTTCAGGCCTGGTGACTGTGGAGGCCAGGTCATCTGGCGTAGCACCCCATCACTCTCCTTCTTGGTCAAAGAGCCCTTACACAGTCTGGAGGTGTGTTTGGGGTCATTGTCCTGTTGAAAAATAAATGATGGTACAACTAAACGCAAATCGTATGGAATAGCATGGCGCTGCAAGATGCTGTGGTAACTATGCTGGTTCAGTATTCCTTCAATTTTGAATAAATCCCCAACAATGTCACCAGCAAAGCACCCCCACACCATCACACCTCCTCCTCCATGCTTCACGGTGGGAACCAGGCATGTAGAGTCCATTCGTTCACCTTTTCTGCGTCGCACAAAGACACGGTGGTTGGAACCAAAGATCTCAAATTTGGACTCATCAGACCAAAGCACAGATTTCCACAGGTCTAATGTCCATTCCTTGTGTTCTTTAGCCCAAACAAGTCTCTTCTGCTTGTTGTCTGTCCTTAGCAGTGGTTTCCTAGCAGATATTTTACCATGAAGGCGTGCTGCACACAGTCTCCTCTTAACAGTTGTTGAGGTGACTCTTGGTCTTCCTTTCCTGGGGCGGTCCTCATGTGAGCCAGTTTCTTTGTAGCGCTTGATGGTTTTGGCCACTGCACTTGGGGACACTTTCAAAGTTTTACCAATTTTTCGGACTGACTGACCTTCATTTCTTAAAGTAATGATGGCCACTCATTTTTCTTTACTTAGCTGCTTTTTCTTGCCATAATACAAATTCTAACACTCCATTCAGTAGGACTATCAGCTGTGTATCCACCTGACTTCTGAACAACACAACTGATGGTCCCAACCCCATTTCTAAAGCAAGAAATCCCACTTATTAAACCTGACAGGGCACATCTCTGAAGTGAAAACCATTTCAGGTGACTACCTCTTGAAGCTCATCAAGAGAATGCCAAGAGTGTGCAAAGCAGTAATCAAAGCAAAAGGTGGCTACTTTGAAGAACCTAGAATATAAGACATTGTTTCACACTTTTTTGTTAAGTATATAATTCCACATGTGTTAATTCATAGTTTTGATTCCTTCAGTGTGAATCTACAATTTTTATAGTCATGAAAATACCGAAAACTCTGAGAAGGTGTGTCCAAACTTTTGGTCTGTACTGTATATAATATATATATTGTGGGGCTTTAGCTCAGTAGTAGAGTAGGTGTTTGGTAGACAGAAAACACAGGCCCAGGTTTCTTAACAAAAACGGGCTTCTATTTATTTTGTGCAAGGCAAAACAGTGGACAAACTTAAGACGTTTCCTCAGCAACTTGACAATAACAAACACGTGGCAAACACAAAGTCCTTACTACAGGCAAAAAGTTCAAAATAAATCAGTTGGCCTCATCAGCTTGGCTGGGATACAATAGCAGACTCTGGTGCTTGTTCAGCCAGTGGAACATACAAAGCAAAGGGTCTCCTTCCAGTCTCTCACTCCCAGAGACTCACACACACCCTCTCTGGCAGCTTCCACTCTTATAAAGGCTGCACACACCTGAGGTATCAGGTCAGCAGGACTGGAGTATAGGAGTGGACTTGCAGTAACTCCCAAATCCCGAAGCCATACTCCAGCCACTTAGCTCACTGAGACTAGCAAACTCAGTGGCAGATACCTGTCATCCACAATTTTACCATTTGCCTGCTTACTATATATATATTTGGAGTTAGAGCAGCACCATGAATAAAATCAACAGGGGTGCAAATCCATAGGGTTCGACATATGATCCATCAAGGTATGGACAAAAATAGGCATCACTCCAGGATTATGAGAAAAATTGATGTGAGTTTATTCCAAGAGCAATGTTTCGGTACAAAGACTATTGGACCTTTCTCAAGCAAGACATTAGTACACACTGCAAATTTTTATAGTGAAGTGCCTCACAGTGCATGATGAATCATTAATTATATCAATTAAGATATAAATATCAGATACAAGATACTATATAATTCATAAATAATCAAATATATATTGTGAGTATGTGAACCCAGAGGGCGCTATTGAGCGACCCTGGGCCAGGACTGAAAAGGTCCTCAGCCACACCTATGGGTGCGGGGCATAACTCCAAGGGTAGTGGATACAGCGGCAGAGCTGCTGTCAAGTCCTGCAGGAAGCAGGGACTGTGGAACCAGCCAAGGACAGACAGGCGGCCTGTACCAGGAGGGCTTGGGTCCAAAAGAGGACTTTTGGCTCAAGCGGAGCATAAGTCAGGCTGCTTGTTGCCCCTAGGATAGATAGGGGTCAAGCAGTGAGTTAGTGCCCTAACTGTGGCCCAGGCTGTTTTTTTTGTTTTGTTATGTTGCACTTAAGCTGAATAAAAAACCATTTTGTTTTAAATTGGCACCGTCTGAACGCTGACTCTCTGGCGCCCAGTACCACGAACCACTGCTGTCGGGACCAGGAGTCTGCCACCATTTGAGACTAATTCCCCCCAAATTGTCACATAATATAAATATATATATATATATAATATCATATATATATATCATATATTAAAGTGCAAAAAATAGTGCTAAAAAGTGCAAAATTCATCACAAATGCATACTATTGTACATAAAAACAGTAGTGTACATAATGAATTACTCATAAAAAACACATTTAACTAATAAAACAACCCATGTGATATATAGGACCCCAGCTGTAGGGATTAAAACTCACCCCGAGTTCATATTCATAATCATTCAATGGCATGTTGATTATATATTGGAGTGTTGATAACATATATATATATTATATATTGCAGGCAGTGTACCAGTGCTTGGTAAAGGCTAACTAGATAAGAAATAGCTCATAGTAAAACAGGAAATCAAACTTTCAAGGCAAAAACTTATATATTAAATTGGTTTTGCATTTGTAATATTATACACAGGGCTAATGGAGATGAGTTCACAACACAGCATATGTCTAGAAAATCAAATGATATATAATGTCTTAGTTATCATTTTTAACACGCAAAATGCAAATACTAAAGCCAGTTATGAATCCTGCAAGGTTGAATGCAGACATAATAAAATTCACAAAGGAATATTTGGTATTAAATATACTGGTCATAGAGATGGACAAACCTCTGCAGATTTGTTTAATTTCATGTTTGGGTGGTACAATCCAAAGATTTATATTGGATTGAATAAACTCGGTACATATCAGAACTTAAATTACCTTAAAAGATTGTGTAGGAGCTGTAAGGACTCCTAGGACTAGCCCATTTGTAGCTCTTTAAAGCAAATACAGCAAGTTACAGTGGCATGCAAAAGTTTGGACACTCCTGGTCAAAATGAGTGTTATTGTGAACAGTTAAGCAAGTTGAAGATAAAATGATGACATGAAAAGGCATGAAGTTAAAGATAACACATTCCCAATGTATTTTTTAGAAAAAAAAAATATATATATATATTTTCATATTTTACATTTTCAAAATAACAAAAAATTAAAATGGCACGATGCAAAAGTTTGGGCACCCTGAATGGTTAGTACCTAGTAGTACCCCCTTTGGTAAGTATCACAGTTTGTAAACATTTTTTCTAGCCAGCCAAGAGTCTTGCTTGAGGGATTTTCATCCATTCTTCCTTGGAAAAGTCTTCCAGTTCTGTGAGATTCCTAGGTTGACTTGCATGCATTGTTCTTTTGAGGTCTAGCCACAGATTTTCAATGATGTTCAGATCAGAGGACTGTGTGGGCCATGGTAAAACCTTCAGCTTGCGCCTTTTTAGGTAGTCTAGAAGCCATCTGTAGAAGCCATTCTCTTTTCAATTTCAGCTTTTTTTACAGATGACGTTATGTTTGCTTCAAGAATTTGCTGAAATTTCATTGAATCCACTCTTCTCTCTACCCATGAAATGTTTCCCGTGCCATTGGATGCAGCATAACCCCAAAGCATGATTGATCCACCCCATGTTTAATGGTTGGAGAGATGTTCTTTTCCTGAAATTCTGTGCACTTTTTTTTCCAAACATACCTTTGATCATTGTGGCCAAAGAGTCCTATGTTAACCTCATCGGTCCACAGGACTTAATTTGCTGAATTTTATGGTGAGGACGCAGAAGAGGTTTCCTTCTGATGACTCTTCCATGAAGGCCATATTTGTGCAGGTATCTCTGAACAGTAGAACAATGTACCACAACACCAGAGTCTGCTAATTCTTCCTGAAGGTCTTTTGCAGTCAAGCGGGGGTTCTGATTTGCCACTCTGGCAATCCTACGAGCAGCTGTCTCTGAAATGTTTATTTTCTTATCTGGACCTCCACTGTTCCTGTTAACTGCCATTTCTTAATTACATTTCTAACTGATGAAAAGGCAACTTGAAAATGCCTTGCTATCTTCTTATAGTCTTCTCCTGCTTTGTGAGCCTCCACCATTTTCATTTACAGAGTGCTAGGCAGCTGCTTAGAAGAACCCATGGCTGTTGTTTTTTGGCACAAGGTTAGAGGAGGTTGGGTATTTATAAAGCTGTAAAATTTGCATCACTTGGCCTTTCCTAATAATGATAGTGAACAAGCCATAACTCTAACTGGCTAATTAAGGTCTGAGACCTTGGTCAAAGTTATCTAAGCACAGAAATCTACAATGGCTCCCAAACTCTTGCAAGGTACTCCTTTCCCTTTTTTACTCTAAAATTGTACTCAAACATAATAATACACTGATATTGCTTAAAATTATATACAAGTGTGTTTAATCTGTAACTTTATGCCTTTTAAAGATAATTTTATCTTCAACTTGCTTAACTGTTCACAACAACAGTCATTTTGACCAGGGGTGTCCTAACTTATACATGCCACTGTATGTCAAAGTGACAGTGACATGTATGTCTATGGGAAAATAGATGGTAAGTAATGGATACAAACTGCTAGTTTAACCATGAACTATGCTGACATCTGGGCCTGCATCCATGAAGTGATGTCAATACTCACAAATGGAATTGCTGCATTTATGGATAGTGGCCACTGACGCTCAAAATATTGACTCAGTGGGCCATGAAAGCTATATATTGTCCCTGTCCATAATTGTTGCTCCATGTGTTGATGGTGGCATGCACCTTTCCACACATGGACATTTTCAAGGAGAGGACCACATGGCAATATCAAGTAAGGATAACTTTTCTAGAGGTAATCTTCATCTTCAAGACTATGTGTAAGGGAATAGCTAGAGAAGCGATTCCACAGTGCTGCTGCAGAACCCTGGGGGCACAACAAGACAGTGAGCCCTAAGCTGAACCCCACCCCCCCACTCTCCCTGGCTAACTTGCCTATCTGTCCTAGGTGACAGCAGCAACTGGTCGACAGGCCCTACCTAATATAGGTGACAACACAGAACGTAGACAGGGCAAACAACGGACAAAGAGAGGTCGGCTAGCCAAGGGGTCGGTGCCAGTCGAGCAATGCAGTACAGAATCATAATCCAAGAGAATAGTCAATAAACAGAGCCAGAGGTCAGAAATAGGAATACAGGGAATAGCAGAAAAGAAGCTAGCAGGGACAAGTCACAAGACAGAATCAGTAGCCAGCACCCATGTGAGGGCTGACAACCTGCTTATAGAAAGTCAGGATCTGCCCCAGACTGGATTGGTAGACAGGCTGTCAATCACACAGGCAAGGCTGAGATTAACTATTGAGAAGCCGAAAGAAACAAGGTGCTGGAAACAGCTGTGGCAGAAAATCAATTATATAGTCTAGGACAGTGTTCAGACTGAGCAACAAGAATCTTAAACAAAGAATCAAACTGAGCACGCCTCCTGCACCGCTGCGTGCGGGCAGAATGTGATGCAGAGACCTGAACAGGCAGAAACGTTACAGTACCCCCCCTTTTATGAGGGGCCACCGGACCCTCACCAGACAAACCAGTTTTAGAAGGAGCCAGTATTTCTTCTGCCTTTCCCTGAACAACAACAGGGGCTGGTGGACCAGGCAAACGTTTTTTATTCGCCTGGCGTTTCCAACTTTTAGTAGCCAAAACAGTCTCCTCACTGACATAATCTAAGGTGTGCAAAGCAATACGGTGGGATGAGCACTGATCTCCCCATTTTACCAATTCCCTTTTGCCCCAATCAAAAATAGGGTTACGGAGGTTCAACCAGGGGAGCCCTAAAATAATATCGGAAGACAGATGCTCCATAACAAAAAAGCTCATGACTTCCGAATGTGCAGAGCCCACATGCAAAGTGATTAAAGGGGTCTTGAGTTGGACCTTATCCCTGGCCAGTGGGGCAAAATCTACCCCAGTAACAGACAGAGGAGTATCGAGTGGCAAAAGTTTAATGCCTAAAGCTGAGACAAACGAGAATGTGACAAAGTTTGCCGCAGACCCAGAGTCAACTAAGGCCTGGCCAGAAACAGATCTGTCCCCAGAGGACAGAGACACAGATAACATCATCTTATTGTTATTTCCGGCAAATACCTGGTTGCCTGAGTGGTTCTTCTGACTACCACTCAGGCACTGAAGTTTTTGCGCTGGTGTACAGGGTCTGATGGAGCAGTCTTGAATTATATGACCTGAAGCACCACAGTACAGGCAGAGGTTATTCCGGAGATGATGCTCTTGTCTAGTCTTGGCATCCATAGCTCCCAGTTGCATGGGTTCCTCACCAGGAGTGATGAGAGAAAAAGTGGGTTTATCAGGAGAGAGAGAGGAAGAGACAGAAAATTTGGAGGAAACAGACCCTACTCTCTCTTTAACATTTTCCCGGATTCTACAGTGAATACGGACGGCCAAAGTCATGGCCTGCTCAAGAGTAGGGGGATCTGGGTGGCCAACCCAGACCTCCTTAACACGGTCACACAGGCCTTGTTTAAAGTGGGCCTTTAGAGCTGACTCACACCAACCTGCAGTTACACTGCACTTGCGGAATTCTGAGTAGTACTGCTCAGCAGAGCGTTTGCCCTGCCGCAGGGGGAGGAGTTGCGATTCCGCAAGCCCAATGTGGTCTGGCTCAGCATATATAGACCCCAAAGACAAAAATTTTTTTTCAAAATCTGACCACTCCTCAGCCCCAGGAGGGAGTTTAAGGGCCCAAGTTTGTGGATCCCCCTGTAGGAGGAATATAACTACTCCCACCATTTGGGCCTGGGATGCACGTGGATTAATCCAGAAATACAGGCGACAAGACTCCCGGAAAGTCTCAAATTTTTCTCATTCCCCCGAGAAACGATCCAGGAGTAGCATCTTAACCGTGAAAGGGGCAGAAACAACTGGGGATGCTGCAGTACTAGGTGACAGCAGCAACTGGTCGACAGGCCCTACCTAATATAGGTGACAACACAGAACGCAGACAGGACAAACAACGGACAAAGGGAGGTCGGCTAGCCAAGGAGTCGGTACCAGTTGAGCAATGCAGTACAAAATCACAATCCAAGAGAATAGTCAATAAACAGAGCCAGAGGTCAGAAATAGGAATAGCAGGGAATAGCAGAAAAGAAGCTAGCAGGGACAAGTCACAAGACAGAATCAATAGCCAGCACCCATGTGAGGGCTGACAACCTGTTTATAGAAAGTCAGGATCTGCACCAGACTGGATTGGTAGACAGGCTGGCAATCACACAGGCAAGGCTGAGATTAACTATTGAGAAGCCAAAAGAAACAAGGTGCTGGAAACAGGTGTGGCAGAAAATCAATTATATAGTCTAGGACAGTATTCAGACTGAGCAACAAGAATCTTAAACAAGGAATCAAACTGAGCATGCCTCCTGTGCCACCGCGTGCCGGCGGAAGGTGATGCAGAGACCCGAACAGGCAGAGACGTTACACTATGCACATACCATCAGTTGGAAAATTGCAGTGGAATCCACTAAGTAGCATGGCAGCAAGTGCACCACGAGTAACTTGATGAGGTGTGAGGAAAAGCAGCCTGGTGACTGTGTATATTGCTGTTTACTGGACACACATTTTTTTATGGATAACTTATGTTGGTGTGGAAGAAGAGGAGGAGGAGAAGCAGGCAGAGATGATGATGATAACGACAATGATCATATGCTGCGTGTGGATGTGGCCTGCCTACAAAGAATATCATGGGGAGAAGGAATAGGGTCGTCTTGCTCACTTTGCCTGTCAGTGCCACTGCCAATTCTATTTTGTCAAATAAGCTGGTGACGCCATTTCATGTATGGAGAGAGCTACATGTGTACCTGGATGACCGAGGTTAATTTTTTACTTGCAGATCTTGCACCTTGCCGTGGATTTGTCATTGGTAATGTACAAACAAATACCCATATGGGAGATAACGCCAGCACCAGCTTCAGTGGAACGTGTCTGCCAGTGTCACTAACACCACCAGAGGTTGCATTAGACCTACCCCAGTCAGATTTGATGGATGTTGGGGCTGCACATCAGATGGAATTCTTACTATTGCAGCTGCCACCACCCACTTCCTCTGATGTCACCCTACGACCCTGCCAGGTCTTATCGGCAATAGAATCTTCAACAGATTTAGTAATTTCATTAATCTTTCCACTTTTTTGACTCATCATAGCATTGAGATTCCTCTAAACCCTCACAATTTCCAACAGATTTCCCCCTAGTGCCCCTACCAGTAACATACCTCCTGTCAGAACTACCTCTACCACCACCAACAGTTATGTCTTCCACCTCTGCCTTCTCTACATCCAAAAAACACTGTCTGTTCTCATCCATTTAAATCAAGAAGAAGAAGAAGTCTTGGGCTATGAGGAATATCTCTCTCAGCAGACGCCAAATGATAACTAGGAAATGCAATCTGTGTCAGTGAAGATGAAGAAGACATGGTTGATGCAGAAAGACAGTAAGGTAAATTACGTGTTACAGCAATGGAGGAGGAGGACCCTGACTCAACGTTTGTTTTTCACCGCTTTCAAAAAACTCCATCTTTATTCTCGGGAAGTACAACAACACTGCGGTTACTGTCAGGACTGCCAAGACCAGAATTAGCGTTACTGTTGCTACCCACAGTTTTATTGTTAGTATGAGTACTTGCACTGGTAGATGGCGTGACAGTAGCACATGTGTTTCCTCCATCTACTTTAGCCTATCCCATGCTCTGTTGTTTTCTAGTCATTTAGCCATGAAGGGGTAAACTGAACAGAATTAGACTATAACACTTTGTATGTATTGGTTAACCAAAAAAAAAAAAAAACACTATTTCCTAAGAAAAAGAAAACCATTAACCAAAGGAGATTTTTCTTTATAGACTACAACACACTGTATCTGTCAGTTTGCTATTTGTTTGAAGTGATAACAACACTTTATATGTTGCTGATGCTCCAACTTGCAGTACCATAACTGACTCCACACCACTCTATGGACCTGCAGTTAGAGTAGAGCAGTCGGTGACATCACAGAGAGCCAGAATGGCAGTTAGAAAGCCTAATTAGCATATTGGGTGCTGAAACTAAGAGCACTTATTGCTCAGGTATGGTATGGCCTAGAGAAAAAATTACAAAAATCAGTGGAGCTGAATTTATTTATTGAACAATACAATGTGTTGGAGTTGGTGTAGGTGGCGAAAGGTCAAATAACAAGAACATTGATCAATAATTATTCCCATTCTCCATGTTGTTGGCAATAAATGGACAAAATGGAAAATTTCGGTCCTTGTTGTTTACTGTTCTACAAGTCAAAAGGTGAGCTTTTTGAATTTTATAATGTAAAATAATTACACACTTTAATGTACTTGACTGGACTCAAGACATATTCAAAAGCAAACTCATAAAGCCAAAATTTTGATTGAACATATATTTAAGAAATGTTTCATGTAAAATATATTTCTAAATTGACATATAAAAGGAAACTGGTAATTTGATATTACATGCAACTTGATGAAAAAACAGTAACAGATACCTGTGTGTATGTCTGCAGGGCTGAAAATACAAGAATCAAATCAATGTAAAGAATGTTAGCTCTACTAGAAAAAGCATGACTGCAATTCACAGTAAGGACCTTAGATGTAACACTCGTAAAACCAGCAATCATCATATATCATAATGTAGTTTGTACTTGATATTAGTGTGTATGCAGTAAAATATTAATAAAGCATTTTCACTATAGCTTAAATACTGTGCCATTTGGGTTACTTTAAAGATTTCATACACTTACCATCCCATTCAGTACAAGATGAAAATTTCTGACTTGTTTTTATGCCATAAATGGGGAGATATTTTTGTGACACTTTTCACTTTTGCGCCAGGCATGCCATTTTCCTGTAAGCTGATGGTAGGCGGGACCACTGGCACCATCAGAGTTATGCTAGTAAATTGGGGTAAATGATCTCTGAAATCTATGCAATTTACAAGTTGGCATAAATTTTAATGTGCAGGCGCATGGCCTGGTGGAGGGTAGGACTGAAGGTGCACCCTCTGCTGGTGCAAGGGATATGAAGCTTGGTGTTGAAAATGGCAGTCTTCATAAATCTACTCCAACAAGTAAAAAAACGGTAGAGGTATGCTTTAAGGACAAATAGTTTATAAGAGACTACACTCCTGCTGAAATAACCGGAGTGTGCAGTAGTATACCTCCCAACACTTAAATCCGGATTTAAAGCCCCACCACAATCCGCATTGTAACACTGTAACTTGTATAAACATTTCTATTAAGGACAGTCCTGCAATTAGAGGCTATGCATTAGGGTCCACCATTCTTGTTATTTATATGCATTAAGCATCTAGAAACAAATTATAAAACATGTATACAACATTTAAAGAAGATCTTTCATGTCCTCACGCACATGCGGTTTTATATACCGCTAGAAAAACGACTGTGCCCCGACTCTGGAGATATCGGTGCCGTTAGTTTCGGCACCAATCTCTGCCCACTGTCAGAAGGTCGTTCCTGACAGTCTAGCGGGGCTGTAAGGCACGCCCCCCCCTGACAGTACTCATCCATAGCCCTGTATTGTCAGAGGGGGCGTTCCTTACAACTCAGCGATGACGCTAAGCTGTGAGGAACGTCCCCCCCAGTACAAGTCTATATACTGCAAAAGTATTCAGCCCCCCTATATCAATACTTTGTAGAGCCACCTTTTGCTGTAATTACAACTTCAAGTGTTTTGGGGTATGTCTTTACCAGGTTTGTGCATCTAGAGCAGTGATGGTGAACCTTTTAGAGACCGAGTGCCCAAACTGCAACCCAAAACCCACTAAATTATCGCAAAGTGCCAACACGGCAATTTAACCTTAAATTAACCAGAATCTATTTTATAGTGACCGTGCAATGTTATTACAGCCTGTGATAATATCACATGTCTGCTATAAAACAGATACCGTGTGATACAAATAGTGAAGGGCCCCAGACAGTACAATGTGCTCTGAAGTGGCCTCCAGACAATATTATATGCTCCAGAGTGGCCCCCACTCAGTATTATATGCTCCACAGATGCCCCCGCACAGTATTATATGATCCACAGAGGCCCCCGCACAGTATTATATGCTCCACTTTGGGCCCCCACCCACATTATATGCTTCACTTTGGGCCCCCACCCACATTATATGCTTCACAATAAGCCCCTCCGCCACACAGTAGTATATGCTTTACAGTGGGCCCCCACACAGTAATATATGCTTCACAGTGGGGCCCCACACAGTAGTTTTTATGCTTCATGGTGTCCCCCATACAGTATTAGATGCTTCAGCGTCCTCCCCCCCACACAGTATTAGATGCTTCAGTGTCGTCGTCCCCCACACAGTAGTATATGCTTCAGTGTCCCCCACACAGTATTAGATGCTTCAGTGTCCCCCACACAGTATTAGATACTTCAGTGTCCCCCATACAGTATTAGATGCTTCAGTGTCCCCCATACAGTATTAGATGCTTCAGTGTCCCCCCATACAGTATTAGATGCTTCAGTGTCCCCCATACAGTATTAGATGCTTCAGTGTCCCCCACACAGTATTAGATGCTTCAGTGTCCCCCACACAGTATTAGATGCTTCAGTGTCCCCCACACAGTATTAGATGCTTCAGTGTCCCCCACACAGTAGTATAAGCTTCAGTGTCCCCCCATACAGTATTAATTGCTTCAGTGTCCCCCACACAGTATTAGATGCTTCAGTGTCCCCCACACAATAGTAGATGCTTCAGTGTCCCCCCCACACACAGTATTAGATGCTTCAGTGTCCCCCACACAGTATTAGGTGCTTCAGTGTGTCCCCCCCCACACAGTATTAGATGTTTCAGTGTGTCCCCCCACACACACACACAGTATTAGATGCTTCAGTGTCCCCCATACAGTATTAGGTGCTTCAGTGTCCCCCCCCCCACACACAGTATTAGATGCTTTAGTGCCCCCCCCCCACACAGTATTAGATGCGTCAGTGTCCCCCATACGGTATTAGATGCTTCAGTGTCCCCCCACACAGTAGTTTACTGTATGTTACTTACCTTGTCCCACAAAGAGCTGCAGTCCCACGAAGAGCATCCTCCTTCTGCTTCTGCTCACAGGCGCTGATGATTTACGTCATCGCGCCTGCGTCGGGGCAGAGGTCACACTCTGCAGTCAGTGTAGGCCGTGGCTCCGCGGACCGCGGCCTACAGTGACAGCTTTCAGCTGTATGTACATTTTCACATACAGCTGAAAGAAGCGATCGCTCACTAACAGGGAATCCTAGACCGGATTCCCCGTTAGTGAGCGATCATGGCGACGGCGCGCGTGCCAACTCAGAGGGCTCTGCGTGCCCTCTCTGGCACGCGTGCCATAGGTTCGCCATCACGGATCTAGAGACTGAGATTTTTACCCATTCTTCTTTGCAAAATAGCTCAAGCTCAGCCAGATTGGATGGAGAGCGTCTGTGAACAGCAATTTTCATGTCTTGCCACAGATGCTCAATGGGATTTAGGTCTGGACTTTGGCTGGGCCATTCTAACACATGAATATTCTTTGATCTAAACGATTCCACTGTAGCTCTGGCTGTATATTTAGGGTCTTGCTGTAAGGTGAATCTCCTTCCCAGTCTAAAGTCTTTTGCAGCCTCAATAAAATACGTTTAAGTTTGTGGTTGTAAGGTGACAAAAAGTGAAAAAGTTCAAGGGGTATGAATACTTTTGTAAGGCACTATATATGCCTCAGATGACAAATTTCAGAATCCCAAAGGGGGAGCCTCAATGTATCCACTCTATTAGTTGTAGTTGGCAACAGAAGCAGGATCGGGCCTGTTCAGATCCCTGCCAGCCTCCGCTTCTGCAGTAAATTCAATAGTAGAGATGACAAGAATCAACTGTGGGAGCAATAATTAGAAAATGGAAGACATACAAGACCACTGATAATCTTCCTCGATCAGGGGCTCCACACAAGATCTCACCCTGTGGGTTCAAAATGATCACAAGAACAGTGAGCTTAAATCCCAGAGCCACACAGGGGGACCTAGTGAATGACCTGCAGAAAACTGGGACTAACGTAACAAAGGCTACCGTCAGTAACACACTACGCCGCCAGGGACTCAGATTCTGCAGTGCCAAACGTGTCCCCCTGCTTAAGCCAGTACATATCCGGCCCGTCTGAAGTTTGCTAGAGAGCATTTGGATGTTCCAGAAGAGTATTGGGAGAATGTCATATGGTCAGATGAAACCAAAGTAGAACTTTTGGTAGAAACACAACTCACCGTGTTTAGAGGAACGTGAATGCTGATTTGCATCCAAAGAACACCATACCTACTGTGAAGCATGGGGGTGGCAACATCATGCTTTGGGGTTGTTTCTCTGCAAAGGGACCAGGACGACTGATCCGTGTTCATGAAAGACTGAATGGGGCCATGTATTGTTTTGAGTGCAAACCTCCTTCCATCAGAAAGGGCATTGAAGATGAAATGTGGCTGGGTCTTTCAGCATGACAACGATCCCAAGCACACCGCCAGGGCAACGAAGGAGTGGCTTCGTAAGAAGCATTTCAAGGTCCTGGAGTGGCCTAGCCAGTCTTCAGATCTCAACCCCATAGAAAACCTTTGGAGGGAGTTGAAAGTCCATGATGCCCAGCGACAGCCCCAAAGCATCACTGCTCTAGAGGATATCTGCATAGAGGAATTGGCCAACATACAGTCATATGAAAAAGTTTGTGCACCCCTATTAATCTTAATCATTTTTAGTTCTAAATATTTGGGTGTTTGCAACAGCCATTTCAATTTGATATATCTAATAACTGATGGACACAGTAATATTTCAGGATTGAAATGAGGTTTATTGTACTAACAGAAAATGTGCAATATGCATTAAACCAAAATTTGACCGGTGCAAAAGTATAGGCACCTCAACAGAAAAGTGACATTAATATTTAGTAGATCCTCCTTTTGCAAAAATAACAGCCTCTAGTCGCTTCCTGTAGCTTTTAATCAGTTCCTGGATCCTGGATGAAGGTATTTTTGACCATTCCTCTTTACAAAACAATTCCAGTTCAGTTAAGTTTGATGGTCGCCGAGCATGGACAGCCCGCTTCAAATTATCCCACAGATGTTCAATGATATTCAGGTCTGGGGACTGGGATGGCCATTCCAGAACATTGTAATTGTTCCTCTGCATGAATGCCTGAGTAGATTTGGAGCTGTGTTTTGGATCATTGTCTTGCTGAAATATCCATCCCCGGCGTAACTTCAAATTCGTCACTGATTCTTGTACATTATTCTCAAGAATCTGCTGATACTGAGTTGAATCCATGCGACCCTCAACTTTAACAAGATTCCCGGTGCCGGCATTGGCCACACAGCCCCAAAGCATGATGGAACCTCCACCAAATTTTACAGTGGGTAGCAAGTGTTTTTCTTGGAATGATGTGTTTTTTGGACGCCATGCATAACGCCTTTTTGTATGACCAAACAACTCAATCTTTGTTTCATCAGTCCACAGGACCTTCTTCCAAAATGAAGCTGGCTTGTCCAAATGTGCTTTGGCATACCTCAGGCGACTCTGTTTGTGGCATGCTTTCAGAAACGGCTTCTTTCGCATCACTCTCCCATACAGCTTCTCCTTGTGCAAAGTGTGCTGTATTGTTGACCGATGCACAGTGACACCATCTGCAGCAAGATGCTGCTGCAGCTCTTTGGAGGTGGTCTGTGGATTGTCCTTGACTGTTCTCACCATTCTTCTTCTCTGCCTTTCTGACATTTTTCTTGGCCTGCCACTTCTGGGCTTAACAAGAACTGTCCCTGTGGTCTTCCATTTCCTTACTATGTTCCTCACAGTGGAAACTGACAGGTTAAATCTCTGAGACAACTTTTTGTATCCTTCCCCTGAACAACTATGTTGAACAATCTTTGTTTTCAGATCATTTGAGAGTTGTTTTGAGGAGCCCATGATGCCACTCTTCAGAGGAGATTCAAATAGGAGAACAACTTGCAATTGGCCACCTTAAATACCTTTTCTCATGATTGGATACACCTGGCTATGAAGTTCAAAGCTCAGTGAGGTTACAAAACCAATTTTGTGCTTCAGTAAGTCAGTAAAAAGTAGTTAGGAGTATTCAATTCAATAAAATGATAAGGGTACCCAAATTTTTGCACTGGTCAAATTTTGGTTTCATGCATATTGCACATTTTCTGTTAGTACAATAAACCTCATTTCAATCCTGAAATATTACTGTGTCCATCAGTTATTAGATATATCAAATTGAAATGGCTGTTGCAAACACCCAAATATTTAGAATTAAAAATGATTAAGATTAATAGGGGTGCCCAAACTTTTTCATATGACTGTACCAGCAACAGTGTGTGCCAACCTTGTGAAGACTTACAAAAAACATTTAACCTCTGTCATTGCCAACAAAGGATATATAACAAAGTATTGAGATGAACTTTTGCTATTGACCAAATACTTATTTTCCACCATAATTTGAAAATAATTTCTTTAAAAATCAGACAATGTGATTTTCTGGATTTGTTTTCTCATTTTGTCTCTCATAGTTGAGGTCTACCTATGATGACAATTACAGGCCTCTCTCATTTTTTTAAGTGGGAGAACTTGCACAATTGGTGGCTGACTATATACTTTTTTCCCCACTGTATATCCTAAGCCTAATTATGTTCTTAACAAGAAAAACTTGTGATAGTATATGGATAGGCAGCGTATCAGTGGATATAGCTATAATCTCACCCTGTATCTTTTCACTAACTGAACTCCCTCATCCAAATATGCATGTCAGAACAAAACCTGAAATGGCTTCATAAAATAATTGAGCTACTCACAGATTCCAGAAGGTGTATCCCCTTTTAACACAGAGGCTACTGGCCTAATGCCACACCAACAGGGTTTGGAAGGGAAACATCATGTTCACTAAAACTCAGATAGAAGCCAATTCAGCAATGTTTTAAACATATAACTGATATTACTGCAACCTCAAAAATAGCGTTACGTACACGTTTCCTCACAAATGATTCATCAGGGGCTGAGTTCCGAATTCATCAGAGCAGTTAAAACTGCTGTTAAATATAATAGTAACAAAACAGTAATGCTAATCTGACCGCCAGCATGACCGCTCTAATGTCTAATGCTCTATTTACTTACCGATCCCGGCTCCTGCTCACGGCCGCCTGCGCTTCATCTTCTGCGGAGGCGGCTGTGAGCAGGGGTGGGGATCGGTAAGTAAGGCCGCAGCCCACGAACCCCACAAACACTGCTATCATTATACTCTAGGGTCTTTTCAGACCCTAGAGTATAATGACTGGAGGTCCAGGGGAGGTGAGGGAACATAAAAAACAATGTTACTTACCTCTCTTGCACTCCAGCAGGCTTTGGGCCTCCTTGGTGACATCCCAGACGTCGGTGGGCCAGTCCAATGTCATTATGCATCGTAATGCATGCCTGGCTCACGTGACGTCCGATCCAACATTGAAGAGGTACAGGGGAGTGCGCCAGAGCCAGGGAGAGGTAAGAAACATTGTTTTTTATGTTTGTATCCTCCCCTGGGTCTCTGATCATTATACTCTGGGGTCTGAAAAGACCCCAGAGTATAATAATTGTTCACGGGTGGTCCACAATGGGGCATAATACTATGTGAAGGGGCCACTGTGGGGCATAATAGTGTGTGCAGGGGCCACTGTGGGGCATAATAGTGTTGCAGGGGCCACTATGGGGCATAATAGTGTGTGTAGGGTCCACTATAGGGCATAATAGTATGTGTAGGGGCCACTATGGAGCAAAATAGTGTGTGCAGGAATGCGGTTTGTGCGGGAGATGGGGGTGACACGGGTAGATTTCATTTTTTGTTTGTGTAGTGGCCCCATAAGAATTGGCCAGTTTTGCACCTGACATCCAGTATGGCAGTCTAGTATAGATACAGTCTATTTATGGCTGTGTTGTTATGGAAACCTGGTAAATTAAATGTGAACTTATATTGGCTGATACACGTGCTATGACTGAATATTTAAGGACCTGTGAACTGCTATTGACTAATACAGGTCATAGCTTGGTTTCTGTGGAAACCTGGAGTAAAACTGTGTGCCTGAGGAGAATAAGCACCTGCAAGCTTCTATTGGCTGATAAGGGACATGTGACCGTATGTATGGCAGTTGAAATATGAGTGAAAGACTTGCAGGCTTGTATTGACTAATGCAGGTCATTTTTTGGGAATACTATATCTCAGAAACGGTACGTCCTAGAGAGCTGAGACCCAGTCTAAAATCTTCCCGGACACCTGATGTACCTGTGTGCCAAATTTGGTGAGGATCGGTCCAGTCGTTTGGCCGTGCATAAAGAACAGACAGACAGAAACTCATTTTTATATATATAAGAGATAATATAGTAATATTGGTATATGGTATATGCTACCTACTAATCACATACTCAAGTCCCCTAGAAGCCTAAAATAATTTAAAAAATGTAAAGAAAAAATGTAAAATATATCCCCTTTCCCTATAATACATTAAATAATAAATAAATAAATAAATAAATAAATAAATAAATAAATAAAATATTAGGCAACCCTGGGCCATAAAATCAAAATGATGAATTGCAGTTTATTCAGTTCCCCAAAAAAATGTTAATAAAAATTGATCAAAACACCACACCTTCCCCAAAATGGTATCAATATCACTACATCTTGTCCAGCATAAAAATAACCCTTACACAATACCATACATAGAAATATAAAAAGTTATGGGTGTCACAATGTGGAAATATAATTATTTTTTTTGCTTTTTTAGCTTTGTAACCCTTTAAAGGACACTGGGTAGTTTGTACATTAATGCTCTGTGAATTTTTCATATTTTAAAATTTTTCATATTTTCATTTTTTGAGGTACCGCTCAGTTTTGTTTTCAGAGCAGCCTGTCTTGGGCTGGTTTAGGATAAAGAATAGTAAAAAAAAAAACATTAAAAATGCCGCCCCTCCGATAGTGCCACCTGAGGCAGCCGCCTCACCTCGCCTCATTAGAGGTGCGCCCCTGGTCAGCATAGCAATGGTATTGAAAACCATGAGATTCTATGAGTTGGCCAAGGCCGAGGGTGTAGATGGAGAACAGGAGGGGTCCTAGGACAGAGCCTTGGGGGACACCTATAGAAATAGGGCAAGGTGAGGAGGTGGTGTGCGAGTGGGAGGCACTGAATGTGCGGTTGGTGAGGTATGAGGAGATCCAGGAAAGGGCCAGTTCTGTGATGCCAAGGGATGAGAGCATTTCTAACAAGAAGTAATGGTCGACTGTGTCAAAGACAAAGGAGAGGTCAAGGAGGAGGATAGATTAGTGATGCTTGGCTATGGCAGTTAAAAGGTCGTTAGTGAATTTGGTTAGGGCAGTTTCTGTGGAGTGATGGGGTCTGAAGCCTGACTGTGGTCTGTCAAAGAGTAAGTTGGACGAGAGATAGGAGGATAGTTTGGGAGTGGACATATTGTTCAAGCAATTTAGAGGCGTACGGGAGCAGTGAGATGGAGTGATAGTTGGCTGGAGAGGACGGGTTGAGGGACGGTTTCTTAAGTATAGGTGTAATGGTAGCATGTTTGAAGGCAGAAGGAAAGGATCCTTTGGTTAGGGATAGGTTGAAGAGATGGGTTATGGCAGGAGTAAAGACTTGAGTGAGGTTGGAGATGAGATGTGACTGGATCGGGTCAAGCGCGCAAGAGGTTAGGTGGGATTTAGAGATTAGGTTGGAGAGCTTTTCATCAGTGATGGTGGAGAAACAGGTTAAAGATGAAGAGCACCGAGCAGTTGGGTAGAGTGGTTGTTGGGGTGTAGGCTGAGACTGTCTCTGATGGTGTCAATTTTGCTTTTGAAATAAGAGACAAAGACATCAGCTGAGATAAGTGATGCTGGAAGGGGCACAGGAGGACGGAGAAGGTAGCGAATAGCTGTTTGGGGTTGCGGGATATGGCAGATATGAGTGTGGTGAAGTAGACCTGCTTTGCAGAGGTGAGTGCATTGTTGAAGATGAGAACTGCCTCTTTATACCTGATGAAGTCCCCCTGGGAGTGGCTTTTCTTCCAGAGGCGTTCTGCAACCCATGAGACACGTCTCAATTTTTTAGTCAGGTCGGTGTTCCAGGGTTGTCTGTTGATCGGTCGGGCTCTGGTGTTTGTGAAGGGGGCCACAGTGTCGTCAAGGGCTGAAGTAATAGTGGTATTATAGAAGGCAGATGTTGTCCTTGCTTGAATTTCTACCTCAGTGCCGCAAGTTAGTGGTTATTCTTTTTATTTATTGTTGGTAGGAAGAATGAAAAGTATCTGACATTTTGAAGTATTTAAAGAGGTTTTCTGAGTTAACAGATATTGATGATCTGTCTTTAGAACAAGTCATCAATGTGGGAACCAAAACTCAGAGAATGGAGACAGGAGCACAGCTCTGTTTTCTGTGTAGAGGCCATAGCAGCTCAACTTCCATTTACTTGAAAGGGACATGACCTATAGTAACCCTGCCAGGCCAAGATGCAGTGAACAGAGCAGTTCTGCGAGCTCCATTCTCTTTATTAATCTGGCCATACACATCAGTTTTTTGAAGGGCATAATATCCAAATTCAGCCGGCGATTATGTCAATGCCAATTTCAGCAGGCGATTTAGTGATTAGAAAATACTGTGGATGTTCATTCATGACAGCCAATGGTAGACCCTTGTTTTCAAAAAGAAGACAGAATGCAATGGTTATTTTTGCCTGGAAATCGGCTGGAAATATCGTTGATCATCACTCAACTTGCACAGGTTCATTGCGTTTTTTGACACTAAGCTGGCCTCCAATCAGCAAGTTTAGGATTGTTTGGGATTGTTTGTATGAATGATCTCCCTATTGATTAATAGCCTCATCGATGGCCATCAAAAAAACGATGTGCATGACCACCTTTATGTCTAGCACTGACAGCTGCTCAAAATAGCTAAATGGTGAGGGTGCTAAGGATAGGACATTAATAAGAAAACCTTTAAGATAAAATATTAAAATGTGTGTATGAACATTTATTGTAAGAAATTTGATGTAAGTCACATTCAATTAAAATAGCTTATAGCTTTGTGGTCAGCAATGAAATTCACACTAAAGATCAGCTCTTACTGTAGATCATTCAATGCTTCCTTTCTACTTATAATATAATAGTGAGTTCTGGTAATATAGTATAAGCTATTCCATAATATTATTTGAAGTACCTAAAAAGGTTTAGGTACTCTTTAAGAAATATAAAATATTACACAAAATGCACTCTGATATAGTGCAGTCTGTAGGTCTGACATGACATGACTTCAAGCTGAGAGTATTCCTTGGGGCATTCATTCATTATGACATCCTCCCTCACACCCTCCCCATACTGCTTTGTAGTTGCAAGCTAACTAAAGCACTGGACAATGTTTGCAGTGACCAGACGTGTTACCACCCTACAGCACTGTCAACTGATATCTTTCTAAGGTGTCTAGGAAGTGATAAAATGTATCATGTTCCATTCTGGCACAGAAATTCCATTGTGAACTCCTAAAAAATGTATGAGTTTATATAGCCTGAGAGAGCTTGTAAGATGAAAGATATTTTCATAGTTATGAAAGACCGGAAGAATTTTCAACTCAGAAATGTTAGTCTCGCTTTCTCATCTCTAGTCAAATGATTCCTGTTCTGAGGCTATTTTTGCAGGGAACTTTTTAGATAAACTACAATACATATCAAGCTACTATTCTGCTGTTTCTCTCTTCTTTATACCCAACATGGTAGATAATGTGGTTCTGAAACTGAGGTGTGCAGTACATTTTATAAAAGCTATTTTGTTAGTGAGAAGAATGAGGGAAAAACCCAACATAATAAAATATTATTGCATTTTGTCTGATCATCTTCATTGATCTATAATGTGAAATAAGGTTTATTTATATGGGTGAATTTCCTGGCCATAACAAGCGCCAATAACAGACATCAGCAAGTTAATTGGCACCTTAGTTCTTTTTACATGGAACAATCACTGTGACTGTATGTGACCAAACATGTTAGTGTGATTGTTCATTCACATACAGTTTTGTTATCGACACAAGATCATCCCTATTTACATGGTGTGATATGTTGCCAACAAAGATTGTAATATCTGCAGACAGTATTGGATTGTGGTTCCTTTGTTCCACCAGAAAAAAATTATATATATACAGTACAGACCAAAAGTTTGGACACACCTTCTCATTCCAAGAGTTTTCTGTATTTTCATGACTATAAAAATTGATATATATATATATATATATATATATATATATATATATATATCATATATATATATATATATATATATATCTATATATACATATACACTGTATATATATATATATATATATATATATATATATATATACACATATACACACAGGTGCATCTCAATAAATTAGAATATCTTTGAACCGTTCATTCATTTCAGTAATACAATTCATAATCAGCGTCTTCCATGATTGTGTATCCTACTGAACCAGACTGAGGGACCATTTAAAGGCTTAGGAAACCTTGGCAGGTGACACACTGAATTTACAATACTGAACTTTTTTACAATATTCTAATTTTGGTTTTCATTTCCTGTAATCCATAATCAACATTTACAGAAATAAAACACTTGAAATAGAACACTGTGTGTGTAAAGAATCTAGAAAATATAGGAGGTCACTTTTTTAGTTTAATTACTGAAAGAAATAAACGTTTCAAAGAAATTCTAATTTATTGAGATGCACCTGTATATATATATATATATATATATATATACAGTCATATGAAAAAGTTTGGGCACCCCTATTAATCTTAATCATTTTTAGTTCTAAATATTTGGGTGTTTGCAACAGCCATTTCAATTTGATATATCTAATAACTGATGGACACAGTAATATTTCAGGATTGAAATGAGGTTTATTGTACTAACAGAAAATGTGCAATATGCATTAAACCAAAATTTGACCGGTGCAAAAATTTGGGTACCCTTATCATTTTATTGATTTGAATACTCCTAACTACTTTTTACTGACTTACTGAAGCACAAAATTGGTTTTGTAACCTCACTGAGCTTTGAACTTCATAGCCAGGTGTATCCAATCATGAGAAAAGGTATTTAAGGTGGCCAATTGCAAGTTGTTCTCCTATTTGAATCTCCTCTGAAGAGTGGCATCATGGGCTCCTCAAAACAACTCTCAAATGATCTGAAAACAAAGATTGTTCAACATAGTTGTTCAGGGGAAGGATACAAAAAGTTGTCTCAGAGATTTAACCTGTCAGTTTCCACTGTGAGGAACATAGTAAGGAAATGGAAGACCACAGGGACAGTTCTTGTTAAGCCCAGAAGTGGCAGGCCAAGAAAAATATCAGAAAGGCAGAGAAGAAGAATGGTGAGAACAGTCAAGGACAATCCACAGACCACCTCCAAAGAGCTGCAGCATCATCTTGCTGCAGATGGTGTCACTGTGCATCGGTCAACAATACAGCACACTTTGCACAAGGAGAAGCTGTATGGGAGAGTGATGCGAAAGAAGCCGTTTCTGAAAGCACGCCACAAACAGAGTCGCCTGAGGTATGCAAAAGCACATTTGGACAAGCCAGCTTCATTTTGGAAGAAGGTCCTGTGGACTGATGAAACAAAGATTGAGTTGTTTGGTCATACAAAAAGGCGTTATGCATGGCTTCAAAAAAACACAGCATTCCAAGAAAAACACTTGCTACCCACTGTAAAATTTGGTGGAGGTTCCATCATGCTTTGAGGCTGTGTGGAGAATGCCGGCACCGGGAATCTTGTTAAAGTTGAGGGTCGCATGGATTCAACTCAGTATCAGCAGATTCTTGAGAATAATGTACAAGAATCAGTGACGAATTTGAAGTTACGCCGGGGATGGATATTTCAGCAAGACAATGATCCAAAACACAGCTCCAAATCTACTCAGGCATTCATGCAGAGGAACAATTACAATGTTCTGGAATGGCCATCCCAGTCCCCAGACCTGAATATCATTGAACATCTGTGGGATAATTTGAAGCGGGCTGTCCATGCTCGGCGACCATCAAACTTAACTGAACTGGAATTGTTTTGTAAAGAGGAATGGTCAAAAATACCTTCATCCAGGATCCAGGAACTGATTAAAAGCTACAGGAAACGACTAGAGGCTGTTATTTTTGCAAAAGGAGGATCTACTAAATATTAATGTCACTTTTCTGTTGAGGTGCCCATACTTTTGCACCGGTCAAATTTTGGTTTAATGCATATTGCACATTTTCTGTTAGTATAATAAACCTCATTTCAATCCTGAAATATTACTGTGTCCATCAGTTATTAGATATATCAAATTCAAATGGCTGTTGCAAACACCCAAATATTTAGAACTAAAAATGATTAAGATTAATAGGGGTGCCCAAACTTTTTCATATGACTGTATATATATTTTTTAACCTTAATTTATGTAAATTTGCAATACTGTAAGTGTTGAAGGTGCTAAAAAGGGTTATACATCTTTACAGTAGTGTTTCTTATTGTGGACCTTGGTAGTAATACCACATCAAGCACCCAACTTGCTTAGAGTGCTGCATATAATCCATTAGTGACAGCCTATCCTAGACCTAGAAAAAAGTTAAATCATTGAAAAGTTTTTATTACTGATGCTGATATATATTGTATTGTTTTATTCATTTTTATTTTGTATATTTGCTTGTGTCCATATAGCAGCCTATATAAACACACTATTAATCTGTTTATGTACCTATGATATCAATTTAAGATGTTGCGTGGAGTTCTTAAAGGTAATGTGTCATCAAAATATAAACATATTTCTAAAGAATTTTTATATATATATATATATATATATATATATACATACATACTGTGAGTATGTGAACCAGAGGGTGCTGTTGAGCGACCCAGACACAGGCCAGAAAAGGCTCTCAGCCACGCCTTTATGGGGGTGACGTGTAACTCCAGAGGACTGGAGTATCCTGCTTGGAGCAGGAGATGGTGGACCCAGCTGGACAGATAGACGGTCTGTGCCAGGAGGGCTGAGGTCCACCGGGGACTTTTGCTAGAGTTGAGCAGGAGTCAGACTAGGAGATGGTGGACCAGCTAAGGACAGAGAGAGACGCTCTGTCCCAGAAGGGCTGGGGTCCACTGGGGTCTGTTGCTGGAGCTGAGCAATAGTCAGGCTAGTTAGGGGCTCAAGGAGTGAGTTAGGCCCTAACTGTGGCATAGGTTTTTTGTTGTTTTGTTATGTTGCAGTTAAGCTGAATAAAGCCACTTTTATTTTACACTTGGACCGTCTGAAAGCTATCTTTCCGGCGCCCAGTACCATGAACCACCGCTGTCCGGACCAGGAAAAGCCGCCATTTTGAGTCTAATTCCCCCAAGTTGTTACATACAGTGCTGGCCAAAAGTATTGGCACCCCTGCAATTCTGTCAGATAATACTCAATTTCTTCCAGAAAATGATTGCAATCACAAATGCTTTGGTAATAATATCTTCATTTAATTTGTCTTCAATGGAAAACCACAAAAAGAATTGTCAAAAAGCCAAATTGGATATAATTCCACACCAAACATAAAAAAGGGGGTGGACAAAAGTATTGGCACCCTTTGAAAAATCATGTGATGCTTCTCTAATTTGTGTAATTAACAGCACCTGTTACTTACCTGTGGCACATAACAGGTGGTGGCAATAACTAAATCACACTTGGAGCCAGTTGAAATGGATTAAAGTTGACTCAACCTCTGTCCTGTGTCCTTGTGTGTACCACATTGAGCATGGAGAAAAGAAAGAAGACCAAAGAACTGTCTGAGGACTTGAGAAGCAAAATTGTGAGGAAGCATGAGCAATCTCAAGGCTACAAGTCCATCTCCAAAGACCTGAATGTTCCTGTGTCTACCGTGCGCAGTGTCATCAAGAAGTTTAAAGCCCATGGCACTGTGGCTAACCTCCCTAGATGTGGACGGAAAAGAAAAATTGACGAGAGATTTCAACGAAAGATTGTGCAGATGGTGGCTAAAGAACCTCGACTAACATCCAAACATTGTTCTAGCTGCCCTGCAGTCTGAGGGTACAACAGTGTCAACCCGTACTATCCGTCGGTGTCTGAATGAAAAGGGACTCTATGGTAGGATACCCAGGAAGACCCCACTTCTGACCCAGAGACATAAAAAAGCCAGGCTAGACTTTGCCAAAACTCACCTGAGAAAGCCAAAAACTTTTTGGAAGAATGTTCTCTGGTCAGATGAGACAAAAGTAGAGCTTTTTGGGAAAAGGCATCAACATAGAGTTTACAGGAAAAAAAAAAGGAAGCAGAAAAAGTTTGATCAGCTGCTTGGTGAAGAGAAGACTCTTTCTGCTAGATATGCAGAAGAACGTGACCATGCTGAAGCAGAGGCCCTTGAATTGAAGGCCGAGTTAGAGAGGCTCAACAAGCAACTGCACACTGAAATGGAGGATTTGGTTAGCTCCAAGGATGAAGTTGAGAAAAACCTGCAAACTGTGCAGATATTGTATGAGAACAAAGCTAATGCTTATGACAAGCTGGAAAAGGCCAAGAGAGAATTGGACCTCCACACAGAAGACATGAGGATTCAGTTTGAGGGAAACCTGTCTAATTTATCTACTGAGATTGTAGATCTAAAAATGCTTGTTGCTAAACTAAAGGTGCAAGTGAACAAGCAGGAGGAAATCAAGAAACAGCTGGAGTTTCAGATGGATCAAGTGAAGCGTGAGTCAGAAATAAAGTTGGAAGAGCGCACTTTTCAGATTGAACAGTTAAAAACCAAAGTGGAATCTAAAAGAGAAGAATTGGATCGATTGCAGCAGTCTTTATCCAATACTGAACAGTCGGCATCTGCACTATCTTCAAAGCTGGCAGCACTAGAAGATGAGAAGGACTCGCTGCAGAGCCTGTTAACCTCTAAAGAATCAGAGCTGTTATCCATGAGAAACATGACTCAAGAGAGAGAGTCTTTATTCAACCAAAAGCAAGATAAGAGACCCACTGAGATACGGGACTTGAATGAAAGACTTGACAAAAAGTCTGCAGATGAGCAGAAGCTGTATCTGAATGAGCTGAAGGATAAGCAGGCTTTAATAGATGCTGACCTGACAAATGTTAGAAGAACACGGCAGAATATCCTTGAATTAGGAGACATGGTGGATAAAGAGATGGCATCTACATCTGCTGCCATAGAAGATGCAATGCGATGGATTGAGGAAGATCTGCAAGTTGCAATAGTAAAAACTGAGATGGAGGCTGCTCAGGAAAATGTGGCAATGAAGAAAGTTCCGGAACTGGAATCAGAGATTTGTGCGCTACAGAAGGCGGTAGAATTGAAAAAAGCTGCCAGCATAGAGGCAGAGAAAGTAGAACCATTAAGGCAGCCAGAACATGTAATCAAAAAGCATCTGGGTACTGACATAAAAAACTGTGATGGTGAAAACTTGATATCCCAGTCCTCCGGTGTTAGCACAGGGAATGAAAATAACTTGAAGAATGTTGAGATGACTATATCACCAGCTCCTGTACTGTCAGAAAAGGGTTGGCACGAAAATTCTTGCAATCTATCACAGTATCGTAACATGCCTCCAGAAAGTTATGCGTATGAGAGAGAGGAGGTAAGACTAGAGTGTGGAAGTGGTCCTTCTGCTGCCGTGCAGGTGTGGAAGCATTATACAGAAACCATTCCAATATATGATGTGGCAGTTGTTAAAGACATACCAGAAAATGTAGTTCAGCGTGATCTATTTTGTGAGAGTGTACTGTATGGCCCTTGTGCAGAAGAAGATATTGCGGAACAGAGCTTGTGTATCTCAAACAAAGAGGAGAGCAAGCAGCCTATGTCTCTTAAACTTCTAAGCCTTGATGGTGATGGCAAAGTTTGCTTTGAGATGAAGGTTACAGAAAAAAATACCCGTGAAACATTTATACTCTAAAGACATTGAGGTGCATGAAGTACATGTTAGTTGGTCTCTGAGCTCCTATGGATTTGTGATAGGTGAAGATGAAGATTCTTACGGCTATTTACTAAAGGGATCAAAGTCATGCAATGGGATGGCTGAAGACTATGGAGAGAAATATGATGAAAATGATGTGATCCCCTGTATGGCGAATTGTGAAGGTGATGAAGTAAAGCTTACCTTTGCACAGAATGGCCAGGATCTTGGCGTAGCAGTGAAAGTGATGAGAAAACGGAAAATTCGACGGAGCGGAATTTGGAAGAAAAGACCGCCAGATTGGGACTTCTGGAGAGACACTGGACAGGCATACTTGGTTGAAGAGGGACTTCATCATAAGATGTCTCGTCCCATTGTAGCTCACCCCATGGGTAGTGAGCTGAGGGGGAGGGTATGTGAGTATGTGAACCAGAGGGCGCTGTTGAGCGACCCAGACCCAGGCCAGAAAAGGCTCTCAGCCACGCCTTTATGGGGGTGACGTGTAACTCCAGAGGACTGGAGTATCCTGCTTGGAGCAGGAGATGGTGGACCCAGCTGGACAGATAGACGGTCTGTGCCAGGAGGGCTGAGGTCCACCGGGGACTTTTGCTAGAGTTGAGCAGGAGTCAGACTAGGAGATGGTGGACCAGCTAAGGACAGAGAGAGACGCTCTGTCCCAGAAGGGCTGGGGTCCACTGGGGTCTGTTGCTGGAGCTGAGCAATAGTCAGGCTAGTTAGGGGCTCAAGGAGTGAGTTAGGCCCTAACTGTGGCATAGGTTTTTTGTTGTTTTGTTATGTTGCAGTTAAGCTGAATAAAGCCACTTTTATTTTACACTTGGACCGTCTGAAAGCTATCTTTCCGACGCCCAGTACTATGAACCACCACTGTCCGGACCAGGAAAAGCCGCCATTTTGAGTCTAATTCCCCCAAGTTGTTACAATACATACACACACACACACACGTGGACAAAAATGTTGGTACCTCTCGTTTAATGAAAGAAATACCCACAATGGTCACAGGAATAACTTGAATCTGAAAAACGTAATACTATATAAAAATTCTATGAAAATGAACAAATGAAAGTCAGACATTGCTTTTCAACCATGCTTCAACAGAATTTTTAAAAAAAGAAAACTCATGAAACAGGCCTGGACAGAAATGATGGTACCCTTAACTTAATATTTTGTTGCACAACCTTTTGAGGCAATCACTGCAATCAAATGAATCCTGTAACTGTCAATGAGACTTCTGCACCTCTCAACAGGTATTTTGGCCCACTCCTCATGAGCAAACGGCTCCAGTTGTCTCGGGTTTGAAGTGTGCCTTTTCCAGAAGGCATGTTTCAGCTCCTTCCAAAGATGCTCAATAGGATTTAGGTCGGGGCTCATAGAAGGCCACTTCAGAATAGTCCAATGTTTTCCTCTTAGCCATTCTTTGGTGTTTCTAGCTGTGTGTTTTGGGTCATTATCCTGTTGCAAGACCCATGACCTGCGACTGAGACCAAGCTTTCTGGCACTGGGCAGCACATTTCTCTCTAGAATCCCTTGATAGTCTTGAGATTTCATTGTATCCTGCACAGATTCAAGACACCCTGTGCCAGATGCAGCAAAGCAGCCCCAAAACATAACAGAGCCTCCTCCATGTTTCACAGTAGGGACAGTGTTCTTTTCAAGATATGCTTCATTTTTCCATTTGTGAACATAGAGCTGATGTGCCTTGCCAAAAATTTCGATTTTTTTTTTTTTATCTCATCTGTCCATAAGTCATTCTCCCAGAAGCTTTGTGGCTTGTCAACATGTAGTTTGGTAAATTCCAGTCTGGCTTTTTTAAGTTATTTCTGTGACAATTGTGGGTTATTCTTTCATTAAACGAGGGGTACCAACAATTTTGTCCACGTGTGTATATATAGATTGACATTTGCCAATTCTGTAGGTGTTTATTTGAAGCAGTCACCTCATTCACATTACAAACAAGACAGATATTATAACAATTGAAAAAAACACCTCCTCAAGCATTGCAATAGATACAGGGCTGATTCTAGCTTTTCTGCTGCCTGAGGCAAAAAGTTAAATGGTGTTCCCCAAATACCTTGGCTTCAGGCCGTATCTGCCATGAGGCAAGATGATCATCTCACCTCAGGCAGCAGATTACAGAGTCCTTGAGGGTATAGCACTGATATTGGGTCGGATTTCTTTATAAATTCATCCCCCTTATTAATAATAGTCTCTCTTATAAATAATAGTACACTTTCATCAGTAATAGTCCCCCTTATACAGTTGAAACCAGAAGTTTACATACACTATATAAAAAGACACATATGCATGTTTTTCTCACAATCTGACATGAAATCAGAATAAACCTTTCCCGTTTTAGGTCAATTAGGATTACCAAAATTATTTATATTTGCCAAATGCCAGAATAATGAGAGAGAGAATTTTTTAAGGCATTTTCATTACTTTCTGCAAAGTCAAAAGTTTACATACCTTTCATTAGTATTTGGTACCATTGCCCTTAAACTCTATGACTTGGGTCAAACATTTTGGATATCCTTCCACAAGCTTATCACAATAGTTGGTAGGAATTTGGGCCTATTCCTCCTGATAGAACTGGCGCACCTGCCTTTTCAGCTTTGCCCATGAATTTTCAATAGCATTGAGATCAGGGCTTTGTGATGGCCACTCCAAAACATTGACTTTGTTATCCTTAAGCCACTTTGTAACCAGTTTGGCAGTATGCTTCGAGTCATTGTCCATTTGGAAGACCCATTTGCGCCCAAGCCTTAACTTCCTGGCTGATGTCTTGAGATGTTGCTTCAGTATTGCCACATAATGTTCTTTCCTAATGATGCCATCTATTATGTGACGTGCACCAGTTCCTCCTGCAGCAAAACAACCCCACAACATGATGCTGCCACCCCCATGTTTCAAAGTTGGGATGGTGTTCTTAGGCTTGCAAGCTTCTCCCTTTTTCCTCCAAACGTAATGATGGTCATTATGGCCAAACAGTTCAATTTTAGTTTCGTCACACCACAAGACGTCTCCAAAAATTAAGGTCTTTGTTTCTGTGCGCATTTGCAAACATTAATCTGGCTTTTTTATGTTTCTTTTGGAGTAATGTCTTCTTCCTGGCAGAGTGGCCTTTCAGCCCATGTCGATACAGTACTCATTTCACTGTGGATAATGACACACTCTTACTAGCTTCAGCCAGCATCTTCACAACGTATTTTGCATTTGTTCTTGGGTTGATATGCACGTTCATCTCTGGGACACTGAACCCGTCTCCTTTCTGAGCGGTATGATGGCTGGACATTCCCATCTTGTTTGTACTTGCATATAATTGTTTGTATAGCTGAATGAGGCACCTTCAGGTATATGGAAATTGCACCCAAGGATGAACCAGACTTGTGCGAGTCCACAATTCTCTTCCTGATATCTTGGCTGATTTCTTGAGACTTTCCCATGATGTTACACAAAGAAGCAGTGTGTTTCAGGTGTGCCTTAAAATACATCCACAGGTGTGTCTCTAATTAACTCAGATGTTGCCAGTAAACTTACCAAAATTGTTTAAGGCATAGTAATCTTAGTGTATGTAAACTTTTGACTTTGGAGAAAGTAATAAAAATGCATTAAAAAAATCTCTCTCATTATTCGGGCATTTGGCAAATATAAATAATTTTGGTAATCCTAATTGACCTAAAACAGGAAAGGTTTATTCTGAGTTCATGTCAGATAGTGAGAAAAACATGCATATGCGTCTTTTTATATAGTGTATGTAAACTTCTGGTTTTAACTGTATATACAGTTGTGCTAAACAGTTTACATACCCCAGCAGATGTTTTAGTTTTTTGGCCTTTTTTACAGAATATGAATGATAATATGAATATGAATGTGTTATGCCAAGGAGAAAGGGATATCTTTTTGTATCCCTTTCCTGTTTTATACAGTTCAACTACCTTTTCTCGTAGATCCATGGACAATTCTTTTGCTTTCCCCATGACTCACAATCCAGAAACGTCAGTGGCTGGAGGAAAGATGCAACAGTCTGTCTGGATCCCAGAAACTCACTCAGTTTTTATGCACACAAACTGATTACAAGCAAACAGGTCACAGGTCAGGATGTTACCTTTAGTAGCCATTCAAACCCCTTTGTGTCAACTTCTGGGCATGTTATCAGGCCAAAATCACCAGGGTATGTGAATTTTTGAACAGGGTCATTTTGATGTTTTTGGCTGTCATTATGATTTAAAAAGAGAAAACACAGAAGTTTGACAATAAATGGCTTCAACCAACCACTACCCATGAGTGGAGAAAAAGTTTTTGTGTTATCCTCCATATTCTCTGAAAAAAAGCCAAAAAAACCCATAAAATCTGCCGGGGTATGTAAACTTTTTAGCACAACTGTAACAGTCCCCTCTTTAAATAATAGTCCCACCTTATAAATAATAGTCCACCCTTATAAATCACCTCCCTCCATAATAAAAATAATAATAGTCCCTTTAATAAATAATAGTTCTTCTGGCCTTATTAACAATAGTTCCTTTTTTATAAATAGCTCCCACTTAAAAATAATAGTCCTTCAGCTTTAGTAATAATAATCTCTCCTTATAAATATAATAGCCCCCTCCCCTTATAGTTAATAGTCCCTTGTCCATGTTAATAATAATACCTTGTCCAGGTAATAAATACATTAACATCTTCCCAAGAACAAGTTTTGTCACTTGGTCTTACCTTTTGTCCAGAAGCAACTTTTGACAGGTTTATAGCTATTAAGGATGTTTTCTTATTTGCAAGAAAATTACTGTTGACTAAACAGTTTTCGGGGGTAACAATACTTCTGCCTTCACAGCCCAGGAGGAATTGGAGGCACTCCAAATATTAGAAGAGTTGCTGAATGAGGTGAGTAAGTTTCCTCCATATACAAAAAAGAGATTGACCACATTCCCGCCCTTGTGTTTAAGTCCACACGTGGAAATTTTTGTCAGGTTGGTCTGTGATGTTATTATGCAGATTCCTACGCATTGTAGTTATGATAATCTGACAAGTGTTCAGCGTCAAGCATTACAGGAACTGAAATCCATGAGGCATGTGGTGTTTAAACCTGCCGACAAGGGTGGGAATGTGGTAATATGGCCTTCTGTACTTTATGAGAAAGAAGCATTCAGACAGCTACATGATAGCCGGTGCTACAGGAAATTAGATGGGAATCCCACTCAAGCATTCAAACATGAATTGCTACACATTTTACAAAAAGCTTGGGATTTAAATATTGTATCACCACAGGTCCATGAGGGACTTGTGGTTGATTTCCCAGTTATCCCAATTACATATTTCTTACCCAAAATTCACAAGAATCAGTTTAATCCACCAGGTCGTCCAATTGTCTCAGGGAGGGGGAGTATATGTGAACCGGTATGCAAATTTCTTGATCACTATCTGAAACCATTGGTTCTTACTGTCCCCTCATATATCAGAGACTCTACTGAGGCTTTACAGTGGATTGATGGTATCATTTTGGAACCGAATATGTTTTTAGTTACTGCAGATGTGGAATCCCTATATACCTCAATTGAACATCATTTGGGGCTACTGGCTATCAAGTTCTCTTTGAACAACAGCGGGATGGATCCAGACTTCATTGAACTCATCCTTCTACTCTTAGAGTATGTATTGACACATAATTTTTTTGTCTTTAAAGACTGCTTCTTTCTCCAGACCCAAGGAGTGGTAATGGGGGCAGCATGTGCGCCCTCATATGCCAACCTATTTTTAGGGTTCTGGGAGAGGGAAGATCATATGCCCATCCATGGTTGACAAGTGGTGTCATGGATGAGATTCATAGATGATGTGCTCTTTATTTGGCAGGGCACATGTCATGAATTGGATTGTTTCCTAGATCATCTTAATAACAACTCTATGAATATCAAATTGACGTATTCCGTGACTCGTGAAGAATCTGAATTTCTTGATCTTAAAATTTTAGTGGATTCTGCTGGTAATTTACATACTACAATTTTTTGTAAAAAAACCAGCATAATTTCATTTTTACATGCAGATTCTACGCATCCTCAACACGTAATCAGAGCTATCCCCACAGGACAATTTATACGCGCTAAGCGCATTTGTGACACTCAAGATGAATTTGAAAAGGAGGCACAAGAGCTAAAACGACGATTCACATCTTGGGGCTATGCATCCATGGATATAGAACGCGGTTACCAAAGGGCCTGTAATGAACAACATTCAAACTTACCTTTAAAAAGAAGAAATCTAATGTGGCTTAGGTTAGATTTGTTTCTAATTTTCATAGCAGATGGCGAGAACTCTCTGATGTGCTAAGCCAATTTTGGCCCATTTTGAAACATGATGGAGATCTGCGTATAATTTTAGTTAGTTAGTGAAAAGTCATTATATACCTCCTAAATCTCAATTTATCTTTTCAGATAAAGGCCCACAATGGGGCTTTAAATCGTGTGGAAGATGTTCGGCATGTAAATATATGGTGACAACAAAAGAATTCTCTAATTCAGATAACTCACAGAAATTCAAGATTGTACATTCTATGAACTGCATGAGAGAAGATGTAATATATCATTTAACCTGTCCATGTGGCCTGATATATATTGGTAGGACATCTCGACAATTACGGATACGTATTCTGGAACATGTCAGAGACATCAGGAAAGCCATTGAAACTATTGATCAACCACTGACCTTTAATTTGAAACCTGTAGCCAGACATTATAGGGATTTCCACTCATCGGATATTCAGAACTTGAAGGTGAGAGCGATAGATCAGATACATATGGGGGTGAGGGGTGGTGACATCATGACTAGATTGTTACAAACAGAAACCAAGTGGATCACGTTGTTGCAGACCCTTACCCCAAAGGGATTAAATGACAAAATAGGTTTTGGTTGTTTCTTGTGATTTTACAGTTTTTCTGGGGGGGATGACTGGCTCACTCATAAGAGTAGACACCGTAGTTGTTTTTTTGGTGTTTGCTTTTTTAATTATTTTTTATTTTTGTGTGGCTCTCATTTCCAGCTATGTTTAATTTTCATGTTAATAATAATATGTTGATTTTTTTGTAGATCCCTCTAGTTCTATATTTTTCGTGGCTTACTTTCATGTTGTGCGATCATCAGAAGAATGATGAGAGAGATATCCCCCTTTTTTGGACATTGCATTATAATTATGTATATGTTACTAAAGAAGATAGCAGGAGAGAGAAAGATAAAGAAAAAGAAAAAAGAAAGTAGAAAAAGGGAAAAACTTTCTAGTTTACACACATTCACACCTTCTCATATCTTTCATCACCATGCAACACATTCAGCACATTTATGCACTCATTATATTCATTCACACGCTATCACATTATTTTATTTCACACACATTTTTTTATAATTTTTTTTTTCTTTCACTATGTTTTATTTTCACCACAATTATGCACTCACATCTTATATTCACATTTTATTGTTCAATATATAATATATGTATCACTATTGTTTATGCTAGTTTTGCATTTTCCTATGAAGATTATTTAGTGTTGTGTTTTTTTGTTTTTTTCACTTTATATGGGCATGTTGTTTTTTACCATGTTCTACTGATATTTATGTATATTGTGTTACTATCTTTGTATGAGTGGGTACCGTATTGCGCATGCTCCAGTATTTTCAAAATTGCAAAATCTTGTGTGTTTGCTGGTTTTATGTTTGGATGAATTGCTGGGGTATACACATGTGCGAGACTTCATTAGTATTGTGGTATTTCTCTATTCATCTTAATGGGAGGTTGGTGTGGCTTGCCAGCGTCACATGACGCGATCGGCCGTCCATGCCCTCAGTGGTACCACTGGGGGATTTCAATATTGTTTACACATGTATTACGTACTATTTAGGTTTGGATGTGAGACCTTCACCCTGTAGCCCCCTGACGAATCTAAGAGGGGCGAAACACATGTTGGGGCTCGTGGTGGAGGTCCCATCTTACCTTTGGTAATGTGACTGCTGTTGATTATCATTTGGGTATTATGTGGGATGTTTGTGATTAATTATTTCTATATCTGTTGCATTTCTAATGCTGACTGCATATGCAGACCTTTACTCTTGTGGGTGACTATGTTTGGCAGTCTCTTATACATTATCTTGCTGTGACTGATTGTGTTACATTGTATGTATATTGCACTAGTATGCAACATATATTTATATATATATTATGTTTTTATAGCTACTTGTATTGTGTGCTATTTTTGATATAGAAATTAATTGCAGCCATACCTCTGAGTTGGGTGGGACCTCTACCATGATTATTGTTTTTATGTAACATTGTTTTTAGTGTTATATTTGTTATCTGAATAAAATATTTACATTTATGCCAATTGTTTTTGTTTATTTTTGTTCAGCATATCCATATAGGTTATGTGTTTGCTTTTGTGGGATTGCTGATTTATATTCTATGCATAGTGTTTTTGGTGAAAACTGTAGGTTAATATTCATGTTAATAATAGTTTCTCCTTATGAATGGTGCTCCTTATCAATAAAAGTTTCCCCAGCCTTTTTAATAATAGTTCCTCCTTATAAATAACCACTTCTTACATAATAGTTCCTTCCGTCTTTTTAACAATAGTTCCTAAATACCCCCCATCTTATGCAGTGCCTTCTTAGCATCATTTCACTTTTCAGAAAATAAAAAATCTTATACTCACTTTAACCCAATCCCCTGATGAGTACCGTCCCCTCATTAAACTCTACAATCATCTTGCCTCATGGCAGCTGCAGCCCTAAAAAGAAGTTAACACCTATGTAGATAATATCATATATCACCAATCATTGCATCCACTGATGACAATAGATTATGTCACAACTTATCTACTTTACCTCCCTGCAAAGAAAATGTCTAGAAAACTCTCCCATATATCCTAATGATTTGGCTCCAGACTATTGTTGTCTATGGACATGATTATTATGTAAAGAATATCAATAAATGTTTTTAACAGAGTAGAGGAAAAACTCAGGCACAATGGCAGCCCCCATAACTATGTACAGAAAATAGAATTAAGAAACTTACAATAAAAAAATAAAAATAGAAAAAAGTGAAATATTTGGCAATACATTCTTTTTATAGAGAATATGTGATTTATTAAATAAAATATTCAATGTTTAATTTAAACTTAATTAATAAAATGCTTTCTTTAGTTTTCAAAGAAATTGACAAGTTATCTATATTACTAAAAAAAATCTTAGCAGTAGCCAACTCACTTATCAGCACATTGATATTCACAGTTTACATGTAAATATTGTTAAGATACAGAATCCACTAGCTTCAATAGGTGATGTGTCTATGGCCAATGGTCTATCTCCAGGAAACAGTAAGTCACAAATTTCGAAAGAGTTGGAATTGCAAAATTTTTAGCATTTTGTTAAATATAATAACGTGGAAAATTAAAAACATTGCCAAAAATTCTTTAAAACCATATTTAAAATGTGATTTAAACAATAGTTCATTTGCTCATTAGTTTTCTGTATAGGTATAATAAAGGCAGAAATTCCACAGAGGAAAATTCTGCGGACTTTCTGTGAAAAATTCTTTGGAAAAAAATGTGATGAGTTTCCACCACGGTCTTTTCAACAGCATTTTTTGGCTGCGGCTCGCTACGTGAGGCCTTAGCCTTAAGGTGTGTTTTAGGAGTAGGAGAGCAAAGCAGAATACTTAGAAAAAAAATCAATGCAAAGTGAAAGAAGACATACAGTGCAATCTACATGCACATACTATCATGATAGGATTAGAACCTGATGACTCAAGTATTACTAGACATTAGCTGCCATTTTTTGGTAGGGGTTCCCTGGTTGAATTGTTTTTCCAGGGGTGCCCTGATTCTGTCAATTATACCTACAGAAGGTAGAATTAGAGCCTGATGATTCAAATATTGATAGACATTAGTCACCATTATTTACTAGGGGTACCCTGAGGGAATTTTTTTTCCAAGGGTGCCCTGATTCTACCTTTTGAAATGCTAATTCTGATAAGGTTGGAAAAACTTGGCTTACACAGTTCTCAGGTCATGCTGCCCCTGAAAAACTGTACTTTTATGAAAATTACCACATAAGTAACAGATCACTAATGTAGTCAAGATCGCTACACAGATGGAGCAGCAAAATTTTTTGAGAAGATTATATTATGCATTTCCAGGTTTAGACAGTATTGAATTCGCAGCTGAATCGCATACCCTTGGAGCACTTGTTTAATGTTATCAGAACTGTTCTACATGAAATACTTGGTTTTCCATTTCATAAATTATTTTGATTTTTCATAAATTATGTACTATATTTAAAAATTAAATGTGGCATTGAAATGTGAAAGTACGGCATATAGACGTAAATTAACTTTGGTAGTCTTAATTTGTTTAACACTGAAAATAAAGTTCTGAAATACTGCATTCTGTGAATGTATTTTTTTACTACTTCTAATAGACAGCTTGTACTGTTGATTGGAGTAAACGAATGGAAATGAGCTTTAATAGTAGCGCAAATGTACTTGGATAAACAACACACAATCCTGATTCAATAGAAAGGATAAGAAAATCAATTTAAACTAAATGTGTGTTTCCTGTCAGTTAATCTGCCTTATTCCAGGGTGACATGTTTGGTGAATAATGGCTGAAATTGAACATGTCTACATGGTAGAGCAGCATTCACACTGGCATGTTGGAGTTCTCTATTCACATTCATTATTATTCACTAAAAATAAGGGAACTTTTATTTTCAGAGTGTTTTCTTTGTTCTCTGTGCTTGGATAGATTCCTGCATTAATGATAAATGTAGTGTAAACACGGGACCCTTCAATTGGCTTGCAGACACTTGACTCAGGCACAGGGAGAGCTTGGTAACAGTTCACACATGCAGTTTTACTAACAGATGTACAGACCAAACCAAAAGAACAGATTTCTTCAGCAATAGGGTATAAAAGTTCATAAACAAAACAGTCCTTAATGCAGGGAATAAGACCAACAGGTAGCCCAACAACGCTCACCAGATAGCAGTTTGTGTCCAGTTTCTGTTGTCCACACAGTGCAGTGTGGCTTGCAGCTCACAGCTACTCTCAGAAGAACACCACACCCTTATTTCTTGTTCAGCTTTAAGACTCCAAAGTGAACCTTAGAACACCCGGATTGGAGTATAGACTTGGGTTGCAACTATCTCCCAAAACCCGAACCCAGACTCCAGTTAGTCACATTGTGGATACCAGCCATCTTAGCGGTGTTGCAGAGTGCGATTGCTGGATGTGCAGAGGCAAAACCAGATAGACGTTTGTATATAACAGGAACAGACTTTAGTGAAACATGAATGCAGTAAGAGAAGGTCCACCTCACATGGTGAATAACAGATCTAGTTCAGCACACACACTAAAAATACAGGAAGTGTATATCAACAGCATCAAAACAAACAAAGTAGAGTGTCTACAGATAAACATTTAGTAACAGCTACATCTAGAGTCATAAATGTGAACTGCAGTCAATCCAGCAAATATAGAGACGAAGCTGGCTGTTGCATATCTCCAACACTCCTTCTCAATAGCTAAGGCTTAGTCTGTTAGGTCCATCTTCTTTGTAAGCCTCGAGTGTCTTTCAGCGGTCAGGGGCTTGGTAAGGATATCTGCTGTCATATCCTCAGTCGGGCAATAAAGTAACTCAAGAAGTCCCTGCTCCTGAAAATCCCTCAGAAAGTGGTACTTCACATCAATGTGCTTGGTTCTCAAGCTAACTCTTTCCATCTGCACAAGTGTAAGACATCCTTGATTGTCCTCAAAGAGTCTCATTGGTTTCATCTGTGATTGACCGAAGTCTTTTAATAGTTGTCTCAACCATATGACTTCTTGACTTGCCTGTGCTGCTGCAACATACTCTGCTTCAGTAGATGATAGTGTAACAGAAAGTTGCTTTCTACTAGTCCAACACATAGCACCTCCTGATAGAAGAAACAGGTACCCACTTGTAGATTTAGTCACTGGTATCTCCGGCCCAATCGGCATCCACATATCCTGTAAGGGTGCTTTCGTCACTTGCTGGTAACTTTAGCTTGTAGTGTAAAGTCCCTTTAAGATAGTGAATGACTCGCTTCACAGCATTCCAGTCCATCTGATTTGATGCTGAAGTCTTTCTGCATAGGATTCCAACTGCTGCTGCAATGTCAGGCCTTGTAGCGGTGCTAATGTGCAGCAATTTCCCTATTGCTTTCCTGTACTGAGTGTTAGTTGGTAGTGGCAAATCTTGGCTGTCTATCTTCTTCAGGTAGTTGGTTTCCATGTTAGATGTTACTGGTTTTGCATTTTCCATTGCAAATGTCTCAATTATCTCTTGTATTTTGTGCTTTTGGTTCAGAAGGAAGCTGCCATCTTCCTCTCTCTCAATCTGAATGCCAAGATAATTATTTACGTTTCCAAGATCTTTGGTCTCAAAGTGCTGATTTAGGGTTTGGAGTATTTCTCCTTCATCCCCTTCTTGCTTGAAACAAATCAGAATATCGTCCACATAAATGAATATATAGATCCAACTGTCTGTCAATTTCTTTGTGTATAAACAGGGATCTGCTTTACTCCTCTGAAAGTCCTCCTGTGTAAGCACTTCATTTATTCTCATATTCCATGCTCTGGCGGCTTGCTTTAGACCAAATATACTCCTCTGTAGTTTTCATACTAGGTCTGGCCTTTGCTCATCTTTGAATCCTGGTGGTTGTTCCATGTAGATATCTTCTGCTAACTCGCCATGTAGAAACGCTGTTTTTACATCAAAGTGTCTTACTTGCATTTTCCTTATTGCAGCTACTGTCTGCAAAGTTCTTATTGTAGCATGTTTGACAACTGGCGCAAATGTCTCATCATAGTCCTCTCCATATTTTTGAAAATATCCCTTGGCCACGAGTCTTGCTTCGTATCGCTCCACTGTACCATCTGCATTGTATTTTACTTTGAAAGTCCATTTACAACCTATGGATTTCCTTCCAGGTGGTAGTTCTGTAAGTATCCATGTTTTAGTGTCATGCATGGATTTTATCTCTTCCTTTGCAGCCTTTATCCATTTACTGGCTTCCCCTTCTGAAAGCTGAGAAATGTCTTTCCAAGTTGCAGGTTCATTAGCACTGGCAGTGCTTACCTTGTATGAGAGACGTACAGGTGGTTTACCTTTATTCTCTCTCATCGAGCGTCTTGGTTCTTTGTGTGATCTTGGTTGTGTCTGTTCTTCAGCATTGATGGAGTCTACGCTCACGTCAACTGTTTGTTCAGAAGTTACAGATGTTGGCTGATCAGTTTCAGTTTTCTCTTCTGTTCTTACTTCCTCTGTTGTCATTACATTGTCTCTCAGATCTTCAACAAAAGTTATGCTGTTGCTAATGGTAACCTTGTCAGTTTTGGAATTTAGGATTCTGTAACCCTTAACATTGTCACTGTATCCAACAAAGACTCCTTCAAATGCTCTGTTTTGAAGTTTGGTGCGTTTTTCTTCTAGAATGTAGATGAACGCCTTGCATCCAAAAACTCTTAGATGGTTTACACTCGGCTTCTCATTGTGCCACAGTTCATATGGAGTTTTCTCCATTGTTCTAGAAAAGAGTCTGTTTTGCAAATAAGTGGCTGTCATTGCTGCTTCACCTCAATATTTTTGTGGTAATCCAAAGTCTGTCAGCATGCATCTGATCATTTCAGTCAGAGTTCTGTTCTTTCTTTCCGCTGCCCCGTTTTGCTCTGGTGTGTAGGGGACTGTCTTTTGATGCTCTATTCCATTCTGCTTTAAGTACTCTTGTATTTTATGTCCTGTGAATTCGCCTAGATTGTCACTCCAAAGTATGAGTGGTTTTCTCTGAAACTTGTTACTTGTCCTTACTACATAGTCCTGTAATTTGTCAAAAAATTCACTCTTGCTACTGTGGAGCGAAATGGCCGCATAGTTGTAAAGCTCCAGGCCTGAGTCTCATACAGCGACAGAAATAGCGACTTGCCCGTGGATTACACCTACCCAAACAACAACGGGAAAGCTTCATACCGTCAGGGATGCCGAGAAAGAGAAAATCTGCGGTAAAACCGCAGAAAATCTTAGATTTCTACTTCCCCCATGGCGGAGGGGAAGATCACAATGGCGGCGGTTCGCGCTCCAGCGCTGTTTCCGGGGCCTCAACTCCATCTCGGGACCCTCCGGAAGAGCCGCTCACCCTCTCCGCTCAGCGGAGAACGTTTTCAGCGCCATCGATACCGCAGCTGATGGGGTGCGGGGGGTCCGGAGGCGTCGGAGCCTTCTCCCCGGCGGGCCGGGGCGAGCGTTGCTCCAGGGCCTTCTCCTGCGGATGCACCGAGGCCTACAGGCCTAAATAACGCCGAGACACCCCACTCGCCCACCGCCAGCCCAGTCAAACAGAAGCCCAGGCTCCAGCATACCGAGTCTCCAGAAGGGGAGGTGAGCAATACCACACAGTATGTACCGCCATCCACTGACTTTTTTGCAGATATTCCAGCAACAGAAAGTTTGCTCACTGAGGCCTCCATGAAAAATATGCTCATGGCCTTCTGTAAATCACTGACAACAGACATGTCCTTAATGGTTAAACCGCTAGATAGAGACCTCCAGGAATTGCAACAACGTACGGTGCATGTGGAATCTAAAATGGCGGAATTTGCTGCATCGCACAATGTTCTTATAGACGCTCACTATGAGGTGGAAAAAGATGTGTCGTTTCTAAAAGCTAAAATAGCAGACCTGGAGGATCGCTCGCGACGCAACAATTTGAAGTTTAGAGGGATTCCAGAGTCAGTACCTGCGAGTAATCTAACAGTTTTCCTCCAAGACCTGATATGCACGCTAATACCAAATCTCACGACAATGGACTTAACCATTGATAGAGCGCATAGAGTCCCAAGGCCTTCACACCTGGATGAAGCCGTACCCAGAGATGTCCTAGCAAAGATCCATTTTTACCGTACTAAAGAGCTGGTGCTGCTGACCTCACGGAAAATTGGCCGTCTACCTGACCCATACCATAAAATATCCATCTATTCCGATCTTTCGGCCGCAACGCTACAATTAAGACGGCAATTCATCCCTATTACTACAGCTCTACGCCAACATAACATCCTATATAAGTGGGGATTCCCGGTCCGAGTGATCGTATCCCGGGACAACCTTACTCATGTTATCAATTCTCCGGAAGGTGGCAAGAAGTTGCTAAATAAATGGGACATTCCGATCCTAGACCCGACACCCAAATTACCACCTGGCCAAGTGTCTGCTGGATGGCATCAAACGAAAACCCCAAGGCATCCACCAAAAGGGCTGCACAGCTAGAGACTCACCTTACAATGGATTTCGTATGTCCACTACTGCTGAACTTATCCCCCCAGGATTACAACAGCCGCTGGTCTGCTGTACCACATTTCTTTTCTTTGTTTTGTTTAGGTGGCTTACCCACTGGTTTCATTGTTTCCATAGTTTGTTTTCTCCTCTGTTTTGGCACATGGGGCAGCGTGACTACACAAGGCGGAGACGAATCTGCTTCCGACTGCTACTGGTAACTTCTGATGTGGGTGGTTGTGGTAAGATATTTGAAGCATTATTAACTGTAAAGTATGGTAATTAAAATTATGTCAATGAATGTCAGAGGCTTGAACTCCCCTCAAAAGAGAGCCAATTTGTGGCGGGAGGCCCGAGCTCAAGGCTGTGACATTCTTGCAGTTCAGGAAACACATCTTTTGAAGGTAGATGCCACTCGCATCAGGCATTCATCATACCCACATATATTTCACGCTCATTGCTCCTCCAATCGCAGGGGAACACTAATTGGAATCAGAGATTCAGTGGCATTTCAACAGGTGTCCCTTTATGCTGACCGTGGAGGGCGATTTGTCATATTGGTGTGTATCCTTAACAATGTCACATACACATTAGTTTCGGTTTACGCCCCAAACAGAAGACAGGTGTCTTTCTTGGGGAGACTCATGAGAGCAGTGGAGCGAAGAAAGCAGGGATGCCTAGTCTTAATGGGAGACTTTAACATGGCTCCGGACCCAGTGGCGGACACTACTTCTGGCATAGCGACACGTCATCCTTCCTTTTCGCAGGCTATATGGCGCCATAACTTATTTGATATATGGCGTATCCTGCATAATACCGAAAAAGATTACACCTACTATTCAACTGCACACAATAGCTATTCACGAATAGATCTATTTTTAATGGAACAAGCTAGTATTCCCCTTGCCGCAAAGTCGGATATTTCACAAATAACATGGTCAGACCATGCAGCAATAACCTTGACTCTCAGATAAAAATATGAATGCCCTAGAGCGTACATATGGAGGTGTAATGAATTCTTAATGTCACAGCCAAAATATAAAGTAATATTGGAAAATGATTTGAAGGAATTCTTTCGGACCAATGCCCCCTCTGCCCCTAGCCATGACATATTGTGGAATTCCCATAAAGCTTTTATCAGAGGAACGTTTATTCGCCTGGGACACATAGAAAAGAAAACTAGGTTAGCAGAAATTGATCGACTATTACACCAAATAAAATCTATAGAGAACAGTAACAAAAAATCTCCTTCCCCCTCCAATGCAGCAAAGTTGGTGACACTACGCCATCAACTGACAGCCTGTCTACTACATACATATGAGAAAAACTTGAAAAGGGCAAAAGCGACTTATTCTCAATCTAACAAGGCGGGTAGGCTTCTAGCGTCCAAAAACATGCAAGGTCTAAAATCCCGTTTCTTCAGAGTAAAGATGGCACTCACAAAATCTATGATCCTAGTGGCATCGCTAATGCCTTTAAAGTTTTTTATGAAGGTTTGTACAATATTAGAGAGGACTCCTCTGTGACACCTCCAACGAAACAAGACATTGCCAATTTTCTTGCAAACACTCAATTACCCACACTCACAGATATACAGCTGGACTCTTTAAACGAGCCCATCTCACCAGCAGAATTGCTGTCAGTGGTCAAGTCGCTGCCACCTCGGAAATCCCCGGGCCCAGATGGCCTTACTAACGAATATTACAAAAAGTTTTCTCCGATCCTGCTAAACCCGCTGCTGTCCTTTTTGACAGCTGTGGTGGCACTATTCCGAGGGAAAATCAGGAGGCCCTGGTGGTGACGTTGCCTAAACCGGGCAAGCCTGCCATATGCCCCCAAAATTTTCGACCAATATCCCTATTAAACTCAGATTTAAAAATTTACGCCAAAATTATAGCGAATAGAGTGGCAGCTTGTCTTCCGAGCCTAATAAATCACGATCAAGTGGGATTCGTAAAGGGGAGGCAATCATATGACAATACTAGACGCATTTTGAATATTATACACCATATTAATTCTAAAAAGATGGAGGCAGTGATTCTCGCATTAGATGCCGAGAAGGCGTTTGACCGCATTTGCTGGTCGTATGCCTTCTTGGTTCTTAGGAGCATGGGGTTCGCTGGAGCTATCTTAAGAGCAATTGAGGCGTTGTACTCTGCGCCATCTGCAAGACTATTTACTAATGGGGTAGTGTCAGATCCCTTTTTAATAACGAACGGGACTAGACAGGGGTGCCCCCTCTCGCCGTTGATATTTGTTCTCTCGATGGAACCACTGGCTCAGACACTTAGACTGGACCCAGAGATAGGTGGCATTGCTATACGGGACAAAACTCATCTGATATCACTTTATGCAGACGATATCATTCTTACTTTGTCCAAACCACAAGAATCTATTCCCCGACTTATGGAGATTATTGCCACTTTTGGACACTTATCATTCTATAAATTAAATATGGCCAAGTCACAAGCCCTACCTTTGTATGTTCCTCCCTCTTTGCTTCAACCCTTACAATCGCAATATGACTTTGACTGGAGGAAAGATGGCGTTCAGTATCTGGGGATACAGGTGACACCCTCCACAGGGGCCCTATTTAGAAATAATTATACACCCATGTTGAAAATACTGCAGGATGAGATGGAGCGAATGTCCAAAATAGACGTGTCTTGGATGGGACGTGTCGCAGCCTTCAAAATGTTATTATTGCCTAGACTCCTGTACCTGTTTCACACACTGCCGATATCCGTCCCGGTTTCATTTTTCGAAACCATGCAAAGGATGATCTCAAAATACATATGGAATGGAAAGAGACCCAGAGTTAATAAAAGCTTCCTATTTAAACAAAAAGAGGCGGGAGGTTTGGGAGTACCAGTGGTAAGGAATTATAACAGCGTCCTTAGTTACACAATGTGCTAGATGGCGATCAGCTGATACCTTGGCTCCATGGATGCACATAGAGCAATCGTTTATATATCCCTTAAAATTGGCGGATGCCCTGTGGGCGCCCTTTTGGAGCATTCCTATGCCTGAGTCCTCATCCCCAGTCATGCAAGCAGCAGTGACCGCATGGAAGCTGCTTCATGGGAAAACGAATCCTACAAGTCATTTTTATGCATCAGAGATGCCTTTGTCACTTCTGGCCTGGGCGATAGAGGACCTGGTAACTTCAGAATGGGAAGCGAAGGGGATTACACAGGTCTCCCACTTACAGTCCGATACCAAGCAATTTTTATCACTTACAGATCTAACACAGAAATTTGGAATTCATAGTGGTGACTTCCTTAAATACTCTCAAATATGGCACTTTATATCTAAAAACCCGATATCGAAAGTACCCCACAGAGCACGATATTCACCTGGCTGTCGACTAAGATGAGGGGATTACGGTTTCTATATGACAAAATGGATGGAGTGGCGACTTTTACTAGATCTACACCATTCCGTTGTTGGGAGAGAGATTTGGGAAGAATCATTACTTCGGACGAGTGGGAACAAGCAATCAAACTAAGTCACTCATCCTTAAAATGTAGTACCCACATAGAAACAGCTATGAAAATTACTTTAAGGTGGTACCGAACCCCATCCACTTTACAAATGATATACCCTTCCATGTCTGGGAATTGCTGGAGAGGGTGTGGAGGGAGAGGAACCCTTCTCCATATTTTGGGACAATGCCCCATAATTTGTGGATATTGGAATAGGATTTTTGACATGCTATCAGAAATATTTAATTTCCACCTCCCCTACACCTCACCTTTGGCCATCCTATTAATTGGCATTCCCGAGGAATGGAACAAGCATAAAAAACTCCTATGTAAAATCTTGACTATAGCCAAATTAATGTTGGTACAGAGTTGGAGATCAGTGACCCCTCCGTCTGACTCCACATTGTTGCTAGCTATTAACAATACCTATACCTACGAGAGGGTACTTGCATTGGGAAATGACACATATCATAACTTTGAAAAGGTATGGGACGCGTGGATTAATTCTCGATTTGTTGAATAATGGAAGGCACGGAGTTATATGGCATCTGCTCTTATACATCGCAGTGGACATGGCGGTGTTGGGAACGGAAGTGGGGTAGAACATATGACGGATCGTCTCTGAGGTGTTTCACGCTAACCCTAGGAATGTGCCCACATGTTATTGTTATTGTTATTGTTTAACGCATATAAAATCGTTATCTTTTGTCTCATTGATGTACAATTCAAAAAACATACCCTGGACAAATGTATATCAGAATCTATATTGCAATGTATGTCAATACTGTGTCTTACATTTATTGTGAAACCCAAATAAAAATTATTGAAACTAAAAAATTCACTCTTGTGTTCCATTAGGTAAGTGACTGTGTATCTTGAATAGTCATCTATGAAAGTCACTATGTACCTGTTGCCTCCAGGTGTAGGTGGGTTTAGGGGACCACACACATCACTGTGAACTAGGTCAAGAGGTCTTGAATCGCTATTGTGACTTACTTTAGGAAGTGTTGCACTTGTAGCTTTGGATTTGATGCAACATTCACATTTAACAATAACTGAACAAGGGGATACTGTTAGATCCTTTGTCAGATTCCTCTTTTGTAGTTCCTGTATGGATTCTGGGTATCTGTGACCTAAACGCCTGTGACACACGTGTATACAGTCATTGTGCTTATGTGTGCATAGTCTCACCTGCTCCTTCACTGTGTTGAGGTGATATAGATGATCATCCAACTTGGCATTTGCTATCATTTGCTTACCGTCTAGGATAGAACACTTGTCACCTTGGAATTTTACAGTGAGTCCTTTGCTTGTGAGATGCTTCACAGATAAGAGTCTTCCTTCTAGATCAGGAACATAAAATACATCTTTTACTGGTATTGCTAAATAGTGTCCCGCATCATTGGGGCATACAAGGGTTCCATTCCCATATCCTTCTGCACATATTTTACTCCCATCTGCGAGGTAAATAGTCTCTTTGTTATTCAGATCAAGTTCTGTGAAAAAACTTCTATCACTTGTCATGTGACTGGTTGCTCCAGAGTCAATGCACCAACCTTGAAATTTATGGTTGCCTGTCACTTTAAATGTGGCTTTCCACTTCCCTTCACTTGAATCAGAAATTGTGGCTTTGACTTTCTGCTTAGTATAAGAGGGATGCTGCCTCATCTGCTCTGCTTTCCATATAGTGCAGTCTTTCTTTATGTGTCTTTGTCTGTGGCATCTAAAGCACACTATGGTTTCCTTCCTGTGTGACCTTGTGTCTGTAGCCTTAAGAGCAGTCTTGGAGTGTGTTTCTGTATAGTCATGTGCAAACTCCTTTCTTCGCTGATACTCATCTATGAGCCTAGTCTTTATGAATGTTAGTGTCAGAGCTGTCTCAGGCCGTGTCTCCAGCGCATTGATCAGTGCAGTGTATGTGTCAGGTTAACTGCATAATAAAATGGCTGCGGCGTGACTGTCTGTTATATTCTCACCGACTGATCCGAGTTGCATGATCACTTCCAGCATGGCATTTATATGCTCTTGCATGTCCTGCTCTCTGCTAAGCCTCATTTTGTAGAGTTTCCTCAGCAGAAACAACTTGCTGTTTAAACTGGATCTCTCATACAGTCTTTTCAGTACATCCCACATGCCTTTCGCTTTATTCTCACTGCGTATGTGAATAAGCTAATCATCTTCTACTAGTAAGCTTATGGTGTCCTGTGCCCATCTGTTTTTCCTGTCCCAGTCCTGATAATCATCTTGTGGTCTCTCTGTAGTGATAATTTCCCACAAGTCATCCCTGGATAATAGCATTTCCACTTTAAATTTTAATAGCTGATAACTGTCATTGTTCAGCTTGGTCACTGATAGTTTAGAAAGGCCGTAACGGGGGGCACAGCCCTAAGGGGAGGCCGCCATGACAGGGCCCTGAAGGTGGAGGCGGAGGGTCGTTAGGGGAGGGAGCGGTGCAAGGCGGGGAGTTGCTAAGGGGAAGGGATTTAAGGGCCAGTCTCTCCTTCCAGCGGTCATTCAACGGCGGGAAGGAGACAAGTCCCTGCCCGCCCGGTTTGTTGTGATCTTGGATTTTCGTCTTAATTTTGTCGCAGCAGTTGGCGAGGTGGGGGTCCTTGAAGTTGGTGGAAATTAAGGCGGTGGGGAAACATGGTGGGTAGTTTCCCCAATAATTAAATATAGTTTTTGGTCTGGCTGCTTTTTGGGCTCCCGCTCAGTGGTGTCCCGGGGAGTGGTTTTTTGGAGATTATGTGGTAATCTGCCATATGGTTTTTACGGTGCCCCTGAGCCTGTGGTTTTGCGGCTGGGGGTAATTGGTTTTGGTGAAAAATGGGCGGCCAGATTTATGTAGCTCCAAGGACCTCCCCCTCAAGTAACAATTTTTGGTCTCAGGAAAATTGGGTAATTGTTGGTTAAAATGGGGGTTATTTATTATAGATTGTTGTATATGTTTAAGGTTATTTATTTAAAGTTGTTTTTTGAATAACGGTTAATTATATATTTGTATTTGTTTTATGTAATAAAATGGCTGCTGTGCCCAATTTATCCAACCCTTGTGTTGTCTTTTCTTTTAGGGGTACGGAGTAAGGGGTGGGGGTTAGGGTGGAAGATAGGCTACAGTATTGGTAAGTACGGTTATTGAAGGCCAGCATCCTCAGTGCCAATGTCAAGGTTCTGAACTACAGGCCATTCTCCCTCCTTTATATATAGGAACAGTCTTACTTCTGTACAGGAGATGTCTCTGTGGAAGCTTCCTTATATCGATCTCTGCATCTGCCACACTGTCTTCCGTTCTGGAATTCGCTCTGCCTGGGCCGCTTCTGGTTACTGGGGTTTATCCGGTTACTGAGACTTCATTTGATCACTGGAGATTCATTTGATCACTGGGCCCATAACCTGTTGCAGAGTGCAATTGCTGGATGTGGCAGAGTCAAAACCAGATAGACGTTTGTATATAACAGGAACAGAATTCAGTGAAACGTGAATGCAGTAAGAGAAGGTCCACCTCACATGGTGAATAACAGATCTAGTACAACACACACACTAACAATACAGGAAGTGTATATCAACAGCATCAAAACAACAAAGCACAGAGTGTCTACAGATAAACATTTAGTTACAGCTACATCTAGAGTCATAAATGTGAACTGAAGTCAATCCAGGAAATATAGAGACGAAGCTGGCTGTTGCATATCTCCAACAAGGGGAAGGTATTTACCTTCCACTATTTTACCTTCTGCTTCCCTACAGTAGGCTTTTTTTCCCTCCATACCAGTTACTATGTTAGTTTATTTTACTTTTTGTATTATGTATGTAAACCCTTTTCATACGTACATCACCATTAATGATACTCTTAAATAAATAAATACTACTACTACTAATAATAATAATAATAATAATAATAATAATAATAATACATAATAGTAATAATATTAATAATAGTAAGAATAAATACATTTTGCAAATGCAAGTGCAAAAGCAACCATATGTCTCATGCACATGGTTTGCTACTTTGGGAAATACCATTCCTATTGAGATCAATGATTGGTGACACATGGTTATCCAGAAATCCAGAACCGTTTTGTCTTATATTTTGTGAACTTCATGCTTGGACTTTCGTTTCCAAATTTGTTACATTCTATGCTCATGTGATTTCTCCCTTCCTGATTTACAGTTAACTTGTTTTACTTTTTATACCACTGTTGACTTCAGAGTGTTCATCCCTGGAACAAGCTGTTGAATAGACTGTCCACTACTTCAATTAGTTCTATAACAAAGATATAATCTTTGTAGCATGAGACTCCTTCTATTGAAATTTTTCTTTTTTTTTAGTTTGTGCAGTTCAGTATTATCTCTTTATGATACTAGTAGAATTTGCTTTGGACTGTAATTGAAGGAACCCAATAATACTACAGCATATACTGTATTTTTATGACCGTACATATGATCCAGAGCAGGGGTAAAAATCTACTTTAAAGAGGACCTGTTACCAATTAGTAAATGCTAAACACATACTTTTGAATGCGTGGATGGATATTAAAAAAAACAAAAAAACACCAAAACAAACAAACAAACATTCCTGAGGTAGATTGATAGGGGGTTTTACTGGTTAAGGGACTTCATGATAGGATGCAACATATGTTCACTAGATTTCTGTAATGAGTCACAATCTCTCGCTGCGGCAGAGTGCTACCATTTTTCCCAAATGAAACACTTCCTCCAAACTTGGAAATCCAAATAGGCGGATTTTTCTGTGTGTACTCCCTTGGAACAAATATGTTGCTTGAGATCTACATTTGGGAGAATTTCCTCTTTGTACTCCTATCTAGTTACACCACAGAGAAAACTTCCCCATATGTCTCAATGGGAAGGAGAAATGGGGAGGACATTGGACCTGCAGCAGTGACGAGACACGGCATACTCAATATCTAAATTAACTATTAACACTTCCTTAGTAGAAGCGGGTTATGCACTTCTCCTTAGATGGTACATGGTGCCTTCTAGACTCTCTGCCTTTACTATGTCCTCAGATCCTAATTGTTTTCGTCAGTGTGGTCACTTGGGTAGCTTTATCCATATTTGGTGGGAATGCCCCATTGTAGCAGGGCTTTGGAAGAAGGTGCACCTTGTTACCACATCTTTAAATGGCTTGATCCCTTCTATCTCGAAATACACTTAGAGATTCATACAATATGACTTATTAGCAGCTAAAATAGCCATAGCTAGATCTCGGAAATCTCCTACAAACTCCATGACTTCCCTAAAAAGAAAACTAAGGTTATGGCTAATGACCATTTAAGCTTTTTATTGTCAAACTCCTTTGAGATCTGAGGGACCCTTCATTGCAATCATTCGATTTGAACTTTGCTACTTGGTGATGGCTTGGTTGTCGATGTGGGGAACTTTATCTCTGCTTTCCCCTTCTTTATTTTTCTTTTTCTTCCCCATGTATCCTTGCTTTCCTTTAATGGTTATTGTGCTGCCCACATAGACGCAGGTGGAGATACTCGTACATAACACACAGTATAATACCCCACGCAGTATAATACCTCATAATGCTCCATTAGTGCCCCTTTATTGCTACAACACAAAATTATATCCCCATTGTACCCCACACAAAGTACAATGCCACTTTATTGTCACCACATAAAGTAATACCCCAATTGTGCCCCACACACAGTATAATGTCCCCATAATCCCAATCTCTGCCAACCATACATGGGAGGTACAAGGGTCCTGCATGATTACTGTTCCTCTTCAACTGTATAACAGTAATAGCAGCAGGGATCAGCAATCGTCCCTGCAGCTTAAATAGCAGAGTTACTAGACTTGTTTTACTCCTGTGTAGACAGCTGAAATGATTGCCAATCACTGTTGTCGCTAATGTGATACATCAGTGCAAAAGGGCCAATAGCAAAGAGCTCAGTTTTTCCCCCAACTGATGTAATTAGTAATTAAATTAGTAATTAAAGTAGCAAGGAGATATGGGTTCCGAACAGCTGGCATCTGCATCCTGTGTTAGGATGATGGTCCACCAGCTGAGGGGCCCTTTTAACAAATTGTAGAGTGACATGCAGATCCTGAGATCTTAAGATTTAGAAGGTGATGTATAAGTCCCTTTAGAGAAAAGAACTTAGGTTCTTATATTCTCCATAGGGACTGGTTTAATATATTGGTGATATATAAAGAACAGGTGTTTTATGAAATCAGCAAAGCAAAAAATGTAATATGCTTTAACAATGCTTTGTTTCTAACATCCTAGCTGTAGGATAAATATAGTAGCATGATGCAGATAAGATGTCTGTAAACACAGATGTAAGGTGTTCACTTGCTATATCAATTAAAAGAGATTTTATTAGTAATGAATTGTTCTACACACTCGGAAGCAAAGGGTGATCTTTAAATCTTATGCTACATCTGCTTCCTCCAATCATCCTTCACTTTTTATAAATTGCTGATAAAAAAGATAAAACACTTTGACTTGAATGGGAATAGAACAGATATTGCACGAAAGGGAATTTCAGTCACAAGAGGATGTTATCTAGATCATTATTAAAAACTTGGCAAATGTTCCTGTTTGTGGTCTCTGTTTTTTGTGCAATACTTTGATAATTCAGCACCCATGGATCACGAGAGGTATCAGACTACCTGGTTTGCTAAATAAAAAAAATATTATAATAACTCTTTATATAAGAAATCTTTGCTGATGTACAGTACTTGCATTTGTAAGAATAGTGTACACCCTAAGGTTTCCTTCAAACTACCATATCCTCTTCCATTGTTCATATATGTCAATCGCATGAATAACAGAAAAAAATTATCCCTTTTTAAGCCCATTGATTTCAATGGGATTAAAAGAGTTCCATTGTCATCAGTTTGCACCATTTTTTTCAGGCACCAGTTTTTTGGATGGAGGAAAAAATTCTACATGCAGTATTTACAGTTGGGAAAAAAAGTATTTAGTCAGCCACCAATTGTGCAAGTTCTCCCACTTAAAAAGATGAGAGAGGCCTGTAATTGTCATCATAGGTAGACCTCAACTAAGAGACAAAATGAGAAAACATATCTAGAAAATCACATTGTCTCATTTTTTTTAAGAATTTATTTGCAAATTATTGTGGAAAATAAGTATTTGGGGTCACCTACAAACAAGCAAGATTTATGGCTCTCACAGACTGTAACTTCTTCTTTAAGAGGCTCCTCTGTCCTCCACTCATTACCTGTAGTAATGGCACCTGTTTGATATTGTTATCAGTATAAAAGACACCTGTCCACAACCTCAAACAGTCACACTCCAAACTCCACTATGGTGAAGACCAAAGAGCTGTGGAAGGACACCAGAAACAAAATTGTAGACCTGCACCAGGCTGGAAAGACTGAATCTGCAATAGGCAAGCAGCTTGGTGTGAAGAAATCAACTGTTGGAGTAATAATTAGAAAATGGAAGACATACAAGACCACTGATAATCCCCCTCGACCAGGGGCTCCACGCAAGATCTCACCCCGTGGGGTCAAAATGATCACAAGAACGGTGAGCAAAAATCCCAGAACCACACGGGGGGACCTAGTGAATGACCTGCAGAAAACTGGGACTAACATAACAAAGTCTACCGTCAGTAATACACTAAACCGCCAGGGACTCAAATCCTGCAGTGCCAGACGTGTCCCCCTGCTTAAGTCAGTACATATCCGGGCCCATCTGAAGTTTGCTAGAGAGCATTTGGATGTTCCAGAAGAGTATTGGGAGAATGTCATATGGTCAGATGAAACCAAAGTAGAAGTGTTTGGTAGAAACACAACTCGTCGTGTTTGGAGGAGAGTGAATGCTGAGTTGCATCCAAAGAACACCATACCTACTGTGAAGCATGGGGGTGGCAACAACATGCTTTGGAGCTGTTTCTCTGCAAAGGGACCAGGACGACTGATCCGTGTACATGAAAGACTGAATGGGACTATGTATTGTGATATTTTGAGTGCAAACCTCCTTCCATCAGCAAGGGCATTGAAGTTGAAACGTGGTTGGGTCTTTCAGCATGACAATGATCCCAAGCACACCGCCAGGGCAACGAAGGAGTGGCTTCGTAAGAATCATTTCAAAGTCCTGGAATGGCCTAGCCAGTCTCCAGATCTCAACCCCATAGAAAACCTTTGGAGGGAGTTGAAAGTCCGCTCTGGAGGAGATCTGCATGGAGGAATAGGCCAACATACCAGCAGCAGTGTGTGCCAACCTTGTGAAGACTTACAGAAAACGTTTGACCTCTGTCATTGCCAACAAAGGATATATAACAAAGTATTGAGATGAACTTTTGTTATTGACCAAATACTTATTTTCCACCATAATTTGCAAATAAATTCTTTAAAAATCAGACAATGTGATTTTCTGGATTTGTTTTCTCATTTTGTCTCTCATACAGTGCCTTGTAAAAGTATTCAGCCCCCTTGAACTTTTCAACCTTTTGCCACATTTCAGGCTTCAAACATAAAGATATAAAATTCTAATTTTTTGGTGAAGAATCAACAGCAAGTGGGACACAATTGTGAAGTGGAACGAAATTTATTGGTTATTTTAAACTTTTGCAAAAAATAAAAAACTGGAAAGTGGAGCGTGCAATATTATTCGGCCCCTTTACTTTCAGTGCAGCAAACTCACTCCAAAAGTTCAGTGAGGATCTCTGAATGATCCAATGTTGTCCTAAATGACTGATGATGATAAATATAATCCACCTGTGTGTAATCAAGTCTCTGTATAAATGCACCTGCTCTGTGATAGTCTCAGGGTTCTGTTTAAAGCGCACAGAGCATCATGAAGACCAAGGAACACACCAGCCAGGTCCGTGATACTGTTGTGAAGAAGTTTAAAGCCGGATTTGGATACAAAAAGATTTCCCAAACTTTAAGGAGCACTGTGCAAGCGATCATATTGAAATGGAAGACCACTGCAAATCTACCAAGACCCGGCCGTCCCTCTAAACTTTCATCTCAAACAAGGAGAAGACTGATCAGAGATGCAGCCAAGAGGCCCATAATCACTCTGGATGAACTGCAGAGATCTACAGCTGAGGTGGGAGAGTCTGTCCATAGGACAACAATCAGTCGTACACTGCACAAATCTGGCCTTTATGGAAGAGTGGCAAGAAGAAAGCCATTTCTCAAAGATATCCATAAAAAGTCTTGTTTAAAGTTTGCCACAAGCCACCTGGGAGACACACCAAACATGTGGAAGAAGGTGCTCTGGTCAGATGAAACCAAAATCAAACTTTTTGGCCACAATGCAAAACGATATTGTGATGATATGAGGTGCAGGGATAGTCTTGGAATATCAATATCCCTCTATATTACTGCACAGCGGGGGTTGGTGCCTAGAATCAGGCTCAGCAGAGTACCTGGAAAGTGGTTAAACTACTCTCTAGTTCAGGTCTATTGTCCTGTCCCTGAGGCAAGCAGCCATTTGGTCAAAAGCCTTCATCTGCATAAGACTACAACCCCCACTAACCCAGCAGGGGTTCATTTAGACAGGATATGGTATGCAAATGATCCACATGTAACTGCCAGGCACCCTGGCACCTTTATAAGTTCTGGGGAGTTATGGTTTTATGACAATATCTGGCCTGGGGAACATCTTATAGTCGCCCCGATAAATGCCCCAGATGCGTCCAGTCAAGGCGCACGCTCGGTATATACACATAACACCGTTCAAAGGTCAGGAAAGGTGCAGGCACTGATCTCCTTACCCAAAGGGAGCTGGAGTGTCAAACTTGGAGTCTATGTATTGGGGATCTCGCCAGGAACCCCATTATACTACCAGCCAGACTCTATAAACATCAGGCATAGACTTATACTGAAAAGTTATTCTGAGAGATGTAGAGAGGGGGCGGGGTTTCTCCCCCTGGTGACCTCACTCAGGGAGGAGACCAGGGGAGACAAAAAGGCTCCGCCCAGGCTGAACCGGGGTTCTGTTGTCTTGTGGATTTGGAGATGCACGTGTAGGGAACTGCCATTTCTACTAGTATATAATGTATCTGGCTTCTTTGCCCCTGCAGTTTGGCTTCAGAGACCCCAGGCATTTAGTGCAAGTTTTGTTTTGTAAATACAGTGAGTCAGACACATGTGAGGCAGAGCTGCTGGGGGGAGAGATGTGAGCAGAGCTGCTGAGACAGACATGTTATGTCTGGGGGAGTCTAAGAGCCACTTGTTCCTCTTTACTTCACAGTATATAGTTAGGTATGTGTTACCCCCTATATACTCACAGGACCTAGCTAGTAACCGTAGTTAGGGATCCATATATATATACAGTTCAGGGCAGTGATAGGTTAGGCTTCCGAAGGCCAACTAGCTAGTTAGAGGCCCGGTGGCACTAGTAGTTTAGCTGGCAGGTTAAGGACTCAGTGTTAGGGTAGTCAGGCCTGCATCTACTGCCGTCACCGTCGCCCTGTTTGCTGCCTGTGAAGAATCTCACCATCATCATCATCATCTCCTGATCGGCTGTCTGTCATCTCCTGGAAGAATCCGAGGATCCACAGTCATCCACAGGGGCCCCTGCATCTCTTCTGTTGCCTGGAGGTATTGTGCACTGGACTCTTGCTATATATCTATATATATACCCGGGTATATAACCTAAGACGGTTGAGGACTTGCTGGTTGTTGTAGTATTGCTGTGTTCTGAGTATATTGTATGTATGTATTATTACCCTGTTGATTCTTATAAAGCTACTGTTATAACCTTATGTGGTATCTGTATGTATTCTTCAGACTGTGAGATTAGTACAGTGATCCTTGTTAAGGCTACTAACTGTACTTCATGGGTAAGTCCCAGGAAGAGATCCTCCCTGTAATACAGAGGCTCTATCCTGGGTGGAGGCACTGATATATTTCATATATGTTCCCACTCTTCCCTTCAGCGAAGGCTTCAGGTCCCATTATACACACAGGTCAGCGCCAGAGTCTGTTGCGGGAGGGATAATACTCATACCCCCCCCCCCCCCCCAAATAGGGCTACATTTGGAGGCACTGCTGAGATTTAGAAGTGGGAATAGTCATTGATATGGAGAAGCGATATAGCTCAGAGGGGAACCTCCCACTAGCTACTACATGGGATTACCGACCGCCTGTTCCTCCCCTGGTTCAGGTAAAGGAAGAACCCCGCTCAGCCAGTTACCCCCCCAGTATGGCCGTCGCTAGCAGTTCCTCTAGTGACAGTGCTATTAGCACTTTAGCCAGGCTGACTGAAATGTTAGCTCAGGGCCTGCAGGCCACTCACTACAAGAAACTAAAAGTATTCTCTGGTAATGTCCCAGTACCACAAGGGGAGGAAAACTTTGAGATATGGAAAGAACATACTCTCCAATGCCTGAAGGAATGGTCTTGCTCTGAAGAAGGCAAGCGGCAGCGTATCAGTGAAAGTTTGCGGTCTCCTGCTGCAGAATTGATCCGCTTGTACAGAGACTCTCATGAAGGAGTGAGTGCATTGGACTATATACAAGTACTGTCTGATCACTTTGAGCCATACTATGACCTTGCCCAGATGGTTGCTGATTACCGAATGGTTCGTCAAAAAGAAGGGGAAAATGTCTCTACTTTTATTAACCGTTTACAGCTACTTCTTTCACGTCTGGTGTACCACGCAGCTATATCTACTTCAGAGGTAGACGCTATGAGAACCAGTCAGTTGGTGAGAGGGTTACAACCTCATCATCCTCTTGCTCAAGTACTCAAGGTCTTACTATCTGATAGAGTCCTTCCATTTCCTGACTTAATGAAGTTAGTGAAGAAACAAGAAGCTGACATTAGTTTTAGTACCCCTAAGAAAGCGAAAAGCATCTCTAAAGAAGATGTTGTTCCTAATTCAAACAAGGACAAACCAGCGGAGCGGTCAGAACTTAGACAGTCCGCCACTCCACCCACTGCCACTCAACGGAGGAAGGATGCTAGAACCTGTTATAAATGTGGTCAGACGGGCCATACTGCCAGACAGTGTACGGAGGACAGTGAGGGATTGGGACACAGTGCTGTCTTCTCTATTCAGAATCAAAGACACCAAAGGAAGGCGGGCCGAGTAAATACCAGAGGCGCTATCGCGGGCTCCAGGTCCGTTGTCAAAGTCACTGTCAATGGTCATGCCGCTCCTGCCCTGTTTGATACAGGATCTCAAGTGACCCTGATTTATCGCTCGTTCTACCAAAAGTATCTGAGGGATATACCTCTTCAGTCTACAGGACAAATGAAATTGTGGGGGCTTAATTCAGGATCATATCCTGTAGATGGCAGCCTACAAGTAGTTATAGCTGTCCCTGAATTAGAAGATCAGAGTGTCGCTCCCATGAAGATTACGGCTCTTGTCTGTCCTGATACAGGGGATTCTTGTGCAGCTCCTGTGATACTTGGCACTAATTGTCCCGCAGTGCATTATGCTTTTCAGAAGTTTCTTGGAAGAGATTGGAACCCTGCAGCTCAGCCGGTGAATATATCTTCTGATCTTAGAGAACTCTGTGATGCCCTGTCTACTGGCTATCGACATGGAATGGTATATCATATCGGTGAGAGAACCGTGGAAGTTCCTGCCGGCGGGGAGAGAGTTCTGAGAGTAGCCTCCAGCATTGCTCCCGATTTGCTTGAAGGGGGGAGTTATGTCCTTATGGAAACCCCTGAAGAAATGATTAACCAGAATGGCTGGATGGTGATCCCAGAGAGAAAGGACTGGAGAAATAAAGTGGAGTTATCTACCTGTGTGACAGTGAGGAACTGTTCACCGCATCCGATTGTAATTGGACCATACCAGAATGTGGCCCACTGCTACCCTGTGCTTGGAGTAAATCCATACGCTGAAGTGTGCAGGATTCAAATCCGAGATGCAATCCCTAATCTCAATCTTGACTTGAGTGATCCACATTTACCAGAGGCCTGGAATCAGCGACTGACACAGAAGTTGTCTGAATTATCGGAAGTGTTCTCCATGGATGATATGGATGTAGGTTGTGCTAAAAGTGCTCAACACACTTTCCGATTGACCGATTCTACTCCCTTCCGGGAGCGACCACGGAGAGTTGCTCCAAAGGATGTTGATGAGTTAAGACAGACTCTACAGCAAATGAAAGGTCAGGGGATCATTGTGGACAGTAAGAGCCCCTATGCCTCACCTATTGTGGTGGTAAGAAAAAAATCTGGAGCAATTCGCCTATGTGTGGATTACAGAACTCTGAACCGGAGAACCTTACCTGATCAGTATACACTGCCGAGAATTGAAGAAGCTCTGGAAGCTCTGAATGGAAACTGTTGGTTCACAGTGCTGGACCTAAGATCGGGATACTATCAAGTCCCAATGGCACCTGAGGATCAGGAAAAGACAGCCTTCATATGCCCCTTGGGTTTCTTTCAGTTCACTCGTATGCCGCAAGGTACAAAAGGTGCGCCAGCAACGTTCCAAAGGTTGATGGAAAGAGTGTTAGGTGATTTAGTGCCCCGGGAATGCCTTGTATATCTTGATGACATTATTGTGTTTGGAAAGACGCTGGAAGAACATGAAGAACGACTCATGAGAGTACTCCATCGCTTAAAAGAAGAGGGGCTGAAGTTGTCGGCTGACAAATGCAAATTTTGTAGATCTTCGGTCACTTATGTAGGTCATATTGTTTCTGCTGAAGGAGTTGCTACCGATCCTGGTAAGATTGAAGCTGTGGTGAATTGGCCCCGACCGCAAAATATTACGGAGTTGCAATCTTTCTTGGGGTTTTGTGGATTCTATCGACGATTTGTGGAAGGATATTCAAAAATTGCTCGAGCCCTCCTCGACCTGTTGAAGAGTGATGCAGGAGATCCGGGAAAGAAGAAAGGGTCTTCCAAAAGCCTTTTTGGCGATAGGTGGACTGCGGATTGTGAAGAAGCATTTAAGTTGTTGAAGAAGAAATTGACAGAAGCTCCCGTTCTGGCTTATGCTGATGCACAGAAGCCATATGTGCTACATGTAGATGCCAGCTTTGAAGGATTAGGTGGCGTGCTGCACCAAGAATACCCGGCCGGGTTACGGCCCATAGCTTTCATAAGTCGAAGTCTTTCTCCCAGCGAGAAAAATTATCCAGTACATAAATTGGAGTTTTTGGCGCTCAAGTGGGCCATTGTTGATAAATTACATGACTATTTATACGGAGCCACGTTTGAAGTAAGAACAGACAACAATCCACTGACATACGTTTTGTCAACCGCTAAGCTCGATGCTACAGGACATCGCTGGTTGGCAGCTTTATCCAACTACCAATTCACACTCAAGTATAAATCGGGGCCTAAGAACATTGGGGCAGATGCTCTATCAAGACGGCCTGGATTACCTAGTCCGGAAGTAGTGGATGAATGGGAAGAAGTGCCAAGTCCTGGAGTAGGAGCTTTGTGTGCCATGGCTGCTGTAGTTGAAGACCGAGTAGCCTTTTCTGAAACTCGGCTTATTGACTCTATTGGGGGAGGTCCCGAAGCTGTACCAGACATGTTTGCCTACCCTGCCGCTTTAGGATCTTTTGAGAGTTGTTCTATATCTTCAAAGCGAATGATCTGGAGTCAAAAGACTGATCCTTTAATTGGACCTCTTTATCAAGCAGTGAGTTCTCAAGACAGAGAAATGTTAAAGACGTCCCTACCCTCTGAATGCAGTCAACTTCTACGAGATTGGGAGAAGTTTGAAATAGACAATGGCCTACTTTATCGTGTGGTGCTGTATCATGATCACCCTGGAAGGCGCCAACTAGTTATTCCAAGCTGCTTTCAGAAGATGATTTTCCGAAGTCTGCATGATTATCATGGTCATTTGGGACCTGAGAAGACTTATGGCCTAATACAAGACCGATTCTACTGGCCCAAAATGAGAGATACCGTGACTCGTCTGTGTAGGTGCTGTCGCAGATGTTTGCAGAGGAAGACTGTCCCGGTTCGAGCGGCCTTCATGGGACACTTGAAGAGTTCGGGCCCCATGGATCTTGTCTGCATAGACTTCCTTTGTATTGACAACGACTCCAGAGGATTTGGAAATGTATTGGTGGTGACTGATCACTTCACACGATATGCTCAAGCCTTTCCGACTAAGGATCAAAAAGCAGTCACTGTTGCAAGAGTGCTTTGGGAAAAGTATTTTATCCATTATGGCTTACCACACCGGTTGCATTCTGATCAAGGCCGGGATTTTGAGAGTAACCTGATCAAAGAGTTACTTCAGTTGTTGAACATCCGCAAAAGTCGGACGACGCCTTACCATCCAGAGGGAGATGCCCTTCCTGAAAGATTTAACAGGACTTTACTTGATATGCTTGGTACCTTACGAATTGAGGATAAGCGATCCTGGAGTCGAAAAGTGGAGGCTATGGTGCATGCCTATAATAGTACAAGGCACGAGAGCACAGGATATTCACCATACTTTCTGATGTTTGGAAGAGAGCCTAGGCTACCTATTGACATCTTGTTGGGAGTCTCTACCGATGGCATCAGTCATCGAGATCATTACCGATACGTGGCACGTTTGAAAGAAACGCTTAAGAGTGCTTATCAGCTGGCTGAGGAAAATGCGGCCAAAGTGAATGAAGGAAATAAAAGGAGATTTGATCTTCGAGTAAGATACCGAGAATTGAACCCTGGGGACCATGTTCTGCTACGGAATTTGGGAGCATCTGCAAAACATAAGCTGGCTGATCGATGGCGGAGTGAACTCTTTACAGTGGTAGATCGGTTGCCTGGAATACCAGTCTACAAGATAAAAGGACGGGACGGGAGGATCAGGACTTGGCATAGAAATCATTTGTTGCCTGTACCTCAGATTGATGGTATGGATATCTCCAATGATGGCTCGGCCTGCGATTCTCCACAGTCCTTAGCCGATATTCCACCTGACCTTCCTGAAACTCCTGAGAGTGATTGGACTGTGGCTCCTGAAGTTCCTAGATCACCAGTATCTTCTCCTTCAGGGAGACCTATGAACCCTCAAACTCCAGAATTCGTACCTAGATCTGTGTCTACAGATGAGCAGGGATCTAGCTCTCCTACGCCACCAGCACCATCCCCTCCCATGGCAGACAACCCTAGTTTAGGGCCTGGACATGCTAGTTTACCTCAGAGAGAGGTACGGAGAGGAGAGAGAATTAGACACCCTCCACCTATGCTGACATATGATAGTTTGGGGGACCCCAGATTTACTACTCAGCCTCATTTATACCATGCTTGGGTGGGTGCAGTGTCCACTTTGGTCAATATGTTACCAATTTTCGCTCCTGCTGGCATGTATACCTATTAACCTGTTGTGACTCTGTAAATGCAAAAGCAACCATATTGATATTGTCATTGGTAATGTTGACTGTATACTATGACTTTGTATGTCTTTGACGTGACGTAAAGATTTCACCAGAGGGAGAGTGTAGGGAACTGCCATTTCTACTAGTATATAATGTATCTGGCTTCTTTGCCCCTGCAGTTTGGCTTCAGAGACCCCAGGCATTTAGTGCAAGTTTTGTTTTGTAAATACAGTGAGTCAGACACATGTGAGGCAGAGCTGCTGGGGGGAGAGATGTGAGCAGAGCTGCTGAGACAGACATGTTATGTCTGGGGGAGTCTAAGAGCCACTTGTTCCTCTTTACTTCACAGTATATAGTTAGGTATGTGTTACCCCCTATATACTCACAGGACCTAGCTAGTAACCGTAGTTAGGGATCCATATATATATACAGTTCAGGGCAGTGATAGGTTAGGCTTCCGAAGGCCAACTAGCTAGTTAGAGGCCCGGTGGCACTAGTAGTTTAGCTGGCAGGTTAAGGACTCAGTGTTAGGGTAGTCAGGCCTGCATCTACTGCCGTCACCGTCGCCCTGTTTGCTGCCTGTGAAGAATCTCACCATCATCATCATCATCTCCTGATCGGCTGTCTGTCATCTCCTGGAAGAATCCGAGGATCCACAGTCATCCACAGGGGCCCCTGCATCTCTTCTGTTGCCTGGAGGTATTGTGCACTGGACTCTTGCTATATATCTATATATATACCCGGGTATATAACCTAAGACGGTTGAGGACTTGCTGGTTGTTGTAGTATTGCTGTGTTCTGAGTATATTGTATGTATGTATTATTACCCTGTTGATTCTTATAAAGCTACTGTTATAACCTTATGTGGTATCTGTATGTATTCTTCAGACTGTGAGATTAGTACAGTGATCCTTGTTAAGGCTACTAACTGTACTTCATGGGTAAGTCCCAGGAAGAGATCCTCCCTGTAATACAGAGGCTCTATCCTGGGTGGAGGCACTGATATATTTCATATATGTTACCACTCTTCCCTTCAGCGAAGGCTTCAGGTCCCATTATACACACAGGTCAGCGCCAGAGTCTGTTGCGGGAGGGATAATACTCATACCCGCAGGTCAGGAAAGGGGGGGGGGCCGGGGGGGGGGCCCCCCCGGGCCCCCCCCGCCCCCCCCGGGGCCGGGCCGGCCCCCCCCCCCCCAAATGGGGCTGGGTGTCTTGTGGGGTGGACACACGCTTTTGGAGGCCAGCGTGGGGGGGGGAGCCATGTGACCAACATGTGGCTGCCATGCTGCCTAGCAGCCAGGCTTGAGGCCTTGTGACCCTGGAAGAGGTGTCACTGCATGTAAGCAACACATGCTTTGCCCAAAACTGTTCTCTGAGCCTACCACATGGGCTCAGAGACATGGACTAACTGCCTGCTCCAGAGGTTCTGGTGCCATCTGACCTGGTTAAGGTGCTGTGCTGCCGGTCGTCCCATAAGAAAGGGCCCTGGTTGAATCCCACTTGGAAGCCAGAGATAGCCTGCACAAGCTGGTGTTGGTAATATATATCTTTTTCTTTCTTTTATCCCCATTTTTTATTTGTTATGTACCGTGTTATGTTATTTTCACTTGTATCTGCTTGTTAATCGCTGCATGTATTCTATGTATGTGTTGAGTGTCTAGTATCGACCCATTTAGGGGTTAATAAATATATAAAATTTAGAAGGCTCGTTTGCGTACTACCCTCTGTTGACCCGCCTCACTCACGCAAAGTGGGTGTGAGGTAATCGAAGTGATCGCAGGTAAGGCCAGGTGCGGTCCCTGGTAAACTCGGATCCTTCACAGTGGTGGCAGTGTGGTGGGATAGAGGATAGACAGCGTTTGTGTGTGTAGTATCACTCAGATGCTGGGGATTTGCAGATAAATCCTACGAAGCGAGCTCGGTACTAGGGCAGGCTATAAGATACAGTGAAAATTTAGCACGGTGCTGTTCCCTTCCCTTTCTCTTTGTTTTTCTATCCTATCTTTTATTTGGCAATGGCTTCCAGTGGATGGCCGGTGGGCTCAGAAGCATAACCAAACGTCTGCAGGACGTGGCTTCTGCTGAACTCCAGGAGGTGGCTGATATGGAAGGTACCATAGCCATGCAGGAGGAGAAGCAGAGTCCTGAGGTGTTAGGACAAGAGATCCTTGCCAGGCCAGAGGGTGCAGCAACTAGTCCTGTACCAGAAATCACTATGCCTGGAGGGGCCAGTAACCCCAGCCAGGTGGGGAGATGGGACTTTTATTTGCAACTGGCCTTACAGCAGCTAGGCCCCAAAGACTCTAATGCTCGCCTACAGTTGATCCTCCAATATCAACAGGCTGCTAAGCAACAAGCAGAGAGAGAGAGAGAAGCTGCTGAGCGACAAGCAGAGAGGGACGCTGCCGAGCGCCAGGCCGAGCGGGAGCATCAGTTGGAGATGGCCCGGCTGGAGAGGAGTAGCAGCTCTTCCCAGAATCAGGAGGCCCATGTGCAGAGGCCTCGCCAGGAGAGCTTCCCTGTCCTGGAGAAGGATGGCGACTTGGACTTATTTCTGCAGGGGTTTGAAAGAACCTGCTGGCAATATCGTGTGCCCCGGGCACAATGGGCCCAGTACCTGACTCCAAGCTTAAGGGGCAAGGCCCTGGGAGTCTTTACAGACCTATCACCTGAACGGGATGGGGACTATGACGCTATTAAGGAGGCTCTCATCAGACGGTACAACCTCACTCCTGAGGTGTACCGCAAAAAGTTCCAGAGTATAAAGCGGAACCCCACTGGCAGCTATGCGGATGTTGTGCGCGATTTACGGGCTGCCTTCCGGCAATGGATTAAAGGACTTACTGTTACCAAGTTCGAGGAGCTTGAGGATCTGATGATAAAAGACCAGTTCCTCCATGTTTGTCCTCCGGATGTCCGCCAGTTTGTGTATGACCGTGAACCCAAGACAGCAAACCAAGCTGCGCGAATTGCTGACTCCTACACGGACAGCAGGGTGCCCGAGACCAAGGGAGGAGCAACGTTGCAGAGACCCTCCAGCTGGAAGGAGGGGCAAGGTCGGAATCTACCACAGCCTTCTGTTTCCAAGTGGGGTAAGAAAAACTATGGTGGTCCCTATACTTCCCCTGTCCCTAGAACTCCGGGCGCCCCAGCACCCTACCACCAGTTCCAAGGGGTGGTCCAGCGGTGCCACGGCTGTGGCCAACCAGGGCATTTCCAGCGGGAGTGCCCAAACCGCCCCTAAGAACCCCCAAGCCACAGCAGGTGGCTCATCCGTGTACTTGGTTGGGGGGTGGGGGCACGACCCAATGCCAACCGTCAGCAAGTCACTGTAGGGGATAAAGTGGTCATGGGATTTCGGGACACTGGGGCAGATGTTACTTTGGTGCAACCTGATTTGGTCCCCCTGGACAGTATTATCCCTGGGAAAACTTTAACCCTGAGGGGAATTGGGCAGGAACGCCTCACTGTACCCATGGCTTGTGTCCATCTGGACTGGGGTGCAGGAAAAGGAATGCGGACTGTGGGACTAATGACTGATTTGCCTGCTAATGTACTGTTGGGAACTGATTTAGGACCTATGGTGTCCCAATATGGGGTAGGGGGCACCCCAATTTCCTGTGGTAAACTGTCTATGACTAATGTTGATAATGTGTCTGTCATATCTGCAGAGGGGGCCCGTAACCCCCCTCTGAGATACTTCCCATGGCAGTAAGTGTAAATGCTAATGAGTTACCTCCAGCTGAGAGCCTGGAGGATGTAAATGAGCTTCCTGCAACCCAGCTCAGCAAAAATGCTAGTGATGCTTTGTCCACCCCCGTGCTAGAAGCCAATGAAGCCTGGTCGGTAGACACACCCACATCTGCGGGGGCGTCGCCCTCCCAGCTTGTTGATATGTCTACATCAGCTCTCATTGAGACCCGGTGTGAATTAACAATTGCTAATGAATGTACTGTCAATGTAATTGTCAATGCTTGTGAACGTGTACAGGGTAGCTCTTCTGAGTCACTGGGAGCGACTTCTATTATTTCACCCAGTGCATCCGATAAGCACCCAGATGCTGACCATGTGCCAGGTGGTCAGGTAGGCTATGGGGATCTCATGGCCGATCCAGGTGAGGGACGGACTGCTGGTAGTGCGGTGCCAGCCCGCAGCCAGAGTGCTACAAGGGTGGAGGGCGTTCTGACCCTTGAACCGTTGCCTACACCACCTGGAGTCGGTGCTGAGACCGCCATGACTAGCCTCACCCCCTTGAAGTCGGAGGAGTCTGGCGGGTATGAGACATACACGTCTCTTCTGTCCAGTTCTATTCCAGGAGTGCCCATGGCCCAAGTGCAGATGGCATGGGGTACTGGAGGTGTGATCCAAGAAGGGGGTATGTCAAAGGTATTACCTGTCAATGTATTGTGGGGGAATGGTTTGGGGAAGCATGAGCTCAGTCATTTGCCCAAGGTATCACCATCACCCACCCAAGTACAGGAGGAACAGGATGTAGGTTTGGAAGAAAAGGGGGAGGTGCAGAACCCCCTAGAACTCTCCCAACTAGGTATGTCAAATGTATTGCCTGTCAATGTAGTGTGGGGGGATGGTTTGGGGAAGCATGATCACAGTCATTTGCCCAAGGTATCACCATCACCCACCCAAGTACAGGAGGAACAGGATGTAGGTTTGGAAGAAAAGGGGGAGGTGCAGAACCCCCTAGAACTCTCCCAACTAGGTATGTCAAATGTATTGCCTGTCAATGTAGTGTGGGGGGATGGTTTGGGGAAGCATGATCACAGTCATTTGCCCAAGGTATCACCATCACCCACCCAAGTACAGGAGGAACAGGGCGTAGGCCCAAAGGGGCAAGGGGTCTGGGAGGGAGGACAGGGTCCAAACATACCTGTGCCAGAACCAGAGGTTCCCTAGGTTTGGAAGCAAAGGGGGAGGTGCACAATCCCCTAGAACTCTCCCAACTAGCAGCTAGTGTGGGAGAGACCCTGAGAGACTGCCGGAATGGGGTCTCTGAACTGGTACCTCAAAGGCCTGGGGTCATGAGTGGGGCTCCCTGGGATGCCAGCACTCAGAAAGCGGGTCCAGAGCAGGCAGGAGGTAGCCAGGTGTACGTGGCTCAGAGCCTGAGCCTTAGAAGTGTCCCTAGTCAGACTAGAGAGTAGAAGGATATCGTGGTCAGGCCACTAAGGTGCCTGCGGAAGGTGATCGTCGGATCCGCCTTCCTCCGTGCACGCTCTAAAAGGGGGAGGTGTGATGATATGAGGTGCAGGGATAGTCTTGGAATATCAATATCCCTCTATATTACTGCACAGCGGGGGTTGGTGCCTAGAATCAGGCTCAGCAGAGTACCTGGAAAGTGGTTAAACTACTCTCTAGTTCAGGTCTATTGTCCTGTCCCTGAGGCAAGCAGCCATTTGGTCAAAAGCCTTCATCTGCATAAGACTACAACCCCCACTAACCCAGCAGGGGTTCATTTAGACAGGATATGGTATGCAAATGATCCACATGTAACTGCCAGGCACCCTGGCACCTTTATTAGTTCTGGGGAGTTATGGTTTTATGACAATATCTGGCCTGGGGAACATCTTATAGTCGCCCCGATAAATGCCCCAGATGCGTCCAGTCAAGGCGCACGCTCGGAATATACACATAACACCGTTCAAAGGTCAGGAAAGGTGCAGGCACTGATCTCCTTACCCAAAGGGAGCTGGAGTGTCAAACTTGGAGTCTATGTATTGGGGATCTCGCCAGGAACCCCATTATACTACCAGCCAGACTCTATAAACATCAGGCATAGACTTATACTGAAAAGTTATTCTGAGAGATGTAGAGAGGGGGGCGGGGTTTCTCCCCCTGGTGACCTCACTCAGGGAGGAGACCAGGGGAGACAAAAGGCTCCGCCCAGGCTGAACCAGGGCTCTGTTGTCTTGTGGATTTGGAGATGCACGCTTTTGGAGGCCAGCTGTGGGGGGGGGAGCCATGTGACCAACATGTGGCTGCCATGCTGCCTAGCAGCCAGGCTTGAGGCCTTGTGACCCTGGAAGAGGTGTCACTGCATGTAAGCAACACATGCTTTTCCCAAGACTGTTCTCTGAGCCTACCACATGGGCTCAGAGACATGGACTAACTGCCTGCTCCAGAGGTTCTGGTGCCATCTGACCTGGTTAAGGTGCTGTGCTGCCGGTCGTCCCATAAGAAAGGGCCCTGGTTGAATCCCACTTGGAAGCCAGAGATAGCCTGCACAAGCTGGTGTTGGTAATATATATCTTTTTCTTTCTTTTATCCCCATTTTTTATTTGTTATGTACCGTGTTATGTTATTTTCACTTGTATCTGCTTGTTAATCGCTGCATGTATTCTATGTATGTGTTGAGTGTCTAGTATCGACCCATTTAGGGGTTAATAAATATATAAAATTTAGAAGGCTCGTTTGCGTACTACCCTCTGTTGACCCGCCTCACTCACGCAAAGTGGGTGTGAGGTAATCGAAGTGATCGCAGGTAAGGCCAGGTGCGGTCCCTGGTAAACTCGGATCCTTCACAGATATGTTTGGCGTAAAAGCAACACAGCTCATCACCCTGAACACACCATCCCCACTGTCAAACATGGTGGTGGCAGCATCATGGTTTGGGCCTGCTTTTCTTCAGCAGGAACAGGAAAGATGGTTAAAATTGATGGGAAGATGGATGGAGCCAAATACAGGACCATTCTGGAAGAAAACGTGTTGGAGTCTGCAAAAGACCTGAGACTGGGACGGAGATTTATCTTCCAACAAGACAATGATCCCAAACATAAAGCAAAATCTACAATGGAATGGTTCACAAATAAACGTATCCAGGTGTTAGAATGGCCAAGTCAAAGTCCAGACCTGAATCCAATCGAGAATCTGTGGAAAGATCTGAAAACTGCTGTTCACAAACGCTCTCCATCCAACCTCACTGAGCTCGAGCTGTTTTCCAAGGAAGAATGGGCAAGAATTTCAGTCTCTCGATGTGCAAAACTGATAGAAACAGACCCCAATCGACTTGCAGCTGTAATCGCAGCAAAAGGTGGCACTACAAAGTATTAACGTAAGGGGGTCCGAATAATATTGCACGCCCCACTTTTCAGTTTTTTATTTTTTACAGAAGTTTAAAATATCCAATAAATTTCGTTCCACTTCACGATTGTGTCCCACTTGTTGTTGATTCTTCACCAAAAAATTAAAATTTTATATCCTTATGTTTGAAGCCTGAAATGTGGCAAAAGGTTGAAAAGTTCAAGGGGGCCGAATACTTTCGCAAGGCACTGTAGTTGAGGTCTACCTATGATGTCAATTACAGGCCTCTCTCATCTTTTTAAGTGGGAGAACTTGCACAATTGGTGGCTGACTAAATACTTTTTTTTCCCCTCTGTACAGTCACCCAGTGGCAGAGTGCGGAGGTAGCAGCAGCATGAGTAGGCCACAGAGTGGCATGGTGATATAATGTGGAGGTAGCAACAGCCTTAGGAGGCCATACAGTGCCCCAGTGGCAGAGTGAGGAGGTGGCAGTAGCGTGAGTAGGCCACAGAGTGGCAAGGTGAAATAATGTGGAGGTAGCAACAGCCTTAGGAGGCCATAGAGTCACCCAGTGGCAGTGAGGAGGTGGCAGCAGTGTGAGGAGGCCACAGAGTGGCAAGGTGATATAATGTGGAGGTAGCAACAGCCTTAGGAGGCCATACAGAGACCCAGTGGCAGATTGAGGAGGTGGCAGCAGCGTGAGGAGGCCACAGAGTGGCAAGGTGATATAATGTAGAGGTAACAACAGCCTTAGGAGGCCATACACAGACCCAGTGGCAGAGTGATTAGGTGGCAGCAGCATGAAGAGGCCATCCAGTGGCAGAATGCGAAGGTTGCAGCAGCATGAGTAGGCCACAGAGTGGCAAGGTGATATAATGTGGAGGTAAAAACAGCCTAAGGAAGCCATACAGTCACCCAGTGGCAGAGTAAGGAGGTGGCAGTAGTGTGAGTAGGCCATACAGTGACGCAGGGCTGTGGTGCCAACATTGGCACCATGGCCACACTTCACCTTCTGCCTACAGATTGATCATATGGCCATGTTCACCTCCCCCGGCGGCTTAACAAAAAAAAGCCACACCGCCGAGTAGGTGATTTTACCCCCAACACGCCGCACTGACTGACTGCTACCGCCACTGCCTCCATGAACCCCTGCACCACTGCTTTCCGGGCAGGTAGGGTGGTCTACCTCGGGCACATTTAGCTCCCGATCTCCCACTGCTTCCACCCTGCTGACTCCGCCGCTGCCTCATGCGCAAGCTGCAACCCTCTTCTCCTGATGACGATGAAGCCCCTTCATCACCCGGCTCCCAATTACGATCAGCTACATCATTATCCACTACTGTCTACAGGTCACTGATGTCCTCTTCAACACCAGCTCCCATGCCACTCTCCTCCTCACTACTTGCCCGCCTACCGGAGGAAGAAGCGGATGTCTCCTCCATATCTTTTTTTTTTTTTTTTTTCCAAGATGGCGCCACTGGAGCTGCTGTTACAGCAGCTCTGAGACTCTCTCTCTTATTTTTCTTTCTTTGTCTTGTTTTTTATCTCTCTACTTAAGGGACTTTGCACTATGAAGAAACACACAAAGACTTGGAATTGGACCTTTGTGATACTTTTTTGTTTTTAGCTGTCTTTTTGTTCTGCTTGAAATGGGAACTTTTGTGCCTGCAGACAATTCTTTTGTCTACTCCAGGGAGAAACTTTTGCAGCTTAGAGACACAGCAGGGCTGCCTGCCATTTGCCCACACATCCCCCGAGAGCTCTGGAGAAAGAAAAAGTGGGGAAGGGGGTGCAGAGCTGGAACTCTTCAGAGGATTAAAAAGAGACGTTACAGACCAACTCTCCCCTCCATCATTATGGGCAATCTCTTGCAAACAAGATGGACGAACTAACAGCGCTCACCAGGCATCATCAGGAGTTTCGGGTGTGTAGCATGATGCTACTTACAGAGACTTGGCTCACTGAAGTTACTCCTGACCCTCTGGTCTCCTTGGATGGTTTTAAACTCCTTCGGGCAGACAGGACAAGGGAGAGCGGTAAGAGGAAAGGTGGAGGGCTGGCAATGTTTGTGAATGATAGATGGTGCAATCCTAGGCACATTGTGATTAAGAAGCAAACTTGCTGCAAGGACATTGAACTATTAGCTCTGAGCATGAGACCTTTCTATCTACCAAGGGAACTATCGCATGTCATCGTGATAGCTGCATATGTCCCCCCCCTCTGCGAAAGCTGACGATGCCCGCGAGGTCCTACAAGCCACGGTGAGCCATTTGCTGTTGAAACACCCCCAGGCTCTCTTTCTTGTGTCGGGTGATTTCAACCATGCCTCTCCATCATCCACACTGCCCAGTTTCATACAGTATGTAACCTGCCACACAAGAGACAACAAAACACTGGACTTGTTCTTTGCCAACGCGAGGGAGGCATATAACTCATCAGCCCTACCACCCCTGGGAAGATTGGATCACAACCTAGTGCATCTCCGACCTGTGTACAAGCCACTCGTTCATAGAGAACCAGCTGTCAACTGCACAGTGAGGATATGGTCCGAGGAGAGTGATGAGGCTCTGAGGGATTGTTTTGACACAACCGCATGGGAAGTTCTGCAGGATTCTTATGGAGAAGATATAGAAGGACTCACACACTGCATAACGGACTACATTAATTTTTGTGTGGACAACACAGTACCCACAAAAGTGGTGAGGTACTTCTCCAACAACAAACCATGGATTAACTCTGATATAAAAACACTACTTAAGGAGAAAAAGATGGCATTCAGGACAAGAGATAAGGAGGGGTTGAGGGAAGTACAAAAGGAGCTGAGGCATCAAATCAGACAGGGAAAAGCCAGTTATAAGAAATAAATGGAAAAGCAAATGGAAAGAAAAGACATAAGGGGGGCCTGGGAGGGGCTTAAGTCAATTTCGGGTCATAAACAGTCTGTCTGCCAGATTGAGGCAGATGTTAATTGGCTTAATGAACTAAACCTATTCTTCAACAGATTTGATCACACACCAGCTCCTCCCACCCCAGCATGTCCTTCAGCTCCCCCCACCACAATGACTTCACCCCATGCGGCTACTTCCCAACAGACCAGTAAATCCAGAAATCTGTCTTTATCTGACCACAGTCTGACCTTCACACGGGCCCAGGTGAGGAAGGAGATGAAAAAGATCAAGGCGAGGAAAGCCGCAGGGCCAGATGACATCAGTGCAAGGCTAATTAAGACTTGTGAGGACCAGCTGTGTGGTATAATTACATATATGTATAATATGAGCCTGAGGCAGGAAATAGTCCCTGAAATATGGAAATCTTCTTGTGTGGTACCAGTTCCAAAGACACCTCACCCTATGGACCTCAATGACTACAGACCTGTAGCACTGACATCCCATCTGATGAAGATCTTAGAGAGATTGGTTCTCACACATCTCCGCCCTCTAGTGAGCCCCGCTATGGACCCTCTCCAGTTTGTTTATCGGCCGGGCATTGGGGTAGATGATGCCATCATCCACCTTCTGCACAGGGCTCTGTCTCACCTGGAGAAACCAGGGAGCACGGTGAGAATAATATTCTTTGATTTCTCCAGTGCTTTTAACACCATACAGCCCAGGTTACTGAGGGACAAGCTGGGCCTTGCTGGAGTGGACCACCACCTCTCCAACTGGATCCTAGACTACCTCACAAATCGACCTCAATACGTGAGAACCCAAGACTGTGTGTCAGGTACCGTGATCTGTAATACGGGGGCACCTCAGGGTACGGTTCTCGCCCCTTTCCTCTTCACACTGTATACTGCTGATTTTAGGTGCAACTCATCTAGCTGCTACCTACAGAAGTATTCTGACGACTCTGCAATAGTAGGCCTCATCACAGACGATGATGACAGGGAGTACAGAGAACTGAACCGGGATTTTGTGGACTGGTGCCACCGGAACCACCTATAGATTAACGCTGGGAAGACCAAGGTGATGGTGGTGGACTTCCGTAAAGGCAGATGCCCTCCTAAACCAGTGGATATCCTGGGGACGGGCATCGAGATTGTGAACACCTATAAGTACCTGGGTTTGCTCCTTAATAATAAGCTGGACTGGGCAGATCATATGGAGGCCCTGTACAGGAAGGGCCACAGCAGGCTCTACCTGCTTAGGAAGCTGAGAGCCTTTGGAATCCGGGGGGCACTTCTTAGGACTTTCTTCAACTCGGTAGTAGCATCAGCCATCTTCTTTGGAGTGGCCTGCTGGGGGAGCAGTATATCAATCAGGGACAGAAATAAACTTGACAAGCTGATTAGAAGGGCCAACTCTGTCCTGGGGAGCCCACTGGACCCAGTGCAGGTGGTGGGTGACAAAAGGATACTGTCCGTGGTGAGCTCCATGCCGAAGAAGAAGTCCCATCCCATGCATGAGACTGTGATCGCACTGGGCAGTATTGTCAGTGACCGACTGCTCCACCCTAAGTGTGAGAAGGAGCGCTATCGGAAGTCTTTCCTCCCCACCACGGTTAGGCTGTACAACCAACACCGACCTAAGCGGAGATCATTACACACAGAGAACGGAAATATCTTTCTGCCTGTTAAATCCCCTCCCATACTCTGCTACTTCCAATCTGTCTGTCTGCTATCAATGTAATGCCTCTTACCTTGGAACATTCCTGTACATGTTGTATTTGTATTTGTATTTGTATCTGCTTATCTTATCTTTGCTGCTGTAACACACTGAATTTCCCCATTGTGGGACTATTAAAGGACTATTATTATTATTATTATTATTATTATTATTATTATTATCTTGGCTGAGCAGTAGCTGCTGACTGTCCTCTCGTACCTCCTCCTCACTGTATAGTGGATCTGAACCCACAGCATAGTGTAGTTCTCTAGTTGAGGGAACAGAAAAGGACAGAGGCAGGTTGAGGACAGGTGAGGACACAGGGCCTGCTGCCGGGCAATGCCAACTAAGGGTTGTGTCTGACGAAACCACCGACTCTTGGCTGGGGGTGTCTGATGTGACTCGGGATGAAGTGGATGACCGAGTCAACCATTCTACAACCGTTGGGTTGCTGGTCAAGACACGACCGCTACTTGACACTGGGAGCTCAGGCCTCTGTAAGTGACCCCTTCTGCCACGCCCCCTTACTCTGCTGAGACCTATGCCTGCACCAGAAACATTTAGGCCTGTGGCCCTCCCCTGTGCATGACCTCTTGTTTCTCTGTCTGACTTACTGTTTGATGGAAAAACGTAATTGCAAAGGAAATAAATACAGGGCAAAAAGGTCTGTAATTTTCTACTTTGAAGAGAACGGCAAATATGCCCCTTATTTCTTTCCCCAGTGATGAACATCTATAAAAAAAAAAAGCTTGATAAAGACAGAGATTTGTGGCTAAGAATTATTGATTTTTGCCAATACTGTATTGAGAAATGGCCTGTAACTTAATAACGGGAACAAAATGGCGAATATGGTCCTTATGTGTTTCCACACTAATAAACACCTTTAAATAAGTGATAACCGCTAAGAATTATTGAATTATTTATTTTTGACAATACTGTATTGCTAAATGGCTAGCAACTTTATACTGGGAACAAAATGGAGAATATGGTCCTTATGGGTTTCCACACTAATAAACACCTTTAAATAAGTGATAACCACTAAGAATTATTGAATTATTATTGACAATACTGTATTGAAAAATGGCCAGCAACTTTATCCTGGGAACAAAATGGTGAATTTGGTCATCCTTATGGGTTTACACACTAATAAATACCTATAAATAAGTGTTAGGATAACAGCTAACTGCACAGATCGGTGGCAATTATTGAATTTTGCCACTACTGTATAGAGAAATGTCCTGTAATTTTATACTCTGAACAAAATGGCGAATATGCCCTTTATTTGTTTCCACACTAATAAACGCCTTGAAAAAGGCGTTAGAACAAATATCTGCAGATATTAGTGGATCAGAATTCAGTTTTCTTTGGCACAGTAGCGCCTGTAATGTTATGCTTTGGAAGAACAGTGAATAAGCCCCTTATAATAAACGCCTTGAAAAGGGCGTTTATTACAGATAAGTGCAGATATTTGTGGATGATAATTCACTGTTTTTGTGCTGTACTGCACTGCAAAAGCCTTGTTGTGTTCCACTTTGAAGACACAGGTATGAGTAATGAGCAGCAGTATAACGACAGTGAGTGCTGCAATGTGAATTAAAATTCTTGCTGTTAAGGACGCTGCAACCACCCCAAATTCTTCTTTCAATTCCTCCCTATCCTTTCCCTATAGTTCTAAGGCTCTTTCCTTGAACTTCTGTTTTCTAAGTCTTTCCCTAGCTCCTGCTGACGTCTGTGTCTACAGTAAGAGCAAAATGACTGTACCTAAAATGGTCGAGGGCTTTTATAGGGCTTTGACATCACAGGGCTGGCTGGCTGCTGATTAGCTGCACGCTTGGCATTGTGGGTGATTCCGCGTTTTCAGAGTCCCTTGCCCCTTGTCCTAACATGTGCAGCAGCCTTTTCATAAAAAAATGTGATTCGATGCATCGAAGCATGAAGAAATCTTGAAACGAGGCGAATCGAAGATTTCCTGAAATTCAGATCGAATTCCACTTCTGCAGCTTTGATTCGCTCATCTCTAGTTATAAGCTCTGAGTTGAGACAGTGTGGAGTCAGAATACAAATAACTGGAAAATGCATAGTGACATGCCTGAGACTGTACATAATGTAGTTAACATTGTGAAATGACTAAGACAAAACTGAGCCCACACTTCTAATACAGGGCATGATTCCTGGCTGCTTACTAGACGTGATCAAGGTGCTGTACTCATCTGATTGCCAGAGAAAGTAGAGGTAAGAAGCATCAGCTAAGGTAAAAGGGTATAGAGGATTATGTAGACCATGCCACCATTAGCAAGGATGCTACTGAATAGATAAGTGGTCGGGGTATAAATAGAGAGTGGGAGGAGTAACCAGTGACTTGGATAGGGAATGGTGTGACGCTTACGGGAAGCGCTGACGTCAGAATCACATGAATAGAATGAAGGGGTCTCATGATGTTGGTGTGGATGAAGGCTGGCATGAGAATGTCGTGCACTAGCGTGATGACATCAGTGATGACATGATTGGGCTAGGAGGACACATTGCTAAGAAACTATGGATGCTGATGATAGGATGTTAAGAAAAGCAGGGAGGGGGAAGGGAGGAAATGAAAGAGTAGAAAAAGAAAGGAGAAAAGGAAAAAGAAGAAGTAAGAAAGAGTGTGGGAAAAGGAAAGAAAAAGAAAAAAAAGAGGAAAAAAGGAGGAGAATGAGGGTGGAAACAGTCAATAGGGTTAAAAAAAGAAGGGGAATACTCTCGCTGGTATCTATAACTCCTGGGGAGACCCCATGAAACTCGTATTGAGATTGACCGTGTGCACCGTGCTCTTAGGCCTTGTAGCTCTGACCCCGAGAAACCCTGGGATGTCATTTGCAGGATCCATTTTCATGCCGTTAAAGAGGAGATTATGCTAAAAGAGAAATCTCAAGACTATTGACTTTGATGGCGTCCTGCTTTTCATCTTCCCGGACCTCTCCAGGCATACTCTGCGCCAACGGGCAGCGCTAAAACCTCTGCTTGCCCTCGTTCAGGAATGTGGGATTCCCAACCGCTGGGTGTGAAGACCCTCAGTTGTACATCTTTTTTAGAAATGTATTTTTACTTGCTCATATCAGTCCTTCCCCTACTTGCTGGAATGTTGTGCTTAAGTTGGGTTTACACTGATGGACAATACGCTTCAGTGGTTTTATGTGTTTATCATGGGAGATGGCTTGTTCTAGCCAGCCAGTTTTATTATCCCTGGACAGATGTCCATGGGGGAGAGAAGGCCAGTGACCTTAAGTTCACCCACAGACACACATCTCTCCCAGCACCTAGGAAGGTACCCATCTCTCCAAGGGCTCTGCAAAGGAGCGAGAAGGGGGGCTGCCTGGGGAAGAGGTGTGGGTGGGGCACTAGCCATATGCTGGGGGAGACCTGGATTCTTTGTCACTCAGCAAAGAAGCAGCGAGCAGCTCTGATCTGGGAGAAGATGAGAGAGCTTGTCCTACTGTGGAATGCAGCATGGGCCTAGCATTGAGGCCTGAAGCCTTTCCCTTTGTTCTGGACAGCATGTAGAAGACTTGTTTTCTGTAATTCACTTAAGGTAGTGCCCTAGGCCCAAGAACCTGCTGTGGCCTAGAGAAACGGACTACAAGCCTGTGCCGGTATTTTTTCTATTACTTCCCAGTTTATTTTCTGTACCGTAATTTTACCTTTATCTGTATCTTGCTTGGTAATTGATATATATTCCTGTATATGTTAATGCTTAGTACTGACCCACTTGGGTTAATAAATATATAAAATTTAAAAAGCTCATCTTTGTATTATCCTATCCGCCCGGAACACTCACTGGAGGTGGGTGTGAGGTAATTGAAGCGATCTCAGGTGTGCTGAACGCGGGTTCAGCAGGACAAGATCCTTCACACTAGGGTTTCCCATTTGCTTTTCAGGTCCGCATGAAAGACAGACTCTTCTCCTTCAACGCTCCAGATGGCTTCCCAGACTTTCTCCACTCTCTTGGTCTACCTTTAATAGACGGAGACTGGCTCCAGATCGAGATCTCCCAACTTGAAGTGTCCTCAGCCAGGTGATTCTCCCCTACTGGACTTTTGCTTGTTACTGTTATACCCAGGGGCGTAAATACCGGGGTAGCAGCAGAAGCAGCTGCCACAGGGCCCGGGACATTAGGGGGCTCGGCAGGCCACTGATGTTTTTTTTTTTTAATAGGCCATTACCTGCTGGTGTAACCCCAGCAGGTAACGGGCCCTATTTACTTACGGATCCCCACTCCTGCTCACGGCTGCCTGCGCTTCCCATTCTGTGGAAGCAGAGGTGGCTGTGAGCAGGAGCAGGGATCAGTAAGTAAGGCCGCGGGCCGGCGAACCCCACAAACACTGCTATCATTATACTTTGGGGTCATTTTAGACCCCAGAGAATAATGATCGGAGGCCCAGGGGAGGTGAGGGAACATTAAAAACACTGTTACTTACCTCTCCTGTACTCCAGCAGGCTTTGGGCCTCCTTGGTGACATCCAGGCCGACGTCATTATGCGTTGCGGCGCCGGCTATGACGTCTGGTCTAACATTGAAGACGCGTGGAGTCCGCCGGAGCCGGGATAGCTTTCTTCTTCTCTAACTAATTTTTCTTTTCTCCACCTAATTGCTTTACCCAATTACTGTATCCTGCCTTCCACCTTCCCACATAGTAAGGTTCCCGCTGTGCAGGATCACTTGGAGACATGTGCTCCATCCTGTAGACCCACTGAGGGCACTCTTTCCACCCTCTAACTGTTTTCCTTCTCTTCCCCCCTGTTGATTTTCTCTTTCCCTCCTCTTTATCTTTTTGGTGTCTCCTATATACCCTCCACTTATCTATCTTTTTTTTTTTTTTTGACTTATCCTCATCCTCTTTCCTTTCCCTCTTATGTACATGGCGGACATTACCATTTCATCCTTTTATGTTAAGGGATTAAACACACCCAAGAAGTGCTCCCAAATCCTGTATGATGCTCACAAGTGCAAGGTACAGATACTTTGCTTGCAAGAGACACACTTCCTTGCGGTACATATGCTTATGATCAAGAATCGTTATTTCCCCCTGTAGTCGCATAGCAGTAGCACCCAGGGAAAGACTACGGGGGAGGCTATATTTTTCCATAAAAATCTACCAGTCAAAATAATGGATTCCCAGGTAGACCAGGATGCCAGATTCTTATTCCTCATTTGCGAAATCTATACGGTAGCTAATATACAGTAGGTACGTAACGTATTCAGACCCCTTTAAATTTTTCACTCTTTGTGTCATTGCAGCCATTTGCTAAAAGCAAAAAAGTTCATTTTACTTCTCATTATTGTACACTCAGCACCCCATCTTGACAGAAAAAAAACTGAAATGTAGATAATTTTGCAAATTTATTAAAAAAGAAAAACTGAAATATCACATGGTGGGCCACTATAGGGTATAATACTGTGTGCAGGGGCCACTGTGGAGCATAATACCAGTGCAAGGGCCACTATGCAGAATAATACCGAGTGCAGGGACTACTATGGAGCATAATACCATGTGCAGAGGCCACTATGGAGCATAATACCATGTGCAGGGGCCGCTGTGGAGCATAATACCAGTGCAGGGGCCACTATGGATCATAATACCAAGTGCAGGGACCACTATAGAGCATAATACCGTGTGCAGGTGCCGCTATGGAGCATAATACCTTGTGCAGGGTCCACTATGGGGCATGATACCGTGTGCAGGGGCCAGTGTGGAGCATAATATCAGTGCAGGGGCCACTATGGAGCATAATACCGTGTGCAGGGACCACTATGGAGCATAATACCATGTGCAGAGGCCACTATGGAGCATAATACCGTGTGCAGGGGCCACTGTGGAGCATAATAACAGTGCAGGGGCCACTATGGAGCATAATACCGAGTGCAGGAGCCACTATAGAGCATAATACCGTGTGCAGGGGCCACTATGGAGCATAATACCGTGTGAAAGGGCCGCTACGAGGCATATAACAGTGTGCAGGGGCCGCTGCAGGCTGTAATACTATGTGCAGGGGCTGCTGTGGAACATTATAGTGTGTGTAAATGGGGCGCTATAAACAGGGGCTATGGCACCATAGGCATCATACGCTGACTGTTTATAGGACCGTGTGATGTAATTACAGTCTTGTCACATAGACATGTATAGGACAAGACTGTAGTTACATTACATGGCCGCTATGAGATGAATGACACTATGTAAACAGAGAAGCGGTCACGGTGCTTACACATGTACCACAGTTCATTCAAACAGATGATCAGTAGGGGTCCTGGGTTTTTGATCCCCACTGATTAGTTTATTAATGATCTGGAAAACCTTTTAATTAGTTAACACCTGGGGCATTATTAATAAGGGGCACTATTTATACAGGGTACACACAGACATTATTAATATAAAGATGCACTTTGGAGTATTATTCATTATGGGGGGTTATATCACATATTTTATAATTGGGGGTAGCAGCAGGATGGGTGTGCAGGTGAGAACATGGGTTGGATGCTTGGAAAATTGAGGAGCCAAAGATGTCTGTGTTGCAAACTTTACAGAGACAAGTCACAGCTGGAAGAAGTGGTCATGGCGGTCCAAAGGGAAGAGAAGGGAAATGTGAATAATTAGTCAGAGACGTCACCTGTAAGTCACAAAATGTCACTGCACTGTATTCACCTAAATGAGGATACATGAAAGAATGAATGGGGCCATGTATCGTGAGATTTTGAGTGCAAAGCTCCTTCCATCAGCAAGGGCATTGAAGACCAAACGTGGTTGGGTCTTTCAGCATGACAATGATCCCAAGCACACCGCCAGGGCAACGAAGGAGTGGCTTTGTAAGAAGCATTTCAAGGTCCTGGAGTGGCCTAGCCAGTCTCCAGATATCATCCCCATAGAAAACCTTTGGAAGTAGTTGAAAGTCCGTGTTGCCCAGCGACAGCCCCAAAACATCACTGCTCTAGAGGAGATCTGCATGGAGGAATGGGCCAACATACCAGCAACAGTGTATGGAAACCTTGTGAAGACTTACAGAAAACGTTTGACCTCTGTCATTGCCAACAAAGGATATATAACAAAGTATTGAGATGAACTTTTGTTATTGACCAAATACCTATTTTCCACCATAATTTGCAAATAAATTCTTTAAAAATCAGACAATGTGATTTTCTTCATTTCTTTTATCATTTTGTCTCTCATAGTTGAGGTCTACCTATGATGTCAATTACAGGCCTCTCTCATCTTTTTAAGTGGGAGAACTTGCACAATTGGTGGCTGACTAAATACTTTTTTTTCCCCACTGTATCTGCGGCGCTCTTATTATAGAGAATGGGGGCCATGTGGGCTCGTCCATCCACCAAGCAGAAGATGTATGAAGTTACTTTCATTGTTAATATCGTGTTGTTGATCTGATGCTGAAGTAATGCAGTAAGAAGAATTCTTAAAAACTGTTTTATAACTTTGTGTATTGTGTATATTGTGCGACGATAACAGCGTGTGAAGCTAGTAGCATGGAAACTCAATTTTTTTTTGGGGGGGGCGTCTTTCTATAGTCCGCCTCAGGAAGCAAAGAGGCTAGGTTCACCACTGCTTGTATTTGCAGTGTCCAATCTGCACACGCTTAATATCAGGGTACGAGTGAATAGCGACCGCCAGTGGCTCAAGGGCAATAAAGCGGGGGATAGAGGACAACCCTGTCAAGTACCGTGACAAATACTAATGGGCAGTGGGGAAGCCGTAGGGAGCGTCAGGTATGCGATAGGGTGACAATTGAGAGCACAGAGGTCTCTCTGAAAGTGAACAGTGATTCCCATAAATTTCAAAACATGGGCAAGGCAGGTCCAAGGCAAGCTATCGAAGGCCTTCTCAATGTCCAAGGCCAGCAATGAAATATGTTTGTGATGGCAGTTGGCCCAATGAACAATGTTAAAAAGTTCTCCAACATTATCGGAGGCCTGCCTGCCAGGAATGAATCCTGCTTGGTCGGAGTGTATGAGAGATGGTAAGAGGCTATTTAAATGAGTGGCCAGGATGGAGGAAAACAGTTTCGCATCTAGATTTAGAAGTGAGATTGGTTGGTAATTAGCAAGGTTGGTGGGGTCTTGTCCAACTTTGGAGATGACTGCAAAGGACACACTAAGCATGTCTTGGGGGAATTTCCACCCTGGAGGATGTGATTAAACATTAGAAGGAGGCATGGGGACAGATCTTATGAATTTTAAATACAAAGTCCCCATACTGTTTTTAGGACTGGGATGAGGGGTTATTCCCTGTATAGAAATCTGGAACGCATCTTCTGGATACATGTCTGACGAGTGGGACCTGTGGTGATCTTTATTACCCTATCAAATTGTGAAATGGGAAGTGATCTATTGGTAGAGGAGAGTTAACAGCTGGTGTAATGGAGTAATGTATTCTTCTTTGTAGGCTTGGTGAATAGATCACACCATAGGGATCCATCTGGATTTTTGATCACATTGGTATCAAGGAAGCTAACTGATTGTCTGTCATGTTGTATAGTGAATTGGAGTTCACTCCAAATCAAGTTGAGGTGAACGTGGAATGCCTCCAGGGTATCCAACTTGCCACCATAGATGCAAAAAATGTTGCTGATATACCTTTTCCATAATCTCAACCAGAGCCTATAGATGGCAAGATTCCTATCCGCATTGAAGAAGTGGATATAGAAATTACTATATCACCAGAGGCATCCTTCTCCAGTTCAGACAGTGAATGACATGGCCCCTCCCAGAGCTCTTTTTAGGCCAATATCAATGGTTCAATGGAAGAGGGTGACGAGGAGAGGGGGCAATGCAGGCGAACAAAGATCTACAGTGACAACATGTTCACAGATACGTCCCAAACCTTAGTAGATAACATTTCATCTAAAAACTTAGGCCCAGCACAACTTTCCCTTTTACAGAAGGGCCTTTCCTTCTGTCTCTAGCAAGTTTGAGAGTTTCAGACTTGAGATAGACTTACAGAGGATTTTATAGGAACTTAAGATTGAAAGCACATTTTGCTGAGCCCACCATTCCCGCTTCTCAATTCACTTTGAGACAAGATCCAGTCATTAATCTGGAAATTTGGGGCTACGATTTTAGAGTACCTTTATGTCATCAAAAGGTTTACATGCCCTTCAACTTTGTATCAACCTGATTGACAAAGACATTGCTAAAGTCATTTCAGAGGTCAACAGGAGCTCTCTACATTGTACCTCTAATTTATCCAATGTAGACCATCAAGCAGTTAAATCACTCATGAATAATAAAAATATAGTGATCAAACCAGCAGATAAGGGGGGGAAGTTTAGTGGTTTGAGACAAAAAGGATTAAATTAAAGAAATAAAATCTCAACTTGCCGATGGTACAGTATACAGGAGACTGAATGGCAACCTGACCACTGAAGTAGCATGTAAGATTAACAAATCTCCCAAGATGTTCTATAGTGGCTTCCTCTGAGTCAATCCTTTCTCCTTTATCCATCCTCTTGGAGAAAATTCTCCCCCCCCCCCAATTAAGACTACACCATTCTTTTTGCTGGACACAGGGACCGGTCTGACAACGATAAAAAGTGTAATTAATCCACATGCCCTGCTGGTCACTTTTGACCTGAATAGCCTTTATGCATCTATAACTCACCAGAAAGGCATGAAAGCAGTTGAAAAAACTACTACTGTCAACTGACAATTGAGTTATGAGATACAGTTTTGCATGTACCTCTTACAAATAATACTGACAGAGACTTTTTTATGCAGCCATGGGATCCAGTGTGCCCCCGCCCCCTTATGCCAATGCCTACATATCATCTTTTGAGGATGATTATATGTATACAGATCCATTGTACCAACAATATTTGTGATTAAGGAAAAGATACATCAACAACATTTTTGCATGTAGGGTGATCCCTTGGATACCCTGGAGGCCAAATTTACCTCAACTTGATTTGGAGTGATTTTCAGTTCACCATACACCATGACTCAGTTAGCTTCTTTGATACCAATGTGATCAAAAATCCAGACAGATACCTATAGACTGATCTATTCACCAAATCTACAGATAAGAATATGTGACTCCATTATACCAGCTGTTAACCCTCCTCTACCAAAAGATCACTTCCCATTTCACAATTTGATAGGGTAATAAAGATCACCACAGGTTCCACTTTTCAAACAGGTATCCAAAAGATGCGTTCCAGATCCTGGACAAGAGAACAACCCCCCATCCGTTAATAAATAACAGCATAGGTACAAGTCATAAAACAAAAAAGACAATAAGAATAGAATTCAACTGGCTTGCACGATTCACCCCTTTGCATCTAAATTCCACATGATTATCTGAAGACATTGTCCACTACTTAGAAAAGGATACATTAATGTTATTGAATTATCTAAACCTTTTCTCCCTTGTTTTCATCATATGGATAACCTAAGGGACAAATTGCTGAAAAAAGATGTGGGTTCTTCGTTAAAGATACCCCAACAACTTTTTCTTAAGATGTAAAAACAAGGCGATTTTCCATACCTACACTACCCGCAATGCAGCAAGGTGACACAGTACACCATACTCATACAGACACAACCTTCTCTTTCGACTCCCATCCCATTTTCACCCAGCAAATCACAGGATATCCCAACTAAAATTCCAAATATTGGAACACATTCCATTATCCTCAAGAGGAGGAGACCCCAATCAACATCTTAAATTAAGGGAAGCTTCCTGGATCCATGAACTCCAGACTCTAGAGCCAAAAGACCTAAATAGGAACTATGACAAAAAGACATAAAGACATAAAGAAATAAATGTTTAAATTTTAATATTAACATTGGGTAAAAGTTTTTCTTTGTCGATTCGTGAGATATCCCAAATATGGAGAGCTGATGTCTCAGCTCTGGATTGCCCCTTTTATGTTTCTCCTAGTTTCATTTTTACCCTTCTCCCCTCCCCTTTCTCCCTCCCTCCCCCCTTTTTCCCCCTTCTTTTTTTCCTGCCTCTTGATTGCTTCCACTCTTTCTTCCCTCTTTCATCCTCTTTTTGTTTTCCTTTTTCCACTCTTTCTTACTTCTTCTTTTCCTTTTTTTCTCCCCTCTTTATCTTCTCTTTCCTTTCCTCCCTTCCCATCCTTCTGCCTTACTGTTTTTATTAATATGCTATCACCAGCGCCCATAATTTCTCAGCAACTTAGCCTCCCGGCCCAGTCACGTGACCACTGATGTCACCATGCTAGTACACGGCATTATCATGCTGGCCTTCAGCCATGCCAAGATCTCTTGACCGCCTCATGCTATTCATGTGATTCTGATGTCAATACTTCCCAGAAGCGCCACATCAGATGCTATCTGAGACATTGGTTTCTCCTCCCACTTTCTATTTATACCCCGGCCACTTACCTACTCAGTAGTGTCCTTCCTAATAGCAGCATGGGCCACATAATTCTCCATACTCTTTTACTTTAGCTGGTGCTTCGTACCTCTACTTCCTCTGGCAATCTGGTGAGTACAGCACCTTGATCACTTCTAGTAAGCAGCCAAGAATTGTGTTCTGTGTTAGAAGTGTGGGCTGTTTTCTCTTAGTCATTTCACAATGTTAACATTATGTACAGTCTCAGGCTTTTCCCAGTTATTTGTATTCTGACTCCACACTGTCTCAACTCAGATCTTATAACTACAGTGCCACTACTCTGCAACAGGTGTACAGAAATATTCTAGACATGTGAGTGACCACAATCCCCTCTCTATTTATTTCTTTTATTTCCATTTTTGTTCAATTACATGCTCATTATTATATGCACGTACCTCATGACTCTCTCCTATTTGTTTATGAATTTACCGGTTGCCTGCTTATACTATATTCTTTATTACTATATATACCTTAAAGGAGTACATTGCCCCCAGGTGAGATCATGAATTTTTCTTATAATTTGCATAGACCATCCTTGGAACCTGGAACCAATCCCACTCTACAACACAGTGGTTTATCCTTTGAGAAGATGCTATCTAACCAACGTGCTCTCTACTCTTGTTACTGTATATTTACCATACGACTTAATTGTACTTTTGCATACATGAAAATTATTTTGTATATTTTGTATATTTTATATATTGTTCACTTACTATGGTGTTATTTTATTATATTTTTGTAGAGTGACGAAGGTCTAAGTTTTTGACTGAAACGTTACTGTACTACACTCTAAATATATATCTACTATTGGTGAATAAACCACGTTTGCATCACACCTTTCTGTTTGATACGAAGACCATTATTGGTGGAAGTTATGGGTTGGGACCTTACTTCGTAATTACTTCAGGAGTTCCTCCACACCTCTATGAATAACTACTACCCCCATGAAAAAGTAAAGCATGCTCTACTTTTTGATGTATTGGAAACACGGTTCTATTTTCACTGATCCCACTCTCCGATTGAAAATCAATGGATATGTGAAAGAAAATGATGTCACAATGGTGCTGACTTGAGAATCAGCAAGGTCATTTGAATACAGCCTAATAAAAAGGGATCAGTTTATATCCTAATAGTGATGTTCCCTTTATCTGACACAGAGCTCCAAATCTCCTGCATACGCATGGAAAACATAATACTCTGTCTGCTGACAGCTACCAATAGAGAGAGCTTAAGAGCTCCTGAAATTTTCCCTTAGTGCCCCCACAAAGTATAATGTCCCCACAGTTTGCCACTACACAGTTTACTACCTTCTTGTTTTTATTATACAGTATAATGCCCCCTTGTGCCCCATGCAGTATAATGCTTCCTTGTAGCTCCCATACTGAATAATGCTTTCATATGACCCACAAAAGCAAAGGCAAAAAGAAAGTAATACTCACCCGATCTGTTCCTCCCAGAGTTTAGTACGGGTCTACTCTGGGATCTGCTTGGCTTGGAACAGTAGGTGTGATGACACCATTAAGTCACACCTGCAGTGGCGTAACTAGGAATGGCTGGGCCCCAAGGCGAACATTTGACATGCCCCCCCCAAACTGTTGGCCCCAACCGCCCCCCCCCGAACCGCCCCCTCCAACCCCCCCCCCAAAAAAACATTCCTGCACACACTATTATGCGCCATAGTGGCCCATGCACACAGTATTATGCCCCATAGTGGACCCTGCACACAGTATTATGCCGCATAGTGGCCCCTGCACACAGTATTATGCCCCATAGTGGCCCCTGCACACAGAATTATGCTCCATAGTGGCCCCTTCACACAGTATTATGTCCCATTGTGGACCACCCATGAACAATTATTATACTCTGGAGTCTTTTCAGACCCCAGAGTATAATGATTGGAGACCAGGGGAGGATAGAAACATAAAAAAACAATGCTACTTACCTGTTCCTCTCTCCGGTCCACTCCCTGCTACTTCGGCCTTCTTCAATGTTGGACCAGGCCGGCGTCATGTGATGCGGTCCGGCGTCGCGACGCAAAATAACGTCGGCTGACGTCACCAAACAGGCCCGAAGCCTGGAGAAGCGTAGAAGAGGTAAGTACATTGTTTTGTGTGTTCCTTCACCTCCCCTGGGCCTCCGATTATTATACTCTGGGGTCTGAAAAGACCCCGAAGTATAATGATAGCGGTGATTGTGGGGTTCGGCCCGTGGCCTTACCTACCAATCCCCACAGCCGCCTCCGCAGAATCAGAAGCGCAGGTGGCCGTAAGCAGGACCCCGGGGAAAGGTAAATATATAGGGCCCGTTACCTGCTGGGGTTACTCCAGCAGGTAACAGCCTATTTAATAAAAAAAAAAAAGCATTGGGGGCTTGCGGGGCCCCGTAATGTCTCGGGTGCTGTGGCAGCCGCTACCGCTGCTACCCCGGTAGTTACGCCCCTGCACACCTGTCTGCATACAAGCCACTGGTAGCAGCAACACAGAATGAATAGAAGAACAGGGAAGCAACAGCTCCCACCATTACCATTGAATTCAACTCTATCTGCATCCTGGAGAAACAAATTGAGTTGAAGTCAGGACATGCTGCCCAGGATAAATGCCTGTTGAAACTAGGATGGTTGGGAAGTAAAGACTATCTATCTATCTATCTATCTATCTATCTATCTATCTATCTATCTATCTATCGGTTTAACATGTACACTTAACCCTTTCATGCCAATTTTTGGTTTTGAATTTCCATTTTTCCCTCTCCCCATCTCCCCATTCCAAGAGCCATATTTTTTCATTTTTTAGTTCACAGAGTCACATGATGGTTTATTGTTTGCAGGACAAATTGTACTTTGTAATGGCACCATTCAATATTCTGTGCAATGTACTGGGAAGCTGGAAAAAAATTCTGAATGAGGTGGAGTTGGAAAAAAAAATGCATTTGCGCCCCTTTCTTATGGGTTTAATTTTTACGGCATTCACTATGTGGTAAAAATGACATGGTACCTGTATTCTGCGGGTCAGAATGATCACAGCAATACCAAATTTGTATAGTATTTGTAATGTTTTGATACCTTTTTAAAAAATTTAAAGCTTTGCAAAATAGAAAAAAAAAAATTGTGTTGCCATGTTGTGACATCTGTAACTTTTTTATATTTATGTGTATGGAGCTAGGTAAGGCGTCTTTTTGTGGGACAAGATGACGTTTTTATTGATACCATTTTGGGGAAGTTCTGATGGTTTGATCACTTTTTATTTCATTTTTTATAGGAGACAAAGTGTTGAAAAAAATCGACATTTGGCCATTTTGATTTTTTTCCCTGCTACACCGTTCACCATATGGGATAAATATTTTTATATTTTACATTTTGGAGGGTAGAGACACTAAAATGTTTATGTTTATTATTGTTTTTTATTTTTATATGTGATCTAGGGAAAGGGGAGGTGATTTGAACTTTTATATTTTTTGTGTTTTTTTTTTTATACTTTTAAAAACTTTATTTTTTATTTTATTTTTATTTTCAGACCCCGACCCCTTAGGGACCTTGAACCCTAGGGGGTCTGATCGCTCATACTATTCACTGCAATACTAATATATTGCAGTGAATAGTAAAGTCCATCCACTTGTATTATACGTTGCCTATTCAAGCCTGGGAGCCTTGAATAGGCTCCTGGCTGTCATGGCAACCGATCGCCCATAGCGCCCATGGCGGCTGCGCACTTTAAATGCCGCGGTCGCGTTTGACCGTGGCATCTAAAGTGTTAACAGCTGGTGCTGGCTGTATTATACACCTGGAATCCGCCGTGTATGGAGAGAGTTCAGCTCCTGAGCACTCTCCATATAATCCTTCCCGCATAATCACGTAAATTAATGTGATTATGCGCGAAAGGGTTAATTCAAACAAAAGGTGATTTTCTAACAAAACATTCCTCTTATTGGGAAGACAATTAGCACAATTTTTCACTGTCAGCCATTTCTTAATACTAGGACTGTGGAAAATAAGCATTTTGAGTTTAAAAACGTACTACTGAAGAAAAATGGGACTGTCCTGGGAGAACTGGGATACATGTGAGCCCTAATAGTGTTTCTATATTACTCCAGAATATTCAGTGTTTCAAAACAAAGAGTATCTTTCAGACTAAATTCTATTAGAGAAGGAAAAATGGCACTAAGGAAAACATTTTCTTCCTGTATCTTGTAGTTCCAAAGTCTCTATTCAATTGACAAATTTCATTTGGAGCAGCTGCAAACTGAAAATTGAGTAGTATATCAGGAACCATATTCATTTGACACATCGCTCTGAATTTACAAGAGCTAAAATATATAAATAATTTTTAAACACATGAATTGCTGTTACAAGTGTACAAATTCGCTCAGATTTTTGTTTACGTTCGAAATGCAAGAGATGTATTCCAATGCTTTGGCTGGTGGGAAGCGCAGTAACTAGATATATATCTACATAAATGGCCGAGGCTTTCACAAGTGTCTTTAATAACTACACTCTGCTATGCAGTATAAAATGTAAATGAAAAATGTGTTTATCTTTACTTAGATGAACCAAATCATTTATTAGGTTTTCACCAAGGTCTAATTGCATTTACTTAGATAAGCCTACTTAATACAAACACAGTTTCTTCAAAATCATGTAAATTTTCTTATGTGGAGAAAATCCATGTCTACAAACTTTATGTCTACATTCTGAAGCTCAAAGTCACTTCAGCAAACTCATTATATTATAAATTACTACATATCTGGAGTTTCTTAGAAATGCAGATTTCTAAGATGAATCAGTGGTCTTGTGGTCAGTAGAGCTGTTTGAGAACAATTTAGTTGGCCTCCCCCACAGCCTGAGGTGACTACAAACAGGTAGTTTGTAGAAATGGTCAAAACGTTTCGTCACAAACCAGGTTTGACCTGAATATTCTAAATTGTTTGGAGCTGTTTCATCTTGGATGAACAAAAATGGCTGCCACCACATGTTGAGCAGGAAATACAGAAGGGACCCGTGTGTATAAGTCACAGTGTGATGTTCTAGCATCAGCTGACAGCCTCTTAGCCAATAGACACTGGAAGGTGGATACGTTACAGTGCTGATGTCATATACACTAAATAAGGTGCTGTAAGCTGGAACACAAGTCATTACAATAATGATGGCAAAAGTGTAGGGTCTGTGTCGGATAACACTTCATCATACAGAGGAACCAGGTGTGTTCTGCACTCCAGACTAGTGTGTGAAAATAGAGTCCCAGACCGTATTCAGGATATAAAGAGGATTTCCACTACAAAATGCTTATTGTGTTATTTATTTTCAATATACTTTACAGTGCAGACCAAAAGTTTGGACACACCTTCTCATTCCAAGAGTTTTCTGTATTTTCATGACTATAAAAATTGTAGATTCACACTGAAGGCATCAAAACTATGAATTAACACATGTGGAATTATATACTTAACAAAAAAGTGTGAAACAACTGAAAATATGTCTTATATTCTAGGTTCTTCAAAGTAGCCACCTTTTGCTTTGATTACTGCTTTGCACACTCTTGGCATTCTCTTGATGAGCTTCAAGAGGTAGTCAACTGAAATGGTTTTCACTTCACAGGTGTGCCCTGTCAGGTTTAATAAGTGGGATTTCTTGCCTTATAAATGGGGTTGGGACCATTAATTGTGTTGTTCAGAAGTCAGGTGGATACACAGCTGATAGTCCTACTGAATGGAGTGTTAGAATTTGTATTATGGCAAGAAAAAAGCAGCTAAGTAAAGAAAAACGAGTGGCCATTATTACTTTAAGAAATGAAGGTCAGTCAGTCTGAAAAATTGGGAAAACTTTGAAAGTGTCCCCAAGTGCAGTGGCCAAAACCATCAAGCGCTACAAAGAAACTGGCTCACATGAGGACCGCCCCAGGAACGGAAGACCAAGAGTCACCTCTGCTGCAGAGGATAAGTTCATCCGAGTCACCAGCCTCAGAAATCGCAGGTTAACAGCAGCTCAGATTAGAGACCAGGTCAATGCCACACAGAGTTCTAGCAGCAGACACATCTCTACAACAACTGTTAAGAGGAGACTGTGTGCAGCAGGCCTTCATGGTAAAATAGCTGCTAGGAAACCACTACTAAGGACAGGCAACAAGCACAAGAGACTTGTTTGGGCTAAAGAACACAAGGAATGGACATTAGACCTGTGGAAATCTGTGCTTTGGTCTGATGAGTCCAAATTTGAGATCTTTGGTTCCAACCACCGTGTCTTTGTGCGACGCAAAAAAGGTGAACGAATGGACTCTACATGCCTGGTTCCCACCGTGAAGCATGGAGGAGGAGGTTTGATGGTGTGGGGGTGCTTTGCTGGTGACACTGTTGGGGATTTATTCAAAATTGAAGGAATACTGAACCAGCATGGTTACCACAGCATCTTGCAGCGGCATGTTATTCCATCCGGTTTGCGTTTAGTTGGACCATCATTTATTTTTCAACAAGACAATGACCCCAAACACACCTCCAGATGGTGTAAGGGCTATTTGACCAAGAAGGAGAGTGATGGGGTGCTATGCCAGATGACCTGGCCTCCACAGTCACCAGACCTGAACCCAATCGAGATGGTTTGGGGTGAGCTGGACCGCAGAGTGAAGGCAAAAGGGTCAACAAGTGCTAAGCATCTCTGGGAACTTATTCAAGACTGTTGGAAGACCAATTCAGGTGACTACCTCTTGAAGCTCATCAAGAGAATGCCAAGAGTGTGCAAAGCAGTAATCAAAGCAAAAGGTGGCTACTTTGAAGAACCTAGATATAAGACATATTTTCAGTTGTTTCACACTTTTTTGTTACGTATATAATTCCACATGTGTTAATTCATAGTTTTGATGCCTTCAGTGTGAAGCTACAATTTTTATAGTCATGAAAATACTGAAAACTCTTGGAATGAGAAGGTGTGTCCAAACTTTTGGTCTGTACTTTACGTGGTACAGTAATCAGTACATAACATTTCGGCCAATGTCCTGGACTTCCTCAGACTCTACAAAATATAGTGTACAATTAGTGAATAATAAATATGATAATATAATATACGGTACATACACTTGTGTGATACAGATTTTCATGATAACATATATACATATATACATAATTCAACTGGTACATGGTGTAGTTCACAATAATGCACCAAAGTCACTTCAGACAAAGACGTCATACAGTCAGGTAAATGGTAGCCAAAAGGCCAATGAAACTATCCAAGAGAAATGGCATTATTACCTAAAGAATAGGTCATATATTCAAGCTTAATCATTGACTACTGTGCAGTCATTATAATGATGAAACCAATATCCTCCAAAAGATCCATGGACTGTATGGTAATATCTGCAATGGATAAAATGTAAGGAAAGGGGTATAGTTAACACATAAGCATTATGGTAGTATTGCTGCAGGAATGCAAAGTACCAAAGGCTATAGATAAAATTGAAAAAATAGAAAAATAGTTGAGACAGACTTAATGTACATATCCCAGTGTCTGTTAGTTTCTCCTAATGGGTTCATATGATGTATGGCATTCTGTGGGATCTCAGGAGCTGCAATGATCCATATGTTAGTAATTACACCCAAAAACGGAAATAATTAAGGAAATAATCCCATTAGGCTACCTTTTATCTGGTTGGTTTGGTGCTCTTTATAACGTTGGTGGCATGGTGAAAATCAGTGCTAGCATACTAGATGCAAGCGCCATGTTTAAACATGGCGGGCGTGACGCCCATCCCTACTATCCAAAGCATGTGCAGTACCTTAGACCTGCCTGGATTGTGGACACTAAATCTCCCATGTATCATCCTGAATATAACCCCTGAACAACATCTCTATAATATCCTGTATTCTATGCCTTATTTTCCATTACCTGTGACTCTCTGTACTGCACTTGGCGCTGTTGTTCAGTATGCATTATAGTCCAACAGCTGAGTTGCCATTATGCCCTAACATAATCACGCTCCCACTTCACATATTACAGTCTGGGTACAATTATTGTAAGCAGCAGCCTTGGAGCATAACATACCTCACCCCTGAGCCATCCAATCCCATTCATTCCTTTAGAGATTAGCGCCACTGCTAGCTACATATGTTGTTAGCAACAGCCTTACAGCAAAATCACACACCCCCTTCCCCTTCTTGTTCAGCCTAACCAGGGCCGGTTTTAGACAAAGGGGGGGCCCTGGGCAAAATTAAAAGCGGGGCCCCAAATGCTGATATGCAAACAACACCATCGTCTTGCAGAGGCAACCCCTATAATAAGCCTCCTTTCTCCCAACAAAAAAGTAATAACAAGCCCCATTTTACCACACACAATTCAAATGAGCACCTTTGTACCACCTAATAGATATTTGCACACAGTCATCAGTTATTATAGCGCCGTCTTATAAATAATAGTCCCTGCTTATAAATAATATTACACCTTTATCAGTAATAGCTCCCTTATAAATGATAAATAGTGCCCTGTATCAGTAATATTTCCCCTTATCAGTAACAGTCACCCCGTAAAAATAATACTGCTCCCTTATTAATAATAGCCCTCTCATAAATAATAGTTACCCTTATAAATAACAGTCCCCATTAACACTAATAGCCCCCTTTATAAATAAGCCCACTTAACATTTATACCCCCCTTATAAACAGTTCCCCTCTTATAACTAATAGCTCCCCCTTATAATGGATGCCTTATATATACAGTGCCTTGCGAAAGTATTCGGCCCCCTTGAACTTTTCAACCTTTTGCCACATTTCAAGCTTCAAACATAAGGATATAACATTTTAATTTTTTGGTGAAGAATCAACAAGTGGGACACAATTGTGAAGTGGAACAAAATTTATTGGTTATTTTAAACTTTTGTAAAAAATAAAAAACTGAAAAGTGGGGCGTGCAATATTATCCGGCCCCTTTACTTTCAGTGCAGCAAACTCACTCCAGAAGTTCAGTGAGAATCTCTGAATGATCCAATGTTGTCCTAAATGACTGATGATGATAAATATAATCCACCTGTGTGTAATCAAGTCTCCGTATAAATGCACCTGCTCTGTGATAGTCTCAGGGTTCTGTTTAAAGCGCAGAGAGCATCATGAAGACCAAGGAACACACCAATGCAGGTCCGTGATACTGTTGTGGAGAAGTTTAAATCCGGATTTGGATACAAAAAGATTTCCCAAACTTTAAACATCCCAAGGAGCACTGTGCAAGCGATCATATTGAAATGGAAGGAGTATTAGACCACTGCAAATCTACCAAGACCCGGCCGTCCCTCTAAACTTTCATCTCAAACAAGGAGAAGACTGATCAGAGATGCAGCCAAGAGGCCCATGATCACTCTGGATGAACTGCAGAGATCTACAGCTGAGGTGGGAGAGTCTGTCTATAGGACAACAATCAGTCGTACACTGCACAAATCTGGCCTTTATGGAAGAGTGGCAAGAAGAAAGCCATTTCTCAAAGATATCCATAAAAAGTCTCATTTAAAGTTTGCCACAAGCCACCTGGGAGACACACCAAACATGTGGAAGAAGGTGCTCTGGTCAGATGAAACCAAAATCAAACTTTTTGGCCACAATGCAAAACGATATGTTTGGCGTAAAAGCAACACAGCTCATCACCCTGAACACACTATCCCCACTATCAAACATGGTGGTGGCAGCATCATGGTTTGGGCCTGCTTTTCTTCAGCAGGGACAGGGAAGATGGTTAAAATTGATGGGAAGATGGATGGAGCCAAATACAGGACCATTCTGGAAGAAAACCTGTTGGAGTCTGCAAAAGACCTGAGACTGGGACGGAGATTTATCTTCCAACAAGACAATGATCCCAAATATAAAGCAAAATCTACAATGGAATGGTTCACAAATAAACGTATCCAGGTGTTAGAATGGCCAAGTCAAAGTCCAGACCTGAATCCAATCGAGAATCTGTGGAAAGAGCTGAAAACTGCTGTTCACAAACACTCTCCATCCAACCTCACTGAGCTCGAGCTGTTTTCTAAGGAAGTATGGGCAAGAATTTCAGTCTCTCGATGTGCAAAACTGATAGAGACATACCCCAAACGACTTGCAGCTGTAATTGCAGCAAAAGGTGGCGCTACAAAGTTTTAACTTAAGGGGGCCGAATAATTTGGCACGCCCCACTTTTCAGTTTTTTATTTTTTACAAAAGTTTAAAATATCCAATAAATTTTATTCCACTTCACGATTGTGTCCCACTTGTTGTTGATTCTTCACCAAAAAATAAAAATTTTATATCCTTATGTTTGAAGCCTGAAATGTGGCAAAAGGTTGAAAAGTTCAAGGGGGCCGAATACTTTCGCAAGGCACTGTAATAGTTCCCCCCTTATAAATAATAGCCCGTCTTATAAATAATAGTTCCCCCTTATAATAGCCCCCTCATAGTTAAGTTTCCCAATTATATATAGTAACCCACCCTTATATATAATAGTTCTCCGTTATACAGTGTCGGACTGAAGGGCCTTAGGCCCACCAGAGGAACTTGTTCTGGGGCCCCACCCAACAGCTTTCTGCTAATAGCCTACACCACGGCTCCTTCACTGAAGTCTTACATACTGTATGTGCTGACTATCTGGCGTTACTGAGTATGTTCCCAGTATAGTCAGCCCCTATAGTATTGTGCAGGCCCCAATAGCTCTATGGCCAGTTCATGCACAGTACTGTATGAGGAATGACATTGCCATGAAGCACTACACGTATGTGCAAGATTATAGTGAGGGAGCTGTGTTGCAGACATAGCACACAGGGCTGCCAGCAGGAATTTTGAGCTCCCCCCCCCCAGTATAATGCTCCACATGGTATATAATGCTCCACAGTGGACCCAGACAGTACAATATGCTCCCCAGCAGCCCCCACAATATAATATGCTCCATACAGTATAATATGCATCCCACAGTGCCCCCTCAGTATAATTCTCCATATTGGCCTAACACAGTATAACATGCTCCACAATGGCCTCCACACAGTATAATATACTGCCCAGAGGGGTTCCCCCAGTATAATGTTCCAAAGTGGTCCCCCACAGTCCCCCCTAGTATAATGCTCTACAATGGCCCCACAGAGTATAATAAGCTCCCGAGAAGCCCCACACAATATAATAAACTCCACAGTGGCCCCACACAGTATAACAGGCTCCCCACACTGCCCCTTCCCCCCAGTATAAAGCTCCACAGTGGCCCATAGTATAACATGCTCTCAAGAGGGCCCCTGCTAGTATAATGCTCCACAGTGCCGCCCAGTATTTTGCTCCACAGTGACCCCACGCAATATATTATGCTCCTCAGTGTCCCCCCAGTATAATGCTCCACAGTAGGCCCCACACAGTATAATATACTCCCCAGAGGGCCCCCTAGTATAATGCACCTTAGTTCTCCCCCAAATAATGCCCCACAGTGGCGCCATGCAATACAATATGCTCTGCAGATGGCCCCCAGAGAAAAATGCTCCACAGAATGGCCTCCATACAGTATAATATACTGCCCAGAGAGGTTCCCCAGTATATTGCTCCACAGTTGCCCAAAACAGTATAATATGCTCTCCAGAGGGGGCCCCCAGTATAATACTCCAAAGTGTCCCCAGAGAATATAACATGCTCTCCAGAGGCCCCCCCCACATTATAATGCTCCACAGTGGCCCCACACAGTATAATCTGCTATCCAGAGGGGCCCCCCAGTATAATGCTCTACAATGGCCCCACACAGTATAATATGCTTTCCAGTGGGTCCCCTCCCCAGTATAATGCTCCACAGGGGCCCCACACAGTATAACATGATATCCAGAGGGCCCCCTCCCCAGTATAATGCTCCACAGGGGCCCCACACAGTATAATATGCTATCCAGAGGGGGCCCCCAGTATAAAGCTCCACAGTAGACCTACACAATATAATATGCTATCCAGAGGGATCCCCCCCCCCAGTATAATGCTCCACAGTGGCCCTACAGACTCCCTTAGTGCTAGTATTATATTATCATATTATATTCTCTTCAGACCCCAGAGTATAATAATCGAAGGACCGGGGGGAGGTAAGGGAAAATAACAAACAGTTATACTCACCTTGCCTTACCTCTCCTGGGCCACCTCGCGCTGCTCCGCTATCCCCACCGGCGCCGGCTTCCTTTTCTCTGCAGCTGACATCACCGCTGAAGCCTGTGATTGGGCCTCAGCGGTTACGTGAGGCACGCTCCAAGAGCCTGGCCTCAGCAGTGATGTCCAGAACGCCAGAAGATGACGTCGGACGCAAGGACAGGTGAGCAAAAATGTTTGTTATTTTTACTCACCTCGGAAAGGGGCCCTGCGGCACATGAGACTGGGTCCCTTTCTGTTATCGATATGGCCGATAACAGAATCGCCCAGTTTGCCCCCTCCTCTAACGCCGGCCCTGAACCTAACCTATCATATTCCCATAGAGAATAACGTCACCGCCATGTTGCGGTCAGGTGCTTCAGCAGTTAGCTCTGCCCCCTCTCATATCATGGTCAATACATACAGCCACCGGCAATGCCATTACCATGCCATAACCCCGCCCCAACCCGACACTCCCATGGAAACGAACATCACCATTAGTGAGCAGTCACATGACCTGGCAGGTCTAAGGTACAGCACATGCTACGGATAGTAGGGACGGGTGGTGACATCATGCCTGCCCTGTTTAAAGATGGCTCCTGCATCTAGTATGCTAGCACTGATTTTCACCATGCCACCAATGTTATAAACAGCACCAAACCAACCAGATAATAGGTAGGCTAATGGGATTATTTCCTTCATAAGGAAATAAGGGCCTCGTTTTGGGGTGTATTTACCAACATATGGATCATTGCAGCTCCTGAGATCCCACAGAATGCCATACATCATATGAACTCATTAGAGAAACTAACAGACACTGGGGTATGTACACTAAGTCTGTCTCAACTATTTTTCTATTTTATCTATAGCCTTTGGTACTTTGCATTCCTGCAGCAATACTACCATAATGCTTATGTGTTACCTATACCCCTTTCCTTACATTCTACCCATTGCAGATATTACCATACAGTCCATGGATCTTTTGAAGGATATTGGTTTCATCATTATAATGACTGTACAGTAGTTGATGATTAAGCTTGAATATATGACCTATTCTTTAGGTAATAATGCCATTTCTCTTGGATTGTTTCCTTGGCCTTTTGGCTACCATTTACCTGACTGTATGACGTCTTTGTCTGAAGGGACTTTGGTGCATTATTGTGAACTACACCATGTACCAGTTGAATTATATATATATGTATATTTGTTATCATGAAAATCTGTATCACACAAGTGTATGTATCGTATATTATATTATCATATTTATTATTCACTAATTGTACACTATATTTTGTAGAGTCTGAGGAAGGCCAGGACATTGGCCGAAATGTTATGTACTGATAATTCTACTGTACCACATATATTGAAAATAAATAACACAATAAGCATTTTGGAGTGGAAATCCTTTTTATATACTTCATCATACAGAGGACTCAGTTCTGAAAGTTTTTATTTAGCTTACTTGTATAGCACCATCATATTACACAGCGCTTTACAGACATTGTCAGTCACTGTCCCTTATAAGGCTCACAACCTACATTCCCTATCAGTATGTCTTTGGAGTGTGGGAGGAAATCCATGCAAAGATGGGAGACCATACAAACTCCTTGCAGATGTTGTCCTTAGCAGGATTCAAACCCAGGACTCCAGCTCTGCAAGGTTGCATTGCTAATCACTAAGCCACTGTGCTGCCCGATGTTTACACTACAAATTGCAAGCAATAGTTAGGAATAGGAGAAATTAGTCAGATTTAAGTAATTACAGGTAGATTAGTGATAGACATCAAACATAGGATTGAGGGAGCATGTCTCTAATGCTGTATACAAAGTGTTTAACCCCGTCACACATTCTCACATACATGTACGTGAGAGAATGTGGGTAGTTACAGCATCCCCACGTGCATGTATGTGACGGTGATCGAGCGGGCTTAGAAGCAGAGCCCGTGCGATCATTGTGGGAGCCCAGCTGTATCTGACAGCCAGGCTCCCGCTGCAACAGTGGGGACAGTGATAACACCGATCCCCACTATTTAACCCTTATGAAGCCATGGTCAATAGCGACCGCGGCATCTTAAGTGTTTGTTAGTGACACTGAATGACTCGTGCGACATCAGGAGCGGGTGTTAGCTGTAACTGACAACTAACACCCTGCTCCTTAACGACCGATCAGAGCTGTGCTCCGATCGGCGGTTTTAGCCCCTTGGATGCCGCGGTCAAACATGACCGCGGCATCCAAAGTGTTCTGCCATGACAGATGTCCCCCTCAGCACCCACCATGGCGAGATCGGGGGGGTGCCCATATGTAACTTCTGCAGCCTGTATTATACTGTATGGCAGCATAGGCTGACTTCCTCTATAGACTGCAATACATGTGTTTTGCAGTCTACAGTACTAAACCAGCGATCAGTGTATCGCTGGTTCAGGTCTCCTAGTGGGATTTTTCGCCATCTCACCTTAAAAAAAGCTATAAAAGTGATCAAAAAGTCATATGTACCCCAAAACAGTACCAATAAAAAGCACAGATTGTTCCTCAAAAAATAAGCCCTGAAACAACTCTGTCAACCGAAAAAAAAAAATTGCTACACATCTCAGGAGATGGCGATGCAAGAATAATTGATTTCTTTTCCCAAATGGGATTTGTTCTGCAAAACTAGTAACGCATAAAAAAAACAATATGTGTATTGGTACTTTGGGGGCTCTGCAAATGCGACATGGCACCTGAAATCTAATGCAGCAAAATCTGCCCTCCAAAAGCCAAATAGTGCTCTTTCCATTCCGAGTCCCTCCATGTACCCATACAGCAGTTTACAACCACATATGGGGTATTTCCGTGTTCAGGAGCAATTGTTTAACAAACTGTGGGGTGCTTTTTCTCTTTTAACCCCTTGTGAAAATGAAAATGTGGGGAAAAAGTGACATTTTAGTAATTTTTTTATTTACACATCCCAATGTTAATAAAATCTGTGAAAAGGCTGTTGGGTCAAAATGTTCACTACACCCCTTGATAAATTCTGAGAGGGGTGTAGTTTCCAAAATGGGTCACTTTTAGGGGGTTTCCATTGTTTTGGTACTCTAGGGGCTCTTCAAATGAGACATGGCACCTGAAAACTATTCCAGCAAAATCTGATTTTCAAACGTCCAGTGTCGCTCCTTCCCTTCTGTGCGCTGCCGTGTGCCCAAACATCAGTTTACACCCAGATGTGGGGTATTTCTGTGTTTGGGAGAAATTTCTGTGTTTTAATCCCCGTTAAATGCTGAAAGGGTTAACAAACTGTCAAAATTCTGTTTTGCATTATTTGAGGGGTGCAGTTTTGAAAATTGGGTGATTCGTGGGGGTTTCTAATATATAGGCCTTTATAACCCCCTTCAGAACTGAAGTGGTCCCTAAAAAAATTAGTTTGGGAAATTTTCTTGTAAATTTTTTATTTCGCTGTTACACTTGTAAGCCTTCTAACATCCAAAATAAATTAAAGGACAATTAAAAGATGATGCCAATATAAAGCAGAGATATGGTAGATAATATTTATTAATGTATTTGGGTGGTATGACTGTTTGAAAAGCAGAGCATTTCACATTTTGAAAATTGCGATTTTTTTTCCAAATTTCCTATTTTTTTAATCAATAAATACAAAAATATTGATCAATGTTTACCACTAACATGAAGTACAATGTCTCACAAAAAAACAATCCCAAAATCACTTGTGTAAGTTACAGCGTCTTAAGGATATTGCCATATAAAGTGACATATGTCAGTTTTGAAAAAAGAGGCCTGGTCCTTAGCGCACTTTTGGGCTCAGTCCTGAAGGGGTTAAACATACTTTTTATCGACAGTCAGTCCTGCAGATCCTGCTAGTAAAAAAAAATTTTGTTAAGAGTTTTTTTTGGGCAAAAGTTTAAATTTTTTTCATTAAATACATACAAATTGCTGTTCTGAAAAAACAATATCTGTAATTTAACTTTTTTTTTGTTGTTATTGTTCAAAAATGTAAAGTCTCCCAGCCTGGGCTAACCTGAAATAAAAATTGTTATTTAATGTTTTTTTTTTTTTTTCCGCTCTGCTTACTAATAAACAGTGTGACGGAGTGTTATTTAAGGTTTTCTTTTTCTTAGCCAATAAACAATGTGATGCAGCCTGCTAATCTGAAAAAATCAATTTGTTAAGGGATTTTGTTGGTTACCCAATATACATACATGCTTCAATTTTAATGGCAAAAAAAATATAAGCTGACTGATGCAGTTCTAGTCTAATAATACTCATTGACCAGGTGACTCTTTTAGTGCTTTTAGTACTTTACTATTTTTCTTGAAATAGTTTTGTGTAAAAAAAAATAAAATAAAATAAAATGCACACAGTGTCAGAATTGTTGCCAATTATGATTGACTAGTGTGCAGTAAATTGACTAGAAAAAAACAGGACAAGGGACAGGAAAAAGGAGGGGGAGGAGGCAGAGGCGTAGCTAGCGGGGGGGGCAGAGGGGGCGGCTGCCCCGGGCCCACTGAATTTTTGGGGGCCCACCCCCGGGGCCGCCATTAATACAGCCTTTATTTCTAACTAGATCGGTGTCTGCAGACACCGATCTAGTTATAATGCTTCCTGATGCTTAACTGTCTTGTAAACCGCAAGCCAATACAGGCCTGCGGTTTACAAGACGCCGAGACCACAGACCGATGTCTGCTTCTCAGCACGGGCGGCGCGATGACGTCATAACAACGCGCCGCCCGCGCTCAGACACAGACGTCCTGTGCGTGGACAGGGAGGAAGCGGCGGCGGCTCCATTCATCATCATCGCAGGTGAGTATGACTTTTTTTTGTGGGTATATTAATAGTATAAGGGGTGGTTAGGAGGGGGAAATATAAATATAAAGGGAGGATTCATTAGGGGGCATTATGACGATGGGGGTGGGGTCCTTTATATAAGGGTTATTGGGGGATCCTTTATATAAGGGTTATTAGGAGGTATTATTAATACAAGGGGGAGGTTATTTATATAAGGAGCCATTAGGGGGCATCATTTATATAAGGGGTCATTATGAACATAAGGGGGTGGTCATTAATATAAGGGGTCATTAGAGGTGCAGTATTTATGTCAGGGGGAATCAGGGGCATAATATGAGGGAGCAATTAATTTAATGAAAGTGGCACTTGGGCTTTATTAAGACTAAGGCCCCACGTAGTGGGCTGCAGGAAAAACCATGGCAGTAACATTGTGGTTTTTCCCGCAGCGCTTTTCACAGAAGGTCTGCAGAGGTTTCCTCTGTGGACTTTCTGTTTTCAATACACCTATATGGAAACCGCCAGTGTTTCCATAGGTATAAATGACATGCTGCAATTTCCAAAACCGCAACGGTTTTGGAAATCGCAGTGCGTCTGCTGCACATATTTTTCCGTAATGTGTGGATGGGATTTGCTAGAATGCCACGGTTTTTTTCTGTGGGTTTTCACCACATGGGGCCCCATCCCATCCCCACTTTGCAGTAAAATATGCGCAGCGAAAACGCTGTGATTTCCAAAACACGTTTACCTATGGAAACACCGGCGGTTTCCCTATAGATATAATTGAAGCAGAAAGTAAACCTCTGTGAACTTTCTGTGCAAAGTGCTGCAGGAAAATCCGAGATGCGTCGCCGCCGTGGTTTTTCCCACAGCTGTTTTTTGCTGCGGGATGCTACATGGGGCCTTGGCCTTAAGGAGTTTTCCAGCTCATTTTTATTGATTATCTATCCTCAGAATAAAACATCAATAAGAGATAAGTGATTCTCCACTGACCAGCTGTATGAAGGGGCTATGGTGCCTGTTTATATCACACGCTGTCTGTTTATAGTGACCGTGTGATGTCATTCCATCCTTGTCACATAGACGTGGATAGGACGAGGCTGTAGTTACATTACATGGCCGCTATGAGATGAATGACACTATGTAAACAGAGAAAGGGTCATGGCGCTTACACAGGTACCACAGTTCATTCAAACAGCTGATCCTGGGGGTCCCGGGAATTGGAACCCCAATAATTTTTTTTCCCTTGTTTTTTTTTCCCTTTTCAATTGGGAAATACCTGGGACATTATTAATAAGGGACACTATTTAAAGGGGGTGCACAGGGAAGTTATTAACTTAAAGATGCACTTAGGGGTATTATTCATTATGGGGGGTTATATTATATATTTTATAATTGGGGTAGCAGCAGGATGGGTGTGCAGGTGAGGACAATGTGGGTCAGGTGCCTGGAAAAGTGAGGAGCCAAAGATGTCTGTGTTGCAAACTTTACAGAGACTGGAAGAAGTGGTCATGGCCGTTCGGATGAAAGAGATGGGGAATGTGAAGGATTAGTCAGAGACGTCACCGGTAAGTCACAAAATGTTACTGCCCTATATTCACCTAAATTGTCTGCAGAGCCCTGTGTAGAGCTGCTATATACCACTATACGCACACCGTATACTCATAGTATCGGTATACGAACATTTCCAAGTTGGGGGCCCACTTGGACATGTTCGCCCCCCTGTGCTGAACCCCTAGCTACGCCTCTGGGAGGAGGAAACACTTGTGTAGGTACTACTACTAAGAAGAATGTGGCTGGCAACATTAATACTACATATGGTTTTGACAGCCCTGGCAGTAGCTGCAGTATTGTCGTACTTCCTGAGAATAAAGACTTTTTTAGAAAGCAGTGAACCATAACCACATTTTATGCTCCTCTTGAACATGTAATTTACCATGCTGTCCTTCTGTACTGTCAACCATGTCTTCTTCTCTGACACAGATCCCATTCTTTAGTAGTCATGTGGCATGTGCTGAGAGAGATATTCCTCATAGCCCAAGACTTCCTCTTTTCTCTTTTTGATGAGTTGGATGAGAACTGACAGTGTTTTGGGATGTAGAGATGGTAGAGGTAGAAGAAATGAGTGTTGATAGTAGTGGCAGGGGGTGTGCTGGTGGTAGTGCTGGTAGGGGCGCTAGGGGGAAATATGATAGGAATTGTGACGGCATAGAGGTATCCCATTGCCATGATCACAAAGTCACAAAACAGTGGGGAAAATGATGACATTACTGAATCTGATGATGATTCTATTAAAACACCTAGCAACCAGGTGAGGGTGACATCAGAGGAAGTGGATGGTGGCAGTTGTAATAGTAAGAATTCCTCCCGAAGTACAGACCCGGCATCCAAAAGACCTGTCTGGGGAAGATTTAAGGTAAGCTTGGGTGGTGGCTGCACTGGTAGACACATTTCCACTGCTGCTGGTTTTGGTGGAAGCAGCTACATGCGGTCACCTCCTGTATGGCAATTTTTTTGCACATTACCAAATGACAAATTGATAGTAAGGTGCAAGATATGCAAGCAGATAATTAGCCATGGGCATGCAGGCACACGTGTATGAACTAGGTCTCTCCGTACTCACACAAAATGGTGTCACCATCTCATTTGGCAAAATGGAATTGCCGGTGGTACCAAATGAGCAAGACCATTCTATTCCTTCTTCCCATGGTAGTCTTTGTAGGAAGGCCACATTCACATCTAGCACAAAGTCATCATTATTATAATTCACTTTCATCTCCATCTGCTTCTTTTCCTCCTCCTCCATGCCAACATCAATCATCATCCATAAAGGAATGTAAACAGCAATCTGCTGGTGGTCTGCAACTTTAACACCCACTTGACCAAGTAAATGGAGGTGCAGTCGCTGCCGTGCCATTTAGTGGGATCCACTGCATTTCACCAACTGATGGAATGTTTCGAGGACGGTTGTCCCTGCTTGATATCGCCATGTGGGACTCTCCCTGTAAATGTCTGTGATGAAAGAAGCCCATTTGTCTAAGTATTATTGCTGAATCTATATATATATATATATATATATATATATATATATATATACAGTTATATGAAAAAGTTTGGGCACCCCTATTAATCTTAATCATTTTTAGTTCTACATATTTGGGTGTTTGCAACAGCCATTTCAATTTGATATATCTAATAACTGATGGACACAGTAATATTTCAGGATTGAAATGAGGTATATTGTACTAACAGAAAATGTGCAATATGCATTAAACCAAAATTTGACCGGTGCAAAAATTTGGGTACCCTTATCATTTTATTGATTTGAATACTCCTAACTACTTTTTACTGACTTACTGAAGCACAAAATTGGTTTTGTAACCTCACTGAGCTTTGAACTTCATAGCCAGGTGTATCCAATCATGAGAAAAGGTATTTAAGGTGGCCAATTGCAAGTTGTTCTCCTATTTGAATCTCCTCTGAAGAGTGGCATCATGGGCTCCTCAAAACAACTCTCAAATGATCTGAAAACAAAGATTGTTCAACATAGTTGTTCAGGGGAAGGATACAAAAAGTTGTTTCAGAGATTTAACCTGTCAGTTTCCACTGTGAGGAACATAGTAAGGAAATGGAAGACCACAGGGACAGTTCTTGTTAAGCCCAGAAGTGGCAGGCCAAGAAAAATATCAGAAAGGCAGAGAAGAAGAATGGTGAGAACAGTCAAGGACAATCCACAGACCACCTCCAAAGAGCTGCAGCATCATCTTGCTGCAGATGGTGTCACTGTGCATCGGTCAACAATACAGCACACTTTGCACAAGGAGAAGCTGTATGGGAGAGTGATGCGAAAGAAGCCGTTTCTGAAAGCACGCCACAAACAGAGTCGCCTGAGGTATGCCAAAGCACATTTGGACAAGCCAGCTTCATTTTGGAAGAAGGTCCTGTGGACTGATGAAACAAAGATTGAGTTGTTTGGTTATACAAAAAGGCGTTATGCATGGCGTCAAAAAAACACAGCATTCCAAGAAAAACACTTGCTACCCACTGTAAAATTTGGTGGAGGTTCCATCATGCTTTGGGGCTGTGTGGCCAATGCCGGCACCGGGAATCTTGTTAAAGTTGAGGGTCGCATGGATTCAACTCAGTATCAGCAGATTCTTGAGAATAATGTACAAGAATCAGTGACGAATTTGAAGTTACGCCGGGGATGGATATTTCAGCAAGACAATGATCCAAAACACAGCTCCAAATCTACTCAGGCATTCATGCAGAGGAACAATTACAATGTTCTGGAATGGCCATCCCAGTCCCCAGACCTGAATATCATTGAACATCTGTGGGATAATTTGAAGCGGGCTGTCCATGCTCGGCGACCATCAAACTTAACTGAACTGGAATTGTTTTGTAAAGAGGAATGGTCAAAAATACCTTCATCCAGGATCCAGGAACTGATTAAAAGCTACAGGAAGCGACTAGAGGCTGTTTTTTTTTTTTGCAAAAGGAGGATCTACTAAATATTAATGTCACTTTTCTGTTGAGGTGCCCTTACTTTTGCACCGGTCAAATTTTGGTTTAATGCATATTGCACATTTTCTGTTAGTACAATAAACCTCATTTCAATCCTGAAATATTACTGTGTCCATCAGTTATTAGATATATCAAATTGAAATGGCTGTTGCAAACACCCAAATATTTAGAACTAAAAATGATTAAGATTAATAGGGGTGCCCAAACTTTTTCATATGACTATATATATACAGTACAGACCAAAAGTTTGGACACACCTTCTCATTCCAAGAGTTTTCTGTATTTTCATGACTATAAAAATTGTAGATTCACACTGAAGGCATCAAAACTATGAATTAACACATGTGGAATTATATACTTAACAAAAAAGTGTGAAACTACAGAAAATATGTCTTATATTCTAGGTTCTTCAAAGTAGTCACCTTTTGCTTTGATTACTGCTTTGCACACTCTTGGCATTCTCTTGATGAGCTTCAAGAGGTAGTCACCTGAAATGGTCTTCCAACAGTCTTGAAGGAGTTCCCAGAGATGCTTAGCAATTGTTGGCCCTTTTGCCTTCACTCTACGGTCCAGCTCACCCCAAACCATCTCGACTGGGTTCAGGTTTGATGACTGTGGAGGCCAGGTCATCTGACGTAGCATCCCATCACTCTCCTTCTTGGTCAAATAGCCCTCACACAGTCTGGAGGTGTGTTTGGGGTCATTGTCCTGTTGAAAAATAAATGATGGTCCAAATAAACGCAAACCGGATGGAATAGCATGCCGCTGCAAGATGCTGTGGTAACCATGCTGGTTCAGTATTCCTTCAATTTTGAATAAATCCCCAACAGTGTCACCAGCAAAGCACCCCCACACCATCACACCTCCTCCTCCATGCTTCACGGTGGGAACCAGGCATGTAGAGTCCATTCGTTCACCTTTTCTGTGTCGCACAAAGACACAGTGGTTGGAACCAAGATCTCAAATTTGGACTCATCAGACCAAAGCACAGATTTCCACAGGTCTAATGTCCATTCCTTGTGTTCTTTAGCCCAAACAAGTCTCTTCTGCTTGTTACCTGTCCTTAGCAGTGGTTTCCTAGCATCTATTTTACCATGAAGGCCTGCTGCACATAGTCTCCTCTTAACAGTTGTTGTAGAGATGTGTCTGCTGCTAGAACTCTGTGTGCCATTGGCCTAGTCTCTAATCTGAGCTGATGTTAACCTGCGATTTCTGAGGCTGGTGACTCGGATGAACTTATCCTCCGCAGCAGAGGTGACTCTTGGTCTTCCTTTCCTGGGGCGGTCCTCATGTGAGCCAGTTTCTTTGTAGCGCTTGATGGTTTTGGCCACTGCACTTGGGGACACTTTCAAAGTTTTCCCAATTTTTCAGACTGACTGACCTTCATTTCTTAAAGTAATGATGGCCACTCGTTTTTCTTTACTTAGCTGCTTTTTTCTTGCCATAATACAAATTATAACACTCCATTCAGTAGGACTATCAGCTGTGCATCCACCTGACTTCTGAACAACACAACTGATGGTCCCAACCCCATTTATAAGGCAAGAAATCCCACTTATTAAACCTGACAGGGCACACCTGTCAAGTGAAAACCATTTCAGGTGACTACCTCTTGAAGCTCATCAAGAGAATGCCAAGAGTGTGCAAAGCAGTAATCAAAGCAAAAGGTGGCTACTTTGAAGAACCTAGAATATAAGACATATTTTCAGTTGTTTCACACTTTTTTGTTAAGTATATAATTCCACATGTGTTAATTCATAGTTTTGATGCCTTCAGTGTGAATCTACAATTTTTATAGTCATGAAAATACAGAAAACTCTTGGAATGAGAAGGTGTATCCAAACTTTTGGTCTGTACTGTTATATATATATATATATATATATATATATATAAATACTGTATATATTTATATATATATATATATATATATATATATATATATATATACAGTGCTGGCCAAAAGTATTGGCACCCCTGCAATTCTGTCAGATGATACTCAATTTCTTCCAGAAAATGATTGCAATCACAAATGCTTTGGTAATAATATCTTCATTTAATTTGTCGTCAATGGAAAACCACAAAAAGAATTGTCAAAAAGCCAAATTGGATATAATTCCACACCAAACATAAAAAGGGGGTGGACAAAAGTATTGGCACCCTTTGAAAAATTAGGTGATGCTTCTCTAATTTGTGTAATTAACAGCACCTGTTATTTACCTGTGGCACATAACAGATGGTGGCAATAACTAAATCACACTTGCAGCCAGTTGAAATGGATTAAAGTTGACTCAACCTCTGTCCTGTGTCCTTGTGTGTACCACATTGAGCATGGAGAAAAGAAAGAAGACCAAAGAACTGTCTGAGGACTTGAGAAGCAAAATTGTGAGGAAGCATGAGCAATCTCAAGGCTACAAGTCCATCTCCAAAGACCTGAATGTTCCTGTGTCTACCGTGCGCAGTGTCATCAAGAAGTTTAAAGCCCATGGCACTGTGGCTATCCTCCCTAGATGTGGACAGAAAAGAAAAATTGACGAGAGATTTCAACGAAAGATTGTGCGGATGGTGGCTAAAGAACCTCGACTAATATCCAAACAAGTTCTAGCTGCGCTGCAGTCCGAGGATACAACAGTGTCAACCCGTACTATCCGTCGGCGTCTGAATGAAAAGGGACTCTATTGTAGGATACCCAGGAAGACCCCACTTCTGACCCAGAGACATAAAAAAGCCAGGCTGGAGTTTGCCAAAACTTATCTGAGAAAGCCAAAAACTTTTTGGAAGAATGTTCTCTGGTCAGATGAGACAAAAGTAGAGCTTTTTGGGAAAAGGCATCAACATAGAGTTTACAGGAAAAAAAAAGAGGCCTTCAAAGAAAAGAACACGGTCCCTACAGTCAAACATGGCGGAGGTTCCCTGATGTTTTGGGGTTGCTTTGCTGCCTCTGGCACTGGACTGCTTGACCGTGTGCATGGCATTATGAAGTCTGAAGACTACCAACAAATTTTGCAGCATCATGTAGGGCCCAGTGTGAGAAAGCTGGGTCTCCCTCAGAGGTCATGGGTCTTCCAGCAGGACAATGACCCAAAACACACTTCAAAAAGCACTAGAAAATGGTTTGAGAGAAAGCACTGGAGACTTCTAAAGTGTGTTCATTTCTATGGAAATGAACACACTTAGCTGGCTTCCACAGATGTGACATCAATTGTAAGGTATCATAGTCTCTTCAGACTTTTGTTAAGCCATACCTCTCTGCCAGGGTGTCCCCCCCTCTTATTCCCTGAAGTGGGGGATGAACAACTCATCTTCATCCTGAAAAGCTGAAGCATGAATTGTTTCACAGAGTTGAAGTCGGTAACAGGTCGCCCTCTTCCATGCCTGGCTGCCCAAGAAGCTGTAAAATAATAAAATATGGCAGGCAGGAAGAATCCTTGTATACCCACAATACATTTACTAAGGATATATATATGTATATCTATATATACAGTGCTGGCCAAAAGTATTGGCACCCCTGCAATTCTGTCAGATAATACTCAGTTTCTTCCAGAAAATGATTGCAATCACAAATGCTTTGGTAATAATATCTTCATTTATTTTGCTTGCAATGAAAAAACACAAAAGAGAATGAAAAAAAAAGTCAAATTATTGATCATTTTACACAAAACTCCAAAAATGGGCCGGACAAAAGTATTGGCACCCTCAGCCTAATACTTGGTAGCACAACCTTTAGACAAAATAACTGCGAACAACCGCTTCCGGTAACCATCAATGAGTTTCTTACAATGCTCTGCTGGAATTTTAGACCATTCTTCTTTGGAAAATTTCTTCAGGTCCCTGAGATTTGAAGGGTGCCTTCTCCAAACTGCCATTTTGAGATCTCTCCACAGGTGTTCTATGGGATTCAGGTCTGGACTCATTGCTTTTCAACCATGCTTCAACAGAATTTTTTAAAAAAGAAAACTCATGAAACAGGCCTGGACAGAAATGATGGTACCCTTAACTTAATATTTTGTTGCACAAACTTTTGAGGCAATCACTTTAATCAAACGATTCCTGTAACTGTAAAAATGAGACGTCTGCACCTTTCAACAAGTATTTTGGCCCACTCCTCATGAGCAAACTGCTCCAGTTGTCTCAGGTTTGAAGGGTGCCTTTTCCAGACGGCATGTTTCAGCTCCTTCCAAAGATGCTCAATAGGATTTAGGTCAGGGCTCATAGAAGGCCACTTCAGAATAGTCCAATGTTTTCCTCTTAGCCATTCTTGGGTGCCTTTAGCTGTGTGTTTTGGGTCATTATCCTGTTGCAAAACCCATGACCTGCGACTGAGACCAAGCTTTCTAACACTGGGCAGCACATTTCTCTCTAGAATCCCTTGATAGTCTTGAGATTTCATTATACCCTGCACAGATTCAAGACACCCTGTGCCAGATGCAGCAAAGCAGCCCCAGAACATAACAGAGCCTCCTCCATGTTTCACAGTAGGGACAGTGTTCTTTTCAAGATATGTTTCATTTTTCCATCTGTGAACATAGAGCTGATGTGCCTTGCCAAAAATTTAGATTTTTGTCTCATCTGTCCATAGGACATTCTCCCAGAAGCTTTGTGGCTTGTCATAGAATTTATATTTATATATATTATTACTTTTGTCAGATTCAAGTTATTTCTGTGACCATTGTGTGTTTTTCTTTCATTAAACGAGGGGTACCAACAATTTTGTTCACGTGTGTAATTGTGCCTGACTGTTGGAGGGACGTGTGTATATGTTAATGTGATTTTCAATGAGCCATCAAGTCAGTGGTGGTGGCAGCATGTATTTTGGGTGCATGGACTGTGTTGAGGTGCGATTTACACTCAATTTGCAGCCTGAGCAAAGGGTGAGTGTAAGATTGACTGAGTGGAGTGAGCTGACCCCTGCCAGCCACACCCACATCACATGCTAGCACAGCTGGTACATGTCAATGTCCATGTGAAGAAAGGTACATGCCACCGGCAATACGTGAACTAGCACTTATGAGTAGGGACAATATATAGCGGTCATGGCCCACTGGGTTAATGTTTTGAGAATTAGAGGCCACAGTCTAGAAACACAGCAAGGCATGGTGCCTGGTACTACTACTGAAATTACCTCATGGGGCAGGGCAGGCACAGTTTCAACACCAGATGGGACCCATCTGCCTTCTCCAGTTCCTCCAAACTGGTCCATTTCCCACCTCCAACTTCACCAGGACAAGCGATTGCTTTAATCCGCTCCTTCATTTCATGGTTGTAAGGTGAAGCGCACATTGAATGGCACTACATATGCTGGAGCGTCCATTTGAGAAGCAGTAAATGATTACTGCATGCTGCAAACCACAAACACAATGGAGTAGATAACTGTGAGAGGAAAAACAGCAATAACTTCTACCTCATGACATGATCAGTTTTGGAAGATAGGACAGCTTTTTCAGCTGGAAACGTAATAGGCAGTAAGTACACGTCAGAAGATATTCTAGCTTTTTCAGATGGCAGCCAGGCCAAACACACTGATAATTTGAAGAAAAATTTGGGGCACACTATCAGCGCAGGAGATAGTCTAGTGTGAAGGAACTGGAGGATGCCACATTAACATTGTGCTATCAGAGTGACAATTTACATAATTTGAAGAAAAATTTGGGGCACACTATGTAAATTGTCACTCTGCTAACACAATGTTAATGTGGCATCGTCCAGTTCCTCCACACTAGACCATCTCCTGCGCTGATAGTGTGCCCAAATTTTTCTTCAAATTATGTAATTTCTCACATGATGTTGATGTGGCATGTGGTCCCATACAAGGAAAACTGGCAAGATAATGCATGTTCTTTTCTGCCTCCCAAGTGCTGTTCTCATTGTCATAGAATTCATTTAATTTTACAGTATATTCTAGCTTTTTCAGCCAGCAGGCCAGGCATGCTGATATTAGTGTGCCACAATTTTTATTTTCAAATTTTGCAATTGTCACACATTGGTGCTGCATCTGCTCCCATAAAAGGGACAATTTTTGGTGTATTTTTTATGAAGTGAATTTTTTACCACTTCACTTTTCAAGTGGCAGGCACTCTAACATAAATGTGCCATAAGTGTGCCATAAATTTGTTTTCAAATTCTATAGTTGCCAGTGTCACCTGCCACTGCCACTTTGTTGGCATAATAAAAAAACAACCCCACCATTGCTTCTTCCAATACCAGTGCAATGTTTGAGTGGAATTCTGCTGCCATAAAGGGATCATTTTGGTGGGGGTTTTTTTTTCCAATTTAAATTTGTATTGAAGATTTTCACAATAAAAAGCATAAAATGAATATCCAGTACACGAATTGGCAGTGCAAATGTGAGATTAACAGAAAAACAAGTGTACAGAAAATAAAGTAGCACATCTTGTACCATCATATATTATTCATACAAACAAGTATTAATTAAAAGAAACCATCAAAAGGGGGAACACCTACTACAGTATCAAGAAGAGGGTTTGGTATAAGCAAAAAGACTTGATCCGTGAGTCTTAGGGGCGGGGGTGTAGTTAATCCAAATATCCCAGTGGGGAGGTAAAGGTCATAAAGGATGTAGTCTCTTGTCAGAGTTTCCATAATATGATCAAACTGGATTAGGGAATATAATTCCCTAGTTGACAGAGGAATATTAACCTTCCAAGATCTTGCAAATAGCAAGCGGGCAGCCAGGATGATATTGGCCACTAGATTTCTGATCGGCAGTTGAATAGAATCTAAGCCAATAAAACATAAGGCTAGTGGAGCTGTCATATGAACAGTTGTTTCAGTAACTCTGGAAATAAAGCTCAGTCATCAGCTGCCAAGTCTCTGTTCGTGATTCAAATTCCGTGCATGCTCAGTCGGCTCCACCATTTCGTGTTGGACAGAGCCGACTGCGCATGTCCAGCCGGCCATTTTCATGTGGATTTGGATGCTGAACAGAGACTCGGCAGCTGATGATGCCTCGGAGAGGCATCAGCAGAAGAAAGAGAGGCGGCGCTGGATCTTTGGAAGAGCATCTTCTTTGAGCACAGGGGACGCCCCCTGTGCTTTCGGAGCACAGGGGGAATGCACCCTGTGCTTTTTGAAGACTCATTTGCATACAGAAGAAAAAAGAAAATTCTCAGAAATGGTGGCGCGGATCAGAAAAATAAAGGTAGGAGAAGCATAGCCTTTCTAAAGGCTATTACAACATGGTGTTATTGAAAAATATCTCTCCCAATGATAGAATCCTTTTAAAGGGGATGCATGGAATTTGAATCACGAACAGAGACTTGGCAGCTGATGACTGAGCTTTATTTCCAGAGTTACTGAAACAACTGTTCATATGACAGCTCCACTAGCCTTATTTTCTGGGCTCCAGTTCCCTGACAAAGGTGGAGCCGAAACGCATGTCGGGAGTTGTGTCAAGGCTTACTCTGGCACATCACCTCTTCAGTACATGATATGTTCTTTGAATGTTCCATACAGGTATTTTGGACTTAGATTTGTTGTTCAGCTGCTGAAACTGCTGTTTTAGTCTGGCTGGATAGCCGATATAGATGTTACTAATTAGTATTTGTTCTGGGGTGTATATATACCTCTGGTAAGCAGTATTACAACTTTACATTGTTTTTTTTATATCCTTCTGGTGATTGTGCAATTATTGCACTTTTTTATGCAACAACACCCATCTTTATATATATACTGTACAGTACAGACCAAAAGTTTGGACACACCTTCTCATTCCAATAGTTTTCTGTATTTTCATGACTATAAAAATTGTAGATTCACACTGAAGGCATCAAAACTATGAATTAACACATGTGGAATTATATACTTAACAAAAAAGTGTGAAACAACAGAAAATATGTCTTATATTCTAGGTTCTTCAAAGTAGCCACCTTTTGCTTTGATTACTGCTTTGCACACTCTTGGCATTCTCTTAATGAGCTTCAAGAGGTAGTCAACTGAAATGGTTTTCAATTCACAGGTGTGCCCTGTCAGGTTTAATAAGTGGGATTTCTTGCCTTATAAATGGGGTTGGGACCATCAGTTGTGTTGTTCAGAAGTCAGGTGGATACACAGCTGATAGTCCTACTGAATGGAGTGTTAGAATTTGTATTATGGCAAGAAAAAAGCAGCTAAGTTAAGAAAAACAAGTGGCCATCATTACTTTAAGAAATGAAGGTCAGTCAGTCCGAAAAATTGGGAAAACTTTGAAAGTGTCTCCAAGTGCAGTGGCCAAAACCATCAAGCGCTACAAAGAAACTGGCTCACATGAGGACCGCCCCAGGAAAGGAAGACCAAGAGTCACCTCTGCTGCGGAGGATAAGTTCATCTGAGTCACCAGCCTCAGAAATCGCAGGTTAACAGCTGCTCAGATTAGAGACCAGGTCAATGCCACACAGAGTTCTAGCAGCAGACACATCTCTACAACAACTGTTAAGAGGAAACTGTGTGCAGCAGGCCTTCATGGTAAAATAGCTGCTAGGAAACCACTGCTAAGGACAGGCAACAAGCAGAAGAGACTTGTTTGAGCTAAAGAACACAAGGAATGGACATTAGACCTGGTGAACGAATGGACTCTACATGCCTGGTTCCCACCGTGAAGCATGGAGGAGGAGGTGTGATGGTGTGGGGGTGCTTTGCTGGTGACACTGTTGGGGATTTATTCAAAATTGAAGGAATACTGAACCAGCATGGTTACCACAGCATCTTGCAGCGGCATGCTATTCCATCCGGTTTGCGTTTAGTTGGACCATCATTTATTTTTCAACAGGAAAAAAACCCCAAAAACACCCCCGGACGGGTGGGGGGGGCTATTTGACCAAGAAGGAGAGCGATGGAGTGCTACGCCAGATGACCAGGCCTCCACAGTCACCAGACCTGAACCCAATTGAGATGGTTTTGGGTGAGCTGGACCGCAGAGTGAAGGCAAAAGGGCCAACAAGTGCTAAGCATCTCTGGGAACTCCTTCAAGACTGTTGGAAGACCATTTCAGGTGACTACCTCTTGAAGCTCATCAAGAGAATGCCAAGATTGTGCAAAGCAGTAATCAAAGCAAAAGGTGGCTACTGAAGAACCTAGAATATAAGACATATTTTCAGTTGTTTCACACTTTTTTGTTAAGTATATAATTCCACATGTGTTAATTCATAGTTTTGATGCCTTCAATATGAATCTACAATTTTTATAGTCATGAAAATACAGAAAACTCTTGGAATGAGAAGGTGTGTCCAAACTTTTGGTCTGTACTGTATATATATAAGTATTTGGTCAATAGCAAAAGTTCATGTCAATACTTTGTTATATATCCTTTGTTGGCAATGACAGAGGTCAAACGTTTTCTGTAAGTCTTCACAAGGTTGGCACACACTTTTGCTGGTATGTTGACCCATTCCTCCATGCAGATCTCCTCTAGAGCAGTGATGTTTTGGGGCTGTCGCTGGGCAACACGGACTTTCAACTCCCTCCAAAGGTTTTCTATGGGGTTGAGATTTGGAGACTGGCTAAGCCACTCCAGGACCTTGAAATACTTCTTACGAAGCCACTCCTTCGTTGCCCTGGCGGTGTGCTTGAGATGATTGTCATGCTGAAAGACCTAGCCACGTTTTATCTTCAATGCCCTTGCTGATTGAAGGAGGTTTGCACTCAAAATATCACCATACATGGCCCCATTCATTCTTTCATGTGCATGGATCAGTCGTCCTGGTCTCTTTGCAGAGAAACAGCCCCAAAGCATGATATTGCCACCCCATGCTTCACAGTAGGTATGGTGTTCTATGGATGCAACTCAGCATTCACTCTCCTCCAAACACGATGAGTTGTGTTTCTACCAAACAGTTCTACTTTGGTTTCATCTGACCATATGACATTCTCCCAATACTCTTCTGGAACATCCAAATGCTCTCTAGCAAACTACAGACGGGCCCGGATATGTACTGGCTTAAGCCAGGGGACACGTCTGGCACTGCAGGATCTGAGTCCCTGGCGGCGTAGTGTGTTACTGACAGTAGCCTTTGTTACGTTAGTCCCAGCTTTCTGCAGGTCATTCACTAGGTCCCCCCGTGTGGTTCTGGGATTTTTGCTCACCGTTCTTGTTATCATTTTGACCCCACGGGGCGAGATCTTGCGTGGAGCCCCTGATCGAAGGAGATTATCAGTGGTCTTGTATGTCTTTCATTTTTTAATTATTGCTCCCACAGTTGATTTCTTCACACCAAGCTGCTTGCCTATTGCAGATTCAGTCTTCCCAGCCTGGTGCAGGTCTACAATTTTGTTTCTGGTGTCCTTCCACAGCTCTTTGGTCTTCACCATAGTGGAGTTTGGAGTGTGACTGTTTGAGGTTGTGGACAGGTGTCTTTTATACTGATAACAATTTCAAACAGGTGCCATTACTACAGGTAATGAGTGGAAGACAGAGGAGCCTCTTAAAGAAGACAGGTCTGTGAGAGTCAGAAATCTTGCTTGTTTGTAGGTGACCAAATACTTATTTTCCACCATAATTTGCAAATAAATTCTTAAAAAATCAGACAATGTGATTTTCTGGATTTGTTTTCTCATTTTGTCTCTCATAGTTGAGGTCTACCTATGATGTCAATTACAGGCCTCTCTCATCTTTTTAAGTGGGAGAACTTGCACAATTGGTGGCTGACTAAATATTTTTTTCCCCCACTGTATATATATATATATATATATATATATATATATATGCACATGCATTTTACATTATTCAGTTATGCAGTTTATGGGTGTAACCGTTTAAACTGTCTGTATTTGGTATGTGAGCAACTTAACACCTTGTATACTGTTAGTTTATATATATATATATATACTGTATATAAACAGATCAAAGTGGTAGCACTCCAAAAAATGTGTATATCCAGTCTGTTTATTTCAAGGCCTTGAAATAAACACACTGGATATACACATTTTTTGGAGTGCTGCCACTTTGATCTGTTTGTATATTGGGAAGGAGCCGCCTCCCTTGGATTTACACCCACTCTGTCTTTTGCTGTGCTGCCTTGAATTTTTTGCTTATATACGGTATATATTTAATCAATAAAGTTTGATATATTTTTAATATATTGGCTGCTCTTAGTGTATTGAGTGATTTTGTCTCATTTATTCTTTTCGGTTGTTTTATATGTTCATATGAGGCCAACATGTTGTTACTTGAGGGGTTACTCCATGTTTAGAGATGAGCTTCAGGGGAACAGTACCCCTTGTTAGCTTTACATTTTCATGTCTCAGTGTTATGCAATTGTTATCTACTTCCCAGTAGGTAGAGCATTTGGATATTTTAGAAACCCACAACATGCCTGTATATCAGTCAGTTATCGAAAACTGAGTCTGTAAATCAGCAATTATACAGGAGTCAGAAATCTTGTGACCATGGGGGTCTATAAAGTGTGCAATACATGATTTCCCATGAGCTTGTTTTACTCTTTATACCAAAAAAGAGCCTACTTTATTGTTATCTAGGTAAGATTGAAGTTGGAGACTTTTTAAGGTCCTATCATATTGCACTGCTAGTAGGGCTTGCAGTCTAAGTCTAAGGGATCAGTAGCTAAGTTCAGTAGAGATTGAGGGAGAAGAAGATTGCTTATTTTTACTTTCCATGATGTGTATATTAGTGAGAGCAATTCTTGCTCTCTTTTCCGCTTAAGATGAGAGCCAAGTTTAATGAATATGCCCCTAATGAATGCTTTATGGGAGTTCCACAGAATATGTGGATCAGAGACTCACCCAGTATTAGTAAGAAAAAAGTTCTTTAATTCGGTCAGAATCAAGGTAGAGCTATCAGGGTAATTTAGGACTGAGTCATTAAGCATCCACTGAGAGGAAAGGAGAAGTAAATTTTTCCATAAATTCAAGCAAGATTGGGTCATGGTCAGACCATGTATTATCACCAATTTGCGTGTATTTGGTTTGCATGAAAGTGGGGCTAGAAAGTAGGAAAAAAATCTATTCTAGAGTACAATAGGTGTGGCAGAGAAATGAACATATAGTCTCTTTTCGTACCATGTTGACATCGCCACACATCAAAAAGGTTTTCAGAAAATACTGTCGGAGTAAGGTGGATTACACCTTGTAGGGGTTGCACAATCAATGGTAGAGTACATGACAAGTCTCCTCCAATTATCAGACCTTTGGCAGAGGCTTTAATATCTGTAAGTAGCTTATTTAAAAACCTAGATTGACGCTTATTGGGGAAATAAACATTATATATGGTATACACTACTTTGTTAATTTTACAAGTAAGGCCAATATATCTGCCTAATGGGTCCTAAACTACCGAGATAAGTGAGAAAGCCATTGTGTCCTTAATGGCAATCAAAACGCCTTTGCACCTGGCAGGTCCAGAGGCCATGAAAATATGCAGGAATTTTCTATTGTTAAATTTAGTGGTTTTCTCAATATGAAAATGGGTCTCCTGGGCCATCAACACATTGCTGTTTAGCCGCAATGCTTCCCTCCATAATAAGCTACATTTGTACGGGATATTTAGACATTTGGCATTAAGAGAGGATATTTTAAGTACCATTATAAATCAAATCAGTAAATACATTAAGAAAAGGCAGTCGCCCTCACATGTACTTGGGAACACACCAAGAAATATCATGGAATAGCAAGTCTTAGTAGTATCCATAGTAGAGAAAAACCAAAAAGTAAATGTAACAGTAAACAAAGTCAACAAAGTAAAACCAGAAAAGTAACTAGTACACAGTGCAATCATAATGCACAGCATCAATATCTCCGGGGAAAGGAGAAGAGAAGGCAGAGCAAAGGAAAAACAGTGAGAACTACCCGAACAATTAAAATGTAATCATAAGAAACCTGTAAAAGAAAAGTATTATTAAGTCAAGAGAACCAGGAACTTGTGGAGAATTACCTCACTAACTGCCACTCTTGATTCAAATGCTTTGGGGAGCACTGCTCCTTCAGAGCTCCCATAGGATCCAAAGGAGCAAGATTCCATTATTGGAGCAGTTTTAAGCCGCTGGGGAAAGAGGAGACCACGGATGTGGTGCCATTACAGGGGATTAGCAGTTTAGTAGGAAATCCCCAACGGTACTTGATGTTGTGGTCATGTAGTAGTTTAGTGATAATGGAAAAGTCCTTTCGTGATTGTAGGGTGGCTGCAAAAAGGTCTGGATACAACACAATATTGGCATATGGGTCCAGGAGCGTTTTCAACTTCCTAGAGGTGAACATTATAAGTTCTTTAATGTGATAGAAATGCACCTTAACTAGAGTGTCTCTCAGAGAGGATTTAGGTGCCACCTTAGATTTAGGGATTCAGTGAGCACGGTTCAAAGTTAAATCCAGTTCTGTAAGAGATGGCAATAAGGTATGTAACAGCATTTTAAGGTAATAAAGAATTTTAGCCAGAGGCAACTCCTCTGGAATTCCCTGTATCTTTATGTTATTCCTCCTGGATCTGTCCTCAGCATCTGTAGCTTTGTTTTAAGCCATATCACATCATCCTCTAAAGAATTATGGGTGTCCACCAGCTCATTATGTGCCTTTGAAAATTCCTCCATCTTCTTTTCCATGTGGACTGTACAGCTCCCCAGATCTTGTACATTAGTCTGTATCTGTTTAAGCAGAGAGGTGACGTTGTGGTTGATGCCATTTTGAAGTACCACCAACATTTCCTTGAGGGTGCCTACAGTAATTGGGTCGCTGTTAGATGGAAAGGAGGCTAGGTTGTACTGTGGATTCAGTAAAGTTTGAGAGAAAGGCTGTTCGTCGTCTGATAACGATTTCTTCGAAGCTGGCCCCTTACTCGCTGGCAATGCATTAGGTGAATAGGTATCATTGCGTTTTCCATTTTCCGCAATACCTCCGGACTTGTCAGGAGTCTGAGGTGCAAAGACAGAGGTAAATTCAAATGCAGTATGCAAATTCACCCATAGACGTGAGGAGGTGCAAGGTCTACAGGAAAGCTGTGAGCTCTGTAAGTTAGAGTCCTCTCTGAGGGCTTTGTGGGTGCCAAAAAAGTCTGTGAGTTTCCTGGGAACCTCTGATTTTGTCTTCCGTCTAGTCATCATGTAAATGGCACAAACTCTTAAACAGCAGTAAAGTAGCAAAGACGCTGTTGTGGGTTAATAAATTGTGGTAGTAAATTGCAATGAAAAATACACAAAGATTATGGAGGTGCAGTGGGCTGAACTGCAGTGCCATACATGTCCCATGAACAAGAGTGGTGCTGTTTCAATATGTAAATATTCATTGTTTCTCACTATGTACATCTCACACAAGACATTTCATGATAGTTAAATGTTTCTAACGTTAAATAAATGTATTTGTTGCAATAATGAAACATGTAGGAAAAATGTATTCAATTAGGTAAATGAAAGGTCAGTATATCACTAGGAAACACCTGATGAAATTTATACTGAGCAAAGTCAATACACTAAATCTAGTATGCCAAGTGTGTTTCTTCCCTTACTTCTTTATATAATTATTTATTGAGCAATTCTTATCTGTCAAAGCTGGTGAACTGATCTTATTAGAAGATGGGGGTTTTATACAAAGCGGAGGAGAATAATGTCCTACTCTAACCTCGGGTGCACAATTTGAATCAATTATCAGCTAATTAGCTTGTTTTAACATTACCTGCTGAATTCTAAATGGAAACAAATGAAATCTATTGTGAATGTTTCCTTTATTCTGACCAATCATACTTGTGTAGTTGCCAATTATTTTCAAGTATTGCATTATAAACCCCCACCCCCATTAATATAGCATATGCTTAGGTAGGGTTTGAGATGATTTACCATGTAAATATGTTGGCAACTAACACAGGGTATTATGATCATGAGGGCAGGCAACAAGTTATCATGCTGATAATGCAAGCACTGATGTACTGTGGTTATTCCATTAGAAGAGTAACATATAGCTGCAGCCCTGCTCCAATGGTAGAGATCAGATAAACCTCTGATTTCTGTAATGTAACCCTTTATATGAATCAATCAGTGCTGGCTGTGAAATATATCTTACAGTGCGGGTTCATATCTCATAAAAATAATTTTTTATTATTTAATTTGTATAGCACCAACAAATTCTGCTGCACTTTACAAATCAGAGGGTGCATATACTGACAAAATAAGATGCTACAGAACAGTAAACTGCAAATTAACTATTAGGCAGGGTTCACACTACCGATGGCTGCCATTATGTAGCTGTCCGTTAAAGAAAATGGACATCTATCATAACAGACATTAACGGACAGTGTCGGACTGGTATGTCTAGGGCCCACCAGTGGAATTGTTTCTAGGGGCCCACCATCAGGACCCCTGCAGATCAGCGGTACCGAGACAGGGCAGCTAAAGGTAATAACATGCCGGGAGCTATGCTGCTCACCCACTATACCATGTGTACCACTGCACTACCTAAACCTACTGCTATACCTTGTATGGCAAGTGAACAGCGTGCCTCCAAGAATTGTTACCTTTACCTGTAGCCGCACTGTCCTGGAAAAGCTGATCTGCAGAGGTCCTGGCTGTTGTATCATTGCAGATGTAATATTGATGGCCTATCCTAAGGACAGACCATCAATATTAGAAAGATGGATAAATCCTTTAAAGAGGTTGTCCAGGTATTGGAGCAACCCATGTAGCTGGCGGAAGGTGTAAAGTAAAAAATAAGTAAATTAAAAAGCATACTACTTTGTCCCTGGCACTCCATTGTCCACTGCCAGTGTCCATTCAGTCTCGTGCCAGCGACTCCTTGCTGGGAGTCCTGCACCTCATGTGATCACTAAGACCAATTAGGTACAGGATTTCCAGAAATGAGGCACCGCCATGAGACCGAACAGACACTGGCAGGGGACAACTGGGTGCTGGGGACAGGTGAGTATGCTTTTTTTTTAAATTTTCTTATTTTTACACCTCCCTGGCGGCCGACACAGTGGTCGCTCCAGTTTATGGACAACCTCTGTTAAGGGGTTGGTCTGGGCCAAATTTTTCTATGGTCACGTCACTGGTCCCCCCACATAGTGGCCTCTTCACTGGTTCCCCCATACTGTAGGGGAACAGTGATTGGGTCATTATATTGTGTGGGAGCAGTGATGGAGGCTAACATCCTGTGGGGGGGACATTAAACTGTGTGGGGCATATTAAAGGGGTTGTCCAGGGTTAATCTTTTTTATGGCCTATGCTCAGGATAGGCCATAAATACCTGACCGGTAGGGGGCTGACACATGGCCCCATCAGCTGTTCGGAGCCACTTCCGGAGCCCGTTCTGTACACAACACAGGGCCGAAAGCAGAAAGCTCCATCCGCTGTATAGCAGCCCGGCGCCTTCACTGCAGCTCAGCTCCTACTGACTTCAATAAGTACTGAGATGCAGTGAAGGTGCCCGGCTAATACACAGTGGACAGAAGCTTTCTGCTTCTGGCCCTGTATTGTGTACAGGACGGGCATCAGAAGTGGCTCCGTACAGCTGATCAGTCCGGGGTCAGCCCCGTACAGATCAGGTATCTATGGCCTATCCTGAGGATAAACCATAACAAATTATGCCTGGACAATCCCTTTAATATACCCCCCAGGGCCCCCTAATGTGCCACACTTTAAAGAGGTTGTCCAGTATAATTTTTTTCTTTTTTATAATTAGTCTGGGGGAGGTGAATCCCCCCTAGCCCCCCCCCCCCCCCAAAAAAAAACATACTAAACATACTCACCTGTCTCCGGTGCTCCGGTGTCCTCCCAGCACAGTCCGGTCCTGCAGCTCCGCTGTCTTCTTTTGCCAGAAGTCCTCACTGGCTGTGACGTCTCAGGTCCCTTCCCTTAGGCCGCTGATTGGCCTCAGGGGTCACGTGACGTCACAGGTAGTCACGTGCAGGGAGAACTTCAGCTGGAAGAAAACAACAGAGCTGCAGGACCAAACCGCGCTGGGAGACACTGGGGACAGGAAAGAAAGTTTGGGGTTTTTTTTTTTTTGGTTTTGCTTTTTTTCACCTGCCCCGTCGTAATAAAAAAAAAAAATGAAGGAGCCACTGTATGGAGTATAAACTCCACAGTGGCCCCCACACAGTATTATAAGCTCCACAGTGGCCCCCACACAGTATTATATACTCCCCACAGTGGCCCCCACCCAGTATTATACGCTCCAAAGTGGCCCCCACCCAGTATTATACGCTCCAAAGTGGCCCCCCACCCAGTATTATATACTCCCCACAGTGGCCCCCACCTAGTATTATATACTCCCCACAGTGGCCCCCACCCAGTATTATATACTCCCCACAGTGGCCCCCACACAGTATTTTATACTCCCCACAGTGGCCCCCAGCCAGTATTATATACTCTCCACAGTGGCCCCCACCTAGTATTATATACTCCCCACAGTGGCCCCCACCCAGTATTATATACTCCCCACAGTGGCCCCCACCCAGTATTATATACTCCCCACAGTGGCCCCCACACAGTATTATATACTCCCCACAGTGGCCCCCACACAGTATTATATACTCCCCACAGGGGCCCCCACACAGTATTATATACTCCCCACAGGGGCCCCCACACAGTATTATATGTGCCCAATAGCCCCCCTCCGCTTCAGTGCTATTATTATACTTTGGGGTCTCCTCAGACCCCAGAGTATAATAATCGGAGGCCCAGGGAAGTGATTAAAAATAACAAACTCTCATACTCACCTTGACTTACCTTTCCTTGGCATCCTCGCTCCATCCTGTCGTCTTCAGCGTCTTCAGGACCTTTTCCGACGTCGCTGCTGAGGCCTGTGATTGGGCCTCAGCGGTCACGTGGGGGCGCACTGACGTCATTACGCGGCCGCGCCCCATGTGACCGCTGGGGCCTAATCACAGGCCTCAGTCACATGACGGAGGAGCGCCGGAGAAGACGCTGTGCCCCGGAGAGGTGAGAATATGTGTTTATTATTTTGAGTCACCTCCCCTGGGCTGCCATCTATTGGAAAGGGGCCTGCAATATGCCAGGGCCCCTTTCCAATAACAGTATGTATAGCGGTCGGGGAACCAGGCTTTCCCTGACCGCTATCATAATGGTCCGGGGCCCCGGCCATCTCCAGCTGGCCGCGGGCCCTATACCCAGCCGAGCCCGGTCGTTACGCCACTGGTCAGGGGCCCGATCGGGATGGTCAGGATCCCGATCGGGCCCCCATGACTTGAGGACTAATAGTCGGGGCTCGGGGCCCACCGGTGGATTCACCGGTTCCCCGGTGGGCCAGTCCGACCCTGTTAACGGACACTAACTGATGTTAATGTGTCCGTTTTTTAACTGATCCAATTAATGGATCAGTTAAAAAAAACGGACACATTAGCATCAGTTAGCATCAGTTAGTGTCCGATTTTTAACACTGTCCGTTTTTTTGTTTTTTTTTGTTTCTGCTTTCTGAGCATGCACAGAAAAAAAATGGACATAAAATAATGGACAATAACTGATGGCTATCAGTTACTGTCCGTTATAAGTCCGTTACCCATAGACTTCAATGTTAGAAAAATAACGGACACTTGCTGTCCGTCAAGAATCCTTTTTTTTCCAAACGGACAAAAAGTCCTGCATGTAGGAATTTTTGTCCGCGGAAAAAAACGGACTTCTGACGGATTGGGTGTAAACAGACACAAACGGACACTAACGGACACAATATAAAAACCCACTGAAATGAATGGAAATTTTAACGGATTTCTGACGGTTTAGCTAGTGTCCGATGCTGAAATCTTGTAACGCACAATAGCAACGGACACTTCTGATGGTCACCAACGGTAGTGTGAACAATTCAATTATTGGAGCTAGGACCCTGCTTGCAAGATCATAAATCTACTTTATGAGAAAGATAAGTTTAAATTGTATTCTATGGTGGATGAGAAACCAGTGTTGTGACTGGCACAGAGTGGAGGCATCTGTGTACCATTTGGACTGAAAGTTGAGTCTGGCCACTGCTTTCAGAATAAACAGTAGAAGTGAAGAACAAATAGTATGGAGTAACTAAAATCAATATGCAAATTAGTCAGAGTCAGTGGCATAACTAAAGTCTTGTGGGTCCCAGTGCAAACTTTTGTCCAGGGCCCCCTAGATCCTCCCTACAGCATATTCTTGATAGTGATGGTTACGAGTGCTGCAGCGGTATCTCAGATACTTGAAAGGGATACAGCTTTAGTATCCACAAGTGCAAGAATACAGTGAGTGAGCAGCACAGCACCCGGTATGTAAACAATACTAAGAGCTGTGTGTTGATTTGCAGAGTCCTAACAGTCTAAGAGATGTAAGAGATCAATAGGGTTCAAACCTGCGAGTGCCGTGACTCCTTCACTATTTACATTGCACATTGTCTGTTTAATAATCACCATACGATGTTATTACAGCCTGTAATAATAATGCACGGCTGCTAAAAAACAGATGGTGTGTGATGTGAATAGTGAAAGGGCTCCACACAATATAATATGCTCCACAGTGGCCCCCACACAATATAATATGCTCCACAGTGGTGCCCCACACAGTATAATATACACCACAGTGCCCCCCCACACAATATAATATGCTCCACAGTGGCTTCCACACTGTATTATATGCTCCACTGTGGTCCCCATACAGTATTATATGCTCTACAGTGGCCCCCACACAGTATATGTTCCACAGTGGCTCCCACATAGTATAATATGCTCCCCACAGTGACCCCTTACAGTATAAAATGCTCCCAAGATCCCCCCTAGAGCCCCTTCAGGTGAACCCCATGAAATTCCACGAATATTCGTGAGGTTCGGCCCTCTGCTTCAATGCTATTATTCTACTCTGGGGTTTTCTCAGACCCCAGAGTATAAGTAGAGGCCCAGGGAAATTGATTAAAAATAACAAACACTTATATTCGCCTTACCTCACCACCCCTGGGCATTCTTGCTCCGTCTTCCTCTCTTCAGCATCTTCTTTGGTCCTCTTCTGCCTGCAAATGAGGTGATGCGTCCCAGACGTCACTGCTGGGGCCTGTGAATGGGCCTCACCGGTCACGTGGGGCGCACTGATGTCATTATGCCTCAGCAGTCATGTCTGGGGTGCGTGACCTCAGTCACAGGCTGGAAGAGCCCTAGAGAGGATGCTGAGGACTGCCAGAAGCCCAGGAGAGGTGAGTATAAGTATTTCTTATTTTTAGTCACCCCCACTGGGCATGTATCTATTGGAAAGGGGCCCAGCAACATCCCGGGCCCCTTTACATTAACAATAAGTATGGTTGGGAAACCAGGCTTTTCCTGATTGTTATCATGGTGGTCCAGGACCCCGGCCATCTCTAGTTGGCCACGGGCCCCATACCCCTCTGGACCCGGTCGCGGTCGTAGGGTGTGTGTGGATCGTTGCTCCCCTGGTCTGAGCAAAAGTGATGTTTTTGATTTTTTTGTGGTAAAGAAAATGTAGATTCTGGGTATTTTATTGGGAAGAAGACACAGTAAAACATGCATGGGGCGTATCTCCTTTCCTGGTCAGTATTTGCACTTTTTCATTTATACTGTGCTCTTTCAGAAGTGTCCTGTGTATTAGGGAAAGTGTATATTTATAGTTATCATGTTATTTTTTTCTTCAGGGTACTACTTTGCTCTAGTTAACTGTGTAGATGTAGTACTTTCCAGGTGGAAGGACTATCAATGTATTGTGTTGTGATAATCAGCATTTTATAGTCAATGCAAGGTGGATGGGATTCTAGCAAATCCCATCCACACATTGCAGAAAAATATGTGCAGTGGACACGCTGCAATTTCCAAAACCGTTGCTGTTTCAGAAGTTGCAGTTATACCTACAAAAATGCTGACGGTTTACTTATAGCTATAATGAAAGCAGAAAGTCCACTGAGGAAACCTCGGCGACCTTTCTGTGTAAAGCGCTGCGGGAAAAACCACGGTGCGTTACCGCCACGGATTTTCCCGCAGGGCTTTTTTGCTGCAGCACACTTGTTGGGGCTTTAGCCTAAGTGCATTTTTGTAACTATGTATTCAATAAAGTTGTTATAATATATATATAATATATTAATATATATATAATATATTTTTCTAAACCATGGTCTGTAGTCGTTTAATGAAAGAAAAACCCACAATGGTCATAGAAATAACTTGAATCTGACAAAAGTAATAATATATCAAAATTCTATGAAAATGAACAAATGAAAGTCAGACACTGCTTTTCAACCATGCTTCAACATAATTTTTAAAAAAGAAAACTCATGAAACAGGCCTGGACAGAAATGATGGTTCCCCTGAAAATAATGTGACCAAAGGGACATGTAAAATCAAGGTGTGTCCGCTAATTAGCATCACAGGTGTCTACAATCTTGTAATCAGTCAGTGGGCCTGTATATAGGGCTACAGATACTCACTGTGCTGTTTGGTGACATGGTGAATACCACACTCAACATGGACGAGAGGAAGTGAAAGAAAGAGTTGTCTCAGGAGCTTAGAAAGAAAATTATAGACAAGCATGTTAAAGGTAAAGGTTATAAGACCATCTCCAAGCAGCTTGATGTTCCTGTGACTATTATTCAGAAATTTAAGATACATGGGACTGTAGCCAACCTCCCTGGACGTGGCTGCAGGAGGAAAATTGATGACAAATCAAAGAAAAGGATAATACGAATGGTAACAAAAGAGCCCAGAAAAACTTCTAAAGAGATCAAAGGTGAACTTCAAGCTCAAGGAACATCAGTGTCAGATCGCACCATCCATCATTGTTTGAGCCAAAGTGGAATTTAAGGGAGACGTCCAAGGAGGACACCATTGTTGAAAACAAATCATAAAAAAGCCAGACTGGAATTTGCCAAACTACATGTTGACAAGCCACAAAGCTTCTGGGAGAATGTCCTATGGACAGATGAGACAAAAATCTAAATTTTTGGCAAGGCACATCAGCTCTATGTTCACAGATGGAAAAATGAAGCATATCTTGAAAAGAACACTGTCCCTACTGTGAAACATGGAGAAGGCTCTGTTATGTTCTGGGGCTGCTTTGCTGCATCTGGCACAGGGTGTCTTGAATCTGTGTAGGGTACAATGAAATCTCAAGACTATCAAGGGATTCTAGAGGGAAATGTGCTGCCCAGTGGGTCTTGCAACAGGATAATGACCCAAAACACACAGCTTAAAACACCCAAGAATGGCTAAGAGGAAAACATTGGACTATTCTGAAGTGGCCTTCTATGAGCCCTGACCTAAATCCTATTGAGCATCTTTGGAAGGAGCTGAAACATGCCGTCTGGAAAAGGCACCCTTCAAACCCGAGACAACTGGAGCAGTTTGCTCATGAGCAGTGGGCCAAAATACCTGTTGAGAGATGCAGAAGTCTCATTGACAGTTACAGGAATCGTTTGATTGCAGTGATTGCCTCAAAAGGTTTCGAAACAAAATATTAAGTTAAGGGTACTTTCATTTCTGTCCAGGCCTGTTTCATGAGCTTTCTTTTTTTAAAAATTCTGTTGAAGCATGGTTGAAAAGCAATGTCTGACTTTCATTTGTTCATTTTCATAGAATTTTTATATATTATTACTTTTGTCAGATTCAAGTTATTTCTGTGACCATTGTGGGTTTTTCTTTCATTAAACGAGGGGTACCAACAATTTTGTCCATGTGTTATATATATATATATATATATATATATATATATATATATTTATATTATACATATTATATTGTGGGCCATATACATAATTGTCAGGAGCAGACCCTATTCACTTGTATGGGAGAGTTTTCTAGGCATGCTCTGTGATCTGGGCAGAAGTCCTTGTGTAGGGAAGGGAGAAAATAAGCTGTAAAATCCTTTATTGTGACTGGTGCATTCTGTGTATTATCTACATACATAATAGCTGTGATCATCAGGAGGTAGCCAAGACTTTAACAAATCACGCAGGCGCTGGCACAGCCAAGTTCTGTGGGATCCATTAATGAACGTAAGTATGTCCACGTTGGCTGTGGATAGGCGGATCCTCTTGTCGGTGATGACACCCCCTGCAGTGCTGAACACACATTCTGATAGGACACTTGCCACCGGGCAGGCCAGCACCTCCATGGCATAGAATGCAAGCTCTGGCCACATGCCCAATTTATCAACTCAGAAATTGAATGGGGAGGACCCATCGCTCAGTACCAGGAGACATGTCGACAGATACTCATCCACCATGTGAGTCAAACTCTGTGCTAGGAGACAGTATGGGTACACACGCAGTTATTGTTACTGCACAGGGAGACAGTATGGGTACACACGCGGTTACTGCGCTAGGTGACGATATGGGTACAAACGCAGCTATTATTACTGCTCTAGGAGACAGTATGGGTACACACACAGTTATTGTTATTGCTCTAGGAGACAATATGGGTGCACATGCAGTTATTATTACTGCGCTAGGAGTCAGTATGGGTACACACGCAGTTATTGTTACTACGCTAGGAGATGGTATGGGTACACATACAGTTATTGTTACTGCGCTACGAGATGGTATGGATACACTTGCAGTTATTGTTACTGCACTAGGAGACAGTATGGGTATACATGCAGTTATTGTTACTGCGCTAAGAGACGGTATGGGTACACACGCAGTTATTGTTACTGTGCTAGGAGGTGGTACGGGTGCACACACAGTTACTGCGCTAGGAGACGTTATGGGTACACACGCAGTTATTGTTACTGTGCTAGGAGATGGTACGGGTGCACACAGTGTCGGACTGGGATGTCTAGGGCCCACCAGTGGAATTGTTTCTAGGGGCCCACCATCAGGACCCCTCCAGATCAGAGGTACCGAGACAGGGCGGCTAAAGGTAATAACATATTGGGAGCCACGCTGCTCAACCACTATACCATGTGCACCACTGCACTACCTAAACCTACTGCTACACCTTGTATGGCAAGTAAGCAGCATGGCTCCAAGAATTGTTACCTTTACCTGTAGCCGCACTGTCCTGGAAAAGCTGATCTGCAGAGGTCCTGGCTGTTGTATCATCGCAGATGTAATATTGATGGCCTATCCTAAGGACAGCCCATCAATATTAGAAAGATGGATACATCCTTTAAAGAGGTTGTCCAGGCATTGGAGCAACCCATGTAGCTGGCGGGGAGGTGTAAAGTAAAAAATAATTAAATTAAAAAGCATACTCACCTGTCCCCGGCGCTCCGTTGTCCGCTGTCAGTGTCCATTCAGTCTCGTGCCGGCGACTCCTTGCTGGGAGTCCTGCACCTCATGTGATCGCTAAGACCAATTAGGTACAGGATTTCCAGAAATGAGGTGCCGCCATGAGACCGAACAGACACAGGCAGGGGACATCGGTGTGCTGGGGACAGGTGAGTATGCTTTTTTTTAAAAAAATTTTATTTTTACACCTCCCTGGCGACCGACACAGTGGTCGCTCCAGTTTATGGACAACCTATTTTAAGGGGTTGTCTGGGCCAAATATTTCTATGGTCACTTCACTGGTCCCCCCACATAGTGGCCTCTTCACTGGTCCCCCATACTGTATGGGGAACAGTGATGTGGTCATTATATTGTGTGGGAGCAGTGATGGGGGCTGACATCCTGTGGGGGGGACATTAAACTGTGTGGGGCATATTAAAGGGGTTGTCCAGGGTTAATCTTTTTTATGGCCTATGCTCAGGATAGGCCATAAATACCTGATCGGTAGGGGGCTGACACATGGCTCCATCAGCTGTTCAGAGCCACTTCCGGAGCCCGTTCTGTACACAACACAGGGCCGGAAGCAGAAAGCTCCATCCGCTGTATAGCAACCCGGCGCCTTCACTGCAGCTCAGCTCCTACTGACTTCAATAAGTGCTGAGATGCAGTGAAGGTGCCCGGCTAATATACAGTGGACAAAGCTTTCTGCTTCTGGCCCTGTATTGTGTACAGTACGGGCATCAGAAGTGGCTCCGTACAGCTTATCGGTCCGGGGTCAGCCCCTACAGATCAGGTATCTATGGCCTATCCTGAGGATAAACCATAACAAATTATGCCTGGACAACCCCTTTAATATTCCCCCCAGGGCCCCCCTAATGCGTCACACTTTAAAGAGGTTGTCCAGTATAATTTTTTTCTTTTTTAATAATTAGTCCAGGGGAGGTGAATCCCCCTACTCCCACCCCCAAAAAAACAAAACAAAAAAAACCACACTAAACATATTCACCTGTCTCCGGTGCTCCGGTGTCCTCCCAGCACGGTCCGGTCCTGCAGCTCCGCTGTCTTCTTTTTGCCGGAAGTCCACACTGGCTGTGACGTCCCAGGTCCCTTCCCTTAGGCCGCTGATTGGCCTCAGGGGTGACATCACAGGTAGTCATGTGCAGAGGGAACTTCAGCTGGAAGAAAACAACAGAACTGCAGGACCGAACCGCGCTGGGAGACACTGGGGACAGGAGAGAAAGTTTGGGGTTTTTTTTGTTTTGTTTTTTTCACCTGCCCCGGCGTAATTTAAAAAAAAAATGAAGGAGCCACTGTATGGAGTATAAGCTCCACAGTGGGCCCCACCCAGTATTATAAGCTCCACAGTGGCCCCCACCCAGTATTATAAGCTCTACAGTGGCCCACACCCAGTATTATATGCTCTCTACAGTGGCCCCCACCCAGTATTATATGCTCTCCACAGGGGCCTCCATCCAGTATTATAAGCTCCACAGTGGCCCCCATCCAGTATTATATGCGCCCAATAGCCCCCCTCTGCTTCAGTGCTATTATTATACTCTGGGGTCTCCTCAGACCCCAGAGTATAATAATCGGAGGCCCAGAGGAAGTGATTAAAAATAACAAACATTCATATTCACCTTGCTTTACCTTTCCTTGGCATCCTCGCTCCATCCTGCCGTCTTCAGCGTCTTCAGGCCCTTTTCCGACGTCGCTGCTGAGGCCTGTGATTGGGCCTCAGCGGTCACGTGGGGGCTCACTGACGTCATTACGCGGCCGCGCCCCATGTGACCGCTAGGGCCTAATCACAGGCTTCAGTCACATGACGGAGGAGCGCCGGAGAGGACGTTGTGCCCAGGAGAGGTGAGAATATGTGTTTATTATTTTGAGTCACCTCCCCTGGGCTGCCATCTATTGGAAAGGGGCCTGCAATATGCCAGGGCCCCTTTCCAATAACAGTATGTATAGCGGTCGGGGAACCAGGCTTTTCCCGACCGCTATCATCTCCAGGTGGCCACGGGTCCCATACCCCGCTGAGCCTGGTCGCGGTCGCACCCCCTGCGACTGCGATCGTTACGCCTCTGGTCAGGGGCCCGATCAGGATGGTCAGGATCCCGATCGGGCCCCCATGACATGAGGACTAATAGTCGGAGCTTGGGGCCCACCGGTGGATTCACCGGTTTCCCGGTGGGCCAGTCCGACCCTGGTTGCACACACAGTTACTGCGCTAGGAGACATTATGGGTACATACACAGTTATTGTTACTGTGCTAGGAGATGGTATGGGTACACACAGTTAATGTTACTGTGCAAGGAGACGGTATGGGTACACATGCAGTTATTGTTATTGTGCTAGGAGACAGTATGGGTACACACGCAGTTATTGTTACTGCACTAGGAGACGGTATGGGTACACACACAGTTACTGCACTAGGAGACAGTATGCGTATACAAACGCAGGTATTGTTACTGTGCTAGGAGACGGTATGGGTATACACGCAGTTATTGTTACTGCGCTAGCAGACGGTATGGGTGCACAGGCAGTTATTGTTACTGTGCTAGGAGATGGTACGGGTACACACGCAGTTACTGCACTAGGAGACGTTATGGGTACACACGCCGTTATTGTTACTGCGCTAGGAGACGGTATGGGTACACACTCAGTTGTTGCGCTAAGAGACAGTATGGGTACTGTGACATTTGGGGGTAGTTTAGCATCAAAGGTAGCAGCTTCCTGAACTTAACAGAGGTGTTGGTGGCGCTGGGTGCCAAATAAACTGCATATCAGGTAATGGAAATCCAAAAGAAAGGGCTTTATTCAGCTAGTAAGTGATAACAGGAACAAAAATAACAAAACAGCCTAGCCCACACACAGTGCAATACCTCACTTCTTGAACCCTGACTAACTTCTGAGGGCAAGATGCTTTGCTGAGGTTTCTCCTCAGCAGTTTGGCTCATACTGAGCTTAACCAAGTCCGTTGTGGAATCCAGTCCTCTTGGGAAAGACCACCTGTCTGTCTCCAACTGGTCCACTGTCCACCTGCTCCCTGCAGGTTACCAGCAGCACTCTCCTGCTGTGTGCACTCCCTCTGGAGTGAAACCCCAGGTATGGGTGTGGTCGAGGACCTTTTCAATCCTGTTTTTGGGTCACTCTCCATTGCCCTCTAGGTTCACACTCTCACAGTACACACGCAGTTATTATTTCTACGCTAGGAGACAGTATGGGTACATACACAGTTATTGTTACTGCGCTAGAAGACAGTATGCGTATACAAATGCAGTTATTGTTACTGCGCTAGGAGACAGTATGGGTAAACACACACTTAATTTCACTGCGCTAGGAGACGGTATGGGTATACACACATAGTTTATTATTTGTAGGCTAACTGTCCTTCACTGTATCAAGCTCCTTTCCCTACCTAGCTGCACTGCCCTGAAAAGGACAATTATTACATTTAGCTAAGGCCCTAACTGCCCCTATCTCCAGCTGCAGCCTCTCCCTAACTAGCCTAACTAGCTGGAATGGGGATGGGACCTGTGACCCTGCCTTTTATACAGCGGGGGCCATACTGGGCATGTCTGTGGGCTTAAAACTGGTTGATTGGCTGTTCAGCCATGAATTAAAACTGAGCATACAGCTTAGGCTTCGTTCACATCTACGTTGGAGTCTCCTTAAGAAATTCCGTCTCAGATTCTGCCGAAAATCGATGGAGAGAAAAGTCCTGCACTTTTCGGTATAAAGCCTGCCGAAACCCGGGGGACAGCCAGCAGACTCCATTATAGTCGGGGTTAACCACTGTTAACCTGTCGTACGGGTCCCACAGCGATACGAAAGACGGAGAGCACGGCACAAGTACCTTAGGGCTCATTAGTAGGGCACACTAATGTATGCCAAAAAAACTGCTTGTGAATTAGTAGTTTTTCATTAAAGTTATGTTACATTACATTACAAAGGCATAATAATAGGGAATGTAGATTGTGAGCCCTATATAGGTCAATAACTGATAATGCAGGTAAAGTGCTGCAAAATATGATGGTGCTATACAACTGTTTGTACATTACGGTATATATGTTAAAACTATATTGAATATGCTAAATATTCTTTTTTAGATTAGGTATTCATGAAAAAAGGGATGATTTATATAAATAGTATTATATCACAAATCTATAATTTAATTCTCTTACTTACAATATATAGCACCAAGAAATTCCACAACACTTTATAGACATTGTTCCATATAGGGCTCACCATCTAAATTCCCTACCAGTATGTCTTGGGAGGAAACCCACACAAATTCCTTACATATGCTGCCCTAGGTTGGATTCAAAGCTATGACTCCAGCACTGAGTCTGATGCTCAGTCTCCTCTGTTTTCACTGCTCTAATATTACACTCTTCATCTTTCCAGCTTATTGAACATTGACTTATATATCAATATGCTTGCTGACCCTTTTCATTTTGTGTTCGCCCAGTAGTGCTCTTATGTTTGTATATAACATTTCGCCTTGCTATAGAAGACTCTGGTGGCTGCTAGGCATAAAACTGAACCAATTTAGGCTACTTCTATGAATCTCCAGATATTTTCTGCAGCTTGTATCCACATAAAAAAGATAGAAAGCTTGGCTCTGCAACAAAATAAATAACAAACCATGTTTTCTCTAGCCTGATAGTTGAACAAGATTAGGTCTTACCTATATGTTAAAAAGGAAATCCAGTTGAAATGATCCTCTGATATTGTTAGATAGATAGATATGATGCATATAAAAGAAGACCAAATTTGTGAAGTAGGCCCTTTGGGGCCCGCACAGGGCTCCCTGCAGAGCAGAAAGAGAAGTGGAGGCAGCCATGAGCAGGAACAAGGATCGGTAAGTAAGGCCGCGGGTTACTAAAACTGCTATTATTATATAATATATATGTATATATTGTATGTATAATGATTGGAGGCCCAGGGGAGGTGAGCGGACATAAAATAAAACACTCTTACTCACCTCTCCTGGGCTCCAGCAGTACTCCCTGCTACGGGCCTCTTTAGTGATGTCACAGACGTCACATGGGTCAGAAGAGTGTCACGACTCATAACGACGCCGGTGTAACCCACGTCTGTGACGTCTTTGAAGAGGAGTCACGCTGGAGCCCAGGACTGGTGAGTAACACTAGTTTTTATGTTTGTCACCTCCCCTGGACCTCCAATCATTATACTCTGGGGTTTGAAAATACCCCAGAGTATAATAATAGTTCGTAGGTGGTGTACCCCAAAATTTTTCTGTTCTTCCGAACCCATATCTGTTAGAAACACCGTAGGGGCCACTGTGGAACATAATACTGGGTGATGGGGCCACTGTGGGATGTTACATTGTGTGCAGGGGCCACTATGAGACATTATACTGTGTGCAGGGACCACTAAGTGACATTATACTGTGTGGAGGGGCCGCTATGGAACATTTTACTGTTTGCAGGGGCCACTATGGGACATTATACTGTGCGCAGGGGCTACTATTTGACATTATACTGTGCGCAGGGGCTGCTATGGGATATTATACTGTGTGGAGGGGCTGCTATGGGACATTATACTGTGTAGAGGGGCAGCTATGTGACATTATAATGTGTGAAGGGGCCACTATGGGATATTATACTGTGTGAAGGGGCTACTATCGGACATTATACTGTGTACAGGGGCTGCTATGGGACATTATACTGTGTATAGGGGCCACTATGTGACATTATACTGTGTGAAGGGGCCACTATGGGACATTATACTGTGTGAAGGGGCTACTATCGGACATTATACTGTGTACAGGGGCTGCTATGGGACATTATACTGTGTACAGGGGCCACTATGTGACATTATACTGTGTGAAGGGGCCACTATCGGACATTATACTGTGTACAGGGGCTGCTATGGGACATTATACTGTGTACAGGGGCCACTATGTGACATTATACTGTGTGAAGGGGCCACTATGGGACATTATACTGTGTGAAGGGGCCACTATGGGACATTATACTGTGTGGAGGGGCCACTATGGGACATTACACTGTGTGAAGGGGCCGCTATGGGACATTATACTGTGTGGAGAGGCCGCTATGGGATATTGTACTGTCTGGAGGCCACTTTGGGACATTATAGTGTGTGTGTAAAAGGGGTGTTATACAGTGCGGGGGCCAGGAAAGGGGGCACTATGTTGTGTGGGGGAACCCAAGTCAAAAATTTGCTATGGGGCCCAGTCTTTGCTAGTTACACCCTTGAAAGTCTTTAATTTTAGCCAATACTGGTTTCCATAATGAGACTTTATAGACTGATAAACCCTATTAACATACTGTAGCTTAAAGGGGTTTTCTGGGCAAAAAATCCCCCACTGCATCATACTTACCTGTCTTCCTCTCTGGGAGATAGCTCCTCCTTTTCGTTCACTGTGCACAAACTGGAGACGCCTCTCTTCCTCTCTGCAAGCGCGTATACAGACCGGAAGTACGTCTGATGCCTGCGCAGTAGAGATGGAGTGCCATCTCTACTGCGCATGTGTCGCAAACACCTACAGACTGCACAAGCACTGGCAGAGAGGAAGAGGGGAGGAGCCATTCCCGGAGAGGAAGATACGTAAGTATGATTGGGTTGGGGCAGGGTAATGGTGACATTCCATTTCGGAAACAGGGAAACAGAACGTCAATTATCAGAAAGTGTGCCTGGGGCAGTCACATGAACTCCCCAAAGATATGGGTAATTATAGATTTTTTTTAATATAAGTAAATTAGAAGTTAGGCAGGGGAGTAGGTTTAGTTTAGGGGTTAATTTTTATTTCATCCCAGACAACCCCTTTAAGGTTTTCTGTAACTGAAAATCTGAGCCTAAATATATGAGCCATTGATATAAGTGATCCTTGCTTCAAGAGAAAATGTCAGGTTGTTTTTCCACCCTAAACTGGTCCCAGTGTGTGCAGTATCAAGTAATGGCCTTTTCTATGCTGCCCCTCAATTTACCTTAATTAGTCATGAGGGGCAGGAAGCTTGTCATGCAGTCATTGCATTAAATCACATCTTATGCAGCGTGACTGACATGTCCCTCACTGTATGACATCAGCCTAATACTCTATCTAACTGCCAGCCTCACAGGTTGTGATTTAGTGCAGTGAATGCATGACTAGATAAAGCTATTCCACGCACAAACTCCCTCCCCCATGACTAGTTAAGATATATTTGTATATCACTGATCTAAGGTTTTAAAAGCTTATAACTTGATTTTTCTGCAACAGAAAGCTTAGTGAGGGACACCATAGGAAATAGCTTTGGTGTGTGCCTCCTTCTTTTTGCTTGTTCCACATTGGTATTTATAAATGTCTGTATATGGGGTGTGAGCACCACCTGAATAGCAGTCCATATCAATTTCCATCCTCCTAGTGCTAGTTCAAGATTGATAACCAAAGACTTTAGAAGTTGGGGCAGTAACACATTTTGTTTTTCTCTGCTATGTTGACACAATAGGAAAGGACATTACTTGATGCTGCACATGATGGGGCCAGTTTAGGGTGGACGAACCACCCGACAGGATCTCTTTAAAATTTTGTGTCAACATTTTTGCAAATTGAAAGTTTAAGATTATATACATTTACCAATGTAATATTCTTTGATCAGATAGATTATTTTGACTGGGGTTACTTTTTAGTAGAATGTACACATTTTCTAATCTCAGCTGTTATGTCAAGTTTGTATGGTACTGAGATAAATAATAATACTGATATTGTGTATTATAATACTGTTCTATGAGGGAGGATGATTCTCTGATAATTTAGGAACTTTCATCAGTTTTTCATCAATTAGGCCTAATGCGCACAACCAAGTGTGCAAGCTGATACTCCTCCGAGGAGGAGCCCCATGGTCTGTTCCATTGTGATGAACATCCTGCTCCGAGTCATCAGAACAGAACGCATTGGTAGCCCCCATAGAGTTAAGTACATCACAGAATGCACTCGGATAACACTGCATTCCACTGCAAACTTGGCCCCACATCAGATGGCACACTTGATTGTGTACATGGGGCCTTACTGTTTCCTTTCAAGATTTCAAGATTTCCTTATGTTTTTGTTCTCAGGAAAATAAGGTGTCTGGCAATGGCATTCTTCCCTCCCACCTCAATGTAGCTGCTAGAGTTCATATGAGAATATGAATTTCCATTTACTCACTGCTGAAGACATTGCATTGTAATCACATTATTTTGCCTTTTTATCTAGTAAGGAGAAACTGCATTGGGAAAAACTGCATAATTTAATAAAAAAATATGCTTTTACAAGTTTTTACTAACATTCAGATTAAACAGGATTGGAAAGTACAATGGAAAGGGATATGTATGTATGAAGAAAAATATGTATACACTGGATTTAATAAGTGTAGTATGTTGTTATTGCAATGCAATCCCATGAATATAGTCTTATGGATGACTAGGCAAACTCCCTACCTGAAGCTACATTCACCTCCTCGAGACTACATCTGCGTACAGTCTATAATAGCAGTGCCAGTGTCAGGATTCTCAATCCAGCTGCTGCACCTTTAACGTTACAATGTCAACCTAGGAAGCCCTTGCAGTTTCAGAGGCTTCCTGGCTTGGTCCAGTTAGCAGCTGAGGAGGCCTATGTAAGACTACTTGCTACTCCTGGTTTTTCTTTGTTACCTTTGTTGTGTCTATTTGCTATTTACTGACCCCTTGGCTTGTTCTCGGATTTCCCTTTGTCTCCTGATTCTGCTTTAACATACCCATTTGGATTTGTGACCCTTGATTTCCAGATTTGCGCTTGTCTCCTAATTTGGTCTCTGACGTCCCGACCCGTGCTTCTACAACTTGACTTGTATCTCCTCCACTGTGTAAGTTATAGTGGATTTTGTTTTGTTTTCTGCAGTGGTGCGTTTATCATCGGTACATCTATCTGTTTGGAGACAATTCAGACTCCAGATTCAGTGCAAGTACAACCTACCTCACGGTGGGCTCTGGTGAAGGTATCTGAGGATCTGTCTTGGCTCGCAGAAGTGTGCTAGTTTTAAATATCTGTATCTACTGCTCGCAGTTATCAGCCAATATCCCGCTATTGCTTTTATTGTGGCCTTGCATCTTAACCATAACAGCCAGACTGGGGTGCCTAGGTCCCACCAGACAAAATCATTCTGGGGACCCACTGTACAACTACATGCAAATATTACCTGACAAGTATTCACAAATTCCTTAAATGTCGCCAACATAAAAGTATTTTCCAGTAGTAGCTTGCTGCCTAGCCCTGGTCTCTGATTGTACCTGTCCTGGGGTCATGTCAGTAGTCTGCTGCCTGACTCTTGTCTTGAACTAGGTATCTTTTAGTTCTATGAGCCAGGAAAATGTGTTCACACAGTAGCAGGTCTCACACAGAAAAACGATTACTGGTGATTTGGGCCCCTGCAGTGTGATTAAGAAGATGGGACCCAGAGAGGAAGGGCTCTGGTTGGCACTTAGATGTCATCTCAGACACCTAATGTGTCTACAGTAAATAAAAATAAACTGGGTAGTTTCTTAAATAATCTATCCAGTGTATTATACTAACACATAGCCTGCTTGAGATGCTGTATGATGAGTATCTTTTTTAAGTACAATGAGTGTATTGTGCCATGTCATTGAGCTGGGGGCCCACCTAGCTCAGGGGCCCACCGGGGGAATTAATCTGTTCATCTGTAGGCCGGTCCAAGTCTGTATAATAGCAAGTTTTTAGTGATCTGCAATTTACAGTAACGTTTTAATATTACTGGAAAAGTGATTTAAATCTTTTTTAGTAGGGTACAGTATAAACTATTTCTTTTTATTTGCCACCCTGTGATGCAGTATTACGCTACCAAGCAGAAAGCTGGAAAATAATGTAATGCCATATCTTCTATTTATTTCTTAACCTTGGTTTTCATCCAATCATTGTTGGTTACATGTCCCTAAATATAGTTGATGTACAAAAGCTGAAAATAAAAATGAGTAACGGGGAATTCCTTCCAAAATAATAAAAAGTAAAGCTCTTATTTGAAAGATAAGGTATTTTTACTTCCCTAAAATGTCAACTGGTGTCTGCTGTTGAAAACAATTTTTAAGAATGAAATAGCTGAAAACCTGTATTAAACATATAACAAAAATACAGAAATATAGAATATTTATTTGTGGTCACTTACTCAGGTAATGAATTGCTATCTGTCACTTTTGACACTTGTGTACTTCTGTTTGACATGAGCTGCCTATTGCTGTTTCCTGAGGTGAAAGGTTACCACACTAATCCTGTGAGTTTACATCCATGATACACATTCAGTTTCCATTTGACAAGATTCCTTCTAAATATTGATCAACTGATTTATTTTCCTCATATGTTTATTTTATGACCACCTTGGTGCATCCCCTGCTCTATGTTGGGCAATACCAACTCAAACACTTACTACTCCTTCGGTCTTCCTACTATGCCCTTCCCACTTGAAGCTGTATTACATACACTGGGAGTTTGTGAGTATGTGATTTGGAGGTGTGCTAACTGATGACTGTGGTTTCACCTCTTTGGGCATGTGTCTGGTGTACCTTTTGGTTATGTAGTCAGAAATCCCCTGATGAGTGTATAAATCTTACATGAAATGTGCATGTTGGGATACAGATATTTTGTTATGTTTTACATGACTCTTTCTATACAATCTCTATCATTTACTTTTGGTAGGGTGATTACATGATCTGGTTGTATTAGGGTCAGGTTCCAGTCGGGGACCTGCGCTATGTAGGGTGGGGGGCTCCGAGATAGGAAACCTGAATGACGTAGAGCCCAACGCAGCTGTGAACCTAGCCTAAGGATCCATTATTCTTTGTATAAAGCAAAGTATGCTGAAAGAGTTTTACAGTATTTCATCCACTATTGCCTTACATAAGGGAAATATGGTATTGCCTCAATAAGTAAAATGACATTTAACCTACATAAAACAATTGCTATTCTGCATTGTTAGCAACACTAACAATGCCAGCTTCATTATATTGTACTTAGAAAAATTGCTACCAGGGTCACCTCTCCTAAATGTTGTATTGTGGTTTTTAATGCTGAATAAAAGAACTAAATTATTGTTTATGCTACTATAAGAAAGTGCTTGACTGAGTCAAGCAATGACTGGGGCATCAAGACAATAGAAATAATATCAAATCACGATGTATAAAATCTGTACTATGTGAGAAAACTTCTAGATAAACAAGAAAGTCGTGTGAGCTTGTTTGGAGCAGAAAACATATAAAGTGGCCTGGGGTGTTCCTAGTACTGCTGCCACTTTCTTTCCAGCGATTAACAGGGGTTAAATCCTGCTGATTAGACAATGATGTAATAGCATAGCTACAGTATGTACCAGCAAAATCAATCCTAACAAAAACCCTTTAAGTGTTTTGTAATATATTCTACAATATTTTGCTGGCCCAGAGTATTAGTAGGTTTTCCAAAACATCAGATGCCATGACCTGTCAGAAAATTTTTCTGCCAGTAAATAAACTTAGTGAGGTTCACTATACAATGTTAGGGCTTACCTCTATAATTTTATGAAATATTGCATCATGATCTGTGCCCCAAATATCTTCTGTTACTATAAGGTATGTGCAGTGGCGTAACTAGGAATGGCTGGGCCCCAAGGCGAACATTTGACATGGGGCCCCCCCAAACCGGTTACGGGTCCCCAAACAGTAAAATATGCTCAACAGTGGCCCCAGATAGTATTATATGCTCAACAGTGGCCCCCACACAGCATTATATGCTCCACAGTGGCCCCCATACAGCATTATATGCTCTACATTGCTCCCCCCACACGCAGTATAATATGCTACCCACAGTGGCCCCACACAGTATAATATGCTCCACACAGTGGTCCCCACCCAGTATTATATGCTTCCCACAGTGGTACCCACCCAGTATTATATGCTCCCTACAGTGGCCCCCACACAGTATTATATGCTCCCCACAGTGGTCCCCACCCAGGATTATATGCTCTACAGTGGCCCCCACCCAGTATTATATGCTTCCCACAGTGGGCCCCACCCAGTATTATATGCCCCCCATAGTGGGCCCCACCCAGTATTATATGCCCCCCATAGTGGCCCCCACCCAGTATTATATGCTCTACAGTGGCCCCCACCCAGTATTATATGCTCTACAGTGGCCCCCACCCAGTAGTATATGCTCTACAGTGGCCCCCACCCAGTATTATATGCTCTACAGGGGCCCCCACACAGTATTATAAGCTCCCAACAGCACCCCTCTGCATCGGTGCTATTATTATACTCTGGGGTCTCCTCAGACCCCAGAGTATAATAATCGGAGGCCCAGGGGAAGTGATTAAAAATAACACTCATACTCACCTTGTCTTACCTTTCCTTGGCATCCTCGCTCCATCCTGCCGTCTTCAGCGTCTTCAGGCCCTCTTCCGACGTCGATGCCGAGACCTGTGATTGGGCCTCAGCAGTCACATGGGGGCGCACTGACGTCATTACGCGGCCGCGTCCCATGTGAGCGCTGGGGCCTAATCACAGGCCTCAGTGATGACGGAGGAGCGCCGGAGAAGACGTTGTGCCCAGGAGAGGTGAGAATATGTGTTTATTATTTTCAGTCACCTCCCCTGGGCTGCCATCTATTGGAAAGGGGCCTGCAATATGCCAGGGCCCCTTTCCAATAACAGTATGTATAGCGGTCGGGGAACCAGGCTTTCCCCGACCGCTATCAGAATGGTCCAGGGCCCGGCCATCTCCAGCTGGCCGCGGGCTCCGTGACCTGCGGGGTCCGTTTGCGATTGGTACTGGTTTGTGGGTTTCGCGGTAGCGGCTGCCACAGGGTTCCGGGGCCCCTACTGTCCCGGGCCCTGTGGCAGCCGCTACCGCTGCTACCCCGATAGTTACGCCCCTGGGTATGTGTATAATCAGTCTGGTAATAAAATAGATTGTGTAAAAGGCATATTCTTGGTGTTATTATTAAAAACCAGCACAACAAACATGAGAGGTATTAAATCCATAATTAAATTTCATATCTGTAATGCTGAGCTCTGTAGGTAGAAGTCTTGAGCATTTTAAAGTGACAACTTCTTTGTGCATCAATTTTTAGGCCCCATAAAATTAAAAGTGGCAGGTGTAACTTGAAGCTCCTGGGCCCCAATGCAAAATCTGTAATGGGGCCCCCACTTACATGGTATCTCCTTATGTTGTAGAGATTCATATGTGCCCCCTTAGGCTGCAGAGCCCAGTAACTATTCCTACCGCTGCACCCCCTATACTTATGCCACTGTATAGTTGAAGGTAGTATTCTTTGTCTGAACAGAAGCAACTTGTTGCACTACAGGAGCAATTTTCTTGCTTGACTACACATATCACCAACAAGATATTAATCATAATCGATTTTATTTAATATGACCAAAAGTTAATCCCATTAAAAACACTTATTATTTGATGACTACATGTTTGTTCTGGGGTTTGCCTCGACTTCCAGCTCTCTTGTCTTTTTGTATCTTAAGTGGTTTTAATGAGACTAAATTTTGCTCATATGAAATAAAAAATGATTATGATTAATATATTGTTAGTGATTTGTGTAGTCATTCATTGAAGGTCATTATCTATTTCTTTGGGTGTTTGATGCGCTGTATTATTTATCTAGGGCCGTGATGGCGAACCTATGGCACGCGTGCCAGAGTGGGCACGCAGAGCCCTCTCAGTTGGCACGCGCGCCGTCGCCATGATCGCTCACTAACAGGGAATCCGGTACTGGATTCCCCGTTGGTGAACGATCGCTTCTTTCAGCTGTATGTGCATATGTACATACAGCTGAAAGTTGTCAGTGTAGGCCGCGGTCCGCGGAACCGCGGCCTACACTGACTGCAGAGTGTGACCTCTGCCCCAACGCAGGCGCGATGACATCATTCATCAGCGCCTGCGATCAGAAGGAGGAGGACTCGCTCCGTGGGACTGCAGCTCTTCGTGGAACAAGGTAAGTAACGTAAACTATTGTGTGTTGGGGCCTAATGTGGTGCATATTCTACTGTATGGGGGACACTGAAGCATCTAATACTATATGGGGGACACTGAAGCATCTAATACTGTGTGGGGGACACTGAAGCATCTAATACTATATGGGGGACACTGAAGCATCTAATACTGTGTGGGGGACACTGAAGCATCTAATACTGCGAGGGGGACAGTGAAGCATCTAATACAGTATGGGGGGATACTGAAGCATCTAATACTGTGTGGGGGACACTGAAGCATCTAATACTATATGGGGGACACTGAAGCATCTAATACTGTGTGGGGGACACTGAAGCATCTAATACTGTATGGGGGACACTGAAGCATCTAATACTGTATGGGGGACACTGAAGCATCTAACACTGTATGGGGGGACACTGAAGCATCTAATACTGTATGGGGGACACTGAAGCATCTAATACTGTAGTGTAAGAGACAGCCAATGTTGTCCTAAGCTTCATTTGTCTGTATAAACTGTTAATGTTGAATGTATTTCTGTGATTCTGTTCCTTTAAGACAGCAGCCATTGTAATTGTGACATGATGCTGGAGTGACTCCCCCCCCTTTTATGTCAGCTTGCCTGTTCTGCAGACAGAATGTGAGCAGAGAAGCAGGAAGTGACGAGACAGAGAGCAGCAGCCATCTTAGCAAGTGTTGTATTGAACTGGTGTGGAGATTTTTCTGTACAGCTAAGCTGTATCTTGGTCCAGAGACAAACAGAGTGTAAAGAGACAACAGGACTAGTGAGTCCACGTGAAAGGAACTGTGCTCAGTGGCTGATCAGTGAGACTGACATTGTGACTGTGTATATGGATACCACAGATAGAGACTCGCAGTGCTGTTGATGTACTGGACAGCACCTGCTAAACCCCGGCTTACATCCCAGCTCAGTGTATGGATTCGGCAGGACTGTCAGTGTGCTGAGTGGAATCTGCTGTTGGATTACATTGCATTCATTGGGTTTCCCTGTTAAAGAGGACTTCATTTCTCCCAAGATCCTGATAACCGTGAGGAGAGGACGTTTCGCTATAAAAGAAAGGAACGACTTTGGGCCCCACCGCGCGCTTCTACAGACTGTAAGCGGTCCACCTGGACCACTGGGGAAAAGGGGGTGCACCCGAATGTGAAGTCAGGGTCAGTTAGGGATAGTTTTGAGTATATTGTTCATTCAGTGTCCATACTGCAGAAGTGGACAGAGTAAAAGTAGAAACCATTGCAGAATTTGCCTTGAAATTGTTCATGCTATATTGTATATTTTGCTTGTCTTTAGCCCTGTCATTTTACCTTTAACTAGCCTTTATTAACTTATAGTAAATATATATTTTTTTCTTGAACTACCGCGTGTGCGTTCATTTCTGGTTGCGGAGTCCAAACCACCTGCCTTGCTCTCGGTTCACAGTAGGGGGGGTGGACAATGAAGCATCTTATACTGTGTGGGGGACACTGAAGCATCTAATACTGTATGGGGTGCACTGAAGCATCTAATACTGCGTGGGGGACACTGAAGCATCTAATACTGCGTGGGGGACACTGAAGCATCTAATACTGCGTGGGGGACACTGAAGCATCTAATACTGCGTGGGGGACACTGAAGCATCTAATACTGCGTGGGGGACACTGAAGCATCTAATACTGCGTGGGGGACACTGAAGCATCTAATACTGTGTGGGGGACACTGAAGCATCTAATACTGTGTGGGGGACACTGAAGCATCTAATACTGCGTGGGGGACACTGAAGCATCTAATACTGTGTGGGGGACACTGAAGCATCTAATACTGTGTGGGGGACACTGAAGCATCTAATACTGTATGGGGGACACTGAAGCATCTAATACCGTATGGTGGACACTGAAGCATATACTACTGTGTGGAGGACACTGAAGCATCTAATACTGTATGGGGGACACTGAAGCATCTAATACTGTGTGGGGGACACTGAAGCATCTAATACTGTGTGGGGGACACTGAAGCATATACTACTGTGTGGGGGACACTGAAGCATCTAATACTGTATGAGCGACACTGAAGCATCTAATACTGTATGGGGGGACACTGAAGCATCTAATACTGTGTGGGGGACACTGAAGCATATACTACTGTGTGGGGGACACTGAAGCATCTAATACTGTATGGGGGACACTGAAGCATCTAATACTGTATGGGGGGGACACTGAATCATCTAATACTGTATGGGGGACACTGAAGCATCTACTACTGTGTGGGGGACACTGTGAAGCATCTAATACTGCGTGGGGGACACTGAAGCATATACTACTGTATGGGGGACATGGTGAAGCATATACTAATGTGTGGGACCCCACTGTGAAACAAACTACTCTGTGGGGCCCCACTGCGAATCATATACTACTGTGTGGGGGGGCTTATTGAGAAGCATATAATGTGGGTGGGGGCCCAAAGTGGAGCATATAATACTGTGCGGGGGCCTCTGTGGAGCATATAATACTGTGCGGGGGCCTCTGTAAAGCATATAATACAGTGCGGGGGCCACTCTGGAGCATATACTACCGTGTGGGGGGACTTATTGTGAAGCATATTATGTGGGTGGGGGCCCAAAGTGGAGCATATAATACTGTGCGGGGGCCTCTGTGGAGCATATAATACTGAGTGGGGGCCACTCTGGAGCATATAATACTGTGTGGGGGCCATTCCGGAGAATATAATATTGTCTGGAGGCCACTTCAGAGCGAAATGTACTGTCTGGGGGCCACTTCGGAGCGCATTGTACTGTCTGGGGCCCTTCATTATTTATATCACACAGTATCTGTTTTATAGCAGACACGATACTATTACAGGCTGTAATAACATTGCATAGGCACTATAAAACAGATCCTGGTTAATTTAAGGTTAAATTGCCGTGTTGGCACTTTGCGATAATTTAGTGGGTTTTGGGTTACAGTTTGGGCACTCGGTCTCTAAAAGGTTCACCATCACTGATCTAGGGAATAGAAAGTTGTAGGAGTATAATTTTCTTACTTCTGTTTGAGAATTATTTGCAAACCCTTTTTTTTACAGGGAACATTGTTTGGTCTACTGTATAAGACTACTTGTGCCAACTGGTAGAAAGAGAAATGCTACCCTCTAGACCTTGCACAACCAGAAACACAGCAGGACATGGTTCCACATCTATTATGGTACCCAGAAAAAAAAAAAACCAGCTAGCTATACAATTATATGCCAAAGTTCATCAGCGTCTGTAACAACACTTTTCATACAATTTGTGTTTATAAACATCTTCAATGGGTGATAGGCTTAATTCATACTTTATTGCATATACATCAATAGTAGTCACTTTTGACAAACATTGAGATATTAAAGGAAATATGCACACTGCTGTATATGCAGACCATGTAAGACAGATATGGTGTGAGTTGAGGGTTAATATGTTCCAGAAATGGGTAATGATTTTAAAGACCTCAGTTAGAAAAAGATGTTGAGAATCTGTAACATAAAAGTTGGTCTTGCTGGTAGAAAACATTTTAAGTAGCCCACAAGTGAGGAATGCTCTTGTGAGTAATATGAGTAATATGTATATCATCAGTGCTAATATATAGGACAAGCATAGGACCCACTCCTAAAAAGTACACTTGTCCACAAATGTGCATGTATAATAGAACCATTTGGTTAATGTGACAGTGAGTTTATAAATAAAAGCAAACCAATAATCCCTGTTACTGTATATATTTTTAAATTCCTGGGGTAACTATAAATGAAAAAAAAATCAATATTGGCATCCAAGGTTTTAATATTCATTCCCCTAATCATAGATTTGTTTATGTAATACTGTTAAATCACTGTGGCAAGAGGAGTTTTAGTTTGGTTTGCAGCCCAACTCAATTATTAGTGCATAGTAGTAATATAATGAGCATAGTTATATGTATATGATGCATTAAATTCTGCCATGACAGCACAAACAACCAATATGATGAATATTTAAAGCTCTAGTTCTGCCTGACAAAGTAAGTGAATTTCCAATAGCTTAAAAGCATTCACATCCTCAATCACACTAAAGCAGATAGCAGAAAAACAACAGACATATTCAGTTCTATCTGTTCCAAACTAAACCGATAATTGGCATATCATTATATAAAATTTATATCTTTACATATATTTTTAAGGCTAGGTATGTTTTAGTCTGGTTTTGAAGAATCATAAAATACTATCTGTACAATGTAGTCAATTTGTGGTGAGAAGACCAGGTGGCCGCTTGGTAGACCTGTTCCAATAAAGTCCTAATAGAGTGAGTTGTGATACCCTAGGGAACTGATGTTCCAACTTTTATGTGCACTCTTTATCAGAAATTAAGCAAAAGTTGCAGAAAGGATCACCACTCCGAACCCCTTATTACCAATATATCTGTGATAAGCGTCATGTGATCGCATGGGCAATACCAAAGTATCTGCAGATAGGCTGCAGGATCTGTCTGATACACATAGCTGGGTTCCTGCAGCAACAGATAACTCTGATTCCCAGCAGCTTACCCTTTACAAGTTGCGGCAAATATTGACAGCAGCATTTAAAGTGGTTGGACAAAGGAAAAGGGTTCCATCAGCCCAAAACCAGGTTAAGACCAGAGCCCCACGTGGCATGAAGGTCGCGGCAAAAAATGCAGCGTTATACAGTACCGGCAACATGGATTTTAGCACAGCGGAAATGCTCTGATTTCCAAAACCGTTGCGGTTTTGGAAATTGCAGCATGTCAATTTTACATATGGAAATGCCAGTGTTTTCCCTATAGGTATAATTAAAGCAGAAAGTCCACAGAGTTATTAACTCTGAGGACTTTCCATGAAAAGCGGTGCGGGAAAAAACAAATGCGTTTCCGACGCAGTTTCTCCTGCAGCGCTTTTTCACTGCGGCCTGCTACGTGGGACCTTAGCATAACACATTGGTGGGTCCAGTGCAAAGGTTTCATAAATGGGCCCCTCCCTTTGCCCTAGTGTGCCTCCTGCTACTTAGGTATACAGTTCGACCTTTAAGGCTAAGGTACAACATAGTGAACTGCAGCTAAAAAGCGCAGCCAAAAAATGTAGCTGATACCTTCCTGTTTTTTCCTGCAGCATTTTTAATTTTTGCTGTGATTTTCTCTGTGGTTTTTCTTCCCTTATTAAATCTATAGGGAAAATGCTTGTGTTTCTGCAGAAAAAATTTACATGCTTCATTTTCCACAGCATTTTTTTTCCTGAAATGTGTGGATGGAAGTAGCAAGAATCTCATTTATTTATTTTTTTTGTTAAACCATGTCCCTAACCCCACCCATGCCTCCTTTGATACCACCCAGTGCCTTTGTGTTCTCAAAGTACTCAATATAATGTACTCTTTGTGCTCTTATACAGTATAATGCCTCCTTACTGGTCCCTCATGCTTTATAATACCCCCTTATTGCATCCACACAGTATAATGCCTAATTAAGAAAGCAGAGGACAGATGAAATATTAGGTGGCAGGGGGCAGAAGGTGCATTCTCAGGTAGCAGCATGTACAATTTAGTAATCATTGGTGGTTGTTCGTGGGGAAGGGGGTTTGGTTCTGAGCACGTACCCTAATATTTCTGTTTTACTTACACAGGGTATAATTGACCACCATTTGTGAGCGTAGTGTCATTCTAACGTGGCAGTTACAATATTAGAACACAACCTTAGAGTGGTGCAGGCAAGACTTGATTGATGCAGTGCTGAGGTGAGGCCAAAAAGTGCAAGCAAAAGCATGTAATGTGACATGGTAGTAACAGTACATGCTTTTGCTTGCGGGTTTTGGCCAAATCTCAGCTGTGCATCAACATTGCAGCTGGTATGCGAGAGACCACTCTGACAAACATATCCAGATGTTGTTCACAAAACTTCACACTATATTCTCCTAATAGGGGAACAGGCTATGTTGAGAAAGAACACAGTGGCTGATACTGAGTTTGGCTGAGAGTGCTGCCAAATTTATTGAACTCTCTGTTTAGCTGTCTGTTACCAGTATACTACAGTGTTAAAGCCTCTCTACTCTGTTCCTCATTTGCATCCACCCTCTGTTAATAAATAACCATTTTCTTGTTCATACTTCTTACCCATGCTCAGCAATCTGTGCGGGTCAGGAGGACAGGTCACGCAGAGAAGGGAGAAGATGCTGTGATTTGCAGTTTGCATGTTATCTGCATATGACAGGAAGTGCTAGACTAATCTGCACTGCACTGAAGAGAGCTGTACACTAAACTGTACATGATACAAGCTATAAGTAAAATACCGGTGGGTTTTGAGGGGTCCCTGCTGCCATAGGGCCCACTGCAAGTGCACTGTTTGCCCTATGGTTAAAGTGGCCCTGCCTCAACCAGCTCCTCAGCGAAAACCGTGGGGTGCTGAAGGTTTGCCATGGCAGCCAGAGGCTTGAATGTGGACTCCAGCTCTGAACCAAGACTGGTTCTAATAGTTTTACACTGACATCTAGTCTAACATGAACAATACCCTGCAATACAGCGATCACATATTCAAGTTCCCTTTTGGAACTTGTAAAAAAGACTTTTAAAAAAAGTTTACTAAAATGGTGAAAAATCACAAAAAATTTTTTTCTAATACACAGCTTTATTATGATAAAAATAAAATAATAAACAAACATACACATAACTGGTATTCCCATATCCAAAACAACCCAAACTAAAAAGATAATATTTTATTGAACCCACACTGTGAACTTAATAAAAAATAATTAGTTTTTATTTCTACCCCCAAAAAATGGAATATAAAGTGATCAAAAACCTGAATGCACCCCAAAAGGGGTGAAAACTGCAGGCTGTCCTGCAAAAAATATGCCCTTACACAGCTTTATCAATTGAAAAATTAAAAAGTTATGACTCTGGTGACAGAAGAAAATATATGCATATTTATTTTAACAAAGTGTTTTTATTGTAAAAAGTTAGGAAAACATCAAAAAAACTTGGGTATTGGGTATCAATGTAATTGTACTGACTCACAGAATACAGTTCAATGGATTCTATCAATTAAAAAAATGTTTTTAAACTAAAAGCACGTAGGAATAGCCTTTAGAAAGGCTATTCATCTCTTACCTTTATTTTGCAGGTCTGCGCCGCCACCGCTGTCGCTGAGCACAGCATTGTCATCGATTCCAGCGCCGCCTCTGTCTTCTGTTCCTGATGCGATGCGAATCGATGATGAAGCTGTGCTCTGAGTACAATTAGCATAATGAAAAAAAAGAAGAAAAATTCAAAAACAGCAGCGTGGACCTGCAAAATAAAGGTAAGAGATGAATAGCCTTTCCAAAAGGCTATTCCTACGTGCTTTTAGTTTAAAAACATTTTTTTTTTAATGATAGAATCCCTTTAACATGTCACTTATACCGCACAGTAAATACTGTAAAAATGAAACACAAACAATTCCCACAAATACTGAACAATTACTATTGTTTTCTATTTCCTCCTAAGAAATAATAAATGTTTTGTGCATCAAAATAGTTCTGTTAAAAAACACTTGTCTTGGAATAATTAAGTCATCATATGGCTATGTCAATGGTAAAATTAAAAAATTATGGCTCTCAGATTGGGATGAAAAAAAAAAAAAAGTATGCCTTGTCCTGACCAAAATAGGCTGTATCATTAAGAGGTTAAAAAAACTTCAAAGTGCTTGTTTCATTCAGAATGGATCTACAACACCTAAACTTACTGTTCTCTTCTTTGGTTCAAAGAGAGCAGACACAAGTGAGGTACACCTCTCTATGAAATTCATATGCCATATAAGGCAAATGGGAGTGTGTTGTCCTCATGAGGCAACCCCCTTAAGTGAGTAAAGATCTCTTTTGCTTGAATTAAAAGGGTCATCCAGCCTTTAAAAAAAAATTGATGGCCTATTGTGGATCAATATTACATCAGTGGGATTTATTATCACTACTTCTAAGAAGATTTATTTCAGAACAGGGGACCATGAACTTAAGGATAATAACAGGTCTTAAACAATATACTTTCCATTATTAAGATCTCAAACAGATAGCTATGGAGGATTAGGGAGAATGCTCATTAACAAGCAGTAACAACATCTATTATAGGTAATATATTATCCTGGAGCCTCATTCCCATCAGAGGATGTTTACCCATCTGTGTTTTCTCTAAATTTATCACACTATATCTTGAAACATGCATTGCTGTCAGTAGGGTACATTATCAGTAGATGCAGCAAATGGACAGTAAAGCTACCTCTTGTCTTTGCATGTCCATTAAGGTTTACATGTAGAGTACATACAACGTTCAGAAATGTCTGTATTTGAAAAGGTCATTTCATGTGATGCTTCTACTTAGCTAATGTGATAAATCAATTTTGTATGGCCCAAACCTCTGCAATCAGGAGTAAATAATAATGTCAAACAATCTGTGCCAGCTATTTCTGTTACATAACAGGTTTTACAGGTATACATGGTATGCTGGCACTTACTGAATGTCTACGGCAAATGACCTTTTTGCTATGTCAAACAGCAACAAAGGAATAATCTACACTCATTGCCATGTAATAGCTTTTCACTCAGTTGGGAAGTTATAAGTCACAGCCAAGACAATTTTACAAGAAAAAAAAACATTATATACCATAGTTCATTGCAATTAATAAAAGATTTTGCAGCTATCCCCAAAATTATTAGACAGTACAAAACTATTTGGAAAGAAGGTATTCCTCTAAGGCATTGCTATATTAACATAGCAAACATTTGTACTGTTCTCTAGGGTGGGACAACCTTTCACATATAGCAGAGGCATCAAGCTTATTTTTGGTTTAATTGTGCTCCTAACAATTACTGTATATGGGCTATATATGTACAGATAATTATTGAAAATTGCAGATTTCAAATCAGCAGATATCTAGCGGCAAATCATATATGGTATATGGTTAAAAATCTAAAAGTAAACATAAATATTATTCAGGTCATTATCACTGGCAGGCAGAGGATAATGAAATAATTATCTATTGCATTGTGCTAGATAATAATAATAATAATAATAATACATAATAATAACTTTATTTATATAGCACCAACATATTCCATAGCACTTTACAAATCAGAGGGCACATGAACAGACAATATGAGACATTACAATGTGACAAAGAAATAAACATATCAAACAATAGGAGTGAGGGCCCTGCTCCCAAGAGCTTACATTCTATGAATGTACAGTTGTGCTAAAAAGTTTACATATCCCGGGAGATTTTTAGATTTTTTGGCCTTTTTACAGAGAATATGAATGATAACACAAAAACTTTTTCTCCATTCATGGTTAGTGGTTGGTTGAAGCCATTTATTGTCAAACTTATGTGTTTTCTCTTTTAAAATCATAATGACAACCAAAAACATCAAAATGACCCTGTTCAAAAGTTCACATACCCTGGTGATTTTGGCCTGACAACATGCCCAGAAGTTGACACAAAGGGGTTTGCATGGCTACTAAAGGTAACATCCTGACCTGTGACCTGTTTGCTTGTAATCAGTGTGTGCATAAAAGCTGAGTGAGTTTCTGGGATCCAGACAGACTGTTGCATCTCTTTCCTCCAGCCACTGACGTTTCTGGATTGTGAGTCATGGGGAAAGCAAAAGAATTGTCCACGGATCTAGGGGAAAATGAAGTTGAACTGTATAAAACAGGAAAGGGATACAAAAAGATATGCAAGGAATTGATAATGCCAGTCAGCAGTGTTCAAACTGTGATTAACAAATGGAAACTTCGGGGCTGTGTGAAAACAAAAACAATGGTCAGGTAGACCAACCAAAATTTCGGCCACAACTGCCCGGAAAATTGTTCGGGATGCAAAGAAAAACTCACACATAACATGAGCTGAAATACAGGACTCTCTGAAAACTATCGGTGTGGCTGTTTCAAGATGCACAATAAGGAGGCACTTGAAGAAAAAAGAGCTGCATTGTTGAGTTGCCAGAAGAAAGCTATTACTGCGCAAATGCCACAAAGAATTTCGCCTTCAATACGCCAAGCAGCACAGAGACAAGCCTCAAAACTTCTGGAACAGGGTAATTTGGAGTGATGAGACAAAAACCGAACTTTTTGGCCACATTTGGAATGTCAACAAGGCCTATGATAAAAAGAACACCATTCCTACTGTAAAGCACGGTGGATCACTGATAATGTATGTAAACTTTTTAGCACAACTGTATAAGACACAAAAAGAGGAGAGAGAAGACACAAAAGGAGTTTATGCAACAAAGATCAGACTGGAGGAGCAGAATCATCTTAGGAGGCTCAAGATGTATCTGCTTATCTCACTAACCATACTCCAATCATCAACTATATGGCTAAGGCCCCACGTGGCGTCCCGCAGCAAAAAAGCGCTCCGGGAAAAGCAGCTGTGGCAATGCATCGTGGCTTTTCCCATAGCGCTTTGCACAGGAAGTGACTTTCTGGTTCAATTTACCTACTGGTGAAACCACCAGTATTTCCGTAGGTATAATTAACATGCTGCGATTTCAAAAAATGCGACGGTTTTGGAAATCGGAGTGTGTCCGCTGCGTGTACTTTACTGCAAGGTGAGGATGTGTTGTGTTAAAAAAGTAAATAAGTGTCATTTTATCAGACTATATTAGACAAAGTGTCACCTTCAGAGTTCCTCCATACCTTATACAGCGCCAAAAAAAAAACCTCAAAAAACAAAAAAACATATACTCACATTATGTCATCCTGTCCAGTTCTGGACACAATCAGCCTTCACAGCAAAAATCAAGAGATGTGATTTATGTGCACTTTTCAAAGGCATTTGACTCTGTGCTACAAAAAGTTAGTTTGCAAAATGAGAACATTGGGACTCAAGGAAAACATACACTAAGATCTGTAAGATAATCAAAACTGAAGAGGATAGTAGAATATTACAGGGGGATTTAGAGCAACTGTTATGGTTATGCATTTTGTCTGAAGAAATAAAATGTATGATTATGTACAGCACCTAATAGTAAATTACTGAGTAAGGCTGCCACTGAAAAAGACTTGGGAATTTTGGTGGATCGTAAGCTTACATGTAGCAATCAGTATCAGGCAGCTGCTGCCAAAGCAAATAAAATTATGGTATGAATCAAAAGAGGCTTAGATTCTCATGACAAGAATATTTATTGCTGTTGCATATTGTTATGCCTCTATAAAAATCACTAGTATGACCACACATGGGCTATTGTGCACAATTTTGAGCACCAAATACTGATTTTATTTTGATTTCTCTTTCGTTCATTCACTTAGCAGCACTTATAAACACCCTCTAGTGAGCCCCAATATGGACCCTCTCCAGTTTGCGTATCGGTCAGGCATTGGGGTGGATGATGCCATCATCCACCTTCTGCACAGGGCTCTTTCTCACCTGGAGAAACCAGGGAACATGGTGAGAATAATGTTCTTTGATTTCTCCAGTGCTTTTAACACCATACAGCCCAGGTTATTGAGGGACAAGCTGGGCCTTGCTGGAGTGGACCACCATCTCTCCAACTGGATCCTAGACTACCTCACAAACCGACCCCAGTATGTGAGAGCCCGGGACTGTGTGTCAGATACCGTGATCTGTAATGCGGGGGCACCTCAGGGTACAGTTCTTGCCCCTTTCCTCTTCACACTGTACACTGCAGATTTTAGGTGCAACTCATCCAGCTGCTACCTACAGAAGTATTCTGACGACTCTGCAATAGTAGGCCTCATCACAGACGAAGATGACAGGGAGTACAGAGAACTGAACCGGGATTTTGTGGACTGGTGCCAGCGGAACCACCTGAAGATTAACGCTGGGAAGACCAAGGAAATGGTGGTGGACTTCCATAAATGCGGATGCCCTCCTAAACCAGTGGACATCCAGGGAAGGGCATCAAGTTTCTCAACACTTATAAGTACCTGAGTGTGCTACTTTATAACAAGTTAGACTGAGCAGATCCCATGGAGGTCCTGTACAGGAAGGGCCACAGCAGGCTCTACCTGTTTAGGAGACTGAGAGCCTTTGATGTCCAGGGGGCACTTCTTAGGACTTTTTTCAACTCGGTAGTGGCATCAGCCATCTTCTTCGGAGTGGCCTGCTGGGGGAGCAGTATATGAACCAGGGATAGAAATAAACTTGACAAGCTGATTAGAAGGGCCAGCGCTGTCCTGGGGAGCCCACTGGACCCACTGCAGGTGGTGGGTGACAGAAGGATACTGGCTGTGGTGTGTTCCATGCGGGAGAATAAGTCCCATCCCATGCATGAGATCGTGATAGCATTGGACAGTACTGTCATCAGCGACTGACTACTTCACCCTAAATGTGAGAAGGAGCACTATTGGAAGTCTTTCCTCCCCGCTGCGGTTAGGCTGTACAACCAACACCAACCAAAGCAGAGATCATTCCATACTTGAAGAAGATATTGAGAAGTGGGAAAAAGAAGTGCAAGAGATAAAAACAAAAAAATTCTCACGTGATCTTGAGGATTTTCGTTCTAACAAGATATATCGGTGGCATAAAAAACGTGATAAATGTCAGAGATTAAATTCACAATCTACATCTCACTCTCTATCTCGTTCAAATTCTAGTACATCATTGTCCTCTGAATTAGAATGTGGCAGACCTTTTTTAGGAAAACGGGGGGATCTACAGACATGCTCAATATAGGAATGCAGTCGTACGATCTCAGAACCCCTTCTTCAAAACGGAAGTTGGACGGATTCAATACCAGAGTCAAAGGGAATAAAAATTAAAGGTAATTAATCTATCTACTCATGTTTTAACTAATCATCAGGTTGAGGTTTTACAAAAAGGTCTATCTTTTTCGCCAGCAGCAAAGTTTGATCGGTTCACTATGATTAAAGATCTAGAACTATTTGCACGTAAGGTTCTTTTTAAAAAATATTTCAAACAGGAAGTTAATAGTGAACTTAACTCTATTGCTGAACAACAGGCTGTATGAGATTTGGAACTTCTTCTTGAGGAACAAATTGGCACTAAACATTCAGATATGCCTATGCATCTGTGTCGGCGCTCACAACATTTCCTTCCTTTGTCTTTCAGCCCAGCAGTTGATATTTTTGTTAAGCTGGTTAAAAAGGATTTAGATGATATACCAGAAAATGTTATTGAATCCAATTTAAATTTTGGTCAACGTAAGGCTTTGGAAGAATTACGTACATTTAGAGATGTTGTGATAAAGCCGGCTGATAAGGGGGGGAGATGTTGTGATCTGGCCGACGCAGATGTACGAATATGAAGCTTTCAAACAACTTAATAATACAGTTTGTTATCGTAGACTTCCTGGTGATCCTACTGTTTAATTCAAAATTTAATTGGACAATATTTTAAATGATGCAGCGGCATTAGGAATTATTAATAATGACATCTTATTGGGTCTTACTGTAGATTTCCCAGTAATTCCTACATTATATCTTCTTCCTAAAATTCATAAAAATAGCAAAATTCCGCCAGGGCAGCCCATTGTCTCTGGAATGGGTAGTCTATGTGAAAATATTGGTAGTTCATAGATCATTATCTTAAACAATGTGTTGAAATTTTACCATCTTACATTAAAGATACTTCAGACATGTTAAGACATTTAGATGAGATGCATGTGGATGAGGATACTCTCTTGGTTACCTGTGACATCGAGTCTCTGTACACATCTATTGGTCATGACCATGGAGTACGGGCATCGAGATTTTTTCTACAAAATACTAATTTAGATATTGATTTGGTCAATTTTATTGTGGATTTGTTACATTTTGTTTTGACACATAATTATTTTTTGTTTAAAGATCGCTTGTTCCTACAGCTCCAGGGCACAGCTATGGGGGCGTCTTGTGCGCCCTCATATGCTAATCTGTTCCTGGGGCTGTGGGAAAGTGAGGTCATTCCACATGTGGAGGGTTTTGATGCAGTACTCCATTGGTCAAGATACATTGATGATATTTTTTTTCTTCTGGCAGGGCTCGGCGTTGCATCTTGAGAGTTTCTTGTCATCTTTAAATGCAAATGATCTCAATATTCACCTTACTTGGCATTATAGTAGGGTGAAAATTGAGTTTTTGGATATTTTAATTGAACGTGATTCTGATGGCATTATATCTACTGATGTATTTAGAAAAGAAACTGCCACAAACTCATTTCTTCATGCAACCTCTTCCCACTACTATAAAGTTAAAGATGCAATTCCGGTCGACCAATTTTTGCGTGTCAGACGTATCTGCTCCAACAACTCCAATTTTGGAAAACAAGCCTTGGATCTTACCACACGTTTTAAACAGAGAGGTTACAATAGGAAATCCATCAATACTTGATATCTTCGTGCAAAAAATACACCACGTGAATCCTTATTGGTAAGTCGGGGGTCTATTACTTTTAAAAAAGCTGATTCATCTCAAATTAGGTTTATTACCAATTTCAATTCTAGGTGGCGAGATATTCGTCAAGTACTCCAAAAACATTAGTCAGTTTTATTGACTGATTCTGATATAGCTCCATATTTGAAGGATTTCCCTAGTATCACATGGAGATGTTACAGAAATCTACGAGACATTCTTACTAATAGTCATTATGTCTCTAGACCACTGACCAATGTTTTTGGTAGTAGTGGGCCGAAGTTGGGTTTTTACCCCTGTGGAAGATGTAGTATGTGTTATTATATGTTGAGGACTTTGGAATTTAGTGATTCTACCAATCATAGGTGTTATAAAATTCGTCATAATATCACATGTACTACTTCTGCAGTGATTTATTATGCAACATGCCCATGTGGGCTTATCTATATTGGTATGACAACTAGGGCCCTTAAGATTAGGATATCTAAACATGTGAGTAAAATACAATCTGCTCCATCGGCCCCTGAATTTGAGAAATTACAACCAATCCCTAAGCATTTCAAGGAATGCCATGGATGTAACCCGAGAGGTTTCAAGGCTTTTGGTATTGATCGTGTCCAATTGGGTTCCCGTGGTGGGGATATTAAAAAGGCATTATTACGGAAAGAAGTGCGATGGATAGTTAATCTTAAGACGGCCTCACCTTTGGGTTTAAATGAGGCAGTTAGATTCAGACCTTTTTTATAAGGTACTGCTTGTGTTTTTATTGTTTTGTTTATTTATTGTATTATTGTTTGTTTTCTTTAAGATGGGATGAGGCATATTCTTGAAACTCTTGAAGACGTATACGCTCCTTGATAGATTACAGCATCCATTCACACCTGGACTTTATTATATTTAAAAAAAAAATTATTTTTTTTTTTGCATATACATTTATATTATATATTTTTATTGTATTTCACACATTTACACTGTATATTTGTTTTGTGTTTTTCACATTTATACTGTATATTTGTATTGTGTTTTATATATTTTCCCTAAAAATCTTTTTTGGTATTTCACATATTTATATTATATATTTGTATTGTGTTTCACTTATAGAATTATATGTGCTTTGATCTCTGTTTTTGATCATCCTAATATTTTCACTAATATTTTCACTTTTATTTATATTTTTAGTTTTTATTTTCACATTATTTTCACTTGCATATGTATTTATGATTTTTCACTGTACAAGATCATTTTGTTCTTTATTTATAATTTTTTTTTTCTCTCATTATGCATTTGGAACTGCTTTGTTAATATATTGACTTTGTCTTTAATTATATACATTACATATTATGGCAGCTATATGTATTTTTTCTTATTATGCATTTGGGACTGCTTTGTTAATATATTGACTTTGTCTTTAATTATATATATTATATATTATGGCAGCTATATGTATTTTTTATTTTTCATATGTCCCATTTTATAAATATGACGTGGTTACATAGCGTGATGTTATTAAATATATCTTTAATATTATTTTGTAACATCTAGATATGTAGTATATCATGTTCAGGTTGTCTAGGGGCTGTTTTTCAATATTCCAATGGGTTGACTCCGTTTGAGTATATATATTTTCTATCATCGTAGTTATACTTACCTTTTCATGCGTTCCAGCGTGGTGCACATGACATTGGTGCGCTGACCTCGCGAGATCAGCCAAGAGCTATTACGTGCATGTGAGCTGTGTGTCAAATGACGCAGTTGCTCGTTGCTGCGCATGTGCTTGGCTGTTTTCGCTACGGCCATCACGGCATCATGCGCTATTATCCACAGCTAGTTTCACATACTTTGGGGGACTCTATATATACCTCTCCCTTTTGCTGGTCACTACACCTCCTGAGGAAGCTTTTTTAGCGAAATGCGTTGAGGAGCGTTTCCACGCATACCTTTGTGTTCACTGGGGCTCAAATTTGTCTTTATAATGGCTACAGGTAATCATTATCATTTTGCATTTATTCATTGGTCTATTTGACATGTTTTCCATCTATCATTCCATCTATCTTTCTATATATGGTATTTACTAATATCTAGTAATATATTTAAGCAGCATATGGATAGTGTCTTTAATTTTGCATTTCCATATATATTTCTTGGTCCATGTGGCATTTAATTACCATTGATTGGGTTAAACTCCCTATCCCTATTCATTTATATATGGTTTGCAAATTTTGCATATTGAGTACTAGTCATATATCTTGGGCCATTATATATATATTGTCATCTTCATATATATTTTTTGTATATTTTTGAGCCTCTTTATGTGACACGTGTCTTGTGTTGTGTCTTATCTTTTGTCTGTGTCACCTGTATTATTAGATTTGGTATATATTTTTTCAATGTATTATTTATTAAATTTTTATTAATAAATATATATTTTATATATTCTTGAGATTTTTTTGTTTTTTCTTGACTAATTTTTCTTGCGCTGTAATATCAATTTTGTAGTCAAGTATATATGGAGGTTTTCTTTGGTTTGTACAACCAACACCAACCAAAACATAGATCATTCCATACAAAGAACTGAAATATCTTTCTGTTTGGGATATCCCCCCCCCCCCCTCCCAGCTACTTCTTATCTGTCTGTCTCTCAATGAAATGCCTGTACCTTGGAACATTCTTGTAGAAGTTGTATTGTATTGTTTATTTTTGCTGCTGTAACACACTGAATTTCCTCATGGTGGGACTATTAAAGGATTATTATTATTATTATTATTATTTTTCCCATGCCTGCCTAAAACCTTTGTACGCTACGATGTATAAACACATATAATTATCCCCTATTCACATCCCCTCAGACCACCACCATGAATGGAGCGGTGGCTGCACAGTGGTCCATTCGTTTTATTGGGAGCTCTGGAGCTATCAGAGCACTGTACTTTGGCTATTTCTGGCACGCCAATTGAAATGAATGGTGCATCGAAAGCATTGCCCAACTACAGTTCCATTCAGAACAGCAGTCTACGGTATCAGTGCTCTAATGATCGCAGATTCAAGCCCTCTTGGGGAGCTAAAACATTTTTGTTAAATTACAAAAATTCAAATCACCCACCTTTACAAGATCACATATGAAAACAAATATACCAAAATAATCCACAAACACATCGGGCATTCCCACGTCCAAAAATGCCTGCATTAATAAAATATAAAAATATTTATCCCATACAGAGAAATCTGTAATGGGAATAAAAATTAAAATCCCCAAATTGCCATTTTTTTTGGTGCTTCACTCACTTTGGTGCTTCAAAAATTGTAATAAAAAGTGATCAAAACATCATACATTCCCCAAAATAGTATCAATAAAAACTATAACTATAAACTATATATATCTCGCATAAAAAAATGTCTTGCACAGCTCCATACACAGAAGCATAAAAAAGTTACAAGTGTCAAAATATGACGATGCATAGAAATGTTTTTTTTCTCAAAGTTTGAGATTTTTTTTAAGGTATTAAACATAACAAAAACTATATAAATTTGGTATCCCTGCGATCATACAGACCCAAATAATAAAAATAACATGTCTTTTTTACTGCATAGTGGATTCCGTAAAGAAAACTCAACTGCAATATATTTTTCAGTTACCTCTCTGCTACCTCTCTTCTAGACCCGTTAAAATCAGGTTTTCATGCATTAAACTCTACAGAAACGGCCCTTACAAAAGTGTCCAACGATCTCCTGACGGCTAAATCTAAAGGGAACTATTCACTCCTTATTCTTCTGGATCTCTCAGCCGCATTTGACAGTGTAGACCAGCAACTCCTCCTCACTATGCTCCACTGTATTGGACTCAGGGACAGCGCTCTCTCTTGGTTTTGTTCCTATCTTTCTGCCCTCTCATTTGGTGTATCATTCGCCAGTGCAATTTCTTCTCCTCTTCCACTTGCTGTTGGGGTTCCCCAGGGCTCAGTCCTAGGCCCCCTCCTCTTCTCTTCTCTACACAGCTCCTATTGGACAAACCATCAGCAGATTTGACATTCATACATCTTTATGCTGATGATATCCAGCTATATACCTCATCCCATGACATCAGCCCTGCACTACTACAGAAAACCAGTGACTGTTTCTAACATCATGTCTTCTCTTTATCTGAAACTGAATCTTTCAAAAACTGAACTTTATTTTCCTATACTATAAAACTGAGGCAGTACGTCCGCTGTCTCGGGGTCATATTTGACTTGAATCTAACCTTCACCCCACATAGTCAGACACTTGCACGCTCTTGTCACCTGTACCTCAAAAACATCTCTAGAATTCACCCTTTTCTCACTGTGGAAACATCAAAAACCCTCATTGTTGCTCTGATTCTCTCTCATCTTGACTATTGCAATTCTCTACTAATTTGGCTTCATCTTACTAAACTCTCCCCTCTACAAGCTCTCCTGAATACAGCTGCCAGACTCATCTTTCTGTTAAATTGCTACACAAACGCATCTACCTTGCGTCATTCGCTGCACTGGTTGCCCCTCCACCACAGAATATAATATAAAAGTATCACACTCACCCATAAATCCATCCATAGTGCTGCACCTACATCTCCCTCGGCACTGTCTACCGCCCAAACCATTCTCTCCATTCTGTCTATAACCTTAGACTTGTATCCACTGTTATCTGAATACCCCACTCCTGTCTCCACTGGAACACCTTACCCTGGACAATCAGATTAATACCCAATTACGGCAGCTTCAAAACTGCCCTAAAATTACATCTGTTTAGGAAGGCTTATCACATGACCTGATCACATTGTACTACACTACACTAACAATTCTTATCCTAAGCTATCCTCCCTACTCTATCTTTCAGAACCTGACCCCTCCATCTAGAAGTTACCCTGCACTCCATGTACTTAGTATCTGTATATTCACAAATACCGGCTGGTGACTGGCTCATACAGCTTCAGTTATATGATCTTATTTATTAAAAGATGGGTGGACTACTGTTCCAAGCAATCCCTCTTACCTCTTGTGTTTCCCTACTTAGTCATAGATTGTAAGCGCTTGTGAGCAGGGCCCTATTGTTTGATATGTTAATTTATTTGCCGCATTTTAATGTCAAATACTGTTTGTTCATGTACCCTCTGACTTGTAGAGTGCTGTGTTATATGTTGGCACTATATAAATAAAGTTATTATTATTATTATTTAGTATTATTATTAATTCTACTGCATTCTGATTTTTTTTTTTGTTTCCCAATACATCATATGGAATACTGAATGGTACCTATATCTGTATTATAGTAGATATGTAAAGACTATTACATTAAACGTAGAAATCAGATGTTTGACTTTTTTATATCATGCAGTAATGCACATAGAAGGGAAATAACATTAATTATTAAGGAAAAGTAGATATTTCTATATTTAAAGTAAAGTCTTTTGTACAAGTTGCAATGGCATCCCATTCCGCATAGAATGTTTTTCCAGAGTATGCTTAGAGAATGGATGTGTAATAGGGTTAATTAAGCCATTAATGATGGAGACCTGATACAGCCCAGCATAATGGAACTTAGTTGACTAATTATCTACATCACTCAGCTTATTAAATCATTTACCTTTCTCAGCAGGATCCATATTCTACTTGCATCCTTTTCCTTTTGTATCAGGGAAAATATTTCCAGTTATTATCAGGAAATAAACATGGTATAACTGTTAGTGTCTGTTGTAATTCAACCATATAGATGCAAATGCATTATGTGGCATTGATAAGGGGTGGTGTAAATATAATTAAAGTTGTTTCCTTTAGAATCCAGATAAATGAAAACTAGAGTGTAGTGGGTTGCTACTAATAATACATTTTAGATAGCTAAATGCATATGCAATGTTGGAAATAGCAAGAAATCTGGAGAATAAGTAATGTAATCCAGCTACTATATTAACATTGGTCAGTATTTTTCAGGTTTCTCGGTAATAAAGTGCAGCTCTAGTGAAAAATAAAAATTTGACAGTGTTCTTACATCCTCTTGTACTGTAACCGAGAATCCTTTCCCTTCTAAGCTCAGCTATTTGCTCTGCAGACCTCTCCTTATTCAGTGAAAGATAGTTGTTGTCATTGCATACCTTGTTACTAATGTAGTGCTAACAATATAGATGTGAGGGCTCAGTTACAGTTTATGGAGAGCTATGACCTGAAGCACCATATTATTTAAAAGAATAATGAAGGCTTTTTTTTATACTAGCAATTGCTGTGGGTCACAGACGTTATCGATGCTCCACTACTGTGAGATGCAGAAAGTTTACCTGGGAAAAAATTAAAGGAAAATTTGCTTTCCTAAAATTGTGATGGGAATTGAGTAATAGTCTACGTACTGAATATTTTTGAAGGAGACATATCAGGAGAATTATCAAAAAGTTATTTTAGTGTAGATTAAACATTTGAAAAATTTCTTAATAGCTAATATTTGTGTTGCTATATGGGTGTAACATCCTTGCCTGTCCAGGCTTTGGCACCATCCTCCGGGTGCATGCTGCGGCGCAGGAGGCGTGTCTGGCCGTAAATCCTTCCTTTGGGTTTTTCTTGTATTGTCTGAACACTGTCCTATTCCCTCACCTCCTTAATTGATTTTCCACCACACCCTTCTCCTTCACCTTGCTTTCCCCCTGCTCCACTAAGAGTTAACTTTGGTCTTACCTGTGTGATTGACAGCCTATCCTCCTATCAAGTCTGGGGTGGGTTCTTCCTCCCTATATATTGTTTGCTCACTTTCCCATTGGCGCTTGCTATTGCATTACGTGTACTGGCTATACTCCTTGTTCTTTGTTACCTGTTCTTCTTATTTCCTGACCACTGGCTTCCCTTTGACTTTTCTCTTGGATTTTGATTCAGTACTGCATTGCTCGTTTGTTACCGACCCCTTGGCTAGCTGACCTCCCTTTGTTGTGTTTGTCTGCGTTCTGTGTATCACTTATTGTAAGCAGGGACTGTCGACTGGTTGCTGGCTGTCGCCTAGGACAGATCGGACAAGTTAGTCAGGGACAGTGGGGGGGATTCAGCTTAGTGTCCACTGTCTTGTTGTGCCCCTCCCCCCAGAGTTCTCCAGCAGCTACTGGGGAATTGCTCCTCTAGTGATTCCCTTACAATGGGTTTATTTCAACTACAGCCCCAAAAGTCAGAGGCTGTATTCCTGAGACATCTTGATGACAGCACGTCCCATTCTTATTTATGAAAGGTGTAATGTAGTGTTGCCACAAAGACGTTGTGTGGATTCAAATTAGCATCTTGACAAAGCTGATTTACACGTGCCATTGTGATATACTGTGCCATTATGGTGGGAAACAGAGGTGTAGCTTGAAATACAAAATTTGTCTCAGGGTCCCTCACCATCTATAATATAAATATTACAAATGTTTGGTGTCTTTGGAACTTTTCAGGTACCAGGCCGGGACATACCTTTTTCTGTCTGCACCCCTAAAGACTAAGCAGAGTAATTACAATCTATGAAGAAACTCATATATATGCACACTCTAAGTCTATGTAGTGATTATGCAGATTTACCATAGAGCAATATTTCCATGGTCACAGACAATGACCCAGGTAGTGCAAATGTGTTCAAGGGTTTATTCTGCTTATATGAGTGTCTCTTAATAAACAAACATATAGAAAGGTGGAAAAGTTAATAGGCATTTATGGCTATATGGGATATTCATTTCATACTTGTATTAAAACATCATGACTATGCTCTTAAATGTAACAATTATTGATTTATTATCAACATGGTATTAAGTTATGTTTTGTGTGATCCCACTGTTAGACAGTAATTCTATATTTTATGTGACCTTTCTGGGATATACACACTCTTTCCAATGCATATGAGGAAAATGGATAGTTCTCCTTATAACACTGCATGATCGAGTATCTGATGTGAATGAGTAACCTTGTTATACTTTCTCTGTAACCTTTGTAACAAATGTAAGCATATCAATATTTGATCTTCATTCGTGCAGTACAGTATTTAAAGATAAAATACATTTTGAAAATGAAACATGGTCCGAGTATGGCTTTTTTTCTGTAGTTGTTGCAATATGCATCTATAGGACTTGAGGAACACCAGAGAAAAATGGATGAACAATTTAGTGAATAATTTTTATATCTTTAAAGGGGAGAATAAGGAGAAGAATGTGAATTTGCATACACAGTAATGCTAGATTCGCACTAGCATTTGAGTCTGAGTACGAGACTCTGTCCCCCATTCAGTTTAAAATAGGCGGAGAGAAAAGTCCTGCAAGGAGGCCTTTTCTCTCCACCGTTTTTGTTGGAAACCAGGCAGAAATCCGGCGGACCCCATTATAGTCTATGGGGTCTGTGTAATGCTTTTTAAGCAGATTGGGGACCTGAAAAACGGACAATCTAATGGACCCGAAGGATGAAAATCCAAACGCTAGTGTGAACCTAGCGTAATTCTATGATTTTACAAATCAAGAGATAATAAAAATAAACTTCTGGCCCTTTAAAGGTCTTAAAATTATGTACATACTAGTGAGATCTGGACTTAGCCTTGGCCTTTGCAGCACCTTGATTCTTTTTTTTTTCTCACCAATTCTGTTGTAGATTAATGGTGTGCTTGGGATCCTTGTCCTGTTGCGTGATCCAGTTTGGCTGTTGGATGGATGGCCTGACATTTAACTACAGAATACTTTGTTATACAAAGTATAACTCCATGACTGCAAGGCTACCAGGTACTGTGGCTGCAAAAAACCCCAACCAAAACCTCTCCACCACCATGCCTGACAGTAGAGGTGCTTGTGCTAATATGCTGTTTGATTTTCACCAAACGTAGCACTATGCATTATGGCCAAACATCTCTACTTCGGTCTCAGCTGTTCAAAGGACATTGCTCCATAAGTCTTGTTGTTTTTCTTCAGGTGCAGCTTTGCAAACTTAAACTGTGTGGACATATTATTTTTAGAAAGAATGAACTTTCTCTTGGCAACCCTTCCAAACAGACCATACTTGTTCAATACTTTTCTAATTGTACTGTCATGAATGTGAACTTTTAACATACTAACTGAGGCCTATAGAGTGTTAGAAGTAGTTCTTGGTGTTTTTTGCAATTTTATGAACATTGCACAGAATGACTTGGGGTAAATTTGCTAGTATGTCCCCTACTGGAAAGATTGTCAACTGTCAACTTCACTGGTTTCCACTTGTGAATAACCTTTCACACTGTAGAATGATGGCATTATACAGAAGAACTGAATTGGTGTTTGACATACTGAGAAGTGAAAGCATCGGCGGCCCCTGAACTAGATGAATCTATAGCCTCATTGGTTACATCATCTAGCACCAGCCTTATAGATGATCAATTAATAGAGGGCATTTGATTAGCACTACCTGGCATTCAACCTGTAGTTCCTATGGAAGATGTAAAGGCGGATTTTTCACACACTGGTTCTGAATTTTTTTCTGTAATTTGTCATATAGTCTTGTTCGTCTGAGGCTGTATTTACCTCATTTTAAAACCTTGCAAACGGTCAGATGTTTTCTTTATTATATCTTTATAGGTAAACCCATAAAACTCAAAGACTTGAAACTGCAGCCAACTAATCATACACTTAATGGGAGCCTGTCAGCAGTAAGATTGACAGTTGATTGACCTTTAATCAGCCTACTGTTCGGAGGATCATCTACAAGTAGAGAATTTTGACATGACTGCCAACTTGCCCAGGCCAAACCCTCCTAGCTCAAGTTCTACTAATACAAAGAGGCTGCACAGAAGGCTGTACATAGAAGGTGTGCGAAGAGAAAGTATTTGCTGTCCAGGAAAAACATCAAGGCATGACTGAAGTTTGAACATGAAAACATTGGCAGACATCAGAGCAACTGAATAGTATGTTCTGAACAGACAAGGAAAAGACAGAGCTGCTTAACCACAGTGTCACTTGTACCAAAGACAGAATTTTACAAGAGGAACCTACAGTTTTACAAGAGGAACTGTTACTGTTATAAAAACAGCAACTGCATGTTTGTGGAAGTATTATATTTTGAGGCTACCTTGCTGCATCTGAGCAGCTCAACATTTTAGAATCCACTATAAATTCTTCCTTGTATCAAATGGTACCTGATTATAATGTGAGACCATCTGCCTTAAGATTGAAGCTTAGTTAATAGTGGACCTTGCAATATGATAGTTATCATAAATATACTAGTAAATTCATCAAAGAATGGCTAGGATAAAAATTAAACAGAGGGTCCTTGAATGAGAAGGTCAAAGGCTCAATCCAAATTCCATCCATATATTATACCACTGTTATCAAAATATCTCCATGAGGAATGTGAAAGACTTTCTGCCACTCAATGTCAGAGACTGTGATAAAAAAGGTCTGCTGGAAGTAATTTCTGACAAAGGGTGCAATATCAGATACTAGATCCAAAACAGCATATCAGGCAAGTTATTAGTCTTTTTTTTATTATTTTTTTTAGTGTTTCTTTATTTTTATGTATGTACATGACCAGTGTCAGATTTGAATGTCTAGAGCCCACAAGTGGAATTGATTCAAGGGACCTACTCTACTACTACTGGCTTAGAAGCTATAAAGAAAAGTCACACCAGTTTCCTGGCTCAGTCAGACTTATCATCATTTACACCATGAAATAAAGCCCCCCAAAATGGGATAACACTCCTCCCCCTTTGAGCTCTCCCCCACAGTGCCTCCTTTCATCCAGAGTGTTCCCTGTCCCTCTAATATAAATTATACCCCGGTATATTAAATGGGTTATGCACATTGCCTACGGGGATCTGACAGCCTGGAGTTCAGCTGTTCCAAAACAGCATGGCTACAGGTAATAACGTGTCGGGAACCATGCTGCTCACCCATCATATGATGTACATAACTGCAGTACCTAAAACCCACTGCTACACACATATGGCAAGCGAGCAGCGTGGCTCCTGAAATTTTTAACATTACCGGTAGCTGTGCTGTCCTGGAAAAGCTGATCTGCAGGGGTCCTGGCTGTCCTAAGAACAGACCATCAGTATTAGAAAGGTGGATAATCCCTTTAAAGGGAAATTGGATCAACCCATGTGTTGGGCGGGGAAGTATAAAATAAAATAAAAAAAAAAAAAACATTCTAACCTATTCCCGATATTCTGTTGTTTGCCATCAGTGTCCGTTTAGTCTTGTGCTGGCACCTTTAGTCCTGTGTCTCATGTGACTGCTGAGCCCAATTAGTGGCTTTAGTGGTAGTTGGTAACTGGTGACATCTGTGAGTGATGTCACCAGTCCCTTTCAAGCAACCCCTGAGATCATTGATTGCTCGCAACGGTCACATGGGAAGCAGGATTTTCAGCAATGATGTTTCCCAGCCATACAGTGGACCCTTCACTGGCCCCCATACAGCAGTATTAGCTCATTACTTACCTGCCTGCTCCCCAATCCCGCTCTCTTTCTCTGTTCTGGGTGCACTATTATGATTTCCTGAGTGCCCAGAGCAGGTTGGAGCAGGAGGGGCCGGACAGCAGACAGGTAAGTACAGATAATTACACCCTTATTCCATGCAGCTTGTAGGTCACAGGCTTAATGTGTCCTGTGGCCTATAAGTTCAAGAGTGGTAAAGCAGGAAGCCTGTGGTTTCTGCTCTACTCGTAGCAAAACTGGGTCAGGGCACCACATCTCTCTTCTGCGATCCAATTGTATTTTTAAAAACCATATCAGCAGAACAGGTGAGAATCATCTGTATCCTTTACTTACTGATCACCACAGCCTCCTCCTCTTCCCCCTTCAGCCCTTAATGGGCCCCTTTGTGCCGCACATCATTTTGCAATGCAATAATGTAATGTGCGAAAAGATAATGAAGAGGGAGTGGAAGGTTTAATAGGAGCCTTTAGACTATTAAAAAACAGTGGGGGTCTGGAAGGCCCCCTAAAGACATGGGCCCACTGGAGTATTCACCAGTACCCTGGTGGGCCAGTCTAAGCCAGTACATGACAGTACAGTACATACAAGGGGTCAGTGGCATAGCAAAACTTTTGTGGGCCCAGGCGCAAACTTTTGTCCCATGCCCCCTACCCGCTCCCTACAGCAAATTTTTGAAAGTGATGGTTACAGGTGCTGCAGCGGTATCGCAGATACATGAAATGGATACAGCTGTAGTACCCACAATTGCAGTTATCAAGAATATGATGAGTGAGAAGCACAGCGCCTGGCATATAAAAACAATACTGGGACCTGCGTGCTTTGGGAAACAGCTGATCTGAAGGGTCCTAACAGTCTAAGAGATATAAAGATCAGTGGGGGTCCAACACCCGGGGCCCCTGCTGATCAATTCTTTGAAGTTACTGTGGTGCTTTTGTGAGCGCCGTGACTCCTTCTCTATTTACATTGCACAGAATCAGTTTTATAATCACCAAACAATGTTATTACAGCCTGTAATAGTAGTGCATGGCTGCTATAAAACAGATGGTATGTGATGTGAATAGTGAAGGGGCCCCACACAGTATTATATGCTCCAGAGTGGCCCCCACACAGTATTATATGCTCCACAGTGGCTCCCACACAGTATTATATGCCCAGCAGTGGCCCCCACACAGTATTATACGCCCAGCAGTGGCCCCTACACAGTATTATACGCCCCGCAGAGGCCCCCACACAGTATTATACACTCCGCAGTGGCCCCCAGACAGTATTATACACTCAGCAGTGGCCCCCACACATTATTATACACTCAGCAGTGGCCCCCACACAGTATTATACGCTCCGCAGTGGCCCCCACACAGTATTATACACTCAGCAGTGGCCCCCACACATTATTATACACTCAGCAGTGGCCCCCACACAGTATTATATGCTCAGCAGGGCCCCCACACAGTATTATATGCCCAGAAGTGTCCCCCATGCAGTATTATATGGTCGGCAGTGGCCCCCACACAGTATTATATGCTCCCAACAGCTCCCCTCCGCTCCAGTGCTATTAATATACTCTGGGGTCTCCTCAGACCCCAGAATATAATAATCAGAGGCCCAGGGAAGGTGAATAAAAATAACAAACACTAATTCTCACCTTGCCTCACCTTTCCTGGGTATCCTGGCTCAGTCAGGCTGTCTTCATCATCTTTGGCCATCTTCAGACGTCCCTGCTGAGGCCTGTGATTGATCCTCAGCGGTTACGTGGGGGCGCCCTGACATCATTACGCCACTGAGCCCCATGTGACCGCTGGGACCTAATCACTGGCCTCAGTGTGGCCTCAGTCACATGACAGAATGGCCCCGGAAAAGATGCTGAGCCCAGGAGAGGTATAAGTATTTATTATTTTAAGTCACTTCTCCTGGGCTAGCATCTATTGGAAAGGGGCCCGGCGACATTTACAATATATATAGCGGTGTGGGAACCAGGCTTTCCCCGACCACTATCATAGTGGTCCAGGGCCCCGGCCATCTCCAGCTGGCTGTGAACCCCGTACTCCGCTGGGCCCGGTCGCGGTTGCACCCCCCGCGACCACGATTGTTACGCCACTGCAAGTGGTGTTCAATAAGTTTTTCTTCTGCAGGTTGAGACATGTCTAGACATGCAACACACACAGTAGCAGTTTAGTTTGATGAAAGCACTGTAAGTGACAGGATGGCAAATACAGTACAATGCAGGTCTACAAAGAAATTGAGGGATTTGGAGCATTGCTCTTTAATTTAATTCTTTATAATGGAAGAAAAGATGCTTAAATCCATTAAAGGATGATTGCTGTATATGGCAATGATGCACCTTCCTACTACCAAGTAAAGTTTGGAGCCAAGCAGTTTAAATAAGGTAGGGAACCAAATGAAGATGACCCCATGGGAAGATGTCGGCAGGTGTGTTGCTGCTTCATAACAATGCACCAGCTAACAAGTCTTGCAAATCACAAGCTACTATAAGGGAATGCGGCTTCATGGTACTTTACCATCCACACTGCAGTCCAGACCTGGCTCCCAGTCATTACTTTCTCTTTGGTAACCTGAAAAAATTTCTGTGTGGGCAATGATTTCCTGATGATAATGCAGTCAAAGATTCAGTAACAGGGTTTCCGCAGCAAGAAGTCTCCTTCTATTCTGAGGGCATCCAATCACTGAAGGCGAGGTGGAATAAAAGTGCTGAAGTCAAGGGGGATAACACTGAAAAGTTGAAAGTTCTATTTTCTCAAAGGGACCCTGTCCTGGCTGTGATGCCCTGTCCTTGTCCCAGGGCAACAGATACATGAGTACATTTTTTTCGGCTGTGACCATTACACCAATGTGGCAGCACAGTGAATAAAAATCATAATACTGTCTGCTTATGGGGAAGCCCCTCACAGTGATTGGCAAGCTGCTGTGTATCTACATACACAGCATCCAGCCAACAATCATCGCTGAGAATATTAGTGCTAGAAGCGGGGTGTTCTCCTCATGAATACACAGAACTCATAACTGGTGTATTCAATGGTCATGCCTATTCAAACAGAACTGCACTTCTGTGGTTAATAAGAGAGTGGATCTATTACCATACTATGTTAGATGACTGGTTCATTTTAAATCATTTGTAGCAAATGTGGTACTACATGTCCCATCACATCAATCATGTAATTCGAATAATTCATCTTTGAATGACACTATGCACAGAATGATGTAAGTGTTCTTAGGTCCCAGAATGTTGCAATGCAATCTTTATATGATGACCTTGATAATAAAGTCGAAGCTGATTTGCTTTGCCTGCATTGACCCTTGGGAATGTGTAATGATGGTAGGCAGAACCATTAGAAGTTTACAAACAGTGATTTAGTGACTGTGAGAGCGAAGTTCTGTACTCTCAGATTGGTACTGGATCAAGTTTTCCATTCACAGCAATAGTTAGGGAGCATCAAGCTCACACGTACTAAATTACTTGCTTGATCTGATAGCACTACCTCCTGTCATTACACACATTTCATGTATCTAGCCATGACCTGCTCTAATAAATCTTTACACTTTGATTTTGTTTCCATCTAGAATTAAAACACTGGACAGAGCAGAGTACCCGATCTGCATTTGAAGGTGAGTCTAGTACACATTCTTAACCCTTTTCCTCTACAACAACACTGGCAAAGTCTAGTTGGCATGCTTGAAAAGTTGACTGCTTAAAAGACTGGAGCTGACATTAATTGGGAAGGTGCACATAACCAGTGTCGGACTGAGATGTCTAGGGCCCACCAGTGGAATAATTTCTAGGGGCCCACCGCCCACAGCCAGGACTCCTGCAGATCAGCTGTGGCTACAGGTAATAACATGTCGGGAGCCATGCTGCTCACCCGCCATATGATGTGCACCACTGTACTACCTAAACCCACTGCTACATCCTGTATGGCAAGCAAGCAACGAGGCTCCTGGAATTGTTACCATTACCTGTAGTGGCAGTGTCCTGGAAGAGCTGATCTGCTGAGGTGCTGGCTGTCAGACCCCTGCAGATGTAATATTGATGGCCTATCCTAAGGACAGGCCATCAATATTAGAAAAATGGATAAACCTTTTAAAGAGGTTGTCCAGGAATTGGAGCAACACATGTGGTGGACAGGAGGTGTAAAATAAAATAAAAATAAAAAAGTATACTGCTCTATCCCCAGCACTCTATTGTCCGCCACTAGTATCCATTCAGTCTCGTGCCGGTGCCTTCTTGCTGAGAGTCCTGCACCTCATGTGATCGCTATGACCAATTAAATACAGGATTTCCAGGAATAAGGCGCCCCCATGAGACCAAACAGACACAGGAGGGGAACAGGTGAGCCTACACATAACAGGCCTGTTTTATCCCCCTCTCTCCTATCATGGGGAGGAGTCAATATTGATTTTTATGATTCTGGCCAAATCTTGTGCTAACGCTACATGGTAATTTGTAAATTAAAAGGGTTTTGTTGGGATACATTTTTTTTAAAGTGCATTTAATGCACTATATAAACATGCTTACTGTATAGAAGGGGGTTCACCGTCGCCCCAACTATTAACTTTGCAGAGCACAGACAGGGATGGAGGCGCTGGAAGTCTCCCCTGCTGATGCTTTAACTCTCTAGAGTAGAGCGGAGTTGGTGATGTCATAGAGAGTTAGATCGGCTGCAGGGGAGGCTACACTCTGCAAAGCTAATAATCGTGGCACAGAGGGACCACCATTTATACAGTAAGCCTGTTTATATAGTGCAGTGAATGTATTGCAAAAAGTTTTGTATCCCCACATAACCCTTTTCATCAAATTATTTCAATTAATCACCTAACCCTAGTTAATGATTATTAAAACACTAGTATAAAGACAAACATACATACTATATGAAATTATTGACTAGTAAATGCAGTGTCAGAATGAAGGGTCTAGGAACCACCAGAGGAACTTATTCTTGGGTTCACCCAACAGCTTCCTGCTAATAGCCTACGTTATGACTCCTTCACTGAAATCTTGCATATGTGCTGCCTACCTGGCAGTCAGCGCTGCACATTACTGAGTTTTTCACTGCATCGTCATCCCCTATAGTGCTATGCATGCCCCTGTAAGCCGTGTACCGGGGGTGGGTTCCCCAGGATACAGCGAAGTCATGAACAAAGGAAGCGACTCCAAATCAATTTAGAAAATACAAGATTTTACTTTGTGTAGTAACACCTCTTTACCAAAAAAAAAAAACACTCCCAACTATTTACATACACTCAGCCAGGAAGCTGAGGCCCTGGTGTTGTACAGCGCAGTGCCTTCTCATGTGTAGCTACAATAAGCTCCAAGCTTTTACCTATCTGCAGGCTGCAACTAACCAGCCGCTTGTTACCTTTTTATCACCCTAGTCACAGGAACAATTCAGTGAGTGTGATAGGGGCACCGGCGGTATAACACAAGAGATTACAAACTTATCAAAATACCCCTATTCCCCACAAACAAAGTACAACTGAGTAAATATAATAGTAGTTGAGCTTGCAAGCCAAAGAAATGTGACAATGTATAAAATGTCGCTTCTAGACTTCCCCAGAAGCTCCTCTCTGGGAGTTACAAGTCTATATTATTCTCTGAGTCTTAGTCCTTACTACCGAATAGGTAGATAATTCACCAGTAGTGTGACCTGTGAAGATGAGTATGCCTAACTAGTCTAACTACAGGCCCTTACTCAGTCCCAAGCAAAACAATGAAATGCAGTGCGTGCACCATTACTTCTCTTACTGATCCAGGTTTGTTGTGTACCTTTCAGCCTTGGTCTGGAACAGCTGGAAGCGGGGCTCATCCAGAAAACATGATTTCTCACTGACAGGGCCACTTCTCAGCCGGGTCCTTGATAGCAATCTTCAACTTAGGATGCTGTTTGAACAAACCCTGGAACAGTCTCTGCTTCAGCACCACCTTGCTATATTTATGATCCCTTAGGAATCCTCCTTTTCTCTAACTTCAGTCCTTCTTCTTCTAAAAGCTCAAATCACACTCCTAAGATGGCTGCCACACACACTCTGCTCCTTCTTGTTCCACCTCTGCAGAACAGGGTCTCCTTGTCACTACTCCAGGGAATTACAGAATTACAGTCCTTCCCATTTCTGAGGTAACAGTGGCCTCTTGTAGTCAAACAAACAAATGTCAGTTTATAAAAAAAATAAACTTATCTATAGAAACAGGTACATTCATAACATGAGGGCTGTTTCCCCATCTTACACCCCATGGAGCACCTCATGCATCTCAATCCATTTTAGTGAGATAACTGTGATACAGGCAAAGAACACAGGGCTGCCATCAGTATAATGCTCCATATGGGATATAATGCTCCACAGCTGCCTCACATAATATAAATGCTCCTGTGAACCCCCCACAGTGTCCCCACACAGTATAATATGCTCCCTAGAGCCCCCACACAGTATAATACCCCACACAGTATAATATGCTCCCCCGATCATGCCTCACCACAGTATAATGACCCACAGTGGCCCCACACAGTATAATTTGCTCCCCAGAGCCTTCCCCCACCACAGTATAATGCTCCACAGTGCACATAGGATAATATGCTCCCCAGCAGCCGCACACAGTATAATATACTATCCAGAGCTCCCACATATTATTATGCTCCAGAGTGGTTCCGCACAGTAGAAAAATGTTCCCCTGGGCTGCTCCACAGTGGCCCTACACAGTATATCATGCTCTGCACAGTGTCTCCCTGTATAATGCCCTACAGTGGCCCCACACAGTATAATTTTCTCCCCAGAGCCAGCCCCCCCACCACAGTATAATGCTCCACCATGGCCCCAGACAGTATAATGTACTCCCCAGCAGCCCCACAAGGTAAAATAGGCTTCCCACAGTACCACCCATTGTAATGCCTCACATTGGCCCCACACAGTATAATATCCTCCCCAGCAGTTCCACACAGTATAATATGCTTCCCACAGTGCTACCCCCAGTATAATGCTCCACAATGTCCCCACAGTATAATATGCTCCCCAAAGCCCCCACACAGTATAATGCTCCACAGTGGCCGCACACAGTATAATGCTCTCCAGCAGCCCTACACAATATAATATGCTCTCCATATACTGTGGGTACAGAAAGTATTCAGACCCCTTTAAATTTTTCACTCTTTGTTTCATTGCAGCCATTTACTAAAAGCAAAAAAGTTCATTTTATTTCTCATTAATGTACACTCAGCACCCCATCTTGACAGAAAAAAAACAGAAATGTAGATATTTTTGCTCTTTTAAGCCACTATACAGGTTAATAAAGCAGCGAACCACATATTAAGCACATTCGCCATACGAGTGCAATTTGTTATCTGTCCTAACTGTAGTGCAGCAACAATATTGATGTTACTGTTGCTGGCAGTGCTGCCTAGTTGGAGTTGGCGAGGAGCCATCCATCGGGATGCTTACTGCAGGATGCAGTGAAGCAGCTCCTCCACTGTGTGGCTCCTCTGATCCAGGCTCTTTGTAAAACCGCATGGCAGTGTTTCACCTTACACACATGAATTGAGGGTGGAGGAAGTGGAGTGGAAGCGACGACTTGCTCTGTTGAAGATGGTGGCTGGAAACAGTCCAGAGAGGAGGATACAGATGAGATGGATGGGCCCTACATGGTGTTGGAGCTGGGTCTGCACAATCGGGGTGGAACTAGCACCTGGCCTTGCTGCATTTCTGTGTTGTGGCCACTGCCGCTCAAAATATTGACCCAATGGGCCACGAAAGCCATGTATTGTCCTTGTAATGTGTCGACAGTGGCGTGCACCTTTCCCCTGACTAACATACCCAAGGAAAGGCCCATGGTCTCTGACTCATGGCAATGTAAAGCAAGGACAGGTTTCCTAGATAAATAATGGTGGATAGGTATCCATCATCAAGGTTTAATACATGCAATCAGTTGGTGAAACTCAGTGGAGTCCACTAAGTGATATGGTAGCGACGGCACCACTAGCAGCTTGGCCAGGTGTGAGTTAAGTTGCATATTATTTTACATAATGTCAAAGCACGCCCTTGGAGATAATGCAGGTGCCTGTGAAAGGTGAATTGCAGTCGATCTCAGTAGAGTAAAACTATCACGGCACTCCGTTCTTATGATGCAAGAAGTGAAGTGGTTTTATTAATATATGGCACCACAGAGATCCAGTACAATATTCCACTTAAGTATAGACAAGAACAAGATATTCAGCCATGGACATTTCAGTGTATCCATCTTCATCAGCAAATATCCATAATAGACAAAAAAAAAAAATCACTAAGCTACCAAACATGCCAAAGTGCAAAATAATAGTGACATAAACAAATCAAAATATATACAAATATACGCTGGAGATGCATATAAATATAAACTCTGGAAGCTGCAATACAAAGTGTTAGAAATGAGCAGCCAAACAGGAGCCTAAATAATAATAGAGCACAAGCATTAATTGGTATAGGTTAATTGCAAAATAAGTTAGGGCAAGAGGTGGCAGAAAAAAAATGCAATAAAATCAAATCAAATCAATTGGAATGGATGGCATGCAGAACAGAGGACCATAAATATAATGTAATTATTTGGTGGAACAAGAGTCCAGGAAAAGAGGAGAAGCCACAAGATACAAAGAATGAATAAGAAAAAGGGGAAGGCATATGATATACAAGTAGTGATGTGAGTAAAGGGGCTACATACCATGAGTATAATGGCTTTGAGGATCCATGGATGCCTGGATAAGAAATGCTTTCATGGGAATAAAAAAAACAGCTATAAATGGTGGCCAGGAGCATGATGACGTCACCACGTATAACGTTGTGACATCACTACGCTCCGGCAGTGGTAGGAAAGAGACCCGTGGTCTCATATGCGCATGGACATAGGAGAGGAGGAGTTAATGAGGTCACTGCATACACAGGACGGTGATGTCCTCACCCTCCAGATATACCCCTAGCTCCCCTACCAATAGTAGTACCACACCCCTTGCGACTACTACCTCCACCACCAACAGTCATCATGTCTTCCTTATCTGCTTGCACAGAGTTTTCATCTAGCTCATCAAAAAGAGGAGGAAGAATGCTCTGACTAGGAGACATAGATTGCTAAGAAGGTACCACATCACTAACAGGGATCTGTGTCAGTAAAGAATATGAAGGAGACATGGTTGACAGTCCAGAAAGGTCCAGTTTTACATAGGAGGAGAAGGAACACACAGAAGCCTGATTCAAGATCACATCACTCTTGGATGCAATATCCTCCTGGGCCTGGGATAAGCCAACTAAATAATCAAAAACTTCATCTTCATTCTCAGGAAGTACAACAATCCTGTGGCTACTGGCGGTGCCACCAAAACCAGAGGCAGTGTTGCTCTTGCCACCCACATTCTTATTGTTAGTCCTTAAGCATAACTGTTTCCTCTCCTCCCTCCTTTTTTTATGTCCTATGCCATGTTTCTTTCCATTCATTTTTTTTACTGCACAGAGTGCTTAATTATAGTAATTGATTGGCAATATCTTTTTTGGGGGGGCGGGGGGTTGCTGTTTTTTTTTTTCAAGAAAAGTCAGCTTGAAATACTAGAAATACTAGTTTTTTTTCTCACATTAGGGCAGGCTAGACTGTATACTGGGTGAATACACCAAAAAAAAAAAAAAAAAGCCACGCTGAAATAACAGATTCTTTCTTTAGATTAACGGAGGCACTACTGTGCATCTACTTGCGCATACAGAGAAATGCTTAAGTGTAAGTTTAAAATCTTAAGATTAATTAATATTTTTGGAGATTAACAACAACACTCCATCACGCTGTGTGTATTTGGTCACCTGAGCAGAAAACACAACCCATGAAATTACAAGATTTTTTTAAGATTAGTGCAGGCTAGAATGTATATTGGGTGAACAACAACCGTACATATAAGAGTTTTTTTTTTTCAGATTTGTGCAGGTGAAATAAGCGCTTTGCTATTAGAGCAGCAGTATGTATTTAATAAAAAAAATGTAAACTCTTGCCCAAAAAAGTCCTTAGAAAAAAACATTTTTTGCTAACAGGATTGTCTTGTCAGTAAAAAGTATGTTTAAAGAATGTGTATAGAGATGAAACTGCTCTATAGCACAATATCAGACATGGTGTTATACAAGAACTGAAAATTCACAGATTATTTATACTCTATACACATTATCTTCAAAGGATTTTAGAGTCCTTAAAAAAAACCCAAAACAAAATGCAATCTAAGTAGAGAAGTTATTTACAACAGGTCAAAAAACAATCTGGAAAGTTGTGGTGCGTGACAGAGGGATCTGTTATCTGTTTGCTATCAGGAGGTGATTTGTGACCCTCACAGTTCATACATAGTGTGACATGAAGCTGGCATGAATATTAAGTCCAAATTGCAGAGTTTTAAATTTTTGCATAAAATTGTACTCCCATTCTTTCCTTTCCTCCTGCATCTTAAAATGTCCCATTAAAACTACAACCCGCAAATCTTTAATAGAGTGGTTATCTCTGTAGAAATGTGCGGCCACTGGAAGATCTGTTCTGCTGTTATTAATATTGGATCTATGTGAATTCATTCGCTAAGTCTCTGCCCTGTTTCCCCCACATAGAGGCCTGTGGTGGGACATTGCACACACATTATGAGGTACACCACATTGGAAGACCTGCAGGAGAATGTCCCCCTAATTCTGTGCACCTGTTGTGACTGTGGGACAGGTACACTGTCAACGGTGTGGATGTGCTTGCAGGTCATGCACCTTTTTTGTAGGCAAGGTGAGGTGCCATTTTCAGTTGGGGCCTTCAGGGCACTCCGGACAATAATACGCCTCAGGTTTGGTGGTTGTCGAAAGGAAAGGAAAGGAGAGGGGGGACTGGAAATATGTCCTTGAGTCTGTTGTCCCTATGTAGCACCAGTTGGAGCTCCTTGGCAATCCTTCGTAGGATTTCCAGCTGTTGGTTGTAGGTGATAACGATTGTATACGATTGTATCGTATAGCCTGGCTGTAGATAATAGATTGTCTTGTGTGTCTATTATCTACAGCCAGGCTATACGATACAATCGCATTTGCTCCGACAAAGCAGACCTCCTGGATCTGAGGATGAAATTTCTCCAATTGGGATACAAACCAAAAGTGACGGACAACCAATTAAACAAAGCGGCAGCCATTAACAGAGACAGTCTGCTCACATAGAGAGACCCAGAAAGATGCCCGAGTGCCCCTAGTTGTCACCTACAACCCACAGCTGGAAATCCTACGAAGGATTGCCAAGGAGCTCCAACCGGTGCTACATAGGGACAACAGACTCGAGGACATATTTCCAGTCCCCCTCTCCTTTCCTTTCGACAACCACCAAACCAGAGGTGTATTATTGTCCGGAGTGCCCTGAAGGCCCCAACTGAAAATGGTATCTCACCTTGCCTACAAAAAAGGTGCATGACCTGCAAGCACATCCACACCGCTGACAGTGTACCTGTCCCACAGTCACAATAGATGCACAGAATTAGGGGGACATTCTCCTGCAGGTCTTCCAATGTGGTGTACCTCATAATGTGTGTGCAATGTCCCACCACAGGCCTCTATGTGGGGGAAACAGGGCATAGACTTAGTCAGCGAATGAACTCACATAGATCCAATATTAATAACAGCAGAACAGATCTTCCAGTGGCCGCTCACTTCTCCGGAGAAAACCACTCTATTAAAGATTTGCGGGTTGTGGTTTTAATGGGACATTTTAAGACGCAGGAGGAAAGGAAAGAATGGGAATACAAGTTTATGCAAAAATTTCAAACTCTGCAATTTGGACTTAATATTCATGCCAGCTTCATGTCACACTGTGTATGAACTGTGAGGGTCACAAATCACCTCCTGATAGCAAGCAGATAACAGAAACCTCTGTCACGCACCACAACTTTCCAGATTGATTTTTGACCTATTGTAAATAACTTCTCTACTTAGATTGCATTTTGTTTTAGTTTTTTTTTAAGGACTCTAAAATCCTTTGAAGATCATGTTTATAGAGTATAAATAAACTGTGAATTTTCAGTTCTTGCATAACACCATGTCTGATGAAGAGAGCTAGACTCTTGAAAGCTTACTTATCAAATATACTCAGTTAGCCTCTAAAAAGTATTGCCTGATTTCTTCACTCTTCCACTACTTTCAATGGCTAACACGGTACAACATTATACTACTATAGCACAACAGACAGACAAAATAAGATTTTTGGCAATGGAAGGGTTAACTGTTTGTGTAAGAAGCAGAAGCACAGATTCCCACAGTCACTATGGCTATGATCCTATTTCTATTGAATTCTAGCAGTAATCTGCTTGTGTAATTGCTTGATTCTCTTAATTCTCCTAGTCCTCTAACAATTGCTGGGATTCCTATTGCTTTTTCAGAACTATGCTAGCATATGATGCAGTGAGATGGATCATGTATGTCCACCATTACAGCAACTAAAGGCTGATCACAACTGTACAAGTTTTTATACTCAATATGACATCAGCACTGTAAGGTCCGCCTACCACTATTGGCTGAGAGGCTGTCAGGTGTTGCTACAACATCCCAGTGACCCACAGACAGTGTCTGATCCATGCTCACATGTCTCCTCCCTATTTCCTGGTCAAACACATGGAAGCAACCATTTTCTTATAGGGTAGTCATTTTCGTTTGTCAGAAGGAAATCACCATTTTTTTGGTTTTCTAAAAAACTGAACTATTTGGAATTTTTCAGGTTGAATTAGGTTTGTGAAGAAGCAGTTCGCCCATCTCTATTTAGTTCCACATTGGTTTAACAATTATGTTGTTTGCATCAACCAACATTTTTGCAACATTTTAAAAACACTATACAGTGGGGAAAAAAAGTATTTAGTCAGCCACCAATTGTGCAAGTTCTCCCACTTAAAAAGATGAGAGAGTCCTGTAATTGACACATAGGTAGACCTCAACTATGAGAGACAAAATGAGTAAACAAATCCAGAAAATCACATTGTCTGATTTTTTTAAGAATTTATTTGAAAATTATGGTGGAAAATAAGTAATTGGTCACCTACAAACAAGCAAGATTTCTGGCTCTCACAGACCTGTAACTTCTTCTTTAAGAGGCTCCTCTGTCCTCCACTCATTACCTGTAGTAATGGCACCTGTTTGACATTGTTATCAGTATAAAAGACACCTGTCCACAACCTCAAACAGTCACACTCCAAACTCCACTATGGTGAAGACCAAAGAGCTGTGGAAGCACACCAGAAACAAAATTGTAGACCTGCAACAGGCTGGGAAGACTTAATCTGCAATAGGCAAGCAGCTTTGTGTGAAGAAATCAACTATGGGAGCAATAATTAGAAAATGGAAGACATACAAGACCACTGATAAACTCCCTCAATCAGGGGCTCCACGCAAGATCTCGCCCCGTGGGGTCAAAAAGATCACAAGAACGATGAGCAAAAATCCCAGAACCACATGGGGGGACCTAGTGAATGACCTGCAGAAAGCTGGGACTAACGTAATAAAGGTTACTGTCAGTAACACACTACCCCGCCATGGACACAGATCCTGCAGTGCCAGACGTGTCCCCCTGCTTAAGCCAGTACATATCCAGGCCTGTCTGAAGTTTTCTAGAGAGCGTTTGGATGTTCCAGAAGAGGATTGGGAGACTGTCATATGGTCAGATAAAATCAAAGTAGAACTGTTTGGTAGAAACACAACTCGTCGTGTTTGGAGGAGAGTGAATGCTGAGTTGCATCCAAAGAACACCATACCTACTGTGAAGCATGGGGGTGGCAACATCATGCTTTGGGGCTGTTTCTCTGCAAAGGGACCAGGATAACTGATTCGTGTACATGAAAGAATGAATGGGGCCATGTATCGTGCGATTTGAGTGCAGACCTCCATCCATCAGGAAAGGTATTGAAAAGAAAAAGCGGCGGGGGCCCTCCCCCAACAAAAACCCCCACAACCCCCCCCCCGCCACCAAGGAGGGGGGCCCCGAAAAAAACTTCCCAAGGCCCGGGGGGGCCCAGCCCCCCCCCCCCCCCCCCCCCCCAAAAAAAATCTTGGGGGGGGGCCCCCCCCCCCCCCCCCCCCCACCACAACACCACCCCCCCAAGAGAACGGAAAAAAAACAAAAAAAAAGCAAGAGTGTGTGCCAACATTGTGAAGACTACAGAAAACATTTGACCTCGTCATGCCAACAAAGGATATATAACAAGGTATTGAAGATGAAACGTTGTAGAAAACTATTTCCCCATAATTTCAAATAAATTTTAAAAGCTGGGTTTTCTGGATTTGTTTCCCCATTTTGCTATCATAGTGAGGTCTACCGGTCAAGGCCCCAGGGGGGGAGACAAAGGGGGGGGAAAAACTTTTCCTATATCAAGGAGCTTTTTATAGTATAAGGGCTTATTCCGACATCTGCTTTCAGCACACGTATAATGTCTGTATAATCACAGACAGCATGCCATCCTGTTTATTTTCAGGTCATGTGCTATTCATTCCCAGTCCTTTTTTCCCAAGTGTGAAAAATGGATCAATTAATTTTTTTATTTTACTATACTTTATAATTCTTTGGGTCCATGAAAAACTGTTTGTGGATGTGAAAAAACGATTAATTTATATATTTATTTTACTATAAGAAGATGTGCTCCAACCTGGCTCTCACCCTATTGTACGCTGCAATTTATTTGCCTTAGGTCTGTGGCCTACAAACTGCAGGGAGCGAGAAGTAAGCATCAGTTCAGAACACCCCTCTCTGCTTTCCAGCCCCTCTTGCTCCTTCCTGCTCATGATTCATATGACATGTCCCAGCAATGCGCCTGGAGCAGAGAAAGAGTAGGGCCAGGACTCACCACTGCGTGGAGGCAATGTATGGGGGTCATCATATAGTATGGGGCAATGATGGGAGGCCATTATACTGTATGGGGGCAGTGATGGCATGTCCTGTGTGTGGGACATTAATGGGGAAAATTAACTCCGTCACGCATTTTGCTGTACTATTTTGGCATGGGCATGACACAAGAAAATTAACATGACATAAGAAGATCGCTGGAGCAAGTCCCCTAATAGGACTAAAAAACAAAGTTTAAAAAACAAAATTGTTAAATAAATAAAAAATATACTAAAAAGCCCCTTTATCAAAAATGCTGTACTATGTGAAAAAAAAAAGCAAAAAAAGATACATATTAGTTATTGCCGCATCTGTAACAGCCCATAGGATAAAAATGAAGCATAAAATAAAGCATTATTTAAAGAGGACCTTTAATGTCCTCAGAGATTGGAGGTATTATAGAATATATAGAAAGCTGACAGTGCGCTGAATTTAGAAGACTACTGTTGGGGGGCATTCCACACAGCTCAGTGATGACAGTGGAGGGATAATGGCACCGATATCTCCGACAACCAGGCATATACCAGCAAAGCTAATAGCTTTCTAGCGGTATATAATACTGCTGATCTCCGAGGTCCTCTTTAACTCACTGTGGAAAAAAACAGTAATAGTGATTTTTTTGCCATCTCAACTCGAAAAAAAATGGCTTAAAAGGTGATCAGAAAATGATGTATTAATACCATTAAAAAGTACATTTCATCCTGCGAAAAACAAGCCCTCAACCAGCTCTGTAGAAAAATAAAAATGTTGTTACATCTTTTTCACTGAGTTTTTATTCTGAAAAATTAGTAAAACATGAAAAACAACATAAGTTAGGTATCGTAAACAGACTGACCCATAGAACAACAATAATATGTTACTTGATGTATGTGGTGAATGGAAAAAATTTAAAAAGTTATAAAAAGCAATACCAGAATTGATACTTTTTTAAAATCCTCAAAGAAGGAGGTTATTAAATTTAGTCAATAAGTTATAGGCATCCCAAAATTGTGTAATAAAAATTTGCATCTCATCCCATAAAAAAAAAACTTACAAAACTGGCTGTGCAGGAAGGGAAATGTATAAACTGTGTGAGTTTAGAGTTAACGAGGGAAAAGACACTGGAACTGTCGCCCCCAGAATGCCCCCCAACCCTAGGAGCTAGTGAGAAAATAGTGGGGAATTTAGTGTACCGAATGGGATCACTTCCTAGGGGATTTCACTTTACCATAGGAGCTCTGCATACGTGACATCCAAAAAACAAAACATTTAAATCTGCTTTTCCAAAAGTTAAACCATGCTTCTTTACTTCTGCGTTCTGCTGTGTGCCCAAACAGCAGTTTATGCCCACATATATGACATTGTCTAACCCGGGATACCCCACTTAACAATGTCATATACGGGTGCAGAAAAAAAGCAGAACTATTTTGTTTTTGGAGGACAGATTTAGACAGTTTGTTTTTTGGTCACCATGCCACTTTTGCAGAGCCCCTGAAATGGCCAAGGAATCTCCTGACAGGTAACCCCATTTTAGAATTGCAACCTTCAAGGAATTTATCCAGAGGTGTTGTGAGAATTTTTACTCTCCAAGTTTTGGATTAATTTATTTTCCAGAAATTAATGCACAGCTGGTCATGAAAAGTGAAAATTGCAATTGTTTGCTAGAAATATATAATTTTTGTGTGCAATATGCTGTGCCCAGCTTGTGTCAGAGACAAATACCTGAAAAGCTGTTGATTAATGCAAATTAACGCAACACTCAAGGGATAAAAATGTTTGCTATTCCCCTTGATAAATTCCGTGAGGGGTATACTTTATAAAATGGAGTCACTTCTTGAAAAATTTCACTTTACTTGCATCTCTGGGATTTTGTGTCCAAATCCAGTCCCTATAAATTTATACTCCAAGAAGACAAAAAACACAGTGCAGCTTTCTGAGTACTGCTGTGTGCCCAAACAGTAGTTTCCTTCCACATATGCAACTTTGCCATATTTCTTGAAAACTTTCAATTTTTTCTTTGTACATTATTTTCTAGAAAGCAAAAGCTCAAAATGAGCTCAAAATGGTAACTATACCCCTTGATAAATGTATTTTTGGAAAATGGGAGCATATTTTGGGGGTTTATTTTTTGATTCAATGTTAATAAAATAAGTGAAACACTTGTTGGGTCAAAACGATCACTATATGCCTTGAGGGACATAGTTGCCAAAATGGGGTCACTTTTAGGAAGTTTTCATTATATTGGTACTTTAGGGGCTCTGCAAATGCGACATGGCACCCGAAAAGTATTCCAACAAAATTCCAACACTCCAAAAGACAAATAACACTCTTTCCATTCTGAGCCCCGCCATGTACCCATACAGCAATTTAAAACTACAATTGGGGTATTGCCGTGCTCGGGAGAAATTCCATAATAAATTGAGTGATGCATTTTCTCTTTTAACCCTTTATGAATGTATACATTTTATATCTAAATGAACGCATTATTAAAAAAAGATGAAATGTCTTTAATGGGTGACTTTAACATCCCCATTAACACCCCTGCCTGCCAACTACCTCACAGTTTCTATCATGAACCACTTCTTTTGGTCTTTTACAACTTTCCTCTTATCCCACACACAAGGCAATACCTTTGATATGGTCTTCCTCCAATTCCTTGCAATTTCTAAATTTACTAACTTTTCTCTCCCACTTTCTGACCATAACTTCCTGTCTCTTACCATCAGTACTTTCTCTCTCTCCTTCACAGAACACACCAACCCATTAAACATATAGAAATCTACGTGCCATCAACACCCAGCACCTCTCAGATACTCTACGTTCTACACTGTCACCCATCTCTTCACTAACCTGGCCACCAGTCACTATAATGAAACCCTTAAAAGTGCACTGAATGAGGCAGTTCCCCCCTCCACTCAAAAATTTCGACATAGGTGACAGAAACCTTGGCAAACCCTTTTCACTCCTTGGTTACTTCAAAGGTGCAGGTGCCTATCACAGAACTCTGTGCTGAGGAATTGGCCCCTTATTTTCATGGCAAAATTAATAAGATCCGTCAGGAAATAATTACCCAGTCCCCAGGCAATATTGATCTACTCACCTACCACACATCATCCTATTCATTCTCATCTTTTGAACCAGTTACAGAAGAAGAAGTCTCCCAGGTCCTCTCTTCTTCTCACTCTACTACCTACAGTAGTTACCCTATCCACTCACACCTTCTCAAGTCTCTGTCGCCAGCTGTCACTACTTACCTTACCAAAACATTTAACCTCTCTCTTTCTTCTGGAGTCTTTCCCTCCTCTTTTAAACATGCTATTATAACCCCAGTACTGAAGAAATCCTCACTTGTCCTGTCTTGTGCTGCAGTCTATTGACTCAGCTCTAATCTTCCCTTATCGCCAAAATCTTGGAAGGCTTGGTCTAGTTTCCTTTAATCAATTATCTTTCTGCTAACTCTCTTCTTGACCTCATACAATCTGGCTTCTGCACTCTGCACTCTACTGAAACAGCCCTTACAAAAATCTCCAATAATCAATCTCCTGACAGCTAAATCTAAATGATGACTATTATCTTCTGGATCTCTCAGCAGCATTTTGACCACCAACTCAGGAGGATGAGCTCTGTTGGACTCAAGAACACTGCACTCTCTTGGTTCTCCTCATATCTCACAGACCACACTTTTAGTGTATTGTTTGCAGGCTCTGTCTCTTCCTCTTCCTGCTGGGGTTCCTCAGGGCTCAGTCTTAGTAGAAGGACCATGACCCATAGATACAATGGACTGGAGCAGACCCTATTCACTTGTATGGTAAAGTTTTCTAGGCATGCTCTGTGACCTGGGCAGAGGTCATTGCAAACAGGGGGTTGTAGATAAACTGTGAGATCCATTATTGTGACTGGTGGATTTTGTGTCTTATCTACATATACAATAGCTGTTATCATCAGTGTGGTGAGAAATGAGAGGGCAGTTGCAAATAAATCCTCTTCAAAAAACAGGAAGTGTCAGCATATTACATGATCTAGAGGACAAAGTCAGATTTTTTTTTTTAATATAGATAATAAATTTCCCCCAAAATTCTTCAAAAATATGTTTAATATAAGTCATTTTCTGGCAAAACATTGCCTATACAGTAAGGTGCTTTTAGGCCATGTCCTCAATGGGTTAAAGGAGTTATATGCCTTTCTAATTTGGTGGTCTATTCCTGCTGTCTCTTGAGACACAGGAAATGCTTGCTTCAGTCAATCACTGGCTGGAACAGTGACCCACCTCAGACAGTGCTTGGTTGATAGAAACACCAAGAATTGGTGCCAGACTTGGACTGGCCCATCAGGGTACCGGTGAATTCCCTGAAGGCCCCGTGCCTTTAGACTGTGCCGGCATTAAGGGGAGGGGGCAGGCTTGGCAATTGCGGGTGCTCCCCTTTCCATTAGCGATGTGGCCAGATCCCGGAGTCAGGCTGGCCACATTGCTAATGGAAAGGGGCCCAGCATCATGTGCTGCAGGCTCCCTTTCCAATACAAGCCTGCTCAGAGGAGGTCTGTAAAAATAACAATCATTTTTACTCACCTCTCCTGGGCGACCAACGATCCGGCATCATTTTCTGGCCTGTAGCTGACGTCACGCACTCCGGACGTCACCGATGAGGCCTGTGATTGGGCCTCAGTGGTAACTGAAGAGACCCCAGAGTATATTAATAGCACTGAAACGAATGGGCAAACCTCGTGTATTTTTGTTAAAATTAATGTGTACTGTGTGGAGCCACTGTGGAGCATTATATTGTGGGGGACTTCTGTAGAGCATATTATATTGTGTGGGGCCATTGTGGATCATTATACTTGTGGGGGGATGCTCTTGGGAGCATATTATATTGTGTGGGGCCACTGTGGAGCATATTACACTTAGTGGGGCCACTGGGGGAGCATATTATACTGGGAGAGGGGCTCTGGGTAGCATATTATATTGTGTGGGGCCACTGTGGGGCATTATACTGAGGGGGCCTCTGTGGAGTATATTATACCGTGTGGGGCCACAGTGGAGCATTATATTGGGGGGCACTGTGGGGAGCCTTTTATACTGTGTGGGACATATTATACTGTGTGGGGCTGCTGGGGTGCATATTATACTGTGTCTGGACACTAAGGGGTATTATACTGCGCGGGAGCACTGGGGAGCATTATACTGTGTTGGGGCTGTATTGGAGCTTCCAACTGCTGGAAGTTACCCAGAACCAGCACTATACAGCAGAGGGTGCTGTAGCACTTTTCCTTGTTTAGGAGCAGCCTACATGTGTTCCCATTCCACTGCACCAGTTTCTGGCGGCTAGAGGGTGCCAAAACACTTGTGTTTGAGGTCCAGGTGTCGGCCCCCACAGATCATATACTGATGACCAATCTTGTGGTTAGTTTATCAGTATGAAAGCTCCATTTTATTAGTCTGTGGCTGTTCATATGTATATTTTTCTTTCAGTGCTGACCGCACTAGTGGAAGATCATTTCTTTCACCTTTCTGATAGAGGTGAAATGAATGGCTCCTATGTATCTCTGTATTACTAACGTTTTCTACAGTCAGCATGTGTCAATTTTACATGCAGTACACATATTCATATGGAAGCTCCACTAACTCTATAATGATATGTGATGTGCATACAATATCAACAGCTTTGATATAATGATATATATATACAGCATGTAAAATAACAATAACTCTCAGTCTGTTGGTGAGATGCAAGGGTACCAACAATGGTTGTTTCATGAAACATGTTTTATATGAGACATAGAACTGCATATTTGTAATTGTAAAAACTGCACTGATAAGAGATGCTGGTCATAGCAGAACATATTATTTAACTTGTTCTAAGAAGCTATAACAATAACATTTTCTATACATTTATTTCTTTTACGTATATAGCAGCACTTTACAGACATCCCCAGTAGGCCTCACAGACCTTCCTATGACTATGTTTTTGGAGTATGGGAGGAAATCTGTGAGAACAGAGAGCTGGGATACCTAAGGGGCAATGCCTTCGTGTCCGTAGAAATTGCTCGAAACTATCTGATTTTCAAGTGATGGCTAAGGATTTGCAGGGGAGATTTAGGAGAAGAGGATACCCGAGATGTTATTACGCAAAGCATATCATAATGCTTTGATGGTGGATAGAACTCAACTCTTAAATCCCCAGAATCGGGAAAAACAACAGTGTGGATATTAGGATTGTGGCAACCTATGATCAGGCAGCAGAGGAAATGAGGCAGATCATAGGGGGCTTCTGGAAAATTCTATTGACTGACCCTGAAGTTGGGTCACTTGTGGGTCCAAAACCAAGTTTGTCCTATCGGAGGGGGCCTAATTTACGAGATAAACTCATGCATAGCCACCTCTCAAGTACCCCGAGAGTCATGTGGTTACATCATATGCAGAGCTGGAGTCCTGGGTTCGAATCCTGTCAAGGACAACATATACAAGGAGTTTGTATGTTCTCCCCGTGTTTGCGTGGGTTTCCTCCGGGTACTCCGGTTTCCTCCCACACTCCAAAGACATACTGATAGGGAATGTAGATTGTGAGTCCTATATGGGACAGTGACTGTCAATGTCTGTAAAGCGGTGCGGAATATGATGGCACTATATAAGTAAGCATAATAAATAAATAAATAATAAATAAATAAATCATATGCAGCGGAGCCTAAGTGGTAATTTTCCTTGTGGCTCATGTAAACCATGTGGGTTCATTAAGAGGGGGAATGAACTTTTGAGTGGAACCTCTGGGAGATTATTCAAGGTTAGCCAGTTCAATAACTGCAGGACTAGTGGTGTTGTGTATCTTATTACCTGCTCCTGTGGACTCCAGTATGTTGGCAAGACCATCAGGGTGTTCCAAAGGAGGATTAGAGAACATATTAACGACATCGCTAGGGAGGAAGTTACATCTGTATCCAGGCATGTATGGGAGAAACATGGTGGCGATACTAAACATCTTAACTTTCAGGGTACTGAGATTGTGGCACGGTCCCAAAGGGGAGGGGATTATGACAGAAGAGTTCTCCAGAGGTAGGCACGATGGACCTTTTTGTTTGATACAGTTCATCCTAGGGGCCTTAATGAATTCATTTCATATTCATCTTTTATATGAGCAGTGTCAACCCCTCCCCCTCTTCCTTCCTTTATTTCCATCCGTACCTACTTATCTTTCCCCTTATTCATGTCTCCTCTCCTATTTCCACATGTATCCAGCTACCTTCCCCCTGTTAGTTTACTCTAGAACATTTCTATTTTGCATAGTATCCAGTGTCTGCAGTTGGTTGTGTATAGCGTCCTAGTAGTGTTGGTTTTGCCGCTTTGTCTACATGTGTTCCTATTGTGGTATTGTTACTGTTTGATCCTGTGTGTTTTATTCAGTGTCTTTAATGGTTTTGATATCTCTGGGTCCTGATTTCTCTATTTACAGCAATGTTAGGGTCCGGGTGTTACCATGGATGCGAGTATGCATCTCCAAGTGTCTAGGGAACGCCTCCAATGGGCGTTCCCCACTAGGAGTGTTGTCCGGATCATCTGGGTGGTGGGCGTCCTGTGATTGGGCGCACCCCCGATGACGCGGACTGCTAGGGATGTGGCTTAGGACATACCATGCTAGGCTGTGCACTCCGGCGCTTGCGGTCATTCATCACGGCCGGCCAGGCTGTATACTAGACGCTCGTTATTCTAAGAGGCAGTTTGCACATAATTATTGTGCATTCTGCTTTGCCCTTATGCATATGCCTCTGATGAGCTGGTTTACTTCAGCAGAAACGCATCAGCCAGGCCAGAGTGAGGGCAGTTACTCCTATTGTATCGTCTATGGTGTTTGTATGTGATATTAGGTAGCCAATTGCGGGGGTGTGATGTAAGCTCCCTAGTTAGTGGCTAGTTAGACAAATTGGTCGGTCTTTTACTGACCTCTAGCCAGTGGTTGTGTATGTGTGTTTGTTAAACTGTACATGTATGTCCCTCCTATCCCCCCCTCTCCTGTGATGTAGTAATTAGGATACTGGAACTTCCAATTCGGGAGTTAGAGTGGATTGTTTTAAGGGGCATAGTTTTACAACACATCACTTCCTCGTTTTTGGGTGTGGCTACCTTTATCTTGTTTATGGCCCCATTTATCTTACAACACCTATTTATTAGGTGCGTTTTTTCATATACTTATAACGGTTATTAATAAAAGTTATTTTTTAAGTGTACTATAAATTCTTTTTCAGTTGTAATACCTTCAAATTCCATGCATATGTTGCCTGTTGTCAAACTCAAATCCAGAACCCTAACACTGCATGTCAACAGTACTAGTTACCAAGCCACCATGCTGCCCATGTTTGTAGTTTATTTCATTACATTTGTTCTATCTATGGTAGATTCTTTTATTATGAGAATTTTAACATCTTATCTAATGAAAAATACCCAAATCTTACAAGCTACAAAATGCTGAATGTACATAAAGTATCTCTAAATATTGCATTCACCTTTTGTTAAGCTAACATCTGATATGTATAGAAATATGTAAAAAAACAGGTGTAACGTTGAGAGCACCTGAGCAGAAGCTAAATGCAAATACAGGCGAAATATGTAATTAAAGGCAAACATTACAAGGCATAATATTCTACATTTTCAGTGTACATACTTTAGTAATTCTTTCTTCCTTGTTGAAATGAAAATAGTTCCAGATAATTTGCAATCAGCAGTTTTGTGTTTCCTATGATAGAATTGTAATTATCGGATGTGTTCTACATTACACTCACTATTATAGACTTGTACTTTTTTTTTTTTAAAACCACTGGGCTCTTAAAGATTTCCTATTTTGAAAGAAAATGCTAACAGAGGGGAAAGTAAATCACAGTAGCAGATATTTAGACTTTTTATTAAAATACTAGTCAATGTCTCAAAGCACCTGAGGAACACTGGGGAAAAAGGCAGCAGGGGTGATTTCAAAACTAATTTTCATATTTTCTTATTGGACAATTCTAAATAAATATTGGATGAGTGTCCCATTCAGATACCTTTACTCTTGCCAAAGTGAAGAGCAGCTACAAGGGCATCTCTCACTCTGGAGAACCCCTTGTAGTGGTGCTGTAGAGAAATTGTAGACTTACTGTCAGGTTTTCTTGTAAATTATAGGTAATAGGCTTATTGTTAACAGGACCCTTCTAACTACGTTGTAGTAAGGAACGCACAAAGGAAATAAAACCTATATGTGAGCAGACCAAGTTTACATTTTTTTTTAGAAGTTCTAGGCACATCTTAGTCCTAACACCAAATAATAAAATGTGCACATTAGACAGAATTGTGGGCGAGTTAAAAACTCTATTAACTGTGTAGTGGCCACACTGCAATATTGCCACTCATCAACCAAGTGAATGGGAACGACCACTACACAGTGGATGTAGCGTCTGCTTCCAGCTCCATTCAGTGTGCGGATATCTGCTGATCAGTGGAGATACTGGGTATTAGATCATCAACAATCTGGTCCTAAGGATTGGCTATCAATATCTGACCTTGGACAACCCTTTTGTATCATGAATATTCAACACTCTGTACTTTCCATGTTCCATCTGATTATCAGACTAATGAGCTTAGAGTAGGCGAGAAAAAAATAGAGACAGAATTCCTATAGCAGAGTAGGTTGGTGGTAATAATAATAATAATGGTACAGTAGGTAACTATCACAATTTTCTGAGAAGGTGGAGACTTACCTAGTTCGGTCGTGCTGTGGAATAGGAACAATGCTATTATGGGCTTGAATAGATAATTCCTCTCTCTTCTTGCTGTTCGAATATCTGGAATGGACAAGTCATCCAGTGAGATAAAAAACTGAGGGGTTTATCGTGTCAGACATCAGTCCCAAAAACCATTGTTTAATGTAGAATTTCCTTTAAAATCTTCTCCAAATTCCTCCATGTGATTTTACCCACTTTTGTTAACTGATAAAAGCAGTTTTTTTTGTTTTGCTTAAAAAAAAAAAGCTGCAGCCTGATGTTTAACCCCTTAACGACACAGCCTAAAACTACCTTAAGGACACAGCCTCATTTTTCAAATCTGACATGTGTCACTTTACATGGTAATAAATTTGGAGTGCTTTAACTTATCAAAGTGATTCTGAGAATGCTTTTCATGACATTGTACTTCATGTTATTGGTAAATTTTGGTCAAACTTTGAAATTACATGGCTTTCAAAGTTTGACCAAAGTAAAACAAAATGAAGGTGAAATTTACACATTTCAATTTCTTTCACTAATACATTCATTTAGGCCTAGAATTTATACATTAACAAAGGGTTGAATTTGTTATACAATTTCTCTCGAGCATGGAATTTTCCCACATGTGGATATAAACTGATGTATGGGCACACAGTAAGATGCAGAAGGGAAGGAGCACTATTGGGATTTGGTTGGCAGATTTTACTGGAATCATTTTCAAGTGCCATGTTGCATTTGCAGGTATCAGAACAGTATGAACCTCCAAGAAGTGACTCCATTTTGGAAACTAGACCCCTCAAGGAATTTATCAAGTGGTATAGTAAGTATTTTGATCCTACAGGTGTTTCACATCATTTTTACCATTGGGACATGAAAATGAAAAATTACTTTTTTTTTTTAAATAAAAAATTGGTTTAGCCCAAAATTTTACATTTTCACAAGGGGTTAAATGAGAAAATGCACCCCATATTTTGTTACACAATTTATCCTGAAAGATGAGATTGTCTCTCTGATTCTCTCTCGTCTTCACTATTGCAATTCTCTTTTAATTGGGCTTCCTCTTACTAAACTCTCCCCTCTACAATCTGTCCTGAATGCAGCCGCCAGGCTCATCTTTCTGTCAAACCGGTACACAGACGCATTTACCTTGTGTCAGTCGCTGTATTGGTTGCACATCCATCACAGAATACAATATAAAATTATCACACTGACCCACAAATCCATCCATAGCTCTGTGCCCCCCTATATCTCCTCTCTCATCACTGTCTACCACCCTAACCATCCTCTCTGTTCTGCCAATGACCTTAGACTTGCATCCTCTGTTATCCGATTGTTTGATATGTTTATTTCTCTGTCACATCGTAATGTCTCATGTGTCCTCCGATTTGTAAAGTTCTACAGAATATGTTGGTGCTATATAAATAAAGTTATTATTATTATTATTATTATTAATAATAAAAATAGATGAATGGAGCATCTTCCTCTTCTCCCTCCTGAATCAGTTAGGCCAGGAAAGAATATGCCCCCTGTGTTGAATACAGACTTTGGTATGTTCTGGAACATTTGGCAGCTATGGGACATTTTTTGTTTGTGCATTTACATGTGTATTGAAACTTTATTTATTGAAAATTTATTGAAAGTGGGGTGTATGTTATAGTTCAACACATAAATAAACATTAAAATTTATTAAGTAGAAAAAAAGAGATAGAAAAGAACATATATGTCACTGATCAACACTCAGTGGAGGCAGGACCTGCACAAAAATATGGCTTGTTAGCTTATATAATTTTTAATATATAATATATATATGTATATTATGACAATATGAAAATTTTCTACAGTGAAAAAAAAAAAAAAAAAAGATCTTGCTCTGAAGCTACCTAAAAGTTATCTATAAATATAGACATCTATCTAAGCAATTCTAACCACTATTAGGCCGGAGCCCCATGTGGCGTAAAAGCTGCAATTTGGCTGCAGCGCAAATGCAGTGGCAAAAACCGTGGAATTTAGTGAATTCCATCCATACATTGCGGAAAAATATGGACAGTGGACACGCTGTGATTTCCGAGACCGTTGTGTTTTTGGAAATTGCAGCATGTCAATTATACCTACGGAAACACCAGCGGTTTCTCTATAGCTATAATTGAAGCAGGAAACCTTTACGGGCTTTCTGTGAAAACGCTGTGGAAAAACCAAAAGACTGATAGGTCCTAAAAGCTACCTAAAATTATTCTACACCGCATTCCAAATTATTATGCAAATTAATAATATTTTTCTCTGATTTTCCTAAATGGTTGCTACAAATGATAGCATAATGTTCAAATCTTGAACCATAAATATAAGTATAAATCTAATTTTATTGGACAAACCTCCCGATAATATTTTTTTTCACAAATTAAAAAATCAAAATACACTGTTCCAAATTATTATGGAGAACATAATATTTCTAAACATTTTATAGCTTGTAAAGAACTGAAAATGGTTATTTGTTGAATTTGCAGCATTAAGAGGTCACATTTAAAGACGTAAAAACTTGCCAGGTTACATGTTAACATAGGACCCCTTCTTTGATATCACCTTCACAATCCTTGCATTCATTAGACTTGTGAGTTTTTTGACAGTTTCTGCTTGTCAGAATAACCTCTGGGGGAGGCAGGGACACATCTAAACGCAGTACCTCATCATCAAGGGGGCGGTGCCTACACAGAGCCATTGCCTCAATACTAGACAGTTTGGTTCCACAGCGGTAGTCCCTTTATTCAAAAGCTCAAAGTGCTAAACCCTAGTCAGGATAAACTAGACACATTTATGTCAAAGAACAAAAAAAAATAAAAAATCTGCCTGAGCTAAATACTGGCATATAAAGTTGCAAATCCCAGAAGGGATTTACTACAGTCACAGAACAAATGCCTCATTAATGGCATAATCCAAATGTACCATGCCAATATAGATACAGTATAGGGGATATGTCGAGGGGAACTAGCATATACCCAACAAAATGGCGAGGATATATACAAGATATGCTGATGGAAAATAACATATACTATCACCCCATCACTCAGTAATTATTATCAACTAATAATTTTAGTGCACTGCTAAAGATTTTTACGTCCGTAAGATTTTTACATCCCTAATAAATGTATTAATAAACATTTTCTGAGGATACATAATACCCACAGATTTGTACATTATATCCACTGCCAGTCATCTTCCCACAGTACTTTTTACTATAATTGGAATTACTGCACACAAACATAGTAGTGCTCAGTACTTTATTCTGTTTTAACATAAAAATGAGTCAGCCAGTGTTATAGGTCAAATAAAACAAAATCTGAAATGTTTTGGCAGATAGAAGATCTAAAAACCTAAATTACCAAGCTAGATAAAAATTGTTAAGTACTTAGTAAGATATATGACCCTTATTGTGTGTATATATACAGTACAGACCAAAAGTTTGGACACACCTTCTCATTCCAAGAGTTTTCTGTATTTTCATGACTATAAAAATTGTAGATTCACACTGAAGGCATCAAAACTATGAATTAACACATATGGAATTATATACTTAACAAAAAAGTGTGAAACAACTGAAAATATGTCTTATATTCTAGGTTCTTCAAAGTAGCCACCTTTTGCTTTGATTACTGCTTTGCACACTCTTGGCATTCTCTTGATGAACTTCAAGAGGTAGTCACCTGAAATGGTTTTCACTTCACAGGTGTGCCCTGTCAGGTTTAATAAGTGGGATTTCTTGCCTTATAAATGGGGTTGGGACCATCAGTTGTGTTGTTCAGAAGTCAGGTGGATACACAGCTGATAGTCCTACTAAATGGAGTGTTAGAATTTGTATTATGGCAAGAAAAAAGCAGCTAAGTAAAGAAAAACGAGTGGCCATCATTACTTTAAGAAATGAAGGTCAGTCAGTCCGAAAAATTGGGAAAACTTTGAAAGTGTCCCCAAGTACAGTGGCCAAAACCATCAAGCGCTACAAAGAAACTGGTTCACATGAGGACCGCCCCAGGAAAGGAAGACCAAGAGTCACCTCTGCTGCGGAGGATAAGTTCATCCGAGTCACCAGCCTCAGAAATCGCAGGTTAACAGCAGCTCAGATTAGAGACCAGGTCAATGCCACACAGAGTTCTAGCAGCAGACACATCTCTACAACAACTGTTAAGAGGAGACTGTGTGCAGCAGGCCTTCATGGTAAAATAGCTGCTAGGAAAACACTGCTAAGGACAGGCAAAAAGCACAAGAGACTTGTTTTGGCTAAAGAACACAAGGAATGGACATTAGACCTGTGGAAATCTGTGCTTTGGTCTGATGAGTCCAAATTTGAGATCTTTGGTTCCAACCACCGTGTCTTTGTGCGACGCAGAAAAGGTGAACGAATGGACTCTACATGCCTGGTTCCCACCGTGAAGCATGGAGGAGGTGTGATGGTGTGGGGGTGCTTTGTTGGTGACACTGTTGGGGATTTATTCAAAATTGAAGGAATACTGAACCAGCATGGTTACCATAGCATCTTGCAGCAGCATGCTATTCCATCCAGTTTGCGTTTAGTTGGACCATCATTTATTTTTCAACAGGACAATGACCCCAAACACACCTCCAGGCTGTGTAAGGGCTATTTGACCAAGAAGGAGAGTAATGGGGTGCTACGCCAGATGACCTGGCCTCCACAGTCACCAGACCTGAACCCAATCGAGATGGTTTGGGGTGAGCTGGACCGCAGAGTGAAGGCAAAAGGGCCAACAAGTGCTAAGCATCCCTGGGAACTCCTTCAAGACTGTTGGAAGACCATTTCAGGTGACTACCTACATTCTTAAAGTAATGATGGCCACTCGTTTTTCTTTACTTAGCTGCTTTTTTCTTGCCATAATACAAATTCTAACACTCCATTCAGTAGGACTATCAGCTGTGTATCCACCTGACTTCTGAATAACACAACTGATGGTCCCAAACCCATTTATAAGGTAAGAAATTCCACTTATTAAACCTGACAGGGCACACCTGTGAAGTGAAAACCATTTCAGGTGACTACCTCTTGAAGTTCATCAAGAGAATGCCAAGAGTGTGCAAAGCAGTAATCAAAGCAAAAGGTGGCTACTTTGAAGAACCTAGAATATAAGACATATTTTCAGTTGTTTCACACTTTTTTGTTAAGTATATAATTCCACATGTGTTAATTCATAGTTTTGATGCCTTCAGTGTGAATCTACAATTTTTATAGTCATGAAAATACAGAAAACTCTTGGAATGAGAAGGTGTGTCCAAACTTTTGGTCTGTACTGTATATATATATATATATATATATATATATATATGAAAATGACTTCACAATCTTATACTCACCACCACTACTTCTCCTTGTCAATTTTTACTTCTGCTTTTCGTCTGTGCATTTTTCCAGTTATAATAATATATATAACGATATATATACACAAATACACACACTTTTTAATAATATTATTGGCTGAATGGCATTTGATATTAATAAACTTTATGAAATATTAATAGAAAGGGGAAACTGAAAACTAGGCTTCATGTGCAGTACATCTGTGCATGATGGTTCTGTAAATCCTGGAATACAGTGCCCTTAGACTTCTATGAAACCCCACTGTACCTCTGTATTCTGCTCATTTCATAAAGAGGTAAAGTAGGTTTAAATCCAAGAGACAAAAAACTGTGGCCTGTTCCATTGGACATAGTATTACAGATCCATCCTCCCCCAGAAACATTGCTTCTAGGGATAAAATGTCCGTAATAACTTTAGTGACAACATAGTATAGATCAATTAGAGATCTGTACATCCTCCCATTTGCTGTGTGTTATGCAACAATTGAGACATTGCGCGTAATGTACTGTAGCACTGAACACTTCAATAACTCTGCTGCCATTATACCATCACCTGAACAGGTTGTTGCATGTCCTTCTTCCTTCCCTTATAGACTGCATTTCCCATTGTACCAGTTTGACTAAGTTTGTGCTTGTTTTGTATTGTATATGTAAACCCTTTCATATTATAGAAATATACTTGCATCCAAGGAGTCACTATTTATGTAGCTGTCAAGTCTATTATGCCCCTTGTGACTTACTGGAAATATTTTACTCCCAAGCAGAACACTGAAAACTAAACTGGGTCATACAAAAAAAAGAAATAATACTTTCCCTGTTTTCATCTTCCTCTGTATACAGCTGAGTTACAGCTAGCATCTGAACTCCCTTTGACTTCTTGACAATTGGTCAAATACTTCCTCATGACTCCCTTTGAGTAAAGATGAACTGGCTCTTAAACTTTGTTAAGAGAAATAGCTCTTTGTAGTAGTCTGAGAGCATTTCACAAGAGAAGTCACCTGGATGACTGTGTACATATAGCCACAAGATCATACTGTTACTCTCTAAGACAATTCGATCCATTTTTATGATTCAACCCAGGGAAGCAACCTGATGCTTTAGGGCAAAAGTGTTAGATAAATATAGGTCTGCTGTGATATAAAACGATCATGAGAGAATTTTTTCCCCTGATTCATACAAATAGTTAACATTGCATACTAATCTGGATGTTTCTATACCATTATGGCATTTATAATCCAAAACTTAGTATTTTAATGTGTGTGTGTGTATTATATGTAATATATTCCCTTCCATACTCTTGGGACAGTTATGTTCACACATTGTTCTGCAACATATTTGTCATCTTTGTTGAACTGGGTACCTTGGACTCACTTCCCATCTAAATTGAACACATGCAGTTCCCATCCACTTTTTTTATTACAAACTTTGTCATTGTCAGTGTACACACAGGATTTGCTTACACCATGTGGGGTCCCAGCCTAAAGTTGTTTTCTGATGAACCTTTGAGCCCGAATTTATGTCAGAACCAGCTTAAACAAGTCATATGCCTGTTTAACATTTTAAAACAATGGTTAATGCATAGCGACTCTTCTAATTACTGATCCAGTGAATACTCAAAAAAATATATATATTCTAGGGCTACACAGCAATATGTGTGGCACAACAGCAAGTCACATCACTAAACTCATTTGTAAAACTTTCTACTGTAAAGAGTAAAGTCTACAGCACAATCTATAGTGTCATTCCATTAAACAATCAGTGGACATCAAAAAGGCAGGAAACCCAACTCCAGAGGATTCCGGCTTGGTCTACCCTTTTAGCATATACGTATGGAAGTGGATGGAAATAGAAAATCTATGGTTAGCCCCACATTATCCCAATTCTTTGCTCTGGTCTAACTCATATACACCTCCTTCCACTACCCTCCTCGGTCCAATGGCCCTGACCCGTGGCGTGACCTGGTGCGCTTGTGCTCTGCGTTTTTGTCTCCCTTTCCCACGTTACTCTATGACTGCCTTTCTTTTCAACCCTCATTACCCACCTGGCTTGACCTTCACAGTCTCAGGATGCATTCTCTGATTCACTTCGCTGAACTGCGGACTAAATTTAATCGCACCCTGTCTAGTGAGTTCTCATATATCTAGATTAGCCATCTAGCTTGTTTCATTTTTAGGGGTCCCCAGGCCGCCGTGGCTACACTTTTGGAGAAACTGTAAATCTGACTCCTCTACAACAGGCCTTATTTCAGACATATATTATATTCCCTTTGATCGTACACTGGAGATATATCCCAAACATCCGTATATGCTAAAGTGGGAGGGTTATCTAGGAAAGACTCTCTTAGATCTGTCCTACACCATTATTTGGAGACGAGCAGCCAAAATTTCTCGATGCGTTTTCTACAAAGAGAATCTCTACAAGATGTTGCTCCATTGATATCACTCCCTGGCCTTGCTTCATTCTTTTAATCGTGATATCCCAGATGCTTAATGGAGGTGTGGTGCTCATACAAACTGTATTAATAAATATAAAGTATATGAATCTCCAAAAAACGCTTATGATATTGTGCAGATACATTGATTAAAAACATTGATTAAACCTAATGGGTTCATTTTGTTGATAAAAATACCCCAACATACCTGTACCCCTAAAACATGGAGCTGAGAACACTCAGAATATACAACAAATATAAAAGTCTTGAATGTGGAAGTGAAAACAATCTTTGGCTCAACTTTTATTTTTAATTTTTTTTTAAATTGTTTTTAATGCATGAAAGTTCTGATGAAGTTTTCTTCTGAAGCTCGGTTCCGTACCTTCATAGGATTCCCAAGGAATAATGCATGAGGGTTCAGCCAGGCCTCCATCTCTGCAAATGTCTCATTTCCCATCATGTGAGCTATAAGTTTATGGCAAATGTAGGTAGACAACAACCTGTTTGGACATGGCCCAAGCACCCAAGCACTCAGTGGCCACCTGTTGCAAGGCCTTGCAATCCATCTCAAACCCTGCCAAAACTGGAGCAATTATGCAGGCAGGAGTACTATTGTCATGGCCATACTTCTGCCATATGCATCTTTCCATCCAGCATCTACTTCTGCTGCAAGTTTATACCATGCTGCTACACAGCAGTCTTTGTCAGCACCACATGCATGTGGACAATCCTTCTTGGAGGAATTGGCAGATCCCTCTACATCCCCTCAACTACTGGATGTTTAAATTAAGTTTTATTATTTCTCGCTGTGTTTATTTGTTACTATTTATTAAAGTAGCTTTTACTGTACTAGATGGGTGATATTTATGAAATGAAACATTACATGTATGTCGCATAATGGTACATATAATAGTAAATAACCTAATGTGGCATATTTTTAAGACTTGCATTTCATACACCAGTTTTAATAATGACTGTGACCCTGACTGTTACAGGCCATGACTGTTTTATGTGCCTGAAAGTTGATCTAGTTAGGAACTGGTGTTGAGTTCCGTTAAAACTCTTTCCACAAAACTGTTGTTGATGTGAGTTATAAAAAATATGCAATGCTAAGGCATCCCGGGTACACCCACTTCCACCTACATTCATGCAATGTGGCTAATGAGGCACAAAATGGTAGTTGTGGCATATGTTTGGTGCAACAAAGGACCTTGCACCAAATGTGGGCCACAATATTACCCTCTACACCAGAAAACTGTCGTAGAAGGATTGATAAATTATTGAGTATAATAACTGTGAAATGTTGGGGGTTGTACATGTTATGATCTAGGGATCACTGGCCAGAAAACTGGCACCTGAGTAATATATTATCAGACAGGTATAGCGAGAACCACAAAAAGCTGAGAAAAACCAAAAGCTCCTGCAGATCACTCCCATTCTGCTGAACTCCCAAGAACAGAAGAACGACTGAATAGGACGAACTACAGGCAGCAACAAATCACTTACAGTAATGTGAACAGTTTGGAATAACTCATGTGTGATACTCCTAGTCCCTGCCTTGCACACTAGAAGTAGCCATGGGCCCGGCTAACTATCCTGAGCGGGCACGAATATAGCCAGAGAAATAACTCACCTACTGGAGAAACAGAAAACCTGACTTGTTTCACATTTAAATGGAGATGTTAGCTACAGAAAAACCCCCCCACAAGCGTCCAACTGGACCAGGGGCGCACCGCTAATGAGGCAAAGTGAGGCGGCCGCCTCAGGCGGCACTGTCCGTCACTGTCTGGGGGGCGGCATTTTTACCATTTATTTAATGTAAACCAGCCCAGGACAGGCCGCTTTAAAAAAAAAAACAAAGCTGAGCGGTACCTGTCCTGGGCTGGCTTAAGAGACCTCTGCATGTCAGCGCAGGCAGCGATACAATGACGTCATCACGCCTCCTAAACTGAGACACAGATGTTGCGGACAAGAAGAGGAGGCGGTGGCGGCTCCATCATGGGATTGCAGGTAGGTGACAATAACTTTTTTTTATATAGATAAATAGGCCGTAACCTGCTGGAGTATCCCCAGCAGGAAACAGCCTATTTATTTATCAATTACCGCACCTGCTGTGGCCGCCTCCGCTTCCCCTTCTGCTATCAGATGCAGAAGGGGGAATCAGTAGCGGCTGTGAACGGCAGCGGGGATCGATAAGTGAGGCCAAATACTACTATTATTATACTCCGGGGTCTTTTCAGACCCCGAAGTATAATAATCGGAGACCCAGGGGAGGTGATAAACATAAAAACCATTGTTTCTCACCTCTCCAGCGATGCGATGTTACTCCCAGCAGGCTTCGGCCTTCTTTGGTGACGTCCCAGGCGTCACATGAGCCAGTCCGACGTCATTATGTTGCGACGCCGGTCTGTGTGACATTGAAGAGGGCCGAAAGCAGGGAGCGCACCGGAGCCCAGGTAAGTAACACTTGTTTTTATGTTTGTCACCACCTGGGTCTCTGATCATTATACTCTGGGGTCTTTTAGTTCATGGGTGGGTTACTATGGAGCAGAATACTGTGTGCAGGGGCCACTATGGGGCATAATTACGTGTGCAGGGGCCACTATGGAGTATAATACCGAGTGCAGGGGCCACTATGGGACATAATACTGTGTGCAGAGGCCACTATGGAGCATAATACCGAGTGCAGGGGCCACTATGGAGTATAATACCGTGTGCAGGGACCACTATGGAGCATAATACCGTGTGCAGGGGCCACTTCTGGGCAAAATAGTGTGTGCAGGGGCCACTATGGAGCATAATACCGAGTGCAGGGGCCACTATGGAGCATAATACCGTGTGCAGGGGCTGCTGTGGGGCATAATACCGTGTGCAGGGGCCACTATGAGGCATAATACCGTGTGCAGGGGCCACTATGGAGCATAATACCGTGTGCAGGGGGCGCTGCAGTGCATAATACCCTGTGCAGGGGCCGCTGCAGGGCATAATACCATGTGCAGGGGCCGCTGCAGGGCATAATACCATGTGCAGGGGCCACTGCAGGGCATTATATCGTGTGCAGGGGCCACAGCAGGGCATAATACCATGTGCAGGGGCCACTTCGGGGCGTAATATCGTGTGCAGGGGTCACTGCGGGGCATAATACCATGTGCAGGGGCCGCTGCAGGGCATAATACCGTGTGCAGGGGCCGCTGTGGGTCATAATACTGTATTAAAAAAAACACCTACTCTCCTGTCCCTTGTGCTCCGATGTCTCCCACCGCAGTCTGATTCTGCTGCTCTGGTGTTCTCTTCTGGCGGAAGTCCCCACCACACATGACCAGTGAAGGGAAGAAAACACCAGAGCAGCAGGACTGGAACGCGCTGGGAGACACCAGAGCACCTTCCCCAGCCTCATGTATGAAGGGGCTATGGTGCCTGTTTATATCACACGCTGTCTGTTTATAGTGACCGTGTGATGTAATTACAGTCTTGTCACATAGACATGTATAGGACGAGGCTGTAGTTACATTACATGGCCACTATGAGATGAATGACACTATGTAAACAGAGAAGCGGTCACGGTGCTTACGCATGTACCACAGTTCATTCAAACAGCTGATCAGCGGGGGTCCTGGGTTTTTGAGCCCCACTGATTAGTTTATTAATGACCTGGAAAACCTTTAAATTAGTTAACACCTGGGGCATTATTAATAAGGGGCACTATTTATAAAGGGTACACACGGACATTATTAATATAAAGATGCACTTGGGAGTTATTCATTATGGGGGGTTATATCATATATTTTATAATTGGGGTAGCAGGTGAGGACAATGTGGGTTGGATGCCTGGAAAAGTGAGGCGCCAAAGATGTCTGTGTTGTAAACTTTACAGAGACAAGTCACAGCTGGAAGAAGTGGTCATGGCGGTCCAAAGGGAAGAGAAGGGAAATGTGAAGGATTAGTCAGAGACATCACCTGTAAGTCACAAAATGTTACTGCACTGTATTCACCTAAGTGATAGAGGATAAATACCTGATACTATGCAGAGGATAAAATAAACAGATCTTAGCATCACACAAAAAACCCTACTTCAAATCCAAACTCCCAAGCATTAAAAGTCTAGGGTTCACTGCACCCTGAACAGGCTATGCTTGGGAACAAAAAGTGCTCAGATACTTATTTAACCTCCAACTGAGGTATCTTATGGTGGAGAGAAAGTACTAGGCAGCTAGATTTTACTGAACGGCATGGAACTCAGATAGCAGACATTTCAGGCAGACAGATCACTTCTGGACAACACAAGAAACTGAAGTTTAAGACCAGCAACTGACAACATGCAAAGAAGAGTTATATAGCCAGGAGCAGGAGTAGTCAGAAAGGTAATTAGATAGCAGCACAGAACTGCCCACAGCCTGTAATGAGTCCTCATCACTGCAGAAAGACTTAACCCCTTCAGAGGGAAAGTAGACACACTAGACAACTGACCAGAAACGCAACTCATCGCGCGATAAACACGTAAGTACTACCGCAGGAACCGTACGCCCAGTGTGAACACACTCCGGACCGCGCGTCAGACAATTCACGCGCAGAATGTCGTCCAGACACTCCACACATGGACCTAACAGGCTGAGACTAAAGACTGGGTCATAACAGTACAACAGTCAAATCACATGCAACTTGCATTCTAGTCTATGAACTTGTGGCCAAAAATTCAACAATAATGTATTTCCTGTGAATGTCATGTCACAGTAGCATGAAATCGCAGGTAACAATGTAACCACATTGACAATCATAAGATGCATTTTGACATGTAATCCTAGCCTAAATCTAATATGACACGGGCAACTGACACAAGAACAAACACACTGACCAAGAGATCATCATTTTGTTAGTCTATAATTAGAGGTTGGAGAATAAACGCAAGCGCTGATCATAGCAATCATCTTGTTGCTGCAATTACAAACATGCACAAACTATTTTAACTATTTCATTACACTTTTCCACTCACAATTTTATGTACTGAGGCATTTCCTTGTCCAGTAGTGACCCACACTGTGTTCATCCTGAACTTCATGGTGCATAAATAGAAGAACTTTGCAATATTTTCTTTAGCAGAAAAATATACTATATGACTTATCATATGATTAATGCGTTCAGTGCCAGAGGATGCAGTGTTACTATTCTGCACTTATCTACACAATACTTCACATCAGTAAACTGAATGTTTCACAAACGTGAGTCAGATCAACAGTACATTTTCAGCAAGCCAAAATCCTATGAATCTGTTCTAAGGAATTTTCTATTTCTGTTTTTCAAGAGTCTGAAATAACAAGTGCAGGTCTTTTAGTATCATGTGAATTTAATAGTGATCTTCTCTGGAACATTGAGCTTGGGAATAAATAAAAAAATATAAAAACAATACAAACAAGAAGCAAGCAGCTTCTATCTAGGCACATACACTACCATGACCGCAATTGTCATGTCTCTCTCCATTGCAAGCTCACCTTACTCTTATGTTATGACCTTGTCTCCTTAATTACTATGATTCATGTCACTAATAGAGGGGGCCAGTGTACTTTTCGTCAGCTTCATGACATAAGTTGGCCTTTCTCCCATTATGTTGCACATATAACAGGTAAATTACAATGATTTCTCTTTACTTTAAGTTCTAAATTAATTCTAATGGATATCTTCTACTAACCCATAAAATGTGAGCTCTAATCCAGCTATTACATTTACATACATTATACCTAGTAGTACCAAAATAGGATCTTCTAGAGTATTCCAATATAAGACTATCATGTTGGATCTATATATATAAAACTCAAAATCTGTAGTGGCCCGCTCTATACAAATCCACAGTTCTCGCCCGATTTGGGTGAAATTTGGCACGCCCCCTCTCTACCCACAGGAGCAGAATACTGCGCATGTTACATCTCGCTAGCATCCACCCATCATGAGATTGGGGCCCCCGAAGTTAGGCCCTACACATATAATGGGGAAATATGAAATCTATAGTAGCCCGCTCTATACAAATCCACAGTTCTCGCCTGATTTGGGTGAAATTTGGCACGCCCCCTCTCCACCCACAGGAGCAGAATACTGCGCACGTTAAATCTTGCTAGCGTCCCCCAGTCATCAGATTGGGGCCCCCAAAGTTAGGCCCTATACATATAATGGGGAAATGTGAAGGTGAAAGTGACAGTGCTGAGGGGAAAACAACAGTTGTGTCTGACAGGGACGGATTATAGCGATGGCGCCAAAGAGTCGCTGCTAAAGGAGCCGCACCACCACACACAACACATAAACAGTACTCAGCTATCTGCAGCGCTCCTATTATAGAGAATGGGGGCCACGCGGGCTCGTCCATCCACCAAGCAGAAGATGTATGAAGTTACTTTCATTGTTAATGCCATGTTGTTGATCTGATACTGAAGTAATGCAGTAAGAAGAATTGTTAAAAACTGTTTCATAACTTTGTGTATTGTGTATGTTGTGCGACGATAACAGTGTGTGAAACTAGTAGCATGGAAACTCTATTTTTTTTTTGGGGGGGCGTCTTTCTATAGTCCGCCTCAGGCAGCAAAGAGGCTAGGTTCACCACTGCATACGACATATGCAACGTGTGTAAAGATGTAGGCAGGCTGATTTGTGTTTGGAAGCATTTCACTACAACCCAATTCAAGACTATAGGTCACATCAGAGAGTCATAATTGGCAAAATGGACATAATATCCAAACATTGTCAAGCAAAGAAGTTTAACTTCGAATCGCCTGGTATGTGCTGCTCAAATGGCAAAGTCAGTTTACCACCTTTAGATCTACCTCCTGAACCACTTCTTTCATACATGTCAGGAACAACTCTCGAGTCAAAGCATTTTCTGCAAAATATTAGGAGATACAATTCATCCTTCCAGATGACATCCTTTGGTACGACAGCTGGACTCCAGGAAACAGGATTTATGCCAACTTTTAAAGTCCAGGGCCAAATATATCACAAAATTGGTTCAATGCTTCCTGTAGCAAATGAAGATCCAAAGTTTTTACAAATTTATTTTTTGGGAGACGAACAAATGCAAGCTGATAGACGTTGTGAAGCTATACTTGAGACAAAAAAAGAGATTGTGTTGAATTTGCAAAGATTTTTCCATCAGCACAATCAGTTAGTAAACCTTTTCAAAACAGCCTTAGAAAGAATGCCACGTGATGAATATCAAGTTGTAATAAGAGCAGACAAGACACCGTTTGGTGAGCATGAAAGGCGATTTAATTCTCCCACTGTTAACAAAGTAGCTATTTTACTGGTTGGACAGGATTTTCAAAGCCGAGATATAATTATTCAGCGATGAAGCGACAATCTTCAACGTATTGCAGAAACACATAGATCATATGATGCTCTGCAATATCCGATAATATTTTGGAATGGCCAAAATGGCTATCACTTTAATCTAACACAGACTGATCCCAAGACTGCTAGGCCAATCAATAAAAAAATATCAGCTATGGACTTTTATGCCTACCAAATAATGATCAGACATGGGTCTTCTAACCACATTTTACAATGTAGGCAACTTTTTCATCAATTTATAGTTGATATGTATGCCAAGGTGCAAAGTGAGCGTCTTTTGTACATACGATAGAACCAACAAAAACTTAGAGTGGATGAATACATTCATTTAAGGGATGCTGTTGCTAATGATGGTAATGTGGCTGACATTGGGCGTATGTTTATTCTACCGGCTACATTTACTGGAATTCCCAGACATATGCATGAGTATGCTCAGGATGCCATGACATATGTTCGGATATATGGTTGACCTTAATTTTTTATTACAGTTACATGTAATCCAACTTGACCAGAGATAAACGAAGAGCTTCTGAATGGTCAGGGCCCCTCATGATTTAATAGCAAGGGTTTTTAAACAAAAACTGATCAAGCTCACGGACGTAATTACAAAGTGTTACATTTTTGGTGAAAATCAGTGTTGGATGTATTCAATTGAGTGGCAAAAAAGAGGTCTTCCACATGCTCATTTACTAATATGGCTAAAGGATAAGATACGCCCTGATCAAATCGACAGTGTTATTTCTGCTGAACTTCCAAATCCAGAAGAGGATCCGGTACTTTTTGAAACTATTTCTAAAAATATGATCCATGGGCCATGTGGGCCACTTAACCCAAGATCGCCATGTATGAAGGAAGGAAAATGTACTAAAAAGTATCACTCGCTTTCCACCTTAACTAAGAGACCTGTTCACTATAATAATTACAACCTGCGCACCTTCCAAACCCTGTATGCTTTGGGACAAATACAAAGAATATCTTAGTGAAGATATTCTTAGAGTGCAAAGGAGAGTTAATCCAGACTTAGACTTAAATTTCACTGCTGACATATTCAACAAAGCCCTCTTGATGTTAGAAGAAAGGTGAATATCTATCAGTAGTAAAACTCTAATAGAATTAGGTTTACCAGCACCAAATCGACCAGACTTTGATATTATGAACAGAGATATTCTGCAAGAAAAAAGCTATGATTTGGAAAAATGTAAAGAATTTGTCATATTAAATAAGCCTCTTTTGGTTGATGACCAAAGATCGGCCTATATGGCAATTATGGATCAGATTTCCAGTGGAAATGGAGGACTGTTTTTCCTAGATGCACCAGGAGGTACTGGTAAAACATTTTTAATTAATTTGCTGCTTGCAGAAATTCGCTCAAACAATGACATTGCCGTGGCTGTTGCATCATCTGGAATTGCGGCCACTCTTTTAGATGGAGGGCGCACAGCTCATTCAGCACTAGGATTGCCCTTTAATATAACGCTGTCAGAAACTCCTGTCTGTAATATCACTAAGGGCTCTGGGAAAGCTAAGGTATTACAAACTTGCAAAGTAATTGTTTGGGATGAATGTACCATGGCACACAAGAAAGCGGTCGAGGCCCTTGATTGCACCTTGAAAGATCTGCAGGGAACCGATTGTTTAATGGGGGGAAATGTTGTAATTTTTGCAGGTGACTTCTGCCAGACGTTACCTGTTCTTAAGGGAGCAACACCAGTGGATGAGCTGAATGCCTGTCTAAAATCTTCTTATCTGTGGATACATGTTCAGAAGAAAAAACTCTCACTACTAATATGTGGGTTCATTTGATGGGAAATACAACTGCAGACAAATTTACACACCAGCTACTATGCCTTGGAAATGACAGGTTCCCTACTGATTCCACTACTGGTTTCATTTCCTTTCCGGAAGATTTTTGTGAAATGACATCTTCGGTAATGGAACTTATTGACCAAGTTTTCCCTGATATTTGGAACAATTTTAACAACCATCAGTGGCTTTGTGAACGTACAATCCTAGCGGCTAAAAATTATAGTGTCAGCTCCATAAATCTACTAATTCAGGGAAGGCTGCCTGGTCTAGCGACCACATACATGTCCATTGATTCAGTCATGGAGAGTGAACAAGCCGTAATGTATCCATTGGAGTTCCTGAATTCTTTGGAGCCTCCTGGAATGCCACCGCATAAGCTCACTTTAAAAATAGGAGCCACAATAATTTTGCTTTGGGAACCTTGACCCATCAAAAATGTGGAACGGCACAAGATTGTGCATTAAAAGTCTCATGCCCAATGTTATTGAAGACACTATTCTTATGGGAAACTCTAAAGGAACAAATGTTTTCATTCTGCGTATTCCTTTGCTACCAAGCGACATGCCCTTCAATTTTAAGCATCTGCAGTTCCCAATCCGACTTGCATTTGCTATGACTATAAACAAAGCACAAAGTCAATCACTAAAAGTAGCCGGCATTAATTTTGAGAGCCCTTGTTTTTCACATGGACAGTTTTACGTTGCTTTAGAGTGGGTAACCCCAAAAATCTTTTCATATATGCACCTGAAGGTAAAACCAGAAACATTGTTTACCAAAAAGCACTATAATAGATAGTTGTTTAACTGTAAACCAATTTTACTCTTTTGCCCGTGAACTACTTATAGATTACACTGGAGGGAGGGGGGAAGGGTTGCACTATGTTATTAATTGGGTGTAAATGTTTTATATGTTTGTGTACGGTGCATAAATTTTAATTTTTGATAAAAAAAAATAGTTCAAAAAATAGTTATAATAGTTTATACTACATAATATGTATTGAATATGTAAAATCAATAAAAATGTTGAAATAAAAAAAAAAAGTTCACATCAATGTTACGACAAATAAGAAAAATTTCAAGTGGAAAAAAAGATTTACTGTAGCACTCTGAAATGTCAATTTCAGTGTGACACTGAAAATTTTACTTTAGCTAGCATAACCAAAAATTTAACATATTTTCCGCGAGCGAAGGTGCGGGTATTCTACTAGTAAATAAGAACAAAGAAATAATTTCTACAAATGTTAAGACAGGTTAAAAAGGAACAGTTTTAATCTTATTGGTTGTTATGGGTAACATGGTCACTTTCTTTTTGAATTAGGATTTATATGTTTGGTCTCAAACAGGATGGCTAAGGGAATGACCAGGCTGCATCAGGTTACCTCAATTGCAGTTGCCTGAATGGGTAAGTGGGCAATTGATTCTCAAGTGGGGAATGGATTCATATTTGGGATCATACAAGGCATAGTCTATCTATGTAGATTGATACAAAAATGACAGCAGATAGATAAATAAATGTGCATATAATGGTTCTGCTATCTAACATGGTAGTAATGTACCTATTAATTATAATAATAGCTACACAGAATTTATGTTCTCCCTGTATTCTTTAGAACTTCTCCCATACTAAAAAACACCCTTAGGCTAAGGCCCTACATAGCAAAATGCAGCCAAAAAAAAAAAAAAAAAAAAACATTGCAGAAAAAAACACGGTGGAAACACATCACGTTTTATTCCCCAGCAATTTTCATTGCATTTTTGCAGAGTTTTCCTTTTTTCATGTATTATACCTATACAGAAAATGCCAGAGTTTTGCAGGTATAACTGACATGATGTGATTTTCAAATGCAAATGCAGCTTTTCCGCTGGGCTGATTTTTTCTGCAATGTGTGTTTGCGATTAGCCAGAATTCCATTCACTTTGCAAGTACTGTAAAATGTAGCTTTTTTGTTATTATTTTGCTTACCTATATAGTGCCATCATATTCTGTAGCGCTTTACAGACATTGACAGTCACTGTCCCATATAGGGCTCACAATCTATATTCCCTAGCAGTATTTCTTTGGAGTGTGGGAGGAAACCCATGCAAACACAGGGAGAACATACAAACTCCTTGCAAACGTTGTCCTTGGCAGGATTTGAACCCAGGCCTCCAGCACTGCAAAGCTGCAGTGCTAACCACTGAGCCACCGTGGCTACAAAAGGAATCGGAAATATATAGGAAGTACTTATACTTATACTTTCTCCTCAATCCACTCCTGGCTTTGGCTCAAAAAGCCGGAGCAAAATCAAAACAGCAACAAAAAGATTGTTTTTCCGCAATGGTAGGCCTTAGCCTTAGGCCCCACATAGTGAAACACAGCTGAAAAAACATGGTAGAAAGAACACAGTTTTTGCTGTGTTTTGTTCTGCATTTTATTCACCTATTAAATCCTATACAAAAAATGTGTGCATTTCCACAGCTAACCTTAACATGCTGTGTTTTTGAAAACTCTGATTCTCTGCAGCCCTTTTTTCTGCAATATGTGCATAAGATGAAATGAAATCTCATTCACTTTGCAGGTGCTATAAAATGCAGTGATTTTTTTCTGCAATATTACAGGAGCAGCCACACATGATGTGTCTCCACAATGTGGAACAATAACCACAAACTTTTGTTCTTGTAACATTTTTTGTGGTGGTGTTTTGTGGATATAAATCTTCTGACTTTTTTTTTTCAGGCATTTTTTTTTCCTATAGAGAAGACTATAGGAAAATGACTGAAAAAATGCCAAGCCCAGAGCATGCTGTGATTTGCAAGAATGCCTTTCAACCAAAAATAATAAGTGCAAAAAAAAAAAAAATCCACCAAGGTAAAAAAACAAAAACAAAAAACAAACAAAAAATAGCACTGTTTGTAGGGCATTTCATATTTCTCTTTTAACAGACTTGTAATATCTGTTATGGAAGACAGTGTTTTATGCTGAAATTCAGATCCTGAACTAAAATGTTTTAAATTCTTTTATTCAAATGAGACATTTTCCAAGCTTCCTTCAATGCCACTGTTTACTTAAAAATTGAATTATTTCCATTGTACATGCCTCAAGGCGTACAAATCTTTCTAATCATGGCAACTCTGTGTCTGGAGGTACAGACAAGCTGTTACAGGTTGGAGAGGGAGCAGGAGCATTCTGAGAATGACAGGACATTATTCCTTTGGAATGTCTGCACTTCCACTTGTAGAGGTGTAAGTTTGAGCAGCTCCACCTTCACTTCACAGCTGCTATTACTAAAATTCCTTACTTTACAAAAGAATTTTAGTATGTTGTAGCAAGAAAACTCATTATAGCCAAATGAACATGTATGATCATTATTTGTTTGCAAGTTAATGTTGGGTTGCACTATTGAATTTGGCAATTAACATTTATGTACACACACACACAAACACACACACATATATATATATATATATATATATATATATGACATCGAGTACACAGTGAAGTAATTCTCAGGAATCCACAGAGACTAAGGGTCAATAATAGAAAAGGTACTGATTCTCAAGAGGTCTTAGTCTAAGGCCCCACGTAGCATGCCACAGCCAAAATGCGCTTGGGAAAAAACTGCAGCAGGATCGCATTGTGGTTTTTCCCGCAGCACTTTTCACTGAAAGTCCACAGAGGAAAACTTTCTGCTTCAGTTATACCTATAGAGAAAACGCCAGCATTTCCATAGGTATAATTGACAAGCTGTGATTACAAAAACGCAACAGATATCCGCTGCGGATATTTTTCTGAAATGTGTGGATGGGATTAGCCAGAATCCCATCCACTTTGCAGTCATTGGAAAATGCTGCGGTATTATGATAAACAATAGTTTCATTATTTGAAGATAATCCACCAACAACAAGGAAATCACGTCTGGGTTTTAGAGTATACTGTAGTAGAAAGTTCCTGCATTTATTGTGGCATCCATTGCAATTGATCAAACAACAGACTGTCACCACAGTTGATTATCTGTTCAGAGAGTGAAGCCCTTTCAGGATAAGAAATGCAACCAAGACCTTTTTCAGCTAATTTGCATAATAACAAAAATTATCTTTTTACAAACTTCTACTCCAAAACCATCATTCATTAGTTGTCATCAGTTTTTAATATCGATTTTCACCGTGATGGTCCAAGAAAAGGTGGTACTGACTCCCCTTCCCCCCAAAACCACATTCAAAACCACTATGAAAATATATCCCACAAAGAAGGACAACTTTAGGTTGAGTTTTTTTTATGCTCATTTTTTTGGTCCATCGATGATCGCCATTTTTTTTTTAAATAAAATGGTCAAAGTGGGATGTGTGGGGGAGATTTTATTTCAACAAAAAAATTTTTTTGCAGAGGACATTGCTGGGGGGAGTTTGAAGCCAAACTGTGATGATCAGATGATTTGCCGTGGTGTTTTTTCCTGTTACAGGCCTATTAACTCAGGTAAAGGCCTAGACAAAACTTAATATTAACAATTTTTCTGCAGAATGTATAGTGCAGGGGTGAGCAACCCCCGGCATGCGTGCCAAGAGTGGCACGCGAGGCATATTTCCCTGGTACGGCAGCGGAGTCCTCACCCAGCAGTTTCGATCGAACTCTGGGGTCTGAAGAGACCCCACATTATAATAATACCTAGTGAGTGGTGACAATTGGAATATTATGAAAGTTAGAATATTATACCGTGTGCTGGGTCCACTATGGAGGATAATACTGTGTGCAGGGGCCACTATGGAGGATAATACTGTGTACAGGGGCCACTATGGAGGATAACACTGTGTGCAGGGGCCACTATGGAGGATAATACTGTGTGCAGGGGCCACTATAGAGGATAATATTGTGTGCAGGGGCCACTATGAAGGATAATACTGTGTGCAGGGGCCACTATGGAGGATAATATCGTGTGCAGGGGCCACTATGGAGGATAATACCATGTTCAGGGGCCGCTATTAAGGATAATACCGTGTGCAGGGGCCTCTATGGGGCGTAATACCATGTGCAGGGGCCGCTATGGGACATAATACCGTGTGCACGGGCTATTATAGGACATAATACCGTGTGCAGGGGCCGCTATGGGACATAATACCGTGTGCAGGGGCTGCTATGGGACATAATACCGTGTGCAGGGGCTGCTATGTCACATAATACCGTGTGCAGGGGTCGTCAGACTTACAATTATTGACCGGCACTCCAGGTACCTCAACTTTGATTTTTTTAATCGAAATCGGCACGCCGAACAAAAAAGGTTGCCTACCCCTGGTATAGTGTATCTATATAGTACTTTGCATTAGAAAACAGAACAAAGTTAGACCACATCCACATTTCGATGTATCATTTGTCAGTTCTTGTTCGTTACTTTGATTATCTTGATGCAGAAGTCTGCCATGAATGTTATTTCATGTGTGAACAAACACTGAAGAAACAGATTTGGGTAAATTGTTAGCAGGTATAGAAATACAACAATCTTCTCTACAGTGCTTAATTATTCTTTGCATTTTTATTCTCAGTATATTGTTCTGTTCACCTTAGGTTATGCTTACTTTAGTAACTGAATGAGCATCCTGCTGATATGTAATTGGCTGTTCTTATTGCAGATTAATTCTTCTGATTCAGATGCTGATCTTTTTATTTCTTGATGTGTTTCTTTTCATAATATCTATAACTCTTCATTTATTTAAAGCCAGGAATAAGACTCTTTTCTCTTTCTGCCTAAAATCTCTTTTCAAATGAAGTGTCAGCCATTGATGCTTCAGTAGTAGAAATGAAAAAAAAAAATCTGTAAAGCAGCAAAAATCTAACATCCACATGCTTCATGCCTCTCAGTCCTCTGTTCTAATAAAGCTTCTAGAAGTGGATTATTCAGAGTCACATGAAGGCACAGTTGGTTGGATTTAGAAGCATATTTTGGGGAATGTATTGATTCCTTATGGCAAAAATGACCCTGTTCCTATCAAGTGCAGCATAGTTTCCCTCCTCAACATGTTTATCATTATTGAGATAAATTCTCTAACTGATGAAATAAAAAGGTACTGGAAATAGCACAGCAAACAAGAATGTCATGAATGAGTATAAACAATGGTAGCCCCGTGAAGGTGTTCTTCGCAAAATTAACCAACTGTTATTATGCTTCTTGTATTCTGCACTGCTACTCACCTTCTGATCCCAAGTTACAAGTTCTCAGTTATGACATGATTGACCAGTGTCACATGACTAACAACCTCAGTCTCCTAATGTGATGGCCTTTGAGTGTCTGCTGACATTATAAGAACATGGCTCACAAACAGTACAACATTAATTATTAATGCAAATTTATGTTATTTTTCTAATGTGGCCACTGTTCTTCTGTTAAAGGGAGTCTGACAGCAGTAAATTTGTTAGAAATCTAATCACAGTACCTTGTAGGGCTGTCAGCGCAGTTTAAAATAATATTTTTGCTTATTCTGGACTACTGTTCTATTCTTGTAGAAATCGGCCATTTATGCCTATGAAAATGAGCAGAAAAGGGATTTAGGGGAATTACGTTCTATCAATGGGCTTTACTATCTGCTGCTGATAACTGCTGCTCAACTCTGTTGACTGATATCTCTCTCCACTGCCTCAGCACACAGTACTAACTGTACTGTGTATGTCTGCTGTGCAGTGAAGCCCATTGATGGAAAGCAACACCCCTAAAGCCCTGTTCTGCTCATCTGCATACGGATAAAAGGACAATTTTAACAAGCAGCGGTCCTGAATAAGAAATACATAATTGTAAACTGTGCTGACAGCCCTACAAGGTACTGTAATTATTTTATATCTCAATTTTATATCTCCCTTTAAGTTTCTTTAGATATAGATATACACTCTGCCACACATTTGTTAGGCCTGTAATGTGCTGCTCCTTTATTAAATATAGCTAATGCAACCAGGATATGCTAATACTACTATCATTTGCATAAGAGATGTTTTCTCTATTTTTCCAATGCTATGAAAATAAAGTGGCTTTGAATTACATACAGTGCCTTGCAAAAGTATTCATACCCCTTGAACTTTTTCACATTTTTTCACCTTACAACCACAAACTTAAATGTATTTTATTGAGATTTTAAGTGATAGACCAACACAAAGTAGCACATAATTGGGAAGTCGAACAAAAATAGTACATGGTTTTCAAAATTGTAATCAAATAAAAATCTGAAAAGTGATAGATGGCTGTAAAAGATTGTCATGTACTGTAAACTGTTTGATATAAAAAAATTGACACCTCTCAGCCTGCTGAGATTTCTATGTAAACCAACTGTCATTTCAAGTCCTTTTTGTACTGGGCCTGATTTGTTTTTCACCCTACTTCTGTGTTTGTAAAGCCAGTTGTACACGACCATATGTCTGGTCAGTGTGCTATCCTGGTTTTTCCTGGATAGCACACTGACCCATTCATTTCTATGGGCCTGTACACATGACTGTGAATTGCACGGTCACGTGTGCGGGCCAACAGTCCGGGGCCGCAAATTATGGAACACGTCCTATTCCTGTCCAATTTTGCGGCCCTGCTTCCGCGGCTCCTATTCATTGAATGAAAGGGGCCACGGAAGCAGGGCCGGTGCACGGGTGGCACACGGATGCAACCGGATTAAGCCAGATTTACATGGTGGAACGTGTGTAGGAATTTGAGGTGATCTTCTGTGTATCCCTGGGTGGATACACCCAGAGCTTAACCTTTCCTCTGTGTCTTTACTGTGTCCTTGCTGTTTGGCCCCAGACACAATGATACTAATCAGACCGAACCTAACTCCATGGATTCGTCAGGTGAATCCGAAGCGTTTCTTTTTTCAGCATTCTGAAGACAGAAGCATCCACTGCTACCTCCCATTGTAAACAATGGAATTTGCAGCTGATTTTGAGGTGAAAATGTGCTGATGGTGAGAGCAGAAAAGGGAAGGGGGAGGGGGGAATTCAAGGACCTGCATATCAGGGATAGTTTCAGGTCCCAGAGAGCCGCTAGGTACGGCATACATCTATACAATGGAAATACCCCTTTAATGACATGTCATTCTTTTGTATTGTTGGTGTGCATTCCTCTACCCATCTTCTAGTATACTTCAGGCAGAACATTGCTTTATGTCACAAAACAAATGTTCTCTCAAGTTGATCAAGAACACAAAGGGGTACGGATATTGATGACCTATCATTTGGATAGATCAACAATATCAGATCACTAGGGTCTAAGATCCGAAACCCTCACTCATCAGCTGTTTTCAGCATGTGCTAAAACTAACACAGAAAAAGGTGCTGGGAACACAGCTCTTTTCTATGTGTAGTGGACGTTATTGTAGTTATCGTAGACCAGCTTCAATTCACTTGAATGGGTGCTAGCTTCTGGCTTTGTTCTCTATGCTAATTCCAGCACTGTTGACTGAGTTGAGAACAGCTGATTGTGGGGGTGCCAGATGTCTGATGCCAACTAATCTATATACTAATATTATATTCCCATTCTTCTTATATATAGATTTTCTTTCCTACTGAGACCACTGGTTTATTTTATTTTATATGTCCAGTCAGAGGCATAATTAGGAAAGATGGGGCCCCATAGCAAGCTTTTGACTGAGTCCCCCTGCCCACAAAAGGTATACCGCCCCATTACTGACCCTCCCATGCAGTATATTGCCCTTTATTGGCCCCCATACATTATACTGTTCCCAATATATGCCCCCATACAGTAAGTGCTCCCATTACTCCCCCCATACAGCAAGTGCGCATGTTACAGGGACCCATACAGCAAAGGCCATGTTACAGACCCCCACATAGTAAGTTTCCATGTTACAGCCCCATAGAGTAAGTTCACGTTACAGGTCCCCATACGGTACTTTCCCCCATATGGCCATCGTTATAGGCCCCTACCATAAAGGCCCCACAGAGGTACTTTAGGCCTCTACCTAATGGATTACTAGAACAGGTAAGTGGAGGCGGCCATGGACAGGAGCAGGGATAGGTGAAAATCGTCCTCTACCTGCTGAAGTAATCCAGCAGTTAATAGCATATAAAATAAATAAAATAAAAATAAGGCCCACTACAGCAGCAATAGCAATAGTTATGCCCCTGTTTCCTGTACAGTAATACCTCGTACATTCGCGAGGTTAGGGTCCAGAACCGGTCGCGGATCGCAAGGAATCGCGAATGTTTGGTACAAGCGCTTAGAAGCGCTTACAATGCCGATTTCTAATGTTTAACCCCTAAATATCAATAAACTTTACCCTACAGTACTGTACAGTATACTAAAGTATACTGTACAGTACTGTATATTAATACATTCATTCATTTTTCTTATACACTCACAGTAAAATGAAACTAATTACCGGGTACGTAACGAACAGGACGCTACTACCCAATAGCGAAGGTGTTTTTTTTTATTAAATTTCACAGATCTGAGAAAAAAGAGCAAAATCTATATATGTTAGTTGCCAAAAAAATATCGCGAATCTGTGAATTCGCAAATTCGGAAACGCGAGTGTACGAAGTATTACTGTATATCTTTTTTTTTGCTTATGGTTCAGTAATTTAAATAGTTGTTCCAGTGTTTACGTTGTTATGTACAGTTAATGTTGAAGTAATAAAATATACACATTTTTTGAACAGAAAAACCTTTAACAGACTTTGTATGTTTACAGATGTATGACTGGGCTATATGCTCATTAACACTCACAATATATTGTACTACATATAAGGCATGGTTTACATTTCGTGTGAATAAAATATATTTCTTTTATTTGTTGAAATAGGAGTGGCAGACTGTGCAGGAACATGCCTCCAACTGCTAACACCCAACTGGCTAAGTACTTATTGATTTCTAGACACAATAACAAAAGTATGGCATGACATAGACTTATACTAAATGATGATTATGAATTGTTATATCATGGGGAATGTAATTATTTACTAAAACAGACAAGTCAGGAGTGACAGATTCTCTTCTAGGAATATTATTTGTACAAAAAACTTTGTACAGAGTAATAAAATCACCATCTCTGGACGATGCAGTGGCAGTAATATTCTCACTCAACTGGTATTTACACAGTAAGGAGCCTGCAGTATGTAAAGGTCTGAGGAAACAAAATAATATAGATATATAAATGAGGATGTGTACAGTACTAGGATCAAGATGTATTCATAGACAGCTTTCCTAAATGTCTCCAGTCTGTATATTATACAGCGATGTACAATGAAAACTTTTACTTTCTATCTCATGAATTAATGTTTCTATATTATACATATGATATTTCTTCAACACATGCCATGCCTATAAACAATAACATTTTACTTCAGGTCTCTATATTACAGCAATAAAGTATCACTCATATTTCTGACCGCACAGCTAATCATTTTTATTGCTAACTTTTGTTGATCAATGTGTCCATTGCTATCCACCTAAAGTGTTCTCAAAGGCTGAAACAACAATGTTTATATTTTTGTACATTAAATTTATACCTTATAGCTTTGATTCTCAGCTTACTGTTTCATAACTATGCTTTACCTACGTGATTTCATGATCTTTTTTTCTTCCTCTCTAGTTCAAAACAAATTAATCACTGCCATAGCAGCAGTATGTTTAGTGTATTAAAAGAACACTCCGGGCAACGCAGAACACTGTGCTATACTAAGTGCAGGGCCTGGGATGGCAGAGCATCACTTCTATCTTTTGTGTTTCTGGAATGTTTTTTGGAGTTCTTTGAGTCATCCTTAGGACATGCGCTAGACATAAGGGTTTTTTTTTTAACTCTTCCTTTACCCATGGTTCATAGTCCCCTTTTACTTCTAAATATATAGTGAAGAGATAAAGAGGCAGCACTCACCAATCCTTTAAAACGTCCAATCTATTCTTTTCAAGCCATAAAAAAGCAGGGCATATAAGGCTGACATAAACGGGCGTTTCGTGTGTGTATCACGCTTCCTTAAGCCTCACTATGGAGAGGTGCCATTGAGTCACTCTTATAGGCGGCGATGGTCTACTTCTTAAAGGGGAATACAGTGACAATACAACATATCAATACACATAGGTATAATACACAAAAGCATTCAAGACCTACAGCCTATACAGTAGTAATAATAACCAATCATAAAAAAAAGAAGTTAGGTCATTTCTATCATTCAAGAGAACCTGTTACGTCTGTTTGGATGATTCATCCTGCGTCCCATTGCAGTATTAGCTTATGTTGATCTCCTCCTCCACTCCACTCTGGCAAACCGCAAGGAGGATGGATAAGCATAATGCGATTCCCATATACGTTGAATAAGGCATGGTGATCCCCAACCTGATCCAATCGATTTATAAGGTTCTCTGAATCTCATGTATAAATTACGAATTGTAGTAGTAGTTTTGCAATTAATAAAAAGATTCACTATGTGTCGGGTTCCACTCATTTACAACATGCAAATAAAGAGAACAAAAATCACATTGGCCACACTTACTATTTTCTTCTATCGAGGCAAGTAGAAGACCAGCCCACAAAATGTCTCCTAACCAGAGAGCCCTTCAAGGAGCAGCTGTTTCTATAAGCAACCAGAAGGCATTGTGGTAATATATTCCCTAAATCAGTATCTCTCCTCACAATGCCAGTTATGCATAATTGCCAAGTGGACAGCTGCCATTTGTGGTCTATACGACAATAAAAAGCTGTACCTATTGTCCCATCTCCCCTCCTAGATTTCAGGGTACCCTCTTAGTAATAAACATTTCTTCAAATCAGTGGACTGTCTCTCAAAACTGACTGTATCACTATTCAGTCTACTCAGGCGCATAAATTGTCCATATGGTACCACACATTTAACGTGCTTGGGATGGAAATTCTACAAATGTAGGAACGAGGAATGACGTAACTTATTACTGTGTTCTTACAATGTACTATCATTTCAATCTCTCCCCCTTCTACTGTGAACAATACATCCAAAAATTCAGCCTATTAGAGTGACACAATGCCGCCTCTCCATAGTGAGGCTTAAGGAAGTATAATACACACATAAAACGACTGTTCCCTGTTTGTGCCAGCGCTACCTGCCCTGCTATTTTATGACTTGAAAGTAATAAATTGGACGTTTTAAAAGATTAGTGAGTGCCGCCCCTTTCTCTCCACTATGTATCTACAAATTTGTGATGTGGCTGAGCACCACCACCTTGTTCCTATGCAAGCTCCTGCTTTTCTCCATGGTCTCTCCTGAGTCATCTGCTCTCTCTATGGCTACATGTGGGATAGTAGTGCCACTACAGTATTCTCCCGTTTACTTCTGCTAAATGTTCCATTACTCAAATTTTCTTGCTTACAAATGCACCTATGCTATAATTTTGATCACTACCAAAATAAACCCACAAATAATCTTTTAAATAATACCTTTATTGATACATGCAGTACACTAATGCTGCAAAGGTACATTATTTTACTATTTGCTACAATATTTTTATGGATATACAAACCAGCTTGCAAGTCCAATGGGGCATGATTTGCAGATTTGCCAACAGGCAGTTGCAAATACTCCAGCATATGCTCCTTTAGCTGTGATTGACCCATTTTTCTGCTATCTGCATCACAGTTGTGTGAAGGCCCACACCGATGCACTTGCAGGCTAATTTGCAGATCAATAAAAGATGATTATCTTTGCACTGCTTCATAGTTTGGAGCAACAAAGGTATGTTTCTGCTCCTATTAAATGTCCCTACACTGCACTATTTTTAGTTTAGGAGGCATTTAAGATCTGACAGACTCCATTTAAAGGTTACTAACTGAAATAAATAATGCTCTGCAACTGTTTCAGGAAGTTATCAGCACTGAAAATAAATGGGATAAAATACTAAACATGCATCCAGACATTTCTGGAATTATCATCAGTAAAAATCTTACAGTTAGTTAAAGCCACTGCTCTCCAGCTTCTTAATATTATCTTTCAAATTACTATTAATTTATTGTGACATATCGTGGAAGAATTATAAGAATTAACGACTAATATGGCCAAATTATTGTGCTAGTGGTAATGGACTGTATGTAAATCTGCTCATGTCAAACAAAAAGTACATGACAATACATGAATCTAAAAACTCTAAAGACTATATCCCATCAACTAATATGCTACCCTTTTTGTTTTAACATTCAACAGAACTTTAACAACCAACACTATTGAAAAATAATGACCTTGAAAATTTGACCAAAAGGAATTTCAAGTATTGCGATTATTTGCTAGTTTTCTATGGCTCTTCTCTATCTTCTCTATGTCACTGATGAAAGGAAATAAACCCAAAAACAAAGACTCATTTGTAATGGCTTTATACTTACCAGAAAACATTCAAATGTCAAATTGTTGCATTGCCTATCTTTCATTTAGCATCAAGCGTAAAAACTAATAAATGTTGAATGTTGAAATATGAATTACACTAATAGTCAAAGTCAAAAGTAGGGGCCCCTATAGTTCATGTCATTTGGTTAAATGTAAGCTTTGGCAAACAAAGGAAAATCTTAAAAAAGATTAGAAAAAAGGTATTTTCGAAAACATTGCCACACTTATTCACAGGCAAGGTATAGCATAGCAAATTGTTTGAATTCAAGTAAGGCTAAGCCCCACGCTGCAGAAAAGCAGCTTTTTTTGCAGCAGAATTTTGAGCCAAAGCCAAGAGTGGCTACAAATGGGATAAGAAATATATACGAAATATTTATACTTTTCTGTTCTGCTCAATCCACTCCCAGCTTTGGCTCAGAAAAACGTAGCAAAATCTGCAACAAAAAAAAGCAGCTTTTCCTCAGTGTGGGGCCTTAATCTAAATGCGACTGAGCTGCAATACCAGACACATGGATAAACTGAAAATTAGAAAACGGAAAAAAATGTCCTCTTTCTCTAATATCATACAACATCTTTAATATAACTTGACCACTGAATACGACATCATCAAATGAGTGGATTCAGTCACTACAACCACATTAAACTGAAAGTATCACATTATTTATTTATTTATTAAACCAGATATTGAAATCTATCACTTTTTTAAATTAGTTTCTATTTTCTGATTGTAGATTTTTTATCCTGTTTTCTGCACATGATCATCAGTGTTCCCAGTTTGACCAACCAACCTCCTCTGCTCTGTTAACAGCATTTAATAATCTGCTTTACAGCATAGTCATGGCCATAGGCAGCCATACAGTTAGATGAGAGATAGATACACACGTGGACAAAATTGTTGGTACCCCTCGTTTAATGAAAGAAAAACCCACAATGGTCACAGAAATAATTTGAATCTGGCAAAAGTAATTTGCCAAACTACATGTTGACAAGCCACAAAGCTTCTGGGAGAATGTCCTATGGACAGATGAGACAAAAATCAAAATTTTTGGCAAGGCACAGCAGCTCTATGTTCACAGACGGAAAAATGAAGCATATCTTGAAATGAACACTGTCCCTACTGTGAAACATGGAGGAGGCTCTGTTATGTTCTGGGGCTGCTTTGCTGCATCTGGCACAGGGTGTCTTGAATCTTTGCAGGGTACAATGAAATCTCAAGACTATCAAGGGATTCTAGAGAGAAATGTGCTGCCCAGTGTCAGAAAGCTTGGTCTCAGTTGCAGGTCATGGGTCTTGCAACAGGATAATGACCCAAAACAAACAGCTAAAAACACCCAAGAGTGGCTAAGAGGAAAATATTGGACTGTTTTGAAGTGGCCTTCTATGAGCCCTGACCTAAATCCTATTGAGCATTTTTGGAAGGAGCTGAAACATGCCGTCTGGAAAAGGCACCCTTTAAACCCGAGACAACTGGAGCAGTTTGCTCATGAAGAATGGGCCAAAATACCTGTGGAGAGGTGCAGAAGTCTCATTGACAGTTACAGGAATCGTTTGACTGCAGTGATTGCCTCAAAAGGTTGTGCAACAAAATATACAGTTAAGGGTACCATCATTTCTGTCCAGGCCTGTTTCATTAGTTTTCTTTTTTTAAAAATTCTGTTGAAGCATGGTTGAAAAGCAGTGTCTGACTTTCATTTGTTCATTTTCATAGAATATTTATATATTATTACTATCGTCAGATTCAAGTTATTTCTGTGACCATTGTGGGTTTTTCTTTCATTAAATGAGGGGTACCAACAATTCTGTCCACGTGTGTAGATAGATAGATAAAGATAGATAGATAGATAGATAGATAGATGCTCCTTAAGTGTGGAATAAAGGCAGGTTTGTAAAGTCTTTTACACCCATCTCCAGCTAATTACCTGGCAAAAGCTCCCAGCAGAGAGCACTGCATGAAGCTGGAGGGCATTGGTCTAGTTCAGGGGTAGGCAACCTTTTTGTTCGGCGTGCCGATTTTAATTAAAAAATCAAAGATGAGGTACTCGGAATGCCGGTCAATAATTGTAAGTCTGATGACCCCTAAACTAAAGTCATATACCACAAACCATAACACAGAAGTGCTGCCACAAGATGCTTTAGGACACATGCATTTACTGCTGTTTCCTGGGACACTTCTGTACTTTCCGATTAGAAACAATGAAAGTCCATATGCATCCCCCAATTAGTGGTAAATGTATGTTTCCAGGAGCACCATATGGCAGCACCCTCAGGGTGGTGACACACTATGTATCTGGATGCAGATATAGTATTAGGCCACTGGAACTTTTACTTCAATTTAAAACTGCGTTCACATGGTGCATTTTTGCACAAAAAAAAAATGCCTGTGTTTTCTGTGCAAAAACACATCCTTAATGCAGAAAACACACCATTATACAAAATAATGTCCCATAGCGGCCCCTGCACAAGGTATTATATCCCATAACGGCCTCTGCACATGGTATTATGTCACATAGTGTCCCCTGGACACGGTATTATGTCCCATAGTGGCCCCTGCACACGGTATTATGTCACATAGTGGTCCCTGCACACGGTATTATGTCACATAGTGGTCCCTGCACATGGTATTATGTCACATAGTGGCCCCTGCACACGGTATTATGTCACATAGCGTTCCCTGCACACGGTATTATGTCACATAGTGGTCCCTGCACACGGTATTATGTCCCATAGTTCTCTTCAGACCCCCGAGTATAATAAATGCAGGACCAAGAGAGGTGACAAACATAAAAAAAACAATGATACTCACCTTTTTTCTACACTCCGCAGCCGCTGTGTTCTCTTCGGCGCTTCTGCCTGTAGTCAGCGACCGCTGATTGAGTCTCTGGGGTCACGTCGCGTCATTATGCGTAATGACGTCAGACACAGACGTGACCCCTGAGGCACTGTCAGCTGTCGGAAGCACCTGCAGATCGCACAGCCGCGGAACGCAGGGAACAAGGTGAGTATCATTGTTTTTTATGTTTCATCACTTCTCCTGAGTCTCCGCTTATTATACTCGGGGTCTGAAGAGACACCACAGTATAATAATAGCAGTTTCGTTTCGGCCATGTTTGGTCCGATCGAAGCTGCTGGGTGAGGACTCAGGCTGCCGTGCCAGGAAAATAAGCCTCGTGTGCCACTCTTGGCACGCGTGCCAGGGGTTGCCGACCCCTGGTCTAGTTAGACAGGGAAAGGTGGTTGATCACAAGAGAAATGGCATCCAGGACTGGTTAGAGCTCATTAGATGACCAAAATATATTTCCACATTGGTATTTGTCTATTTATATCTGTATAGATCTGTAAAATATCTGCAAAGTATTTGTGGAAAGTGCATGAGAAAACATATAGCTTTCAATTATTGCATAACAAATAGACGCCATTTGTTAATTCGGCAACACAATCCATCTGTAAACATGTGCTAACAAGTAAAACTAATTTACATTTCTAAAAAAATCACGTAACATCATGATCAAGACATATGCTTCAAATAAGACTGAGAAACATATTGTAAATGTTTTTCTTACTGAATAGTATTTTGAATTCCTAATCTAATAAATTTTCTAATATATTATCGTCATGTATTTTTTGACTTATGTCTGCATTAATGTTACTTTGGAACTTTTGTGTCAAAACATCAATAATATATTTAGTACCAAAATAAATACCAGCTTACTAATAAAAGACATGTCAAATAAATAAAAGCTGCTCTAGTGATTCTGTCCACTTAAAATGTACAAAAGGTGAGTCTGGTTAGGACAAAGGCCATGCCAATACTGGACTTTGCATCTGTTTATAATTCCTCTATTTGGTATATTGAAAACAATCAGCACGCTTACAGAAAAACAAACTCTTACAAAAGGTCATGATCCAAGGAATCACTACTGTATGAAAAACTTGGAAGTATCAGTTAGTTCTATCATAAACTGATAAACTGAACTTAAAGGGAGTCTGTAAACAGTACATTGGTTATAAACCCAATCATAGTCTTTTACAGTTTCCAAACATGCTTCTGCTATTCAGCTTTGATGCCACATTTTCATGTAAATCAACATTGTATTCATATGCAAAAGAGGGAAAGTGCTTTGGGGCATGCGTTAGCTTGCCTGAGCTTTCTGCTCTAGACTCCCAGGGAAAGCACTTTTCCACTCATTTGTATATAGAATAGAATAATGGTTTACATGAAAATGGGGCTCTAAATATGAAAAATAGAGGCATGCTTGGAAACTTTAGAATCATCTCTACAATTTATTGCTGACAGACTCCCTTTAATAGTAGATCAGACAAATTATCATGAGTACTTAAAAGTCATCTAGCTGGATCGCATGCATCCTATACAAAGCGTTGTATTCTTTAAAAACAAAACCTAGTTTTAAATGGTTGATATATTGCAACAAATTTATACATTCTGTCTTCATTATTCTTTTTTCATTCTGGTAATTTAAGATATCTCTAGAAAAGATGCTTAAAAGGTGAGAGTTTCAAACTGAGTCAATGTAGGGTCTGTATGTAGGCTGACTCGGCCATTAAGGGAAAAGGGGTACAAGTTATAGATTTAAAAAATAATGAGGATATAAAAGTAAAAACAAAGTAATGCAGTATGTAAAATCTTAGTAAATGCTGTGGGTGCTGGGTTATAATGACTATATTTAGGCCAAGACCACGTTGCAAACATTACTTGCAAAGTGGATAGGATTCTTGCTAATCCCATCCTCACATTACAAAAAAAATCTGCAGCGGAAAAGCTGCAATTTCAAAAACTTGCATTTTTGAAAATCGTAGCATGTCTATTATACTTACGGAAACACTGGTATTTTCTGTATAGATATAATAGGGAAAGAAAGTCCACAGAGGAAAACTCTGCTGACTTTCTGTGAAAAACACAGTGGAAAAACCACCGCAGTCTATTTAGCAGTGTTTTTTGGCTGCGGCTCACTACTTGGGGCCTTAGCCTAAAATGGGAAATTCATGTGTTCGGACCATCAGTCCGCAAAAAAATACAGTGACACCTGAATAAACAAATTGAAATGAATGGGTACATATGGCGTCTGTGAAAAATGTGGATGTCACATGTATGTGCTGTGAAGATGTGTGAATAAGGCCTAGCAGGGATTTTTCCAGAGACAGTTCAATCCTCTACTCGGAGTCTCAACATCAAGATGGTTAGGCCTGCACATGATCATGAGAAGTGTACAGTTCAGTAAAAATGGCACGAATGACACACGGATTGGTATCCATGTGTCATCTATGGTTTTCATTAACTCATACCTTGAAAATGAATTGACAGAGCACCAAGTACAGACAGGTATAGGACCTGCTCCATATTTTGAGTAGCAAAAACTACAATTGTGTGTATGGACCCATTAAAATATATGGGTCCGTACTTTTATGCGCAACAGCGGATCCTCAATCGCGGTTGTCGGCATGAGGCCTAATAATCTCTGTTTTTCTGAGGCACCAATATCCCAATACATAAAACATGACTATGGCATTATGGAATTGCAGGGGGTCTCACTGGTCAGACCCCCACTGATCAGCAATTTATCCCCATCCTAAACATTACTGTTAAAGGAGTAGCTTTCGTGTCTGAAACTGCTGCAGCTTCCGGCGCCTGATACAGCTGATCTGTGCGTGTTCCAGGTGTTAGACCCAACAGATCAGATGCTGATGTTCTGTCCTGTGGATAGTATGAAGACTCCATTTGGAACTGGAAAACTCCTATAACAAATAAATACAATAAATAAAAAATAAATATTTTACAATTAAACAAAATGAGTTTGAACCCTGCTCATAAAAGCTTACAATCTACAGGATCACAAGTATAAAAAAAATTAAAGCAGAAAAAATCAAAATGTACTAGATGTTACTGCAGAAGTAAAGTAACAAAAACAAGTTTCATTCGCTTCAATTAAAAGTCCATCTTAGTTTACTTTTAGCTTAGTCTGTTTCAATAAGGCATAATGTCAACAAAACCTTATGAAATACTAAACACACATTGCAATTACAACATAACTTGAGTTACATTTATCAATCTGATATCTAAAAATATAATTAAAGTGATCATGTCAGAATCAGCTAGTGCTTTGACAGAAAAGTGTAGATTATGAAGTTAATCTGTTTTCCCTTAGTCCCAACAGGAGCACAATACTGGGGTATTTCTGCCCCTGTGGGTTGGTAGGACAGAATGGAATTTTTAATGAACAATAAATGGTTAACTGTAACCCCTCCCCCTCCTCAATATAAGGAAGGAAGTACCAACCCCCAGCGTGTAATTTTAAAGACAAATACATAACACATAGGGAGGGAGCCTTGTGCTGCTGTTGGGACTAAGGGAAAACAGATTAACATCATAATCTATGCTTCCCTTTCGTCCCACCAGCAGCACAATACTGGGGACATAGCAAGAAGAACCCTAGGGAGGGCCCTCTTGTACCCAAGTGTTAAATCTGTAATGATTAAAAAAGGTATGGAGAGAGCTCCAAGAACCTGCCGAACAAATTTGTTCCCAAGGAACAGAGCTTCTTTCCACCCAAGAGGTAGAGATGGCTCTTGTAGAATAAGCTCGAACAAACTCAGGGGGGTCTAACCCCTGTGAAGTGAAAGCCAATTTTATGGCTTCATTAATCCAGCGTGCCAAGGAGGCTTTAGAGGTCTTGAGCCCTTTATTTTTCCCAGCAAATGGTAGAAAAAAAATTATCTGACTGTCTAAAAGGCCCAGATCTCTGAATATAAATTCCAAGGCATCTGGCCACATCCAGGGAGTGAAGTTTAACTTCCTCCAGAGATGACGGGCTGAGATAGAAAACTGGTAATAAGAACCTGGTTATCTGGGTATCTGGTTTTAGGTTAGAATATGAGGGTACCTTAGGGAGGAACCCTGGCATAAACCTTAGTTGTACTCTATCCAGATAAAAGGATATGTAAGGTTCTACTGAAGATAAGGCCTGGAGTTCACCAACTCTCTGAGCTGAGGTTATGGCCAAAAGGAACATTGTCTTTAGTGTGAGAAATTTAATCTCAACTTCTTCTACAGGCTCCAAGGGGGGAATAACATAACCCCTTTAAAACAGTAGATAAATCCCATTGAGGGATTGGGTGGGTAACAGGCAGTCTAAGCCTGAATGCACCCTAAAAAAAATCTTTTAACCAACGGGTCTGTGGATAGCTGCTTATCTAAGCAGGCTGACAGGGCAGCAACCTGAGCTCTCAAAGTGAAAGGGCTAAGGCCCTTATCCAAGCCATCCTGAAGGAATTCCAGGATCTCTGGAATGGAAGGATCTCAGTACTCAATTCCTCTACCTGATGCCCAGGAGATGAAGATGTTTCGGATCCTGGCATAATTTTTATTTGTAGACTCTACTCTAGCGAGAGAGAGAGTACTTAAGACGGCTCCTGAGAGTCCCTTATAGGGACTGGTCAACCTTCAGGTTATCAGATTGAAGGATTTCAGATCCTGGCAGAGCCTGGGCCCCTGAGACACCAGTTTCTGAATCAGGGGAAGCCTCCAATATATCCCATGACTCATTTGAATGAGTTGGGAAAACCAAGCTCTCTTTGGCCACAATGGAATGATAGCAATTACAGAGACTTGGTCCTGTCTGATTCTTATCAATACCCTTGGTATCATGGAGATTGGAGGGAATATGTATGCCAGCCTGAACCTCCAAGGGATGGACAGGGCATCCACAGCCAAGGGATTGTCCTCCTTGTATAGAGCAGAACTTCTCTACCTTGGCATTGAGTCTGGTTGCCATCAGGACTATCTCTGGATGACCCCATTTCAGGGTGATTGCTTGAAAGACTTCTGGATGGAGAGACCATTCCCCTGGAACAGTAATGCCATGACTTAATTGATCCACCACTACATTGAGTGAACCTCGGATATGTATGGCAGAAAGATGGGTTAAGTTCTTCTCTGCCCAACTCAAGATCTTCCCCACTTCACTTAGAAGAGGTTGTGACCAAGTTCCTCTCTGCTTGTTTAAATAAAGGACAGTTGTCATATTGTCCGATCTTACACGGACTGCCTTGTCCTTCAACTGGTCAGCAAAGTAAAGCAGTGCTAGTCATACTGCTTGGAGTTCTCTCCAATTGGATGACATCATCTTCTCGAGGGAATTCCAATGCCCTTGGGCCAGAATGTCATTCAGGTGGGCTCCCAACCTGTGAGTGATGCATCTGTAATCAACAGGGTCCAGCGAGGCTGGACCGTGGACTTTCTGTTTTTTAGCCAAATCCACCACTAGACTGCTGGTTTTGCGGTTCCAAGCCGATAGGACTTCTCTCTGCAGTGGGCGAAGATGCCATAACGCCCAAGGGACTGCTTCTGCAGCTGATGACATCCATCCCAATACTTTCATGCCTGTCCTGATGGTGACTGGCCGAGGAACCAGCAGGAATTTTGCGGCCTTGATGATTCTTTCCCTTCTGGAGGGAGGAAGAGATATTTTCATTAGACCTGACTCAAGTATGAACCCTAGAAATGTTTTCTGGGTTGCTGGTAATATTTGGGACTTTTCCCAATTTATAATCCACCCCAAATGTTGGAGGAAATTCATCGTGATGGATAGGTCTACACGTGACCTCTTGCAGGTGGCGGTCTTTGAGGAGACTGTCCTCTACGACGCTGTCTGCCCTGTCCACGGAAGGACTGCGGAAGTACTTTCCTTCCTTTCCCACTAGTCCTTCTATCGTGTTCTGCCTGCAAATATTAAATTTTGAGTAACCATAGGGGGCGAAGGGCAGCTGAAGCCAAGGCCCTGGACTTGGCAGATAACTTCACCTGGAGAAGAGGTTTCATTGAGGTAATCCGCCTCAAGGGCTATACCCTTCAAAGAGGACAACAATTCGTCCCTAGAGACCCCCAAATCAATATCTCTTTTTAATGAAGAGAGGCCTGAGCAAAGCTTCTTAGCTACCTCACTAGTAGCGATACCAATCAAACACGGTGCAGAGAAAGCCGTATATGCTTTCTTTAGGGAGCACTCTGCCCGGAGGTCCATGGGGTCCTGAAGGCTAAACCCGTACTCAGAAGGTACAAGTGTTCGCCTGGACAATTTGGCGACCGCCATGACAAACTTAGGTGGTGGACCAAAGTCCCAACTGGTCCCCAGCTATTGGGAAGAGTGTCTTGAACCTCTTGGATAACACGCAGGACTTCTATGGGCGTTTTCACTCGGTGGGCATAGATCTTTTTAAGCATGTCGTCCATTTTGAAGGCCCTAGACCCCCTAGAGGTGGAACTAGAGGCTTCCCCATGGTCAACATCATGGTCCCTTGACCTGATGGACTTCAATAATCTCTGAATTTTCTCCAGAGGAAAAAGCGGTTTTCCATTAAATGTCACCTGTTTAACCCAGGAGGAAGTGCGGTGCCATTTCAAAACACTAAAATAGAGAAATCGACATGTCCTGATGGCATACACCCCCGAGTTCTGAGGGAATTATGCACAGTGATAGCCAGACCCTTATATCTTTTATTTAAGGATTAAGTAATGACTGGGTCTGTTCCACTGGATTGGCGCATAGCAAATGTGGTGCCAATTTTCAAAAAGGGGTCTAAAAGTGAGCCTGGGAACTATAGGCCAGTAAGTTTGACTTCTGTGGTGGGTAAGATATTTGAGCTTTCTAAGAGATGCTATCCTGGAGTACCTCAATATAAATAATCTTATAACATCCAATCAGCATGGGTTTATGAGGAATCGGTCCTGTCAGACTAATCTGATCAGCTTCTATGAAGAGGTCAGTTCAAGACTGGATATGGGTAATGCAGTGGACATGGTGTATCTGGACTTTTCAAAGGCTTTTGATACTGTACCACATAAAAGGTTGGTATGCAAAATGAGAATGTTGGGACTGGGGGAAAACATATGCATTTGGGTTCGCAACTGGCTCACTGATAGGAAACAGAGGTTGCTTATTATTGGTAAATATTCAAACTGGGTCACAGTCACCAGTGGGGTCAGTATTGGGCCCTCTCCTGTTTAATATCTTTATTAATGACCTGGTAGACGGTTTGCAAAGCAGGGTGTCCATATTTGCAGATGATACTAAACTTTGCAAGGTAATCAAAAATGAGGAGGATAATAGAATATTACAAGGGGCTCTAAGGAAGCTGGAAGCGTGGGCCAAGACTTGGCAAATGAAGTTTAATATTGACAAATGTAAGGTTATGCATTTTGGACGACTAAATAAAATGTATGATTATGTACTTAATAGTAAATTACCGGGTAAGACTGCCAATGAAAAAGACTTGGGGATTTTGATGGACAGTAAGTTTACCTTTAGTGACCAGTGCCAGGCAGCTGCTGCCAAGGCAAATAAAATTATGGGATGCATCAAAAGAGGTATAGATTCTCATGACAAGAATATGGTTATGCCTCTATACAAATCACTGGTACGGCCACACTTAGACTACTGTGTACAATTCTGGGCCCCAGTATACAAGAAAGACGTAATCGAACTAGAAAGAGTGCAAAGAAGGGCAACCAAAATTATTAGAGGAATGGGTGGATTGGGGTAGAACGTTAGATTAACAAACTCGGGGTTATTCAGTTTAGAGAAAAGATGTCTACGGGGAGATCTAATAACAATGTACAAATACATGAAGGGACAGAACAAAGAACTTTCTAATGATCTTTTTACCGCTAGGCCAGTGACAGTGACAAGGGGACATCCTCTACAACTGGAGGAGAGAAAGTTTCACCAGCACCATAGAAGAGGATTCTTTACAGTAAGAACAGCGAGGCTATGGAACTCTCTGCCCCAGGAAGTGATGATGATGGATTCATTGAACAAGTTCAAAGAGGGCCTGGATGCCTTCCTCGAACATTACGGGTTATGGGTTCTAGATTTTAAGGGCACGTTGATCCAGGGTTTTATACTGATTGCCAGATTGGAGTCAGGAAGGAATTTTTTTCCCATGAAATGGGGCAATCGGCCCTCATGGGTTTTTGTTTTTTTTTTTGCCTTCCTCAGGATCAACAGTGTAGGGTTTTAGGTTGGACTTGATGGACTGATGTCTTCATCCAACCTCATCTACTATGTAACTATATCTGAATCCTCAGATGAAGAATTAGCTTCCTCTATGATCCTGAATACCTCATCAGATCGTATGACAGAAGCGGATGCCTAACTGTGTCTGGACCTCTCAGACAAGTGAGTATGGACTCTGTCTAGTCCTTCACGGTGTCCTGAATATACTCCTAAACCCAAATAACCACATCTCTAATTGTGGATTCCTCAGAGGATTCTTTTGGCTTTATTCCTTTCATAGCGTCATCGTATTCTACAGCACTTTACAGAAAATGACAGTCACTGCTCCATAATGGGCTCACAATCTATATTCCTTATCAGTATATTTTTGGAGCGTGGAAGGAAACCAGAGCACACCCACGCAAACACAGGGAGAACACACAAACTCCCCACAGATGCCGTCCCCGGCAGGATTCAAACCCAGGACTCCAGTGTTGTGAGGCTGCAGTGCTAACCATTGAGCCACTGGGCTGATCAAGCAGCACTGGTGGCATGAATTGAATTCTTAACCATTAGGCAAGCTAATTTCACAGGAGTGACAGTTTAGAGGTTTGCGCCTAGACGCAGACTTACCTGGAGGACTCATCACCACCAGACGCAGAGGATGACATCTTACTGCAAGTGTAAGAGTAAATAGCAATAAAGCCAGAAAAAAATGCAACAACAGTACAAGTCTGTTGAACTAGAATGCCCAGCAAGCACACTCTCTGCCAAACAACAAAGAGGCAGAGGAAAAGAAGCAGCAGACTTATATAGAAAAAATGGAGAGCAAAGACTCTCCCAATACCTGTGACAGGTTACACAGAAAATAAAAGCCCTTTATTTCTCTTCACTTTTTTTTTTTTTTTGGAAGAAAAAGGCTGCCCTGCACAGATTTTATGGAAAAAATGTCGGAAGTTAAAGTAAAAAAGATTTCCTACCAGTTCACCTGAAGGAGGTTCAATTATGTCATCACGTACGCAAGCCAGCATTCTCTGGACTCCAGCACCCCCACACATGGGAGCTAGAGAGAAGTAGCAGGAAACGCTGTGTATCGCAATAAAACAAGCAATGCAACGCTTATATAGCCACAAAGGGTTCACTGTGGACACTTAAAGGCAGCAGACCTGTCTGGCCGCCCATTAAGCAACAGTTGAAAAAAGGCCTTTCACTGCAGCTAAGCAGACTAAGCAGCAGAGGCAGGAGAGACAGACAAGGCGTTTTAGCCTTTGAATTTTGTTCCAACAGGAACCAAAGGCAGAAAAAAAGTCCTCATACAGGAGGATAGACAAAACAAACTCAGACAGGAAAGAGGAGGGGAAAGTCATCCAGAAATCTGAATAACCTCACTATTGGGAAGGAATAACCTTCCCTCCAACTGTCCCACCAACACAGGACAGAAAAAAACACCCTGGGGGGTTGGTACTTCCTTCCTTATATTGAGGAGGGGGAGGGGTTACAGTTAACCATTTGTTGTTGATTAAAAATTCCATTCTGTCCTACCAGCCCACAGGGGCAGAAATACCCCAGTATTGTGCTGCTGGTGGGACGAAAGGGAAGTTAAGCTTTTCCAGTGTGTTTTGTAGTTTTGCTTTCCTAATATCTGTTTCTGGGGAAACCCCAGCATTTTCACAGGTTAAATCAACAAGCTGCACACCTTATTGAAAGTGCTGAGTTTTCTGCAGCGCTTTCTTTCTATGACGTGGGGGGCGAGATTAAATAAAAACTCATTTACTTTACTGTGTTTGTAAACTGCAGTGTTTTTTTATGTCTGTGTTTCTGCAGCGTTTGACCTCAGCCATAGGATAGTTTCACACAGTTATTGTGGCAATTTTCCATTAACTTTTTTGATACAAATGCCGAAGAGGATTCAAAATGAATGCGTATTATAGAGGAAGAATTTACATTTCTCCGTTCTGCTGCATCTACTTCTGTCTGCATGAAACACTTTTTTCCTTTTACTGTGTTATGTAGAATTTAATTTAATGTATTTGTTATTTCAGATATGACTATGCTTGAAGAAATGTTATGCACACAGTCATGAAACATACATTATATTTACTTCTATTATATTTGAAAAGGTCTGTCTCTCTAAATTAACTCATGTGCACCTCATAAAATGGGTACCCTGCTTGGAAACCCCTCTTTGAATCAGAGCAGAGAGTCACTCTGGCAGACACAACATGGTCATGCATTATATTCTCCTTCAGGGGAAAGGCAAGCCTAGAGGTGGATTTTGCTGACAGAAACAGCTGTGTACCAGGGGGTGAGACCAGTGGCGTAACTAGGAATGGCTAGGCCCCAAGGCGAACATTTGACATGGGGCCCCCCCCGAACCGCCGCCCCCGACCCCCTCCCCCTGGACCACCCCCTCCAACCCCCCCCCCCAAAAAAAAACACATTCCTGCGCACACTATTATGTGCCATAGTGGCCCCTGCACACAGTAATATGTCCCGTAGTGGCCCCTACACACAGTATCATGTCCCATAGTGGCCGCTGCACACAGTATTATGTCCCATAGTGGCCCCTGCACATAGTATCATGCCCCATAGTGGCCCCTGCACACAGAATCATGCCCCATAGTGGCCCCTGCACACAGTATCATGTCCCATAGTGGCCCCTGCACACAGTATCATGCCCCATAGTGGCCCCTGCACACAGTATCATGTCCCATAGTGGCCCCTGCACACAGTATTTTGCCCCATAGTGGCCCCTGCACACAGTATCATTCCCCATAGTGGCCCCTGCACATAGTATCATTCCCCATAGTGGCCCCTGCACACACTATTATTCTCCATAGTGGCCCCTGCACACAGTAGTATTCCCCATAGTGGCCCCTAAACACAACTACTATTCCTCATAGTGGCCCCTGCACACACTATTATTCCCCATAGTGGCCCCTGCACACAGTAGTATTCCCCATAGTGGCCCCTGCACACACTATTATTCCCCATAGTGGCCCCTGCACACTCTATTATTCCCCATAGTGGCCCCTGCACACACTATTATATGTCCCATTGTGGGCCACCCATGAACAATTATTATACTGTGGAGTCTTTTCAGACCCCAGAGTATAATGATCGGAGACCCAGGGGAGGATAGAAAGATAAAAAAACAACGTTGCTTACCTGTCCCTCGTTCCGGTGCATGCCCGTGCGCTACTCCGGCCTTCTTCAATGTTGGACCAGGCCGGCGTCACGTGACGCGGGCCTGCGTCGCGACGCAAAATGACGTCGGCTGACGTCTGGGACGTCACCAAACAGGCCCGAAGCCTGGAGAAGCACAGGAGAGGTAAGTACATTGTTTTTTATGTTCCCTCACCAACTCTGGGCCTCCGATTATTATACTCCGGGGTCTGAAAAGACCCCGAAGTATAATGATAGCAGAGATTGTGGTGTTCGGGCCGCAGCCTCACATACCGATCCGCCCTGAGCGGGACCTCGGGGAACGGTAAGTATATAGGGCCCGTTACCTGCTGGGGTTACTCCAGCAGGTAACGGACTATTAAAAAAAAAAAAAAAAAAACGCCCTAATGCCCCGGGCCCTGTGGCAGCTGCTACCGCTGCTACCCCGGTAGTTATGCCCCTGTGTGAGACCCAGCAGCTCTCGCAGACGCTGCACCCGATGGAACACGTGACCGCTGGGTCAGAGGGCGGGCGCAAGATGGCGGCGTCCATAGCACAGTATATAGCGCTCAATGAGCGCTGTATACACAGCGATCGGGAAGGCTGGGATCTTCCCTGCCTCCTCTCTGGGAGCTCCGGCTGAAGTTACAGCCGGCTCCCTGTTTCAGTAGCTGCACGATTTTGTGCAGCTACTGAGTTCTGCTTGGACATACCGGTACGTCCTTGCAGAACTAGACAACCACCCCTTGGACGTATATAGTCTATTGGCGGTATAGAAGTGGTTAAAAAAAAAAAAAAGAAAAAATTTAAATAGTTTCTTTCTTCATTATGGTAATTTTTATGTAGTTCACAATTACTGTTGTGTCGACGGGGAGAGGGCTAGAATCTGTGCCGTGGCTTTTGTTTTTCCCAGTACATCATATGGGATATTAAATAGTGCACTAGGAAGTACAATTTGCTTTCCAAGAGTTATGGCTCTTGGAAAGCAGGGAGGGAAATGCAGAAAGGCAATAACAACAATTTGCCACTCACTGAATATGTTAATTCCTTAATATACCCTGTAACATGTACAGCGGATATTCATTTTAGGAATATGATGTTGGCTCAGGTGCTAAGCTTGATGCATATGCGTCGGATTTTGGCTATGTCATATAGATGATAATGGCGAGAATGCTGAGCACAGATGCTTAACCTATTAGATGCCACAGTATCGAAAAACATATACAAATGGGGTGCTCCTCCCTTGACTAATGGGTATCCCTGCAATGTCATAATGAAGTTCGGGTGTGATGGCAACTGGGAGTCTATTGAGGGCTCCCAGAGCTGCCATATCTTCAGTTCTACAGTATTACACCGCGGAAAAAATTTAAAAAAAAGTAAAAAAATAAATTATTTCACTGGAATTGTACTGTGCTACAGAATAAAGTTAAAGGGGTATTCCCACGAACATAACCTTTTTAAAATTTGTAGATAATAAAAAGTTTAACATTTTTGCAAATATAAATGATTAAATATTTTGCAGAGTTTTAAAGATTTTCTCTAATATCTTGTGAACACAGTCTTGTTGTCATGTTCGGTTACCAATGGATACGACCATGAATGCAGGACCTTTCTAAGGTCAGAAAATCAGCAATGATGTCCTTCCTGTGACCGGGTTATCTCCTCAAACATGTAGTGTCCCTGCCTGATAACCTACCCACAATAAGAAAATCATGGCTGGGTTTTAGACAAGTCCCAGACCAATGAAAGTTTCTGTATTCGTGGTTGTATCCATTGGCAACCAATCAAGACAACAGATATCATCACTAAGATAGTTAGATAAAATCTTTAAAACTCTGCAGAATTTTTAACTACTTATATTTGCAAAAATGTTTAACTTTTAATTATCTACAAATATAGATATGGTTATGTTCATGGGAATACCCCTTTAACATATGATCGCATAGGAAGTAACGGGACAGCATTCTAAAGTTCTTCTTTGAGCTTGCTAGTAATTTTAATTATTTGCAGTAATACTGAGATCCATATAAAGTAATTATGCATTCAGTTTGCACATAACATGCAGTAGAAGATGCAGATATGAAACATCGAATTCAGATGTTGGTGCGTGTATAGCAATAATCAATATAGCACAATGTTTCGGGCAAGACTGCCCTTCCTCAGGCTCATCTCCTGGATGAAGTTCCAGAGAGGGCTGAAATAGTCTGATTAGGACAGACCAGGGGAGGGTCCAGGTGTGAGGCCTGTATTGCAGGAGTGAATGGGACAGCAGCAGCATGGGCAAAGTTAAAATGTCACTTTTCCCGTACAGTCAATGCCATAAGTAAAAAACAAACCCCCCAAAAAATGGCAGAATTGTGTTTTTCCATCGCATTATATGAAAAAGTAATTGGTGCCATTAGAATATTTAACTTGTTCCAATAAAATAAGCCCTCATACAGCTGTGTTGACAAAAAAGTTAAAGTTAAGGCTCTTGGTAGGAATGTCAAAATATCTTAGTAAGGGTCCAATGTTTAAGACTATTTCAAAACTGGAGAATTATGGAAAAATTGCTGAAAGTGATGAATTACTAGTTAATAAAGACACTGATATGTGGCAATATGTGTATAGATAGCTGTAAGGTATTGGGGGTAAGGATTGGATTAAGCAGTGGGTAAGACATTTGTAACAGTTCTATAATAGGGGGAAGTATAACGTCTTTCACTGATTTGCAATGGGATTTTTCACTAGAATTGAATACTATTTTGTATTTGTGAAGATGGGATGGAAATTACTAAAGGTAAAGAAAACATATGGAAGTGAGGAGAATTTCACTGTTTTAGATAATTTATGTTAGGTCATTAGTCAAAGGGTCATTGTCTAATGTGAGAAAGTGAAGGGTGTGGTTTGGGAGAACAGGTATGTTCCAGCCAGGCAGTTAAAGGGTGTCTGGTAGAAGCCCACAGCAGGGAGGTCAGCTGACTAATTAAGGCCTGATATAGGGTGTGTGTCAGGACTAGGAGGTGTGGCACTACCTTGACGAACAGTGTGAGCTGTATAACTGAACCTGCATGAAGGTAAATCTGTGCCACCCATCTAATGTAACCAGAACGAGAGTCTGGTAGCCAGGCTCTTGAATAGAGAGGGATTGTCTTTTTGTGTTAGTTATTTCTCAGCCGAGAAGGTTTTGTTTTTCTTTGTTTGCGCCTTTGTAAAGGCAAAACCTGTTAACTCACTTACAAGTGAATAAACTCTGAACTTGAGTGTGATCCAGTCTCTGTGTCCCTGTTTCCTGCACTGCTACCAAGCATCTACCTGAGCGGTTCCCCACATATGGTGCTTCGAATGTGGGCAGATGTGCAGTGAGACATACACGGGCTGCGTGTCCTGTAGCTGACAGAACTGAAATAAAGAGCCACAGCCATGGGGGAGGTTGTGAAGCAGCTGATACAGGCTAATGCAGCACAACAAGAGACCAATCGACTTCTGACCAAGCAGTTGTCGATATTGCTGGCCGCTCAGCAAAAGGCTGATCCACCAAAGCCAGAGCGGGACGTCAGGAAAGAGGTCCGTAAAGCGCTGACCAAGATGACGGCAGAGGACGACATAGAGGCCTATCTGACCGGGTTTGAAAGAGTGGCCAACCGTGAGAGGCTTCCACGACAGCTCTGGGCAGAGGTGTTGGCACCCTTTTTAGTTGCCGAGCCCCAGCAAGCCTATTTTGACCTAAGTGAACAGGATGCTTGCGACTACCAGAGGGTGAAGGCGGAGATCCTGGCCCGGCTGGGTGTGGACCAGCACGTTCGGGCTCAAAGAGTCCATGATTGGGAATACCAGGAGGCGTTACCACCGAGGTCACAGATGCACCACCTTGTACAGCTTGTCCGTAAGTGGCTCCAGCCGGAAAGGTTGACCCCAGCCCAGGTGGTGGAGCGGGTCGTCGTAGACCGGTACCTGAGGGCTTTACCAGATAAGATCCAACAGTGAGTGGGACATGGAGACCCAACTAACACCAATGAATTGGTGGGGTTGGTGGAACGCTACTGGACTACACAGTCCCTCAGGAAGGTGTCCTCCCAGATTCCACAAGTCCCCAAGGCCCGGAGGGCCAACATTCCTCGAGCTCCCCAGGATAAGAGAGTAACCCAGGGGAGGAGGAGAGAGACTGTCGTCTGCTGGGATTGCCACGAGCCGGGCCATATTGCGGCTAATTGTCCCCATGCCTTAGAGCCCATGGACTGCAGTCTGGGTCAGAGGATGTCCCTCTATGCTGCCCCAGCCTATGCTGCTGCCACCTCGGACACTGATGATGGGCGCCACCTATGCCATGTGACTGTGGCTGGGTGCCCAGTGGTGGCACTACTGGACTCTGGCAGTCGGGTGACCCTCGTAAAAGGGTCCCGTGTCGACCTCGGGACTGTCACCGGAAGCACAGTTGGGGTCCTGTGCATACATGGCTATTTAAGAGACTACCCGACTGTGATTGTCGCTATCCAGACCCCCTGTGGGGAGAGCCGACACGAGGTGGGGGTTGTCCAGAATTTGCCCCATGACCTCATTCTGGGACGGGACTTTCCCCTGTTTTGGACTCTATGGCGGGGAAAACAAGGGTCAGAAAACCCACCCCCAAGTTTACCACAGGTACTGTCTAGTCAGGTCCTCGAGCCTGAACCCAATGACTTGGACTCTAGGGTTCCTGCCGTAGGGGTGACCATGCTAGAAGGAAGTGGTAGCTCTGTATTTCCCCTAGAGGTAATGGCAGGTGAAGCCGAGGCAGCCAGTACCGAACCTCTAATATCCGATTTGAACGTATCTCGTGTTGCTTTTGGTTCTGCACAACTCCAGGACCCCACTCTGTCAAGGGCCTGGGAAAATGTAATAGTTATCAATGGTGTGTCTCAGCGCCCAGGCGCTGATGAGGTGTTTCCCCGCGTGGCTGTCAACCAGGAGTTGTTATACCGAGTTGACAGGGTGCGAGGGGAGACCTTAGAACAGTTACTGATACCCCAGCCTTATCGCCGGACAGTGCTGGATTTAGCACATAAAAATGCGCTAGGGGGACACCTAGGTGCCGCAAAAACGCAGGACCGTATAGTGCAACGTTTTTATTGGCCGGGGGTATATCGTGCAGTTAAAGAGTATTGTGAAACATGTCCGGAGTGTCAGTTGCATGCCCCCAAGGCACACTTTCGAAGCCCCCTGGTACCTTTGCCCATTATTGAGGTGCCCTTTGAAAGGATTGCCATGGACTTGGTAAGTCCTTTAGTAAAGTCCACACGGGGGCATCAGCATATTTTGGTAATCATGGATTATGCTACCCGATATCCTGAAGCCATCCCACTACGGCATACGTCGGCAAAGTTGATTGCCAAGGAATTGTTCGCCGTATTTTGCCGAGTGGGTCTACCCAAGGAGATCCTCACGGATCAGGGTACCCCGTTTATGTCTAAAGTCACCAAGGAATTGTGCAAACTCTTTAATATCAAACAGTTATGTACATCTGTGTACCATCCCCAGACAGACGGGTTAGTAGAACGATTTAATAAAACCCTAAAAAGCATGTTAAAAAAGGTGGTAAACAAGGATGGAAAGGACTGGGATGTTCTGTTACCATGTTTGATGTTTGCCATCCGTGAAGTACCACAGTCTTCCACTGGGTTTTCCCCTTTTGAGTTGGTCTATGGCAGACATCCTAGGGGTCTGTTGGACATTGCCAAAGAGACGTGGGAGCAAGAACCCACTCCCCATAAAAGTGTTATTGAACACATCGCTAGTATGCAGGACAGGATAGCGGCCATTATGCCCATAGTCAGAGAGCATGTGGAGGAGGCCCAAAGGGCTCAAAGCCGGGTTTACAATAGGTCAGCGAAGGTAAGGACCTTTAGACCCGGTGACCGAGTTCTTGTACTCATTCCCACAGTGGAGAGTAAGTTCCTTGCCAAGTGGCAAGGACCCTATGAGGTAATGGAGAAAATAGGAGAGGTGGACTACAAGGTTCGTCAGCCTGGTAGGAGAAAACCAGAGCAGATTTATCATGTAAACCTGCTAAAGGCGTGGAAAGACAGAGAGAGTCTGCTTACAGAAAGATCTCGGCTAAACTGCCTCCTGTACTGTCCCCACAGGCTGCGGTTAGGACTACAGAGGAAGCAGTAGGGGTAACAATAGCGGAGTCTTTCACAAAAAGTCAACAGCAAGAATCCAGAGAGTTTGTAGCAAGGAATACAGACGTGTTCTCCGAGCTACCCGGGTGTACGTCTGTAATCAAACATGATATTGTTACCGAGCCCCAGGTGAAAGTACGGTCGAGGCCGTACCGGATCCCTGAGGCTCGTCGACAAGCCATTTCAGAGGAAGTGCAGAAAATGTTAAAGTTACGGGTCATTGAGGAGTCCAAAAGTGAATGGGCTAGTCCCATTGTCCTAGTTCCCAAGCCAGATGGAACATTGCGGTTCTGCAATGACTTCAGGAAACTGAACGAGGTGTCTAAATTTGACGCCTACCCCATGCCACGGGTAGACGAACTTATTGAGAGACTGGGAGGGGCCCGGTACTTCACTACTCTCGATCTCACTAAGGGATACTGGCAGGTACCCCTGACGGATAGTGCCAAAGAAAAGACTGCCTTTATTACTCCTGAGGGTCTTTTCCATTATCTTGTGTTACTGTTTGGGCTCCATGGGGCCCCAGCCACGTTTCAACGGTTAATGGACATAGTTTTAAAACCTCATAGGAGATACGCATCAGCATATCTGGATGATATCATCATTTTCAGCAATGACTGGGAGAGTCACTTGCCCAAGGTACAAGCTGTAGTGAATTCCTTAAGAGCAGCTGGCCTGACTTCTCACCCCAAGAAGTGTGCTTTGGGGATGGAGGAGACACGCTATTTGGGATATGTGATCGGCCAGGTCAACAAGGTCGATGCTATTCAGAAATGGCCTCGACCTATGAGCACCAAACAAGTTAGGTCATTCCTGGGCATTGTGGGGTACTACAGACGCTTTATACCAAACTTTGCCACAGTGTCTGCTCCTCTGACGGACCTTCTAAAGGGTAAAAAGTCCGTTATGGTAGGTGGAATGACCAGGCCGAAAGTGCTTTTCAGGCGTTAAAGCTGGCCTTATGTGGGTCTCCTGTTCTCATTACGCCGGACTTCAGCAAAGAATTTGTGGTACAAACAGACGCATCAGATGTAGGGCTGGGAGCTGTCCTGTCTCAGGAGGTGAATGGAGAAGAGCATCCAGTTACCTATCTGAGCAGGAAACTAACACCAGCAGAAAAGAACTACAGCATAGTAGAGAAAGAGTGTCTAGCGATAAAATGGGCGTTAGAGGCCCTGAGGTACTACTTGCTGGGTAGGCAGTTCCGTCTAGTGACCAACCACTCACCCCTCACTTGGACGAGCAGATCCAAGGACAAGAATGCCAGGGTTACTAGGTGGTTCTTGTCCCTTCAAAATTTTAGTTTTTCGGTGGAGCACAGAGCCGGGAAACTGCAAGGCAATGCGGATGCCTTGTCCCGGACTCATTGTTTAATGTCTGGAGTTCGCCCCGAGGGGTCAGAACTGAGGGGGAGGGTATGTGAGAAAGTGAAGGGTGTGGTTTGGGTGAACAGGTATGTTCCAGCCAGGCAGTTAAAGGGCGTCTGGTAGAAGCCCACAGCAGGGAGGTCAGCTGACTAATTAAGGCCTGATATAGGCTGTGTGTCAGTACTAGGAGGTGTGGCACTACACTGAGGAACAGTGTGAGCTGTATAACTGAACCTGCATGAAGGTAAATCTGTGCCACCCGTCTAATGTAACCAGAACGAGAGTCTGGTAGCCAGACTCTTGTATAGAGAGGGATTGTCTTTTTGTGTTAGTTATTTCTCAGCCGAGAAGGTTTTGTTTTTCTTTGTTTGCGCCTTTGTAAAGGCAAAACCTGTTAACTCACTTACAAGTGAATAAACTCTGAACTTGAGTGTGATCCAGTCTCTGTGTCCCTGTTTCCTGCACTGCTACCAAGCATCTACCTGAGCGGTTCCCCACACTAAGCTTTATAAATATATAATTACTGTGATATCACATATTCATTTATAACAAAAGGCACAATGGGAAAATTATTTATTTAAAAAAAATAGATTTTAAAACAGAAGATTTATCTCTCTTTATATTTCTGAAATGTAGGGGAGATAGTGCAGATTGGGTTCACATGTTTTAGAGGTGCCCCAAATTTATACATATCTCTTTTATATATAAAAATGAGTTTCTGTCTGTTTGTCTGTCTGTTCTTTATGCGCAATCAAACGACTGGACCGATCCTCACCAAATTTGGCACACAGGTACAGCTCTCTAGGACGTACCATTCCTGAGATACAGTATTCCCAAAAAATGACCTGCATTAACCAATTTCACTCATATTCCAACTGCCATACACACGGTCACATGTCCCTTATCAGCCATTTTTCTTCACTGCTGTAGGTTAGCTTTAAAGGGGCAGGGTGCTGTGGATGACACTGTTACACAAGGTCACATACACACAGCTTTACTCCAGATTTTCCATAACAACCGATCGCAGGTTTTTCACTGATATCCAAATTGAGATACACACATCACATGACGCTTATGGACCAATGGAAAATTGCACATACACACAGCTTTACTCCAGGTTTTCCATAACAACTGATCGCAGGTTTTTCACTGATACCCAAACTGAGATACACGCATCACATGACGCTTATGGACCAATGCAAAATCGCAGGTTCTTCAGTCTTGACATACATACTGCGTTACACCAGGTTTCCATAGCAACCAAGCTATGTATGACCTGTATGAGTCAATAACAGTTCGCAGTTCCTTAAATATTCAGTCATATGACGTGTATCAGCCAATATAAGTTCACATTTCATTTACCAGGTTTCCATAACAAAACAGCCATAAATAGACTGTACCTATACTGGACTGCCATACTGGATGTCAAGTGCAAAACTGGCCAATTCTGGCCACTACACAAACAAAAAAATGAAATATACCCATGCAAAGCCAGGTCCTTCTGCTAGTATACAGTGTGTTATATATATATATATATATATATATATATGTATACAGTACAGACCAAAAGTTTGGACACACCTTCTCATTCCAAGAGTTTTCTGTATTTTCATGACTATAAAAATTGTAGATTCACACTGAAGGCATCAAAACTATGAAATAACACACGTGGAATTATATACTTAACAAAAAAGTGTGAAACAACTGAAAATATGTCTTATATTCTAGGTTCTTCAAAGTAGCCACCTTTTGCTTTGATTGCTGCTTTGCACACTCTTGGCATTCTCTTGATAAGCTTCAAGAGCTAGTCACCTGAAATGGTCTTCCAATAGTCTTGAAGGAGTTCCCTGAGATGCTTAGCACTTGTTGGCCCTTTTGCCTTCACTCTGCGGTCCAGCTCACCCCAAACCATCTCGATTGGGTTGAGGTCTGGTGACTGTGGAGGCCAGGTCATCTGGCGTAGCACCCCATCACTCTCCTTCTTGGTCAAATAGCCCTTACACAATCTGGAGGTGTGTTTGGGGTCATTGTCCTGTTGAAAAATAAATGATAGTCGAACTAAACGCAAACCGGATGGAATAGCATGCCGCTGCAAGATGCTGTGGTAACCATGCTGGTTCAGTATTCCTTCAATTTTGAATAAATCCCCAACAGTGTCACCAGCAAACCACCCCCACACCATCACACCTCCATGCTTCACGGTGGGAACCAGGCATGTAGAGTCCATTCGTTCACCTTTTCTGCATCGTACAAAAACACGGTGGTTGGAACCAAAGATCTCAAATTTGGACTCATCAGACCAAAGCACAGATTTCCACAGGTCTAATGTCCATTCCATGTGTTCTTTAGCCCAAACAAGTCTCTTCTGCTTGTTGCCTGTCCTTAGCAGTGGTTTCCTAGCAGCTATTTTACTATGAAGGCCTGCTGCACACAGTCTCCTCTTAACAGTTGTTGTAGAGATGTGTCTGCTGCTAGAACTCTGTGTGGCATTGACCTGGTCTCTAATCTGAGCTGCTGTTAACCTGCGATTTCTGAGGCCGGTGACTCGGATGAACTTATCCTCCGCAGCAGAGGTGACTCTTGGTCTTCCTTTCCTGGGGCGGTCCTCATGTGAGCCAGTTTCTTTGTAGCGCTTGATGGTTTTGGCCACTGCACTTGGGGACACTTTCAAAGTTTTCCCAATTTTTCGGACTGACTGACCTTCATTTCTTAAAGTAATGATGGCCACTCGTTTTTCTTTACTTAGCTGCTTTTTTCTTGCCATAATACAAATTCTAACACTCCATTCAGTTGGACTATCAGCTGTGTATCTACCTGACTTCTGAACAACACAACTGATGGTCCCAACCCCATTTATAAGGCAAGAAATCCCACTTATTAAACCTGACAGGGCACACCTGTGAAGTGAAAACCATTTCAGGTGACTACCTCTTGAAGCTCATCAAGAGAATGCCAAGAGTGTGCAAAGCAGTAATCAAAGCAAAAGGTGGCTACTTTGAAGAACCTAGAATATAAGACATATTTTCAGTTGTTTCACACTTTTTTGTTAAGTATATAATTCTACATGTGTTAATTCATAGTTTTGATGCCTTCAGTGTGAATCTACAAATTTATAGTCATGAAAATACAGAAAACTCTTGGAATGAGAAGGTGTGTCCAAACTTTTGGTCTGTACTGTTTATATATTTATATATTATTATGAAATAATTAAAACGATTAATGAAGTATATAATTTAAGTATAGAACCGGAACATGGGTTATGTGTTCTGGGAAACATAAAGCAAATACCTTTATCTGGAACTAAGAAGACAACTATGAAAGGTATTGTTTTTGGCAAAGAAGTTGATCTTGAAATATTGATTTCTGAATATGCCACCGTGAATGAGAGTGGAGTATGTCTGTTAATGAGTTGATGATTATTGGGAGGAGATTAGGTTTTGCAAACTCACAAATGGGCAACTTTGATCATGGCTGGGGATGTTGAGACATTATGTAATGTTCTTTCACAATTTATTGAATGTTATTAGCTAGTTGAGGGTTTTTTTTGGCGGGGAGGATTTAATTTAATGGTAGAATTAATTCATGTGGTTAATAAAGAATAAAAAAAAAGTTAAGGCTCTTGGAAAGTGTGCAATGAAAAATGGAAATGCCAAAATAAAAATGTATGCAGTTAAATAAGTACAAAAGGATGTGTTATGTTACTAAATTAGAGATTTCTGCAACCACAGCAAGGTCTGTTTAATTTATAGTCATACAGTATATGTCAAAACTGTCACCTCAACAGTGTCTTACCACTGTGGCCCAATTAGAAAAGAACTGATCAATTTATTGGGTTTACTTATGCTGTTTAAAAAGTGTATATCTAAAACACTGGAATGTATTCTTCAAAGACAATATACAGGTAACTGTATTTTCATAGTACACAGCATATGTAAATTACATGGCTATTGTCACATTTATCACATTTGTTCAAACATAACATTTAATTGTATTTAACCCTTTATTTCACATTCTTCACTGTTTCTTAAGGAATCCCTCATTCACTACACAATCTGTATTATGACATATAGAACTGTAATGGACTTGAGAAATAATACTGATGAATCATTTAGGTACAGATGAGGCAGTTGCAATTAGCGATTTTGTAGTAAATGGGCTGCGACGCACAGTAATTATTAAAGCTCTCCATCCCTTACATCATTTTTACTTTTTTCTTCTTGAAGAAACAAGCTGTTATCTGTCTGCAATATTTCAAAAGCCCTGTAGAATACAATTAAGCAACAAATACACTAAACATGCAATAATTCAGAGCACAGTATGTGCCAAGGAAGGCATTGTGCAGACCACAGATACATTAGAGAAAACATGTGTCTAAACAATGACTTTGTCAGCCTATGTATACCGCACACCCTGAGGCACATTTATAAACTGTGTTCTTTTGCCAGTAGTTTTCTGTCATCAAAAATGACAAAAAATATACCAGACCTTTACACAAAATCATCACTCTATATATTGAAACATGCTCAATAAAACCTAATGCATCAAACAAATGTTGCAAAATACATAGTTTTTTCAGTGTAAATACATATGCAGTAGCAAGCTGATGCAGATTATATCACTGCATTCAACTTTACTCTACAATCCAGACCCATATGGCAAAAAATGGCTAAAACTTGTATATGCAGTGCAAGTAAGAAGAATGAATGAATGAATGAATGAAGAATCTAACTCCACAAACAAAAGACAGGTCAAGTTTACTTTAAAGAAAGTCTGTCAGCTCTCAACTCCCTCCAAAAACAATCCTAGGGTTGTAGTAAAAAACAAGTATACCTTGCTATGGAGAAATCAATATCTAAATTTGCCTTTCAATTTTTATGCTAGTGAGGCCAAGAGTACACCATGGGCAGGCAATTATAGCTGCCCAGTGCAGCCTCCTCAGCTGTAATTGACATCCTCAAGCCTCTTCTTCCTCACTGCTGCCTGAGGAAAAGTCTCATGTCTATAAAAGAAATCCTCCCTTGACTCATCCTGTGCTGCGAACTATTGACCCGTCTCTAACCTCCACCTTCCTCTCCAAATTCTTGGAACACTTGGTCTATTCTCGTTTAATCTGCTATCTTTCTGCTAACTTTATTCTTGACCCCTTACAATCTGGCTTTCTCACTCTGCACTCTACTAAAATGGCCTCCAAGTCTCCAATGATCTTCTGATAACTAAATCGAATGGTCACTATTCTTTCAGAAGATTTTAATACTGTTGACCACCAACTCTTTCTCACTATGCTCCGCTCTGTTAACCTCACAGACACTGCACTCTCTTGGTTCTCCTCATATCTCTCAGACTGCACTTTCAGTGTATTATATGTGAGTATTGTCTCTTCTCCTCATCCCCTTGCTGTTGGGGTTCCTCATGGCTCGGTCCTAGACCCCTGCTCTTCTCTCTCTACACAGCTCCTACTGGACAGTAGATTTGGCTTCCGGTACCATCTTTATGCTGCTGATACCCAACTATATACCTCATCCCATGACATCACCCCTGCACTAATACAGAACACCAGTAACTGTCTCTCTGCTGTCTCAAATGTCATGTCTTTGCTTTATCTGAAACTGAATCTCTCAAAGACTGAACTACTGCTGTTCCACCATCTAACAGACCTAAACCTGATATCTCCATTTCAGTCTCCAGCCTTACCATAACTCCGAGGCAGTATGCCCAATGCCTTGGGGTTATGTTTGACTCAGACCTTTCCTTCACCACTCATATCCAATCACTCGCATGCTCATGTCATCTCCACCTCAAAAACATCTTCAGAATCCACCCTTTCCTTGTGTAACATCTCTGCCTGTTCGGGTCTCGGCGTCACCCTCCGCTCGCACGCTGTGGCGAAGGAGGCGTGTTCGGTTTGATTCCTTGCGTAGGTTTCTAGTTGTTCAGTCTGAACATGGTCCTAGTTCCCTTGCTGTGTAAAGCCACACCCGTGTTTTGAGCATTGTTTCTCTTTGGACTGCATAGAGTTAATCTCTTCCTGGCCTGAGTGATTGACAGCCTGTGTACCTATCAGGTGTGGGGCTGGTCCCAGACTTTCTATAAACAGGTTGTTGGCCCTCACTTGGTCGCCGGTTATTGCTCTGACTTTGCCTGCTCTCTTTGTGCCCTTGATATTGACTGTACTATTTCTCTGACCTCTGGCTTGCCTTTTGACTATTCTCTTGGATTTTGATTCTGTACTGCATTGCTCGTTTGGTTCTGACCCCTTGGCTTGATCACTCTGCTTCTGTGTTGTTTTTGTCATGTCCTGTTCTGTGTGTCACTTACTCAGTATAGGGCTCGTCTTCTGGTTGTCCTTTTGCCGTTTAGGGTAACTGAGGCAATAGGAAGGGACAGTGGCTGGGGTGAGATTAGGGCTCACTTGTCTCTGTCCCCCCCTCCCAGACCGCTGCTGTAGTGTCAGGGTGTTGCTACGGTTGGCAAGACCCTTACACCTTGCCATTGAAACATTAAAGACCCTGATTCTCGCCCTGATTCGCTCTTGACTTGACTACTGCAACTCCCTTCTAATCGGTCTTCCCCTTACTAAACACTCCCCTCTATCTATTCTGAATGGAGCAGCCAGGCTCATCTATCAGTCTAAACACTACAGCGATGACTCCAGTCTGTGCCAGTCATTGCATTGGCTACCTATTCCATACAGAATCCAATATAATCTTATCGCCCTCATCCACAAGGCTCTCCATGATGCTACACCTCCCTACATTTCCTCCCTCATCTCTATCACCGAACCTGTGCTCTCCGTTCAGTCGATGACCTAAGACTAACAACTCCCCTCTACAAACTATTCTGAATGCAGCAGCCAGGCTTATCTATCAGTCTAAACGCTACACTGATGCCTCTGGTCTGTGTCAGTTACTGTATTTGCTGCCTATTCACTATAGAATACAATATAAACTTATCACACTCATCCACAAAGCTCTGCATGACGCTGCACCTCCCTACATTTTCTCCCTCATCTCTGTTTATCACCCAGCCCGTGCTTCTATTAACAGAACCTCCCACTTCCGTATCCAAGAATTCTCCTGAGTTTCACCACTTCTCTGGCATGCTCTACCCCGGACAATCTAATTAACTCCCAATTTCTACAGCTTCAAACGAATCATGAAGACACATCTTTTCAGACAGGCCTATCACAATTACTAATCTAAACCCTTCAACAGTTAGAATCCCTAAAACTAACCCTCCACTGTTCATGCTCCCACAATATCCCTACAGGATATGATGCCGTAACAGACTGTAACTTTAACCATCTGCACATTAAAGGACAACGACTGGTGACGGCTCATACAGCGTAATTTATATGCGTGATGAAAATAACATTTATCACAAAAAATGGCTTGACCACTGTATAAGCAATGCTATCTCATATGCTGTCCCTGCTACCTCTTGTGTCACCCCCTCTACCTCATAGATTGTAAACTCTTACGAGCAGGGCCCTCAGTCCCATTGTGTGAATTGACTTACTACTTTGTAATGTCTCATTTTGTCTGTACTTGAACCCTACAAATTGTAAAGTGCTGCAGAATATGTTGGCGCTATATAAATAAAATGTATTATTATTATTATTATTCTTACTCCATGTTTGGTGCAAATGTTGTTGGAGATGTGGTCCAGACTAAGATGGTGTTATGGTGCTCTTGCCGATGTGGCCACACCCATGGTGCACTTGCAGCCTCATCATCTTAAAATATATTGCTTTCTCCCTAGCAAAGTATGTTTATGTTTGTGTTAATGTTCCTTACACAGCCATATGCTTGCTTTTAGAGGGCTTTGGACGCTTTTAGACTCATTTTAAACATGTGTAACGCATATACAGCTATGAACTGCACTATAACATTATCAGTAAATGAAAAATTCTGGTGAACTGCAGAACAAATGAATTGCTATGATGGATTTTACTGCTTTACTGCTTCTTATGAGGTAGTGTGTATATACAATATATGTCAGCTTCGAATAGTGCGATTGACATGAGACAGATGCCATAGACATCTGAAGGATGTTCATAAAGGGCATCAAGTAGATGATAAAGGGCATTAAGCGCACTTGATATCAATAATTATAGTTCATTTGTCTCATGAAAGACACGCTTTGAGGGCTTCACAGTGGCTTTAGCATGACATACTGTAGAATAATTTGCAAACTTATAGCCAATGAAGTGCATGTTGCTTCTACTATTACAAGAAAATTTCTGAACGTATTGTCGGCTATAAATACAGTTATGCATTCATAACCTAGATATTTCCCCTGGTGAGATTCTACCATTGCTGATGTCTTTATATCACATTCATCAACCACATTCAGCATTTCTGTTTAAAAGAAAAGATAAATTGTACATGTATACAAGTATATGCCACATTGTACATGTCTGATGTTGACATCCAGTAAAAAAAGGATATACTTTCATATGTGACATTTTTCAGTACAGTTAAAAAATATTCTATAGGCATATGTTTGCCTCATATAAGTCTACATTACAGTATACATCTGAATACAGTAGAGAAACGCCAAATACAGTCAGCAAGTACAATGTAAACCTTTATAATGGTGGTATCCATCTTGCATCACTTTAAAACATCCCTACTTTTCCAATTGCTCATACTGCATTTTTTCCATAAAGATGACATGCATTATTTTCTCTCTACATATTTTTACAACTTTAGTTGGAAATTTTATGTCTTCCATCATCCTGAGACTGTACCTGCTGGAAAAGTTTAAAATGCATTTTGTCTGTATGTACATTTAATCTGTATTTTGCAGCATTGTCATCAGGATAAATTCAAGTAGCTTAATAGCTAAAGCAGTTCAGTACCTCAGAAACTAAAGCGTTCAGTGGTAGTGATCGCCAACTAATTGTCTACTTATTAACAAGACATGCATCAATAATTGTTAAAGAGAAAGCTTGGCAAAGAATCTGTCATTTACTAGAGAGTCTTTGCCTCTAGTGAGGTGTCTATTCCAACTTTACGGCTAAGGCCCCATGTGGCGTCCCGCAGCAAAAAGCGCTGTGGGAAAAACCACAGCAGCAATGCATCGCGGTTTTTCCCACAGCGCTTTGCACAGAAAGTTCGCAAAGTTTTCCTCTGCGGACTTTCTGCTTGAATTATACCTATAGGGAAACAGCTGGCATTTCCGTAGGTATAATTGACATGCTACGATTTCCAAACAGTTTCCAACCGTTTTGGAAATCGTACCGTGTCCGCTGCATCTATTTTACCGTAAACTGGGGATGGGATTTGCTAGAATCCCATCCACTTTGCTGTGACTGTAAAACGCAGCGTTTTTTTCTGCAGCGTTTCCACCACGTGGGGCCCCCGGCCTAAGGCTAAGGCCCCACATTGTGAACACATTGCAGTGTTTTTGGCTGCTCCGCAAAAGTGGTGTTTTCAAAAATGCACGCGTTTTTGAAAAGCACAGCATGTTAATTTTAGCTGCAGAATCACAAGAAGTTTCCATATATATTAGGAAATAGAGGAAGCAAAAAAGCAAAGAAAAAAACAGCAAAAGCTGAATGAAAAATGCTGTAAAAAAAACCCCACATTTTTGCTGCAATTTTATTTCCGCTTCGTTTTTTAGATGAGATGCACTACATGAGGGCCTGAGCCTAAAGGGGGTTTCTGGACAAAATTAGCTGAGTAGGATGCAAAATAAAAAAATGAATCACTTTTAACAAATGAAGTGTAAATCACTTCTTTTTTGCTCCATGCCCTAGCGGCAGACTTCGGTCCACACCTTAAGTGGTCAGAAACCCTAAGTGCAGAAGTACAAGAATCTCTGCAGCAATAGCGTAACCAATGATGGTACATGACTACTAACGTCATTTAAGTCATTACTAGTGCCAAGTCTAAAGAGGAAGAGAAAGTATTGGGAAAAATAGAGGTGAGTTACACAGACATTTTTAGTTTTGGGAGGCCAGAAAACCAATTTAATATTAATCTAAATAGCCCAACTATGCTTGGACCACTCTTTAGCAATAAAGGGAAGCAGGAGAATGACCCAAGAAGTTTTCCGATAGGATATCGACAAAGGTCCTTATACTGGATATTTCTAGAATGTCTCCCACTGTCCCTCTTTTACCTATATGAGCTGCCTGTACTATGTAAAGTAGAGTAGATATAGGCACAGGAGAGCAAAAACTAGTTGCGGGTATGTGCATTTCTAGATAATGCGAAGGAATCAAGTTGCTGTTTCTAAATATAAGCCAACATAACCAACTAAAATACCCAATCGGAGGGATGAGATAGTTTAGAAAATAAATTCTCTGAGCTTGCCCAAAATGGCAATGTTCACAAGCCATAAATTAAATTCTCAGTATTTTGCAGTCATATTGCCTTTCATGTATTATTATAGTGTACAGAATGTAGGGTACATGCACACAACATTATTACATGATCATGTACACAGCCGTTAGCACACGTGTACTTCCTTACCTTTCTTCTTTGCTTGAGATACCCTGAGATGACTACTGTAGGATTAATAACACTAAAAAAATGCTGTATTACTCTTTCAGGTAATGTTTTTGCACTGAATATCTGCACGAGAATGAATTGTATCTAATTTGTATAATGAGAAATCAAATCTTTCACAATATTTGGGGAAAGGTAAGAGGGGACAAATCAACCTGTAGACACATCAAGTTGGCTCTGTACAACTCTAATTCCTCCTTAATATTATATATGCTACTATTTTCTATACACGTTATATCTAATTAAATCTGTGGGAAAACTCTATATGCCTCTGTATAAAAATGGAGGCACACAAATTTAGAATATATGCCGTAGACTGGTATAAGTGCACGTGCATGAGCTCTTAGCATTTGCTACATTGTCAAAAAATCTCTAAAACTGAAGTTCCAAGTTGCGAAAATGCTGAATTTTACAGAACCTGCAAAGTGAATGGGATTCCGGCTAATCTCATCCACACATTGTAGAAAAAAATCTGCAGTCGAAAAGCTGCGTTTTCAAAAACCATTTCATGTTTGAAAATAGCAGAATTTCTATTATACCTGTGGAAACGCTGGCCTTTTCCATATAAGTATAATAAAGGCAGTAAGTCCTCAGAGGAAAACTCTGCTAAAACGCAATGAAAAACACTGCGTAAAAAATGTGATGCGTGTTTTTGCTGCGTTTTGCTACGTGGGGCCTTAGCCTAAAGGGACTTTCTGACCCCCAAAGAAAAAGTAGTGGAGAACTGAGAAAGCATTGCTCCATCAACCCAGCTGCAACTCCCTGTTCCTCTGTGCTGATCTTTGGTTTTCAGTACTCCAGCGATGACATCAATCTTCACCTTACTTCTGTTAATTACAGCAACATGCTAATAGGGCTCTCTACTGTCAAGAAGAAGGTCCCAGGATGTGTATTCCAGCCCAGGGCCACCCACCTGACAGTAGAGAGCTTATTTAGCAAATTGGATGAAACTAATAGCACAGATTTCTCAGTAATGGTAGGGGCTACATGAAAAACTCCATCTGCCATGGAATCAGTGCGATGGCACCTATTTAAGGATGTGAAGAGCTGGAATGAGTTGGTGGAAGTGGTGAAAGGTCATATTTAAGCACTTCCCTGACCTCCCCTAATTTATGTTTGGGAGCCAGAAAACACCTTTAGGCTATGGCCCCACGTTGCGGAAACGCAGCTTTTTTTTGTTGCATATTTTGCTGTGGTTTTTTGAGCCAAAGCCAGGAGTGGATTCAGCAGAAGGTAGAAGTATAAGAGCTTCCTATATATTTCCCATAAATTTTGCAGCCATTCTTGGCTTTGGCTCAAAAAACCGCAGCAAAATCTGCAACAAAAAAAGCTGTGTTTCCGCAATATGGGGCCGTAGCCTTAGGGTAAGGCCCCATGTTGCAGAAACGCAGCTTTTTTTGTTGCAGATTTTGCTGCGTTGTTTGAACCAAAGCCAGAGAATGGATTGACCAGAAGGTAGAAATATAAGAACTTCCTATATATTTCCCATTCCTTTTGTAGCCATTCTTGGCTTTGGCTCAAAAAACAGCATCAAAATCTGCAACAAAAAAAGCTGCGTTTCCACAACATGGGGTCTCAGCATTAAGTTAAGGGCCCATGTTAGGGAAAAGCTGCTTTTTTGTTGAATATTTTGATGCAGTTTTTTGAGCCAAAGCCACTGGTGGATTTTACAATAATGCAAAATAAAAAAAATTTAGCACAATCTGCAACAAAAAAAAAGGAGTTTTTCTGCATTAATTTGGGACTCTAAACCACCCCAAGGTCTTGATAGACCGGGGTTTAGTATCTTAAATCGCCCTGTTATAAAGCCATCAGTGCCTGCAATAAAATTAAAAAAATTTCATGCACATCCTGCAACGGTACTCCTCGCGCCAGCACAGTTCTTCACTGAAGCCAGAGGAGTACACATCAGGTTTAGTGTGCATGCTCCATACCTCCACAACTTGCACAGTGAAGCCAGGGTGTATGCCCTCGGCTTCACTGAAGAACTGCGTAGGTGTCGGGAGCCCAGAGATGAGTCCAATGAGACTCATTGGACTCAACTGTAGGTAAGTATAAAGGTTTATTTTTTTTTAAATGCGGGAAACGTTTTTAACCCCTTAACGACCCAGGGTGTAATAGTACGTCCTGAGTCGCATGACGATGTATGGAGAGCGCTCAGTAGCTGAGCGCTCTCCCTACACCGCGGGTGCCAGCTGTATAATACAGCCAAGACCCGCTGCTAACAGCGGCGATCGGTGCCTGTCAAACGGGACCGCGGCGTCTAAATTGCACAGCCGCCACGGGCGCCGCCATATTTACCTGATCGTCGCCCTCCAGAATGTCATCGGAGAGCGGCGATTGGTTGCCATGACAGCCGGGAGCCTAATGAAGGCTCCCAATCCTGTCATTACATTAGAGCTATTACACGATGCCAGAGGCATCGTCTAATAGCAGTAACAGCATTTTGCTATTCACTGCGATACAGTAGTATCGCAGTGAATAGAATGATCGATCAGACTCTTTAGGTTTCAAGGTCCCTAGGGAGTCTGATCATACAAGTAAAAGTATAAAAAAAAAAGTTTTTAAAAGTATGAAAAAATAAAAACAAAAACCACAAAAGTTCAAATCACCCCCCTTTCCCTAGATCAGATATAAAAGTAAATAAACAAAAGTAAGCATAAACACTTTAGGTATCCCCGCGCTCCAAAATGCCCGAACTATTAAAATATTTATCCCATACGGTGAACGGCGTAGTGGGGAAAAAAAAATCAAAATGGCCAAATAGCGTTTTTTTCAACATTTTGTCTCCTATAAAAAATTGAATAAAAAGTGATCAAACCATCAGATCTTTCCCCAAATGGTATCAATAAAAATGTCATGTTGTCCCGCATAAAAAGACGCCTTACCCAGTTCCATACATGTAAATATGAAAAAGTTACAGGTGACACAATATGGCGACGCAAAATTTTTTTTCTATTTAGCAAAATTTTTAATTTTTTAAAAGGTATCAAAACATTACAAATACTATATAAATTTGGTATCGCCGTGTTCATACTGACCCGCAGAATACAGGTAACATGTCATTTTTACCACACAGTGAATGCTGTAAAAATTAAACCCATATGAATTTGGCGGAAATGCAGTTTTTCTCCAATTGCACCTCATTCTGAATTTTTTTCCAGCTTCCCAGTACATTGCACAGCATATTAATAGTGACATTACAAAGTACAATTTGTTTTGCAAACAATAAGCCATCATGTGACTCTGTGAACTGAAAAATGAAAAAGTTATGGCTCTTGGAATGTGGGGAGGGAAAAACGAAAATGCAAAAACAAAAAATGGCCCGGTCATTAAGGGGTTAAAATGAGCAGATTTGGGACACTAAAGCCGCGCTCTATAAGGACAAGTTCTTTTAAAATCTGCTCATGACTGAATACCTGTCAGTTCTAGTGTACATAACTTTTCTTAGTGGATGATATATGGTACATATCACCATATTGTGAGTTCACACCACTCTTTTAAAAAAAATTAGTTAGAGCTGTTGAAACATCATAGAAAAATTGGCACAAATACATGTGGCACACATTTCAATGACATTTTCAGCATTTTATGGTGTATCCTGTTGGATATGGCTATTGTATTGAAATGTAATAAAAAGAAAAGATTTGCAGCATCTTCTTGGTTGAGGGTAAACAGCAGCTGGAAATGTAAATATTGACACTTTGATTTACTTCAAGAATTAAAGATTTGAACACCATTATATTTTGCTACCAGGGGAGTGTATCCACTATACAGTATAACAATACAGTGCCTGTGACAGTAAGCTCCACTTAATGGTTGCAGTTTTAGATCCAAGTTTCCTATTTACTGTAGTTTATGTAATACTTTCATTCATAGCTAATTGAATCATACATGTGAGGACAAGTCTTTTCTTCAATGAAATGATCCCTTTAAAGTTCTTTCTACCTTGTAATCAGAATCAAATACAGATTTCTTAGTACTCAGAGAAGATTTCTTTATTTGGTGGCTTGTCATACTGTCTATAACTATATGAAATATGAAAGATCAAAGACCATGCTTTGGGAAACATATAAAACAGAGTGAGCATAATAAAATAATAAAACAAGTAAGCATAATAAATAAATAAATAAATAGAGTGAGATAGGAATTTGATAAGTCTGCTGATGCATTTAGTGATGTTCCTCTATGGGTTTGTTTTTCACAATAAATTAGGGCATAGGCACAGATTTCACATGTCATAGCCAGCCATAAATCTAAAACTCAGATTGCTTGCTTCTCTAATAAATTCTCACTTCCAAAACTTTTTTAGCTATGTGCTGCATAAACTCTTAAGGACATGGCCAAAAAATGCCTTACGGCTAAGGCCACATGTAGCGAGCCACAGTCAAAAAGCTGCAGAAAAAAACGCCGCAGAAACGCATTGCGGTTTTTCCCGCAGCGCTTTTCACAGAAAGTCCGCAGAGTTTTCCTCTGCGGACTTTCTGCTTCAATTACACCTATACGTAAAATGTCAGCATTTCTATAGGTATAATTGACATGCTGTGATTTACAAAAACGCAACTTTTTTAAAATTCCTCGCTCCCCTGCTGTCTCTTCCCCTGGAGTGTTCAGGGAGCTGCAGGCCGGAGCATAGGGAGGGTAACAGTGGTGAAGTAAGAGCTGTCCACGAACGGCTCCTGCTTCACCATTGTATTCACCATCTTTCTGGACGCAGATGAGTTGAATCTGGGACATACCTCCCGCCAACCGATACAGCGGTACAGGACCCACAATCCTGGACTGTCCCACAGAATCCGGAACGGTTTGGAGGTATGGCCATGTCTTGGTAGGTTTGCAGTTGTAGAATACTTTTTCCATTTTTGAATGATGGATTGAACAGTGCTCCTTGGGATGCTCAAAGCTTGGGATGTTTTTATAAGCTAACCATGCTTTAAACTTCTCCACTTTATCTCTGACCTGTTAGGATTCAGATGCAAGGTAAGAAATGTGCTGGTCTTCAGGAGAGCAGCAGCAGAAATGGGCTGAGAACTGCGAGCAGTTGAAAATGCTACTTAAAGGTAATACACTACTGTGAGCCAAGACCGGCCTCAGGCACCTTCACCAGAGCTCCTTGCAAGAAGAGATGGATTTTCGCTGAATCTGAAGACCAGAATTTTGTCACCAGAACAGAAAGTGTATCACAAATAAATGCACTGCAGCTGAAGCCAAACACCAAATCCACACACTACTCACAGGGACAGAGATAACAGAATGGTTGTCAATCATGGGTCAGCAGCTAAAGAAGACAACAAGGAACCAAATCACGAGACAAAGACAAATCCAGAAAACAAAGCCAATAGTCGAAACCGATCAGGAATGCCAGAACAAAATCGCAAGACAGAGAGGAATCTAAGAACGCAGTCAAAAGTCAGTATTACAGCAGTCAAATCAATGTCAGGAGCCAAGCAGGAAGTTGCAAACTAATTAGTTAGCAAATCTGGGTGATGAGGGAGTGGTTTATAAAGGCCTGCTCAGGAAGCTTCCCTATGTTGTCATGTCAACCTTAAAGCAGCAACAACCAATCCTAACAGGAAGCTGCCTTATGTTGACACAGCAACCTTAAAGCAGCAACAACAGATGTGACATTCCTGACATGACCAGTCTAGTGAGTTCCTTGGTCTTTATGATGTTGTTTGTTCACTAGTGTTCTCTAAGAAACCACTGAGGCCTTCACAGAACAGGTGTATTTATACTGAGACTAAATTACACACAGCTGGACTCTATTAACTAACTAAGTGACTTCTGAAGACAATTGATTGCACTGGATTATATTTAGGGGTATCAGAGTACTGAGGGCTGAATACTTTTGCACGTCACACTTTTCAGATTTTTATTTGATTAAAATTTTGAAAACCATGTATTATTTTTGTTCCACTTCACAATTATCTGCTACTTTGTGTTGGTCTATCACCTAAAATCTCAATAAAATACATTTATGTTTGTGGTTGTAAGGTGACAAAATGTGAAAAAAGTTCAAGGGGTATGAATACTTTTGCAGGCCATTGTACACATTAGGTATCCCTGTGTCCAAAAACGTCCGGTCCACAAAATATTTTTCCCATACAGTGGACTCTGTAGCGGGAAAAAAAAAAATCAAAAGTGCCGAACCACTGTTTTTTTGCTTTTTCGCCTCTGATAAAAATTTTAATAAAAAGTGATCAAAGCAACAGACATTCCCCAAAATGGTATAACTAAAAAGTAAACCTGGCACTGCAAAAAAGACGCCCTTTGCATCCCTGTACGCAGCAATATAAAAAAATAAAGTTACAGATGTCAGAATATGGCAACTTTTAAAAAAAAACATTTCTTGCTAAGTTTTAGATTTTTGTTAATGGTTTAAAATGTAAATAAAACTATATAAATTTAATATCCCCGGAATCGTACCCAAACATAGAATACAGGTGACATGTCACTTTGGCTGCAGAATGAATGCCGCAAAAACAAAGTCACACAAATGCACTTTTTTCTCCAATTCCACCTTATTCTGAATTGTTTCCAGCTTCGCAGTACATTGGACAGAATAATAAATGGTACCATTATGAAGAACAATTTGTCCCCCAAATAGTAAGCCCTCATATGGCGATGTGAACAGAAAAATAACAAAATTATGGGGTTTGGAAGGCAGGGAGTCAAATACGAAAATTGAAAAATTCCTCCAGCGCGAGGCCCCATTTTTCAAAAATGTGTCACCTTATGTGGTAATAACTTTGAGCACTTGTACTTACCCTAGTGAAATATGTTACGCAGTTTCTTTCAAACAGCGAAATACCCAATATGTGGATGTAAACTAATTTATGGGCACACGGCAGCGTGCCAAAGGGAAGGAGTACCACTAGGTGTTTGAAAAGCAGATTTTGCTGGAATAGTTTTCAGGTATCATGTCTCATTTGCAGAACCCCTAAAGTAGCAGTACAATGGAAACCCCCAAAAGTGAGCCCATTTTGGAAACTACCCCAATAAAGGAATGTATCAAGAGGTATAGCTGTGGAGTATTTTGACCCCACAGCTGTTTCACAGATTTTATTAAAGGTTTTATCCAGCTTCCAAAAATTATCTGCAAATACATCCACTGCAGTGCTAAATACTCATTGTTTCCTTGTGCACGCTTTTCTTGGCTTTACTTTACTTGAGACTCCTTGTATCACTGTTATACAGTGAATCTGCCATTTCCCATGATTCGTCTGCCTGTTCTCACTCACTGTGTTTGCTGCTCACAAGGGAGAGCGGGGAGTGAGCTTGCAAATGAAACATAACAGCATCATGTGACCTAAATGTGGGCGTGATTTATTACCTGTGATTTCATTGGAGGGGAGAGCAGCGAGATGCATCATGGAAAATGTAGTTTTTTCACCGATTCACTGCAGTGGTACAAGGAGTCTCAAGTAAAATAAAGCAAAGAAAAGGCTGTACAAGGGAACAGTAAGTATTTAGCACTGCAGTGGATGTATTTGCAGATTATTTTTGGAAGCTGGATAATTAAAATAAAAAATTATTAAAATGTCACTTTATTCTTAAATGTTTCTTTTTCACAATGGATTAAAGGTAAAAAAGCACCTCACAGCTCATTAAACAATTTTCCTGAACATGGCAATATCTTATCTTTGCTGCTGTAACACACTGAATTTCCCCACTGTGGGACTATTAAAGGACTATTATTATTATTATTATTATTATCCCATATGTGGTCGGAAACTGAAGTATGAGTACATGGCAGGGCCAGTGGTGAACCTAGCCTCTTTGCTGCCTGAGGCGGACTATAGAAAGACGCCCCCCCCAAAAAAAAAAAAACTGAGTTTCCATGCTACTAGTTTAACACACTGTTATCGTCGCACAATATACACAATACACAAAGTTATAAAACAGTTTTTAAGAATTCTTCTTCCTGTATTACTTCAGTATCAGATCAACAACACGGCATTAACAATGAAAGTAACTTCACACATCTTCTGCTTGGTGGATGGACGAGCCCATGTGTCCCCCATTCTCTATAATAGGAGCCCCGCAGATAGCTGAGTACTGGACTTCGGCTATCTTTGGCACTCCCATTGAAGTGAATGAGAGCCACGCGGGTTCGTCCATCCACCAAGTGACACACCTATATATATGACTGCGGTCAGGCTGAATTCCCACCTAGTGGGGGGAAAAACCCAATTCTCAGGCTCAGTGGGGGTCTACGCAGACAGACCCCCATCACTCAGGTATTTATCCTCTATCACTTAGGTGAATACAGTGCAGTAACATTTTGTGACTTACAGGTGACGTCTCTGACTAATCCTTCACATTTCCCTTCTCTTCCCTCTGGACCGCCATGACCACTTCTTCCAGCTGTGACTTGTCTCTGTAAAGGTTGCAACACAGACATCTTTGGCTCCTCACTTTTCCAGGCATCCAACCCACATTGTCCTCACCTGCACACCCATCCTGCTGCTACCCCAATTATATAATATATGATATAACCCCCCATAATGAATAATACTCCCAAGTGCATCTTTATATTAATAACATCTGTGTGTACCCTGTATAAATAGTGCCCCTTATTAATAATACTCCAGGTGTTAACTAATTAAAAGGTTTTCCAGGTCATTAATAAACTAATCAGTGGGGTTCAAAGACCCAGGACCCCCACTGATCAGCTGTTTGAATGGTACCTGTGTAAGCGCCGTGACCGCTTCTCTGTTTACATAGTGTATTTCATCTCATAGCGGCCATGTAATGTAACTACAGCCTTGTCCTGTACATGTCTACAGTATGTGACAAGGCTACAATTACATCACACGGTCACTATAAACAGACAGCGTATAATATAAACAGGTGCCATAGCCCATGTTTATAGCGCCCCATTTACACACACTATAAAGTTCCACAGCAGCCCCTGCACACAGTATTACACAGTGTTATGGCCCGCAGCGGCCCCTGCACACTGTATTATGCCTCTCAGCGGCCCCTGCACACGGTATTATGCTCCATAGTGGCCCCTGCTCACGAGATTATGCCCCGCATTGGCCACTGCACACGGTATTATGTTCCGCAGCAACTCCTGCACACAGTTTTATGCCCCATATTGGCCCCTGCACTGGTATTATGCTCCATAGTGGCCCCTACACTTGTATAATGCTCTATAGTGGCCCCAGCACACGGTATTATGCTCCATAGTGGTCCCTGCACTGGTATTATGCTCCAGAGTGGCCCCTGCACAGGGTATTATGCTCCATAGTGGCCCCTGCACAGGGTATTATCCTCCATAGTGGCCCTTGCACTGCTATTATGCTCCATAGTGGCCCCTGCACTTGTATTATGCTCTATAGTGGCCCTTGCACTGCTATTATGCTCCATAGTGGCCCCTGCACTTGTATTATGCTCTATAGTGGCCCCTGCACTCGGTATTATGCTCTATAGTGGCCCCTGCACTCGGTATTATGCTCTATAGTGGCCCCTGCACTCGGTATTATGCTCTATAGTGGCCCCTGCAATTGTATTATGCTCCAGAGTGGCCCCTGCACAGGGTATTATGCTCTACAGTGGTCCCTGCACAGGGTATTATGCCCCATAGTGGACCACCCATGAACTATTATTATACTCTGGGGTCTTTTCAGACCCCAGAGTATAATGATTGGAGACCCAGGGGAGAATACAAACATAAAAATCAGAGTTACTTACCTATCCTGGACACCGGTGCACTCCTTGCAGCTTTCGGCCCTGTTTAATTGCGCACTCACGTCACGTGATCAGGCCGGCGACGCGACCTGATGACGTCACCACAGGCCTCAAGCCTGCTCGGAGTTACATCGGATCGCAGGAGGTGAGTAACACTGTTTTTTATGTTCCCTCACCAACCCTAGGCCTCCGATTATTATACTCCGGGGTCTGAATAGACCCGGGAGTATAATAATAGTAGTATTTGCGGCCCGCGGCCCAACTTACCGATGCCCACGGCCGCTCACAGCGGCATCCGCTTTCCTTTCTGTGGCCCATAACAGAAGGGGAAGCGGGGGGCGGCCACGAGCAGACGCGGGGTAGGTAAATAAATAGGCCGTTACCTGCCGGGGATACTCCAACAGGTAACGGCCTATTTATATATATAAAAAAAAAGCTATACTCACCTGCGATGCCTTGATGCAGCCGCCGCCTCCCCTTCTTGTCCGCGACGTCTGTGTCTCAGCGTAGGTGGTGTGATGACGTCATTGTGTCGCCGCCTGTGCTGAGATGCGACGTCTTGTAAACCAGCCCAGGACAGGCCGCGCTCAGCTCTGTTTTTTTTTTTTTTTTTAAAGCGGCCTGTCCTGGGCTGGTTTACATTAAATAGTAAAATGCCGCCCCCCGGACAGTGCCGCCCGAGGCGGCCGCCTCACCTCGCCTCATTAGCGGTGCGCCCCTGGGCAGGGCTCAGAATGGAAAAAGTGCTAATTTGGCTTTTCAAGGGCAGATTTTGCTGGAATAGTTTTCAGGTGCCATGTCGCATTTGCAGAGTCCCTAGAGTAACAATACAATGGAGACCCCCAAAAAGTGACCCAATTTGGAAACTACACACCTCACAGAAGTTATCAAGGGGTATAGTGAGCATTTTGACCACAACAGCTGTTTCACAGATCTTATTAATATTGACATGTGAAAATGAAAAATTACTAAAATGTTACTTTAGCCACATATTTTTCATTTTCACAATGGATTAAAGGGGAAAAGGTGTCCCTAATGTACCAGCACAATGGAAACCTCCAAAAAGACCCCATTTTAGAAACTACACCCCTCACAGAATTTATCAAAGGGTATAATGAATATTTTGAATCAAGAGATAGTTTCCAAAAAGAAATGTGCAGTGGATGGTTCAAAATGAAAATTGAAATGTTCCCAGATATCTCCTATTTCAGTGCCTAATATGTCATGCCCAAGTTGTGGCATTGTGAATGGTCAGCTCTTCCGTTATTCTGCTCTGTTTCCTGATTTTTGCCCTAATCATTTGCCTGGAAATACGACAGGGCTCAGAAGTGAAAGAGCACAATGCACATTTGAGGCCTAATTTAAACATTTACAATTCATTGGTGGGCATTTGCAGAGGCCCCACAATAAGATAAATAATTCACCCCAAAATATGACCCCGGTTTAGATTAATTTAACTAATGTGCAAAGTTAAAATTTAAATTTTTAAAGAAATATGTACTTTTAAAACTTAAGTGGGTTATCCCGGGTACAAAAAAGTTGTACACAGCAGGGTTCTGAAGAGAAGGAGCACTGCTCTTTAGCTTCTGGAGTATAGATTTAGAGGGATTGGTTTTTGGGTGATATTTTTGGAGTTAATTGGAACTCCCCAAAAAATGAACCCATTTTGTAGGGACCATCTTAGGGTCTAGGCAAACATGATATATTGTGTCCAAAAACCAAACAATCTAAATCTGTGCTCCAAAAGCCATATAGCGGTCTTTCACATCTGCGTCGTGAAGTGTGCCCAAACAGCAGTTTATGCCCACATGTATGACACTGTTGTACCAAGGATAATGTACTAGTACTAAACAATGTCATGTATGGGTATAAACTACTGTTTGAGCACAGTCGGGCACAGAAGGGAAGGAGCGCTATTTGGTTTTTGGAGCACAGTTTGATTTTTGTATGTTTTTGCCGTCCACAGACACGTGACTCAATTTCGGAAACTACACCCCTCAAGGGATTTATTAAGCGGCGTAGTTGCAATAATTTAGTTTCCAGAAATTAATGCGCAGTGAAAATTTAAATTTTTCCATAGATACGAGATACGCTATTTCAATGCCAGATATCTTAAGTCACCAAAGACACACCAAAAGCTGTTAAGCAGTTATATCGGACACAACATAGTGCGCACTGATATGACATATTTCTGAAAAATTAACATTTTCACTTTTTTTCCATCAGCTGTCCATTCATTTATGGAAAATGTTTAACCCCTTAAGAATCTTGGACGTACTATTACGTCCTGGGCGCTAGGTACTTCGCTCACCAGGGCGTAATACTACGCCCGAGGCCGGCTGCCCGCTCACTATCTGAGCGGGCGGCATCGGAACCGGGTGTTAGCTGTAACTGACAGCTAACACCCTACTCCATAACCTCCGGTCGGAACTGTGTTCCGATCGGAGGTTTTAACCGCGGCATCCAAGGGGTTCCGCCATCTTGCCGCCCCCCATGGCACCTACCATGGAGACCCAACTACCTGGTTGATCCTGCCGAGACCTGCGGAAGTCAGAGCTGTGTTTCCATAGACACTTTCATGCTTGTGTCTTGCAGTCTACAGTACTGAGCCAGAGATCAAAGCATCTCTGGCTCAGGTGTCCTAATGGGACACATGAAAAAGTAAAAAAAGTGAAAAAAAATAAATAAAGTATTTGAAAAAAATTAATAAAAGAATAAAGCCCCAAAAATTCCCTTTTCCTATATAAAATGAATTATATAATAATATAAAAAATAAACCTAAAAATTAATAAAAACAATACATATTTGGTATCGCCGCGTCCGTAACAACCTGTACAATAAAATTGAAACCATATTTAATGTACACGGTGAACGTCGGGGAAAAAAAAATGGAAAAAAAACGCCAAAAGTAATGATTTTTTGCCATCTCACCTTACAAAATATGCCATAAATAGTGATCAAAAAGACATATGTACCCCAAAACAGTACCAATAAAAAGCACAGGTTGTCCCGCAAAAAATACGCCCTAAACTAACTCTCTAAACTGAAAAATAAAAATGCTACGCATCTTAGAAGATGGTGATGCAAAAAAAAATTGATTTATGTCCCCAAATGGGTTTTTGTTCTGCAAAATTGGTATTGCATAAAAAAACTGTATAAATGAGGTATCGCCATAATCGTACCGACCCGCAGAATAAAGATAACATGTTACTTACGCTCTACGCTGCATGGTGAAAAATTTAAAAGGTAAAACGCAGTGCCAGAATTGATGGGGTTGTTATTTTAATCCACCAAGAAAGAGTTAATAAAATTTATTTAATAAGTTGTAAGCACCTAAAAATGATGTCATTAAAAATACATCTCATACTGCAAACAACAAGCCCTCATATGGCTACATCACCAGAGAAATAAAGAAAATATAGCTCGTACAATGTGAAGACAAAAACACCAAAAATCGCCAAATCATTAGAACATAACTGGCTGCGGCAGGAAGGGAATGTATAAGCGGTGCGAGCGTATATTAGGGTACAAACCAGATTTAGAGCTTACGAGGGATAATAAACCAGAAGTGATCCCCAGAGTGACCTCCCCAATAATAGGAACCACTGGGAAAATAGTGGGGAATTTAGTGTACCCAATGTTCTACGCACAGCTTACATATTCACTTTTCCCCATCTTCTGTGCAGTCACGTCTGGGATACTAATGCTCGCTACACCCCTTGATAAATGCTTTGAGGGGTGCAGTTTTCAAAATGGGGTCATTCCCTAGGGGATTCCACTTTACTGGTACTTTAGAGGCTCTGCAAACATGACATGGCATCCAGATCCCAAACATCTGAATCTGCACTCCAAAAGCCACATAGCGCTCCTTCCCTTTTGCGCCCTACTGTGTGCCCAAACTGCAGTTTATACCCACATGTATTACACTTGTCGTACCCAGAATAATGTACTTAATGTCATATGTCATATGTGGGTATAAACTGCTGTTTGGGCACAGCCAAGCACAGAAGGGAAGGAGCGCTATTTGGTTTTTGGACGCCATTGCACTTTTGCAGAGCTGAAATGCCAGTACAGTGGAATCCCCTGACATGTCACCCCATTTTGGAAACTAAACCCATGAAGGAATTTATCCTGGGGCATAGTGAGCATTTTTAACCCCCAATTGTTGCTATAATTTATTATCCATAAATGAATACGCTGCTGATGGTGAAAGGTGAAAATGACAATTTTTCCAGGAATACGCCATTTCAGTGCGTAATATGTTGGGCCCGGCTTGTATCAGAGATGAACGCTCCAAAAGGTGTTGTGCCCGGGATCCCCGCTCGCCAGTTTTTGGAGTGTGTGTCTGTGCAGACATAAGCTGGGCACAACATATTGGGCACTGAAATGGCGTATCTATAGAAAAATTTCATTTTTAACTTTTCATTATCAGCTGCGCATTCATTTCTGGAAATTGAAAAAATGCAACACTTAAGGGTTAATAATGTTCGCTACCCCACTTGATAAATCCCTTGAAGGGTATAGTTTCCAAAATGGGGTGACATGTCTGCGGATTCCACTTTACTGGCAATTCATGGGCTCTGCAAAAGTGGCATGGTGTCCAAAAAGCAAACTGTGCTCCAAAAACCAAAATAGCGCTCCTTCCCTTCTGTGCCCGGCTGTGCCCAAACAGCAGTTTATACCCACATATGGCATTGTTAAGTACGTTATCCTGGGTACACCAGTGTCATACATGTGGGCATAAACTGTCATTTGGGCACACAGCAGGGCGCAAATGTGAAGGAGCGCTATGAGCTTTGGGAGCGCATATTTAGATTGTTGTTTTTTGGGACGCCATGTCACATTTGCAGAGACCCTAAAATTGCCCCTACAAAATGGGGGTCACTTCTTGGGGAATTCCAATTTACTGGCACCTCCAGGGCTCTGCAAAAATAACATGGCGACTAGAAAGTACTCCAAAAGCTAAAAAAACACAGTGCTCCTTCCCTTCTAAGCCCTGCTGTGTGCCCAAGCAGCAGTTTATATCCACATATTTAATTTTTTTGTCCCCAGGATAGCCCACTTAATAGTTTTAGGAGTTCATGTCTCTGATGCGACAAAGTGGCGCAAAGTATTAGGCACTGAAATTGGATATTTCTTTAAAAACTTTAATTTTCACTTTGTACATGAATTTTTGGGAAGCATTTTTAGACTCAAAATGATAATACCCCTTGATACATTCCTTGAGGGGTGTAGTTTCTAAAATGGGGTCACTTTTGAGAGGTTTCCATTGTATTGGTACTTTAGGGACTCTGCAAATGCAATATGGCACTCAAAAACTATTCCAGCCACATCTGCCCTCCAAAAGCCAAATAGCGCTCTTTCCATTCTGAGCCCCACCATGTACCCCTACAGCAGTTTATGACCACATATGGGGCATTTCTGTGTTCAGAAGAAATTGTGTAACAAACTGTGGGGTGTTTTTTCTTCTTTAACCACTTGCAAAAATTAAAAATATGTCGCTAAATAGACGGTTTATTGGAAAAAAGTAATTTTTCATTTTTACATCCCTAAGTCAATAAAATCTGTGAAACAGCTGTGAGGTCAAAATGCTCAATATACCCCTAGATAAATTCTATGAGGGGTGTAGTTTTCAAAATTGGGTCACTTTTTGGGGGTTTGTATTGTATTGGTACTTTAGGGGCTCTGCAAATGCGACATGGCACCTGAAAACTATTCCAGCAAAATCTGACCTCCAAAAGTTAAATAGCGCTCTTTCCATTTTGAGCCCTGCCATGTACCCATGCAGCAGATTACAACCACATATGGGGCATTTCTGTGTTCAGGAGAAATTGTGTAACAAACTTTGGGGAGCTTTTTCTCCTTTGTCCTCTTGTGAAAATGAAAAATTTGGGGCTAAATTGACGGTTTATTGGAAAAAAAGTAATTTTTCATTTTAATGTCCCAATGTTAATAAAATCTGTGAAACAGCTGTAGGGTCAAAATGCTCACTATACCCCTTGATATGTTCTGTGAGGGGTGTAGTTTTCAAAATGGGGTCACTTTTAGGGGGCTGCCACTGTATTGGTACTTTGGGGGCTCTGCAAATGCGACATGGTACCTAAAAACTATTCCACCAAAATCTGCCCTCCAAAAGCCAAATAGCGCTCTTTCCATTCTGAGCCCTGCCATGTACCCATACAGCAGATTACGACCACATATGGGGTATTGCCGTGTTCAGGAGCAATTGTTTTGCAAACTGTGGGGTGCTTTTTCTCCTTTAACCCCTTGTGAAAATGAAAACTTTGGGGATAAAGTGACATTTTAGTAATGTTTCATTTATACATCCCAGTGTTAGCAAAATCTGTGAAACGGCTATAAGGTCAAAATACTCACTATACCCCTTGATGAATTCTGTGAGGGGTGTAGTTTCCAAAATGGGGTCACTTTTTGGGGTTTTCCTTTGTATTGATACTCTAGGGGCTTTGCAAATGAGACATAGCACCTGAAAACTATTCCAGCAAAATCTGCTTTTCAGATGCCCAATGTCGTTCCTTCCCTTCCATGCGCTGCCATTTACCCAAACATCAGTTTACACCCACTTGTGGGGTATTTCCGTTCTCGGGAGAAATTGCATAACAAACTGTGAGATGCATTTTCTCCTTTAACCCTTTGTGAATGTGTTAATTTTAGGGCTAAATTAAGGAATTAGTGGGAAAAAATTAAATGTCTAAATTTCACCTCCATATTGTTTTAATTCCAGTGAAATGCTTAAAGGGTTAACAAACTTCCCAAATGTTATTTTGAATTAGTTGAGGGGTGCAGTTTTGAAAATGGGGTGATTTATGGGGGTTTCTAATATATTGGCCATTATAATCCTCTTCAGAACTGAAGTGGTCCATAAAAAATTAGTTTGGGAAATTTTCTTGTAAATCTGCAAAATCGCTGTTACACTTGTAAGCCTTCTAACATCCAAAATAAATTACAAGACGATTAAAAGATGATGCCGATATGGTAGACAATATGTATTAATGTATTTGGGTGGTATGACTATCTGTCTGAAAAGCAGAGCATTTCACATTTTGAAAATTGCGATTTTTTTCCAAATTTCCATCAAATTTCCTATTTTTTTTTATAAATAAATACAAAAATATTCATTAGTGTTTACCACTAACATGAAGTACAATGTGTCACAAAAAAACATTCTCAAAATCACTTGTGTAAGTTAAGACGTCTCAAAGTTATTGCCATATAAAGTGACACATGTCAGTTTTGAAAAACGAGGCCTGGTCCTTAACGTACTTTTGGGCTGGGTCCTTAAGGTGTTAAAAATGATTAAAAATGTTCATTGCATCTCTGGATAAATTCCTTTGGGGTGTAGTTTCAAAAATGGGGTCACGTTTCAGGGAATTCCACTTGACTGGCATTTCAAGGGCTCTGCAAACCGCCTAAGGCTAAGGCCCCACATATAGTTGAAACCAGAAGTTTACATACACTATATAAAAAGACACATGTCCATGTTTTTCTCACTATCTGACATGAAATCAGAAACCTTTCCCGTTTTAGGTCAATTAGGATTACCAAAATTATTTATATTTGTCAAATGCCAGAATAATGAGAGAGAGAGAACTTTTTAAGGCATTTTTTATTACTTTCTGCAAAGTCAAAAGTTTACATACACTAAGATTACTATGCCTTTAAACAATTTGGGACAGTCCATATGATGATGTCATGTCTTTGGAAGCTTCTGATAGGTTTATTGGCAACATCTGAGTTAATTGGAGACACACCTGTGGATGTATTTTAAGGCACACCTGAAACACACTGCTTCTTTGTATAACATCAAGGAAAAGTCTAAAAAAAAATCATCCAAGATATCAAGAAGAGAATTGTGGACTTGCACAAGTCTGGTTCATCCTTAGATACAATTTCCAGATACCTGAAGGTGCCTCGTTCCTCTGTACAAACACATATACGCAAATACAAACATGATGGGAATGTCCGACCATCATACCGCTCAAGAAGGAGACGGGTTCTGTGTCCCAGAGATGAACGTGCTTTGGTACAAAATGTGCATATCAACCCAAGAACAAAAGCAAAAGACCTTGTGAAGATGTTGGCTGAAGCTGGTAAGAATGTGTCATTATCCACAGTGAAGCGTGTACTGTATCGATATGGGCTGAAAGGCCACTCTGCCAGGAAGAAGCCATTACTCCAAAAGAAGCATAAAAAAGCCAGATTAATGTTTACAAATGCACACAGGAACAAAGACCTTCATTTTTAGAGACATGTCCTGTGGTCTGACGAAACCAAAACTGAACTGTTTGGCCATAATGACCATCATTACGTTTGGAGGAAAAAGGGAGAAGCTTGCAAGCCTAAGAACACCATTCCAACTGTGAAACATGGGGGTGGCAGCATCATGTTGTGGGGTTGTTTTGTTGCAGGAGGGACTGGTGAATTTCACAAAATAGATGGCATCATGAGGAAAGAACATTATGTGGCAATACTGAAGCAACATCTCAAGACATCAGCCAGGAAGTTAAAGCTTGGGCACAAATGGGTCTCCCAAATGGACAATGACCCGAAGCATACTGCCAAACTGGTTACAAGGTGGCTTAAGGATAACAAAGTCAATGTTTTGAAGTGGCCATCACAAAGCCCTATCTCAATCCTATTGAAAATTTATGGGCAAAGCTGAAAAGGCAGGTGCGAGCAAGGCGGCCTACAAACATGGCTCAGTCACACCAGTTCTGTCAGGAGGAAGGGGCCCAAATTTCTACCAACTATTGTGAGAATCTTGTGGAAAGATATCCAAAACTTTTGACCCAAGTCATACAGTTTAAGGGCAATGGTGCCAAATACTAATAAAATGTATGTAAACTTTTGACTTTGCAGAAAGTAATAAAAATGCCTTTAAAAATTCTCTCATTTTTCGGCATTTGGCAAATATAAATAATTTTGGTAATCCTAATTGACCTAAAACGGGAAAGGTTTATTCTCATTTCATGTCAGATAGCGAGAAAAACATGCATATGTGTCTTTTTATATAGTGTACGTAAACTTATGGTTTCAACTGTAGCGTGCCGCAGCAAAAAAGCCCTGGGTAAAAACCGTGACAGCAAGGCATCGTGGTTTTTCCTGCAGCGCCTTTCACAGAAAGTCCGCAGACTCCCATCCACCTTGCAGTGACTGTAAAACGAAACTTTTTTCCACGTTTACGCCACGTGGGGCCTTGGTCTACATCTGTGCTCCAAAAACCAAATAGCACTCCTTCCCTTGTGTACCTGATGGTGTGCCCAAACAGCAGTTTATACGCACATATGACATTAAGTATGTTATTCTGTTATACATGTGGGCATAAACTGCTGTTTGGGCACCCAGCAGGGCGCAGATGTGAAATTTGGAGTGCAGATTTAGATGTTTATCATTTGGATACCATGTCATGTTTGCAGAGCCCCTGAGTGGAATCCCCTAGGGAGTGACGCCATTTTGAAAACTGCACCCCTCAAAGAATTTATCAAGGGTTGTAGTGAGCATTTTCCCAGACGTGAATGCACAGCAGATGGTGCAAACTTAATATGTAAGCTGTGCGGAGTACATTGGGTACACCAAATTCTCTATTTTCACAGTAGCTCCTATGATGGGGTAGGAACTCTGGGGGTCACTTCCCTCGTGAGCTCTAAATTTGAGACGTACCCTGATATACGCCCGCACAGTTTAAACATTCTCTTCCTGCCGCAGCCAGTTTTGTCCTAAAGATTTGGTGAGGTAGCCATATGAGGGCTTATTTTTTGTAGGATAATATGCATTTTCTAATCACATCATTTTGGGGTGTCTATAATTTATAATCAAAATTTTATTAACTCTTTATGGGTGGATTTAGAAAAAAAAAAAAAAGAAGCAATTCTGGCAAATTTGCCTTTCACCATACAACATAAAAAATATGTTAACTGGTTATCTGTATTCTAGGTACGATTATGGTGATACCTAATTTATACAGTTTTTTATGTGCAGAATAAAAATCCATTTAAGGAAAAAAAAAATCAGTTGATTTTACATTGCTATCTTCTGAGAGGCGTAACATTTTTATGTTTCTATTGATTTAGCTGGTTGAGGGAAAAGCTGTGCTTATTATTGGTCCAGTTTTCAGCTATATATGACTGTTTCATCACTTTTTATTCCACATTTTGTGAAGCAAGATAGCAAAAAAATTGTTACTTCTGGCGATTTTTATTTCATATTTTTTTCCTGCATTGCCGTGCGGGTTATCTAATGGTTTACTTTTATTGCACAGTTTGTTACAGATGCAGCAATAACAAATGTGCAGTGTTTTATACTGTGTTTTGTGACTTTATTCTGTATAACAAAAAAGGGGCATTTTATATTATATTTTATTTATTTAATTTTTTTAATACTTGGAAATTTTTTTTTTAACCTTTTTTTTTTTGTCCTCATAGTGGACATGATATACACTCCAATACAGATATATTGGAGTGTACAACGTCCATCAGCCTATGTAAAGACTGACAGGCGTGATCAATCAATCCTGTAGCATGATCAGAAGACATAAGCAGATGATCGCAGACCCAGGGCCATGGAACAGACTCCGGGATGACGAATAAACATCACAGACATTGATTGGCCATTTATGGTCGCCACCCTTGAAAAATTTGGGTTCTCTGGAGTTTTTCTTACGCGGTCGCAGCGCTATATTCTTGGCCCTCGGCTGTGGTAAAACTCCCTAACTCTCTTTCATCCCCGTTCCCCATCCGTAATGGGACGCGTCAGGGCTGTCCTCTATCCCCGCTCATATTTGCATTGTGTATTGAGCCCCTGGCCTCCCAGATTCGGTATAACCCTGATATTACTGGCGTGGCAGTTAGGGATAGGGACTTTAAGATTAGCTTGTTTGCAGATGACATTCTCCTGACCCTTACTAACCCTCACATGTCCCACCACAACCTTCTCAAAGTGTTGAAAGCATATGGTGATCTCTCTGGTTATAAAGTTAATCCCACAAAGACCGAGGCATTACCTCTTAACATCCCTGATTCTACCCTGCAGCTGCTCCGGTATAACTTTGACTTTCAGTGGAGGGAGCGCTCCCTCCGTTACTTGGGAATTCAGCTGTCTCCTTCTTACTCCTCACTCTACTCGGTCAACTATCCTCACCTGTTTAGTGAACTACGCTCTCTTCTGGACAAGTGGCACCCTCTCCATATCTCCCTCATAGGTCGCATTACAGCTGTTAAAATGACTCCTCCCGAAGCTTCTCTACTTTTTTGAAACGCTCCCAATTGCAGTCTCTCGCTCAGAGCTGCGCTTCCTTCAAAAATTGATCTTCCAGTTTATCTGGAATGGTAAACGCCACTGCATTCCCCGCTCGGTGATGTTGTTCGGCAAGAGTGAGGGGGGGTTGGCAGTCCCACATGTTTTTCATTACTACTGGGTATCCCACTTGCGTTGAATTCCATTCTGGCCTGTGCGCCCAGGCTTAGACGAAATGGGTCGAGATTGAGAAGCTTTGGCTAGCACCGATCCACCCTAATGCATTCCTGTGGTCCCGTTCTTCTCCCCTTCCTTCCGGCCCTCTTCTCGGACCCATCCGCTTCACACAAGCTATTTGGATTACCTGCTCCAAACTTTTCCCCCTGGCTTACCCGTGTTCCTCTATGGTTTCCTTCTTGTATAATCCGCTCCTCCCAGGGGTACTTATGTCAGCTATGGTAAGGTCCTGGAGTAAACTGGGCCTTTTTCACATTGCTCACCTGGTAGATCCGACGACTTTGGAGCTCAGGCCTTTTGATTATTTCACCTCTGTGCTACGCTTGCCTACTTCTGAGTGGTTCCATTACCAGCAAATTGTCCATTTTGCGGCCTCCCAGTTTGGTTCCCTGAAGGTCTCAATCCCTATTGCTTTTGAAACGGTTTGTCGAGCCGGTATCTCTACAGCGGGCCTCATATCAGGCATCTACAGGCTCCTCTCCGGAGGGATGGGCCCCCCTCTCTCATTAATATATGGTCAGGTAGTCTGGGGCTCTGAATAGACAGATCTCACCTGGACAATGGCAGATTATTTGGTCCCGTGTGGCCAAGTCCTCAACGTGTGTAAGTTTCTGGGAAACCCAGTATAAGATACTTATGCATTGGTACCACACCCCCGCCTTGCTCCATTTCCTTAACCCTAGCATTCACTCCGTTTGCTGGCACTGCCAGGCGGGGGTGGGTATGCTATGCCACATTTTCTGGGAGTGTTCACGGATCTGACCCTTCTGGACAGAGGTCAGATCCCTTACTGATGACCTTTTTATTCAGGGTGTCCCCCTAGATCCCTTTACCTATTTGCTCAATCCCCCCCCCCTTCCCCAAACACCTAGGTAAGCAGACCTCCAAATTATTTCTATACCTATGTACTGCCACCAAAACCCTTATTGCTCTCCACTGGAGGAAGGCCCCTTCACTGGTCCGGAGCTTATTGCTCGCATGAAGGACGTCCGTAGCATGGAGTATTTGACGGCCTCCCTTAATCATATAGTGGGGGCTTTTGATGCTGTGTGGTCATCTTGGGACGCATATTGTATTTTACATGGTCTCTGACTCCTTCCCCCTTCCCTCTTTTCCTTGTCGTCTCCCCCCCCCCCCTGTATTTTTTGTGTTACCATTTAACGATTTGTCATATATGTTTTTCTCCTGTTTATTTCTATATTGTTGGGTGTTTGGGCCACATGTTGTGGATTCTGCGCCTCTGCCTTACTATTTCGTTTTCATTTCTCATTATGTTGTTCTGTAATTTATAAAAACTTTAATAAAAATTACAGTTTAAAAAAAAAACATCACGGACCCCCCTGGAAATGGCACAGGGGGAAGCTGATTAGGTAAGACTTTGCCGTAGCAACCCCTTAGATGCCACGGTTTTGATTAATGCAGCACCTAAGGGGTTAACACCCACGATCAGAGCTCAGCTGTGGTCACGGGTGTTACAGGCAGGATTTAGCAGTTTCTTACAGCTGACACCCGTTTTTGATGCTCAGCTTCTGAGCATGCGACATTACCATGACGAAAGAGTACATCATGGCAAAGTTGGGCTATTAATCAAAAAATAACCAAAACCGAACATCAACCAGGATAACAAACGTGATTTTGTTCATGTCAGTTATTTCTGTTCAATTATTACAGTATTTGCAGTTTCATTTAGACCTATCACGTCTGAACTGAAGCTATTATTATACTCTGGGATCTCTTCAGACCCCAGAGAATGATAACCGGAGGTGATCTAGCATTAAAAATCTTTGTTACTCACTTCTCCTGGGATCCAATGTGACTTCAGTGCTGCTGTTTGTTGTTAAGGACTACTGAGGCCTGTGATTGGGCGTCAGTGGTCATGTAGCGTCATGACTCTTGTGTCTATGCATCAAGACACCACGTGATGCTGTGGCCCATTCACAGACCTCGACGGTCCCTGATGTCAGTCAGAAATGCCAAAGAAAGCAGGGAGTCACAACGGAGCCTTGGAGAGGTGAGTAAGACTGTTTTTTTACATTTGATCACTGCCTCTGGGCCTCCACCTATTATACTCAGGGGTCTGAAGGGACCCCTGAGTATAATAGCAGTTTTTGTTAAGTTGTGTTTGGTCCTAATGAAACCAGGAACCAGGTGACCTTGGTGAGACGAATCTCGCGAGGTGCAACCAACACTTAGACATATTGTAAAAGGGGCATGTTTAAAAGGAGTGTAACCTAAATCATCATTAATCACAATCAAGCTTAAATGCCAAGCAACATGGCGTGGCTACTTCTGATAAACTGAAGAACGTGGCAGCACGATTGGAGGAGTATTTCCACACACTGCTGGAATGAACTGAGGACCCCCCTCGCCTATTTTGGTCACCATCTGGGCACAACATCCTGATGGTGAGCCAGTTACCAACCCGACATGCCTGGTTCCTGTGGCACATCAAGATGGCGACTATACCTCTTCAACTCCTCCTGTCAGCCTACAATTCCATTCACATATGAGGGACACTACTTTAAAAGATGTGTATGCGGCAATAACCCAATGCAATACCTCTTTCAAAGCCCCTATGGCAGGTCTTAAGGAGGACATTAGTTTGATAAGACATGACCTGCAAAAGATAAATAAAAGCATATGAGAAATGGAAGATCATGTTAGCACAATGGAGGACTAACTCTCTTTAGTAAAGAGATTTGGGTAAAGTTGTGCATAACATGTCACTGCTAATCAACAAATCGGATTACCTTGAAAACAGATTTAGAGGCAATAACTTCTCATAGGGGTTCCAGAGAAGGCTGAGGGCCCAAAGCCAGAACTGACTTTTTTGAGAACTGGCTAATGAAATTTGTTGGAGACACTTTGACGCCATTATTTGCCATTGAGAGGGCTCATCGAGTCCCAAATAGACCTCCACCTGTTGGAGCACCACCCAGGCCTATGCTGATTCGTGTACAACACTATCGTGACAGAGACATAATTCTCAGAGGCCGAGATAAGACAGATTCCCTTATAGGCAGTAACCACATTTCTATTTTTCCAGACTTTCTGCTGAGATTCAGAAATGCAGGGCGCAGCATCAGGATGTGAATCGCCCCCTGAGAACACTCCAATTAAACTAAGCAATGCTGTGCCCTGAGAAGCTGAAGGTGGTAGCCCTGGGCAACTCCCACACGTTTACTACTCCGACTGAGGCTGCCCAATGGCTGGATGTTAATGAGCAGAAAATCAAAGGCCAGAGAACTCTCTCAATAGTGTCTAAATGTGGTTCTGGAATGGTTACAGTCCCAGAGGGAGGGAAACTCATACGTGCTACTGCACTATGTTTGGAAATATGTCAATTCCTGAAAGGTTACTGGCTAAGAAGTTTGATCCCGCACTTCTGTTACTGCCCTGAACTGGTATGACAGGGAGATACGCATTTCATTGTATGCAGATAACATGTTGCCGTATGTTAGTGATGTTGAGAGGTCCATGGATCCCATATCACTCATTGAGGAGTTTGGCAACAGGTCTTGTTTGCATCTATATTGGGGCAAGTCCTTGATGATGCCTCTGACGACTCTTCTGCAGGAATTAGATCGGTAAGATGCCCGTTTGCAAACAAGTGCAGCAGTTTAGATATTTGGGGGTGGTGATTTCTAAAAGACTGTGTGATCATATTCTTCATAACTTACAGCCCCTGTTGGAGAGATTTAAGACCAAGATGTCTACTTTACCTATAAATTGCCTCTCTCACTGATTGGGAGGGATAATCTAATAAAGATGCTACTGATGCCCCAACTTCTGCATGTCCTGCATAATTCCCATCTGGATATCCCTTGGAACGTTTATTCTATTTTGTTCTGAGGCTTGTTGTGGAGAGGAGCTCACCCTCGCATTAGGCTGGAGACTCTACAAAGGGACAAGACGCAGGGACAGTCTTGCACTCCCCAACCCTAATGCTAATGTGCAGACTATGGCGCCAACTGAAGGAAATTCTGAACATTACTAGTTTTACTGATATTACCTCCACTATAGCGTAATCCTGACCTACCAGACTTCTTTTGATTGGAGGGCTTTTCACCATTGGAACATCAGGGACTATCCCTTCTAGGTCAGATACAGACAAATGGTGTATTAAAGGAGTTTGCCCAGTTACAGTTGGAGTTCAGCCTGTCACAAACAATTATATGAATATTTACAGTTGTGCCACACATTTGACTCAGGAAGCCTTCCTGACTGCTGAACCACATGGTGTAATTACCTATCTTATCAAGGTCGGTTCAACCAGAGGACCTATTTCTTATTCACCTTGGAACATTCCTGTACATGTTGTATTTGTATTTGTATCTGCTTATCTTATCTTATCTTTGCTGCTGTAACACACTGAATTTCCCCACTGTGGGACTATTAAAGGACTATTATTAAGGACTATTATTATTTATACAACAGTTTGTTAAGTGAATGGTTATAGAAATTCCCTGTTAGTGGGCCAGCTAAATGGGAGAGAGATTTAAGCCCAATATCAGATGGACAATAGAATGAGGTGTTGGAGCTCATTCCCACTTTGACTTCATCAGAGGCACACAGACTTTTCCAGATTTTTTTGCTCTATTGGCTCAGGCGGAATAGACAATTTTTTCCGTCGGCTGATATATGTATGGTACACATGACCTACTTGTCGATGACTCTGTTTGTGCATAAAATATATTGACCCTGGCTGCTGTAAGGAAGGGGGGGTAAATCTCTGGCTGGACTCGGGGGTGGGTTGAATAAGTGATATATTATGTTTTATATCGACTGGCTTAATATTGGATATCTCCCTGCTATGATTATTTGCTCCTGGTAGAGAATTGTGCATTTCATGTCTTTTGTGTTTTTGGTTGTACTGTATATATTACACCTACAAACATTTTCAATAAAAATATCTGATAAAAAAATAACGAAAGAAACAAAAGCTACATTTTTTACTTTTCATTACTGCCTGCTAGTAGTCATCTAGTACAATGCATTATTGGAAAGATAAAATGATGCAATTATTGCAAGAAGCAAATGACAAGGGTGAATCTGGTTCATCAACTCTCCATTATAAGATATTCTGTACAAACAGAGACTATAAAGAGGCACATTTTAGTTGTTATATTACACATAATGCACAATGTAATAAGGGGACAGCCTAAACGGTTACTATAAAAGGATGTAGCAGAGCTAAGGCTAGGTTCAAATCTGCATTCAGGTTATGTTTGGGGGCTCCGCTTGGGGACCCCCCAAACGTAAACCTAATCCGCTTAAAAAAGTGGTTACCCGCAGAAACCTGCAGACCCCATAAACTACAGTACACAACACTGTTGTGAACCCAGCCTAAGTTTTACATGACCTGTGCAACTCACTGTGGTCTTCTGCAGTGTCGGACTGGGATGTCTAGGGCCCACCAGTGGAATTGTTTCTAGAGGCCCACCATCAGAACCCCTGCAGATCAGCGGTACTGAGACAGGGCGGCTAAAGGTAATATCATGCCGGGACCCATGCTGCTCACCCACTATACCATGTGCACCACTGCACTACCTAAACCTACTGCTACACCTTGTATGGCAAGTGAACAGCGTGGCTCCCAGAATTGTTACCTTTACCTGTAGCCACATTGTCCTGGAAAAGCTGATCTGCAGAGGTCCTGGTTGTTGTATCCTCGTAGATGTAATATTGATGGCCTATCCTAAGGACAGGCCATCAATATTAGGAAGATGGATAAATCCTTTAAAGAGGTTGTCGAAGGAATTGGAGCAACCCATGTAGCTGGCGGGAGGTGTAAAGTAAAAAATAAGTAAATTAAAAAGCACACTCACCTGTCCCCGGCACTCTGTTGTCCGCTGCCAGTGTCCATTCAGTCTCATGCCGGCGACTCCTTGCTGGGAGTCCTGCACCTCATGTGATCGCTAAGACCAATTAGGTACAGGATTTCCAGAAATGAGTCGCCGCCATGAGACCGAACAGACACAGGCAGGGGACAACGGGGTGCTGGGGACAGGTGAGTATGCTTTTTTTTTTTTTAAAAATTATTTTTACACCTCCCTGGCGGCTGACACAGTGGTCACTCCAGTTTATGGAAACCTCTTTTAAGGGGTTGTCTGGGCCAAATTTTTCTATGGTCACTTCACTGGTCCCCCCACATAGTGGCTTCTTCACTGGTCCCCCATACTGTATGGGGAATAGTGATGGGGTCATTACATTGTGTGGGAGCAGTAATGGGGGCTAACATCCTGTGCTCAGGATAGGCCATAAATACCTGATCGGTAGAGGGCTGACACACGGCCCCATCAGCTGTTCGGAGCCACTTCCAGAAAACATTCTGTACACAACACAGGGCCGGAAGCAGAAAGCTCCATCCGCTGTATAGCAGCCCGGCGCCTTCACTGCAGCTCAGTTCCTACTGACTTCAAAAAGTGCTGAGATACAGTGAAGGTGCCCAGCCCCTATACAGTGGACAGAGCTTTCTGCTTCTGGCCTTGTATTGTGTACAGTACGGGCATCAGAAGTGGCTCCGTACAGCTGATCGGTCCGGGGTCAGCCTCCTACAGATCAGTTATCTATGACCTATCCTGAGGATAAACCATAACAAATTATGCCTGGACAACCCCTTTAATATACACCCCTAATGCACCACACTTTAAAGAGATTGTCCAGTATAATTTTTTTCTTTTTTATAATTAGTCTGGGGAAGGTGAATCTCCCCTACCCCCCCGCCAAAAAAAAAAAAAAAAGAAGCTAAACATACTCACCTGTCTCCGGTGCTCTGGTGTCCTCCCAGCACGGTCCGGTCCTGCAGCTCTGCGGTCTTCTTTTTGCCGGAATTCCTCACTGGCTGTGACGTCCCAGGTCCCTTCCCTTAGGCCACTGATTGGCCTCAGGGGTCACGTGACGTCACAGGTAGTCACGTGCAGAGGGAACTTGCACTGGAAGAAAACATCAGAGCTGCAGGACCGAACTGCACTAGGAGACACAGGGGACAGGAAAGAAAGTTTGTGGGGGTTTTTTTTTGTTTTGTTTTTTTCACCTGCCCCCGCATAATTAAAAAGCTCCACAGTGGCCCCCACCCAGTATTATAAGCTCCATAGTGGCCCCCACACAGTATTATAAGCTCCACAGTGGCCCCCACCCAGTATTATATGCTCCAAAGTGGCCCCCACCCAGTATTATAAGCTCCATAGTGGCCCCCTCCTAGTATTATAAGCTCCACAGTGGCCCCCACCCAGTATTATATGCGCCCAATAGCCACCTCCGCTCCGCTTCAGTGCTATTATTATACTTTGGGGTCTCCTCAGACCCCAGAGTATAATAATCGGAGGCCCAGGGGAAGTAATTGAAAATAACAAACTCTCATACTCACCTTGCCTTACCATTCCTTGGCATCCTCGCTCCATCCTGCCGTCTTCAGCGTCTTCAGGCCCTTTTCCGACGACACTGCTGAGGCCTGTGATTGGGCCTTAGCGGTCACGTGGGGGCGCACTGACGTCATCACGCGGTCGCGCCCCATGTGACCGCTGGGGCCTAATCACAGGCCTCAGTCCATGACAGAAGAGCGCCGGAGAGGACGCTGCGCCCAGGAGAGGTGAGAATATGTGTTTATTATTTTCAGTCACCTCCCCTGCCCTGCCATCTATTGGAAAGGGGCCTGCAATATGCCAGGGCCCCTTTCCAATAACAGTATGTATAGCGGTCGGGGAGCCAGGCTTTCCCTGACCGCTATCATAGTGGTCCGGGGCCCCGGCCATCTCCAGCTGGCCACGGGTCCCATACCCCGCTGAGCCCGGTCGCACCCCCTGCGGCCGCGATCGTAACGCCACTGGTCAGGGGCCCGATCGGGATGGTCAGGATCCCGATCGGGCCCCCATGAGGTGAGGACTAATAGTCGGGGCTCGGGGCCCACCGGTGGATTCACCGGTTCCCCGGTGGGCCAGTCCGATCCTGGTCTTCTGTGCCTTTTGATAAGGTTGCACCTACTGCATTCTCTTTCTTTAGCCACTGCAGAAACTAGAAAAATACATGACAAATTTGTCACTGCTACATCCGTACATTTCTTATATTCCAACATCAGAAGAGAACAGACAAGAAAAATTGGTCTTTTTGTTGAGTTATGTAAAATATTTTATTTATCATTTTTGCTGTTTCACTTACCTTTATGCCATTGCACATTGAACAGTATTCATTGGCCCTATGTGTGTCACATGAAACCAAAAGAAGAAAACAAGAAAAGACTTTAAAAACTGAGGGCAAGCTTTTCTTAGTGAATATTACTCCAGATTCAATTTCCTGTGGAGAGAACAGGGCTTATGTCCTTAATAAAATTTTACTTGTAATTTCCTTCTCTTCAAATATTTTTCAATGCAGTTTCAATGTCTAAACAACTGGATCAGAGGTTGCTTACAAGAACTGGTACCTGTTTATGACACTGTATTTTATTTGCAGTTGCTCTATATATAATAGTAGACAATTTAAATCTAAAGTTCTTCAGCTGTTTCCAGGATGTTAGTATTATTTATTCTGGAACAGACAGTGAACAGTAGATACACATGTAACCCAACACAGGAGCATCTGTTGTTTTAAACCTTCACAGCTATTCCGCTAATGCAATTTAACCCTCTTAAAGCAGACTCCTCACTAGGTATCATATTGTTTCCCTGTGAAATGCCTTGAGCAATATATTATGTGGCTAGTGAAAAGAGGTGCCTTCTTTACTCTAATTGCCAGAAAAAAAAGGAAATATAATTAAATCCATGTATTTGTACGTAATGTATTTTACCGAGCAATCTACAGAAGACACAGCCTAGGAGCATGCCACTATGCGCTGTGCTCTTACATTGTACTATACTCATTTCTCAGCCACTTTTCTCTAACGCTCACACTCTCTCATACTGTATGATCTGCAAGATTAAGTACTCACTTGTGAGGGAAAGAGGTCATACGAGAACCCCATTAAGTTTTGATAATTATATACCACACAAAGCAGAAGTGAAGCAGGACTGAGGCATAAAAGAACATGGTAGCAGGTCCTCTTTATATGTCAGCTTCAAATGCAAATTAATACAAATATATAAATCAAAGTGAAGAATTACTAGTTTTAGACCACAGTTCAAATCCTGGGAAGAAGACATCATGGAATTTTCATGACAATTTTACAAACTCCACTTGTCAGCTCTTTTTACAACTGCTGAGGGGTTGCTCACATATCCACATTCATAGCGCTTCATTAGCTACATCATTGCACAACAGAGAAGATGAGGGTTGCTAAAGGTCCATTTACATGGAACTATTTTTCAAGCTACTGACAAACGATCAGAGCTTTTCTAAAGATAAGATTGATATTTCCATCCTAATGATGCTTGCAGCTAGCAGGGAGGAGTTTGTTTCCCTGCCAGGTAAGTTTGATCAATGTTGCCTAGTAATGCCTCCCATATGCATTGTGTGCTTGACAGCTATACCCAATCTAAATGTAAGTATCTGTTTATCTCTTTATATGGCATTTACACAACAAACAAATTGTTGATCTTTTCCAGTATTCATGCTAGACAATTTTTGTCATGATTTCCTTGAAAAGAGTGAATTGTGACAATAACTGTTCATTCCTTAAAGTAGCCATCATAATTGTGTCAATTTCTCAGGCAAACATGCACTTAAAAGTCCACTGGATGTGGTGGCTCCCCCCTTCACTTGAAAAGTTCGACGCAGGAGGCAGCAATCTTGGTATACGCCACAGACGCGTTTTCTTCAGCGGTGCTCTAGGTGTGCTGAACGTCTGTGGAGAAAATCACGTACACCTGCAGACTTCCTCCACTTCAAATTTATGCATAAAACCTATAGTTCTGCTCTTCACCTTGCTAAACAAGCCTATTTCTCCACTCTCATCTCTCCACTCTCCTGTAACCCTAAAAGGCTCTTTGAAACTTTTCACTCCTTACTCACTCCCAAGGTGCAGCTGCCATTCACAGACCTTAGTGCAGAAGACCTGGCCACTTATTTCCATGACAAAATTGATAAGATCCGTCAGGGAATAACTACCCAATCCCCAGATGGTATTGATCCCCTCACCAACCGCACTTCAGAGTGTCCATTCTCCTCTTTTGAACCTGTTACAGAAGAAGAAGTATACTCAGCTACTTTCTTCTTCTTGCCCTACGACCTGCAGTAGTTACCCTTTCCCCTCACACCTTCTCCAATCTCTCTCGTCTGCTGTCACGACTTACCTACTAAAATATTTAACCTTTCTCTCTTCTGGAATTTTCACATCCTCTTTCAAACATACTGTCATAACCCTACTACTGAAGAAATCCTCCCTTGACCCGTCCTGTGCTGCTAACTATCGACCCGTCTCTAAACTCTCCTTCATCTCCAAAATCTTCTGAGCGCTTGGTCTATTCTCGTTTAATCCGCTATCTTTATGCTAACTCTCATGTCTTCGCTCTGTCTGAAACTGAATCTCTCAAAGACTGAACTACTGCTGTTTCCATGATCTAATAGATCTGCCCCTGATATCTCCATTGCAGTCTCCAGCCATACTATAACTCCTAGGCAGCATGTCCGCTGCATCAGGGTTGTGTTTGACTCAGACCTTTCCTTCACCCCCCATATCCAATCACTCGCACGTCATCTCCACCTCAAAAACATCTCCAGAATCCACCCTTTCCTTACCAGAGATACATTACAGACACTTATTGTTGCCCTGATTCACTCCAACATTAACTACTGTAACTCCTTATTAATCGGTCTTCCCCTTACTAAACTCTCCCCTCTACAATCTATTCTGAATGCAGCGGCCAGGCTCATCTATCAGTCTAGATGCTACAGCGATGCCTCCAGTCTGTGTTGGTCACTATATTGGCTGCCTATTCATTACAGAATACAATATAAACTTATCACCCTCATCCACAAGGGTCTCTATAATACTGCACCTCCCTACATTTCTTCCCTCATCTCTATCGCCCAACCCATGCTCTCCGTTCACTTAATGACCTAAGACTAACATCCTCTATTATCAGAACCTCCCACACTCATATACAAGACTTCTCCCGAGTTGCACCACTTCTCTGGAATGCTCTATCCCGGACAATCAGATTAACTCTCAATTTCTATAGCTTCAAGTGCAAACTAAAGACACATCTTTTCAGACAGGCCTATCACAACTCCTAATGTAAACTCTTCCATAGTTAGAATCCCTAAAACGTACCATCCTCTGTTTATGCTCCAACATTACCTCACAGGATATGATGCCGTATCAGACTAACTTTATATGTCCAGGCACCATCTGCACGTTAAAGGACATGACTGGTAACGGCACATACAACTTTAGATATGTGTAATGACAGTAACCTCTATTACAAAATTGTCTGACCATTGAATAAGCAATGCTACCTTTGATGCTGCCCCTGCTACCTCTTGTGTCACCCCCTCTACCACATAGATTGTAAGCTCTTGTGAGCAGGGCCCTCAGTCCCATTGTGTAAATTGACTATTTCTTTGTAATGTATCTTTTTTGTCTGTACTTGAACCCTACAAATTGTACAGTGCTGCGAAATATTTTGGCGCTATATAAATAAAATGTATTATTATTATTATTATTATTATTAATAAATATTTTACCATACATTTGTTCATTATAGTCAATATGTACATGAAGAGATTTTTTAGTGTCTATGCTGACAGTTCACCAGAGATATGGGGCAAATTGAGTCTATTTTATGATAAATGGTCATATCTAAATTAAAAATGCATTTATGCATTTCCACCATTAAATGTGGGTTCACCTTTACCTGAGTTTCAGCTGTTACACATGACCATAATGTTTGGCATGTACAGTATAAAGTGAATCTATACCTTACATTGATCTACATTTTATGTAATGTAAAGCAAGTTATTACCTATCGATAGCATAGGGAATAACTTAAAGATCAATGGGGTCCAACTACTCAGACCCCCCAATGATCAGGAGAACGGGAGAATTACATACCTCTCCACTCAGTTCAGTGGAAGCGCCAGAAATAGCAAAACGCTGTATTTGGCTACTGTCATGCTCCTATTAAAACAAATGAAACTGTGTTGCCCGATCAATGCTGCATTCAGAATGGGGGAAGAGAGTTCTCAGCTCTCCTGATGAGCGGGTCTCTGAGTGATCAGAACCTCACTGATCTGCAAGTTATCCCTTACCTGCGGATAGGGGTTAACTTGCTTTCGTGGGAAAACCAATTTAAGACCCTATTGCACAGACCAATGATTGGGATAATAATAGGTAAGGTATTTCGGAGTAACACGCATTCCCTGTTATTGCCATGTGCAATCGATCACCTGAAAAGTGCCCAATGATGGCATCTGTGCCCCCCCAAAAAATCATTGTCAGTAGTACATTGTCCTCTGTAAATAGGAATGAACATGTTGTTTGTGTCATCATACTTACGAGGGGTGCCTGAAAAGTTCGTGGCCCGACCCAGAAGTAGTGACTGTTGGTAGAAGTTTTGCAGTCAGTTCTCAACATAGTCTCCTTTGAGGGTCACACATGTATGCCATCGCTCTTGGAGTTTCATTATTCCACTGTGGTAGCACGTTCCGTCCTGCTCCTCCAAAAAGTCCTTTACGGCATCTATGACAGCTTCATCAGAAGGAAAACGACTTTCACCAAGGTGCCTTTTCATCTGTGGGAATAGGTAGTAGTCCGAGGGAGCCAAATCAGGGGAATAGGGTGATTGCTGAAGCAGTTGGAAACCACAGGAGTGAATTGCAGTCATTGCAACAGCAGATGTGTGAACTTCTCCATTTCCATATTTCAGCTTCACTACCTAACTTTAAAATGCTGTACCTGAAACAAAAAAAAAATCTAAATAAACCCAGATTGCTCATGAGACCTTTCAAATAACTAAATAACATACTGCATTGCAAAACTAGACCATGTGAAAAAGATTTCATGGGTGGGTTATGAACTTTTCAAGCGCCCCTCATACCTTTCCTCTCCTGATGAACCCTGATAGTGACATATTGGGGGGAAACGCTTTGAGCAGTTTTATAGCAGCTTGGAAAAGTCTAGCCAGCAGCCTGTTATTAGTAGTTTGACAGGTAGCTTGGAGTAGTTTAACAAGCAGCCTGTTTGAGCTCCAGTGAAGCAGAGTTCAATATGCCAGCTGTAACTTTAGGTTGGGGCCCCACGTGGCATAAACGCCGCAGTCTGGCCGCGTTTAACAGTCACTGCAAGGTGGAATCCCATCTACACCTTGTGAAAAAAAATAAAGTGCTGCGGACATGCTGCGATTTCCAAAACTATCATGGTTTTGGAAATCGCAGCATGTCAATTATATCTATGGAAACGCCGGCGGTTTCCCTGTAGGTATAATTGAAGCAGAGATTCCGCAGAGAAAACCTCTGTGGACTTTCTGTGAAAAGCGCTGTGGTTGGTTTTTCACGCAACGCTTTTTTGCTGTGGCCCGCTATGTGAGGCCTTAGCCTTAGATTCAGCCGTGGGGTTAATATATCGAATCCCTGACTGTTTACCGGTATACTACCTTTTTATTACTATAAGCCCCAGTGTGATGGACATTTAACACATACTGGAGCAATATATCTCTGCAAAGTTTACAAAGCCAACTCCCCAGATAATTGTGGGATACCTATCTTATGCTGATAATGGCAATAGCACATTATATAGTTTGATTATGACACTTTATTTTGGAGTATATTTTATTGAGCTACTACTTCTATGTATTATATTCTGACAGAGGTCTGAGTGAGAGAGTGGAGTGGTATGTTTGTATATATTAGGGAAATCCAAACATTATACACTCCTCTTTAGTTCTCCTCACTAAGTATGAGTTTAGTGTTGCACCTCAAACTCACACAATTATTGATCAGTAGGTGTGGTGGTTATTGGGCTGCAGGAGTTAGCCAGGAGTGGGTAAGATTTATCCACCACTATACTTAATGAATATACACAGGTGCATATCAATAAATTAGAATATTTTTGAAACATTCTTTCATTTCAGTAATACAATTCATAACCAGCGTCTTCCATGATTGTGTGTCCTACTGAACCTGACTGAGGGACCATTTAAAGGCTCAGGAAACCTTGGCAGGTGACACACTGAATTTACAATACTGAACTTTTTACAATATTCTAATTTTCTTAATTTTGGTTTTCATTACCTGTAATCTATAATCAACATTTACAGAAGTAAAACACTTGAAATAGAACACTCTGTGTGTAAAGAATCTAGAAAATATAGGAGGTCACTTTTTAATTTAATTACTGAAATAAATGTTTCAAAGATATTTTAATTTATTGAGATGCACCTGTATGCTATCAGACTCTGCCTTTCATATCGTCATTTGAATCGGTGTGAAACTATCACAAGTCTTTTTATTCATATCTACATAATAAAAGTAATGTTTTAACCTTTTCTGGTTCCCCTCTGTGATCGAAATTTTATAAGGGGCAAACAATCGCTTTAGCTTGTTACATTGTTGATCGACACTTGTCCTTCCCTGAATTTTCCTGTGTAATAGGGCTTTAAGTCCTGATTTACAAACTAAAGCAGAATAATAAATACACTTGGCCCTACTAATTAAAATGGATTAAGCATAGAGCAGGACAAAAGTCAATTGTTGTTCTTGAAGGGGTTGGCCACTTTCAGACAAATGTTATTGTTTGTATAATAAAAAGTTGTACAATTTTCCAATATACTTTCTGTATCAATTCCTCACAGTTTTCTAGATCTCTTCTTTCTGTTACTCATTCTGCTTACCTCTAGAAGATGAAATTCTGACCACAGTCATATGATGAACACAGTTGCACAGCTCGATATAGTCACAGCACAGTAATCAGACATCTGCCTGTGCACCCGTGTGCTCATCACATGACCATGGACCATAAATAATATGACCATGATCTTAATTTTATCCACTAGAAGTAACAGAATGAATGACAGCAAGCAGAGATCTCGAAAACTGTGAGGAATTGAAACAGAAAGTATATTGGAAAATTGTATATATTTTATTATACAAATAATAACATTTGTCTCAATAATTTGTGTCAATATGGGTCTGAAAGTGGCCAACCCCTTAAAGTTGTATATAGGACAAACAATGATGAACTGGTATATTATCTGTAGCCATGCAACATACATTTACAAATCAGTTAAAAAGCTACAACAATCCAATTGCACTATAAACATTTATTACACTGCTGTTCACTTGCATCTCATACTGGTGAGCTTAGCTTTTTTTTCAAAAATATGAAATTTCTGCTGACAGTTACAATATCTTACCTGTATGGACATCTAAAAGGGTCCATGCACTTGTCATTGCTGCATGCACAGCTCCATATTTAAGGCACTTTGGCACTCTATGTACAGCTGTATAGTGACTCATTTTGGTGCCATATTCTATATATCATTAATGTTTCAATATTTATGTGATAAGACTTTCAATGGAGCATGCCACAATTTTTATCTTACTCTTAAACTGTAACTAATATTTCAGACATCTTTTGCTTTTTATGGCAGGATTTGTGTTATAATAAATGTTGTAATATACTTTATCAAATTTGGCTCCTTTCTGTGAAATCCTGCAACTCTTTATTCTTTCACCACAATGCTGAGGGACTTTTTGTTTCTAACCCACAGCATGTTAATTATTGCTGTGGATTTTACCACTGCATTTCAACCTTTAAATTGTAGCATCATTGGAGATAGAGCAATCTGCAGGTCAAACTCAACAAAATACATCAGATTTAGGGTGTTTTCAAAGTGAAAACTGCTACTGTATGTACCTGTATGGATCTTTCACCATCTCCACGAACTCCAACTCTTTGTATCCTTCAATAGATGCCACTCCACGGATTCTGGCGCAGTTTGAATTTTTTTTGTAGTGCTCACCATTCCAGAGCTATCAGAGTCGTTGGTTTCAGATCCCAATATGCGAATGATCTCTACTGTCTACAGCTTTAGTGCTCATGCACACGGTCTTACTGCAAATTTGTATTTTATAGATACTACTCCCATAGCCTTCTACAGATCCATTGTATTCCTCTATGTGCCTTCTACTTGTAGACACAGAGATATATTTTTTAATTTTTTTGTTTACATGGATTCCTTAAAGTGTTACTAAACTTTTGGACAACTTTCGGTTTTCTGGCAGTACAGTGGGGAAAAAAAGTATTTAGTCAGCCAACAATTGTGCAAGTTCTCCCACTTAAAAAGATGATAGAGGCCTGTAATTTACATCATAGGTAGACTTCAACTATGAGAGACAAAATGAGAAAACATATCTAGAAAATCACATTGTCTGATTTTTTAAGAATTTATTTGCAAATTATGGTGGAAAATAAGTATTTGGTCACCTACAAACAAGCAAGATTTCTGGCTCTCACAGACCTGTAACTTCTTCAAGAGGCTCCTCTGTCCTCCACTCATTACCTGTAGCAATGGCTCCTGTTTGACATTGTTATCAGTATAAAAGACACTTGCCCACAACCTCAAACAGTCACACTCCAAACTCCACTATGGTGAAGACCAAAGAGCTGTGGAAGGACACCAGAAACAAAATTGTAGCTCTGCACTAGGCTGGGAAGACTGAAACTGCAATAGGCAAGCAGCTTGGTGTGAAGAAATCAACTGCGGGAGCAATAATTAGAAAATGGAAGACATACAAGACCACTGATAATCTCCCTCGATCAGGAGCTCCACGCAAGATCTCACCCCGTGGGGTCAAAATGATCAAAGGAACAGTGAGCAAAAATCGCAGAACCACACAGGGGAACCTAGTGAATGACCTGCAGAAAGCTGGGACTAACGTAACAAAGGCTACCGTCAGTAACACACTACGCCACCAGGGACTCAGATCCTGCAGTGCCAGACGTGTCCCCCTGCTTAAGCCGGGCCCGTCTGAAGTTTTCTAGAGAGCATTTTGATGTTCCAGAAGAGTATTTGGAGAATGTCATATGGTCAGATGAAACCAAAGTAGAACTGTTTGGTAGAAACACAACTTGTCGTGTTTGGAGGAGAGTGAATGCTGAGTTGCATCCAAAGAACACCATACCTACTGTGAAGTATGGGGGTGGAAACATCATGCTTTGGGGCTGTTTCTCTGCAAAGGGACCAGGATGACAAATCCATGTACATGAAAGAATGAATGGGGCCATGTATCGTGAGATTTTGAGTGCAAACCTCCTTCCATCAGCAAGGGCATTGAAGATGAAATGTGTCTGGATCTTTCAGCATGACAATGATCCCAAGCACACCACCAGGGCAACGAAGGAGTAGCTTCGTAAGAAGCATTTCAAGGTCCTGGAGTGGCCTAGCCAGTCTCCAGATCTCAACCCCATAGAAAACCTTTGGAGGGAGTTGAAAGTCCGTGTTGCCCAGCGACAGCCCCAAAACATCACTGCTCTAGAGGAGATCTGCATGGAGGAAAGGGCCAATATACCAGCAACAGTGTGTGCCAACCTTGTGAAGACTTACAGAAAATGTTTGACCTCTGTCATTGCCAACAAAGGATTTATAACAAAGTATTGAGATGAACTTTTGTTATTGACCAAATACTTATTTTCCACCATAATTTGCAAATAAATTCTTTAAGAATCAGACAATGTGATTTTCTGGATTTGTTTTCTCATTTTGTCTCTCATAGTTGAGAGTGGGAGAACTTGCACAATTGGTGGCTGACTAAATACTTTTTTTTCCCCACTGTATCTGTGTCATTAATAAATTTTTGTATGGTACTTTATTAACAAATTTTGGCTCCTGCATGTGAAATCCTGCACTTATGTATTCTTTCCCTTGCTTCTGTATTGAGAGCTGTCCCCTGTGTATGGAGTACAGACTTGTGTAAAATAAAGAGAAAACATTTATATCTCAGACATTATAAAACATAAAAACTTGCTATCAATATTATTTCCAGAGATATCACTGGTTGAAAACAATCTTTATTGTGATATTTATAGGCAGTTGCATATAACTAGTTTCTGTAGTAGAACTACAAACTTAGTGTCATAGAAAAGAAAAGTTTGTGTAACAGTTTGACCTGCACATTTCTCTCTCTCCCACGTCGCTACACATCAGTGGTAAAATCCACAGCAACAATTAACATGCTGTGGGTTTTAGATGAAGACATTGAAATGATTGGATACATATGCCATTTGCGAAAAATATGGATGGCATATATACGTGAAACGTGGACATGTGAATAAGGCCTCAGACTAAGATTTATGAACTGATGTGTCTTCAGACATAGCTAGATCTGTAAATCTTTACGTGGCCAAATGGATAAAAAGAAAAAAGTAGTAATAGCAATTTAGGTTAAATTTACATACATCAACAAAAACTTTCTATGAAATAAAATCAAATAATTAAATTATTACAGACGACACAAACATTTTATACAGTGCTGCCAGCTGGGAAACAATCACTCAAATAAATCAATATAGTGCAGGCTGTAAAAGTAAAATGAGGAACCTAAATGGTCTAATAGTCTTAATGCCTCCCTTTTAAATGCTTCATAACATTTCCTCACAGATGGGACAATCTCCTAATTCAATTGTATGTAATATATCTGCTGGACATGTATGTAAGGTCAGGATTTAGGTTTCAAAAACAAAATACATCTATACTGATGTAATCTTAAATTTCTGCATATATAGGTACATGATTACTCTACCATATTATACTACTTTTATTATTTTGCTATATCTAAAATGTCAAGAACAGAATCGGATCCCATTCTACAATAGTAGAAAACATTTCTAAGGCTGGGTTCATATCTGTGCTCGGTGAGCACTCAGGGATTCCGTTCCTCAATCTGTGTGAAAAATGCGGAGAGGAAGTCCTGCAAGCAGGACTTTTTTCTATACATTTTTTGGACGGAAATATGGCTGTCTATGGGGTTCGTGGGTTTCCACAGGTAACCACTTTGTAAGCGGATTGGTTTCCGTTTTTTGGGTCCCCAAGCGGACCCAAAGAACGGAAACCCCAGCACAAGTGTGAACCTTGAGTAAATGTCTCTCTGTTCCCAATTTTCTAGGAGTTGCACAGAATCTGATTTTGTCCTTGGCACAAAACATATGAATCATGCACAGTGCCGTAATGCAGCCATGTATAGCAACCAACATAGAATTCTTTTAACATTTTGTGGATTTTCAAAGTGAAAAAAGTTAGCACAATTTCTAATGCAGATCTACCCACATATTTTTAAAAATTGTAAAATTTGGGGAGTAAGGGATGTTCCAAAACTCCACTTTGAATAATTCCTACCTGGTATGTGGTTTCTCATAATGATTGTCCTTGTTGGGATCCCCAGTGATCTTTGGAAAATTCAGCACACTAAGTATGTGATTTCCCTGTAGCCAGGGGCATAACTAGCAAAGACTCGGCCCCATAGCAAACTATTGACTTTAGCCCCCCCACCCCCTTTACTGACCCCCAGAAGGTATAATGTCCCACAGTGACTTCTCCACACAGTATAATGTCCCATAGTGGCCTCCATAAAATAGAAAGTCCCACAGTGGCCCCTCCACACTGTATAATCAGACATAAAAAAACAGTGTTACTCACCTTTCTTGGGCTCTGGTGTGGGTCTTTGGTCCTCTTCAATTATGTCACAGACTGCTGAGGCCTGTAATTGGGCCTCATAGGTCACATGGGTTATGTGAGCGTCATTGTGTCATCATTGCATTGTGTCATCATTGCATTGTGTCATCATTGCATTGTGTCATCATTTTGGTCTGTAATTGAAGAGGACCAAAGACCCACACTGGAGCTCAGGACAGGCAAGCAGCAGAGTTTTTTTTTATGTTTGATCACCTCCACTGGGCCTCCGATCATTATACTCTGGGGTCTCTCATATATAAGGATAATATAAGACTAATACATTAAGTATTTGTCAAGTCTTGTTGCAAAATCCAGCATTTGGTCCTATGTCTATATCAAAAAGATGTTTCTAAAACACACATTTAACAGTTGTCAACGTATTTTTTAACAAAATATTTTCTCCAATAATATTTTGGTAATGACTAAACCGTTTCATATTTGCTTCATTGAATTATGTGGAATGCTTGAGGGCATACAGACTAAACTGACCATTCAGATAATAAGGCAGTCCAAGACGTGCAAAAAGAAATACAAGTGGTAAATGATAAATCTAAATCCAGACTTTCCTGACTATAGTTGTTTGAAAAGGAGCACATCACCTTTTATGTTCCGATGCCCGAATCACTCAGCTTCTGCTTCAGATGAGGTGCATCATTATTCCTGTGGCAGCCAAACAAACTGTGAACATGCATGTGTATGGGGAAGTCGAGAAAAGTAATTGTCAGACAAACAGATGTAATGAAAGAATTAAATTTATTCCTTGAAAAGTTTAGTTAACTTATTTAACATTAAGATAAATTATAGGTGTGTGCACAGAGTGTTGATGTAATGTAAAAGCTAATAGCTTATGATCACAATGATGTCACAAAGATATCAAAATACATAGAAGATGTGGCCGATTGACTCTTGGGCTCTCTTTGATCTTAGGAACCAGGTTCAACTACCACATATGCACCCCTATAGAACACCTTCAATTACATTAAGGCACACTATATAGAGGGTCAAATAATAATCAATATACAGCAAGAAAAAAAAATGGCCAAAATATGAAGATAGAAAAAAATAAAACTCAACTTTTATTTAAAGTGTTTAAAACCTATGACATATATCTAAATAACTAATATCACTATCCTCAGATAGAAAATTCTTTTACACCTATCCTAGCTATAGAAAGGGGTAAGGGCCCTATATAATCCAATTTCCTCCCCACAAACACCCAGGAAAAATGGTTGTACAAACCACAGACAAAAATACTAAATCTGTGATATGTTCAGACAAAGCACTGCCGGCTAAAGTTATCCTTGTCCAATGAATAATAAAGGTAATATGATGATGAAATTGAGTTCAAGATAAAAAGTAAGACTCCTATCACCAAAACCAAACCCTAGCAAGGATATTAAAGGAAGGTGTGAGGAAGAAATCACTAATTTCACGCCCAGGCATGGTGTCAATACGTATGATCAATTCCTCCCTTTCAAAAGATGTTAAACTCTCCTCTCTCCCTCATCTCCCATTGGATCTTCCTCAGACCTTCCTTTAATATCCTTGCTAGGGTTTGGGAAGGCACTGGGAAGGCAAAGACAAACTGAGCATGTTCGTCTAAGGTGAAGATGGTGGAAGAGTGAAGAAATCAGGTGATACCTTTACAAAGCTAAGTGAGTATATTTGATAAGTAAGCTTTCGGAAGTCTAGCTCCCTTCATCAGACAGGGTGTTATACAAGAACCTGAAAATTCACATTATTTAGTTTCAATAATTTTTATTTGGGTTTCACAATAAATGTAAGACACAGTATTGACATACATTACAATATAGATTCTGATATACATTTGTCCAGGGTATGTTTTTTGAATTGTACATCAATGAGACAAAAGATAACGATTTTATATGCGTTAAACAATAACAATAACATGTGGGCACGTTCCTAGGGTTAGCGTGAAACACCTCAGAGACGATCCGTCATATGTTCTACCCCACTTCCGTTCCCAACACTGCCATGTCCACTGCGATGTATAAGAGCAGATGCCATATAACTCCGTGCCTTCCATTATGCAACAAATCGAGAATTAATCCACGCGTCCCATACCTTTTCAAAGTTATGATATTTGTCATTTCCCAATGCAAGTACCCTCTCGTAGGTATAGGTATTGTTAATAGCTAGCAACAATGTGGAGTCAGACGGAGGGGTCACTGATCTCCAACTCTGTACCAACATTAATTTGGCTATAGTCAAGATTTTACATAGGAGTTTTTTATGCTTGTTCCATTCCTCGGGAATGCCAATTAATAGGATGGCCAAAGGTGAGGTGTAGGGGAGGTGGAAATTAAATATTTCTGATAGCATCTCAAAAATCCTATTCCAATATCCACAAATTATAGGGCATTGTCCCAAAATATGGAGAAGGGTTCCTCTCCCTCCACACCCTCTCCAGCAATTCCCAGACATGGAAGGGTATATCATTTGCAAAGTGGATGGGGTTCGGTACCACCTTAAAGTAATTTTCATAGCTGTTTCTATGTGGGTACTACATTTTAAGGATGAGTGACTTAGTTTGATTGCTTGTTCCCACTCGTCCGAAGTAATGACTCTTCCCAAATCTCTCTCCCAACAACGGAATGGTGTAGATCTAGTAAAAGTCGCCACTCCATCCATTTTGTCATATAGAAACCGTAATCCCCTCATCTTAGTCGACAGCCAGGTGAATATCGTGCTCTGTGGGGTACTTTCGATATCGGGTTTTTAGATATAAAGTGCCATATTTGAGAGTATTTAAGGAAGTCACCACTATGAATTCCAAATTTCTGTGTTAGATCTGTAAGTGATAAAAATTGCTTGGTATCGGACTGTAAGTGGGAGACCTGTGTAATCCCCTTCGCTTCCCATTCTGAAGTTACCAGGTCCTCTATCGCCCAGGCCAGAAGTGACAAAGGCATCTCTGATGCATAAAAATGACTTGTAGAATTCGTTTTACCATGAAGCAGCTTCCATGCGGTCACTGCTGCTTGCATGACTGGGGATGAGGACTCAGGCATAGGAATGCTCCAAAAGGGCGCCCACAGGGCATCCGCCAATTTTAAGGGATATATAAACGATTGCTCTATGTGCATCCATGGAGCCGAGGTATCAGCTGATCGCCATCTAGCACATTGTGTAACTAAGGACGCTATGTAATAATTCCTTACCACTGGTACTCCCAAACCTCCCGCCTCTTTTTGTTTAAATAGGAAGCTTTTATTAACTCTGGGTCTCTTTCCATTCCATATGTATTTTGAGATCATCCTTTGCATGGTTTCGAAAAATGAAACCGGGACGGATATCGGCAGTGTGCGAAACAGGTACAGGAGTCTAGGCAATAATAACATTTTGAAGGCTGCGACACGTCCCATCCAAGACACGTCTATTTTGGACATTCGCTCCATCTCATCCTGCAGTATTTTCAACATGGGTGTATAATTATTTCTAAATAGGGCCCCTGTGGAGGGTGTCACCTGTATCCCCAGATACTGAACGCCATCTTTCCTCCAGTCAAAGTCATATTGCGATTGTAAGGGTTGAAGCAAAGAGGGAGGAATATACAAAGGTAGGGCTTGTGACTTGGCCATATTTAATTTATAGAATGATAAGTGTCCAAAAGTGGCAATAATCTCCATAAGTCGGGGAATAGATTCTTGTGGTTTGGACAAAGTAAGAATGATATCGTCTGCATAAAGTGATATCAGATGAGTTTTGTCCCGTATAGCAATGCCACCTATCTCTGGGTCCAGTCTAAGTGTCTGGGCCAGTGGTTCCATCGAGAGAACAAATATCAATGGCGAGAGGGGGCACCCCTGTCTAGTCCCGTTCGTTATTAAAAAGGGATCCGACACTACCCCATTAGTAAATACTCTTGCAGATGGCGCAGAGTACAACGCCTCAATTGCTCTAAAGATAGCTCCAGCGAACCCCATGCTCCTAAGAACCAAGAAGGCATACGACCAGCAAATGCGGTCAAACGCCTTCTCGGCATCTAATGCGAGAATCACTGCCTCCATCTTTTTAGAATTAATATGGTGTATAATATTCAAAATGCATCTAGTATTGTCATATGATTGCTTCCCCTTCACGAATCCCACTTGATCGTGATTTATTAGGCTCGGAAGACAAGCTGCCACTCTATTCGCTATAATTTTGGCGTAAATTTTTAAATCTGAGTTTAATAGGGATATTGGTCGAAAATTTTGGGGGCTGATGGCAGGCTTGCCTGGTTTAGGCAACGTCACCACCAGAGCCTCCTGATTTTCCCTCGGAATAGTGCCAGAGTCCACCACAGCTGTCAAAAATGACAGCAGCGGGTTTAGCAGGATCGGAGAAAACTTTTTGTAATATTCGTTAGAAAGGCCATCTGGGCCCGGGGATTTCCGAGGTGGCAGCGACTTGACCACTGACAGCAATTCTGCTGGTGAGATGGGCTCGTTTAAAGAGTCCAGCTGTATATCTGTGAGTGTGGGTAATTGAGTGTTTGCAAGAAAATTGGTAATGTCTTGTTTCGTTGGAGGTGTCACAGAGGAGTCCTCTCTAATATTGTATAAACCTTCATAAAAAGCTTTAAAGGCATTGGCGATGCCACTAGGATCATAGATTTTGTGAGTGCCATCTTTACTCTGAAGAAACGGGATTTTAGACCTTGCATGTTTTTGTTTAAGTTTGGAAGCTAGAAGCCTACCCACCTTGTTAGATTGAGAATAATAAATTGCTTTTGCCCTTTTCAAGTTTTTCTCATATGTATGTAGTAGACAGGCTGTCAGTTGATGGCGTAGTGTCACCAACTTTGCTGCATTGGAGGGGAAGGAGATTTTTTGTTACTGTTCTCTATAGATTTTATTTGGTGTAATAGTCGATCAATTTCTGCTAACCTAGTTTTCTTTTCTATGTGACCCAGGCGAATAAACGTTCCTCTGATAAAAGCTTTATGGGAATTCCACAATATGTCATGGCTAGGGGCAGAGGGGGCATTGGTCCGAAAGAATTCCTTCAAATCATTTTCCAATATTGCTTTATATTTTGGCTGTGACATTAAGAATTCATTACACCTCCATATGTACGCTCTAGGGCATTCATATTTTTCTCTGAGAGTCAAGGTTATTGCTGCGTGGTCTGACCATGTTATTTGTGAAATATCTGACTTTGCAGCAAGGGGAATACTAGCTTGTTCCATTAAAAATAGATCTATTCGTGAATAGCTATTGTGTGCAGTTGAATAGTAGGTGTAATCTTTTTCGGTATTATGCAGGATACGCCATATATCAAATAAGTTATGGCGCCATATAGCCTGCAAAAAGGAAGGATGACGTGTCGCTATGCCAGAAGTAGTGTCCGCCACTGGGTCCGGAGCCATGTTAAAGTCTCCCATTAAGACTAGGCATCCCTGCTTTCTTCGCTCCACTGCTCTCATGAGTCTCCCCAAGAAAGACACCTGTCTTCTGTTTGGGGCGTAAACCGAAACTAATGTGTATGTGACATTGTTAAGGATACACACCAATATGACAAATCGCCCTCCAGGGTCGGCATAAAGGGACACCTGTTGAAATGCCACTGAATCTCTGATTCCAATTAGTGTTCCCCTGCGCTTCGAGGAGCAATGAGCGTGAAATATATGTGGGTATGATGAATGCCTGATGCGAGTGGCATATACCTCCAAAAGATGTGTTTCCTGAACTGCAAGAATATCACAGCCTTGAGCTCGAGCCTCCCGCCACAAATTGGCTCTCTTTTGAGGGGAGTTCAAGCCTCTGACATTCATTGACATAATTTTAATTACCATACTTTACAGTTAATAATGCTTCAAAGATCTTACCACAACCACCCACATCAGAAGTTACCAGTAGCAGTCGGAAGCAGATTCGTCTCCGCCTTGTGTAGTCACGCTGCCCCATGTGCCAAAACCGAGGAGAAAACAAACTATGGAAACAATGAAACCAGTGGGTAAGCCACCTAAACAAAACAAAGAAAAGAAATGTGGTACAGCGGACCAGCGGCTGTTGTAATCCTGGGGGGATAAGTTCAGCAGTAGTGGACATACGAAATCCATTGTAAGGTGAGTCTCTAGCTGTGCAGCCCTTTTGGTGGACGCCTTGGGGTTTTCGTTTGATGCCATCCAGCAGACACTTGGCCAGGTGGTAATTTGGGTGTCAGGTCTAGGATCGGAATGTCCCATTTATTTAGCAACTTCTTGCCATCTTCCGGAGAATTGATAACATGAGTAAGGTTGTCCCGGGATACGATCACTCGGACCGGGAATCCCCACTTACATAGGATGTTATGTTGGCGTAGAGCTGTAGTAATAGGGATGAATTGCCGTCTTACTTGTAGTGTTGCGGCCGAAAGATCGAAATAGATGGATATTTTATGGTATGGGTCAGGTAGACGGCCAATTTTCCGTGAGGTCAGCAGCACCAGCTCTTTAGTACGGTAAAAATGGATCTTTGCTAGGACATCTCTGGGTACGGCTTCATCCAGGTGTGAAGGCCTTGGGACTCTATGCGCTCTATCAATGGTTAAGTCCATTGTCGTGAGATTTGGTATTAGCGTGCGTATCAGGAAAACTGTTAGATTACTCGCAGGTACTGACTCTGGAATCCCTCTAAACTTCAAATTGTTGCGTCGCGAGCGATCCTCCAGGTCTGCTATTTTAGCTTTTAGAAACAACACATCTTTTTCCACCTCATAGTGAGCGTCTATAAGAACATAGTGTGATGCAGCAAATTCCGCCATTTTAGATTCCACATGCACCGTACGTTGTTGCAATTCCTGGAGGTCTCTATCTAGCAGTTTAACCATTAAGGACATGTCTGTTGTCAGTGATTTACAGAAGGCCATGAGCATATTTTTCATGGAGGCCTCAGTGAGCAAACTTTCTGTTGCTGGAATATCTGCAAAAAAGTCAGTGGATGGCGGTACATACTGTGTGGTATTGCTCACCTCCCCTTCTGGAGACTCGGTATGCTGGAGCCTGGGCTTCTGTTTGACCAGGCTGGCGGTGGGCAAGTGGGGTGTCTCGGCGTTATTTAGGCCTGTAGGCCTCGGTGCATCCGCAAGAGAAGGCCCCGGAGCCGCGCTCGCCCCGGCCCGCCGGGGAGAAGGCTCTGACGCCTCCGGACCCCCGCACCCCATCAGCTGCGGTATCGACGGCGCTGAAAACGTTCTCCGCTGAGCGGAGAGGGTGAGCGAGCTCCTCCGGAGAGTCCCGAGATGGAGTTGAGGCCCCGGAAACGGCGCTGGAGCGCGAACCGCCGCCATTGTGATCTTCCCCTCCGCCATGGGGGAAGTAGAAATCTGAGATTTTCTGTGGTTCTACCGCAGATTTTCTCTTTCTCGGCATCCCTGACGGTATGAAGCTTTCCTGTTGTTGTTTGGGTAGGTGTAATCCACGGGCAAGTCGCTATTTCTGTCGCTGTATGAGACTCAGGCCTGGAGCTTTACAACTATGTGGCCATTTCGCTCCACAGTAGGCTCCGCCCCCCCCACATTATTTATACATACACAAGGCATGGATCTTCAAAAGGATTCTTGGACTAACAAAATGCAATATACGTAGAGAAGTTATTTATAACAGGTCAGGAAATAAACAGTCTAAAATTTGTGGTGTGTGACAGAGGGATCTGTTATCTATCTGTAATGAGGTGGTGATTTGTGATCCTCATGGATCATACATAGTGTGACATGAAGCTGGCATGAATATTAAGTCCAAATTGCAAAGTTTGATATTTTTGCATTAACTTGTACTCCCATTGTTTCCTCTCACTCTGCGTCTTAAAATGTCCCATTAAAACCACAACCCGCAAATCTTCAAGAGTGTTCTTCTCTGGAGAAATGTGTGGCCACTGGAAGATCTGTTCTGCTGTTATTAATGTTGGATATGTGTGAGTTCATTCGCTAAGTCTCTGCCCTGTTTCCCCCACATAGAGGCCTGTGGTGGGACATTGCACACACATTATGAGATACACCACATTGGAAGATCTGCAGGAAAATGTCCCCCTAATTCTGTGCACCTGTTGTGACTGTGGGATAGGTACACTGTCAGCGGTGTGGATGTGCTTGCAGGTCATGCACCTGTTTTGCAGGCAAGGTGAGGTGCCATTTTCAGTTGGGGCCTTCAGGGCACTCCAGACAATAATACGCCTCAGGTTTGGTGGTTGTTGAAAGGAATGGAGAGGGGGGGGGACTGTAAATATGTCCTTAAGTCTGTTGTCCCTATGTAGCACAGGTTGGAGCCCCTTGGCAATCCTTCATAGGATCTCCAGCTGTGGGTTGTAGGTGACAACTAAGGGCACTAGGGCTTCTTTCCAGGTCTCTTTATATGTGAGCAGACTGTCTCTGTTAATGGCTGCTGCTTTGTTTAATTGGTTGTCCGTCACTTTTGGTTTGTATCCCAATCAGAGAAATTTCTTCCTCAGATCCAGGAGGTGCTTGCCCAGGTCTTCTTTGTCGGAGCAAATACGACTGTATCGTATAGACTGGCTGTAAATAATAGATTGTCTTGTGTGCTTGGGGTGGAAGCTGTCGTTTCTCAGGTAGGCCGTTCTGTCTGTGGGTTTGTGGTATATTGATGTGAGTAGCCGGTGGTCTTTGATGTATATTGTGGTGTCCAGAAAGTGGATTTCACTCTCTGAATAGCTAAGTTTAAGGTTAATGGTAGGGTGAAAGTCATTGAAGTCATTATGGAATTGAAGTAGGGCTTCCTCACCTGCAGTCCAGATGACAAGGATATCATCGATATAACGAAGGTAAATCATAGGTTTGGTGGTGCATGTTGATAAATATGCTCCTTCCAGTTCTGCCATAAAGAGATTTGCATACTGGTGTGCACACCTGGTCACCATTGAAGTTCCCATTCTCTGTAGATATAGATCCTCTCCAAAAGTAAAATAGTTTTGGCTAAGGATGAATTGTATGAGTGGCGTTACTGGTTCTGTTGGGAGGTTTTGTTTCTCCAGGTGTACCCAACATGCTGCAACTTCATCCTTGTGGGGAATGTTGGTATACAGGGATTCCACATCCATGATGGCTAAAATGGTACCCTCAGGTAGTGGGCCCAGGGCATTCAGTTTGTTAAGAAGGTCAGTTGTGTCCTGGATGTAGCAGGGAGTATCCCTGACAAGGGGTTTTAGGAGATTTTCCACCCAACCCGAGATGTTTTCCGTCAGTGTCCCAATGCCCGAAATGATAGGACTCCCAGGGTTGCCTTCTTTGTGTATCTTTGGAAGCATATAGAAGCAGCCCGGCCAGGGATCCTCTAGGATAAGCCCTTTTACCTGCTTCTGGACCTGGATTGGAAACTTCATATTCTTTAGTTCTTTCATATAGGCCTTTGTGGGATCACTTCCAAGTTTGGAGTAATGGATGGGATTTAACAATTGCCTGTTTGCTTCCTGGATATAGTCTGAGGTGTTCATTATGACTATTGCGCCCCCTTTGTCAGCCGGTTTTATTATTATATCCTGTTTTTCTTTCAGTTAAGTAATGGCCTTCTGTTCCTGCAGGGTTATGTTATGCACCTGCTTCTTTTGTTGTTTCTCCAGGATTTCTGATTTTACTTTGCTTCTGATACATCAGGTGATGATGGACTGCAGGTCATATCCAATGACAACAGTGTTATGGAAAGAGGATTTTTTTTTTTTTTTTTTGACATTTACAGTTTTGCTAATTGCTATCAATAAGTGACAGTGATATTTTGCAAAGTAAATGTATATGAAATGTGATTGTTGTTGATGAAATAGCCCTTTCATTTTATTACCTGCCAATAGTAAGCTATTAATATTTTTTCTGAAAGCACTCTTACTTTGCAGCAATTTTTCCACACCTGCCTAAAGGTTTTGCCAAAGATGGCTAGCACATCTAAGAACTTCATTTCCACACAGGCAGTTCAGGTTCAAAACTGAGCTCAGCAGCTTTATTTCTCCAACCACAGCGTGCAGAGATACGAAACATATTCATAAAACAGTTTAACAATAAAACATATCCTGGTCGTCTGACAACTAACTACACAGTATATTGTCCCTTGCTTAATGTCAGGGTGTAGATCTAGAACCTCAAAACAAAACAAAACAGTGTTCATGCCAGAACTTGCAAGTGCAGCTCTCCAGGCCCTTGGCCCAGCCTGTCTTCCTCAGAGCCAGCCATGTCTCAGTGATGATCTCTTTCCTTCAGGAGTTTTCCCAGTTGACGCCTTATGAGGTTCATTAAACAGCCCAAACCCTGGAATGCCTTGCTATATGGAGTGGAACCTGCTCTTATCTTCTTCCCACTCCAGCAAAACAGCCACTTGAATAGCTGCACTGCCACTATATATACAGTGGGTACAGAAAGTATTCAGACCCCTTTAAATTTTTCACTCTTTGTTTCATTGCAGCCATTTGCTAAAAGCAAAAAAGTTCATTTTATTTCTCATTAATGTACACTCAGCACCCCATCGTGACAGAAAAAAAACAAAAATGTAGATAGTTTTGCAAATTTATTAAAAAAGAAAAACTGATATATCACATGGTCATAAGTATTCAGACCCTTTTCTGTGACACTCATATTTAACTCACATGCTGTCCATTTCCTTCTGATCCTACTTGAGATGATTCTACTCCTTCATTGGAGTCCAGCTGTGTTTAATTAAACTGATTGGACTTGATTAGGAAAGGTACACACCCGTCTATATAAGACCTCACAGCTCACAGTGCATGTCAGAGCAAATAAGAATCATGAGGTCAAAGGAACTGCCCAAGGAGCTCAGAGACAGAATTGTGGCAAGGCACAGATCTGGCCAAGGTTACAAAAGAATTTCTGCAGCACTCAAGGTTCCTAAGAGCACAGTGGTCTCCATAAACCTTAAATGGAAGAAGTTTGGGACGTCCAGAACTCTTCCTAGACCTGGCCGTCCAGCCAAACTGAGTAATTGTGGGTGAAGAGCCTTGGTGAGAGAGGTAAAGAAGAACCCAAAGATCACTGTGGCTGAGCTCCAGAGATGCAGTAGGAAGATGGGAGAAAGTCCCATAAAGTCAAGTATCACTGCAGCCCTCCACCAGTCGGGGATTTATGGCAGAGTGGCCCAAAGGAAGCCTCTCCTCAGTGCAAGACATATGAAAGCCCGCATAGAGTTTGCCAAAAAACACATGAAGGACTCCCAGATTATGAGAAATAAGATTCTCTGGTCTGATGAGATGAAGATTGAACTTTTTGGCGTTAATTCTAAGAGGTAAGTGTGGAGAAAACCAGGCACTGCTCATCACCTGCCCAATCCAATCCCAACAGTGAAACATGGTGGTGGCAGCATCATGATATGGGGGTGTTTTTCATCTGCAGGGACAGGATGACTGGTTGCAATTGAAGGAAAGATGAATACGGCCAAGTACAGAGATATCCTGGAAGAAGACTTCTTCCAGAGTGCTCTGGACCTCAGACTGGGCCGAAGGAAGGCTCACCTTCCAACAAGACAATGACCCTAAGCACACAGCTAAAACAACAAAGGTGTGGCTTCGGAACAACTCTGTGACCATTCTTGACTGGCCCAGCCAGAGCCCTGACCTCAACCCAATTGAGCATCTCTGGAGAAACATGAAAATGGCTGTCCACCAATGTTCACCATTCAACCTGACGGAACTGGAGAGGATCTGCAAGGAAGAATGGCAGAAGATCCCTAAATCCAGATGTGAAAAACTTGTTGCATCATTCCCAAGAAGACTCATGGCTGTACTAGCTCAAAAGGGTGCTTCTACAGTACTCAATACTGAGCAAAGGGTCTGAATACTTATGAATTGTGATATTTCAGTTTTTCTTTTTTAATAAATTTGAAAAAATATCTACATTTCTGTTTTTTTTTCTGTCAAGATGGGGTGTACATTAATGAGAAATAAAATGAATTTTTTTGTTTTGAGCAAATGGCTGCAATGAAACAAAGAGTGAAAAATTTAAAGGGGTCCGAATACTTTCCGTACCCACTGTATATATATATATATATATATATATATATATATATATATATATATTCTCATTTTATCTGTATACATATAGTGGACATAGAAGTATTAATTTAGTGCTGCTGCAACTATTTGTATTTACATGCATATTCCTGCCATTTATAGTGTGCATATACTAGTGGTCAAGAGTGTGCCAAGAGTGTGCAAAGCAGTAATCAAAGCAAAAGTTGGCTACTTTGAAGAACCTAGAATATAAGACATATTTTCAGTTGTTTCACACTTTTTTGTTAAGTATATAATTCCACATGTGTTAATTCAGAGTTTTGATGCCTTCAGTGTGAATCTACAATTTTTATAGTCATGAAAATACAGAAAACTCTTGGAATGAGAAGGTGTGTCCAAACTTTTGGTCTGTACTGTATATACTACTTAATATTTTGCTAAATGCCCTCTTCCATTGTGGTGCATTTTTCTAGTTATATTGTTACTCTATGGATTTCCTTATCCCAATATCCATTTCAATGTATGGGATGTGACATATCTTTATTCTCAAGATGAAGACAAGACTGCTATACTTCTGTACAAATATGTGTGACATTATGTTTAAGTCCATGTATGTTCTATTTTGTGTATTTTGATGATTTGTTATTTACACGTTTGCATATATTCTATAATTTATGTAGAGTCTGATGAAGGTCTTATGCTGTCACTACTGATACCTACTCTACTTGGAATACTTGCATGGATACTCACCTCTGTCTTGTAACTGTACATGTCTGAGTGGTGAATAAATACACCATTATTACCTGAACTGACCAAGAGTGTGAAGTCTCTTACTTGCTGTGATTCATGGATTGGGACCCTACTTCTACACTCGGATAAATCAGGTTAGTGCCACTTACACCATTGTCTAGTATGGATTAGGACACTGTGTAATTATATTTTTATATGGGATTGATGGTTTGTTGCTTTACAGGGGCACAGCTGGCAATCAGTCTGTATAAGAACACTTGACAGCCACCGAGTACAGTTAAATGCATAACAATATTAATGTTTATCTGAAAACTATTCTATTGTACATGCAGTCACCACATTTACTACATCTTTGAGACACTTTTTTTCAACTTGCCAGACAACATGTGGGGCTTAGTACCAAAGGGGCAGGGCTTTAGTTGTGTGCTGGAATTGCTCCAAAATTCTGTAACACATCTCTTTCACACACTAATTCGACTGATAGATGGGATAAATATTGGCTGGACAGTCTAAAAAAGCACTGCATTTATCATCCAGTGTGATACATCTGGTACCTTTTAAAACCATCTTGTCTATGTTTGTCTAAAAATTAGGATTAGTAAATCTGCTCCACAGTACCTGCTTGGATACTATATTTAGCATTTTAAATCTCTCTATTTTAAATAGAACTTTTCACCACCTCCACCAAACACAACTCTTTGCATCTTTTCAATAGGCGCTGCTGCACTGATACTGGAAAAAGTTTTTATTCTAGCACCCACCTATTCCTGAGCAATTAATCCTGTTAGTACCAGCACCCAATATGCTGATTGGACTCTCTACGTCAGATGGACTATCTAGAACTGCCTGTTACATCCCAGGACTTAAAAGTAGAGAGTCTAATTAGCATATTGGGTGCTGAAACTAACAGCACCAATTGCTCAGGAACTAGTAGGGGCAGGAGCTAGAAAAAAAATTCCAACTGCATCAGAACCAGTGAAATAGAGCCTATTGAAGGATGCAAATAGTTTGTGTTGGTGAAGGTGGTGAAACATCCTCTTTAAGATACATTATAAAATAGGCTGAGTGTGCTTATGAATAAAAAACAGACAAAATCCAATATTTTAAGTGAAAATAGTAGTTCTTAGACTCTGTATAAATAGCATACCAGGAGTTTTAAAAGAGTTGAAGTACAGACATAATAGAATTTTAGTATCTTTGCTTCTCTAATCAGTTTTCCACATGCCCAAGTATTGTTACATTAAACCAGATATCATATTAAATAACTTAAGAAAAATAAAAGAAAGCTTGTGCAAAAGAAAATGAAGGCAATGCCATAAAATCCCATACTTCTTCACCACATTATGCGAATAAAAGGCAGATGTTACATGTCTCCAAATGAAATGTTGCTATCTTGCACAAATATGCCATGTGATCCTGATTATTTTTTTATATTTCTGTTCTGACAAGAACATGACAAGGAGTCTTACAGAACTGCTGCATAATAATTCTCTCTCAATTTTGAAAATAGATTGTAAAATGCAATTATCAGCTTCAGAGCAATTAATGTGACTTTTCTGTTTCTAAGGAACTGACTTTTAAATTAATACTCATATTTTACTCTCCCCCATATGAATGTGAAACTAAACCTTCCAGCATAAGCATGTAACTGACACTTGACAAGCTTGGCTTTGTAATGCTAACTTCTTATTTACCATAGAAACAGGTCCTTAGAGTCAAGTTAAATGCAGAAAATGCAGCATTCAACTGTACTTTATGACTACTGCAAAACTGTAAAACTTCCTGACCTCTTGAGTCTTTTCTTAAAGAAATGTCTTTCTTAAAGGAAAAAAGCAAGACAAGGTACTCATAAAGAGTTACACTCAAGTCAGATGTGGCCTCCTGTTGCTCAGAACCATTATCTCGCATTTATAGGAGTCCTGCCAAAGAAGATCACTATTCAGAATACACTTATCTTGGCTATAGCCACAAACAATTGCGCTGATGATACATTACAATAGAACTCTGTAATTACCTATTAATTCAACAAGCAATTCAAGCGTTGCCTATTCAGTTACCATAGAAGGGCTGGCACCTTGCAAAAGTGCATTGTTATTCTACTTTTCCTCTAGCTAACCATTCACTCAGTAATTTAATTCCTTCTTGTACTTAACCCTGTAGCTACAGAATATCCTGCAGTGCTTTGCAAACTACTATTCTGCTACCTGTGGCAGTACAAGAAGACTGAAGCTGTGTGTATTATCATATAAACAAAATGATTTTCTATTTTATACTAGTGATTGTGCTGGACCAGAAATTGTACTACTTTATTTAAAGACTGCTGTGATAAGAGAAATTACGGCCAACTCCATTGGTGGTTGCTTGTCTATTCATCTCGAATTAGGATCTTTACACTTTCTAATATTGTTTGTAAAAATACTCAGTCTTAAATCTTTATTTCAGGGCTGTCCCAGAAGAACATACTGTGTCAGTGTTTGACTATCCTGACTGTGGGTCTATTAACCTGAATTTAGAGAATTGATGCTCTAAGTTTGGGTCAGTAGGTCTCTGTCAGAGACAATACATTTGCGGTGAGCAAGAGGATGCATGATGGTGGTGATAGTGCAGGGCTGATGGGGGTAGCAGTCACAGTTGTGTCACTGGCCTGAGTGGTCTACAACCCTGTTCCCCTGTCACACACATGGACCTCTTTCAATTCAGCTGTTACCTTTCTGCAGAGCACAGGCTGGAATGACTTCTGTGACAAAGAGTCCAGTAACAACGGTTTTAAAGAACTTTACTAGGAACACCTCTTGTAAGGCAAAGTACATATATCACAGTCTCTTTGGTAGTAAATGGCAGTACAGCTTTTACACTTCTTACAAGTAGTTGCAGTACTTCAGTCACAGTCCCATATATCCTCTGTAATAGCTGGTATGCAGATTCTGAGTACGTAATAGTTAATGTGTACACGGTCCTGTGCAGCTTTAGCTCTACCTTGGGAGATATAACTCAGCTTGGCTATACTGTGCAATGTGGTGCAAGAGAGTACTTACAGGGTAGGTGCTAGAGCAATGCCCTATCGCAGGGTGCTAAAGCGCTGATTCAACAACGTGGAAGCCGCTTAGGTTAGATTCAGCTGGGGAACCCATGAAAAGCGTGGATCCAGGCAGAGGACTTCTTTATCCAACAGGTTATTCCTCTGGCTTAGGCCGATAGAACAGGGTTAGGTTTTTAGATGATCTCCCAGGTGTGGACCGGCAGGAGTTCAGTAGTTGGGATGGACTGGTAGCTGTATATAGCCCATGTGAGGGTCTTACCAGCTTGGAGCAATGCTGGCAGACATGAGCACTGGCTGGAAGACAGGCTGAGACTCCATTTGCAACAACCTCTCCATGTCCAGGCAGGGCTGGACTAGGGACTTGTCTCTGCTTGCCCCAGAAGCAGCATGTGCTTCTATAGGCTGAGAGCAAAACATGTGACTGAAGCAGCACAGACATGTGAGTTTGCAGAGCTAAGACAAGGTGCAAAGCTAATTAACCCTTACGCTGTTGCAGACAATCCTCAGTGTATGCTAAGTAATGCAGTAGAATACAATATACAGCACACAAAAAAAGGCTGACATGAGAAATTACCACCTGACAAAATACAAGCTATTATGACGGCAAAATGACAATTTAAACAGGACGTTAACATCCCGTTCTGGGACACTGCACATTCATCTGAGACAACCTAACTCTTTTTTTCAGGGAAAAGCACAAATGCAGTCCCCCGCTACCACAAATTATGCAGTCGAGTTTCCCACATTTGGGGAAATCGCAGGGATCAGCACACCCCAATGGATGGGCCTCATCCTGGGAGAACCACCTTTGTTATCATGGTATCTCCCCTGCCAGGTAAGTAAGGGACAGTCCTAACTTTTGTCACAGTTTCCTACTCACTACTGGGCCTTCTGTTCTGCACTACAGTCCCATACCTCCCATGCCTGGTATCTGTAGTCCTCTCCGTGAGGGCCACCCTTGGTGTGTGTACTGCATTACTGCATTTGGTACAGCGGTTTGCTGTGTGTGGTCCTGGCCTAAGAGTGTATTCATATATTTTGGTTGAGGAACAATTATAACCGCATGAATAAACTGCATAAAAAAAACGAATACAGATTTATCATAATTTTTGATGTGGTTGTAGTTTTTATAGGTGAAGAACATTCCAAAACCATTTTAACCACACTTTATGTGCAACATCTAACTGCCCCTTTAATCTGGAAATGTTATAGCATTTCAATTAAATTGCTGTTATTGTAACTATACTAATGGGTACTTTCCTATACAAATATCTGCCTATATATTCTTTAATGTGTAGAACCATTGCAGCAACTGGTGGGACTCGTAGTCTGGGAGCAGTAGTAGCATTGATGAGAGTTGTCAACGGTGGCCAAAAGACTCAACCAACTCCTCCAGCTCACCCCCTGGGCTGGTGCAGAGCTAAGGAGGCCGGCAGAGTACATAATGGTGGTGGTAGTCTGATGGTTGCTGCAGGTAATGACTCAGGAATCACAGGGTTGCAAGTAAGACTGTTGAACTTTACAGGTAGTTAAACAGCAACCAAACAGCTTCCACTAAAGAATTGAGGTGCAGATCTTGTAGCAGTTACACTGTGGATCACAGGTGAGCCTGGTGATGATTGATCAAGCAGCTTTTAGCCCAAATATTATAATAATGAGCCATCCTCCTCTGCTTCTCTATCCCTCTTCGTCTTTCTTTGTGTCTCTCTGCTTCATAAGGGGAATAGATAACAATTACAACTATATACTGTATATATTGTGGCAATTTGGGGGGGGATTAGCCTCAAAGGCGGCAGACTCCTGGACCCGACAGCGGTGTTGGTGGTACTGGGTGCCGGAGAAGCAGCATTCGGACGGTGCTAGTGTAAAGTAAATGGCTTTATTTCAGCTTTAAGAGTGGAACATTAACAAAAACAATAAACAGCCTGGGCCACATTTAGGGCACTAACTCACTGCTTGACCCCTATCTAGCCTCTGGGGCAACAAGCAGCCTGACTCATGCTCCGCTCGAGCCAAAAGTCCTCTTTTGGAACCCAGTCCTCCCGGGACAGACTGCCTGTCTGTCCTTGGCTGGTTCCACACTCCCTGCTTCCTGCAGGTCTCGACATAGCAGCTCTGCTGCAGTATCCACTCCCTCTGGAGTTACGCCCCCTCATAGGTGTGGCTGAGGACCTTTTCAGGCCTGGCCCTGGGTCGCTCACTAGCGCCCTCTGGGTTCCTACTCTCACATTCCCTCCCCCCTCATCTCACTACTCATGGGGTGAGCTACAATGGGACAAGACATATTATGTCGACGTCCCTCTTCAATCCTGTACACTTGTCCAGTGTCTCTCCAGATGTCCCCATCTGGCAGTCTCGACCTCCAAGTTCCAGTCAGTCGGGTTTTCTGGTTTCTCCCCACTTTAAATGCCGCGGCGAGATCCCGGCCACTGCGCGGGGAGGCGGCCCCCCCCCCCCCCCCCCCAACACCCCCCCCGGGCCCCCCCCCCCCCCCCCCCCCCCCCCCCCCCCCCCCCCCCCCCCCCCCCCCCCCTCCCCCCCCAGAACCAACCCCCCCCCCCCCCCCCACCCCCCCCCCCCACCCCCCCCCCCCCCACATAAAAAAAACCCCCCCCCCCCCCCCCCCCCCCCACACCCCCCCCCCCCCCCCCCCGCGCCCCCCCCCCCCCCCCCCGCCGGGGCAGGCCCCCCCCCGGGGGGGGGGCCGCGCGCCCCCCAAAAAAACCCCCCCCCCCCCCCCCCCCCCCCCCGGGGGGGGGGGGGCCCCCCCACCCCCCCCCCCCCCCCCCCCCCCCCCCCCCGCCCCTCACACCCCCCCCCCCCAAGAACCCTGGGCTACCTCCAAGTTCCATAGTGTGATTTGGAGCTGGCGTGGGTCCATGAATATTGAGTTCAGTTCATGGTTCAAACATAGTGTGACATGAAGCTGGCATGAATATTAAGTCCAAATTGCAGAGTTTGAAATTTTTGCATAAATTTGTACTCCATTTCTTTCCTTTTCTCCTGTGTCTTAAAATGTCCCATTAAAACCACAACCCGCAAATCTTCAATAGAGTGGTTTTCTCCGGAGAAATGTGCGGCCACTGGGAGATCTGTTCTGCTGTTATTAATGGTGGATCTGTGTGAGTTCATTCGTTGACTGAGTCTCTGCCCTGTTTCCCCCACATAGAGGCCTGTGGTGGGACATTGCACACACATTATGAGGTACACCACATTGGAAGACCTGCAGGAAAATGTCCCCCTAATTCTGTACACCTGTTGTGACTGTGGGATAGGTACACTGTCAGCGGTGTGGATGTGCTTGCAGGTCATGCACCTTTTATGTAGGCAAGATGAGGTGCCATTTTCAGTTGGGGCCTTCAGGGCACTCCGGACAATAATGCGCCTCAGGTTTGGTGGTTGTCGAAAGGAGAGGAGAGGGGGGACTGGAAATATGTCCTTGAGTCTGTTGTCCCTATGTAGCACAGGTTGGAGCTCCTTGGCAATCCTTCGTAGGATCTCCAGCTGTGGGTTGTAGGTGACAACTAGGGGCACTCGGGCATCTTTCTGGGTCTCTCTATATGTGAGCAGACTGTCTCTGTTAATGGCTGCTGCTTTGTTTAATTGGTTGTCTGTCACTTTTGGTTTGTATCCCAATCTGAGAAATTTCATCCTCAAATCCAGGAGGTGCTTGTCCAGGTCTGTTTTGTCGGAGCAAATACGATTGTATCGTATAGCCTGGCTGTAGATTATAGATTGTCTTGTGTGCTTGGGGTGGGAGCTGTCGTTTCTCAGGTAGGCCGTTCTGACTGTGGGTTTGTGGTATATTGATGTGAGTAGCCGGTGGTCTTTAATGTATATTGTGGTATCCAGAAAGTGAATTTCACTCCCTGAATAGCTAAGTTTAAGGTTGATGGTTGGGTGAAAGTCATTGAAGTCATTATGGAATTGAAGTAGGGCCTCCTCACCTGCAGTCCAGATGACAAGGATATCATCGATATAACGAAGGTAAATCATAGGTTTGGTGGCGCATGTTGATAAATATGTTCCTTCCATTTCTGCCATAAAGAGATTTGCATATTGGGGTGCACATCTGGTCCCCATTGAAGTTCCCATTCTCTGTAGATATAGATCCTCTCCAAAGGTAAAATGGTTGTGGCTAAGGATGAATTGTATGAGCTGCGTTACTGGTTCTGTTGGGAGGTTTTGTTTTGCCAGGTGTACCCGACATGCTGCAACTCCATGCTTGTGGGGAATGTTGGTATACAGGGATTCCACATCCATGGTGGCCAAAATGGTACCCTCAGGTAGAGGGCCCAGGGCATTCAGTTTGTTAAGAAGGTCAGTGGTGTCCTGGATATAGCTTGGAGTATCCCTGACAAGGGGTTTTAGGAGATTTTCCACCCAACCTGAGATGTTTTCTGTCAGTGTCCCAATGCCAGAAATGATAGGCCTCCCAGGGTTGCCATCTTTGTGTATCTTTGGGAGCATATAGAAGCAGCCCAGCCTGGGATCTTGTGGGATAAGTCCTTTTACCTGATTCTGGATCTGGACTGGAAACTCCTTGATCATACTCTTTAGTTCTTTCATATAGGCCTCTGTGGGATCACTTCCAAGTTTGGAGTAATGGATGGGATTTGACAGTTGCCTGTTTGCTTCCTGGATATAGTCTGAGGTGTTCATTATGACTATTGCGCCCCCTTTGTCAGCCGGTTTTATTATTATATCCTGATTTTCTTTCAGTGAAGTAATAGCCTTCTGTTCTTGCAGGGTTAGGTTATGCGCCTGTTTCTTTTGTTTCTCCAGGATTTCTGATTTTACTTTGCTTCTGAAACAGTCATTATATTTATCCAGTGCTGCATTAGCTCCAGGGCGTGGGGTCCAGGTAGATTTTTTGGTAGGATTCCTTATGGGCTGTTCCATCTCAGAGTCGCTGCTGTATGGAAGGTCTTTGTCATAAAAATATTCCCTTAATCTCATTTTTCTGAAAAACTCCTCCATATCATTGCAGAGTTGGATATGGTCAGTGCGTGCTGAGGGGCAGAAGGACAGACCTTTGGAGAGAACTGACATTTCGTGTTTGTTTGGCTCATAAGAGGAAAGATTCACAACACACCTTTGCTGAGCTGGGCTAGTACTTGCGGTTGTAGTAATGAGGCCTTTTTGTCTCAGTCTGTGGAGCTTTTTCTTTTTGTTGTTAATAAGCATATCCTGAAGTTTCCAGTAGTATGTGTGGAGTTTGGCCTTCATTTCCTCTGTGTCATTAGCCAATGATGATTTCAGGGCCTGTATTTCCTCCTGTGTTCTTTTTTTGTTGTTATAGGAAATTTTTATCATATTGTTCCGCAGTCTTTCAGATGTCCGAATACATAGTTGTTCTGCATATCGGCTGTTGTAGGTGTTCCGGGTTGGGTTACGTAAATTGAAGCCTTTTGGGATGAGTCTCTCCTTTTTGCATTTTGTTAAGAAGAAGATGTCGCTGTTGAGTTGTGCAAGTTTCTTAAGCCGGTTTTTCAGTTACATTCTTTTGCGGTACATTGTGGTATCTTTCAAGTTGATAGTAGTATAATGTTGTACCGTGTTAGCCATTGAAAGTAGTGGAAGGGTGAAGAAATCAGGCGATACCTTTTAGAGGCTAACTGAGTATATTTATAAGTAAGCTTTCAGGAGTACTCGCTCCCTTCATCAGACATGGTGTGATACAAGAACTGAAAATTAACAGATTTTTATACACATGGTTTTCAAAGCATTTTAGAGTCCTTAAAAAAAATTGCAATCTAAGTAGAGAAGTTATATACAACAGGTCAAAAAAACAGTCTGGAAACTTGTGGTGCGTGACGGAGGGATCAGTAATTCTTGCTGTTATCTGTTTGCTATCAGGAGGTGATTTGTGTCCCTCACAGTTCATACATAGTGTGATTTGAAGCTGGCATGAATATTGAGTTCAGTTCATGGTTCAAACATAGTGTGACATGAAGCTGGCATGAATATTAAGTCCAAATTGCAGAGTTTGAAATTTTTGCATAAATTTGTACTCCATTTCTTTCCTTTTCTCCTGTGTCTTAAAATGTCCCATTAAAACCACAACCCGCAAATCTTCAATAGAGTGGTTTTCTCCGGAGAAATGTGCGGCCACTGGGAGATCTGTTCTGCTGTTATTAATGGTGGATCTGTGTGAGTTCATTCGTTGACTGAGTCTCTGCCCTGTTTCCCCCACATAGAGGCCTGTGGTGGGACATTGCACACACATTATGAGGTACACCACATTGGAAGACCTGCAGGAAAATGTCCCCCTAATTCTGTGCACCTGTTGTGACTGTGGGATAGGTACACTGTCAGCGGTGTGGATGTGCTTGCAGGTCATGCACCTTTTATGTAGGCAAGGTGAGGTGCCATTTTCAGTTGGGGCCTTCAGGGCACTCCGGACGATAATGCGCCTCAGGTTTGGTGGTTGTCGAAAGGAGAGGAGAGGGGGGACTGGAAATATGTCCTTGAGTCTGTTGTCCCTATGTAGCACAGGTTGGAGCTCCTTGGCAATCCTTCGTAGGATCTCCAGCTGTGGGTTGTAGGTGACAACTAGGGGCACTCGGGCATCTTTCTGGGTCTCTCTATATGTGAGCAGACTGTCTCTGTTAATGGCTGCTGCTTTGTTTAATTGGTTGTCTGTCACTTTTGGTTTGAATCCCAATCTGAGAAATTTCATCCTCAGATCCAGGAGGTGCTTGTTCATCCTCAGATCCAGGAGGTGCTTGTCCAGAAGTTTAGGAGACATAATAGGCTTGCTCTCCTCTTTGTTTGAGAAACAGAAGCTCTGTACTGCAATATCTTCTCCTTCTGCACGAGGGCCATATAGTACACCCTCACATAATAGATCACGCTGAAGTACATTTTCTTGTATGACTTTAACAACTGTCACATCATATATTGGAATGGTTTCTTTATAAGACTTCCATATTTGTACAGCAGCAGGAGAACCACTTCCATACTCCTATTCTTACTTTCTTTTTCTCATACGCATAGCTTCCTGGAGGCATGGTGCGGTACTGTGATGGATTGCCAGAATTTTTGTGAAAATCCTCTTCTGACAGTACCGGAGCTGGTGATTTTGTCATCTCAACATTCTCCAAGTTATTCTCATTCTCTGTGCTATTACTGGAGGACTGGGATACCAAGTTTCCAACATCACAGTTATTACTGTCAGTACCCAGTTGCTTTTTGGTTACATGTTCTGACTGCCTTAATGGCTCTGCTTCCATTTCTTTTACTTGTCTGACAAGTTGTTTCTTTTTGTCTTTACTTTGCTCATCACGTCCTTGCATATCTCTCTCAAACTGTGCCTTCATAGCTTGTAGATTAACTTCTAAGCGCAACTTGCCATCCTCTGTGGCTTGTAATTCATCTTCAAGCTCCTCCAGCTGAGTCTTCATTTCTTCCACTTGCTGTTCCAATGCCTTCTTAGACTTTTCCAATTCATGAACATTCTTCCCAACATCATCCTTGGAGCTAACCAAATCCTCCATTTCAGTGCGCAGCTCTTGTTGAGCCTCTCTAACTCGGCCTTCAATTCAAGGACCTCTTCTAGGGAGCGAGCCAAGGCAAGAGCTTTGGTCTCTTTTCCACGAGCCTCTGCTTCAGCACGGTCACTTTCTTCTGCATATCTAGCAGAAAGAGTCTTCTCTTCACCAAGCAGCTGATCAAACTTTTTCTGCTTCTTTTCCAAATTTGACACAATCTGACGTTGATGATCAAGAACTACACCTATATCTTCTAGTTCCTGCTGAAGTCTAGTTTTCGTCTTCTCAAGTTTGTCATAAGCAGCAGCCTTCTCTTCAAACCGTTGATTTGTAGCTTCTAGCTCCTTTTGCAACTTTTTCTTTAGTTCTTCAACAGAGTCCAAGGACCCAATACTATCCTCCATTTTTTTCTTCATATCAGTCACTTGAGCCTGCAGTGTTGAAATCTGCTTTGTCAAATCTCTTTTTGCTTCCTCCTCTTCCTCTAGTTGCTCAAGGAAACCATTTTTCTCATCTTCCATTTGTTTTAGTTTTGTCTAAGGTCAAGCTTCTGACGAGTTTCTTCTTGCAAAAGTTCCTGAGTGTCCTGAAGCTGAGATTCTAGTGTAGAAAAATCTTTGGAAAGTTTGACAGACTTGCTGTCTGCTTGAGAAAGAAGCCCTGTGACATTATCCAATTCCACCTGCAGTCCATTTGCCTTGTCTAGCAGCTCTGCTCGAAACCTGTCCCCTTCTGTGACTTTTAGTTGCAGCTCTTGAAGTTGAGTCTCTACTTTTTTTGTGACTCTCCTGTAAGGTTTGCACTTTCTGAGCATGGACAGACGACATCTCCATCAATTCTTTGTCTTTATTTTGCACCAAAACAGACAATTTCTCATTATCTTCACAAGATCCTGAGAGCGCCCTCTCCAGGCTACCTTTTGTAGCTGTGAGTTCCATTTCTCTTTGTTCCAGAACTCCATTGTTTAGGCAAAACTGCTTTATTTTATCAGTTAATGGAGCCACAAGTTTATCACCATTCCTGACTTGGTCATCCAAACATTCTAACTGACACTGCAATTGCTCCTTAAGCACTTTATTAGATAGAGCGCATTTCCTTTCTGCAAACTCCTTCTCAGTGACAGAGTTCATTCCAGGCAAACCCAGCACCACATTTTCACAATGACTAGGATATGAACTCTTTATAGTCTCAAGCTCTTTCTTTAACTTAAGGTTCTCTTTTTCTGATACCTCAAGTTGCCATTTCCAATCAGATATTTCATCTTCATACATGAACCTGATGATTTTAATCTCATCTTGAAGCTGCTGCACCATAATATTTTCATCTTTGGCGCTTTCATGCACTCCAGTATGAGACATACAGTCAGCAGGGACATATTCATTCATAGAACAGAGGTGCTTCAGAAAAACTAAGTCACTCTCATGCAACCCATTATCTTTACTTGCACTCCACATGCTCTGTTCCGGGGTTTGTGTCTCTCTGCATTCAGACTGCTGCACTAATAAACCTGAGCATAACTTCTCTGCTTTCTTACAAGCTGAAATTCTCTTTTTCTAGCCCATGGTTTACTAACAAGATTACACAATATTCCACAGCAACCTTGGGTTCAACCGGCAGCAACTTTTTGCTATCTTCTGCAGTCTCATGTATTCAAACAGTTAACTTATGTGACACTACAACAACCAGCATTTTCTTCTGTCTACCACAGAAAACACCAACATGGCACCATAGCCTTTCACATAGACTGTTTGCAATATCCAGCTTCTATACACATTGCTTACTTTCTTGCCATCAGCAATCACTTTACAGACTTCTGTGCCACAGTATACACAAAGTCCATTCCCTGGATTCTTCTTCCAGAGTTTTTACTTTCACCAGTTTTTGCACACAATTTACTATGTTGCAGTTCCACTCACCCCTTCCTGCGTTTCTCAGTTGAGATCACAGATTTCTTCCAGCTGTAGGCCACAATGCACACTTAGCAGTACTGCAGTCACCAAACACTTGTCTTCCAGGACTTACGTGGATCTCTTTATGCCCACATCCATAGCACCATATGTGGCAATTTGGGGGGATTATCCTCGAAGGCGGCAGACTCCTGGACCCGACAGCGGTGTTGGTGGTACTGGGCGCCGGAGAAGCAGCATTCGGACGGTGCTAGTGTAAAGTAAATGGCTTTATTTTAGCTTTAAGAGTGTAACATTAACAAAAACAATAAACAGCCTGGGCCACATTTAGGGCACTAACTCACTGCTTGACCCCTATCTAGCCTCTGGGGCAACAAGCAGCCTGACTCATGCTCCGCTCGAGCCAAAAGTCCTCTTTTGGAACCCAGTCCTCCCGGGACAGACTGCCTGTCTGTGCTTGGCTGGTTCCACACTCCCTGCTTCCTGCAGGTCTCGACATAGCAGCTCTGCTGCAGTATCCACTCCCTCTGGAGTTACGCCCCCTCATAGGTGTAGCTGAGGACCTTTTCAGGCCTGGCCCTGGGTCGCTCACTAGCACCCTCTGGGTTCCTACTCTCACAATATATATATATATATATATATATATATATATATATATATATATACAGTCATATGAAAAAGTTTGGGCACCCCTATTAATCTTAATCATTTTTAGTTCTAAATATTTGGGTGTTTGCAACAGCCATTTCAATTTGATATATCTAATAACTGATGGACACAGTAATATTTCAGGATTGAAATGAGGTTTATTATACTAACAGAAAATGTGCAATATGCATTAAACCAAAATTTGACCGGTGCAAAAGTATGGGCACCTCAACAGAAAAGTGACATTAATATTTAGTAAATCCTCCTTTTGCAAAAATAACAGCCTCTAGTCACTTCCTGTAGCTTTTAATCAGTTCCTGGATCCTGGATGAAGGTATTTTTGACCATTCCTCTTTACAAAACAATTCCAGTTCAGTTAAGTTTGATGGTCGCCGAGCATGGACAGCCCGCTTCAAATTATCCCACAGATGTTCAATGATATTCAGGTCTGGGGACTGGGATGGCCATTCCAGAACATTGTAATTGTTCCTCTGCATGAATGCCTGAGTAGATTTGGAGCTGTGTTTTGGATCATTGTCTTGCTGAAATATCCATCCCCGGCATAACTTCAAATTCGTCACTGATTCTTGTACATTATTCTCAAGAATCTGCTGATACTGAGTTGAATCCATGCGACCCTCAACTTTAACAAGATTCCCAGTGCCGGCATTGGCCACACAGCCCCAAAGCATGATGGAACCTCCACCAAATTTTACAGTGGGTAGCAAGTGTTTTTCTTGGAATGCTGTGTTTTTTTGACGCCATGCATAACGCCTTTTAGTATGACCAAACAACTCAATCTTTGTTTCATCAGTCCACAGGACCTTCTTCCAAAATGAAGCTGGCTTGTCCAATATGTGCTTTTGCATACCTCAGGCGACTCTGTTTGTGGTGTGCTTTCAGAAACGGCTTCTTTTGCATCACTCTCCCATACTGCTTCTCCTTGTGCAAAGTGTGCTGTATTGTTGACCGATGCACAGTGACACCATCTGCAGCAAGATGATGCTGCAGCTCTTTGGAGGTGGTCTGTGGATTGTCCTTGACTGTTCTCACCATTCTTCTTCTCTGCCTTTCTGATATTTTTCTTGGCCTGCCACTTCTGGGCTTAACAAGAACTGTCCCTGTGGTCTTCCATTTCCTTACTATGTTCCTCACAGTGGAAACTGACAGGTTAAATCTCTGAGACAACTTTTTGTATCCTTCCCCTGAACAACTATGTTGAACAATCTTTGTTTTCAGATCATTTGAGAGTTGTTTTGAGGAGCCCATGATGCCACTCTTCAGAGGAGATTCAAATAGGAGAAAAACTTGCAATTGGCCACCTTAAATACCTTTTCTCATGATTGGATACACCTGGCTATGAAGTTCAAAGCTCAGTGAGGTTACAAAACCAATTTTGTGCTTCAGTAAGTCAGTAAAAAGTAGTTAGGAGTATTCAAATCAATAAAATGATAAGGATACCCAAATTTTTGCACCGGTCAAATTTTGGTTTAATGCATATTGCACATTTTCTGTTAGTACAATAAACCTCATTTCAATCCTGAAATATTACTGTGTCCATCAGTTATTAGATATATCAAATTGAAATGGCTGTTGCAAACACCCAAATATTTAGAACTAAAAATGATTAAGATTAATAGGGGTGCCCAAACTTTTTCATATGACTGTATATACACACACACACACACACACAATCGCACAGTGGACTATTTATAGCAATGTCCACTGGGATGCTACACCATTAATCTAGACTAAACCTATATTCAACTCTGCAATGGAGAAAATAGCGGTAGGTAATTCACCAAATAATATATACATTACCATGGCATTGTTTAATATAGAATACCAAAAAGAATGAATGGTGAAGTATATGGGCAGTAATTTGCTCCAGTGGCTGGAGGAAAGATGCAACAGTCTGTCTGGATCCCAGAAACTCACTCAGCTTTTATGCACACACTGATTATAAGCAAACAGGTCACAGGTGAGGATGTTACTTTTAGTAGCCATTCAAACCCCTTTGTGTCAACTTCTGGGCATGTTATCAGGCCAAAATCACCAGAGTATGTGAACTTTTGAACAGGGTCATTTTGATGTTTTGGTTGTCATTATGATTTAAAAAGAGAAAACACAGAAGTTTGACAATAAATGGCTGTATTTTAGCAAGGTAAGTAGTGACGGCAGGCGACAGAGACTGGAGAAGTTGTGAGGGGAACGGGTCACTACTGCAGGTAGTAGGGCGAAAAGAAGAGAGGAGCCAGGAGACTTCTATAACTGATTCAAAAGACGAGAATGAACAGGATGAAGTGTGGTAGATGAGGGGATCAATGCCACCTGGGAATTGGGCAATTATAATTTTGTCATGGAAATAAGTGGCCAGGTCCTCTGCACAGAGGTCTGTGAATGGCGCCTGCACCTTGGGAGTAAGAACTTGAAGTGCAGGAAGTCTGCAGGTGTACGTGATTTTCTCCACAGATGTTCAGCTCTGCTGAAGAAAACGTATCTATGGTGTGTGCCAGGGTTGCTGCCTCCTGACTCGAAATACACGAGTGGAGGGGGGAGCTGCCCCATCCAGTACACTTTTAATTCATTATAGTGACTGGTGGCCAGATTGGGACAGGAGAGTGAAGAGATGGGGGACTGTAAGGACTGTAGAATGTCTGAGAGGTGCTGGGTGTTAATAGCACGTAAATTCCTGTATGTATGATAGATTGGTGTGTACTGTGAAGGAGAGAAAGTAATGATTGTGAGAGACAGAAGGTTATGATCAGAAAGTGGCAGAGAAGAGTCAGTAAATTTAGAAACTGCAAGGAGTCGGAGGAAGACAAGATCAATTGTGTTGCTATCATTGTGTGTAGGGGAAGAGGAAAGTTGCAAAAGACCTAAAGAAGTGGGGAGACAGGGGTGTCAATAGGGATGTCACTCATCATGTGGGTAGGAATTTCACAGGATAGAAAGTGGGGAAGCCAAGAAGTAAAGTGGTCCAGAAACTGGTGAGCCAGGTGGAAGGTAGATTACGGCTATGCGTAAGGAGAGTGGCCGGAAAAGTCTGATGGCGTGGACTTCAAATGAGGGGAAGGTGAGTGAGGTTATTGGAGGAATGACCTAAAAAGTGCACTGTGGGTGTAGAAGTATACCTACTCCTCCACCCTGCTTGTTGTCAGGCCTAGAAGTATGTGAGAAATGTAGGCCACCATGAGAAAGATCAGCTGGGGAGGAAATATCAGACTGCTGAATCCAGGTTGCTGTTCTTGAAATTTTTCATGCGGTTATGCCCTTTTACTAAAGCACCAACCCTTTTGATGACAAACTCCCTATGTGTCGGTCACACCCCTTTTTTTGTGGCATGGCCAGCACATAAAGTGCCCATATTATGTATAACATGACCAGGTGCCCAACAGCCGGTGAGATTTCCCAATCTTCTGAGATGACTGGAAGTCACCCCTTTTTGTGGGAGCCTCCTGGACATTTTGGGAAAGTTGACATCTATGTATTACCTGAAGTTCTATATAACACCTCAGACAACACACATAGATAACTCTCTGCGTACAGATAATATATTAGATGTTACCTTAGTCCTGTGTAAACCACAGACAACACAATGATAACTCTCTAAGTACAGTCATGGCCAAAAGTTTTGAGAATGATACAAATATTAATTTTTACAAAGTCTACTGCTTCAGTTTTTCTAATGGCAATTTGCATATACTCCAGAATGTTATAAAGAGTGATCAGCTTAACAGCAATTACTTGCAAAGTCAATATTTGCCTAGAAAATGAACTTTATCCCCCAAAACACATTTCAACATCATTGCAGCCCTGCCTTAAAAGGACCACCTAACATCGTTTCAGTGATTGCTCCATTAACACAGGTGTGGGTGTTGATGAGGACAGGGCTGGAGATCAATCTGTCATGATTAAGTAAGAATGACACCACTGGACACTTTAAAAGGAGGCTGGTGCTTGCCATCATTGTTTCTCTTCTGTTAACCATGGTTATCTCTAAAGAAACACGTGCAGTCATCATTGCACTGCACAAAAATGGCCTAACTGGGAAGAGTATTGCAGCTAGAAAGATTGCACCTCAGTCAACAATCTATCACATCATCAAGAACTTCAAGGAGAGAGGTTCCATTGGTGCCAAAAAGGCTCCAGGGTGCCCAAGAAAGACCAGCAAGCGGCAGGACTGTCTCTTAAAAGTGTTTCAGCTGCGGGATCGGGCTACCAGCAGTGCAGAGCTTGCTGAGGAATGGCAGCAGGCAGGTGTAAGTGCATCTGCACGCACTGTGAGGCGGAGACTCTTGGAGCAAGGCCTGGTCTCAAGGAGGGCAGCAAAGAAGCCACTTCTCTCCAGAAAAAACATCAGGGACAGCCTGATATTCTGCAAAAGGTACAGGGAGTGGACTGCTGAGGACTGGGGTAAAGTCATTTTCTCTGATGAATCCCCTTTTCGATTGTTTGGAACATCTGGAAAACAGCTTATTCGGAGAAGAAGAGGTGAGCGCTACCACCAGTCTTGTCTCATGCCAACTGTAAAGCATCCTGAAACCATTCATGTGTGGGGTTGCTTCTCAGCCAAGGGAATCGGCTCTCTCACAGTCTTGCCTAAAAACACAGCCATGAATAAAGAATGGTACCAGAATGTCCTCCAAGAGCAACTTCTCCCAACCGTCCAAGAGCAGTTTGGCGCTCAACAATGCCTTTTCCAGCATGATGGAGCACCTTGCCATAAAGCAAAGGTGATAACTAAATGGCTCAGGGAACAAAACATAGAGATTTTGGGTCCATGGCCTGGAAACTCCCCAGATCTTAATCCCATTGAGAACTTGTGGTCAATCATCAAGAGACGGGTGGACAAACAAAAACCAACAAATTCAGACAAAATTAAAGCATTGATTCTGCAAGAATGGACTGCTATCAGTCAGGATTTGGTCCAGAAGTTGATTGAGAGCATGCCAGGGAGAATTGCAGAGGTCCTGAAGAAGAAGGGCCAACACTGCAAATATTGACTTGCTGCATTAACTCATTCTGACTGTCAATATAAGCTTCTGTTACTCATAATATGAATGCAATTATATTTCTGTATGTGATAAAAACATCTGACAAACACACATAAAAACCAGAGGGCAACAGATCATGTGAAAATATAATATTTGTGTCATTCTCAAAACTTTTGGCCATGACTGTATAGACAATGTTATAGTATCAACTGCAGACATCCCTATGTAACACTACAGATAACACAGTGATAACTTACCAGCATGTTATCTGTGGTGTTACAAAGGCCTGCAAGTAACATATAACTTTTTCCAGTATTATGCCGTAAACAAAACATCATGTAACTTAGTATGATACAGTTGGTGCTGCCTGATTTCCCTGCTGTACATATCACCGCTGCGCTTTGTTGTTTGCAGTTATGGCAGCTGATGAAGGATGATGTGGCTGGCCAGTCTATCAGCGGCCTCCATGGACAAACAGTTGAGACTAGAATGGAGTGGTTTAAATCAGGTGTGTAGTGGATCTGCACCGCCTTGGCTCTACGAGTGTTATTCTATCAAGGCCGCTAGTGGACAAGCTGATCACATGATCCTCCATCAATGGCCAGAGCCATATGCCGCTCCTAGCACAGGGGAGAAATAAACAACGTTGCATAACACAACAGTGATAAGTTTAATACAATTTGTTCAAATGAGAGTTAATTTGTGTTCATTAAAAGGCCCCCAAAATTAAATGTGATTAGTTTCTTTAGACAACAAAGTCATCTTTGTTTTAAGACAGTTTTCAATTGTGAGGAACTAGATTCTGTCTCAGAGCTATCTGATGCTTCGACAGGATCATCACCAGATGCTTGGCAATCACCTAAACTTTTATACTGTTTCAAGTTTCTGTGAAAACCCTCAGGCTGAGGCCCCACATTGTGGAAACGCAACTTTTTTTGCTGCAGATTTTGCTGTGTTTTTTTGAAGCAAAGCCAAGAGTGGCTACAAAAGGAATGGGAAATATATAGGAATCACTTATACTTCAACCTTCTGCTCAATCCACTCCTGGCTTTGGGCCAAAAAAACACAGCAAATCAGCAACAAAAAAAGCTGCGTTTCTGAAACGTGGGGCCTCAGCCTTAGGCTAGATTTACACTGTGTTTTTGTCCACAAAATACATGCAAAAAACACATACTTTTTTACCATAAAAAACACGGCTTTTTGGAGGAAACACACACTGTGTAAACCCAACCTTGGTGGTAGATTCAATTAAAATAAACTGGATAAACAGTACTCAGTACACAGTTCCTACTACAACATCACAGAAAGCAAAGAAATAAACCCCTAGTGTCACAAAGACATAGATTAGGAGAAATCTCATTTGTTCCATGCCTTAACATTGAAATTGGACAGGTTCTGTAGTAAAAGAGCACTTGGCCTGCCAAGTATCTTCTCTAGTGCATTACTAGTCAAAACAAACAGTGACATATTGCAAGACAAGCAAAATCTCTTTTTAAAGCCATGTGGGGATGTTAAGGAAACTGAGAAGGGCTGCTGGCCAGATCTGAGAAATCCACTCTTCCATATATATTGTAAATTATAAAGTTTTCTGCAAGCAGAATTCTACCAATGTGCATTAACCAAAAAGAAACAGCTTCCCTTCAATGTTTTATTGGAACATGGCAGTTGTACAGAAACACGCTGCTTCAGGTGCCACACTAGTGTCTGAGTGCTACATTGATCAATAATGAATAAGTCCTTTCTGGCCCAAAACCTCTTCCCTCCAGGGCAGATCACTAGCACACAAAGAGAATGTGACAGATGGCCATTTCATTTTCTGCTAGAACAGGAGAATATTTATCTGACACTTTTAGAGGGGCAATTTGGCTAGCACTGTGTGTAGCTGCTATGAGGGTACTTCATTCACACTGTCACGATGGCTCATCATTAAAGAGGCAACTGTATCAGATACTGCTTCTGTTATGATGACCCTGAGGCCAGCTCTTTTAAAGGGATACTATGCTTGCTAATGTTATGGGGGGATTGTTTCTAATGTTAATGGTCACACTTGCGCTGTGCTCTCTGTCATTCGGGTCCCCTGGGGACCCGAATGATGGAGAGCCCATCCACTAAAACAGTGGATGCCCGCGGACCCTATAGACTATAATGGGGTCAGCCGGGTTTTCGCCGTTTTTATACTGAAACCAGCAGAGAGGAAAGTCCTCTGTGCAGGACTTTTCTCTCCGCCTATTTTCATAGGATTCTGCGGCGGAGATGTGAACCTAGCCTAACTTAGTTATGTACCTTCTCTGACCTCTCCAAGGATGTTTTCAGTTGAAGCACAATGAAACTGATTTCTTCCAACTTTGAGTTTATTTTGCAGGCCATGGCCCACAAGATATTTCTTTGTTTTCAGTGTAGGAAACCATCCCTATGAGTTGCCTTGTTGTGATAGCAACTCAAAATTTGTGTTAAGAACCTCACGTTTATGTGTATAGTAATGTAATTAGAAATAATCCATACATCCAGTTTTTGCATATATCTTAGCTCCTGCTCAGGTTGCTGCTGTATCTTTGTGCTTTTTTTTTACATTGTCACTATTACAGCAGATTTGTACTTGCACATTTATTTCTCTTTGTTAGTAGGTGCTGACTACTTGTTTTAGGACTATGTATAACATAGTTATAAAACACTGTGGCACTGCTATAGACACCTGTTAAAGGAGCATCATAGTTGACATTGCTATGGTTGGGTTCACATCTGTATCAGGACCTTAGGTATTTTATCTAGGGAAAATGGCGGACACCACAATTGAAAACCAATGGATCCCATTATATTTATTTGACAGGCAGTGATATTAGTTTGCTTTTTCTGTCCAATACTACTCCACTTATTCTCAGAGGGATCAGTTGAGGGTTTTTTTTTTTTTATGTCTATGGCACTTTTAGTGATTTTTTTTTCTCACTGTACATATACAGTTTTCCTCATACTACAAGTTCAGGCTTTTGAAGGAGGAAATTCCAATCCTATTATTGTGATGCTCCTTAAATTTCATGTTGAAAACCTATACAGTAATATCAGATAATAGACCCATATAAAAGTCACACATTATTAAAAGACAACAATTCTGCATTATTAATTGTAACCTTTGTGAATAGTCCTTCTTAAGTGACAGTTCAAACTGGTCATATATATCGTACCAGCAAACACACCTGCTTCAATGACACTAACTAAATAAGTGACAAACCTTAGTGAAAACAAAGGTGGAGCGACCTGCATTTTGAGTATAATGTTAACCAGAGCTGGATCAAAGCATGGCATTGTTTGATCATGCGAATCAATGAGGAAATAATGTCTAAAAGAAAATAGCTCTATATAATAATCCTTCTATAGTTTCACTAAGGAGATGTTAGCTCTCTTTGTCTTTATACCTCAGCCCTTCTTCTACCACACCTTCATTTCTTTCATACTTATCTAGAAATGATGTGGTTGTAGCCATGAGAAAAACTGCCAAATTACACAAGTCCACTAATCGAAAATTCAAAGCCACTCAAACTGGAAGAGCAAGCTCAGTATTGGCTAGAAGCCCTCTGGTCACAAAGCATTCAATGTGTAGGTGCATTCACAGGCAACCATCTGATTTACATGACATTGTGCTGTAGGAGATGTATGCAAACAAAGGCAAATAAAACAGAGGCTGGATATACATTACCATTTCAACTTCACTTAGATTTCTCTAAAAGTATGTGTTTCCAAATCAGCAATTACTAGGCACAAATTTATCACCCAAGAAGGTTCTTTTGTTGTGTTCCTTCTGTCTCTTCCTATTGGTGAGTATTGGGTAGGTAGAGCCTAAAATGTATCAAAACTTCACAACTAATAGTACATTAACTTTGGAAAATAATGAAGACTAAACAAATTTCAAAAGACAGAAACAAAAACAATTCATGAGTGCTCTGCCTATGGCAATACAGTGTAAAACTCTGGATAAAATCGCACCAAATGTTTGTGATTAAGCACTTATTTCTGCCTATTTTTTTGAGCATTCAACTAAAAATTCCTGTTCAAATTTTATTGAGATGTATTGTCTGAACTACAAGGCCAAACCCACTTAATCAAGCAGGTTGGGTAATGGCTGATATTTCACTACTTTGGATTTGACAAAGGGCTACTGGCAAGTGTCATTGACAGAGAAGGCTAAAGAGAAAACTGCCTTTAGCATCCCTGATGGTCATTTTCAGTATGCAGTTCTTCCCTTTTGGTCTGCATGGGGCTCCAGCCACATTCCAATGGCTAATGGATAGAATTTTAAAACCCCATCGAAAATATACAGCTGCGTATCTGGATGATGTAATATTACATAGCCCAGATTGGCAAAGTCATCTACCCAGGGTTCAAGCAGTCTTGATTCTATTAGGGAAGCAGGTTTGACAGCAAATCCAAAAAAATGTACCAGTGGGCAAGAAGAGGCAAAGTACTTGGGGTACACAATTGGACAAGACATTATTAAGCCTCAAATAAACAAGATTGAGGCCATTCAGAAGTGGCCTAGGCCAGTAAACAAGAAACAGTTCAGGGCATTTTTGGGCCTAACTGGATACTATAGGCGGTTTATTGAAAACTTTGCCAGTATTGCTGCCCCCTTGTCTGACCTTACAAAAGGTAAGGATTCAGTCATGATCAAATGGACTGCTGAAGCCGAACAGGCCTTCCAAAGACTAAAGCAAGCTCTTTGTTCCCATCCAGTGTTGATAACTCCTGACTTCCAAAAACAGTTTATTGTGCAAACTGATGCCTCTGATGTCGGCATAGGAGCGGTTTTGTCACAATTCAGGGGAGGGGAAGAGCATCCTGTAGTTTACCTGAGTAAGAAACTGAATGAGCATGAGAAGAGATATGCCATTGTCGAGAAGAAATGTCTGGTGATCAAGTGGGCATTAGAAGCTCTCAGGAACTACCTGATATGGAGAACATTCACACTTATTACAGACCATGCCCCACTTAAGTGGATGTCTCAAAACCGTGAGAAAAAACAGGCGAGTGACCAGATGGTTTATGTCCTTGTAGGACTTTAACTTTATGGTTGAGCATAGGCCAGGTTGTCAGCTTGGAAATGCAGATGCACTGTCTAGGGCAGGTGTAGGCAACCTTTTTTGTTCGGCGTGCCGATTTCGATTAAAAAAATCAAAGTTGAGGTACTCGGAGTGCCGGTCAATAATTGTAAGTCTGACGACCCCTGCACACGGTATTATGTAACATAGCGGCCCCTGCACACGGTATTATGGTGATAATGCTAGTGATAATTGCTATTACTATTATTTTAGCGTGTAACAGATATCACTAGAGAGGTGGGTGGCGTATTTTACTCTATAAAGATCAGGTATGGACAGGACAGGGACAGTGAAAAAATTGTAAACTTTATTGGTGACTTTGTGCATGTGTTGTGTAAGTGTTTGGTGCGACACTTCTGGACGATGGTAAATGTCTGGGTCACAGCGCCAATAACTTCCTTGGTTATGTGATTAGGCTCAGAGGGGTGTTACATTATCCCTCTATGTGACTATCAGAGAGCGAAAGTACAGTATGCTCTCTGATTGATAGGAGAGGGGATAACATGGACAGAAGTCTCTGCCCCCCCCCCCCCCGGGGTCATCTGCAGCTTATGCACAGACAATGATGAGTTATCATTGTCTCTGCAGCTCCTCCTCCCCCTCCTTCCTTAGCTCTAAGATGCTGCCTGAGGCAGGAGGGGGGGGGTGACACTTTTAGAGCCCCATTTCTAAGGATGTTAGGGCCACAAAGATGCATCTGGATTAATTTTAAAGATGAGAATCTCATCTTTAAAACGATACCAAGATCTCCATGATTGACCTTACACATTCAGAGCGATTCACTGTTAAAACGATGTTGGGAATTGAGATCTGCATTGGGATTTCAATGCTGAACATCGTATTCACTAGCAAATCGCTCAGGATATTTAAGGACGATCATGGTGATCTTGGTATCATTTTAAAGAGGAGATTCTCATCTTTAAAATGAATCCAAGTGTTTCTTTATAGCTTTAACCAATCCTGAGCAATTCACTCAGGTACAGTAGTGAAGCCTGTGACTGTAGACTGTGCAGACGCCGGGTGATGCCGCATCCATCTTCACCCGGCGCTAATGAAATTTTAAGGAAGCCGGATGGAAAAATGCTGTAGGTAACGTTTTTCCATCCGGCTGAGGAACAAATATGGCGCCAGAACTGATGCCTCTTGTGCCAGAACCGATCCCATATAAAACTATGGGATCTGTCCTGGCATCAGTTTCCCTCCAGCTTGTGTGCACCACGCCGGAGGGAAACAGATAGCTGCGCCTGACATATGTGAACACACCCTCACTTTTTCCAAGCTCTGCAGCCACTGTGTGGGCGCTTCTCCCTGACGTCAGCGACCTCTGATTGGGTCTCAGGGGTCACGTCGCATCATTATGTGTAATGACGTCGGACGTGACCCCTGAGGCCCTGTCAGCGGTCTCTTACGTCAGGCAGAAGCGCCCTAAGAGCGCAGAGCTGCTGCGGATCCAGGGAAGGTGAGTTAACATTGTTTTTTAATGTTTGATCACCTCCCCGGGGGCTCCGCTTATTATACTCAGGGGTCTGAAGAGACCCCACAGTATAATAATAGCAGTTTCGTTTCGGCCGTGTTTGGTATATCGAAACTGCTGAGTGAGGAATCCGCTGCCGTGCCAGGGAAATAAGCCTCGTGTGCCACTCTTGGCACGCGTGCCGGGGGTTGCTGACCCCTGGTCTAGGGCATATTGTTTAAGTACACAGAGTGTTCCACCCCTGAGGACGAAACAGGGGGGAGGATATGTGACAGGACCAGGGGCAAAGTGGTAGACATTTCTCCCAGGTTTCTGTCATATACCTTCTAAAAGCACCTGAGAAAAAAGAAAGCTGTGTTCCTTGCTGGAAGGTTTTACCAAAACCCTGGTAAAAGGTCTGGCAGCTGGAGTAGGGAGAAATGGGTGTGTCTCCACTCCATCAGACACTTCAGGTTTTGGGATGAATGGGGTTAATACCTTGTTTCATGAAGTGTGGGTATATAAGGGCAGACAGCACACAGATATTTGGCTGTCTCTGCTCCTGGGAAACAACTGTGAGTGTAAACTGTTGTGATTTGTGAATTGTGTTTATGGAGCTGTGCAGTAAGCTCAGCTCTCAATTAGTTAGTTACCTGTATTATAGCCAGTAGCCGGACGGCTAGGATTTTCTTTTGTATTATTTTTGTTTTGCCTGGAAGAAGTAATAAAACTGGTTGCGGCCAGTTGCACCAAATTTGATTGGACTGAACTGTTATTACTGTGCCAAAAGTGCTGGTCTATCTGAGGAGACGACGATCCCTGAGCTAATCCCGTTACAGTATATATATGCATATATTTTGTATCGCAGTGATCGTTCAACCTCATTCAGAATTTGTTTACACTTCCTAGTACACTGTAGAAAATATTCAATTGTACCATTCGGAAAATAATGGTATTGGTGGGAAGGGGTTTATAAATGCACCATGGTGTGTTTTCTGCTGTAACAATGTGTGCATGAGACTTCATAAACTCTCATCTACTCTGCCAGAAATGTACAATATTTTTTTTCTGCAAGCGTTTCTGCAGCCTCAAACTCAGCAAATATGCAGAATTTCAGCTCTGTGTGTCCTCAGCCTAAGGGTATGGCCACATCAGCTGTATACCTCCAAAACTTTCAAAGGACCGAAAGAGGGACAAAATATGCGGTGCGCTATGCGCACAGCAGCAAATTTAGCTCCACCCACTTCTATGTTGACTCCGCCCATTCACATCTACTTTTCCATGTGCCCCCACACAGTATAATGCTCCTACAGTCATCCTAACATTATATGCCCCCACATTATTATGGTCCCCTCCAATTTCCCCACAGTACTAAGTCCCTCTCCGCGTTCCCCAGTTTAAACTGGCGGAAACTAGAGGGGGACATTAAACAGTGCGGGTAGTTGAAGGGGGACTTTAAACTATGCGGTAGCTGAAGGGTGACATTAAAATATGGGGCAGCTGGAGGTTGACATTAAACAGTGGGGGTACTTGGCGGGGGACATTAAACTGGGGGCAACTAGAGGCAGACATGTCCCCCTCCAGCTAACCCCCACGGTTTAATGTCCTCCTCCAGTTGCCCCCAGTTTAATGTCACCCTCCATCTGCCCCCTCAGTTTAATGTCCCCCCTTCATCTGCCACCAGCTTCACGTCCCCCCTTCATCTGCCACCATCTTAATGTCCCCCTTCATCTGCACCAGCTTAATGTCCCCTTTATTTGCCACCAGTTTAACTGCCCCCTTCATCTGCCTTCAGTTCCCCCCTCTTGCTCACACATGCTCTCTTCTCTCCTACTTATCTTCGATCACTCTCTGTTCCCAGCTTTCTGTGTAACATCACAGTCTGTCCCGCAGTATCCAGAATAGCTCAACCCACACAAGAGTCTGATCACATGTTCATGACATCATCAAAAGTCCTTTAGCCATTACGATTTAGCATCTACCATTTAGCCTTTACCCTACCCTAATAAAGTTTGTTAACAGCAAAACACTTTAGGGGAATAGCGGGACAAACTGTAATCTATGCGGCACCGCAGTGTAAAATCGGGACTGTCCCGCCAGATGCGGGACGGTTGGGATCTATGCAGATGTATACACTGCAGATTTCCCACTGTGAAAATGCAAGTGGAAAATTTGCAGCGTTTACAGTGAAAGCAAACTAGACGTTAAAAACATTTATGCCCAAGCAGTAACAAAAATCCCAGCAAAAATAGGACCACGGTCAAGATGTCAATCTATTATATTAGTTATGCATAAACTCTGCAACAAAAATATGTACAATTTGGTGCACATGTACAGAGTTTGTTTTTAGCATTTGAAAACAACCAAAAAAAGTTATAAAAAAAGCCACAAAAAATAACTGAAATTCATGGCGTATTTCACAAGCTTTTAAAAACACTGAAGACTTACAGATAGTGTAAGAATGCTTGTTCAGGCACAGATAAGTGAATAGAGTTTCAATGTAGATATCTCCTTCTGGCAGCATCTTCAGCCATGATGAGGTTACTTGAAGCAGAAGTAAAGAACCATAAACCATACTCTTGGCGTTACTTTGGAACACGGAATATATTATAAAGAAAGAGCACTGCATGCGGGCTGCTATTAAATGCTCTATGGTAGTATTATTCAATGTCGATACATGGGGAATAATTTAGCTATTACACTGTTGTGTGTTGTGTTAATAGGTGGCATAGGTCAGTCAACATGAGTGGACAACAGAGTCGATACATGTAAGCTTTGATGTGCTTGAGCCTACAGCCTATAACTGCCTAGTGCAGAGGTCCACAACCACCGGGTCGCAGCCCAGTACCAGCACACTAGGGGTCGAGGTTCCCGAGAGGAAAATAGAAGATGCATACACGCTGCGTCTTGGACTCCAGGGGGTCTGATCACTAATGCAATGTATTACAATGCTATGCATTGCAAAAAGCAACATTTCTAATATAGTCTGCATAGAAATGAGTAGAAGAGAAGCCTTTAATAGGCTCCTGACTGTCATAGTAACGGATTGCGATGCAGTGCCTGCGATTCATGGGAAAATGGCGGTGCCCAATGGGTTCACTAATCGTGGGCATTGCCATCAGTTCGCTGCTGTTGGTTCTCCCTGAGCAGCCGATAAATTTAAATACCCGCCGTACTATTAAAGAGGATGTCAAGAATGGGTTACACATCATTATTTAAATAAAGCAAAGGTTTTTACAGCAAGTTAGAGATTTTTCAAGCCCAGGAAAAGGATTTTAGGCTAAGGCCACATACTTTGTTTTTTTGCAGATATTGCGCTTTTTTTTTTTTTTTTTTTTTTTTTTTTTTTTTTTTTAAGCCAAAACTAAAAGTGGCTTCAAAGTAGTGGGAAATATAACAGAAGCACTTATATTTCACCTTTCTGCTAAATCCAATCTTGGTGATTTGGGCATCATGTTTTATGCCATTTGTCCTGCTGGTGAAATAAGATTGTAGGTCAGGTTGTTACGAATGTGACAATACCAAATACATGTAGAGATTTGTTTTATTTTTTAAAACATGGAAAAAGGTATTTTAGTAGAGAAAAGGGATATTGTTTTTTTTTTTTTCTTCATTAATTTTTCTTTAAAATCTTTTCAAGCCCCCAAGGGTAGCTTACCACTAGGAAGCTTGATCCCCAGTACACTTCACCACAATACTAAGTGTATTGTTTGTATTGCAGTGTATTGTGCCTGTTACACAACAGTTCCTAATAGAAATGCTATGATGGCAGCCAAAGCCATTATTAGGCCCCCAGTTGCTATAGCAACTCCGTGCAGGGGGCCAATGCAGCTATCAGTTTATCTGACAAACCCCTTAGATGCTAAAGTCACTATTTGTGTTTTTCCCTCTCCAAGTTTCAAAAGTAAAAACCTGTAATTTATTTACAGAGTCGTATGGAGGTTTATTATTAACCCCTTCCCGCAAGAGACATTTTTCAATTTTCATTTTTGACTCCCCACCTTCCAAACCCCATAACTTTATTTTTCCATTCACTGAGCCATATGAGGGCTTAATGTTTGCGAGATAAATTGTTCTTTATAATGGTACCTAACATTTATTATAATCTAATAAAAGTGGACAAGCCACTATTTATGTGAGTGTCTAAAAATATATATGGTACTGTGATGAAGATCACTGTAAACTCATAAATAAAGCAAATCTGATTCCAGCCCAATACTCGCATTCCATATGGATAACCCAAAGCTATAATTAACACATCAGCTGAATGTCTGGTGTCAGAGCTTGTCCACTTATAAACAGTGGCTTGTCCACTTTTATTAGAGGTGATTTTGGAGCTGCATTACTGCTCTTACACCAGGCATTAGCTTATTAAGTGGTGCTGGGATAAATGACTCTCAGCACTGCTGTGTATATACCAGCCTAGGTGATCTTGGAGTTGCACATACTGCTCTGACACCAGACATTCAGCTGATGTATTAATTATAGCTTTGGGTAATCTATGTGGGATGCGAGTAGTGGGCTGGAATCAGATTTGTTCTATTTATGAGTTTCCAGTGATCTTCATCACAGTACCATATATATTTTTAGACACTCACATAAATAGTGGCTTGTCCACTTTTATTAGATTATAATAAATGTTAAGTTTTATTATATTATTTTTTTGAATTCCACTCCAATTCTGTGACATATATACCTGTAGGGGAATGGATATACACCCTCTGTGATTTTGTTTATAATGGTACCATTTATTATTCTGTGCAGTATACTGGGAAGCTGTAAAAAAATTCTGAATTGGATAGAATTGGAAAAAAAAAGTGCATTTATGCGACTTTCTTACGGGCTTCATTTTTATGACGTTCACTGTGCTGCCAAAATGACATGTTACCTGTATTTTATGTTTCGGTACGATTCTGGTGATACCAAATTTATAGTTTTATTTAAATTTCAACCTCTTCACAAAAATCCAAAAAAAAATGCTTTTCTTATTGTTGCTATATTCATAGGGTGGCTTTTTTTTACAGTGCCAGGTGTACTTTTTAGTTATACCATTTTGTGGAATATCTATTGCTTTGTTCACTTATTAAAATTTTTATCAAAAATGGCGGATTGGCACTTTTGTTTTTTTTTTTGTTTTTTTTTCCTACTATGGCATTCACCTTACAGGAAAAAATATTTTTATAAGTTTAGAAACCAGGCATTTTCAGACACAGGGATACCTAATGTGTATCACAGTATTTAAAGGGAATCTATCATTAAAAAAACAGTTTTAAGCTAATGGCACATTGGAATGGCCTTTAAAAAGGCCATTCTTCTCCTACCTTTCATTGTTGTCTTTTTCCAGCCGTTTCTGTAAAAATCCATTTCTTCAATCATGGAAATGATCCTCACGGAGCACCCGGGGCATTCCTCCTTGGCAGCAAGCACCCACCGCGTCATCGCCTGTCACCGCCCATTAGTCTGTTGTGGTGACTCCCATCTTGGTCTTCTCTGTATGTTTTTCTTCTACTTCCTCTGATGCAGCATGACGGGCCGCCATTTTCCGGTGGTCCGTACTGCGCCTCTTGTGAAAGACCACCGGAAAATGGCAGCGGTTCAGCACTGCGTCAGAGGAAGTAGAAGAAAGAAGATAGAGAAGACCAAGATGGGAGTCACCACAACAGACTAATGGGCGGTGACAAGCGATGATGCGGTGGGTGATCACTGCTAAGGAGGAAAGCCCAAGGTCCTCCGTGAGTATCATTTCCATAATTGAAGAAACGGATTTTTACAGAAACGGCTGGGAGAAGACAACAATGAAAGGTAGGAGAAAAATGGTCTTTTTAAACACCATTCCAACTTGCCATTAGCTTAAAAGTGTTTTTGTTTTTTTTTTTTTTTTTTTTTTTTTTTTTTTTTTTTTTTTTTAATGATAAACTCCCTTTAAGTACTTTTATATGTATTATAGGGAAAGGGGGTGATTTGAATTTTAATACTTTTTTTAATATATTTTTTTTAAATTTATTTATTAGACCCCCAGGGGGTGTGGTCACTAATGCAATGCAGTACAATGCTAATGCATTGCAAAATACCGGCATTTGTATGACAGCCTGTCATACAAATGAATGCCAGAAAAGCCTGGGAGCCTTCAATAGGTTCTCAGCTGTCATGGCAACGGATTGCCGGCCCTGGATCTCATTACGTTTCCGACACTGGCGATCCTCAACAAATGGCGGAGCCCATGTGCTTTGACCAAGGTGCCAGGGGCCTTAATTATTGCGGGCATTAGCGCCGGGTCTCTTCTGTATTATACATATATTAGCTCCAGAGTGTCTGCCATATTTAAATACCCGACATCTGCCGTACTAAGGGTAAACGTCAGGAAGGAGTTAATTTTACTTAATAATGACAGCATTTAACCCATTCCTGACATCCGCCGTAATACTACAGTGGATGTCGGGTGTTTAAATACATAAATTTGGCATTCTCGGAATTGTACCGACCCATAGAATACAGGTGACGTGTCATTTTGGCTGCAAAGTGAACACTGCAAAAACAAAGCCCGTAAGAAAGTCAAGCAAATGCAGTTTTATTCCAATTCTGCACTATTCTGATTTTTTTCCAGCTTCCCAGTACATTGTACAGAATATTAAATTGTACCTTTACCATGTACAATTTGTCTTGCAAACATTAAAGGGGTTTTCCCATCTCCCTGTTTCAGCAGCTTTGCCTGATGTGTCTTCTTCTCACTTCCTGTATCCCCCTCCCAGTTTGCTGAACAGGACACTATTAACATTCACATGCTTCTAAAGAATGAACTCAGTGTTATCTGTGTGTTTACATAGAGAGATAAGAGAAAAGGCTTTATCAGAAAACTGCAATTTGCTTAACTGATTGTCCTGCAGGCAGAGCTGTAGATAACAGTGAGAGCAGTGAGTGACAGTCACTTGTCCTATCACACAGGTCCGTGGTTATGGAAACGCTTTGTAAACCATGGGAAATATAATTTCACATAGCAGGAAAACAAAGCAGCATTTCTAAAGCAATATATTTAGGAAAAGTCTTCAATTTACATAAGCTAGCAGTATAGATAGGATCCTTGAGATGGGAATACCCCTTTAAGCCCTCATACGGCTCTGTAAATGGAAAAATCAAAAAGTTATGGTGATTGGAAGGCGGGCAGTCAAAAACGAAAATCAAAAATGGCTACAGCGGGAAGGGGTTAATATTTTGTACAATGTACTGGGAAACTGAAAAAAAATTCAAAATGGGTTAGAAATTAAAAAAAAAAAAACGTTTAGGCAATTTTCTTACATTTCATTATTAAAGCATTAACCATGCAGTAAAAATGACACGCCACTAATATTCTGCAGGAATACCAACAACATAACACAGTATTAAGGATATAAAACCTACAAAAATGCTATCCGCAGATAAACTACATTTTCTTCATCAAGTAACACCCTTAATAAGGGTATGTTCACACGGAGTTTTTGCAAACTGAAAAAATCTGCTTCAGGAATTAGGAAATGTTTTTTTATTGCGGTTTTTGCCGCATTTTTGTTTTGCTCCAGCACACTGTATGGACCTGGAAACTTCTCTTTAAAAAAAACACTAGCAGTTTTTGATACATTTTTTGCAAAAAAAAAACAAAAAAGTGTCAAAAAAAACGGTAGCGGTTTTTCTGCCTCCCATTGATTTCAATTGGTTTTTCAAGGCTGAATCCGCCTGAAGATAGGTCATGTCGCTTTTTTGACTGCTACTGACTCCCATTGAAATGAATGGGAGTCGTTTTTTGAGGCGGATTCTGCCTCAAAATCAGCCTGCAAGAAACTCCATGTGAACATATCCTAAATGTGCCAGCACTAACAAATTATATATGAAGAGAAATGTTTGTTAAAACATGAAAAAAACTATATAAATTTGGCTTCGCTGTTATCGTATTGACCTGCAGAATATTGAAAACTGACAAAAAAAAATGGAGTAAGACACAAATAAATATAAAATCTATATTTTATTAAATAATAAAAGTAAAAGACAAAAAATTCATAAGGTGAGACAGATAACACAAAAACATGGGTGTGTGTCAGTCCTAGGAGACTTTGGGGATGTAATTCTATGGGTATTGTGAGTATATGAATCCAGAGGGCGCTCTTGAGCGACCCAAGGCCAGGCCTGAAAAGGCCCTCAGCCACACCTTTGGGTGGGGACGTAACTCCAGAAGGCTGGAGAAACCTGCAGGAAGCAGGAAATCGTGGACCCAGCCAAAGGCAGACAGGGCAGTCTGTTCCCAGAGGGCTGGGGTCTAGAGAAGACTTACAGAACATAAGTCAGGCTGCTTGTTGCCCCAGAGGATAGATAGGGGTCAAGGAGTCAGTTAGGGCCTATGCGTGGCCTAGGTTTTTGTTTTGTTATGTTCCACCTTTTCCTAAGCTGAAATAAAGCCATTTTACTCTACACTTGGACCGTCTGAACGCTGTCTCTCCGGCGCCCAGTACCACTACCACTGCTGTCGGGACCAGGAGTCTGCCGCCATTGAGACTAATTCCCCCAAATTGTCACATATGGTGCTACGGATTCGGGCATAAAGAGATCCACGCAAGTCCTGGAAGACAAGTGGTTGGTGACTGCAGTACTGCTAAGTGTGCATTGTGGCCTACAGCTGGAAGAAATCTGTGATTTCAATGGAGAAACCCAGGAAGGGGTGAGTGGAACTGCAACATAGCAAATTGTGTGCAAAAACTGGTGAAAGTAAAACTCTGGAAGAGGAATCCAAGGAATGGACTTTGTATATACTGTGGCACAGAAGTCTGTAAAGTGCTTGCGGATGGCAAGAAAGTAGGCAATGTGTATAGAAGCTGGATATTGCAAACAGTCTATGTGAAAGGCTATGGTGCCATGTTTGTGTTTTCTGTGGTAGACAGAAGAAAATGCTGTTTGTTGTAGTGCCACATAAGTTAACTGTTTGAATACATGTGACTGCAGAAGATAGCAAAAAAAGTTGCTGCCGGTTGAACCCAAGGTTGCTGTGGAATATTGTGTAATCTTGTTAGTAAACCATGGGCAAGAAAAAGAGAATTTCAGCTTGTAAAAAAGCAGAGAAGTTATGCTCAGGTTTATTAATGCAGCAGTCTGAATGCAGAGAGACACACAACCCGGAACAGAGTATGTGGAGTGCAAGTAAAGATAATGGATTGCATGAGAGTGACTTAGTTTTTCTGAAGCACCTCTGTTCTATGAATGAATATGTCCCTGCTGACTGTCTCATACTGGAGTGCATGAAAGCGCCTAAGATGAAAATATTATGGTGCAGCAGCTTCAAGATGAGGTTAAAATCATCAGATTCAGTTATGAGAATGAAATATCTGATTGGAAATGGCAACTTTTGGTATCAGAAAAAGAGAACCTTAAGTTAAAGGAAGAGCTTGACTCTATGAAGAGGTTATATCCTAGTCATTGTGAAAATGTGGTACTGGGTTTGCCTGGAATGGACTGTGTCACTAAGGAGTTTGCAGAAATGAAATGTGCTCTATCTAATAAAGTCCTACAGAGTGTGGAACAAAAGCAAGTGCTTGAGAAGCAATTGCAGGATTTAAAGGAGCAGCATGTCCAAGACTCCATTGTCAAAGAGTGTCATTGAAAAATTAAGAGATGACCTTGAAACTGCTAAATGTGAGAGAAGTGAATTTTTGCAGTGTCAGTCAGAATGTCTGGATGACCAAATCAGGAAGTGTGAAAAACTTTCGGTTGCATTACAGACAAAGAAAATGAAATTGCATAGCTGAGGAAGGAGGTCTCTGACCGAGAGAGTGATTTAGAATCTGTGGTGCAGACATTGCAGTCAGAGCAAAACTTGCATGAACTAAAGCAGGTTCGCCTAAATAGTGAAGTCAATGAATGGCTTAGCAGATCTGGAGTTCTGTAACAAAGAGAAATGGAACTCAAAGCTAGAATATGTAGCCTGGAGAGGGTGCTGTCAGGATCTTGTGAAGATAAAGAGAAATTGTCTGTTTTGGTGCAAAATAAAGACAAAGAATTGATGGAGATGTCGTCTATCCATGCTCAGAAAGTGCAAACCTTACAGGAGAGTCACAAAAAAGTAGAGACTCAACTTCAAGAGCTGCAACTAAATGTCACAGAAGGGGACAGGTTTCGAGCAAAACTGCTAGACAAGGCAAATGGACTGCAGGTGGAATTGGATAATGTCACAGGGCTTGTTTCTCAAGCAGACAGCAAGTCTGTCAAACTTTCCAAAGATTATTCTACACTAGAATCTCAGCTTCAGGACACTCAGGAACTTTTGCAAGAAGAAACTAGGCAGAAGCTTGATCTTAGTACACAACTAAAACAAATAGAAGATGAGAAAAATTGGTTTCCTTGAGCAACTAGAGGAAGCAAAAAGAGATTTGACAACGCAGATTTCAACACTGCAGGCTCAGGTGACTGATATGAAGGAAAAAATGGAGGATAGTATTGGGTCCTTGGACTCTGTTGAAGAACTAAAGAAAAAGTTGCAAAAGGAGCTAGAAGCTACAACTCAACGGTTTGAAGAGAAAGCCAATGCTTATGACAAGCTGGAAAAGGCCAAGAGAGAATTGGACCTCCAGACAGAAGACATGAGGATTCAGTTTGAGGAAAACCTGTCTAATTTATCTGCTGACATTGTAGATCTAAAAATGCTTGTTGCTAAACTAAAGGTGCAAGTGAAGAAGCAGGAGGAAATTGCACGCATCAAGAAACAGCTGGAGTTTCAGATGGATCAAGTGAAGCGCGAGTCAGAAATAAAGTTGGAAGAGCACACTTTTCAGATAGCACAGTTAAAAACCGAAGTGGAATCTAAAAGAGAAGAATTGGATCGATTGCAGCAGTCTTTATCCAATACTGAACAGTCGGCATCTGCACTATCTTCAAAGCTGGCAGCACTAGAAGCTGAGAAGGACTCGCTGCAGAGCCTGTTAACCTTTAAAGAATCAGAGCTGCAAGGTGCACTAGTAAAAACTGAGATGGAGGCTGCTCAGAAAAATGTGGCAGTGAAGAAAGTTCTGGAGCTGGAATCAGAGATTTGTGCGCTACAGAAGGCGTTAGAATTGGAGAAAGCTGCCAGCATAGAGGCAGAGAAAGCAGAGACATTAAGGCAGCCAGAACCTGTAACCAAAAAGCATCTGGGTACTGACAGTAAAAACTGTCATGTTGAAAACTTGGTATCCCAGTCCTCCGGTGTTAGCACAGGGAATGAAAATAACTTGGAGAATGTTGAGATGACAATATCACCAGCTCCTGTACTGTCAGAAAGGGGTTGGCACGAAAATTCTTGCAATCTATCACAGTACCACAACATGCCTCCAGGAAGTTATGTGTATGAGAAAGAGGAGGTAAGACTAGAGTATGGAAGTGGTTCTCCTGCTGCCGTACAGGTGTGGAAGCATTATACAGAAACCATTCCAATATATGATGTGGCAGTTGTTAAAGACATACCAGAAAATGTAGTTCAGCGTGATCTATTCTGTGAGGGTGTACTGTATGGCCCTCGTGCAGAAGGAGAAAATATTGCGGTACAGAGCTTGTGTATCTCAAACAAAGAGGAGAGCAAGCAGCCTATGTCTCCTAAACTTCTAAGCCTTGGTGATGATGGCAAAGTTTGCTTTGAGATGAAGGTTACGGAAAAAGTAGCCATGAAACATTTATACTCTAAAGACATTGATCTGCATGTAGTACGTGTTAGTTGGTCTCTGAGCTCCTGTGGATTCATGATAGGTGAAGATGAAGATTCTTACGGCTATTTACTAAAGGGATCAAAGTGATGCAATGGGATGGCTGAAGACTATGGCGAGAAATGTGATGAAAATGATGTGATCCCCTGTATGGCGAATTGTGAAGGTGATGAAGCAAAACTTGCCTTTGCACAGAATGGCCAGGATCTTGGCGTAGCATTTAAAGTAATGAGAAAACGGAAAACTCAACTGAGCGGAATTTGGAAGAAGAGACCGCCAGATTGGGACTTCTTGAGAGACACTGGACAGGCATACATGGTTGAAGAGGGACTTCGACATAGGATGTCTCGTCCCATTGTAGCTCACCCCATGGGTAGTGAGCTGAGGGGGAGGGTATGTGAGTATATGAACCCAGAGGGTGCTATTGAGCGACCCAGGGCCAGGCCTGAAAAGGCTCTCAGCCACACCTTTGGTGGGGGTGTAACTCCAGAAGGCTGGAGAAACCTGCAGGAAGCAGGAAATCATGGACCCAGCCAAAGGCAGACAGGGCAGTCTGTTCCCAGAGGGCTGGGGTCCAGAGAAGACTTACAGAACATAAGTCAGGCTGCTTGTTGCCCCAGAGGATAGATAGGGGTCAAGGAGTCAGTTAGGGCCTATGCGTGGCCTAGGTTTTTGTTTTGTTATGTTCCACCTTTTCCTAAGCTGAAATAAAGCCATTTTACTTTACACTTGGACCGCCTGAACGCTGTCTCTCCGGCGCCCAGTACCACTACCACTGCTGTCGGGACCAGGAGTCTGCCGCCATTGAGACTAATCCCCCCCCCAAATTGTCACAGTATGTTCACCTATTTTTTTTTTTTTTAAATGATTGGCACCTTTGGGTTGGTGCAATTATTTGATGTGCAATATTTAGTATACATGTGAGATTTAATTATATGCACTATTACATACACTATGCATTGCCATTCATCATAGCGGTACAAATTCTTTGGCAATGTTATTTCTTTGAATTGAAGAGGTGCTTGTAAAATTATTTAAAAAAAACCAAAAGAAAAAATTTTGGGCACCCCTATTAATATTAATCATTTTTAGTTCTAAATATTTGGGTGTTTGCAACAGCCATTTCAATTTGATATATCTAATAACTGATGGACACAGTAATATTTCAGGATTGAAATGAGGTTTATTGTACTAACAGAAAATGTGCAATATGCATTAAACCAAAATTTGACCGGTGCAAAAATTTGGGTACCCTTATCATTTTATTGATTTGAATACTCCTAACTACTTTTTACTGACTTACTGAAGCACAAAATTGGTTTTTCTAACCTCACTGAGCTTTGAACTTCATAGCCAGGTGAATCCAATCATGAGAAAAGGTATTTAAGGTGGCCAATTGCAAGTTGTTCTCCTATTTGAATCTCCTCTGAAGAGTGACATCATGGGCTCCTCAAAACAACTCTCAAATGATCTGAAAACAAAGATTGTTCAACATAGTTGTTCAGGGGAAGGATACAAAAAGTTGTCTCAGAGATTTAACCTGTCAGTTTCCACTGTGAGGAACATAGTAAGGAAATGGAAGACCACAGGGACAGTTCTTGTTAAGCCCAGAAGTGGCAGGCCAAGAAAAATATCAGAAAGGCAGAGAAGAAGAATGGTGAGAACAGTCAAGGACAATCCACAGACCACCTCCAAAGAGCTGCAGCATCATCTTGCTGCAGATGGTGTCACTGTGCATAGGTCAACAATACAGCACACTTTGCACAATGAGAAGCTGTATGGGAGAGTGATGCGAAAGAAACCGTTTCTGAAAGCACGCCACAAACAGAGTCGCCTGAGGTATGCAAAAGCATTTTTGGACAAGCCAGCTTCATTTTGGAAGAAGGTCCTGTGGACTGATGAAACAAAGATTGAGTTGTTTGGTCATACAAAAAGGCATTATGCATGGCGTCCAAAAAACACAGCATTCCAAGAAAAACACTTGCTACCCACTGTAAAATTTGGTGGAGGTTCCATCATGCTTTGGGGCTGGCACCGGGAATCTTGTTAAAGTTGAGGGTCGCATGGATTCAACTCAGTATCAGCAGATTCTTGAGAATAATGTACAAGAATCAGTGACGAATTTGAAGTTACGCCGGGGATGGATATTTCAGCAAGACAATGATCCAAAACACAGCTCCAAATCTACTCAGGCATTCATGCAGAGGAACAATTACAATGTTCTGGAATGGCCATCCCAGTCCCCAGACCTGAATATCATTGAACATCTGTGGGATAATTTGAAGCGGCTGTCCATGCTCGGCGACCATCAAACTTAACTGAACTGGAATTGTTTTGTAAAGAGGAATGGTCAAAAATACCTCCATCCAGGATCCAGGAACTGATTAAAAGCTACAGGAAGCGACTAAAGGCTGTTATTTTTACAAAAAAAGAACCAAAAAAAAAAAAAAACCCCTTTTTTGTTTTGCGCCCCCACCTTTCCCCCCCGCCAAAATTTGGGTTTAATGCATATTGCACATTTTCTGTTAGTACAATAAACCTCATTTCAATCCTGAAATATTACTGTGTCCATCAGTTATTAGATATATCAAATTGAAATGGCTGTTGCAAACACCCAAATATTTAGAACTAAAAATGATTAAGATTAATAGGGGTGCCCAAACTTTTTCATATGACTGTATTACTTATTTATATGTACTAAATGTTGTTTAATTTCTTTGTATGTATTGTCAACTTTCTGTATATATCTATTGTCCCAAGCATATTGTTTTTCTTTACCCCTTTCGTTTTGTACGTGGGGTCCCCAAACAAAATTGTAATGTCTCCACAGAGTCTGACACCCATGTTTTTGTATTATCTGTCTCTCCTTATGAATTTTTTGTCTTTTAATTTTATTATTTAATAAAATATAGATTTTATATTTTTTGTAGTGTGTGTGTGTGTGTTTTTTTTTTTTTTTTTTGCTCCATTTTTTTTTTTTTTTGTCGGTTCTCGATATTCTGCAGGTTAGTACGATCACAGCAAAACCAAATTTAGGCTGGGGCCCCACATGGCGTAAATGCCGCAGTTCGCTCGCGGCATTTTAGTCACAGCAAAGTGGATGGTATTCTAGTAAATCCCATCCCCACTTTGCGTTAAAATACGTGCTGCACACACAGCAATTTCCAAAACCGTTGCGGTTTTGGAAATCGCAGCATGTCAGTTGTACCTACGGAAACGCTGACAGTTTCCCTGTAGGTATAATTGAAGCAGAAAGTCCGCAGAGGGAAAACTCTGCGAACTTTCTGTCAAAAGAGCTGTGGGAAGAACCGTGATGTGTTGTCGACGCAGTTTTTCCTGAGGGACACCACATGGGGCCTTAGCCTTATAGTTTTTTTTTCATGTTTTAAACTTTAAAAATAAAAAAAAATTCTTTCCTTACCATATTCTGTAACTTTTTCATATTTCCGTGCTCTTTTTCACAGGGCAAGTTGCAATACTTTATTTTGTTATGGGGAATGTATGACAATTTGGTCACTTTTTATTCAATCATTTTGGTAGGAGCTGAGCAATGAAAAAAAATTGAGTATTTTAATTTTTTTTTCTGCTACAGCATTCAACATATGGGATAAATATTTTTAGATATTTTTAATATTTTTGCTGTATGAGTGGTCTCCATAAACATTCTTTTTTGGCTGGGACTATAAATATTTTGGGCATTTTCAGACACAGGGATACCTAATATTTATATATCTATCTTTACATGTAATCTACGTAAAGGGGTATATTTCTGCCTGTGTGGTTCAATGCTATAGCCATTCGCCGGTAACCTTCTTCCAGCTGTTCTAGAGATTCGTAATAACAACCATCAAATTTCAGCAGGTCTAATTTAATTTTTTCATTTAAACTCTTTTTAAGACCCCCTCCCCCTCCCGAGATGTTTGAACCCTAGGGGGTCTGATCATTGATAAAATATACTTGAATACTATTGTTTTGTAATATATTGTAAGATTCCTGCACTTCTGTTACATGCTGTCTATGGCGATGTGTAATAGAAATGTACTACTTACAGAACTGGGAGCCTTAAATAGGTTCCCTACTGGTATAGCAACAAATTGCTGTCTGCCAATGACTTTCCAGCAGGTGACAATCCAGACCAATATGGGGGAGCACTGTTTAGGTGCCTTGGACCGAGACATCTAAAGGATTAATAGCTGTGATTGTCACTGATGGTGGCTGTTAGCTGAGGGTGTTTGCACAGCATGTATGGAAATGACTCAGCTTCTGAGTCCTCTACATATTTCCCCTGTGAAATCATGATGTAATAGTACGTTATGAGTCTTTAAGCTATATTTATAACCCAAAATTAAAAGGATTTTCCCACCATACACGTTCTAGCATAAGAGTGCGAGTGGTAGGGATCCACTTACTATTGGGACCATCATTTTCCTGAGCACAGGGATCTACAGGTTCAGGCTCCATTCACATCTGCATTGTGGTTTCTGTCATAAATTGAAACCATAACATTGTGCTGGATTCCGTTGTGAACCGAGAGCAAGGCAGGTGGTTTGGACTCCGCAACCAGAAATGAACGCACACGCGGTAGTTCAAGAAAAAAATATATATTTACTATAAGTTAATAAAGGCTAGTTAAAGGTAAAATGACAGGGCTAAAGACAAGCAAAATATACAATATAGCATGAACAATTTCAAGGCAAATTCTGCAATGGTTTCTACTTTTACTCTGTCCACTTCTGCAGTATGGACACTGAATGAACAATATACTCAAAACTATCCCTAACTGACCCTGACTTCACATTTGGGTGCACCCCCTTTTCCCCAGTGGTCCAGGTGGACCGCTTACAGTCCGTAGAAGCGCGCGGTGGGGCCCAAAGTCGGTCCTTTCTTTTATAGTGAAGCGTCCTCTCCTCACGGTTATCAGGATCTTGGGAGAAATGAAGTCCTCTTTAACAGACAGGGAAACCAACTGAATGCAATGTAATCCAACAGCAGATTCCACTCAGCACACTGACAGTCCTGCCGAATCCATACACTGAGCTGGGTTGTAAGCCGGGATTTAGCAGGTGCCGTCCAGTACATCAACAGCACTGCGAGTCTCTATCTGTGGTATCCATATACACAGTCACAATGTCAGTCTCACTGATCAGCCACTGAGCACAGTTCCTTTCACGTGGACTCACTAGTCCTGTTGTCTCTTTACACTCTGTTTGTCTCTGGCCCAAGATACAGCTTAGCTGTACAGAAAAATCTCCACACCAGTTCAATACAACACTTGCCAAGATGGCTGCTGCTCTCTGTCTCGTCACTTCCTGCTGCTCTGCTCACACTCTGTCTGCAGAACAGGCAAGCTGACATAAAAGGGGGGGGGGTCTCACTCCAGCATCATGTCACAATTACAATGGCTGCTGTCTTAAAGGAACAGAATCACAGAAATACATTCAACATTAACAGTTATACAGACAAATGAAGCTTAAGACAACATTGGCTGTCTCTTACACCGTGACATAACAGATACTGACAGACCCAATTGACTTATAACAGGTCCATTGTAAGAAGGTACCAGCATTATAAATGACACATGCTAGGTTTGAAGGCAGAAGTGACAGATTTTATAATGGTGTTCTGGAGTTATGTCTATGGTGGGGTCCCAGCAGTAAGACCTCTACTGATCACACACCTGCGCTTTACAAATCCCTTTAAGTGGTTATTATTTATGGTGATAAATGATTTACGGCTTCATGTTTCTGTTTGTTTGTAGTGTTTCTGTAAAATCCAATCATGAAATGTAATTTTTGTAGGTGACACTTGTAAAATCCCCAGCCCCTACATCACTAAGATAGTATACCAGTAGTGAGTATGGACATGGACCTGGAGTATCCCTCAGCAGTCACAAGCAGTCCTCTGGAAAGTCCCATATTGAGGGAAGATCTGTGTGACCTCATTCTTCTCATGACTGCTGTGTGAAAGTGAAACTCGAGGCCAAGTCATAACCACGAGTGACGAGCAGTAGCAGCTCAATGTCACACGTCACACTCCGGACATTCCAGTCACTCTGTATATTAATTCATTAGTTACATTTCTTCCCTGCTCACTGGACGACAGCCCGCGTTTTTCAACATAAAAACTTTATTGCCATGTACATCCCCGGTCTCATGGCTCCAGTTCTCATATCAGTCTGCTATACAAAGGCACAGTATGCGGCTCATTCCAGGGCACCGACCCCGCCGTAGGCTAATAGCCCAGTACAATAACAAGCTGGTTTCTGGCGGCCGGGCAGTGTCAGCTCCCAGGAATGTGCCCATCCTTGTTTAGGAGAACACAGACGTTACACCGCAGCTGGCAGCTCGTTATCTCCTCCGGAGACAGCGCTATCAGGACATTTCTACGCGGGCTTATCAGATGACACCGGGGAATGTGACTCCCAGCACTGTCCTCTGTGTATATGTCGCTGGTCTAGCTGAGGCGCACTGCCTGCTCGCCTTGTGTGGCACCTGTAACTGTAGCCGCCGACTCCGCACAGCTGCCGGGCATCCCCCGGAATACAGTCACAGTACAATGTGCACACGGCTGACACACGTCAATAGTCAGACGAGAGCAGCGAGTGAATGACAGTAATTACCAGCCGCCCCCCTGAATGTGTGGAAGATGCTGTGCAGGTGCAGCGTTACTACCGGGACTGTCTCATTGTTACAGTAGAACAGGGGGCACGAAAGGACTAAGAGTGTGTTCTATGCACGTATAAGTGTTCGCGCTCAGCTGTTCTCCACTCGAGATCCTGCAGCGCCGCAAGGAGGACAACAGCAGACACCTGCCGTACGCGGGAGCGCGCAGCCCGACACCTGAGGCTCACATCCCATACGGAGACGGGGCTGGGGGGGACGTGTAGCCCGGTGCTGTGTGTAACAGTGAGCTCAGTCCCGTTCAGGAGATACTACTTCACTTCCCAGTGTACTGCTACATTGTATATAGGGTCACTGAGTGAGAGGAGGCGGGGGGACACCTGGGAAACTTTGTGCGCGCTCACGCGGTGCCCTGTCCGCACCGCGGGGAGAGTGACTGGCCGTGGCCGCGCCTGTTCTCGGGAGCGCGCGTAGGCAGGCTGTGCAGAGAGGAGGGAGACTACGAACGAGAGTCAGTGTGAGGGAGCAGCGGCTGCGGGACGGAGCCTCCCTGTGTGTGCGCACAGCACCTGCCGGAACCAGCGACCTGCTGCTGCTTCTTTTGGCAGCTGGATTGCAGTTGTACGCTATTACTGGGAATCCCCTGGACCGTGCGCCCGCACTGATACAGCCCGGTGAGGAGGGCAGTAGGAGTGTGTGATTTGGTGACTGCGGCGTACAGAGTGTTCCACTAATTTACCAGGACGCCAAGAGCTTCTCTCCCCTTGGACACTAGTGCCACAGGTGCCATCCCGGCCGGTCCGGGCAACTCATTTTCATCAGCCTGTTGTTGTGGGATCTTGGGTCATGGCAGCGAGTACCCTCCTGACCGTGTGCGTGCTGTGTGCCGCCACCCTCCGGACAGGTAATAATGGGGGTTACCTCACATGTATGTCGACCCGGAGGCAGGGATGTGCCCCTATCACTGGTCAATTGTTACTGTACCCTGTGAGCTCCAAAACTTATTTCACTTTTATGGATTAAAGTTTATAAGGTTATTGTGTCGTGCGATGACGTCATACTTGTATATGTTGTGGCAACACATCACGGTATATGGGCCCTAATTCTATGTGCCAGCTGCTAGCCCGCCCTTAAATGACCTGTTGGCTATAATGGGCTCTTACAAACTACTATAGAGAACTACTATATGTCTGAAGTGTTTAGTGCCCTGTGTACAGGATGGCTCAAACATAAAGCCTTTGTTCTCCTAGCACATTAAACTTTCCACCTTTGCCACCCAAATAATGCCCCACCCCCACCTCCATCAGATTATTGGGTGTGAGGGCTGCTGTACTCCAATCTGCCTTGTCAGATCCCAGTCCTCTGAGTAGTAGATAGATAGATGTTACTAGTGTTGCTATGTGTTGTTTCATTGTTATTATGCCTGTCTGCTGTATACATGGGCTTTATTAGTGCGATACAGTCTTTTTATTGTATGGGAAGTGATTGATCTCATCCATTGCTTGTAAACTCTCAGATCTGTACTGCTAGGGACTGGGGCAATCCCTATTCACACTCAGCAGGATCCTCATTTGATTTGTGTGACTAAATATGACCAGATCTTAGTGCCCAGTATATTGTGTCTATCCTGGAGCTGCCATGTAATCCATCCCAGAGTTCTGCACATAGTCAGGTGCTAGTCTCCCCTGCCTTGAAAAACTAACATTTGCTTTTCCTTGTGCTCAACTTGTTTACTCTTCTTTTCCTTGGAGTCCTGAAACTCCTTGGTTTCTTGAGACAAAAGAGCAACGGAAAAAGACAACAGTCTGGGCTAAGCTGCTCTTCTGGTTTGGCTACTTAGTGTAAATGAACACTTGAACAACTTGGTGTGTGAAGAATGCAGAGATGTGGAGATAATATGGAGATAGCATGCCTCTGCGCCACCTGGGACTGGGTCATTGTGGGAGTCTTTAGGGGAGTGCCACTTTTTGATGCTAGAAGAGTCAGTCCACACAGTCTATATACAAGAATCCCTCTCCTCCTTGGGAGGACAGGTAGTGCAGAGATTTGTGGCTATATATCTGCTACTTGATCTTCCAGTGCTCTCACATCTCCTACTGTCTGCGCTAGTGGGCCATAAAACAATTTTATTTCAGAATTTAACAGCAGCATCCATCTCTCTAGTATTGTGAAGCAATTTGGAGGCTGTAATGTGTGGAGCCAGTCTAGTGCTCGGCTACTCTCGTCTTTAAGAAATGAAATGACACTTGGCTTTTATTCATTCTATACATACTTCAGCTACATTGTATAGATGTAATAATTACCACAAAGGATGCTTGGGCTATATTATAATGGTTTTTCTGGATGTTTCATGCACACACATCACTTGCTTTAAATTGTACATATTTATTTATTTTTGGTTAAAAAAATGTTTTAAGTAATTTCTTGACAAGATTACATAGTCCTGCAAAATCATTACAGCTGCTTTGCACAGACGGTGTTACCTAGGCTGTAACAATACTGCCAACTAGTGGAGATGAGTGGTATGATGCAATGATTTACTTAGGAACTCTCGACAATAAAACCTAATTTCTGCAGTTTGTAAATCAGGTTTCTGGTCCTGACACATTTTCATCAAAATCTATGAGGATGTGCTGCTTCCCAGGTGTTGTGTTCTGTTCAGATCACTCATAGGTAGTTCTAACAGTTTTATACTAACAATTTTATACCGAATAACAGTTAATTCTGCTTTTTTTTTAACAAACATACTTATGTTTAAATTGGTAAAAATTAGAGCGAAGTTGTTCAGAACCGCATAACAAAATGGATAATAGGCCTCACGAGGGCGTGTCTCCTTAGCTTTATGAAAACCATATTACAAGCGGATGACGGTGATAGAACTGAAAAGTGAACTATAAGTCCTGTTAAAGAATGCATTAGTGTATAAATACATATTGTCTAATAGATGAGCCTTTATTTGCAGGCATGATATGGGACCATGTCTGTTGTGAGCACCATGTACTGCAGCTATGTGCTAACCTCCTCATGGAAACTCCTTCAGATCTGAACTGTCATGTCTTATTCATATGTTCCTTATGGTCCATATTTTCTGTATAAAGCTTGTCAGCTTTATATAAAAGAGCTGTAGAGATTTCAGCCTGATGTGTCTGGGGGCTATTTAGTTTTTAAAGCTGGATCTACTTTATTGTAGTTCAGTGGACCGTGGTTTGTGAAGAAATGTATTTTCTCTCTTATAGTTTACTAGTCAGAGCCTTAACAACATGAAACAGTCTGCTTCTGGCAGTGGAAATGTACTCTCTTCACAATGCCTTAGCAATTAACTGTGACAAAAATGCCAATACAAGTTAGAGGAAATGTAAGGATTGAGATTCAACAGTGCAATAATGTGACACATGTATGTAAAACATCAGTAGGTGGACACACAGCGATAAGAATGTAGACAGATTAGAATTCTCTAAGTGTAATGTCTGGGGTGGACTGGACACAGCTCTCTGTTAGCTTGTCTTCATTAATAAGGATAACAATAGTTCCCTACAAAGAAGTACCATGTGGTCATGGCATAATACCGGACAGAAATGTAACTCTTGTAATAGATGACAAGTTTAGCTCTGTGCTGCAAAGGAAGCCCTGCCTCAGAACAACACAGGCACTATTCTGATCTGTTGGCATCAAATAACATCATTCTACTGCCACTTCATAAAAATGCCTTATTTTTTATGGCCATGGGTATGATGTTGAAAAGTCCTGGATGTAAGATGTTTCATAGTTAATATAATGTAATTCTGTAGGTAACACAGTAACATTTGGCTTATCTCATAAGAATGAAAAAAACTGCTGTGTATTTCAGCGTCTGAATTATGTTTATATAGGTAATTATAAGCTCTGATTTATCGAGTTTGCAGCTTAAACCAGTCATGGACGGTCATATATAAGAAACCCTAAATGTCATTATTCAATTGGAGTGTCCCTTTTATTTGTCTTATGGTGGACCGTTTGCTTCTAACTCCCAAATTTTGCTGAATAGTATAACTTTACTGTGTGTGCAGAATGCATAGATGAGGCCTTTCCGTTTTTTTTGTTTTTTTTTATTGAAAGGTGAACTTTGACTTTATAGTAGTATTCTATTAATAATTGTTAATAGATAACATCTATTTAAAGGGTCTGGAGCAAGCTGGTACACCCATCAATCATGAGGATAGGGGTTCCATTTGCCTCATTATGAGGTAGCGCAGGCTCATTGCAGGTCCATCCATTTCTTTGGGGCTGCTGGAGATAACCGAGTACAAGAGTCCTCATAGACATGACGCAGCAATGCGTCTGCATAAAGAGCTGCTTCATTCATATGGGGCATTTAGAATTCTTTGTGTCGTGTTCCTGTGGATAGATGATAACTTGTGGGCATTCAGGTATATTTAGATAGTTTACCTTTTTAGTGTCTTTTGATATTTTCAGTAGCTGTCACTTTGAAGTGAACAAGTTTAAACGGTTGGTTGTCTGAATGTATGTAATAATGACCAATTAGAATCAGTATAGCGCAGCAGTAGTCTTTGAAATCACATGATCGACCAATCAGCCGCTATATACTCTTCCTCTGTACAATAGGAGGACCTCCTAACGAATATTAGTCAGCACACATTTTTCTTACATAAAGTTCAGGACAGCTGTGGTGTAAATTGCTGGAAAAAAAAGTCCACATTCTATAATAAATTGATTTTGATAACAGAAATTCTTTAAAGGGCTATTTTAGCATTATGGAAAACTAGCTGAATCATTATGCAATGCAAGCTTTGGTAATCTTTTAATTTTACTTTATATCTCCTAGGGCTCGGCAATTAATCAAAATAAAAAGTCGGCTCAATTAATCTTTGTGAACTTGGTCCCATCGATTATTTCAATTATTTTGCCTCCATGCCATCTTGTTTCACACTGCCATTGGCTAAAGGATATGTCGCTAACTGAACGCTACATAATCAGGATTGCTGATATGTGACTAACCAAAACCAAAATTCATTGGCATAGCATGGCATGTAAAAACAGGAGTGTCCTAAAATAATCACTCATTAATAGTAATCATGGCAAAATGTTCAATTAATCGTGATTTTGTTGTAGGCCATAAACGCCCAACCCTAGTGTCTCAGAACATTTTTAGAGATCTATGGTTTCAGTCATTAAATATCTCATTGTTTTTCACTGTCCTGAAAAAAGAAGTGTCTGTTACTACCTTCTATTAAAAACCATGGGAGACAGATTCCAACCAGAATTTGGAACTGATTTTGAGGTGGAATTGATGACTCTCTCTGTCTAGGGCTAGGTTCACATATGTGTTGGAGTCTCCTCGCCGCAGATTCCGCCTAAAATTGGCGGAGAGAAAAGTCCTGCACATTATAATCTATGGGATTCTCTTTTTTTTAGCGGACAGGGCTCTCCATCATCGGGTTCCCATAAAACCAACTTGCGTATTTGTCACGCTGTATTTTATGTCCATTTTTTATTAGTTATATTTAAATAATTATTTTTTTTTGTAGGGTTTAACTCATTATCAAGTAAAAAAAGGGGACCGATCCTGACAATAGAGCCACCTTAGGACCAGTAGAGATTTTACTGCTCTGTGTTTGTGGCCATAACATTTTTATTTATTTTGTAAATTTTTTGTATTTTACGGGATGAGTTGTAGGGTTTTTTTTAACCATTTTTAGGGAAAGTATATTGTATTGAATAATTTTTTTAATGAAAGGAAAATATAAAAAAAAAAATTGCAATGCTGCCATTTTGTGGGGATTTATTTTTCAATGTATGATATATATCAGTTTTGGAGAAAGCAGATGTATATAGTTTTTATGTTTTATTACTTTTGCACTATAACCGCCCCCCCCCTTCCGTTTTTAAAAAAATACTAAATTTGTTTTGCCCATTACAAAAGCCATAAAATTTTAGTTTTGTATGTTTTTTTGAGGTTCTCTTTAGTAACATTTTGATATACGCACAACTTTTTAAAATTACTTTTTATCCCTGCTTTTCAGTTTTTGTTCCTCTTTCAATTAAGGTAATTAAATAACATGTTAATGGGTGGTTTCTCAGCATGAACATGGATTTCTGAGGGTCATATTTAGCTGAGTAGAACAGTTGCAGAAATTCCTGCATAAAATCAGCTGCGTATAAACTCACTCTAAGGCCTTATTCACACTACAGTGAAAAGTGGCATTTTTCCAAAGGTTGTCACACAGCTGTTTTGAGAACATATTGATGTTGCTGTGTCTACGCACAACTGACATGCTCTATCTTTGTCAAAATGGTTGACACTTGGCCATCAAAAACGGAAATGCAAATCGGCTGTTAAAAACCAACATGTACGGTTGTGTGAATAGGGCCTAAATCTATCACACAGACTTCTATTGTGACTATTCGTCTACTTTCCTAACATGGATAAAAGTGTTTCAAATGTTGTACAATGTGGAACAGGCCAAGCACCATATTTTTCAAAGCATTTTCACCAGAAAATCCACAAAAATGTATTGATAAATCTTGGTTATTATGTTGAATATTGATTTGACTCTTTATGAGGCACTGATTTATTCATGTAGTTTATTCAGATATTCTTTGGGCACAGACTTTTACCTGTCCGTGCTATTTACCATATAACTCCCCTATCGCTTGTTTTCTGATACTTTATTACAGTTTTGCTTAACAGGCTTATGGCATCATTCTGAGAATTTTTCAAGAAGCATTGTTTGAGCTACTCTTAAGACACCAGTGTGTGGCTTCTACGATTGGCAATGTTTAGACTTCTTTCCTTTGCAGTAAGACTGCACCATCCTGTCATTTGTTATATTTTCTTTGCATTTTATGTAGACTTATTTGTTATAGAACTGCTGCAATGATTGAAAGTGTTTACATGCGCCTTGAAGAGTATTTTGCAGATGTTTGTATGAATCACTCCATGCAGTATAATCTGGTTAAAATCTGTACCACTGTTACACTGCAGCTTTAACTCTTTCTTCATATTCTGAATTTGCTTGCAACCATCTTATTTTTTGTCACACAGTGAGTATATGACATGAATGCAAAATGTTATAAACATGTAGTTTAGGGGATTAGAAATTTTTTTTTTCAATATTCATTTGATTATATTTTACAACCTGGCATGTAGTCTGCATATTTATATTATAGGAAAGGACGGCAGGATAAGAAGCAGAGCTCAGGAGACACTGAGATCAAGTTACTATCCTGGTTTCTGTCTTGAATGATCATATCTACCTCAGACAAAGAGCAAACAATATTTTTTCTTTTTGTTTCTGTGTTGTGAACTGGACAGTGTATGTAAAGGACCACCCAGCCGTTACAACTTCTGAGCAGAGTACAAAGGAATATCAGGTTTCGTGCCTGGAGTTAACACTGACGATAATGTGCTGTTGTGACTACTCTGGCGTATCATGTTATACTGAATCTCTTTGCTGATTTAGAACATGAATGTCCACTATTAAAGACAGTAACATTCTTAGGACAGCACAGACAAAGAAAATAACTGTACTAAATTTGTTCAACACTGTTCACTATGCTAACCAATCTATATATAATACTGTAAGAAATAAGAGTTTTCTGCTGACATGTCTTTGAAATATTTTTTATTTTCTTCACTAAAACATCAGTTTCTGTGAAAATATCTCTGTATGCAATAATCAGGGTTCAGACTGACATCTAGCAGGGCTGTGGAGTTGAAGTTGGGACCAATTTTGGGCAAAGTTGGAGTCAGAAAAAAGTTACCTACTTCTTCAAAATAAAATTATTAGTAATTTTTAATTACGTGGTAATTAATTAGATGCATAGTTTGTTACACATTTGCTTTCATAGGAATTCAATCACTAGCTTTTTGATGGTTTAGAGCAGAGGTTCCCAAACTTTTTTTTTCTCGTAGATCACTTTCAAAATTTTACTGGTTTCGGTGGACCCCCTGCTGCTACATTTCTACCATATTCCCAGAACTCGTCAAAAAATGTGAAGATTAGATCTAACGTAGACCCCCGTCGAGTCTCCCGTGGACCCCTGGGGTCCACCTGGACCACTTTGGGAATCACTGGTTTAGAGGATTTTTACGGTTTCTGTCTAAGGCCCCTTGTGGCGGAAATGCAGCATATTTAGCCGATGTGGAAATGCAGCATTAAAAAAAAAAAAAAAAAGCACTGTGTTTTACAATACCAGCAAAGTGAATGAAATTTTGGTTAATCTCATCCACAGATTGCGGAAAAGTTGCTATTTCAAAAATTTGTGCGTTTTTGAAAAAAACGCAGAATGTTAATTGTAGCTGCAGCATTGCAAGCATTTTCCATATAGATTTAATACTCAGCAAAACCTCAATGAAAAATGCTTCGGAAAAAAAATGCAATGCCTTTGGCAGCATTTTTTAGCTGCATTTCGTGACATGGGGCCTTAGCCTTTGACTGACCATGGCTGTCGGCCATTTATAAAGGAGTCAGAGTTTGAGTTGGGCTGTGGAAAAATACAGGAGTCAGAGTTGGTGTTCTAGCCTACCAACTCCACAGCCCTGACATCTAGATAAGAAAACTCTAGCAAGTGAATTGCACCATGGAAACCTAACCTTATTATATATTCAGTTTATAAATCTATTTATGTACCTAAGAGTGACAAAATTCTGATTACGTCTTCATTGACAAAGAAATAGTCTGCATTTTGTCTTATGGCATCCACTGCTACTTGTTGCAAGAAAAAGGAATTTAAATTTACATGAAAGAGCAGGTGGCATAGTTGTGATAGTTTCATGTGAATTTAATATTTTATTTCTCTTCAAACATCATTTTAAAATAATCTCTTTTTGGAAAAATTAAGACAGTCACACATAATGATCTTAAAGTAATGGCATTCACAAATAAATATGATGTCTGGTAGTTGTCCAATAAAAGCAAAGAAATGAATAAAGATAATCTTATGGTCATTAACAGGTAATTAAATTCTTAGGGCTCATGCTCAAAGCAGAGCTATGTGCATGGACCCTAGTACAGAGCCATAGAACTTACCAAATGGAAACCTAATGGGCCTAAGACAGCTGAGATCAGTGTTTGGCTACATTGTTCACGTGGGTACATGGGCATGTCAAAGCTGCAGCAAAATTAAAAAAGGCCAGCAGGGATCTGCAGAGATTTATTGGACAAGTATTGGGTCTTTTAAGTATTTCGGGGCTTTTTTCCCCCTGGCCTACGCCACTTTTTTTCCAGAACTCTAAAAACCCCTTTAAGGCTGAGGCCCCACGTTGCAGAAACGCAGATTCTTTTGTTGCAGTTTTTTGAGCCAAAGTCAGGAGTGGATTGAGCAGAAGGGAGAAGTATAAGAACTTCCTATATATTTCCCATTCCCTCTGTAGCCATTCTTGGCTTTGGCTCTAAAAACCGCAGCAAAATCTGCAACAAAAGAAGCTGCGTTTCCGCAAACATGGGGCCACAGCCTAATACGACTTTGTACATATGGCCTAAAACAGTGACTAAGAAAGTCACATTTTTCTACATTCAGGGCATATGCCCAGGACATGGAGTCAGTATGACAATGCATTGAGGCTCCTTACTATGCTGCCATACAGGCTCCATCAGTTTGTATGGAGCTATTCTGTTTGAGAAGCATGCTATCGTTTTGTTTTTTGTGAGATTTGTATGGAATTAGACATGAAACTTGTTTCTGTGTAGCACATGAAGCATGTAAAGGTATAGTTAGTCTAAGGCCCCACGTATCGAGATGCAGCAAAAAAAAAAAAAAAAAAACTGTGGCGGAAACGCATCACGTTTTCTTCTGCAGTGTTTTTGCCCCTGTTATATCTATACGGAAAAAGCCACCATTTTTTAATGTAAAATGTGGTTGGATTCATGAAACACTGTACTTTTGGAAGACTTTGCTTACGTCTTGTTTTTTGACTATGTTGAGAACATTCCTAAATGTATTCGCCTGACTAAAGCCTCCGATGTATGCCCCCTGTATAGCCATAGAGTGGTGTACAATAGCCACTGACTTCCGGACTTTGTAATCTTCATGTTAATGCACTCGTGGTTCTGAAGGCATGTTAAAGGGGTTGGCCACTTTCAGACCAATATTGAGAGCCAAATTTTACTGTTTGTGTAATAAAAAGTTGTACAATTTTCCAATATACTTTCTGTATCAATTCCTCACAGTTCTCTGCTTGCTGTCATTCATTCTCCTTACTTCTAGTGGATAAAATTCTGACCATGGTCATGTGATGAACACACAGGTGCACAGCTCGTTACAGTCTCAGTAATCAGACATCTGCCTAGTAACAAGCTCTACACCTGTGTATCCATCACATGACCATGGACCGTAAATCACATGACCATGTCAGAGTTTTATCCACTAGAAGTAACAGAATGAATGACAGCAAGCAGAGATCTCGAAAACCGTGAGGAATTGATACAGAAAGTATATTGCAAAATTATATATCTTTTTATTATACAAACAATAACATTTGTCTCTAAATATTGGTCTGAAAGTGGGCAACCCCTTTAAACCTATGTCAGTAACGTATACAACTACAGTACAGACCAAAAGTTTGGACACACCTTCTCATTCCAAGAGTTTTCTGTATTTTCATGACTATAAAAATTGTAGATTCACACTGAAGGCATCAAAACTATGAATTAACACATGTGGAATTATATACTTAACAAGAAAGTGTGAAACAACTGAAAATATGTCTTATATTCTAGGTTCTTCAAAGTAGCCACTTTTTGCTTTGATTACTGCTTTGCACACTCTTGGCATTCTCTTGATGAGCTTCAAGAGGTAGTCACCTGAAATGGCTTTCACTTCACAGGTGTGCCCTGTCAGGTTTAATAAGTGGGATTTCTTGCCTTATAAATGGGGTTGGGACCATCAGTTGTGTTGTTCAGAAGTCAGGTGGATACACAGCTGATAGTCCTACTGAATGGAGTGTTAGAATTTGTATTATGGCAAGAAAAAAGCAGCTAAGTAAAGAAAAACGAGTGGCCATCATTACTTTAAGAAATGAAGGTCAGTCAGTCCGAAAAATTGGGAAAACTTTGAAAGTGTCCCCAAGTGCAGTGGCCAAAACCATCAAGCGCTACAAAGAAACTGGCTCACATGAGGACCGCCCCAGGAAAGGAAGACCAAGAGTCACCTCTGCTGCGGAGGATAAGTTCATCCGAGTCACCAGCCTCAGAAATGGCAGGTTAACAGCAGCTCAGATTAGAGACCAGGTCAATGCCACACAGAGTTCTAGCAGCAGACACATCTCTACAACAACTGTTAAGAGGAGACTGTGTGCAGCAGGCCTTCATGGTAAAATAGCTGCTAGGAAACCACTGCTAAGGACAGGCAACAAGCAGAAGAGACTTGTTTGGGCTAAAGAACACAAGGAATGGACATTAGACCTGTGGAAATCTGTGCTTTGGTCTGATGAGTCCAAATTTGAGATCTTTGGTTCCAACCACCGTGTCTTTGTGCGATGCAGAAAAGGTGAACGAATGGACTCTACATGCCTGGTTCCCACTGTGAAGCATGGAGGAGGAGGTGTGATGGTGTGGGGGTGCTTTGCTGGTGACAATGTTGGGGATTTATTCAAAATTGACGAAATACTGAACCAGCATGGTTACCACAGCATCTTGCAGCGGCATGCTATTCCATCCGGTTTGCGTTTAGTTGGACCATCATTTATTTTTCAACAGGACAATGACCCCAAACACACCTCCAGACTGTGTAAGGGCTATTTGACCAAGAAGGAGAGTGATGGGGTGCTACGCCAGATGACCTGGCCTCCACAGTCACCAGACCTGAACCCAATTGAGATGGCTTGGGGTGAGCTGGACCGCAGAGTGAAGACAAAAGGGCCAACAAGTGCTAAGCATCTCTGGGAACTCCTTCAAGACTGTTGGAAAACCATTTCAGGTGACTACCTCTTGAAGCTCATCAAGAGAATGCCAAGAGTGTGCAAAACAGTAATCAAAGCAAAAGGTGGCTACTTTGAAGAACCTAGAATATAAGACATATTTTCAGTTGTTTCACACTTTTTTGTTAATTATATCATTCCACATGTGTTAATTCATAGTTTTGATGCCTTCAGTGTGAATCTACAATTTTTATAGTCATGAAAATACAGAAAACTCTTGGAATGAGAAGGTGTGTCCAAACTTTTGGTCTGTACTGTACATTATATATTGATACACAAATTTTGCAATTGCTTTCAGTAGTTGTAAGATTCAGTTTACTACATTACATGGTAATATTTATAACTCAATTATATAGTTAACGTGTTTCAGATGTACTTGACAACATTAATAAAATAAGTCATTTAAGAATTTATACTTGACATAATTTAATAAGCGTTAATGATGGAATTAAGCATAAGTGTTGTGTTCAGTGACCTAATTTAAAGGTGTTCATTCTGATAACAATTCTGAAGTTATTTAAGCAGTTTGGCACTTTATGTCCTATGTTCATGTTGGGAAGAAGTTACATTCAGTGTTTGACTAGGGATTTACTGGTAATAACACACTCCAATGAACCTAAAAGGTACTGTTAGAACTTCACCTATGCATGACTAACCAACATTTAGGGTGCAATAAAGCCAATCAGACAAACCTCACAATACTGAAATTGTCGATTTCCAGACAGCACAGGCACTATCCAGAGGTACAAGATCTGTACACCATGAGCTCCCGAGTAAGGGAATAAGTCCTTTTCGTTAATGTTTCTCTTTGCATTTTGCCTTTCTTTCCATATTGGACATATTGGCAATTATATTTCAGACTATACTTATATATAATCAGTATCTGGTTATGTTCCTTACTGTAAGGACAGTTGGGAATAAGGATCACAAAGCCACTTAGAGAGAAATTCTTTGCTGTGGTTTGTTCAAATACTACTTGACACAGTTGGAAAATTTAGAAATGTAAAAGAAAGATTAGCTTTTGTCTATAGCAACAAATAATGTCACTGTTTACATTTACCAGTCTACCTTAGGCCTGCATCACAAGGGCAGGTTCAGTCCGCGAGATATGGACTTGGTGTTAGCCATATTTTTCAGACTGAACTCTGAGCTGGGTCATTTATGATGCTAATAGTCCTTGCTTCCCTGTGGCTCTACTGTTCCACACTGAAAACATGATGACAGTATGAAACAGTGGAGTCACAGGGAAGCAGTGATTCTGCACATGAGAGATAACTATGATACTGGGAGTTCAGGTCCTGGCTCAGGGTTCAGACTGGGAAATATGTCCAACATCCAAGCCGAAAAAACACTGTGATTTACAGAGCTAGCAAAATAAATTGAATTCATTTCATCTCATCCACATATTGCAGGGAAAAAAAAGGCTGCAGAAAAGCGCATGCGTATTTGAAAATCACAGCATGTTAAGTTTAGCAGTGAAATCACAATATAAGTTGCAATTTTTGTGTGAAAACCCAAGGCATGATAAATTGGCTCCATTGAGATTTTGCTGCTACTTTCAGTTCAGATTTTGCTGTGGTTTTTTTTTTTTTTTTTTTGTTTGAGCCAAAGCCAAAAGTGGATTTAAAAGGAATAGGGAAATATAAAAGAAGCACTTATTATTCTTTTTCTGCTGAATTCACTCCTGGCTTTGGTTCAAAAAACCTCAGCAAAATCTGCACCAAAAAAAAAAAAATCAACAAAAACGCAAGGTATGTCCCCAGTCTTAAACTAAAAGCCAGACAGGTAGCCATGGCTTATAGCCTTTGCATTGCAAAGGTTGAAAATCACAGATAAATATGCAACAATGATTGACATGCTGTGTTTTTAAAACTCACAAGGCAATACCCATGTTTTTTCTGCAGTATGTGGATGGGATTTGTTTAAATAACATCCACTACTCTGCTACTGTACTTCGCCATAGACAATTTCGAAGTAGCAATTCCACTATGAGTATGCAGTGTGTGTCCCCAATCTTAGGGTATCTTTGTAGATTGTTGTCTTCTTTTTGTAAGAATGCTGAACTGAGAGAAATGCCACATGTGTACATATCCTAAGTTGACTAAGGCACTATTCCAGCTCTGCTCCCAATTAGATGAATGGACGATACGATGTAATCTTGCTCTCAACCACTATACAGTGTACAGAGCTGTCTGCTTCTAGCTTAGTACACTGTGCAGCTGGTCAGTGCTGGGGCTGGGTGTCTGACTTCCTCTAATGTCAAATTAATGACCTATCCTAAGGAGTGTTGTTAATGGATCTTTTTGCTGTGTCTCTCATTTTCCAGTAGAAAAACATTGAAGCTGTGATTTGTGAGCCAAAACCAGAAGTGGAATAATCACATAGAAAAAGTAAGGCTAGGTTCACACCTGCGCCTGATTTCCGCTAGGGGATTCTGTTCCCCATTTTCGGGTGGAAAACCAGTGGACCCCATTATGGTCTATGGGGTCCACGGGTTTCCGCGGGTAACCACTTCTGTAAGTGGATTAGGTTCCCAGTTCCCAAACGGAAACCTGAGCGCAGGTGTGAACCTAGTGTCAAATGGAAACACCTCTTGTGTTCTAATTTTGGCTTTCAAATATGTTGTAAAATACTGACATAGACACAGACATGTGAAAGTGGCGTTCATTAAAGTGAGTGATATAACAATTAATTTTGATGCAGGCAGACGACAGAAATGTCAAACACAGCTACAAGGGCCGGGCAATTATGACCTAAATAAAAATCGCGATTAATTGGTCATTTTACCTCAATTGCAATTAATGAATGATTATTTAGACCACACCCCTTTTAAAAGGCCACACCCCAAGGGGCGGATTATAATAAGTGCATCTACTGATATAGTTGATTACTGTTGTGTGGCATGGGTGTCTACAGGAGTAGAGTATATGTTGGGCAAACCTCGCAAGAGTCATCTTGGATCAAACATGTCCAAACCGGAACTGCTATTATACTCTGGGTTCTCTTCGAACCTCAAAGTACAATAAACTGAGGCCCAGGGTAGGTGATCAAACATTAAAAACAGCGTTACTTACATCACCTGGGCTCCGGCACAACTCCTTGTTCTCTTTGGGCATGTGATTAGGCCTCAGCGGTTACGTGGGTCACATGGCATCATGACGATATTGTCTATGCGCCACAACGCCACGTGACCTGCTATGACTCAGTCACAGGCCTCAATGGTCCCTGATGACAGTAAGGGGGCTGGAAGAGGTCCAAAAAACACAGGGAGTCGTACCAGATTCCAGAAGAGGTAAGAAACACTGCCTCTTATGTTTGATCACCTCCCCTGGGCCTCAGGACCTTGGTTTGGTTATTACAATATTCACAAAATTCTACCTGCAGTTTTGTTCAGACCAAACGCATACATCCATACCCTGGGGTCTGAAGACTATGGATAGATGTGTTTGGTCTGAACAAAACTGCAGGTAGAACCTTGTGAATATTGTAATTTCCAGACCGAAATCACGGCGGTTGTCTGGGTTGACGTTTTGTTTTGGTTATTTTTTGATTAATTGCCCAGCCCAAGTGGTGGCTCAAGAGGAGAGTAATTACGGCTGTCTATAGGTAAATCAGGGCCAGCCCCTGTACATATGCCAGCTTCATCAATATAAGATGATTATTTCTGCATTGCTGCATTGGTTTGTGACCACAAAAATATGTTTTTCTTATTAAAGACCTCCACATGGCTCTATGAGGGTATGTTCACCCGTCCCAAATCTGCCTCTCTCCAAAACAGCGTTCTGCTCTGTTTTGCGGATTCCGCAACTCAATACTCCCTGCTGATTAGTCCCATTCATTTGGGCCTAATCAAGCAGTAGAAAGCTGCAATGGCGATTCTGTTGCAGAGATCTGGGTCCGAATACAGTGGTGGAAAATGAAGAGCAATTTCTCTTCATTTTCTGCCGTGTGAATACACCCTTATTGTTTTGGAAGGGATTTTGTGGCATGAAAAGCTCTTTGAGGCTAAGGCTAGGTTCACATCTACGCACGAGTCTCAGTTGTTCGGGTCCACCAGGTTTCTGCGGCGGAGTCTCCAACTTAGACTCCGACACAGATGTGAACTTAGCCTAAGGCTCCACGTTGTGGAAATGCTTCTTTTTTTTGTTGCAGATTTTGCTGTGTTTCTTTTTTGAGCCAAAGCCAAGAATGGCTACAAAATGAATAGGAAATATATAGGAAGTACTACTTTCTGCTCAATCCACTCTTGGATTTGGCTCAAAAATCTACTGCAACAAAAAAAACTGTTTACGCAATGTGGGGCCTCAGCCTTGAGGCCAGGACCCCACATGGCAAAAAACGTTGCATTTTACAGTACCTGCAAAGTGTATGGGATTCTGGTTAATCTCATCCACACATTACAGAAAAAAAAAGTCTTTGTAAATCGCAGCATGTCAATTATACTACGGAAATGCTGCCATTTTCCATATAGGTATAATAAAGGCAGAAAGTTCACAGAGGAAAACTCTGCAGACTTTCTGTGAAAAACTTTGCGGAAAAAAACGTGATGTGTTTCCGCCGTTGTCATTTCCAAAGCATTTTTGGCGGCTGCTCTCTACGTGGGGCCTTAACCTAAAGATACACTAAATTCATCTAGCATTGTGGGCGATTGAAATGCAGACTTCAGCAAAATTGACTTAATAATAAATCTCCCCTAGAATTTGGTTATCTCAATAAGAAATGAAATGTAGCATTTATTACAACCTATGTAACAGCCTTTTGTAACAGAAATCTATAATATGCATTTCATACTTCTCTGTATTATCTTTTGTTTGCAAAGCACTCACCCAGTGCTGGAGTTCACTGTTTGCATAAGGTTAAGAGCAAATTGAAGCTAGATTTTCAGGATGTGCCTTTTGTGTGAGCGCCATAGTTCTGCCAGTTGAGCTTTGTGTTAGACATACAGATAAGTCATAATTTTTATGCTCTGTACACAGGGAAATCTGATGATCTTCATGATATGTTGTTGTTCATTGATGTATTTAATTTCTATATCAAAATAACAGTAATTGCAAAACAAATTTTGTTAATTATTTTAGTTGACTTTATATTTATGAACACAAACTGGTTATGCCTTGTTATCCATAGAGCACACAATCACTAGACAGCAGATGCCAAAAATGGCTAGTGGGGTTTTTTCTATACCATTTAATCAAATAATAAAGAACACCCTAGAAACTTTCCAGTTGCTTATACCACTGTTGCAGGGCTGGGATTCAAATATTCAATTGGGACATTGGGAAGAGGGGAAGGAATGCGTGGGAAAAAAACACAACCCTTTTAGAGCCCCACCTCCACAGTGCCTCCTTTCACTCAAAGTGCTCCCCATCCCCTTAATATAAATTATGCCTCTGTATATTAAATGAGTCACCCACCTTTCTCACAATGGTGGCCTATCCTTAGGATAAAAAAAACTCCAAAAAGACTAAAAGTTCAAATCACCCCCTTTTCCCTATAATACATATGAAAGTAAAATATTATTGTGAAACACATACACATTAGGTATCTCTGTGTCCCAAAACGCCCAGTCTACAAACTTATAAAAATATTTTTCCTGTGCAGTGAACGCTGTAGCAGGGGGGAAAAAAAAATCACCATTTTTTCACTCTGTTTCGTCTCTGATAAAAATTTGAATAAAAAGTGATCAAACAATAGACATTCCTCAAAATGGCATAACTAAAAAGTACACCTGGACCCGCAAAAACGACTCCTTTTACATTTTTGTTAAGGGGTTAAAATGTAAATAAAACTATATAAATTTGGTATCCCCAGAATTGTACCAAAACGGAGAATACAGGTGCATTTTGGCTGCATAGTGAACACCGTAAAAACGAAGCCCGTAAGAATGTCGCACAAATGCACTTTTTCTTCAAATTCACCTCATTCTGAATTTTTTTCCAACTTCCCAGTACATTATACAGAGTAATAAATGGTAGCATCATGAGGAACAATTTGTCCCGCAAACATTAAGCCCTCATATGGTTCGGTGAATGGAAAAATAAAAAAGTTATGGGGTTTGGAAGGCAGGTAGTCAAAAACGAAAAATACCTCTGACAGTAAGGGGTTAATGTCAATGTCTGTAAAGCGCTGCGGAATATGATGGCGCTATATAAGTAAGCATAGTAATAATAAATATTCCCCCCTAATGCCCCAAACACTTTAATGCCACCCCAACAGGATTTTGGCCCTATCACTGTCCCCATACAGTATCAATGCCCTCACATAATATAATTGCCCTACCAGCAAATGGGGCCACCGTATGGGGGGACCAGTGATGGGGCCACTGTATGGGGGGGCTCTGTCTTTCTGCTCCAGGCACACTGCTGTAACATCATGTGCACCTAGAGCAAGAAGGAGCTGTAGGGGCCAGGGAGAAGAAAGGTAAGTACAGAAGTACAGGCCTTAAGTGACCTGTGGTCTACAATTTGGAGAATGGTAGAGCAGGAAGTCTGTAGCTGCCTGGTATACCAGTGGCAGAACCAGGTTGAAGCTTCACTTATCCCTGGTTCTGCAATCTGGTTGTATTTTTAACAACTGGAGCAGCAGAACTGGAGAAAACCAGCTGTATCCCACCTTATGGTTTGTCATTCACTCGTACTTACATTTTTTTTAAAACTTACAGGTTGTCACAAGATCTTACTTCTAGTTGCAGACACTGGTCTTTTGCATGTGGGTGTTTAAGGGTTGTCTGCCCTCTGCCTTAAATGGTAACTAACATTTTAGACAACTTTTATAATTTCATTTTCGCATTTAATAGAGCATGTGATTCTGGACTAAAATGTAATGCACTTTATTTAAAAATGTTGCTGTTTTATGCCTTAAAAACCTTTATAAAATTCCTGCGACTAGGTGTCTCCTTTTTTGCTAATTTTCTGTTCATTCCCTGTTACTAGGGAACTTCCGTCTTTAGAAACATGCAGCCTAAAGAAAGCAGAAAGTGTTTGGGGGATAAAGCAGGTCTCGCTTCACAGCTTCTACATGTCTACACACAGATCTAATGCTCTGTGGTCCCTGCCTGTGCACTGCTCAGAGGAGTGTTCACCTCCTCACAGCCTCTACAGAAATAAGTGTAAGGAGCATTTATCTTCTTCTGTTTAGCTGTTTGTGTTATTGCAGATTGGATGTTAGACTCTGACTGTAAGCAGCTTTCCTTATTGTACTCAGATCCTCTGGGATCCTTTAAGCTGCATCATAACCTGATGCCATAGGCATAGGTTCGCCATCACGGTTATAGGGAAATAGTAATAGTGTGATAGTTCAGTAAGTGGTCAGCATTAATACATTTGTTGCAAGTGTCATGTTAGAGACATGGCATTTTGTATCGTATTTCTATCGCCATTTCTCTCTAACTACTGCATCTGTAGATACATTTTTAGGATGTAACAGAATCTACCCTGTTACTTATACAGGGCTTATAGGACCAGTACTAAGAGACAGATTTGTCCAAGTGCTGCATTTTATTATTATTGTTGTTGTTATTATTATTTATTTATATAGCACCATTAATTCCATGGTGCTTTACATTTGCGGATTTACATATGGTACACCAGATATACAAAGCAGATAATTTCTAACAGAGACCAACTGGCACAGTGGGATAGAGGGCCCTGCCCACGAGGGCTTACAATCTATGAGGGAAGAGGGATAGAGACAGAAGGTGAGGGTAGAGGCTGTTCAGGTGGTGGTGTGGTGACAGTAGCGTTATTGGAGGTTGTAGGCTTTCTTGAATAGGTGAGTCTTCAGGGCCTTCCTGAAGCTTGTGATTGTGGGGGAAAGTCTGATGTGTCTTGGTAATGAGTTCCAGAGTATGGGGTATGCACGGGAGAAGTCTTGGAGACGATTGTGTGAAGAGTGGATAAGAGCAGAGCGGAGTAGGAGGTCTTTGGAGGATCGGAGGTTACGTGTGGGCAGGTAGCGGGAGATTAGGTCGGAGATATATGGAGGGGACAGGTTGTGGATGGCTTTGTATGTCAGCATTAGTAATTTGAACTCTATTCGCTGGGCAACGGGTAGCCAGTGAAGGGATTGGCAGGGGGGAGCGTCAGATGAAGAACGGGGGGAGAGGTGTATTAAGCGAGCAGTACATTTGTACTGTACATTATTTTACTCAGTATATCTATCCACCTATGTTTGCATATTTTTATGCATATGGTGTCCATTTTATGTTATAGTTGAAAAAACACATTATGTTATAGATCATTTCCAGTGCTTGTAAATCCTTTTGAAAGAGTAAGGCAGCAGTTCTAGCGCAGTTTAGTTCCCATATCAAAGTGTGGAATTAGTAGGTTGATGCTTTTCATTTTCCTTTACGTTGAAGCAGCACTTGCAGCAAATAAAGAAGCCACTTGGGCTTAGCCAAATGCGGATACAATGATGTTTCAGTTAGGCCTAACAGTGGGAGCATTTTCCAGTGTTCTCAGTGCTGGTCTGGGAAGTGATGTGTTAGGATACAAATACAATGAATTACACTTCTATTTTAAGCATTTTCAGCTGATATGTTTGTGTATTTTTTGGTGCTTGAATAGGATTTCACTATGGAAAGTAGCTTTTACTTGTCGCAGTAGTGTTATTGTTAATGCTGTTAAAAACAGAAATGGTCTGTGGAAGGACTTTTTGTCGTGCAACATTTCATGAGATTTAAAGGAGTTGGCTGAAGGCAGGGATGTGGACATTAAAAACAAACACATGGCCGAAAGTGGATGAAAAATATGTGACACACTGTTGGTAGAATGCGTGTTAAAAACAGTTTCATCAATTTTTAATATCCATTCTTTTCAACAGTTGTGTGCATGAGGCCTTAGAGCAGAGCTTCCCAGCATTTTCAGACACAGGGTTCCTCTGGAAAAAAAGAATCATTCTCTACCAAATGTTTACTAGATAAAAAAATAATGTCCTAAGGATGCAGATAATGTTGCATGAAGCCATGTGGCCCCCTGGCAGGTTTCCAAGGCATCCCTTGGTGCCATGGCACCCCTATTGGGAACCACTGCCATAGGTTAGGGACCCTAGCGTCCCACAGCAAAAAAGCGGCAACACATCGCGGTTTTCCCGCAGCGCTTTTTAAAGAAAGACTTTTTGCTTCAATTATACCTATAGGGAAACCACCGGCTTTTTCGTAGGTATAATTGACATGCTGTGATTTCCAAAACTGCAACGGTTTTGGAAATCGTAGTGTGTCTGCTGTGCGTATTTCACCACACTGTGGGATTGTATTCGGTAGAATCCTATCCACTAAACAGTGACTGTAAAACGTGGCGGTTATTTCTGCTGTGTTTCTGCCGTGGGCAAACCGTTTACGTCACGTGGGGCCCTGGCCTTAGAGTTTCACATTCCTTGAAAATAAAGGAAGTGATAGAGTATCTTAAAACCAGAAAATCGTGCCCTTTTTTGTAATAGTGACTACATCCTGTGTGTATGTGAACAGTTACGTGTGACTTTACAGTTAAATTACACTGATACAGAGTAATGAACCTGGGATTTGATTTGTCTGCAGCCGTGGATGGTGATGTGAAGAGAGCTTTACACGGCCTGAAATTGGATACAGCTGAAATGATTCAGCAGTGACTGACAAGCTTAGTTCGGAGCCTTGATATATGTACTAGGATGTCTGTCCTTGCTTAGACCTTTTTACGATGAATGAAGATGTTCAAGATGTACCTAACACAGAGTCAACCCGATTGCAGCAAGAAATCATGTTTGGAGTATTTTTTTATATAAAAATGTGTAGTGTTATCAGTTATAGCAGAGAATGATTGATGCCTTTTAAGGACTCAGTGCCAGGTAGTGAACCTAGCAACATACTTGAGACAGGCTAATTTATCAATCTGAGACTTTTTTCCCCAAAGAAAAATTTTAATCCTGATGTAAAAGCTGTTGGTACCAGTTGGTGCTACATATATTTTTCAATAATTCATTTTTTGCAGGGAATACAAGGTTAGAAATAACAGGGCTAGTGTTAGACTGTGATCTAGCTAAAAATGTAAGATTTTTTTTTTTACCAAATTTCATATGCCTTTATTATGTCAGTTCTGATGTTTCATAGTAGGCATGTTGCATGTGGCTTCACTAAATGAGTTAAGAAATATATTGTCAGTTAGAAAGTAGCAATGTAAAATATATTCCTCATTGCTAAAGTATGTGTTCCTTGCTATTAGCAAGTCCATATAAAGAAAGAGAGTCTTGCGAGAATTAATGTTCTGACTTTTACATTATTTAATGTGCCGCAAGAAAGCAAGTACACCCAATAAAAAGGTTAATGTTTTATAACTTTTTTTTATTAAGATATTAAAAATAAATTGAGGTTGTCTGATTCACAAATCTCTGAAAGGCTGGAAAACCACTACTGAAGCTGAAACCATAAGAAGTCAAAATAAATTACTATAAGGTTCCTCCAGGGTCAGGAGTGTGATAACTCTAGGGATGTATAGCAATGCTCCAAAATAGGTTGAAGAGTTACAGTAGACAGGGTGAGGCTGCACAACAACATGTGGGATTTATAGTATTCTCAATGTGGGTAAAATTATTCGTGACTGAAACATTTTTAGCATAGGGAATAATGGAAGTTGATTCACATGTGTGTACATTAAGTCTTACAGAAGCACATAAAGTCTGCAAAGTATTATAAAGTGCTAGGCAATGTGCCATGTAGTGTCTCTAGGCTTGTCACAATTAGTTTTATGAAATATTTAGGAAAAAAAAGCTCCATCTGCAACCAATGGCTTAGGGTAAGTTCACACGGAAGAGTTTGCCACGGATTTGGGGGCAGATTCCGCCCCTGAACATGAGCCTTTAGTTTCTAGTAACTTATTATACATACTCTTGACTATCAGTCTGACTTTCATGGAAATACTGTATTCTTAACGCCCCTGAAGGAGCTGCAGAGTTCTACAGATAGGAGACTACATGTATTACCTGGCATTAGTTACTTGTACACTACTATTTATGAAAGTAGATACAAACCCTTCTACTGTATATTCTAAAATTACACTGCATTTTGAAGCATTGGAGCTGTGTAGTATTAATATATGTAACCGTCTGCACCTTTTGTTATGCTCTTACCTCTGATTTACACTATGCGGTTTCTGACTCACCATGCTGCTGTGTGTTTCTTTCTGTTGCACTTGGCCCTGCAACCTGAAGGCATAACAAGCATTCTTATGAGATCTTCTCAGCCAATCTTCCGCCTATTTTGTTCTCTGCTCAGTGCCCAAGCAATATAGGATTTTGTGTTACAGATTGGGTGTGTTTGCTGCCTACACTTTTGATCCTAATCCTTTTTTGCTACCTACCCCTGTATGACGTCTGTCCGTCCTCCACTTGTGAATCCGAGCTGCCGTCTTGACCCATTGGTTTGTTTATAATCTTCATCTCCTGCTGTGTGCCACAGACTTTTGTCCAATTCTGAACTACTCATTGCCTGTCTCTTTAGTGCTTTGCACCAGAGTCTGCCTAATCAGCTGCCATCTACAGCGAGCCACTCTGAGAGGTAGCGACCTGGTAGCGAAGACCACATCCCCGTATGGGGGTGAAAGGGTGGAGACTGGGGGGACTACTTAGAGACTATTTAGGGACTGGCCCAACCCCTAAATAGCTAAATCCCTTTAGGTGAAACAACAGGTCCATGATCTGCTGCCCGTGACACTAAACACACTTCTAGTTATCATGCCCTTGACCGTCAATGCTCTTAGGATAAGTTAACTGGGTATTTGGATAGAGATGACGCAAGCTATTCAAACTTTGATTGTGGATATCTGTTCACATTTATTTGAATCTCAGATTTACAATGGACAAAATAGAGACCATAAAGAGCATAGCAAGGTGAACCTCTTCAGCATCCTCCAGTGTGGCCCCTTCCATGTGGTGGTAATTTTGGTGCAGAATTTTTTACAATCTAAGGTGCATAGAAGTAACATAAATTTGTGTACTGATTTCATACAGAGCTATCCAATGTTTTTCTGTTAGATTCCATATGAATCTGCTACAAAAAAAAAAAAAAAAAACAAGTGGCATGCTTTACATACACACCTGACTAAGGCTGGGTTCACACCAGCGCTTAAACTCCATTCGGGGTTTCCGTTCCTGGACCCGTTTAAAAAATACATAGAGAAAAGCGCTGCATTCAGTGCTTTTCTCTCCGCATGTTTCCCCTTTACGAGCAGACCCGATTATAGTCTTTTTTAAGCGGATTAGGTTTCCGTTCGGGGGGCCCCAAGCGGACCCCCGAATGGAAACCCGAATGCAGGTGCGAACCTAGCATAAGGCTAGTTGCAGATGACCGTGTGTATTTTGCGGTCAGCAAACTAGTAATTAGTGTTCAGTTTTTGCGGATAGAGTGTCTTCAGTGTGTCTTCAGCATCAGTGAAGTAGGTCCGCAAAAACAGACAGTGTGCCATCAGTGTGTGATCCTAGTTTGCGGATCCACTATAAAAAACAAAAACAAAGGAGACATCTAATGATATCCCTAGCTTGTCCGTGAAAACTGACAGCACACTGACACATGGAGTACATCAGTGTTCTGTCCTAGGTTTTTAGTCTCCAATAGGCTTCTATGGGCGAGTCCATTTTGCAAAAACTGAACAGAATAGGATCTTTTCTATATTTTGCGGCGCGGACTCACGGCTCGCACACTGATCAGTGAAAAAACATGGTCGTGTGCATGTGCCCATAGAAATTAATGGGTCCGTGTGCTATCCGTGAAAAACTTGGATAGCACACTGATCTCGTCCACAGTCGTCTGCAAGGGCCCTAAAGTTGAGTCCCCATGTTCAGGAAATGCTGCTTTTTTTTTTTTTTTTTTTTTTTAGCCAAATCCAAGAATGGCTCCAAAAGGAAAGGGGAATATATAGGAAGTACTTATACTCCCTTCTGCCCAATCCACTCATGGCTTTGTCTAAAAAAAAAAAAAAAAAAAAAACCCTGCAAAATCTGCAATAAAAAAATCTGCATTTCCACAATGTGGGGCCTCAACCTAAAGCAGGATACATGTAGTGTTTCTGCCACTTGTTTTGAGTGTGCTTCTGGCAAGCTTGCAACATTCATGATGAACCTGTCTTTAGGAATCCATTACTAGGGGACCAATATACATTGTGTGCTCTTAGTGTTGTACCAATCAATGCCACAAACTGGTATTTACCACCCATAAGGTCTCATTGTGGAAAAAAAAGTTTTCTGCAGCATGGGGCCTTAGCCTAAAACGGGAATTAATTTCACAAGCATTTTGCTCAAACGGTCTTTGAGTGGAACAAATTCTTCAAATTGAAAGAAATTGACCCACAGGAGAACCTCGAATTAGTCCCACTGGATATAATGAATAAGAATTTAGTAGTGCATTCACTGAAGTCTCTTTTTGAAAACGGTCAGAATGGAAGAAACTGGCTCCTTCAACCTAAAAATTGAAGTCCAAAGTCAGCTGGATTTGCTCCACTTATAATTTAGTTTGATGTTTTTATTGAGGGAATACATAAACATTTGTAAATCTTTCCGATCATGATTATGTCATCAATATAAACAAACACACTTAAAAAACGCAGGTGGCAAAACTGCTATGGAAATACAGCCTTAGAAAGAGGATTATATAGTGTAATAATCTATTTCATACAATATGTACTATATATTTATTTATTTTTACAGTAGGACCGAGTGGGTGACATGCCACTGTATAGCATCCTTCACAGGCATATGTTTAACAAGTAGGTCCTACTTTAGATGTTAAATAGACAACATGTGTTATGGTACATTGCTTAGGTTTTGTCCACTTAAGCATTGTACCGTAATATACTATGTCCTTTGTGTTGCTGCACTGCCTGTTAGGTATGTGCATGAGGCCTAATATAGTCAAGCTGTTACTATTTTTCTACTACAAACAGATGTAATGTAAAGGTGATGGTAGGTTTACTCTAGCATCAGCTTTCTGTTATGGTCCATCAGGGAACCAGAACAACGGACAGGCAGATCGCTAAAATATCGGTTACATACGGAGCCCAACAAACACAATTAACTAAAATGTCTGTTGTTTTTAAACTTAAAGGGGTAGTCCCATCTCAAGGATCCTATCTATACTTCTAGCTTATGTAAATTTTAAGAGTTTTCCTTTATATTGTACATTGCTTTAGCAATGCTGCTTCGTTTGCCTGCTATGTGAAATTATTCCCCCCCATTGTTTACACATTGTTGTCAAAGTACCAGGTCTGTATCTGACACCAGGTTGGATGACGTGACTCGCTGCTCTCTGTGGGGGCTGAGTTCCTTCCCTGCTCTGTGGTCAGGACAGTCATTTCAGCTAATTGCAGTTTGCTGATAGTCTCAAACAATGTAGAATTATCTCTCTATGTAAGCACAAAGATAACATTGAGTTTACTGCAAGAACATTGTCTGGGAGCATGTAAGTATACAAACCTATATAATACATTTACTGTGTATATTTGATCATTTATATTAGATTTCTTGTAATCATGATAAGTAATCTCTCATTGTAAAGACAATATCTATTCCTATCGAGGTACTACAAAGTGTCCTGTTCATCAGTCAAAGCTCACCCACCAGCTTGTTGTGTTTTACACTGCCTGCAAAGTGGATGGGATAATCCCATCCACACATTGCAGAAAAAAATTTGGAAATCACAACATGTCAGTTATACCCACGGAAAGGTTTTCCGTATAGGTATAATAGGGGCAGAAAGTCCGCATAGGAAAACTGCAGACTTTCTGTGAAAAATGCTGAAGAAAAAAACGCAATGCGTTTCCACTGCGTTTTTTTCTGCCGCGTTTTTTTGGCTGCAGTTCGCTACGTGGGGCCTTAGCCTTAAAGCAGCAGATGAAAAAGCTATACGTGCAGCTTTTTTCGTCCACCGATTTCAGAGGGACACTGTTTAGCATGGAGCCAATGGAGACTCTGACGCAGATATGTATATGGTCAGTTTAAATATTTTGTGAATATCTACGTCAGCTAATATTTTATAGCTAGTAGATCAGTTGTAACTGAGCCCGATGCATCACTGACCCTCTGTGCCCCATATACAGTGGGTACGGAAAGTATTCAGACCCCTTTAAATTTTTCACTCTTTGTTTCATTGCAGCTATTTGCTAAAAGCAAAAAAGTTCATTTTATTTTACATTAATGTACACTCAGCACCCCATCTTGACAGAATAAAAAAACTGAAATGTAGATATTTTTGCAAATTTATTAAAAAAGAAAAACTGAAATATCACATGGTCATAAGTATTCAGACCCTTTGCTCAGTATTGAGTAGAAGCACCCTTTTGAGCTAGTACAGCCATGAGTCTTCTTGGGAATGATGCAACAAGTTTTTCACATCTGGATTTGGGGATCCTCTGCCATTCTTCCTTGCAGATCATCTCCAGTTCCGTCAGCTTGGATGGTGAACGTTGGTGGACAGCCATTTTCAGGTCTCTCCAGAGATGCTCAATTGGGTTGAGGTCAGGGCTCTGGCTGGGCCAGTCAAGAATGGTCACAGAGTTGTTCCGAAGCCACACCTTTGTTATTTTAGCTGTGTGCTTAGGGTCATTGTCTTGTTGGAAGGTGAACCTTCAGCCTAGTCTGAGGTCCAGAGCACTCTGGAAGAGGTTTTCTTCCAGGATATCTCTGTACTTGGTCGCATTCATCTTTCCTTCAATTGCAACCAGTCGTCCTGTCCCTGCAGCTGAAAAACACCCCCATAGCATGATGCTGCCACCACCATGTTTCACTGTTGGGATTGTATTGGGAAGGTGATGAGCAGTGCCTGGTTTTCTCCACACATACCGATTAGAATTAACGCCAAAAAGTTCAATCTTCGTCTCATCAGACCAGAGAATCTTATTTCTCATAGTCTGGGAATCCTTCATGTGTTTTTTGGCAAACTCTATGCGGGCTTTCATATGTCTTGCACTGAGGAGAGGCTTCCTTCGGGACACTCTGCCATAAAGCCACAACTGGTGGAGGGCTGCAGTGATAGTTGACTTTGTGGAACTTTATCCCATCTCCCTACTGCATCTCTGGAACTCAGCCACAGTGATCTTTGGGTTCTTCTTTACTTCTCTCACCAAGGCTCTTCTCCCATGATTGCTCAGTTTGGCTGGACGGCCATGTCTAGGAAGAGTTCTGGTCATCCCAAACTTCTTCCATTTAAGGATTATGGAGGCCACTGTGCTCTTAGGAACCTTGAGTGTTGCAGAAATTCTTTTGTAACCTTGGCCAGATCTGTGCCTTGCCACAATTCTGTCTCTGAGCTTCTTGGGCAGTTCCTTTTGACCTCATGATTCTCATTTGCTCTGACATGCACTGTGAGCTGTGAGGTCTTATATAGACAGGTGTGTGCCTTTCCTAATCAAGTCCAATCAGTTTAATTAAACACAGCTGGACTCCAATGAAGGAGTAGAATCATCTCAAGTAGGATCAGAAGGAAATGGACAGCATGTGAGTTAAATATGAGTGTCACAGCAAAGGGTCTGAATACTTATGACCATGTGATATTTCAGTCTTTCTTTTTTAATAAATTTGCAAAAATATCTACAATTCTGTTTTTTTTTTCTGTCAAGATGGGGTGCTGAGTGTACATTAATGAGAAATGAACTTTTTTGCTTTTAGCAAATGGCTGCAATGAAACAAAGAGTGAAAAATTTTAAGGGGTCTGAATACTTTCTATATCCACTGTATATAAAACCAGAAGATTCTTAAGCTTCACATGAGCAGCTAATGCACTAAGCCAGTTGAAGGGCTTTTTGATTTATTGCTGTTTTTATTGCAATACTGCTTCTACAATAAACCAATTGTTGAAAGTTTGGGAGCACTTATATTTTCTTTCCATGTTGTTCCTCTTCTCATTTAGAAAAGAAGTTGCTAAATCATTTTTCTTTTAGCATTAGTTTGTGGGCATGTGATGTTTAAATACATTTTAAAAGGCAAAAACAAGTGTTTCCTATGTGAAATGTTATCTGAACTCATAATCTCATGAGCTAGCGGCATTTCTGCCATAGTATAATAGTTTCTGAAATTTGCATCGACCATTATATTAGGTAACAACCTCAGATCTCTATCACCCTGTGTCATTTGCTGTTCCTATCTATCTTATCTTCACATTCTAAAATATCTATGACACAACTCAGACACGTTATCTTAATTGGTAAAAGACATTTATATCTGCATAAAAACAAAGACTATTTACTTTATTTTGCTGTATTTTATAATCTTCCAACTGATTTGACAAAACTTGTAAATAGCTTCCATATCCCTTTTATCATAATAGTAGGTATGGTGTCTTACTGAATTCTTTGCAGATCCTGTTTCCCTTCCCTTTAGTTTTTTCCACCTATATCAGAATTATAGTTATGCGTGCAAAAAAAAAAAAAAAGTACACGTTTTTTCATTAAGCTAAAGACCAGAAACAATTATTTGATAACCAACCTGCAGAAATTAGATAAAGCCAATTGGCAGACTTATTTATAGTAGGAAATTGTTCTTTAGAACAAACAGGAACATGAGCAAATTGATAGATGACTGTACAGGTCTATTATGCTTTGTTAGTCACTTCTGATTTATTATTTCATGTACAAATACTTTTGATCAGCATCTAAAAGATACTGAGAATTCTTTTGAAAATTAGTTTAGTATTTTAGAACCTTGTTAAAGAGTGTTTTATTAGAAAGGGCTCATGCTGGGACAGGAGGAAAGAGGCAATTTCCAATAATTGTAAGGCTGACAACCCCTATACTAAAGTTATATACCACAAACCATAACACAGAAGTGCTGCCACAAGATGCTTCTGGACACATGTGTTTACTGCTATTTCCCGGGACGCAGCTGTACTTTCCCAATAGAAGTAATAAAAGCACATGTACAGCCCCCAATTAGTGGTAAATGTATGTGTCCAGGAGCACCATATGGCAGCACCTTTAGGGTAGTGACACACTATGTGTCTGCTGTAGCTGCATCCAGTCCTAGGCCACTGGTACTTTCACTTTAGTGTAAAGCTACTTTCACATGGTGTATTTTTGCACAAAAATGCATGCATTTTTATTGGAAAACAGCCTGTGTTTTTGTGTAAAAACACACCGCTATACAGAATAATGTCCCATAGTGTCCCCTCCACACAATATAATGATCCATAGTGGCCCCTTCACACAGTATAATGTCACATAGGGGCCCCTCTACATGGTATAATGTCCCATATTGGCTCCTCCACACGGTATAATGTCCCATAGCGGCCCCTTCACACAGTATAATGTCCCATAGTGGCCGCTTCACATGGTATAATTTCTCATAGCGGCACCTCTACACAGTATAATGATCCATAGTGGCCCCTCCACACAGTATAATGTCCCATAGTGGTCCATATATGTGGTATAATGTCCCATAGTGGCCCTTCCACACGGTATAATGTCCCATAGTGGCCCTTCCACACGATATAATGTCCCATAGTGGCCCTTCCACATGGTATAATGTCCCATAGTGGCCCCTCCACACGGTATAATATCCTATAGTGGCCCCTCCACACAGTATAGTATCCCAATGAACCTTCCAAAAATTTTGGGTTCAGCCGAACCTGAAATTTTTGGGGTTCGGCACTCACTAGCATTTATTATACTGTGGGGTCTCTTCAGACCCCAGAGTATAATAATCGTAGGCCCAGGAGAGGTGATCGAACATAAATAATGTTACTTACCTTCCCTGGACTTCAGCGCGACTCCCTGTTCTCTTTGGCACTTCTGGGCATCCGCTTATTATGACACTGTTTTTTGGTGCTTAATGACACTGAAGAAGTTATGGGTAACGCTAGGTTCATACTAGCGTTTGGGGACTCTGTCCCCCACTCCGCTTAAAATAGGCGGAGAGAAAAGAAAGACTTTTCTCTTCGATTTCAGTATAAAACCGGCGGAAACCAGGCGGTTTCCTTTATATTCTATGGGGATCGTAGGTAGCTGCTTTTAAGCTGATAGGGTTTCCATTTTTCGGAACTGAAGAACGGAAACCCGAACACTAGTGTGAACCTAGCGTAAGTGGCCCAACTTTAACTTCCTCTTAGTGGAGGAGCGCTCAGTGCGAGGATGGAGGGACAAACAGCTATTACTGTATATGGTAAAATCTGTGACATGCAATATGTAATGACTCACTGATAAATAATGGGGCTTTTTAGAAATGGCACTGGCAGGGAACAGGACACTGCTTGCTGTCAAAAAACTATGGCTAGTAATTGAGGCTGCTCCTCTCATCGGGGGATCACGGTAAGGTGAGTATAAGATTTTTGATTTGTTTTTTTGTTTTTAAAGAAATAGGGAGCAATTAGTACTGAGAGTGCACTTATTTATGAACATGGACATATTTATAAGGGGGTGTTATTTATAGTGGGGGAACTATTATATTTAAGAAGGGCTATTATATGGCAGGAACATTTATAAGGGGGCTATTATACTGGGGAAATATTATAGATAATAGCCCTCTTAAAAATATGTTTCCCCCTACTAATAGTTATCCCTTATAAATAATAGTTCCCTTCCTTATAAATAATAGGCTCCATATATAAATATTAGTCCCCATGAATAATAGTTTCCCCCCCTTATAAATAATAGTTTCCCCGTATAAATAATAGTTACACTCCTTATGAATAATAGTCTCCATGAATAATATTTCCTTCTTATAAGTAATAGTTCCTCTCCTTTTAAATAAAGAGCAGCTATTATTTATAATGGGGGGTCTATTAGTTATAAATGGGGACTATTATTTAAAATGGGGAACTATTTATAAGGTAGTACTATTATTTATAAGGGGGGGACTATTATCGATAATGGGAACTATTATTTATAAGAGGGAACTATTTATAAGGGAGAAAAAGGGAGAAATATTACTGATTAGGGGGACTATTATTTATAAGAAGGGACCCTTACTGATAAAGGGCACGGTTTATAAGCAGGGACCCTTATTTATAAGGCGGCATTATTATTTATAAGCAGGTGCTATTATTTATAAGGCGGCATTATTATTTATAAGCAGGTGCTATTATTTATAAGAGTACATTATCATTAATAAGTAGGGATTATTATCTATACGTGGGCATTATTATTTATAAGCAAGGAATATTACGCCCCCTTATAAATAATAATGCCTTAAATAATAGTCCCTGCTTATAAATAATGACTGCCTTATCAATATTATTGATAAGGGGCAGCTACCTGTGAAAAGGACATATTTATAAGGGGAAACTACTATTTATAAGTGCAGGGGCATGGTCACTTATATTTTATGGGGCCACTAAGAAGGAATTATATTATACTATGTGGAAGCCATTTTAATTTGAGAGGTTCTTATGAAACATGCACTGGACCCACCAATTTGTTAAAACAGCCCTGATAATAATAATAATACACCACAAGCAAGAAATAATACAATGCATGTTTAAAATGTATCCCAGCTGTTTATAAAGATCCTTCCAAAGATGCTCAATAGGATTTAGGTCAGGGCTCATAGAAGGCCACTTCAGAATAGTTCAATATTTTCCTCTTAGCCATTCTTGGGTGTTTTTAGCTGTGTGTTTTGGGTCATTATCCTGTTGCAAGACCCATGACCTGCGACTGAGACCAAGCTTTCTGACACTGGGCAGCACATTTCTCTCTAGAATCCCTTGATAGTCTTGAGATTTCATTGTACCCTGCACAGATTCAAGACACCCTGTGCCAGATGAAGCAAAGCAGCCCCAGAACATAACAGAGCCTCCTCCATGTTTCATAGTAGGGACAGTGTTCTTTTCAAGATATGCTTCATTTTTCCGTCTGTGAACATAGACTTGCCAAAAATTTCGATTTTTGTCTCATCTGTCCATAGGACATTCTCCCAGAAGCTTTGCGGCTTGTCATCATGCAGTTATATATTATTACTTTTGTCAGATTCAAGTTAAATCTGTGACCATTGTGGGTTTTTCTTTAATTAAACGAGGGGTACCAACAATTTTGTCCACGTGTGTAATCCATTCTTTTAGTCCGTCTTAGGACCAGAAGAACAGATGAGGCAACTATGCAAAATTTTTAAGCGTGTCTAGTTCTGTTTGATAAATCTGGCATATGCTTAGACTGCCTTGTCTAATGTTCCACCTCCTCTTAGTTGTCTTAGATTTCAACCAAAAAGTGTGTCAAATAGTTGGTGCATTTTTATTGCATGGTGTTGCCACAGCTAGTTTCTGATGAGCCACACCTGTTTTTGTACAGGTCATAAATTTGGCTAGGCTAAAAAGTATCTAAAAGACTTGATAAATGTGGCACAAAGCATGTTACAGAGTTTCTGATGCACATTACACCCCCATTGTGTTTCTTAGAATTCCGATGTCAGTTGGGACATTTCTGTGAATTAATCAGTGAAACATTTTAGCAGAGATCAGTGGCATGTGAGGTGTGAACAGGAACATATACTTCAAATCATTCCTCTGTGACTGTAACATCCCTCTGCGATGTTACCACTTTATTGTACTGTGAGAGTGTGAACCTAGCGGGCGCTGGTGAGCGACCCAAAACCAGGGTTAAAAAGGTCCTCAACCACACCCATAGGTGGGGCGTCACTCCAGAGGGAGTACACACAGCAGAGGAGTGCTGCTGAGAACCTGCAGGGATCAGGTAAATGGTGGACCAGTTGGAGACAGACAAGGGGGTCTGTCCCAAGAGAACTGGACTCCACAAGCGGACTTGGTGGGCTCAGTGTGAGCCAGACTGCTGAGGAGAAACCTCAGCAAAACATCTTGCCCTCAGAGAGTAGTCAGGGTTCAAGTAGTGAGGTATTGCCCTGTGTATGGGCTAGGCTGTTTTTTGTTTTTGTTCCTGTTATCACTTACTAGCTGAATAAAGCCATTTATTTTGGATTGCCACTACCTGATATGCTGTTTATTTGGCACCCAGTGCCACCAACACCTCTGTCAAGTCCAGGAAGCAGCTACCTTTGATGCTAAACTACCCCCAATTGTCACAGTACCTAGGCAGATCTGTGTCAATTTTCAAATGTGAATGTATTCAGGAGATTCTTTTGGTAGCAAAGAAGGTGTGATTAAGAATTACTTGCCATACATTGCTGTTTTTGTTTCCTCAGCACTATGTCAGATTCTAGTCATTGGATTCTGTGCATACATTTTACTGTGTTAGGATGGCACACTTGGAACAATCTAATCTTTCCTAATGGTTAGTAAAAAATAAAAATACTGTATATATGACCAACATCCCAGCTTCTCATTAAAAAGTGATGTGTCATTCTTGATAAATGTCACCCAAGCCAGTACAGTCTGTGTTATGTTAACTAAGGGAAAGGCTTATGGCACTAAACAATTCATAAATATTTGTCTCCTATTAGACCATCATTCTTATTAAAGGGGCATACATGCACATTTAGTCACAGTGATCTAATTAATTTGATATTGTATATACTGTATGCAGCTAATCATTTAAAAAGGGTCAGTCACCAGATTTCACTGTACAGACTGCATACATTATGGCACTGTGTATGGTAAGCACTGAAGAGGCTTCATCGTCTGTAGCCATCAAACAGCCCGGGTGTGAGGTCTCAGCCGTTCTTTGACTGATGACTTATCCTAGTAATAGGTCATCAATCAATAAGACTGGAATAGATGCCTAACAGATGAGGCTGGTGTTCTTACTTTCAAAATCCATATCAGATTGGCTGCATAATGTATGTATAATGTCAGGGCCCCACGTTGCATTTTAGTGCGACCTTTTACATTACCTGCAAAGTGGATTCTGGCTAATCCCATCCACACATTTGAAAATCTCTGGATGTCAGTTATACCTACAGAAAACCCTGGCGTTTTCCATATTGGTAGAATGGGGCGGACTTTCTATGAAAAACGCTGCAGAAAAAAAAACGCAATGCGTTTCAGTCACAGTCTTTTCCACAGCGTTTTTTTTGGCTGCGGCTCGCTATGTGGGGCCTTAGCCTAATAGTGATTTTTTTTTTTTTCCCTGCCTGTTAATTAGTCGAGCAATTTATAATTCCAGCTACGCTGTATATCAGAATGCTCATTTTTATATCAGGCAAAGTTTTGAAAGAATATACAGCCATTCTGACATGGAATTTTACTGTAACTGCACCAGCCTCATTGGGTCTGATAAATCTATTTACTATTTTTATACAGTTTGCATTGTGAAATCTGGTGACAGACACTCTTTGACAGGATAAAATAAATGAGTTCTCTTGCACCGTCTATCACATTTTTATACAGTTTTTTTTCATTTCACATAGAATATTGTACCGTTAACATAGAGCGGTTACAAATGCCCAAAGGCAACAAAAGTGTATCCTGTTGCATGTTGTTGTATAGATCTACCTGGCGGCTAGTACAGGACAAATACTGCATTATCAACCATAATGTAACACATTTAGTTTTAATGTTTCCACAGAGATTGTTGTTTTTACATGTGCTATTCTCACTGTACTTTCATTTGGAAAGCATACAGTACAGCGGTATGGACTACTGATGCAGTATGAACAATTTTGTACACAATACAGTAGGGCTGAAGGGTATGAATGGGATTTTTAAGAATCACATCACTAAGGCTTCCTGCACACAACCATATTTCCTCCCGGAAATACAGTCCGTATGAAGGCCATAGTTCCTGATCTGACTCTGGTCGTGTGTATGGAGCTCCTGAACGGGCCGATCACGACTGTACTAGGCTGATGGCTTTATTTCTTATAATAGATTGCTTTGTTACTGTAGGCCTAAGTATTATTACAACATATGCTCAAAAAGTACAGTCCTTTAACTTTAGGGGCAGCTATGTGTACATTAATTTTTTTTTATTCTTTATTAATCAACATATTATCTATTACAGCTTCCAAAGTTCCTTAACCATTGCTTTTAACTAAATACAATTGTATTTATTTATGATGTTCACAAAGGGGTCCTCTGAAAGTTAGAATCCCATGGGCATTTAGGATTACATAGGATTACACATCTACAGCAACTTCTGCTCATACTAGATTACTTCAATTAAGATTCATGGTACAAGGGCCATTCACATGGTGGAAAATGAGGAGGAATTGAAGCAGACTTCCACCTCAGAGTCCTCCCTGTGATGGCTTTCCACCACTGATTAGGCCCATATGAATGGACATAAGCAGCAGGGTGTCTTGCACTGTAGACTTTGTGGCTGATTCATCCATGAATCATGGCAAGGTTGAGAGGGATGCTAATTTTTTTTTAAAACAATGGGAGTCAAAATTAGGGTGGAATCTGCTGCACAATTTGGGGCGGAATATGCCTTAAAATCAGCGCCAGATTCCACTACATGAACTTACCCTAACAAAAAGAGGTAGGAAAGTAAAGAACATACAGTAAACTTCTTTATAGGTTTTATTGCAACTTGTTACGTTTGCCGTATGTTTCAAAATCTTACCTTTCAGGACATGCTACAGACATTCATGTATATTTGTAGGTATAAACTAGCAGTTCAGTGACAAAAACCAAATATAGTAGGGTTTAACATTCCTTGTTTGTAGCTTTTGACCATACAGTCACCGCACATAAAAGATCTGAATATTTTCCAGTCAACATATATATCACATATCCAAAAAGCAAGGTTAATCCTTATTTAATGCAGAGGTTTCCCTTTGATTCCCTTTTACTAGAGAAACAATTCGTGTAATAGGAAAAAGGAGGCACAAGGGAAACTAATTCTATGTATAGTGCCTGTATAGTGTCAGTTCAAGGAAGAGAAGGCTATTATAGATTGCCGTTTGTCCCCTGTGTTCTATTTGAAGGTAAATACTGTAAGTAATATAAAAGTAAAGCTGTCAGAAGGATTAATGTTAACAGTCCAAAGGAATTTGTAACTGTTAATTATGACTGTTATATCCGTGGTCCTAAGGGTGCCTGAAAACATAGTAGATTGTGCCGTAAGGTTAAGAACGTACAGCAAAACTGCATGTGGTTTTGTTGCAATAGATGTAGAGTCAGGTACTTATGCCCTTTTTTGGACGTATTGCAGCAGTCAAGATGACTCTTTACCAAAGCTCTTGTATTACTTTGAAATGCTCCCGGTGGCTGTTCCTATGGGAGAGCTCAGGGCGATTCAGTCCACTATCCTTAGATTTCTCTGGCACTCTGGGAGACATAGGATTTCCAAATCCATTCTTCTAGATGACTAGACATCAGAGGGGACAAGCTGTTCCAGATATCGTTAAGTACTATTTGGCGGCGCATTTTAGGTGCATCCCCTCCTGGAAAAACTTTGGCTGGCTCCTAACCCCCCTCCCCCAATGCACTCCCTTTTAGGTCCCATACAGTTTCAGACAGAAATTTGGCTATACTGCATATAGCGTTTCTCTCTGGTCTCACCCTTCTCGTCCTTAACACCAGGGCTGTGGAGTCGGAGTCGTGGAGTCGGAGTCGGTGCCTATTTTGGTGGAGTCGGAGACGGTATAAAATGGACCGACTCCGACTCCCAAAATATATAATAAATTGGTACAGTTAGTAGTACAATGTAGTATGTGCTGAATATATTTTCATAAGAATTTGGGAAAATGATGAAATGTTGAAAATGATGAAATGTCCTGTATAATGATGGGACTGAGTTCTGAGTGAACCTATAAGGTTTAGCAGTCCAGGGCTGTGGAGTCGGGGTCGTGGAGTCGGAGTCGGTGCCTATTTTGGTGGAGTCGGAGTCGGAGTTGGAGTCGGAGTCAGGGGAAATTGAGGAGTCGGAGTCAGGGCTTTGGCGTACCGACTCCACAGCCCTGCTTAACACCCATCCTTTTCAATCCCCTGAACCCTGAGGGTTTACATCCCACTATCACACAAATTTGGATGACTGCAGAGGTCTTCCATTTAGCTGATATTGTTGACCCTATTGCATGGACTCTTCGCACATTTGCCCAACTCCATCAGCAATATTCCCTCCCGCCACAGACGTGTTATCACTACATTCAGATCCATTACTATATGTCACATACCTTTCACTCCACCCAGGTATCCACTTCAGCCACCTTTGAAAGCCTTTGCCAAGCTGGCACATCTACTATGGGCCTCATATCGGCTATTTATTGCATTCTTCAAAACCCAGTGTCCTCGGCCTTGCCTACTCACAAGTACATGACGAAGTGGGAACCTATCATAGGGCAACCTATCCCCCTGTCACTGTGGCAGATTTGGTTGAGAGTGGATATTTGTACATACAAAGAAAACCAATACAAAATTGTAATGTTTTGTTATCACACCCCTTCCCTTTTACATAAATTCAATCCTGCCATTCCTTCAGTTTGCTGGAGGTGTGTACATTACGTCGGTACATTACAACACGACTTCTGGACATGCCTGGTATTGGAACCATTTTGGAACCATGTAAAGGGGCTGATTTCCACTCTTCAGTCCCACAAAATTCCGTATGACCCACTCCAGTATTTGCTGAACATGGGTAAACGGGCAGATAGATTGTTTTAGCAATGACCCTGATTGCTAGCCATTGGAGACAAACCCCCTGTTCTTCAGTCCCCTGTTCTTCATGACCTGTTGGTTAGATTGAGAGATCCGTAAGATGAAACACCTCACTGATTCTCTCAATGACCCTCGGGACACATATTGGCAGTCTCAAATTTCCCATGATTGCTGATAGGGTGCTTGGCTAGGAGGAACGTCCCACCCTCACTAGTTCCTTTCATGTTCACATTTCCCTCTTTTTTTCCTTTGTGTCTTGTTCTGATTGTCTGATGAGCATTTTTTGCATACGATTTTAGATTGCTCTAATCTATTTCAGTGGGCTGTTTATTTTCTTTGAATCTTGGAAATCTATACCACCACTATTACACTGTGGATCTACATTTATCCATTTCTCATGTATCCCTGTTGTATTGTTTATTGATAAATCTTTAATAAATATATAGTTAAAACAAATAAGGCTTTACATGTACATGCCATAGAGCTAAAAAGAATTTGTGGCAAAACTGTGTGCTGACACTCTAAGACTAGGTTCACACTTGCGCTGGGCTCTCACGTCCGCTAAAACAGCGGTTACCTGCGGACCCCAACAACTATAGTGGGATCCACCAGGTGATGTTCCCACAAGATAATCCCACAATACAGTTAAGGCTGGATTCACACCAGTGTTCACACTCCGTTCTGGGATTTCATCCCTGAATCCAATTGAAAAATGCGGAGCAAAAAGTCCTGCAAGCAGGACTTTTCTCTGCATTTTTCGGGCGGAAACCCGGTGGACCCCATTATAGTCTATGGGGTTTTCGCGGGTAACCACTTTTTAAGCGGATTGGGTTTCCGTTTTTCGGGTCCCCAAGTGGACCGTAGAACAGAAACCCGAATGCTAGTGTGAACCTAACCTTAGATACATGGTTTATATGATTTATATTGTGACCACAAGAACTATCAGAATACTCCCTGAGCTGAAGTAAGGCATGTGATCTCATTGAAAGTAATGCACACACTAATCGAAGTGTAGTTCTTGCCAGGAGTCTTAAGCGTGGTCCTGACTGGCATTCACAGATGTCAGTAGACACCTATTTATATCAACGCATTCTGTGTAATGGCTTTAACTACAGGAACCACAATTTGAAAGGTTTTTCAGTATAGAATTTTAGAATTGTCATGTGGTTTTCTGAGCAGCAGCCCAAACATTTTTGTTCTGCTTGGTTGTCAGAAGGCATGGTATGTGGGTGACCATGGCGCATCGCTACTCCTTCTGGTGTCACATAAGCCCAGCATAAATAATTAATAATAATAATAATTTTCTTATATCCAAAACTTTGGAATTGCAAAATAAATATTCACAGATTCATAAAAATAGAAGCAGCACAATGGCACCAATCCTACATAAAATCTGCACAAATATAAACCACTTTTGTTCAGAAGCCATTCATGTTTCCTTATACAATCATGGTAATCCCTATCATCTCTAATATGTTGCTTCATAAATATTATATGTCTGTAACACATGGAGAATGTTCAGTAATGGTGTCTTTAATACAAATATACACTGCTTGGAGGAAAGCATTGGAACATAGCTACATTCACGTGACCGAGGTGCATGTTTCATGGCCATTTTGCATTCAAGGAGTGGCCGTTTTCATGGATCCTTTATACATTTTAGCGTATTGAGGGATCCATAAAAACGGACAAAAATAGAACATGTTAAAACGGACCATCAAAAAAATGGGCACATGAAATTCGCCATCCACATTTAATGTAGCTGTGTGGAAAGTTAAAAAAAAAAGCGTGTGAATATAGAGTAAATCAGTGAATTCAGGGGTTTCATTTAGTCTCTTTGCCACATTTGATGAAAGAATGTTATTTTTTCTCAAGAGCATAATGGAATGGGATTGTCATAAAAGTTCCTGTAGGTGTAATGTGTAAGATTCCCAATGCTTTTATCAGTATAGTGTATGAGTACAACTAGCTCAAGTGGTAATAGATGGAGTTTTAACATTGTCCCAGTTGAATTTCATCTGGAAAATTTTGTCTTATTCTTACTATTTTGTAAAAGTGGGCCCTCATGTCAAGAATGGGAAAAAGTTGAATTTGTGAAGCTGGATTCACATCTGAGTTAGAGTCTCCATAGGAAACTCTGTCGCAGATTCCGCTTCAAATTGGTGGAGAGAAAAGTCTATGGGGTCAACAGGTAACCTCTTTTTAAGCAGACCCGAACAACGGAGACCCTCGCGCTAGTGTGAACCTAGCGTAACTGCTATTTTTGAAGCATAAAATAAATATTTGTTTTCTTATTATTTGCAGGTTTTGGTTTACATACGGTTAGTTCAATCTATGGAGAAACAATTGATATTCCTTGTGGTCCAAGCCAAGAAAAACTTCATGCTCTGCTGTTCGGAAAATGGAAATATGTAAGTATGTGAGAATCGGTCACAAGAATTTTGTTTCTTAACTGTTGTTTTCTTCTAGTAACTTAAAGAAGACCTTTCACCACCTCCACCAATTCCAGCTCTTTGCTTCATTTAATATTGCACTATTTAATATTGTACCAGTAGTCTATGGAGGTTCCAGGGGGTTGGACCTCCGCAAATCTAATTTTGACAGCTCATCCTAAGGATAGGTCATCAATATTAGAAACTGAATAAACCCCTTAACTGGAGATGCTCTACTGATTCAGGCAGTTAGAATTTTTTTCTCTAGCACCCATTGTTCCTGAGAAATACGTACTGTTAGTTTTGGTACCTGATATTCTATTTAGGCTTGCTACTGTCAAGTGGGTGGTGTCAGGCAGAGACAGGCAAGGGGTGTGATTCTGAACTCTGACACTTCCCACCTCTGATTGAAGTTCTGAATTATGCCAGCGCCTATTAACAGATGCTAAGAACTGGAGTTGGAGGTGGTGAAAGGTCCTTTTTAAATTGCAGCTGTCCTGACTTTTATCTTTCTTACTGACTGGTGGTGATTTTTTTTTTTTTTTTGGGGGGGGGGTGGCTCCACCTTTGTCCAGCCCTCTTGGAAAGCAAGATTTAGTAGCTTATCGATCAATAATATATTCTGCAGAGCCTCACTGGTCAGAATCATCAGTGTGGTTTCAGCATTTAGGCTAAGCCCCATGTAGCGAAACGCAGCAGAAACACATTGCATTTTTGCTGTGTTTTTCTCTGCAGTCTTTCTTCCATTATTAAATCTGTAGGGAAAATGCTTGCGTTTCCGCAGCTAAAATTAACAAGTTTTTCCACAGCGCCTTTTTTTCCACAATATGTGGATGGGATTAGCCTGAAACCCATTCTCTTTGCTGGTACTGTAAAGCACAGCATTTTTTTCTGCTGTGTTTCCACAGCAGTCAAAAGCACTGCGTTTCTGCTATGTGGGCCTTAATCTTGGACTCATTTGGATATCCTCATTAAGTCAACCCACTTGACTCATTCATGTGAAAGTGACTGTAAAATGGCACAAAGCGTACATAATGAACATAACTTACCTAAATGGAGTATTTACCGTAAAGGGATATATCTTAAACTGATACTGTTAAAGAATTGGTTAAAGATACACTGTAACCTGGCACATTGAATGAATAACTACTATGGCAGAAAAAAATATGTAAAAAAATTGTCCTATGTGCTTGAACACAGTACTTATTTTGTCATTACTTGCAGCTGATACACATTATTATAGTACTGATATATTATTAATAGTAGTAGTAGTAGTAGTAGTAGTAGTAGTAGTAGTAGTAGTAGTAGTAGTAGTAGTGTACTGATCGTGGAAAGTTGCTAAGGTTCAGTTCACATGGGTTTTTTTTATGTTAATTACCACTTGTAAAATTGCGTTAGAATTAGTGTGAAAAAGACCATAAGGCTAAGGCCCCACGTTGCGGAAAATCTGCATTTTTGGCTGCTGCAAAAAATGCAGTAGAAAAAAAAAGGCTGTGTTTTACGGAACTAGCAAAGTTAATGAGATTGCATTAATCTCATCTACACATTGCGAAAAAAAAGAGCTGCGGAAAAACTGCATTTTCAAAAACACTCATCAGTTGAAAATCTGTATAGGTCCAACATTCCGGGTTCCCTGTCAATCAGCTGTTCTAAGAAACCTCAGCATTCAGGTGAGCACTGCAGCTTCTTCACTGGAAACCAGGCGCAGCAAAGTCCATTGCATAGCAGCTGTGCTTCATGTTGAAGATCAGCCGCATTCACTTGAATGGGACTCAGCTTGAAACAGGCCATATGACTGATGAACGTGACTCTACATGGGCTGTGAAGCAGATCGTTGATACTGCTGCAAACAGCTGATCTGCAAGGGTCCTAGGTATGGAATCCGTGCTGATCTTCAGTTGGTGACCTATACAAAGGATATGTCGCCAAGTGATAAAGCTTGGAAAACCCCTTTAAATGTATAGAACATTGGAACATGCTAGATGCATAGTTTCTAAAGTTATATGTTTGTGCTTAGGAACAGCCAGATGGAATAGCTGTGTTTGTAGCTACTCGGTCTGCTGTGAAAAACAGGACCAGTTTTGATGATGTACCAGAGTACAATGGACGCTTGGATCTTTCAGAGAACTACACGTTGTCCATCTCCAATGCAAGAATCACTGATGAAAAGAGATTTGTGTGTATGCTCATAACAGAAGAAAATGTATTTGAAGTGCCGACACTAGTCAAAGTTTTCAGTAAGTATTCTCTACTGTTACACCAAATTTATGATTCTGTATCTGGGGACAGTTTCCAGGAAGCGTAATTAGGAAAGGGAACATTTTGTTCTATATCATCGCTTGCTGTCAAGCAACAAGAAAACTCTGAATCATACTCATCATTAGCCGCAATTTTGACTTCTTACCTTGCATTAGAACAGCATTGTTTAAAAAGCCAAATCCAAAGGTTTGGAGGCATTAGTGAACCATGAAAGAAAAAAAAAAAATCATTCTTCCTTTCACAGAATGGGATGTATTTCAGAAGGTTATACTTTTCATCACATGCATTTGTAAAACACTTTAGAAACATCTTAAAATAAGCAGGGGATATTATAGGGCATATAGCACTGATAATAGTAATGCCTACTTAACTGTACTCGGTTGGAGTCCTTACCAGTGTAAAAACTGACTGTAAATCAAAAGGCAAATGCACAAAGGCTGTTGTTCTTGTCACGCTGAACAGTACTAAACAATGTTTTACTTGACTCAGGCAACAGAAAGTAATTGTGATGACATTTTTAACAGTTTCATGGCTTTCATGCATTTCATGGTTAAAAAAACAAATAATTTACAGGCTACAGACAGGCCCAACTAATATAAAACAGTCTGCGTAGGTGCAAAATACTGATAAACAGTCACGCACACAACCTTTATCCATGAGGGCAATAAGTGCTTAGTATTCCAAATGCACATAGATAAGGCTTCTACAAGAATGAAATAAAAACAAGCACCGAGCGGCACATATTGTAACCCCATTTGGGCTGAATCAAATAAAACTGTTAAGAAGTGAAGAATGGACTGGATGGCTTCTCACCTTATATGGTTGTGAAGGTCACAACCACCAATCATGCCTTGTAAACATTAAATATGAGGGTGGCACTAGAGATCTCCACGTCACCAGCTTTCCTTGCTGGATGTCAAAGAGTAGATGCAGTGGTCAAGTGATCAATAAAAAGTGCTCACTTACGTGGGGAAAAAAAACGCGCTCTCCAACCGGTTTACAAGAATAGCTTTTATTAACATACAAAAGCAAAATATCCAAAATAGTAGAGTAGCAAAAAACACACAACACATTTTGGGGACTTCTTCCCTTTTATCAAATATTAAAAAGTTAGAGGATGTTGGCTTGTGTATTGATTTACCCAGGTTTATATAGCAAATGGTGTATTAAAGACACACCCCTGGGGGAAGATCCAATGTGAAACCAAAAAAAACCTCAAAATATAGGATTAAATAGATAATAATATAGCCAAAATATAGATGTATAGTATAACAAGACATACCCTTTGGTGTCTTGTAGTTTATTGGGCAAATGGAACCTATAGCTGTGAGTATGTAGGATATAAACTCCTCCGGCATTGTCCCCTCGAACTGCGCCTGCGCAGGGGAGAAAACCTGTGCCGACACAGTTCCAATGGAGACACACGGCCAGGAGTTGTATCGCACAGACGCCTGTTAGACTAGAGACGGAGTGTGCACTGTCCAGCTGGGAGATCACTGAGATGTATGCGAAACTCTCAGTCAAAATTGAGAAGTGACTGCACATGTACCCTCAACTTGTAGAGCGGTATCTGATGGAATGGTTGATAGTGACACTGGCTCTGTTTAGTTAATAAGTAGCACACCAGAATTCTTAGTGCTCAAAATTAAAAAAGGGCTTATCTAAATGGAACTATAAAGTGACCATAATGAAAGTATTTTAATATGTATTTTAGGGGAATAACTGGTATATGAGGCAAAATATACATGGATCAAAGAATAAATAAATATATAAATACATAAACACACACACATATATATATATATATATATATATATATATATATATACAGTACAGACCAAAAGTTTGGACACACCTTCTCATTCCAAGAGTTTTCTGTATTTTCATGACTATAAAAATTGTAGATTCACACTGAAGGCATCAAAACTATGAATTAACACATGTGGAATTATATACTTAACAAGAAAGTGTGAAACAACTGAAAATATGTCTTATATTCTAGGTTCTTCAAAGTAGCCACCTTTTGCTTTGATTACTGCTTTGCACACTCTTGGCATTCTCTTGATGAGCTTCAAGAGGTAGTCACCTGAAATGGTCTTCCAACAGTCTTGAAGCAGTTCCCAGAGATGCTTAGCACTTGTTGGCCCTTTTGCCTTCACTCTGCGGTCCAGCTCACCCCAAACCATCTCGATTGGGTTCAGGTCTGGTGACAGTGGAGGCCAGGTCATCTGGCGTAGCACCCCATCACTCTCCTTCTTGGTCAAATAGCCTTTACACAGTCTGGAGGTGTGTTTGGGGTCATTGTCCTGTTGAAAAATAAATGATGGTCCAACTAAACGTAAAGCGGATGGAATAGCATGCTGCTGCAAGATGCTGTGGTAACCATGCTGGTTCAGTATTCCTTCAATTTTGAATAAATCCCCAACAGTGTCACCAGCAAAGCACCATCACACCTCCTCCTCCATGCTTCACGGTGAGAACCAGGCATGTAGAGTCCATTTGTTCACCTTTTCTGCATCGCACAAAGACACGGTGGTTGGAACCAAAGATCTCAAATTTGGACTCATCAGACCAAAGCACAGATTTCCACAGGTCTAATGTCCATTCATTGTGTTCTTTAGCCCAAACAAGTCTCTTCTGCTTGTTGCCTGTCCTTAACAGTGGTTTCCTAGCAGCTATTTTACAATGAAAGTCTGCTGTACACAGTCTCCTCTTAACAGTTGTTGTAGAGATGTGTCTTCTGCTAGAACTCTGTGTGGCATTGACCTGGTCTCTAATCTGAGCTGCGTTAACCTGCGATTTCTGAGGCTTGTGACTCGGATGAACTTATCCTCCTCAGTAGAGGTGACTCTTGGTCTTCCTTTCCTGGGGCGGTCCTCATGTGAGCCAGTTTCTTTGTAGCGCTTGATGGTTTTGGCCACTGCACTTGGGGACACTTTCAAAGTTTTCCCAATTTTTCGGACTGACTGACCTTCATTTCTTAAAGTAATGATGGCCATTCGTTTTTCTTTACTTAGCTGCTTTTTTCTTGCCATAATACAAATGCTAACACTCCATTCAGTAGGACTATCAGCTGTGTATCCACCTGACTTCTGAACAACACAACTGATGGTCCCAACACCATTTATAAGGCAAGAAATCCCACTTATTAAACCTGACAGGGCACACCTGTGAAGTGAAAACCATTTCACGTGACTACCTCTTGAAGCTCAAGAGAATGCCAAGAGTGTGCAAAGCAGTAATCAAAGCAAAAGGTGGCTACTTTGAAGAACCTAGAATATAAGACATATTTTCAGTTGTTTCACACTTTTTTAAGTATATAATTCCACATGTGTTAATTCATAGTTTTGATGCCTTCAGTGTGAATCTACAATTTTTATAGTCATGAAAATACAGAAAACTCTTGGAATGAGAAGGTGTGTCCAAACTTTTGGTCTGTACTGTGTGTGTGTGTATATAAATATATATTAACTTGAAAACCGCTGATTCTGCTATTTGCTGATCAGAGAGACAGATCAAATTAATAAGGCTAGTGTAATAGAATAAAGAGTGTAAATAACAATAAAAAGTGATCAAAAATACTATAATATAAATGATGCCCAATTTCATAAAAGTCATAATATCCTAGGGGTTGTAATATAAAATATAATTCATACACGGAAAGTCTAGTAAATCTAGTCCTCTCACATACAATTCATGAGGATCTACAGTAATTCATGCATGGAGAAACTACAAGGGCAAAACGGTATGAACTGGACATATAAACCAATATATAATAATGATGATACCGATAAAAGTAATAATGCATAAAACAGTCAAGAGATAAAAAACAGTAATGTCCATATTTAAATTTGCTAACATCCTCCAAAGATTTCTCAAGACCCAAAGGTACCATTGTATTAAGTTTAAAAATCCACTACATTTTGCACTTTCAAATTGGTTTGAAATATTAGATGAAATGTGGTCCAGTGGACTAACCAAGAAACCCTCATGTGCAATTATGATGAGTTGATGCGTGCCTGGATACACTTTCTTTAGGGTTCCCTTTCTGCACAGTTGTGCAATGTTTATTAATTTGTAAATGCATAATAATTCGTAATTGTTCTGTAGTCCACACGGACACACTAGGAGGTAGATCACATACGATGAAGAGCAATTCCGAAAGGATTTTATTGGAACTGTTTCCCCTGTGGCTTTATTAGACACTTGATCTTGCCGATGTCTAATAGAAATGCAACATTTGCACCTCTTAAGACCACTACAGAAGCTACCTTTTATGTGATCTTTTGAATGTGATTGCTTGGGTTTTTTGAATACTAATCTGATGGGGGCCAACAGGTTTTTAAGGGTTTTTCCTTGTCTGAAAGTTAGACCAGATTTATTGGATAGTGATGTTTTGAGAAAGGGATCGTTTAAAAGAATCGGCCAATGTTTCTGTAAAATTGCTCTGATGGTATTATAGGCTGAAGTAAAGTTGGTAATAAATTGACGCTGGTAGTCATAGTGTAATGCTGTCCTCTTATTTTGAAGGCATTTGGTTTGAGTCAGTTTTCCAGCTTGTTCTTTTTCATCTAAGACTATTCCTCTGGGGTAGTGTTTTTCTCTAAAGCGTTGGGTTAAAATCTCACTTTGATTAGAGAAATCACTATCTTTCGTTCAGTTTCTCCTCATTCCTCGAAACTGGCCATACGGTACATTTGGTTTCCATTTGTTATCATTTGAAATCTTAAAATCTAAAAGGTTATTACAATCTACACTCTTAAAAAAGTCCTCGTGTAGATGTGATCAGATTCTCCGATCAGAACTAAATCTATTTTTTTTGTTTTTTTGCTGCTCTGCTATTTTGGATATTTTACTTTTGCATGGTAGTAATAGGTATTCCTGTAAACTGGTTGGAGAGTGCAGAGTTTTTTCCCAATGTAAGTGAGCACTTTTTATTGATCACTTGACCACTGCATCTAAGGCTTCTTGAAGGGGCCAGTAGCATTGTTAATGTAGTGCTGCATTTTAGATAACAACTTATTCGTGATTCCCAGCAGCAAAGATGTTATGATGTACAGTATATGTTGTCCTATTGAAGATACTAGCATTACAGGTATACCTGACTAGCTGTCTGCAGACTGACCCATTTTAATCTACTAATACATAGTGACTAAAGTGCTTTAAACTCCAAATAAGGATCCCAAAATATTGCCATCAGCAGATATTATTTTGCACTACTAGTTACTGGTACTGTTATATGAATGAAAGTTTTCAGAGGGTTAGAACCATATGTGGATTTTTCTGCAGATTTAACTCTTTGCAAGGCATGCTGACTATTTAAAATCCTGCAGCAGAAAACCCTTATTTGCATATATTTACTGTACTTTCAGACCCACAACAAATTTGACACTTGAATGGACCCTTGTGGTCTTTGAAAATGTTAAATATTTTAGTTGGATGTATTATATCATATAAAATACCCAAATTGTGTTTGTTCCAAAGGCATTGGTTTATGTGGTTGATTTCATGTGTGCACTATGTTTTATTATGTACTTTTCACCATTTTAGAGCCACCTTCCAAACCTGAAATCATCAACCAGCCAACATTTATGGAAACAGGGAAGCTAAACATTGTACGTATACTGAAGAACTCCTCACACTAATCCGATAAAATCAAGTATTATATCATTTTAACTACCCTAAAAGTGTAGTTTCACATTTTATATATTATATGTTCTTTGTACAGGTTGGAGATTGTGTTGCTAAAGACAGCTACCCAGACACCAACATTACATGGTATAGCAATGGTCGTGCTCTTTTACCAGTTGATGGAGGTATACTTGTTTTTTTATATATATATAATTATACAATGTATAATTTTATATTCAGCAATTTCTAAAATTCAAACATGATACAGTATTGAAACTTGATGTCAGTGCAGTAAATTTAGCAATCTAAACCTAGAAAAGAATGCTACAAGTGAGCAAAAAGTATAGTTGATTTCATTTTTTGCCAGTCTTCAGTATTGTCTGCATGGTCCTGACACAAATAAATAATCTTAAATAAATTCTGCAGAGACAGCAGGGATTAATCTCCTGATTTCATCCACAGTCTTTTAGTCCTGTAAAGGGATACAGCAGGGAGTCACCTGCTCCAGTCAACTGCCTTGCATCCTGACAAAGGACAGTGGATGAACTCCTGAGACAAAGAGATTTCTTTATATATGTCAAAGGTTTAATTGCAATATGAGACAAAATAAGGCCAAGGAAAAAGATGAATTTAAGGGAGGAATATTTTTAATTATTATTTATATCTTTGTGCATTTTCTGCGGCAAAAAATGCTGCGTTTTACAGTATTCTGTATAATCCCATCCACACAGTGCAGAAAAAAAATCTGCAGTGGAAATGCCGCAATTTCAAAAACGCTCACATTTTTGTAAATCACAGCATATAAATTATACCTACGGAAATGCTGGTGTATTCCATATAGGTTTAATAGAGGCAGAAAGTCAGCAGAGGAAAACTCTGCAGACTTTCTGTGAAAAATGCTGCGGAAAAAAACGTGATTCGTTACCGCCGGGGTCTTATATTCAGCTTTTTTTTTTTTTTGCAGTGATTTGCTGCGTGGGGCCTTAGCCTAAGTGTTCCTTTTTTTGTGGCAAAAAAAAAATTTAATACTGTACATACCATGCACTACATTCACTGTAGGGGAAATTTATTAAGCCATCTAAGACCTATTTCTGGAATAGACTGTCCTGAATATATCCATATACAAAGTGAATACATTTGCATCGATATATATTAGACAGCATATGTACTATACTGTGAATTGATTAAGCAGCATAAGGTGGCACAAGTGCAGCCAGTTGAAGGAAATGAGATATGTGATACCAATATATTTATACTATTTATCTAAGAATTACAGACAAGCAGACTTTGTTTGTTGGTGGATCACATCTTTTATGCTGCCTAAAATTATCATTGTCAGCAACACATCTCCTGTGAATGTATCACCAAAAATTACCTACTGTTTAAACCAAGTTTTTATGTTAAACATATTTTTTTATTTTTTTTTCTGCATTTTTCATGTTACTGTCTTTATATAAAAAAAAAAAAAAAAAAAATCCAGCAACTTTCACTCTGGGCACTAAGTCTAATACTAGACTGACACTTGGAAATTCTGTTTCTTTGCAGCAGTCATCTCATTTACATCATAGACAAGACAGACAAGATTAAATTAGAAGTTAACACCTCTATCAATAACCTCACATTACACCCATCATTATATCCACTACTGACAATATATAATGTCACAGCTTATCTACACATTCACCCTCCACAGAGCATGCCTAGAAACTCTCATATAGACCTCAATAAGTGGGCTCCAGACTATTACCGCTTACAGCTATGACTATATTGTAAAGCATATCACTAAATGCTGTTAATAGAGCAGAGGCTTAGGCAAGATGGCAGCCCCCATGTTCATGTACAGATAACAGAATTAAAAAATCAACAATCAGAAAATTAAATTAAAAAAAGTTTTAAAAAGTTATAGATCTCACTGTCTGGTTTAGTCAATAAATAAAAAAATGACCGTATATTCCTTTTAAAACAGCCAGAGAAGTTAAAGATAGCTTTCTGTAGCAAGTTATCTGAATGTTTCCAGTTAGACTAACACCACTTCCTGCAGTAGTAAGTTAATAAAAAGAAATAACAAGTATCACGTTATTGCTTTTTAATTACACCCAGATGCGGCACAGTTCACGATCATATAGGAGCTCTCTTTCCAAGTCACTTTAAAATCCAGTTATCCTGACGTGAATCTGTAATTACATTTAGAAGGACAAAGCTTAATTAGGTTGTTCTTCTGTTACTAGTGGATGCTGTTGTAAGGAAATGGAAAGGAGAAATCTCTATCTACAGTGGGGAAAAAAAGTATTTAGTCAGCCACCAATTGTGCAAGTTTTCCCACTTAAAAAGATGAGGCCTGTAATTGACATCATAGGTAGACCTCAACTATGAGAGACAAAATGAGAAAACATATCCAGAAAATCACATTGTCTGATTTTTTTTTAAAGAATTTATTTGCAAATTATGGTGGAAAATAAGTATTTGGTCACCTACAAACAAGCAATATTTCTGGCTCTCACAGACCTGTAACTTCTTCTTTAACAGGCTCCTCTGTCCTCCACTCATTACCTGTAGTAATGGCACCTGTTTGACATTGTTATCAGTATAAAAGACACCTGTCCACAACCTCAAACAGTCACACTCCAAACTCCACTATGGTGAAGACCAAAGAGCTGTGGAAGGACACCAGAAACAAAATTGTATCAGGCTGGGAAGACTGAATCTACAATAGGCAAGCAGCTTGGTGTGAAGAAATCAACTGTGGGAGCAATAATTAGAAAATGGAAGACATACAAGACCACTGATAATCTCTCTCGATCAGGGGCTCCACGCAAGATCTCACCCCGTGGGTTCAAAATGATCACAAGAACGGTGAGCAAAAATCCCAGAACCACACGGGGGACCTAGTAAATGACCTACAGAAAGCTGGGACTAACGTAACAAAGGCTACCGTCAGTAACACACTACGCCGCCAGGGACTCAGATTCTGCAGTGCCAGACGTGCCCCTCTGCTTAAACCAGTACATATCCGGGCCCATCTGAAGTTTGCTGCAGAGCATTTGCATGTTCCAGAAGAGTATTGGGTGAATGTCATATGGTCAGATGAAACCAAAGTAGAACTGTTTGGTAGAAACACAACTCATCTTGTTTGGAGGAGAGTGAATGCTGAGTTGCATCCAAAGAACACCATACCTACTGTGAAGCATGGGGGTGGCAACATCATGCTTTGGGGCTGTTTCTCTGCAAAGGGATCAGGACGACTGATCCGTGTACATGGGGCCATGTATCGTGAGATTTTGAGTGCAAACCTCCTTCCATCAGCAAGCGCATTGAAGATGAAACGTGCCTGGGTCTTTCAGCATGACAATGATCCCAAGCACACCACCAGGGCAACAAAGGAGTGGCTTCGTAAGAAGCATTTCAAGGTCCTGGAGTGGCCTAGCCAGTCTCCAGATCTCAACCACAAAGAAAACCTTTGGAGGGAGTTGAAAGTCCATGTTGCCAAGCGACAGCCCCAAAACATCACTGCTGTAGAGGAGATCTGCATGGAGGAATGGGCCAACATACCAGCAACAGTGTGTGCCAACCTTGTGAAGACTTACAGAAAACGTTTGACCTCTGTCATTGCCAACAAAGGATATATAACAAAGTATTGAGATGAACTTTTGTTATTGACCAAATACTTATTTTCCATCATAATTTGCAAATAAATTCTTAAAAAATTAGACAATGTGATTTTCTGGATTTGTTTTCTCATTTTGTCTCTCATAGTTGAGGTCTACCTATGATGACAATTACAGGCCAGCCTCATCTTTTTAAATGGGAGAACTTGCACAATTGGTGGCTGACTAAATACTTTTTTTTCCCCACCGTATCTATCATCTACACATATAATTACTTTGCTCAAATATATTTTGCTTATATTTTTGTCATGTATGATAGGATTCAGCTTTTCTACAAAAGGTAATCTGAGACATATATATATATATATATATATATATATATATATATATATATATATATATATGAATGTTCAGCCCTAGAAATTGCATTATGTGGAAATGTTAATGTTATTGATTGTATACGCAGGTAAAATATACATAAGCAGGAAGTACTGGAGGGAATTCAATAGAATGCTGTAATACTGTATGTTTTATAGGTTAAAATTATTAACTAGTGATATTTTTGTTTAGTTGTTTCTATAGAGTGGTCAAAAGAGAGAAATTCATCAAGTGGCCTTCATAATATCCGTTCCTCACTCCAGTACCTGTCAACCAAAAATGACATTGATGCAGAGTTTTCATGTGCAGTGACTTACTATATGCCAAATGGAATGGCAGTAATGGAATCTGATCCAGTTGTCTTTGATATCTATTGTAAGTGTTATGCATTTGTTCGATATTATGTGTGGATATTTTTTATTTATTTTTTTTTGCATATACTGTATGTTGATGTTTTTAAAATAGAATTAGACAAATACCAGATTTTAGGTAAGCAATGCGCCAAAAACGAATGTAGTGTATCTTATAGAAGCTCACAGAGTGCTTATGGCCTCATAGGGGTTCCATGAGTCATTTACAGGTTCTGTTTGCTCGACTCTGCCATGTGCATGACCCCTAATCATATTGGGGCAGATTTACAAAGACTGTTGTTACTCATGATAAAATAATAAGGTGCACCCTCTGCCAGGCCATGTGCCTGCAGGTGAAACAAGCTGGTGCACATTTCCCCCATCATTTGTGTCAGATTGGTGCCATAAATGATGGTAAATCTGGCAGAGCCCTCACCACATACCTTTTCAGGGAAAAGGTGCAGAAGCAAAGAACCAATTAGCGCAACAAAAATGTCATTTTTTTATGCCTCATATGCCAGAAAACTGGAGTACAAGGCAGAATAAATCTGCCCTGGTGTTTTACATGTGTAAATATTTTTTTGCCCATAAAATTCTACTCTACGTGAACAATCAGGTGAACTCTAAAGTTCATATAAGAATAATGTCAACCACACCTGCATATTTTGGCGGGACCTGCCGACCATCTAATGCCAGATGTAAGGGGAGAGAAATCTGGTTTCTTGTTTACCTTCCCATTTTTGGTCACATTTAAATGTATGCTCTAAGGACATCATTGTGTTTTATAGATGAGGGATGTAAATTGGTGTGTTTTTACAAATTTACGTTATCTTTGCCAGTTATTGCACCATAACTAACAGCTTTTTATGTAAATTGTATGGTTGGATCTTCGAGGACATTTTCAATCAAGCTAATGAAGCATATTTTCAAGAAATTACAATTTTTTTTTACTTTTCATCACACATAGAAGCGTTGCCTATTTTAAGATTTTCCGTTTCCGTGGACAGAAGACAGCTTTTTATATGAATTAAATAAAGGTCAAACATAATTCATACAGTATTGATATTGTATTGATTAATGCAGGCACAGGTGAAGGTCACTTGCAGCTGTAATATGGTAGGAATTTATGTTTCCACATGAAATTGAAAGGCTAGATATATAAATGTACATCGCAAGTCCTGAATCAACTACTGTATGCTTATTTTCTAAAAATATGCATGGACACTATTGACTTGTAGGATGACTTTAAACAGAACTACTTAGGGGGCGTTCACACTACCGTTGGTGACCGTCAGTAGTGTCCGTTGCTATTGTCCGTTACAAGATTTTATCATCTGACACTAGCTGAACTATCAGAAATCTGTTAAAATTTCCATTCATTTCAATGGGTTTTTATATTGTGTCTGTTAGTGTCCATTTACACCAAATCCGTCAGTCTGTTTTTTTTTCGCGGACAAAAAAAACCTACATACAGGAATTTTTTGTCCGTTTGAAACAACGTATTCTTGACAGACAGCAAGTGTCCGTTATTTTTTTAACATTGAAGTCTATGGGTAACGGACTTATAACGGACAGTAACTGATAGCCATCAGTTATTGTCCGTTATTTTATGTTAGTGTCTGTTATGATAGGTGTCCGTTTTTTGTTTTTTTTTGTTTTTCTTTTTTTTAACGGACACTATCAGAACGGACATCAACGGTAGTGTGAGCCCTGCCTTAGATTATCCTGTACACTATTATATTTACTTGCTTATATAGAAAGTAAAAAAAACATTGGTTTCTGCAGAATTTGAGACTTGGTTTATCCACTTTGCTTTTAAAAGTATTTAACACCAGCACAGTCCAAAAAAAAGCTTTCGGGCCCTCAAGCCTCTTAAATGTTATATACCTTTAGAGAGCCACTGCCCCGCTGAATCATGTTGGGTTTACAGTGGAGAACACATCCTTTACACTGCACTCGTATTGTTTTCTACAATGAATGGGAGGCAGATTTTGGCTGAGGCCCCACGTCGAGGAAACGCAGCTTCTTTTGTTGCAGACTTTGCTGCGTTTTTTTTGAGCCAAAGCCAGGAGTGGATTTAACAAAGGGGAAAAGTATAGGTATTTCCTTTATACTTCCCTTTCCGAAACATGGATCCTCAGCCTTTAGGTGTTTTTAAAGTAGATTTTGGGTCAGAATATGCCTTAAAAGCAGCTACAAAAACTCCTTGGGAGCACAAACATTAAATAACACTTTAATCATAGTTTTTCCTTTCTTGCATTTTAATTTTCGTATCCATGAAGATAGAATGAAAATACCAATAAGCTCTGTGAGCTTTCTTTTTAGAGACCAGTTACAATAAAGGGGTCCTTCTCATAATCTATATGTATAAGCACCTGATATTTGTGGTACATAATAGATACTATGTTCTGCCAAAATGAAATTATTTACACCAGCAAAACTTTCTACTAGTCCATTGCCAAGAAAAATTGTCATGACTTTTGCTGTACTTACAAGAATTTAATGTTGAGTTAATGTTTTTATGCTATAGGGTTTATTTTATGTTACTCTTTAATTAGGAATTCTTCCTAGTGTTTATTCCTTAACTTCAATCCATGGATAAAGGATGCATTAAAGTAGTTACATTTCCCTGCTTAATGTGAAAACTGTGTAATTCGAGCCTTTAAATTGTATATTATGTACATAATCGTGTACTTGATAACATTGTTCATTCTTTTCTTAGACCCTACAGAGAAGGTGACAATACATGTACAGTCTCCAAAAAAAACTATAAAAGAAGGAGATAACATTACATTGAAGTGTATAGGAAATGGCAATCCACCTCCACAAGAATTTTTGTTTTACCTGCCAGTAAGTGTTGTCTGTATCTGTTGATCTAGTGTTGCTATTGGGCATATATTTTGTAAAGTTAACTGCTTAAGTATTTTGATGTATACTTTAAACCAGTGATCCATTTAAGGAAATATCTTCTGTGTACCTTCATTGAAAAGTAAAAACTTTACTGTGCTTTTTCATATGCTGTACCTTTCACTTTGGTCATTACTTCATAATTCATTCAATCAGGAAGATATCTTTGTCTGCCATATTACAGAGGTAGTGGACCTGCTAGCACACACAATCCATGCTTACCATTCCCCCCCCGTCCTTTTCCCTGTCATTGCACTTTTATGCACTGTTTGAATCAGTGCCAAGGCTGCTGTAATCGCAGGACTTTATTAACCTGCAAGTCCTCTCTATAGACATACAAACAGCTTGAAATTCCTTCTGTGGCTGTGCTATATAAGTAATGTTAGCTATGTTTGTATGTCTATCTAACTATATATCTATCTTACCTGCTTCTGCAGATGACTTTCACATTGTAGCACACATTTTTGTTCATTGTGGCAAGTAAGGCACTGAACAGGGGTTGTGGTGCACATTTGGGGCAAGGCCCTTTCTTTATTCACTGGAAGTAAACAAAGAATGACAGCAAGGAGAGATCTAAAAAATCCTGTGAGGAATTGATATAGAAAGTTTATTGGAAAATTTTATAACTTTTTATTATACAAATAATATTGATTTGCTGAAACTGGACAACCCCTTTAATTAAAAGGTGTCCATGGATGTTTTTTTTTTTTTGGCACCTACTTTGGGAATGGGGTAAAAGATCCAAAGCAAAGGACTCCTAATCCTCTCCCAACAGCTGATTAGTATTTTTCTTTCCTTTTTAGGCTAAGGCTCCATGTTGCGGAAACGCAGCAGAAAAAAAAACACTGCATTTTACAGTACCATCAAAGTGAATGAGATTCTGACTAATTCCATGCACACATTGCAGAGATAAAAATGTTGCAGAAAAGCTGAGTTTTTAAAAATGCATACGTTTTTGAGAAACAAAGCATGCCAATTTTACCTGTGGAAATGTTCGTGTTTTCCCTATAGATTTAATAAGAAGATAACTCAGAGAAAAACGCAATTAAAAGCGCAGCATTTTTTTAGCTGCGTTCTGCAGTGTGAAGTCTTAGCCTTAGCCTGTGAGCCCCAAAGATAAAGCTGAAATCTGATTGGATACAGTAGGACAATACTTGTACTTTATCATACAGATTTGATGCATGACAGCCTTATTTTTACTTTTGTCCAATGTAGATTTTTTTTAAACTTTAATTGTACGTGTAAATGACTAGAATTGTTTGACTTGTATATAGTAGATCCCTCACCATCTGTGGAGTTGGGTGCAAGAGAAAGGTTCCAAACCAAAATATTTCAAATAAAGAGATCTCTGTACTCCAAAATCACTTACCACGGTGCGTTACTAAGTGCGTGAATCCAGTACCGTATTTAGCATGTGACAGTTTGGTCCAAAGTATTTGGTAAAGCTCTAGTGCTGTTTGCAAACGCTTGTTGGTTTCAAGAAGACGCTATATAATTTCTTCATGTGCACAAAGCATTGTTGAAAGTGATTTTGAGTGCAGAGTTTTCTTTATTCAGAGTGGTTTGACATTAAATGCAAATACTAATGATAATGATTTTCTTTCCACCCTTGTTTGAATAGGCAAATATGTTTGTGAAGGATCATAATGAACTTTTTATAATTTTATACTTTTATATCTGTTTTATATTTTCATATCTGCTTAAGGTGTATTTTGTGTGTAAAAAAAAAAACAAAAAAAAAAACATTGTTATCCTTAAAGCTGAATATTAGATGTGGTTGTTTATGCTTTAAACTGAGTGTAATGTAATGTTACACTACCAGATAGTGTCTGCATACCAAAGTGAGAATCCTTTGTGTCCAAGAAGACATGTGCTTGGCTTGCTGCCAGAAGACAGCTCCCTGGATCACAGCGCAAGACAGTAGATGGCTGACCATATACGGAACTGCTTATATCTGTTATCTATGCATTCAAGATATACTACACCAATTAGGATTGAACATGAGGACTTACGGTGCTATGTTAACCCTGTCCTATACTTGCTGCTATATGAACTTATGTTGCCTTAATAAAGTATGTCAGTGCGTTCCTGTATTCGGCTAAGTAGAGGGACATATACCAACATTCTGTCTGGTGTCTATCCCTCGCCACTAGCACTTAGCTTATATCAATTAGGACAACGACAGTTACCTGGGGACCTGGTCATCTGGCCCACAAAGGGTATTTTGACCTTATCATGTTATTTCATTGATTTTACTTATTTGTTTTATCAGTACAGTATTGTAAATCACATTCTCTACATTTTGCATGACAAAGTGCCCTGTTTGTTTTCTTTACAGGGTCAAGAAGAAGGGATACGTAGTTCAAGTGCCTACCTTATATCTGACATAAAAAGAAATGCAACAGGGGATTACAAATGCTCATTGTTAAACAAAGTTATGATTGCCTCAACAATGGTCACTGTGCATTGTAAGTAAAGAAGCATAAGACTTTACCTTATAGCATACAGTACTGTGCAAACATTTTTGAAAGAATACTGCAAAGTAAGAATGTGTTAAAAAAATAAAATTGTTTAGGGTGGGTTCACACTTGCTCCAGGGTCCGTCTGCCGCAAATCCCACTGAAAATCTCGGGAAACTGTATAGGGACTGGATAGCGAAAGGTTAGCGATGCATTGCTTAAAAACCCATTCACTTGAATTTGGTACTGGACATTTGGTATGTTCTTACAGGCCAAATATAATTACACTGCAGGCCAGATTTGGCCAGTGGGCCAGACTTTGACACATATGTTCTTTACCTAGGGAAAGTATTCAAACATATCGCAAGCAATAGTGCACATATGTCAACCAGTAGTTTTACCAGCCCCAAAGTTTCCCACATGTCATAAGTTTAAAACAAAAAAAAGATGATAGTAAAAATTTGTAAGACAATGTTATTAGCTGTGTGTTCTTCTGGTTGTGATTATGAAATATTACTGTTCCAGGCTAACAATACTGAATACTGTTATATGAAGTTTAAGAATATTTTAATTTTACATGTTTCTTATTCCACTCAAATAAACGTGCTAAATAAATAAAAAAAAAAAAAAAAAAAAAATCTCAACTGAAAGTATGTTTTCCTTGCAGTGTATAATTATGTTCTTGTCTTTTAGACTTAGACTTGTCCTTGACACCTAGTGGAGATATTACCAAACAGATTGGAGACAGTCTTTCCGTATCTTGCATTCCTTCTGCCAGTAAAAATGTTTCAGTTACGTGGATGAAAGTGAGTTTTATTCTTTTTTATTGTCTCCACAAACATCTGTTGTACACACATATCTAGAATAGAGAATCCTTAAATTTTATATATGTGGAGTGTGGTACAAAGTAATGCCCTTCACAGAAGGATTTATTCTAAATGGGCATGTCATCCACAAGCAAGTGACAAATATATTGTAACATAAAAATTATTTTTGTTATCATGTTCAAAATCATATAATCTCACTGAATGCTAGTCAATTCCACCACTTGGTGTTCTTCAGATTACCAGACGTGCATTGAAGGTATAATGTCTAAAATTGTGGTGTTTTATTTTTCAGAACCAAAAGATTCTCACACAACCTACTTTTACAAACTTGCAATATCGAGATTCAGGTGTCTATGAGTGTGAGACTAGCTTATTGGAAGTTGATGGTCTAAGGAGAAAAAAAAACACTAAGACTTACTGTAGAAGGTTAGTAAAATCTGCAAACAGTATTTCATGCACTTCATAATATGAAGTATGCTAGATAAGATATGCCAAATGTATTCTAATGTAAAGGTATTGTGCATATTTATTGTAAGCTGGTGTTAGATTTGCACTATAATTTATGGCAGTTTCCACTATCAATTATAGTAATTCTGTTAAACGGAAGGGCCTGCCTATCGGTAAACTTTACCCATTTTTCATGTATCGTTTATGAAAAGGTGAGAGAAGTGTAAATGGACAAAAAGTTTTCCTGTTTGTGCCAAAATGTGTGACTTTTTTATACCAGAAATCTACCATGAAGCCCTTGACATATCCCACCCATGTTGTTTTAATTCTATAGGATATTATCTGTTCCTAAGTGCACAGTGGCTAAATTGGGGCAGTTTCTCTCCAAAATTCAGATCATAAAAAAAGAGAAAAACTACAACCAGAAGGCATTAGAGAAAGAAAGTCAAAATATTGCAGACTAGAAGTCTTTTATGGCGTATCCCCTGGTTGCACTTTTTTTTTTAACCTGAAGCCTTATATGTGTTCTCTGGGTCAGGCAGAAAAATACAATTCAAATTTTTGTTAGACTCTGTAAAAGTAGATGATAGGGTAGATCTCAATTAGTTGTCCTGTGTACCATGCATTTTTCTTTGCCTTCTGTAGGAAAGCCACGGATTAAGCTATCTAAAAAAACAAATCCTGATGGAAAGTCAAAAACAATTGTCTATGAAGTAGATGGCTTTCCAAAACCTGAAGTGCAGTGTGTCAGTTTGGGAAATGGAGTGTACTTAAACAAGGTAAGTTATTCCTGCATTTATTTCAGATTGGTGTACATAAATGTGTTAGGCTTCATTTATTCCATTTATCTGACAAGCAATGGAAATTTGATGTATAGTTCATGTTTTTTGTGCAGCATAGCAGATCCATCATACTTGGTAATATTTATCATATGACACTGAGTGTACAAGAGTATATAGTAAAACGTGTTTATTATCAATGTGTATGTGAAAAAGTAAATCTAGCTGAAGGGTTTGAGCATACATGTACGTACAACATTTGAGAAGCACAAATGTTCTGCACTAATCCATAGACCAAGAAAACTTCAAATTGAGTGTTAGGATCTAACCTTGCCTTATTTCTTACTCTACAGACTGAAGAAACCACATTAAGTAATGGAAAATATTCTGCCAAAATTATCATCTCCCCAGAAGAAAATGTCACAATTATTTGCAGTGCTGAAAACAAACTGGGGAAAGAATCCCATTCTTTAAATATTTCTGCTAGTAAGTACCTTGCCAGTCACTTATGCTGGGGTAATTCTGTGTTTTACGCTAATTAGAAACCACATCACCTGCTTGTGTATCAGTCATTCCTTGTTTCTTGTCAACATGTAAAGTCCTTCCTTACTTCACCACAAGTCAAGCTTTGCTATTAACATAACCCATAGTCTGACATTTTGTGTAACAGTGAATGTATGGATGGAAGGATGGCACGATTTCCATTGGCAAAAAAGCAAAATTGGACCTGGCATTTTACATCAGAGTTAAATTGTTGCAGAAAGAAGCCAAAAGGCCTCTAAAAAGTATAATTAAAAGGAAAGGAATAAAGAAGCCACCGACTAACCTGATTTACAGTCTGCTCTGTGAATTGGGAATTATCACTCTGCAATTCTCCTTTGTATTAACCTTGTCATTCTGCATAGAAGAGGAGTCTAAAAAGAAGATTTGGTTAGTCAAGTCCCTATTACATCGGTGAAAAAGTGAAACATTCTCAGTAGTTTTACTTGCACTAAGGGAAGAGTAATTTGACTGCTGGAGATTAGAACACATTATGGTGGTGAAGGTGACTTTCATACATCATCAGAAGAAGTTTTTTTAATTTCACTTCTCAATTTTTCATTTCAGTCAGCATCCCAAAGCCAGTTGAGCCTAATGATAGAAGTGGTAAGTAAAGTAGTAGCGTAAGGTGTTTCTCTTCTTCTTGGGTTTTCCACTTTCCTTTCTAAATAGCACATCTTAGTTTTCTTATAATGGTGCACAGCTAGAGATTAATAAAGAACACTATCTTTCTTTCTGCTGCACTTTAACTCTTAGAACCGTCCTAAAAGTTGTCTTTGTAAGTCAGCAATCTTCTGTTTGGAAAGGTGAGAAGAATAAGTAATGTGGTGGGGTGATTGTAGCTCTTGTGTATATTGTTTTGCATACTAAATACTCGACTATGAACGGAAAAAAATACAATTAGTATGTCTGGGCTGAGAGAGTGACATGAAGCTTGAGAGTAAGTCTCAAAGTCATCCTTGTATCTCATGTTTTTTTAATGAAAAGATAAATTCTCAAGGCTGCTCAAGCAATTGCTCACTTTTATGTGCCACATTTGTTTGTGTTCACTTGTTTTTCTAGTGAACAAATGTTTCTAAATGTCTGCTGTTGGCTTTAATTTTATTATCATTTCTTCTGTTTCAATAATCACTTTCTAGGTGAAAGTAATGACCATGCAAAACTCATTGTGGGGATTGTTGTTGGCCTTCTGCTTGCTGCACTTGTTGCTGGATTAGCCTATTGGATATACATTAAGAGATCAAGGTAGCTGAACATTTCTTTCCTTTATTTTGCCTAATTGTTCTATTCATTGCAAAAAATCATACCCATACCCATACCCTTCTGCTGCTTTGAGTAGGCAGCTCTGAGGTTTCATAGAAATGCATCTCAAGCAATAAAGTTATCAAACGCCATAATTTTGTAAACAGTGTGTAAAATAACCAGAGTAAAACCTTCTCTGCCGCGCCAGTGTTGATGCTTTCCCTTCTCCAGCAATGACATGTTAAACTGAATTGTGACCATTGCAGCTAATCACTGACTTCAGCAGTGACCTCAGTGGTCCTAAAAGGCCACCAGCATAGTGGTCATATACAGTGTTTTCTGTACAGTATGGACCAATAAATGTTAAAATAAATTTTAGTACTTCATTTAGTTGTATTGAAACACGAGAATCATGTGAGTAGATCCATCTAGAAATGTTTCTCAGCACAAAACTACAAAGGGCCTTAAATTGCAATCTTGGTCCTTTTAACAAGAAGAAAATATCAGTGAACATTTCTGTTTTTATCAAATTCACAAATATTTTCACTTCTTGTTATTCTGATTCTTCTAGGTAAACATACTTAAAAACTGTAGTCTAAAAATACGTCGGAGCTTTTCTGTCTCAGAAATGTAATCTTCTGAAGTGTTAATAGCCCTGGAGCTGTCAATCAGTATGCCTAAGTGATATGTCCTTTAATTATATTTCATATAGGGATTATCTCCTGCTGTCAGTTTTGATGTGGCCCTGTCAGTCTTCTAACTGTTAGGAAGAAAATTACTGCATTGTTGCAGGGTAGCGAAAAGGATGAATAACAAATATTACTGTCATTGCCCATTGTGAAATTTGATGTTGCTGTCCAAATCTTTACCAGCCTGTGAGGGTAGTACATGTCTGCATATAAGTCCTCTTAAAGGAGAAATCCAATCAAAATAAGCATCTTAAAAGTCAGATTCATATTAAAGATCTCATTGGTTACATAGTATGCTTGAAAAAGACTTGCCCTTCATGTTTTACATGGAAAATGATAGGTGAAGTAGAGATGAAAGGCATAAAAAAGACATTTGGCATGAGCCAATTTGATAATCTGGTCTACAGAGTATTTTGCAAAAACAATGCCTCAATGAATAACAATAAAAAGTTACAGCTGACAATATACAGGAAGGCAAAAGCAGAAAAATCAGGTCTATAATGTGAAAATGGGCTCAGTCATTATAGGGCTAAAATGATTTGAAAACATGTGTATATGTATGTAGATATGTTTATTTTAGCTCTTTACATTTTACAACATGTGGGCATGCCACCAATCTAACCAACAAACAAACATAATAAATGTGTGGGGAAGGGGGAATTTGAGAAAAGAGTGGGGGTGGCAGGGATTGACTCGTACTCATTGGTCCAGAACCATAGTTTCCTTGTTTTTGAGAGATTCACTTAGACCATTCCTTTTCTAGGAACAATGATAGTTCTGTTGGGAGATGAGTTGAGATGAGATGAGTAACTAGGTGTAGGAAGTATTTTGGAGAAGAGAAGGCTAAGGAACAAGGGGGAAGGTAGAGGACACACAGGGCCCAGCCCAAAAGGTGTTGCTTCCCGTGTCACCAGTCCACCTAAAGTAAGGCTCCATTCTGTCTAGTCTAGGTTGATAGGTGGCTGTTGCTGGAGCCGAAAATTCAAGTACCATGTGGTATATTGGAAACGTGTGTAATTTAGTTATGATTCTCCATGGTACAATGAATGGTCCCAAAGAGAGAAGCAGGCTTTCACCTTCCTCTCCTTTTGTAAGATACATTACATCTGAAAAACATACATAAACTTCTGGAGGAACAAGGATTTAGAAGGTGGATTTGGTGCCACCCATTCTTGTAATATGGACTCTCTGGTGGCTACCAAAACATAAAATAGCAGTTTCTCTGTGGGTTTAGGTGAGGCTTATTGGGGTGTAAGTGCCCAAAGATGGCTCACCCTGGGGTTACCTGTAGTGATTATGTAAGGTGTGTTCTAGTAAATCTATCAGCAACCTCACAAAATATCTGAATGGACGGGCATGCCCAGATGAAGTGGTGTAGGAGGTACTACATTTTAAACAGGACTAATCTGATGGCTCCAAGAGGGTGAGATGTATGCCCCATGAGTCATATCGCTAAACATAAGGTAGGACATTTAATTACTATGTTGGTGAAGTCAATGATGTCTTTTGTGATCAAATTTGGGAAATGAGAGACCCAGCTCAACACTAACCATGCATTATTGAGTAATCTATGTTAGATCACAAAAAGTTATAAAATAAGGTTATACTGCACAGTGGGGATTTGGCTCTCTCTATGGTAGATAAAGTTAAATCCTGAGAGGGGATTAGGGGTCATCTTATTCCTCAGGCATACTGTAGCTACTAGTGTAAAGGTAATGAAACAAACTACTCGCTAAAATGTTAGCTTTTGTGGGGCCTCTGAGAATGTGAGTGTGCGGGATCCGCTCTGAAATAATATGTCCTTGACAGTTATGATCCCCATCTGAGTATTTTTTTGTTTGTTTGCTTTTTGTTCTTTAATTTAGTTTGGTTGTTTCACTTTTATGACCTGCCAATTAGGGTAGTGAATAGTGTTCTACTGCTTGGGTCTCTACCCAGTGCCAAAAACAAGGCCTGGAAGGGACAACAGTAGGACATGATTGACTTGGTTATGCTCCCTCCACCAAGATGAATAGGAATCGTGGAAAAGCACACTCGACTTTCTGTTGAGTTTATACTTTAGTCACGGCATGAAACCTCTGGCACTCTTTTGTATGAGTAAATATTTTGATGCGGTCAAGGTTTACCTTATTTATGCATATAACTTGCTTGAAATGTTTAGAAAAGAAGTTGATTGAACATAAAGTAAAATCACCTATAGACGCATTTTGCTTTTGTTTGCTGTTGTTTTAAGAATGCCTTTAAATTGAATGTTGTGATTTAAAGAGAAGCTGTCATCCTGTAAAGTAGTCTTAAAACGCTGTCTGAAATGTAGAAAATTAGTTAGTAATGAAAAACTGCTGCTGTGCAGATCAAATAGATTAAAATGTTGACATGTTTTGCCCATTGTTTGGGGATGAAATTATCATCTTTATTAACCTCTTATCAGTCATGTTAAAATTGCAAAAACCCTTCCGAAAATGTCACTTTTTATTGCAGATTTTATATTTATGGCTCAAATATAGCTGACACATAACTATGGTGTCTTATGTACATTTGAACCCTTTAGCGAGCTAATGCATTTTAACCTTAAATCAGTAGCATTTTATCCATCTCTGCATTCCTGCTTTCATAACTTTTTAAATTTTAGTTCAGTGTAGCTTTGCGAGACCTTGTATTTTGTGGGTTCATATGACTTTATCAGTTTTTATTATTTTTTGTTTTTGAGAGGTGAGATGAACAGAAAACACCAATTTTGGCATCTGAACTTTTAAGGTTTATGGCATTTATCATGTAGAATAAATAATGTACTAATTTTATTTTAGGAATTCTTACAGATATAACATAAGCGGTTAAATGAATATAAATGGTTAAATTGCAAGTATGCTTTCTGATTGAGAATGGGGGAGTGATATCATTAACAAAAGTCCATGGTATCTGAAGTGACGGGGACAGGAGAATAAAAAAAATCCCTCTCTCCCTGGTTAAATTGAAAGCAGCGGGGTGCTTAATAGCTAAACATGATTGACATGTGAGTCTTTTGCTCCAGGACTGAGCTATTACTACAGTGACTTACATAGTGACATTTCAGGTGACAAACCACTGGATTTTTATTTTACTCATGGTGCGGACCAGCCTCAAGATGGCACCACAACACGCCTGTCTAGAGCTTCTTCATCACCTCTGGGATCTCCTGGTAAAGATACTATCTTACCTTTGCCACAAAGGTCCTCATCAGACCCATCCATACACAGAATCCTGGATAATACAAAGCAATACCCTGTCCAGAGGGATCCTGAGGCTACAGGTGAAGATGGCAGACGTATCTTCACGCCATGGGAGTGATGCTCCTTCTGCTCCCTCCACAGCAGTCTCCTCTACAAGTGTAAGCCCAGTTAAGCAGAAATCCTGCTGCAAGAAGCTGATCAGAATGATATGGAGGTGAGAACTGATTATGTTTCTCCCTTGCAATCTGATTTTTTAGCAGATCTCCTTTCCTCTGATAATTGCTTACTGAGGCATCTATGAAAACCATGCTCCCTGCTTTCTGCAGATTCTTGAAAGCTGATATGTCTTTGAGGGTTAAGCCTCCAGACCATGCTATTCAAGAGCTACAAGGGAGAACACTCCACATTTAAAATAAAATGGACGAATTCGCCTCTTCACATAGATGCTCTTCTCATAGACACTCACTATGATATAAAAAAAGATGTCACATTTTTGAAAGCAAAAATCGTGGATCATGCAGGAATAATGTAAAATTTCGGGGTATCCCAGAAACGTTGTCCCATAAAGACTTGACCAATTACCTACAAAAGCTGAACATCATGTTGGAGTCTCGTAAATTGGAATGCCTTCCAGCTCTGTTTCAACAGGTTTCTATCTTTTTAGATACCTTGCAGCCGAGACGTCAGTTGGCTCCCATAAACATGATTCAGTGTAAATGGGGCTTCCCAGTTTGCATTCTGATAACAAGGAAATACACGACTCTGCCACATACAGAAAGTAACATTTAGAAATCTTCCCCTCGTCCTGTAGAGGATGTATGGCACCAAGTCAAGCGCAAATCTAAACCTGCCTGTCTAAAATCACTACATAGAGCTCATGTCTGAAGTGGCTCTTGTTTCTTCTTGTTACTTCTTTTCTACATTGCTGAACTTATCCTCCCTCAGATACAAATGCAGCTGAAACGCTGTTCAATGTTTTTTACATCTACGTTACTTGTTCTCAACAGTTGATAGGTCATGTTCTTTTTTTATATTCTGTTAAGATGAATCAGTGCGCCATGTCTATATTGTTCTTGCCATCATATTTATCATGCACATCATACCTCCAAAAACTGAGGTGTACAGATTGCAATCAGAGATTCAGTGGCTTTTCAGCTTCTCTTTGAGATTGCTGACTCCAAAGGTTGATATGTCATGTTAGTATGCCTCATTAATAACATAAAATATACTTTAGCTTCCATATATTCTCTGAACAAAGGTCAGATTTCTTTTTTTCAAGAAAGTTATGAGAATAATTAACAAACACAAACAGGGTTATCTGTTCCTGATGGGGGATTTAACATAGCCCCAGAGCCCTCAATTGACACTACATCTGGAATGCCTCATAGACCCATTTCTCTGAATCAAATTTTTTGGTAACAGGAGATTTATGATGTGTGGAGTATGCACCACAATACTGAAAGGGATTATTCTTTCTTTTTAAAAGTGCATAATAGTTATTCACGCATAGACCTCTTCTTATCAGATTCTCAGAATTTTTCCATTTAAATTCTCCTTCTATAATTCAATCTGCTACTATATGTAATGCTGATAATGCCTTTATTAGAGGTACTTTTATCAGATTAGGCCATAGAAACAGGACAGCAGTTATGTCCCAGTTGCTTCACTCTGTCAAAACTGTTGAAGTGGAGAATAAGTGTAATCCCTCCTCCACTAGATCAAATCAATTCATCAAACTGCGCCATCAACTCAGTGCTTGCCTACTACATAAATATGAAAGAAACCTTAAAAAGGTTAATGCAAACTACTACTCACAATTTAACAAAAATAGCAAACAGTGGCAAAGCTAGAATCCCTTATTTACTTACTCTCAGGGTAGTGGTAAGATATATGATCCTAAAGGCATTGCCCATGCCTTTTGAAAGTTTTATAAACGAAAAAACTTTTTAATTTGGCTTCAGACCCCTTGACTTTTCAACCTTCTCAAGACGATATTCAGTCCTACCTGTCAGCGGCTAATCTACCTAAACTTACCAAAGCCCAAATGCTGGACTTAAATGGCCCAATCTCTAGCCAGGAAATTTTAACAGCCATAAAATCTCTACCAGCTAATAAATCCCTGATGGATTCATAAACGAATATTACAAGACATTTGCACCCCTCCTAGTTGACCCAATGCATCGTTTCGTTCAGAGTACTATACAATCTGGTTTTCTACCTAAAGAAAATCAAGCAGCTCTGGTAGTTACGCTGCCAAAACCAGGCAAGGCCCCTGTCTTCCCCCCAACACTTTCAGCCTATTTCACTGCTTAATACTGACTTGAAAATCTATGCTAAACTCATAGCCAATAGAATAGCATCTTGTCTCCCACATTTGATTAAAAATGAACTAGTTGGATTTGTTAAGGGCCGACAATCATATGATAATACTAGACGGGTCCTGAACATTGTCCATTATTTGTTGGATCAGGGGAAAGAGGCAGTGCTGCTGGCATTGGATGTGTTTGAGTGCATTAATTGGTTGTATGCCTTCTCGGCACTTGGGGAGATTGTTTTTTTTTTTTAAAAAAAAATGAGAGCTATAATGGCCTTATATTCCTCCCCTACAGCTAAATTGTTCACGAACAGCACTCTGTCGGATGAATTTAACACTACCAATGGTACCCGATAGGATTACCCACTCTCTCCACTAATTTTTATCTTGTGATGGAGCCGTTGACACAGTTATTGATAAATGATCCCTGTGTCACCGGTATTCCCATAAGAGAGTGTGTTCACAGCTCATCTCCTTATATGCAGATGATATTATCCTCATAATATCAAATCCTTGGCAATCTCTTCCTAAGATAATGGACTCCATAACATGTTTTGGATGCTTGTCATACTATAAGCTGAATATGTCTAAATCCCAGGCTTCCATTTAATGTTCCCTCGGATGCCTTGAGTTCTCTAAAATCCTTGTACACCTTTGACTGGAGACAGGATAAAATTGAATACTTGGGGATCCAAGTCACCTCTTCATTTAAAACTATGTCATTATAATTATGAACCACTGTTAAAGAACATTTCAGATGAAATGTCTAGAATGTCTAGTATAGACGTCTCGTGGATAGGTAGAGTGGCGGCATTTAATATGCTTCTTCTCCCCAGGTTTCTTTACCCATTCCGAACCCTTCCCATCACACTTTCCTTCTCTCTTGTTCAATCCTTGCAAAGGATCATATCGACATTTATTTGGAATGGTAGGAGACCCCACATAGCAAAAGGCCCGCTATTCAAACATAAACGAGTTGTACGATTGAGGTTACCTAATTTACACAACTATTACATTGCAACTCTTATGGCTCAATGTGCAAAGTGGTGGTCGGCTGATTTATCAACTAACTGAATTCACATAAAACACTCTTTTATATCTACTTTTGGATTGCGTACATATATGTTGATTCCTTTCTGGGGTATCCCTTCCCTCATCTTCTCACTCTCCAATTATGCAAGCCTCCCTTTAAAGCCTGACAACTTGTTCATATTAAAGCTAGTCCTACGGACTTGTTAAATTCATCAAATACTCCACTGTCTGTAATACCATGAGCCATTCCAGAACTAAGGTTCTTAGAGTGGTATAGGAATGATCTGTTTGAGGTGTCTCAACTATATTCCTCAAATATACTTAAAACATTTTCTGAACTTAGAATTCAGTATTGTCTGCCACCAGAGGATTATTTTAAACACATTCAATTAGTACATTTTCTATCACGCCAACCAACTGCTATAACACCTCATAATGCTAAAATATTTGCTTGGATATTTAAAGACTTTAGAGTTCTATGTTTTCTATATGACGTATTAGATGACCACTCAAAGTTTACAAAATACCCACCATTTCGATTTTGGGAGAGAGAACGCCACGAGACATTTTCAGAAGAAGAATGGTGTGAGGTTGTAACACTTATTCACTCCTCCATTAGATGTAGCTCTCATGTGGAGGCGGTTATAAATACCCTACTCCAATGGTGTTGTACCCCCACTACATAAACAATTGCCTATCCCACACTTAGTGACTAGTGTAGGAGAGGATGTGGACCAAAGGGATCTTTAGTACATATATTATGGGCATGCCTGAGCCTCTTTATTGGAAAGCTATTTTTGGCTAAGGCCCCACGTAGTGGGCCGCAGCCAAAAAGCAATGCGGGAAAAATCGCAGTGGAAACGCATAGCGGTTTTTCCTACAGTGCTTTTCACAGAAAGTTTGCAGAGTTTTCCTCTGTGGATTTTTTGCTTCAAGGATAACTCATTATCCAATATTAGAAGTTGTTATATTAGTGGTGAACATTTTCTTTCGAAAAAAAAACATTGCCTTGGGAAACAATACTTTTCGTTCCTTTTCTGTGCTTAGGGAAGCTTAGTCCAATTCCAAATATTGTACTGCATAATAAATGTATTACATGATACCTCTTATAGTATAATGTTGTACCGTGTTAGCCATAGAAAGTAAGCTTTCGCTTACTATCAAATATACTCAGTTAGCCTCTTAAAGGTATCGTCTGATTTCTTAACTCTTCCACTATGATATCTCTTATGTCCTGTACCTTATGCTATGCTCTATTATTATGCAAGATGTCTTGAACATCACTGCATCATCCTTCTAATATTGGACAAGCTGATGGACTACTTGCCCTCCGTTTCACACTATATCTAATTTGTACCGATTCCTTGGTTCTTGTATTTTTATTCCTTATTTTGCAGTTTAAGCTATAACTGAAGTAACTCCCAATTGTTGTTACTTGCTTTTGCAACAGGGTTTGTTGTCATACCTGTCATTACAGCCAATATAGATATGGAATTTCACATAGTACCCTGCTTCTATTATGCTTCATGTATAAATAACTTCCAGACGTATCAAATGCCTTTGTCATGCCGCACTGCATTTATGCATAACATGTGTTTGTACTCTGCTAAAATGTAATACTTCAATAAAAACTATTGAAACAAAAAGAAAAAAAAGTGATAGTAGCCCCGCTTTAATCAATATCATCTCAAAATCTAGGTGGGCTACATGCGTGATCTTTGTCTTATTTTAAATAAGACCAAGATTGTGGCTCTGACACTGGGCCTCCAGAGTTGAAGCCATTTAAAGTGACTGCTATCTCCGCAGTCTCCATGAACGTTTCCTGCTCGGGGTAAACTGTAATGTACTCTGCTCAAACCCCAAGCAGGGTTCTTTCAGAACTGTGGGGGGAGGAACTGGGGTTAAACATGTTTTCTTCTACCACAGTTGTTTGGATACTGTCTGAATCATCATACCTATAAAGGGAACCATTGGGTTGAATGGTATAGAGCAAGATGAACTGAGCAGATTGATATATAGTTTTATGGGAATATATTCCATATAAATTTTTTTTTTTTTTTTCTTTAAATCCCTGCCCTTGCTATGCTTAGGAGTCCAGTGGATGGTCCTACTCAACAGCTGATATCTGTCTATGCATACACACAATACACAGGCACAGAAAGTGAAAGGATGTTTTTTCCACAAAACTATATATAAATTTGTCCAGATCCTCCTGCTCTTTATCTTACTGATCACTGGGGTTTCACGTACAACATGACAAGTTCCCTTTAACTGAAGCCTGGCAATCCTGTAATAGCAGAATTTGCACCATTTGCTTACATTAAACGTACACTTTGTCAGACATGAAATATATAAGTCTGGTTTACAAGCAGTTAGTGTAAGCACCCATGATTTGTACTTTGTATGTATGAAGTAAACAGCAGTATGGTATGATGATCTTTGTATGTACCGCAAAGGATTTATCTCTTATCCACTGCTGCGGCTGTTTGATGAAGGAATGGAAATTCATCAGCTGGAAAAAAAATTCAGCTTTGTAGTTCTGAGTTCTACCTTTTGTTGTGCCAGGTTAACTTTACTGTTGGCATTTCTTTAAGCTAAATATTTGTTCTAAAAGGGAGTATGTTTGTGCAGATACATAATGTAAAATTAACATTTACAGTGGTGACTAAAGTTGTTGGTGATGTTCCAAAATCTTCCAAGGGTAGACTATAGAAGGTGACTAGCTAAATCCTAGAACTAAACAAATTACTTTTAGTAGCCATTTAATAGGAACATATAGACATGAGATTGGGTTCACACAGTGCCTTTTTTAACTGTATGCAGTTTTAATTGCAGTAATGAATAGCACATGTTACCATGCATTTCAGCTGTGAGTGAACAGTCTTGTAACTGAATCCAACCTAGTATAACATGCATAGTAAAAAAATTGCATAGTAAAATATGCTACTCGTAACTACAGTTAAAAAAGCATGCATAGGGTATTCCAAACCAGCCCCCTTCAGACACCTGCCTTCTATCTCCCCCACACCTCTCTGATCCTCAGCGCCTACCACATGTCATTCCTAAAACACCTAGTTAACACAGCCAGGGCTTGCATTACTGCTCTCTTAAAGTACGCCACCCCCCCCCTCGGTCCTAAACTGGATATGCAAACTGGAAAATGTCCAAAACATGGAGGACCTCGCCGCAGGTCTCCGAAATACACACAAGGCTTTCATTGTGGCCTGGTCCCCCTAGATTCTTTTCCAGGGCTAACAGGACTAAAGAGATCGATGGGTAGGTCTCCTCCTCCTCCTCCTCCTCCTCCTCCTCCTCCTCCTCCTCCTCCTCCTCCTCCTCCTCCTCCTCCTCCTCCTCCTCCTCCTCCTCCTCCTCCTCCTCCTCCTCCTCCTCCTCCTCCTCCTCCTCCTCCTCCTCCTCCTCCTCCTCCTCCTCCTCCTCCTCCTCCTCCTCCTCCTCCTCCTCCTCCTCCTCCTCCTCCTCCTCCTCCTCCTCCTCCTCCTCCTCCTCCTCCTCCTCCTCCTCCTCCTCCTCCTCCTCCTCCTCCTCCTCCTCCTCCTCCTCCTCCTCCTCCTCCTCCTCCTCCTCCTCCTCCTCCTCCTCCTCCTCCTCCTCCTCCTCCTCCTCCTCCTCCTCCTCCTCCTCCTCCTCCTCCTCCTCCTCCTCCTCCTCCTCCTCCTCCTCCTCCTCCTCCTCCTCCTCCTCCTCCTCCTCCTCCTCCTCCTCCTCCTCCTCCTCCTCCTCCTCCTCCTCCTCCTCCTCCTCCTCCTCCTCCTCCTCCTCCTCCTCCTCCTCCTCCTCCTCCTCCTCCTCCTCCTCCTCCTCCTCCTCCTCCTCCTCCTCCTCCTCCTCCTCCTCCTCCTCCTCCTCCTCCTCCTCCTCCTCCTCCTCCTCCTCCTCCTCCTCCTCCTCCTCCTCCTCCTCCTCCTCCTCCTCCTCCTCCTCCTCCTCCTCCTCCTCCTCCTCCTCCTCCTCCTCCTCCTCCTCCTCCTCCTCCTCCTCCTCCTCCTCCTCCTCCTCCTCCTCCTCCTCCTCCTCCTCCTCCTCCTCTCCTCCTCCTCCTCCTCCTCCTCCTCCTCCTCCTCCTCCTCCTCCTCCTCCTCCTCCTCCTCCTCCTCCTCCTCCTCCTCCTCCTCCTCCTCCTCCTCCTCCTCCTCCTCCTCCTCTCCTCCTCCTCCTCCTCCTCCTCCTCCTCCTCCTCCTCCTCCTCCTCCTCCTCCTCCTCCTCCTCCTCCTCCTCCTCCTCCTCCTCCTCCTCCTCCTCCTCCTCCTCCTCCTCCTCCTCCTCCTCCTCCTCCTCCTCCTCCTCCTCCTCCTCCTCCTCCTCCTCCTCCTCCTCCTCCTCCTCCTCCTCCTCCTCCTCCTCCTCCTCCTCCTCCTCCTCCTCCTCCTCCTCCTCCTCCTCCTCCTCCTCCTCCTCCTCCTCCTCCTCCTCCTCCTCCTCCTCCTCCTCCTCCTCCTCCTCCTCCTCCTCCTCCTCCTCCTCCTCCTCCTCCCTCCTCCTCCTCCTCCTCCTCCTCCTCCTCCTCCTCCTCCTCCTCCTCCTCCTCCTCCTCCTCCTCCTCCTCCTCCTCCTCCTCCTCCTCCTCCTCCTCCTCCTCCTCCTCCTCCTCCTCCTCCTCCTCCTCCTCCTCCTCCTCCTCCTCCTCCTCCTCCTCCTCCTCCTCCTCCTCTCTCCTCCTCCTCCTCCTCCTCCTCCTCCTCCTCCTCCTCCTCCTCCTCCTCCTCCTCCTCCTCCTCCTCCTCCTCCTCCTCCTCCTCCTCCTCCTCCTCCTCCTCCTCCTCCTCCTCCTCCTCCTCCTCCTCCTCCTCCTCCTCCTCCTCCTCCTCCTCCTCCTCCTCCTCCTCCTCCTCCTCCTCCTCCTCCTCCTCCTCCTCCTCCTCCTCCTCCTCCTCCTCCTCCTCCTCCTCCTCCTCCTCCTCCTCCTCCTCCTCCTCCTCCTCCTCCTCCTCCTCCTCCTCCTCCTCCTCCTCCTCCTCCTCCTCCTCCTCCTCCTCCTCCTCCTCCTCCTCCTCCTCCTCCTCCTCCTCCTCCTCCTCCTCCTCCTCCTCCTCCTCCTCCTCCTCCTCCTCCTCCTCCTCCTCCTCCTCCTCCTCCTCCTCCTCCTCCTCCTCCTCCTCCTCCTCCTCCTCCTCCTCCTCCTCCTCCTCCTCCTCCTCCTCCTCCTCCTCCTCCTCCTCCTCCTCCTCCTCCTCCTCCTCCTCCTCCTCCTCCTCCTCCTCCTCCTCCTCCTCCTCCTCCTCCTCCTCCTCCTCCTCCTCCTCCTCCTCCTCCTCCTCCTCCTCCTCCTCCTCCTCCTCCTCCTCCTCCTCCTCCTCCTCCTCCTCCTCCTCCTCCTCCTCCTCCTCCTCCTCCTCCTCCTCCTCCTCCTCCTCCTCCTCCTCCTCCTCCTCCTCCTCCTCCTCCTCCTCCTCCTCCTCCTCCTCCTCCTCCTCCTCCTCCCCTCCTCCTCCTCCTCCCCTCCTCCTCCTCCTCCTCCTCCTCCTCCTCCTCCTCCTCCTCCTCCTCCTCCTCCTCCTCCCCTCCTCCTCCTCCTCCTCCTCCTCCTCCTCCTCCTCCTCCTCCTCCTCCTCCTCCTCCTCCTCCTCCTCCTCCTCCTCCTCCTCCTCCTCCTCCTCCTCCTCCTCCTCCTCCTCCTCCTCCTCCTCCTCCTCCTCCTCCTCCTCCTCCTCCTCCTCCTCCTCCTCCTCCTCCTCCTCCTCCTCCTCCTCCTCCTCCTCCTCCTCCTCCTCCTCCTCCTCCTCCTCCTCCTCCTCCTCCTCCTCCTCCTCCTCCTCCTCCTCCTCCTCCTCCTCCTCCTCCTCCTCCCCTCCTCCTCCTCCTCCTCCTCCTCCTCCTCCTCCTCCTCCTCCTCCTCCTCCTCCTCCTCCTCCTCCTCCTCCTCCTCCTCCTCCTCCTCCTCCTCCTCCTCCTCCTCCTCCTCCTCCTCCTCCTCCTCCTCCTCCTCCTCCTCCTCCTCCTCCTCCTCCTCCTCCTCCTCCTCCTCCTCCTCCTCCTCCTCCTCCTCCTCCTCCTCCTCCTCCTCCTCCTCCTCCTCCTCCTCCTCCTCCTCCTCCTCCTCCTCCTCCTCCTCCTCCTCCTCCTCCTCCTCCTCCTCCTCCTCCTCCTCCTCCTCCTCCTCCTCCTCCTCCTCCTCCTCCTCCTCCTCCTCCTCCTCCTCCTCCTCCCTCTCTCCTCCTCTCCTCTCCCTCCCTCCTCCTCCTCCTCCTCCTCCTCCCTCCTCCCCTCCTCCTCCCTCCGTTTTTTAGGAGCCAATGACTCCTTGGTATTTTGTTTTAGTCTGTAGCACTGTCATATGGGGCTTGGGCCCCCTGCCTGAGGTTTCCCAGTTGTTGCAGCTGCAAACACTATTGCAGTCATAGAATTGATTTGCATACTAATGTAAGAAACATACTTCGTTGTATCTGTAATAGACTTAGTTTCTTTTACTACCTAATCTGTGGTCTTTAAAAGTGACTTGTGACGTGCAAAAGGTGCGTTTGTTTTTATTGTCTTATAATTTTGTTTTGCTTCGTCAAGGTACAATATACGTCTTCAGGGCTAGTTTGTTACAGTTTAGTGTTCTGTCTGTGCAGAACACTCAAGGACCTTGTTTGATGCATTTTGATATCATTTATTTTCTTTTTGACCCTGAAATAGTATTTCCCTTCCTTGTTACATATCTGTTTATTTTTAACCACAAATGTTGTCAATGCCAGAATCATGTGTAAAGTGTAAAGTCATCCTGCTTCCTTTAGACAATCATTTTCATTGTCTAGTATAACGTTACAACAAAAATTCAATCTCAAACAAACAGACAGCTATTTCTAGTATCAATACTGTCTATCCATTGTGGTCATCAAAACTTAGATATTGTGCAAAGCAAAAATGATTCTAATCAATAACCAATCCCTACTCCTCACATGGAATGATATTATATAAATGTTACCATCATACAGTCATTCAATGTTTAATAATCAGAGGAAGTTTTTAAAATATTATGGATATATTGGGACATCTTAAATCAAGATCCTGATGTCTCTGAAGTAATTACTTCCAAACCCTCGATTACGTATCGAAGAGGGAGAAACCTTGCAGATAGGATTACACATAGTCATCTAAATTCTATTCAAACAGGTTCTACTTGGTTGGGTACGAAGCGGCCCTCAGGCACCTACAAATGTGGAGCATGTCGAGACTGCGTCTATATAGGCAAAGGCTCTACCATTACAGCACATGCCACGGGTCATCAATATGCGATTAGGGAATTCATCAACTGTCTCACAGAAGGAGTAGTGTATGTAATATCGTGTTCTTGCCCTCTAAATTATGTGGGCAAGACAAAGAGGAAATTTCGTAGACGAATCTTAGATCATATAGGTGATATTACTCGTAGAGCAGATACCCCAATTGCCAACCACGTTTGGGAATATCATCATGGGGATGTTTTTTCCATAAAATTTCAAGGGATGGAAAGAGTACATAAATCCCCTCGTGGTGGAGACTGGGATCGGGTTATCCTCTGTAAAGAAGCCCAGTGAATTTTTAGATTTAAATCCATCAAGCCTCTTGGTCTCAATGAGGCTATTTCTTTTACTTCCTTTATATAATTCTTTATATTAGGGCTGTACACAATTCTAGAAGAGTAGCAAGGGGAAAGAAAAGAAAAAAGATAAATAAAAAGTTTTTGTTTTTTTTTATTATTGTATTTTGTATCTTTGATCGCGGATTCAACATCTATAATTGAGTTTTTCACTTTGACCATATTTTAAGTGGTCTATAGTGAAATTGGTATTATTGGCTCCGCTGTTATCTATAGAATATATGTACCTGAGTTTCATCTAGATGAGTATTATTTTTACATCTGTTTTTTCTATATGGTGGTATTCTTTGGTTTCTTTTCTATCTCCGATCCTTCATATGTATTATTATTATTTACTTACTCCTCAGTATCTGTTGTTAACTGGCCAGTGATAGGCTGCTCTATGTGGAGAGCCCTGATTGGCAGTGTCATCATTGGGGGGCGTGGTTCTGGCTCACACATGTCTATATCACATTCAAACATATAAGCTTCAGCGTCGACCGCTTTACAGTACTGGAGCTTACCATCTGAGCTCCAGGAACTGTGGTTTTAACCGCGTCTTCATTCATCTCTGCATCTGTGCATCTGTATATTTTCTTGGGACATATCTTAGTCTCAGTTCACATTATTAACTCCTGATGAACCTTTATAGAAAGGGGAAACGCGTAGAGGTAGTTTGAGACGCTGTCTGGGGACAGTAATGTCTCATAGGAGCATTATTTGACATTAGAGGGCTTGTATATTTTAGTTGATATCAACAGTTTAAGTGTGGAGAGGATATGAGGTTATGTAGCTTTATTGACATACTTGGTCGACATTTATATTTATCTAGAGTCAATTTAGCATTTAGACCTCTTTCTACTGTCTGAGATCAACTTTGTTTATTAGGTTGAATATGCTCTCTTCAACCTTGTGTGTATATTTGCATATTTAGATAGGTCGATTTATTTACAATTGGGTTGGATATTTTAGTGGTTATTTATTAAAAGTTATATTTTATTTTCTTTGCTTGGGACCAATTCTGTGATTTTAGGTTTTATATTAGTGGTTCTGATTCACCGTCTGTGAATTTATTTTCTGCTTCCTTTAGACAATCATTTTCATTGTCTAGTATAACGTTACAACAAAAATTCAATCTCAGACAAACAGACAGCTATTTCTAGTATCAATACTGTCTATCCATTGTAGTCATCAAAACTTAGATATTGTGCAAAGCAAAAATGATTCTAATCAATAACCAATCCCTACTCCTCACATAGAATGATATTATATAAATGTTACCATCATACAGTCATTCAATGTTTACTAGTAATGTACATGTATCAAATAATCCTTCTGCCCCCTGAAAAACATAGAACTTCCTTACATTGTTCATACACCGAGCCTCTTGTCTTACTCCCTCAGCTCCAATGTGATAGATTTGGACAAAGTGAGTTAAAAATATTGCTCAAGCAGCAAAGTAATTAGCATGTGAATAAGAATATAATGTTTTCTATTAAACTTTTTATCATGCAGTATCTTTAATATAATTATGGAACGTTGCTAATTGTAGGCAAAATGGATGCAGTGTTATGCTTCAAGTAATGCAGTGCATGGTTTTATGTTGAGGAAGGTGTTAACATTTCCGTGGGTCTGGTATCCTATTGATAACACAGCATCATTTTTCAGAGACCACCTGCTGCATTGGCTGCTAAAGCTCAAATCCTTCTTAGCTCTATGGATGGTAGCCTATGAAAAGAATCACATAGCAGCAGGCAAGCATTCTAAGAACAGCAATGCATCTTGCCAAAGCCAGCAGCCTACATAGATTCAAAGCAATTACCTTCTTGACTTTTAATAACACATCTACCCGGACTCCTCTTGTGTCAGCATGCGTACTTCAAATGTGTGTTTTCATTGTAGAGCTCGAAGTAAGAATAGATTTATCACTCTAATAAAACATTTTCTGTATAGTTTTGGCTTCACAATATCCTGTTATTCCTTGTTTCCTCAAAACCTAAACCTACAATAAACCAAGCTGAGAGTTCCCATTTTGACATATATGTGTGTATTTCAGTGTCTGTAGGAAATCTACAACTATATAGAAAGGCCTCTCCTTATCACTGAGTGCCATGCCGATAAAGAATATAGCACACCATAAATGCAAGCATATATGTTGGCTTTAGTCACATCTTTGTGATCACACATTGTATGCCTTTTCTGTTGAGTAACTGTCACTTCCATTGTTTATTCAGTAAGAAATTATTTACTTTTAGCCATGTTATAGGAGTTGTTCATACTGAAATATTGATTACCTATCCTGCGTAGTTCTGAGGGGTCTGACACACGACATCCTGTGTGATCAGCTGATACAAAGAAAATGGAGCAGGAAGTGTAACTGAACTTTACAACAACTTTTACATTTTCGGGCACCATTTGTGTCGTTATTAAATATTGTGATATACTTTATTAATACATTTTGTCTCTTTTCTGTGAAATTCTGCACTGAAATCCACATACTGCTCGTTCTTTATTCTTTCCCCTTATTCTCTGTTGCCAGATGAAATCATTACACTACTTTTCAGTAGGTACGTGAGTGAGCAGGCTCTTGTATAATGCAGGGTAGCTAAGGCTAGAGAGAGGGACCCTTCAAACAGTTAGACCTTATTCATATGTCTGCAATTCATGTACATACGGTGCCCATTCATTTCAGTGTGTTTATTCAGATGTCTTTTTTTGCGGGCCACAAAAGTGTGTCCTTTTGATTCATAGATGCTGATACACTATGGATACATCATACCAATGAAAGTCTATGGTACCTGAAAAAAAATCAGAAGGCATTCATGTGTCATCCATTTTTCATGGACTCAGAGTCATACAACGTATAAAAAAAATGAAAGACAAAATAGTTGGTCTTCTTTTCACAAAAGTGAAAACTGAATCAACCACAGACAGCACACCATCCTCAATTTAACAGGGTTGGGTGCTGTCCATGAAAAGCACGGAACTCAAATGTCTGTGGAAGCAGATGTGTAAATGAAGCCTTATATCTAAATGAGGCCTTATATAATTTTAAAACCTGTAACAGTACTTCACCAGTTCAGATCACCAGTTCCATGCATTATACAGGAGCTCGACCACAGTACCAGTAGTACGTTGTGAAGCAGTGAACAGATTTCCAATGGCAATGGACAAACAGGGGAAAGAATAAAGAAGCACAGGAATTCACAGAAAGGAGCCAACTTTTGTTAATAAAATATATTACAAAATTTATTAATGACACCTAGTGCCACCAGGGAACCAAAAAAGTTGCTCCAAAATTTAGTTACGCTTTAAAGGAATATCCCCATTTTAAGGATCCTATTTATACTGCAAATTTATGTAAATTCAAGAGTTTTCCTATTTCATTTGCCTGCTATGTGAAATTATTCCTCCCATTGCTTACACATCATTCAAAGCACCTGACCTGTTATCTGATCTTAGGTCGGATGACATAACTCACTCACTGCTCCCTGGAGCTGTTATTTGCTGTTTTTCTGTACAGGCAATCAGGTCAGCTAACTGCAATTTTCTGATAATAGCTCAGACAGTGTTATCTCTCTATAAAAACACGAAGATAACATTGATTTTACTGCAAGCACATTGTCAGCATGGAGGATGTAAGTGTTCTCCAACCCTGTGTAATGTAATATACATTTACTGTGCATATTTGATCTGCATTATTATAGATTTCTAGTAATCACAATGACTATAATGTACTGAGATACTTCATAGTGTTCTGTCCATCAAACAGTCAAAGCCCACCTACCAGCTTGTTGAAGAATACAGGAAGTAAGATGAAGAAACAGCAGGCAAAGCTGATAAGAGAGGGAGATGGGAAAACCCCTTTAAAGCTGCAGCATTTTTTTTTAGCTACCCTAAAAAATCTGCTGTTGCTGATACGTTCACCCATATCAAGTAAGTGTACTCATGTCCAATATCTGTAGCCACATCTATTTCCTGTTTCTTCAGAGCTCACAATGCTATATACCCAGACCTTAGAATGTGAGGATGATGTAATCACAGGTCCTCAAAGGTCCTTGTAAAGCTGTAGCAACTGCAGATAACACTCCAGAGGGTAGTGGGTGCATGGCGACCTGACTGTAAAAGAGGGGGAACTATGGAAAGTATGTGATTGGGGGGGGGGGTTGTAGAGCTAGGGCAGAAAAACAGGGGGGCGGAACTTCAATCTACAGCAGCAGAGAAAGGTCTCTTCTTTACACAGCAATGTGTGCTTGAAAAAAAAGAGGTCATACTGTGATCATGTGACTTATTGAAGAAGGTTAAAGAAGGATAAGGAAAGACACTGTAAGTAGACAACAATTACTAGTAAGGGGATGGTCTTAAAATCGCCGGGGCTTCCCTTTAACTATTACAAAGCTTGTTGTTTTTCACTTTTGAGCTTGAATTCATAGAATCCTGGAAAATCCCCATTAAAAATAGATTTAGTTTTAGCTCCTTAATAATCTCTTGAGGAATAGGGAGAAAAAACTGTCTTCCTATTACAAGACTAGAGAGAAGCACACATTTTGTGGAATGTCAGAAAGTGATATCATACAGAACATAGCAGAGCAGATAACATTGTGCTGATAGCGTTCTCCACTGGTTGATGAATCACTGTACAGAAATATACTGTGTTGTGTTCCTCCTACAACGTAAAAAAGACAGTTTGTATATTTCTGAATGAACCAATAAAGTGGCATAAATTTGATGAGCATACTCCGCATAAAATCTAGGTGGATATATGCAAAAGGAGATATTGGAGATATATAGCTCATCCATGTTTACGCCTTATAGTTAAAATTTAGAATTGACATTCTTGTGCTTATACTTATGATCACTTATGCCACGTAGTGAAAAGTGTTATTGCTTTACTTTTAGTATATCAGTCTCATTTGAGAGATCAGCCTAGTAAGAGGTTTCATACGTATTATTATGTACTGCAGAACACAAAAAAATCTCAAGGATCAACAAATATCTGTAACTGCACAATTTGATGGCTGTGCACTTTTTCTAGCCATAGCAAATTTTAAAGCTGGCTGTATTGTGGGTAAGCATTTTACTATGGCTCTCTATTTTATGCAACATAATCTGCTGTATAAATGCAAATGCCACATACTAGCATTAGACACAGTTCAGAAAGTAAAGAGACAGAATTGTTTGAGACACAGAAAATGGGAAAAGTAGATCAAAAGCCACATATAAACATTTTACTGTCTATTTCATAATTAACTACTTTTTTTTATTTACCTGATCCAGCCCATATAATTTGCTTTCATATTGCATTTATTATCAGGTGTCTGTTACAATAAGTTTTAACTGCAAACAGCGTGTAAAAGTAGCCACTGATTCATCATAACAATTGATAGTTATGCATGAAATAGAATACATCCATGCGTATTGTTTCTTGCGAAGTCTATATACTCTGGATGTGATTTAATAGAAACTAAACTCGATATCCTGGTATGAACTAGCAGAAATATGTGTGCCATTTTGTATAATGGCACTAATAGCACTTATTACACTCCCCAAGATGTTGGATAAGTGTGTGATTACTGGGGTTCTGATGGTTGGAACCACAGGCAAGCTTGAGAATCAGGATTCCCGAATACTTCATGTGAATAAAGTGTTGGTCTGAATAGGTGACCACCACTCCATTCACTTTTGTGGAGATAGCTAAGTATAGCACTCTGTCATAGATGTACAGTTGTGCTAAAAAGTTTACATACTCCGGCAGATTTTTTGTTTTTTTTGGCCTTTTATCAGAGAATATGAATGATAACACAAAAACTTTTTCTCCACTCATGGTTAGTGGTTGGTTGAAGCCATTTATTGTCAAACTTTGTGTTTTCTCTTTTTAAATTATAATGACAACCAAAAACATCAAAATGACCCTGTTCAAAAGTTCACATACCCCAGTTCTTAATACGGTGTATTGCCCCCTCTAACCTCATTGACAGCTTGAAGTCTTTTGTGGTAGTTGTGGATGAGGCTCTTTATTTTCTCAGATGGTAAAACTGCCCATTCTTCTTGGCAAAAAGTCTCCAGTTCCTGTAAATTCCTGGGCTGTCTTGCATGTACTGCGCGCTTGAGCTCTCCCCAGAGTGGCTCAATGATATTGAGGTCAGGAGACTGAGATGGCCACTCCAGAACCTTCACTTTCTTCTGCTGTAGCCAATGACAGGTCAACATGGCCTTGTGTTTTGGATCGTTGTCATGTTGGAACGTCCAAGTATGTCCCATGCGCAGCTTCCTGGCTGATGAGTGCAAATTTATCTCCAGTACTTGCTGATAACGTGCTGCATTCATCTTTCCTTCAACTTTGACCAAGTTTCCTGTGCCTTTGAAGCTCACACATCCCCACATCTTCAGTTATCCACCTCCATGCTTTACAGTAGGAATGGTGTTCCTTTCATCATAGGCCTTGTTGACACCTCTCCAAATATAACTTTTATGGTTGTGGCCAAAAAGTTAAATTTTTGTCTCATCACTCCAAATTACCTTGTTCCAGAAGTTTTGAGGCTTGTCTCTGTGCTGTTTGGCGTATTGAAGGTGAGATACTTTGTGGCATTTGCGCAGTAATGGCTTTCTTCTGGCAACTTGACCATGCAGCCTATTTTTCTTCAAGTGCCTCCTTATTGTGCATCTTGAAACAGCCACACCGATAGTTTTCAGAGAGTCCTGTATTTCAGCTGATGTTATGTGCTGGTTTTTCTTTGCATCCCGAACAATTTTCCGGGCAGTTGTGGCTGAAATTTTGGTTGGTCTACCTGACCGTGGTTTGGTTTTTACAGAGCCCCTGAGTTTCCATTTGTTAATCAGTTTGAACACTGCTGACTGGCATTATAAATTCCTTGGATATCTTTTTATACAGTCATATGAAAAAGTTTGGGCACCCCTATTAATCTTAATCATTTTTAGTTCTAAATATTTGGGTGTTTGCAACAGCCATTTCAATTTGATATATCTAATAACTGATGGACACAGTAATATTTCAGGATTGAAATGAGGTTTATTGTACTAACAGAAAATGTGCAATATGCATTAAACCAAAATTTGACCGGTGCAAAAATTTGAGTCCCCTTATCATTTTATTGATTTGAATACTCCTAACTACTTTTTACTGACTTACTGAAGCACAAAATTGGTTTTGTAACCTCACTGAGCTTTGAACTTCATAGCCAGGTGTATCCAATCATGAGAAAAGGTATTTAAGGTGGCCAATTGCAAGTTGTTCTCCTATTTGAATCTCCTCTGAAGAGTTGCATCATGGGCTCCTCAAAACAACTCTCAAATGATCTGAAAACAAAGATTGTTCAACATAGTTGTTCAGGGGAAGGATACAAAAAGTTGTCTCAGAGATTTAACCTGTCAGTTTCCACTGTGAGGAACATAGTAAGGAAATGGAAGACCACAGGGACGGTTCTTGTTAAGCCCGGAAGGGGGGGGGCAAGAAAAATATAAGAAAGGGGGGGGGGAGGAGGGGGGGGAAGGGTGGGGGATAACCACAGGCCCCCCTCCAAGGGGGGGGGGCTTTTTGTTGGTGGGGGGGGTGTTTGGGTGTTTGGGTGATATTTCCGCTTTTTTTTGTAGGGGGGGGGTGTTTGGGGGGGGGGGGGGGGAAGGGGGGGTTTTTTGGGGGGCGGGACAAAAAGAGGGGGGGGGGGTGTGGGAAAAAAATTTTTGGGGGGGGCTTTTTTTTTTTTGGGGGGGTGTGGTGGGGTGATGAAACAAAGATTGAGTTGTTTGGTCAACAAAAAAGGGTAAGGGGGGGGGGGAAAACAGCCCAGCATTCCCAGAAAAACACTTGCTACCAACTGTAAAATTTGGTGGAGGTTCCATCATGCTTTGGGGCTGTGTGGCCAATGCCGGCACTGGGAATCTTGTTAAAGTTGAGGGTCGCATGGATTCAACTCAGTATCAACAGATTCTTGAGAATAATGTACAAGAATCAGTGACGAATTTAAAGTTACGCCGGGGATGGATATTTCAGCAAGACAATGATCCAAAACACAGCTCTAAATCTACTCAGGCATTCATGCAGAGGAACAATTACAATGTTCTCGAATGGCCATCCCAGTCCCCAGACCTGAATATCATTGAACATCTGTGGGATAATTTGAAGCGGGCTGTCCATGCTCGGCGACCATCAAACTTAACTGAACTGGAATTGTTTTTGTAAAGAGGAATGGTCAAAAATACCTTCATCCAGGATCCAGGAACTGATTAAAAGCTACAGGAAGCGACTAGAGGCTGTTATTTTTGCAAAAGGAGGATCTACTAAATATTAATGTCACTTTTCTGTTGAGGTGCCCATACTTTTGCATCGGTCAAATGGCCTTTGGTTTAATGCATATTGCACATTTTCTGTTAGTAAAAAAAACCCCATTTCAATCCTAAAAAATTACTGTGTCCCTCAATTATAAAAAAAATAAAATTAAAAAGGTGTTTCCAAAAACCAAAAAATATTGAACTAAAAATGATTAAGATTAATAGGGGTGCCCAAACTTTTTCATATGACTGTATCTCTTTCCTGTTTTATACAGTTCAACTACCTTTTCCCGTAGATCCGTGGACAATTCTTTTGCTTTCCTCATTCCTCCAGCCACTGATGTTTCAGGATTGTGAGTAAAGGAAGAGCTATAGAGACAAAGGTCCTTTCTTTACCATACTAAAGATAAAAATAAAATCAAAGTGACCAAACCCCGTGCTATGTGTGTTAAGTGTATATAGAATATACCAAACTGTGATATGGGCAGTAACTTGGTAATGACATTGCTACTAAAGAGTGGCTGGAGGAAAGATGCAAAAGTCTGTCTGGATCCCAGAAATTCACTCAGCTTTTATGCACACACACTGATAACAAGCAAACAGGTCACAGGTGAGGATGTTACCTTTAGTAGCCATTCAAACCACTTCTGGGCCAAAATCACCAGGGTATGGGAACTTTTGAACAGGGTCATTTTGATGTTTTTGGTTGTCATTTAAAAAGAGAAAGCACATAAGTTTGACAATAAATGGCTTCAACCAACCACTAACCATGAGTGGAGAAAAAGGTTTTGTGTTATCATTCATATTCTCTGAAAAAAAAAAAATCTGCCGGGGTATGTAAACTTTTTAGCACAACTGTAAATGGAGCAGTGGCTATGCATGAGCATTGCTGATCCATTTATATGGTGCATTTGGACACCTATTTTTGTGATTGCTGTGGCTCCCCATTGGTCAAACTCACAGCTACTCATTGGATAGGGAATTGAAAATGAATAAACGTTTAGGCTTACATAAGGAAGTGTGATATCTTAAAAGGGTTGTCCGGCATAAACTAACACTAAGCTAAACCCCCTCCCCCCACCTAACTTCTAATTTACTCCCTTTAAAAAAAAAAAAAAAAAAAAAAAAAAACATGTATATTTTACCCATATACCTGGGATGGTCATGAGACCGGCCCTGGCACATTTTCTGATTTCCTGGTGACGTTCCGTTTCTCTATTTCTGGAGACAGCAATAAAACACCGGCAGAAGCTAAGAGAAGCAACGTTCTATTGCGCATGCATGGTAGGCCCACTGCTTCTCTTCGCTTCCGCCGGCGTTCTATTGCACAGGAGCCAGCTCCCAGGTGCAGGCAGAAGAGGGGACATTGGCACCAACGAAAGTCATCTCCATGATGAGAAGACAGGTATGCATGATGGGATGGGGAGTGGTTGGGGGACTGAGTTAGTTAGCTAGGTAGGTAGGGCTAGTAGTCCGTGGGCTAGCTAGGGTAACGGGGGGGGGGTTGTGAGGGAGGAAGTGAGAGGGGGGATCTGAGTGAACTGCAATGCATCATGGTAGTTGTAGGTTAAGACAGCAGGAAGCTACCCATGTAAACATATGCAGAGGCTACCAGGAGCTCCCATAGAAAGCCAGAAATCCCTCAAAACACTGCTAAAGGTATTTGGGTGCACTTATTAACCCATTGATAGCACTAACAGACCTTTTTAAAAATAATTTTTTTGCCCGGAAAACCCATTTATCTTGCCTTATGCAGAAAAAGTAAGTGCTGATCCTAGAGTTTCCATTAAAATATGTATATACCTTATATAATATATGGTTTCCAGTGGATAACTGATTGAAGATTCAGTGTTTGGTGACTACTAGAGAGCTGACTAAAAATCTTTCATGATCACCATTCTTAAGGTGCTAATACACTGTGAGTATAAATATACACATTCAGTATAAAATTCTGTTAGGAATCTCAGTACTGCTCACTATTGTTACCTTAAGGTTGGCATGCTAACATATGAAGCTTTTTGCAGCTATCAGAGCTTTGAGACACTGAACCAATCAGCAGCTGAGAATGGATATTTAAAGTTGTTCAGAATCCCCCATTGTCTGCTATTCGTTAAAACTTGGTAGTGAGGCTCCTGTGCTCTGATTGTGTGTGTTGGATTTCTGTACTACTAACTTTGGCTTGTTTATTGGATATCTGCTTGTTTTCTGATTTGGATTTTGACTGATCCTTGGCTTGGACACATTTAACCCTTTGTTTCCGCTTTCCTGATTTAACCTGCCTTGTGAGTATAACTTTTGGTCCTGGTTTGATTTCAGGTGGTAGAGCATCTATTCCTTACACTAAGTTTGTGTGGTGATAACCTGAACCAGTGGCGTAACTAAAGTCTTGTGGGCCCTGGTGCAAACTTTTGTCCGGGGTCCCCTACCCCCTCCCTACATTGAATTTTTGATAGTGATGGTTATGGGTGCTGCAGCAGTATCTCAGATATTTGAAAGGGATACAGCTTTAGTATCCACAACTGCAGTTATCAAGAATACAGTGAGTGAACAGCGCAGGGCCCAACATGTAAACAATACTGGGAGCTGCGTGCTGTGGGAAATAACTGATCTGAAAGGTCCTAATAGTGTAAGAGATCTGTGGAGGGCCAACAACTGGGACCCCTGCTGATCAACTGTTTGATGGTACTGTTGTGCTTCTGGGAGTGTCGTCACTCCTTCACGATTTACACTGCACAGTATATTGTTTTCTAATCACTATGCAATGTTATTACTGCCTGTAATAATAGTGCACAGTTTCTATAAAACAGATAGCATGTGATGTGAATAGTGAAGAGGCCCTACAAAGTATATTATGCACCACAGTGACCCCCACACAGTATATGTTCCACAGTGACCCCCACACAGTATAATATGCTCTGCAGTGACCCTGTACAGTATAATATGCTCCACAATGGCCCCCACACAGTATTATATGCTCTACAGTGGCACTCACACAGTATAATATGCTCCACAGTGACCCCCACACAGTATAATATGCTCCCCACAGTGGCTCCTCAGACCCCAGACTATAATAAGTAGAGGCCCAGGGGAAGTGATTAAAAATAAACACTTATACTCACCTCTCCTTGGCATCCTCGCTCCATCTGGCTCTCTTCTGCTTCTTCATCGGTCCCCTTCTGCCTGCGACTGAAGTGACGTATCCCAGACGTCACTGCTGGGGCCTGTGATTGGGCCGCAGTGGTCACGTGGGGCACGCTTGACCACCAGGACCCAGCAGTGACGTCTGGGGCAAGTGACCTCAGTCACAGGCTGAAAAGCCCCAGAGAGGATGCTGGGAATTATCAGAAGCCCAGGATAGGTGAGTATAAGTATTTTTTATTTTTCGTCACCTCCCCTGGGCTGGCATCTATTGGAAATGCCAGGCCCCTTTCCATTAACAATATGTATAGCGGTCGGGGAACCAAGCTTTCCCCATCCGCTATCATGTTGAACTGAGGGCCCGGCCATCTCCAGCTGGCCACGGGCCCCATACCCCTCCGGGCCTACTCACATCACCTGCGTTACATTATGCCACTAACCTGGACCCAAGATCCTGCAAAGGCTGTCTTGCTGAATGAACAACCATTGAGCAAACGATCATTTTGCGGGTGCAGCCTTCCACAATAGCATTATAGTTGTTCAAAGTGGCCATTTTGGTAATATTCTGAGAAAGTTCTTTGCAAGATCCAGTATATCATTTGTGGATGAAATTCATATGAAAAATGATACATTTTTATAAACTAATGGAAGAAAATTTCAAATGCAACCAACTAATAAGCACCTAAATAAGATAATAGATAATAGCACCTAAAACAATAGTTTGAAATTTCTCCTGATGTACATTTGCCTTGTTTAAATTTAGCCTAATATGTTTGGGCACTGTTAGAATTATTAGAAATGTATAGATCAAACTAAAAGCAGTGTCAGAATGCAGTGAACGTTGGCAATAAATCATTTCAAGAAGACGGCCTTAATAACCAGATAGGATCGACTCAAGGGCATGTCAAAACTGTACCATGCTGATTGTGATTGGGCTTGACATTCTTTCCTCAATTTCGACAAAGAAAACTAAACACCTTTGTCCCTGGCATTACTAATGAAAATTTAGTGCCACATTCCTGGCAAAATACAGATGTAGCAGAGTTAACCTAAACTTCTCCTGTTGGTTAAACTTCTGCAATGTGATACCTTATCACAGAAGCCAACAAAAAACAATGAAAAGTTAGTGTTTTTTTTTTTTTTTTCATATACAACCCCTATTTTTGTGCTATTTGCAGTGGTTTCTGAAAGCATTTACTTCGGGTCACTTTTACAAAATTATTTGTGTAAAATATAGAATGATTTACCTTGCGTATTCCCAATCAATCATCCCTATTTATCCTGGTACTAAATCTTTCTAAGGATTGAAGAATCGTAAATTCTTTTTCCTCAAACCATATTAATTTAGCTAAGGGGAAATAGTTTAGTGAATATCTTGGCCGTATTCCTAATGCGTTGCAGAGGGACAATAGGCTATATGGTCCTTTGGAAAGAAGCCTACACATTCAGGTTAAGTTCTAGTTAATATTTTAATTGCTACTACGTAACTTGCTTTTATGTCCATAATTTCAAGAATATAGCATGTAATTGTACCCTGGACAGTTCTAAAAGATGAACCATTATTCCTGCAGTGCATTGCATAGTGATATGTATGCTATTTCTATTACATTGAAAGTATTCACGCTATTGTCATTATTTTGTTATATTATTAAGCCCAGCATCGAAACATGTAGGAAAAGAACTTGGTAACACAGAAGAAAACAAGAAGCTAGAAGAAAATAATCATAAATCAGAAGCATAAGAAGTATATAAATAACACAATACTCAAGGTAGGCTCCACTTATCAACCCCTTCTACCAGAGCTGTTTCCTTTCACAAGTTAAAATGGCTTGTCCCACAAAGCTGTATTACTGGGATGACTGTAATTCAATACACGCAAAATTATTACTCTCTTTTTCCAAAGCACATCTTAAACTTTGCATAAGAGAATCATCTCTATATGATTTGCAAATTCTCCTTATATTGCACCTGGTTCATAGCAATAGTGAAGAATTCATGAGTCTAACAATCAATTTGTCAGCAGCCGGTGCCTCATGAATATTTGACATAAAATGTCTGTGATGTCACTGATTTATAGTATATTCAGAAGCATTATCTTGTACTGGCTCTACTGGAAAATGTCAACCAAGGCAACAATATTAGATTGTGTATTAAAGTATGTTTGTTCAGAAAAGTTATAATGAATGTCATAATTTATGTCTGCTTTTGAAAACAACCTTTATTACAGTAACTGGCAGAATGGAGCTGCCATAGTGTTTATAACTTGTATTTAGCATTATAAAAGAGAAAGGCACCAGCACAAAAGGAACAATAACTAAAGTATATGTAGAGCCATGAGGAGACTCTTTTCAAATCATTAAAATTATGTTTATATCGCTGTTATAATACTGTATGTAACACACTCTATGGGGCTAATTTATCATTACGTCAAATTCCTACTTGTCAACACCCCCTAAGTCACTTTTACATTTTGTGAACCATATCCTTTATACAGTAGACATCATGTCTGCTTTTTACTGACTGGAGTGTCTTCATTTGCAATTCTCTTCAACTATTCAAATGCAATGTTTTTGTATTCGTAGGGAAACCATGATGAGCAGTTTGAAGCATGAATTTGGATTGTACTTAATGGAATATATACAATGGAACTGCAAATGTTCATGGTCAAAGTATTAAACATTTGTATCAAGTTGTCCCAGGATTACGAGGAAAATTATATATGAAAAGGATCAAGAAAAACTGTTCCAACAGCCATGATGATAGCTTACCATGTTGTGTTCTGTTATTTTTTTATGTAAATGTCTGCACTGAAAATTTGTTTTGTTTGCCTTTTATGTAAATTTTTTTACGTAGCTATTTTTATACACTGTAAGGCTTTGTTCCGAGAGTTGCTGTCAATCAGATGTATAGTGTAATGTTATTATTTTTTATGACACTGTTTGACGCGCAGGTACATTTTTAATGCTGAATGCCATCGGTAAAAAGTTACTCATTGAGGTTTCGAAAACCTATGAAGTTGTATTTTTACCCAAACCCTACCCAATTATTAAATAATCAGTTTCCTAGAGCCTAGACAACTAGTCCAGATAACTTTGTGTGAACCTGTTGTCTCTACTCATGGCATATTTTACCGATAGCATTGCAGACTATTGTTTTTCATATTATTAATTTAATAATGACAGGAATCTTGATTTTGGTTATCCACTGCCTTATGAACAGCATTCTTCAAAAAAGGAAACATGATTGCAAAAACATGTACCACCACAGTGCTGCATTGATAACTGTGTTTTATTCACATGATTGAAGAAGACTAATTATTGAAGGACCTACCTAACTTCTAATTAATGCTTTCTTTCACGCTTTTTTATCATTATAATTACAATCTTAATTGTGTTTTTCTGCCATCGCCAATAGTTGTAATATTTCCAGGGTAAATTAAGTAATTGCCATTGTCTCATAGCCTGGCTTAAGCTTTAAACTTCACTCTTACTTTCTGTATCATGTGGTCTGTACATCTCCAGCAGTGCTGCTTTTTGCACATTCCTCATAATTATTGTTTGTTGTATGAACAGTTAAAATTGTTATTAGCCATATTCAGAATGATGAAACACGTGCTACAAAAGTAGCAAATATTACACCTCTATGTTAATCATGGTTTCCTATGTGTTTTGCAAATTTGAATTGCTGCTGTAAAGACGGTAGTGTTATGCAGCTTGCAAGCTCATGACTGTTTGTTGGAAGTTCACATGGAGCATGTTTTCTTTCAAATCTATATTGCTTGTCTCATGACACAGCAAGCACACTCAGGTGCTCCACATCTGTTAAGTGCAAGAATCCAATAAGGTTATGACATTTTCTCGATACTAAGGGAAGCAGCCCTGTGCATCTTGTTACAAATAAGCATGCTCCATCTTTATCGTGACAACAGCAGTCTACTTGCAGCTTTTAATGCTCAGTTCTTTAATCACTGTAATTCATGAGTGGCCTGCTCCGCAGTGCGTTGCAGGAGTGAATAGGTTAATTTGATTTATTGTTTTATTATTGAACACTAAAGGTTATGAACGCACCTTCTCGCAGTCTTGTGTTAGCCGGTACATAATTTATCATCCAATATACAAAACAATAAAATGTCTAAGTATTTTTTGTTACATTTTAAATTTGTAACTTTAAAAAAAAAAAAAAAGTGGACTCTTCAATGCGTGTAAACTTGGTATTGTAAATGGACAGCAACGAATGCATTGAATATCACGAGATGTATTTGCTCCTCTGTAAACCATAAATATGTTTCCAGAGACTGTACATATAAAGTGTATTTACTACAAACTCATGTGTGCAAGGGTCAGAGTTGGTTGATTGTCACAGATTACTTGGATTTTAAAAATATTAGTTATTTCTTTTTTGAATTTGTGTTTTTATTTCAACATTCATGTTTTATATCAGTTATTTTTTTTTGTTTTAAATGATGAAAAAAAAAGAAAAACATTGATAGTGATATTTTTGTGTGGATTTTTCACAGAAGCAGATTTCTGGCCTAAAATAGAAGATATCTATGGTATTTAGTATAATTCTAAATTATTATTCTAATGTATATTCTCCATTGCAATACGTGTACAATTGTAAGTCAAAGTGTGTAAAATGGAATAATACTATGCATACTTTTTGCCTAATACAGTGGGGATAAGACAAAATAGCCCTGGCACCATTTATTTATTTTCCAGGTTAAATATGTAAAATTGTGTTTTGGTTTACAGGATAATACATTTATTAAAAAGAAAAACTATTCCGATATCTAAAAATGGTTATTTTTAAAACCTATAGTTATCTATTTAGGAACTGTATGAATTATTGGCACAGTTCTTGCAGGCTGTATTATGTCATTGTGTCTCGGATACTTCATATTCAGAATCAGGTCTGAATTTACTTACACCTGTGACTATAGATGGGCATTGTAAAAAAAAAAAAAAAAAAAGATTACGTATACAGTACATACAGATCAGATAAGGTAAGGTGGTAGATAAAGCACACTGCAATATTCGGATTTGTTTTGCAGACAAACAGTTTAATGCCATACAGGACTAAAAGGGTTTCTCAATTGGGAAAAAAAAACTGGTAGCAAAGGGGACTCTTCTTAAACAAAGAAGTGACAGTCACCTCACTGCTCCTATTCTAAAGCTTACTGGGTCCCCTCTGTAATTGTCCATTCAGTCAATGACTAGCTATAAGAGTGACCTTCCAGCTACAGATTGACTGAGCAGGCATTTTCTGTGTGTTAAAATAGGATCAGCAAGTGAAGACCAACAGTAATCTGGTAAATGGAGCAGTAGAAGATCAGTTAGATATCACTCCTTTTATTTGCCATCATCTTTTCTCACTAAACAACCCCTCTCCATGTGCAAGTGCATGGCGGTGGGCCTGAGTTGCCTACAGACAGTTTTCTAATGCTCTCCTCTGGAATCTCTCCCCTTTAGCCGTGTTTGACATTTTCAGCCTCTCTGCATCATGGTTGTCTGTAGGTAAATCAGACCCACCCCAATACACTTGCAAGATGATTTGCATATCCATAAGAAGACTATTATCTCTGCATTGCTTCGTCTGTTTGTGGCTTCAAAAGTATGTTAAAGGATCCTAAATGGTGCTAGTATTGGTCAGAGGCATTTTGAACCTCTTAGACTTCTTTTAAGGTATGGCGCACTTGATGGGAAAAGTCTCAAAGTTTGCCCACTGTCTCCTGAGACGTCAATCTGATATTGTGCAGAATTCAGGCTGTTGTAAATGTAAACCTGTATTTCTTGATTATTTCCCAGCGCAGCAGTGAATAAATTTCCTTGTCAGGGTCCTGTTGTTGTTGTTACAGAAATACAGTATGATAATAAACAAAAATGGTTTACAGTTTTTTGATATGCAATACATAGTCAAATGCTTTTTAGTTCAGATTCTGTGTTGGCTGATAAGTTGGAATATTCTTAAAATTTGCTATCCTTTCTAGATCTAATTTAGTGTATAAATGACCATGTGTACATATCTATTTAAAGAGAACCTTTTGCCAATTCCAACAAGTCCAGCTCTTTGCATCAATTAATGGGTGCTGCTCCACTGATTCTGGCACAGTTGGACTTTTTCCTCTAGCCCCCACCATTCCTGAACAATCAATTCTGTTAATTGTAGTGTCTCTATACAGTAATACCTCGTACACTCGCGTTTCCGAATTTGCGAATTCACAGATTCGCGATATTTTTTTGGCAACTAACATATATAGATTTTGCTCTTTTTTTCTCAGATCTGTGAAATTTAATAAAAAAAAACACCTTCGCTATTGGGTAGTAGCGTCCTGTTCGTTACGTACCCGGTAATTAGTTTCATTTTACTGTGAGTGTATAAGAAAAATGAATGAATGTATTAATATACAGTACTGTACAGTATACTTTAGTGTACTGTACAGTATACTTTAGTATACTGTACAGTACTGTAGGGTAAAGTTTATTGATATTTAGAGGTTAAACATTAGAAATCGGCATTGTAAGCGCTTCTAAGCGCTTGTACCAAACATTCGCGATTCCTCGCGATCCACGACCCGCTCTGTAACCTAACCTCGCGAATGTACGAGGTATTACTGTATACTATTTAGTCTCTGTACTGTCAGGAGGGCGGTGTTAGGCAGGGGCAGGCAAAGGGTGTGATTCTGAGCTCTGACACTGGCTGCCTCTGATTGGAACTCTGAATCACACCCCCTTCCTGACACCGCCCTTCTGACAATAAGGGGCTTAAATAGCACATCAGGCTTCAAAACTACCTGATCTTGTTATTTGGGAATAGTGAGGGCTAGAGAAAAAAATTCCAACTGCACTGGTATCAGTGGAGGTGGTGAAAAGTCCTCTTCAATCAATTTTGTGCTGATCATGTATTGCATATATGCACAACTGGTAAAATGTTTCTATCTAACCATATCTACCTCACATTACATATTATAGTTGAGAAATACAGATCACTTTCTTCATTTTTGAATTGAATGGAAACTTGAGATCACTGCTACTTCTTAATATTTCCAGGCCATTAAACATTAATCTAAAAATACAGTAAGTGTTTCCATTAAACACTCTACTCTACTATCAAATCAACCTCACACAACAAAAAAGAACAAAACTCATATTTATTAATTAAAAAATGCAAAAAAAGGAAAAGAAACAAAAGAGAGAAAATAGTCCTAGAACCCAGATCACACTGGAATGATCACAGAGGGGCGGTATATGTAAAACAATCATATACATACAGGTATGAAGATGTGATGTCTACCACAATATAAATACAAATTTCAAGAGAAGGATATACAAAAAGTGATCACCACCCAAAATTATACACAGTCCACCAAGCTAAGTAACAGTATATATGACAAATATGTAAGGAAAAACAGTAAGGGACTAAACTGTATATACTAGGATCAATCGTATAATACACAGATCATGTATTTCCACCAGTGAAACAAAGACATAAAGTAGGCTCACATAATGGAAAGTAATAGCTGATTACCAAAACATGAACTATACTGACCAAATGTGGATCACGCACCCCACTCTAGTGTATATTATAAGATGAGATATTACCATTGAGCGGCTATGTTTAATACGTTCTCTAGTATTTATAGAACTTTGCAAAGTCTGATCAACAGTGTTGCCAAAAAAGTCCTTTACAGTGCTACCAGTAACTGCCATAACTGTAAATCCTGTGTTCCAGTTTTGTTGCATCTACTTTAATTTTCTCTACCATAAACCCTGAACACACAAACTACTTTAATGTTAATATCCTTTTCTTTATTTCCCAATATCTGATTGAATCATTTTCATGAGTGATAAAGATGATTTGATGCACTACCACTACCATTGTTGATCAAGGTAAAAAATGTTTCCTTCTTGAGGCAAAATAGATGAAAAACACCCAAGAGTTATGTATTATTTTTTTCTTTTCTATGGAACAGCTAGATGAAAGTGACTGCACATTGCTTTTTCAATCTATAGTATACAACCCTAATGTTTTCAGTTTGGTTGAGGCACACAAACATATTGTCAATAATGAAACAAATGCAGAAGTAATGAGTATAATGCAAATATAGCAATAGGGGCCTGATAATAAGGTCTGTCAAACATAAGGCCAGATGCCGCTAGTTTCTTTTACCTATAGGAGATACAAATAAATGGGCAGTTTCTAATACTTATAGGGGCATGAATATCACTGTATAAAAATATGGTTGTATACATGTTTTTGTGGAGTGCCCGTAAAATCCCAGAGGTCATATATAAGAATGAGCACTTTTAGAAGATAACTGTCTAAATGGAATGTCCAAACACATAAACCAATGACATGTAAAAAAATAAAAATCTGAAAAATTTATATTAGCATTTTGAGAACCCAGTACTCTGACTATTGTCACCAATTTTGCTTAGACCCTACAGTAGTTATATAAGTGTTGTGACACTGTCCTGATTCCATGTCACACTAACTTCAGCCCTGAGGACAGGGCTATCTCGAGTCGACTAAGGGTGTATTCACATGCAGCAGATTTATTGTACAACTTTCTATCACTGTCCCATACTTCCAAATAGGGCCTGCAGAGTTCCATGCACCTGCTACAGAATCAACTCCATTCAGTCACAAAACTGTCTGCAACAATTCTTCCGCAATTGAATATTCCCTAACTAGCGGATTCCATAGATGTTCTAATCTGGTATTTTTAATTTTTTTAAAATTCTTAAAATAATGAAAATTACAATTGCTAATAAAATGTTTATAGGATTTTACCAGACATTAAATATTGATGATCTATCCTTATGTTATGAGTATGTGATCGGTGGGAATCGTTTACCCAAGGCATCCACAGATCTCCTGCTTTACAGACCAGTGACATCATTTTCATTCATCAGGTGCCCTGTTTGCAGCTCAGTTCCATATGAGTGAATGGGCCTGAGTTGCAGTACCAAGCACAGCCCAAGCAATGTGTGGCACCATGCTTAGCAGTCAGTAAAGGGACTGAATGCTGCAGTCTCTTAAAGCAGGTGACAGTGGTGGTCCCGGTGTCAGACCTCCACTGATCTAGTATTGATGACCTTTCCTGAATTAGGTCATCAGTATTACAATTCTGGAAAACTTTAGAAATCATGCATAAGGCCATGTCTTTTTTCACAGACCCAATGTCCGTGGAAAATAGCTATGTCTGTCTGTGCAAGTCCACAGACAACACCTATTCACATGATGGTGAATAATGACCATGCAACGGCAGTTTTTGAAACAGCCATTACATGGCCATTATACAGTAGAACCCACAATTTCAATGGGTCTATTCACATGGCACTATGTCCATATTGATAGATTGTGCATTTCAGTTTTTTGAAGGCCATGAAAAACGGACTGTCAAAAAACAGACATGTGAATGGACACATCCCTCCATACACTGAAATGTATGGGGAATCTGTGAAAATGGGTGGCCCTTCGGTGCAAGATGGCCATGAAAAAATTAACTTTTTTCACAGCTCTTTTGCATTTCTTTCATGTGCATTTAACCTTACTCTGACTTGTATAATGTCTGGATTTAATTTAGTTACAGTCCTTTTCATCATGTATAAATTATGACTTTGAACACAGTTTTGTTTTCTAAAAGATTTAACTTGCCTTACTAAAAGATTTACGGAAACTGGAATCTTGGGTGGGGTTTAATAGGATTCAACAGATGAAATGCATTAAAAAGAATTTTACATACCAGTAAACTGAAATGCAGCAATAATTGCCATGTAAGGTCTCTGGATTGAGATCACAGGATGCATGTTAAAGGCATAAAGTTGTAAGGAAATATGTATTTTACTTTTTTAGCCCCTAATGAGACGAGCTCTATTAAAAAATGTATAGTATTGGTCTCGGAGGTTGAGAGAGCAAAGAAATTAGTGGTGACCTTGGGGTGTGGTTGCTTCTGTCAGGGCATCCGTTTTTGACTGTGGTTGCCACATATTAGAGCCTATCAAGCGTTATGTAAGAGGGTGGTGACCACAGGTGAAAATAAGTTCTGTGACAGGTGCAACCACATCCCAGGTGCAATGAATAGCTCAACCCCATATGGATTGAAAGTTAGTCTAAAACCAGTATAATTTTATCCCTCCTTGCATTCCTGCGTTCATAACTTTTTTTAAATTTTATTTCAATGTAGCTTTATAAAACCTTGTTTTTTGTGGGTACATATGACTTTTTGAAGCGAGATGAACAGAAAACATCAGTTCTGACATCTGAAGGTTAAGGATTATGGCATTTTATCATGTAGAATAAATAAGTTACTAATTTTATTTAAGCAGTTGTTAGATATGGCAATGCGAGGTGTTTGTGTTTTTAGGTTTTTGGTTTTTTTATTAACAAGGGAAAATATGTCAACTTTTACTTTTTTTTTCTGTAAAACCACATAGGTGCTGCGGTCAGCATTGACCATGGAATTTAAGGGGTTAAATGACAAGTATGCTGTCTGAATAATGATTGGACGGAGGGTGATCTTAGGTACAAAAGTCCATGTTACCACCTTCCCTGAAGTCACAGATACAGAATATTCAGGAGTCCTTCTCCTCTCCTGGCACCTGCACGTGTGGCCATGCACATTGTTTGAAGTGAATGCTACATATATGTAAATATACCTCAGTTATATCTCAGGATCCACTGGGGATACAGGAACAAGACCAGGATTGAGGTTCTAGTCCCCTTGGCTCCGAAGTTAGAGCCATTTAAGTGACTCCTATCTCTGCAGCTTCACTGAATGCCTCCTGCTCAGTATAAACTATAATGTACTCTGCTCAAACCCCAAGCAGGAGAAGCTATGTACCCCCTAGTGTCAAAAATTCCCTGCCAAGTATCCTACAAAAACAATGTTAAAATAACATCCTGTTAATAACATCCTACCATCACAGCCTACCTTTAGAGCCCCCATTTGCAGTTCCATCAGATTTCATGAGAATAGTGTAGCACATACTGCTCTTCTTCCAAAGAGACACCACAATAGAAGTATGTCAGTCTTCATTGTAAGTCATTGATGCAACCCCTAATCCTGGCTGTGAAAAACAAAACGCTGGTTTAAGGAAGCCTAACATGAAAAAAAGATGACAATTAGGGAGTTAAATTGGTTTGTGGTAGTAATAATACATTTTATTTATATAGCGCCAACATATTCTGCAGCACTGTACAATTTGTAGAGTTCAAGTACAGACAAAAAGATACATTACAAAGAAATAGTTAATTCACACACTGGGATGTAGGGCCCTGCTCGCAAGAGCTTACAATCTATGAGGTAGAGGGGGTGACACAAGAGGTAGCAGGGGTGGCATCGGAGGTAGCATTGCTTATACAGTGGTCAGACAATTTTGTAATAGAGGTTACTGTCATTACACATATATAAAGCTGTATCAGTCGTCACCAGTCATGTCCTTTAACGTGCAGATAGTGCCTGGACATATAAAGTTAGTCTGATACGGCATCATATCCTGTGATGTAATGTGGGAGCATGAACAGAGGGTACATTTTAGGGAATCTAACTACGGAAGGGTTTACATTAGGAGTTGTAATAGGCCTTTAGTTTGCACTTGAAGCTGTAGAAATTGGGGGTTAGTCTGATAGTCTGGGATAGAGCATTCCAGAGAAGTGGTGCAACTCAGGATAAGTCTTGTATACGAGCGGGGAAGGTTCTGATAATAGAGGATGTTAGTCTTAGGTCATTGAGTGAACGGAGAGCACAGGTTTGGCGATAGACAGAGATGAGGGAGGAAATGTAGGGAGGTGCAGCATTATGGAGAGCCTTGAGGATGAGGGTGATAAGTTTATATTGTTTTCTGTATTGAATAGGCAGCCAATATAGTGACCGACACAGACCAGAGGCATCGCTGTAGCGTCTAGACTGATAAGGAGTTAAAGTAGTCAAGGCGGGAGTGAATCAGGGCAACAATAAGTGTCTTTAGTGTATCTCTGGTAAGGAAAGGGCAGATTCTGGAGATGTTTTTGAGGTGGAGATGACATGAGCATGAGTGATTGAATATGGGGGGGGGGGGTGAAGGAAAGGTCAAACATAACCCTGAGGCAGCGGGCAGATGGAGATATCAGAGACAGATCTATTAGATGGTGGAAACAGCAGTGTTCAGTCTTTGAGAGATTCAGTTTCAGATAGAGCGAAGACATGATATTTGAGACAGCAGAGAGACAGTCACTGGTGTTCTGTATTTGTGGTTTGTGGTAAAAAAGTTGCAGTTATGAAAGATATATATAATATACATATTAATGGTCTTTAATATCAAGTGTTGAAGGAACACTACCCATAGAAACACTTTAAAAGATCCATTCCACTATTTTTCTCATATTACAATTAAAAATGTATACAGAACTTTTGTATGTGTTTTAGTAGATCACCCATGCTAACATCCATCCTCTTTCTGCCAAACCTGTATCTGTCAAAATTGCATAAGACTGGTCGATTCAGAAGCCTAAAAATAGTGCGGACCATGGAAAAGATGTTAGTTACTAGCTAAATAAAGCAAACTGTTGTATATGGCCCATACAAATAGCAACTAGTATAATTTACAAATGTGTACGTAAATTAGAGATTATCAGAACAGAAGATATTTCAGATCAAATAGTTCTAACAATACTAGCATCTTTCTGCACATTCTGATTAAAATCCCAATTTAAGAACATTACAGTCACCCCATCTTGACTTGGCAGCAATAGATTTTATTAAACTGCACAATATATGTAGACAATAACAACTTGAGATGTTACACGGGATTGCAAAGAAAAGTATAAAGTAGGTAAAATGCTTTCTGCACCCACATTCCAAAAAAACAATTTTAGGTATTTAAAAAAAGCTGTTGAATTTATTGAGTGTATGTATCATACTGTAGATTTGCAGTAATATATGTGCAGGTTACTGTTTATATGCTGGAAAGTTATACAGTTTTCCAATATACTTTCTGTATCAATTCCTCTCGGTTTTCTAGATCCCTGCATGCTGTCAATAATTTTTTACTTCTAGCTGCTAAAAATCAGTCCATGGTCATGTGATGAACACACAGGTGCACAGCTCATTACCAGACAGATGTCTGATTACTGAGTCCATCACATGACCATGGACTGTCCATCACATGAGTATGGACTAATTTTTATCCACTGGAAGTAAACAGTGAATCACAGCAAGCAGATCTCTATTAAACCATATGGAATTGCAACAAAATGTATATTGAAAAATTGTATAACTTTTCATTATACAAACAACAATCGTTTATTTGCTAAGTCTGGACAACCCCTTTAATTGCTATCACCAAAAGAAGCAGGACCAATGGGGAACCCTGGAGTAGCTTCATTTGTAGAAGAGATCAGGGCCATTTTAACATACTAGTGGGCAGTTTTCAAAGGGGTTTTAATGTCCCTTCAATTGACCTACACAATATAATGTCCCCTCAAGCAGCCTCCACATAATGCCCATGCCCCCTCAGTGCTATTCAATCAATATATTACATACACATTTTTTTAAAAAAAGTTATACTCACCTGAACCTTTTTCACATGGAGCTGCCTGTATTCTCTGGCTGTAGTCATGTCACCAGCTTAGTTCTTATCACGCCACCCTGCCGCAAACATCATCAAAGTCTGAATGGCGGAGTTCAGGTGTGATTACTACAGGTGTGCTCCGCCATTCACTTCAACATTATGTGCATCCTAAGAATGTAGACAGAGATTAAATCACTACCTGCCTCCTAGAATAGCAGGACATCATCTGAAATGCAGGACTGTCCTGCTCAATCCAGGTTATCTGAAGGATGCCCCCACTACCATACAGTCCAATGCAGATGCACCATTTGCCCTATGGTTAAAACAGTCCTGTAAGAGATGGTCCAACTAGTACAAGAAATATTATTAACTTTAAAGCGATTGTTCACCTTTGGCCATCATTTTACAGCCTAACCATAGAATGGATGTACATATACAGTGAGCAATGTTGAAATTACACTGTATTATTTGTTGTGCTGATTCTGGGTTATAGTCTAAACCAGTGGTTCTCAAGGTGCGGTATGCATGCCCCTGGGGGTACGTCCAAATATCCCCAGGGGTACGCACTAGCGTGAGATCCCCCCTCCCCGTAATGGTAATTTGTGGGGTTCGTCACCCACAATCTACAATTATATTCTAGGGTCTCTGAAGACCCTCAGAATATAATTAGCAGAGGCTCTGAGAAGTGGAATAAACATAACAAACAGTGTTACTCACCTCCCCTGGGTCCGGCACTACTCCCCGCACTCTACCGGCCTCTAGAGTTGACGTCAAGGACTACCAGTCACATAACATAATGACGCCTTGTGTCATTATGCTATGTGGCCCACATGACCACTGAGGCTGACATCATCTCTAGAGGCCAGAAGAGCACGGGGAGTCATGCCGGACCCAGGGCAGGTAAGTAACACTTATGTTTATTCACCTTCCCGGGGCCTCTGCTAATTATACTCTGAGGGTCTGAAGAGACCACCGGAGTATAATTGTAGTTTGTGGGTGACGAACCCCAAAATTTCAGGGGGGACTTCAATTGACTATCACTGCAATGGCCATAATAAATCGATATTAAAACTCAACTTGTATTAAATAGTTTAATACCCTGATACATGACTCAATAGTATTGAATTATAGAATATTCAAAAATCACTTAGGCTTATCACACTAAGTATCGGAGTCCACCATCAGGGCGCCGAGAACTGCAGTTCTCACTGCACTATCCTTTTTTATTTTGGTTAGATGTCTCTCTTGTGCTTCTGTTATTCCCCTATCGAACCTGGCAATTTATTTATCATTTATGTGTTGGGAGATTGGGAGATTAATGTATGGGCGCTCACTAAGGCTGGGAGTTTATCTGGACTCAGCTATTCAGAGCATATGCCCCCTCAAGTGTTAAGTGGTCTGGTGATGGATACGTAATATGGCCAGAGAGTCAGGATTATAGCCTACCAGTCACTTTTCTCTAACCAGTACTTTTCATTTGCCTAAGTGCTTATCTACTTCTCTTTCATTGGAAGAGTTTGTTAGAGAAGTTGTCTTTTCCAAATCGCTATAGCAAAAGAAGGCATTACTTTGTTATCTATAGTGTGCCTTTGAGTTATTTATTTTTGCTATATCGGTCTGATTTTTGAATATTCTATAATTCAATACTAATTATAAATAGTCTAAGTCTTGCAGAGATGTATGGATTCATGGAAAAGTCATGTGGAATAGAGGAGCCTGTTGGTTAAATTTTGCAGACAGAAACATCTTTCAAAAAGGCAGAGAGGTCTCTAATCTTTGCCATAATACAGCTTGACAAACAAGATTTAGAAGCTTGGAGTCATGGACAGTTTATTTACTATATGGCTTTTGGCATTTGTTGAACACAAATTATCACAAAAGAAAAAAAAAAATTGAATAGTTTATATAGTCAGTAAATATATGCAGTTCTCCAAAGTTGCGTTGTTTGAGTTAGTTGCTCTGGCATGTCTAATCACATCTCTACTGGGATACCCTGACTGGATTTCCCTTCAGTTCTGAAACTAATCACTGTATTTCTTTCAATAGGAAGATAAAACTTTTCTTTTTAAATCATGCTTTGTAAGTAGAGCATGGTGGACTAAAATTAGTATGTAAACTTGAAACAGAATAGGATATGACAAAGTAGATAAATCATGAAATGACTGCCAACAGACACTGTGAGAGTTCTGATAACCCCACCAACACATCTAAAGCTTTATCTTTGGAAAACATTTTGCATGGCATTGTATAGTGTTGTGGACTATGACATAATTATATAGTGAACTTCACAGGCTTTCTAAGCAGGATATGATAAAGTTAGATAAGCTGAACTCTCTGTTATATAGGTTTATATGATTTAAATTAGAATTACTTAGTTAAAAGCAGAGTAAGTCCTAACAGGACTCCTAGAAGAGACAGTAAGAGTCCTAATTACTCTAACACACTCATTGCCTCTCCTAGGAGTTCTCTCAGGGTTTACTCTGCTTCATTCATCCCTCTCTTTCATATACTACACTTAGACATAGCAATATAAATCACCTGCCAGGTTTGCTTACTTATAATATTCTAATTCATCATACCTTACCAATGATACTAAGTATCCCACTTACAGTTTAAAGGGAGTCTGTCACTCGGATGAAGAATATTAAACAAGGAACACAGATAGGTCAGGTTCACATGAATGTAATGCATTTTCCCCATAAAAATATGTGAAGAGATATTAATTTATTTTACAATATGCAAATAAGCCATCTGTAGCACCAAGGGCAGTTCCATTGCTCCAAACTGCTATGCTCCACACTGCTCTAATATGCCCTTCTTCCATCCTCTTCTTTGAGTGACAGGGCCAGGTATCTATGCTGATATCTTGTCTAGCCCTGTGTTCTCGCATTCTCACCAGCATATTAGAGCTGTGTGGGGCAAAGCAGTTAGGAGAAAATCTGGTAAATACGTCATGTTGCATTGTTTTGTTCACTTGTGTATGCTTTTGCTGTATTTCATCAACTTGAACACCAATACGGTATGAGCCCATATTCTGTACATAATGCTTTGAAATAAACATCTGACTTATATTCATTTAAAAACATCACTAGCTTCCATTGCAAGTTTTTGCTTAATTGATCCACAAAAGTACTTAAAGTTCAACTATCCTAGCCAAGTTCCTGTAGTAATTATTGCATGCAAATATGTTTACAGCGTTCTCAGAACTCAAGTCTCCGGAAATACAGAGGGATGACTTCAGCTTTTTAGCAAACACTTAAGATCTGTAGTGCTCTTCTGTTCCTCTAAAATTGCTCCAAGGGGAAGAATATTGGTGCAGACCATTTTAAAGAAAGAAAAAGCAGAGCAGCGAAGGAAACTAAAGGTTGTGGTTGACTAGTAAGGTTAATAGCTTGCTGTAACATTTACAGTTTTCCACTTCGTCGCGTTAGACATACTGCACAGTCTAAGTAACATGAGATTAGAACTGACTGCTTGGCAATCTAAATTTTTGCCACTTTTCACCTGGGTTCAGGAATGTAGAGGAACTCTGGCTCCCCCGGGTAGGTGCTGTGCATGAAGGTATAAAATGTTATTACCTTTCATTCCATCAGTAGCATTACTGAACTGAGACTCCTTTTGCTTTCAGTTCCAACACAGTGACACAGTTTTCAGGGTTTGTAGGAATACAGTGACAGATAGCATAGCTTGCTAAACAGTGATTGTTCTCGTAAACACCTTTTGGGAAATTAAAGTTGGTGTCTAGGGAATTTGCTACATTTCTGTACTTTAAACTAAACCTAATTGTGTACACTTTGCTCATTTTTAGAGCACATATTGTAAAAGAATATCTGTAGTTGAAAGGGCTTACCCAAGTAGACAAATGTATGTCAAGTTTTCAAGAATACCAAAATAATAGCTACATATCAAGAATGGTTCATATCAGAAATCAATTCAGTGCAGGAATAACCCTGCCCACTATCATATATGCAGCTCAGAGTATGTAGCTTTACATTTTTTGTTAAAAAGAAATTGAGGGATTCAAGCAAACAATACAGATTTTCATTTTGCAAATGCATTTGTTTTTGTTTTTGCATTAGGAGCATCTGTAAATACACAATAATCAAACTATTTTCTACAGATGAATGTACTGCAGATACAGTACAGACCAAAAGTTTGGACACACCTTCTCATTCCAAGAGTTTTCTGTATTTTCATGACTATAAAAATTGTAGATTCACACTGAAGGCATCAAAACTATGAATTAACACATGTGGAGTTATATACTTAACAAAAAAGTGTGAAACAACTGAAAATATGTTTTATATTCTAGGTTCTTCAAAGTAGCCACCTTTTGCTTTGATTACTGCTTTGCACACTCTTGGCATTCTATTGATGAGTTTCAAGAGGTAGTCACCTGAAATGGTTTTCACTTCACAGGTGTGCCCTGTCAGGTTTAATAAGTGGAATTTCTTACCTTATAAATGGGTTTGGGACCATCAGTTGTGTTATTCAGAAGTCAGGTGGATACACAGCTGATAGTCCTACTGAATGGAGTGTTAGAATTTGTATTATGGCAAGAAAAAAGCAGCTAAGTAAAGAAAAACGAGTGGCCATCATTACTTTAAGAAATGAAGGTCAGTCAGTCTGAAAAATTGGGAAAACTTTGAAAGTGTCCCCAAGTGCAGTGGCCAAAACCATCAAGCGCTACAAAGAAACTGGCTCACATGAGGATCGCCCCAGGAAAGGAAGACCAAGAGTCATCTCTGCTGCGGAGGATAAGTTCATCCGAGTCACCAGCCTCAGAAATCGCAGGTTAACAGCAGCTCAGATTAGAGACCAGGTCAATGCCACACAGAGTTCTAGCAGCAGACACATCTCTACAACAACTGTTAAGAGGAGACTGTGTGCAGCAGGCCTTCATGGTAAAATAGCTGCTAGGAAACCACTGCTAAGGACAGGCAACAAGCAGAAGAGACTTGTTTGGGCTAAAGAACACAAGGAATGGACATTAGACCTGTGGAAATCTGTGCTTTGGTCTGATGAGTCTAAATTTGAGATCTTTGGTTCCAACCATCGTGTCTTTGTGCGACGCAGAAAAGGTGAACGAATGGACTCTACATGCCTGGTTCCCACCGTGAAGCATGGAGGAGGAGGTGTGATGGTGTGGGGGTGCTTTGCTGGTGACACTGTTGGGGATTTATTCAAAATTGAAGGAATACTGAACCAGCATGGTTACCACAGCATCTTGCAGCGGCATGCTATTCCATCCGGTTTGCGTTTAGTTGGACCATCATTTATTTTTCAACAGGACAATGACCCCAAACACACCTCCAGACTGTGTAAGGGCTATTTGAGCAAGAAGGAGAGTGATGGGGTGCTACGCCAGATGACCTGGCCTCCACAGTCACCAGACCTGAACCCAATCGAGATGGTTTGGGGTGAGCTGGACCGCAGAGTGAAGGCAAAAGGGCCAACAAGTGCTAAGCATCTCTGGGAACTCCTTCAAGACTGTTGGAAGACCATTTCAGGTGACTACCTCTTGAAGCTCATTAAGAGATTGCCAAGAGTGTGCAAAGCAATAATCAAAGCAAAAGGTGGCTACTTTGAAGAACCTAGAATATATTTTCAGTTGTTTCACACTTTTTTGTTAAGTATATAATTCCACATGTGTTAATTCATAGTTTTGATGCCTTCAGTGTGAATCTACAATTTTTATAGTCATGAAAATACAGAAAACTCTTGGAATGAGAAGGTGTGTCCAAGCTTTTGGTCTGTACTGTATATTCATGTGTCATTCTTAAAAATACGTAGGTGAGACACAAAATTTCTAGCTACATCACAACTAGTACACATTTTAAGATGCTTTATCTACAAAAACTAACCTAAATGAAACAATTTACATAAAGCAGAGGTTTCTGCATAGACATTATTACAACTGACAAATCTAATTTGATAAAGATTAATATGTATCTGAATATACAGTGGTTACGGAAAGTATTCAGACCCCTCTAAATTTTTCACACTTTGTTTCATTGCAGCCATTTGCTAAAAGCAAAAAAGTTCATTTTATTTCTCATTAATGTACACTCAGTACCCCATCTTGACAGAAAAAAAAACAGAAATGTAGATATTTTTGCAAATTTATTAAAAAGAAAAACTGAAATATCACATGGTCATAAGTATTCAGACCCTTTGCTGTGGCACTCATATTTAACTCACATGCTGTCCATTTCCTTCTGATCCTCCTTGAGGTGGTTCTACTCCTTCATTGGAATTCAGCTGTGTTTAATTAAACTGATTGGACTTCATTAGGAAAGGCACACACCTGTCTATACAAGACCTCACAGCTCACAGTGCATGTCAGAGCAAATGAGAATCATGAGGTCAAAGGAACTGCCCAACAGATCTGGCCAATGTTACAAAAGAATTTCTGCAGCACTCAAGGTCCCTAAGAGCACAGTGGCCTCCATAATCCTTAAGTTTGGGATGACCAAAACTCTTCCTAGACCTGGCCGTCCAGCCAAACTGAGCAATCGTGGGAGAAGAGCCTTGGTGAGAGAGGTAAAGAAGAACCCAAAGATCACTGTGGCTGAGCTCCAGAGATGCAGTAGGGAGATGGGAGAAAGTTCCACAAAGTCAACTATCACTGCCGCCCTCCACCAGTCAGGGCTTTATGGCAGAGTGGCTCAAAGGAAGCCTCTCCTCAGTGCAAGACATATGAAAGCCCGCATAGAGTTTGCCAAAAAACACATGAAGGACTCCCAGACTATGAGAAATAAGATTCTCTAGTCTGATGAAATGAAGATTGAACTTTTTGGCGTTAATTCTAAGTGGTGTGTGTGGAGAAAACCAGGCACTGCTCATCACCTGCCCAATACAATCCCAACAGTGGTGGCAGCATCATGCTATGGGGGTGTTTTTCAACTGCAGGGCAGGACGACTGGTTGCAATTGAAGGAAAGATGAATGCAGCCAAGTACAGAGATATCCTGAAAGAAAACCTCTTCCAGAGTGCTCTGGACCTCAGACTGGGCCGAAGGTACACCTTCCAACAAGACAATGACCCTAAGCACACAGCTAAAATAACAAAGGAGTGGCTTCGATACAACTCTGTGACCATTCTTGACTGGGCCAGCCAGACCCCTGACCTCAACCCAATTGAGCATCTCTGGAGAGACCTGAAAATGGCTGTCCACCAACGTTCACCATCCAACCTGACGGAACTGGAGAGGATCTGCAAGGAAGAATGGCAGAGGATCCCCAAATCCAGATGTGAAAAATTTGTTGCATCATTCCCAAGAAGACTCATGGCTGTACTAGCTCAAAAGGGTGCTTCTACTCAATACTGAGCAAAGGGTCTGAATACTTATGACCATGTGATATTTCAGTTTTTCTTTTTTAATAAATTTGCAAAAATATCTACATTTCTGTTTTTTTCTATCAAGATGGGGTGCTGATTGTACATTATTGAGAAATAAAATGAACTTTTTTGCTTTTAGCAAATGGCTGCAATGAAACAGAGTGAAAAATTTAAAGGGGTCTGAATAATTTCCGTACCTACTGTACATGTTGGTTGCTATCAAGAAACCACAAATTTCAAACTTGTGATAGGAGCTACACTACTGCGGTGTGCACACTTGGTTGTGTGATTACTTTGTTGTCTATCGGGGACAGAAATACACTATTATTGGTCAAAAAAGAGTTAATAGTGTCCCACAGAGTAATGACTTGTACACATTTTTTGTGCTCCAGAGATTTACCTTGTCTCATAGATTGTAATTTTGAATAACAAATCGACAGTAGTGCATACATTTGGTTAAATGGTAGATTGGACTAATGTCAATATTGTACATTGAGAAAAAATATATCTATGTATTCAAAAGTTCATAAGAAAGTGATCTTAGAAGTATTCTAACAATACTGTATTATCAACTTAACATACACAGCTCAGCCATAATTTTCTATAGTTGCAGGCATTCCCCATACTTATTCCCCTACTATAGTGATGTTGTCACACAAAAGAATTGGGCATTGCAACCCTAGATTCGTGCGATCAAATTTCACCAGTGAAACCTGGTCCATGTGCGCTGGATTTACCGGCCTAAACTTTATCCCGGGAGAGGGACTCCAAGCATCATAGTTATCTATGCCGCTAGGAGTCAATGCTTTCCAGCGACATAGTCCCGCTCATGGCATGCTGTTCAGGCTGGTAAATCCAGCACACATAGGGACCGAGTGAATGGGTGTTAAGCCAGGTGTTGGTCACTAATTGACTAATCAACAATGATCATTAATAAGAAAACGCATACATAGATATCCTTGAAATATGAGGCAATAGCCAATAAATTACTTTTATTGCATTTAGTTCAATATTTATTATTATAAGAGTTTACATATTTCAACCAATGAAGCCTAATATCGGCCCATAATTTTAAATAGGTTATAGTTTTATCTTGCTATAAGTCTGCTTGGCTTACCAGACACTAATATGAACTAGAAAAATACAAAAAAATGGTGCTCCATGGTGCAGATTACTTTTAGATGTTTTTAAGAAAGGATAGGAGAGCAGAGAATGTAACATTCCCTGAAGGTGTTATGCTCAATTGATTGAGTTGTGCAATTTACAGACACAACTCTGTGAAAGATCAGGAATCAATGGTCGTCTGCTGCATCCTTCTCCTGTGTCGGGAGGTAATGGCACTTCCGTCATCAATATAGTGGACAGAAGAAAAATCATGAAATAGTCGGCACTGCTGAGTATCCAGATCACAGAAGCCAAGGTGTAGGAGTCAACAATTTCTTTTATTAGGCAATGCATTTCAGCACTAGTTGGGTACCTTTTTGGTGGGCTTGAAAAGGCATCAAGCCAGTGTTGAAATGCGTAGCCTAAAAAAAGACAGAAGTTGTTCACTCCTACACCTTGGCTTCTGTGATCTGGATACTCCTCCTTTTTCTTCTTTCCACTATATGGAAACGATTAGTGGAATTCCTAAATTATAAAAGGTCTGAGTTAGAGATGAGCGAATCGATTCTGCAGAGGTGGAATTCGAGCCTAATTTCAGGAAAACTTCGATTCACCACGATTCCAGATTTCCTGATGCTTCGTGGTAACGAATATTTATTAAGGACCTTTAGGACATCAGTCAGTCAGATGATGTTCTCTAGTGATGTGATTGGGTAGGCGTGTCTTTGCTTGTTAGCAGATCCTTCCACATGAATAAAAGTTGTCCGTGCTGGAGAGAGAGAGACAAGACCGTGGCATCCAAGGGCTTCCGCAATTTTGCCACCCACATACCCACCCCGGCTCTCTGAAGATCGGAATTAGCTGTTTATTCGCAACGAAGTAATTCGGATCGAAGCAAATTTTTTTGGAACTTCGAATCGAACTGCCAAATCGAACTTTTGAGAAATTCACTCATCTCTAGTCTGAGTATGAACCTGAAATATGCCTAATTTATCTTATACAGTGCTGGCCAAAAGTATTGGCACCCCTGCAATTCTGTCAGATAATACTCAATTTCTTCCAGAAAATGATTGCAATCACAAATGCTTTGGTAATAATATTTTCATTTATTTTGCTTGCAATGAAAAAACACAAAAGAGAATGAAAAAAAAGTCAAATCATTGATCATTTTACACAAAACTCCAAAAATGGGCCGGACAAAAGTATTGGCACCCTCAGCCTAATACTTGGTAGCACAACCTTTAGACAAAATAACTGCGAACAACCGCTTCCGGTAACCATCAATGAGTTTCTTACAATGCTCTGCTGGAATTTTAGACCATTCTTCTTTGGCAAATTTCTCCAGGTCCCTGAGATTTGAAGGGTGCCTTCTCCAAACTGCCATTTTGAGATCTCTCCACAGGTGTTCTATGGGATTCAGGTCTGGACTCATTGCTGGCCACTTTAGAAGTCTCCAGTGCTTTCTCTCAAACCATTTTCTAGTGCTTTTTGAAGTGTGTTTTGGGTCATTGTCCTGCTGGAAGACCCATGACCTCTGAGGGAGACCCAGCTTTCTCACACTGGGCTCTACATTATGCTGCAAAATTTGTTGGTAGTCTTCAGACTTCATAATGCCATGCACACGGTCAAGAAGTCCAGTGCCAGAGGCAGCAAAGCAACCCCAAAACATAAGGGAACCTCCGCCATGTTTGACTGTAGGGACTGTGTTCTTTTCTTTGAAGGCCTCTTTTTTTTTTCCTGTAAACTCTATGTTGATGCCTTTTCCCAAAAAGCTCTACTTTTGTCTCATCTGACCAGAGAACATTCTTCCAAAAAGTTTTTGGCTTTCTCAGGTAAGTTTTGGCAAACTCCAGCCTGGCTTTTTTATGTCTCTGGGTCAGAAGTGGGGTCTTCCTGGGTATCCTACCATAGAGTCCCTTTTCATTCAGACGCCAACGGATAGTACGGGTTGACACTGTTGTACCCTCGGACTGCAGGGCAGCTAGAACTTGTTTGGATGTTAGTCGAGGTTCTTTAGCCACCATCGGCACAATCTTTCGTTGAAATCTCTCGTCAATTTTTCTTTTCCGTCCACATCTAGGGAGGTTAGCCACAGTGCCATGGGCTTTAAACTTCTTAATGACACTGCGCACGGTAGACACAGGAACATTCAGGTCTTTGGAGATGGACTTGTAGCCTTGAGATTGCTCATGCTTCCTCACAATTTTGCTTCTCAAGTCCTCAGACAGTTCTTTGGTCTTCTTTCTTTTCTCCATGCTCAATGTGGTACACACAAGGACACAGGACAGAGGTTGAGTCAACTTTAATCCATTTCAACTGGCTGCAAGTGTGATTTAGTTATTGCCACCACCTGTTATGTGCCACAGGTAAGTAACAGGTGCTGTTAATTACACAAATTAGAGAAGTATCACCTGATTTTTCAAAGGGTGCCAATACTTTTGTCCACCCCCTTTTTTATGTTTGGTGTGGAATTATATCCAATTTGGCTTTTTGACAATTCTTTTTGTGGTTTTCCATTGAAGACAAATTAAATGAAGATATTATTACCAAAGCATTTGTGATTGCAATCATTTTCTGTAAGAAATTGAGTATTATCTGACAGAATTGCAGGGGTGCCAATACTTTTGGCCAGCACTGTACCTGAATTCTACCCATAATTGGGAGAACTTTTCTGACAGGAAACTGGCTAGAATTTCTTATTTTATAAACTGTAACTGTGTGCAAATATCCTCGTTTTCTGACTTCATTCATGAGTTATGAGAACTATAGGTTTCATTAGACCTTATAGCCTCAAGCTTTTTAATTATCTGCATCCTAAAAGTGAGAGTACTGACAAAATGCCTCCGCTATTTAACACGTACAATCCTTCCTAGTGGCCAAGAGGGCATTATGCAACACTTGTAAAGCCCATGCAACTGAAGGAATTGTGTGCATTGTGCAGTTTATGACTAAAATAAAAATAATGCCCTCATTATATTAATTTTTCTTTTTTAAAAATATAGCAACATTACTGATGGTTGTAGAACATGACTGAATCCTAAAAGAAAATTCCTAAAAGAAATTTCTAAAGTCTATTTCTCAACTGTTCTTCTGACTTCTCCCTTCACACACAAGACTCATGTAAAGAGGAGAATAAACTACTGCCAGACACATTTGGTGGTAGCTTATCTTCTGAAACAACTAAAAGATTGGGAATGTTGAAATCCTACAAGTCAATCATCCTTTTTTTTTATCTGCCATTTGAGGAATGTCTAGATACCCCCATAAACATTAGATTGTCGACCAGACCCACTGAATCTAATATGTATCGTTAGCCTTACTCAGTTATCCCAAGGTGCTTGTAACTAACTGAACTGAAATGAGAGATATTTGTTTCAGTAGATACGCATGCATCAGGGATAATAACCTAAAGAGATTAATTTTAAATGTCCTCTTAGGGCATTCTCAATTTATAGAGGGGGCCCCTCAGGGCCACTATTAATAATGTGGAGCAGAGACTAGCTAGATAGTGTATCTTTACAATAGAGCTGAGGCAAAGTTATTAAAATATATGCCAAACACTCTTTTGGCATATGTTCAGAAAATGATAGCCTATGAGTGAGTTAAGCAACAACAGTCCAGTCAAAGTGTACATTAGAATGTGCTCTACTATATGAGGCACATTCCATTGGCAATCCATGTGCTATCAAACTGTGTAAAATGACCATACCATACAGTTTCCAATTGCAAGTGCCATATATGATTCACAAATAGTAACATTGACAAACAATTAAATAACACTTCTGTCCAGTTCTCTAAATACCAGTCTTATACTGTGCTGACATCACAGACTCCTGGCATCTCTTCTCACCCCACGGGGCTCCTGGCTCCCTCCCCCACACCACAGTCACATACAGCATCCTATTGTGTATGGCAGCTACTACATTCTGTCCCTCCTACACACTCCCATAGGGTCCTGTATCAGCCTGTAAAGTGTCCCTGCCCAATAACCTTATTTCCTAGAGTTTATAAGGCTTCTTCTTCCACAGGAAGACGTACAGTGGGCACGGAAAGTATTCAGACCCCTTTAAATTTTTCACTCTTTGTTTCATGCAGCCATTTGCTAAAAGCAAAAAAGTTAATTTTATTTTTCATTAATGTACACTCAGCACCCCATCTTGACAGAAAAAAACAGAAATGTAGATATTTTTGCAAATTTATTAAAAAAGAAAAACTGAAATATCACATGGTCATAAGTATTCAGACCCTTTGCTCAGTATTGAGTAGAAGCACCCTTTTGAGCTAATACAGCCATGAGTCTTCTTGGGAATGATGCAACAAGTTTTTCCACATCTGGATTTGGGAATCCTCTGCCATTATTCCTTGCAGATCCTCTCCAGTTCCGTCAGGTTGGATGGTGAACGTTGGTGGACAGCCATTTTCAGGTCTCTCCAGAGATGCTCAATTGGGTTGAGGTCAGGGCTCTGGCTGGCCCAGTCAAGAATGGTCACAGAGTTGTTCCGAAGCCACTCCTTTGTTATTTTAGCTGTGTGCTTAGGGTCATTGTCTTGTTGGAAGGTGTACCTTCGGCCCAGTCTGAGCACTCTGGAAGAGGTTTTCTTCCAGGATATCTCTGTACTTGGCCACATTCATCTTTCTTTCAATTACAACCAGTCGTCCTGTCCCTGCAGCTGAAAAACACCTCCATAGCATGATGCTGCCACCACCATGTTTCACTGTTGGGATTGTATTGGGCAGGTGATGAGCAGTGCCTGGTTTTCTCCACACATACCGATTAGAATTAACGCCAAAAAGTTCAATCTTCATCTCATCAGACCAGAGAATCTAATTTCTCATAGTCTGGGAGTCCTTCATGTGTTTTTTGGCAAACTCTATGCGGGCTTTCATATGCCTTGCACTGAAGAGAGGCTTCCTTTGGGCCACTCTGCCATAAAGCTCCAATTGGTGGAGGGCTGCAGTGATAGTTTACTTTGTGGAACTTTCTCCCATCTCCCTACTGCATCTCTGGAGCTCAGCCACAGTGATCTTTGGGTTCTTCTTTACCTCTCTCACCAAGGCTCTTCTCCCACAATTGCTCAGTTTGGCTGGACAGCCAGGTCTAGGAAGAGTTCTGGTCATCCCAAACTTCTTCCATTTAAGGGTTATGGAGGCCACTGTGCTCTTAGGAACCTTGAGCGCTGCAGAAATTCTTTTGTAACCTTGGCCAGATCTGTGCCTTGTCACAATTCTGTCTCTGAGCTCCTTGGGCAGTTCCTTTGACCTCATGATTCTCACTTGCACTCTCTGACATACACTGTGAGCTGTGAGGTCTTGTATAGACAGGTGTGTGCCTTTCCTAATCAAGTCCAATCAGTTTAATTAAACACAGCTGGACTCCAATGAAGGAGTAGAACCATCTCAAGGAGGATCAGAAGGGAATGGATAGCATGTGAGTTAAATATGAGTGTCACAGCAAAGGGTCTGAATACTTATGACCATGTGATATTCCAGTTTTTCTTTTTTTAATAAATTTGCAAAAATATCTACATTTCTGGTTTTTTTCTGTCAAGATTGGGTGCTGAGTGTACATTAATGAGAAATGAAATGAACTTTTTTGCTTTTAGCAAATGGCTGCAATGAAACAAAGAGTGAAAAATTTAAAGGGGTCTGAATACTTTTCGTACCCACTATATGAGCAATAAGGTTACTACATTGTTATTAACTGTGAAGGTGTTATCTGCTTCTGTATTCTATCTACCCATGTCTTAACCTCTTCCCATTTACCAGACTCCATACTTGTGCCACCTGCCCTGACCTCTGCCTGATTACCATACTGACTGTAAGTCTCACCTGCCCTGCCCTCTGTCTGCCAAAGGCCAGTATTAGAGATGAGCGAATTTCTCAAAAGTTCGATTCGGCACTTCGATTTGAAGTTCCAAAAAAATTTGCTTCGATCCGAATTACTTTGCGGCGAATAAACAGCTATTTCTCCATCCTTCAACAGGCGTGGCTGATGTGCCCTGTGTGGCGATATAGGTCACGCACCACAGAGACTGTCTGGCTCTGTATATACTAAATGTTGACCCCAAATATGGAGTGAATCTATCTTAAACATATCATACCCCAATAGTCAATTGCTAAATGGTACGTCTACCAAAATTATAGCTTTACCCAGGTAATTAATTAATTAATTAATTTTATTAAGTAATTAAAACTTTAACAAGAGATACTAATCTTAAAAATTGCTTTGAAACTGCAGCATGTACAGTTGAGATTACAAAATTAATTGGTAGCAGGGGCGTAAATATTGGGGTAGCAGCGGTAGCGGCTGCCACAGGGCCCGGAACATTATGGGGCCCGGGACCCGGAGCCCTGTGGCAGCCGCTACCACGAACCCTACAAACACTGCTATCATTATACTCCGGGGTCTTTTCAGACCCCGGAGTATAACGATCGGGGGCCCAGGGGAGGTGAGAGAACATAAAAAACACTGTAACTCACCTCTCCTACGCTCCGCAGGCTTCGGGCCTGTTTGGTGATGTCCCAGACATCAGCCGACGTCATTATGTGTCGCGACGGCGGCCTCACGCGAGATCTGGTCCAACATTGAAGATGGCTGAAGTAGCGCACGGAAGTGCAGCGGAGCCAGGAAGAGGTAAGTAGCATTGTTTTTTTATATTTGTATCCTCCCCTGGGTCTCCGATCATTATACTCTGGGGTCTGAAAAGACCTCAGAGTATAATAATCGTTCATGCGTGGTCCACTATGGGGCATAATACTGTGTGCAGGGGCCACTATGGGGCATACTACTGTGTGTAGTGGCCACTATGGGGCATACTACTGTGGGCAGGGGCCACTATGGAGCATAAAACTGTGTGCAGGGGCCACTATGGCGCATAATAGTGTGTGCAGGAATGCAGTTTATGCGGGGGGGAGTTGGGGGCGGCAGATCGGGGGGGGCCATGTCAAATGTTCGCCTTGGGGCCCAGCCATTCCTAGTTACGCCACTGATTGGTAGGGACTAGCTTCACTGGAGCCATTTTGAATCTACTTAAGGCATTTCTACAGACAACGATTTAACATAATTTTTTGTGGTGAGAGATAAAATGTCTGAGTTTAGCTCTAGCTTAAAGGGGTATTCCCATCTGAAGGATACTATCTATACTTCTAACTTATGTCAAGAGTTTTCAGAAATACATTGCTTTAGACATTGTTTACACAGCTTTTCCTTGGTGTAGGACCTATATCTGATATGACAGGACGGAGTGATGAGTCACTGCTCTCTGGGGGGGCTGAGTGCTCTCACTGCTCTGTGGTGAGGACAATCAGTTCAGCTAATTACAGTTTGCTGATAAAGGCTGGGACAGTGTCTACAAAGATACTGTAACACTGAATATCCAAAAAGAGAAAAACACATGGACCGCACATCCCAATCTTATACATTGATCTTGTACTTCTCAGCAAATTCTACAATACTGAACATGAGGTTCTTAGTATGCATATTGATCAAAGTATATAAGCCCACTAGCCACTTAACAACGACCTCTTTATAGTGGGTCCCTACACTACTGGGTACGGCACTGAACAGCAACCACCACCACCACAATACAGCGCCCAAAGGGAGAGCGACCCAGCAGCCCAGCAACACCCCTGATGCCAGGCTAAGCCCCCAGGCTCTGGGCCACATTGCCCCATGGGCACTGCACCACAGCAACGGCAGACCACACAACACCGCACCATGTGAACAGATCACAAAAAAGTTCACCATACCATATGGTGTCAGTCAAAGGACTGCAATGTGTGAACAGGTCTCAAAGAGTTCACCTTGCCATATGGTCTCAGTCAAAGGACTGGGCCAGTAGAAGACTCCCTTAATTTAAAAACACCTGGTCCAAATGGGAGGAGTGCTGGTACCAAGGCAAAACAAAAATAAAATGGAAAATACAGAATGCTATGCATAAAATATCCAAAAAGAGAAAAAAACTTGGACCGCACATCCCAATCTTATACATTGATCTTGTGCTTCTCAGCAAATTCTACAATACTGAACATGAAGTTCTTAGTATACATATTGATGTGGCCCAGGCTCTGGGCCACATCGCACCATGGGCACCGCACTACAGCAACAGCAGACACCACACAGCACTGCACCATGTGAACAGATCACAAAAAAGTTCACCTTACCATATGGTGTCAGTCATAGGAGAGCAATATGTGAACAGGTCTCACCTTGATCAATATGTAGACCAGGGGTGGGCAATTAATTTTCCCATGGGGCGACATGAGAAATTGGAATGGTTTTAGAGGGCCAGACTAATATACTTAACTCAGTTCTACCCAATACCTGTATACTATATACAGTATATATACTATCCCTTCATAAAAACAGTAAGTGAAACATTACAATGATTCAATGAAAATGTGGAGGACCTAATTACATAATTATTTAATGATGAGATGATGAACTTGTGATGAACTTTAATGAAGTTGTGATTGTTCAGTTTAGAAAATTGTAAACTTTTGCAGTGTTTAAAAAACTAGCATCACATCCTGACTAAATAGCAAGTTTTTCAAAGACCAGCATCCCTTTAACTTAATAAAGAACAGTAAATGAAACATTACAACATGAAAATGTGGAGCACAGAATTATAGCACAATTCAAAAAAACTAGCATCACAACTTTATCCAAAAAATCTAGTTTTTCAAAGACTAGCATCACATTAACTTTATACAAAATGTTCAATGAGAGAAATCTGGCCTGTTTTGGGCTTGAACAAGTGCATTGAAGTCAGGTTGAATATCTGAGGTGGATATGCAAAGGACAGCACACAAGTGATCATCACTGAGAGAGGATCTGTATCTGGATTTGTTGAACTTCATCACTGAGAATGTTTGTTCACATAGGTAGGTAGATCCAAAGAGAACTAACATCCTCTGAGCATGCCTCCTTATTTACCCCCCCACACAGCATATGATCCCCCTATTTATGGCCCTCACACAGTTTATGACACCTTTTATACCCCCTACACAGTATATGACCCCCTGTTATCTCCCCACCCCCACACAGTAGTGGCCAATAATTTTTACTCACCTGTCCACGCTCCAGACCTGGACGCCCTCCGCTGTTGCCTTCAGGGTGCGCTGTTGCCGACGCTGAAGAAGGCCGGGACACTGTACATAGCGTCCTGGCATTCTTCAGCAACATGATGCCAGTTTAGCGCCGCCTAGAGGAGGCAGCGGAGGGCGGCCAGGACGGGAGCGTGGACAGGTGAGTAAAAATTATTGGCCACTACTCTGTCACATGTGTCATAGGTTCACCATCACTGTTGTATTTTGTCAAAGTCCTTGATTTCGTGCACCTATCACAGTGTAATAGGTGTCGTAGTTACACATTTACTTTTGACTTCAAATTTTCCAACGATCTCACGCGGTCCGGTCAGAGATAGTTAGAGGGCCGGATGTGGCCTGCGGGCCATACAAGGCCCAGGTCTGATGTATACTTATAACCTCATGTTCATTTTTGTAGATTTTGCTGAAAAGCATTAGATCAATGTATAAGATTGGGATGTGTGGTTCATGTCTTGTTTCTCCATAAGTGTAGTGTTATGGTAAATCTGTGCCCTCATTTTTTTTGTCTTGCCTTGGTACCAGCACTCCTCCCATTTGGCCCAGGTGTTTTTAATTAGCAGGAGATTGCAAAAGGGACCCACCTACAAGCTCTCAGTCCTTTGACTGAAGCAATATGGTAAGGTGAATTTTTAAGATCTGTTCACATGGTGCAGTGCTGCATGGTGTCTGTCACTCCTGTGGTGTGGTGTGGTGCTTGTGGGGTGGAGTGGCCCAGAGCCTGGGGGTTTGGACTGGTGGCAAGGGCGTTGCCGGACCGCTTAGTAGCTCACCCTGTGGGGTAGGGACTCACTATATAGAGGTTACCATGAAGTGGCTAGTGGGCTAATGCACCTTGATCAGTAAGTATACTAAGAACCTCATGTTCATTTTTGTAGATTTTGCTGAAAAGCATTAGATCAATGTATAAGATTGGGATGTGTGGTCCATGTCTTGTTTCTCCATAAGTGTATTATAAAGATAACACTGAGTTTACTGCAAGTCCATTCTCTCCTCTGCAGCCTGTAAGGCTAGTGTTAGAATTGAGATGCAAGGCAAAACAAAAGAAGGAGCTGGCTGATATCAGCAAGCAGTAGAACCAGTTATTTAAAATCAGCACAGTATTGCAAGCCAAGACAGATCCTCAGACGACTTCCCCAGTGCCGGCCACAAGACCAGATGGACTTTGCAGAATCTGATAGTGTGAATTGTCACCAAACAGAAAACTGTACAAATAATAAACGCACTGCAATCTGAAACCAAAACAAAACCCACAATTGACTTACTGGGTGAATTAGGAACAGGAGATTAGTTGTACAGGTACGGGTCAAAACCAGGAGAAGACGTCAGAGGCAGAATCAGTAGAAAAAAGTGATATCTGGTAGCAAGCCAAGGGTCAAATCCGAATGGGTGCGTCAAAGGCAGAATGAGCAGGCAATAAAGTAAAGAGAGAACAGGCCTAGAGTCAGTACAGCAATCCAAAATATGCACATGGTCAGGTCTTGAGTCAAGCTAAGAAACTAAACAATTGGCAACAATTAGTCAGGAGGGAGGGGTCTTATATATGCTTTTTCAGCTGCTGAATGGACAAAACCCAGAAAAGCTCTGAAACTACAGAAGCCTTTCAGGTTGACATAGTAACCTTAATGATATAGCAGCTGAATTTATACTCCTGACAGCTAGGTTCACATCTGCATTGGAGTCTCCATAGGACACTCCGCCGCAGATGCTGTCTCAAATCGTCGGAGAGAAAAGTTCTGCACAGAGGACTTTTCTCTCCACTCATTTCTGGAAACAAACCCCATGGACACCTGGCGGACCACAGTATAGTCTACGACGGAGAGATGAATGCTAGTGTGAACCTAGTGTGAACGTAAGTTTGTTTTTCTCTCCAAACTTGAGTAATATAATATACATTTACTGTGCATATTATTTGATTTGCATTTATATTTAGTAATCATAAATAATCTCTCATGGTAAAAGTCTATACCTATTCTGATACTTCATAGTGTTCTGTTCATCGAACAGTCAAAGCCGACCCACCAGCTTATTGAAGAATACAGGAAGTGAGAAAAAGAGACAACAAGCAAAGCTGCTGAGAAAAGGAGATGGGAAAATCCCTTTAACATGTGCTGGCATTAACTTATTTTTTGAGTTTAGTTTAATTAGCTGGTCTTTTTATTTCCTCTCCTTTAAAGTTATATCTATTTTGCTTTTATGATTGAATTACAGTGAGACTTTATATTATTATTTTTATTTTATGATCAAACCTTTGTGCTTTATGTGTATGTTTATATCTTTTTGCAAATATCTTCTGGTCACATAAATATTATAATAAATACATTACTTGACCTTCCAATGTCCTTATCCTTCCACGGTGTTGACCCTGAGTATTGTCTGACTGAACAGCTATAACTTCCATAACAGGTTCTTCAACACTTCATTGAAGAGGTCAACTCTGACTCTGGTTTAGTGGAAGAAAATGTGCATTTGCTCCACAGGGAGATAAACATTATCTGTTCCTTGCTTGGTTATTTCCCTGTTTTCAGGATAAAAGCTTTACCTACAATTAATGAAGTATAAAAATAGATCAATTAGTGAATTTGTTCTGCAGCCACACATATAAACATACATTATGAGATGCTCATGAAGCTCACAGCTACAGCACTGGAAATGAACCTACAAGTGTATGCTGTGATATGACAAAGTTGGCTGAAGACTTGTGTAATCTAATTAATTTGAAGCCATAGTCATTAATCCTCTCTGTAATGACCTCAGTTGGCTAGTACATATTAATCTCCATTGGAATATTCAGAAACAGAGCTTCTTCAGAACAATGCTGTACAGTACCTTATTAAACTATAAAAATGACTTTAAATTGACTATTAACAAGGTCAAATCAAATATGAATATGTATCAAGAATTGTACAAATTATTCTGTGCTTTTTTTCCAAATTTTAAGCAATGAGCAAGGATATAACTATATGAAGTACAGTATTTGCAGTCACACCTGAGTCCTATGGTTCCAATTGTTCCTGTTGTCCTAATAGAATATTGCTGTTTAATACATTTGTACTGTGACTCCACTGTGTTCATAATTCTTGTTTCACTGTTTATTTACTATATTCTCACTGTGGTCCCAAGCCCTTAGGTGTGACATCATTTTTATTACCCCTTTACATACATAATAGATGAGGTTGGATGAAGACACGGGTCCATTAAGTTCAACCTATAACCCTACAGTGTTGATCCAGAGGAAAACAAAAAACCCCGAGGCTTATGCCAATTTTCCCATGTCAGGTGAAAAAAATCCTTCCCGACTCCAGTCTGGCAAACAATATATATCCTTGGATCAACGTGTCCTTACCAAAATCTAAAAACCATAACCATAATATTTCTGTTTGAGAAAGGCATCCGGGCCCTCTTTGAACTTGTTCAATAAATCCACCATCACCACTTCCTGGGACAGTGAGTTCCATAGCCTCACTGTTCTTGCAGTAAAGAATTCCTGTCTATGTTGCTGGTGAAACTTTCTCTCCTCCAGACATAAAGGATGCTCCCTTGTCACTGTCACTGGCCTAGGAGTAAAAAGATCATTAGAAAGTTCTTTGTGCTGTTCCTTCATGTATTTGTACATTGTTATTAGGTCTCCCCATAGACATCTTTTTTCTAAACTGAATAACCCCAAGTTTATTAGTCTATCGTTGTACTCCAATCCACCCATTCCCCTAATAATTTTGGTCGTCATTCTCTGCACTGTAGTTGAAGTCTTTCTTGTGTACTGGGACCCAAAATTGCACGCAATAGCCTATGTGTGGCCATACCAGTGATTTGTATAGAGGCATAACTATGTTCTTGTCATGAGAATCTATACCTCTTTTGATGTATCTAATAATTTTCTTTGCCTTGGCAGCAGCTGCCTGGCACTGGTCACTAAATGTAAGCTTACTATCCACCAAAATCCCCAAGTCTTTTTTAGTGGGAGTCTTATCCAGTAATTTACTATTAAGTACAAAACTTAATTTCTTCAACCAAAATGCATATCCTTACATTTGTCTACATTAAACTTTATTTGCCGAGTCTCTGCTCATGCTTCCAGCTTCCCTAGATCCCCCTGTAATATTCTACTATCCTCCTCATTTTTGATTACCTTACAAAGTTTTGTATCATCTGCAAATTTGGACACCCTGCTCTGTAAACCCTCTACCAGATCATTAATAAAGATATTAAACAGGAGAGGACCCAATACTGACTCCTGGGGCACTCCAGGGTGAGAGACAAGGTATAATTACACCAGCCCTTCATCTGCAAGTCCCGTTGAGTCCCCATCATCTCTCAGTAGGTCCTGGTAAGACTGTTCCTCTTTTATCTAGAGCACGGTTTGTTAAGTGCACTTAATTTGGTGATGTTTTTTGACTGTCTTAACATGAATATTTATTATTATAATTTATATTAAAAGTTAAGTTTTATAGTTCTTTTGGTCCTCTGCTTGTGACAATTTGGATCATGAAAGTTACCTAATAACATTTTAATAGCATGCTTTGGCAGTGTTAAAATTCAGTCTAAAAGTGCCTCGCCTCTTGTCGGGTCCTGCACTAGTTGTGATAGGTAATTGTCTTTTATTACTGACAACAGTTCCCTTTGTTGGACCTGCAGGTTTCTGCTTCCCAGTTTATATCTGGCTAGTAAAAGTCCCCCATAATAATGACTTTATTATGCTTCATGGACTCATCAATTTGTTTTATTAGTATATTTTCGGATTCTTCCATTATCTTTTGGGATTTATAACAAACCTCTATCAGTATTTTATTATTATTTATTCCTCCCTTAATTTCCACCCATAAGGACTGCACATATTCATTTTCCTCCCAGATGTCCTCATGCAGGACTGGCTTAAGGCAGTATTTTACATACAAGCAAACCCTTGTCCCTTTCCTATTGGTACGCTCCTTTCTAAACATACTGTACGCTGTATATTTACAGGCCTAGAGTCCAGCCATGTCTTACTTATCCCCACCATGACATATTTTTCTTCCAACATTATCACTTCTAGTTCCTCCATCTTGTTAGTGAGACCTCTGGCATTAGCATACATACATTTTATGGGTTTTTCTTAATCTCTACTCTTTGTCTGCCTACTGACTGTTTTCACCCCACCCCTCGCTCCACCCTCATTTACATAATTTAGCCCTCTTTCCATGTCTACACTACTGTATCTTGCCCTCTACATCTATTTCCAAAAATATCACCTGGAAAAGATCCTTGCCTTCAGCTTGCTTCCTAGTCCTAGACCTTCCACCTACCTTTAGTCTATGGTGTCCGTGGGTTTCCACAGGTAACCGCTTTTTAAGCGGATTGGTTTTCCATTTTTTGGGTCCCCAAGTGGTCTTCTGGAGAGATTTCACAGTATATATCTCTATGTATGTATATGGTTTATGGAGTGTATTTGTGTGTCCAGTTTTCATGCTTACCAACATGGTGTGCCCAGAAGTAGGCCACTTAGGCTGCAAACAATGGGACCTCCACATTGCTCTGTCCTGTGTAATTCACTTTAATAAATTAGATGATGCCTTTGCAGCATATTTTTTGTGTGCTATGACATTTCCTATACAGTATAACCATACTTGGAAAGGTTCACTGGTCATCAGGTAGATTTCTATATTACTGCATAGTAATTCATAATAAGGATTACATGGATGTATTAAATTATATTTTTAGCTACAATTTTGCAACAAATCCTTAGCACTGCATTAGTACCATCTGTATAATGAGTACATATTCATTTATACAGCATCAGATTTTAAATACTAACCAAAATGTTTCATGTTGCATGAAAAATAAATCACAAAAACAATTTTGCTAGTTATCTTGTTTTTAGGATCAATACAGATTAGTTCTCTTTTAAGGTGGTGGAGCTTCATGGCCCACTTAAACATCAGAAGAATCTTTTTTTTTACCCATAATGCACAGTGATTCTAACAAACACTACCTTATAAATAGCTACAACTATTACAAAATGTGCATGGAGAGCTTTTTTTATATGTTCTATCTGAGAATCCATGATAATTTTATATATTGGACTCTATAAAATGAATAATGAGTATAATGAACATCTGTCAAAATTCTCCCAAAGGAGAACAGAAAAGTACATGTAAAAGGTTTTCTTCTTATTTTTTTTTTTATGTAAGGTAGCTGCAATCTGTATTATAATTCTCACATCTCAGATTGAAGGACAGCATGGAGTAAACTCCTGTGTAATATGCCCTGCCATTGACTAGCACTTCATAGTATATATACACTATATGAATAAAAGAAATGAAATGCATACTCCATGTGCTGTGTATGTATAACAATGTGCTATATCTGAATTTATAATGCAAGGTCTGTGAGCAAGTAGTCCTTTGTATTACTGAGATTCCTCATCTCTTCCTACTGTGTTGCATCTGGCTAGCTGTCTGTCTCCTCTTTACCTATTGATTTATGTGCAGCTGTGATTCTTCCCCACTGACTGGCGCACACAGTTTGATGATGTTATGAAGTGGGAACTGAACTAGATCACTGACTCTAATCTCACCCAGAAAATACATTGTGTTCTGTCATTTCCAGATTTCAGAGCAACGTTGCATCAATTTCGATGAGACTGTCAGTCTGCGGTGAAATGCCTATGAACAGTAAATTATATTAATGATTTTTATCTTTCTGCCTGTGTGTTCATTCCACTTGGTGATAAGTTATGACTTTGAGAATTTCTTATTTCTGTCAGCATTGATGCCCAATTGTTCTCTAGTATATATTGTTACAATAATGAATGTATCACCATGGCATCTTCTACGGTAAAGACCTAAATGCTTACTTCCTCTTATCTTGAGTCTGGTTTCTACTATGCGAGTCAATGTAAAGAGTATGAAAAAGCAAGGAATAGGAAAACCACATTACCTTTTGTGTTTGAGTGAACAAATATAGTAACCCCTGAAGAAGACAGAACATATTACTTAATTAGCTAAGGTAATAGTAGTATAATGTTGTACCGTGTTAGCCATTGAAAGTAGTGGAAGAGTGAAGAAATCAGGCGATACCTTTTAGAGGCTAACAGTATATTTATAAGTAAGCTTTCAGGAGTGCTCGCTCCCTTCATCAGACATGGTGTGATACAAGAACTGAAAATTAACAGATTTTTATACACATGGTTTTCAAAGCATTTTAGAGTCCTTAAAAAAAATTGCAATCTAAGTAGAGAAGTTATTTACAACAGGTCAAAAAAACAGTCTGGAAACTTGTGGTGCGTGACGGAGGGATCAGTAATTCTTGCTGTTATCTGTTTGCTATCAGGAGGTGATTTGTGACCCTCACAGATCACACATAGTGTGATTTGAAGCTGGCATGAATATTGAGTTCAGTTCATGGTTCAAACATAGTGTGACATGAAGCTGGCATGAATATTAAGTCCAAATTGCAGAGTTTGAAATTTTTGCATAAATTTGTACTCCATTTCTTTTCTTTTCTCCTGTGTCTTAAAATGTCCCATTAAAACCACAACCCGCAAATCTTCAATAGAGTGGTTTTCTCCGGAGAAATGTGCGGCCACTGGGAGATCGGTTCTGCTGTTATTAATGGTGGATCTGTGTGAGTTCATTCGTTGACTGAGTCTCTGCCCTGTTTCCCCCACATAGAGGCCTGTGGTGGGACTTTGCACACACATTATGAGGTACACCACATTGGAAGACCTGCAGGAAAATGTCCCCCTAATTCTGTACACCTGTTGTGACTGTGGGATAGGTACACTGTCAGCGGTGTGGATGTGCTTGCAGGTCATGCACCTTTTATGTAGGCAAGGTGAGGTGCCATTTTCAGTTGGGGCCTTCAGGGCACTCCGGACGATAATGCGCCTCAGGTTTGGTGGTTGTCGAAAGGAGAGGAGAGGGGGGACTGGAAATATGTCCTTGAGTCTGTTGTCCCTATGTAGTACAGGTTGGAGCTCCTTGGCAATCCTTCGTAGGATCTCCAGCTGTGGGTTGTAGGTGACAACTAGGGGCACTCGGGCTTCTTTCTGGGTCTCTCTATATGTGAGCAGACTGTCTCTGTTAATGGCTGCTGCTTTGTTTAATTGGTTGTCTGTCACTTTTGGTTTGTATCCCAATCTGAGAAATTTCATCCTCAGATCCAGGAGGTGCTTGTCCAGGTCTGTTTTGTCGGAGCAAATACGATTGTATCGTATAGCCTGGCTGTAGATGATAGATTGTCTTGTGTGCTTGGGGTGGAAGCTGTCGTTTCTCAGGTAGGCCGTTCTGTCTGTGGGTTTGTGGTATATTGATGTGAGTAGCCGGTGGTCTTTAATGTATATTGTGGTATCCAGAAAGTGAATTTCACTCCCTGAATAGCTAAGTTTAAGGTTGATGGTCGGGTGAAAGTCATTGAAGGTATTAGCTAAGGTAAATCACTTGGAAGGAACAGAAGCACTGCAATAGATCTCTAGTGAAAGTGGTTATATTGAGAGGTAACCATGACTGAAATTCTTCCAAGAATAGTACAAAACCTTGAGTATGAAGAGGTATTGTGAGGATATATATATATCCTTGGATAGGGAAAGGGAAAGCTTACCATAAAGTTATTAGAAGGTGGTGTGAAATAGGAATAAACCTTTGATTATTTTCAATGCTGTCTAATAGAATTTGGCAGCTTGTCATGGAGCAGCAGCAATAAGCATTTCCACTACATCTTTAAATGCTTGGTAGAATATTCTGGCCATTTTTAACTGTGGACCAAGATACTTTAATTTGAAAATGAAGAAAATCCAGACATAAATCACTAAAATGATAAAGGTTATGATATGTTCTTTTTTTCCAGAAAATGTAGAATAAATACTGTAGAAAACTATATATATGTAGTATCAGCAACATTTTGTACAATAATGCAAGAGCTGTGGATTACTGAATCTGGTCACACACTGTTCATATGTACCCAAAATGAACTGTGATAAATAACCATTAATGTGAACAAAATCAATAGGATCAGATTAGATATGTTGAAAACAAGCTGAAAACATTACTATCTATAAGGTATATTTTCTTTTGAAGTTATTAAAATAATTGACCAATTGTCACTGTAAGAAATTATCAGCATGCAACACTGTGGACCTTGGCAAATTTCTGGAGGTAACTAAATAAAATCATAATGTAAGTAATATGTGCCAAGTCTCAATAAGGCAATAATGGCACAATGTAGCATATTATGCGCTCCACTTTATACCTCTGTTCTCCTTTGGATTCAAAAACTAAAAATGGTAGAAATCGAAAAAAACTATTTCTAATAAATGTCTGTGAATAGATAAATGAAAGATTCATGTTAAAGAGGATGTATATATATATGGGTATGAAAAATCTGTACCAAATGGCACCATGCGTTCTACTATTATTTCAACCACATATTGGTAGAAAATCAGTATCTATGTTGCATACAATATAGCATGACATGATTTTTTTTTTTTTTAACTAAAAGCGCACACAAAGATAGAACAAAAAAACGTATAGAAACCTCCATAAGTTATGATTACCACCATATTACAATTTAGGCAGTCTTGACTAATCTTGAGCTACAATATAGTTCTGTGCATGAGGTCTAATATTTATAAAGCCAATGGTCAATTTGTACACCTTAAAGAAGTGAGGAACTGAAGGATGATGTCACACAGCACCAGTTAGATGTGTCATACTATTTAAGAGATAGCCAGAGACAGGATCCTCTTCCACTTAATAATACAGAACTCTATTGTTCAGATTTATCAAACAGCATCAGACACTTTGATAAATCTGGTACTGTTTAAGATTGCCTAGTCTGAGTTTTACTGTCTAGCTTTTAGGCAGTATTAGTTCCACAAATATTCTTGCGGTTCACCAGTGGTGCAATTTGTGTAAATATTGATATATGTTTATAGGACCAGATAGGATTGCTAAGTAAATGAAATCCTTCACAGAAGAAAAGAAATGAGATCAGCACTGCTTGTAAGGGAATTGCCAGTTGAGCAATTCCCCAGTGCTGCTGCAGAACCCTGGGGGGAGGGGCACAACAAGACAGTGAGCCCTAAAGCTGAAGCCCCCCACTGGTCCTGTCTACTAGCCTGACTGTCCTAGGCAACAGCAGCAACTGGTCGACAGTCCCTTCCTAATATAGGTGACAACATAGAATGCAGACAGGACAAAGAACAACAAAGGAAGGTCAGCTAGCCAGGGTGTCGGTAACAGTCGAGCAATGCAGTACAGAATGAAAATCCAAGAGAATAGTCAAAGACAAAACCAGGAGGTCAGTAATAGGAATAAAGGAGCTAGCAGGGACAAGTCACGAGACAGAATCAATAGCCAGTGACCATGTGAGGGCTGACAACCTGTTTATAGAAAGTCAGGAACTGCCCCAGACTTGATTGGTAGACAGGCTGTCAATCACACAGGCAAGGCTGAGATTAACTATTAGAGGAGCAGAGAGAAACAAAGGTGCAGGAGACAGGTGTGGCTGAAATTCAGTTACGTAGTCTAGGACAGTGTTCAGACTGAGCAACAAGAATTTTAACCAAGGAATCAAACTGAACATGCCTCCTGCGCCGCAGTGTGAGAGTGGTGGGTGGTGCAGAGACCCAAACAGGCAGAGACGTTACACTGCTATTCAATTTATATTTTCTTTCAGCTGGATGACTTATGGACCCTCCATTTTCATTCATGATGAACAAGACGACAACAAGGATACTCATCAATTTCTATGGTCCTTCTATTTCTGGTCCTTTATTGTATTAAATAAATTCATAGGGATTTATTATAAAAAGCGGAGGAATGTGAGATGGGAACAAGGCAACAGCCATTTCATGTTTATGCTTCATAGTGGCTTTGTGATGTAAGTAAACAAATCATTGAATACCCAAAAGGTCTTTAAAAATTACATATTTATTAGAAAACATATAAACAACATATATAGAAATACTAACAATACATAATAACCAGAAAGGTGTCATGGGGATATCATGGAGACCAACATGTAGAAAATGAGGTAAGTATGATGCAAGATTAAATGCAACAAATCAGATGTACAGTCATGGCCAAAAGTTTTGAGAATGACACAAATATTCTATTTTCACATGATCTGCTGCCCTCTGGTTTTTATGTGTGTTTGTCAGATGTTTTTATCACATACAGAAATATAATTGCATTCATATTATGAGTAACAGAAGCTTATATTGACAGAATGAGTTAATGCAGCAAGTCAATATTTGCAGTGTTGCCCCTTCTTCTTCAGGACCTCTGCAATTCTCCCTGGCATGCTCTCAATCAACTTCTGGACCAAATCCTGACTGATAGCAGTCCATTCTTGCAGAATCAATGCTTTAATTTTGTCTGAATTTGTTGGTTTTTGTTTGTCCACCCGTCTCTTGATGATTGACCACAAGTTCTCAATGGGATTAAGATCTGGGGAGTTTCCAGGCCATGGACCCAAAATCTCTATGTTTTGTTCCCTGAGCCATTTAGTTATCACCTTTGCTTTATGGCAAAGTGCTCCATCATGCTGGAAAAGGCATTGTTGAGCGCCAAACTGCTCTTGGACGGTTGGGAGAAGTTGCTCTTGGAGGACATTCTGGTACCATTCTTTATTCATGGCTGTGTTTTTAGGCAAGACTGTGAGAGAGCCGATTCCCTTGGCTGAGAAGCAACCCCACACATGAATGGTTTCAGGATGCTTTACAGTTGGCATGAGACAAGACTGGTGGTAGTGCTCACCTCTTCTTCTCCGAATAAGCTGTTTTCCAGATGTTCCAAACAATCGAAAAGGGGATTCATCAGAGAAAATGACTTTACCCCAGTCCTCAGCAGTCCACTCCCTGTACCTTTTGCAGAATATCAGTCTGTCCCTGATGTTTTTTCTGGAGAGAAGTGGCTTCTTTGCTGCCCTCCTTGAGACCAGGCCTTGCTCCAAGAGTCTCCACCTCACAGTGCGTGCAGATGCACTCACACCTGCCTGCTGCCATTCCTCAGCAAGCTCTGCACTGCTGGTAGCCCGATCCCGCAGCTGAAACACTTTTAAGAGACGGTCCTGCCACTTGCTGGTCTTTCTTGGGCGCCCTGGAGCCTTTTTGGCACCAATGGAACCTCTCTCCTTGAAGTTCTTGATGCTGCGATAGATTGTTGACTGAGGTGCAATCTTTCTAGCTGCAATACTCTTCCCAGTTAGGCCATTTTTGTGCAGTGCAATGATGACTGCACGTGTTTCTTTAGAGATAACCATGGTTAACAGAAGAGAAACAATGATGGCAAGCACCAGCCTCCTTTTAAAGTGTCCAGTGGTGTCATTCTTACTTAATCATGACAGATTGATCTCCAGCCCTGTCCTCATCAACACCCACACCTGTGTTAATGGAGCAATCACTGAAACGATGTTAGGTGGTCCTTTTAAGGCAGGGCTGCAATGATGTTGAAATGTGTTTTGGGGGATAAAGTTCATTTTCTAGGCAAATATTGACTTTGCAAGTAATTGCTGTTAAGCTGATCACTCTTTATAACATTCTGGAGTATATGCAAATTGCCATTAGAAAAACTGAAGCAGTAGACTTTGTAAAAATTAATATTTGTATCATTCTCAAAACTTTTGGCCATGACTGTAGGTAGTTCCAGTAATCAGGGCAAACATATATTCTTATGTGTCCACAATAGGGAAAAAGACAAAGCTCTTATATAGTATATATTCTTATATGTCCACAATAGGAGGATAACAGTGCTCCCTGCAATAACCATATATGTTAACCCATTGGTATATATAAAAACATAGTACAAGAAAATAGTCACATAATAGTGTTATGTAATAAAACACATACCCATCTGAAGTGTAGTTACATTGTGGTCTCCTCCCGCTGCCACCACCCAACGCACATTTCGGCGCTCCACCTTCTTCTGGGGGGGTGGTGACAGTGGGGCAGGATGTGCATTAAATAGCAGCCACATAGATTCTATATAGTAAACAGGTGTGGAGGCATACATGTTCCCAATCAACAAATTATCAGGCCCATAAACATTAGCTGCTTCTATGGCGCATGTCATCTATCCCAAACAGAACACCCACGAGACTAAGCCCGAAACATGAGATCAGTGGTATAGACAGACGCACAGTGACGTCATTGCGTATATCGCGTGAACATTCGTGAAAGTAGCGGGCAGAGCCACAAGGGATGCTGTGTGCGTCTAGGACATGCGCAATGCAGTAAAGGGCTTCATATATAGAAAACAAACAAGGGAACAAAGAAGTATGTCTGCACATCTGAATAGATCAAAATAAAATAAAACGGAACCAAGGCATGATAAGAACCATTATTAAAAATGTATATAAACAAATAAGATCACAATTGCGTTTATACATAAGACACAATACAGTGAACTTAAATATGGTGATCATAAATATAAAAATGTAAAACATTAGGCAATAGTTACCCAATTATTAGATCCAATACAGTCAGCATGAATATGTTGATCATAAATATGTGAATATAAAACATTAAGAAAAAAAATATGTAAAGTGTGAACAAGGTATATATATAGTGTACATAAATTAGTGAAAATAATTAAAATAATTAATATGAAAGAAAAAGTTTTCATTCATGATGAACAAGAAGACAACAAGGATACTCATCAATTTCTATAGTCCTTCTATTTCTGGTCCTTTATTGTCTTAAATAAATTCATAGGATACGCTTAAGTGGAGGAATGTGAGTTGGGAACAAGGCTATAACCGTTTCATGTTTATGCTTCATACTGGCTTTGTACTGTATGTGTTGATGTCCCGATGTTTAAATATCCACACAAGTCCACGTACATCATGTTAAACATCATCCCATATTTACTAAGACCATAATTACATATATTAACAATTAAAAACAATAATTGCTCAATTTTACATAGTAAGACATTGACATCAAACACAATTTAGAGAAGGGGCTTAAGTCATTCCAGTGATTTCAACCTAGTTGTTCTAATGCTTTAATGTTAAACATCTAGGGGTGAGTGGCTAGGCACGGTCTGTAGCAGACGCATGGAATGAGAGATCCTACCAAACAAACTCTCAAAGAGTATTCCACCGCGCAGTCACCTGCATTATTTTTCACTAAAAACAAACCGGGACTCCCACTAAGTTCCTAGAAGTAAGAGGGGTACAGGGCAGCACTCGGCTACTACACCTCAAAAAATGGGTGCACACTCACTTAGGGAACTGACCAAACTCCCAAAAATTTTCAGAAAAAAGGTTTGGTGATGGCACTCCAAGTTCATATCTGCCAAGTGTTTATTAACAAAACAATTTAACATGCAGTGTGTAATTCACTTATCCATAATTGCCAGATAATATTGCAATGTTTTGGGAGCAAGCCCCTTCATCAGGCATGAATCCATTGTAGAAAGGTGTAGTGGTACGATGTCATTGGAAGCAGGGGATAAGTTGTTGGTGGGTGGTGAGCAATGATTGCACGTCGGAGTGCCGTCACAAATCCTTTTTTCCACCTAAGTTCCTGTACCATCTTTGAGAGGTGTAATGGCATGCATTGCGCTACTATTTTGCGCCTTCTAACCAAGGCCAACCGGCCACATGAAATTGACGGCATCACTTACTAGGCCGGAAACAGCGACATCTATCACAGACTCGGACACCACCTATTTCTAGGAGGCTCAAGGCAAGCTCTGCCGAAATTTCTTGGTACTGACCTTTCATGACTACCTGCTGCTGGGACATACCTGCTGATCTTGCACCAGGACCCAGTGACATTTCACCACCCAGTACTGGACTAGAGGGAGCATGTCCCCTTTACCGATTCCACATAAGCTGGGAGCCACCTATGCTGTGTGGCCTCTTCTGTGATCTCCTCAGGAATCAGGAGTTTGCTTCTTCTCTGGACGGAGCCACTAAGCTCTGTTGAGTGTATATCCTGCCCATGCTACTTGGGGCCTATTATCTGCTGCGATCCATTCTGCTAGCTGAGGCCAAAGCCAATATAGACAGCAATATAGACAGCAGCTCATCCTCACCAGAATTACTGCCCGACTGGCTCCCACCATCAAGGTCCCTATAGATTGCTCCAACAAGTATAGTCCAGTGGCACCCTGCCTTACCACCATCCAGGAACCCCTGCCCCCTAGCAGATGTCCCTAGTCTCTACAGCCAGCAGTCTCCACCAGCCTTTTCTCCTCACTTACTTGCTGGTCAACATCCTGTCCCTGATAACGGTGGTGCTGACATCCCATATTTAATGCCTGCTACAATATCATCTTCAGATGACCCTGCTGAAATACAGAACCATAGCAGCTGTGACGTTGATCACTATCTGTCTACCCTTTATTGAATATGAGTTATATGCTCTGTTTTTCCTCCATTCCCTGATAAAGCTACAATACAACTAATATGCACTCCCATTTTCTCCATGTCGCCACGTGCTCCTTTCACATATGTCTAACTAATGATCTAGCCGACCACCACGGCTTTCTAACCCAAACTAGCTATTTCCACTTTGCTTATCTGACATACAGTTGTTCTAAAAAGTTTACATACCCCGGCAGAATTTTTGTTTTTTTGGCCTTTTTTCAGAGAATATGAATGGTAACACAAAAACTTTTTCTCCACTCATGGTTAGTGGTTGGTTGAAGCCATTTATTGTCAAACTTCTGTGTTTTCTCTTTTTAAATCATAATGAAAACCAAAATCATCAAAATGACCCTGTTCAAAATTTCACATACCTTGGTGATTTTGTCCTGATAACATGCCCAGAAGTTGATACAAAGGGGTTTGAATGGCTATTAAAGGTAATTTTCTCACCGGTGACCTGTTTGCTTGTAATCAGTGTGTGTGCATCTTTCCTCCAGCCACTGACGTTTCTGGATTGTGAGTCATGGGGAAAGCAAAAGAATTGTCCACGGTTCTACGGGGAAAGGTAATTGAACTGTATAAAACAGGAAAGGGATACAAAAAGATATCCAAGGAATTGATAATGCCAGTCAGCAGTGTTCAAACTGTATTTAACAAATGGAAACTCAGGGGCTCTGTAAAAACCAAACCACAGTCAGGTAGTCCAACCAAAATTTCGGCCACAACTGCCCAGAAAATTTTTCGGGATGCAAAGAAAAACCCACACATGACATCAGCTGAAATACAGGACTCTCTGAAAACTATCGCTGTGGCTGTTTCAAGATGCACAATAAGGAGTCACTTGAAGAAAAATGGGCTGCATGGTCGAGTTGCCAGAAGAAAGCCATTACTGCGCAAATGCCACAAAGAATCTCGCCTTCAATACGCCAAACAGAACAGACAAGCCTCAAAACTTCTGGAACAAGGTAATTTGGAGTGATGAGACAAAAATCAAACTTTTTGGCCACAACCATAAACGTTACATTTGGAGAGGTGTCAACAAGGCCTATGTTGAAAGGAACATCATTCCTACTGTAAAGCATGGAGGTGGATCACTGATGATGTGGGGATGTGTGAGCTTCAAAGGCACAGGAAACTTGGTCAAAGTTGAAGGAAAGATGAATGCAGCACATTATCAGCAAATACTGGAGGCAAATTTGCACTCATCAGCCAGGAAGCTGTGCATGGGACATACTTGGACGTTCCAACATGACAACGATCCAAAACACAAGGCCAAGTCAACCTGTTATTGGCTATAGCAGTAGAAAGTGAAGGTTCTGGAGTGGCCATCTCAGTCTCCTGACCTCAATATCATTGAGCCACTCTGGGGAGATCTCAAGCACGCAGTACATGCAAGACAGCCCAGGAATTTACAGGAACTGGAGACTTTTTGCCAAGAAGAATGGGCAGTTTTACCATCTGAAAAAATAAAGAGCCTCATCCACAACTACCACAAAAGACTTCAAGCTGTCATTGATGGTAGAGGGGGCAATACATGGTATTAAGAACTGGGGTATGTGAACTTTTGAACAGGGTCATTTTGATGATTTTGGGTGTCATTATGATTTAAAAAGAGAAAACACAGAAGTTTGACAATAAATGGCTTCAACCAACCACTAACCATGAGTGGAGAAAAAGTTTTTGTGTTATCATTCATATTCTCTGAAAAAAGGCCAAAAAAACAAAAAATCTGCCGGGGTATGTAAACTTTTTAGCACAACTGTGTATGATGACAACTTGCTCCCAGAAACCCAAACATCTACGTGATCAACTTTTGTCCACAGTTTGAAACCTCCAGCCTTTGCCTGGTATGCCACCCACTGTTCAACTGTTTGCTGACCTAGCACCAGCTACTCCAGTCAGCATGGCACTCCAGAAAGCTCAGATCCGATATCACAGAGGATTCCCCTTCCTCAACACTTGCTCTCTCAATGACAAGGATTACCTCATCTGTTCCCTGAGGGAAGGCCTTAACATCCAGGTAGGGCTCCAGGATGACAATACAGAAAGCACAGACCCACTCCTTCAGAGACCGCAATGTGTATTGCAAGCAGAATTAAGCATCAACTGTTGCTTGTGCTCCCCAACCCATGGATTTTTCAACAACCATACAATAAGTATTGGGATTGTTACTGTACTTTCTTGAGCTATTTTTCAGTATGGATTTTCCTTTTTTAGTCTGTTAACCTGACCAAGTTCCAATATGTTGCAGATCGCGATGCATATAGGCTTTCATTTGTTTCTGTGCTTAACTCCTTTTCATTGTTTATGCCCTGTGCAGTTCACTTGTATACCCTACAGTTTTGTTATTGGCCTCCTTTAACACTACTCAATGGTCTGGTGCTATACTTCAATAATAATAGTTTACCAGTGCTACATTTACATTGTTAGACCTTAACCCATAGGCTCATCCTTCCCCCCTCTTATAAGAGGGTTTATCCATGGCATTGGTTCCCATGTCCCCCCTAAGCTTTAAGCGTTGTGGGTTTTGTTGTGAGCCTCCTCACCCTGGCATGCACACCCCAGTACTGATTTTGTCTGTATTGTTTTCCATTTTTTGCTGTTTTCCCATGTTCACATTTTCTCTACCAGCACTGTCTCCTTGATTCTATATCTATGCGGTCCTGCCTTCTCCCTTACAGGGATACTGGGCCTCTCTAGCCTGTTTCTTAACAAGCCTCTTAATGCTATACAGTATCATCCTCATGGGTAAAATCATCTCCCACAATGTGAGGGGTTTTAACTCCCAATAAAATGGCTTAAAGCCTTTCTACAGTATAACAGACTGCAGCCAGATATTATATGTATCCAGGAATCTCACTTCACTGTCTCTGCCATACTCACTACACTCTTTTAGGCCATGCACCCAATCAGACTGAAAGTAGAGTTAAGCATGAACAAGGGCTAATACTGCACCAATCCAAGAACAATTGTGGACCATGCGATAACAACCAAATCCAAAAAATCATGATCACTAAATAATAAAACAATTGCATTTTATTAATAAATACATGTGAAACAACATAAATTAAGAAAAGGGGATGTGAAAAATGGAGATACCAGGTAAAGTCCAAAATCAGAAATACAAGGGTATATAGATATAAATATAGGACAATATTGGAACAGGGTCTATGAGCACCACTTAAACATTAACAATCACAGTCTATCTAGTACATCTTAGGGAAAACAAGAGCCCCAAATAGGGCGCTATTGAGCGACCCAGGGCCAGGCCTGAAAAGGCCCTCAGCCACACCTATGGGTGGGGCACCAACTCCAGACGGAGTGTTTGCAGCCGGAGAGAGGGCTGTGAAAACCTGCAGGAAGCAGGAAGTCAGGGACCCAGTTGGAGACAGACAAGGCAGTCTTTTCCCAGAGGGCTGGGGTCCTGAGAGGACTGACTGAGCCAGGCTGCTTGTTGCCCCAGAGATCAGTCAGGGAGCAAGCAGTAAGGTAGGGCCTATGTGTGGCCTAGGTCATTTATTATTTTGTGTATGTTTCCTAAGCTGAATAAAAGCCATTTTGCTTTGAATTGGCACCGTCTGAACGCTGCTTCTCCGGCACCAAGTACCACAAACACCGCTGTCGGGTCCAGGAGTCTGCCGCCATTGTGATTAATCCCCCCAAATTATCGCAATACCTTTGAAACTAAATTTAAGCATCTATTTGCATTTTATCAACTTGTTATGCCTATGTCAACCTGAAAATAAGGGATTTACCCTCTCGTTCAGTCAAATTGTCTTACTAGTTTAAAAATAACTACATAGCCAGAATACTATATTGGTCACATAAGATATTCTACAAGTTATAGTCTTTAATCCCATGAATGGTCCCAACTATTTGTAGATATCTGGATAAATTGACAGTAGTAGCACTGCCTACACTTAAAGTTTTCTCTTGGGTAACATTCATTAAACCAAGTATTCTTTTATTTTCTATTTCTTTTTAAGTGGTCACTCATATTTTTACAATGCCTGAATTATATAATAGGATTTCATAATACCACAACTTTCAATAAGGGGTCACTCTCTATTATGTGGCAATTCTTATTAATCTTTGTTCTTATAATGGAAGATATCAGACCATATTTGATATAAAGTATGAATTGTTTATATAATACAGGTTGCCCATGAGCAAGCTGCAAAAAAACTTTCTGTCTTAAGACAGAAAACAACTAAAAAAGATTTGTAAAGGATTTGTACTTTCTTTCAAATATGTCCAATGTCTTCCAATAGAGAGTAACCCCCTCCTTTGAAATGTGTTGTATTATGGAAGCCTTTTATATCATTCAGGCGTTGTATAAAACCTGAAAAACCACCTAGTGAGAAGTAGATTTGTAGAAGAGAAGACTCAATGAATGTGTTTCAAGTGTAGACAGTGCTCTTACTGTCAATTTCTTGTAAAGTCATTATACCTACAAATAGCTGGGATCATACATAGGGTTAAATGCTTTATAAACTGTAGAACTTCTTATATAGTCTACATAATATTGTGCCCATTTTTCTATTGCTAAAACTATTTGGCCAATGTTTGTTTGATTCAGAGCATCGATCATGTGCAACCCATTGGTGTTGCTAGTGAGTGTCCCGCTTCATAATTCATGTGAGAGAGTATAATAGTTCCCCAAGTGTTCTAAGCTTTGCAGGTACTGAAAGGGTGTTGAGCCCTCAATATCAGGAGGAGATAAATACAATATGCTGCTAAAACATGAAGCTGAATGCTTAAAGGGAATGTATCGCTATTTTTTTATTTATTGAAACGAGATAATAAAATATATCTTAATATTTTTTCTAATCTTCTGTTTGCAGATCATTTATTCTATTTTTCTATATGATTATGGCGGCTGCCATCTTGCCTAAGGTTCTCCTCTATTCTTCTAACAGCTTTTAGTAATATGCTTTACAGCAGTCTTATGGCCATAGACAGCAATAGACTGGAGACAACTCATTGAAGTCTATGGGAGAGTTATCTAGACATACTCTGTGCATGTAGGGAAGTAGATAAGTTGTGACATCATCTATTGTTAGTAGTGCATGCAATGGTGAGTCAATGGCGTTCTATATGGAGGTGTTATTTTCTATTGTAATTCCGGCTGTCTTATGTGAAATGTAAATGAGGTTACTACTGCAAAGAAAACCCCCTACAAAATTGGCACATGTCAACCTATTACTAGCCTTAGCTGTCAGAATAAAAATTTCAGGATATAATCATTTTAGAAATATTAATATTTCTATAAAAAATATTTTTAAATATAAATAATGATAGAATTTTTTTTTAATAAAAATGTAGTTTAAATAATAGGTAATTTTCCGGTGATGCATTCCTTTTAAGTGTGAAGCATTAACCCTTTCACTGCCAGGGGTCTTCGGAAATTTTGCACCTCTGGTAGCCACAGCAATTTTCACAGTTTTGAGATGGACAAATCAAACCTAAATTGCAACATTAAAAAATCATCCAACCCCCCATACCTATATATTTTGTTAAAGTAGACACCTGCAGCATTGTCAGAATGCCGCTTTGAACTGTATGCGAACAAACACCTTCATGCAATTTTAATTTAAAGTGAATGTTTTATAAAAAAAAATGCAAATAAATGAATATTAGTTGCCAAAAGTGGAAACCAAACAAAAAGTTATATGCACCAAACCTCCTAAAAATAAGAGATCAACATGTGCAGAGTTCATTCATATCACTAAGGCCTAACCCTGCATGCACATATGTTCAGAAAATCACTAGAACTGGAATGAGCAAAAATCTGCTTTGAAGTTGGAAATATTAAAAAGTATCATCCTATAAAATCTAAGGATTACACACCGTGGAAAGCAAGTGAACCCCTAAAATCTATATATTTTTTGAAAGTAGACAACCTGAAGATTACATGTGTCTCAATGGGTTATCAATAGCCGTATCCACCTTCATGTAACTTTGTGACAAACACAAATAATTTTTTTTTAAAATGCACTAAAACACATATTTGCACTTAAAACTCCTATTCATTGTTACATTCACACACAAAATACATTTCAAATAAAAGATCAAGGTGTACACAATTTATATATACCATAAACATCAACTACAACAAGTGCTCGTACTCTCAAAAACGCTGATACAGAAGACAAGCAAGATTTTGCTGTTATTCACTAATATGTTAAAAATCTATACTGCACCTAGCAACCTGACTGTGATACCAAAATCTAACTTTTTTGAGATTACACAGCATACCATATATAAAAACACAACTTAATATTTCATATATACAACCACCTTCATGCAACTTTGCAGCAAACAGATATTGTAAGCAAAAATTGCACAAAAATTCTAATTTGCCACTAAAGTGCATGCTCAAGCAATCCCTTTCTGCAAACAATTTGTACTTTCCAAAAAATTGCAATATGTGAGGAATTCATACATACCACACATATATATATATTTACAGGTGCGGGTGTTAAAGAAACGACAAAATAGCAGAAATGCGCCAACCAATTTTGTTCATGCAAATTTAATAGCAGTTTACATAAAAATATAATTTCCTATCGTCCTATAAAAATTGTAGCAATTTATACGTTCATCTGTAGTGATAATCGTTATTGCTATTATTTTAGCGTGTAACGGATATCGCTAGAGGAGTATTTTACTCTATAAAGATCAGGTATGGACAGGACAGGGATTGGGTGAAATGTAAACTTTATTAATGACTTTGTGCATGTTTTGTGTGTAAGTGTTTGGTGCAACTCTTTTGGCGCTGAGACCTGGACAATGGTAAACGTCTGGGTCACAGCACCAATAAACTTCCTGGTTATGTTCAGAGGGGTATTACAGAAGAATACCCCTCTAGTAAGGCTCAGAGGGGTATTACATTATCCCTCTATGTGCAAAAGTATAGTATGCTCTCTGATTGATAGAAGAGGGGATAACATGGCCAGAAGTCCCTGCTATCCCCCCCTGGGGTCAGATACAGGTTATGCACAGATGATGATGATGATTTCTCACCTCTGTGCAGTCTGCAGGGCTGCTCCTACCCCCTCTTCCTCCTACAACAGCTCTTAAGATAACATTTTAATAGGCCATTTTAGAGCCCCATATCTCAGGATTCGTTAGTATTATTAAGAAGATCTTGGATGGAACTATAAGAGCTATCATGAAGGTCTCGGTATCATTTTAAAGATGAGATTTTCATACTGAGATATTGGCATTAGAAGTAAGGACGTATTGGATATGTTCTTGGCTACAGAAGTGCCACCCTGGAGGACGTATAAATATGTGGCTGGTATTGAAAGGGTTAAAGGGGTTTTTGGAGCACAAAAATGATTTTTTTAAAATGGTCTGTTAGTGCTATTAATGGGTTAATAAGTGCACCCAAATACCTGGGATCTTCTGGCATCCTCTGCATTTGTTTACATGGGTAGCTTCCGGCTGTCTTAGCCTACAACTACCATAATGCATTGCTGTTCACTCAGATCCCCCTCTCACTCCCTCCCCTCCCTCACAATGCCCCCTGTTTCCCTAGCTAGCTCGAGGACTACTAACCCTACCTACCTAACTAACTCAGTCCCCAAACCCCCTACCCACTCAATCATACTTATCTGTCTTCTTGTCCTGAAGATCACTTTCTTCAGTGCCGCTGTCTCCTCGTCTGCCTGCGCCTGTGCAATAGAGCGAAAAAAAGGGGTTTTCTGGGACTTCTAATTTATTGACCTAGATATATATCCATGAGGTTTCGTCTCCCAGGACCCTTTTTGGATCAGCTTTTTGAAGTGCTTCAGCTTCACAGGCCATGTGACCTCACATTCATTGGTCACAAGTGAATGGGCTGAGCTGTGATACCAGGCACAGGGGCTGCACAAATGTTTGGTGCTGTGCTTGGTATGTACTGAAGAGGCTGCAGCACACACGCTGTAATCTTTTCAAGCAACTGATCGGCCTAGAGCCCTGGTGTCAGACCCATGCCAATCTTTACTTGATGACCTATCTTAAAGTGTAACTAAACTTTCAGACAACTTTTGATTTTCTGGCAGTATTTGTGTCATTAATAAATGTTGTATTATACTTTATTAACAAATTTTGGATCCTTTCTGTGAAATCCAGCAATTTTTCGCTCTTTCCTTTGTTTCTGCATTGAGTTCTGTTTCTGCCTCTCCCTGAATTTTACTGTGTATGAGTATGGGCTTGGAGTACAGGGGTTGTGTAAGATGTAGAGAAAAGGAGGGTAGAGGAGGGTCACTTCAAATAGTTATATCTCGGACATTATAAAACATACTTGCTTTTGGTGTCATAAGAAAGAGGAGATTTTCTTCTTTCATATGACACTAAGATTGCAGTGCTACCTAAATTATTTTTAGAGATATCACTGGTTGAAAAACATTTTTACATATATATATACAGTGGGGAAAAAAAAGTATTTAGTCAGCCACCAATTGTGCAAGTTCTCCCACTTAAAAAGATGAGAGAGGCCTGTAATTGTCATCATAGGTAGACCTCAACTATGAGAGAGACAAAATGATAAAACATATCTAGAAAATCACATTGTCTGATTTTTAAAACATTTATTTGCAAATTATGGTGGAAAATAAGTATTTGGTCAATAACAAAAGTTAATCTCAATACTTTATTATACATCCTTTGTTGGCAATGACAGAGGTCAAACGTTTTCTGTAAGTTTTCACAAGGTTGGCACACACTGTTGCTGGTATGTTGGCCCATTCCTCCATGCAGATCTCCTCTAGAGCAGTGATGCTTTGGGGCTGTCGCTGGGCAACACGGACTTTCAACTCCCTCCAAAGGTTACTATGGGGTTGAGATGTGGAGACTGGCTAGGACACTCCATGACCTTGAAATGCTTCTTACGAAGCCACTCCTTCGTTGCCCTGGCGGTGTGCTTGGGATCATTGTCATGCTGTTGAATGATTTGCACTCAAAATCTCACGATACATGGCCCCATTCATTCTTTCATGTACACGGATCAGTCGTCCAGGTCTCTTTGCAGAGAAACAGCCCCAAAGCATGATGTTGCCACCCCCATGCTTCACAGTAGGTATGGTGTTCTTTGGATGCAACTCAGCATTCACTCTCCTCCAAACACGACAAGTTGTGTTTCTACCAAACAGTTCTACTTTGGTTTCATCTGACCTTATGACATTCTCCCAATACTCTTCTGGAACATCCAAATGCTGTCTAGCAAACTTCAGCCAGCCCCTGATATGTACTGGCTTAAGCAGGGGGACACGTCTGGCACTGCAGGATCTGAGTCCCTGGCGGCGTAGTGTGTTACTGACGGTAGCCTTTGTTACGTTAGTCCCAGCTTTCTGCAGGTCATTCACTAGGTCCCCCCATGTGGTTCTGGGATTTTTGCTCACCGTTCTTGTGATCATTTTGACCCCACGGGGTGAGATCTTGCGTGGAGCCCCTGATCGAGGGAGATTATCAGTGGTCTTGTATGTCTTCCATTTTCTAATTATTGCTCTCACAGTTGATTTCTTCACACCAAGCTGCTTGCCTATTGCAGATTCAGTCTTCCCAGCCTGGTGCAGATCTACAATTTTGTTTCTGGTGTCCTTCCACATCTCTTTGGTCTTCACCATGGTGGATTTTGGAGTGTGACTGTTTGAGGTTGTGGACAGGTGTCTTTTATACTGATAACAATTTCAAACAGGTGCCATTACTAGAGGTAATGAGTGGAGGACAGAGTAGCCTCTTAAAGAAGAAGTTACAGGTCTGTGAGGGCCAGAAATCTTGCTTGTTTGTAGGTGACTAAAATACTTTATTTTCCACCATAATTTGCAAATAAATTCTTTAAAAATCAGACAATGTGATTTTCTAGATATGTTTTCTCATTTTATCTCTCATAGTTGAGGTCTACCTATGATGACAATTACAGGCCTCTCTCATGTTTTTAAGTGGGAGAACTTGCACAATTGGTGGCTGACTAAATACTTTTTTTTCCCCACTGTATATATGTTACAGCTATATATAAATATCCTATCTTTCATATGACACCAAAAGCAAGTTTGTAAGTTTTACAGTATAATGTCCGTGATATAACTGTTTGAAGTGACCCTCCCTTACCCTCATTTTCTCTATGTTACACAGCCCATACTGCTGTACACAGTAAGGCCTCATGCACATGACCATGAGCGCAGCCAGTGTGCTAGCCATGTTTTTCACAGCTAGCACACTGACCCGTTAATTTATATTCCAGTGTACATATGACCGTGTATTTTCTGGGTCCGGTGTATGGGGCAGTGAGAAAAACTCAGGACAGGTCCTGTTCTTGTCCATTTTGGTGGATCGTGCTCACTGGCCCTAATGAATGGGGATGCTGAAGCTTGGCTGGCGCACGGGCAGCACACGGATGACATTTGTGTGCTGCCCATGCCATGCATGTCGCCTAACATTCAGTGAGAGGCAAAAACAGCTCTTAATACAGAAACTAGGGAAATAGTGACAAAATGCAGGATTTCACAGAAAGGAACCAAAATTTATTAATAAAGTATATTACAAAATGTATTTATGACGTAAATACTGCCAGAATATCAAAAGTTGCCCATAAGTTTAGTTACGGTTTAAGGATTGTAATGAAAGGTTCTATTCAGCTGTTTAAAAATTATTATAGAGCAAATGTCATTGGAGGTACGCATTAAACATGGAGACATCCCCATGTGGGACAAGAATAAAGAGTAAGGCTGGATTCACATCTGCGTCAGTTCGTCCAGAACAGATCTGTCATAAGTTGCCAGATGAAAAAGTCCTGTAAGCCCAACTTTTCGTCTGGCGACTTCAGTTAAAGAAAATGGATATCCAACAGACACCCGATGGACCCCTTTATAGTCAATGGGGTGTCTACTATTTTTGTTGTCCATTTGTCTGTTCTTATGGTCCTCAGACAGATCAGAAGAATGGACATCCAGCACAGATGTGAACTAATCTTAAGCAATACAAACAGGCTGTTGCCTGTTCCTGTCTCACATTCTGCTTACTTATTTATGAGACAAATGACCAAATGGGAATTGGTGAGAGTTTGTAATTGTAATAATTTTACTACCACAATGTGACAAGCTAACAAAATCACACTGTATTAAAGCTTCCAGAACTGAAAATCAAAAAGTGGAGACCTTCAATTCATAAATTATAATATATATGCACTACATTTCTGGGCAGGGGTTGTGAATTAAGTAGAAAATTAATGACTAAATACCACCATTCACGTTGTATAAGAAGGTATTTAGACATATATTTATCCGTAAATAAATAGCAAAAACCATATATTGAAAACTATTTTTCAGAAATCAAATTACAGGCAATAGCATTCTAAACTGTTCACCTATTCCTGCCTCACACTGTTTTAATGCTGCAGTATACTAGTATTTATATGATACTTATACCATAATAATTAACTGACAATCTGCTTCTTTATTATTGTGCACTAAAGCAGCAATTTCCAGCATTTATACAAACACAAAATATTTCTAAAAAAGCAAGGACATATGTAATGAAATGGCACAGTTTAAGTACCAGCAACCACTAAATGTTGCATTTTACATCAGTTTACTGTTAACATACTTTGAATGACAGAACGGTTTCGTCAATTATCAGTTTCTAGGAAATGCAAACCCTGAAAACATACTCATAATTTAGTCTATTTAGTCATAAGGCTGGCAAATGTTGCAGTCACAACTTCAGGGGCACACGATCTGCATAAGAAAGCAGTATTATATACAATTTAACAGCTGGACCTCTACAATCTTCTCAGTCAGGAATGCTGTCTAAAGAAAGGTGGTGGAAAAGGCACACTGCTAACTGCAGTTTCTGCACTCTGCTACTCTGTGGGTGAGAGAACCATTCTAACACTGCTAGTTTTCAAGATAACAGTGTACAGCTGCGCAGAATAAGACAGTAAATCAAATAACAGTCTTCTCCTCAACCTCCCCTCTCCATATAGTTCCGAGTGTGAAGTAAATACAGAGACGAGCTCTATGTAAACAGAGTACAAATAAGAAGGAGGAGAGATGGTTAATAATTGAAGAAGGAAACAGTTTACCTTAATAAGACATAGTAGAAAGTTTCATATACAGTGGGGAAAAAAGTAGTCAGCCATCAATTGTGCAAGTTCTCCCACTTAAAAAGATGAGACAGGCCTGTAAATGACTTCAAAGGTAGACCTAAACTGTGAGAGACAAAATGAGAAAACAAATTCAGAAAATCACATTGTCTGATTTTTAAAGAATTTATTTGCAAATTATGGTGGAAAATAAGTATTTGGTCAATAACAAAAGTTCATCTCAATACTTTGTTATATATTCTTTGTTGGCAATGACATAGGTCAAACGTCTTCACAAGGTTGGCACACACTGTTGCTGGTATGTTGGCCCATTCCTCCATGCAGATCTCCTCTGCATGCAGTGATGTTTTGGGGCTGTCGCTGGGCAACACGAACTTTCAACTCCCTCCAAAGGTTTGAGATCTGGAGACTGGCTAGGCCACTCCAGGACCTTGAAATGCTTCTTACAAAGCCACTCCTTTGTTGCCCTGGCGGTGTGCTTGGGATCATTGTCATGCTGAAAGACCCAGCCACGTTTCATCTTCAACGCCCTTGTTGATGGAAGGAGGTTTGCGCTCAAAATCTCATGATACATGGCCCATTCATTCTTTCATGTACACGGATCTGTCGTCCTGGTCCCTTTGCAGAGAAGAAGAACCTAAGCATGAAGTTGCCACACCCATGCTTCACAGTAGGTATGGTGTTCTTTGGATGCAACTCAGCATTCACTCTCCTCCAAACACGACAAGTTGTGTTTCTACCAAACAGTTCTACTTTAGTTTCATCTGACCATATGGATATTCTCCCAATACTCTTCTGGAACATCCAAATGCTCTCTAGCAAACTTCAGATGGACCCGGATATGTACTGGCTTAAGCTGGGGGACACGTCTGGCACTGCAGGATCTGAGTCCCTGGCGGCGTAGTGTGTTACTGACGGTAGCCTTTGTTACGTTAGTCCCAGCTTTCTGCAGGTCATTCACTAGGTCCCCCCGTGTGGTTCTGGGATTTTTGCTCACCGTTCTTGTGATCATTTTGACCTCTTGCGTGGAGCCCCTGATCGAGGGAGATTATCAGTGGTCTTGTATGTCATCCATGTTCTAATTATTGCTCCCACAGTTGATTTCTTTATACCAAGCTGCTTGCCTATTGCAGATTCTTTCTTCCCAGCCTGGTGCAGATCTACAAATTTGTTTCTGGTGTCCTTCCACATCTCTTTGGTCTTCACCATAGTGGAGTTTGGAGTGTGACTGTTTGAGGTTGTAGACAGGTGTCTTTTATACTGATAGCAATTTCAAACAGGTGCCATTACTAGAGGTAATGAGTGGAGGACAGAGTAGCCTCTTAAAGAAGAAGTTACAGGTCTGTGAGAGGAAGAAATCTTGCTTGTTTGTAGGTGACCAAATACTTATTTTCCACCATAATTTGCAAATAAATTCTTTAAAAATCAGACAATGTGATTTTCTAGATATGTTCTCTCATTTTGTCTCTCATAGTTGAGGTCTACCTATGATGTCAATTACAGGCCTCTCTCATGTTTTTAAGTGGGAGAACTTGCACAATTGGTGGCTGACTAAATACTTTTTTTCCCCACTGTATATAACAAAGGTATTGTGATGAAAACTATGTATTATCATGTATGTGTTATTACTACTGTACTACTTATATTAGATGTGGTGAGCTCCTGCTCACCTTGAGCTTTCTCTTCTTTTCCTGTCTTTGTTTTGTCTTATCACTCTATGTAAGGGACATTGCACTATGAAGAACCATATGAGGACTTGTAATACTTTTTGTTTGTTTTGTTGTGCTTTCAATGGAAACTATTGTGTCAGGAGATCCTGCCCGTGGCCAAGATTCTTTTGTCTACTCCAGGGATGAACTGTTGCAGCTTAGAGACACAGCCGGGCTGCATGCTACTAGACCAGACATCCCCCAGGAACTTTGGAGGAAGAAGAGAAGAGGGTGTAGACCTGGTGCCCGTCGGAGGATTAGGAGGAGATGTTTTAGACCTGTTCTCCCCTCCATCATTATGGGCAATGTGAGATCAAACAAGATGGACGAACTGGTGGTGCTCACCAAGTATCATCAGGAGTTTCAGAAGTGCAGCATGATGCTGTTTACAGAGACTTAGCTCACTGAAGTTACTCTGGACACATTTGTCTCCCTCGATGGCTTTAACTTGCTGACATTGAACTATTAGCTGTGAGCATGAGACCTTTTTATTTATCGAAGGAATTATTGCATGTCATTGTGGTAGCTGCATATGTCCCACCCCCCACCCCCCTGCGAAAGCTGACGCTGCCTGTAAGGTCCTACAAGCCACAGTGAGCCAGTTGCAGTTTCTACACCCCCAGGCTCTCCTTCTTGTGTCTGGAGATTTCAACCATGTCTCTCCATCATCCACACTGCCCAGTCTCACACAGTATGTACCCTGCCACACAAGGGATAGCAAAACATTGGACCTGTTCTTTGCCAATGCGAGGGAGGCATATAACTCATCAGCCCTACCGTCCCTGGGAAGATCGGATCACAACCTAGTTCATCTCCCACCTGTGTACAAGCCACTTGTACATAGAGAACCAACTGCCACCCGCACAGTGAAGATATGGTCCGAGGAGAGTGATGAGACTCTGAGGGACTGTTTTGACACAACCACATGGAAAGTGCTTCAGGATTCCTATGGAGAAGACATAGGTCTCACACACTGCATAACAGTCTACATTAACTTTTGTGTGGACAACACGGTACCCACAAATGTGGTGAGGTGTTTCTCCAGCAACAAACTATGGATTAACTCTTATATAAAAACACTACTCAAGGAGAAAAAGATGGCATTCAAGGCAAGAGATAAGGAGGGGTACAAAATGAGCTGAGGTGTCAAATCAGGCAGAAAAAAGCCAAACAATGCTACTTACCTCTCCCTGGCTCCAATGCACTCTGGTGCGCTACTTCGGCCATCTTCAATGTTGGACCGGATCTCATGTGAGTCAGGCCGGCGTCACGACGCATAATAACGTTGGCTGACATCTGGGACATCACCAAGCAGGCCCGAAGCCTGCGGAGTGTAGGAGAGGTGAGTTAGTGTTTTTTATGTTCTTTCACCTCCCCTGGGTCCCTGATCTTTATACTCCGGGGTCTGAAAAGACCCTGGAGTATAATGATAGCAGTGTTTGTGGGGTTCGCGGTAGTGGCTACTACAGGGCTCCGGGCACCATAATGTTCCGGGCCCTGTGGCAGCCGTTACCGCTGCTGCCCCGTTATTTACGCCCCTGACACACATGGACAAAATTGTTGGTACCGCTCATTTAATGAAAGAAAACTCCAGAATGGTCACAGAAATTACTTGAGTCTGACAAAAGTAATAATTAGAGATGAGCGGATTTCTCAAAAGTTCGATTCGGCAGTTCGATTCGAAGTTCAAAAAAAAATTTGCTTTTATCCGAATTACTTTGCGGCGAATAAACAGCTATTTCCGGGCTGCAGAGAGCTGGGGTGGGCGGCAAAATGGTGGAAGCCCTTGGATGCCGCAGTCATGTCTCTCTCTCTCTCTAGCACGGACAAGTTTTATTCATGTGGAAGGATCTGCTAACAAGCAAAGACACGCCTACCCAATCACATCACTAGAGAACATCATGTGACCGCCTGATGTTACAAAGGTCCTTACTAAATATTCGTTACTGCGAAGCATCAGGAAATCCGGAATCATGGTGAATCGAAGATTTCCTGAAATTCGGATCGAATTCCACTTCTGTAGAATCGATTCGCTCATATCTAGTAATAATATATAAAAATTCTATGAAAATGAACAAATGAAAGTCAGACATTGCTTTTCAACCATGCTTCAACAGAATTTTTTAAAAAAGGAAACTCATGAAACAGGCCTGGACAGAAATGATGGTACCCTTAACTTAATATTTTGTTGCACAACCTTTTGAGGCAATCACTGCAATCAAACGATTCCTATAACTGTCAATGAGACTTCTTCACCTCTCAACAGGTATTTTGGCCCACTCCTCATGAGCAAACTGCTCCAGTTGTCTTAGGTTTGAAGGGTGCCTTTTCCAGATGGCATGTTTCAGCCCCTTCCAAAGACGCTCAATAGGATTTAGGTCAGGGCTCATAGAAGGCCATTTCAGAATAGTCCAATGTTTTCCTCTTAGCCATTCTTGGGTGTTTTTAGCTGTGTGTTTTGGGTCATTATCCTAGACCAAGCTTTCTGACACTGGGCAGCATATTTCTCTCTAGAATCCCTTGATAGTCTTGAGATTTCATTGTACCCTGCACAGATTCAAGACACCCTGTGCCAGATGCAGCAAAGCAGCCCCAAAACATAACAGAGCCTCCTCCATGTTTCACAGTAGGGACAGTGTTCTTTTCAAGATATGCTTCATTTTTCCTTCTGTGAACATAGAGCTGATGTGCCTTGCCAAAAATTTTGATTTTTGTCTCATCTGTCCATAGGACATTCTCCCAGAAGCTTTGTGGCTTGTCAACATGTAGTTTATCAAATTCCAGTCTGACTTTTTATGATTTGTTTTCAACAATGGTGTCCTCCTTGGTCGTCTCCCATGAAGTCCACTTTGGCTCAAACAACGACAGATGGTGCGATCTGACACTGATGTTCCTTGAGCTTGAAGTTCACCTTTAATCTCTTTAGAAGTTTTTCTGGGCTCTTTTGTTATCATTCGTATGTGTGTTTTTCTTTCATTAAATGAGGGGTACCAACAATTTTGTCCACGTGTGTGTGTGTGTGTGTGTGTTATATATATATATATATATATATATATATATATATATATATATATTGTAGGGAACAGCTCACACGGTGGGGGTCGGCAATGATGTAGTTCACAGAGGCAGCGGGTTTTAAAACTCCAAGGGTCCTATATTTAGGCGCTTCGGCACAAAATTACATCACATAAGCTTAACAAAAGCCTAAGCCTGTCCGGCTCTAACTAAACAGTATTATGCCCCTCACTAGCCTAGTGCAGGCAAATACATATCCGCAAACACAGTAAGAAAGTGTGGCCCTTGTCAGCCCTCTTTTGCCAGGCTTCCTTCCTTAGTAATCACTCACAGGAAGCCTCAGCTGAGAGCACCTGGGAGTAAGGTAAAACCCCGTAGTGGACCAGGGGTGTGGACTGGAGGACTCCCACTACCACTACTGTGTTGGGGTGCGATTTACGCTCAATTTGTAGCCTGAGTGAAGAGCGAGTGCAAGATTGAGTGAGTGGAGTCAGTTGATCCCAGACAACCGCACCCACGTCATGTGCTAGGATGGCCAGTATGTGACAGGTATGTTGTTTATTACTATAAGGGGCTCTGTAATGAGGTAGTAGCAGTTGAATATGCCTGGGTGAGGTGGTAGACTTCCTTTAAAGGTGACATTTGAGCAATACTTTTTGAAATGCTCCCTGAGGATCATAGTTGTACGACCAACATATTGTAACCGACAGGGGCACTCTTGCATTTGGATGACATAAGAAGAGGAACAGTTTAGGGAAGTTTTTATCGCAAATTCAGCTCAAGTGGAATGACTCATCATTGTCACCTATTGCTGATGGATCTTCAGCAGTTACCCTTGGGATGATTACACCCATAGATTCCTCTCAGATACAATTTCTGAAGTTCTGAAGATAAAAGGCCTATCTTCCCCCATTTGATATTCCTGAGGTTACCAGGGGCAGGTGCTTTTAAGTTTTAAGTCTCCTGAACATGATCTTCGGTTTATTGGGAAGAATAGATTTCAGATATGGATGGTTGAGCAACACTGGACAGTGGCATATAAAGATTGTGTTAATGTTCCCATGTAGAGAGTTATAGATTGTAATAAAATTATGGCTATAATTATTTTTCTTCTTCTACTTCTTCTTCTTATAATTATTATTATTTGTCTTATGGCTAGGTCACACACACTCCTTTTGGATCAAACTTCCTGCCCTCAGAAAAGGGGAGCTAATAGTTCACCTGCAATAATGCTTCTTTTGGAATCTTTTTGCCATAATTTTGCTGTGGAAAACTTTATAACTTCATAAGTTTTTTTTTTTGTGCAGTTACATCTTAACCTCCGAAATTGACCATGGGGTACATTCATTTTCCACTTCTTAAAGAGGAAAAAGTTTAAATCTAATAGGCTATTACAATCCATCGCCAGAGCTTCAAAAACAATAGCTTTGGTGATGATATGATTATGTTCAGCTGTGAGTACTACATCTAAATACTCAATTTCAGAAACCGAAGCTGTATTTGTAAAGGTTAGTCCACAATCATTGTCATTAAGATCTTTGATGAAATTGTTTAATTCTCCTTGCAGGCCTTCCCAAATCAATAACAGATGATCAATTTATTCATAAAAATGTACTTGATTGGACCACCCATATATAGTGGATTTCGAAGGCTCTCCCATATAGATTTATGACACTTTGAGCAAATTCTGTCTCCATTGTGGTCCCATGCGTTTAGAGAAAGATTTCTGATTGGAAATGAAAAGCATTATGTTTACGGATAAACAAGATATTCTCAAATATAACAGTTTTTCGATTGTGAGGCTTACAGAAATCTAATGTTAGATAACAGGTGATAGCCACTATCCCTTTATAATGAGGCATATTGCTACACATGACATGCTTATAAGGTACAGAGGATGGTGGGGAAAGGGTTAAAGGAGTAGTCAGGACCTGTATCATACTCCATAAACTAGGTCACTTGTTTCCAGGTAGACCGGTACTTTCGATACCTAAAAAATTGCTGAACCTGTTGATGAGAGTAATTTCTGAGTGGTAGGACCCAGGAGTAGGATTCACGTAGTTAGTACCATTATGGCAGCCTGGGAGCGGGGTTTTGGGTATCGTAGCTTATCTTTATAATTTGCCACTTTATCACTGTTGGGTTGCTGGAGTGTTCTCTATGGTCCTTAGTAACCACAAACCAGCAGATCACTTTTGCGATCATGTTAAATTTTTGTTTACATAGGATTGTATTTTGTTAGATTTTGACCTATTGCTTAACATATATTTGTTGTTTAAGTATTGTATAATGTGTTCATGGGTAACTCTACCTTCTGTCAGTCTTTCTTGGGACAACCTATTTTTTCTATATATGTTAGTGTTTGTGCATATTGTTACATGATCCACTGTCATTGTTCACTTGATAAAGGAGCATAGACCCGGAAATGTATTCTGTGCATTTGGACTACAATAAAGTTATCCACTTTGAAGTTGGTGAGACTGGGTACTACTGTTTTTGATGACTGATCTTCAGTCTCGGTGCATTGTCTCAACCATGCTGTACAGCACTGGGCTGGGGTATGAATGATAGAAGGATACTATATGCAGCCACAGTAAGGGTACTTTCACATTTGGTTGTTTAATCTTTTTTCCTGGTCTATTGTAAGAACAGAAAAACAGATTAAAAAACAAAGACAGATCCATTCTATGATGGACAACAATGGATCCACCGTTAACTATAACAAGGTGTGTCGGGTATCCACTGTTTTCTACCTAACTTTTTCATCTGCAAATTTAGATGGACTATGTTCTGGAGGCTCTGCACAGCAACTCTGATGCAGATTTGAAAGTAGCCTTACAAGGTCTCCATCTTCTATCGAAGAAATCTCTTTTTTTTTTTTAAGTGCTACACATACCCCAAACTATATAGTTATAGAGATAGAGATATAGATTGGTATAATCATATTGTATACAGTGTATTATTAATTTTTAGTATTTATGCCATTAGAAACATAGAACAAGTAAACATTAGAAGGTAAGAATACCTTTCCCAATGGTCATAACTAATAGTAATTTACTATAGTTGTTTTTTAGTGTAGCATAGTGTAGAGTAATACATTTTTATTGAAAAGCCTTACATACTAAAAAAACCACATTTGCGCTAGTTATATTGTAGGCAGCTTTTTCGTAAAATGTAAAAAGATAAATGGACTTCTCATATCTCTCATTAAAATAATTCTGAGGTCAAGACAGGCTAGGAAAATTTTGCCATGAGTTGGCACATAAAGAGACAAGCCTCCTGGCATGTCGGAAAAATGTTACTTAGAACTATTCAGAAACAAATTTGCTAAATAACACATATACAATTGTAGAGTAGAGAACTCAGTCACCGTCACTTATCACAGCTGCTGTACTCTGTAACAAGCATGATAGAAGCCACCACCACAGTGGCAAATGGAAACTTGGGTTCCTGTAACTGTTGTTATTGAACATTTAACACCATTTGAAGACGCATGAACTCCACACTCTGCAATCATTCTCTGATGATAGAGAACATCAAGGGAGAGCGCTAATGCGAGGTAAAGTGAGATTACAACCTGCTATATTTTATTTTAAGGATAAACTCATGTTCTTTACTTTGACATTAAAAGTACTATATCTTATCATTGTGTATGAGACCTACAGTGTCTTTTACTGAAGGATACAGAATGCCTATCCCTTGAAAGCCACAATTCAGCTCACATACTTTCAAAATCACCCTAGACGGCAAAAATCGATAATAATTAGAGGAAATTTTAAACATAAATCAACCAAATCACTTTTTTTGCACTGCAAGATTTATTGGCCTCTGAAATGGACTACCTGGACATATTTATTGATGGTGTAATTTATAAATGGGAACATTTATATTGGACAGACATATATAAGAGATGAACACTTGTATGAGTATAGGCAGAAATCAATATAGAAATGTCTTCAGTCAATATAGATTGTGCCAGGTACAGACCACCTCTATTTACTTGTCCAATGGTGTTAGCTCAAGCTACACAAATGGTTTTATTCCAATGCACCACAAATTAATTACACTTTCTGGCTATGAAGTCACACGCCAACACAAAATTAATAATAAGCAAACTTTTTTCTCTGTTTGGAGTAACCTAAGGACAAAATATTACGAAAGCACACTATAGGCATCTTTTCTCACTGAAGTGGAACATTTAGAACAGAATGAATCTCTGTGTGTCTGAGCCCTGAAGTGCTGCTTCAAATATCTGCAAGTTATTACTCTTTCAATAAACATTGAGTCTACAATGAGAGCTAGAAAGGAAAGATGAACAATTCTTATAGATTTGCACCTGTAGTTCAATATAGGCTGAAAAAAGACATTGAAAAGTCTTGCACAGATCTCTCTGTGTCTCTCTGCAATTATCTGTATTTAGCTTGTCTGCATTTCTATGTAATTACCACTGTAGAATAGATTGAATTAATTGCTAAAAATTCACACAGGGAAGCATCTAAATATGCAGAAATATGGTTTGTTCAGATAGTGGGAGGGAAACATTGATGTTAGCAATAGTTGCCCAATCTATTTGCAAGCCAAATCTAGGTGCCAGACAAAAGCTTCCTTTTAATTAGAGCTTTGAAAAAGAAAATGACTTGAAACAGAAACAAACTGGACTTCACTTCTTGCAGAAAGCACCAGTAAGTATAAAATACAGAAGAAGTGTCTATAAAAGAATATTCAGTAGAAACACACACACTTACACATTAATGCAGTGGATCTTCATAGTCTTCTAAATGGCAAATTGAAATAAAATAAATAAATAAATCATTTTTTAACAAATATAATAAAAAGATTGTCCCGTCAGGACATATGCATATAGGCATCATACAGGGAAGATCCTCTTTTCGGGGCCTTTCAGTATGGTCAACAAATAATGCACCATTTTGGCTAAAGTGGCAGGGCAGGTATATCCTCTTTTCGGGGCCTTTCAGTATGGTCAACAAATAATGCACCATTTTGGCTAAAGTGGCAGGGCAGGTATATAGCCAGTTCAGTCCTCCCCAGCAAAAACAGCTGTTTGGGGGAAGTCTGGGGAGAGATTTTCAGATTGAAGAAGTTCTTGGCATAACCCCTTTAAATGTTTTTTTTAGAGAAATAGTTTTTTAGGAATTGCAGTATTTCAGACCTTCACATGACTTGTATTTTGCATTTATTAGATGTTTTTCCCCTCTGTAGGCTTCCTTTCTATTTGGCATTTTCTCAGTTCCAAAGCACTTGTATAAACTAGATGTTTTCACAGTTCTCTCAATTTATCGTGATGGGCAGTGTCAGACTGTGATATTTTACAGTAGGCCCACCAGTTGAATTTATTTTGAGGGGCTCTCCCTTAAAACTAACATTAAGTGCATGCTATGACGTTTTTCTTATTTCCTATATTGACCATATCATCAATAAGTAATTAACTCTCCATTGTCAGCTTCAGATTGAATTGTCATATGCAGCATGTCTCATGTGCTTTATTGAAGTTTGCAAGAAGCTAAATCAAGATACGGTGCAATAGGTTAACCATATGAAATAAAAAAGCAAGCAAAGCCGTAAGTCCTTACTACACTTTAGTTGTGAAGAATAGCACACGATTTAAAAGATGATAGTCAATATAATGCAGTTCTGCTCATTATACAATGAGATGTTAAAATGTGCAAATCATGCTTTTTCTTCCTAGATAGGTAGCACGTTGCATTATAAGATGATGTTCTGCCATACTGTCTTACAACTGATGAGCCTGGATGAGAAAGGCCACAGAGTTTCTCCTCTGCATTGAGCTGGAAAATTTCCCCCTGGATTTTCCCACACCGACTGGAAGGCACATGGCATAAATTTGGTGGGGGAATGTTTTAGAAAAACCATTTAATGGCTTGAAGGAAACGCTCTGTAAACAAAGTATGTTTTGTCCTAAGTGTGTGATTTAAGATTGTGGCCTCCTGCACACCACTGTATTAAAAATACTGCTTTCAATTTGCAGATAAACTCATCATTTAGCAGTTGTTCTGGATGTTTTTCGCATCCATTGTACATTTTCTCCAAATATCGGTAATGTTCCATATTTGCGTATCCGCAAAAAAACATGGAAGGCTAGTACTGATGTCACGATATAGTTGAAAACCTCTGAATTAGGTCATGTGATAGTCCTGACTCTATATCTTGGACCATTTTGGCGTGTTTACAGGTGTGCAGGATTCCTTTTCTGATTATGTGAAGGTTTCTGGTGTTTCTCTCTGCAAACATGCCTTTCTCTCACATTAAATATGCTGCCCTGGACTGGCTTGTGTCTCTACTATTTGGACAGCAGTCTACTATGCTGGAAGAGGAACTGAGGAGGAGATATTGGGTGCAATACATTATCTTTCAACAGCTCAGGAAGGGTTTCTACACCATCTACAATGATTTGTGGCATTACCCAGACAAGTTCCACAGCTACTGCAGCATGAACATGCCGACTTTTGACTGACTGCTGTTGGACCTGCGCCCTGGACTCACTATCCAGGATATCAACATGTGGCGGTGCATCTTTTCTGAAGAAAGGCTTATCATCACCTTCAGGTAAGTACACTACTGTCCCCTTTTTTCACTTGCCATCCTTTTGATTCCATCACAACCTTGTTTTAACCCTTTTCACCTTGACAATGTTTCTTTGTGGGTTTTTTTTTTCCAATAACAAATTCTTGGCTACAGGGAATTAGTATGTCTCTCTTTGAATTTCTGCTGGGGTGCTCAACCATTTCACATATCATTAGCCACACTTATGCAATGTTTTGTCAGCGTCTTTGAGCGGTGGTGATGTCGGAGCCCAAGGCAGAAGACTTCAGATTGCTGAGGCATTCTACAAGTTTGCACATTTTCCCAAATGTGTGTGTGGGGGGGGGGGGGGTGGCGTTACATGGGAAACATATTAGTGTAAAGAAGTCGCCTCAGTCAGGGTCTCTGTATTTCAATTATAGACAATTTTTCTCAGTGGTGGTGTTGGCTTTGTATGACTGCAACTGCTAGTTTATAATTGTTTATACAGGGGCCTTTGGAAGCTCAGCTGACCTGGCATCTTCAGGGCTTCCACAATTGGTGAACGGCTTAGAACTAAATAGCTTGCCCTTCCTGAACCTAGACAGCTGCCTGGTTCTTTTGGCCCTCCAGTACCATTTGTCATGGTTGCTGATGAAGGTTTTGGACTTTCCCCCATTTGTTACAGCCATTTCCTCGTTGTGGCTTAGATAACCAGAGGCGTCTTTAACTATTGACTTACTAGAGCGAGGTCATATGTTGAGTGCACCTTTGGGATTTTAAGCAGCAAGTGGCCGGTGTTTCAAAGCCCTCTACAACTGAATCCTCATAACGAGACCCTGGTTATCCAAGCCAGTGTCATTTTACACAACTTGTGAGGATTCATGACACTATTCCTGACTGTGAGCTGGAACATTTTGAACTTATGTCTGACATTCCTGTGGACCAAACCAGGCACGGCCGTCCTACAGCAGCTGGACAGTCTGTACAGGATCTCTATGGGGATTGCTTTGTTTCAGCTTGTGGAGCTGCTCCATGGCAGATGAATTCTATTCATGTTGTTAATTAATTTTTTTCTAGTTTTATTTAGTTTAGTTTTTCAATGTAGTTCAATGTTGTGACTTGTAAGAGAATAAGGACCTTAACACGGGTTGTGAACTTAAGTATTTCTACATGTTTTCCTTTTTGTTTAAATAAAAAAAATATATAAATTGCCTTTTTTAACCCCTACCCATTGGAGAGATTTTTCGATTTTTGATTTTCGCTTTTAACGTCTCACCTTCCAACCCCATAACTTTTTTATTTTTCCATTAACAGAGCCATATGAGGGCTTAATGTTTGTGGGACAAATTGTAATTCATAATTGTACCATTTATTATTCTGTACAATGTACTGGGAAGCTGGATAAAAGTTCGGAATGGGTGGAAATAGAGAAAAAGTGCATTTGTGCGACTTTCTTACAGGCTTTGTATTGCAGTCTATGGGACATACGCTGTGTTACTATTGAGACTGATCAAAGACCAGCCTCAATAGTAATACTCCTATGACAGGCCTGGGAGCCTACATGAGGCTCCAAGCGGCCATAGGAACTGGTCGCTCCTATTATCTCAGTGCGTGGGAACCAGCCTGCAATGGGAAAGGTCCCCACCAGCCCCAGGGGCATTTTTTAAATTTGGGGGGGGGGGTCTGGGAGGTAGCAATGCCCATGATCAGAGTCCACTAGCTGAGCCCTTTCTATACCTGGCAGATACCGGTGCTGACATATTGGACCCAATTGGTGCCCATTGGTACGTCATCTGTCGGCAGCAATCAGTTGTCATGACAGCTGGGAGCCTATTGAAGGCTTCCAGGCTTGTCACTGCTAAACATGGTGACCTTTTCACTGTTTACATCACATGCTGTCTTATAAGGAACAATGTGATGTAATTACAGCCTTGTCCCATAGAAGTGTATAGGACGATACTGTAGTTACATTGCATGGCCACTATGAAACAAACAATGCAATGTAAACACAGAATGGGTCATGGTGCTGTGGTCATCTTCAAACAGCTGATCAGCAGGGGTCCCAGATGTCAGAACTCCGCATTTTTTGATGACCTGGAAAACCCTTAGTTAAGAGGCACACAGGGGGCATTATTAATAAGGTGCACAATTAATGGGGGCAAACAGGGAGATCATTAATTTAAAGATGAGGAAAATGTGGGTCAGGTGCCTGGAAAAGAATCACATCACTGCTGGGAGAAGTGGTCATGGCAGTCCAGATAAAAGAGATGAGAAATATAAACGATTACAGTCAGAGACGTCACCTGTAAGTCATTAATGTTTATTGTACTATTTTCACTTAAATTGTCTGTGTAGCCCTGTGTAGAGATGGCATCTACCACTATATGTTCACCGTATAGTATTAATCAGTATCAGTATACATGAGTTGGGGGCCACTTGGACGTGTTTGTCCCCATGCTGAACCCCTATCTACGCCTCCGATGTCACATTATCCAGCAGTAAGGATGCTCAAGGCAGAAGGACAGAGCAAAAAGCAAAAGATAAGGAAGCAAGCAAATTCCATTATCAAAAAGATGTAAATTTTGTTTAGAAAATCCTGGTGGCTGTCTGCCTCACTTGCCTGCATTTATAAGGGTTGAGGGGGAACTGTATAATAACTAATGCCACTTTAGGCTTTGGCCCCACTTTGCGTAAACACAGCTTTTTTTTGTTGCGTTTTTTTGAGCCACAGCCAAGAATTGCTACAAAAGGAATGGGAAATATGTAGGAAATTCTTATACTTCTCCCTTCTGTTAAATCCACTCCTGGCTTTGGCTCAATAAACCGCAGCAAAATCTACAACAAAAAAGCTGCGTTTCCGCAACGTGGGGCCTTAGGCTTAAGGAGACATAGTACTTCTTCTAGCCCATAATTTGTTGCAGCGTGATATCTTAACAACATATCATATGTTGGGAATTATGTCTCTGGGACTGAATCCCTTAGTAGACAGTATTTTATAACCTAACTGCATGTTCTGTGCCATATACTGTGTTTTTATTTCTTTGTTGTCTATAATTTTATACTTTTGTTTTTTATATACTTTACCTTATGCTTCACTTACCTTACAAAATAAGATCACTTTTCAAGGAATATAGCATGCAAAAAGATACCTATTTTTAATCTGTAAAATCAGCATCTAGCAAGAACTCACTTAATGCTGTGACTCTTCTTATAACGGCTATGTACTGTATAATCTACAATACAGCAGAAATCTGATAGGTCCCTGCATATCTGAATAAGGTAATACAGTAAACCATTTTTCAGACTACTTTACATATTTTTAATAGGCTACTGCCCTAAAACTGTATCCCTTGGCCAGAATATTTCAAATGAATGATAGGCAGAACTACACTTTTTCATGCATCAGTACCTTTATATACACAATAAAATCTCCATAGCCTTTGCTCATTCAAGCTTAAAAGACTCCATCCAACCCTCCTATTATCTGTCAATTAAAGGTTGTCTCCACTTTTAGTAACTAAAGCTAAACTTACTAAGAAATGTCAATCCTGTAATAGACACTGCAATAAAATACATCCCCATGTTTGGACCTAGTAGACTACAACTTGCAGGGTTCCATTGTTTGCTTACATCCAGATCTTGCATTTGAAACTATCCAATAGGTACTATAGGAGTCTGTTGTCCATAATAACTGATATAATGGAAATTACCCATACATCCATAAAGAATTATGTTGAGATGTAAGGTGGTGTGGGATACATATCTTGAACATTTTGACTTGCATGGGAAGGGTTAAATGGTTAAATTCTTGTCCTGACTGCACCTGTGGCAAGAACGCAGTGTTAGTCCGAGCACCCCGCATAGCATAAATGCCGCAATTTTGCAGCAGCACCGCTGCATTTTACAGTACCTGCAAAGTAGATAGGATTCTGGTTAATCTCATCCACACATTGCAGAAAATAATCTGCAGTGGTAATGCTGCAATTTGATAAATGCTCGCATTTTTGCAATTTGCAGCATGTCAATTATACTTATAGAAATGCTGGTGGTTTCCCTATAGGTATAACGGAAGCAGAAAGTCCACAGAGAAAAAGTCTGTGAAAAGCACTATATGGTGCCTTAGTTCACATTACAGTGAATCATTTTTTTAACAGATGACACATGGCACCATTAAATTCAATGTGTGTGATTGGGGGCTATTCACATTAGCGTTATTTTGACCGTTTGGTCTGTTGTAATATAGGTCATGCCCTATTTTTGGCCATTTTCACAGATCCCTCCATACACTGTAATGTATGAGGGATCTATGAAAACTGCTGCTCCTTGGGTGCAAGATGGCCGTGAAAAATTGACTTTTTTTTGCACCTAGGACATATGAATGTAGCCTAAGGCTCCATTCAGATCTCGTTGTTTACATTTGTTTAGCAGATCTGTATAATAGATGCAGAAAACAGATACAAACAGATGTTAAAAAAAAAAAAAAAAGAAAAACGGATCCATTTTTTTTTTTTTGGGAAGGACATAAAAGTATGTTATAGTACGTGTTTGAAATTGTCTTGGCTAAAATCCCTTTTGCTGTCTCAAGACTCGGTGAGTCAAAAGCAAATTGAGGATCTGTTACATCCAACAGAGGGCGTATGAGCTCCCCAGCTCCTTTCCCATAATGCCTTGTGATAGTACGTGTTTGTGTCCATCCAAAAAGTCTGACAGAAATGGAGAATGCATTGGACAGCTGTCATGTCCCAGGACTTGGTTTAATTCACTGACATGTATCTGTGATACTGTTTGTCTTTGTAGTTTGTCCCTTTTTCTCTCTCTGTATCCTTAGCTGTGATGCTGTAGCTCCTCCTCCTCTCTCTCAGTTTAGTTTCACTTCTTTGTAAGCAACATGTCTGCTCAGCTCCTGGTATTTCATCATTTTTCACCTACTGCTGTATGAGGTTTTACAAGATTTACCTGGATTAAAGCATCTGGAATCTTATCTACGCCTCCTCAGTTGAGTTGAACACTATCTGATAAATATCTTGGTGTAAATTGCTGGTTAGCATAGAGACTACAGGACACTCTCACAACCTCACACTTGCAGCCAAGCTATTGAGTCAGAACAGTGAAAAATGATGCATAAAGACTGCCAGATATGGCTGTAAGACAGTTCACCAACTTCTGACATACAGTCAGTCACAGCAAGTTACCTGAAGCCAGAAGGAATCAGCATTGTGTAAGTTGCATCTGCAGCTCAGACTCCCTCAGCATAAGAAGATTCTAGCAAGCAGCCATCTTACTCCAGCAAAGTTATATTTATCCTGTTTGAGTTGCATCATGGCTGAAGGGCACCCTGAAGCACAAGGTAGCATGGACCTCAGTCTGCAGCCCAGTGAGAAGGCTAGACGCTCAATTAAACAGGTTAGAGACAATCTAGAAGGTTTAAAGCATGAACTTTCCTGTGAACTCTCAAAATGGTGGCAGAAAATACAGACTAAGATATCTGCCATGTGCTTGCCTGTATACCATGTATCACCACTAGAGGGAGCTCTGCGACAGCTTTGTGCTATGCATGGACATTATAAAATGAAAGCTGAGGACTATGAAAGCATATTGAGGAAACTTCATACAGACGATTCTTTAGCTGAATTGCAAAGCTTCCAGCATCTCAATTCAGAACGAGACAGCTTAGTACATGAAACTAAATTAAGGACAGAGGCAAGAATTGTGCAACTGCAGGAAATGGCATCCCACGTTTCTGAGTCTACCAAGCGTTCAAAGCGTACATCTAAGTCACGTTCCTCAAAATCTTCCACTCTCAGTGAGCAACTTATAAAAGCACGTGCAGAGGCGGAAGCTACTAAGATACAGGCAGCCTTTGCACAACAGAAAGCAGAGATGGAAGCTAAGGTAGCTCAACAGAAAGCAGAAATGGAAGCTAATGCAGCAGCAATGGAAGCTAATGCAGCTCAAAAAAGGGCAGAACTAGAAGCTCTAGAGAAACAGTATGAGCACGCTGCAGCCATGGCAAGGTTAAGCATTTTAGAACAGGCCATAAGTGGAAGTGAAAGCGACAGCACCAGTTTGTGTGATGTGGAAGCAGAGGATCCCCTCAAGCACACAAGAGACTATGTACTAAGCCAAAGCAGTGAATCCCTATTTGCCACAAATGTTCCTGTCAGGGACGACATTTCTCCAGTGCAACAGGGCACAGTATCTTCTGAAGCACACCGCATTCAAGGTCAGTACAATGCCCTGCCTGTCCAGCATCCAGTTTCTTCTTCCTTCATGGATTCCCAAAGCCTTGCACCTCAGCAAATGCAATATACTGATACTCAGGTAAACACCAATGTGACACCATACCACCAGACTGCAAACAACCGTCCAGTCTCACATCCATATGTGCCTAAACCTATGGACTTTAAGCTAGCTCCTAGGCTGAATGCCTACACAGCCCCTACGCTACCTACCTCTGTTAACCAGAACCCCACTAACAACGTAATCACCGCTATTCAGCCAGCAACTCAATATTTAAAGTCCGAGAGAACAGACATGTCAGAGTTTGCAAGGTACATGGTTCGCCGTGAGCTTACTAAGACTGGACTCACAAGGTTCGATGACCAACCTGAGAACTACAGAGGCTGGAAATGTGCCTTCAAAACTGCAATTAGTGACCTTGGCATTACTGCAGCTGAAGAATTAGATTTGCTTATCCGGTGGCTTGGCCCACAGTCCACAGAACGTGCTAAAAGACTCAGATCCGTCCACATTTACAACCCCATAGCAGGCCTTACCGCTGCTTGGGAAAGACTGGAGAAAACCTATGGCAGTCCTGAAGCAATAGAGAATGCTCTGTTCAAACGGTTGCAAGGGTTTTCAAAGATATCTGGTAAGGATCATCAGAAATTTCAAGAACTTAGTGACCTACTCATGGAGCTCCTACTGGCTAAGGCGGACACTCTCCTACCGGGCCTCAGTTACCTGGACACTGCTCGTGGGGTAAACCCGATAGTCTCCAAGTTGCCATATAATATTCAAGAAAGGTGGACCACAGTAGGGTCAAGATACAAAAATGAGAATAAAGTCTCCTTTCCTACATTTTCCTAATTCTGTGAGTTTATCAAGAACATTGCAGAATCCAAGAATGACCCAAGCTTTTCCTATGGGGATCCCAGTGTTCCTGGTTCACCTCCTATTAAGTATGACAGCTCACATTCTAACTACAGAAACCGCAGAGGCCCAGTTTCGGTGAAAAAGACTGATATTCTTCCTATACCTACATCAGCACCAGAAGAAAGCAGTTGCAACAGCAACCAAGACGAAAAGGTAGAAAATCCTAACCGTCTGTGTCCTATTCACAAGAAGCCTCATCCCCTCAAGAAGTGTATTGGCTTCAGGAGGAAACCAATCCAGGAACGTAGAGAGCTTCTAAAGAAACTAGGGATATGTTTCAAATGTTGTTCCTCTACTGAACATGTTGCTAGAGACTGTAAAATTGCTATTAAGTGTATAGAGTGTGGCAGTGAGGACCATGTACAAGCTCTTCATCCATCCCAGCCTAGTGCCACACCACCTAGAGGTTCCCCTCCCCCAACTAAGCATGGCGGGGAGAACACAGATCAATCAGCAAATACTACCACAGTATCTTCCTCATGTACAGAAGTCTGCGGAGAAGACCTTTGTGACAAGTCCTGTGCAAGGATATGCCTAGTCAATATATACCCCAAGGGCCAACCAGAAAGGGCTCTGAGGGTGTACGCCATTTTGGACGACCAGAGCAACCACTCACTTGCAAGGTCAGAACTCTTTGATCTGTTTAACTTAAAGGGTGATACTTATCCGTATACCTTGGGTACTTGTAGTGGCATATCAGAGGTTTCTGGAAGAAGGGCCAGTGATCTTGTAATAGCTTCTCTCAAGGGCAATTTGGAGATACCTTTGCCCACACTTGTTGAGTGCAACCAGATACCATCAAACAGAGAAGAGATACCCACACCAGAGGCGGCTTTCCAGCACCCTCATCTAAGGGCTATAGCCAGTGAAATACCATCCCTTGACAAAAATGCAGACATTCTACTTCTGCTAGGTAGAGACATTCTCAGACTGCACAAAATACGCCAGCAAATTAATGGACCACATGATGCACCATTTGCCCAGCGCCTCGATCTAGGATGGGTAATCATTGGCAACGTCTGCATAGGTAGGATGAAAAGGCCCACCAATATTTCTTCATTTAAGACGCATATGTTACCAAATGGTCGCAGCACTTGTTTTCAGCCATGTCCACTTCACTACCAAGTGAAAGATAAGATAAGCAACAGTAAGTGGCTGCATAATCACCGAGACAACGTGAATTCTTTCCTGCCTGGGGACGACACCCTTGGATTAACAGTGTTCAATACAACAAGTGATGACAACAAGCTGGCACCGGCTATAGCTGATAAAGAATTTCTCAAACTTATGGACAAGGAATTCATTCAAGATGATTCCAACAGCTGAGTAGCACCCTTACCTTTCCGCTCCCCAAGATCAAAACTACCAAACAATCTGAAGCAAGCAGTTTCTAGATTTTCCTCTTTAAAACGTACCCTCAAGAGGAAGCCAGAGATGGAGAAATACTTTGTAGGTTTCATGCAGAAGGTATTTGAGAGAGATCATGCAGAGCCTGCACCTCCACTAAAGGAAGGAGAAGAATGCTGGTACCTTCCATCATTTGGCGTGTATCACCCTCGCAAACCTGACCAAATCAGGGTCGTGTTCGATTCTAGCGCTCAGTATGAAGGCGTCTCTCTCAACAACCTGCTCCTCACTGGTCCTAACTTAAACAACAGCCTCATAGGAGTCTTAATCCGTTTCAGACAGGAACCAGTTGCAGTGATGGCCGACATCCAACAGATGTTTCATTGCTTCATTGTTAAGGATGATGACAGAAACTATCTCAGGTTCCTATGGCATAAGGACAATGATGTCAACAATGAAGTCATAGATTACCGGATGAAGGTACATGTCTTTGGCAATAGCCCATCTCCTGCAGTAGCGATCTATGGACTGAGAAGGACCGCCCATGAAGGTGAGAAAGAGTATGGCTCTGATGCTCGTCAGTTTGTTGAGAGGAACTTCTATATTGATGATGGTCTTAAATCCTTACCTGCATGTGAAGAAGTGATTGATCTCCTCTCTAGAACACAGGAAATGCTGTCTGTAGCTAGCCTCAGACTTCACAAGATCATCTCCAACAATATGGAGGTAATGAAGGCATTTCCCTCTGATGATCATGCAATCAACTTGAAGGATCTTGATCTCAGTTCTGATACTCCTCCTATGCAACGCAGACTAGGATTGCTATGGAACACTGAACAAGACACATTCACATTCCAAGTGTCTTCTTGTGACAAACCTTTCACCTAACGAGGAGTTTTATCTGTTGTGAACAGCATTTATGATCCTCTTGGTTTCATTGCTCCCATCACCATTCAAGGCAAGCTACTACTAAGACAGCTTACCACTGAGAACATGGACTGGGACACTCCACTGCCTGCTGAGAAACAACAAAGGTGGGAAAAACGGAAAACTTCTTTGCAAGTATTGGAACAACTCCAGGTTCCACGTTGTTATGTACCCAGCTCCCTTTAAGCGGCAGTAAGGAAGGAAATCCACATCTTCTCCGATGCGTCAGTGGAAGATATAGCTGCAGTGGCCTATCTGAGGATATTAGGAGCCAATCATGAGCTACACTGTGGATTTGTTCTTGGTAAGGCCAAACTGACCCCAAAACCTGCACACTCCGTTCCACGACTCGAACTTTGTGCAGCTGTGCTTGCAGTAGAAATTGCTGAAGCAATAAGAGATGAAATGGACATTGCCATTGATTCATTTACATTCTACACTGATAGCAGAGTTGTCCTTGGTTATATACACAATCAAACAAGACAATTTTATGTGTATGTTGGAAACAGAGTGGAACGTATCGGAAGTTTCTCTGCCCCTGATCAGTGGCATCACGTCTCCACACAACTTAACCCAGCTGACCGTGGTACAAGGCCTGCACCGACAGCGCACCTTTTAGACCATATGTGGCTGTCGCCTCCAAGTTTCCTGTATGAAGATCCCTGCTTGACTCCTAACAATGCTGTCTACGATTTAGTGGATCTCGAGTCTGACAAGGAAATCAGGCCTATGACCTCCACACTCTACACTTCTGTGATTCCAAAGGCGAAGCTGAAGCCACATCGCTTTGAACGTTTCTCAACCTGGTCATCCATTGTGAGAGCTGTCGCCCGACTGTTTCACATCGCTCAGTGCTTTGCGAAGGACAGATCAACGGAGTGTCATGGCTGGCATATGTGTACGAAACACCCTACCGCAGCGGACATTGAAAACGCTGAGCAAGTTATCATCTGGAGTATTCAACAATAGGTATATCATCAAGAGATTGACAGTATCTCACGGAGCATCGATCTGTCCAGGAACAGTGCACTTTACAAACTAAACCCCGTAATCGACCACCACGAATTATTGAGAGTGGGCGGCCGGATTGGAAAGTCTGACTTGTGTAGCAAGGAAAAGAACCCAGTGATCATTCCAGGTGGACATTACATTTCTGCTCTGCTGATCCGACATTACCACGAGAAGGTCAAGGTAACCAAGGGAGGCTCAGTGCGAGTTTTCTTCCGCCCAATTAATGAACTGGTGCTTCTTCTTCCAAGAGGAGATGTCACATAAAAGAAGATAAGGACACCATTCACAGCTCATGGCGGGGAGCTTCCTTCCATGAACTAAAACCGTGTACTTGTACATTACAGTGTGGGTCGGTGGAGGTTCCCGACCTGAAGATTGGTTTATTTGGACTAACTGTTGATTATTGTTTGTTGTGCATGTTTCTTTTTTGTTTTTCAGGTTTGAAGAGGACCTTATGGACATCTCAGGACATTTAATGTTTGTTTTCAGTGAAATCTAAAGATTTCAGGCGGGGAGTGTCATGTCCCAGGACTTGGTTTAATTCACTGACATGTATCTGTGATACTGTTTGTCTTTGTAGTTTGTCCCTTTTCTCTCTCTGTATCCTTAGCTGTGATGCTGTAGCTCCTCCTCTCTCTCTCTCTCAGTTTAGTTTCACTTCTTTGTAAGCAACATGTCTACTCAGCTCCTGGTATTTCATCATTTTTCACCTACTGCTGTATGAGGTTTTACAAGATTTACCTGGATTAAAGCATCTGGAATCTTATCTACGCCTCCTCAGTTGAGTTGAACACTATCTGATAAATATCTTGGTGTAAATTGCTGGTTAGCATAGAGACTACAGGACAACAGCACAAAAAGGAAAACCTACAGTGCTGGCCAAAATTATTGGCACCACTGCAATTCTGTCAGATAATACTCAATTTCTTCCAGAAAATGATTGCAATCACAAATGCTTTGGTAATAATATCTTCATTTAATTTGTCTTCAATGGAATACCACAAAAAGAATTGTCAAAAAGCCAAATTGGATATAATTCCACACCAAACATAAAAAAGGGGGTGGACAAAAGTATTGGCACCCTTTGAAAAATCAGGTGATGCTTCTCTAATTTGTGTAATTAACAGCACCTGTTACTTACCTGTGGCACATAACAGGTGGTGGCAATAACTAAATTACACTTGCAGCCAGTTGAAATGGATTAAAGTTGACTCAACCTCTGTCCTGTGTCCTTGTGTGTACCACATTGAGCATGGAGAAAAGAAAGAAGACCAAAGAACTGTCTGAGGACTTGAGAAGCAAAATTGTGAGGAAACATGAGCAATTTCAAGGCTACAAGTCCATCTCCAAAGACCTGAATGTTCCTGTGTCTACCGTGCGCAGTGTCATCAAGAAGTTTAAAGCCCATGGCACTGTGGCTAACCTCCCTAGATGTGGACGGAAAAGAAAAATTGACGAGAGATTTCAACGAAAGATTGTGCGGATGGTGGCTAAAGAACCTCGACTAACATCCAAACAAGTTCTAGCTGCCCTGCAGTCCAAGGGTACAACAGTGTCAACCCGTACTATCCGTCGGCGTCTGAATGAAAAGGGACTCTATGGTAGGATACCCAGGAAGACCCCACTTCTGACCCAGAGACATAAAAAAGCCAGGCTGGAGTTTGCCAAAACTTACCTGAGAAAGCCAAAAACTTTTTGGAAGAATGTTGTCTGGTCAGATGAGACAAAAGTAGAGCTTTTTGGGAAAAGGCATCAACATAGAGTTTACAGGAAAAAAAAAAGAGGCCTTCAAAGAAAAGAACACAGTCCCTACAGTCAAACATGGCGGAGGTTCCCTGATGTTTTGGGGTTGCTTTGCTGCCTCTGGCACTGGACTGCTTGACCGTGTGCATGGCATTATGAAGTCTGAAGACTACCAACAAATTTTGCAGCATAATGTAGGGCCCAGTGTGAGAAAGCTGGGTCTCCCTCAGAGGTCATGGGTCTTCCGGCAGGACAATGACCCAAAACACACTTCAAAAAGCACTAGAAAATGGTTTGAGAGAAAGCACTGGAGACTTCTAAAGTGGCCAGCAATGAGTCCAGACCTGAATCCCATAGAACACCTGTGGAGAGATCTCAAAATGGCAGTTTGGAGAAGGCACCCTTCAAATCTCAGGGACCTGGAGAAATTTGCCAAAGAAGAATGGTCTAAAATTCCAGCAGAGCATTGTAAGAAACTCATTGATGGTTACCGGAAGTGGTTGTTCGCAGTTATTTTGTCTAAAGGTTGTGCTAACAAGTATTAGGCTGAGGGTGCCAATACTTTTATCCGGCCCATTTTTGGAGTTTTGTGTAAAATGATCAATGATTTGACTTTTTTTTCATTCTCTTTTGTGTTTTTTCATTGCAAGCAAAATAAATGAAGATATTATTACCAAAGCATTTGTGATTGCAATCATTTTCTGTAAGAAATTGAGTATTATCTGACAGAATTGCAGGGGTGCCAATACTTTTGGCCAGCACTGTATCCCTCTGCCCGAAGGTCTACCAAGATGACCTCAGCACTCAGCTTTCCCTTGGTACACAATTCATCCTGCTGCTCCTTTTGGAGTTACATCAGGTGTGCATCAGCCCTAAGGATTCCTCTCGAACTCCTGGATCTTGGGAATGTATGCATGTGTGCACCTATGCCTTTACAGCAGAATTTATGCACACTTCTATCCAGATTTATCTGTTGCATATATCACTGATATTACTTGTAGTTCATCCTCAGTTAAACTGACTTTCCTTTTGCCTTTGCTCCAAATCTTGAACCAGATTGCATTTAACACAGAGGAGTCATGGCAGCTCTACCAGTTAGCAGATCATCTGCCAAAGTGAACTGTGTAATATCCAGACTTTGCAGGCCCCCCTTGTATATTCTGCTGAGATTAACTCTTTCTCAACTAAGCTGTGTTGGTTGCTTTGCTCTCATGTCAGGTATTATAGACCATAACCTGTGTGGTCATATATTATTTCCTATATTTTGCAGGTGATATCATCTGTGCTTTTTCTGGTCATCTCTGGTCTCAGGTATTATAGAGCACATAACCAGTGCTATCATGCTGGTCTCAGGTATTATACAGCACGTATCCTGTGCTATCATGCTGGTCTCATGTATATTACAGCACGTATCCTGTGCTATCATGCTGGTCTCAGGTATTATACAGCACGTATCCTGTGCTATCATGCTGGTCTCAGGTATTATACAGCACGTATCGTGTGCTATCATGCTGGTCTCAGGTATTATACAGCACGTATCCTGTGCTATCATGCTGGTCTCAGGTATTATAGAGCATGTATCCTGTGCTATCATGCTGGTCTCAGGTATTATACAGCACGTATTGTGTGCTATCATGCTGGTCTCAGGTATTATATAGCACGTATCCTGTGCTATCATGCTGGTCTCAGGTATTATAGAGCACGTAACCTGTGCTATCATGCTGGTCTCAGGTATTATACAGCACGTATCCTGTGCTATCATGCTGGTCTCAGGTATTATACAGCACGTATCCTGTGCTATCATGCTGGTCTCAGGTATTATACAGCACGTAACCTGTGCTATCATGCTGGTCTCAGGTATTATACAGCACGTATCCTGTGCTATCATGCTGGTCTCAGGTATTATACAGCACGTATCCTGTGCTATCATGCTGGTCTCAGGTATTATACAGCACGTAACCTGTGCTATCATGCTGGTCTCAGGTATTATACAGCATGTATCCTGTGCTATCATGCTGGTCTCAGGTATTATACAGCACATATCCTGTGCTATCATGCAGTATCGCATGCTGTACTAATTTATTTGCTGTGCCCTCTGGTATTAGGGCATATAACATGTGTGTTCATATATATTTCATATATTTTACAGGTGAAGTCTGCTATTTCTCAGATGAAGTTCTCAGGTGATACTTGCTGTTATCTCTGGTCTGGTGTTATAAAGAATTCAACCTTATTATGTGGTGATATATGCTGTTCCCTGGTAGCTGGTTACCTCAGGTGATATCTGCTGTGATTTGATTATCTCTGGTCAGATATTCTACAGCCTATAATCTATATGTTCCATCATATTGCCCTGTATATTTGCAGGTGATACCTGCTATGATCCACCTCTGGTATCAGGCACTATAAAGTATATAACCTGTGTGATCATATATTAAGTAACATACTCAGCTCATGATATATGGCGTGCTCTGAATACTTCTGGTCTTGAGTATTATTAAAAATATATCCTGTGTGCTCATTAGATATTGGCGAATCACCTCGTAGCGAGCCGGGTTCAACCTGAATAATCCCAATTGTTTAGTTTAACAACACCAAACAATTTGGAATTTGTCTCGGATGAACTAAAATGGCCACCGCTGGTAAGTTATTATGCTCTGGGGTCTCTTCAGAGTATAGTAGCTGGCAGCACAGGGGAGATGACTAAAGCAGAAAGAAGAAAAACTTTCTCAAAAGTCTAAATAATAGCAAATTTGACCCATGTGAAATGTACCTAAAACAAATGAGATTTGTATCCAAATTTCAACATTATTATTCAACATCCCTTTTCTGGCAGCTGGACTGTTTGAGACTTCCTTACGAACATATGGCACCCAGTTAGACATTTTTGGTGTTGCCTTCTGTGATAGCACATTTACTTTTCAAAGAACATCTGGATGGGTTTTACGCTGAAACCCCATAAACATCTTTAAATCTTCACTTACTTGACAAAGTATGAGTAAATTCACTGGTGTCACTATCTGAAACAATTTTCAAGCATTCTTACAAGATAAGTGGATGGGAGGGTGAACACCATTATCAAGGCTCACAGTGCCTTATGCAACAACAATACATCTCTTTGTTCACCATGTGCCTCACAAAAATGGACAGCCAAGTGCTTTGCTGAGGCAGATTGTCTATGTAGCATTATTCCATCTTGACAAATTGTTTCATGTACATCATAACAGAGTAGATTTCACTCAACTATCTTTCAATCTAGCTAAGAATTATCTGTAATGATTGTTTCTATTCCAGTCTGCCGTATACTGCATCTCAAGCTCTTTTCTTTATTCAGAGCTTTGGTATTATTGTGAGCTCCATTCCTCCCTTGAGTATACTGGGGAAATATGATCCAGATCTTTGTGCAATTACATGAAGAGAACTAAAATACATATATTTTTGCAGCAAAGTGATACAAGTAGTGAGCTGGAGCATGTGAGCCTACTTGTTCTCCATCTTAGTAATACAGCCGGAAAATGCAGCTATTTAACAATGAACTGCAGTTCCAGGTCTTGATAAGTATTTCAGGAAAAAATAGAGGTATTTTCATGCTGTTACAATGCAGGTAGTAGAACATGAAGAAGAAATGAATCTAAAAGAAACAGATGGAAAAAGCAATCTAACCACATCAAAGAGAAGTAGATAGAAAAAGGCAAATCACAACACATCCAAATTAGTTGGATAGAGACAGGCGGTAGAAAAGCTGGTACCCATTAAAAGCAGCAATCTTTCTTATACCACTAACATCATATAACACCTGATAAATCAATACTTATTTTAACTTATGCCATCTAAAAGCTTTTCTGGGTTTCTTTTTTTAAAAACTCTAAGCTGCCTTTATATTGAATTCCAATTGTTACTATTATTGAAAAACTATTTTAGTGAATTTATACTACAGTCAATAATTGTTTGAAGTCCATGTTTCTAAAAGCCTGGTGATGTACAGTGTAAGATTGATTCACTGACTTTCAGTTGTGAAAGTAATCTCCCACAGAACACAGGTATACTCAGAATCTTTGTAGGAGATGAGTTATAAAAGTACTCTTTGGCTCACGTTATGTTAGTTACCTATGGTAACATAGGGTATCTGTTCTCCACTTGCTTTAAATGGTCACTAACTTTTCAGACAATTTAGTCTCATTTCATAGAGCATGTAATTCTGGACCAAAATGTGATGCACTTTAATTAAAAATATGTTTTCTGACTGAAAACCTCTCTACAGTTCCTGCCACCAGGTATTTTCCTTCTAGCTAATTTAAACAGTAAATTGCACTTTAATTAAAAATGTGGCTGTTTTCTGCCTGAAAAACCTCAGTAAAATTTCTGCCACTAGGTGTTTTCCTTCAAGCTAATTTGCTGTTCACTCTTTTGTTACTAAAGAAGTCCATCCATAGATACATTCCATTCCAATCTGCTTATCACAGTGAGTGTAGGGGATAGTCCTTTTCTCTCTTCACAAAGTGAATGGAGAGGGGGAGGGGTGATTCTCCTCACAGCCTGCACAGACATGTCTGCAAACTGTTACTGAGTGCAAAAGATGGAGGATTCTGCAAATCTCACAGCTTACAATATAAAAAAAAGTTTTCTATGTATTTGTATCTACTTCTGACTGCTTGTGTGGTTACAGATGGGGTATTATTCACAGACAGCAAGCAGCACAGACACCGATCGCAGCAGTTAACACTTTAGATGCCACAATTAAACATGTCCACGGCATCTAAAGTGCGCAGGCACCACGGGTGGCGCCATCTTTGTCTGATCAGTTGGTATGACAGTCGGGAGCCATAGGCAGTGTGTAATAGAAGTCAAAGGATTTTACTATTCACTGCAATACATTAGTATTGCAGTGATTAGTATGAGAGATCAGACCACCTACGGTTCAAGGTCCATAGGAGGTCTGAACATAACATTAAAAGAAAAAAAAATGTTTAAAGTATAAAAAAAAAAAAAACCCCACAAAAGTTTAAATCACCCCCCTTTCCCTAGATCACATATAAAACTAAATAAACAAAAGTAAACATAAACACTTTAGGTATCCCCGCGCTCAAAAATATTAAAATATTTACCCCATATGGTGAAAAGCGTAGCGGAGGAAAAAATCAAAATAGCCAAAAGGCGATTTTTTTTTTTTTTTCAATACTTTCCCTCCTAAAAAAATGGAATAAAAAGAGATCAGACATCAGATACCCCAAATGGTATCAATAAAAATTTCATCTTGTCCCGCATAACAAGACACCATACACAGTTCCATACTTTTAAATATGAAAAAGTTACAGGTGTCACAATATGGCGACACATAAAATTTTTTCTATTCTGCAAAGTTTTTAATTTTTTTAAAGGTATCAAAACATTACAAATACTATATAAATTTGGTATTGCCGTGATCGTACTAACCCACAGGATACAGGTAACATGTCATTTTTACCACACAGTGAACTCTGTAAAAATTAAACCCATATGAATGTGGCATGAATGCAGTTCTTTTTCCAATTCAACCTCATTCAGAATTTTCTTCCAGCTTCCTAGTACATTGTACAGGATATTGAATGGTGCCATTACAAAGTACAATTTATCCCGAAAACAATAAGCCATCATGTGACTCTGTGGACCGAAAAAAAAAATTATGGCGCTTGGAAGGTGGGTAGGAAAAAGCAGATACATAAAATGAAAATTGGCTTGGTCTTTAAGGAGTTAAAGTAATTAATAATATCATCAAGGTGTACAAACAGGTGAACTTTACAGGGAGGCAAAAATTTTGGTAAGGTGCTCCTCTCCAGTAGTAATTTCATACAATGCATGAATAGCAAGTTAAGGTGGCCAGAAACATGTGATATGTTTGCTATTGTGTGTTGGGATTCAACTTGCATAGGACCAAATCCCATCCATTAGGAAGTGATTAGATGATCAGCGCTTACCCAGATGTGGTCTTTATTAGTGCCAGAAAACACACAAGGCATTGTAGCCTCTTTGTCAAGTGTAAAATTGGACATCAACATGACATACATTAACTCATCTTTACATAGACATTGGCAGAAAGCTGGGGCACACCTATCCAGCTGCATCCCTATCAGTGGAGACTACCTTTATATGCTTATAAGTTGTTTTGACATTATCACAACTAAATAAGGTGAGTGAGCATTTTATTGCTTTATAATTTATTACCTTTACAAACGGTATTACACAAGGTCCGGCTCGGTGCTGTTCCTTTTTATTTCCAGTTCATAAGGATCCTGGCTCTTAAGTATGAAACAAGGCCGTGTCCTTAAGGGGTTAAGGGGAACCTTGTGAGTGGGTTTATATAGAAGTCCACTTCTCCAGCTGGAGCAGTTTTTTTCTTTGTACAGTCAAAAGATGTTCCATGTATTGACTATTGTGGACTTAAAAAAAATTACAGTCAAAACAAATATTCACTTCCTCTTATATCTAAACTCTTTGATCAGATGTGCAGAGCCAATGTTTTCCCAAAGTTATACCTGCAACGTGCATATAATCTAATTCACATTCTCAACAGTGACAAATGAGAGACTTCAATACCCAGAATGGCCTTTATGATTACTTAGTGATTCCCTTTGGTCTCTGCAACATTGTTGCACTCTTTCAGGAGTTTGTGAATTATATTTTCAGAGATCTACTATATGCACGTACTGTGGTCTACCTGGGTGACATCCTAATATCTTTTTCTGATTTGTCTTCTTATTGCAGGCATGTACCAAGTTTCATTGGTATCGCAAGAATTTAAGCCATCTTTCATTTGCTCAACAGTTGATCCCTTGTCAGACTAGATGGGTGCTCTTTTTCACTCAATTTCATTTCTTACTTCACTTTCTTCAAGTCAAGAAAAACACCAAGGCAGATACTCTTTGTTGATTCTTTAAGGTCTCTGACCAAGTAGGAGATCTGCAGCATATTATTAATCCTTCCCATGTCATTTCTGTAGCACCAGTCCAAGTGAAGGGCATGCCATCTGGTAAAACCTGCGATCATCGAACCAGAAGAAAAGCGTACTCAGTTGGGGTCATTGCTTCAGACTTACTGGTCATCCTGGAGTTTGCAAAAACCTGGAGCTAGTTACCAGTCATTCTTGGCGACCCACTCTCTCTCAAGATGTTAAAGGTTTTGTGTCTGTCTGTGTTATCTGTGATGGGAAAAAGTCTTCGAGACTGAAGCTGACCAGTCTGCTGCAACCTTTGCCTGTTCCTGAACATCCTTGGCAACATATAGAGCTGAATTTCATCATGGATCTCCCTTCTTCTGCCGATTACACAGTGATTTGGGTCATCGATGATTGATTCTCTAAAATGGCACACTTCATTCCTTTGCCTTGTCTTCCTACTGCTTCCTGTTTGGCCATGCTTTTCATCCAACTTTACAGACTACCGCAACACATTAGGGCTGATTTATTACATTGTTAGTGCTAGTTTTCATAAACCCTGAGTTGGTGGAGCGTGTGTCTCATTTATGACAAGGTGCATACCTCCTGCATTGGAAATCTAAGTCAGTTTATAAGTTATACACTAGATTTCTGGTGCAAATTATTATAATGATGGATCCTCTGTCTGTATGCCCTTATCATGCCCCCTTTTTGGGAAAGTGGCAAAAGCAGCATAGAATTAAAAATAGTCACAATTTTCTTTTTTTGTGCAAACCATGATTTGTGCAAAAATTGTGACATTTTAAGCATAATAGATCTGCCCCGTTGTCTCTGACAGTCAGGAGCTCAATGCACCTTGAGATACTGGAGGGCACTCTGCAGTCTTATGGATGCAAAATTAGACTTCTCCTCTCGCTATCATTTACAATATAACCTTCAAGTTCAGCAACAATCAGGTACCTGAAAACTATCTTCAATATTTCATCTACTCACAACAGGATAATTGCGTGTATCTTCTACTTTTCTTACAATAATCACTCTGGAGAGTCTACTGCCACTCTACCTTTTCATATTGTATATGATCTGCATTCTAGCATCCCTCTTTCTTTCCTGGCTTTTTCAGAGATTTCAGCTGTAAACTCCACTTTTTGGAGTATTTTTTCAAATTTGGCAGGAAATGAAATCATCTCTGATTGAAGGTGCTACTCACGTGAAAAAATATTCTGACCAGAAGCGAAGAATGCCACTATAGTTTTCTCTTGTTGGTAAAGTCTGGCTTTGCGCTAGGTAAATTCTGATGAAAGTCCCTTTATATAAATTTGCTCCATACTTCCTTGGCTCATATGAAGTGTTGAGGCAAATTAAAGGTATGTTCACACGGCAGACAATGAAGAGGCTTGATGCCGTCTGTAATAGAAGTGCCTAAATTTATTATTGCATTGCATTTAATTAGCATTACAATACATTGTATTTGTGAGGAGACCCCCTGGGGTTCAAGATCACTAGGGGTCTAAAAATTACAAAAAAAAAGGTTCAAAAATAATTTAAAAAAAAAAATAAAGAAAAAATAAAAATTAAAATCATCCTCTTCCTTAGAACACATCTAAAAAAATAGAAAAAGTGAAACACATACACATTAGGTATCCCTTTGTCCAAAAAGCCCAGTCTACAAACTTATAAAAATACTTTTCCCATAGCAGGAAAAAAAATCTAAAGAGCTCCCAGAAAAATTTACACATAATAGACAATCCACAAATTGGTGTGAATAAAAAGTACATCTTATTCAGCACCATACACGGAAATATTAAAAAGTTCCCAGTTTCAGAATATGGTGACTCCAAGAATTTTTTTTCAAAGCTTTGGATTTTTTTAAGGGGTTAAAGCTTAAAAAAAACTATGCTATATAAATTTAGTATCCCTGGAAACATACCAACCCATAAAATACAGACATGTCATTCTGGCTGCAAAGTGAACAAATAAAATACAGTGATCAAATAAACACATAAAAACAAAGCCCATATGAAAATCACACAAACACAGCTTTTCTCCAATTCCACCCAATTCTGATTTTTTTTACAGCTTCCTAGTACATTTTATGGAATATTAAATGGAGCCAATATGAAGTACAATTTTTCCCACAAAAATTAAGCCCTCCTATGAATCTCTGAACGAAAAAATAAAAAAGTTATGGCATTTGGAAAGCATGGAGTCAAAATGAAAATTGAAAAATGGCTGCAGTGGGAAAGGATTAAAGATATGTATTTAAAGCTATGTGTTAGGCCCCTTGCAGACAACCATGGGCAAGTTCAGTGTGCTATCCGGGTTTTTCCTGAATATCACACTGACCCATTCATTTCTATTGGCCCATGCACATGACCGTGTATTACATAGATCAGTGTGTGGGCAGACAGTCCGGGCCGCAAAACTCAGGACAGGTCCTGTTCATTGAATGAATGGGGCTGTGGAAGCACAGCTGGTGCAGGGACAGCAAATGGATGACATCTGTGTGCCGCCATGCGCCGAATGGACCATTCAATCATGGCCGGCGGCTGTCTGCAAGGGGCCTTACAGTGATAGTGACTTGTCTTTCTGGAAACCACATTTTTTTTATCCTTTTGTGAGTGAATTAGATATATTAGGTATAGCACTAAACAGTAGTTTAATTTAAGCTTAGTTATACACTTGCTATGAATGTATCCAACATTTGTATCCTTGCCTTCTATAGTTTCCTAAAAGCAGAATTTTATGGCAGATTTACAACTTGTCAATATGCCACAAACCCAATAGCCATTGTGGTCATAATCACAGGGTTTGTTCAGATACATTTGCAGTATAGAATTGCATCTTGAGGAAGCAGAAAATCACAAAATTCTCTCAATTCATCTAGGATGAGATATCCAAAGCTGTTGTTAACGCTTCTAAACTTAAATTGGTACAAGAAGCAATGTGAACATTGACACTTTCTTGAATGTGTCTTAATTCTTTTTTATTGGAGTCAGTGCTACCATTCCTCACCTTTAGTCCAGGTTGAAATAGGGAAGGTATTGCAGACAAAAAAAAAAAGAAAATGAAACCTCCTATTGTTTGCCAATGTCTAATATTCTGCTTTATATAACATTAATAATAATAATAATACATTTTATTTATATAGCACCAACATATTCCGCAGCACTGTACAATTTGTAGGGTTCAAGTACAGACAAAAAAGATACATTACAAAGAAATAGTCAATTCACACACTGGGACTGAGGGCCCTGCTCGCAAGAGCTTACAATCTATGAGGTGGAGGGGGTGACACAAGAGGTGGCAGGGGAGGCAACAGACGTAGCATTGCTTATACAATGGTAAGACAATTTTGTAATAGAGGTTACTGTCATTACACATATATACACAAGAGCTTACAATCTATGAGGTAGAGGGGGTGACACAAGAGGTAGCAGGGGCGGCATCGGAGATAGCATTGCTTATACAATGGTCAGACAATTCTGTAATAGAGGTTACTGTCATTACACATATATAAAGCTGTATGAGCCATCACCAGTTGTGTCCTTTAACATGGAGCTGGTGCCTGGACATATAAAGTTAGTCTGATAAGGCATCATATCCTGTGAGGTAAGATGGGAGCATGAACAGAGGGTACATTTTAGGGAATCTAACTACGGAAGGATTTACATTAGGAGTTGTCTGAAAAAATATGTCTTTAGTTTGCGCTTGAAGCTGTGGAAATTGGGGGTTAATCTAATAGTCCGGGATAGAGCATTCCAGAGAAGTGGTGCAACTCGGGAGAAGTCTTGTATATGAGCGTGGGAAGTTCTGATTATAGAGGATGTTAGTCTTAGGTCATTGAGTGAACAGAGAGTACGGGTTGGGCTATAGACAGAGATGAGGGAGGAAATGTAGGGAGGTGCAGCATTATGGAGAGCCTTGTGGATGAGGGTGATAAGTTTATATTGTATTCTGTACTGAATAGGCAGCCAATGTAGTGACCGGCACAGACCGGAGGCATTGCTGTAGCATCTAGACTGATAGATGAGCCTGGGGAAGACCGATTAGTAGGGAGTTACAGTAGTCAAGGCGAGAGTGAATCAGGGCAACAATAAGTGTCTTTAGTGTATCTGTGGTAAGGAAAGGGTGGATTCTGGAGATGTTTTTGAGGTGAAGATGACATGAGCGTGCGAGCAGTGGGGAACCTAGCCTCTTTGCTGCCTGAGGCAGACTACAGAAAGACGCCCCCCCCCCCCCCAAAAAAAAAAAAAAATTGCGTTTACATGCTATTAGCTTCACACGCTGTTATCGTCACACAATATACACAATACACAAAGTTATAAAACAGTTTTTAAGAATTCTTCTTACTGCATTACTTCAGTGTCAGATCAACAACACGGCATTAACAATGACAATAACTTCACACATCTTCTGCTTGGTAGATGGACGAGCCCACGTGGTCCCCATTCTCTATAATAGAAGCGCCGCAGATAGCTGAGTACTGTACTTCGGGTATCTTTGGCACTCCCATTGAAGTGAATGAGAGCCACGTGGGTTTGTCCATCCACCAAGCAACACGTCTATATTCAGCCGCAGCCAGACTGAATTCCCACCCAGTGGGGGGGAAAAACCCAATTCTCAGGCTCAGTGGAGGTCTCAGCAGACAGACCCCCATCACTTAGGTATTTATCCTCTATCATTTAGGTGAATACAGGGCAGTAAATTCTTTGTGACTTACAGGAGATGTCTCTGACTAATCCTTCACATTTCCCTTCTCTTCCCTTTGGACCGCCATGAGCACTTCTTCCAGCTGTGACTTGTGTCTGTAAAGTTTGCAATACAGACATCTTTGGCTACTCACTTTTTAAGGCATCCAACCCGCATTGTCCTCACCTGCACACCCATCCTGCTGCTACCCCCAATTATAAAATATATGATATAACCCTCAATAATGAATAATACTCCCAAGTGCATCTTTATATTAATAATGTCCGTGTGTACCCTGTATAAATAGTTCCCCTTATTAATAATGACCCAGGTGTTAACTAATTAAAAGGTTTTCCAGGTCATTAATAAAATAATCAGTGGGGCTCAAAAACCCAGGACCCCTACTGATCAGCTGTTTGAATGGTACCTGTGTAAGCGACGTGATCACTTCTCTGTTTACGTAGTGTCATTCATCTCATAGCAGCCATGTAATGTAACTACAGCCTTGTCCTATACATGTCTATGTGACAAGGCTTTAATTACATCACACGGTCACTATAAACAGACAGCGAATTATATAAACAGGCGCCATAGCCCCTGTTTATAACGCAACATTTACACACACTATAATGTTCCACAGCAGCCCCTGCACACAGTATTACACAGTATTATGGCCCGCAGCGGCCCCTGCACACTGTATTATGCCCCACAGCGGCCCCTGAACATGATATTATGCTCCGCAGCGGCCCCTGCACACGTTATTATGCCTCTGCAGCGGCCCCTGCACACGGTATTATGCTCCGTAGTGGCCCCTGCACACGGTATTATGCTCCATAGTGGCCCCTGCACACGGTATTATGCCCCATAGTGGCCCCTGCACACGGTATTATGCTCCATAGTGTTACCTGCACACGGTATTATGCTCCATAGTGGCCCCTGCAATGGTAATATTCCCCCGTATTGGCCCCTGTGCACGGTATTATGTTCCACAGCGACCCCTGCACATGGTATTATGCTCCACAGTGGCCCCTGCACACGGTATTATGCCCCATTGTGGCCCACCCATGAACTATTATTATTTTCAGACCCCAGAGTATAATGATCGGAAACCCAGGCGGTGACAAACATAAAAACTAGTGTTACTTACCTACCCTGGGCTCCGGTGCACTCCCTGCAGCTTTCGGCCCTGTTTAATTGCGCACAGACGTCACGTGGATCAGGCCAGCATTGCAACTTGATGACTTTACCAGAGGGCCAAAGCCTGCTGGAAGTAACACCGGATCACAGGAGAGGTGAGTAACAATGGTTTTTATGTTCCCTCACCTCCCCTGGGCCCCCGATTATTATACTCTGGGGTCTAAAAAGATCCCAGAGTATAATAATAGTAGTATTTGAGGCCCGCGGTCAGGGCCATTTTAACACATTGCTGGGCCCAGTGCAGAGGTTTCATAAGAGGGCCCCCCCCGCCCATCACCACCTGCTATTATACCCATCTGAAAGCTGCCAAAAACTGGGATTTTATATGGTGACATTCAATGGGAGACAATGTGTTATCTGACTGATGGAACTTTCCGCCTGTCAGAAATGTTTTATATGTTCATCTCTAGTAATAATCGTTATTGCGATTATTTTAGCGTGTAACGGATATCGCTAGAGAGGCGGTCGAGTATTTTACTCTAGAAAGATCAGGTATCAACAGGACAGGGACAGGGTCAAATGTAAACTTTATTGAAGACTTTGTGTTGTGTGAGTGTTTGGTGCAACTCTTTTGGTGCTGCAACTTAGACGATGGTAAACGTTTGGGTCACAGCGCTAATAACTTCCTGGTTATGTTATGTTCAGAAGGGTATCACATAAAATACCCCTGTGATTAGGCTATGCGCTCTGCAGCAAATTTAGCGCCACCCACTTCTACTTTGACTCCACCCATTCTCATCCATTTCTCTTTGTGGCCCCACACAGTATAATCTTCCTACAGTCACCCTAACATTATATGACCCCACATTATAATTTTCCCCTCCAATTGCCCCACAGTATGAAGTCTCCTCTCCTGGTGCCCCAGTTTAAACTGGGGGAAACTAGAGGTGGACATTAAACTGGGGTAGCTGGAGGGAGACATTAAACTGTGGGGTTAGTTGGATGGGGACATTAAACTGGAGACTGCTGGAGAGGGACATTAACCTGGCTCAACTAGAGGGGGACATTAAACTGGGGCAGCTGGAGGGGGACATTAAACTGGGGGCAACTAGAGGCAGACATGTCCCCCTCCAGCTACCCCTACGGTTTAATGTCCTTCTCCAGTTGCCCCCCAGTTTAATACCCCCTTCCAACTTGCCCCTAGTTTAATGTCCCTCTCCAGCTGCCCCCAGTTTAATGTCACCCTACATCTACCCCCCAGTTTAATATTCCTCTTCATTTCCCCCCTTCATCTGCACTCAGTTTGATGCCCCTCTCCATCTGCCCCCAGTTTAAGTTCCCCCATTTATCTGCCCCAGTTTAATGTCACCCTCCATTTTTCCCCCAGTTTAATATTCCTCTTCATCTTCCCCCAGTTTAATGTCCCCCCTCCATCTGCCTCCAGTTTAATGCCCTTCTACATCTGCCTCCAGTTTAATGTCACCCTCCATCTGCCCTCAGTTTAATGTGCCCCCTTCATCTGTCCCCAGTTTGATGTCCCCTCTTAATCTGCCACCAGTTTAACATAATAAAACACTAATACTCTCCTCTCCTCGCTCCGCTGCTGCTCTGTGAGGTCTCTTTTCCCCGGACAGTTCAGGTAGCTGCAAGCGCAATGTGAGTGGCGTCATCACATTGTGCCCACAGCTCCAGGAACCAGAGCTCACAAGGATGTGCTTCACACACAATGGTGAAGCAGGGACTGTTCGCGGATGGCTCCTGCTTCATCACTGTTTTTAACGTCTGCGTCCGGAAAGGATGCAGATGAGTTGATAATGTGGACATACCTCCTGCCGACAGGGACAGGACCCAGAATCCAGGACGATTGGGAGGTATGACCAATGGGGGCCCCATTACCATAGGGCCCGGTGCAAGTGTACAGTTGGCCCTATGGTTAAAGCAGTCCTGCCCACGGCCTCACTAACCGATCCCCACTCCTGCTCACAGCTGCTTCTGCTCTCCCCTTCTGCATCCCATGAGCAGGCGTGGGGGTAGGTAAGTAAATAGGCCATTACCTGCTGGGGATACTCCAGCAGGTAACGGCCTATTTATAAAAAAAGTTATCCTCACCTACCTGCGATCCCTTGATGGAGCCGCCGTCTGCGTCTCAGCGCAGGAGGTGCAATGACGTCATTGTATCGCTGCCTGCGCTGAGATGCAGATGTCTCGTATGACAACCCAGGACAGGCCCCACTCAGCTTTGGTTTTTTTCTTTTTTTTTTTTTTTTAAAGCAGCCTATCCTGGGCTGGTTTACGTTAAATAAATAGTAAAAATGCCACCCCCCAGGCAGCGACGGTCAGTGCTGCCTGATGCGGCCACCTCACTTCGCCTCAATAGAGGTGCACCCCTGCGTGCGAGTGATTGGATACGGGGGGGGGGTGAAGGAAAGGTCTGAGTCAAACATAACCCTGAGGCAGCGGGCATACTGCCTAGGAGTTATGGTAAGGCCGGAGACTGTAATGGAGATATCAGGGACAGATCTATTAGATGGTGGAAACAGCAGTAGTTCAGTCTTTGAGAGATTTCAGATAGAGCGAAGACATGATATTTGAGACAGCAGAGAGACAGTCACTGGTGTTCTGTATTAGAGCAGGGGTGATGTCACGGGATGACGTATATAATTGGGTGTCATCAGCATAAAGATGGTACCGGAAGCCAAATCTAGTGATGGTTTGTCCAATGGGGGCTGTGTAGAGGGAGAAGAGCAGGGGACCTAGGACCGTGCCCTGAGGAACCCCAACGGAAAGTGGAAGAGGGGAAGAAACAGAGCCCGCAAATGATACACAGAAAGTGTGGTCTGAGAGACAAGAGGAGAACCAGGAGAGTGCAGTGTCTGTGAGGCCGACAGAGCAGAGCATAGTGAGGAGGAGTTGATAGTCAACAGTGTAAAATGCTGCTGAGAGATCTAGAAGAATAAGAAGAAAAAAGTCACCTTTGGATTTAGCCGTCAGGAGATCATTGGAGACTTTTGTGAGGGCCATTTCAGTAGAGTGCAGAGTGCGGAAACCAGATTGTAAGGGGTCAAGAAGAGAGTTAGCAGAAAGTCGTGACAGCAGGCGACAGAGACTGGAGAAGGTGTGAGGGGAAAGGGTCACTACTGCAGGTTGTAGGGCGAGAAGAAGAAAGTAGCTGAGATACTTCCTCCTCTGTAACAGATTCAAAAGATGAGAATGAACAGTCTGAAGTGTGGCTGGTGAGGGGGTCAGTGCCACCTGGGGATTGGGCAGTTATTTCCTGATGGATGTTATCAATTTTGTCATGGAAATAAGTGGCCAGGTCATCTGCGCTAAGGTCTGTGAATGGCATCTGCACCGTGGGGGGTGATTAAGGAGTGAAAAGTTTCAAATAGCTTTTTAGGGTTACAGGAGAGAGAAGAGATGAGAGCAGTGAAATAGGCTTGTTTGGCAAGGTGAAGGGCAGAATTATAGGTTTTAAGTGTAAATTTAAAGTGGAGGAAGTCTGCAGGTATACATGATTTTCTCCACAGACATTCAACACACCTAGAGCACCGCTGAAAAAAATGTAACATTAGTAGAAAATCTTTTTTTTCTATTTCCAGTAATATACTTTCAACATAATACCACAATTCTCACTAAACATGTTCATACACATTAGATAAATGTCGGCTAAACTCACCAGTTTTAGCACAAATGGCTGACCATCTAATATGTATATGGGTGCCCCATTGAAGTTTCAATATACTATCTGAAGAAGTGTCTGGTAGAGGATTAATATGCATTGGAAACAAATGCATTGGAATCTGAATTAAAAAACAGATTAAATTGTATTATTTAAATACATTTTTTTTATGTTTTTAATTTACAGAATTGGCAGTGTGTGCTATACTTTGTTATGATAATTTTAAGACTCCAAAATGTAGAAACAAATTTTAGTAATGGGATTTTAAGGATAGTAAATAAGTCTTCTTAGCCTGTTATGTCCAAATTTAGCTTTAAACTAAAGTTACCTAATAGTTTAGAATTGGGTCAGGGATAGGCTGGAAATGACAGGGGATAGCTTAAAACTTCAGAAGTCATATTTTTTACATTTTGATTGGATAACAAAAACATCCAATAATCTGTAAAATCATATCTGTAAATGTCATGCTGATTCCACAGAAGCATAATGTGGCTACATTGTGGATGTATGGTTTCCAGGACTATGCTCTCTTTTGTAACTACTGTCTAAATTACTGATTGGTTGTTTGTAGAGTACAATCTCAATTCTCCAAGTTGAGTAAAACTAGCATAAATATAATATGAATGGCTTAAAAGAAGTAGCATATAATGGAATATTGAGAACCTTAACACTTAGCCTCTGCTTCACCGCTATTGAATGCTTGTGAAACAGAGCCAACAATTTTACTTATAGCAAAATGTGTGTAAGTGAAAGCTATCGAAATAATAGACCTCTAATGAAATACCTTGCCATTTGCCGGACAGTTTCATTTCATGACATTTAACTGGTTTGACTGTCAGGTGCTTTAATACAGACCCAATAACAGCCAGTGATTGCATTTACCATATTATTAGCAATCAGACATTAGTATGACTTATTCTAAGGCTTAACCTGACAGTGTAACCAAATAAGTATAATCACAAGGAAACACAGAATAGGGCTCTGTGACTGACACCTTCAAATGTAATGTGACAATTTAGGTTCCGCAAAAGGTAAACACAGCCCTGAAGTTATTGATGGATGATTCAGAATGTCTCTGAAAAAAATAATAATAAGAGAACAGAAGTACAGAAATTATTCTGTAACCGAGGTTGTTCTATTGTTTTCTTAATTACTGAATTGTGTTAATTTGCACCAGAATAAACAGACACAAAAACTGTACAATAAATGACATGCTTTTTATAACACTTAAAGAAAAACTCCTACAGAGCAGTGACTGCAACCACCACCCCAAAGTAATTCCAACCTGTTTACTCCAGTATTCAAACCAAATGCACACTTGCTACAGTACATTGCTTGCTTTGGCTACATCGGCCTCCATGGCAGAGAGCTGTGGGCTAGTATCGATACTTGGTGTCTACTGAAGCTCAGAGATGGCAGATAAATAACTGAATGGCAGAAACTTGTACAGAGAACTAGAAGTGGTAAAAAGAGTCCTTCAGTGCTAACTGCAGCTTACATACTGTAGATGTAGCACCCAGTTAGGCTTACACCATGATGGCTTGTCTAAAGATAGCCATCTAACAAGATTTGCTGGACTGGGGTCAGGGGAAGGTGGGGATTTATTATAAGTAAGGATCGGTGGCTGTGTGAGGATTTTTAGTCGCTGATGTTGTTGATGGTTTGTTTTTTTCAGCGTTTTTGTTTTTTCTCTCTCTGCCTCTTGTCATTTCAGAAATCTCTTGGCTAACAGTTATATACTGCCTCCTTACTATTTAGTAATATTATTGTTGGTGGAGTTTGTAAAGGAGTGTTCTAACCTCTTTTCTTGTGGTTGGTGATTTTAACCAAATCATGGAAGATTTGGATTGACTACAGTCATGGCCAAAAGTTTTGAGAATGACACAAATATTCTATTTTCACATGATCTGCTGCCCTCTGGTTTTTATGTGTGTTTGTCAGATGTTTTTATCACATACAGAAATATAATTGCATTCATATTATGAGTAACAGAAGCTTATATTGACAGTTAGAATGAGTTAATACAGCAAGTCAATATTTGCAGTGTTGACCCTTCTTCTTCAGGACCTCTGCAATTCTCCCTGGCATGCTCTCAATCAACTTCTGGACCAAATCCTGACTGATAGCAGTCCATTATTGCAGAATCAATGCTTTAATTTTGTCTGAATTTGTTGGTTTTTGTTTGTCCACCCGTCTCTTGATGATTGACCACAAGTTCTCAATGGGATTAAGATCTGGGGAGTTTCCAGGCCATGGACCCAAAATCTCTATGTTTTGTTCCCTGAGCCATTTAGTTATCACCTTTGCTTTATGGCAAGGTGCTCCATCATGCTGGAAAAGGCATTGTTGAGCGCCAAACTGCTCTTGGACGGTTGGGAGAAGTTGCTCTTGGAGGACATTCTGGTACCATTCTTTATTCATGGCTGTGTTTTTAGGCAAGACTGTGAGAGAGCCGATTCCCTTGGCTGAGAAGCAACCCCACACATGAATGGTTTCAGGATGCTTTACAGTTGGCATGAGACAAGACTGGTGGTAGCGCTCACCTCTTCTTCTCCGAATAAGCTGTTTTCCAGATGTTCCAAACAATCGAAAAGGGGATTCATCAGAGAAAATGACTTTACCCCAGTCCTCAGCAGTCCACTCCCTGTACCTTTTGCAGAAGATCAGTCTGTCATTGATGTTTTTTCTGGAGAGAAGTGGCTTCTTTGCTGCCCTCCTTGAGACCAGGCCTTGCTCCAAGAGTCTCCGCCTCACAGTGCATGCAGACGCACTCACACCTGCCTGCTGCCATTCCTCAGCAAGCTCTGCACTGCTGGTAGCCCGATCCTGCAGCTGAAACACTTTTAAGAGACGGTCCTGCCGCTTGCTGGTCTTTCTTGGGCGCCCTGGAGCCTTTTTGGCACCAATGGAACCTCTCTCCTTGAAGTTCTTGATGATGCGATAGATTGTTGACTGAGGTGCAATCTTTCTAGCTGCAATACTCTTCCCAGTTAGGCCATTTTTGTGCAGTGCAATGATGACTGCACGTGTTTCTTTAGAGATAACCATGGTTAATAGAAGAGAAACAATGATGGCAAGCACCAGCCTCCTTTTAAAGTGTCCAGTGGTGTCATTCTTACTTAATCATGACAGATTGATCTCCAGCCCTGTCCTCATCAACACCCACACCTGTGTTAATGGAGCAATCACTGAAACGATATTAGGTGGTCCTTTTAAGGCAGGGCTGCAATGATGTTGAAATGTGTTTTGGGGGATAAAGTTCATTTAACTAGGCAAATATTGACTTTGCAAGTAATTGCTGTTAAGCTGATCACTCTTTATAACATTCTGGAGTATATGCAAATTGCCATTAGAAAAACTGAAGCAGTAGACTTTGTAAAAATTAATATTTGTATCATTCTCAAAACTTTTGGCCATGACTGTAGACCAGAACTTTATTTATCACTGGGGCAAATTGTTTTGCTGTGGTAGCAGCTGAGTTGATACATCCAATACAGTGTGATTTAACAATATACAATGTAAAATATGGTAGGTGAAGTGGGACGGTTTTGGTAGGGGAGGGTATGGATGGATGGGTTATCAATAGTTCACAGTTCAATGGGCCTCATCCTTTTTCCTGATTAGGTTTCTTGTCAACTCTCTTCAGTTTCTCTGCTCACTTCAGCATATCCTGATGCTTTTCTCCCTGCTCCTCACTCCTATTTGGACTGTTATCTGATGAAGGTCTGGCATGGGCCTGCGCAATTTAAATGCCGCGGTCCCGTTTGACCGCGACATCTAAAGGGTTAACAGCCGCGATCGGTGCAGGCACCGATCGCTGCTGTTAGCGGCGGGTCCTGGCTGTATTATACAGCTGGCACCCGCCGTGTATGGAGAGAACTCAGCTCCTGAGCTCTCTCCATACATCGTCATGCGACTCAGAACATAATACTGTATTACGCCCTGGGTCGCTAAGGGGTTAAAACAGCTTAGTAGAGATCTGTGATGATTATAAATAGAGATGAGCGAATCGATTCTGCAGAAGTGGAATTCGATCCGAATTTCAGGAAATCTTCGATTCACCACGATTCCGGATTTCCTGATGCTTCGCGGTAACGAATATTTATTAAGGACCTTTGTGACATCAGACAAGATGTTCTCTAGTGTTGTGATTGGGTAGGCGTGTCTTTGCTTGTTAGCAGATCCTTCCACATGAATAAAACTTGTCCGTGCTGGAGAGAGAGAGACAGAGAGAGAGACATGACCATGGCATCCAAGGGCTTCCGCAATTTTGCCGCACACCCGCCCACCCCGACTCTCTGAAGACCGGAAATAGCTGTTTATTCGCCGCAAAGTAATTCGGATTGAAGCAAATTTTTTTGGAACTTTTTGTTTACATTTTCCTAGATAGGAAAAAAAAATGCAAAAATAAAATTAACAACAAATCAATTCCTATGTTTAATTGAAAAAGATGCAAAAATTATTTGAATAACCCGAACAGAAAAAAAAAAAAACCTCAAAACCACATGTAAAATTGGCCCGGTCCAGAAGTAGTAAAGGATACTAGGAATTACCTAGAACTAGGGAAGGCAAATAACAAAATACAGACAGATTGTAAAAGGGGACATTGAAATTTTAGACGTGTTCTTTGAGTATTATAAAAATCTTTATTCTTCCAAGGTGGAATGTACCCCTGAAGATTTAAAGGGATTCTATCATTGGGTAACCCTATTTTCACTAACAGCACGTTGGAATAGCCTATAGAAAGGCTATTCTTCTCCTACCTTTATTTTTCTGCTACGCGCCGCCATTTTGGAGAATTGTCTTCTTTCTTCCTTATGCAAATTAGTCTTCAGAAAGCACAGCCGGTGTTGCCCCTGTGCTCACATCATGCATTCTTCAGAAGATCCAGCCTCTCCGCAGCGGCAGCAACCGCCCATCATGTGTGTTTGGGATCCAAATCCCGCGCATGCTCAGTTCACTCTGCCATTTCACGTTGGACAGAGCTGACTGCGCATTTCCAGTCTGCCATTTTGACTTCAAAGTGGCAGAGCTGACTGAGCATGCGCGGGATTTGGATCCTGAACAGATATGATGAGCGGGTGCTGATGCTGCGGAGAGGCAGTGCTGGATCTTCCGAAGAGTGTGTGATGTGAGCACAGGGGACGCCCCTGTGCTTTCTGAAGACTGATTTGCATAAAGAAGAAAGAAGAAAATTCTCCAAAACAGCGGCGCGGAGCAGAAGAATAAAGGTGGAAGAAGAATAGTCTTTCTAAAGGCTATTCCGACATGCTGTTAGTGAAAACAGGGTTTCCCAATGATAGAATCCCTTTAAAGATTATCTGAATTTGTTAAATCGGTCACAACTGGGGAAACAAGAGAGGGAATTTTTGTATTCTTCAATAACATTAAAAGAGATACAGGAGGTACTGGAAGGACACCCTCTCTCCAAGTCGCCCAGGCTAGATGGGCTTCCATTTGAAGTATTTAGGGATTTGTGGGATACCTTGTCACCTACACTCCTTGAGGCATATGAAGCCACATACACAGGTGGACAAAATTGTTGGTACCCCTCGTTTAATGAAAAAAAAAAACACAATGGTCACTGAAATAACTTGAATCTGACAAAAGTAATAATATAGAAAAATTCTATGAAAATTAAGAAATGGAAGTCAGACATTGCTTTTCAGCCATGCTTCAACAGAAATTTTAAAAAGAAAACTCATGAAATAGGCCTGGACAGAAATGATGGTACCCCTGAAAATAATGTGACCAAAGGCACATGTTAAATCAAGGTGTGTCCGCTAATTAGCATCACAGGTGTCTACAATCTTGTAATCAGTCAGTGGGCCTGTATATAGGGCTACAGATACTCACTGTGCTGTTTGGTTACATGGTGAAAACCACACTCAACATGGACCAGAGGAAGTGAAGGGAAGAGTTGTCTCAGGAGTTTAGAAAGAAAATTATAGACAAGCAAGTTAAAGGTAAAGGTTAAAAGACCATCTCCAAGCAGCTTGATGTTCCTGTGACTACAGTTGCACATATTATTCAGAAACTTAAGATCCATGGGACTGTAGCCAGCCTCCCTGGACGTGGCCGCAGGAGGAAAATTGATGACAAATCAAAGAGAAGGATAATACGAATGGTAACAAACAAGCCCAGAAAAACTTCTGAAGAGATTAAAGGTGAACTTCAAGCTCAAGGAAAATCGGTGTCAGATCGCACCATCTGTCGTTGTTTCAGCCAAAGTGGACTTCATGGGAGACGACCAAGGAGGACACCATTGTTGAAAATAAATCATAAAAAAGCCAGACTAGAATTTGCCAAGGTACATGTTGACAAGCCACAAAGCTTCTGGGAGAATGTCCTATGGACAGATGAGACAAAAATCGAAATTTTTGGCAAGGCACATCAGCTCTATGTTCACAGATGGAAAAATGAAGCATATCTTGAAAAGAACTCTATCCCTACTGTGAAACATGGAGGAGGCTCTGTTGTGTTCTGGGGCTGCTTTGCTGCATCTGGCACAGGGTGTCTTGAATCTGTGCAGGGTACAATGAAATCTCAAGACTATCAAGGGATTCTAGAGACAAATGTGCTGCCCAGTGTCAGAAAGCTTGGTCTCAGTCGCAGGTCATGGGTTTTGCAACAGGATAATGACCCAAAACACACAGCTAGAAACACCCAAGAATGGCTAAGAGGAAAACATTGGACTATTCTGAAGTGGCCTTCTATGAGCTCTGACTTAAATCCTATTGATCATCTTTGGAAGGAGCTGAAACATGCCATCTGGAAAAGGCACCCTTCAAACCTCTGAGACAACTGGAGCAGTTTGCTCATGAGGAGTGGGCCAAAATATCTGTTGAGAGGTGCAGAAGTCTCATTGACAGGAATCGTTTGATTGCAGTGATTGCCTCAAAAGGTTGTGCAGCAAAATATTAAGTTAAGGGTACCATCATTTCAGGAAATCTTCGATTCACCACGATTCCGGATTTCCTCACGCTTCGATGCATTGAATGGCATTTTTCTATAAAATGGCCACCGCATATGTTAAGAGAAGGGGGAAGGGACTCTGAGAGTGCGGGATCCCCCACAATGCCAAGTGTGCAGCTAATCAGCAGCCAGCTGGAACTGTGATGTCACAGCCCTATAAAAACCCTTGGCCATTTTAGGTACAGTCATTACATATCGCTCTTACTGTAGGGACAGACGTTGGGAGGAGCTAGGGAAAGACTTAGAAAACAGATAGAAGTTCAGGGAAAGAGGCTGAGCCTTAGAACTGTAGGGAAAGCATAGGGAGGAATTGAGAGAAGAATTTGGGGTGGTTGAAGGGTCATTTACAGCAAGAATTTGCAGCATAATTCACATTGCAGCACTCACTGCCGTTATACTGCTGCTCATTACTTATATCTGTGTCGTCAAGGTGGAGCACAACAAGCCTTTTGCAGTGCAGTACAGCAAAAAAAAAGTGAAATATCATACACTAATATCTGCACGTACAGTGCCTTGCGAAAGTGCCTTGAACTTTTCAACCTTTTGCCACATTTCAGGCTTCAAACATACAGTAAAGATATAAAATTTAATTTTTTTGGTGAAGAATCAACAACAAGTGGGACACAATTGTGAAGTGCAACGAAATTTATTGGTTATTTTAAACTTTTGTAAAAAATAAAAAACTGAAAAGTGGGGCGTGCAATATTATTCAGCCCCCTTATGTCAATACTTTTGCTGCGATTACAGCTGCAAGTCGCTTGGGGTATGTCTCTATCAGTTTTGCACATCGAGAGACTGAAATTCTTGCCCATTCTTCCTTGGAAAACAGCTGGAGCTCAGTGAGGTTGGATGGAGAGCGTTTGTGAACAGCAGTTTTCAGCTCTTTCTTTATGTGACAATCAGAGAGTAAAAGTACAGTGAGCTTGATAGGAGAGAGGATAACATGGACAGAAGCCCATGCTACCCTCCCTTGGGTCACATACAGGTTATGCACAGACAATGATGATATATCATCGTCTCTGCAGTCTGCAGCTCTGCTCCTTCCCCCTCCTTCCTCTTTCTTGCAGCTCTAAGATACTGCCTGAAGCTGGAGGACACTTTAGAGCCTCATATCTCAGAGCTATGCATATGACCTTGAATTCATTTTAAAGATGCAAATCTCTTCTTTTAAATGATACTAAATCATCATGATAGGCCTTACAAATCCGGAGCGATTTGATGTCAAAAATGCTGTTGGGAATCTGAGATCTGAATTCATAGAGATCTGAATTGGGATCTCTATGACGAACACTGTTTTCACCAGCGAATCGCTCCGGATCTGTAAGAGTTATCATGATGATCTTGGTATCATTTAAAAGATGAGCTTCATCATCATTTTCATAGTCATAACGATCCTGAGAAATCGGCATTAATAGCAAGAATTTATTATATATCTCCTCTGCAACTAAAGTGCTACCCTGGGCAGACCTATAAATACGTGGGCGGCAGATGTACACATTCTTCCTAGGTGCTGATTCCCTCTTAGTGTGCTTGGACTGCCTATTGACCCTTGAATTGCCTTCATCATATATTCAGGTGCCTTGGAAGATGGTGTACTACATTAAGTTTTACATGCAATAGAGTCAGTCCCACAGCCAGCCAGTGGTGGAGACACAGGAGTTTAGGGAGGGACTAGGGGTAGGTTATGGGTCACTCACTGTAGCCCACAGACTGATAGAGTACCACTCGATTACTGCCATCACTGTGGCTGGGATAGAAGCAGCAGCAGGCACAGATGGGGATTGGTGCTATAGGACATTCTACAGGTAGGGCCTGCCTACCGCTGCTTCTATCCTGGGCTGAGGACAGTGGAGAGAGAGCTGCACTAAATATAAATGTGCATGGTGCCTGTAGTGCGTGAGGCTTAACATGAACTAAGCAGGAGCTCTGAAGAAGGTGTGTGGCAGCATAACCGTGCACATTCTAGGGCCCCAGTGCCATAGGACCCAGTGCAAGTGCACGTTGGCCCTATGGTTATAACAGCCCTGCTGAGGCATCTCTGGTCCACCCTGCTCCACAAACAGTCACATAATGTGGAGAGAAAGGCATGGAAGGGGGTTCTGGCACACATTTGGAGCAAGAAAGGGCCTTGCGCCAAATGTGCACCATATGTGCACCATAATATCATCCCCTATACCAGAAGACTGGCATATAGGGATTGATAAATCTCCTCCCGTGTCTCTTCATAATATAATTTTGGACTTGCAGTAAGAATCCAAAGATATATAGTGCTGAGTTATGTTTGAAGCTAAGAGAGAGCATTTATATTGTTATGTCCGCCCTGAATACAATTTTCCCAATAGAGTTCATGGTGAAAAGTTCACTCTTCTGTAAAGAAGCTATGTATGATGATTAATGTAGAGGTTTGTTAATAGGCAGTGATAACCTTTTTTGTACTGCCTGAGTCTGAAGTTTGTGTGTGATAGGGTTAACAGCAGTACACACACATGACAGAAAGAAAACATTCAATACAACTGTTGTCTGAACTGGACCATGGAATATAGAATATTCGTGAGATCTCTAGCTTGGTAGTGCTGTCTTTTATAAAGCCAACAGATGTTAGAGATCATGTGAAGCTCAGCTGGTTGATTTTTCCAAAATAGTTGAACAATATTTTTGTATTTTAAACAACAGGGAAGGTTTCTTTTCATCCCTTCAGGGATAGACACCTTATGACACTCTAGGGCCATATGAACTGCAACCCCCTTAAACCAAACATGAACCGTCCTGAGCTGGAACTGCCATTATTATACTCTGGGATCTCTTCAGACCCCAGAGTATAATAAGCGGAGGCCCAGGAGAGGTGAGTAAACATAACAGTGTTACTCACCTCCCGTGGGCTTTGGCACGTCCTCTTTGGACCTTTTCCATCCACCTGAATGACATCAATGACCTCTAAGGCTCAATCACAGGTTTCAGCAATCCTGACATCACTCAGGAGACCGTAAGAGCTTTGAAAAGGACAGGGACCTGCACACCGGAGCCCAGGAGAGGTGAGCAGCACAGTTTGTTATGTTTACTTGCCTGTCCTGGGCTCCTGCCTATTATACTCTGGGGTATGATCAGGGCCGCTTTAACCATAGGGCAAATGGTGCACTTGCACTGGACCCTATGGTTGCAGGGGCCCCGGATCCGGGCATCAGACTTTCTGCCCAGGACTGCTCCACTCACAACTGTATTGGCGTGCTATGCCGATACAGTTGAAGCCTATGACAGGGCAGGGAGCTGTAAATTCCTTGCTCTGCCATAGAATACTTACATACATCACTGTGCAGGACGTCCCCACACAGCTGATGACGTCACAATGGTGAAGCAGGAGCTATCCTCAGACAGATCCTGCTTCACCACTCTATGTGGAGCACATCCGTGTGTGCTCCGGCCTCAGGAACTGTAGGCACGATGTGATGACTTCACTCACATCATGCCTGCAGCTCCCTGTACAATCCAGGACAAGAGACTGCACAGAGCGGCAGGGGAGCAAGGAGAGGTGAGTATTAGTGTTTTATTATGTTAAATGTAATGGGGGACATTAAACTGGAGACAGATGAAGGGGGACATAAAACTGGAGACAGATGAAGGGGGACATTAAACTGGGAGTAGATGAAGGGGGGGCATTAAACTAGGGGGGCAGATGGAGGGGGGGACAGTAAACTGGGGGCAGCTGAAGGGAGGGCATTAAACTGGGGGGCAGATGGAGGGTGGACATTAAAATGGGGGCAGATGGAGGGAGAGCATTAAAATGGGGAGAGATGGAGGGGGCATTAAACTGGGGGAGATGAAGAGGAACATTAAACTGGGGGCAGATTAAACTGGAAGGGTGACATTAAGCTGGGGGCAGCTGGAGGGGGACATTAAACCGTGGGGTTCGCTGGACAGGGACATTAAACTGGTGGCAATTTGGAAGGGGATATTAAACTGGGGGCAACTGGAGGAGGACATTAAACTGTGGGGGTAGCTGGAAGGTGACATGTCTCCCTCCAGCAGCCCCCAGTTTAATGTCCCCATCCAACTACCCCCACAGTTTAATGTCTAGTTTATTCATACTGTGGGGCAATTGGAGGGGAACATTATATAATGTGGGGGCATGTAATGTTATGTTAGGGTGACTGTACGAGGATTATAATGTGTGGGGGCACATAAAAAAATGGATGAGAATGGGCGGACTCAATGTAGAAGTGGGTGGAGCTAAATTTGCATAGCGCGCCGCACATTCTGTGTCCCTCTTTCCATCTTTTGAAAGTTGGGAGGTATGTTATAAATATGTTATAAATATTAGCCCCCTTAAAAATAAAAGTTTTCCCCTTATATACAATAGTTCCCCCTTAAAAAGCCCTCCTTAAAAATAAGTTTCCCCCTCATAATAGTTCTCCCTTATAAATAATAGTTCCCCTCCTTATAAATAATAGTTCCCCTGTATATTTATTTTTTTATATATTTATTTATAAATTATTATTATTTAAAAGAGAACTATAAAGTAGTATTATTTTTTATAAGAGGGAACTATTTAGTAGGGAGAACTATTAATAATAAGGGGGACTATTATTTATAAGGAGGGACAATTACTGATAATGGGCACTATTTATAAGCAGGGACCCTGCATTATTATTTATAAGCAAGGAATCTTAGTCCCCCTTTCAAATAATAGTCCCTGCATGTAAATAATTATTATTGATAAGGGTGCAGTTAGCTGTGAAAGGGGAGCTACTATTTGTAAGTGCAGGGGCATGGCCACTTATATTGTATGGGGCCAGTAAGAATGAATTATACTATGTAGTGGGTCAGGTATGTTTAAGTGGTGGTGATGAGGGAGGTCCACTTATGAAACCTTTGCACTGGGCCCACCAATGTTTTAAAACGGCCCTGGGTCTGAGCGGCCACCATATTTAAATACCAGACATCCCCCGTACTATTACGGTGGATGTTGGGAAGGGGTTAAGCATATTTTAAAGAATTTAGATCCTGTAGTTCTGACTGTGGCCACTGAGCCAACTAATATGCTGACACTTCCTGTTTTCTCTGCCGACTCTTCCTGTTTGTCACCTCATTTATCAGCACATTATTAGTTGTCAGGGGACCACTGGGGAAAATTATTAGCTGTCAGGGGGCCGCTGGGGGACATTATTACTTGTCGGAGGGCCCCTGGCGACATTGTCACTTGTCTGAAGGCCACTGGGGGACATTATTACTTGCCTGGGGGCCACTGAGGGACATTATTGCATGCCTGGTGGCCAATAGGGGACATTATAACTTGTCTGGGGGCTACTGGAAAACTTTACTACTTGCCTGGGGGCCACTGGGGAGTATTACTACTTGCCTGGGGGGCCACTGGGTAGCATTATTAGTTATTTGGGGGGCCACTAGGGAGCATTATGAGGTGTCTAGGGACCAGTGGAGAGCATTATTAGGTTCTGAGGGCCACTGGGGCATTATTACTTGCTTAGGGGGCACTAAGGACATTGTTACTTCTCTGAGAATTGTTCATTATATATCAGGTAGCACAGAGGCAGTGATTTATTTTGCAACCTGCCCCTGCAACTTGGTATGTTGGTATACCTCTGAAGGTTTGAATTTTGGAGCATGTTAATAAAATTGTGATAGATGCCAACACTAGTGATACAGAAAAATTGCAGCCAATACCCTGATATTTTTTTGCGACATTCCTGCAATCCTCTGGGTTTCCAGGGTCTTTTGAGACTTTTTTTTTTTGCACTTTACATTGGTTCACACTGTATTTATTTTGCACTTATTATTCATTGCATTTCATGATTGTATTTCTTATGTACAATATTAATTTGTGTATTAATTATATTATTTTTGCATCTGTCACATGATTTTTGATCATACTGCATATTATGCATTTGTGGTATCAATTATTTATTATATATTAATTCTATTTATATAGTACATTTGTTAGTATTTCAATTTATTAAGTATCAATTTTATTTATTTGATATTTTTGTGGGCATTGAATGCTTAAGTAGTCACTATGTATTCATCTCCTGTTTTTTTTTTTTTTTTTTTCAGTAATTGGTCCATGTGCTATGTACCAGTACGTGAATCCACGTATGCGCTGGTCCCATCCTCATCCCGAATCAGCATTGTATGCTTGTGTATCTATAGTGACAAGCATGTGATGTCTTTACACCAGTGCGTCATCATGTTGGTTTGTGCACATGTGGGATGGGGTTGGTGTCCATCATGGGGGTGCTGGATCATTATGTGCTTGCCCAGGCAGGTGAATATTATTTCATATATATATAAATATATATATATATATATATATATATACTGTATATACTGTATATATATTTAAATATCTTAGCCTTTTAGTTGAACAGTAACCTGCTAACAAAATCAACTTGAGGCAAAACTGCCATAGAGGCATAGCCTTTTCCCACTCAATGTTATGACTGTTAATGCAGTCAATATGTCTATGAATGCATTTTTGCTGCCATTTCTATGTGATTGTATATTTTGGTTTATCGCTGGTAGTAGCGGAGTGACATATATTTTTGCAGTTTTATCGTTGTAAGCTATGCTAGTGGGATGTATTTGTCCTTTGGCCATTCTTTTTTGTTCATTATAGCGCTGCTGGCATAATTTACAATTAACCTATGTATTGTTAGTGTCCTGATAACTGTAAGAATGCCAAGAGTGTGCAAAGCAGTAATCAAAGCAAAAGGTGGCTACTTTGAAGAACCTAGAATATAAGACATATTTTCATTTGTTTCACACTTTTTTGTTAAGTATATAATTCCACATGTGTTAATTCATAGTTTTGATGCCTTCAGTGTGAATCTACAATTTTTATAGTCATGAAAATACAGAAAACTCTTGGAATGAGAAGGTGTGTCCAAACTTTTGGTCTGTACTGTATGTTTTATGTATTTTGCATGTAATATTTATTAATAAAAATATACATTTTTTTGAGATAGTGGGCATTATCATGCATTTAATATAGGTTTTGTTATGTGTCTTCTGGGAGGCCCTGCTGTTACTATGCTACAATGTTTTGAGGTGATTGTATATAGCATAGCTCATATACATATGCCAGACAGTAATGTACAGTGCCTTGCGAAAGTATTCGGCCCCCTTGAACTTTTCAACCTTTTGCCACATTTCAGGCTTCAAACATAAAGATATAAAATTTTAATTTTTTTGGTGAAGAATCAACAAGTGGGACACAATTGTGAAGTGGAACGAAATTTATTGGTTATTTTAAACTTTTGTAAAAAATAAAAAACTGAAAAGTGGGGCGTGCAATATTATTCGGCCCCTTTACTTTCAGTGCAGCAAACTCAATCCAGAAGTTCAGTGAGGATCTCTGAATGATCCAATGTTGTCCTAAATGACTGATGATGATAAATATAATCCACCTGTGTGTAATCAAGTCTCAGTATAAATGCACCTGCTCTGTGATAGTCTCAGGGTTCTGTTTAAAGCGCAGAGAGCATCATGAAGACCAAGGAACACACCAGGCAGGTCCATGATACTTTTGTGGAGAAGTTTAAAGCCGGATTTGGATACAAAAAGATTTCCCAAACTTTAAACATCCCAAGAAGCAATGTGCAAGCGATCATATTGAAATGGAAGGAGTATCAGACCACTGCAAATCTAACAAGACCCAGCCGTCCCTCTAAACTTTCATCTCAAACAAGGAGAAGACTGATCAGAGATGCAGCCAAGAGGCCCATGATCACTCTGGATGAACTGCAGAGATCTACAGCTGAGGTGGGAGAGTCTGTCCATAGGACAACAATCAGTCGTACACTGCACAAATCTGGCCTCTATGGAAGAGTGGCAAAAAGAAAGCCATTTCTTAAAGATATCCATAAAAAGTCTTGTTTAAAGTTTGCCACAAGCCACCTGGGAGACACACCAAACATGTGGAAGAAGGTGCTCTGGTCAGATGACACCAAAATCCAACTTTTTGGCCACAATGCAAAACGATATGTTTGGTGTAAAAGCAACACAGCTCATCACCCTGAACACACCATCCCCACTGTCAGACATGATGGTGGCAGCATCATGGTTTGGGCCTGCTTTTCTTCAGCAGGGACAGGGAAGATGGTTAAAATTGATGGGAAGATGGATGGAGCCAAATACAGGACCATTCTGGAAGAAAACCTGTTGGAGTCTGCAAAAGACCTGAGACTGGGACGGAAATTTATCTTCCAACAAGACAATGATCCCAAACATAAAGCAAAATCTACAATGAAATGGTTCACAAATAAACGTATCCAGGTGTTAGAATGGCCAAGTCAAAGTCCAGACCTGAATCCAATCGAGAATCTGTGGAAAGAGCTGAAAACTGCTGTTCACAAACACTCTCCATCCAACCTCACTGAGCTCCAGCTGTTTTCCAAGGAAGAATGGGCAAGAATTTCAGTCTCTCGATGTGCAGAACTGATAGAGACATACCCCAAGAGACTTGCAGCTGTAATCACAGCAAAAGGTGGCGCTACAAAGTATTAACTTAAGGGGGCCAAATAATTTGGCAAGCCCCACTTTTCAGTTTTTTATTTTTTATAAAAGTTTAAAATATCCAATAAATTTCGTTCCACTTCACGATTGTGTCCACTTGTTGTTGATTCTTCACCAAAAAATTAAAATTTTATATCCTTATGTTTGAAGCCTGAAATGTGGCAAAAGGTTGAAAAGTTCAAGGGGGCCGAATACTTTCGCAAGGCACTGTATGTAAGTGCCTCAACAGTTAGCACTCTGGTTTTGTTCTAGGAAACATCTGACTGAAATATTCATGTTCTTTCTTTCTCACAGAGCACTGAGACTTCAGTTTAATGCTAAATGTTAAAGTGTAAGTAAACTTTTATTTCTTTTTTCATAAATCAGTAGTTCAGGTAAAGGGAACAAACTTTGCAATATAGTTTAATAAAGAATAGCACCCATGTCTTTAAATATTACTTTTGCAGGAGGGGGGAGGAAGAGAAGGAGAGAAACAGATGAAACAGAGATATGACACGATCCTTAGCATTAAATGAGTCACTCCTGTCAAGAAAAGGCTGAATAGTAATTCTGGATAATCTTACCCTCTTCATAGACGTATATTGTACAGTCATGGCCAAAAGTTTTGAGAATGATACAAATATTAATTTTTACAAAGTCTACTGCTTCAGTTTTTCTAATGGCAATTTGCATATACTCCAGAATGTTATAAAGAGTGATCAGCTTAACAGCAATTACTTGCAAAGTCAATATTTGCCTAGAAAATGAACTTTATCCCCCAAAACACATTTCAACATCATTGCAGCCCTGCCTTAAAAGGACCACCTAACATCGTTTCAGTGATTGCTCCATTAACACAGGTGTGGGTGTTGATGAGGACAGGACTGGAGATCAATCTGTCATGATTAAGTAAGAATGACACCACTGGACACTTTAAAAGGAGGCTGGTGCTTGCCATCATTGTTTCTCTTCTGTTAACCATGGTTATCTCTAAAGAAACACGTGCAGTCATCATTGCACTGCACAAAAATAGCCTAACTGGGAAGAGTATTGCAGCTAGAAAGATTGCACCTCAGTCAACAATCTATCGCATCATCAAGAACTTCAAGGAGAGAGGTTCCATTGGTGCCAAAAAGGCTCCAGGGCGCCCAAGAAAGACCAGCAAGCGGCAGGACCGTCTCTTAAAAGTGTTTCAGCTGCGGGATGGGGCTACCAGCAGTGCAGAGCTTGCTGAGGAATGGCAGCAGGCAGGTGTGAGTGCATCTGCACGCACTGTGAGGCGGAGACTCTTGGAGCAAGGCCTGGTCTCAAGGAGGGCAGCAAAGAAGCCACTTCTCTCCAGAAAAAACATCAGGGACAGACTGATATTCTGCAAAAGGTACAGGGAGTGGACTGCTGAGGACTGGGGGAAAGTCATTTTCTCTGATGAATCCCCTTTTCCATTGTTTGGAACATCTGGAAAACAGCTTATTCGGAGAAGAAGAGGTGAGCGCTACCACCAGTCTTGTCTCATGCCAACTGTAAAGCATCCTGAAACCATTCATGTGTGGGGTTGCTTCTCAGCCAAGGGAATCGGCTCTCTCACAGTCTTGCCTAAAAACACAGCCATGAATAAAGAATGGTACCAGAATGTCCTCCAAGAGCAACTTCTCCCAACCGTCCAAGAGCAGTTTGGCGCTCAACAATGCCTTTTCCAGCATGATGGAGCACCTTGCCATAAAGCAAAGGTGATAACTAAATGGCTCAGGGAACAAAACATAGAGATTTTGGGTCCATGGCCTGGAAACTCCCCAGATCTTAATCCCATTGAGAACTTGTGGTCAATCATCAAGAGACGGGTGGACAAACAAAAACCAACAAATTCAGACAAAATGAAAGCATTGATTCTGCAATAATGGACTGCTATCAGTCAGGATTTGGTCCAGAAGTTGATTGAGAGCATGCCAGGGAGAATTGCAGAGGTCCTGAAGAAGAAGGGTCAACACTGCAAATATTGACTTGCTGCATTAACTCATTCTAACTGTCAATATAAGCTTCTGTTACTCATAATATGAATGCAATTCTATTTCTGTATGTGATAAAAACATCTGACAAACACACATAAAAACCAGAGGGCAGCAGATCATGTGAAAATGTAATATTTGTGTCATTCTCAAAACTTTTGGCCATGACTGTACAGATCTGATCAGTGACAGAAGGAGACAAATAAGTGAAGAATCTGGCACTTTTTTTTATATAAAGTATATTACAAAGTTTGTTATCTTCATCTGCACTATGGCTTTATGAAAAAATAAATTAATAAAAGTTTAGTTACACTTTAAAAATATGATGTAAAAAATGCACATAGTTGTGCACCTGCACAGGTCTGTGGCCACAGCAGTACCCTTTAAGCTTGGAGGATACAGTAGTATACGTTGGTAAGCCAAGCATGTGAAATTTGTACCAAAAATAAGATTTTAAGTTGAATCTGGTACAAAGACTAAGTGAGTAATAGTACTAGCATAAGGACACACAGGACTGAAATGCTGCAAAAAAAAACTGAAGCTCCTCCTTCCTGTTCTGATTCCAAGTTTGAAACAGATCTTTATTCTATTCTGCATTTTTGACAGAGATACCTCCAGAGCCATTAGCAAAGGGGGACATGACTTTGGGATGGGGAAACCAATAACTCCTGCAGTTTCATCTTTGTGCAGTAGCTGTGTGGATTTATACAGGCTGGTTCAGATGTAAGAGTATATGTGTGTATATTCAGCTTTAGGAGTAAATAGTGCCTAGTGTGTTACTGTAGGGAGGGAGGAGTTTAGGAATAGATGTAACTTCCTGTCTTATTCATCTCTTTCTCTCACCACAAGGACTGGAGGAAAAATTTCTGATAAATCAGGGAGTATAATATTGGGGTTTATCACCTCACGCCACACTGGTGTGACCACATTCACATTACACATCACTACTAGTTTAGTATCACCATTCTACATCATACTGTATATGCTGCAGTATTACCACAGGATTTATCCTGTCACAGAGTCCCCTCATGTACTTACCTCACACACTGCAGACATGGCTGATATATCATACATTACTGCTGTATAATGCAGATTGTTCATGAGTCCTGGGGACTGAGGGTCTCTCTATGGTGGAGCTAGGAGGTCACATGTAATGGAGACACTGTGGTGAGAGAGGGACAGCATGATCTGAAAGCCGGGGATCAGATATACAGTGTGGTGATGTTAATGGAGACTGTACTGATAATCCCTGTATATGTCCTCCATCTCTGTGCTAATAATGATCATGCTGGGGATAGGTTAAAGCTAATAATTTCTATGTGACCTCCTTCTCATGGCTGTATACAGGCCATACTGTGTATACTGGCCATACTGTATACAGGTTATTTTTAATTGGCGGGGTGGGGGGTCCTTGGAGTTGGTTCAAATTTTCAGCAGTGGGGAAACATGGTGGTTAGTTTCCCCTAGGATTAACTGCTGTTTTGGTCTGGCTGGTCTTTGGGCTCCTGCTGGGTGGTGTCCCGGGAGTGGTTTATTATATGTGGTAAACTGCCATTCTGTGTGTTATGGTACCCCTGAGCCTGTGGTTGCGGCTGGGGGTAATTTGGTGTGGTGGAGCAGATTGGCGGCCATACTTTTGTAGCTCCAAGCACCTCCCCCTCAAGAGGAAGGTGTTTGTATATGGAAAAGTTACATGTTGGTGTTATTATTTCCCCTTCCTATATATGGCATCTAATGATCTACATGTGACCTCCTTCTCAGGGCTGTATACAAGTCATACTGTGTATACTGGCTATACCAGGGGTAGGCAACCTTTTTTGTTCGGCGTGTCGATTTTAATAAAAAAATCAAAGATGAGGTACTCGGAGTGCCGGTCAATAATTGTAACTCTGACGACCCCTAAACTAAAGTCATATACCACAAACTATAACACAGAAGTGTTGCCACCAGATGCTTTAGGACACATGCGTTTGCTTCTATTTCCTGGAACGCGCCTGTACTTTCTGACTAGAAGCAATCCTTATGGTGAAAACACACTATGTATCTGGATGCAGCTATATTCTTAGGTCACTGAAACTTTTTCATTCGATGTAAAACTGGTGCATTTTTGCACAAACAAAAAACAAAGCCTGAGTTTTCTGTGCAAAAACACATCCTTAATATAGAAAACGGACCGTTATACAGAATAATGTCCCATAGTGGTCCCTGCATACGGTATTATGTCCCATAGCGGCCCCTGCACACGGTATATGTCCCATAGCTGCCTCTGCACACAGTATTTGTCCCATAGCGGTCCCTGCACACGGTATTATGTCCCATAGCGGCCTCTGCACACAGAATTTGTCTCATAGCTGCCTCTGCACACAGTATTTGTCCCATAACGGCCTTTGCACACGGTATTTGTCCCATAGCAGTCCCTGCACACAGTATTTGTCCCATAGAGGCCCCTGCACACAGCAATATGTGCCATGGCGGCGCCTGCACATGGTATTATGTCCCATAGCGGCCCCTGCACACAGTATTTGTCCCATAGCAGCCCCTGCACACAGCAATATTTCCCATAGCGGCCCCTACACACGGTATATGTCCCATAGCAGCCCCTGCACACGATATTATGCTCCATAGTGGCCCCTGCACATGGTATATGTTACATAGTGGCCCCTGCACACGGTATATGTTACATAGTGGCCCCTGCACACGGTATTATGCTCTATAGTGGCCCCTGCACACGGTATTATGTCCCATAGCGGCCTCTGGACACAGTATTTGTCCCATAGCTGCCCCTGCACACAGTATTTGTCCCATAGCGGCCCCTACACACGGTATATGTCCCATAGCAGCCCCTGCACACGGTATATGTCCCATAGCGGTCCCTGCACACGGTATTATGCTCCATAGTGGCCCCTGCACACGGTATATGTCCCATTCTGTGTGTTATGGTGCCCCTGAGCCTGTGGTTGCGGCTGGGGGTAATTTGGTGTGGTGGAACAGATTGGCGGCCAGACTTTCGTAGCTTCAAGGACTTCCCCTCAAGAAGAAGGTGTTTGTATCCACTAAAAGTTACATGCTGGTATTATTATTTCCCCTTTCTATATATGGCATCTAATGATCTACAGTGCTGGCCAAAAGTATTGGCACCCCTGCAATTCTGTCAGATAATACTCAATTTCTTCCAGAAAATTATTGCAATCACAAATGCTTTGGTAATAATGTCTTCATTTAATTTGTCTTCAATGGAAAACCACAAAAAGAATTGTCAAAAAGCCAAATTGGTTATAATTCCACACCAAACATAAAAGGGGGTGGACAAAAGTATTGGCACCCTTTGAAAAATCATGTGATGCTTCTCTAATTTGTGTAATTAACAGCACCTGTTACTTACCTGTGGCACATAACAGGTGGTGGCAATAACTAAATCACACTTGCAGCCAGTTGAAATGGATTAAAGTTGACTCAACCTCTGTCCTGTGTCCTTGTGTGTACCACATTGAGCATGGAGAAAAGAAAGAAGACCAAAGAACTGTCTGAGGAAGCATGAGCAATCTCAAGGCTACAAGTCCATCTCCAAAGACCTGAATGTTCCTGTGTCTACCGTGCACAGTGTCATCAAGAAGTTTAAAGCCCATGGCACTGTGGCTAACCTCCCTAGATGTGGACGGAAAAGAAAAATTGACGAGAGATTTCAACGAAAGATTGTGCGGTTGGTGGCTAAAGAACCTCGACTAACATCCAAACAAGTTCTAGCTGCCCTGCAGTCCGAGGGTACAACAGTGTCAACCCGTACTATGCGTCGGCGTCTGAATGAAAAGGGACTCTATGGTAGGATACCCAGGAAGACCCCACTTCTGACCCAGAGACATAAAAAAGCCAGGCTGGAGTTTACCAAAACTTACCTGAAAAAGCCAAAAACTTTTTGGAAGAATGTTGTCTGGTCAGATGAGACAAAAGTAGAGCTTTTTGGGAAAAGGCATCAACATAGAGTTTACAAAAAAAAAAAAAAGAGGCCTTCAAAGAAAAGAACACGGTCCCTACAGTCAAACATGGCGGAGGTTCCCTGATGTTTTGGGGTTGCTTTGCTGCCTCTGGCACTGAACTGCTTGACCGTGTGCATGGCATTATGAAGTCTGAAGACTACCAACAAATTTTGCAGCATAATGTAGGGCCCAGTGTGAGAAAGCTGGGTCTCCCTCAGAGGTCATGGGTCTTCCGGCAGGACAATGACCCAAAACACACTTCAAAAAGCACTAGAAAATGGTTTGAGAGAAAGCACTGGAGACTTCTAAAGTGGCCAGCAATGAGTCCAGACCTGAATCCCATAGAACACCTGTGGAGAGATCTCAAAATGGCAGTTTGGAGAAGGCACCCTTCAAATCTCAGGGACCTGGAGAAATTTGCCAAAGAAGAATGGTCTAAAATTCCAGCAGAGCATTGTAAGAAACTCATTGATGGTTACCGGAAGCGGTTGTTCGCAGTTATTTTGTCTAAAGGTTGTGCTACCAAGTATTAGGCTGAGGGTGCCAATACTTTTGTCCGGCCCATTTTTGGAGTTTTGTGTAAAATGATCAATGATTTGACTTTTTTTTCATTCTCTTTTGTGTTTTTTCATTGCAAGCAAAATAAATGAAGATATTATTACCAAAACATTTGTGATTGCAATCATTTTCTGGAAGAAATTGAGTATTATCTGACAGAATTGCAGGGGTGCCAATACTTTTGGCCAGCACTGTATATGTGACCTCCATATCAGAGCTGTATACTGAGTCCTGTGTGGTTATATGGCAGCCTTTATACATGCTGTCCTGCTGATGCTCCTGCCTATACAATGTCTGCCCTTACCTCATGTAGCTATTTGATCTTCCATGTCGAAATTGATCTATTACCTAAAATGGTGGATGGTATAAGACTGTGTAGATTACATTGGGCCTTATCTAGATGTTTTTTCACAGTCTTCTAGCAGAATATATTATATCTAGATCATATTTATAGCTCTGAAAGGTGTTCATGGAGGGCTCAGCACATGGTTGGGACGTGGGTGACTCAGGTGCACCTTGCTCTGTAGGATGCACAGAATTGTATAGTTTTATAGCCAGGTATATACGGTGATATACTGACCTCCATGTTATAGGCTGACCTCTAAGTCATCAACACATGTAGATAATGGATATCAGACAAATACTGCACCAGATTATTGTATTTCTTACTCTCCATGTGTAGCCGGTGACTTACAGTCTGTATCCGGATAAGTATATGGATTACTATTATTATATGTTACTATGGCATCATATACTGCAGCAGCTCCCATCCCTGACTATGACATATACTATGATAGCTAACTAGCTGAGTGATCTAGTACAAGTGGAAGAGAGGACCCTGTCTGCCTGGGCCTCCAATTTTTAGGCCAGTGTTTTACCCTGTTAGTGTCAGTGGCCTTGCCTTAGTATGTAGCCCCATAGGGCAAGGTTGCTTAGGATTGGGATGCGTACAAGTGCCTCCAAGCCAGTGTGTAACTGCTGGTGGTTTGGGATACACTAACAAACTATTTTTGCCATTTCTTGACTGTATGTGCTTAACAGAATGTAAATCCGTTATTTACTGTTTGTGTGTTTTTTGTTTTTTTTATACTATAGCTTAAATATAATCCTACACTATAGCTATTGTTGTGCATTATAATTCGCACTAGTGACAATAAATATATATTTTTATTTATTTATTTTTATGGGTCCTTGAAGTTACTTATAATTTGGCCACTAATGGGCAACCACCTCAGGTGTAGCCCAGTGCAGGTACCTCAGGTGTAACCATTAGAGGTATGGCCTCCTGGTGTGGAGGGGTAACCATCGGAGGTATGGCCCCCTGGTGTGGAGGGGTAACCATCAGAGGTATGGCCCCTTGGTGTGGAGGGGTAACCATCGGAGGTATGGCCCCCTGGTGTGGAGGGGTAACCATCGGAGGTATGGCCCCCTGGTGTGGAGGGGTAACCATCGGAGGTATGGCCCTCTGGTGTAGAGGGGTAACCATCGGAGGTATAGCCCCCTGGTGTGGAGGGGTAACCATTGGAGGTATGGACCACCTGGTTTCTGCAAAACAATTATTCATTTAACTACAGCCATTCACTTTAGTTGCATTTTCAGCAACATTCATAGCTTAGTACTGTAGAGAAGATGGTATGGGACTAGTATAAAAAGTTTCTAGAGGGCTTTTGCATTCATAATCAGTTTGGTGGTGGTCAAGTCCATTTAAGGTGTCAAATGGCCTCTTCTGTGGTGGTTGAGGAGTCAGGTGGAAGTTGCAGGCAAGTTATTGTGGACTTATTTTAACTAATAGAGGAGGTTAAACCTCATGGTGGTGAACAGGCTGAGCTTTGGAAATGGCCAGCCTGAAGGATGTCCTAATAGTAATGTCATCCAGGGGCGGGCAAAGTTGTTAAGCACAGGGTCGTTGGTGCCCTTAAAGTGTACTGGCTCTGCTAGAATTGCAAGCCGGAGCGTGCCGCCCCCTTTATTGCTGTCTTGGCGGCTGCTGTATGTCAGACAGCTGGGGATCTCACAGTATTCGTGAATCCCAATGGTCTAGCACTTCACCTGACTCCTTCTGTGATTATTTTAGTTCTGGGATTTAAATAAAGCTGTGGCCATTTTGACACCCAAAATAAAGTGTTTTGTGTGTTTATTCCAAAGTCAATGTTTATTGTAGTTTGGATGATTTTAGGAAGGAGTGAGGGTCCATCCCATATCCAAAAGTCATGGAATTGACAGCTTTTCCACAGTAAAAACACATTTCAAATCACTGGTAACTTTTTCTGAAGATATTTTCTTGCACATCATGTTAGTCTATGGGGAAAAATCCTCAACAAACTGCAGCATTCCTGCAAAGATGCTTGACATGCTGCGTTTTGTAAAAAAAAAAAACTCACTTCATCTCATGGCTGGTGCCTTGACCTTTTGTCTGCTAAGTTCTGCTGTGATTTGTCTTGATGTGTTCCAAATCAATAAGCCTTACCATTTTCACACCTAGATTCTGCAATCCAACTATGTGCCATGCTGCCTGCTGCTGCCAAGCTAGCCTGTTTCTGATTTTAAGTGTGGCATAATACAAAACTCGAACCAAACTTTGGCAGCTATTCTTATACTTCAGCATTAAGCAGGTTGTACTCCTGTTGGTAGTGTGTGCATGAAGTTGTATAGACATGTTTTGTTTCTATGACCTAATTTGAAGATTCCATGCATCCTGAGTAGTACTGGAAATCTATATGACAGGTCATCATATGTAACATTTTGGGCCCTGAATAACTGGTTCATTCTGACTTTTGCCATGTGTACTCTGCTGATATTAGTAAAGAGGAATCTGACTCATGATATCAAGTCTCTAGATGGGATCTAAGTATGCTGATATATATGGCCTGAATGCTACAGTTTCTGACATACACATAACTGTATTTGTTTGCACAGAGACTGATATATGAACAGGTATATTCAATGTAGAATATTCTGTATATCTAGTAAGATATTTTTACAGGATGCTCCCGCATACAGTGTATATATGCATATGAGTGTTCTGCCTGTTCCCGTCTATGACTGTATTTATTTTTACAAATTCATAGAGATACTTTTAAGGAGAGCAGGTTGAGCTATTCCTTCCCACTCCGGACTAGCTCTGGTGTGTGATCATCAAAGTCAGGAGGAATGAAGTGCAGACATAATAAAGAAGTCAGGAGGGAGGATTGTTGTTTGCTTTCCCTTTTGAAGTGCAAATATCTCACATTACTTAATGCAATCGGAGATAGTTCCTTTAACCCTTTCCTGGAATGCTGGGAAACCAGCTTCTGCAAGTGCAATAGCTACGGGTAGTAAAAGGGCCCTGAATTTCCCATGACATAGTTGAATCTTACTGGGTTAATGGCTCACACTGTGACTGACAGCTTTCAAAAGATCATTCTCTTTTATCAGCAAGAAGAGTAATGATGTTGTAGCCCTATTTGGGGGGGGTATGAGTATTATCCCTCCCGCAACAGACTCTGGCGCTGACCTGTGTGTATAATGGGACCTGAAGCCTTCGCTGAAGGGAAGAGTGGGAACATATATGAAATATATCAGTGCCTCCACCCAGGATAGAGCCTCTGTATTACAGGGAGGATCTCTTCCTGGGACTTACCCATGAAGTACAGTTAGTAGCCTTAACAAGGATCACTGTACTAATCTCACAGTCTGAAGAATACATACAGATACCACATAAGGTTATAACAGTAGCTTTATAAGAATCAACAGGGTAATAATACATACATAAAATATACTCAGAACACAGCAGTACTACAACAACCAGCAAGTCCTCAACCGTCTTAGGTTATATACCCGGGTATATATATAGATATATAGCAAGAGTCCAGTGCACAATACCTCCAGGCAACAGAAGAGATGCAGGGGCCCCTGTGGATGACTGTGGATCCTCGGATTCTTCCAGGAGATGACAGACAGCCGATCAGGAGATGATGATGATGATGGTGAGATTCTTCACAGGCAGCAAACAGGGCGACGGTGACGGCAGTAGATGCAGGCCTGACTACCCTAACACTGAGTCCTTAACCTGCCAGCTAAACTACTAGTGCCACCGGGCCTCTAACTAGCTAGTTGGCCTTCGGAAGCCTAACCTATCACTGCCCTGAACTATATATATATATATGGATCCCTAACTACAGTTACTAGCTAGGTCCTGTGAGTATATAGGGGGTAACACATACCTAACTATATACTGTGAAGTAAAGAGGAACAAGTGGCTCTTAGACTCCCCCAGACATAACATGTCTGTCTCAGCAGCTCTGCTCACATCTCTCCCCCCAGCAGCTCTGCCTCACATGTGTCTGACTCACTGTATTTACAAAACAAAACCTGCACTAAATGCCTGGGGTCTCCGAAGCCAAACCGCAGGGGCAAAGAAGCCAGACACACTACATACCAGTAGAAATGGCAGTTCCCTACACTCTCCCTCTGGTGAAATCTTTACGTCACGTCAAAGACATACAAAGTCATAGTATACAGTCAACATTACCAATGACAATATCAATATGGTTGCTTTTGCATTTACAGAGTCACAACAGGTTAATAGGTATACATGCCAGCAGGAGCGAAAATTGGTAACATATTGACCAAAGTGGACACTGCACCCACCCAAGCATGGTATAAATGAGGCTGAGTAGTAAATCTGGGGTCCCCCAAACTATCATATGTCAGCATAGGTGGAGGGTGTCTAATTCTCTCTCCTCTCCGTACCTCTCTCTGAGGTAAACTAGCATGTCCAGGCCCTAAACTAGGGTTGTCTGCCATGGGAGGGGATGGTGCTGGTGGCGTAGGAGAGCTAGATCCCTGCTCATCTGTAGACACAGATCTAGGTACGAATTCTGGAGTTTGAGGGTTCATAGGTCTCCCTGAAGGAGAAGATACTGGTGATCTAGGAACGTCAGGAGCCACAGTCCAATCACTCTCAGGAGTTTCAGGAAGGTCAGGTGGAATATCGGCTAAGGACTGTGGAGAATCGCAGGCCGAGCCATCATTGGAGATATCCATACCATCAATCTGAGGTACAGGCAACAAATGATTTCTATGCCAAGTCCTGATCCTCCCGTCCCGTCCTTTTATCTTGTAGACTGGTATTCCAGGCAACCGATCTACCACTGTAAAGAGTTCACTCCGCCATCGATCAGCCAGCTTATGTTTTGCAGATGCTCCCAAATTCCGTAGCAGAACATGGTCCCCAGGGTTCAATTCTCGGTATCTTACTCGAAGATCAAATCTCCTTTTATTTCCTTCATTCACTTTGGCCGCATTTTCCTCAGCCAGCTGATAAGCACTCTTAAGCGTTTCTTTCAAACGTGCCACGTATCGGTAATGATCTCGATGACTGATACCATCGGTAGAGACTCCCAACAAGATGTCAATAGGTAGCCTAGGCTCTCTTCCAAACATCAGAAAGTATGGTGAATATCCTGTGCTCTCGTGCCTTGTACTATTATAGGCATGCACCATAGCCTCCACTTTTCTACTCCAGGATCGCTTATCCTCAATTCGTAAGGTACCAAGCATATCAAGTAAAGTCCTGTTAAATCTTTCAGGAAGGGCATCTCCCTCTGGATGGTAAGGCGTCGTCCGACTTTTGCGGATGTTCAACAACTGAAGTAACTCTTTGATCAGGTTACTCTCAAAATCCCGGCCTTGATCAGAATGCAACCGGTGTGGTAAGCCATAATGGATAAAATACTTTTCCCAAAGCACTCTTGCAACAGTGACTGCTTTTTGATCCTTAGTCGGAAAGGCTTGAGCATATCGTGTGAAGTGATCAGTCACCACCAATACATTTCCAAATCCTCTGGAGTCGTTGTCAATACAAAGGAAGTCTATGCAGACAAGATCCATGGGGCCCGAACTCTTCAAGTGTCCCATGAAGGCCGCTCGAACCGGGACAGTCTTCCTCTGCAAACATCTGCGACAGCACCTACACAGACGAGTCACGGTATCTCTCATTTTGGGCCAGTAGAATCGGTCTTGTATTAGGCCATAAGTCTTCTCAGGTCCCAAATGACCATGATAATCATGCAGACTTCGGGAAAATCATCTTCTGAAAGCAGCTTGGAATAACTAGTTGGCGCCTTCCAGGGTGATCATGATACAGCACCACACGATAAAGTAGGCCATTGTCTATTTCAAACTTCTCCCAATCTCGTAGAAGTTGACTGCATTCAGAGGGTAGGGATGTCTTTAACATTTCTCTGTCTTGAGAACTCACTGCTTGATAAAGAGGTCCAATTAAAGGATCAGTCTTTTGACTCCAGATCATTCGCTTTGAAGATATAGAACAACTCTCAAAGGATCCTAAAGCGGCAGGGTAGGCAAACATGTCTGGTACAGCTTCGGGACCTCCCCCAATAGAGTCAATAAGCCGAGTTTCAGAAAAGGCTACTCGGTCTTCAACTACAGCAGCCATGGCACACAAAGCTCCTACTCCAGGACTTGGCACTTCTTCCCATTCATCCACTACTTCCGGACTAGGTAATCCAGGCCGTCTTGATAGAGCATCTGCCCCAATGTTCTTAGGCCCCGATTTATACTTGAGTGTGAATTGGTAGTTGGATAAAGCTGCCAACCAGCGATGTCCTGTAGCATCGAGTTTAGCGGTTGACAAAACGTATGTCAGTGGATTGTTGTCTGTTCTTACTTCAAACGTGGCTCCGTATAAATAGTCATGTAATTTATCAACAATGGCCCACTTGAGCGCCAAAAACTCCAATTTATGTACTGGATAATTTTTCTCGCTGGGAGAAAGACTTCGACTTATGAAAGCTATGGGCCGTAACCCGGCCGGGTATTCTTGGTGCAGCACGCCACCTAATCCTTCAAAGCTGGCATCTACATGTAGCACATATGGCTTATGTGCATCAGCATAAGCCAGAACGGGAGCTTCTGTCAATTTCTTCTTCAACAACTTAAATGCTTCTTCACAATCCGCAGTCCACCTATCGCCAAAAAGGCTTTTGGAAGACCCTTTCTTCTTTCCCGGATCTCCTGCATCACTCTTCAACAGGTCGAGGAGGGCTCGAGCAATTTTTGAATATCCTTCCACAAATCGTCGATAGAATCCACAAAACCCCAAGAAAGATTGCAACTCCGTAATATTTTGCGGTCGGGGCCAATTCACCACAGCTTCAATCTTACCAGGATCGGTAGCAACTCCTTCAGCAGAAACAATATGACCTACATAAGTGACCGAAGATCTACAAAATTTGCATTTGTCAGCCGACAACTTCAGCCCCTCTTCTTTTAAGCGATGGAGTACTCTCATGAGTCGTTCTTCATGTTCTTCCAGCGTCTTTCCAAACACAATAATGTCATCAAGATATACAAGGCATTCCCGGGGCACTAAATCACCTAACACTCTTTCCATCAACCTTTGGAACGTTGCTGGCGCACCTTTTGTACCTTGCGGCATACGAGTGAACTGAAAGAAACCCAAGGGGCATATGAAGGCTGTCTTTTCCTGATCCTCAGGTGCCATTGGGACTTGATAGTATCCCGATCTTAGGTCCAGCACTGTGAACCAACAGTTTCCATTCAGAGCTTCCAGAGCTTCTTCAATTCTCGGCAGTGTATACTGATCAGGTAAGGTTCTCCGGTTCAGAGTTCTGTAATCCACACATAGGCGAATTGCTCCAGATTTTTTTCTTACCACCACAATAGGTGAGGCATAGGGGCTCTTACTGTCCACAATGATCCCCTGACCTTTCATTTGCTGTAGAGTCTGTCTTAACTCATCAACATCCTTTGGAGCAACTCTCCGTGGTCGCTCCCGGAAGGGAGTAGAATCGGTCAATCGGAAAGTGTGTTGAGCACTTTTAGCACAACCTACATCCATATCATCCATGGAGAACACTTCCGATAATTCAGACAACTTCTGTGTCAGTCGCTGATTCCAGGCCTCTGGTAAATGTGGATCACTCAAGTCAAGATTGAGATTAGGGATTGCATCTCGGATTTGAATCCTGCACACTTCAGCGTATGGATTTACTCCAAGCACAGGGTAGCAGTGGGCCACATTCTGGTATGGTCCAATTACAATCGGATGCGGTGAACAGTTCCTCACTGTCACACAGGTAGATAACTCCACTTTATTTCTCCAGTCCTTTCTCTCTGGGATCACCATCCAGCCATTCTGGTTAATCATTTCTTCAGGGGTTTCCATAAGGACATAACTCCCCCCTTCAAGCAAATCGGGAGCAATGCTGGAGGCTACTCTCAGAATTCTCTCCCCGCCGGCAGGAACTTCCACGGTTCTCTCACCGATATGATATACCATTCCATGTCGATAGCCAGTAGACAGGGCATCACAGAGTTCTCTAAGATCAGAAGATATATTCACCGGCTGAGCTGCAGGGTTCCAATCTCTTCCAAGAAACTTCTGAAAAGCATAATGCACTGCGGGACAATTAGTGCCAAGTATCACAGGAGCTGCACAAGAATCCCCTGTATCAGGACAGACAAGAGCCGTAATCTTCATGGGAGCGACACTCTGATCTTCTAATTCAGGGACAGCTATAACTACTTGTAGGCTGCCATCTACAGGATATGATCCTGAATTAAGCCCCCACAATTTCATTTGTCCTGTAGACTGAAGAGGTATATCCCTCAGATACTTTTGGTAGAACGAGCGATAAATCAGGGTCACTTGAGATCCTGTATCAAACAGGGCAGGAGCGGCATGACCATTGACAGTGACTTTGACAACGGACCTGGAGCCCGCGATAGCGCCTCTGGTCTTTACTCGGCCCGCCTTCCTTCGGTGTCTTTGATTCTGAATAGAGAAGACAGCACTGTGTCCCAATCCCTCACTGTCCTCCGTACACTGTCTGGCAGTATGGCCCGTCTGACCACATTTATAACAGGTTGTAGCATCCTTCCTCCATTGAGTGGCAGTGGGTGGAGTGGCGGACTGTCTAAGTTCTGACCGCTCCGCTGGTTTGTCCTTGTTTGAATTAGGAACAACATCTTCTTTAGAGATGCTTTTCGCTTTCTTAGGGGTACTAAAACTAATGTCAGCTTCTTGTTTCTTCACTAACTTCATTAAGTCAGGAAATGGAAGGACTCTATCAGATAGTAAGACCTTGAGTACTTGAGCAAGAGGATGATGAGGTTGTAACCCTCTCACCAACTGACTGGTTCTCATAGCGTCTACCTCTGAAGTAGATATAGCTGCGTGGTACACCAGACGTGAAAGAAGTAGCTGTAAACGGTTAATAAAAGTAGAGACATTTTCCCCTTCTTTTTGACGAACCATTCGGTAATCAGCAACCATCTGGGCAAGGTCATAGTATGGCTCAAAGTGATCAGACAGTACTTGTATATAGTCCAATGCACTCACTCCTTCATGAGAGTCTCTGTACAAGCGGATCAATTCTGCAGCAGGAGACCGCAAACTTTCACTGATACGCTGCCGCTTGCCTTCTTCAGAGCAAGACCATTCCTTCAGGCATTGGAGAGTATGTTCTTTCCATATCTCAAAGTTTTCCTCCCCTTGTGGTACTGGGACATTACCAGAGAATACTTTTAGTTTCTTGTAGTGAGTGGCCTGCAGGCCCTGAGCTAACATTTCAGTCAGCCTGGCTAAAGTGCTAATAGCACTGTCACTAGAGGAACTGCTAGCGACGGCCATACTGGGGGGGTAACTGGCTGAGCGGGGTTCTTCCTTTACCTGAACCAGGGGAGGAACAGGAGGTCGGTAATCCCATGTAGTAGCTAGTGGGAGGTTCCCCTCTGAGCTATATCGCTTCTCCATATCAATGACTATTCCCACTTCTAAATCTCAGCAGTGCCTCCAAATGTAGCCCTATTTGGGGGGGGTATGAGTATTATCCCTCCCGCAACAGACTCTGGCGCTGACCTGTGTGTATAATGGGACCTGAAGCCTTCGCTGAAGGGAAGAGTGGGAACATATATGAAATATATCAGTGCCTCCACCCAGGATAGAGCCTCTGTATTACAGGGAGGATCTCTTCCTGGGACTTACCCATGAAGTACAGTTAGTAGCCTTAACAAGGATCACTGTACTAATCTCACAGTCTGAAGAATACATACAGATACCACATAAGGTTATAACAGTAGCTTTATAAGAATCAACAGGGTAATAATACATACATAAAATATACTCAGAACACAGCAGTACTACAACAACCAGCAAGTCCTCAACCGTCTTAGGTTATATACCCGGGTATATATATAGATATATAGCAAGAGTCCAGTGCACAATACCTCCAGGCAACAGAAGAGATGCAGGGGCCCCTGTGGATGACTGTGGATCCTCGGATTCTTCCAGGAGATGACAGACAGCCGATCAGGAGATGATGATGATGATGGTGAGATTCTTCACAGGCAGCAAACAGGGCGACGGTGACGGCAGTAGATGCAGGCCTGACTACCCTAACACTGAGTCCTTAACCTGCCAGCTAAACTACTAGTGCCACCGGGCCTCTAACTAGTTAGTTGGCCTTCGGAAGCCTAACCTATCACTGCCCTGAACTATATATATATATGGATCCCTAACTACAGTTACTAGCTAGGTCCTGTGAGTATATAGGGGGTAACACATACCTAACTATATACTGTGAAGTAAAGAGGAACAAGTGGCTCTTAGACTCCCCCAGACATAACATGTCTGTCTCAGCAGCTCTGCTCACATCTCTCCCCCCCAGCAGCTCTGCCTCACATGTGTCTGACTCACTGTATTTACAAAACAAAACCTGCACTAAATGCCTGGGGTCTCCGAAGCCAAACCGCAGGGGCAAAGAAGCCAGACACACTACATACCAGTAGAAATGGCAGTTCCCTACATGTGTATCCCCTTTGTCTTCTACTGTTGCTGGTAGCTATACCATTAACATGTCTAGCACAACACTAAGGGATTTCACGTTTATAGGAGAGACTAAAAATCTTTTGAAACTGATTTTTTCATTGCATTGGGTTTATATTCATAATGCAGTTCCTGGCATTGCTGCACAGATATCCGCCATCTGGTCACCAGGAGTAAAAATCATAAAATGATGGATAATATTGGCATAATAGTTGGTTCTCGTGTTAATTTAAATAGTAAAGTGATAAAATACACTACACACATGAACATGTTACATTAACTTTATTTTGTAGATAGATGTTGCTGTCAGGGCAGAATGAGGCAATTGTCTTGGGTTCTCCATTTCTGGAACACAGCAGTGCAGAGTTACTGAAATTAGCTAATACATTAAATTTAGACACGTTTATAGATGCAACAAATTTATTAAGGTAACTTATACTGGTTGACTTATTTGTTGAATTTTTAAACAATTTTTTCTAACGTTACACCACCTATTGCTTGCCTTTCTTTGTGACAACATATTGTGTCTTATTTTGGTTTGTTAATAAGCCATGCCCCCGATGTTACAGTGCCATTTGTTGAGTGAGGGAGGAACATATATAAAACACATAATAAATCTTGTGCACGGCATTTACATCAGTTTTTCTTTGGAACAAATGAAACTAGAATTCTGGTTTACTTAGCTAAGTAAATTTTCCTCGATATGCTTTGAGTGTGGTGTTTTTTCTGGCATTTTCCAAATAAGGTTTTCTAAAGAACTCAAAAATACAAAAACAAATTAAAAAAAAAATTATGAAAAAATAGAGTGTGTGAAAAAGTCCATAGGGTACATTCATACACAATAAATGTGCTGCTGAAATGTTTGCAATTGTAAAATTGATGTGGATGGAGTTTGAATAATAATTATAATCAATGTACTTGCTGCAGAAACGACCCCATTCAGATGAATGGATTGCATAAATTTCTGCAACAAATCAAACAATGTGTTAGTATACTCTATTATGGCTAAATCTAAAGAAATCACAGACAATAAAATTATAATGACAAACCTATTCAACACCAAATACAGACAAATCACAATTCACAAACAATTACCGAATCCCAACGTGTTTCCCCAAAATTATTGGTACATCAGGGGATAGATGTAAGATTGTGCCTGACTAATACAATAGTGCAATTTATGGGAAAGCTGTTACAATAGAACAGCAATTCATATGTAGTAAATTCATGTCTCCCAATTAGTGTTCATGGCTGAAGTGGATGAGCCATGCATAGGACAGTGGGTGTAAGCATCCCCATCCATGGATGAAAGGAATGTAGATGTCAATATCCTAAATGCTGAGGAGATTTGGTATGCTGGCATCCCACATGGTGAGGTGGCGTGGTGGACTTGTCCACCTCAGCCATGAACGCTAATCTGGAATTGTGAGTTTACAATATATGCATTGCTGTACTATTGCAAGTGCTTTCTCATGGCATTCTAAAAAAAAAAGTAGCTTTTCGCTGCTTTCTCCACAATGTGTGGATGAGATTAACCAAAATCTCATTCACTTTGTTGGTACTGTAAAATGCAGTGTTTTTCTCTACTGCATTTCCACAGCACCCAAAAATATTGCATTTCCATAACATGGGGCCTTAGCCTAAAGGCGTTTTTTGGTCCCAAATAGGATTTTCATACTAATGACGTATTCACAGGATAGGTCAATAATGCATAATCTGTTGGGGTCTCACAACCAAACCCCACACAAATTAACTGGTGTAGCAGCCACTGGTTGCTGAAAGCTGATGCAGTTTTCTGGGAGCATGTGCAGCACGGTTCCTATTCAAGTAATTGGAGCAGCGATACACATGCTCCCCATCACCTCCAGTAGCTCCTGATATCTGGAGACTGCAGGAAGAACGGATCCATGCGGGGTTTTGTGGATAGGTCATCACTATGAAAAATCCACTTGGGGCTGGAAGACCTCTTTAGGCTAAGGCCCACGTAGAGGGCCACAGCAAAAAAAGGCTGTCGGAAAAACCTTGGCGGCAATGCATTGCGTTTATTTCCGCAGCACTTTTCACAGAAAGTCAGCAGAGGTTTCCTCTGTGGACTTTCTGCTTCCATTATACCTATAGGGCAACTGCTGGTTTTCCGTAGGTATAAATGACATGCTGTGATTTCCAGAACTGCAACAGTTTTGAAAATTGCAGCGGCTCTGCTGCGCATATTTTTCCGCAATTTGTGGATGGCATTCGCTGCGTTTTTTTTCCACGCCAATTATGCCACTTGGGGCCTCAGCCTTAAGTGGTTGAAACTGGTGCTTTAATTGTTCTGTGTTTCCTGGTATTTCACAGAATATGACATGTGCCTTTCCGCAATAGATGTAGCTGAAACCTTCAAATTTAGGGACATGTTTAATATATATGTCATGCAAAATAATAAGGTTAGTATGATGTATTGAACTAAAACAGATACAATGGAAATCCCTTCCCCATCTTAAACCAAAAGAAAGAAGAACTGTAACAAGACTTTTGAAGCTATTTGGACCATGAAGGAGACAGTCTGCAAAATGTCAACAATTTAAATGAAACTTTTTTTTTTTTTTTAACCTTGTATTTTATGAACATAAGCAGCAGGATACAAGCAGTGAAACATGACCTGTGTATCCTGTGTAATTCTAGTGTGCTGGTTTAATTGTAGGAGGCTATGTCAATAATGTAACTTGTTGACAGACTGAATGTTGTTTTCATTACCGGGTAGGGAGAAGCTGCACATTCACTGCAGAGCAGTAGAAATAAAATGCTGCTCCAATTATCATAGCTCTAGATATTTTCTTGGCATAGGCAAGGTTTGTGTTTTTAGTTTTACGAATATTTAAGAGAAGTTTCCTGGAATAAACCAATTATTACAGTTAAATGGAAATAGCTACAGATTATTTGAATCAGGGCACAGAGGCGGATTAGGCAAATAGACAAGGATGTTGCCCAAATGCACTTGGTATTTGTGATCAGAATATAAAATACGGGTTTTGTCTGAATTTCCTGTTTGAGCCTCTTGTGCTGTGGGTTTTTTTTAATCAGATTTCAATGCTCTGCCACTAGAAAACAGGTGCATAGTATGTTCATAAACAGTGCAAGACGCGCATCAATAATTCAGATGATTAGAGACTTGTTTAATAAGCTGTTTCTAATAAAAAAAAATCTATCTTTACACACTCAAGCATTACATCTACTGCTGAAATGTCTGAAATATTTAGAAATATTCTTATTTCATGCATTTGAACTTTATGTAAATATAGTGTTAAAACCTTATAATGAGCCAAACAGTGCCGTCACACATCAGTGCCAACTCTTGCCAACTCTCACCAACTCAGTAATGCTGTCTCTGTCAAGCTATTTAAATAGCTGCTTGGCTACACTTTGAGAAGCATGACTTCTAACCCAATGCCACACATATCTTTGATAGCTTTATTTTTATCATATCAGTACCTGAAGATGCCCTACAGACGAGACAACATCTTGAGCACAGAATAATCTGTACACACACTGATACAGGGAAAGCTGTCAGTCTGTGTGGGAAGGATAGACAGGACTCTCATGGTCTCTCTAAGGAGTCCTGGATATACAGTAATACCTCGTACATTCGCGAGGTTAGGTTCCAGAGAGGGTCGCGGATCGCGAGGAATCGCGAATGTTTGGTACAAGCGCTTAGAAGCGCTTACAATGCCGGTTTCTAAAGTTTAACCCCTAAATACCAAAAAACTTTACCCTAGAGTACTGTACAGTATACTAAAGTATACTGTACAGTACAGTATATTAATACATTAATTAATTCATTCATTCATTCATTTGTCTTATACACTCACAGTAAAATGAAACCAATTACCGGGTACGTAACAAATGGGACGCTACTACCCAATAGCGAAGGTTTTTTTTTTTTTTTTTTAATTCACAGATATGTGAAAAACAGCAAAATCTATATATGTTAGGTTCCAATAAAAATATCGCGAATCTGTGAATTCGCAAATTCGGAAACGCGAGTGTACGAGGTATTACTGTACTCAGCTATTTTTTTCCTACATAAATATTTCATTTGCTCTGTGATATGTTACTCTCTGAAAGGGAAGCACAAATCACTTGACTGGTTTGCTATAAGTCTGCCTTCAGTTGTCAGCACATGTTACAATCTGCTGTTGTTGACTAGAAAACCACATGTTAAAGACCCAACGTATTGGAGCCATATAATACTTGCTTCCACTACTATTCCATACATTGTGAACTCCTATTCCATGCAGCTGCAGTACTCAGCTTATCTCAGCAGCAGGCTCATTTTAATGGGGACATTTTCAATGTCCCTATATACATATAGGAACACTATAGTCCCCCAACTATTGGTCACAACCAGTGATGTAAGTACTGCCATAGCAGCCGTAGTGGCTGCTACGGGGCCTGCAACCTTAGGGCTTTTTTTTTTTTTTTTTTAAATAGGCCGTTACCTGCGGGAGTAATCCTTATTTACTTACCGATCCCCGTTCCTGCTCACAGACGCCTCCAGTTACCCTTCTGTCCTCCAGGGCACCCCGTGCGTCCAAGTGATGTGATATGAGTTGCATGGGGCCCCCTGGAGGGCAGAAGGGGAAGCGGAGGCAGTTAAAAAAAAAAAAAAAGCAGACCCCAGAGAATAATGATCGGAGGCCCAGGGGAGGTGAGCGAACATATAAACTAGTAGTACTCACCTCTCCTGGGCTCCGGTGACGCCATACTGTCTTCGGGCCTCTGTAGTGACGTCACAGACAGGGTCAGGCCAGCGTCACAACGCATAATGATGCCGGCATAACCCACATCTGTGACGTCATTGTAGAGAGCTGAAAAGAGAGTCACGCTGGAGTCCAGGAGAGGTAAGTAACACTAGTTATTATGTTTGTCACCTCCCCTGGGCCTCTGATCATTATACTCTGGGGTTTGAAAAGACCCCAGAGTATAATAATAGTTTGTGGGTGGTGTACCCTATAATACTGGGACAAAACTGTGTGCAGGGGCTGCTGTGGGACATCAAACTTTGTGCAGGGGCCACTATGGGACATTATACTGTGTGGAGGGGCCGTTATGGGATATTATACTGTAAGGAGGGGACGCTATGGGACATTATACATTATTGTTGTATTGGGGGTTATAGGGACTTATTTTTTTGAATGTAGCTAAATATGATCGATGGGTTCCAAAACAAAAGTCTCATCCAAAAGTGGGTCCCACTTTGAGACAGTTTGCAAAACAATGCTATAGAGTACTATTAATGGTGATGTACAGTGTACTGACTAATCCCTTAGGCAACCTAAATTCACTGAAGCAGCTTTTCTCTACTTATGTATCCAGGCAGTGTTGGACTGGAGTGCCTAGGGGTCCACCAGTAAAATTAATTCTGGGGGCTCACTGTACATCTACATGCTGTTTGTGTCCTGCGTACCCTCTCAGTAGTCTGCTGAGTGGCTCTTGCCTTGAACTAGGAGCATCTTTCACATCTACTCAGTTTATTATATGGATGCTTAGGGTAGCTTAGATGATGTACAATTTCTATCTGCATGTGGTACCATTAATGTAATGTGCCATGCACCTGCAGCAGGTGAAGGGCCAGTCCAAGCCTGAATCCAGGCATATAGAGAGAGCAGAGTGGCTTTATAATGTAAAGTAAAATGCCAGTGCTAATAATTACAATATACCACCATTCTAGGAGTAGAAGACCCAATGCTTTATCACTCTTACTTACATTACCATATGCAGTGACGTATACATAAAATAATGGGCTCTACAGTAAAATGTGGGGTTTTGCCATGAAAGTGCCTGGTGTTTGCTTTTCCATACTCTGTGCTAAAGACCATTGGGCCACTTTTGATTCCTTTGATTGTTAATAGTTCACTTCCTCTGGAGAACGGAGCGCTGAGCACATTTTTAACACCGATTAGCAAAGGGTATGGGACCTACCAGGCTGGGGCCCTGGTATCCAAGGTTCCAATAGTAGCCTGATAGCCAGCCTCTATGGTATGTACTGTACATCTTTTATTAAAAAGATAAAATACACTATAATCTTCGATTTAGCATTCCCCTCCCTTGTTTGCTATCATTGGGAGCACCCACAGAAAATATTATTTAATTTACAATTGTCAAATCATTTTAAATTCAAGAATTTACCAGAATACATTCAGAGTATTTTCCATGCTATGTGAAACCATTGTGATCTGATCATCATCTTTATCAGATTTTATATCCATGAGTCCCAATTGATTCCATAATAAATGTTTTCCTAAATGCAATAAATGTGTGGTATGTGGTAAGACATATACAATATAAATGTTTTATAGCAATATAGATATCTTTAAAAGGTTGCTAGTTAAAAGGCCTTATAAGTATTGATGGAGAATGCATAAATGCCCCAAGACGTAAACACTTATCTGGCACCAGTGAGCAGAGTACAGTGCTTCCCATTTAAAGCTAATGTTACAACCAGCTTTATGTTTTACCGAAAGAAAGAATGCAAAGTGATGGAAGAATGGGCGATCTTTTCTGGTAAGACTGCATGTGGATAAATCTGAGCTTTATGTTGATATAGTGTTGTAAAAAAAAGGCAAAGAGCCATTAAATAATTCAGTATAGTTATAAATCCATGCATGGCTTATAATGGGTGTAATGTTCTCCACTGTTATCCAGCTACAACAAACAGGCTAAAGTTTAAGCTAAATAAGTACATTCAATTACCCAGCAGCCATATGGTATGCTGCACCAATGAGTGCAGAATGTTCCTATAAATCATTATAGTGATGGAAAGAATGGGTTCAGTTTTCCATGTTCAAAGAGAAAAGTAGGTATGAAAACAGAGCTGTTCTAGATTAAGAATGCAAGGTTATTTTATGTTAGAAATCCCTATGCTAATAGTCGAGAAGTGTGAGCCAAAAGCTATCTGCAGTGCATAAGGGACTAGCAGCAGGGGTTATCATAAGAGTTTATAGCCACTTAAACTAATGATTAGAGAACTTGAACTAACAGATAGCTTAGTGAGACCAACCAGCATGTGAAGATTGCTTATCTGATCTCTGGCTCCACAAAGCACTTGCAATTTATTCTCATACAAATTTAGAAAAATATTTGTGTTGCCCTCGTTCCCAGACATTTAGACATCTGGAACATTATACAGAAGTGTGCCAACAAGTGCAAAGTTTAATTCATGGTATATCACTAAATCCATACTTCATATCTGTCTGCTGAAACGTCTTCCTCATCTGTGCAAAGTTTAATTCATGGTATATGACCAACTCCCATCATCCTAAATCATCTGATATTATCTCTGTTTGTAGTTGTAACCTTTCTTTTATGATGCTTGAAGGCCTGCAAGTCTATTATTTTTTCTGTGCATAGTTTTCTTAGGTTATGTGTTTAATTGATTAATTGTTTTACGAGCTAATTTAGTCTTACATCTAAGTATATTTATCCTATATAAGTAGACATATTAATAGGGGAGGCACGAGTGCTGGGGTTGGCACGATGCAAATCAACCCTAAGTGTGGCATTTCAATCACAAGTGTGTTTAAGCTGCAGTTAAACTTGGCAGTTAGACAGGGCAGATGACAGCTCAGCAAAATAATAACACCAAAAATCTTGTAAGTTTCTAAATGACATTTGACAATTGTCCCACCATGTTCATTACATTTCTTTTTATTCTATTTGCTGCTTTTTTAAAAACTTACCGCCCATTCCCACCTCATATATCTATCCACATCAGTCTCTCTCTCCTTCCCTTACCTTTGTGCAGCTCCCATTCTCAGTTCACCTTTCTGAACCACCTTAACCCACCTTTTGCTTCTTAGATGATCTCACAAATCACTTAACCATCTGCTGTCTCTCTCCATTCTTCTGCTACTAGATGGGGACATCTCTCCAAACCGTGGTCCTCCTTCTTCTGATATCCACAACTCCATACCTTTCTCACCAAGAAACTCATGCTAACCTTATTACTATTTGCTGTCTGCCGTTTCCTTCTCTTCCACTAGTCTCTTTCTTTTGTGTGCTCTAGAACAGAGGTAGGCAACCTTTTTTGTTCGGCATGCCGATTTTAATTAAAAAAAATCAAAGATGAGGTATCAGCGGCAGCTTTTTCAGCAACTTGGAGCAGCTTTAAAAGCTAAATATAAAGCGAGTGTATGAGCTGGCGAGTGTGGTTTGATTCTAAGTGTGTTTGATCTAAGTGTGACTTAAGATTAAGTGACTTTAGATTCAGGGACTTTACAAAAAAAAAAAAAAAATCCAGATGTGCTCCACGCTTACCTATGCGGTCCAGTGTACAGTGCATCTTGCAGCATGTATTCTCTGCTTGAGCAGCCGCTTGAGGGGGGCATACTGCTGTTCAAGATGTAAGCACGTTGCACATTTGGAAGCCCAGATCATGGATCTAAATGAGCAAATTGCAAGGCTGAGATCCATTGATAACTTGGAAAGGAGTTTCTTGCTCACAGAGCAGGAACTCATTGGGGTAAGTGCAGAGGGGGATGGTAGCATGGAGGTGCAGGAACATGAAGCAGCTAGCTGGGTGACAGTTAGAAAGCAGCGGGGTAGAGGGAAGAGTGCCAGGGAGGTTAGTCCTGAACTGGCACACCCCAACAAGTTTGCTATATTGGCAGATGAGGGGGTTGTTAGTACAGGGGTAACACTGCTGCAGCAAGACACTTCCTCTGACCGCCAGGGGAATGTCTGCTCCAGTAAGAAGGGGGATAGGAGTGCAGAGAAGCCTAGACAGGTGCTGGTAGTGGGGGATTCACTTATTAGGGGAACAGACAGGGCAATCTGTCACAAAGACCAGGATCGTTGTACGGTTTTGCCTTCCTGGCGCTCGAGGTCGACACATCACGGATCGGGTTGATAGATTACTGGGTGGGGCTGGTGTGGATCCAGCGGTCATGGTGCACGTTGACACAAATGACAAAGCTAGCAGTAGATGGAAGATCCTTAAAAATGATTTCAGGGATCTAGGAAGAAAGATGAAGGCAAGGACCTCCAAGGTAGTATTTTCAGAAATTCTGCCTGTACCACGAGCCACACAGGAAAGGCAGCGCGAGATTAGGGAGGTAAACAAGTGGCTCAAGAGCTGGTGTAGGAAGGAGGGGTTTGGGTTCCTGGAGAACTGGGCTGACTTTGCTGTGGGCTACAGGTTCTATGGTAGGGATGGGCTGCATCTCAATGGGAAGGGTGCAGCTGTGCTGGGGGAGAAGATGGCTAGACGGTTGGAGCAGTGTTTAAACTAGGGACTGGGGGGAGGGTAACAGATGTAGAGGGCAAGATAGTGTAGAAATGGAAAGAGGGCTAAATAATGTAACTGGGGGTGGAGCTGGGGGTGGGGTTAGAACAGTCAGTAGGCAGTGGAAGAGTAGGGATAATGATAAATCCTTGAAATGTATGTATACTAACGCCAGAAGTCTCACTAACAAGATGGAGGAACTAGAAGTGATAATGTTGGAAGAGAAATATGACATGGTGGGGATAAGTGAGACATGGCTGGACTCTAGCTATGACTGGGCTGTAAATATACAGGAGTACAGTATGTTTAGAAAGGAGCGTACCAATAGGAAAGGGGGAGGGGTTTGCTTATACGTAAAATCCTGCCTTAAGCCAGTTCTGCGTGAGGACATCTGGGAGGAAAATGAATATGTGGAGTCCTTATGTGTGGAAATTAAGGGAGGAACAAAGAATAATAAAATATTGATAGGGGTTTGTTAAAAATCTCAAAATATAATGGAAGAAGCTGAAAATGTACTAATAAAACAAATAGATGAGTCCACAAAGCACAATAAAGTCATTATTATGGGGCATTTCAACTACCCAGATATCAACTGGGAGGCAGAAACCTGAAGGTCCAACAAAGGGAACAGGTTTTTTGTCAGTAATAAAAGACAATTACCTATCGCAACTAGTGCTGGACCCAACAAGAGGCGAGGCACTTTTAGACCTAATTTTAACAAATGAACCTGACACATTGTCAAAAGTGGAGGTTAGGGGTCATCTTGGTAATAGTGACCACAACATAACAAGTTTTCTTGTACACACTAAAAAAAATGTTCAGTAGAGGGGGAACAAAAACACTAAACTTCAGGAAGGCCAATTTTAACCAGCTGAGAGAGGAGCTTAGCAGCATAAACTGGGACAATGTCCTCAAAGTGACCTGAACACAAGCAAAATGGGACATTTTCAAAAGCCTTCTAAATAGGACCACTAAAAAACATATCCCTTATGGGAATAAGCCGGCCAGAAATCATAGAAAACCAATATGGCTAACTAAAATGGTAAGGAGTGCAATGAGGGCAAAAGAAGCATTTAAAGTGCTAAAAAAAGAAAGTAGTGACACAGTATTAAAAAACTATAAAGAGAAAAATAAATTGTGTAAAAGACAAATTAAGGAGGCAAAGATTGAGACTGAGAGAAAAATTGCCAAGGAAAGTAAAAATAATCAAAAGTTATTCTTCAATTACATAAATAACAAGAGAATAAAAATTGACAATGTGGGCCCTCCCAAAAATAATCTGGGTGTAATGGTGGAGGAGGATGAGGAAAAAGCACAACTATTAAATGCCTTCTTCTCTACGGTGTTTACACAAGAAAATCCAATGGCCAGCAACATGATTAAGGGTAATGTTAACTCTCCATTAAATGTCACCTGTTTAACTCAGGAGGAAGTGAGGTGCCACCTTCAAAACACTAAAATAGAGAAATCGCCAAGTCCAGATGCCATACACCCCTGAGTTCTGAGGGAATTATGCATGGTGATAGACAGACCCTTATATCTAATATTTAATGATTCAGTAATGACTGGGTTTGTTCCACTTGATTAGCGCATAGCAAATGTGGTGCCAATTTTCAAAAAGGGGTCTAAAAGTGAGCCTGTGACTTCTGTGGTGGGAAAGATATTTGAGAGCTTTCTAAGAGATGCTATCCTGGAGTACCTCAATGTAAATAATCTTATAACACCCAATCAGCTTGGGTTTATGAGGAATTGGTCCTGTCAGACTAATCTGATCAGCTTCTATGAAGAGGTCAGTTCAAGACTGGACATGGGTAATGCAGTGGACGTGGTGTATCTGGACTTTTCAAAGGCTTTTGATACTGTACCACAGGGTTTTATACTGATTGCCAGATTGGAGTCGGGAAGGAATTTTTTCCCATGAAATGGGGCAATTGGCATAATCCTCATGGGGTTTTTTGCCTTCCTCTGGATCAACACTGTATTATGTTCCATAGTGTCCCCTGCACTCCGCAGCCTCTCTGTTCTCTTCGGGTGCTTCTGCCTGTAGTCAGCAACCGCTGATTGGGTCTCAAGGGTCACATTGTGTCATTATGCATAATGATGCCGGACCTGACCCCTGAGGTCCTATCAGCAGTCTCTTACTTCAGGCAGAAGGGCCTGCAGAACACAGAGCCGCCGAGGAGCGCAGGAAAGGTGAGTTAACATTGTTTTTTTATGTTTCATCACCGTCGCTTATTATACTGTGGGGTCTGAAGAGACCCCACAGTATAATAATAATAACAGTTTAGTTTCGGCCATGTTTGGTCCGATCGAAATTGCTGGGTGAGGACTCGGCTGACTGTGCCAGGGAAATAAGCCTCGCGTGCCACTCTTGACACGCGTGTCGGGGGTTGCCGACCACTGCTCTAGAACATGCGTTAAGTCTGCAACAAGCTTGAAATTATTTAAGATCTCTTTTCACTTGCTGGCTGTCACAGAAACCTGGATTAAACAGTCTCCCCTGCTGCTCTCTGTTATGATGGCCTCCAATTTTCATACACCCCTAGACCTGAGGATAGACGGGGTGGAGGGTTAGGCATCCTTCTATCACCACAGTGCACTTTTCAGGTCATTCACCCAGTACCATCATTTTCCTTCCCAACTTTAGAGGTCCACACTATAAAACTTTTCTGCCCATTCTCCCTGTGAGTAGCTGTCATCTACCACCCTCCTGGCTCACCCTACCAGTTGTTAGATCACTTTGCCTCATGGCTTCCCAATTTCCTATCCTGTGAAATTTCTACCCTCATTTTGGGTGATTTTAACATTCCCATTAACATCCTTGTATCCTAATCTGCCCCTCGACTTCTATCACTAACTGGCTCTCTTGGTTTCTCACAGCTTACTTCTTTTCCCACACACAAAGATGCTAATATCCTTGAGCTGTTCTTTTTATGGCTTTTTTCTGTCTCTGATTTTACAAATTCTTATCTACCAATTTATTACCGTAGCCTTCTTTCCTTTACTATCAAAGGCTTTAATCCTTCACAAAACACACCAGACTAATGCACCTACAGGAATCTACATGCTGTAAACACACAACACTTCTAAGACACCCTACAATCGTCACTGTCTCCCATCTCTTTTCTCTCCTGTGCTAAACTGGTCACCAAACACTACAACGAGATTCTCAAAACCTCCCTGGATAAAGTAGCACCCTTGACCATCCAAAACTCCTGACACAGACATTGGCAACCTTGGCACACTCCTCAAATACATTTTCTTCAGCGGTGCTCAAGATGTGCTAAATGTCTGTGGAGAAAATCTGCAGATTTTGTTCACTTCAAGTTTATGCTCAAAGCCTATAACTCCGCCGTTCACCTCACCAAACAAGCCTACTTCACCGCTTTTTTTTCTCTCCAATAACCCTAAATGACTCTTTGACACCTTATGCCAAAGGTACAGGTACATGTCACAGACCTCATTGCTATATAATTTAAAGACAAAATCAACAACCTCTGTCAGGAGAAAACCCAATCTCCAAGCAATATCAGTCCCCTTCCCTCCCTTGCTCCTCAGTGTGAACTCTCATTCTATGACCCAGTAACAGAAGAAGTCACACCACACACCTCATCCGGTCTCTGTCCCCTGCTATTACAACTCCCCTTACTAAAATGTTTAACCTTTCTCCCTCTCTTCTGGAATCCTTTCCTCCTCCTTCAAACATGCTGTCATAACTCCACTATTGAAAAAACCCTCTCCTGACCCATCCAGTGCTGCTAAATATCAATTCGTCTCTAACCTCCTGTTCATCTCTAAACTCCTAGAACGCTTGGTCTATTCCTGCCTAATCTGCCATCTCTTTGCTAACTCTCTTCTGGACCCCTTGCAATCTGTAGACTACACAGAAAGGGCCCTTACAAAAGTTTCCAACGGTCTCCTGACGGCTAAAAATAAAGGGAACTATTCACTTCTTATTTTTCTGGATCTCTCAACAGAATTTGACACTGTAGACTCTATTGGCCTCAGTGACACCACTCTTTCGTGGCTTTCTTCCTATCTTTCTGACAGCTCATTTGGTGTATCATTCCCTGGTGCAATTTCTTCTCCTCTTCCCCTTGCTGCTGGGGTTCCTTAGGGCTCAGTACTAGGCCCCCTCATTTTTTCTCTTTATACAGCCCCTATTTGACAAACCATCAGCAGATTTGGCTTTCAATACCATCTTTATGCTGATGACACCCAGCTATATACTTCAATGCATGACATCACCCCTGCACTACTACAGAACACCAACAACTGTCTCTCTGCTGTCTCTAACATCATGTCTTCTCTTTATCTGGAACTGAATCTTGTGTTCCCTCCATCTACTAACCAACTTAGCCCTGGTATCTCCATTTCTATCTGTGGTCTTACTATTACACCGAGGCAGTATGCTCGCTGTCTGGGGGTTGTATTTGACTTGGATCTCACCTTCATCCCATATATTCAGACAGTTGCACACTCTTGTCACCTGCACCTCAAAAACATCTCTAGAATTTGCCCTTTTCTCACTGTGTAAACATCAAAAACCCTCATTGTCACTCTGGTTCTCTCTTGTCTTGACTGTTGCAAGTCTTTTAAAGACAAATTGGGTTTCCTCTTATTAAACACTCTCCTATACAATCTGTCCTGAAAGCCGTTGCCAGACTCATCTTTCTGTCAAACCAGTAGACAAATGCATCTACCTTGTGTTAGTCGCTGGACTGGTTGCCCATCCACCACAGAATACAATATAGAATTATCACATTCACCCACAAATCTATCCATAGTGCTGTACCTTCCTACTTCTCCTCCCTTATTGCTGTCTACCGCCCTAACCAACCTCTTCGTTCTGCCAATGACTTTAGACTTGTATCCTCTGTTAACCAAGCATCCCACTCCCATCTCCAAGACTTATCTCGAGTTGCACCGCTGCTCTGGAATGCTTTATCTCAGACAATCAGATTAATTCCCAACTGCAGCAGCTTCAAAACTGCCCTAAAATTACATCTGTTTAGGAAGGCTTATCACATGACCTGATCACATTGTACTACACTACAGTAACTTTTCTTATCCTAAGCTATCCTTCCTACTCTATTTTTCAGAATCTAACCTCTTCATCTAGAAGTTATCTTGTACTCCATGCACTTAGTATCTATAAATTCAAAGATGCTGGCTGGTGACGGGTTCATACAGCTTCAGTTATATGACCTTATTTATTAAAAAATGGCTGGACCATTGTACCAAACAAGCCGTCTTACCTCTTGTGTCTCCATTTTTCCTCATAGATTGTAAGCTCTCATGAGTAGGGCCTTCACTAATATTGTCTGTTCATGTACCCTCTGACTTGTAAAGTTCTGCAGAATATGTTGGCGCTATATAAATAAAGATATTATTATTATTTTTAGTAGTAGTGTGGCATCCCTTCTGTAACATTGTGGTTACCCTGTCTCTTTTTTAATGTAGAAGATGCACTATGTAAATAGTTGACAGTTAAGTTTGTTTTGCTATGATTATAATGCTGGAGCAAATAAACATAGGGATGGATTCATCGAGATGAAAGTATCATACGTCAGTCCTGCTGATCCCTGTGATGGTGGAGGATTCGTCTGATTCATGACAAGGCAAATATGTCATCATTTTTGGTAGAAAAGTGATGTAAATGTTAGTGAATGTGGCACAAATGATGATCCTGCCCACTCCCCGACCATTCTGAGAGAAAGCGGCGATAGTGGCGTAAAAATGTTACTTGCGACTAGCAAGTGGCGTTAAAAAGTCGACATAAAACTGGCACAGATCCTTTGTGAATTTGCCCCATAATTCCGCTAGTAGAGTCTGTCTAAAACTGCAGATGAAAAATTCCTGCATTCAGGACTTTATTGCCCTGTAAAATGACAGAGAACATAGAAGATAACTGACAGACCCCATTAGTAGCCATGAGGTGGGAAAAAACCAGCTCTATACAGGCACTCTGCAGTCCACAAAGGTGATTATAGTACAGTAAAATACAGTGTTTCACAGGTGATGTCTTCTGTTTGTAGATTTTTCCCTTTATTTTCCATCTTGCCTTGGCTATTATCACAACTTCTACTGATAACTGCAGAGTTTACTGCTGATGCATTTTTGGCCACTCACTTTTGAAGCCATTTCCAGTTTTCATAGCATGACAAATTCAGATCCCAGACCTCAGTTAGACCTCCCGGGCAGTAGCTCCTACCTGTCAACTCTCTTGTTCTTCATTTCTTTTCCCTATATAAATCTGCATTTGGGGTTAAGCTCAACTATTTTCTGTCCAGCCTTGTGACTTCAAGACCATATGACATAACCAAGAGCAGCCTCAGACTGGCCCACAAGTGAACATGTGAATTTCCAGGTTGGCCCCTGAGCTATGTGGGCCCCCTGTTGTCCCTAGCATGGAACAGTACACTCATTGTACTTCATTCAGATACTCATACCAACCATCTTAACCAGAATGACATAATATGCTGGGTAGATTACTTAAGAAACTACCCAGTTTATTTTAATATATTGTATGAAGGTTGAGATAACATCTACAGTAGGTGCAGAGTCAGGTCAACCAGTGATCTTCTACCTTGGGCCCATTCTTCTAAATTATACTGCAGAGGCCCCAATCATCTTGCAGAATTTTGCTATTGCTTGAGGCCTGCTGCTTTGTGGGAACATACCCCTGACTCACAGAGTTAAGAGAGTACCAGCTAAGGCAAAAGCCAGGCAGCAGACTACTGACACAGCCCAAGGACTGAAACAATCTGAGGCAAGGGCTAAGCATCAAGCTACTACTTAAAAAAAAAAATTATGTTGGAGATACGTTAGAAATTTGCAAACAAATGTCATGTAGTTATATAGTGGGCCCCCAGAATGAATTTTACTGGTGGGCCTTAGGCATCCCAGTCTTTATACTGACCAGGAACAATTCCATTCTGGACATGACTCTTCACTATTCTCTCCTGCACTGTTCAGGGCCTTTGTCGTGTAAATAAGATATCACCAAAGGTCCCGCACCTTCTAGTTGCGGTTTTCTGTGAGTGGTACAATAGCATGGCAATGACAGAGTTTTGCTGCAAAAACACACAGGGTACCTATTTTCAGAATGCCCTGCTGCACCCTGGCAGCCAAAAAACACAACCCTGGCACTCCCTGGCTCCACTGCATCCCTGGTTGTTGTATAAAATGTGTGTCTCCATGTAGACGACTTCTTAAAAACTAATGGAGGCTTTATAGGTATATACTGTATACAATAAAATTGGACTAATTATCCATTGCTTTGGGAGCTACAAACAGCATAAAAAGTGTAGAATAAGAGATAATATTTGCTATATAACTTTTTGCTTCTAGTTTCGGAGGATTAAAGTGTTTTCAGGTAGAATTATATGACCATCATATTGCAATGGAAACGACTATTGTCTCTTCTTATTAATCCCTCTTGGACACAATAATTTATTTCATGACAGGTAGAACCTGAAACAGTTTTAGTAAGAAAAAAATATGTCTTGAAGGCTTGTCAAAGCATAAAACACAAATGAAAACAGATCAGATGATGAACCAGAGCAAAGTGAAGCTTCAAGCTGGTGCTGATTTCTTTCTGCTCCATTTCACATTCTAATTATAATAAAATGTAGATAGGATATGTAACATTAAAAGCAGAAGAGATCAGTGTATGCTTCATCCATGGGGACCACAGTGATAATTATTTCTTAAAGTTTTGCAATATGATCAGTTTTTTGTCAAGCAAGTCTTCCATTGTAGACTATTGCTATATTTATTGACAGAAACTGTGATTTCTTTTGCTAGACCAAATCATGCATTATAAATCATTCTGTCAATCTGTCCAAATGGACAACTGCTCTTTTCATAGTTAAAAATAAAAAGTGTAAAAGCCACAAAACCTCCAAAATTATATTTATAATATGTATTATTATGTATATTCATGTCTTTCCGTTAGTCAAATGTCAATGAATTTATACACAGCATGAGTGAACCGGATCGAACCAGATTAGACCTGAATTTCCCAAAACTTTCATGCTTGACCCAGACCCTCACGACCTCTGGCTTATGTAATGCGCCATTGTGTCCTTTGACTGGATCTCAGTGGTGACATCACGACATGTTATGTCAGCCATAGACTGGAAGAGGATGGCGTGGGGTCCTCAGGAGGCCCTCGTGGTCAGGATGCCCAGGAGGAAAGGTTATCATAACTGTTTGTTATTTCTGCTTCCCTCCATTGGCCTCAACTTATTATATCCTGGGGTCTGAGGAGAATGCAGAATATAATAATTGGCCTTCCAGTTTGTTCCAAACAAGTCTGTGAATAATTGTCAAAACAAATTTTGTGAGGTTCACCCATCTCTATTTATACATAAGCAGGTGAAATGTAGAGCTTGGAGACAGGTACTATGCATGATATTACTTAATTTTTGAATTGCTCAGAAATGTACACAAAATATCAAACTAGGTCCCCATTATGTTGCCAGGTTTTTGGATTAACTGGCCCGTTTTTTGATTCTTTCTTCATCTCTTTGGCATGACCTAATGGCCAATTTCCACTCTGCTTGTTTTATACCATTGTATTGCCTCAGAAGTGGGGAGTCTTGTGTAGATTCTAGTCACACAACAGTAAAAAAATAATAGAACCTACCAGGTCAAATCCTTCTTTTTCCGAGGGCCACATAGCCGCTGGATAAACTTCTTCTGGGGTACATACTTAATTGAGCTACAAATGAGCAGCAGTACCAAACACAGCCATAAATGGTGCTGTAGTGAAGGAGCAACAAGATCACACATTAATGGCCTATACTAAGGATACAGTATGATGTTATCTCACATAAAATAGGAGTAGAAGGAGATGTTCGGGGTATTTTTGCATCTGTACAAAGTCCCCCTACATAACATTTTGGCTTGTCTCCATTCTATGAAAAAACATGTGCAATGGGTGAACTTCATGAGATTTGTTTTGCAAATAGAAGATTCACTTGCAAGTTCATACGGGCTGAACCAGAAGGGCTAATATTATATTCTGGCATCCCTTCAAACCCCCCGAGAATATCAAACTGAGGTCTAGGGGAGATGTGGTTTAAAAGAAAAATCCCAAATACTCACCTATCATCACCCTTTTTCATGGTGTCTGGTCTTCACCTGGGTGCTCTTGTGGCCTTTTCCAGGATCTTCTATGATGTCACACTCCTTGAGGTCATTGTTGAGCCTCAAGCGTTCTTGTTGGGTGTGCTGACATCATGACGCTGAAGCATGACAGAGAACACACAAGAAGAAGCTGGGAGAGGCCACAAGACCAGATACCAAGAAATAAGATTGTTAGGGTTTAGAAGAGATGAGTATCTGTGTTTTTATTTTGCTCAAATCTTCCCTGGGTCCCCACTTGTTATACTCTGGGGTCTGAAGATCAACAATCTGTAAGCTATCATGGTGCACTACAAATAGCCATGGGAATTGCACCTTATTGTAAGACAGCTGTTTTTTGACTGCCTGTGGACCATTCCTCTCAGCTGTCAGTAGGGTGTGCATGCAGGCTTTTGCTCCTTCTTAAAGGGTCTGCGTGTGCATTAATTCATTTTCCTCATCTAATCACAGCACACCCCTTGTAAATATTTTTGCCCCACCCTCTCCTGGACACCTGGTCCATCACATGACCATGCACTGATTTTTATCCACTGGAAGTAAATAAAGATAATGACAGCAAGCAGAGATCCAGAAAACCACAGGGTATTGATATAGAAAATATAATGGAAATTGTATAACTTTTTATTATACAAACAATAACATTTATTTGCTGAAACTGGAAAACCCCTTTAAGATCTCTCAATATTTGCCTTATCTGCTGCAGTCTGGCTAAGGACATTCACATATACAGTGGCCAGTGGGCAGCTTTAATTTAAAATACAACTCACGCAGTTACGTATAGTATAGCATAGTATAGTTTAGTACAGCATAGTATGTTTTTCTACCTTACTGATGAGGGTAAGGTGACACACAGCATGGCCACACAGCCATGTATGTCACCACTGTTTTCTATTACACTGTTAATAATTGATTGTTTAGGGATTGTTTCTTGGTAATAGTGGTACAGTTGTGTAGGTTTATCCACAAAATAAAACAGTTAATAAAGGGGCTATCCAGTTTCTAGCACTGATGGCCTATCCTTGTGTAGGCCATCAAAATTAGATCTGTGGGGGTCCGATACTGTAGGAGTAAGTGCAGATATTACAGTGCAGTCCCATAGATTTCAGCACTTGTTATAAGCCATGTTGCTTAGTGTGTAAACCAACAAATCTATGCAGCCATTAATTGGAGAACAAGACATAAAAAAATAATTTATAACATATGTGACACACACGGCCACGTGCAGACACAGCTATGTGAGTGTTCACCATAATAGTATGTTTTTAATCAAATTAATTAGTGACTTGTGAACAAGTAAAATGGTTCGTCAGCCTGAGAGCTCATTATTGTCCATGCTGTGATACAACACTATTTGAGTGCAATAAAGTACAATTTATTATTTAGGATACTGTCAGCCATCTTTCTGATTGTTATAGAATTGCATTTCATCATCCAAGAATTTATGTACAAGGCAGTGAAATCCTTTAGATATAGTAAAATATCATCATATGTTAACCCTTTCACAATGACCATTCTAATAGTTGAACACTTCAGACCTTTGCTCTAATTGAGCATCTATGATGACAACCAAGGCCATTTTAACAGATTACTGGGCCCAATTCAGTACCCCCTCAACTGTCATTGTGTTGTTATAAATAGCACTGCTCAACTACTGTATGATTTATATTGGCAGTTTTGGTATTTCAGTGCTGCCCCATTAAAGTTTGAAAGCAGGGCCGCGGCACCGAGCTTATTCATTGAGAGAACCTCACGAGAATCTTAGTTTCATTCAGACGAACACATTGAAATGGAACTGCTATTATTATACTCTGGGGTCTCTTTAGACTCCGGAGTGTAATGAATCGAGACCCAGAGGAGAAGATCAAACATAAAAAACAGTATCGCTCACCTCTTCTGGGCTCCGGCGCAGGTCTTCGGTCTCTTGAATGACGTCAGAGATCGCTGAGTCTTCCTTGTGATTGGGCGTCAGCGGTCACATGGGTCACTCCGGATCAAAGTCCTCAGCAGTACTATACTATGTGAAGAGGCTACTGCAAGACATTATACTGTGTGGAAGAGCAAATAAGAACATTATGCTATCTGGAGGGCTGCTATGGGACATTATACAGTGTGAAGGGGCCACTGTGGGACATTATACTGTGTGAAGTGGCCACTATGGAAAGTCACTAGCACTTACTATATGGTGGCTTGTAAAGGGGGCACTTACTGCATAGGGGATAATAAAGGTGCAGTATACTATGTGGAGGGCCAGTAAAGGGGGCATTTACTGTGTGGAGGCCAGTAAAGGGAGTGCTATACCATGTAGGGCAAGTAAAGGGGAACATTATACCATATGGGGGCCAGGAAAGGGGGTGCTATACTGTGTGGGGCAGGGGGGGCAGTCAAAACTTTGCTATGGTCACCAGTCTTTGCTAGTTATGCCCTGTGAATGAGTGACATATTTACTAGGTACCTGGTGACTTACACACCTCAATTCTGGGTCTGGTGGGGCATGTGTCCTGAGTGACAATACAGCGCTAAGGCAGCAAACTGACTCTTTGCCTCTAGTGAAGGAAAGCCTTGTGACACCTCTGAGCTATTATTATATAAAATAATTTTACCCTTGTGTAGTTATGGTCAATTTCTGTAAAGGAGAAAAAAATATGTACTAGCAATTACATATTACACTAGCATGATATTCAGCGTATATAAAAGATTTTTGCGTTCTATATATTCAATGTTATTTAATTATTCCATGGAACTGTTATTGGTTTACCTTTCCTCAACATAGTTTCTCATTTATCTCTTTGTAGCTCCAATTCCTCTCCTTGTATTTCCTTATGAAGATTAATCATTTCTTCTTATCAGTACAGAATGAGAATTCTGTGCATTTTCTCTGTTCCATATCAAGGGACAGTTCATTCAGCGGGGAACTTGTAGAAACTTCCGAGAATAGCAGCAGCTCATCTCAGAGGAATAATAAGCAATGACATATCCTGCATTGATCAAGAATTTCCACAACCATGGTGATACTAGGGACTTTATGAATTCTAATATTCTGTTAAATTCTACCTATAATAAATATATAAAGAAGTATTCCCACAACAATCATATTTCATGTTAAAATACTTTATCACTCATTTATAGTAATAAGCCAAATGATATATGTCACAAGAAAAAACCCAATGAAACCTCACCTTTCCCCCCATTGTTGGAGCACTTTGACACTGGATACACCCTGTAGTCCATCTTTATTCACAACAAGTATGAGTAATTTCTGTTAGAAGGAATGGCAAGTTAGAAGTTATGAAGTGCACACAGCACGGTGCTCCGGGGAAAAGTAGTTTTCACCAGTGAACTAGACGGTCACATGCTGCATGATAAGGACCGCCCCCTATGAAAATGTAATGTAGCTATGGGGATGTAAGGCTCATAGGAAGTGTGGGAATTGACATACGACCTGGTTGACTACATTACTGTGGCTTCACATTTTTTACTTATGCGGTCTGGATTTGGTTGTCTTCACCTTATGAAATAAACACATTGCTATTACTTTGCATTGGAGTGCCTGGAATACTTCTTATATAGGGCACACAGGAAGTGTGAGAGAGAAGTCACAGTTAATGTGCAGATTGTTTAACCACATAGTTGCTCAGGTATTAAAAACATGGGCGTAACTACCGGGGTAGCAGCAAGAGCGGCTGCCACAGGGCCCGGGACATTCAAGGGCCCTTCTGGGCCACCGATGTAACCCCACAAACACTGCTATCATTGTACTCGGGGGTCTTTTCAGACCTCCGAGTATAATGATCGGTGGGCCAGGGGAGGTGAGGGAACATAAAAAACACAGTAACTTACCTCTCCTACGCTCCACAGTCTTCAGGCCTGTTTGGTGACGTCACGTGGGTCGGGCCTGCGTCATTATGTGTTGCGACGCTGGCCCGGCTCAAGCGAGATCTGGTCCAACTTTGAAGATGGCCGAAGTAGCGGGGAGTGCTAGAACCAGGGAGAGGTAAGTAAAATTGTTTTTTTTGTTTGTGTCCTCCCCTGGGTCTCTGATAATTATACTCTGGTATAATTGTTCATGGGTGGTCCACTATGGGGCATAATTCTGTGTGCAGGGGCAACTATGGGGCATAATACTGTGTGCAAGGGCCACTATGGGGCATAATACTGTGTGCAGGGGCCACTATGGGGCATAATACTGTGTGCAGGGACCACTATGGGGTATAATACTGTGTGTAGGGGCCACTATGGGGCATAATACTGTGTGCAGGGGCCACTATGGGGCATAATACTGTGTGTAGGGGCCACTATGGCGCATAATAATGTGCGCAGGAATGCGGTTTGTCTGGGGAGGGCTGGGGGCGGTGGTTCGGGGGGGCCCATGTCAAATGTTTGCCTTGGGGCCCAGCCATTCCTAGTTACGTCACTGCCTTTAAAGTATGTGAACCATTAACTTCATGGAAAAATGTTCTAAAGTATAAGGCTATTTCATTTATAGGCTCACTGTTATCAGATTTACTAATCCTGTCTTTAGTATTTAGAAAGTGCAGATCTAGACTTAATGAACTTATTTATTTATTTATTTATTTATTGTTTATTACAGTGGCTGATGCTTGACAATAAATCTGGTGCATTTTTAGACAATTTAATCTAACTTTATACCAACAAATGTTGGTTTAATCTACACCGAAATAATGTTCCAAAAGTTTGGTGAACCTTATGCCACACCCATTCCCATTAGATCATGTCCCTTTTAGTAAACCAAGCCCCTTATCAGTCTAGTCATTAAAAATGTCTAAAACAATTGATAAGTGTGATGTAAGCATTTATACTCATTTTAGTGTAATATGCACCAGAATTCTTGTGTATATTCTTTTGAAAAATTGCCCCAATGGAACCAGACAGACATAAAAATAAGGGACTAGTAACTTACAGGGAGGTAGTCATTGTCATCAAATGAAGTGATGCAATGTGAATATATTTCCTATATGAACTCCTTGGTGGCTCAGCTCTCCTCTGTTATTATAGCACCACAGGCTTCAGCTGCAACATACAAGGGGATCACTGTCATAGAACCACTCTGGTAATTTGGCAGCATTGATACCCTGCTTTGCCGGTGCTAATAAAATGTTGAGAAAAGTTATGGGGAGTGCTACTTCTTCACTTTTCTATATTGGAAACTATTAGAGTATGTATAGTTACAGTGAAGGAAATAAGTTTTTGATCCCTTGCTGATTTTGTAAGTTTACCCACTGACAAAGACATGAACAGTCTATAATTTTAAGGGTAGGTTAATTTTAACAGCGAGAGATAGAATATCAAAAATAAAATTCAGAAAATCACATTGTATAAATTTTATAAATGTATTTGCATTTTGCAGGGAGAAATAAGTATTTGATCCCCTACCAACCATTAAGAGTTCTTTCTCCTACAGACCAGTTAGACGCTCCTAATCACTTGTTATCTGCATTATCGACAGCTTTCTTAAATTGTCACCTGTATAAAAGACTCCTGTCCACAGACTCAATTAATCAGTCAGACTCTAACCTCTACAACATGGGCAAGACCAAAGAGCTTTCTAAGGATGTCAGGGACAAGATCATAGACCTGCACAAGGCTGGAATGGGCTACAAAACTATAAGTAAGACACTGGGTGAGAAGGAGACAACTGTTGGTTCAATAGTAAGAAAATGGAAGAAATACATGCAAAATCTGATTTCGTGGGGTATCCTTGATCATGAGGAAGGTGAGAGATCAGCCTAAAACTACACGAGGGGAACTTGTTAGTGATCTCAAGGCAGCTGGGACCACAGTCACCAAGAAAAATATTGGTAACACATTACGCTGTAATGGATTAAAATCCTGCAGTGCTCGCAAGGTCCTCCTGCTCAAGAAGGCCCATGTGCAGGCCCATCTAAACTTTGACCAAGTAGATGAAATAGAGATCACAAACATCCTTCAGAACAATATATGAACTAGGCTCAGTGCCAACCTAACTCCCCTTGGAATGTCCTGACCTGCTTATTCCAGCTATCAAGAACACAGTAAACCGTTCTATGCAGAGAGGGATCTTCTCTGATCTACTGGAGGCAGCCATAATCAAGCCCCTTCTAAAGAAGCCCGACATGGACCCAGATAGTAGCTACAGACCGGTCTCTAACCTACCCTTAATAGGGAAAGTTATATAAAAGGTTGTTGCTATCCAACTAGATATCAGACTATCTGGTAATAGTATAATGTTGTACCGTGTTAGCCATTGAAAGTAGTGGAAGAGTGAAGAAATCAGGCGATACCTTTTAGAGGCTAACTGAGTATATTTATAAGTAAGCTTTCAGGAGTACTCGCTCCCTTCATCAGACATGGTGTGATACAAGAACTGAAAATTAACAGATTTTTATACACATGGTTTTCAAAGCATTTTAGAGTCCTTAAAAAAAATTGCAATCTAAGTAGAGAAGTTATTTACAACAGGTCAAAAAAACAGTCTGGAAACTTGTGGTGCGTGACGGAGGGATCAGTAATTCTTGCTGTTATCTGTTTGCTATCAGGAGGTGATTTGTGACCCTCACAGGTCACACATAGTGTGATTTGAAGCTGGCATGAATATTGAGTTCAGTTCATGGTTCAAACATAGTGTGACATGAAGCTGGCATGAATATTAAGTCCAAATTGCAGAGTTTGAAATTTTTGCATAAATTTGTACTCCATTTCTTTTCTTTTCTCCTGTGTCTTAAAATGTCCCATTAAAACCACAACCCGCAAATCTTCAATAGAGTGGTTTTCTCCGGAGAAATGTGCGGCCACTGGGAGATCGGTTCTGCTGTTATTAATGGTGGATCTGTGTGAGTTCATTCGTTGACTGAGTCTCTGCCCTGTTTCCCCCACATAGAGGCCTGTGGTGGGACATTGCACACACATTATGAGGTACACCACATTGGAAGACCTGCAGGAAAATGTCCCCCTAATTCTGTGCACCTGTTGTGACTGTGGGATAGGTACACTGTCAGCGGTGTGGATGTGCTTGCAGGTCATGCACCTTTTATGTAGGCAAGGTGAGGTGCCATTTTCAGTTGGGGCCTTCAGGGCACTCCGGACGATAATGCGCCTCAGGTTTGGTGGTTGTCGAAAGGAGAGGAGAGGGGGGACTGGAAATATGTCCTTGAGTCTGTTGTCCCTATGTAGTACAGGTTGGAGCTCCTTGGCAATCCTTCGTAGGATCTCCAGCTGTGGGTTGTAGGTGACAACTAGGGGCACTCTGGCTTCTTTCTGGGTCTCTCTATATGTGAGCAGACTGTCTCTGTTAATGGCTGCTGCTTTGTTTAATTGGTTGTCTGTCACTTTTGGTTTGTATCCCAATCTGAGAAATTTCATCCTCAGATCCAGGAGGTGCTTGTCCAGGTCTGTTTTGTCGGAGCAAATACGATTGTATCGTATAGCCTGGCTGTAGATGATAGATTGTCTTGTGTGCTTGGGGTGGAAGCTGTCGTTTCTCAGGTAGGCCGTTCTGTCTGTGGGTTTGTGGTATATTGATGTGAGTAGCCGGTGGTCTTTAATGTATATTGTGGTATCCAGAAAGTGAATTTCACTCCCTGAATAGCTAAGTTTAAGGTTGATGGTCGGGTGAAAGTCATTGAAGTCATTATGGAATTGAAGTAGGGCCTCCTCACCTGCACCTCACCTATCTGGTAATGGCATCTATGCCCAGGGCCGAATCTGGCTTTTCTGTTGCCTGAGATGAAAATTAAAATGGCAGCCCCCTACCCCCATAAAAACCATAACTTGTAAGTTACTGTGGAAGGGTACAATAGAAGTTCTATAATCACAAGCCTAGGAACCTTCAACTGTTGACAACAGGTTTGGAGCCTGTGGTTACTAAATTAATAACTCATGTGCCTAACATTTACAGTATAGTAAGTAATGTAATCACATGTACCTCATTGGTGTTATTATTGTGAGACACACAGGGTGGCTAAAGTGAAACACATGGGGGTGTTAAGTTAGTAACCCCACTTGCCTAAGGGTGCATTCGGACAGTAAAGTTGGGCACAGTTAAAAACTACATCAGAAATTAATAGCATGCATTTTTCATGCAGTTATGGCTTTTACAGGTGAAACTCATTTATTTAACATGTTTTGCCAGCAAAAACTGCAGCTGTATATAAAATGCACCAAAAAGAAAAAAAGTGAACAAAATCTCCTTTTTCTTGATCAGTTTTTGATGCCGTTTAAATTGCACTGTGTATTACAGAACTTTCTCCTGAAACAGAACATCTATACTTGGGCTCCTCAATGACACTTCATTAAAGTCATGGCAGTCTTTCCCTATCAGAACAAAATGGCTGTGCGGGACCTTGCTACCATTTAAAACATCTGATACAGTCAAGTCTCCTTCCTTCACAAAAACAATTTCTAAGGCTGTGTTCACATCTGTGCAGCTGCAGATTCCCTAAAAAGAAACAAAGGAAGCATTGCAGAATGTAACACCTTTTATGGTGTTAGGAACCTAACAGACACCATTATAGTCCTTTTTTTGTTCATTTTAAAGAATAGCCATACCTCCCAACTCTCAAAGAACAGACAGAGGGACAAAATGTGTGGTGCGCTGTGCGCACCATGGCAAATGTAGCGCCACCCACTTTTACGTTGACTCCGCCCATTCTTAGCCATTTTTCTTTGTGCCCCTACACAGTATAATGCTCCTACACACCCTAACATTATATGCCCCCACATTATAATGTTCCCCTCCAATTGCCCCACAGTATTAAGTCCCTCTCCTGATGCCCCAGTTTGAACTGGCGGAAACTAGAGGGGGACATGAAACTGGGGCAGCTGGAAGGTGACATTAAACAGTGGGGGTAGTTGGAGGGGGACAATAAATTAATGGCAGCTGGAGGGGAACATTAAACTGGGGGCAACTGGAGGGGGACATTAAACTGGGGCAGCTGGAGCGGTACATTAAACTGTAGGGGTTGCTTGAGGGTGACATTAAACTGGGGGCAACTAGAGGGGGACATTAAACCGTAGGTGTAGCTGGAGGGTGACATTAAACTGGGGGAAACTAGAGGCGGACATGTTCCCCTTTTTTTCGCTAATGTGTCAGGGGGTGTTTGGTGACCATTTTTGTAATATACTTTATTACCCTATCTAACTTCCTTTTTATTATAAAACAGGCTGTTTCATTCTCCCTCACAACCCTCTAACTGAGCTGTTACTAGGGAAAGTCTGTACACGTTTATATTGTAAATATGATCACACACCAATGTAAATTTGATCACACACCAGCTCCTCCCACCCGAGCATGTCATTCAATCCTCTCTCCCACACTGACCTCACCTTCTGCTGTTAGTTCTAACCTCCAGATCAGTAAATCTAGCAATCAGTCATCTGGCTACATTCTGGTCTTCACGTGTGCCCAGGTGAGAAAGGAACTCAGAAAGATCAAGACTGGGAAGTCCACAGGGCCAGATGGCATCAGTGCCAGGCTACTTAAGACTTGTGGAGACCAGCTGTGTGGTATTAGTACATATATGTTCAATATGAGCCTGAAGCTGGGAATGGTACCACAATTGTGGAAATCATCTTGTGTGGTACCAGTTCCAAAGACACCTCATCCAATGGACTTTAACGGCTACAAACCTGTAGCATTGACATCCCACTTGATGAAGATCTTAGAGAGACTGGTTCTCACACATCTCTGACCTCTAGTGAGCTCGGCTATGGACCTTCTCCAGTTTGCTTATCGGTCGGGCATTGGGGTGGATGATACCATCATCCACCTTCTACACAGAGCGCTTTCTCACCTGGAGAAACCAGGGAACACTGTGAGAATAATGTTCTTTGATTTCTCCAGTGCTTTTAATACCATACAGCCATGGATACTGACAGACAAGCTGGCCCTTGTTGGAGTGAACCACCACCTCTCCAACTGGATCCTAGACTAGCTCATAAACCAACCTCAGTATGTGAGAGCCCGGGACTGTGTGTCAGACACCGTGATCTGTAATACGTGGGGCACCTCAAGGTACAATTCTTGCCCCTTTCCTCTTCACACTGTACACTGCAGATTTTAGTGCAACTCATCTAGTTACTACTTACAGAAGTATTCTGATGACTCTGCAATAGTAGGCGTCATCACAGACGAAGATGACAGGGAATACAGAGAATTGAACTGGGATTTTGTGGATTGGTGCCAGCGGAACCACCTTAGCATTAATGCTGGGAAGACCAAGGAGTTGGTGGTGGACTTTTGCAAGTGCAGATATCCTCCAATACCAGTGGACATCCAGGGGACGGGCATCAACACCTATAAGTACCTGGGTGTGCTCCTCAATAATAAGCTGGACTGGGAAGATCACTTGGATGCACTGTACAGAAAGGGCCACAGCAGGCTCTACCTGCGTAGGAGTTTGAGAGACTTTGGAGTCCAGGGGGCACTTCTTAGGGCCTTTTTCAACTCTGTAGTGGCATCAGCAATCTTCTTCGGAGTGGCCTGCTGGGGTAGTAGCATATCAACCAGGGATAGGAATAGACCCGACAAGCTGATTAGAAGGGCCAGCTCTGTCCTGGGGATCCCCCTGGATCCAGTGCGGGTGGTGGGTGACAGAAGGATACTGTGTGTGGTGAGCTCCATGCTGGAGAATAACTCCCATCCCATGCATTAGACCGTGATAGCACTGGGCAGCACTGTCAATGACTGACTGCTTCACCGTAAGTGTGAGAAGGAGCACTAACTGAAGTCTTTCCTCCCTGCTGCGGTTAGGCTGTACAACCAACACCGACCTAAGTGGAGATCATTCCATACAGAGAACTGAAAGATCTTAAGTTGTGATATCCCTTCTACTACTTTTTTACCTTTCCCTTTTTATCTGTGCCTACTGTCACTGTAATGCCTCTACCTTGGAGCTTTTCTATTTGTACTATCTATGCTGCTGTAACACACTGAATTTCCCCATGGTGGGACCATTAAAGAATTATCTTATCTTATCTTATGCAGAGCTGAAGCATTTACCAAAGGAGGAGATGGTTGCTTCATATGGTTATATCTTCAGTTTTATAACACCTGGAAAAACCGTTCTGGTATCATAAGAAATCTGATTCTAGCTGTAAAAGAATTAGAGATATTACTAGTTAAAAACACAGTCATTTGAAATCACATTCCCGACTGTGCTTTTAACTAGTTATATCACTATTATTTTACAGCTATTACTTCACTAGCTGTAAAATTGAGAATCTCAGAGAATCTGAGAGAATTCAATAGAGAATCTTAGCTTTCTTATGATACCAGAGCCATTTTTGTAGATAGTATAAAACCGAAGATATATCCATTTGAAATAACCATCCCCTTTGGTAAATGCTTCAGCTATATGTACTATATTCAGTACATGTGTACGAACAGTCTCCCTGGCAATGCTTAGCTAGATCATTGCTAATTGGAACTTTACAACCGTTTTCTATTAAAAGAAAGTTCCATAGGTTAATAAAGTATATTTCCAAAATATTCACTGCGAGATCTGTGACTCACTCATTGGAGGAACGTCTCTCTCCTCTGCTGCACCATGGACATTGGAGGCCAAAGTGTGCTTACCTGCTGTTGAGCAAAGGAGAGATGTTCTTTCTTCACTATAGTTGAGCGGACCCTCAGATCAGATGTGCAGTTCTGAATCTGTGTGGCCCACATCTTCTCAGTTTAAAGGGAACACTGCTTCTGGCTCTGCTGCAAAGCAAGCAGTGGCAGCCAGGTAAAGTAGAGGCTCCATCTATGTCACCCTCCAAAAGAAGTTCCAATCTGCCACCTGAGACGAGAGGCTCATCTGGTCTCATGGCAGATGTGGTCCTATCTATGACCTTTTTCAGTCAGGCTTCAGGGGAAAAAAAACGTAGCACTAAATCAGCACTCACACGAGTACTAAATGACCTGCTCATGGCCAGAGACAGAGGCAAATGTCATACCATCCTAATTCTCTTAGATATCTCAGCCGCATTTGACACAGTTGACCGTGACATACTAAAGTAGTTTTGTAGAATTGATGGAACAGTTCCTCAGTGGTTTAGTTCCTTCCTGGCTGACAGACCACAAAGAGTATCTCTTGGCTGATCATCATCATCAACAGTCTGCTCAAAATAGGGAGTTCCACAGGGCTTGGTGCTATCTCTAATGCTGTTTGCAGTTTACATGATCCGAGTAGGCAAATTAATTCAGAACCATGGACTGGCCTACCACTGCCATACCCAACTATACATATCCTTCAACCCCAGAGTCAATGGGCCATCTTAAGCCATAAATTCATGCCTAGCTTACCAACAATACATGAATGACAGGTGTCTAAAGATGACAGGTACCAGGTATCCTCCATTTTCAAATCTTTGTTCTACCACCTGAGGAACACTGCAAAAATCAAACAACTTACTCCAACAGAAGATCTTCCCATGCTGGTCTGTGCTTTCATAACCTCACATTTGGACATTCCAAAATTCCCTATATGTAGTCCTTACAGGTAAAGAAATAAATCACCTTCAGCTGCAGTGAAGTTAATAACCTAACAACTCCAAAGTGCTCCTATAACCTCGATCCTTCATTCACTGCACTGGCAGTCTGTAAAATGCAGAATAACTTTTACATTTTTCTTGATGGCCTTCAAATTCATAAACAACTTAGGCCCTGACTACTTAAAATAATGTGTAGCCATAATCTTAGCCAACCTCTCAGATCAGCAGAAACAAATAAACTGTCCATCCACCCTAAACTATTTGAAGCTGGAGCCTTCTGTCATGCAGCACCCATTCTCTGGAATGCAGTACTTGGACCGATCAGAGAGATCTCATCCTTAGATACTTTTAAATCAAAACTCAAAATGTATCTCTTTAGTTTGGAATTTGAGTGCAAATGATTCCCTCGCTATACATGGGATACTGTAAAATACGGTTTAGTTAATCACTGGACTGCGCTTTGATTCTATTGTGAGAAAAGTGCAATATAAATGTGTGTTGTTGTTGGAGAGAGCTCAGGAGTTAAGCACTTCCCATACAAGGCAGATGTCGGCTGTATAATACAATCAACACTTGCTGCTAACAGCCGTGAGCAGTGTCGGTACTGTCATCCCTCTAGATGCTGTCAAACACGATCACGGCATCTACACAGTGCAGACACCATGGGCATCACTATGTTTTAATGATTATCACCCACTGGAACATCATTGGAGGATGCCAATCCGTTGCATGACAGCCAGGAGCGTATTAATTAACTCTGCCAGGGGTCTAAAAATAAAAGTAAAAAAATTGCTAAAGTTTTATAAGTATAAAAAAAGCACAAAAAATATAAAAAAAAATCAAATCACCACTCTTTCCCTAGAATACATAGAAATATAAACAAAAATAAACATGAATACTTTAGATTTTATCATGTCCAAAAATGCCCAAACTATTAACACCATAAGAAAAAAATATCAAAATGGCCAAATGGTAGTTTTTTCACCTCCTAAAAGAAATTGAATATAAAGTGATCAACCTGTCAGACATTCCTCAAAATGGTATCAATAAAAACTACATCTTGTCCCACATAAAAAGACACCTTAACCAGCGCAGTACACAGAAGTATGAAAAAGTTATGGATGTCAGAATATGGTGACAAAAAAGCTTGCATTTTGCAAAGATTTTACTTTTAAAAAGGTATTAAAATGTCAAAAATATTATATAAATTTATTATCCTCGTGATCATACTAACATGCAGAATATAGGTAACATGCAATTTTTACCTTATAGTGAATGCTGTAAGAAGAAATTGGCGCAATTGCATTTTTTTTTTTCTAATTCCACCTCATTCTGAATTTTTTACAATTTCCCAGTACATTGCACAGAATTTAATGATGCCATTATGAAGTACAAATTGTCCTACAAAAAATAAGCCCACTTGTGACAGTTAAATGAAAAATAAAAAAAATATGGCTCTTGGAATGTGGGGAGGAAAAAAGGGATGCATGTGTAAGGGAATTGCTAGAGGAGTGATTCCCCAGTAGCTCATGGTGAACCCTGAGGGGAGGGGCACGACAAGACATTGAGCCCTAAAGCTGAACCCCCCCCACTGGCCCTGCCTACTTGCCTGACTGTCCTAGGTGACAGCCGACAACTTGGAGCCGATCCCTTCACTAAATAAGCGACAAACAGAACAGGGCAAGACAAAACAACACAGAAGCAGAGTCAGCAAGCCAAGGGGTCAGTAACAGTCGAGCAATGCAGAACCAAAATGAAATCCAAGAGAGTAGTCACAGGGGGAGCCAAAGGTCAGAAGTCTGAAATACAACAATAGCAGAAAAAGGAGCTAGCAGGGCAGTGGTGAACCTAGCCTCTTTGCTGCCTGAGGCGGACTATAGAAAGACGCCCCCCCCCCCCAAAAAAAAAACAAAACAAAAACTGAGTTTCCATGCTACTAGTTTAACACACTGTTATCGTCGCACAATATACACAATACACAAAGTTATAAAACAGTTTTTAAGAATTCTTCTTCCTGTATTACTTCAGTATCAGATCAACAACACGGCATTAACAATGAAAGTAACTTCACACATCTTCTGCTTGGTGGATGGACGAGGCCACGTGGCCCCCATTCTCTATAATAGGAGCGCCGCAGATAGCTGAGTACTGGACTTCGGGTATCTTTGGCACTCCCATTAAAGTGAATGAGAGCCACGCGGGTTCGTCCATCCACCAAGTGACACACCTATATATGGCTGCGGTCAGGCTGGATTCCCACCTAGTGGGGGGAAAAACCCAATTCTCAGGCTCAGTGGGGGTCTCAGCAGACAGACCCTCATCAATCAGGTATTTATCCTCTATCATTTAGGTGAATACAGTGCAGTAACATTCTGTGACTTACAGGTGACGTCTCTGACTAATCCTTCACATTTCCCTTCTCTTCCCTTTGGACCGCCATGACCACTTCTTCCAGCTGTGACTTGTCTCTGTAAAGTTTACAACACAGACATCTTTGGCTCCTCACTTTTCCAGGCATCCAACCCACATTGTCCTCACCTACACAAAGCCCCCATCCTGCTGCTACCCCCAATTATAAAATATATGATATAACCCCCCCATAATGAATAATACCCCCAAGTGCATCTTTATATTAATAACATCCGTGTGTACCCTGTATAAATAGTGCCCCTTATTAATAATGCCCCAGGTGTTAACTAATTAAAAGGTTTTCCAGGTCATTAATAAACTAATCAGTGGGGTTCAAAAACCCAGGACCCCCACTGATCAGCTGTTTGAATGGTACCTGTGTAAGCGCCATGACCGCTTCTCTGTTTACATAGTGTCATTCATCTCATAGCGGCCATGTAATGTAACTACAGCCTCGTCCTGTACATGTCTACAGTATGTGACAAGGCTACAATTACATCACACGGTCACTATAAACAGACAGCGTATAATATAAACAGGTGCCATAGCCCATGTTTATAGCACCCCATTTACACACACTATAATGTTCCACAGCAGCCCCTGCACACAGTATTACACAGTGTTATGGCCCGCAGCGGCCCCTGCACACTGTATTATGCCTCGCAGCATCCCCTGCACACAGTATTATGCTCCATAGTGGCCCCTGCACTTGTATTATGCTCCATAGTGACCCCTGCACCCGGTATTATGCTCTATAGTGGCCCCTGCACTCGATATTATGCTCTATAGTGGCCCCTGCACTTGTATTATGCTCCAGAGTGGCCCCTGCACAGGGTATTATGCTCTACAGTGGTCCCTGCACAGGGTATTATGCTCTATAGTGGCCCCTGCACTCGGTATTATGCTCTATAGTGGCCCCTGCACTCGGTATTATGCTCCATAGTGGTCCCTGTACAGGGTATTATGCTCTATAGTGGCCCCTGCACTCGGTATTATGCTCCATAGTGGCCCCTGTACAGGGTATTATGCTCTACAGTGGTCCCTGCACAGGGTATTATGCCCCATAGTGGACCACCCATGAACTATTATTATACTCTGGGGTCTTTTCAGACCCCAGAGTATAATGATTGGAGACCCAGGGGAGAATACAAACATAAAAACCAGAGTTACTTACCTATCCTGGACACCGGTGCACTCCTTGCAGCTTTCGGCCCTGTTTAATTGCGCACACACGTCACGTGATCAGGCCGGCGATGCGACCTGATGACGTCACCAGAGGCCTCAAGCCTGCTCGGAGTTACATCGGATCGCAGGAGGTGAGTAACATTGGTTTTTATGTTCCCTCACCAACCCTAGGCCTCCAATTATTATACTCCGGGGTCTGAATAGACCCCGGAGTATAATAATAGTAGTATTTGCGGCCCGCGACCTCACTTACCGATACCCGCGGCCGCTCGCAGCGGCATCCACTTCCCTTTCTGCGTCCCATAGTAGAAGGGGAAGCGGGGGCGGCCACGAGCAGACACGGGGTAGGTAAATAAATAGGCCGTTACCTCCTAGGGATGCTCCAACAGGTTACGGCCTATTTATATATATAAAAAAAAAGTTATACTCACCTGCGATGCCTTGATGCAGCCGCCGCCGCCTTCTCTTCTTGTCCGCGACGTCTGTGTCTCAGCGTAGGCGGCGTGATGACGTCATTGTATCGCCGCCTGCGCTGAGATGCGACGTCTTGTAAACCAGCCCATGTTTATAGCACCCCATTTACACACACTATAATGTTCCACAGCAGCCCCTGCACACAGTATTACACAGTGTTATGGCCCGCAGCGGCCCCTGCACACTGTATTATGCCTCGCAGCATCCCCTGCACACAGTATTATGCTCCATAGTGGCCCCTGCACTTGTATTATGCTCCATAGTGACCCCTGCACCCGGTATTATGCTCTATAGTAGCCCCTGCACTCGGTATTATGCTCTATAGTGGCCCCTGCACTTGTATTATGCTCCAGAGTGGCCCCTGCACAGGGTATTATGCTCTACAGTGGTCCCTGCTCAGGGTATTATGCTCTATAGTGGCCCCTGCACTCGGTATTATGCTCCATAGTGGCCCCTGTACAGGGTATTATGCTCTATAGTGGCCCCTGCACTCGGTATTATGCTCCATAGTGGCCCCTGTACAGGGTATTATGCTCTACAGTGGTCCCTGCACAGGGTATTATGCCCCATAGTGGACCACCCATGAACTATTATTATACTCTGGGGTCTTTTCAGACCCCAGAGTATAATGATTGGAGACCCAGGGGAGAATACAAACATAAAAACCAGAGTTACTTACCTATCCTGGACACCGGTGCACTCCTTGCAGCTTTCGGCCCTGTTTAATTGCGCACACATGTCACGTGATCAGGCCGGCGATGCGACCTGATGACGTCACCAGAGGCCTCAAGCCTGCTCGGAGTTACATCGGATCGCAGGAGGTGAGTAACATTGGTTTTTATGTTCCCTCACCAACCCTAGGCCTCCAATTATTATACTCCGGGGTCTGAATAGACCCCGGAGTATAATAATAGTAGTATTTGCGGCCCGCGACCTCACTTACCGATACCCGTGGCCGCTCGCAGCGGCATCCACTTCCCTTTCTGCGTCCCATAGTAGAAGGGGAAGCGGGGGCGGCCACGAGCAGACACGGGGTAGGTAAATAAATAGGCCGTACATAGTCTAGAACAGTGTTCAGACTGAGCAACAAGAACCTTAAGCAAGGAATCAAACTGAACATGCCTCCTTCGCCGCAGAGTGTGAGTGGAGGGTGGCGCAGAGACCCGAACAGGCAGAGACGTTACATCATGTGTCTCTACCCTTAAGCAAGTTATTTTCTCTACTCAGTGAGCTGTAAATACCTCAGGTAAAAGAACAGAGATAACAACAAGAAAAAAAAAATTAAATGTACAGGTATACATAGATAGCATAAGTACCAAAGCAATCTATATTCTTCACATGCACAGTGAAGAGCAGAAAGGCCGGTTGTTAGGTTTTCAAGGGTTAGAACATGAAACTGCTCATTACTGATAGCAAAACAAAGGGGAATTGCTTGAGCGCTGCAAGCCAGATAAATTGCAAAAGTGAGAAACAAGATGTGTAAGATATTAAATGGCAGCATTCTAATGGATATACATACAGATGAATGTGTATGGGGAGTTGGGATTGTTCTTGTTCCCTGTGCAATATTAACCTACTCCATAGTATAAAAGGTTAGCACTGCACTGTAAGTAGTGTGCAGAATTCTCCACTGTGACAGTGGCTCCCTCTATCTGTACATCTTCTTAAAGGTTTTTGTAGGATATTTGTTGCTGCTAAACTATATACAAGTCATGTTTACAATAAACAGAATACTGCATTGGCTTTGCATAAGATGTATCTAAGTGGTAAAGGGGTTGTCCAGTTTCAGCAAATAATTATTATTGTTATTGTTTGTATAATGAAGCCTTACAGTGGGGAAAAAAAGTATTTAGTAAGCCACCAATTGTGCAAGTTCTCCCACTTAAAAAGATGAGAGAGGCCTGTAACTGATATCATAGGTAGACCTCAACTATGAGAGACAAAATGAGAAAACATATCTAGAAAATCACATTGTCTGATTTTCAAAGAATTTATTTGAAAATTATGGTGGAAAATAAGTATTTGGTCAATAACAAAAGTTCATCTCAATACTTTGTTATATATCCATTGTTGGCAATGACAGAGGTCAAACGTTTTCTGTAAGTCTTCACAAGGTTGGCACACACTGTTGCTGGTATGTTGGCCCATTCCTCCATGCAGATCTCCTCTAGAGCAGTGATGTTTTGGGGCTGTCGCTGGGCAACATGGACTTTCAACTCCCTCCAAAGGTTTTCTATGTGGTTGAGATCTGGAGACTGGCTAGGACACTCCAGGACCTTGAAATGCTTCTTACGAAGCCATGCCTTCGTTGCCCTGGCGTTTCATCTTCAATGCCCTTGCTGATGGAAGGAGGTTTGTACTCAAAATCTCACGATACATGGCCCCATTCATTCTTTCATGTACACAGATCAGTCGTCCTGGTCCCTTTGCAGAGAAACAGCCCCAAAGCATGATGTTGCCACCCCCATACTTCACAGTAGGTATGGTGTTCTTTGGATGCAACTCAGCATTCACTCTCCTCCAAACACGACGAGTTGTGTTTCTACCAAACAGTTCTACTTTGGTTTCATCTGACCATACGACATTCTCCCAGTACTCTTCTGGTACATCCAAATGCTCTCTAGCAAACGTCAGACAGGCCCGGATATGTACTGGCTTAAGCAGGGGGACACATCTGGCACTGCAGGATCTGAGTCCCTGGCGGAGTAGTGTGTTACTGATGGTAGCCTTTGTTACGTTAGTCCCAGCTTTCTGCAGGTCATTCACTAGGTCCCCCCGTGTGGTTCTGGGATTTTTGCTCACCGTTCTTGTGATCATTTTGACCCCACGGGGTGAGATCTTGCGTGGAGCCCCTGATAGAGGGAGATTATCAGTGGTATTGTATGTCTTCCATTTTCTAATTATTGCTCCCACAGTTGATTTCTTCACACCAAGCTGCTTGCCTATTGCAGATTCAGTCTTCCCAGTCTGGTGCAGGTCTACAATTTTGTTTCTGGGGTCCTTTCACAGCTCTTTGGTCTTCACCATAGTGGAGTTTGGAGTGTGACTGTTTGAGGTTGTGGACAGGTGTCTTTTATACTGATAACAATGCCAAACAGGTGCCATTACTACAGGTAATGAGTGGAGGACAGAGGAGCCTCTTAAAGAAGAAGTTACAGTCTGTGAGAGCCAGAAATCTTGCTTGTTTGTGGGTGACCAAATACTTATTTTCCACCATAATTTGCAAATAAATTCTTAAAAAATCAGACAATGTGATTTTCTAGATGTGTTTTCTCATTTTGTCTCTCATAGTTGAGGTCTACCTATGATGACAATTACAGGCCTCTCTCATCTTTTTAAGTGGGAGAACTTGCACAATTGGTGGCTGACTAAATACTTTTTTCTCCACTGTATACAGTTTTCCAATGTACTTTCGGTATCAATTCCTTGTGATTTTCTAGACCTTTCGTTTCTGTCATTCTTTGCTCAAGTCCAGTGGCTAAAAATATACCTATGGTCACGTGAAGAACAGTAGATGGACATGTGATGGACATACAGGTGCGCTGCTCCTTATAAGACAGATATCTGATTACTGTGCTGTGACTGTAACAAACTGTGCACCTGTGTGTCCATCACATGACCATAGACTGATGTTTATCCACTGGAAGTAAGCAGATACCAAACAGAGATCTAGAAAACCGTAAGAAATTGATACAGAAAGTATATTGGAAAAGAGTATAACTTTCTAATATATAAACAATAACATTTATCTCCTGAAATTGAACAACCTCTTTCAGTGCCATTTTTAAAAACATGATAAAGCTGTATATCTGCATACACATTGAGCAAAAGAAAATATTTAGGGGGGATTTATTAAGAATAGTGTTTTCCATGTCGGTCTTGATATCCTCTGTGCTGGCAGAGGCCGCACCATAAATTAGGCCCATACTCTGGGGGATCTATGTACCTAGTATGAAATCGATGCCTGTTTGTTGCTGGCTTAAATTTAAATCATCATTTAGGCTGGGACCTCACGTGGCTGATCCCATTCACTCATTGCAGAAAAAAATCCACAGCAGATTTAAAAATGCTCGTGTTTTTGTAAATCGCAGCATGTCAATTATACCTAAGGAAATGCTGACAGGCAGAAAGTGAAAAACTTTCTGTGAAAAACGCTGCAGAAAAAAAATGCAATGCGTTTCTGCTACAGTCTTTTCTGCATTTTTCGGCTGTGGCTCACTATGGGGGGGGCCTTAGCTTTAAACTAGAAAATGATGATAAATTCGTACTGATTATAGTATGGGACAATATGTCACTGAGAGGCAGGGACTCCTAGAAGCATAGATAACTATAATTGCTAGGAGTCCCTCTCCCGGCACATTGTTCAGGGAGGTAAATCCAGCCAACAGATGGACTGAGTTTCGGCTGAAACTCAGTTGTGTAAATACAGGGTTAGTGTGACAGGTGTAATTACAAGTATGGTGTCCAGCACATATTTTTATGCAGGTATCTCAGTATAAATTGATCTCTTGCACTCTATTCAGTTTTGGATACTCTTTAACCCCTTAAAGACCTTGGACGTACTATTACGTCCTGGGTGCAAGGTACATCGCGTACCAGGGCATAATACTACACCTGAGGCCGGCCGCCCGCTCGCTGTCTGGGCGGGCGGCATCGGAACTGGTTGTTAGATGTAACTGACAGCTAACATCCTGCTCCATAAACCCTGGTCGGAACTGAGCTCCGATTGGAGGTTTTAACCCCTTGGATGCCGTGGTCAAACATGACCGCGACATCCAAGGGGTTCCACCATGTTGCCGGCCCCCTCGGCACCCCCTGCGGCGAGATCGGGGGGTGCCGATATCTATAATCTGCAGCCCGGAGTCTGCCCAGTGACCTCAGGCTGCCTGGGGCCTCCACTACCTGGTTGATCCTGCTGGGACCTCCAGAAGTCAGGCTATGCGTCTGTATAGTGCTGACTTCCTGTATAGACTGCAAGACACATTTATGCTTGTGTCTTGCAGTCTATAGTACTGAGCCAACGATCAAAGCATCATTGGCTTAGGTGTCCTAATGGGACACATGAAAAAGTAAAAAAAGTGCAAAAAAAAAAAAGAAAGTATGTGAAAAAAAAGTAATAAAATAATAAAGCCCCCAAAATTCCCTTTTCCTATATAAAATGAATTATATAAAAAAACTCTAAAAATTAATAAAAACAATACATATTTGGTATTGCCGCATCCATAACAACCTGTACAATAAAACTGAAATAATATTTAACATACAAGGTGAACGTTGGGAAGAAAACAGAAAAAAAAATGCCAGAAGTAATGATTTTTCACCATCTCGCCTTACAGAATATGCCATAAAAAGTGATCAAAAAGTCATATCTACCCCAAAACAGTACCAATAAAAAGCACAGGTTGTCCCACAAAAAATAAGCCCTAAATCAACTCTGTAAACTACAAATTAAAAATGTTATGCATCTCAGAAGATGGTGATGCAAAAATAACTGATTTATGACCCAAATGGGTTTTTGTTCGGCAAAATTAGTATCGCATAAAAAAACAATATAAATGAGGTATCACTGTAATCGTTCCGACCTGCAGAATAAAGGTAACATGTTACTTATGCTGTACACTGCATGGCGAAAAATTTAAAAGGTAAAACACAATGCCAGAATTGATGGGGGGTTTTTTTAATCCACCAAGAAAGAGTTAATAAAATTATTCAATAACTTATAGGCACCCAAAAATGATGTTATTATAAAATACATCTCATACCGCAAACAACAAGTCCTCATATGGCTACATCACCAGAAAAATAAAGAAAATATAGCTTGTACAATGTGAAGACAAAAACCCAAAAATTTGCCAAATCATTAGAACACAACTGGCTGTGTCAGGAAGGGAATGTATAAGCTGTGCGAGCGTATTTCAGGGGACAAACCAAATTTAGACCTGAAAACTATTCCAGCAAAATCTACATAGCGCTCTTTCCAATTTGAGCCTGCCACAGGGGGAGTAAATACTGGGGTAGCAGCAGTAGCGGCTGCCACAGGGCCCGGAACATAAGGGGCCCGGAGCCCTGTGGTAGCCGCTACCGCGAACCCCACAAACACTGCTATCATCATACTCCGGGGTCTTTTCAGACCCCCGAGTATAATGATCGGAGGCCCGGGGAAGGTGAGGGAACATAAAAAACACTGTAACTTACCTCTCCTACGCTCCGCAGACTACGGGCCTGTTTGGTGATGTCCCCAACGTCAGCCGACGTCATTTTGCGTTGCGACGCCGGCCTGGCTCACACGAGATATGGTCCAACATTGAAGAGGGCTGAAGTAGCGCACCGGAGTGCAGAGGAGCCAGTTAGAGGTAAGTGACATTGTTTTTTTGTTTTTGTTTGTATCCTCCCTTGGGTCTCTGATCATTATACTCTGGGGTCTGAAAAGACCCCAGAGTATAATAATCGTTCATGGGTGGTCCACAATGGGGCATAATAATGTGTGCAGGGGCCACTATGGGGCATAATACTGTGTGCAGGGGCCACTATGGGGCATAATACTGTGTTCAGGGGCCACTATGGGGCATAATACTGTGTGCATGGTCCACTATGGGGCATAATACTGTGTGCAGGGGCCACTATGGGGCATAATACTATGTGCAGGGGTCACTATGGAGCGTAATACTGTGTGTAGGGGCCACTATTGGGTGTAATACTGTGTGCAGGGGTCACTATGGGGCATAATACTGTGTGCAGGGGCCATTATGGGGGTGAAATACTGTGTGCAGGGGCCACTATGGGGCATAATACTGTGTGCAGGGGCCACTATGGGGCATAATGCTGTGTGTAGGGGCCACTATGGCGCATAATAGTGTGCACAGGAATGCAGTTTGTGTGGGGGGATGGAGGGGGCAGTCTGGGGGGGGGTTGGGGGTGGGGGCCACATGGGGGGCCCCATGTAAAATGTTCGCCTTGGGGCCTAGCCATTCCTAGTTACGCCACTGGCCTGCCATATACCCAAACAGCAGATTACAACTACATATGGGGAATTTCTGTGTTCAGGAGAAATTGTGTAACAAACTTTGGGGTGCTTTTTCTCTTTTGTCCTCTTGTGAAAATTAAAAATTTGGGGCTAAATTGACGGTTTATTGGAAAAAAAGTAATTTTACATTTTCACGTCCCAATGTTAATAAAATCTGTGAAACAGCTGTAGTGTCAAAATGCTCACTATACCCCTTGATATGTTCTGTCAGGGGTCTAGTTTCCAAAATGGGGTCACTTTTAGGAGGTTTCCACTGTATTGGTACTTTGGGGGCTCTGCAAATGAGACATGGCACCTGAAAACTATGTCAGCAAAATCTGCCCTCCAAAAGCCAAATAGCGCTCTTTCCATTCTGAGCCCCTCCATGTACCCATACAGCAGTTTACGACCACATATTGGGTATCGCCATGTTCAGGAGCAATTGTTTAACAAACTGTGGGGTGCTTTTTCTCCTTTAACCCCTTGTGAAAATGAAAACTTTGGGGATAAAGTGACATTTTAGTAATTTTTCATTTATACATCCCAATGTTAGTAAAACCTGTGAAACGGCTGTGGGGTCAAAATGGTCCTTGATGACCCCTTGATGAATTCTGTGAGGGGTGTAGTTTCCAAAATGGCGTCACTTTTTGGGGGTTTCCTTTGTATTGATACTCTAGGGGCTTTGCAAATGAGACATGGCACCTGAAAACTATTCCAGCAAAATTTGCTTTCCAAACGTCCAGTGTCGCTCCTTCCCTTCTGTGCACTGCCGTGTGTCCATCCAAACATCAGTGCACACCCACATGTGGGGTATTTCTGTGCTCTGAATATATTGCATAACAAACTGTGAGATGCATTTTCTCCTTTAACCCTTTGTGAATGTGTTAATTTTAGGGCTAAATTAAGGGATCAGTGGAAAAAAATGAAATGTCTAAATTTCACCTCCATATTGTTTTAATTCCAGTGAAATGCTTAAAGGGTTAATAAACTTCCCAAATGCTGTTTTGAATTATTTGAGGGGTGCAGTTTTGAAAATGGGGTGATTTATGGGGGTTTCTAATATATAGGCCTTTATAATCCCCTTCAGAACTGAAGTAGTCCCTAAAAAATGAGTTTGGGAAATTTTCTTGAAAATCTGGAAAATCGCTGTTACACTTGTAAGCCTTCTAACGTCCAAAATAAATGAAAGGACGATTAAAAGATGATGGCAATATATAGCAGAGATATGGTAGCTAAGGTAGCTAATATGTATTAATGTATTTGGGTGGTATGACTATCTGTCTGAAAAGCAGAGTATTTCACATTTTGAAAATTGCGATATTTTTCAAAATTTCCATCAAATTTCCTATTTTTTTTTTTATAAATAAATACAAAAATATTCATTAGTGTTTACCACTAACATGAAGTAAAATGTGTCATGAAAAAACAATCTCAAAAGCACTTGTGTAAGTTAAAGCATCTCACAGTTATTGCCATATAAAGTGACACATGTCAGTTTTGAAAAACGAGACTTGGTCCTTAACGCACTTTTGGGCTGGGTCCTTAAGGGGTTAATTATGGTTTGAGGTATGCTGTACTGTCCTTTGCACATTTATGTATCATTTTGATTGCATGTGTTTTCTCTTCCAGCTCTCTGCCAAAAAGTAAATGATTCTGACATCAGCAAGCCTGCACCCTAGAAGGAATTAAACATATATAGATAAGTAGAGTGTGGGATTAACAATGCCCATTATTGCATTGATTAGTGTAATGTGAGAAGCCCTGACTAGTCTAACAACTGAAACAGGGAAATTTTTTGTAGATAAAAAAAGGACTTTAAAAAAGCGCTGCGGTAGTAAAAATTAAGTAATTTATTAAAAAATAAAGTAAAATACAAGTAAAAAATACAAAGGCAACTCGTTTGGCAGTGAGCAACTGCCTTTTTTAAGCCTATATACATTCCACAAACTTACAAGTTTTATATACGTTCCATGATAAAAGGGTATTAACTAAAAATGTTTGAACGTATTCACATTCATACATGGAGAGACTTTGCAACATAATAGTGATACAACTAGCCAAACAAAAAAATAAAACGCTATGGATTTACATTATTATCTTTAGAAACACCATCAAGATATTATAATAGTGACAAACATTAGAATAACCAATACAATTGTACATAAAAACTTAATGATCCTTGATAACAGATACCAATACTGCTGATCTCCATGCAAACTTTGTGGTCATTGGTAACTGACAGCATTAAACAAATACGAACAGGAGTAACAATAGTGCTAGCAGTAACAGTGCCAGCAGTAGCGTATACACAGTGACACCAGCCAACTGGACTTCACTAACTAAAAGTGATAGAAATGTAACCCAGTGCAGCTACTTAGGTACTCACCCATCTTTCTAAACTGCTGAATGGCAAATGCGTGTAGTTATGCTTTGATGGTTTTCCTCTTTCCTATACCCTTGTAATATTATGCATGTTTAGTTTTGAGGAGCTTTGGAAAGTTGGGCCACAAACAATGGATAGGTATTTGGAATACCAGACCTCATTACTGTCATGATATGTATATATAAAATAGTATGGCATACCATGCCAGATTTGCTTTTCGGGATCCCAGGAAAGCTAGGTAGCATACTAGGTATTGCTGTAGTCGGGGCAGCTAAACACCAAATATAAATACAAAAAAATTAATAATTACAAAATAATAATAATAATAATAATAATAATAATTAATGAATACTAAATATGCCAAATAAATGACCCTGCTTGCTCCTAAATCATGCCAAAACTTGATAGATTTGCCCTTTGTCTGGATTTGTTCTGAAAAAGCTGGATCACATTCAGTTAGGTCCATAAATATTTGGACAGAGACAACATTTTTCTAATTTTGGTTCTGTACATTACCACAATTAATTTTGAACAAAACAATTCAGATGCAGTTGAAATTCAGACTTTCAGCTTTAATTCAGTGGGTTGAACAAAATGATTGCATAAAAATGTGAGGAACTAAAGAATTTATTACACACAGTCCCTTCATTTCAGGGGCTCAAAAGTAACTGGACAAATTAAATGATTGTAAATAAAATGTTAATTTCTAATACTTGGCTGCTTACCCTTTGTTTGCAATGACTGCCTGAAGGCTTGAACTCATGGGCATCACCAGACGCCGCTGTGTTTCCTCCTTTTTAATGCTCTGAAAGGCCGTCCAATCAGTTTGGCTGCATTTGGCTGGATTTGAGCACACAGTATGTCTCTGAATACCTCAGAATTCATCCGGCTGCTTCTGTCCTGTGTCACATCATCAATAAACACTAGTGACCCAGTGCCACTGGCAGCCATGTATGCCCAAGCCATCACACTGCCTCCACCGTGTTTTACAGATGATGTGGTATGCTTTGAATCATGAGCTGTACCACGCCTTTGCCATACTTTTTTCTTTCCATCATTCTGGTAGAGGTTGATCTTGGTTTCATCTGTCCCAAGAATGTTCTTCCAGAACTGTGCTGGCTTTTTCAGATGTTTTTTTTAGCAAAGTCCAATCTAGCCTTCTTATTCTTGAGGCTTGTACCGTGCAGTGAACCCTCTGTATTTACTTTGATGCCGTCTTCTCTTTATGGTAGATTTGGATATTAATACGTCTACATCCTGGAGAGTGTTGTTCACTTGGTTGGCTGTTGTGAAGAGGTTTCTCTTCACCATGGAAATAATTCTGCGATATTCCACCCCTGTTATCTTTTGTGGGAGTCCAGGTCTTTTTGCATTGATGAGGTCACCAGTGCTTTATTTCTTTCTTTCTCAGGATGTACCAAACTGTAGATTTTACCATTCCTAATATTGTAGCAATTTCTTGGATTTTCTTTTTCTGTTTTTGCAGCTTAAGGATGGCTTGTTTCACCTGCATGGAGAGCTCATTTGACTGTATGTTTTCTTTAAAGCAAAATCTTCCAATTGTAAGCACCACACCTCAAATCAACTCCAGGCCTTTTATCTGCTTAATTGAGAATGACAATGAGAATGAAGGAATTGCCCACACCTGCTCATGAAACAGCCTTTGAGTCAATTATCCAATTACTTTTGGTCCCTTTAAAAACAGGGTGGCACATGTTAAGGAGCTGAAACTCCTAAACCCTTCAACCAATTTTAATGTGAATACCCTCAAATGAAAGCTGAAAGTCTGGACTTTATGTCCACGTCCATGATATAACTATAACTTGAATATGTTTCAGTAAACAGGTAAAAAAACAAACAAAATTTGTGTCAGTGTCCAAATATATATGGAACTAACTGTAATTCTGGTGCATCTCACACCAGCAGGGTAATGGAGTAAGACTGGTGTACTGTAGGAAACACTGGTCTTAATAAATTCCCCCTTTGTTTACCATAAATCAGTTGTCATGCCACACTTGTATCTGGATTGGCTTTCATACATGTTCAGTTGAGTGCTGTATCTCCATTCTCCCATCAACTATGCATGATTATTTCCATGAGGTGTGGGGAGATGCCAAATACCTCCTGCAGTGTTTATATTCTCTAGCAGGAAGAAATGATTGGGTAGATGACTCCACACTGCTCTACCAACATGTGAATGGACCTGTGGTCGCATACAGTGCCTTGCGAAAGTATTCAGCCCCCTTGAACTTTTCAACCTTTTGCCACATTTCAGGTTTCAAACATAAGGATATAAAATTTTAATTTTTTGGTGAAGAATCAACAACAAGTGGGACACAATCGTGAAGTGGAACGAAATTTATTGGATATTTTAAACTTTTGTAACAAATAAAAAACTGAAAAGTGGGGAGTGCCAAATTATTCTGCCCCCTTAAGTTAATACTTTGTAGCACCACTTTTTGCTGCGATTACAGCTGCAAGTCGCTTGGGGTATGTCTCTATCAGTTTTGCACATCGAGAGACTGAAATTCTTGTCCATTCTTCCTTGGAAAACAGCTCGAGCTCAGTGAGGTTGGATGGAGAGCGTTTGTGAACAGCAGTTTTCAGCTCTTTCCACAGATTCTCAATTGGATTCAGGTCTGGACTTTGACTTGGCCATTCTAACACCTGGATACGTTTATTTGTGAACCATTCCATTGTAGATTTTGCTTTATGTTTGGGATCATTGTCTTGTTGGAAGATAAATCTCCGTCCCAGTCTCAGGTCTTTTGCAGACTCCAACAGGTTTTCTTCCAGAATGGTCCTGTATTTGGCTCCATCCATCTGCCCATCAATTTTAACCATCTTCCCTGTCTCTGCTGAAGAAAAGCAGGCCCAAACCATGATACTGCCACCACCATGTTTGACAGTGGGGATAGTGTGTTCAGCGTGATGTGCTGTGTTGCTTTTACACCAAACATATCGTTTTGCATTGTGGCCAAAAAGTTTGATTTTGGTTTCATCTGACCAGAGCACCTTCTTCCACATGTTTGGTGTGTCTCCCAGGTGGCTTGTGGCAAACTTTAAATGAGACTTTTTATGGATATCTTTGAGAAGTGGCTTTCTTCTTGCCACTTTTCCATAAAGGCCAGATTTGTGCATTGTACGACTGATTGTTGTCTTATGGACAGACTCTCCCACCTCAGCTGTAGATCTCTGCAGTTCATCCAGAGTGATCATGGGCCTCTTGGCTGCATCTCTGATCAGTCTTCTCCTTGTTTGAGATGAAAGTTTAGAGGGACGGCCGGGTCTTGGTAGATTTGCAGTGGTCTGATACACCTTCCATTTCAATATGATCGCTTGCACAGTGCTCCTTGGGATGTTTAAAGTTTGGGAAATCTTTTTGTATCCAAATCCAGCTTTAAACTTCTCCACAACAGTATCCCGGACCTGCCTGGTGTGTTCCTTGGTCTTCATGATGCTCTCTGCGCTTTAAACAGAACCCTGAGACTATCACAGAGCAGGTGCATTTATACAGAGATTTGATTACACACAGATGGATTATATTTATCATCACCAGTCATTTAGGACAACATTGGATCATTCAGAGATCCTCACTGAACTTCTGGAGTGAGTTTGCTGCACTGAAAGTAAAGGGGCCGAATAATATTGCACGCCCCACTTTTCAGTTTTTTATTTTTTACAAAAGTTTAAAATAACCAATAAATTTCGTTCCACTTCACAATTGGGTCCCACTTGTTGATTTTTCACCAAAAAAATTAAAATTTTATATCCTTATGTTTGAAGCCTGAAATGTGGCAAACGTTGAAAAGTTCAAGGGGGCCGAATACTTTGGCAAGGCACTGTATGTACATTGCCTCTTTATTACATGTCTACAGGACCAAAACAGCCGATCGTCAGCCCCATACACATTGAATGAAGTGAAAAGGCACATACATGACTATTGCTTTATTCAAACTTAAGAACATGGGACTTGAGACCCCAAATCTTGTGATTTGTTGGGTTTCAACAGTAGAGGCCACATCAGTCAGACATTTATCATCTATCATGTGAATAAAATCCATTTAACCCCATTTATTAGCTGTAAGAAACAGCTGATAACTGCCTGTAACATCCGAGATGGTAGATACGTCCTGACTGTGGGTAGTAAAACTTTAGATGCTGCAGTCAATTATAACTACATTATCAAAGGGGTTTTCTGAAGTTTTACTCCCATGAATGTCCTTCTATAGTGCATTGTGGGTGTGCTGATCTGTTATCATGCTACCATAGCCTGGGGCCAGATCTGTTGCTCCAGATCTGCCTGTGGCTTACTGATCCTGCCAGAGTGAAGAAATCAGGCGATACCTTTTAGAGGCTAACTGAGTATATGCAGAGGCAGAATCAGTGACATAAGCTATTAGTCTATGTGCCTATGCATCTACATAGGCTTATAGCCTGTGTACATTGCAGTATGCTCCCTAGAAGTAAAAGATCTACATTCATCCATAGAGACATTTCCGTCTGTCAATAATGCCACATGAATTGCACTCCTGAGTCTTTGAGATTGGAGAGCAGGTTTAGTGGGGGAGCACATCCACTCTTGCCCTGTAACATTATCCAAAATTGCATTCAGAATTAATCCATCAATGTGATATGGGAAATAATGCTCCACTGCATTATAAGAACTCAACTAGACTAGATCAACATGAAAGGTCATAAGATCAGCACAGACCCTGCACAGATTAGCTGTTGCCGCAGCCTCTCGGTGCCAGAAGCTGTTAGTGGATGGGCAGTGTGTGCAGCAATTCTTCGGAACCACCGATATTCAGTATTCATATAGGAGTGGTGCTGCACTAGCTGCCTGTCCACTAGCAGTTTCCGTCGCCTGAAGACTGCTGCAACTGCTGATCTGTGTGGGGTCTGGGTGTCAGACCCCCATATATCACATACTGATGACCTTCCTATGGTTATCAGTATGAAAAATAGATTTAGGACTGGAAAACCGGTTTGTCCACTGTTTCCATCAGAATTGTGAATGCAGCTTCTCTGCTATGATGTAGCATAGCATCAGTATAATACCAATGCACCTTAAAGGAGATTTCTGGAATAAAAATATTGGTGACCTACCCTAAGGGTAGCTCATCAGTATGAGGTTCTGACATCTGGTAAACCCATCAATTAGCTGTTCTCAGCAGCTGATACATAGTGAATGGAGCAAGAAACAGACAGCTTGTTCTGTGTAGTGGTCAGACCAGGCTACTGCAGGTGAGTTCCTATTCACTTGAATGGGAGCTAAGCTGCAGTGACTCAGTACAGGCGCTAAACAGACAACAGAGCTGTCTGGTTTTTCCTTGATTCTCTTTGGATCAGCTACTCAGAACATCTATCCCATGTGTGCAAGGTGTCAGTCCCTCACTGATCTGATATTGATAAATGAACCCTAGGATAGTTCATCAACTTTTTTATGGGAGGTGAAACAGCAAAAAAAAAATGTTTCTTTTGATTTTTTTTTTCTGCTACGTCTCTCATTCTATAGGAAAGATATTTTTATAGGTTTGTAGACCGAGCATTTTCATTTTATTTTTTTTTTTACTTTTATTTAGAGACCTCCTGGTGGGTCTTATCACTAATGCAGTATACTGCAATACTAATGCATTGAAATGTATTGTAAAATCCTTATGCTTCTATTACAGGCTGACTAGCAACTGATTTCTGTCCCCAAATTTTGTTCTGAAGGATAGCAATCACCGGTAAGATGGTTGCTGGCTTAAAAATGGTGCATCAATCAGGTTTGACTGAGGAATCAGAAGAGTTTATGCACGTGAAGAGTTAATGCATGAGGGCACTGTTTGTGGGCATTTCCACCGAGTCTCTGCTGTATAATACAGCAGAGAAGCGGAGGCTATGGCAGCCGCTCAGCTCCTGAGAGGCCGCCATGTTTAAAGTATCCTGTAATAGTAAGGTGGATATCAGGAAAGGGTTAAAGAGAAACTGCAGAGAAATGTTATTATGTTTGAATACGAGACTGAACCTTTTTTGTAATAATAATCGTATAAGTATGTGCTTACATTGGCTATAATAATAATAATACATTTTATTTATATAGCGCCAACATATTCCGCAGCACTGTACAACTTGTAAGCGATGTGAGGGTGTCCACCTCCTTTGTATTTAGTTATTTATTGGGTCACGGTGGTCACCTTTCTAGAGGGTACAGCACATCTGTCTGTCACCAGTACACTTCCTACTGAATTATAAGCACTGTCAGATAGCCGGGGTTCATGTGAATAAAATGTTACTTTCTGCCTCCCGGTCAGTGCCTCCATTGCTATTAGCTTTTATTCTGATATGCTAATGAGCTCAATGCTACAAAGATATCACCATTGTTCTCACTGAACCTAAGAGTTACCTCCCTGCTATTAATGACAGGCCCAGGCAGTGTCATAGCAGTGAGGTAGGTCGGGACTGGGTGCTGGAAAGCATAACTCTTTGGTGCGATGAGAGCAATGGTGAGTTTCTTGTTGTACCAAACAACAGAAATAATATAGCTACAGATAGTACTGCTTCCCTGACTCTACCTGTAAATGAAGTAGGTACATATAGCACTGCCTCCCTAGCTTTAGCCTTGTAAATAATGTTGGTTCAGATAATACTGCCTCTCTGTCTCCCTCTGTAGATAATGTTGGTACAGAAAGTACCTTATCCTTGCCTCTACCTCTACCTGTAAATGAAGGAGGTACAAACAGTATTGCCTCCCTGTCTCTTCCTGTAAGTGATGTAACTACTGATAGTACTGCTTGTAAATGATTTAGGTATAGATAGTGCAGATTATGCACTTTGAGATGACATATTGAAATATATGTTTTTATCTTTGCATATACAGCTGGGATATCAATTCTTCTTAGCAGATACTAGAGAACAGCACCAGATGATTTGAGAAATCCAAATGAAAGTATAAGTGGCACACAATCCGAATGCTTTTAATGCATATGTAAGGTTAATAGACATTCTTTCCATTAAATAGGTTCTCCAGAATTAAAAATTAAGTCTTGCTTGATAGATTTGATTAATCTTTGTATGAGTCTGCACCTGAATAAATTCCATTACTAGAACTACTGCTGAAGTACTCTTAACCCTGAAAACTAAGAATAAAAACAAAAATGCATAATATAGTTCATCTCTAGGTCTTTCTGCAGGATTAATTGCTAAAATGAAGCTTTGATAAATTTGGCACAAATCTTGCAGACATAGATTAGGCAGACACTGCTTTCTGCCACGGTGCAGTGTTATTACCAGCTGGAGAATGGCTATAAGCACTAGCATGACATAACAGGAAATTCAGGAGTGGGTGGGTGTGATGAGTAGAGACCCCCAGTTTTGTATTTTGATTTATTCATATTAGTCCTACATATACAGTCATGGCCAAAAGTTTTGAGAATTATACAAATATTAATTTTTACAAAGTCTACTGCTTCAGTTTTTCTAATGGCAATTTGCATATACTCCAGAATGTTATAAAGAGTGATCAGCTTAACAGCAATTACTTGCAAAGTCAATATTTGCCTAGAAAATGAACTTTATCCCCCAAAACACATTTCAACATCATTGCAGCCCTGCCTTAAAAGGACCACCTAACATCGTTTCAGTGATTGCTCCATTAACACAGGTGTGGGTGTTGATGAGGACAGGGCTGGAGATCAATCTGTCATGATTAAGTAAGAATGACACCACTGGACACTTTAAAAGGAGGCTGGTGCTTGCCATCATTGTTTCTCTTCTGTTAACCATGGTTATCTCTAAAGAAACACGTGAAGTCATCATTGCACTGCACAAAAATGGCCTAACTGGGAAGAGTATTGCAGCTAGAAAGATTGCACCTCAGTCAACAATCTATCGCATCATCAAGAACTTCAAGGAGAGAGGTTCCATTGGTGCCAAAAAGGCTCCAGGGCGCCCAAGAAAGACCAGCAAGCGGCAGGACCGTCTCTTAAAAGTGTTTCAGCTGCGGGATGGGGCTACCAGCAGTGCAGAGCTTGCTGAGGAATGGCAGCAGGCAGGTGTGAGTGCATCTGCACGCACTGTGAGGCGGAGACTCTTGGAGCAAGGCCTGGTCTCAAGGAGGGCAGCAAAGAAGCCACTTCTCTCCAGAAAAAACATCAGGGACAGACTGATATTCTGCAAAAGGTACAGGGAGTGGACTGCTGAGGACTGGGGGAAAGTCATTTTCTCTGATGAATCCCCTTTTCCATTGTTTGGAACATCTGGAAAACAGCTTATTCGGAGAAGAAGAGGTGAGCGCTACCACCAGTCTTGTCTCATGCCAACTGTAAAGCATCCTGAAACCATTCATGTGTGGGGTTGCTTCTCAGCCAAGGGAATCGGCTGTCTCACAGTCTTGCCTAAAAACACAGCCATGAATAAAGAATGGTACCAGAATGTCCTCCAAGAGCAACTTCTCTCAACCGTCCCTGAGCAGTTTGGCGCTCAATAATGCCTTTTCCAGCATGATGGAGCACCTTGCCATAAAGCAAAGGTGATACTAAATGGCTCAGGGAACAAAACATAGAGATTTTGGGTCCATGGCCTGGAAACTCCCCAGATCTTAATCCCATTGAGAACTTGTGGTCAATCATCAAGAGACGGGTGGACAAACAAAAACCAACAAATTCAGACAAAATTAAAGCATTGATTCTGCAACAATGGACTGCTATCAGTCAGGATTTGGTCCAGAAGTTGATTGAGAGCATGCCAGGGAGAATTGCAGAGGTCCTGAAGAAGAAGGGTCAACACTGCAAATATTGACTTGCTGCATTAACTCATTCTAACTGTCAATATAAGCTTCTGTTACTCATAATATGACTGCAATTCTATTTCTGTATGTGATAAAAACATCTGACAAACACACATAAAAACCAGAGGGCAGCAGATCATGTGAAAATATAATATTTGTGTCATTCTCAAAACTTTTGGCCATGACTGTACAGTGGGTACGGAAAGTATTCAGACCCCTTTAAATTTTTCACTCTTTGTTTCATTGCAGCCATTTACTAAAAGCAAAAAAGTTCATTTTATTTCTCATTAATGTACACTCAGCACCCCATCTTGACAGGAAAAAAAAACTGAAATGTAGATATTTTTGCAAATCTATTAAAAAAGAAAAACAGCAAATGACTGCAATGAAACAAAGAGTGAAAAATTTAAAGGGGTCTGAATACTTTCCATACCCACTGTACCTTTAGGAATGTGGTATTTATGATTTGTAATAACACCCTTTGATCTTTAGATACTCACACTTAATGTCTACACTCCCATACCCAGCCCACATACAAGTGTAAAACTCGTTAACTCAGCATGGGAGATCCTGGAGTATGTGGATTGGGAAGTCTGAGCAGATGAACTGGCTCCGGATAAGAACTTAAAAGGAAATATGGTTTTATGATGATATTTCCCGAGGGGAGCCTCCTACAGTCTCACCGATAAATTCCTCGGGTACGCAAGGCTGGACACACAAAGACCTAACACATTTTTGTTGGGAGCAGAGAAAAGGTCCAGACATTGAACTCCCTACCCAAGGGGTTCTGGGGGGGGTCATTCCTGGTGTCTACGCGATGAGAACATCGCCATTAACCCTGTCAACTCCTCGCATGAAGCTACGGTCATCCGGTGAGTTATGATTGTATATATTTATCTAGTTCCAGGATGTAGGGCGGAACCTCGTCTCCTGGTGACATCACACAGGGAGGAGACTAGGGCAGGTATATGTCTCAGAATAGGGAGAGAGGTTCAGTTCTTAACCTGGGAGAGATGTGAAGACACATGTCGTGTTACTGACTTAAAGGGGTATTCCCATGAACATAATCATTTTTAAATTTGTAGATAATAAAAAGTTAAACATTTTTACAAATATAAGTAATTAAACATTTTGCAGAGTTTTAAAGATTTTCTATAAATATCTTGTGGTGATAGTATGTTGTCTTGATCAGTTGCCAGTGGATACGACCATGAATGCAGGACTTTTCTAAGGTCAGAAAATCAGCCATGATTTCCTTGTTGTGGCCAGGATATCTTCTCATACATGTTGTATCCCTGCCTGATAACCTGTCCACAATAAGAAAATTATGGCTGGGTTTTTTGACAAGTGCCAGACCACAGAAAGTTTCTGCTTTCGTGGTCGTATCTATTGGCAACCGATCAAGAAAACAGATATCACCGCTAAGATAGTTAGAGAAAATCTTTAAAACTCTGCAGAATTTTTAACTACTTATATTTGCAACAATGTCTAACTTTTAATTTTCTACAAGTATAGATATGGTCATGATCATGGGAATACCCCTTTAACCAGACTACAGATACATTTGGTATTCTTTTCTATCTTTTAATCCCATTTTATTTTTAATGTACTGTATTCCTTGTTTTTACCTGTATTTGCTTGACCATCCTCTGATGTGTATTCTTTATATGTTAGTGGCTAGTACCGACCCACTCGGGTTAATACAGATGTGGACAAAATTGTTGGTACCCCTCGTTTAATCAAAGAAAAACCCACTATGGTCACAGAAATAACTTGAATCTGACAAAAGTAATAATATATAACTACATGTTGACAAGCCATAAAGCTTCTGGGAGAATGTCCTATGGACAGTCGAGACAAAAATCAAATTTTTTGGCAAGGGACATCAGCTCTATGTTCACAGACGGAAAAATGAAGCATATCTTATAAAGAACACTGTCCCTACTGTGAAACATGGAGGAGGCTCTGTTATGTTCTAGGGCTGCTTTGCTGCATCTGGCACAGGGTGTCTTGAATCTGTGCAGGGTGCAATGAAATCTCAAGATTATCAAGGGATTCTAGAGAGAAATGTGCTGCCCAGTGTCAGAAAGCTTGGTCTCAGTCGCAGGTCATGGGTCTTGCAACAGGATAATGACCCAAAACACACAGCTAAAAACATCCAAGAATGGCTAAGAGGAAAACATTGGATTATTCTGAAGTGTCCTTCTATGAGCCCTGACCTAAATCCTATTGAACATCTTTGGAAGGAGCTGAAACATGCCGTCTGGAAAAGGCACCCTTCAAACCCGAGACAACTGGAGCAGTTTGCTCATGAGGAGTGGCCAAAATACCTGTTGAGAGGTGCTGAAGTCTGATTGACAGTTACAGGAATCATTTGATTGCAGTGATTGCCTCAAAAGGTTGTGCAACAAAATATTGTTAAGGGAACCATCATTTCTGTCCAGGCCTGTTTCATGAGTTTTCTTTTTTTTAAAAATTCTGTTGCAGCATGGTTGAAAAGCAATGTCTGACTTTCATTTGTTCATTTTCATAGAATTTTTATATATTATTATTTTTGTCAGATTCAAGTTATTTCTGTGACCATTGTGGGTTTTTCTTTCATTAAACGAGGGGTACCAACAATTTTGTCCATGTGTGTAAATATATAGAATTTATAAAGCTAGTTTCATATTATCCTACGAACCCAGGCACTCACGGGTTGTGAGTGGAAGGTAAGAGGGGTGACCGCAGGTAGACCACGTGGCTTGGCAAAGTGGTATCCTTCGCAGTGAGGCTTGTAATGGATAGGGTCAGGGGTTAGCTCCCATTCTAATACTCTAATGGAGTGCCATTAAGGCTGCGGTCACACTAGCGTTCATGAACCGTTCAAGGACTCTGTCCCCCATTCCACTTAAAATATGCGTAGAGTAAAGTCCTGCAAGTAGGACTTTTCTCTCTGCCGATTTCGGGCAGAAACCAGTCTATGGGGTTCACGGGTTTCCACAGGTAACCGCTCTTTATGCAGATAGGGTTTCTGTTTTTTGGGTCCCCAAGTAGACCCAAGGAATGTAAACCCGAACATTAGTGTGAACCTATCGTAAGTGAAATGGAGACAGGAGTGCAGCTCCAGGGCATGAATTCCTCTAGGGATTACGTGTGTGGTTTTTATCTGCTTTGTACAAATCACCCAGCTTTCCCAGATTCCTATGCTGGTATGTTGCCCAGCTTTCTTGGGACTCTGAAAGATGCATCTAACAGTTAAGTAATAATTAAAGAGCAAGGAGGGGGATTTTCTTAGCTATATTTTATACTCAGCAGTCCCTATTACAACCGTATCTCATATTTTACTCAGGACCCTGAAAGTCTAATCTGGCAAGTTCTAGCATCATTTTGGAGCAATGAAAGAGATTTCCTTTATATTATATTATATTACAGTGGGGGAAAAAAGTATTTAGTCAGCCACCAATTGTGCAAGTTCTACCACTTAAAAAGATGAGAGAGGCCTGTAATTGACATCATAGGTAGACCTCAACTATGAGAGACAAAATGAGAAAACAAATCCAGAAAATCACATTGTCTGATTTTTAAAGAATTTATTTGCAAATTATGGTGGAAAATAAGTATTTGGTCAATAACAAAAGTTCATCTCAATACTTTGTTATATATCCTTTGTTGACAATGACAGAGGTCAAACGTTTTATGTAAGTCTTCACAAGGTTGGCACACACTGTTGCTGGTATGTTGGCCCATTCCTCCATGCAGATCTCCTCTACAGCAGTGATGTTTTGGGGCTGTCGCTTGGCAACATGGACTTTCAACTCCCTCCAAAGGTTTTCTTTGTGGTTGAGATCTGGAGACTGGCTAGGCCACTCCAGGACCTTGAAATGCTTCTTACGAAGCCACTCCTTCGTTGCCCTGGTGGTGTGCTTGGGATCATTGTCATGCTGAAAGACCCAGCCACGTTTCATCTTCAATGCCCTTGCTGATGGAAGGAGGTTTGCACTCAAATTCTCACGATTAATGGTCCCATTAATTCTTTCATGTACACTGATCAGTCGCCCTGGTCCCTTTGCAGAGAAACAGCCCCAAAGCATGATGTTGCCACCCCCATGCTTCACAGTAGGTATGGTGTTCTTTGGATGCAACTCAGCATTCACTCTCCTCCAAACACGACGAGTTCTGTTTCTACCAAACAGTTCTACTTTGGTTTCATTTGACCATATGACATTCTCCCAATACTCTTCTGGAACATCCAAATGCTCTCTAGCAAACTTCAGATGGGCCCGGATATGTACTGGCTTAAGCAGGGGGACACGTCTGGCACTGTAGGTTCTGAGTTGATTTCTTCACACCAAGCTGCTTGCCTATTGCAGATTCAGTCTTGTGCAGGTCTACAATTTTGTTTCTGGTGTCCTCAGCTCTTTGGTTGGCACCATAGTGGAGTTTGAAGTTTGACTGTTTGAGGTTGTGAACAGGTGTCTTTTATACTGATAACAATTTCAAATAGATGCCATTACTACAGGTAATGAGTGGAGGACAGAGGAGCTTGTGTGTAGGTGACCAAATACTTATTTTCCACCATAATTTTCAAATAAATTCTTAAAAAATCAGACAATGTGATTTTCTAGATTTGTTTTCTCATTTTATCTCGCATAGTTGAGGTCTACCTATGATGTCAATTACAGGCCTCTCATCTTTTTAAGTGGGACAATTTGCACAATTGGTTGTAATATAATATAATATAATATTATATAATATTATATTATATTATATTATATTATATTAATATGTTTAGTATTCAGCATTCTTTCAGGTACATCATTACCTGGTATGCTACCCAGCTTTCCAGGGATCCATCTGACATGATATGGTACAATTATGTTGCAGTAAGTGGGATTTATTTAGTTAAATTCATATTCCCTATCACATCTCCACATGCTACAGTTACAAAATTTGTGGACACTGACACAAATTTTGTTTTTCTTACCTGTTTACTGAAACATATTCAAGTTATAGTTATATAATGGACATGGACATAAAGTCCAGACTTTCAGCTTACATTTGAGGATATCCACATTAAAATTGGATGAAGGGTTTAGGAGTTTCAGCTCCTTAAAAGGGTATTCCCATTTTTAAATTTGTAGATAATTAAAAGTTAAACATTTTTGCAAATATAAGTAATTAAACAGTTTGCAGAGTTTTAAAGATTTTCTCTAAATATCTTGTGGTCACGAGTTGTTGTCTTGATCAGTTGCCAGTGTATACGACCATGAATGCAGGACCTTTCTAAGGTCAGAAAGCCAGCCATGATTTGCCTTATTGTGGCCAGGAAATCTTCTGATACATGTAGTGTCCCTGCCTGATAAACTATTTACAATAAGAAAATCATTGCTGGGTTCCTGACAAGTTCCACACCATAGAAAGTTTCTGCATACGTGGTCATATCCATTGGCAACCGATCAAGACAACAGACTGTCACCACTAACATAGTTAGAGAAAATCTTTAAAACTCTGCAGAATTTTTATCTACTTACATTTGCAAAAATCTTTAATTTTGTATTATCTACAAATATAAATATGATTATGTTCATGGGAATACTCCTTTAACATGTGCGACCCTGTTTTTAAAGGGACCAAAAGTAATTGGATAATTGACTCAAAGGCTGTTTCATGAGCAGGTGTGGGCAATTCCTTTGTTCTCAATGTTATTCTCAAGCAGATAAAAGGCCTGGAGTTGATTTGAGGTGTGGTGCTTACAATTGGAAGATTTTGCTGTAAAGAAAACATACAGTCAAAGGAGCTCTCCATGCAGGTGAAACAAGCCATCCTTAAGCTGCAAAAACAGAAAAAAGAAAATCCGACAAATTGCTACAATATTAGGAATGGTAAAATCTACAGTTTGGTACATCCTGAGAATGAAAGAAAGAAAGCACTGGTGACCTCATCAATGCAAAAAGACTTGGACTCCCACAGAAGATAACATGGGTGGAATATCGCAGAATAATTTCCATGGTGAAGAGAAACCCCTTCACAACAGCCAACCAAGTGAACAACACTCTCCAGGATGTAGACGTATTAATATCCAAATCTACCATAAAGAGAAGACAGCATCAAAGTAAATACAGAGGGTTCACTGCACAGTACAAGCCACTCATAAGCCTCAAGAATAAGAAGGCTAGATTGGACTTTGCTAAAAATAAAAACATCTGAAAAAGCCAGCACAGTTCTGGAAGAACATTCTTTGAACAGATGAAACTAAGATCAACCTCTACCAGAATGATGGAAAGAAAAAAGTATGGCGAAGGCGTGGTACAGCTCATGATCCAAAGCATACCACATCATCTGTAAAACACGGCAGAGGCAGTGTGATGGCTTGGGCATGCATGGCTGCCAGTGGCACTGGGTCACTAGTGTTTATTGATGATGTGACATAGGACAGAAGCAGCTGGATGAATTCTGAAATCCAGCCAAACTGATTGGTAAGCCTTTCATAATACAGATGGACAATGACCCAAAATATAAAGCCAAAGCAACCCAGGAGTTTATTAAAGCAAAGAAGTGGAATATTCTTGAATGGCCAAGTCAGTCATCTGATCTCAACCCGTCTGAGCAGCATTTCACTTGTTAAAGCCTAAACTTCAGACAGAAAGGTCCACAAACAGCAACTGAAAACCGCTGCAGTAAAGGCCTGGCAGAGCATTAAAAAGGAGGAAACACAGCATCTGGTGATGCCCATGAGTTCAATACTTCAGGCAGTCATTGCCAACAAAGGGTTTTCAACCAAGTATTAGATATTAACATTTTAATTACAATTAATTACAAGTAATTTGTCCAATTACTTTTGAGCCCCTGAAATGAAGGGATTGTGTGTAATAAATGCTTTAGCTCCTCATATTTTTATGAAATCATTTTGTTCAACCCACTGAATTAAAGCTGAAAGTCTGAACTTCAACTGCATCTAAATTGTTTTGTTCAAAATTCATTGTGGTAATGTACAGAACCAAAATTAGAAACATGTTGTCTCTGTCCAAATATTTATGGACCTAACTGTATTAAGAGGCTCTGGTCAAAGATGTGTCATTTCTATTTCAATTTCCTGACATAGGTCTTTTAGTAAATCCCCCTCATTCAGGAATTAAAGGAGTTTTCTAGCCTTATACAATTGATGACCTATTATGTAGATAGGTCATGTATTTAATAATAGCTAGGGTCTGACAGAAGGCTGTGTGAAGAGGCATCAGCGTTTGGACAATCACTGTGGCCTCATCACTGAAACCAAGATGTGGACCCACACTGATCTTTGATGACTTATTCAAGGTATAGGTCACCAATCAAATAAAGTGGGAAAACACCTTTAATATGGCAAGTAAAGATGTGTTAAATAATATGCTGTCAAGACTGATAATATTATAATTGTCTTCTCAAGCTTGACAGAGGCATAATATTTAATACATGCTCTAAATATACAGAAAATACTTAACTAGGGGACATGATAACTTTCTTCTGCAATGTATCATTAGGCTGTAATTAGAGATTTCCAGTGATTAGCGGGTACTGTCAATGAAACCCACAGTCATCTTCTCACTTAAAATCCTAATGAATTCCTAATAGGCTTGAAACTGTAGCTATATGACAGCTGTTAAATCCACCTCCCAGTTACACATTTAGAACAATTACAGATATTCAACCAGTTATTTCCTTATGCTTTTTGCCCACAAGAATACCTTGAATAATGAGGTAACCAAACTCAAGAGATTGATCATATTAAAATACAGCATTAAGAAGGCTCTAATAAAAGCTATAGAATGTAAAATACATCCTGGATTACATAAATAAGCAAATAATAAGAGTTCATATAGAATTAATCCCAGAGATCATAAATTTACAAACAAATCATATGTAGACTTCATAAACTGCATGCAAAAACCTGAACATGCAAACGCATCATTAAAATGCAATAAACACTATAACTAGGATGAATATCCTTTTATGGAGTAGAGATGAGTGAACCTTTCAAGCGGTTTGCTGGTTCAGACCAATAGTTTATTTAGTGTCCGAAACCACGTGTTCCGAACTGGAAGTGCAAATTGCCTTAAAGGGGTTTTAAGGATATGCCATACATGTTTGAAAGATCCCACCTCTGGGGACTGCATCTACAAGTGCATCTCAATAAATTAGAATATCATCAAAAAACTATTTTTTTTATTATTATATTATTATATAAGACCAACTGTAAAAAAATTATTTAACACAGAAATGTTGGCCAAATGAAAAGTATGTACAGTAAATGCACTCAATACTTGGTTGGGGCTCCTTTTACATGAATGACTGCATCAATGCGGCGTGGCATAGAGGCGATCAGCCTGTGGCACTGCAGAGGTGTTATGGAAGCCCAGGTTGCTTTGGTAGCAGCCTTCAGCTTGTCTGCATTGTTGGGTCTGGTGTCTCTCATCTTCCTCTTGACAATACCCCATAGATTCTCTATGGGGTTAAGGTTAGGCGAGTTTGCTGGCCAATCAAGCACAGTGATACTGTGGTTATTAAACCAGGTATTGGTACTTTTGGCAGTGTGGACAGGTGCCAAGTCCTGTTGGAAAATGAAAAAAAAAAGCTTGTCCACAGAGGGAAGCATGAAGTGCTCTAGAATTTCCTGGTAGACGGCAGTGTTGACTTTGGTCTTGATAAAACACAGTGGACCTACACCAGCACACGAAATGGCTACCCAAACCATCACTGATTGTGGAAACTTCACACTAGACCTCATGCAGCTTGGATTGTGTGCCTCTCCACTCTTCCTCCAGACTCTGGGACCTTGATTTCCAAATGAAATGCAAAATTTAATTTCATCTGAAAACAACACCTTTGACCACTGAGCAACAGTCCAGTCCTTTCTCTCCTTGGCTCAGGTAAGACTCTTCTGGCGTTGTCTATTGGTCATGAGTGGCTTGACACATGGAATGCGACACATGTAGCCCATGTCCTGGACACGTCTGTGTGTGGTGGCTCTTGAAGCACTGACTCCAGCAGCAGTCCACTCCTTGTGAATCTCCCCCAAATTTTTGAATGGCCTTTTCTTAACAATCCTATCAAGGCTGCGGTTATCCCGGTTGCTTGTGCATCTTTTTCTACCACACTTTTTCCTTCCACTCAACTTTCCATTAATATGCTTTGATACAGCAATCTGTGAACAGCCAGCTTCTTTAGCAATGACCTTTTGTGACTTACTCTCCTTGTGGAGTGTGTCAATGACTGCCTTCTGGACATCTGTCAAGTCAGCAGTCTTCCCTATGATTATGGAACCAGACTAAGGGACCTTTTTAAATGCGTAGGAAGCCTTTGCAGCTGTTTTGAGTTAATTATTCTAATTTTCTGAGATAATGACTTTTGGGTTTTCCTTGGCTGTAAGCCATAATCATCAACATTAACATAAATAAACACTTGAAAAAGTTCACTCTGTTTGTAATGACTCAATATATCAATTGAATTACTAAAAAAAAAACAAAAAACTTTTTGCTGATATTCTAATTTATTGAGATGCACTTGTATGTCTAAAATGAGCCCACCCAGCCTCCATGCCCTGCTACTTACATGTCTCTAGGATGACTTTCAGTAATGGTTAGGTTCAATGGAAACAGTAAAGTGCAACCTGGTAAGTAGTGGGGCACCAAGGCTGATAGGTACTTCACTAGAGATGAGCGAAGTTTTCAAAAATTCGATTCGGAAACTTGGCGATCTCTCTCTCTCTCTCTCTCTCTCCCTCTCCCTCTCCCTCTCCCTCTCCCCCCCTCCCTCCCTCTCCCTCTCCCTCTCTCTCTCTCTCTCCCTCTCCCTCTCCCTCTCCCCCTCCCCCTCCCTCTCCCTCTCTCTCTCTCTCTCCCTCTCCCTCTCCCCCTCCCCCTCCCCCTCCCTCTCTCTCTCTCTCTCTCTCTCTCCCCCCCCCCCAGCACGGACAACTTTTATTCATGTGGAAGGATCTGCTAACAAGCAAAGACACACCTACCCCCCAATCACATCACTACAGAATATCATGTGACCATCTGATGTCACAAAAGTCCTTACTAAATATTCGTTACCGCGAAGCATCAGGAAATCCAGATTCCATGACAATCGAAGATTTCCTGAAATTCAGATCGAATTCCACTTCTGCAGCTTCAATTCACTCATCTCTAGTACTCACTTTAGAGACATTTATGGCATATCCTGCCAGGTTGCTACCAGTTTTTAAATATACTGTAGTGTATATAACATAAGCTGTAGGGTGTATAACTTTACTTCACTACCATCACTATTTTTTGGGAGTTTCTTGTTGGGCAGATTCAAAAAACAGGCCCATTTTTACTGAACAATTGAAGAAACTAAAAAAAATTAAACAGGTAGTGCAAATAATTGTTTCACTTTTGACAACGAAAAATAGACAATTTAGATAAACTACATACAAAAAGAAAATATTTTGCATGACTGAATTATCTATTGATTCTTGGTCTTCTTAGACACACACAGTTCAACTGATTGATTGACACATCTGCTGCAGTAGTAGCACAGTGCGAGCCTATGACAGACTGACACAGAGTGACTCTGTCTCCTACCTCTTCTATTAATTTATTAATTAAATCTCCAGTCTTTAGTACAGTAATCCTCAGAAACTCACACTGTATTATCTGTGTATTATTTCCTATTAATCTCAGTTGACTGTCTAAAACCATATTTCTCAGATTTCTTCCCTCAAAATTAACACCTTGGGGTACATTTATCAATCCAAGTCCGACACATTTCTGTCTACATTTGCGCCAAAATTCATAGTGCACAGCATTTACAACATATTTATGAACAGTGTGCACCAGAAAGAACAGAAAAATACGACAGGCTAGACACTTTTGAAAAATGTGCACCAGAATGGGCGTGGTTCAGAACAGAATGGGTATGGTTTAGAAGTGTCTAACTTTACGACACATTTATGAAACAGAAAAGAACGAATGTGGCGCAGATTTCCTGTGCAAAGTAGACCAAGTTTAAAATGGTGTAAAGAATTTACGACAATTTACTTGCTACAAATATTAGTCTTAATAAGTGAGAGATGATTTGTCTGCTTATGTTATGCCATTATGTCTTGAGCCAAATATTTGTCTATTTTTGCGCCAAATATTTCTCTCATGGTGAGACAGAATTTTGGAGCTTCTTGAAACACTCCATATTTATTAAGGTCTGTATGACAGATTCATAAATGTGTCTAAAACTACGAATGGGATCCGTAGTTTAAGACAGTACAAAGTTAGACAGTATTGATAAATGTGCCCCCTTGTGTTTCGGCCTGGGCTTTAATACTGCCATCAGTGACTAATACTGTGACATACTGTAATCAGTAATACTGTAATACTGTAATCAGTAATACAGTAATACTGTAATCAGTGACAATACTGCCATCATCAGTGACCATAGACCTTCCTCATGACTTGCTGTCTCTTGTCATGAGCGCTGTTTGCAAAGCATTATATGGGAGCCCACAGGTCCCCGAGGTCATATGATCCTTCTCTGCTTTGTCCATGCTTCCACATGGTAGGTGGTCGGTTCATGCAAACCAATCCGTAAAAACTTTGACTTTTTGAAAAATTCTGAATGAATCCTGCTCATTCTGAACTCATATCTGTTATGGAGCAGTATTTACTGCATATAAGACAAAGTATGGTCAAATATTGAACTACAGACTACAATTTTATTCTCCATTGCTTTTCACAAGAGAAATATGGCTCCATACCATGTAATTTGCCTACTAATGAAATGTGAAGAAAGAAATGTTGACCATCTTGCTATGCAATTTCTGCCAACGTATACACTGATGAGCAAAAGGGTAACAATGTTTTGAGCTTTTGTCTTTCAGGCTCCATATCTCACAATACACTACAGCTACGAACATGAGACTACCATCATTTTATAGACAATCATCTTGGCTATCTCATGCATAAATTTGACTTGCAACTATTTAGCATATTATTCTTGACGTCTGACTGCATTGTTACTGTTTTGCTCCTAAAAATCTAAATTAAAAAATTTATTATTTTTTAACATTAAGGATTTTATTAAATTTTTGCATATAAATAGAAATAAAACATTTCAAACAACATTATGATGCGGGAAGCTCATGGGCAGGGAAGGGAGGGAGGGGATGGAGATAGGGGTTGAGAAATGACAAATGGAGCAAATTAGAGGGGAATAACATAAACTCTGTCTCAGCAGGGCCAAACAAAGAATTCACTTTTCATATTGACAGAGATAAAACAGTACAAACAACAAAATGATCAGGGAAGTTCATGGATGGGGAGGGGAGGGAGACATGGGGATAGGAGATGAGGAGAGATCAATGGAGCAGATTAGGGGGGAATAACATAGGCACTGTCGCAGCAGAGCCGAACATAGAATTCAATAAAATGCAGAGTAAAATCAAAACAAAACTACATTATTATAACAAAAGATTGGAAGAGGTCGGGGGTGGGGAGGTCCCTATTGGGGGGATATAGAGGGGAAGGCAGACTGAAATTCATTAGAGTGGTAAAAATTATTCCAAAGGAGCCATGTTTGTTGATGGGTCCTGTCATCCTGTCGCAGCTCCGCCAGCATATTTTCCATACTACGAATGAGCAAAACCTCCTTAAGCCAAGACACCAGAGAAGGGGGTGTCTGAGGACTTCCATAGTCTAGGAATCACAGACCTTGCGGCCACGAGCATGAAGCCTATCAATTTGCGGGTGTGTTTCTCATATTTACACGGGAGGAAGGAAAGAAGAAGGGGGGGCAGGGTCATCGTCTAAAGAAATGCCCGTAACCGTCCTAATTATACGACGGACTTCTGACCAGAAGGGGCGTAAGAGTATGCATTCCCACCAGACGTGCTTCATCGTGTCCCGGCCAGAGTTACATCTCCAGCATCGATCTGAAGTGGAGGGATACATCTCATGGAGAACAGACGGGACTCTGTACCATTGGGAGAGTATCTTATAGTTAGTCTCCTGTGCCTTGCAGGAAATAGAGAATTTATGGCACACCTGGAATGCCGATGACCACACATCTGGCGCGAATGAGACCCTCAGCTCCCTTTCCCATCCACCTGCATAAGCAGGTAGGGACTCAGTAGCGGTCTCCCTCAGCATGCCATAGATGAGTGAGATTGTGTGAGCTGGGGTATGGGGAGAGAGGCATATGCATTCAAAGGGCAATAACTCTCTGTGCAGATTGTGAGTTATCTTAAGAGTGGCGTTTAGGTGAGATAGCTGGGCATATTGCCAATGGGATACAGCAGAATCAGGGTCTGACCCAGGGGGGGGTCAGCTCTTGGCGGGGAGAGGAGAGATGCCGTGTTTGTGACTTGGTGGAATCGAAGGATCGGTTGACCCCTGGTATAGGATAAAAAGGAGGAGTGGAGCGCAGCAGGAAAATCCGGGTTGCCCGAGACAGGTGTCATAGGTCCATCGTTTAGGAACAGTCCACGCACAGCACCATAGCGTCGGCACGATCCAAGAACCTGACGCGTGATGTATGGAAGTGTATGGGCGGAGCTATCTGTCCAGTAGCGCTTATTAAGCCACAGGAGGGCAGTAAGAGGAAGTGAACTCAAGGAGCCCTCCAAGGCGACCCAGAGTTTAGAGCGCACCGAGTGATGCCAATCCAAGATACGCAAAGTGACTGCAGCCAGAAAGTAGTTAGAGCAATCCGGTACCGCCAGTCCACCGCACTCTTTGGGTTTGGTCAAGATACTTCTTGCAATTCTCGGTGGCTTGGATGCCCATATGAATTTAGTAAATGTTTTCTGGATAGTTGTAAAGAAATGTTTGGGTAACATTATAGGGACAGTCTGAAATAGATAGAGTAGTCTGGGGAGGACATTCATTTTTAGCTAATTAATGCATCCCAGCCAAGAGAAGCCTTTGGTGTCCCAGCGTTTCAGATCTGTCTGCAAGGTACGCAGGATCGGAAGGAAATTAAGCGTATAGGAATCAGCGAAATTACTAGGGAGCTGAACCCCCAAGTATTTCATCGCTTTCTGGCACCATGTAAAGGAAAAGGAGGAGCGGAGACTAGGAAGCAGCAACTCTGGCAGGGAGACATTAAGAGCAGTGCATTTGGACAGGTTGAGTTTGTAGTTGCTATAGTAACTGTAAGAGTTGATTACTCGGAGGAGAGATGGCATAGTTGTAAGCGGCTGAGTAATGAAGAGCAGGACATCATCTGCGAATGCTGAGATCTTAAGATGTAGATTGTGGACTCTGAGGCCTTGGATGTCTGGGTTATCCCTAATTGCTACAAGTAAATGTTCCATCACCAAGGCATAAAGCATAGGTGAGAGAGGACAATCTTGGCGGGTGCCATTGCAGATAGTAAGAGGTGAAGAAAGTGCACCGTTAACTCGTACCTGTGCCCGCGGAGAGTTATAAAGGGAGCATATATGGTTAAGCATCTTGGGCCCCAATCCTATCTGCGAGAGAGTAGCTTCCAGGAAGCCCCAATCAACCCTGTCAAAGGCCTTCTCTGCGTCCAAAGAGAGAAGCATCATAAGGATTCGTGAACGCTTTGCATGATGGATCGCCGAGAAGGCCTTCAACGTGTTGTCCCGTGCCTCTCTATGTGGGATAAAGCCAACTTGATCATAATGTACAAATTTTTCCATATGCTGACTCAGTCTATTAGCTATCAATTTGACATAAAGTTTGGCGTCAGTATTGATCAAGGATATCGGTTTATAACTAGGGCAGAGCAGGTGGTCCTTACCCTCCTTGGGTATAACCGTAATTTGTGCGTGTAAAAAGGAGGGGGGGAAAGTGAGTGTCAGGCGAGATAGAGTTAAAGGATTTCAGTAGAAGGGGTGCAAGATCAGGCTGTAAAATCTTGTAGAATCGAGCTGTGAACCCATCCTGTCCCAGGCTTTTACCCGCGGGTAAGTCCGAGATCCCCAGCTCAAGCTCCTGGGCGGAAAAAGATGACTCCAGTAAGTTGGACTCTTCAGGTTTAAGAGAAGGGAGGGCTGTTTGAGCAATATATTGAGGAAGTGTAAGAGGGGGTCAGGCATCCAATTGGTGGTGTGTGGCTGAGGAAGGTTATAAAGGGACTCATAATATCCTCGGAACGCCGAAGCAATATCTGCAGTTAAGTGAGTTGTGGCTCCCAATGGGCTCTTAATGGACATTACATTAATGAAGCTCTCTTACAGCGCGGGCCAGTAGACGACCCGCCTTGTTACCCCACTCATAAAACGAGCATCTGCCCAATTGGTGAAGTCGCTGTTGCTTGTGTTCCATCAAGGACTTGATCTCCTGACGCGTAGCAGTCAGCGCAGCCAGGGTAGATTGCTGTAGGGATAGTTTATGTTGTGCCTCAAGGGCAGCTAAGTCTTGAAGGAGCAACTGGAACTTCAGCCCAGAGTCCTTCTTAATTCTAGCCCCATGTTTCATCAGCACTCCACGAAGCACACATTTTAAGGCTTCCCATTGAACCGGTGGTAAGGTGGAGTCATGGGAATGGTCTGTCACAAAATTGGAGATAGTAAGTTTGAGGTCAGCCACACATGAAGCATCAAGCAAGAGCGAAAAAAATTTTATTATTTTTGAAATACTGCTCTCAATCAGATTCTCGACCAAAATCTGAGCCACTTCTACATGTTATCAATGTTGGTGACTCACTGGTTGACTCACTTGGGTACGAATACAGCTTTTTCTTCAACTCTATCCACAAGTGTTCAATTGGGGTTGAGGTCAGTGGAATGTAGGTGCCAATCCAGCACCTCTACTTCATTATCATTGAATCATTTCTCCGCAAATCGTGATGTATGCTTCGGGTTATGTACTGCTGGAACACTATGTTGTCCTTTTCAAAGTATCCATTGTCTTTAGCTGTGAAACAACCCCATATCATCAGGCTTCCTCCGCCAAACTTGACAGTTCCTTCAATTTCTTGATTTGTTAGCCCCCTTTCCCCTTGTTTCTTCCATACCCATTTGCACTCATCAGAGTCCAACCTATTGACTTTCATCTCATCGCTCTAAATCACCCATTTCCAATCTTCTACTGTCCACTTTTCAAACATTTTTTGCAAACTTGAGCAGACAGTTCTTATGACGATATTGAAGTCGAGGCTTCTATCAGGCCACCATTTCAGACTTGTGTAACATGTATCGGTTGCATGGACGTCTGTGATCTCACTATTACGAAGCATATGAGCCACCTCCACTACCGTGTTTGTTGTGTCAGAACTGATAGACCTTGGGATGAGCCGACTTGTCGACTCCGATACTTTGCCAGGATGTTCACCTCTTGGCTTTTGAATGGAGGGAAGGAGTTCATTTTGTATTCTTACAAATACCATTGCACTCGTGTGATGCAGTTTGGCAATTTTCTTGGCCGAGAAACCGCTATCAATGAGCTGGATGATATTTCTTTTTTCTTGGGAAATCTTCTTCATGGCTGATCCTCAATTTGAACCGGTGACCTTCCACTTGGGAATCAACCTAATAACACAGTGAGCTATTAGCGAATGTGAGAACATGTTGTAACTTGTGGTATACAAGAAGAAAAATATTTTTCCACCACCAGTAGAAATACAGTAACAATGCAGTTACATGATAGGAATCTGCATAACTAATCATATGCTAAATAGTTCAGGCTCCTGCAATACATCTTCTCCTCTGCTCTGATCAGACACTATCTTGAGTTATAGATTTCTCTTTCTCTGTTCTCTCCTATCACATGAGCAACTATAGACCGTACCATCTCTGCCTGCTGGGAACAGTTTATTATTATTGTACTTTTCATCCATATTCTCCTAAATAATATAATTCTTGTGAGTTTAAAATGAGATTACACTCAACAGAAGGGAAGGATTCAGCTAGAAAACAATAAGTAAATAAGGTAATACTAGCTGAATGATATGAAAGAAAATTTTTTCCATACAATTTCTATTATCAGTTCGTCAGATGTTATCAACTAATATGGATAACATTATGGAACAATACAGCTGCTATCATATATTTGACAACAATTGCCTTAATAACCCAAACAACATCAATACTCAATGACTGCTTATTAGCACTAGGTTTAGGATTGGAAAAATGATTATGTTTTTCTTTCAGAAACAGCACCACTCCATGGGACGAGTCTGGTATTGCAGTTTAGCCTCATTCGCTTTAATAGCGATGAACTGGAATATCAGACACTGCCTATAGGCAAGGGTGTCGCTGTTTGTGGGGAATAAAAAGAGATGACTCTAATCCTAGACAACCTCTTTATAAGCAAGTGTTTTTCCACCTTGGAGTTGAATAATTATTGCGATGAAGCACTGAAGTCATTTATTTTGTCTGGCCAAATAATTTATAGCAATATTAAGTTGTTTTGCACGGTAATAATTATGAACCTCACATTATACTAAGTGGTTCATCAGGCTTTTACAATTGTTTGGCCATTAGTTGCAATCTCTCACAGCCATTCATCCAAGTTATATGCAGGCGGCACATTCTCTATATGCTTTTAAAGCCCATTTATATGGAATTCATTAGATTAAGGGTATGGATTACAAATTTCCCACACTAAGTAAGGACCCTGCCCAGATGAATGTGTTGCTATTTAGCTGCCTTTCTGTGCATTATACCAGTATACTGTGACAGTTTCGAATTGGTGGCCACCAGACACTGCTGTATATGTAGTTGGCTATGTGAAACCAAGCAGTCAGTGACATTTTGACATTCAATGAGAGAGGTCAGGGGATATTTATAATAACTCCTGATCTCTACACAGTTGTATATGCAACATCTAATTAACATCACGCTGAGATTCGAGGATGACACTTCCGCACGAGTGAAGACCCAAATTAGTTTAGTGTAAGAAAATTAAGATTTATGTACTTGCTCCAGCTGTAGCTGTAGCTAATTTTTCAACAAAATGTACAAAGTATATCTCTAACAGCCACAAAAATCTAATTTATCTATCCTGAACTGTCCGAAGGACTCAGGAAATACATATATCTGATAATAAAGGGAAAATATAAAAATGCTAATAGAAATTAGAAAATCAATTAAGGATAATTATAAAAACTAGACATTGCTTTATCTCATTTAGCTTTTAAAACCAAAAAATCAAAATATTGTATGGTTATTTAGATATCTTTTATGAGTCAACTTACAAAGGGTTAAATGTTTTCTTATGTTATACTGGAATTACTAAGGCTAATTTCACATCTCTATCACATCAGTATGAAAACAGCAGACATCCAGCCAACCCCATTATAGTCAATAGTGTCCACCTATATCCACGAACAACTGCTGTTTTAGCGGTCCGGCTCTCTGGAACGACAGAGAGTCCATTGCAGAAGTGAACCTGGCCTAAGCACTGCCCTGTATGCCCTGAAAACGAAGGTCTCAGTGTTAAATGTTCCATAGAGTTACATTTGCCAGACGGAAGCTAAAAGAGTGTCCTTTTGTTCTCCTTCTGGTCGGTATATCAGTATATTGTAAAAAATAAAGGTATGGAATAACATAGTCAGCTACACTATTGTCACTGTTTTGCATCCAGCACAACTATTTATATTACAAAGAAAGGGAAGAACAATTCACATATTATTTTTACTGTTGGATGAAAACAATAGAAAAGTTACTAATTTACCAATTGTATGTAATTGTCTTTGCCTCTTTAAAGGAGTATTCCCATGAACATAATCATATCTATATTTGTAGATAATTAAAAATTCAACATTTTTGCAAATATAAGTAGTTAAAAATTCTGCAAAGTTTTAAAGATTTTCTCTAACCATCTTAGTGGTGACAATCTGTGGTCTTGATCGATTGTCAATGGATACGACCACAAATGCAGAAACTTTCTATGTTCTGGGACTTGTCAGGAACCCAGCCATGATTTTCTTATTGTAGCTGGGTTACAGACAGGGACACTACTTGTATCAGAAGATAACCCGGTCACAATAAGGAAATCATAGCTGATTTTCTGACCTTAGAAAGGTCCTGCATTCATGGTCGTATCCACTGGCAACCGATCAAGACAACAACTATAAGATATTTAGAGAAAATCTTTAAAATTCTGCAAAATGTTTAATGACTTATATTTGCAAAAATGTTTAACTTTTAATTATCTACAAATGTAAAAATGGTTATGTTCGTGGGAATACCACTTGAAGTTTTCAAATACAGTGCCTTGCAAAAGTATTCGGCCCCCTTGAACTTTTCAACCTTTTGCCACATTTCAGGCTTCAAACATAAGGATATAAAATGTAAATTTTTTGGTGAAGAATCAACAACAAGTGGGACACAATTGTGAAGTGGAACGAAATTTGTTGGTTATTTTAAACTTTTGTAAAAAATAAAAAACTGAAAAGTGGGGCGTGCAATATTATTCGGCCCCTTTACTTTCAGTGCAGCAAACTCACTCCAGAAGTTCAGTAAGGATCTCTGAATGATCCAATGTTGTCCTAAATGACTGGTGATGATAAATATAATCCACCTGTGTGTAATCAAGTCTCTGTATAAATGCACCTGCTCTTTGATAGTCTCAGAGTTCTGTTTAAAGCGCAGAGAGCATCATGAAGACAAAGGAACACACCAGGCAGGTCCGGGATACTGTTGTGGAGAAGTTTAAAGCCGGATTTGGATACAAAAAGATTTCCCAAACTTTAAACATCCCAAGGAGCACTGTGCAAGCGATCATATTGAAATGGAAGGAGTATCAGACCACTGCAAATCTACCAAGACCCGGCTGTCCCTCTAAACTTTCATCTCAAACAAGGAGAAGACTGATCAGAGATGCAGCCAAGAGGCCCATGATCACTCTGGATGAACTGCAGAGATCTACAGCTGAGGTGGGAGAGTCTGTCCATAGGACAACAATCAGTCGTACACTGCACAAATCTGGCCTTTATGGAAGAGTGGCAAGAAGAAAGCCATTTCTCAAAGATATCCATAAAAAGTCTTGTTTAACCCCTTAATGACGGGGCCATTTTTTGTTTTTGCATTTTCATTTTTCCCACCCCACATTCCAAGAGCCATAACTTTTTCATTTTTCAATTCACAGAGTCACATGATGGCTTATTGTTTGCGAAACAAATTGTACTTTGTAATGGTACCATTCAATATGCTGTGCAATGTACTGGAAAGCTGGAAAAAAATTCAGAATGAGGTACAATTGGAGAAAAACTGCATTTGCGCCAAATTCATATGGGTTTAATTTTTACAGCATTCACTGTGTGGTAAAAATAACAAGTTACCTGTATTCTGCGGGTCAGTACGAACACGGCAATACCAAATTTATATAGTATTTGTAATGTTTGGATACCGTTTAAAAAATAAAAAACTTTGCTAAATAGAAAAAAATTTTTGCGTCGCCATATTGTGTCACTTTTTCATATTTACATGTATGGAGCTGGGTAAGGCGACTTTTTATGCGGGACAACATGACGTCTTTATTGATACCATTTGGGGAAAGATCTGATGGTTTGATCACTTTTTAGTCAATTTTTTATAGGAGGCAAAGTGTTGAAAAAAACGCTATTTGGCCATTTTGATTTTTTTTCCCCGCTACGCCATTCACCGTATGGGATAAATATTTTAATATTTTAATAGATCGGGCATTTTGGAGCAGGGGGACACCTAATGTGTTTATGTTTACTTTTGTTTATTTACTTTTATATCTGATCTAGGGAAAGGGGGGTGATTTGAACTTTTGTGTTTTTTACATTTTTTTCATACTTTTAAAAACTTTTTTTTTTTCAACTTTTACTTGTATGATCAGACTCCCTAGGGACCTTGAAACCTAGGGGGTCTGATCACTGATACTATTCACTGCGATACTACTGTATCGCAGTGAATAGCAAAATGCCTTCACTGCTATTAGACGATGCCTCTGGCATCGCGTAATAGCTGTAATGTAATGACAGGCCTGGTAGCCTTCAATAGGCTCCCGGCTGTCATGGCAACTAATCGCCACCCTCCGATGACGTTCTGGGGGGCGGCGATCAAGGAAAAATGGCGGTGCCCGTGGCAGCTGCGCAATTTAGACGCCACGGTCCCGTTTGACCGCGGCATCTAAAGGGTTAACAGCCGCGATCGGTGCAGGCACTGATCACTGCTGTTAGCGGCGGGTCCTGGCTGTATTATACAGCCGGCACCCGCGGTGTATGGAGAGCGCTCAGCTCCTGAGCGCGCTCCATACATCGTCATGTGACTCAGGACATACTTTTACGCCCTGGGTCGTTAAGGGGTTAAAGTTTGCCACAAGCCACCTGGGAGACACACCAAACATGTGGAAGAAGGTGCTCTGGTCAGATGAAACCAAAATTGAACTTTTTGGCCACAATGCAAAACGATATGTTTGGTGTAAAAGCAACACAGCTCATCACTCTAAACACACCATCCCCATGGTGGCAGCATCATGGTTTGGGCCTGCTTTTCTTCAGCAGGGACAGGGAAGATGATTAAAATTGATGGGCAGATGGATGGAGCCAAATACAGGACCATTCTGGAAGAAAACCTGTTGGAGTCTGCAAAAGACCTGAGACTGGGACGGAGATTTATCTTCCAACAAGACAATGATCCCAAACATAAAGCAAAATCTACAAAGGAATGGTTCACAAATAAACGTATCCAGGTGTTAGAATGGCCAAGTCAAAGTCCAGACCTGAATCCAATTGAGAATCTGTGGAAAGAGCTGAAAACTGCTGTTCACAAACGCTCTCCATCTAACCTCAATGAGCTCGAGCTGTTTTCCAAGGAAGAATGGGCAAGAATTTCAGTCTCTCAATGTGCATAAGTGATAGAGACATACCCCAAGCGACTTGCAGCTGTAATCGAAGCAAAAGGTGGCGCTACAAAGTATTAACTTAGGGGGGCCGAATAATTTGGCACGCCCCACTTTTCAGTTTTTAATTTTTTATAAAAGTTTAAAATATCCAATAAATTTCGTTCCACTTCACGACTGTGTCCCACTTGTTGTTGATTCTTCACCAAAAAAATTAAAATTTTATATCCTTATGTCTGAAGCCTGAAATGTGGCAAAAGGTTGAAAAGTTCAAGGGGGCCAAATACTTTCGCAAGGCACTGTATATACATTTTTTTTTGCCATTTTATTGAATATGTTTTATTTCTAATTTATGTGTTCTGTCCTTATATGTGCATCATTTATGAACAGGAAATACAGTGGGGAAAAAAAGTATTTAGTCAGCCACCAATTGTGCAAGTTCTCAAACTTAAAAAGATGAGAGAGGCCCGTAATTGACATCATAGGTAGACCTCAACTATGAGAAACAAAATAAGAAAACAAATCCAGAAAATCACATACTGTTGCTGGTATGTTGGCCCATTCCTCCATGCATATCTCCTCTACAGCAGTGATGTTTTGGGGCTGTCGCTGGGCAACACGGACTTTCAACTCCCTCCAAAAGTTTTCTATGTGGTTGAGATCTGGAGACTAGCTAGGCCACTCCAGGACCTTGAAATGCTTCTTACGAAGCCACTCCTTCGTTGCCCTGGCGGTGGGCTTGGGATCATTGTCATGCTGAAAGACCGAGCCACGTTTCATCTTCAATGCCCTTGCTGATGGAAGGAGGTTTGCACTCAAAATCTCACGATACATGGCCCCATTCATTTCTTCATATTCACGGATCAGTCGTCCTGGTCCCTTTGCAGAGAAACAGCCCCAAAGCATGATGTTGCCACCCCCATGCTTCACAGTAGATATGGTGTTCTTCGGATGCAACTCAGCATTTACTCTCCTCCAAACACGACGAGTTGTGTTTCTACCAAACAGTTCTACTTTGGTTACATCTGACCATATGACATTCTCCCAATACTCTTCTGGAACATCCAAATGCTCTATAGCAGGGGTCGGCAACCCCTGGCACGCGTACCGAGAGTGGCACGCGAGGCTTATCTCCCTGGCACGGCAGCGGAGTCCTCACCCAGCAGTTTCAATCGGACCAAACACGGCCGAAACGAAACTGCTATTATTATACTGTGGGGTCTCTTCAGACCCCAGAATATAATAAGCGGAGCCCCCGGGGAGATAATCAAACATAAAAAACAATGTTAACTTACCTTCCCTGGATCCGCAGCTGCTCTGTGCTCTTCGGGCGCTTGTGCCTGACGTAAGAGACTGCTGACAGGGCCTCAGGGATCACGTCCGATGTCATTACGCATAATGACGCGACGTGACCCCTGAGACCGACTCAGCGGTCACTGACATCAGGGAGAAGCGACCATACAGCGGTTGCGGAGCACAGGAAAAAGTGAGTAAGGGTGCGTTCACATATGTCCGTCGCAGCTATCAGTTTCCCTCCGGCGTGGTGCACACAAGCTGGAGGGAAACTGATGCCAGGAGGGATCCCATAGTTTTCTATGGGATCGGTTCTGGCACAAGAGGCATCAGTTCTGGCGCCGGATCTGTGCCTCAGCCGGATGGAAAAACGTTACCTGCAGCGTTTTTCGATCAGGCTTCCTTAAAATTTCATTAGCTCCGGGTGAAGATGGATGCGGCATCACCCGGCTTCTGCACGGTCTATGTACAGTAGTAAAGCCGGTAATTGCCGGCTTCACTACTGTACCTGAGTGAATTGCTCAGGATTGGTTAAAGCTATAAAGAAATACTTGGATTCATTTTAAAGATGAGAATCTCATCTTTAAAATGATACCAAGATCACCATGATCGTCCTTAAACATCCTGAGCGATTCGCTAGGGAAAACGATGTTCGGCATTGAAATCCCAATGCAGATCTCAATTCCCAATATTGTTTTAACAGTGAATCGCTCTGAATCTGTAAGGTCTATCATGGAGATCTTGGTATCTTTTTAAAGATGAGATTCTCATCTTCAAAATGAATCCAGTTGCATCTTTGTGTCCCTAACAGATCCTTAGAAATGGGGCTCTAAAAGTGTCGCCCCCCCCTCCTGCCTCAGGCAGCATCTTAGAGCTAAGGAAGGAGGGGGGAGGAGGAGTTGCAGAGACAATGATAAATCATAAGCTGCAGATGACAGGGGTAGCATGGACTTCTGTCCATGTTATCCCCTCTCCTCTTAATCAGAGAGCATACTATACTTCTGCTCTCTGATTGTCACATAGAGGGATAATGTAATACCCCTCTGAGCCTAATCACATAACCAGGAAGTTTATTGGCGCTGTGACCATCCTCCAGGTCACAGCGCCAAAACGTTTCGCACCAAATACTTACACAACACATGCACAAAGTCACCAATAAAGTTTACATTTTTTCACTGTCTCTGTCCTGTCCATACCTGATCTGTATAGAGTAAAATACGCCGCCCGCCTCTCTAGTTATATCCGTTACACGCTAAAATAATAGCAATAGCAGGATAATACTGTGTGCAGGGGCCACTATAGAGGATAATACTGTGTGCAGGGGCCACTATGGAGGATAATACTGTGTGCAGGGGCCACTATGGAGGATAATACTGTGTGCAGGGGCCACTATGGAGGATAATACTGTGTGCAGGGGCCTCTATGGAGGATAATACTGTTGCAGGGGCCGCTATGGAAGATAATACTGTGTGCAGGGACCACTATGGAGGATAATACTGTTGCAGGGGCCGCTATGGAGCATAATACCGTGTGCAGGGGCCACTATGGGGCATAATACCATGTACAGGGGCCGTTATAGGACATAATACCGTGTGCAGGGGCCGCTATGGGACATAATACCGTGTGCAGGGGTCGTCAGACTTACAATTATTGACCGGCACTCCGAGTACTTCAACTTTGATTTTTTTAATCAAAATCGGCACGCTGAACAAAAAAGGTTGCCTACCCCTGCTCTATAGCAAACTTCAGACGGGCCCGGATATGTACTGGCTTAAGCAGGGGGACACGTCTGGCACTGCAGGATCTGAGTCCCTGGCGGCGTAGTGTGTTACTGGCGGTAGCCTTTGTTAAGTTAGTCCCAGCTTTCTGCAGGTCATTCACTAGGTCCCTCCATGTGGTTCTGGGATTTTTGCTCACCATTCTTGTGATCATTTTGACCCTACGGGGTGAGATCTTGTGTGGAGCCCCTGATCGAGAGAGATTATCAGTGGTCTTGTATGTCTTCCATTTTCTAATTATTGCTCCCACATTTGATTTCTTCACACCAAGCTGCTTGCCTATTGCAGATTCAGTCTTCCCAGCCTGGTGCAGGTCTACAATTTTGTTTCTGGTGTCCTTCCACAGCTCTTTGGTCTTCACCATAGTGGAGTTTGGAGTGTGACTGTTTGAGGTTGTGGACAGGTGTCTTTTATACTGATAACAATGTCAAACAGGAGCCATTACTACAGGTAATGAGTGGAGAACAGAGGAGCCTCTTAAAGTAGAAGTTACAGGTCTGTGAGAGCCAGAAATCTTGCTTGTTTGTGGGTGACCAAATACTTATTTTCCACCATAATTTGCAAATAAATTCTTTAAAAATCAGACAATGTGATTTTCTGGATTTGTTTTCTCATTTTGTCACTCATAATTGAGGTCTACCTATGATGTCAATTACAGGCCTCTCTCATCTTATTAAGTGGGAGAACTTGCACAATTGATGGCTGACTAAATACTTTTTTCCCCACTGTATGATAACTAGATTTTCAATATGATTTAGTGTTATTGTGTTGCAAAGTAATATGACACATATGTCTATGTGCAGGAAACCAGTAGTTGTGTTGTGAATTGCAGTGTGTCATGGGTTTTCCTAGCATGATATGATACTGTGTACTTAACCAAATTTTAGCAAAGATAAGGGTGGATACCTCCATGAAGTCATGAAGTATATAGTCATGCAAGGCCTTACCGCAGGTAAAATTTATGCCCCTTAGGTAATTTAATTGGTTGCGTACCCCAGGTGTCAGCTGTGTGAATCGTGGTCAGTGGACCACATATTCGGTCAAGTTCATTAACTTATTAAGTTCTGCACAATAAAATGCAACAAATAACCCACTCTTGCATATATTGTAGTCATCTTTTACACCAAGAGGTAGGACTGCTTATTACACAATCATGAATGTTATATTGTGCATATTACAAAATCAAAAATGTTATAAAATAAAGTTACAGCATCTCCTACAGATATAAGATACATTATCACAGACGTATTGTACGCTTTGTACCCTGTGGAAATAAATGACTCTGCTACACAATAATGAGGCATGACATTAAATTGGAATGCTACATGCATGTAGTAAAGTCCTTAACATTCATTATAACACCGTCATTATATTTGACTCCAGTTCAGTTGTCTTTTATGTTAATACATGGGTGCCAGCTCAAATGTATTTTTCAAAGTGCACATTCTCCTCTCTACTGCATTTTGTGTCATTTAATTCAGGATAAAATGTGTAGAAAACAGAGAAAGGCATGATGAAGATTTCTACGTTGCCATTGCAATAATTATCTGAGTTGATTGATTATTCAGGGGTTAAACAACTGACATCGGTACATTGTTATGAAACATTTATTCTCATTTACACCTACTAGATAAAGAATACATGAAATGCTACACATAGAATACTGTAAGGCTACATGCACACGACCCTAGTTAAAATACTAACCCCAACTTGCGATTGTCTGTGGGTCCTCAGTAAGTTATCCGCATCCATGCCACAATGTATGCAATTGCGGACAATAGTGCACCCATAGTAATCCGCAAAAAACATGAATGGCTAGAAATGATATCACCAGCTATTCCCAACCCTCTGAATAGGTCACATGATCGACCACTTGCATTTTTGCTTGCTGAGAGTTGTGTTGGATTTCTTGACTGATCATACTCTGGTTTCTGACGTTTGTCACTGCGAAGATGCCTTTCTCTCATGTGGATCATGCTCTCCTGTACTGGCTTGTCTCTCAGCAATTCAGACAACAATTACCTATGGAAGAGGAACCAAAAATGATGAGGAGGTATTGGGTTCACCCCATCGTCTCTCAAATTTTCACAACCTGTACTTTGACTTGTGGCAAAATCTACAACTACTGCCCCATGAAAATCCCGACCTTTAACCGTCTGCTATTGGACCTACTTACTTTCCAGGACACCAAAATGTGATGGTGTAGCTCTGGGGAATGTCTTCTTGTCACCCTCAGGTAAGAACAATTCTTTTTCCTTAATCCTGTTTCCCTATGGCCCCTTTGTCTTGGTTTAGTAACCATAATTGACACCTTGGCACTTGTGACCTTTCTAGTATATTTTGACCCTTAACTCTTCTCACTCTTTCAGTACTGTCCTGTGACACTTCACATCTTGCTAATATAATTGTCCCTTTTAACTTGTCACCCTGTTAACCGTCATTGTCCCTTAACCTTTGTGACCCACCCTTATAATGCGATAGTAAGGCTGGGGCCCCACGTGGCGGAAACGCCGCGGAAAAAATCGTGTCGTTTGACAGTCAGAGCAAAATGGATGGGATTCTAGGGAATCCCATGCCCACTTTGCATTAAAAACCACGCTGGAACCTTCAGTAGTTTAGAAATTCTTCTGTAACCAATGCCATCAGTATGTTTGGCGACAATAAGGTTGCGAAGGTCTTGAGACAGCTCACTGCCTTTACCTATCATGAGATGTTTTTTGTGTGGCACCTTAGTAATAAGACTCCTTTTTATAGGCCATCAGTTGAACCCACTGATATTATTTGTCACTAGAGGAGAATCTCCTCTTTAAAATGATACCAAGATCACCATGATCGTCCTTAAACATCCTGAGCGATTCGCTGGTGAAAACGATGTTCGGCATTGAAATCCCAATGCAGATCTCAATTCCCGACATCGTTTTAACAGTGAATCGCTCTGAATATGTAAGGTAAGTCATGGAGATCTCATCTTTAAAATGAATCCAGTTGCATCTTTGTGGCCCTAATAGATCCTTAGAAATGGGGCTCTAAAAGTGTCCCCCCCTCCTGTGTCAGGCAGCATCTTAGAGCTAAGGAAGGAGGGGGAGGAGGAGCTAAAGAGACAATGTTAACTCATCATTGTCTGTGCATAAGCTGAAGATGATGGGGGTAGCAGGGACTTCTGTCCATGTTATCCCCTCTCCTATCAATCAGAGAGCATACTGTACTTTTGCTCTCTGATAGTCACATAGAGGGATAATGTAATAACCCTCTGAGCCTAATCACATAACCAGGAAGTTATTGGCGCTGTGACCCAGACATTTACCATCATCCAGGTCGCAGCACCAGAAGTGTCGCACCAAACACTTAAACAACACATGCACAAAGTCACCAATAAAGTTTACATTTTTTGACTGTCTCTGTCCTGTCCATACCTGATCTTTATAGAATAAAATACGCCCCCGCCTCTCTAGTGATATCTGTTACACTCTAAAATAATAGTAATAGCAATTATTACTAGTATTATCACCATAATACCGTGTGCAGGGGCCGCTATGTGACATAATACCGTGTGCAGGGGTCGTCAGACTTACAATTATTGACCGGCACTCCGAGTACCCCAACTTTGATTTTTTAATCGAAATCGACACGCCGGACAAAAAAGGTTGCCTACCCCTGTCCTACACCTTTGTTCTTACAGTGCAGTGGAGTCTGCGCTCATGCTCTCAGTGGCCACACTACCACATTCACATTTATTACTTGTGATGCATGAAGCAAAACACTGTGATATTTGCAACGTTTCATGTGGCTAAAGTCTCTGTGTAGCACAAGCCATAGAAGTGGAAAGTACTGAACCTCATTCATTAGTGTTAAGGTGCATATACAGTGCTGGCCAAAAGTATTGGCACCCCTGCAATTCTGTCAGATAATACTCAATTTCTTCCAGAAAATGATTGCAATCACAAATGCTTTGGTAATAATATCTTCATTTAATTTGTCTTCAATGGAAAACCACAAAAAGAATTGTCAAAAAGCCAAATTGGATATAATTCCACACCAAACATAAAAAAGGGGGTGGACAAAAGTATTGGCACCCTTTGAAAAATCATGTGATGCTTCTCTAATTTGTGTAATTAACAGCACCTGTTACTTACCTGTGGCACATAACAGGTGGTGGCAATAACTAAATCACACTTGCAGCCAGTTGAAATGGATTAAAGTTGATTCAACCTCTGTCCTGTGTCCTTGTGTGTACCACATTGAGCATGGAGAAAAGAAAGAAGACCAAAGAACTGTCTGAGGACTTGAGAAGCAAAATTGTGAGGAAGCATGAGCAATCTCAAGGCTACAAGTCCATCTCCAAAGACCTGAATGTTCCTGTGTCTACCGTGCGCAGTGTCATCAAGAAGTTTAAAGCCCATGGCACTGTGGCTAACCTCCCTAGATGTGGACGGAAAAGAAAAATCGACGAGAGATTTCAACGAAAGATTGTGCGGATGGTGGCTAAAGAACCTCGACTAACATCCAAACAAGTTCTAGCTGCCCTGCAGTCCGAGGGTACAACAGTGTCAACCCGTACTATCCGTCGGCGTTTGAATGAAAAGGGACTCTATGGTAGGATACCCAGGAAGACCCCACTTCTGACCCAGAGACATAAAAAAGCCAGGCTGGAGTTTGCCAAAACTTACCTGAGAAAGCCAAAAACTTTTTGGAAGAATGTTCTCTGGTCAGATGAGACAAAAGTAGAGCTTTTTGGGAAAAGGCATCAACATAGAGTTTACAGGAAAAAAAAAAGAGGCCTTCAAAGAAAAGAACACGGTCCCTACAGTCAAACATGGCGGAGGTTCCCTGATGTTTTGGGGTTGCTTTGCTGCCTCTGGCACTGGACTGCTTGACCATGTGCATGGCATTATGAAGTCTGAAGACTACCAACAAATTTTGCAGCATAATGTAGGGCCCAGTGTGAAAAAGCTGGGTCTCCCTCAGAGGTCATGGGTCTTCCAGCAGGACAATGACCCAAAACACACTTCAAAAAGCACTAGAAAATGGTTTGAGAGAAAGCACTGGAGACTTCTAAAGTGGCCAGCAATGAGTCCAGACCTGAATCCCATAGAACACCTGTGGAGAGATCTCAAAATGGCAGTTTGGAGAAGGCACCCTTCAAATCTCAGGGACCTGGAGAAATTTGCCAAAGAAGAATGGTCTAAAATTCCAGCAGAGCATTGTAAGAAACTCATTGATGGTTACCGGAAGCGGTTGTTCGCAGTTATTTTGTCTAAAGGTTGTGCTACCAAGTATTAGGCTGAGGGTGCCAATACTTTTGTCCGGCCCATTTTTGGAGTTTTGTGTAAAATGATCAATGATTTGACTTTTTTTTTCATTCTCTTTTGTGTTTTTTCATTGCAAGCAAAATAAATGAAGATATTATTACCAAAGCATTTGTGATTGCAATCATTTTCTGGAAGAAATTGAGTATTATCTGACAGAATTGCAGGGGTGCCAATACTTTTGGCCAGCACTGTACCTTATGAAGTGTGCATATAAGGTGTGTGCGCTTTTAGGATTAATTTCTGAATTTTTTTTTTCCTAGTTTGTGCCTAGTACCAACCAGGTCAACAAGGTAGAGTACCTCTTAAATAGCCTCAGAAACCATTATTACTCTAATAGATGCAAGTCAATCAATATGAAAAATAACAAGAATTTTGAAAGCTTCCTCAAGTACAAACCATTCAGTTTTATGATTAAACAGATGAAGTCTGCCAAAGGACAGGAAGACAAAGATTCGTTGTACCTTTACTGCACAGAACAAGTATCTTTAAGTCACCAGCCTCAGATTAAATAAACCTTCACATTACAGTGATGAGGAACTGACCAGGTGGAGGGTGCTTGGGTAGGTATGATAGTATAAACCCTTGAAGTGTAGTAACTTGTTGGTTTCACTTGAAGGTGAATGAAGAATGAAGAATTTTGACATTTTATGTCAAGGTCAAGTTGCACCTGGCATAGTAAATCTGCCCAAAGTGTCATTTTCTAATGTCTCATACTATAACATTTTAGAAGATAATAGGGGAAATTTAGTAAGCCAAATGTACCAAAAAGGTGAAGTACAATCTTATATTTATTATGTTTTGGACACTTTTTATATATAACTTTTAAAAATGGTCTAAAAAGTGAGGTTATTAAGAGTAGCATTAAAATGCACCAAATTTGTTTAATTGTATTACTTTTGTTGTAAAAAATGTTGGTGTAGGTGTGGGGGCGTGGCTTGCGCGTATACCGGCCGGACGCATGTGAGTTGAGCTGTGGCAGAAACCCACCATTATCTTATATTTATCCTGCTGACCCCGGTGCCCTGGTGCCCCAAAACCCCTCGGACCTCTCAGTGACTTGCCTGCGGCGGGTTCGGGCCAGCGGTGCCGCTCACTGCCTCCTGCTGCATCGCTACGGCCGGCTGGAGCTTGGTCCTGAGAGCTGCGGCGGCCATCTTGCTGACAAGGTCCTGTGGCGCCAGCTCACAGCGCTTCCTTAAACCACACTGCTGATCCCCATCCTGGCAAGCTCCTCTAATGCCATCTGCTGTACTGTGATCATTGCTGCGCGTGTCCCTCTGATAACAGTTGCTGGCGGAGCTGCCAGCACCAACAGTGACTGTCTGCAACTAGTCCTCTGATAACATCTACTGATCTTGATTGCTGCACAGTGTCCCTCTGATAACACCCGCTGGCGGGGCTGCCAGCACATGCCGTGACTGTGCTGCTGATTCTCTGGTGGCAACTACTTATCTGGATTGCTGCACGATCTCCCTCTGATAACACTTACTGGCGGAGCTACCAGTACAGGCCGTGACTGTTTGCTGTTGATCCTCTGATAACACCTACTGATCCTGATTTCTGCACGCTCTCCTTCTGGCGGCGTCTGCTGGCGGAGCTGCCGGTACGGAGCGGACTGTCTGCTGTTGATCCTCTGATAACATCTACTGATCTTGATTGCTGCACGCTCTTCCTCTGATAACACCTACTGGAGAAGCTGTCGGTACAAGCTGTGACTTTTTGCTGCTGATCCTCTGACTTCGTCCTACACCTCTGACAGTACCTACTGGTGGCATTGTCCTACCTACCACTGCCCTTGCCTCCGGTTTTCAGACACAGCCTTGTGATCATGAGTCTACAACAGAAGGGATCGACTTCTGAGCGCCTCCGGGGTTTTGCCAGGGACCAGCCGCAAAGAAGCCCGCCGCGGCCACCGCCGCCGACGTCCTCAACTGAGAAACCTGAGCCTACCCTGCAGCAGGTTACGGAGCAGTTACTGGAGGCTATCCAATGTAGCACTTCCTCCCTCATGGGTAAAATTGAGGTTGTAAAGATAGACGTTGGGCTCCTCCGCCAAGTTTTTCAAACTCTTCGAAACAGAGTGAAAGAAACGGATGATCGCATATCCCTACTGGAGGACAGTGCTGCCCCAGTGCCAGAGAAGCTTGCCGCATTGGAAAGAGCAACCGATCTGTGGACCCAGAGGGCAGACGACCTGGAGAATAGGCTCCACCGCAATAATCTACGAATCCTGGGCCTACCGGAGCGAGTGGAGGGAGCTGCTCCATGTGAATTTATAGAGAAATGGCTGAAAGAGACCCTACCAGATGCGACCTTCTCTCCTATTTTTGCAGTGGAAAGGGCACACCGAGTCCCGGCCAGGCCACCTCCTCCGGAAGCACCTCCTCGGCCTTTCCTGGCCTGTCTCCTGAGCAGCAAGGACAGGGATGCAGCATTGAGAGCGGCGCGGCAACTTCGGCAGATAAAGTTCGACGATTCACAAGTTTCCATTTTTCCTGACTTCTCTGCAGCGCTACAGAAGACACGTTCTACCTTTGTTGCTGTGAAGCGGTGCCTACGGGAACGCTCCATCCAGTACTCTATGGCATATCCTGCTCGTCTTCGAGTGATCTACAATGACAAGACTACCTTCTTTGCTTCTCCGCGAGAGGTGGAGGACTGGTTAAACTTATTGCCTCGGTCTCCTAGACGATAGCTGTCTGCGGCGCGGTTGGGTAAGGGGCCCTTGCGGTCCAATATCTTTATATGGACTTTACTGCGATTTACTTTGTTCCATTGTCTATAGCTGCCTGTTAATTTCATCTATTTGGGGTGCGGGGCTGCCGGCTCCGGAGTCTTACTGAAACTATATGTTGTGGGTTCTCTGTGTTTCACCACACAGAGATTATTCCTGCCCTGGATTTGCTTTTACCTTTCTCTAAGTTGAAGACAGTGCCCCATTACTGTACCACCTAGGGTGCGCTGCTTCCCCCCCTTTTACTAAGTGCCACATAGTTTGCAGAAGTGAGTCTAGACTCCTTAACTCATGGTTAATTTACCCCTTACGGGTATTAGTTCTTGGCTTCAGGTGGAGGATGGTGTCCCACCTGTCGTGATTCCATTACAACTTACTTACCATGGTGACCCTTAAACTGTTCTCATGGAATGTGAGGGGAATGGGTAGCGCTAAAAAATGCTTAGTCATCTTCTCCCAATTAAGAAGACATGTCTCAGGTATAGTGTGCTTGCAGGAAACTCACCTTACTCCTGACACGACCCAGCTTTTGCGAAAGCCCTGGGTCCAATGGTCCTTACACACCACTCACACCTCCTACTCTAGAGGGGTATCTCTTTTAGTTCACTTTAGACTTAGATGGGAGCCTGGTCTCACCGTTAGAGATCCAGAGGGGCGTTATGTGTTTGTTCAGGCCTGGATAGATTCTAAAATATATGTCATTATTGGTCTCTATTTGCCACCTGTATCTGACCTCTCTGTATTACATGAAGCTGCCCAGTTTGTGTCTAGATTCCCGGCTTCCACGGTGCTATGTGTGGGTGATTTTAATAAGGTGTTGGACGCCTCCTTAGATAAATTTGCGACTGATGTGTCCCCCTCTCCCGTAGCTGGACCTATTCCTTTGGCCCACCTTATACAAGAATTGGGATGGTATGAACTGTGGCGTCTTAAACACCCCCCAGCCCCGGGTATATTCCTGCCACTCTGCTACATATCAAAATCTGTCTCGAATTCATCACGCCTTGGGTAATGTTAGAGCTAGCTCCCAGCTAATTGCTATTTCATATTTGCCTAGGGCCACATCCGACCACTCACCCTTGTTGCTGGAAATCGGTGAGGGTGCCTCCCCGGGCCATCCACACAATTGGCGTATTCATCCCTTTTGTCTCAAACTTATAGCTACCAATGACCGTATTCCTGACCAGTTACACACCTTTCTAGATATCAACTCTCCAGGTACTACACCTATCATCCTATGGGAATCTACTAAGGTGTACTTGGGAGGATGTATCAAATCTTCCATCTCCTATATTAAGCGAGAGTCCTCCTCCCTAGAATCTGAGCTAGCTAATAAATGTGCTTCACTAGAAGCAGCCTACATTACTGACCCCAGTGAGGACTCTAAAAATGCATGGCTCCAAATGGGCAGACAATATTTGCATGTTCTGTATGCCAAAGCTCGCAGGTCACAATTCTTTAGCAAACAGAGGTTTTATGAACTAGGCAACCAGTCTAGTAGTCTCCTGGCCCATCTAATTCACTATAACACAGCCTCTCCGGCTATCCTGAAAATTAACTCAGCTGATGGGGTGGTTTTGACTGACAGTGTTGCTATCCGGAATAGGTTCCTCCATTACTATTCCAGTCTTTACCAATCCCAGCTCCAAGCCCCTAGTCAAGAACTTATTCAGTACCTAACCGATGTCTCCTTCCCAACTTTGACGCAAGAACAACGGGCTTTCCTAGACTCCCCTCTTACTATGGAGGAACTATCTGATGCCCTGGCTGATATGGCCAGGGGTAAATCGCCTGGCCCTGATGGTATACCAGTGGAGGTCTATGCGCAATATCAGGACCTGTTACTCCCTGTATTGTTGAAATGCTATCAGGATGCCTACTCGGCCCATGCACTGCCGGAGTCCTTTTATGATGCTACAATTATCCTTCTCCTCAAACCAGATAAGGACCCGCTGGAATGTGGGTAATACAGACACATCTCTCTTCTTAACAAAACTGCTTGCAAAAATCCTAGTGAATAGACTGAGCACTATTATTTTGGACTTGATTCATCCCGACCAAACAGGCTTTATTCCCGGCAAGTCCACTTCAGACAACCTTAGGAGGGTCCATGTGGTATCCCAAATTGGGGCTGCTCTCCATGAGCATTGGGCAATTGCCTCTTTAGATGCCACTAAGGCATTTGAATCAGTGGAATGGCCCTTCCTCCTACAGGTTCTCTGTTGCTTTGAGTTTGGTGACTCCTTTATTACATGGATTACCCTTCTCTACCAATCCCCCATGGCGTCACTCTCAATTAATGGTGCTCTGTCTCCTACGTTCCCCCTACATAGGGGAACCCGTCAGGGATGTCCCTTATCCCCATTATTGTTTGCGATAGAGCTGGAGCCTCTCGCTATTATTATTAGGACAGACCCGATATACAAAGGGGTGACCATTGGCGCCCGAGAGGAAAGGACGGCCCTATACGCAGACGATATGCTCTTATTTATGTCTGATCCCGCTCGCACTTTGTACAGGGCTATGGATGTCATTGATAGATTTGGTACCTATTCGGGCCTACGAATTAATTGGTCTAAGTCCTCATATATGTCTATCTCTCCGCGCCTACTGGCAGACACCGGCGAGTTGATGTGTGGCCTGAGAGTGGTGAATGCCTGCAAATACCTGGGTATTCATATCACTAATGATCACAACAACTCCCTGAACCTAAATGTGTATCCACTTGTAGGCCATTTCAGAACCAAATTTAAACTTTGGGGGGGCTCTGCCTTTGTCTGTAGCAAGACGGCTAAACCTTATCAAGATGGTGGTACTCCCAAGGTGTTTATATATACTGGAGCATGTGGCCATGCCAGTGCCCCTCAGGTTCTTTAAGCAGTTAGACTCCCTATTTATTCCCTTTATCTGGGGGAGTTCCAGGTCCAAGCTGCGACTATCCACCTTGCAACTATCCACCTTGCAACATCCCAAAGATATGGGTGGGATGACCCTGCCGGAGATCTTTTTATACTACATTGCGGGGCAACTCCGCTATTTGAAGTCTTGGCTGTTAACTGGCCCCCTACCTGGCCCGGAGGCCCACTTAGCGCGTTATTTAGCTATACCCACCTTATGGTTAGTATTGGAAAGTCCACGTTTATATAAAAGCAAGTTACTGCCTCTCCAAAAACTGGCAGGTCAGGTTTGGCAGCAGGCCAAGCGGGTAACATCCTACTCTGCTATTCCTACTGAGACTCCGCTCTGGGATAATCCTGGGCTGACGGAGCTTTTGGCTCTCCCAGACGTGAGGTGCTGGGAGCGGATTGGAGTTGCGTCTCTGGGTGATTTATATGAACAGGGTGTATTTCGTTCTTTTGACTCCCTAAGTGTACTGTTTAACATTCCCCGCACACAGTTTTTGCAATTTAGACATGCCATGACTACACAGTTTCGCCCCTCTGATGTGCTGATTTCTACTTATCCTCTAATAGGTATACTACGGTCCAAGGGTCCTCATGGTCTCATCTCAAGCCTATATGTCCACCTCATACAGGCTAAAACATCCCATCTGGCTGCTCCCTCTTTGTTGAAATGGCGCACTCCGATTCCTGCCCTTACCGATGAGTCCTATTTAGAACTACAGGAATCAGCACAATTTGTATCCCCTGCTTATGTTGTCCAGCAGAGTATTCAGACTTTTGGCATATGATATGGGACTGCCCTGTTAGTAAAAGTTTCTGGACAGAGGTGGTAGATTATACTATCGGAGGTCCTAGGTGTCCCTGTTCCTCTCGCCCCAGAAGTTTGCCTGTTTGGTATCCTGGACGAGGAGCTATGGATACATCATACTCGTATTATGCTACGAGAATCTTTATTCTTAGCTAGAAAGGCCATAGCTCTGAGATGGATGGCTCCTCGCCCACCCTCTCTCTCACAGTGGAGAAAGTTGGTGAACTTAATTTTACCATATAACCAGCTGGTATACAAGGGTAGGGGACGGCCCACTAAATTTGAAAAGGTTTGGGGTCCCTGGTGTAACACAACCCCATCTTTTCGTACAGCCCTTGATGTATTTATGACTTGATTTGGTGCTCCTACGGTGCGTTCCCCTAAGGGTTTTTCCTGTCTCCTGACCCCTGTGGTACCCTGGAATTCGTTTTGGCCGCATAGGTTGGATTGAGTTGCTATACTTTCTGTCTGTTTCCTTTATTCTCCTACAGGTTGGTTCGACTGATCCTTCTGCCCACCTACTTCATGATTTTGGGACTACTCGTGCTTTTTATTTTCAGGTTTCACGTTATGGACTCTGCAGCAACTATTTTAATTGTTTCCTTTTTTCTGTTATCTATTATATAGAATTTTATTGTACTTATCCTGCTACTTCCTTTGTACCTTTTCCTTGTGTTGCATGCCTTGTTGTACAAACTTCAATAAAACGAGTTTAAAAAAAAATATAAAAAATGTTGGTGTAAATTACATTAGTCATGAACTGGTGTAAAGAAGTGGAAACTGCCCTGTCTAGCGTGTGGTGTCAAAATTATCATTCCACATTGATGGATCAGTTTACTGTCTGCCCTGTTGTGTGTACTGTATACATAACTATTCATACTTGAGAAACATGATATAATCAAAGCAATGAAACACAAAATCTTTAAGCAAATATGGAATATGGAAAATATTCCTTTATCTATAGTGATATTTCAGTCATTTTTATTGTCTGCACGTTCTATACTTCAAAGTTGAGGGTTAGAGATAGAGGGTTGAAAAAAAGGGCATTAAAGTATCCCAAGCATACTGGATAAACAAGAGGATAAAATGACCAGACTATAAGGCGAAAATTCATGGAATCTGTTCTTGCTTACCCTCAAGGGTTTAGATTTTACATCAGTTATCAGTGAACTGAACATAAATGAGCCAGTTCCTGCACATGAAACAAGAGCACATCTTTTTTTATTTTTAAGACAAAGGGATGATCAAAGATCTATAGTTTCCTCCAAAAGAGTCTTTGATTAGAGTGAGTAGAAGAACCTATCTAGGAGGCTGTACTGCCTTCATCACATATGCAATGTAGTAGATGTGAAGTTGTTGTCTTTGGTACTTATCTGCAGTTACAACTACATGAACTAGATTTAATTAGTTTCCATATAGTGGTAAATAATATCTTCAGGCACTATTCAATGAAATTCACTTTTTATATTACCTTGTCCAAAACAGGAAACAGTGCATTGCATTTAAAGGATGACACATTATCGGCAACTCATCTGCATAGACCAAAATTATTCTTTTTTTTTTTTTTTTACAAATTTTTATTTTACCTTGAAAATCCTTTTAAGTTATTCAATGTGAATGTTGTTGCTTAATGGTTAAAACCTCCCCACAGATTATGCGATTTACTGCCCAAGCTTTGAGAAAGGAGGCCAAGTCATGACTGCCAAGGTGCCAGAAGCCTGCAAGCAAATGCAATTTTGGTAGCAATTCCTATAAAGGCCAAAATCATACACCCCTCCCCGGTAGTGTTCCTGGCTTTCAAGGACTAGCTTCTACATTTTCCTTTAGTACGTCCACCTCCGGGCTCAGTGTATAAGTATCACCTTAAACAGCTCTGTTATATTTTGTTCTTCATGTAGCCTCAAAGAATGTGCCATATTGAGAGGACAAGGTCAAAATAAGTAAAGCAAAAGATTATTCATCTAATGTAGATAGGCTCTATATGTAAACTTCAAATGCTGTTAAAAGTGTACACAGTGATGTCATATTCACTCATCACGTGGCTTTTGGGCAGCTCCGTCCCATTTAAGGATAGGTCATCAAAATATTACTCCTGGAAAACCTCTTTAACTTTATAGAAACTTGAAATACACTATTTTAAATAGTGATAAAAGTGGTTATCCCATGAATCATTTTCATGCCAAAGTCCTGAAAGGCTGTTAATAGCTGCTTTGCATTAAGTGTATTTCTAGCATAAACACCTTCTTTCATCTTGTTGTTGCTTTAATATGCTCCTTGCTAAGCAGGGAAGAAAGTTTGTTTCTATTGGCTGCTCTGCACTGAACAGAGGATCTATATACAGAGACCTTACTGAGGGCGGAGTGAATGAGCATGCCTGCCCATTAGCACTTATTTAGTATACAGGTACATTGCTATACACTCTGAATGCCAGCTAGCACCATATTATGTAAGTAAATGGCAAACATTGTTTTTATATGATCTAAACAATGAATATCATATTTACTGGTGGGGCAACCAATTTAAAAATGTCAAGTCAGGTAACCCATTTAACATAAAGTAAAGAAAAAATGTAAAAAATCTACATGATAGGCAATGTTTTTAGATGGAAAAAAAAATGCATCTACATTCTATGCATTGTAGATCAGAATAATGTTTCAACTGCAACTGAAACTGAGCCTCCATTACTTTAGTTTAAAGAAGGTCTTTCATCACCTCCACTAACCTCAACTCAGCAATAGGTGCCGCTCCACTGATTCTGGCACAGTTGGAATTGTTTCTCTAGCCCCCACTATTCCTAAGCAATCTTTGCTCCTATTGTCACTACCATAAATGCTAATTAGTCTCTCTACTGTCAGTAGAGAGACTAATAGGTGGTTCTTAGCTTTTTGCTCCAACATAATTATATTGAAACTAGCAGAAGTTATTGCTCAATAGCTCAGTATCAATAGGTGGTAGAAAAGAAATTCCAAATTATTCCACTGGAATCAGTGGAGTGCCACCTATTGAATTTCTTTTCTAACTCGTACTATTCCTAAGCGATCAATTCAGTTTCATCACTATTGTGTTCTCTACTGTCAACTGGGCAGTCCTTGACATTTTAATCCAGTCCAGGACTGGCCACCTGACAGTAGAGAGCCTAATTAGCATTTTAGGCAATGAAACTAGGAGCATACATTTCTATTGAATGGTGGGGGCTAGAGAAAAAAATTCCAACTGTGCCGAAATCAGTGGAGCACCTTTTGGAGGATGCAAAAAGTTAAGAGTTGATGGAGGAGGTGGAAGGTCCTTTCTAAATTCATCAGTTAGACAGTGATAACTTTCTTTTAACTAGAATCAAGAGTTCTTTCTCACTTACAATTATTTTCTTCTTGTCCTGTGCAGAGCCTGTGCTTATAGACAGAAGTAATCGGTGCACAAAGTACTTTAATGTGCTGCATCAGTGAGGGACAAGGCAAGAGCAGGTTATTAGGTACAGTACACTTGCTCGCTATCAGAGAAATTTTGTAGTAAAAAAAAAAAAAAAAAATTGCCACAAAAGGAATACATAAGGTTGAACATAGCAGTAGTCACATAGACTGAAACAAGGACACAATGTGGTCCAGAATAAGGTGTACCTGGAAAACCGTGTGGCCATTGCCAGTTAACCATTAATTTGATGGATTCCGTCAGTATGAATACCATGCAGACATACTTGTCCACATGGTTATATGTTGCATTGTGGCTGCGCCTGGATTTGCCACTGGAGTGGCCTCTAACCTATGCCACTAATGCCAAATATATATATATTTTTATAATTCATGCTACACAGAATTCAGGCTTTTCTGGGGACAAAAGGGGCTACTACTCAGTATCCAATAAAATCCCTCCATATCTCTTACTGCTAAACTGCTTATAACATTTTTACTGTTAACTAATTCACATTATGCAGAACAACTAAATATAAATATATGATACATATTTGATCACAAAAGACATAGTGACAGGTACAGTTACGATCTTTTATTACCTTGGCACCTTGGTTTTTTCAATGGCCAATTTTGCAAAAGTCAATTATCTAAAATGAACAAGTATTTGCATGCAGACTTTACATTGGTGCTTTATTGCATTCAATTGACCTGTTCAAGTAGTATGGCTTATAAAACACTTTAGAAACACTAGCAATTCAGATGTCAAACCATGTTTACAGAAGCAGCAGACTATGAGCCTGTAGAAATCAAGCACATACAAAGTAAATGGTAGAGTAGTACCATTTGAAGGATATTACAAGAAATTAGTTTGTTGAAGCCAATGCATTGGTCTGATCGCCCAAAAGGTCAGTTGTGATGCTTGAGAGGTCTCAAAAATTCTATTCATCTTATTGATGGAAAAGTGACGTACTTCCAAAAAAAAAGATCCTTACCAATTGTAATTTATTGGTTCCTCCAATGCACCATTCAGCACCAACAACCTTGCAAAGATGACGTAGGCTGTTTAAATTGTTTGGTACTTTGATGCTTATTTCTACAAGCACCAGAATACAAAAGGATGATCCTTATTTTTATTGTAAGCTTTTGCTCATATGCATGTTCTTCTAAGATCACAGAAGATTAAAATTTGCCATATCCAAAGTAATTCGGCTTTGCTATACAATGATATCAAAATACATCTGAAAAGGCAATTGTTTCACAAAAATTGTATTCATTACACATTCAATTGCAGTTTAGCCTAATACAAAATAACTCTCAGTATGTCAGTAGTAAAGGCCACTTTTTGCAGTATTTTTGGATAAATTAAAATATTGTACAAAGAAAATAAAAAAAGAATGAAAAGCATTTTCCAGAATGCAATGAGGTCAGAAAGTGCTGCTGAATGTCTACAACACAAATTATTCATTATTTAAAACATAGTAAAAAGCAAAAAAAAAAAAAAAAAAAAAAAAAACTTACCAGCTCTAAACAAGAGAAAAAAAAAAATATAATTCACAGATTATTTCAGAGAACAAAATAGGTTTTCCTATATGTATGAACTGTATATACCATATTTTCCAAATGAGCAATTATTGATTTTTTTTTTCCATCTTTAATTTTGACATATAACAAAGAAAGCTCGGATTCAGGCCCGTAAGCATTGTTATATGTTCTGAAGGTTAAAAAAAAAAAAAATTAAAAAAATGCTGGAATGACAGTTTTAAATTAAGTTGATAAATGAAATCCATTCTTAAGTCTTAGAAGCAATGTCATTTTGTTATAGGTTTAATCGTGGGCAGACCGGAGGAGGGCAGCACGCAAACTCTCTTAGAATGCTGCGGGCCACATCTACATTATTCTGAGCGATTTCCAAAGCCCTTTTAACTTCTTCAAATGAGTAGCCCTCGCCCATTAATTTTGCTATTTTTGCATCTACATTCTCTGTTGAACAATCAGCGCTGTATGGTCTTCTGTGGTGGATCTCAGGAGCAGTTCTGCGGGGAAGAGGTTTGGGTGGTCTGGCTGGTACTTGAGGACAATCTGTAAAAGCAAACATAAAAATCATTAGCATAGATAAATAATCTTATTTTACAGAACAGAATTTAGAACAAATATAACAATACTTATATCACCTAGTATAATGTAAATAAATACCAATATCTCCACTGTTTGGAAGGCTGTCAATTAAAGGGCATTCTGCTTTGGACAATCCCTTTAAATTATAAATATGTTCCTTGATGATGACCTGAACCCAGCAAAAATTTTAAAATTTCCCTAAAGTCCCACCACATGAGAAAAAATTATTACAAAGTTTCCAGTGAAATTAAAATAACATGTACACACGTGGACAAAATTGTTGGCACCCCTTGTTTAATGAAAAAAAAAAAAACACAATGGTCAAAGAAATAACTTGAATCTGACAAAAGTAATAATGCTTCAACAGAATTTTAAAAAAAAGAAAACTCATGAAACAGGCCTGGACAGAAATAATGGTACCCCTGAAAATAATGTGACCAAAGGATCATGTTAAATCAAGGTGTGTCCACCAATTAGCATCACTGGTGTCTACAATCTTGTAATCAGTCAGTGGGCCTGTATATAGGGCTACAGATACTCACTGTGCTGTTTGGTGACATGGTGAGTACCACACTCAACATGGACCAGAGGAAGCAAAGGAAAGAGTTATCTCAGAAGCTTAGAAAGAAAATTATAGACAAGCATGTTAAAGGTAAAGGTTATAAGACCATCTCCAAGCAGCTTGATGTTCCTGTGACTACAGTTATACATATTATTCAGAAATTTAATTGCTGACAAATCAAAGAGAAGGATAATACAAATGGTAACAAAATAGCCCAGAAAAACTTCTAAAGAGATTAAAGGTGAAATTCAAGCTCAAGGAACATCAGTGTCAGATCGCAACATCCGTCGCTGTTTGAGCCAAAGTGGACTTCATGGGAGACGACCAAGGAGGACACCATTGTTGAAAACAAATCATAAAAAAGCCAGACTGGAATTTGCCAAACTACATGTTGACAAGCCACAAAGCTTCTGGGAGAATGTCCTATGGACAGATGAGACAAAAAAATCGAAATTTTTGGCAAGGCACATCAGCTCTATGTTCACAGAAGGAAAAATGAAGCATATCTTGAAAAGAACACTGTCCCTACTGTGAAACATGGAGGAGGCTCTGTTATGTTCTGGGGCTGCTTTGCTGCATCTGGCACAGGGTGTCTTGAATCTGTGCAGGGTACAATGAAAGCTCAAGACTATCAAGGGATTCTAGAGAGAAATGTGCTGCCCAGTGTCAGAAAGCTTGGTCTCAGTCGCAGGTCATGGGTCTTGCAACAGGATAATGACCCAAAACACACAGCTAAAAACACCCAATAATGGCTAAGAGGAAAACATTGGACTATTCTGAAGTGGCCTGCTATGAGCCCTGACCTAAATCCTATTGAGCATCTTTGGAAGGAGCTGAAACATGTCGTCTGGAAAAGGCACCCTTCAAACCCGAGACAACTGGAGCAGTTTTCTTATGAGGAGTGGGCCAAAATACCTGTTGAGAGGTGCAGAAGTTTCATTGACAGTTACAGGAATCGTTTGATTACAGTGATTGCCTCAAAAGGTTGTGCAACAAAATATTAAGTTAAGGGTACCACCATTTCTGTCCAGGCCTGTTTCATGAGTTTTCTTTTTAAAAAAAATTCTGCTGAAGCATGGTTGACTTTCATTTATTCATTTTCACAGAATTTTTATATATTACTTTTGTCAGATTCAAGTTATTTCTGTGACCATTGTGGGTTTTTCTTTCATTAAACGAGGGGTACCAACAATTTTGTCCACGTTTGTATGTACTGGACAGATGTGTCGTGGTTTCTAGAGTGACAGACCCTCTTGGAGGAATACCAGGCTCTGGCTAACCTAGGTCATAAATGGAGGGCTCCAATTTAAACTAGGCACTCTGTAAAGATAGAAAGAGAGTTAAAATAACATACTAATGAGATCAGTGGGTCCAGTAACATCTATACCTGTGTGCAGGGTGTAGTATTTTTTAACTCTGTCATTTCCAGAACACACAACTTGAGAAAGAACAGTGGCTTTGGCTTAGGCCAAACATTGTGAAAAATCTGCATGCTTGTTGCAAATTTTGCTACTTTTTTTAGGCTAAAGAATGGGAAATATAAAAGGTAGCACTTATAATTCTGCAATAAAAAAAAACAGATTTCGCAGCAATTTTTCTTTAGCTAAAACTAGGAGTAGACTTCGCAGAATGGAAAAGTATAAATGGCTCAATAAACCTCAGCAAAATCTGGAACAAAAAAAGTATGGCTAAGGCCCCACATAGCGGGCTCCAGCCAAAAAGCACTGTGGGAAAAGCCGCCGCGGAAACGCATCATGGTTTTTCCAGCAGCGCTTTTCACAGAAAGTTCGCAGAGGTATCCTCTGCAAACTTTCTGCTTCAATTATACCTATACGGAAACCGCCATGGTTTCCATAGGTATAACTGACATGCTGTAATTTCCAAAAATGCCACGGTTTTGGAAATTGCAGCATTTCCACTACGTATATTTTTCTGTAATGTGTGGATGGGATTCGCTAGACTTTAAAACGCCGCATTTTTTGCAATGGCATTTACGCCATGTGGGCCCCAGCCTCAGGTCCCATGTTGCAAGAATGCAGCATTTTTAGTGGTGTTCCACAGCATGGGACCTTAGCTTTAAGTCGGGGACCGCATGTAGCGAAAACACCGCGATTTGGTGTAGCAAAAACTGCTACATTTTACAGTACCTGCAAAGTGGATAGTATTCTGGCTAATCCCATTCACATATTGCAGAGAAATATCCGCAACGGAAATGCTGCGATTTGAAAAACCATTGCGTATGAAAGAGACAGAAAGTCCACAGAGGTAAACTCTGTGGACTTTCTGTAAAGTGCTGCGGAAAAAAAACGCGACGCATTTCCGCAGAGGTTCACTACGTGGGGCCTTAGGCCGGGGCCCCATGTGGTGTAAAAAAACGCAGCGTTTTACAGTCTCTGCAAAGTGGATGGGATTCTAGCAAATCCCATTTACACACTGCAAAAAAATACGCGCAGCATGATTTGCAGATTTGGAAATCAATCAACGGATTTATATAACCCTACATATATTCCCTATAGGTATAATGAAAGCAGAAAGTAAACAGCGGAAACCTCTGTTGACTTTCTGTGAAAAGCGGTGCAAGAAAAACCACAATTCATTGCCACCCAGGGTTTTTCCCACAGTGCTTTTTTGCCTTAAAGAGTTTTTTGAGCTTGGCATTTGGGTCCTGGAATTCTTCTTAGGCTAAGTTCACATCTGCGGCAGAGTCTCTGTTACAGACTCCTCCGCAGAAACCGCCACAAATTGGCGGAGAGCAAAGTTCCGAACAGACGATAGTCTATGGCAGGGGTTGGCAATCCCCGGCACGCGTGCCAAGAGTGGCACGCGAGTCTTATTTCCCTGGCACGGCAGTAGAGTCCTCACCCAGAAGTTTCGATCGGACCAAACATGGCTGAAACGAAACTGCTATTATTATACTCTGGGGTCTCTTCAGACCCCAGAGTATAATAAGCGGAGCCCCCGGGGAGGTGATGAAAAACAATGTTAACTCACCTTTTCCTGCATTCTGCGGCCACTGTGTGCTCTTTGAGCACTTGTGCTTGAAGTCAGCTGACAAGGCCTCAGGTGTCATGTCTGCGTCTGGCGTCATTACGCATAATAACGCGACATGACCCCTGAGACCCAATGAGCGGTAGCTGACTACAGGCAGAAGCGCCCTAAGAGAACACAGCGGCTGCGGAGCGTGGAATGGTGAGTACATTGTTTTTTTTTTATGTTTGTCACCTCTCTTCGCCCTCCACTTATTATACTCTGAAGAGACCCCACAGTATATTAATAGCTAGTGAGTGGCACAAATTGGAATATTATAAAAGTTAGAACATAATACCGTGTGCAGGAGCCGCTATGGGACATAATACCGTGTGCAGGAGCCGCTATAGGACATAATACTGTGTGCTGGGACTGCTATGGCTGTAGGACATAATGCCATGTGCAGGGATCACTATGGGACATTATTCTGTATAACTGTGTTTTCTGTATTAAGGATGTGTTTTTGCACAGAAAACTCAGGCTTTTTTTTTTTTGTGCAAAAATGCACCAGTTTTACATCGAAGTGAAAGTTCCAATGGCCTAAGAATATAGCTGCATCCAGAAACATAGTGTGTTCCCACCATAAGGATGCTGCCATACGGTGCTCCTGGACACATTTACCACTAATTGCGGGATGCATATGGACTTTCATTGCTTCTAATCGGAAAGTACAGGTGTGTCCTAGGAAATAGCAGTAAATGCATGTGTCCTAAACCATCTGGTGGCATTCTGTAATATGGTTTGTGGTATATGACTTTAGTTTAGGGGTTGTCAGACTTACAATTATTAACCGGCACTTTGATTTTTTAATTAAAATCGGCACGCCAAACAAAAAAAGGTTGCCTACCCCTGGTCTATGAGGTGTGCCGGTGTCCGTGGGTAACCGCTGTTTTAGTGGTCCAGGTCTCCGTGGTTTGGGTCAGCCTGGGGGAGACTCATGCGCAGATGAGAAGCTAAAGGTCTATTCCAGCCTGCAGCAATTACCACCTATGCAGTGGATACTCACCTGCTTCCGTCAGTGCCATAGATTCTGAAGGAATGACAGAGGGCATTCTCAACTGAAGTCCATTCAACCTCCCACTAGCTACGGTCTTGAAGCTGGGGAAAAAGGAGGACCATGTGCACCTGAATTGCAGTTGAAAAGCCCTGATCTATCATTTCTCACCTATACATGCTTCCAGTTGAAGTAACTCTTAACTAGTTATTTCCTTGGAGCAGAATAAACATAAAGTGAGCTGATCCTGGGAGACAACTTCATTTCAATTTTTTCATCTAAAGCAATTGGTGCATTATCCTTGTATTGCAATTTATTTTTTTTTTTGTAACTTATCTAGTTGAAAAATAATTACAATATCTATCAAGGGGGAAAAGTTTAAAAATAAGGAATTGCTGATTAATTTTTTAACAGGTTTTATTTTATAACTGGAGTAAGAAAGAAAAATTACTACTTACATGACCAATTTCTTTTTAGGAGTTGAGGGACAGGCTTTTCCTGATTTTCACAGCCACCTAACTACCTTTTAGAAAGTAGGTGGCTGCAAGTCAAAATATGATGTCATTTATATTTAAGGCTGGGGCCCCACATGGTGTAAACCGCAGCGTTTTACAGTCCCTGCAAAGCGATTCCCATCCACACATTGCAGAAAAATACGCACAGCACGTCAATTACAGTGCTGGACAAAAGTATTGGCACCCCTGCAATTCTGTCAGATAATACTCAATTTCTTCCAGAAAATGATTGCAATCACAAATGCTTTGGTAATAATATCTTCATTTAATTTGTCTTCAATGGAAAACCACAAAAAGAATTGTCAAAAAGCCAAATTGGATATAATTCCACACCAAACATAAAAAAGGGGGTGGACAAAAGTATTGGCACCCTTTGAAAAATCATGTGATGCTTCTCTAATTTGTGTAATTAACAGCACCTGTTACCTGTGGTAACTAAATCACACTTGCAGCCAGTTGAAATGGATTAAAGTTGATTCAACCTCTGTCCTGTGTCCTTGTGTGTACCACATTGAGCATGGAGAAAAGAAAGAAGACCAAAGAACTGTCTGAGGACTTGAGAAGCAAAATTGTGAGGAAGCATGAGCAATCTCAAGACTACAAGTCCATCTCCAAAGACCTGAATGTTCCTGTGTCTACCGTGCGCAGTGTCATCAAGAAGTTTAAAGCCCATGGCACTGTGGCTAACCTCCCTAGATGTGAACGGAAAAGAAAAATTGACGAGAGATTTCAACGAAAGATTGTGCGGATGGTGGCTAAAGAACCTCGACTAACATCCAAACAAGTTCTAGCTGCCCTGCAGTCCGAGGGTACAACAGTGTCAACCCGTACTATCCGTCGGCGTCTGAATGAAAAGGGACTCTATGGTAGGATACCCAGGAAAACCCCACTTCTGACCCAGAGACATAAAAAAGCCAGGCTGGAGTTTGCCAAAACTTACCTGAGAAAGCCAAAAACTTTTTGGAAGAATGTTGTCTGGTCAGATGAGACAAAAGTAGAGCTTTTTGGGAAAAGGCATCAACATAGAGTTTACAGGAAAAAAAAAAGAGGCCTTCAAAGAAAAGAACACGGTCCCTACAGTCAAACATGGCGGAGGTTCCCTGATGTTTTGGGGTTGCTTTGCTGCCTCTGGCACTGGACTGCTTGACCGTGTGCATGGCATTATGAAGTCTGAAGACTACCAACAAATTTTGCAGCATAATGTAGGGCCCAGTGTGAGAAAGCTGGGTCTCCCTCAGAGGTCATGGGTCTTCCAGCAGGACAATGACCCAAAACACACTTCAAAAAGCACTAGAAAATGGTTTGAGAGAAAGCACTGGAGACTTCTAAAGTGGCCAGCAATGAGTCCAGACCTGAATCCCATAGAACACCTGTGGAGAGATCTCAAAATGGCAGTTTGGAGAAGGCACCCTTCAAATCTCAGGGACCTGGAGAAATTTGCCAAAGAAGAATGGTCTAAAATTCCAGCAGAGCATTGTAAGAAACTCATTGATGGTTACAGGAAGCGGTTGTTCGCAGTTATTTTGTCTAAAGGTTGTGCTACCAAGTATTAGGCTGAGGGTGCCAATACTTTTGTCCGGCCCATTTTTGGAGTTTGTGTAAAATGATCAATGATTTGACTTTTTTTTTCATTCTCTTTTGTGTTTTTTCATTGCAAGCAAAATAAATGAAGATATTATTACCAAAGCATTTGTGATTGCAATAATTTTCTGGAAGAAATTGAGTATTATCTGACAGAATTGCAGGGGTGCCAATACTTTTGGCCAGCACTGTATACCTAAGGAAATGCCGGTGTCTTCTCTATAGGTATAAAGGAAGCAGAAAAGTGCTATGGGAAAAACCGCAATGCGTTGCCACCACGGTTTTTCCCACATCGCTTTTTTGCTGTGCCCGCTATGTGGGGCCTTAACCTAAAGAGACATTTTGTTTTCTGCATATATTTTCCACAGCTTAACACTAGGTTCACACTAATGTTCGACACTCCATTATTCGGGTCCCAAAAGACGGAGAGCTCATCTGCTAAAAAAGCAGTTGCCTGCGAACCCCATTGACTATAATGGGATCTGCCGGGTGTCTGTCGAGTTTCAGTATAAAACCGGCAGAGAGAAAAGTCCTCTGCGCAGGACCTTTCTCTCCACCGATTTTAGACGGAATCTGTGGCAGAGTCTCCTATGGACACTCCAAGGCAGATGTGAACCTAGCCTTAGATCAGGGGTCGGCAACCCCGGCACGCGTTCCAAGAGTGGCACGCGAGGCATATTTCCCTGGCACGGGCAACAGAGTCCTCACCCAGATATGTGCCTGATCCTATTAAAATTTCATTAGCGCCGGGTGCTGCCTGAAGATGGATGTGGCAGCACCCGGCGTCTGCACAGTCTATGTACAGTAGTGAAGCTGGTAATTGCCGGCTTCACTACTGTACCTGAGTGAATTGCTCAGGATTGGTTAAAGCTATAAAGAAACACTTGGATTCATTTTAAAGATGAGAATTTCATCTTTAAAATGATACCAAGATCACCATGATCGTCCTTATACATCCTGAGCGATTCGCTGGTGAAAACGATGTTCGGCATTGAAATCCCAATGCCGATCTCAATTCCCGACATCGTTTTAACAGTGAATTGCTCTGAATCTGTAATGTCTATCATGGCGATCTTGGTATCTTTTTAAAGATGAGATTCTCATCTTTCAAATGAATCTGGTTGCATCTTTGTGTCCCTAACAGACCTTAGAAATGGGGCTCTAAAGTGTCCCCCCCCCCTCCTGCCTCAGGCAGCATCTTAGAGCTAAGGAAGGAGGGGGAGAGGGAGCTGCAGACTGCAGAGACAATGATAACTCATCATTGTCTGTGCATAAGCTAGAGATGATCCCAGGGGGGGGGGGGTAGCAGGGACTTCTGTCCATGTTATCCCCTCTCCTATCAATCAGAGAGCATACTGGACTTTTGCTCTCTGATTGTCACATACAGGAATAATGTAACACCCCTCTGAGCCTAATCACAGGGGTATTCTTATGTAATACCCCTCTGAACCTAACCAGGAAGTTTATTGGCGCTGTGACCCAGATCGCAGCGCCAAAAGTGTCGCACCAAACACTTACACAACACATGCACAAAGTCACTAATAAAATTTACATTTATAGTCAGCCACCAATTCTGCAAGTTCTCCCACTTAAAAAGATGAGAGAGGCCTGTAATTGTCATCATAGGTAGACCTCAACTATGAGAGACAAAATGAGAAAACAAATCCAGAAAATCACATTGTCTGATTTTTTAAGAATTTATTTGCAAATTATGGTGGAAAATAAGTATTTGGTCACCTACAAACAAGCAAGATTTCTGGCTCTCACAGACCTGTAACTTCTTCTTTAAGAGGCTCCGCTGTCCTCCACTCATTACCTGTAGTAATGGCACCTGTTTGAGGTTGTTATCATAGTGTTGTCTCTCATAGTTGAGGTCTACCTATGATGACAATTACAGGCCTCTCTCATCTTTTTAAGTGGGAGAACTTGCACAATTAGTGGCTGACTAAATACTTTTTTCCCCCACTGTATATATATTACCCACTGCATCTTGTGAATGTACATCAAGTTACCTGAGCATGATGGCAGCTGATCATACTCTTGGGAAAGTCGATTTAGCTTGACATCATTTGCTGCTCTGCGAGTAGGTGGTAAAGGCGCTTCTTAAAATTAAAAAAAAAAAAAAAAAAAAAAAAAGAGATGGAAACAAGAATACGTCAGCAAATCTTTAAATAGGTAAAATCAATAAACTTGTGCACAGACTTTCTGAGAACAGATTTTTCAGTATGTTAATATTTTCAGATAATCACCTCATCGTCTAGGTACAAGGAGTTACTGGGCCTTGCCCCCGGCACCCCCTTGAGTTAATTAGGACTTGCACTAGGCTTTGGGGCTCCCTACCTTCACTCCATTACACCTCCCTTAACCCCCACCCCTTCCGAAACCCTATGCTCTCCCCCCCACCTTTTTTTTTTTTTTTTTTTTTTTTAACTTTTCTCTCGCTCTTTCTCCTCCTCCTAAAACTTGTTATGTACATAGCTCCTCTTTGTTGCCTCTTGTTTTAATAGTTTATGAGGGAGTCCGCTCATGATGAGTGTCTCTATTGCTACACTTCAATCAATTCTACTGGAGCCCTAAGCTACCTTCCTGTGGAGACCGATTTGCATAGCAGGACTTTCCTGTCTTATCCCTTTTTCCATTCCTTATCTTATTGGTTCTTTTTCCACTGTATTATTGAAAAACCAATAAAAATCTTTAATGCATAAAAAATACATGATGTGACGTACATCCAAGCGACTGCCATAGCCACTCACTGTCCTTGCAAGAAAGCTAGCATATATTCGAGGAGACTACGGAACCCAGGGACTGGCTGCAGTGGTTATGTGGATGTACGGCACACCATCACTACAGGAAAATAATAATAATAATAATAATAATAATAATAATAATAATAATAATAAAAAAAGGTCCGTGGGTACCACCAGAGCATAGGTACTGGAGAGACAGGGATATAACAGGGGAGTCATTTTCTTTTTCTATGCAGCTACTGTAATTTATCTGTCTCTCTCTCTTCTTTCTTTTCCTTTTTTAGCAGTCCATTGGTAATAAAATGTGATATGAAAATGTGGAGGAAAAAGAACACCTTACAGTGGGCAAATCACTGATTGATCCAGCAGTACCACATCTGTGAAATCACTAGTCACTTCGGATTATTACATTACGTTTTACAGAACTACAAGGAACAGGTTTCCACATACAAATATTTGGACTCTACAGAACATTAAAGGATTCATGTTCACAGAGTGAAATCATTGGATGTCTTATCTACCAGGAAATTACTTTCTTATTAGACTACATTCATGCCAGAGGCATAGAGTCATGTTTATTCTACCAAATGTCAAAATAATCCTAATGCCATTACTCCACCTCCAGGTAACACTTTAACCCTTTCCCAGGCAAGTTTTACTTTACACATCTGAATCCAAATCATAGGATTGTATTTAATGAATGGGGATTATAGTATGTGCATACACTTTACATCTGAGCTGCAATTCCTGACACACAAGTTAGAAAATCAACATACTGTGCTTATTTACAGCAAGACTATCATTGACATTCATTAAACTGTATGAGATTAACTCTTTTAATTCCTAGTTATTCACAAGTAAACAATTTAAGTGGGATCTAAATCTATCTTTTTGAACCCTTTGCCAACAGAGTTTTTAATTTGTGCCACTTCAATGGTTTCCCATGTTGTTTATGTGACCCACAGACAAATCAATTTTCTGCTTACTTTCCCTAAATGGCCATCAGAAATGCACAATTGCGGAGAATAAGCACCTCTTTAGTGTGCTGGTTTGTGGCAAGTTCCTGTAATTGGTGGAGATTTAATGCAAATCTTAATGTTGTTCAATTTAATGCATGATGGTATTTGACATTCTAGAAAGGAATCAATAAAGTACATCAAATGGAAAATAGTGCTAATAGTTTTCTATTTAATCTGTCTTTATTTCTTCCCTCAGTTACTTATACTAAAAATATTACCCATAGGAAGAAGAAACAAGTCCGAGGCAGAGTTTGGTCTGCTTCCTGTCGCAGTGGATTTTGAATGTTCTGAGATGCAGGCACGTGCTGGGGGAGGTGGCGGGGGTTGCGAAGGAGGGGAACTGTCGAATGAATCATCACCTGCATATGGATAAAGTTCATACATCTTTTAGCTTCATTAGAATATTAATTGCAACTACAGTTTTGCACTTTATGGCCTTTTGATTTTGTTAGAAATCCAACACCATCATTTCATAGTGGTAATTAAAGAGCACTAGGAAACTTAGCTGCTAAAGAGAAAGTATCCTTAGAGAGCATCTAAAAATTCATGCAATTTATATATTAACAGCCCTCAATTACAGACACATTAAAAAAGACCGATCCGTAGATCTCAAAATAGGTTTCATTTGATATACAATACATTGTGTTCAGTAGACAGATTGGGATTAAAATCTTTAGTGACCCTAAGCACTTAAAAGATTTTAGTGTCCCCAAATACATGTAAATCAAAATACAAACTGTAATAAAATATACTTTTTCAAAATGAAACTTAGGTTAGGTTCACATCAGAGTTCGTGTTTCCGAATAAATAACCTAATCCGCATAAAGAGGCAGTTACCTTAGGAAACCCGTGGACCCCATAGACTATAATGGGGTCCGTGTGGTTTCCGCCCGGTTTCCGTCCGAAAAGGATGGAAAAATGCAGAGAGAAAAGTCCTGCTTGCAGCACTTTTCTCTCTGCATTTTTCATGCGGAGAGGAGAACCGAATCCTCGAACGTAATGCAAGCGCAGATGTGAACCCAGCCTCACAGTAAAATGTAAAATAATGTTTATTTTTCTGTACTTCTACTGTATTTAGCGGGAATGATACTGTTTATTTGGTTCCAGTGACAAGTGTAACTGCTGACTGCCAGCCTTCTGTGGTGCCCAGGATCCTCCTTCCCATGATGCCCTAAGCACATCCTTATTTTACTTAATGGTCAATCCAGCCCTGTCATTATACCAAGCAGAACAATACAGTTCCTTGTGAAGAGTAATATGTCAAGCACATATCATTAACAAAAAAGATAACCTGAAAAACTGTGCACACCAGAAAAAATATTGGAAAACTTTATTAAAACACACGATTCAAAGGCTATACTTAAAAGGGGTTGTCCGGCAAAAATGGACAACCCTTTCAAAGTTTAAATCTGCTAGAGGCAGTGAAAAAAAAAATGCATACTCACCTGTCCCCGGTTGCTCCATTGTCCTTCCATTCATCTGCTCCCGTGGCATCTTCCGGAGTTGTGCTGAAGCCGCTGATTGGCCTCAGTGGTCACGTGACCGCTGAGGCCAATCAGGGAAGGACCTGAATGTCACTACCTGTGACCTCATGGGTCATCTTCCTGAGGCCTGCTGAGGGCTTCAGCACAACGCCAGAAGAGACCCGGGAGAGCAAACGAACCAGGAGACGAGGGACGACAACAGAGCAACTGGGACAGGTGAGTATCACATAATTTCTTTATTATCCTAGTGACTTGAAAAACGGTGTAGACAGGCTAAGGCCTCACATTGCTGCTTTTTTGGATTCTGAGCCAAACCCAAGAAGGGCTACAATAGGAATGGGAAATATAAAGGAGGCTCTTATACTTCTCCCTTCTGCTCAACCTACTCCTGCTTTGGCTCAAAAAAAAAAAAAAACTCAGAAAAATCTACAACAAAAAAAAGCAGCTTTTATGCAACTTGTAGGTATTAGCCTCAAGTATTTTCAAAGCTGAGAGTTTGCTATAGATGTATCAAATATAAGTAACCCTTTCTACAACAAAACATCAGCAGCGCTAATCTCGCTACCATTCATCGTCTGTTGCATAAAGTGCAAGAAAAATGTATTCGCTTGGAATAGACATAAATGAAGCACAATAAGAATGTCCAGACACAACTGAAGAGGAGTGGAAGTTTGCACTTGAGACCATGAAGATAGTGTCCCTGAATTTGGGAGAGCACTTGTCCCAGGTTTACATCTTACATTCGGCATATATGAGTACTGCCAGGGTAGGCCAGTTTAGAGTGGGCTTTAATGATCTCTTCCCTAAGTGGGATGAAGAGACAGATGCTTTTTATCACCTGCTATGGTCATGCCTAGTTGTTAAGGGTTACTGGGAAAATGTATGTAGGTTCCTATATGACAGTCCAAAAGTATGTCTGCTTTTTGTAAACTCGGAAATTTAATCCTATGCTCTGGAGAAGTTTTTCTTCACCAAGGTCCTATATTGTGCCAGGAAGACCATTGCTAGGTTTTTTATGTCTTCCCACCCTTAGAGATTGGATTAGGTCAGTCAACACCTCCTTACCTCTTAAAATAATGGATCAACAAACACAGAAACAAAGAGACTTTGTTCCAAAGCATATGGGATAGATGATTGGACTTTCCATCAACTTTAGAATCTCGCTGTCCAGGCTACTATTAGCCCCCTCATTAGTATAGCATACAGGTTCATGGTCAACCCCAACCGGGATCCTGGGAGGCTACAGTGATGGTAGGGCTGGTCAATTAATCAAAAAATAGCCAGAATGGAAATTGTTGTGTAATTCTCAGATCGATTATTTAAATTATTATGTATCAGTTCCATTCTGTCTCACAATGCCATTGGCTAAAGGATATGTCACTAACTGAACGCTACACAGTCAGGATTGCTGATACATGAATAACCAAAAACAAAATTCAGTGGCATGGCATGCCATATAAATAGGGGGCGTGGTATGTAAAAACAGGTGAGTCCTAAAATAATTGTTCATTAATCGTAATTGAGGTAAAATGTTCAATTAATCGTGATTTTTATTTCGGTCATAATCGCCCAGCCCTGGTGAGGTTGCAGTTCTTGTTTACTGTTTATGTATAACTGTTCTTACTTGCTTAATCATCATCTTTTTCTTTTCTGAGCCTCAGAATTTCCTTGAAGCAGCTGAATTATGTAATGACCGAAGCCCTATTTTCATTTTTTTTTTCTAACTGTAATTTTTATTAACTTTTTAACAGTGATATAATACAGAAAAAAAAATAAAAATAAAATAAAAACAGAAAAGTGTAGCAGCAATAATTCAATTAAACATCGGGAGAACTCCAGACATCAAATGAAAACAAATAACCACCAACAAATTATCGTAGGATCCAGTCTTGGAGTATACCCTATAGTTCATCTCAAAACAGCACAGCACAGAAAAGAGAATCGTAAAGAAGAAACCACAATACAATGAAGGGCAAAAGGGAAGAAGGGATAAGGAGGGCGAGAAGGGGGATGGAGGTGCCCTTGATCTAATTTAGCATCAGAGGGGGCAATCAGTGACTCTGCAGGATACAGTAAGTATCCCATGGGACCCAAATAGCTCAGAATGCCTCCAAAGTATTATTCAAAATCACTGTCAGATGTTCCAAGTTGCGGATGTCTCTCTCACGCTTCAATAAATTGGAATTGGATGGGGAGACAGAGTACTTCAAAAACTTAGCAGAGAGTCTCACCAGCTGTACAGGGGGGTATAAAAACTTCTTACGCAAATGCTTGGGGGGGGGGGGGGTCAGCAGATATGAGAAAGGATCCAAAGGAGCTTCGATTTTATGATACTCAGTTGCACCTAGTCTATAATTGTTATATGACTATTTTAACAGCTTCATGTTATATTCCTTTGACCCTGCACAGTCACACACTACTATACACTAAGGTGTATGTAACTTTTTTCTGTGAATCCTAAATAAACTTTAATGGACATGTAAAGTGTATAGGCAGCTTTGGATATAAACAAAAACGTTTCTATGTATGGACATAAAAGTGGTAAATAAGTACATTTCTACAAATTTTAGAAAGATGGAGAACTTTCTAGTATATAATGAATAAGCTTCATTTACAAAACATGGGGAACCCTTTTAAAAGAAAAAAACAGTATTACAATACAAAAAACTAATCATAAACAGACATTTAGCTAGGATTTTCTAAAGTGACACATAACAAAATAAAAGTGTTATAGAAAACATACTTTCCTGATACAGCTAGGACTCTTGGTAAATAACCGCACAGCACGGGGAAATAAAGCCACTAAAACAAAGCAGTCAGCAGATTCCAAGACTGAGGCATTAAACAGACATAAAGCACTTAAGAAGAAAAAGAACAAGTCCTACTTTCAGCTGTCAGAAGTCCTTGGAGGAACCTTATCTAACCTTATTGTTCCACTGCATTTGTGGCTTACAGAAAGGAGGATATAATTTTCATGAACATACCAGACAGAAATGAGGAACTTGGTAAAGGATTTAATATTTCAAGTGATGTGACACTTGCAAACATTGTACAGGTGTGATCAGCACAACAAAAATCCTGAGAGTCAGCAGTCAAAAGCAGCTAAGAAAAGAAAGCCATCGTAGAAAGCATGACGCTAAAGCAGTTTTACAAAATACAGAATTTAAAATACGAGAGAGGTATCCTGGCTCTGATGTCATGTGGCCAAACACGTCAGAAGGCTGCATTATGCAATCATTTCATTATAACATGTCCATTATATTAAGAAAGTATTTTATGAATACAATATCAAATAATCTAAATATACAAAGCCTTATTTCTTCCCAGCTCTCAGAATAACTACACTTAGAGGCCAGTTTATTAGGACTATCAACGTGATACCAGGTTGGACCACCTTTTGCCCAGATCTTTTAATGCCTAGTAAAGCTGGCCATCCATTTTAGATAACTGATAGTCAAACGCTTGCTTGGCCAACAGCCCAACATCCTCACAGAAAGACACTTAGTTTGGCAGAGTGTGAAAGTGTTTTCAATAGGGAGATGGGAATAGGCGGTCACCAGACGCCCCTAGTGGTGGCTTATCTTCCTATAAAACAAAGAATTAGGCATGTTGAAATCCAACACACCTGACTTCTTTCTCCCAACATCTGCCTTCAGAGAAGAGTCTGGAGTCTACCGTATAAATTAGTGACTGGTCGGTCCTGCCACAATCAGTGGATCAGGCACACATGCATTTATGCGTTGGCCACTGTTACTGTATAAAGAGGAAAGCAATGCAAAGCCATAGCTAGCAATGACCTACCAAATACAATTTTAACAATATTAATAATATTGCCTATGTACTGTAGGTGAAATACATCCTACATTATTCAAGCAGGCTCTTACGTACATTATAACAAACATAATGCTTTGAATATTTCTCCATAACATATCAGACATATACAATGGAATACACAGCATTTGTATATAAATTGAATAGACAATCATATATCATTGGAAGAGAAAATAAAACCTTAACGTCAAAGTAAGCACTTATGCACTTGGTATATTAATATTCAGGAAGCACAATCCATAAAGTTAAACTTGGCTGCCTCCATTCCTTTAAACGAGGCTTTGTTTGCCAAGAAAAAAAAAAAAATTTCAATCTCTGTTTGCGTATTTAGTTAATTGGATGTTTTTGTTGAATTATCTGGATATGATCATCAAGGAAGGTTAGGATTAATGGTGAAAGCCTCTTCCAAGATGCTGCAAATGCTAATTAACAGTAACATTTGTTAGCAGCAAACAGAATTCAGAGACTCAAGCATTTCTCAGCAAAATGTGAATTTTTATTTTTCAGTTTGTTGAAAGGCGATTTGGAAAGAAGAAATGATGCTTCATTTGGTTCCAGATAAACAAGCAAAATCAAAGACACAAAATCTATCTCTATTCAATGGTCGTAACGGTGTTGCTACCCCAAAAAAACAATTAAGGCTAAAGGCCCCAGGTAGCTAGCTGCAGCCAAAAGGTGCTGCGGAAAAGACCGCTGACGAAAAGTCCGCAATGTTTTTTGAAATCGCAGTACTTTGCATGCAGATATTTTTCTTCAATGTGTGGATGGGATTAGCCAGAATTTGCAGATACTGTAAAATCAGGGCCAAATCGTGGTGTTTTCACAACCCCAGCCTATAGCATATCATTCTAAATGTATCTTTAAGATGATTTCAGATGCTTTATTGAGGCTATTTCTTACAGATAAACCTTCCTAAATAATCCTTACACATAAAGAATTTTAGATGTTCCTTAACATAATATAATAATGTATAGCTAGCACACTAATCCATCAGAAGACTATGTGTTAAAGAGGACCTTTCATGTCCTCTGACATCAGCGGTATTACAGGTGTATCTCAATAAATTAGAATATTTTTGAAACGTTCATTCATTTCAGTAAGGGTGGGTTCACACCTGCGCTTGAGTCCGTCTGCTGCCAATCCGAGTGAGGGAAACAGGATAGGCATCAGATAACCGACAGGTTAGCGACGCATTGGTTAAAAACCCATTCATTTGAATGGGTTTTTAAAGCAATGCGCAGGTGTGCGCTTACACCCTCTGCCCTGCAAATCCTTTTTTTTTCGTCGGAAACAAAGTTGGACATGCAGGACTTCGTGTCCGACGAAAAAAAAAAGGCTTTGCAGCGCAGAGGGTGTAAGCACACACCCGCGCATTGCTTTAAAAACCCATTCAAATGAATGGGTTTTTAACCAATGCTTCGCTAACCTTCAATTCATAATCAGCGTCTTCCACGATTGTCTGTCCTACTGAACCAGCCTGAGGGACCATTTAAAGGCTTAGGAAACCTTGGCAGGTAACACACTGAATTTACAATACTGAACTTTTTTACAATATTCTAATTTTCTTAGATTTGGGTTTTCATTAACTGTAATCCATAATCAACGTTTACAGAAATAAAACACTTGAAACAGAACACTTTGTATGTAAAGAATCTAGAAAATATAGGTCACTTTTTTAATTGAATTACTGAAAGAAATAAACGTTTCAAAGATCTTCTAATTAATTGAGATGCACCTGTATATACTGCTGCAAAGCTGACAGTGCACTGAATTCAGGGCACTGTCAGTTTTGCAGGTATGTGCCCCGGTGCCAGAGATATCAGTGCTATTACTTTTGGGTAGCGATATCCCTGCTCTGTCAGTGGAGCCGGCCTCACAGCTCAGCGTCATTTTGGAGCGGTGAGGAACACCCCCCTGATAGTACACTTCTATAGACTTGTATTGTAAAGTGGGGCATTCCTCACTGCCCAGCGATGACACTGAGCTGTGAGACCACCCAGCTAAAGGATAGTGATATCAGTAGCCAAAACTAATGGCACATTCCTGTAAAACCAACAGTGCAGTCAATTCAATGCACTGTTGGCTTTGCGGCAGTATACAACATGTCACATTGTAGAGGACATGAAAAGCAATGCATCGTGGTTTTTCCCCTAGCGCTTTTCACAGAAAGTACGCAGAGGTTTCCTCTGCGGACTTTCTGCTTCCATTCTACCTATAGGGAAATCGATAGCATTTCCGTAGGTATAATTGACATGGACACAACGGTTTGGGAAATCGCTGTGTGTACGCTGCGCGTATTTTTCTGCGATGTGTGGATGAGATTCGCTAGAATTGACTTTGCAGGGACTGTAAAACACGGCGGTTTTATGCCAAACCGTAGTGTTTACGCCACATGGGACCCCGGCCTTAAAGATCATCACTCAACAAAGAACACTAGACAGGAGACCCTGAAGATCTGGAATGGAGTTAAATTAATTAAAAGAGTTGTCTGGCTAGTAATTTATTTATCTTTTTGGTTAAAAAAAAAAAGTAGCTCAGAAAAATTTAAATAAAATAAGAGAGTGACAGATGCCTCACCAATCCCACATTTCATCCAATCTAATGCTTACCAGGTCTCTCATTCGTCTCCATTTCCTGGTCCTGGCCACAGCCAGTGATTGAATGATTCTGTGTCAAGAGGGACTAAGATGTAGAGACCTGCCAGAAAGCCTTTTTTGACTTATGTCATATACCAAGAATAATTCAAGCTGCATGCACATACAATGGAACCTTTATCAGTACTGTTAATAGTTGTTTTACACTTACCAACATCTGGAGTCTTTAGTTTTTTCATTTCAGATGTGTCATTGTGCGTGCCATTTGTCAAACACTGACCATTCTCACACAGTCTAAGAAAGGTAAAGAACAATCCAAGTCACTTACAGTAATTGTAGGGTAAGAGCCTACTTAGACGACAGAGTTCAATGGCCTTGTGGCACTCATGATCAGTACAAAAAGTAGGCCATACTTTATTTTTCACATATCGGGACAGTTTTCAAAGATCCAATTCACCCATTGAGATGAATGCATCCATGAAAAAAACAGGTGCCACATGGATAATGCACTGTACAAAGCCAGATCTCAGATTGGTCATGTGAACAGAACTTTAAGAAAAAAAAATCATTAATCTACAAAGCTGACAAAAATCAGAGAATTCTAAGGATTACCATTTAGCTGAATAATAAAATAGATATTTAAAAAAAAATGAAAATCTAAAAAAATAAATTAGTAAAAATTAAAATCCATTAGAGGTTCAGTCCGCATATAGTCCTATTTAAGATGAAGGTCAAACACAGCTAAATGCAGTGGAAAATGTAATCCCCAAAACACTTGCATTTTTTAAATTTTTGACCACTGCCTGCCTCTTGTATGGAGGAAATCAAGTGTTTCATAGGTAGAATTAACATGCTGTTTACACTGCAGTAATTTTTCCACACTTTGGGAATGAGATTAAATAAAATCTGATTTAGTTTGCTGAGACTGTAAAATACTGTGTTCTTTCCCGTTGTTTTTCTAAAACGGCCAAAACTATGCATTTATGCATAGCCTCAAGGGGTTTTCCGGGATTTAAAATTGGCTATCTATACTCAGGATAGGTTATCAATATTCGATTGGAGAGGTATGAGTTCTGGCACAACCACCACTTAATTTGAAGGGGCTTTTTCTTCGGGCCTGTGATGTCATCGGTCACTTGTTCTTTATGTCAGTTCTCAAGTGAATGGAATTGTGCTGTAATATTGGGACAGCTGTTACACAATATATATCACTGTGTCTGCTATACAAAAAAAAGAGGACACAGCACATACAGGAGTACCAGCAGACGGATCTGATTTTGATGACCAACCATAAGGACAAATCAATAATATCTAGGTCCTAAAAAAAAAAAAAATCTCTAACTTTTACTGCATAAAAATTTTACTTGAATAATATCATTAAGAGATTTTTAAGTAGAACTTACTACCCATTTAATAATAATTTATAGTTACAAATTTTTCTATTTTTTTTTATGCTGATTTTTTTTTTCACACTGTTGGTGGCTTTTTAAATTTCCTGACTATTATCTTTATTGAAAATAAAAATAATCTCTGATATCTTAAAGATTTCACACTGACCAGTAGACATACTTCCTGTTCTGTAGATATCACTTCTCAGCAGTGATCTCATTATCATCAAAGGAAAGATTACAATGAAACCCACTATTATAAATTGGAGGTGAATAATACGAATCTACCACTGAACTGTAAAAGCTGCATAGGTCACAGAACATGCCCCTGACATAGTAATCAAATAGGTGACTTTCTCACAGTTCAGTTCTGTCCTGTTATAAAGATTAGAATCAGAACAACTCAGGCAAGATGACTTCACCCAGAATTATGCTGGTAAACAACAGGGGTTACACTCAAAACGACCTAGAACTAGGTATGTTGTACAGGAAGACTCACTAGAAAGAGGCCGTGAATATTCTGTAATAACTCTTGTTAGCATGAAGCAAATTGCACATTTTTTCGTTCAAATTGCTTAATCTTAGCAAGAGTTATTACAGAATATTTGTGGTCTCTTTCAAGTGAATCTCCCTGTACTTATAACATTTAAATGGATATTTCTACAAAAGGCATTTGTTCATAGATGTAGGTACCACCTATCTTCAAAAAAGATCTGTGGATAGCTGCTACATCCTAGTGGATAATGAATGAAGAGATAACTGCTTCAAGGTTCTGGGGATAGGTTAAGGCAGGAATACCCATTTAAAGGGAGTCTACCGCCTCCCCCAAGAACATTCAACTGCCACCACCGTGTTATAGAGCACATTATAGTCATAAACAACATACCTCTGTCATGTATGTCACCACTTTTGTAGATTTGGAAAAAAAAAAAACAGCTTTAAAATCTTGTGCAAATGAGGCAGCATGGGTGGCAGGCCTTCAGCCCTAGAAGTACTGTTCTTGCTGCTCAAATAGAATGAGTGATGTCTTAGCAGTGGGAGGATAAACACTGCATGTGGTGGCACAGCAGGAAATGGTAGGAGTAAAGGTCATTTAATTGGTCACTAACTTTTCAGACTTAGTCTTATTTCATAGAACTTGTGATTCTGGACAAAAATGTAATTCAGTTTAATTAAAAATGTGGCTGCTTTCTGTCTGAAAAACCTCTCTAAAGTTCCTATGCACTAGGTGTCTCCCTTATCGATAATTTGCAGTTCACGCCTTTGTTACCAGAGAAGTACATCCATCCATAAATTAGATAAGAAAGACGGAATCACAGTGAGTGAAGGCGGCAATTCTTTTCTCTCTTCATACAGTGAATGGAAAGAGAGGGGTTGAGTCTTCTCACAGCCTGCACATACCGGTCTGCAAACTGTCACTCTGTGCAAAGGACTGAAGATTCTGCAAATCTCACAGCCTACAATTTAAGAAAAGTCTACTTATGTATTTGTATCTATTTCTGGCCGATTGTGCTCCTTATTGTGCACGTCCACAGCCTAAGAGAGAAATGTAAAATGTGTTTCAGCCATAATGTAATTATTAGTAGTAGAAAAACTGATTGGGAACAGACTGCCCAGCAAGACTTTGCATATATTTAAACTTTTCATGAAAACTTAGGTACCCTTTAAATAAAGAATTTAAAAAAAAAAACATAACAAAGGTATGTTGTTTATTGCTGTAATATGCTCTGTGATGTGGTGGTAGCAGTTGGAGGAGGTGGCAGTTTCCCTTTAAACTATAAAAATAAGCAAAAAACTGTAAATTCTTACCTAGAAAATGGTTTGACACTATGACAATGTAGAGGCAATGGTCGTGAGCATACAGGGTGAGATGATGGTATTTTGTATTCACCATCATCATCTTCCATAGAATGTCTCACTTTATCTGTCAGGGAATGCAATGATAAAGGACACCTAGGGAAAAAAACAAGAAGATTTCAATATCTTTGCACTTTAGAACTGAACTCCGTTTTTCAGTGTCAGTGTTAAAGAATAAAATATAATCCTTTATTGCACTAAATTATTCACTGTATATATTATTCACTGGATTCCCTATGTAAGTATATGAGAATAAAATCTCTTTACAGTTGCTTACTGTACTGTACATTAGTAAAATAAATTCAATGACAACTAAATTTCAGAAACGTATGAATATCAAGTGTAAGTGTAAATCGTGAGATCAATACAATAAACAGAGCCTCTAGGGGTGTCTTCCTCTGTCAAAGAGCTACAAAGGTTCTCTAAATTTATTTTTACAAATACATGGTTAATGGGATTTTCCTATCTTAGAAACCTATTTCCCATCCACAGTATAAGGTAAAAGTTGCAGATTAGGGGAGGTCCGGCTGCAGGGATCCCACCAATTATGCAGTTATATGAAAGGGGGGGTTTAATTCCCGTTCTTAATGGAGCGATGGTTTGATAAGCATGTCCCCACTACATTCACTTCAATGTGACCACTGCATATAACAGATTGCTGTACTTTGGATATTTTAGTGAAATCTCTCTTTAGATGCTCTAACATTTATACCTGTGTTTTTTCTCTATTTTTAAAAAGTAACAATAACAATTGTCACATGAGTACTGACCTTTTTCTAAACTTCTGAATGACAAACTTTCTTTGATATATAGTGATACATCTCTCACTTATATTATAAATTAACTATGCAGCTGGGGTTTCTGAAAAATTCAAGGACAACTTTTCTTAAAGATGCAAAGGTTGCAATCTCCTGATATCGAGGTGTAGCTTTCTTTTCAAACTCCAAAACAAGTTTGGAAGACTTGCAAATAAATATAGAAAAGATATCCCTTGTGAGATGCAAGCATGCGAGTGCAATTGAATCCCCACCTATTATTAGTAACTAGGGGACAGATAAATTCTACTCATAGATGACAAACTTGCTAAATTTGTGGATTTGGGCCCCCCCCAGTGAGTTCCTCTATAAGATTAAATAAAATCCACCTCCTTAAAAACAAATAATTTACGGCTTATGTGGCAAAAAAAAAAAAATCATTTCAGTGAAATATAAATTTAAAGTTAAATTGTCACATTGAAAATGAAGAGCAGGCATTATGTTGCAGAGCAGCAAGAGATGAATAAAATTATACATAGACTTGTTAGAAAAGTTTCAGTCTAATTTGTCAATTATGCATGCTTATTCTGAGATTAGGAGTTCAGTAGACGGTTCTATTTAGTGACTGACAGCCTTCCTTGTATGACTGTTGTAGTAATCCAAGAGGAAAAATCATGGATGATGTGTATGTGTAACCGAGGATTCTTGCTTCGGTGATGTGAATTCTGGAAAATATGCACCAGTAACAATATGCTACTGAGTGTTTTCTGAAGTGACTGGAATTTGGGTCCAGGATTTAGGGGTGACTACAGACCTTGTGGGAGGTGGCTCTCAAACTCCATCCTGGGTTTTCTTTTTACTTGCCCTAATTAAAGAGAGTGAACAGAGCGAGTGTGGTGGTGGAGGTGTGTGTCTCTGAGAATAGGAGCATGAACCTTGCTCTGTGTTCACTTGGCTGAACAAGCACCTGACAGAATCTGCTACTGTATCTGAACCAAGCTGGCGAGACTAACCTGATTTATTTTGGACATTTTGCTTGAATTAAGGACTTTTTGTTGCCACATGATTGCTTGTTGACAAGGAAGGTTCTTAAGTTTGTTCACTATTTTGGATGCAACAAATAGAAGCCTTTTACTTGTTAAGAGACCTGGGCCTGTGTTTCTGACTACCAAGCACCTGTACTACTGCTGGGCTAAACCCTCCACACTGTGGAAATATGAGAGACTTAGAGCTGTTTGCAAAAGAAGAGTGGTCCAAAATTCCAGTGGAGAAGTGTGAGAAGCTTGTTGATGGTTATAGGTAGCAATTCATTTCAGTTACTTTTTCCAAAGGGTTTTATGTGAAATGACATCCAATTTGCCCCTTATTCCTCAGTTTTTTTGTGTTGTTCCAATACACACAAAAGGAAATACACGTGTGTAGCAAAACATGTGTAATTGCAATAATTTTCTGGGAGAAATGATGCATTTTCTTGAAAACTTTTAGGGATGCAAACATTTACGAGTATGACTGTATATGTCAGTCACTGAGTAGGACCACTACTGAATCTTTCCACACAAAACAACACTATATATCAATGTGTTCAGCTTCCCCCGCTCTGTAACATGCTGCGTGCAAACAGATCTGCATTTTCAAAGTCAAGAGTTCTTACAGGACTTGTGGAAAATAATACAAAACAGAAAACAAAGATCCACAAGTGATAGGCAAAGAGATAATAGCCTGTCCTACATCTAACAATGTGTGGCTGACAGAATTCCTCTTAAGAGACGACAAGACAGACAGAAGCTCTCTACTAAATGATGAAATATTACCACTAACAAACACAGTGAAAGGACTGCACAAGAAATGAGCGCACTGGCAGAGCAATTTAAAGAGTAATGGGAGAAGAAATGCATTTCATCTCTGCCATCTACTAATAGATACAAAAAGGATTTTCAGGATACAATAGGGTAGGTTGTGCCTCTAAACACAGCATCTCTCACATACAACCCAAGCAGGAACATTGACTTTCCTTGGTCACAAAATAAAAAGGCACATACCAATAGAAGTAGTATTTTGTTGTATTAACATCTTAAAAATCTGGAAACTAACATGGCAAAAAACACTTTTGAGCCGGAAGAGAGTTAAGTGCATTCACTATGGACAAGCACTTTATTTCAGCTGTAAGAGTAAATTATTTTTTGCCTGCTTTTTATTAAAGTCTTGCCATTTTCTGTTCAAGTCAACACAGTTGATTCAGTGGAAAAAAAAAAAAATAGACCACAATTGAACCTGACATTTCAATTGTGGTTGTATAGCCAATTCCTATGGGCACAAAGTCGTTGAGACAATACCTAGTACAGACATATAAAGGCTAAAGGAGTTATGGCATGACAATATATTTCATAGCGATAACTTTCGAAATGCTAAAAGAAGCAATGAGGCGTAACGTAATGTAAACAATTCTAAAAAGTAGATTTTAGATAATGGTAATAAAAAAGCTAACTGACCTGAAAACTAATGAAACATTACAAGAATAATGGCCTATAACCAAATACAAGATGTGGCCAGTCAGCAGTCATGGGGTTCTAAATCTTATATGAATATTATAAACCTGAATAGAGTTACCCTAAGAATAAATAGACCCAAATATGGAATTCTGCTTCAGGGCTTCTAAGTGTCTTGCACATCTTGGGGCAATGCCCCGAGTATACTGCTAATGGATCGAAACTTATCCTTTAATACATAGTTATCTGCTATTAAAAATGTAATATAAAAAAAACCAAAAAGATGACCCATTTCAACTTCAGTCTTTATTCTTATAAATGAAGACTGAAGTCAATGCCGCAGAATTTGCTAGAAGTAAGCCAGGAGATTTCCTGGAATAACAAAAAAGCTAACGGAAAGAGACATTTTTCATACTCTGTCTGGTTCCAAGAAATAAAACTACACTTATATAAAATAATAATAAACAACAACAAAAGAAATACACATAAAATACACCAATTGTCCCTATTGATTATAATGCAGTCTGTCAAGTTTTAGTCATGTGTCCGTCATGATGTCATTCATACAGCAAAATAAATACCTGAGCTTATACTCTTAAGTAAACTCCCGTTTAACAATGTAATGCAACTCACTATAAATATACAGGAGAACAAAATAACAAAATTAGCATATAAGCAGTAAACCTATTTCAAATCTTATACAAATGGAAATAAACAGGATCTTAAAATCAAAAAGGCAAAGTCACCAAAAATGTACATAGTCAAATTGAGCAAAAATGTCCAAATACCATATTCAATAGATGCAGACAGCCATGAAAGGGATTACAGGCCCATATATTTTGCATGTGCTTTCTCAAGGTGGTAAGGCCTAAACCATAGGAGGGCCATACCGAACATGAGAATAACCAATCATAACATAAGACCACATGCTCTGATAATTCAAACACATATGAACCAGATACTTATACCCATCAGAGATTGACACTGCTCCTTTGGGTGTGCTGGGGGTCAAGAAGTATGTCAGCAGGAGCAGGGGCAGTTGAATATTTTGGTGGCTAACCCCCATTTCCTTGTCAGCATTTCCTATATTGATTTGCCCTTCCCTGGATGATGTTGTGGTTGGCTGATAAGTACAGTGCTGGCCAAAAGTATTGGCACCCCTGCAATTCTGTCAGATAATACTCAATTTCTTCCAGAAAATTATTGCAATCACAAATGCTTTGGTAATAATATCTTCATTTATTTTGCTTGCAATGAAAAAACACAAAAGAGAATGAAAAAAAAAGTCAAATCATTGATCATTTTACACAAAACTCCAAAAATGGGCCGGACAAAAGTATTGGCACCCTCAGCCTAATACTTGGTAGCACAACCTTTAGACAAAATAACTGCGAACAACCGCTTCCGGTAACCATCAATGAGTTTCTTACAATGCTCTGCTGGAATTTTAGACCATTCTTCTTTGGCAAATTTCTCCAGGTCCCTGAGATTTTAAGGGTGCCTTCTCCAAACTGCCATTTTGAGATCTCTCCACAGGTGTTCTATGGGATTCAGGTCTGGACTCATTGCTGGTCACTTTAGAAGTCTCCAGTGCTTTCTCTCAAACCATTTTCTAGTGCTTTTTGAAGTGTGTTTTGGGTCAGTGTCCTGCTGGAAGACCCATGACCTCTGAGGGAGACCCAGCTTTCTCAAACTGGGCCCTACATGATGCTGCAAAATTTGTTGGTAGTCTTCAGACTTCATAATGCCATGCACACGGTCAAGCAGTCCAGTGCCAGAGGCAGCAAAGCAACCCCAAAACATCAGGGAACCTCCGCCATGTTTGACTGTAGGGACCGTGTTCTATTCTTTGAAGGCCTCTTTTTTTTTTCCTGTAAACTCTATGTTGATGCCTTTTCCCAAAAAGCTCTACTTTTGTCTCATCTGACCAGACAACATTCTTCCAAAAAGTTTTTGGCTTTCTCAGGTAAGTTTTGGCAAACTCCAGCCTGGCTTTTTCATGTCTCTGGGTCAGAAGTGGGGTCTTCCTGGGTATCCTACCATAGAGTCCCTTTTCATTCAGACGCCGACGGATAGTACGGGTTGACACTGTTGTACCCTCGGACTGCAGGGCAGCTAGAACTTGTTTGGATGTTAGTCGAGGTTCTTTAGCCACCATCCACACAATCTTTTGTTGAAATCTCTCGTCAATTTTTCTTTTCCCTCCACATCTAGGGAGGTTAGCCACAGTGCCATGGGCTTTAAACTTCTTGATGATACTGCGCACGGTAGACACAGGAACATTCAGGTCTTTGGAGATGGACTTGTAGCCTTGATATTGCTCATGCTTCCTCACAATTTTGCTTCTCAAGTCCTCAGACAGTTCTTTGGTCTTCTTTCTTTTCTCCATGCTCAATGTGGTACACACAAGGACACAGGACAGAGGTTGAGTCAACTTTAATCCATTTCAACTGGCTGCAAGTGTGATTTAGTTATTGCCACCACCTGTTATGTGCCACAGGTAAGTAACAGGTGCTGTTAATTACACAAATTAGAGAAGCATCACCTGATTTTTCAAAGGGTGCCAATACTTTTGTCCACCCCCTTTTTTTATGTTTGGTGTGGAATTATATCCAGTTTGGCTTTTGGACAATTCTTTTTGTGGTTTTCCATTGAAGACAAATTAAATGAAGATATTATTACCAAAGCATTTGTGATTGCAATCATTTTCTGGAAGAAATTGAGTATTATCTGACAGAATTGCAGGGGTGCCAATACTTTTGGCCAGCACTGTATATTTGGTTGATATGATTGATTATACAAGTTTGTGGTCCTATGACTGGCTCTTATGTTAAATACTGCTCGCCTGTGGTTTAGGCTATGGCATCATATGACATAACCTAAACTACAGGAAATGGCATCATATTTATAAAGCACCTTTGCCTTGTTTTCTGTCAGAACTTAAGTAAAATGGGCAGAGTGGAATGTGACTTTTTCAATTTAAAAAATTCTTCCACTTAAGATAAAATTATAAATTAGTCATTAATCCTACTGTGGGTGGAGGGAACCAGTACTAAGTTTTGCTATCTGTGTATACCCCTGGATGTTTACCCTACAGGCTTATATCGTCTAATTTTTCTATCAAAAAGTTTTTACTTTGCAAAGGTCAATCATGCAAGAAAGGACAGCTATAAATGAGGGAGATAGAGAGTTCTGTGCAAAACATGGCCCTGTAAAAAGAAACTCTCTACTGTATATACACACACTATACTTTCAGAAACTGTGCCAAGGAAAAACAAGCTATATAACAGTGTATTCCAAGCAGAAATGGTGCTCTACAGAAAAGACAGCTGCCACGTACAATTGCGGAGGAGGACTGAAAATACTGCTTTGCAGTCTACAATTATATTAAAGAGGAGCTCCATAATATATAACAATGCATATGCGATTTCCACTATTTTTATTTACAGCTGTCATATGTGAAAAACTAATTTTTAACACACAAACTGATCCCATCTTTTCAGAAAATGTATATATAATCTTTTATTTAGGCATCTGTTGTGCGGCTATAGTAGACGATATACAGTCATGAGAAAACAAAATACGCCTTCTTTGAATTCTATGGTTTTCTGTATTGGAAATAATAAAAACAGCATCTGGTTCTTAGAGGATCTTAAAATCAGGTAAACACATCCTCAGATGAACAACACACAAACATGAAGCCAAAATGGAAGCTATGTGTGAGAAAGTAAGTACACTTTGGCTGCAGTTTCAATTTAAAAGAAGGGATACAGTATGGCTCTGCCTTTTTATTAACAGTGAAAGTTTCTCTACATTGCACAATGTAAAAAAAAAAAAATAACTGAAAAAATAAATTCAAGATTCTACATTAGCTAGCTTTAAGGCAATGCGGCTGATGGTACAGAGCTGTGGAACATGTTATTCCTATAAAATTAACAGAAAAAAAAATAAAATATCTTCGTACTGCATGAATAAGTTATTGTACAAATACTGTACTGACATTACAATTGCATGTTATTTAGAGGCAGCTACTGTTGGGTTACCTTGACAAAGGTTTGTAAACTACCATTATATTTGTAGTAACAATAAACAGGTCAAAATCAATTAAAATGGTAGCTCAAGGCAAAATCTTATTATAGACTTTGTAGTACTGGAAATTGTGGTGGTGCTCAACCAAGGAAACGAACAGTTAAGCTAATGGCAGATCCATTTAGATCCTGTAGAGGGAGCTAAAGTACATATGAAAGTGATAAACTAACCTGGCATGACGACAACATGGGAAGAGGATTTCATATGCACAAGTGTCCTTATATTCATCTCTGGATAATAAATCAAACAAAACATCCTAAATATCTAGCAAGGCTATATGCCAGTGTTAAATATTCAACCAACATATCTGAATACGTATTGTGCCATCACACATTCCAGGCACGCAGGATGGACATTTCTGCAGCATTTATAACAGTTCAAGGTCAAAACACCCATATCACTTTAGAGGCAAGTAATGCTTGGAGCTTATTGTGCATGCAGGTTCATTCAAGAAGAAACCCAAGGCACATTTATTGCTGAATTTACATGTGTATGCGGCTACAAGATAACATCCTCCAATACTGTGGAGGATGCGACCAGACCTCTTTTTCTATTCACATTAGAATCATAGTTATACTAGATCTGAACTCATTCTCTCTCTTTTAATGGAGTCATATTTTGTAAAAGAAACAGTTATCAGCCATTACAATAATACATACCAGTGAATGGAAGGAATGATGTATTACATACACAGTTCATTTTATTTCTGTACTGCCATGTTTGTATAAACTGACTCATACCACAAGGTATAATTTCCTTACATACATTTGTTTGGTTTATGTATGTTTTTTAAAGTGACAACCGCTCTTTTTTTGTTGAAAAAAAAAATGGACTAGTTGTTCCCATCATCAAAGGTTTGCAGATGTAGGAGAGTTTGGCCAAAATATGAAAGTCGCTTCTTCTGAACGAAGCTCACCTGTACTACTAAACTAAAGCTGGCTACCGCATGCCCAATACATGGTTCCCCTGCAGAGGAGCACTACCTGTGGGAGAAGCAAATCTCCTTGCATTTACTACACATGGAAGAGATAGTTGTTGGCTGAGCATCTAGTTATCTTATGTGTTAGACCAAAATGTTAATTTGCGAGGCCATGAAATGAATAATGATAGGGCCAGTGATTGCAGGGTATTGGTAAGGGTGAAAACCTGAAGAGAGGAACACTCTCCTGTTTTTCCCAGTGGGTTACAGAGGAGGAAAGTGGTTTTTCTTGTCTTTTTGGTGGTTTGTTTGATGTCACAGGAGTCTGTGCCCGAAGAAAGAAGGAGTTATGGTCTACACACCTGCTGTCTACCAGTGGTGGTGTCAGGAGGAGCTAATAAGATAATTTGGAATATGGGTTTCTTATTGATTTTATGGTATGATATAGTATATTCTAGTTATGTTAATAAAAGCTGTGGTCAACTCCACTCAACCCAAAGCTAAATTTATGGTCTGTTTACTTTGGTGGATGTTGTGTATGGAAGGAAGATACACATTTAGGAAAATGTATATTCCTGCAGTATGGGTGGGGTTGACTTTTGAAGGACTTTACTATAAAAATGATACAACAGTGCAACCTCCCCAAAAGATGACCTGGATTTAGGCCAGGTTTTCTGTGAAAATTCCTATGCCTACCATATATTATACATATTGGCCATCTTCTTTCACAAGACTGCTCCATCACTAGAAATCCACTTTTCTATGCAATTTTGGCTGCTCATCTGAAAGAGCTTTTACTGTAATTACCGGTACTTCTTCAATGTCAACTGTGTTCGGAGAAATATATAACATCATGGCACACCAACTACAAGGATATTCAATGCATTGTAGGCCTGTGCTGTTAAGATCACAACATTGAACATGACATAACACTCAGTTGACCTGTTGCACCGCTCTACAATTATATAATCACACACAGACACACATTTACCCTTTCCCTGATGTGGGTGAATAAATCTAATAAATTAGGAAAATTATCACTCATGACATAAACATGCTCAAACAAAAGTTTATTATAGTTTATAGTGACAGTCAAGTGGGCTACTGTTTCTCCTCATAGAGACCTCCATTTGCACCCTGGGGAAAAAAAGGTATGCAAATTATTTTTCATTCAGGGTTGGATAGATACCCTATACTGTAGGTGAAAATCCAAGGGGAGGGTTTTTTCTTTATGAAGAAGACTCTGGTTTGGTTTATATCCTTAGTCATGTTGTAAGACCTATTAAAGCATGGGATATTGACCTAGAGGGAAGCTATCCTATATGCGGCACTAGAATGGCTTCATTATTCCTCCTGGATGAGCTAAAGTATGGTAATCATTGATTTATCATTAGTTGAGAAGCCACTTCAAAAGTAATAGCTAGTGCACTTCCTGCTGTCACTTTTGCAAATATGGCCATGACAACAAAACGTATGATGTACTTGTAATCAGCTTTACAATTTAGATAGAAATAATGTCTAACAAATAGGATTGAGAGGCTAATGCTTTTTTTTTTCCCTGTACGTGTGAAGAAGAGTAGTGTAAACTGTACAGAAAGGAAATTTGCAATGTGATACTATTATGTATTATGTCTGAATAAACCCCATAGTAGCATTGGGTGTACTTATATTGATACAGGTACAAGTAATGGCTTCACATAACGGCACAGTTAATTTCAACAAAACACAGACTGAAAAGTAAAGACTGTTAAAGGGAACCTGTCACCAAGAAACTGCATTCTGCAGGCAGCATGTTACAGAGCAGGAGGAGCTGAGCAGATTGATATATAGTTTTTTGGGAAATTATTCATTATAATCTGCCAATTATTTCTCAATTACTCCTTTTAAGCTTTGAAAAAACAGAGAAATAAATGGTTAAGGCTGGATTCACACCAGCACTTGCTCTACGTTTTGGGATTCAGTCCCCGAATCCGCGGAGAGAAGTCCTGTAAACAGTTTTCGGATGGAAACCCGGCGGACCCCATTATAGCCTATGGGTTCGCGGGTTTTCACAGGAAACCGCTATTTACACGGATTGGGTTTCCTTTTTTCGTCCCCAAGAGGACCCGAAGAACAGAAACTGGGCGTAGGTGTGAACCTAGAGTAAATAACATGTTATACAGAATCTCTTCACAAAAAAAAAACAAAACATATTACATGGCAGGGGGAGCTCAGCAGACTGATATATTATGCCTGCAGATTAGATTGAATCTTCATGGTGACAGGTTCACTTTAAATATTTGTGCTTGCCACACAGTGTTGTATTGAGCTTCCCTGGGTCCACCAGATAAAATTATTCCAAAAATCCCTAAGAAATAGACCATAGTAGCTTTTAAATTTGGGAGTATTCTGCAGGACATTTATTGTATTAGCACTTGGGCTTATTGGAGGATCCTTTGGTAGTCCAATGGGTCAGTCTGACACTGTTGCCATAAGTACCATGTGGTTGGCTACTCCAAGGGCAAATCTGGATGGAAGAGTACTGCACTTTGGCACCAGCTATTAAAGGGTAGTTATTAGTGGGTGGTTTAGTGAGTGGCTAAAAGGGTTTTCCTAACCTATAACTTTCCGCACAGTTACTGTGACTTCATTCACCTCCTATGTGCCCTCTCTATCAAGATCTGCATCCCCATAGCTCCATTACATTACTCCATGGGTAAGAGTGGGGGTCCTGTACTGTGCAATGCTTGACACTGTGCTTAACAAAATGTATTCATGCACTGCACATGCTCGCATTTTGAGGATGGCACATGCATGGCTATGTACCACTTTATACTTTTACAGTATATGAAATATGATTGTTGTTGTGGGACTATCCATGTAAATGCAGCTATCTTGTTTAACTTGCTGCAAATGCTGAGCAAAATATCAGTTTACTAGCTTTTTGCTATATGGCATGAGCATGTGCTACATTGGAAAAGACTTTTAAAGGATCTAAACCTGCTTCTTGGACACAAAAGCATTACAACCAACTTCTTTAAACAACAAATAACCATGACCTATTATTACTACCTATGTGGATCTTGTTATAAACTCCTATATGTCCACTTATGCCAAGACCTGGACAAGTTCCCAGAAAACTCTGCTGTCCACTGCAGTAGACCATTAGAGGGCTGCAACACTTTGTATAAGGGCTTTCATTTGAGCCGCCTAATTTTCTCTGCTTGGGCAGGACATTCCATTGCTTTGATTCTTAGGGCCATTGTGTGCCTAACAAGCCTCATTAAGAGCAAGTGTGTAGCCAAATACACTACTGGACTACAGCCACATCCTGGCACAAATCCTGGTACACAGCAATGACCTGGCACAATCTTCACTAGCTTTCTCCTCTTCTGTGTCACTTTAAAACTCCAGCTGGCATCCAGTCACTTGGAACGTAATCCCGTTAGCAGCCCACAACCACAGCTGAACAGAAGCAGATTTGCAAAGTGCTGGAAGAATAGTTTACTCTAACAATACAATCACACTGGCACAAATAAAACGTAAAGAACATTCCTGCTGCTGCTCTAAGTGAAGTGTCAACAACTGATTAAAATAATCCATGTTCTAGCCATTCCAGGAGCGGCACGGGGAAGAGCAATTAATACTCGGAAAACTTTTAGATCCCTTTTCAATATGCCATAAAGCAGGGTCTCCATGTGTGGACAGGGCGGGAGGTTAAATTTCAATTAAAATGCCCAGTCATCAACTATTTCCACTGGCTTTGAAGTCATGCAGAAGAACACAAACAGTGAAGTTTAGTTCTTATACTACAAATACACTAAAAAAAAAGCATTCCATTTATTTCTAGATTTTAGACTAAAAACAGCAAAGGAAATTTAGCAAATGGATATTGCCAGAGCAAGCACTCCATGTAGCCCCACATATAGCAGCAACTCAAGTCCTCAATGTCTCCACCGTTGGGCAACAGAGAGCTGAAGACACAGATATCATACTGACTGTAATGTCATCCCTTAACCATTTCCTCACTGTACTTGTCAAATGTGTTTTTTTTAAGGAAATATCATTTTAAAAACTGGACAAAGTGGTTAACAGAGTATATACCAGTATCTTATCACATGGGGACCATTATGCTGTTATGTTATATACATTTATCTATGTTTGGGGGAAAACTACATTCAGTTATACTGAATTGTATCATTATATCAACGTGCTATTTCAAGACACCAAACCGGAAGCGTGCGCACACACACACACATACACACTGAGGCTTTCAACATCTTCTTGATGATATAGAAAAGAGTTTGTGATAACATTTACATCATGAGTAAATATCTTATCATTCCATGTTCATCACTATTTGCACTGCAGTGTTTGAGGGTGATAAAGCTACCAATAAAATCTAGAGACCGCTTATTCCACACACAAAGCTTTTTCAAGATGGCAGGCAGCTTTAGAAATTTCAAGTTTAAAGTGAACCTGTCGGGTGATTCCTATCTGAGAGCATTACATGATAGCAGGAGATGCTGAGCTTTGTGATATATATAGATTTATATGATTTGGTGCAGGATTTTGAGACAAAAAGCAGAGTAAATCCTGGAAAGACTCCTAGGAGAGTCAATAAGAGTCCTGATTACTCCACCCAAGCACAGTGTTTGACAGCTCTCCTTATATCTACATACTGGCAGACTAAAAGCCGTCAATCACTTCTCGTCTAGGAGTCCCAGAAGGATTTTTACTCACAACTTTGGCCAAATTATTTAAACCTGTACTGTTATATTATTTAAACCTGAGTTCAGCTTCTCTCCCTTCATATCCTGCCCTCAGATACAGCAGCATAAACCACCTGACAAGTTTACATTGAGGAGAAAACCTTGTAGCAGGAACATAACCATTTATCACATTGCTTGTACAAAAGCAAATCATTAATACAATGGTTATTATCAACTGGTAAAATATTACTGAAGTGAAATGTCCAGCAATGAACAATACAGAGGACTACCACATGGGTTTTCAGCTTTCACTTTGGAGAGTTTATACAGCATATGTTTGCTATTACTTTTGTGCTATATAAGCATCTTTATAACCCAAGGCATTCATTCTGAGCCCCACTGCACAAGAAGAATTCACCACCTGATGAAGATTACTTTGCCATCATCACCAGACCTGTAGTTCGGCACTAGTGGTATGGAAGTACAGACTCCATTGAGACCTGCTTTTTTTTGTTGATGATTTTGCTGCGTTTTTTGACCCAAACCTAGGAGTGGCTACAAAAGGAATTGGAAATACATAAAAAGCTCTTATACTTCTCCCTTCTGCTCAATCCACTCCTGGCTTTGGCTCAAAAAACATAGCAAAATCTGAAACAAAAAAAAGCAGCTTTTCCGCAATGTGGGGTCTTAGCCTAAAGGGGTTTTCCATCCCCAAATTGAGTTTTTACAATGATGACCTCTCCATAGGATGAGGTCACCAACATGTCATCTGTGGAGGTCTGACACTTACAGGTGCATCTCAAATTAGAATATCTTTGAAACGTTCATTCATTTCAGTAATTCAGTAATACAATTCATAATCAGCGTCTTCCATGATTGTGTGTCCTACTGAACCAGACTGAGGGACCATTTAAAGGCTTAGGAAACCTTGGCAGGTGACACACTGAATTTACAATACTGAACTTTTTACAATATTCTTAGATTTTGGTTTTCATTACCTGTAATCCATAATTAACATTTACAGAAATAAAACACTTGAAATAGAACACTGTGTGTAAAGAATCTAGAAAATATAGGAGGTCACTTTTTTAATTCAATTACTGAAATAAACGTTTCAAAGATATTCTAATTTATTGAGATGCACCTGTAGATCCTGCACAGATCAGCTGTTGCAGCAGTCTCTGGGTGGTGAAAGCTGCCAGTGGACAGGGAACGCGTGGAGCACAGCTCCTATTCATTTAATAGGAGTGTCAGTGCACTTCTCCAGAACCACCGCTATATAGGGGAGGGGGCTTACTCCTAATAGGAGCAGCACTGCATGCACTTCCCATCCACTGTAGCAGCTTCTGAAAGGCTTCTGCAACAGCTGATCTGTGTGGGGTCCTGTGGATAGGTCATCAGTATGAAAAATCAATTTTGGGACAGAAAACCACTTTAAATAAAACAAATCACAAACAGGCAGCATCTCATGTTTCTATCCTATAACTCATTTATATGCATAGGATTGATTGCAATTCTTACTTTATTGCAGAATGAATAGAAATAGGTGGAGGAGGAGAAAGTCGGGGAGGCACATCATATTCTTCCATTAAAATATTCGATAAAACCTAAAAAAAAAAAAAAAAAAAATTTATTATGGTCAAAAATAATATTGCTATGACCAAGGGTTTGCACTAAACCTGAGCCATGTAAGCGTTGCTGTTCTATTGTCATATCATGTTTAGGATGGAAGTAGACTCTCCATAATATCGAGTCACTTGGTATCCAAGTGACCTGATCAAACACCATAGGACTCATCTGCAGTCCATCCTGTCCGTTACTGTCTGTTCAGTTATCCTGTTATAGCACACTAATGTTATCCCAACAATAGCCTGTGACACTGAGATACAAAGTATAATGTACTGGCATACAGGAATATTTTAACACATTAAGTTTAATTTAAACATTAAAAAATAGTAATCATTTAATGGATTAAAATTTAAAAACTGTCATTCTAATATTTATAATGTGCCATAAAATCATTTTGGCAGATATATAAACAACTTAGACATATTAGGTATTCCCACAACCATAATACCCTGAAGAATTAATTCATCAGGTTATTTAGTCTGTAATGGAAACGCAAAGGCAAATTTTTGTTTTTATTTCATTTGATATTATTTTTTTTACATATTTGCACTGCAGAAAAATGTTATATAAAATTACTCAGTAGTTACCAGGAAAGAAATATATCGCTTGTAACTCTTCAGTATATCTGGATATTCATACCCTTAAATACATACGGAAACAAAATTCTTACCCTAACATTTTCTGAAGGTAAATCATGATGCTTGTGTTGTTTATGCATGAATCTTGCTTCTGAACTCAAGTGTTTGATATGTCTCCCATTGATAACGGAGTTAGCACTTTTTCCAAGTTTAGGAGAGCTATCAAGTGTTAAACGACATGCAGCCAAGTGACTGGCACCAGAAATGTCTCTAGGACACCAGGCTTCGAGGGGCATTGGCTGGTCTCTACAAGGCACATTTTCTGTATGATGTACATGTCTACACATTCGACTGTCAGGTGGGACTGGAGGTGGTCTCTCTGGTGGGGGCGGCGGTTCTCTTAAAGGAGGCGGTGGTGCAGGAAGGGGTTTATCTTGTTTTCGGACCATGCAAGGTGAGCACTGAAAACCAAAAATGTTCCATAAACACATTAGGCATTCATTGTAAACATGCATAGTTCACTTTTTGTTATTCTTACATCTAACAGTGGAAAAACACAATTTATTGCTTTTCTAATATTGTAAGGTATTTTTAATATATAATATCCTTTAAATCAGTAATGGAAACTAACAGCATGGTGTTTCTCGTCAGCTGAAGGTGCATGGTGGCACACAGTATCAATGAATTGTCGTGGTATAGTACCACTGCGTGACAGCTGCACACCAATAAAACTTATCCTAACTCTAGAAGTGACTAACGTTATGCCAACCCTACCAAACTTTGCACTATCATTAGGGCGTAAGGACATCCCGAAGTAAATCTTCAACTTCAAAAATACGGCAAATTTTTGTGCTAGGAAGTTGGAGGTAAGTGCAAGCAACCACTTTCGATATCTTGTGTAGCATATATGTTAAGCATATATGCCAAATGTAGGAACCAAGTATAATGTGAACATAGTCTACACTGAACAGCTAAGTATTAAAGATATACTTATTCCGATAAACTGATCTGTTGAGTATGCTTATATAAAATGGCTTCTCTTACTTATTACACACAATATGTTCCTCACCCCTTCTGAAGTTTACCTTTGGTGACCCAGTAGGGCTTGCACAAGGGGGAGCGAGCTACTCCTTTATGAATAAGATCCAGTCGAGGAGGAACAGGTGGTAGGTTGAGGTGAGGGACTTGTAGAGGATCAGGGGGAGTTTTTTTTCTTTGCGAAAGAGGAGAAGAACCTGGAGAGGTCACCGGTGAATTCTGTCTTTCATTCATCTACAATAGAAAAGTAGTATGTACATATTGCAAAGTCATTTTAGACCACATGTAGCAGAAAAAATGCAGAAGAAGAGTATGCAGCAAAAAGACTTGCATTTGCCACTGCTTTTCCACTGTTTTACATTTCTGCTTCCCGCCCATATGAATCTATGAGGAAAACGCAGTGTTTTTGCAGGTAAAAATAACATGTTTTCCACAGTGTTTTTTCTTTATTCACATTCATTTTCCTGGGACTTTTTTTTGGAGAAAATATTTTTCTCCACTGCATTTTCACAACTTGTGGCCTCAGCTTTAGGCCGGGACCCCACATTGTGAACATGCAGCGTTTTGGTCGCGGCAGAATGGGATACTGGCTAATCCCATCCTCACATTGCAGAAAAAAAAATCAGTGTCAGAAATGCTGCAATTTCAAAAATGCTTGAATTTTTGCAAATTGTAGCATGTCAATTATACCTATGAAAACGCTGGTGTTGTCCATATAGGTATAATAGAAGCAGAAAGTCTGCAGAGAAAACTCTGTTTTAATAAATTCAGTAAATTCACTTTAGGATGTCTCAAAAATCAAAAGCAATAGCTCCTTGGTGTATTGTGAGATATAGTGAACTGTGCATGTTAATGAATGATTTAATAGATTATTCTGGCATTACCTTTCTCACACATGAAAGCCGGTTCATTATCAAACATTCTTCCCGCTCATCATCATCATCAAAATCCAGCATGGGTGTACATAAACTATCTAAATTACTACAATTCCTGTTCTCATCTCTTGGATCAAAAGGATCAACTATAATTGGTTCTGTACCCTTGATTTCACAACGGCAGAAAGGACATCCCTGTCCATCAGATTCCTGGAAAAAAAAATAAAAAATATCTGTCTCAATATGCTGTATATGGCCTGATTCACAAAATAATAAAGTGCAATGCATATGTAAAGAAAGAAAAAACAAAAAAAACAAAAAACCTAAACTTGTCAAGACATATCTAATCAGTAATGCAATTTTTTATACTACTATGGTTTGCATGAATAATCTATAATATAATGGACATAGAATTCATTGTGGAGTTCCACTGAAGAACCAAATTCAGTGCTTTTAGAGGAGAAATCTGTCCGATACATGGCAATTGATGTAGAAAGCTGTAGAAATTCTAACTCCATATGCATTTACCAGCATACAGTAGTACTTACAACAGCCTCAGGATACGTATTTTCAACATAAAATATATTTTTTCTGGGCCACTTTAGCTTGAAACCAGACTCGACATACAATGCTTGGCTAGAGGTTTCTACAAATGAGTGTGGAGCACAGTGGCTCAGTGGTTAGCACCGTTGCCTTGCAGCGCTGGAGTCCTAGGTTTCATTCCAAGGACAACAGCTGCAAGGAGTTTGTATGTTCTCCCTGTGTTTGCATGGGTTTCCTACCACACGCCAAAAACATACTGATAGGAAATTTAGATTGTGAGCCCTATATGGGATAGTGTCTTTAAAGTGCTGCGCTATATAAGTAAGCAAAATAAATAAGTGTATGCACTGAGTGATTGACTAGTAGCTCCCCTCTATGGTATAGTGCAGTGCTACAGGTGAGAGTGGCTCTGTGTTACTTTTCATATGCACCGTGTATACAAGCTCACAGAAAGTCATTTGCAGCTCTGATTACTTTTTCTTTAATCTTCACTTTTTCAGATCTTGGTGACATTTTGGAGTCTTCGAAAGCAATTCTATTTTCAATACAGTTATGGTCTCAAGTTACAATGGTTTCAACATACATTGGCCTTCCTGGAACCAATTAATATTGTAACTTATGAGACCCACTATATTTCGATACAGCGGCATGCATGATCTAAATCTATGCTATAAGAATCTAAAATGCACTACTACCAACCTCTTGGCCGTCCTCTACTAGGCTGCGGCATATGTATCAGAGGCTTACAAATACCTGCAATTGAATTCTCACCCTAAGGCCCCTTGCAGACGACCGTAGGCGAGATCCGTGTGCTATCCGTGTTTTTCGAGGACAATACACTGACCCATTCATTTGTATGGGCACATGCACATGACCATGTTTTTCACTGATCAGTGTGTGAGCCATGATTCCGCACTGCATCAGATAGAATAAGTCCTATTCTGCTCAGTTTTTGCGGAACGGACTCGCCCATAGAAGCCTATGAAAGACTAAAAACCGTGTGTCATCAGTGTGCCGTCTGTTTTCGCGGACAAGCTAGGGATATAATTAGTTGTCACCTGTGTTTTTTTTATGGTGGATCCGCAAACTAGGATCACACAGTGATGGCACACTGAAGACACTCTGTCCGTTTTTGCGGATATAAATCACTGATGCTGAAGAAACACTGAACACACACTGATTACACTCTGTCAGCAAAAAATGAACACTAATTACTAGTTTGCGGACCGCAAAATACCCACGGTCGTCTGCAACTAGCCTTACCCATACTCTGTCACAAAGTATAACAACACTGGAAAACGTAAGGGATAGCGGCAATTTAACAGCCCCTTTCTCTCCCAAATTCTCCTAGTGAAGCTATTGTCACAGTGCCAAAATATACATTAGCGTATTACTGTTATATGGACAAGTCCTATGTAATATGAACAAGTCCCATTAGGTTACACCATAAGAGAAGGCAGAAACATCCCAATAAGTAAACATCCACAACTTCCTACTAAATATTTTTCTATGGAAAGACAGAGACTGTATTTTCTGTCATTTCTTTTGTAAGATCATGTTCACAGCTGAGGCGTTCATAAAGTACTATATTTTAAAAGTAGCATTTTAATGGATTTAACAGGAAATATGTAGATAATCATTTTTCTAATTACGATTAAATAAAAAAAATTAAATTTTGTTAACAATTAACGAAACAGTAAAAAATATGAAAATACGTCCTATGAAAAATGAAAGAGTTATCTAAGCATTACAAGCCTGCTGACATACAGATGAGAATTTTACAATTTTAAAGTCAGATAAGTGTGTAATATGTAATGACAGTACCTGCCAAGATGTGAGACATGAAGTACACATCAAATGTCCACATGGCTCAATCTTCACATCTTTGTCATTTTCTGCACATATTTTACAAAGCTGAAACGTTGAGCCCATTTCACAGTACAATTCATATTGTTCCTGTAAGTAAAAAAAAAAATTGTTAAAATATCAATAGAAAAATAATAGCCACCGCACATAATAAACAAAGCTCTGTCAATAGCTCAAATAAAAGGTCGTAGCTGTGTTTAATGTGCTTAATAGAAAAGCACAGCAAACACCAAAGTCTTGTTGCAAAATAAGAAATCTATTTAATTTGATCACCAGAGCTTCAATATTCTAAATAATATACACCAATACTTATATAACAGGAATATAAGCAGTTATCAGATCAAAAAGAGGCTAGGCAGCGTTTCGGTTAGGACACGTCATCAATCTCAGATTGGTGAGGGTCCCACAATCATCACTCCTAACTGACTAGTGAATTCAATGTCACCGACCTAAGAAAAGGAAGCCTCTTCAAAAAGATGATCAGGAGAGGGACAAGGTGTTGGACCCACACCAATCTGACATCGATGACCTTATTATAATGTCAGATCATCAGTATCATAGTACCGGAAAACCTTTTCATTGACTTCCTATGAAACTGTGTCTGAGACAGGGGACAGATTAAATCAAGAACAGAGACTAAGGCTAGGTTCACACCAGCACTTGAACTCTGTTCTGGGTTTTCCTTTTCCGAATCCGCTTAAAAAAATGTGGAGAGAAAAGTCCTGCAAGCAGGACTTTTTTCTCTGGATTTTTCCGCAATTTTTGGGTGGACACCTGGCGGACCCCATTATAGTCTTATGTGGTCTGCGGGTAACCGCTTTTTAAGCAGGTTAGTTTGCTGTTTTTCGGGTCCCCAAGCAGACCCGAAGAACGGAAAGCTGTGAAGTAAAAAGTTTGTGAAGTAAAAACCAAAAGGTGTTACATCTCTCCACAACGCTGCCAGTTTCTTCTAGTTTAATATCACATTTTACTCCTCCTATAATAATGTTACTCAGATAAAATTGTAATCTTTATCAATTCACAACTTTCTCTCTCTTCAATGCAGGGATATCTGCAAAATCACAGGCCTTGGTGGTATCATCCTGTAGCATGAAGAACATGGGCCAGCTAGGAGAACTGGAACCGGAATAGAAAAGTTCACTTTGCTCTGCACTGATGAGGGACAAAAGTCCCGAAATGGCGCTGTATGCAGAGTGATCGCTTCTCGGCCTTTTGGCTAAGATCAAGTGTAGTACGTGTTCTTATCAGTAACAGCCAGTAGGTTGGTTCCACCACAGGGAGTGGTTAACCCACTGTAGGGAGCCAACTGAACACTGTGAACATGAGGCAGGGAACCACACCAGGGATTGCAGAGGGCCCTGGGATCGAAGCCAAGGGGCTGGGGAGGCTTTCGAAGGTCTCATGGTGCAAGTGCCTCTGGGGATGGTGACTCCAGAGGTGCCTTATTTCATTGGGCCTGGGAAACCCACTGAATTTGGCACATTGCACAAGCACTTGAATACACCTGAGGAGCACTCACCCTATTGCTTGGTTTATCCAGCATGGGTAATTTTTTATAGTTCCGGCGGATAGACCGGGTCAGTACACTGGCACTCTATTCACTTATTTATTCTTTTTGTTTATCACGTTTTGTCACCTGTTTGTCACTGTTTTTTGTGTGGATGTAGGGATGCGGAAACCCTTTTGGGTCCTGCCCGAAGTCTAGGAGTTGGAGTGTGTGGCCCTCGGGTTCCCTCCTTCTTTGCTCTCCAGTGTCTGTCTCTGCTTTTGTGGATATAGAGAACAGTTGCAGGCTCAGTCGTACTCTTGGGGTGGCAGCCCTTGAGGGGACTGATGCAAGTAGCTGGCTTGGTAGTACTCCTGGTGGTGGCAGCCCATGGAGGAAACCAAGTAAGTTACTGACCCTCCTGTCTAGGCAGTTGGGTTGGTACAGCCCCCTTACTCTTGCGCCTTTTGGCTTTGAGTTTGGGGATAGTTTCGGAGGACCCATTCTCTTTTGAGATGGGTTTTGCGATAGACAGCATCCTTTGCACGTTTTTTTCAGTGGCACCCGTCACTTTTTTGCCGTGCACTGGTGTTTTTCGTTGGCACAGCTTTGAGACCTTCGATAAAAAAAAAAAAAAAAAACAAGAAAAGTTCTGGTGTTCTTCTAAGCTTCTAAGTTCTTCTTTAAGCTCACTCATACATAGTTGCAGAATAAAAGTCTAAGTTTTTGCATAATACAAAATCAACAGATGAAAAGCTTTCCTGAAATAAAACCAGATACCTGGGTAACTTTGATGTGATCATGTGGTGTGGGCTCACATAAACCTGTCAAGTCTGGGTTATAGCTTCGTCCATCAGGATACAGGTAACTGGAAATGTAAAAAGACAGTTAGTAAAAGTACAATGTTGTGCACAATGAACTCAAAACACTGAAACTGCATACTGTATATTTTAGTGTGTGTTAGTCAGTCACCAATTGTGCAAGTTCTCCCACTTAAAAAGATGACAGAGGCCTGTAATTAACATCATAGGTAGACCTCAACTATGAGACACAAAAGGAGAAAACATATCTAGAAAAACACATTGTCTGATTTTTAAAGAATTTATATGCAAATTATGGTGGAAAATAAGTATTTGGTCACCCACAAACAAGCAAGATTTATGGCTCTCACAGACCTGTAACTTCTTCTTTAAGAGGCTCCTCTGTCCTCAACTCATTACCTGTAGTAATGGTAGTAATGGCACCTGTACACACACACACACACACACACACACACACACACACACACACACACACACTGAGGAAAGGTTCACACTTTATTTTGATTGGTTGTTAATCCATCATAGGTAAAAGTGGGAAGAAGGCAGAAAAAAAATGTCTAAAAATCTATGTGTGCACAAAAACAAATGCTAAGATAAACAACGGTCAAAGCCAAAAATACCTTTTTATGGAATTTTTATTTAAAGGAAAAATACGACGAGATAAAACTGTGATGGAAACCTAAACAAGAGTTGAAACTACTAGACTTAGACTATGCCTAATATGATTACCTATTACACTTATGCAAGTCTATTAGAGCCTTGATCTGACTCCTATAGATCTGCATTGATAGCTTGACCTCCTGTTTATATCAACATATGTGAATTACAACGATGGCAACATATTGGAGGGCATATATAACACAGATAAAGTAACGTATAGAAGTTCCAGACACCATATTATAGTGTTTATATACTTTAACCCACAAACCACACTCAGCCCCCATGCATTTCAATGACTTTTTAATCAATATAGTGCAACTTATATTATTATATTATAGTATATTAGTATATCCTGAAGTATCATGCAGTTCTACATAGAGATCTATCTCCTGCAACATTACTGAAAACCAAACTTTGTATCTAGAAATACTCCAAAAACACAAGTAAGGCCACACACTAAAGATTGGATTGAGTTGTCTGTAGCAGACAAGATATGCGTTCAAAAACCACATTGCAAGATACTTTGTTGCATTTTCTGGAATGCGTGGAATGGATTTGTTTAAATCACATCAACTACACTTGTACGATTCTGCCTTGGCTAACCCCCTTGCTAACTTGCAGTGTTTGGCCTTAGCCTAAGGCTGAGGTCCCATGTTGCGGGAATGTAGCTTTTTTTGTTGCAGATTTTGCTGCGTTTTTTTTTCTAGCCAAAGCCAAGAATGGCTACAAAAGGCATGGGAAATATATAGGAAGTACTTATACTTATACCTCCTTCTCAATACACTCCTGGCTTTGGCTCAAGAACTGCAGCAAAATCTGCAACAAAAAAAGCTGCATTTCCACAAGGAGGGGCCTCACTCTGAGTAGCAAAAGGCCGCTAAAAAATGCTGCAGAAAAAAACATAGCGGAAATGCTTCACACATCTGCAGCGTTTTTCATTGCGTTTTTGCTGAGTTTTTCTCAGCGAATTTTCCTACCTTGTTAAACCTATAGGGAAAACACCAGAGTTTCCACTGGTATAATTGACATATGAATTGATTTTCGCAATGTAGGGCTTTAACGTAAAGAGGTTTTCTAGGGCTGTGGCAATAATGACCTACTGTGGGTATGGAAAGTATTCAGACCCCTTTAAATTTTTCACTCTGTTTCATTGCAGCCATTTGCTAAAAGCAAAAAAGTTCATTTTATTTCTCATTAATGTACACTTAGGACCCCATCTTGACAGAAAAAAAACAGAAATGTAGATATTTTTGCAAATTTATTAAAAAAGAAAAACTGAAATATCACATGGTCATAAGTATTCAGACCCTTTGCTGTGACACTCATATTTAACTCACATGCTGCCCATTTCCTTCTGATCCTCCTTGAGATGGTTCTACTCCTTCATTGGAGTCCAGCTGTGTTTAATTAAACTGATTGGACTTGATTAGGAAAGGCACACACCTGTCTATATAAGACCTCACAGGTCACAGTGCATGTCAGAGCAAATGAGAATCATGAGGTCAAAGGAACTGCCCAAGGAGCTCAGAGACAGAATTGTGGCAAGGCACAGATCTGGCCAAGGTTACAAAAGAATTTCTGCAGCACTCAAGGTTCCTAAGAGCACAGTGGCCTCCATAATCCTTAAATGGAAGAAGTTTGGGACGACCAGAACTCTTCCTAGACCTGGCCGTCCAGCCAAACTGAGCAATCGTGGGAGAAGAGCCTTGGTGAGAGAGAGGTAAAGAAGAACCCAAAGATCACAGTGGCTGAGCTCCAGAGATGCAGTAGGGAGATGGGATAAAGTTCCACAAAGTCAACTATCACTGCAGCCCTCCACCAGTCAGGGCTTTATGGCAGAGTGGCCCGAAGGAAGCCTCTACTCAGTGCAAGACATATGAAAGCCCGCATAGAGTTTGTCAAAAAACACATGAAGGACTCCCAGACTATGAGAAATAAGATTCTCTGGTCTGATGAGACAAAGATTGAACTTTTTGGCGTAAATTCTAAGTGGTATGTGTGGAGAAAACCAGGCACTGCTCATCACCTGCCCAATACAATCCCAACAGTGAAACAAGGTGGTGGCAGCATCATGCTATGGGGGTGTTTTTTAGCTGCAGGGACAGGACGACTGGTTGCAATTGAAGGGCCAAGTACAGAGATATCCTGGAAGAAAACCTCTTCCAGAGTGCTCTGGACCTCAGACTGGGCCGAAGGTTCACCTTCCAACAAGACAATGACCCTAAGCACAGCTAAAATAACAAAGGAGTGGCTTCGGAACAACTCTGTGACCATTCTTGACTGGCCCAGCCAGAGCCCTGACCTCGACCCAATTGAGCATCTCTGGAGAGACCTGAAAATGTCTGTCCACCAACGTTCACCATCCAACCTGACGGAACTGGAGATGATCTGCAAGGAAGAATGGCAGAGGATCCCCAAATCCAGATGTGAAAAACTTGTTGCATCATTCCCAAGAAGACTCATGGCTGTACTAGCTCAAAAGGGTGCTTCTACTCAATACTGAGCAAAGGGTCTGAATACTTATGACCATGTGATATTTCAGTTTTTCTTTTTTAATAAATTTGCAAAAATATCTACATTTCTTTTTTTTTTCTGTCAAGATGGGGTGCTGAGTGTATATTAATGAGAAATAAAATGAACTTTTTTGCTTTTAGCAAATGGCTGCAATGAAACCAAGAGTGAAAAATTTTAAGGGGTCTGAATACTTTCAGTACCCACTTTATCCTTAGGACAGTGTACAACTCCAACATTTATTTTGTGCCGCTATGTGGTAAAGTTCTCTAACCCAATGTACATTTAATAGAAAAGCACAGCAAACACCAAAGTCTTGTTGCAAAATAAGAAATCTATTTAATTTGATCACCAGAGCTTCAATATTCTAAATAATATACACCAATACTTATATAACAGGAATATAAGCAGTTATCAGATCAAAAAGAGGCTAGGCAGCGTTTCGGTTAGGACACGTCATCAATCTCAGATTGGTGAGGGTCCCACAATCATCACTCCTAACTGACCAGTGAATTCAATGTCACCGACCTAAGAAAAGGAAGCCTCTTCAAAAAGATGATCAGGAGAGGGACAAGGTGTTGGACCCACACCAATCTGACATCGATGACCTTATTATAATGTCAGATCATCAGTATCATAGTACCGGAAAACCTTTTCATTGACTTCCTATGAAACTGTGTCTGAGACAGGGGACAGATTAAATCAAGAACAGAGACTAAGGCTAGGTTCACACCAGCACTTGAACTCTGTTCTGGGTTTCCTTTTCCGAATCCGCTTAAAAAAATGTGGAGAGAAAAGTCCTGCAAGCAGGACTTTTTTCTCTGGATTTTTCCGCAATTTTTGGGTGGACACCTGGCGGACCCCATTATAGTCTTATGTGGTCTGCGGGTAACTGCTTTTTAAGCAGGTTAGTTTGCTGTTTTTCGGGTCCCCAAGCAGACCCGAAGAACGGAAAGCTGATCGCTAGTGTGATCCTAGCGTACCCTGAACATTGCTATGGAATATGTTGCTGCTATAAAAAAGAGAATTAGATGAAGCAATGAAAGATAAATTTGTTTTCCTGATAGAATTTCACTATCTCATACTATTCAATGGATGCAACTCCCCATGTTACTAGTCTGCTCTATACACTCTGTAAAGAACAGAACATACAGCTTTGCTGTTTGATGCCTTGAGGTCTACATCTCCGATATTAGGATTTGCCCTGCAGGTCTATAGTTGGGGTCCCATTCAGAAAGCAAATAGAAACAGAGATAAAAGTGAGACACCTAGCAGGTACCACTTCACATTACTAACTGGAGAAAAATGGATCAGCTTCTGGCTTGAATTCTTCTAGCTGCCAATTATTAGCTATAACTATAGTCGGTATATTGTTCACTTCTGTTGGGTTCACGTCTGTGTTCGGAACACGTGTCACAGATTCCATCATATTTGATAGGAAAAAATAGCGATGCATGAAGTGCAATTTTTCTTGAACTTTATGGACTGTGATAAATGGGAACGATGGTGCAGATGTGAACAGAGGCTTATTTTATTTCCATACATACTCTAATAGGGCAGATTATTCAACCATTTACTGTAAACAGGACTGAAAAATATGGTGCGCACATTATTAAAGCCTCTTTGAAAACTGAACAAGCTTCAGCCACAGCAAATAAGACCTATCATAGTTTTCTGAAAAAGATCAATTTATTAACCTATAACACATGAAAAATAATTTCTTAGGCTGGGTCCCCACATAGCATGAACAGTGCAATTTTGCCGCAGCGCAAATGCTGTGGCAAAAAATGTGGTGTTTTACAATCCCTGCATAGTGGATGGGATTCTGGCTAATCCCATCCCCACATTGCAGAAAATTATCCGCAGCGGACATGCTGAAATTTACATTAACGCAACGGTTTTTGAAATAGCAGCATATCAACTATACCTACAGAAACTCTGGCATTTTCCGTATACGTATAACTGGAGCAGAAAGTCTACAGAAGAAAACTCTGCAGACTTTCTGTGAAAAGCGCTGCAGGAAAAAACGCAATGCGTTTCCGCTATGGTTTTTAGCCTCAATGTGGTTTTGTTTAGAGAGGAACTCCAGGTTGCCACTTAAGTTTTATATTGTGTGGTAATGTGCGAAGTGAATATGTATAATGTGTTTAGAAACTATTTTATTTCTATTTTATGTAACTTAGGTATAAGTTACAGGAATAATAAGTTGTTGAATTGTGATTTACTTAAGTTACATTAGTGATGACCAATCACAGATTCACCAGAAATTGTCCTATGCCCCAGAATGATCTCTTCTGTAATGTGAAAAATCTTTGAGGCTTTGGCCCCACATTGGAAAAATGCTGCACTTTACAGTACCTGCAAACTGGATGGGATTCTAGATAATCTCATCCATACATTGCGGAAAAATATCCACAGCGGACATGCTGCGATTTCCAAAAACATTGCATTTTTGTAAATCGCAGCATGTTAAATATGCCTACAGAAATGCTGGCGTTTTCCATATAGGTATAATAGAAGCAGAAAGTCTGCAGAGGAAAACTCTGCAGACTTTCTGTGAAAAGTGCTGCGGGAAAAACCGTGATGCTTTTTTGCCACTATTTTTAGCCTTAATGTGGTTTTATTTACATAAACTCCAGGGTTGCTGACTTTATGTGAAATACGATGTGGAAAAAAAAACTCCAATGAGTTTCTGCTGCAGTGTTTTACTGCAGCACTTTTTGGCTGTGGCTGGCTGAGTGGGGCCTTAGCCTAAAAAAGAAAAACAAAATACACATGCTCACGTCTTCAGTACCCTGTCTATCCAGGTCACCTATTGGCTGCCAATACAGCACACCTTTCCTGTTTTCAATGGGAAGCAAAGATTCCCGCTAATCAGCGGCAGAAAGCCAATGGTCTGCATCAGCATCCCGCTGTAGGGGGGCCGGGGGGGACAGAAAATGAAGAGGAATCCAATGTGGATGTCCATCTCAAATTCCTCTACATTTTAAAACATCTGAACAGGGTCTTAACGAAACAAACAGTGCAGAATGGGGTTTTCATAACTTCAGTTTGATGGATGGGAGAACAAGCATAGTATTCCCATATCGGGCCACGTTTGGCCGAGATGGGAATTCTCCTTTAATAACACAGTGACAAACCACAAAATCAATCCACTCCTGGCTTTGGCTCAAAAAACGCAACAAAATCTGCAACAAAAAAAAAAAACTGTTTCTGCAACGTGGGGCTTCAGCCTTAGTGTAAAATTTGATGTCTGAGCATGAGCATTAAACATGTTGCACACAAGTTGCATTTGTATGTTAATTTTTAACACCCGAGTTTCTTTTGTTTTTAATCCATTTTTTATTGATTCCAATGGGCAAAATCTTTAGCGAACAATGGGCAATAATAGGATATGCTGTATTTATTTACTTATTTATTTTGCTTACTTATATAGCGCTATCATATTGTCACTATAGACATTGTCAATCACTGTCCCATATAGGGCTCACAATCTATATTCCCTATCAGTATGTCTTTGGAGGAAACCTACACAAACATGGGAAGAACATAGAAACTCCTTGCAGATGTTGTTTTTGGTTGGATTCGAACCTACAAGGCTGCAGTGCTAACCATTGAGCCACCGGTCTGTAGAAAAAGAAATGGAATGGACAGAGTTCTGTTAAAAAAAAAAAAAAAAAAAATTATATATATATATATATAGTGACAGCTTAGGGGAATTACACTCAAAATGGCGGCTTGTCTTGGTCCGGACAGCGGTGGTTCGTGGTACTGGGCGCCGGAAAGATAGCTTTCAGACGGTCCAAGTGTAAAATAAAACGTGGCTTTATTCAGCTTAACTGCAACATAACAAAAACAACAAAAAACCTATGCCACAGTTAGGGCCTAACTCACTCCTTGAGTCCCTAACTAGCCTCTGGGGGGGGGGGGGGCAATAAGAGCTTGATTTAGTCTCTGTAAGTCCTCTCTGGATCCAGCCCTCTTGGACAGAGCCTCTCTCTCTGTCCTCGCTGGTCCTGACTATTGCTCAGCTCCAGCAACAGTCCCCTGTAGACCCGAGCACTTCTGGCACAGACCGTCTATCTGTCCAGGTGGGTCCACCATCTCCTGCTCCCTGCAGGATACTCCAGACTACTGGAGTTACACGCCCCCCTCAAAGGAGTGGCTGAGAGCCTTTTCAGGGCTGGGCCTGGGTCGCTCAACAGCGCCCTCTGGCTCACATACTCACATACCCTCCCCCTCAGCTCACTACCCATGGGGTGAGCTACAATGGGACGAGACATCCTATGATGAAGTCCCTCTTCAACCAAATATTCCTGTTCAGTGTCTCTCCAGAAGTCCCAGTCAGGCGGTCTTTTCTTCCAAATACTGCTCCGTCGAGTTCTCCGTTTTCTCATCACTTTAAAGTCCCAATCTGGCGGTCTCTTCTTCCAAATTCCGCTCAGTCGAGTTTTCCGTTTTTTCAGCACTTTAAATGCTACGCCAAGATCCTGGCCATTCTGTACAAAGGCAAGTTCTCCTTCATCACCTTCAAAATTCGCCATACAAGGGATCACATCATTTTCATCACATTTCTCGCCGTACTCTTCAGCCATCCCATTGCATGACCTTGATCCCTTTAGTGAATAGCCGTAAGAATCTTCATCTTTACCTATCATGAATCCACAGGAGCTCAGAGACCAACTAACACGTACTTCATGCACATCAATGTCTTTAGAGTATAACTGTTTCACGGGTACTTTTTCCATAACCTTCATTCCAAAGCAAACTTTGTCATCACCATCAAGGCTTAGAAGTTTAGGAGACATAGGCTGCTTGCTAACTTCTTTGTTTGAGATACACAAGCTCTGTACTGCAATATCTTCTCCTTCTGCACCAGGGCCATACCGTACACACTCAGATAATAGATCACGCTGAACTACATTTTCTGGTATGTCTTTAACAACTATCACATCCTTGGTGACATGTAACCATCTCTTACTTCTACATGCAAATGACGGCTGCTCGGTCTCTGCATTAGAACCTCTACCATGGTTACTTTCATTAGTTAGGGACATAGTAACATTGTATCTCAGCCTCTTTTTGTTGCTATTAGCATCAGGCGGTAAAACAACTTCTGCCTCTTCTCCTCTTTTTGGGTTGACTATATTATTTCCTGACTCCCCCTTCACAGACAACATGGAGTCATTTTTCACCATTTGTCCACCCGACATTTGGCTAGAGACAGGCACAGCAACACCTTTATCCACAATGGCTTCAGACACTTTAGCTGTTGGGACAACATATGCGTGGGCAGTCTTCTTACGGACTCTTGTTCCACACTTTTGGTGACCCTTCACCTTATTTACTATCTCACAGCCCTCTAGGCTTTGGACCTCATTGGTTTGAAGCTGGACCCACTCTGTCACAGGCAGTGTGTGACCAATCACAGTTTCTTCTTCTGTTGGACCTTCTTTGGCCTCCTCACAATTTGCAGGAAGTCCACCTTTAGCAGCATCTTCCTGGGGAACTATACCATCTACTTGACGTTTTACCGAATCACGTGGTTTCATCATAATCTGATCATTGGTATCTATGCCGGCAGCTTTCTCTAATTCTAACGCCTTCTGTAGCGTACAAATCTCTGATTCCAGCTCCAGAACTGCCACATTTTTCTGAGCAGCCTCCATCTCTCAGTTTTTACTATTGCAACTTGCAGAACTTCCTCAATCTTCCTGACACCTTCTATGGCAGCAGATGTAGATGCCATCTCTTTATCCACTATGTCTCCTAATTCTAGGATATTCTGCAGCGTTCTTCTAACATTTGTCAGGTCAGCATCCTGGATGATATTTTCTGCTTCCCTCACTGTTCCCTGAATTATATTAAATTGATCCTCCAACATCTTCTGATAAAGCTTCTGCTCATCTGCAGACTTTTTGTCAAGTCTTTCATTCAAGTCCCGTATCTCAGTGGCTCTCTTATCTTGCTCTTGGTTGAATAAAGACTCTAGTTCTTGAATCATATTTTTCAGGGATAACAGCTCTAATTCTTTAGAGGTTAACAGGCTCTGCAGCGAGTCCTTCACAGCTTCTAGTGCTGCCAGCTTTGAAGATAGGGCAGATGCCGACTGTTCCGTATTGGATAAAGACTGCTGCAATCAATCCAATTCTTCTTTTTTAGATTCCACTTTGGCTTTCAACTGTTCCATCTGAAACCCCAGCTGTTTCTTGACTTCCTCATGCTTGTTCACTTGCACCTTTAGTTTAGCAACAAGCATTTTTAGATCTACAATCTCAGCAGACAAATTAGACAGATTTCCCTCAAACTGAATCTTCATGTCTTTTATCTGGAGGTCCAATTTTCTCTTGGCCTTTTCCAGCTTTTCATAAGCATTAGCTTTGTTCTCATACAATATCTGCACAGATTCCAGGTTTTTCTCAACTTCATCCTTGGAGCTAACCAAATCCTCCATTTCAATGCACAGTTGCTTGTTGAGCCTCTCTAACTCGGTCTTCAATTCAAGGGCCTCTTCTAGGGAGCGAGCCAAGGCAAGAGCTTTGGTCGCTTTTCCACGAGCCTCTGCTTCAGTACGGTCACGTTCCTCTGCATGTCTAGCAGAAAGAGTCTTCTCTTCACCAAGCCGTTGATCAAACTTTTTCTGCTTCCTTTCCAAATTTGACACCATCCGACGTTGATGATCAAGATCTACACCTACATCTTCTAGTTCCTGCTGCAGTCTAATTTTCATCTTCTCAAGTTTGTCATAAGCAGCAGCCTTCTCCTCAAATCGTTGATTTGTAGCTTCTAGCTCCTTTTGCAACTTTTCCTTTAGTTCTTCAACAGAGTCCAAGGACCCAATACTATCCTCTATTTTTTTTCTTCATATCAGTGGCCTGAGCCTGTAGTGTTGAAATTCGCTTTGTCAAATCTCTTTTTGCTATCTCTTCTTCCTCTAGTTGCTCAAGGAAACCATTTTTCTCATCTTCCATTTGTTTTAGTTTTGTACTAAGGTCAAGCTTCTGCCGGGTTTCTTCTTGCAAAAGTTCCTGAGTGTCCTGAAGCTGCGATTCTAGTGTAGAAAAATCTTTGGAAAGTTTGATAAACTTGCTGTCTGCTTGAGAAAGAAGCCCTGTGACATTATTCAATTCTTCGTCTTTATTTTGCACCAAAACAGACAACGTCTCATTATCTTCACAAAATCCTGACAGCGCCCTCTCCAGGCTACATACTCTAGCTTTGAGTTCCCTTTCTCTTTGTTCCAGAACTCCAGCTCTACTTTGCCATTCGTGGATTTCACTATTTAAGCGAACCTGATGCAAGTTTTGCTCTGACTGCAATGTCTGCAAAAATTCACTTCTCTCACGTTTAGCAGTTTCAAGGTCATCTCTTAATTTTTCAATGACACTCTCTTTGGCAATGGAGTCTTGGACATGCTTCTCCTTTAAATCCTGCAATTGCTTCTCAAGCACTTGCTTTTGCTCTACACTCTGTACAACTTTATTAGATAGAGCACATTTCATATCAGCAAACTCCTTCTTAGTGACACAGTCCATTCCAGGCAAACCCAGTACCACATTTTCACAATGACTAGGATATAAACTCTTTATAGTCTCAAGCAATTTCTTCAACCAAAGGTTCTCTTTCTTTGATACCTCAAGTTGCCATTTCCAATCAGATATTTCAGCTTCATACAAGAACATGTTGGCTTTAATCTCAACTTGAAGCTGCTGCACCATAACATTTTCATCTTTGGTGCTTTGACGCACTCCAATATGAGACATACAATCAGCAGGGACATATTCAATCATAGAACAGAGGTGCTTTAGACAAACTGTGTCACTTTCATGCAACCCATTATCTTTACTTGCATTCCACCTGATCTGTTCCGGGTTTTGCATCTCTCTGCATTCAGACTGTTGCACTAATAAACCTGTGCATGACTTCTCTGCTTTTTTACAAGCTGAAATTCTCTTTTTCTTGCCCATGGTTTACTAACAAGATTACACAATATTCCACCGCAACCTTGGGTTCAACCGGCAGCAACTTTTTTCTTGCTATCTTCTGCAGTCACATGTATTCAAACAGTTAACTTATGTGGCACCACAACAACCAGCATTTTCTTCTGTCTTCCACAGAAAACATCAACATGGCACCATAGCCTTTCACATAGACTGTTTGCAATATCCAGCTTCTACACACATTGCTTATTTTCTTGCCATCAGCAAACATTTCACAGACTTCTGTGCCACAGTATACACAAAGTCCATTCCCTGGATTCCTCTTCCAGAGTTTTACTTTCACCAGGTTTTACAAACACATTGCTATGTTGCAATTCACTCACCCCTTTCTGGGCTTCTCAGTTGAAATCACCGATTTCTTCTAGCTGTAGGCCACAATGCACACTTAGCAGTACTGCAATCACAAACCACTTGTCTTCCAGGACTTGCGTGGATCTCTTTATGCCCGCATTCTCCACCATATGCCACCATTCTCCACAAAAACAACAAAAAACCTATGCCACAGTTAGGGCCTAACTCACTCCTTGAGTCCCTAACTAGCCTCTGGGGGGGGGGGGGGCAATAAGAGCTTGACTTAGTCTCTGTAAGTCCTCTCTGGATCCAGCCCTCTTGGACAGAGCCTCTGTCTCTGTCCTCGCTGGTCCTGACTATTGCTCAGCTCCAGCAACAGTCCCCTGTAGACCCGAGCACTTCTGGCACAGACCGTCTATCTGTCCAGGTGGGTCCACCATCTCCTGCTCCCTGCAGGATACTCCAGACTACTGGAGTTACACGCCCCCCTCAAAGGCGTGGCTGAGAGCCTTTTCAGGGCTGGGCCTGGGTCGCTCAACAGCGCCCTCTGGCTCACATACTCACAATATATATAGATGTGTGTATTGCCCCACATCCTTGAATGGGTCAATACTATATCTGTAAGACTCTATGCACACGACCGCGTTCTTTGTCAGTGTGCTAGCTGTGTTTTTCACGGGTAGTACACGAGTGTATTATCACGGGCTAAGAGCAAAAGTCAGGACAGGTCCTATACATGTCCATTTTGCGGCCCAGGCTCACTAGATATAGAGAAAGGGTCCTTGGAGGCACACAGTTGTTATCCATGTGACAACCATGACGTTTTATCACAGACCAGGCACCTGCACATGTAGCCTTAAGAAAAACATACAGAACACTGAAAATCGGATGTATGCATGAGCCCTAAGGGAGAGGCAGGAAGAGAGGGGACCTGCCAGTGAGAGCAGAAAGAACAATCATCCCTCCCCCAGGCCGGGAGGCTGACAGGAGCTTTTCTTCATGTTAATAATGACCCTCATATTCTATTTTTTTTCCCTTTCTGTGCTGCAGTTTATTGTATCTGGAGTACTATTCATCCTTTCACAGGAAAACAAAAGTCACCAACATTGTTAATAGATTGTGTAGGTGGAGTAAAGGTTTTATTTGATCCTTTTTTCCTATAGACACAACAATTCAGAAATATTTCTGCTTGTTTTTAGAAAGAATGGTAGTTTCTTTTTTGGGGGGGTTTTAAAACGTGTGTTGAAAGTAGAAGTGAACATAGTTTATCAGAAAAAATAATCATTCCATTTCCTGGTTGGTAGCTGTCCCTATCATATACAATGTAGCAGAAACATCAAAGATTTTATCACAATGTGAAATAAATTGTACTTGGCGTCTGAAGTGACAGCCTTGTTTTGGCAACTGGGACAGCTTCACTTGCTGAATTGTGTGCTAAAAGTGGAAACTATGCCATATTTTACTTGTTTCTGTAGTATAGATTTGCAATCTTGTTTTCGATCTATAGTACTGCCTATATTAGTATATAATGGGGTATTAAACATTTCACTGCTAAGACAATTGTTTACACTTTTGAGAAGTACAAATAAAACCAAAATTCTAAAATAAGTAATTCATATTATTCTCCAAAACCATTATCATTTCCTAAAGTAGACACCTGACACATTGAGGAGCATTGCAATTTTATATTAAAGCATAATTTAAAAAGAAATGCATAAAAATTTGTGGAGTCTGACTCCAATAAAGTCTTACACCAAGTTCACATTAGCGTTGGTTGTCTGTTGTTCTGGTCCGTCAGAGGACCAGAACAACGGAAAGGCGGGCTGCTAATATAGCGATGACATATAGAGCTATACTGATCCCATTGACTATAATTGGCTTCGTCAGGTGTCTTTTTTTTTTTTTTTTTTTTTAAACTGAAAGTGGTGGGAAAAAAAAGACGAGTGACTTTTTTGTCTTCCGATTTCAGGCAGATATTGCAACCGAGTGTTTAACGACTCAGACGCAACTGTGAACATAGCCTTAAATACACAACAGCACCTAAAAATAAAAATGGTGTGCAAAGTTCATAAATGTCACTTATGTATACAGTATGTTCACATGTTTATAGCTTGATGTAAATGTGGCAAACCTTAACCTGACATTGTAACCTGCTGCAGAATGACATCTTATCACAGAAAACAACAAAAGCCATTTAAATGGTCAATTTAGCTTGAGTCACGCTGTAGTAAATACACAGCTGCTACGTTAAATGTTCCTACATCTGTATATCCAAAAGAAGAAAATACACCAAAAATCTTCATGGTCCAGATGATACTAAACTCTGAGGCAATTGACAAAAAGCCCTGATCAGATGCAGAGGGTGACTAAATGTGCAACTGCCCACACATGTGACACACATCCTTCCCAACTGAAGGTATATTCTCTCACCTACACAAAGTAATATAACTTGTTTTTTCCACAAAATCATAGTTTCTTATTGAAGTCATAGACAGGGTTAATGTCTTACTGATCAGTCTATATGTGTTTTTTGTTGCACATCTATAGGACTGATTACTCAGTAGTTCTGTATACTATTCTGTATGCTTTTCTGTACTGGTCAGTAGATAAGCATTTCTTCAAATTCAAGTACCATAAATGCTATAAAAACTGTACGGGCTATTGTTAGTCACGGCTGGAATCATGGGATGATGTCCAGCACCTCTGGACGTCATCGAACGATGGGTATATATCAGTACATGATATATAATGGGGTTCCCCATCCAGTGAACTATTGCAGCTTTTGTAACCACAGCTAAGTATTATCTCTTTTCATTTATTAAACACTTATTATTTTATTATATTTCTAGTTTGATTATAGTCATTCTTTGACCATCTTTGAGTTAACCTGTTAAAAAAAACAACATTTGCCTACACATAACAAGGTTAAACAACTTATAGATGAATAAAATCTCACTCTGGATAATCAACTGTGACCCTGTGACTCTGTCTAACCAAAGCCCACACCCAGCGAATGAACTGAACTAGGAAATCGCATATTCGGGTGGCGATATAGTTTTTGAAGTCCCAGGAAATGATCTAAATCATCTAGAGATGCGATTTAGGACTCATTAAGTTGAGAATCCATGATATAGCTATCAAACTGTATGCATAGTGAATGAAAAGACAAACGTATTTAGAGTAATACAACTCTGGCTGGACACACAAGCATCCTCACGCTAATACAAATTTGTGTTCAATCTGCATTTTTAATCTATGTGGATTATCACATGAGCTGTAGCAGGGTCCTCATTGGGATTATGACATAACAAGCATCAAGTCCCTCATGAGTGTTAGACAATAATAAAGAAATGGTCGAAGAAAAAAAAAACGTGCCAATAAATGCCAGGACTTAGAGAGAAACTTTCACCTCTTCCGCCAAGTCCAGGTCTTTGCATCATTTAATAAGGTGCTGTTCCGCTGATTCCGGCAAAAATGCAATTTTTTTCTCTAATCCCCACTGTTCCCAAGCAATAATTACTGTTTGTTTTGGTGCCTCATATGCTATTTAAGCACTATACTGCTGGGGGGCATTGTAAGACACTGTCTACCTCTGATTGGAGATCTGAATCATGCCCACCTGCCTCAAACTGCCCGACACTGCCCAACTGATAATACAGAGCCTAAGTAACATCTCACACCAAAACTAACTGTACTTATTGCTCTGAAACAGAGAGAAAAAAAATCCAAGTGCACTGGAATCAGTGGAGCGGCAACTATTAGCAGATGTTAAGCAATGGAGTTGGTGGAGGTGGTGAAAGGTCAGATTAAAAAATTGCAGGTAAAAATCTCAAACTCAATTGATAATGTACACTGACAAGCAAAAGGGTAACAATGTTTATAACTTTAGACTTTCAGGCTGCATATCTCATCATCCACTACAGTTTAGAATGTGAGACTACCATCATTTCATAGACTATCATCTTGGCTATCTCATACATAAACTTGACTTGCAACTATTTATCATAGGATTAGTTATGCAGATTATTGTCATGTAACTGCATTGTTACTGTTTTGCTCCTAAAAATCTAAATTAAAATTTTTTATGATTTTGTAAATCCACCTTTGACTTTCAATAATGCCTTAATCCTTCTGGGCATGATCTCAATCAGATTCAAGCATGCCTTGAACGAAATCTAATCCCAGGTCTCTTCCACACATTCCCAATGTTGGTGCATACTGGGCGACACACTGGGGTACGAATACAGCTTTTTCTTCAACTCTACCCACTAGTGTTCGATTGGGTTGAGGTCTGGGGACTGTGCGGGCCAATCCAGCACCTCTACTTCATTTTCATTTAACCATTTCTTTGCTAATCTCGAAGTATGCTTAGGATTGTTGTCCTGCTGGAACACTATGTACTCAAGTGTACGAAGTGAATCATCTTGTAAGATACTCACATATACAGCTCATCATTGAGAACTATCATCAATCCTGGTCAAGTATCCAACACCTTTGATTGTGAAACAACCCCATTTTATCAGGCTTCTCCCGCCAAACTTGACAGTTCCTTCAATTTCTCAATCCGTTAGCCCTCTATTCCCTTGTTTCTTCCAGATGCATTTGCACCCATCAGTACCCAGTCTATTGACTTTTGTGTCATCTCTCCAAATCACGTTTCCAATCTTCTACTGTTCATTTTTTGTACTTTTTTGCAAACTCAAGCTGACGTTTCTTATGACAATATTGAAGTTGTGGCTTCCTCACCTTTTTTGGGCCACCATTCCAGACTCGCAGCAAAACTGATAGATCTTGTGATGAGCCAACTTGTTGACTTTGATATTTTGACTGGACATGTACCTTTTGGCTTTTGAATGGATGTATGGACTTAATTTTGTATTCTTCCAATTGTCATGGCACGCACATGATGCAGTTTGGTAATTTTCTTGGCCGAGAGACCGCTATCAATGAGCTGGATGATGTCTCTCTTTTCTTGGGAAATCTTCTTTATGGCTGATCCTCGATTTGAGACGGTGACCTTTCACTTGGGAATAAACCTGATTACACACTGATCTATTTGGGAATGTGGGAACAGGTTTTAATTTGTAGTATACAAGAAGAAAGAGATTTTTACACCACTAAGAGCAAAACAGTAACAATGCAGTTACATGACAAGAACCTGCATAACCAATCATATGCTAAATAGTTGCAAGTCACATTTATGTATGAGATAGCCAAGATAATTGTCTATAAAATGATGGTAGTCTCACGTTCTATGATGTAGTGGATGGTGAGATATGGAGCCTACAAGTCAAAAATTTAGAGTCTGCTCACATCTTTACTGTTATTTCTGTAACCAGGAACCATAATGCAGTGCTTGAATTGTCTCATAATGGACAGACTCTGCACCCAAACATTCACATCTTACAGTGGCTCTGGTGGCTTTGACTTTGTCTGATCCATAATAAAGGTGTAAAGAAATTGAATCTAGATACTTGCTGGGACTGCTGTACATCCAAATCAGAGCATCCAAATGCATGTGAAGTGAGCTGACTTCCATCTGTTAGGTACTACAAAATGACTTTGCAGAGTTTCACATAGGAAGACTATCTTCCCCCATCAAAACACTGCAATCCATGATGTAATCTCTGTTCAACAGAGGTGAACAAAATTTAAGACGTATTACTTTACTACACTGAGACAAGTGTATATCTTTAAAATGTAGTGACATCAGGTGACTCCTACATAGGAACCAGTTTAATTATACCTCTGCAACCTACCATCTAGCATGGCCTATACTAAGAGAATCTTCACATAAACACCATGGTCATTAAGGATTCACTGTATCATACTGGGGGATATTTATCATCTACTATCATTTTTTTACCTTGCCATTGCAGCTTATCTATAGTCCCTATGTAATTTCAGTGATGAAAAGACCAAATCCAACTGCACAAATTGTAGACAAGCGAATGACCTAAAGTTCTTGGCTGTACCCATACATTTAGCTATTTCTCTAGTCTTGCACTTACAAAAAAAAAAAAAAAAAAAAAAGAAAAAAATATATATATATTAGTTTACACATAGTAGGGCTGAATTTGTCATTTAAAGTGTAACTAAACTTTCCAACAACATTTGATTTTCTGGCAGTATTTGTGTCATTTTATTACCAAATGTTGGCTCCTTTCTATGAATTCCTGTATTTCTTTATTCTTTCCCTTGCTTTTCTGTTGAAAGCTGTCCCCTGCTTTGCATTGTGTATGGCGTATGGGCTTGTGTGTGTAAATCAAGGGGTAGGGGGGTTCAATTCAAACAGTTATATTTCGGGCACTATAAAACATAAAAACTTGGTTCTGGTGTTGTGTGAAAGGGGATTCTCTTCTTGCAGTTCTACCTATATTACTTTTAGTGATATTACTGTTTGAAAACACAGTCATGGCTGGGATATTTATATAAAGCTGCTCCCCCAGCCTTATTTTCCCTGTATTACACATATAAGACACCATACACAGTGAGAAGCAGGAGACCGCTCTCAATAGAAAAGCAAGGGAAAGAATAAAGAAATGCAGGATTTCGTAGAAAGGAGCCAAAATATGGTAATAAAGTATATTACAAAATGCATTAATGACACAAATGCTGCCAGAAAATTAAAAGTTGTTCAGAAGTTTAGTTACGCTTTAACTGTTTCTTACCATGTTGTTCCAAATTACAAGCTCAAACCCAAATCTAAAACTGTATAACACTATATATAGACTATTATGGTGTTATTATGCGGTTCACACAAATACTTACAATCCTTCTCGACTGCCATCAATCAGAGCTTGAAACAGGGGTTTGTTATGAGGTATTGTCTGTAGGATATTCCCATCACTAGTCACGTAACCAATAGCCCACTGTCCCAGTCTTGTGCAACTTAATCTAAAAATGTAACTGTAAGGTACAAAAAAAATGAATAGTCGCATAACCCACAGATATACATTTACACACACAAACAAATGTAACAAACTCATGATTTACCTTCCGGGCTTAGTGCTGTACTTCTGTAAACGAGCCTTGACTTCATCGTAGGTTAGAAAAGCCATATATCCTGGATGAGTCACTGCTAAAAAGTTCCAGTTCCTTAGTATGGAGCCCCAGGGCTGAGAGAAAGACAAACAAGAAAAATAGTATTCATTTGGACATTCAATTTTATTAAAATCAGGTTAATGAAAATGGAGGTGTTTTACATGACAGATGTTATTTAAAGGGGTTATACAAGATTAGAAAAACATGTATGATTTTTTTTCCTGAACAGCACTACACTAGTCCATAGGATGTGTCTGGTATTGCAGGTCAGTTCCGTTGAAGTGAATAGGGATAAGCTGCAAAAACCACACACAACCTGTGTGTCACTGTTATAGGGAAAAAAAAGCAACCCCTTTAACTCGGACAGCTTTTTTGACAAACTGAAAATGATCAGTTTCTACTGTATGTAGACATATCTAGCTTTTCTTTGAAGTAAATAGCAGGTCAGAGATTCTGAACAGCATATTTCATTATCCCAATGATGGTCATTGTCTGAATGACTCATTCTTCATGATTCAACCTCGAAAGGTGTCTTTCTGGACAAGCATGCAATATATAAGAAAGGTGTCATTGGCAAAAAACTGGCAGACCAATTTCTGTTCTGCTCTGTATAGGATTCTACTGAAGGGGTACATAGCTTTTTTACACAAATGACCTATTGCGATATAGAAAAAAAATCCAATACTGCAGATAACATTTTTTTAAGGTATCTTCCTTCAGTTGGTCCACATGACCAAAATCACCCCAAATGAATTATGCTTAAAGGGGTTGTCCAGTTTCAGCAAATAAATGTTATTGTTTGTATGCAGAAAAGCTATACAATGTTCCCAAACACTTTCTGTATCAAATCCTTATTGGTTTCTAGATTTCTGCTACCTGTCACTGACTGTTCACTCCCAGTGTATAAAAATCAATCCATGATTATGTGATGGACAGTCCATGGTCATGTGATGTACACACAAGTGCATGGCTCGTTACAAGACAGATGTCTGTCACTAGCGAGCCATCCTCCTGTGTCCATCACATGACCATGGACTGATTTTTATCCACTAGAAGTAAACAATGAGTCACAACAAGTAGAAATCTAGAAAAACTGTGACAAATTGAAAGTGTATTGCAAAATTGTAGACCTTTTCATTACATAAACAATGTCAATTACAGTATATTCTGAAACTGGACAACCCATTTAAATCAGACAGGTTTCAGATCAAATCTTCCTTATACCATATATTCAATGTGCTATACGCAAAGTATTAACACAAGAGTTATACCTCCAATGTCTAGAGCAGGGGTCGGCAACACCCGGCACGCATGCCAAGAGTGGCACGCGAGGCTTATTTCCCTGGCAGGGCAACGGTGCGTTCACATATGTCCGGCGCAGCTGGTGTGGTGCACACAAGCTGGAGGGAAACTGATGCCAGGACGGATCCCATAGTTTTCTATGGGATCGGTTCTGGCACAAGAGGCATCAGTTCTGGCGCTGTATTTGTGCCTCAGCCGGACGGAAAAACATTATCTGCAGCGTTTTTCCATCCGGCTTCCTTAAAATTTCATTAGCGCTGGGTGAAGATGGATGTGGCATCACCCAGCGTCTGCACAGTCTATGTACAGTAGTATTGCCGGTAATTGCCGGCTTCACTACTGTACCTGAGTGAATTGCTCAGGATTGTTTAAAGCTATAAAGAAACACTTGGATTCATTTTAAAGATGAGAATCTCATCTTTAAAAAGATACCAAGATCACCATGATCGTCCTTACACATCCTGAGCAATTCGCTGGTGAAAACGATGTTCGGCATTGAAATCCCAATGCAGATCTCAATTCCCGACATTGTTTTAACAGTGAATCGCTCTGAATGTGTAAGGTCAATCATGGTGATCTTGGTATCGTTTTAAAAGAGGAGATTCTCATCATTAAAATGAATCCACTTGCATCTTGTGGCCCTAATAGATCCTTAGAAATGGGGCTCTAAAAGTGTGTCCCCCCCCTCCTGTGTCAGGCAGCATCTTAGAGCTAAGGAAGGAGGGGGAGGAGGAGCTGCAGAGAGAATGATAAATCATCATTGTCTGTGCATAAGCTGCAGATGACGGGGTAGCAGGGACTTCTGTCCATGTTATCCTCTCTCCTATCAATCAGAGAGCATACTGTACTTTTGCTCTCTGATAGTCACATAGAGGGATAATGTAATACCCCTCTGAGCCTAATCACATAACCAGGAAGTTATTAGCGCTGTGACCCAGACTTTTACCATGCTCCAGGTCGCAGCGCCAAAAAAGTGTCGCACCAAACACTTACACAACACATGCACAAAGTCACCAATAAAGTTTACATTTTTTCACTGTCCCTGTCCTGTCCATATCTGATCTTTATAGAATAAAATACGCCGCCCGCCTCTAGTGATATCTGTTACACGCTAAAATAATAATAGCAATTATCACTAGTATTATCACCATAATACCGTGTGCAGGGGCCGCTGTGTGACATAATACCGTGTGCAGGGGTCGTCAGACTTACAATTATTGACCGGCACTCCGAGTACCTCAACTTTGATTTTTTTAATCGAAATCAGCACGCCGAACAAAAAAGGTTGCCTACCCCTGGTCTAGAGAAAACGCATTTAGGCCGGGGCCTAATGTTGCAAAAATGCATTGTCTTGGCCGCGGCGGAAATGCTGAACTAATGCTGCGTTTTACAGTACCTGCAAAGTGGATGGGATTCTGGCTAATATCATCCACACATTGCAGAAAAAAAAAATCTGCAGTGCAAATGCTGTGATTTAAAAAACACTTGTGTTTTTGTAAATAGAAGCAAGTCAATTATACGTATGCAAATGCTGGCATTTTCCGTATAGGTATAATAGAGGCAGAATTTCTGTGAAAAACACAGTGGAAAAAACTACAATGCGTTTCCACTGTGGTGTTTATATCTCTATAAATATAACTAAGGGTCTCAAATAGGCATACACCTTCCATTTACAAAAAGTAAATATAGTTTACTACACAGGAATCTAATTTTATTAAAAAATCATAGACTACTGTACTTTTAAGCAAATAGCATAGAGTTAATAGCAAAATATAAACAGCCCACTTCCTCATTTCCCAAAGTCCTGTGGCTGGGAGGACATATTAGTTTTACTGGCTGTTACCATGAGAGGGCAGCATAAGTCTCCTGCACATTGCAGGAGACTTCATTCTGAGAGCAGGAACATGTAGACAGAGGTGACTGGTTCTGTGAGGACAGGGCCATGCATTTTTATTAGATTAATAATAATCCATTATACAATAACACTCTGCACACTGTCTGACACTATTTGGGGGTACTCTAAAGTGTGCACTATGTTTTAAAGCATTATACAGTACTATGCATTTAAGAAGTTTATGGCATTCTGGCAATATACCGTAATCATATATACAGTAAATAAGTTTAATAGAGGATAAGCAAGTCATGAAAGGGTGGACTCCACTGCAGGTATACTAACATAATGCTTAGGAGATGAAATCCTGTACTGTAGGTCTAAATCCTGTACTCTAGATCCAAATTTCATATGTTAACATTTCTAGAATGAAACCATCTGAGGAAAATTATGACTATTGACCGCAGGATACATGCTGAAAAAAATTACATAGACTGGTATAATGCCAAGATGAAAACATAATTTGTAAATCTCATATTAAGCTAGAAGTGCAATATAAGAAATAAAAAGATAAAAATGACTTTTCACAAAATGCCCCCTTAAATCAGCTTAGTAGAAACGCTGGTCAAGATGTGTTTAAAGCAAGAAGTATTTGGATTTAGTGGAAATGCGTTTAACAAGCTTCTGCCATGATGGCCTCAAAAGTGGATTATTTTTATCTCCACTGCAGAAAGACCAAGCTAAAACACCAACTAAATCAGTCCGCGTATTTGGAGAAAGATAAACTGTTCAGCCTTAAGTCTGTAGCAACAATAGTCTAAAATGCTGGAACTAATTATGGAGCTTCTCTTTCAGTGTGATTCCAATAGGCATGTATGTCATCCATGTAGAAAGGAAGGGAGAAACCTCACAGGATGGTATTTTTAGACTATGAAAACATATTTCAATCAAATAGCTTTTATTAGTATTGTACCAAGAAATAAAAATTCAAGTCTCCATGTTGAGCTAAAATGCTGTGAGAGCTACAAGCAGTGTGTAAGGGCTTGTTCACATGTCTGTTTAATCTGCTGCCTGGGTTCCCCATAGGCAGTACACAAACCTACTCATTTTTAAAGTACTCATTCATTGTATTTGTGTGTGTGCTTCCAGAGACAGCTGACAATCACTGAATAGACCCACCCACATGACTACTAAGCCTAAAAAGAGCAGAAATCTAAGTGAATAAATGGCAAGTTATAATAAATAAAGTAAATAAAATAGAAGTAATAAAGTATTTTATATACAACTATATACTATACAATGGTGGATCTGTTTAGCTCCTCCGCTGTATAACACATTTCCTGCAAATAAGACAGCATGTATGATGCAAGGGTTTGATGTAGGCTGGGTCTACATGGAGACTTTTTGTATTGCAACTGTGTAATTTTAATCCTAGGAAAAGCTCAGAGGAAAACAACATATTGAGCTGTATGCAACTTGATCGGAAAGACTCACTGCAAAAAAGATCCATGTAGCTCCAACCAAAGGCTTTATATAAGTTGACAGTGTTACTTTCATTTGGTTACAGACTATAATGCTGGAAGTTTTACTTCCTGGATAACCCCTTTAAGGCCGGGGCCCCACATTGCAAACATGCAGCGTTTTGGTTGCAACGGAAATGCTGCGTTAAAAAACGCTGCGTATTACAGTACCTGCAAAGCAGATGGGATTCTGGCTAATCCCATCCACACACTGCAAAAAAAAATCTGCAGCGGAAACGCTGCGATCTCAAAAACTGTTGCGTTTTTGTAACTTGCAGCCTGTCAATTATACCTACAGAAACGGTGGCATTTTATGCATAGGTATAATAGGAGAGTGAAGAAATCAGGCGATACCTTTTAGAGGCTAACTGAGTATACTCAGTTAGCCTCTAAAAGGTATCGCCTGATTTCTTCACTCTTCCACAACTTTCAATGGCTAACACGGTACAACATTATACTACTAGGTATAATAGGAACAGAAAGTTTCCACCGTGGTTTCTTCCACATTGCTTTTTGGCTGTGACTCGCTATGTTGGGGCCTTAGCCTTACATGGGAAATGTGTAGTAGTAATTGGTATGCAATAGAAACTAATTGAATGGAAACCACATGTCACTTCCCTATTTGATTCTTCCCGTTTCACTGTTACTCATACATGTTATTCTACTTCTGACATCCTGAAATGGATGACAAGAATCAAGTTTAAAGGGACGTTTCATCTTTGGAGTCACTTTATTTTTAATATATTATTTATAATTTATTATAGGTTACTTGCCCTGGCCATTTTCATTTTGTTAGGAGAGTCCTCATGAAAGCACAATTGGGGCAGATTTATGAAAACTGTCCAGAAGAGAGACGGTTTTACTTGCCCACAGTAACCAATCACAGCACAGCTTTATTTTACACAAGGACTACAAGAAATGAAAGCTGTGCTGTGATTGGTTTCTATGGGCAACTAAGAGTGAATACTATTTAACTCCACCGCAGAGCCAGGACATGGAAAAGAAAGCTTAACTTAGTGCCCACTAGTATCAATGGAATATCTGTGTAACGTACAGCTAGGGGCTGCACAACCTGCGGTGTGCCGTGTTGACTGTGTGACCCCCAACCCATAGACAAACTTACATTTATTCATATGCTTGTCTGTACTAATAATCCAAATGGTGCCCTGTTTGTCTGGCTTTCTTATAGAGGACACTGTGTGGGTGTCATGGTCATTGTGGCTAACACTTTCAAGGAGGGGGGTACTGTGGGCTGTAGGAGGTTATTTTAAGGAACATAAATGGATTGTCCATCCCCAAATCGATGTTTCAGATTGATAACCTTGGATAATTCATTAGTATGTGGTCTGTGGGGGTGCAATACCCAGACCCTGTACAGATCAGCTGTGTTGGCAGCATCTGTGTGACAGAAGCAGCAGTAGTGGATGGGAAGTGCGTGCAGGCTCTCATATTTAAGTAGTAGGGGTGTCGCTGCAATGTCCAAATGCCTGCTGCTGCCTGTAACTATTAATACACAGAGCATGACTATGATACGCAGACCATGACTATGATGAATGTTATATAACTTTTTGCTGCTCCCCGCATTCACCCCTATAAAAAAAATTGGAAAGGGCAGTAAATAAATAAAGCTTATACATTCTAGAATGCACTTTTTCTGTCTGCTGTCAGGCAGAATGAGATTTGTTCTCATTTGGTTATTATCCTCCCTGGTTAGCCCAGAGAGGGTTTGTAGACGGAAGAGATAAATATATTGTGAGATAAGAACAGAGCAGAGCTGTCATCCTGTTGTATGGATTCCTACACAGCAGTTCAGCTCAAGTTACACTGCAGCAGGACGGCTCAGTGCCATCCTCTAAGTGTTTTACAAGCAGGGGGAAGGAGAGCATCTTGGTAAGTGAGAACACTCTGCCCTGCTTGTAGGTGCCTGGAGAGGAGAAGTACAGGTCTATTGTGTGGTCCAGGCATGCCTGTACTCTTTAGAAGAGTACTGCTAGTGCCTGTAACTAATAGTGACACTCTATGTCAGACTAAGGTTTCTTGGACCCACCAATGATTCTGCTATTGTGTTATCCCTATTACAGACCTGAGTGCTACAGTATATAACCATCTCTCTCTCTTTCAAGTTCCGAATCCCTGTGCCACGCATTGACCCTTCAGGCCCAGTTGTCTTTAAAGTGTTCCTTTCACTACCAAGGGAACTCAAATACTTGCTGTGACCACAGCTTCATATTATCACCCCTCTTACCAAGGCAATATATGTTCTTATGTTTTCACATGTAGGGGTGTAACTTTTTGTCCTACTATAAGGGTGAGAAGATGATCCGTCACACATACAGTCTCCCCCCTGCACCTACTCAGGATGCTTGTTGGCATCTGGATCATGACGGTGAATACATGAAGCCGTAGGTATAAGTGGCATGTATGAAGTCTGCATATCTTGTACTTTTATTTTTAAAAAGAGCTATGCACTTCATGCTCTGCTTCGATCAGACTTTTAGCCACAAACATTCATTTTTATGCATTTTTTACAAAATGTTGATGCAAAATTTGTTCCTGGGTGTAAAGTGCTGACTAGCATTTTCATAATATGCATGGTGTCTACTTGAATAAAAATATATATGAGCACTGGATGGGGTGAAGATTATACGAGTTTTTTTTTGTAATTCAAGTAATTTATGCCTGCAAAAATGTAAAAATCATCTCATCTAGCAGCATAAGGGTTACACAAACTTAGACATTTATGGCATTTTTATAGTAAGTGGGTTTTCCATCCATGTAGATTGGGAGTCCCCTGAACCACTGCTTGGGACTCCACTTAGCAGAAGACTGAAGAGGAGGAGCATGGAGTCCCAAATGCGAATCCCACATGTAATTGGCATATACTGGCATGTGGTATAAATATTTTCAAATACTGCGACCTATGGAAGTGGTGTAATCTGACAATGAAGGACATCTCCTTATTTAAAGGGGTTATCCGGGATAAAAGGATATTTCTACTCTAAGCTAAACAACCTCCACCCCCCACCTACCTTCTAACTAACTTCGTGTACAAAAAAATCTATATTTACCCCAGGCACATTTTCAGATTTTCCAGTGATATTCTGTTTCAGTGGAGGGGGGGGTGGTTTGAGTTAGTTGGGAAGGGCTAGTAGTGGATGGGCTAGCTAGGAAAACAGGGAAGGGGGTGTGAGGGAGTGATAGCGGGAGGGGGAGGGAGTGAGAGAGGGAGGTAGTGTGAGTCAACTCTGAGTGATGCGCAATGCATCCTGGTAGTTGCAGGAAAACAGAACAGGAAGATACCCATGAAAACAAATGCAGAAGATACCAGGAGCTCCCAGAGAAAGCCAGAAATCAATCAAAACACTGCTAAAAGGTATTTGGTTGCACTTAACCTATTAATAGCACTAACCAACCTATTTTGAAAAATTATTTTTTTGCTCGGAAAACCCCTTTAACTCACCACCCCCTGAGGCTGCTTTCACATTGACTAACCATTTTGTGTATTATAAAAAAAAAAAAAGTAAATTCACACCCTAATGTATTTCTGTGTGCTGTCTATGTCTGTGTGTCATCCTTTTTAAGGGACTTAAAAGGTATTTTAAACTAGTTTGTCTAAACTGGATAACCCCTTTAAGCATAAAGACCATTCCCATGGTATACATGTTACTTGAATTTTATTCATTACAAGGAGTAAAATCTGTATATAGAGAAAAAGAGCTATGGGGAAATCGAATTCCCTAGGCTGCTCTTAGCATTACAATTACAATTTCTGTTGAAAGAACACAGGTGCCATAAGCAAAGCTTGTATTCTACTCTGTGGCAAAGGAAGAGCACCAGAGGAGTATTTGATTCACTTCTGACAGGAAAAACAGTAAGATCTTCCATAGAGAGGCAGGGACAACCTCAAAACAAAGCAAGAAAGTATATCAAATATAACATACCTGAAATAGTCTTGTAAAAATATCAAACTCAAATACAGATATGTAATCATTGCATGTCAAGTCAATGGTGGACTTAAGAGCCATTGCTTCTAAGCCAGATGTGATTTGATGGACTTCATGAAGGCACTGTCGAAAGACTTTCCAGGGCACAATGGTTCTGTCAATCAGGGGAAAATATATTATCAGTTACAATCTTAGAAAAGAATATATATGTATACAAGTTGACATGAAAAAATGCAGTTTTCTAGGGTATGTAGAGCTGCAGGACTGGGTACATGGTCAAAAAGTAGTGCACAAAGTCACTTGAGGTGCGCTGGTGTACTGTACCCTGCTACACAGATTTACAAATCTCAAATAATCCTATATATAATCCCACTAGTCATCCCGCACACCAAATGATTATGCATATTGAATTTTAAAATCCTTGATCCTTATACTTCTCACTTCTGTTAAACCCACTCCTGGCTTTGGCTCAAAAATATGCAGCAAAATCTGCAACAAAAAACGCAGCTTTTCCTTGACATGTGGCCTCAGCCTAAGGCTATAAGACCCTACCGTGGGAAAACGCAGTGCTATTGGCTGCTGCAGGAAAAAAAAAATGCTGTGTTTTATAGTACCAGCAAAATGAAAAAGATTTTTGTTAATCTCATCCACACATTGCGGGAAAAATAGCTCCGAAAAGCTCCTTTATCTAAAATGTATTCCCTATTGAAAAACACACGTTAAATTTAGCTGTGGAATCGCGAGCGGTTTCTCTATAGATTTAGTAGGGAAAGGAAAAAAGCTGAGAAAAACGCAGCAAACGCTAAATGAATAATGTTACAGTGAAACCGCAATGAGTTTTTGCTGTGTTTTTAGCTGCGTTTTGCTGTGTGGGGGCCTAGACTAGTGAATCCCACCCCCACATTGTGGGAAAATATGCACATCGGGCACAATGCGATTTCCAAAACCGTTGTGGTTTTGGAAATCGCAGCATGTCAATTATACCTACGGAAACACCAGTAGTTTCCCTACAAGTATAATTGAAGCAGAAATGTGAAAGGCACTGGGGGAAAACATGTGGTTTTTCCTACAGCACTTTTTTGCTGCGGGACGCTACGTGGGGCCTTAGCCTAAAGTGGTTTTCTAGATTTTAGTATTTATGACTGATTCTTGAAATTGGCCCTCTTAATCTAATAGTATGGGCATGATCAATAGGTAGTTCCTTGGCACTGTGCAAATCACATTATTATGTGACTAGTACCCTGTACTAGTTATAACTGTGTGCATTTGAAATGCGGGCATCCACCCCTCTCATGGATTGTAGGTGTGTGAGTGGGAGCTCAGCTTCAGGTTTTTGTCACGAGTTCTACAGGGCCTGTTTTTGGAGAGGATTCTGAAGCAGAAGACCACTCAACATTTCTCTCCTAATACCATACAAAGTCATATTATACATAAGAATACAAGGTAAAAATATGACTTAGGGCTCATCCATATAGAACTTGATATGAAACCAAAAATTGTGGCATAATAATACCACCCATACCAGAGCATTGTTTTTAGTGGAGAAAACTGTGAATCAGAGAGGATGTACAGGTCAATGAACTTGCCACTGTCAAGGTATGAGGCCATATGGCAATTGTAAATAGGGATAGTAAAGTGACACATTTAAGGAATTAGTCCGGTTTCCTATAAGAAGAATTGTGTGACTTCTAAGGTTCAAGGTTCTGGTAAACGTTCACTACAACCTTTTGACTTTTTGCATGTACTGGAGAAAAGAACAGATCATCGCAGGTTCTCACACATTATATAAGTACACCTCCTAAAGTTCACATGCTGAATTCATAGAGGCGCTATTCTTCTGAACCATTAGCTAATGACATATTTATCCTTGGTGTGATAAACAGGAAAACCTCAGAAAGCTTTACTGAACCACAACTATAATGGTTTGTAAGCTGCTGACGTCAGACTCCTGGAAAAATGGCATTTTCACGTCAGCACTTTTTTCCTCCTAAATACTTGCAGGTACCATTACATTTACACCACTACATTTCCTTACCTAGAAATAAGTATCTGAACATTTTATATTCTCAATATGTACAGTGTTCTCTGTATAATGAAAACATTCCACTATAGATTTCACAATCATTCCATCACACTTACTTCTCTCCAAAAAACTTTCTCCAGAACTCTGCAGCATCTGCTTTTGTGATACGGAAGGTATCCCCCTGAAACTGTCCATTAGGGAATATTGCCTTTATTTCTGCCAACATGTGGCTAAATATTAAGGACAGCTTTGTAAGGTTTCTCCTGCATCGAAGGAAAAAAGAAATATCTAATGTTAAGGGTCACATACCACCTGAAAATGCACAAGTAAAACACACATTTTAAATTCAGTTTCTTAGTTTGTAGAGAGGCGTTCTGTTTAATCTAAATGCATTTATTAATAAATATAGAGAGTAATGTTTTAACGTATATTAATCATCACAAATGTCCTTGTTATATTAATAGTTAATTAATAATAATAGAGAAGCTGGAGATATTATATTTTTCAATGGCTCTAAACACTCAAAGCATAGACTACAGTCAGCATTTTACGTATAAACTTTCAACTAAAATTCTCTATAGGACAGGCAAACAATAATGACATACAGGTATGCTTGAACCAACGCAGTACTGGTGGGAACATCTGCAGTAGCACAGCTGTACACCTGGGGTACTGACCAAGATTTCAATCCTGAACATTAGCCCAACAATGACACTAAACCACAAGGGCCAACTAAAAGGAGGCAAAAACAAAGTCAACAGTTTAATAGTACACTCTAATACTACTGTATCACAAATACTGTGCCTTAGGCATGGCCTATTAGGCATACAGCCATGATAGGCCTGAGGGATTTTGTCAAACCTCTTAGGTGCTGTATAATAAAGAAAATCCAACATCAGACAGGCTTCTAAGTAAAAATCCATTGAGTAGATCCATCATGTCAGTCCATTAAAAAGATGGATTCAGGGCCGGCATCAGAACCTGGCAAAGCCAGGCAAGTGTCGGGGGCCCCAAGCTCCTGAGGGGGACCACTGGGCTGCCAGGTGCTGACTGCCTCTCACTTTGTCTCTCTCCACTTACCAAGTATCCGCACAGGCTGACAGTTCCCTCCTTCTCCCAGTCTTGCACTGCAGGGGATGATCGACTACATAGGGATGCTGCAGCCCAGTGTAATCTATACGTGACTCGGCTATAGGTATCTGCAGTGTCTTCTGTGCGTGTACATATGTGTATACATGTTCTGTCGTGTGTGTGTGAGTGTACACGTGTGTGTGTGTGTGTGTGTGTGTGTGTGTGTGTGTGTGTGTGTACACATGTGGTCTTGTGTCTGTGTGTGTAGGTGTAGTAATCACTAATACAAATTCCCTATTGTATCCAAAACTTGAGCCAGAGTTTCATATAAATTTGCTTTGCTATGCTGTCAGTATTTACTGCAGGTTTGTATTATATTTGTTAGGATGATCAGCACTATATTTCCTATGATTATTGCAATATATGTAAATGATGAAGGCCAGATAAAAAATGTAAGCGTAAAATGAACTGAAGACTCTTAGGTTAGGTTCACATCTGTGACTGGGCTCTCTGTTGTTCTGGTTCGCCGGGGACCCGAACGACAGAGAGCTGGACCAATGTTTTAGCGGTTACACATGGACACCGGCAGAACCCATTGACTATAATGGGGTCCACTGGGTGTCCGCTGTTTCAAAACTGAAATCAGCCGAGAGAAAAGTCCACCGTGCAGGACTGTTGTCTCCGCCAATTTTCATTGGTTTCTGGAGACTCCGCCGCAGATGTGAACTTATCACAAGGCATTATGGGAAAGGAGCTGGGAACTCATGCGCCCTCTGTTGGATGTAACAGATCCTCAATTTGCTTTTGACTCACCGAGTCTTGAGACAGCAAAAGGGATTTTAGCCAAGCCAGTTTCACTTATCTGCATACAGCGCCGTTTTGGGATTTTTGTCCCTCATCAGTGCAGAGCAAAGTGTACTGGCTGGCTTTGTGGGAGGCAATGAGTGGGTTATGTGGATGTGAACTTAGTCTTAGTTCAACATATGGGGGACTACAGACCTGATCCTGCTCTGGTTGGACAGGCTGGCCATCTTCTAACCGATCATATCCTTTCCTCAAATGTCTCATCTATATACCCACTGACATAACTCACTGGGAGTTATATATACAGGCTTCAAAGGCACTATTAATACAGAAGAAAGCGTTCATTGCACTGTCAACAGCATCAGGCCCTGTTCACACAGCAGAATCTGTGGCTGATTTTGCAGCAAATTTCACCCCAAAATCAGCAGCAGATTCTGTTTTCAATGGGACGCAGAGATTGGAACAGGAGATTCTGCAGCTGATTCAGCCACGCAGGCCATGGCTTGAAACTCCCCACTGGTTAAACTCATTCTTTTGGGCCTAGTCAGTTGGTGGAAAGCCGCAACAGAATGATGATGTTGTACATCCACCACTGTGAGTTGGCGGGCAGGAAATAAAGAGGAATTGGAGGAAGATGTCCACCTCAAATTCCTCTTTACCTTACGATGTTTGAACAGGTTCTATCTACTTGTATGGAATACACTGTATTACAGTCCATACAGTCCACCCCAGTAAGTCTGCCTCAGCAAAAAACACCTAATTCGAGTCTTTTTTTTTTTTTTTTTCTTTGCTGTAGTGCAGATGAGTTGCTCCAAAAGGGGCCCACTGGGGCTCTGTCGCCCAAGGGCCCACACAAATCTTAGGCCAGCCCTGGATGGATTGATGAAGGACACCAGTCTGAAATGTGTAAACTCCCTGCATGTCCTTTGGACTGATAACTTTTCAATGAATTGACAATAGAACTGATAGATCTTCTACTAATACATCGGTCTGATGCTGGATTTTTCTTTATATTAATTGGAAAGCACGAGGATGTCCCAAGCAGCAAATGGTGATCTGACAACTGGCTTTGTTTGTATCATACTTTTCTGTTCTGTCTAATTCTGGACCACTGCAATGAGATATGAGCTGGGTTTTACAACGGAGATTTGCTAGTCATAGTATAGGCAAAGATGCCGGACCATTACTCTGTTGAGATATTATGGAGGTTTGTGGGAATGACCCACTTACCTCACTGCACCTCAATGTGGCACACTGTGGCAACTTCACAGTCTTTCCATGCATACAGGTGCCCGGGCCAGGGAAGCTTAAAGGGTTTCCTCACGAACATAACCATATTTAAATTAGTCAAACATTTTTGAAAATATAAATAATATACAGTAGATGGTCTCTAACCATCTTAGTGGTGATAATCTTTTGTCTTGGTTGTGTCTGTTGGGATCCGATCATGAATACAGGAACTTTCTATGGTCTGAACCCCAGCTGTGACTTCCTTATTGTGGCTGGGTTATAGGGCAGGGACACTACATGTATGAGAAGATAACCTGGCCACAATAAGGAAATCATGGCTATATGGCATTATGGAATTCATCACTGTAATGTCCCCAAATCTACAGCATTGTAAGGCAAATATTCCATCAGGCTTGTGCGTATTACAATAACCTTCACACAGAAATCCACAGTTTCAGCTCATTTGTATAAACCACTTGTCATTCTTAATGGCTCATTAGAAAAGTCAGATATTCCTATAAATCACCATCTTTATGTAAAACTACTAAAAGTACAAACATGCTGAAAGTTCTTACCAGCAATGACACATTCACATACCACTTCCTGACATTGTGTACTTTAGATCTTTTGCTTTTCTATTTCCGCTATACCACAAATGTCTCTTAAATAGATTCATTGTATTACTTGTCTCTAAGCAAAATAATCCTGTGGACCCTTAGGATAAGGCCCCACGTTGCGGAAACGCAGTTTTTGTTGCAGATTTTGCTAAAAAAAAAAAAAAAAAAACCACAGTAGAATCTGCAACAAAAAGCTGCGTTTCCGCAACGTGGGGCCTTAGCCTAAGGGTAGCAGCACATGACTGTTTCACCCGTGAAATACGGTCCGTGTGTTAGCCAGATTTACCGGCTTGAACTTCGTGCTGGGAGCGGGACTCTTTGCAGTATAGTTATCTATGATGCTAGGAGTCCATGCCTCCCAGCAACATACTGTCCCATATCTATTACAGTACAGGACAGTATGTTGCTGGGAGGCAGGGACTCCTAGCATCATAGATAACTATACTGCTAGGAGTCCTGCTCCCAGCACAAAGTAAAATCCGGTAAATCTGGCTAACACACGGACTGTGTTTCACGGGTGAAACACGGCCATGTGCTGCTACCCTTAGGAAAACACCTTCTATTACTAATAAACAAGGACTGTGGTTGGTAGTGTCTGAGGTTCTATGCACCAAACGATGGTTCACTAATAGAGTTATGATACTGGTTCTTAACCTTAAAGCCTAAATCATACATACACATCGTGTCCTCATGTTTTCATATGGAAATGGCTGTCTAGCATAGTATCTCATAACCATTCCATCCATGTGATCAGTCTTAAATGGAAAGTATCATCAGTAAATTACATACCTGACGTAATGACAGTTCTTGTATAATTCCACAAAACAACATGCATATTTAACTCAGCAAAACGCCATGTTATTTCTATGGGTAAAGAGAGACAAGTAGCATCTGATGCATCTGCCAGTAACTTATCTCTAGAACAGTACAGGATTTGAGGAGTTCACATCTCTATAAACAGATCATATGTATTTGCTTGCATGGTTTTTAAGTGCTTACCAAGGACATTAGAGGAAAGAAAAATAATTTCCATGCTAAAACTTGTCATATCCTTATGATATATGGCCCCGTCCTGAAAGCAGCACTTTTCTCTCCCCATGTTTCGTCCGGAAACTGAGCGGAAACCACACGGACCCCATTATAGTCTATGGGGTCCGCAGGTTTCCCAGGTAACCGGTTTTTTTTATGCGTATAGGTTTCCGTTCGGGGGGGATCATCGAGCAGACTCCACGAACGGAAACCCGGACGCAGATGTGAAACGGGCATTAAAGAGAGTGTCAGAAACGACTGAAAACATGCCTGTGAAACACTCATTCTGATGTACAATAATATGTTTTGTAAGTCAGATGCATTGGTTGGCAATACTTGGAGAGTTGTTCATGCCTTAAAAAAAATGTCCAGGTTACAGATGAAGGCAGAGATCAATCAACAATTTGTCATTTTAAACAGGATCTGTCATCAATCCTCCTAAAATGTATGAAGAAATTGACAGTTGGGTGCTACCAGTTGGAATGAGGGGTGGTGCCTAGACAATCTTATCTTGTCCAATCAATGCTGGCAGTGTCAGCTTGTGTTCGGTTACACCCCATCGACAATGGGTAATAACCAGTTGTCAATTTATACATAAACATCTAAGAGTAATAGAGAACAGAGTTCAGGAGTTCTAGGAAAAAGATGCTCCATAATAATTACATAATATATACAGAGGCGGCAAAGTAGCTCAGTGGTTAGCACAGCAGCCTTGCAGCGCTAGAGTCCTGGGTTCGAATCCTGCCAAGGACAACATCTGCAAGGAGTTTGTATGTTCTCCCTGTGTTTGCGTGGGTTTCCTCCCACACCCCAAAGACATACTTATAGGAAATGTAGATTGTGAGCCCTATATGGGACAGTGACCACAATGTCTGTAAAGCACTGCAGAATATGATGGCGCTATATAAGTAAGCATAATAAATAAATACATTAGGCAGAGTTCACACTTGGCATAATCACTGTGAGTTAGCAGCCACAAATTTGCCATGGCTAATGTGCAGCGATTTACATTCACATCTTAATGGATGGGATTTAAAACAAATCTTACAGTGTGAAAAAAACTGCAGCACAAAGAGACTTGTGCTACCATATTTACCTGCAGGTGAGCCACAGGAAAAAAAAAAAAAACACTTGGTTTTGGGTGGTTTTTGCAGTGAAAAATGCTGCTGAATGCCCCTACAGGCACTCAACAGCATTTTACCTATGTATGACCTTACCCTTAAAATAAATTTATTTACTAAATTATTACTGAAATAGAATTATTTCATAAAAACACAAAAAGTCAGGAGAGGTCACAGGTCCTTTTAAAGACACTATGGCCTTTTTTTGAAACTAGTTTTACTGTGGTGTCTATTTATGAAGTAGACACACCTCCCAGTGGCATAACTTGGAATGACTGGGCCCCAAGGCAAACATTTGACATGGGGCCCCCCCTGACCCCCAACTCTCAAACCGCATTCCTCGCATTCCTACACACACTGATATGCCCCATAGTGGCCCCTGCACACCCTAATATGCCCCATAGTGGCCCCTGCACACCCTAATATGCCCCATAGTGGCCCCTGCACACCCTAATATGCCCCATAGTGGCCCCTGCATACAGTATTATGTCCCATTGTGGACCACCCACGAACAATTATTATACTCTGGGGCCTGGCCTGGCTCACGTGACGACTGGGACGTCACCAAAGAGGCCTGAAGACTGCCGGAGCGCAGGAGAGGTAAGTAACGTTTTTTTTTTTTTTTTTTTTTATGTTCCCTCACCTCCCCTGGGCCTTTGATAATTATACTCTGGGATCTGAAAAGACCCCAGAGTATAATGATAGCAGTATTTGTGGTGTTTGCGAGCCCGCAGCCTTACTTACTGATCCTCACTCCTGCTCACAGCTGCCTCCGCTTCCGCAGAAGGGAATGCACAGGCGGCTGTGAGAAGAAGCAGGGATTGGTAAGTAAATAGGGCCCGTTACCTGCTTTGGTTACTCCATCAGGTAACGGCCTATTAAATAAAAAAAAAAAAACACAAAAAAAAAAAAAAAAAAAACACACAACAACATCAGGGGCCCCCTAATGTCATGGGCCCTATGGCAGCTGCTACCCTAGTATTTACGCCACTGACACCTCCCTGTTAAATGTTGTACACCTTAGTTAGTTTAGAGGTGCCTTAATAAGCTATATCCACTTGTCCAATAAGCTATGGCAATTGCCCCTTTTAAGTACTGTCTGAACTGATGGGCTTTTTTACACTGCCCATGTACTGGAATGCATTTGCACCTTTTTTTTTTTTGTCCCTTTTTAAAAAGACCCAAGTCATAAACAGAGTGAAAAGGATCTCCATTTAGGACACGCCCCCTTTTCCCAACAAAAAGCAAAAGTGACTAGGGCAGCATAACATCTGGAAAAAAAAAAAAGGCACAAAGGCTTTATAAATAAAGCAAAGGGCAGAAAAAGACCACAAATTTATGACAAAAAAGTAGCTTAATAATTGTGCCTTAATAATGTACAAGGCTAAGCCCCCACGAAGCGAGCCGTAGCAGGAAAAACCACAGCGGAAACGCATTGTTTTTCCCACAGCGCTTTACACAGAAAGTTTGCAGAGTTTTCCTCTGCAGACTTTCTGCTTCAGTTATACCTATACGTAAAACGCCAGCATTTCCACATGCTGCCATTTAAAAAAACGCAACAGTTTTAGAAAATCGCAGAATATGCGATATTTTTCTGCAATATTTGGATGGGATTAGCCAGAATCTCATCCAATTTGCAGGTACTGTAAAATGCTGCGGTTTTTGCCACGGCGTTTCCACCACAGCAAAATCACGGCGTTTACGCTACGGGGGCCCGACCTCAAAGTTATATTTTTCAATAAAACTTCATGCTGTAAAATGTATGAAATCAGAATATGTACAGAATACAAAATATATTCTTATGCCTTTGAGCAAGATTCCCCCCCTCATGCCACTGGTGACACTGTAAATTGTATGTAGAAATCTGGTATTCTAAATTATGGCTTCAAACATGGAGCTCTGCAACTTCTTCTTTTCAAATACGAATGAACAACATGGGGTTTGAGAGACGTAGGTGTTCTTTTCTTGATACACACTCGTTTTTCAGATGCCGGTAGCAATTATATTAAGAGGAGCTCCACAGGGGAAGAAAGTATTATTAGGACCTGCAGGCTCCTTCTATGGAAGTTGGTTTAAGTTAATTACAATTTTAATTGAAAGAGAAGGTGGTTACACATGCTGAAAAGCAACACAAATGCTCCAATTGTAGCTGCAAATAGGACTATAATGCAAATCCTGGGCAAGCACATGAAAAAAGTGTTAAATAACTGAGCAAAGGCAACAATACAATGAGTGATTGAAAAGAACAGGACTCCAGGGCAGAGTTTGAAGAGGAATAATACACCTTGGTATTACTAGTCTGAAGATAAAAGTATATACTTACCTTTCAAATTCACCAATGTTCATACAGAGAGCCAGTTACCAAGAACCCATGTTGCTTTCTCTTGTCATCTCCGTAAAACAATGAGGGAAGGTCATCTTGCTTGTTTGCCTACATCTAACCCTAGGAAACCCTGTACAAGCTGTTATGTAAACACAAAAGATGATCTTTTTACTAAGCCTGTGTTCACACAAAGTGTCCTCTATTGGACAATTTTGTTTAAGAAAAAAAAAAATGCAAACATGTAAGTCTGTATACTTTTTTGTATAAAGATATATAATGTTGCTGTAGGTGAGAAATGTGGGTGTACAAGAGAAAAACCATCACTAAATTCTGATCCAGGTGTTTAAAAAGAACTGCAAGCGTTATATAAGGGGATGTTCACACTTTCACTGTGAACGTCCTTTGCTCTCATCTGTCTTAGGAAAGCTTCCATCAGGTTTTTTTTTTTTAACATGATAGAGAATGGAAATGGACACCAGGCCAGATGGAGAGCACTCCATCTGCATTCTACCGTTAATGTCCGTTGCTCTCATCCTATGATGAATGAAAGCAACAGACATTAATGAACAGTAGTGTGAACCTACACTAATAAGATACTAATCTTTTTAATCCATGTCAGTACCACTGTGGATGCTCTCATGGACCCTAGCCAGGCTTTGTTCACTTGCCAGCAGCAGTGATGTGACCACAGCATCCAATCACGTACCATACTTACTTGGGCATTCCCCTCTAATATTTGCAAGGGAAGCAGTATACACGACATAAAGTACCTGCAAAGTGGATGGGATTCTGGCTAATCCCATCCACACATTGCAGAAAAATATCCGCAGCGGACATGCTGTGATTTACAAAAACACGTTTTTTGAAATCACAGCATATCCACTGAGGATATTTTTCTGAAATATGTGGATGGGATTAGCCAGAATCCTATCCACTTTGCTCGTGGCATTTTCCTTATAGGTATAATTGAAGCAGAAAGTCCGCAAAGAAAATCTCTATGCCTTTCTGTGAAAAGCGCTGTGGGGAAAATCGTGAGGAGGAGTTTCCGCCATGGTTTTTCCCACAGCGCTTTTTGGCAGAGGCTCGCTACGTGGGACTTTAGCCTTAGGTTGATGAAACGCAGCTTTTTTTTTTGTTGAAGATTTTGCTGTTTTTTTTTTTTTTAGCCAAAGCCAAGAATGGCTACAAAAGGAATGGGAAATATATAGGAATCTCTTATACTTCTCTCTTCTTCTCAATCCACTCCTGGCAGCAAAGTCTACAACAAAAAACCTGCGTTTCCACAACGTGGGGCCTCAGCCTTAAGTGTTGGTACACTGTTAAAATGTGGTTTAGGCTGGGGCCCCACGTAAAAAAAAAAACCAAAGATGTTTTACAGTTCATGCAAATCTAGTGAATCCCATCGAGACATTTCGGGGAAATACGCACAGCAGACACTCTGCATATTCCAAAACCGTTGCGGTTTTGGAAATCGTAGCATGTCAATTATGCCTACGAAAACGCAGGTGGTTTCTCTATACAGTAGGTATAATTGAAGTAGAGGAAACGTTTCTTGCTGCGGCCTGCTACGTGGGGCCTTAGCCTTATGTGATTTTTGATATGCTACAACTAGGCCACTTTTCTTTTAGTTTTATTACTCACATAAATGTGCAGCAGAAAAAAACACCTTACCATTTTAGCAAGTTAACACTATTGCCCACACAATGGTTTTGGAGTGCCATGTCAAAAAAAAAACTATGGCATGCTCTGTTGGTTGGGTTTTAGTTGTGGCCAGGACATATTTTTCTTCCACCACTGACATCAGATAAAAAGCTGATGGTGGATTTTATGAATGGCATTTGTCTCTAGAATTGTGTATTGCAAACAGAATTTATATTTACAGCTAAACACACAGGAGTTTGTTTAGTAAGGGATAGGAAGAACTGCAGCACAAATATTTTTCTTTCCATGGTTGCTTTAGGGGAAGGCACCTGGCTGTTTACATACATAAATATGACACTTGGTCATCCAAACAATAAGGCTGGAACCACCCATGCCGTTTTTGTGCCAGTTTTTGATCCAGGCATTTTTTTTTTTTTAGCCAAGTGTGAGTGGATTCGGCAATAAGGGAAAGACTCCTATTTCTCTCTTCATATCTACTTCTGTGTTTGCAAAACATGTGTGATTGGATCATACATGGGATCAGAGACTGTTAGGACCCAGATCAGCTCAGCAATAATGGGCAGATGGCTGCATTACTGATACCTTAGACAAGGAATGGGAAATCAGGGAAGTTACAAGGGAAATGCTGCAATTTCCAAAAATGTTGTGAAAAGCGTGCAGGAAAAACCACGATGCGTTTACGCAGCAGTTTTTCCCGCAGCCTGCTACATGGGGCTTTAGCCTTAAAAAGTTTTTTAGTAGCACTTTGTGCTATTACAAAAAAAAAAGTGAAAACGTGAAAAACAGACACTTTTTCCCCTCTTTTATTTATATTTTCCCGGATATAAAAAAAAAAAAAAAAAAAAAAAAGCGCAAAAGTCTGTGTAATAACATTGATACAACTACATACCAACTATATATTTCATCATCAGGACTGGTTACTATGCAGCTATAACTGGTATCAGATCATTGAGAGGTAGAAGATGACAAACTTGAAAGCATTTGCCAACTTCAGTGGATTTATTCACACATGCTGATTTTGTTGCAAGTTTAGTTTGCAGATTTTTATTATTTTGAAAAAATTGCCGAAGTGTCATTAACAGGTATATTTGACAAAACATGCATCAAAAGTCATGGAAAAACAGCACATAAATACAGCCTGCAAACAGTTCCCTTATCCACAGAACTGCGTATGCACAGCCACCTCACCATTTACCTCCCTGACCTTTGTTCTGGAGATGGATGCAAGTACCTTCTCTGGCACCCTCACCAATAAGATAGATAATTTTGGCATATTCTGTAAGTAAGGGTAGGAGTGCACTTTTTGGCACCTATATGTTCAGAGCCTTGACCACCCACAGTGGCTAATTACTGAACAATATTGTGAATAATACCTTAGTGTCTTGTAGCTATTGGCCACCACAGAAGGGATACACTACAGCTCTGTGTGGTTCTTGGAATGTGTGTCCATGTCCTCAATGTCCAAGATTGAAAAATCCCCTTAGGCCGGGGCCCATGTGTCGTAAACGCAAATCCCATCCACACCTTGTGAAAAAATATGCGCTACGGACATGCTGTGATCTCCAAAACTGTTGCGGTTATACCTACGGAAATGCCATAGGCTTCCCTATAGGTATAATTGAAACACTTTATTTGAAAAGCACTGCTGGAAAAACCGCAATGCGTTACCTTGTAGGGCTGCTTCCAAAAATGCCTTTCTTATTCTGAATAGCAGCTCCTTTTTCATTAAGATTAGGATTTTATTCTTAAATCAGAAAAAAAAAAAAAAGGGTCTTGAGAGGAATTTCTTCTCCTCCTGGGGCTTCACACTTTGCCCTAGATAATTGCTCCTTACTGATACCCCCCCCCCCCCCCCCCTGTTTCTTGAGTGACTTCTTCTACTTTGTCCCACTTTGACTGCTGTCAAAGTGAAGCCCCAGCAGGAGAAAAATGCCCTTAAAGCCCAATTTGCATAAGGATAAAATCCTAATTTTCATGAAAATTAAACTGCAATACAGAGTAACAAAGACATCTTTGGAAAGTGTAGAAGCAGGACTACAAAGTAATGTCATTAGATACTTATTTTTCTGCTGACAGACTCCCTTTAATAAAATATGCCACAAAGAATATATCAATAAGGCAATAATAGTACTTCTGTGTTTTTAAAACCTAGTAACTGTATCACCAACAGATTGAAAATATAAAATAATGTATACTACAAAATATATAATAATCTTCAATTACTGTATTGTCAGCTCAGACAGATGGAAGATCTGATTTCATACATTTTTCTAACTTGACAGCCTGAACAAAGTCACCATTTTCACTATTACTGCTGTCATTTTTATCCTAGAATAAACACGCAGCTTTACAAATATATTTTTGCATAACAAATTTATTTCACAATTCCACTATTATGTACAAGAGGAACTAAAATTAAATGTTTTTTATTTAATTGTAATAAGCAGATGGAAACAGGAACATGAGTTTTAACAGCAGCACAGAGGTAAAAGAAAATAATTCTTACTAAAGTAAAATTTTGATAGAAAACACTTCTTCTAGTGTGCACTGTACTACCGGTATGCTTTTGCATATATACTGCCTCCAGCAGTATATATGCAAATTTTCACAACAATGCAGCAAACTAAACTAAACTACAGTTAAAAGCATCTTTATTTCATATTCCACACTTACAAAAAACAGTATACAGCATAGACAACATATCAGCCAATAACTGGACTTTCCAAAGCCATGTATTCAAGCCAATAATGTTGCATTTTAGCTGAACTGTTCACGTATTTTTTTATTTATTTTTTTAAATTATACAAGTTGGAATAACGATGCTAGGACCTTTCACCACCTCCAACAAGTCCAGCTCTTTACATCAATTAATAGTTGCTGTTCCACCGAATCGGGCACAGTTGGAAATTTTTATCTAGGCCCCACCATTCCTGAGCAATCAATGCTCTTAGTTTTGCTGCCTGATGTGCTATTTAGACTCTGTACTATCAGGAGGGTGATGTCAGGCAGGAGAATACAGGAGGTGTGATTCTGAGCTCTGACACTGGCTGCCTCTGATTGGAGCTCTGAATCAAAATTCCCCTGCCTGACACCTCCCCTCTGACATTATAGAGCTTAAATAGCACATTAGGCACCAAAACGAACAGTGTTTTGTTACTCAGTGATGGTGGAAGCTAGAGAAAAAAAATCCAACTGCGCTGTGGAGCTGTGCCTATTAACCCGTAAGCAATACAGCCATAAAAATTGTTGTATTGGCTGTTCTGAGTATAGTAGCATTGTCCCATTTACTTGTATGCGAAAAGGCTGTTTACCCTTCAGCTGGTTGCAGAGGGTACACAGAGTCCAAATAATCTCTAAAATGTATAGCATGTCAGTTTAGAATTGTAGTATCAATGCTAAATGTTAGTAGTGCTTTTGCATGCTTCAATATTAGGTTTTGACCCTGTACATCATTAGCATTCTAATCCCACTGTTAAAGAGAATCTAACATTGCTAAATTCACTTTTTTAATAAGCATATCTTCAAATAGCCTTTATAAAGGCTATACCAGGAATACCTCTTAATTTTTTCCCTTTCAACCATTTTTTTTAAAAATCTGGTTTTCTTCATATGCAAATCATCTTCATGGAGCACAGGGGGCATTATCCCTGTGCTCTGAGCATAACCGCGTCATCAGGAGTTCAACACCTTGCCTCTGTTCAGCAATGCCCCCTTCTTCAAAAATGCTTCAACTAGCTGCATCAAAAGCAGCTAGTCATGTTGGCACAATCCAAATCTCGCACATGCACGGTGTGCCATCTTTAGTCTCTTCTTACACCTCGCTTATTCAAGAAGAAAATAAAGATGACGCACAGCGCATTCACAAGATTTTGGTTCGTGCTAACGTCACTAGCTGCTCTTGATGCAGCTAGTTGAAGAAGCATTTTTGAAGAAGGGGGCATTGCTGAACAGAGGCGAGGTGCTGAACTCCTGAGCAGGCTGCTGTGATCTGAGTAGAGCAATGCTCCGTAAAGGCTATGTGAACATATGCTTATTTAAAAAGTGATTTTAGCAATGATAGATTCCCTTACATTCAGATGATCCCCATATATATATGGATCTATTGGAAATATCTATGTCCATTTTCATATCAACACCAGATGATTGTTACATTGTACAAAGCGCTATTTTATATAACTGTCTGGCAAAGTATCTTTTAGATGTCAAGGTGAATGATTTATACCTGTGCTTAGCTGGAATGATGTATAAAAGATGCATAAAAGAGTACTCATTCTCAATCATTGTATGGTGTATACAATGTGCGATCATTGGCAGTACTTCTCCCTGTGTAAAATAGGGGATGTGTTGACGACAATAATGAAAATGAAATGGGAGCATTGACAATTGTTTATCGCGAACCATCACTAGTGCGACTGCTTATTATATATTTACTTATTACAGATCATTGACCTGTTTAAAGACATTCCAATGAGCACTGGTCGACCTTCTATTTTTAGTCAACTAGCAATTTTTTCAGGCTGATTAACTCCTGTGTAATAGGAATTTAAAAGGACCTGAAGGTAGTTGATACTTATCAGAACAGTCGGAGTCCAACACCTGGACCCCATCACAATCAGGTGTTTTGCCTGCGAGAAGTCATACTAGGTATATAGCTGAAAGCAACGTTGCTCCTACTCAAGTGAATGGAAGCAGGGCTGCAGTTTCAGGCACCACTACCACAGTATATGGAGCTCCATATACTGTATCCAGCTTCTGTTCTGTACAATGTAGCAGTGGCACTTGTAACTGCAGCCCTGCTCCCATTCACCTGAATAGGAGCAGATCTACTTCTGGCCGTATACCTAGTATATGACTTTCGGTGGCCGAAACAGCTGATAGGGACAGTGTCTGGGTGTTGGACCCTGACCAATCTGATACTGATGACCTATTCTGTGGATAGGTCATCAGTATCGATTACCTAAAAGGTCCTGGACATCCCCTTTAAGAACTCTAATACAAGCTTTGTTTGCTTTAGTAACCAATTTGACAACTATCAGATAGCAGACTCTGTACACAGGTAGTTGAATGCAAAATAATGTGATTTATTCACTTGAGTGAACAGGGTGTAAAGTATGGTGACCTTTCGGTCCTATTAAAGACCTTCATCAGACTCTGAAGTTAATATGTAACGCTGAGTGGGCAAACACAGGCATCTGCACTTCAGAATAGTAAAAGTGGGTCCCTGCTATTGAAAGTAGTGATTTCAATAGCGGGGACCTGCTTTTATTATTCTGAAGCGCAGAAACGTCACCATACTCTACACACTGTTCACTCAAATGAATAAATCACATTATTTTGCATTCAACTACGTGTCTACAGAGTCTGTTATCTGATACTTTCTAAGGAATGGGACCCTACTCTGTATAAGACAGACTGTGCTATCCACCCCCTCATGCAATTTTACAACCATTTACACATACCAAGCAGATAATAATACACTATACTAAGAAAAAAAATATTATAAACAGCAAAAACTAACAATTCATTTATCTACCATTACAATATAAGATCTTTCCACAAATGATTGTATCCTACAACAAACCCTGCCATTGAATGGCAACTTAGTTTAGTCATGTGACCAGTAGACTTTATAAGGGTTGCCAAACCCGTCCCAGGCCTGAGAAGGTTAGCCAGCTTCATTCAACTTACTGATAAAAGAATATTTAAAATGTTATATTTAGTTTTAACTCCTTAGTTTTTCTTGAGCTAGTTGACTATGAGCATTCCATTTTAACCTTGTGTTTCTATCACTGTAAATATTTATATTTCCATAGTTTTTTACTGGTTATAACAACGTCCAGATGTTACATTGCCGTGAGCAGTAACATATCACACTCACACAAATAGTTATTATTATTAATTATTATTATTGTTCAGGGCTTACTGCATTTTACTCCCATAGGGAATGTTTCATCAAAAAATTGTTTACATCAAGATCGTATTAATGATAAAGGTTTATTTGAATTCATGTCACCATGCATGTTAAAATAAAACTGGAGACACATAACACATGTTAGAAATCTCATTATATGTACTGCTACTTGTAGCTATCATACTTTTCAGTGTAGCACTGCTCACAGCCATTGCTTTAAGGATGTCATGCCTACCTGTCAAACTCTGGCTGGGTAAACAATTTGTCAGAGCTTTGTGATGCAGAGCCAATAAGAATTCTTCCTTATTGATTAATCTGAGCTGATTTTGGGTATTTTGACCTAGCATTGAGGTTCCCCAGGTGCCTGTGATTATATTGTAATTAGGGTAATTAGGCTTCTTCTTCTATAATGGGGTCCGCCGGGTTTCCGTCCTGCAAGACTTTTCTCTCCGCATTTTCTAAGTGGGTTTGAGAACAGAAACCCCCAACGTACATCAAACGTTAGTATGAACCTAACCTAAGGCCAAGGCATGTTTTGATAAACCTATTATTAACTACCAAAGTGATTTATGCCAAATTATTTGTAATTTTTTTGGATTTTGGATCAATTTGGAAGGAACAGCATCCACATTTCTAACATCCCTGCTCACTAGCTATATAAGCAGTAAGCAAAACAAAAAAGGTAAAAACAGGAAAGCAAACAAAGACTGTACCTTGACCTATAGTTTAGAGAATAATGCTTTAGACTAAGATACTGTCCATAGTTTAACCTGCCAATATACTGAAGGGAGTGCCAAAGTGTTAATCGTTCTCCACTATATATTCCAATTATATAGGCCAACAGAGTTGAACACAGCATCCATGCTCACAAATGAAACTTATTTGGAAGCCTGTAAAATTACCCTTAAGCCATGAGCACAATAGCATTCTCCTCTATAGTACTGCACTGATATAATATGTATTGTGAAAGGAACTGTTCCATGAACCATTAGTTCAATATAGTATACGGAAGGTACAGAATGTTACGCCATTATAATAAATGTATCTTCTTCCTTGATTTCTAGCTGCTGTAGCTTTATATCACAGTGAGAAAAGATATATATTCTTCAAATGAATATTTTAGCAAAATAAAAAACCAGAGAGAAAATAAAGTAATTCACCTAATTATTGCCCACACAACGCGCACATGCCAGCTCACATCTCAGTTGTCGCTCAGTTCAAATACTGCTGCTTAGCAACCAGTGCAACACCTCCCGTTATTCCAGCAAGCGTACAGTGGGTTTATTAATCCCTGTCTATATTACCGAGTCCAATGATTATGATGGCGATAAAACAGAACTGAGAATTAACAGTGCACAGCTCAAAAATGAAGAAAACTGCATTAGAAAAGCTCATCCTAAACAATGTATAGCAACACTTGTATATTAATACATTGAATTCACAGAGAAATAATAAAAACTTACAAGCAAGTCTGTATAAACTAATATAACCATATACACAGTTGTGGTGATTCACAAGCATTAATACTTTTCCATTTGTAGCCATTTTTCCAACTAGATTTACACTTTATGGAATTGTGTACTGGAATAGTTCCAATGGAATGGAATAACTTCACTTACAATGAATGGGATTACTGAAAATCAGCACTATATATAATACAAGAGGGAATATAGAGCTCTCCAAAGATTAATAATGCGGGTGCTACTGCACTAGGAAATGGGCAGCAATGAAGGCAATGTTCATCACCAACAGTCATCAGATGTGGAACACAGATGGAAGGGGTGTAGTTCTGCCAATCTTCTGGCAACTACTAATGCCATCTCTTGAACCAAGCAGCAGCAGTTGTGTTTCCAAATCTTATAGACATAATAGTACCAAAATAAATAAGTATTTAAAGGCAAAACAAGCATGTGGATTAGAATTTTTTATGTCATCCACAATGCTGCTACTGTAGATCACAGCAGGTTAGCCTTTAGCGGCCAACCTGCTGTAATCCCTGGCCTTGTGGCCGTGGTCATAGAATACCTCTCTCTAATATGCAGATTCCTCTGTGAATAACTCAGGGGTAGAAAGGTACAGAAAAGTCACTGATTTTGAACTGGTACCCAGCAATACTAAGAAAGGATATATTGAAAGCAGACTGCTCTAACTCCCCTAGTGAGCAGGTATTATTCACTTTAATGGCCAGGTACTATGAAATGACACAAACAGATCTAGATAAACGACATTGATTATAATAGTGTCTGTTAGGCATCCATTATGGTGTCCATCATTGTGCTGGACATAAAAGTCCAGCAAGCAAAACTTTCTATTTCGGGACTTTTGCCAGAATTTGTGAAGGAGGTTCTTAATGGAACCTCCGACACAGATGTGAACACAGGCCTAATATGCTTACTCTATTGTCAGTACAATCTGGCATCTGTTTTGGACTGAACTATATGATAACATAATATCTAGTATGTCACTGACATTATCTGCAAATGTGAGTTCATGACAAGGCTCCATCTTATAGGTGTCTATGTGTAAGGTGACACTTTACTAAATTCTTTCATTTTTTAATTAGGAAAAATCTATATAAAAATTATCAGTATATCCTAAAGTCAACAATATCCAGTATCTGCACTTTTCTCAAACAAGCAAGAAAGCAAAAATATAAAAGTGTTAGTCAGATTCAGTTTTCTAACAACGCTGGTTATTCTATGAAAAGATAAGGTTCTGAAGAAATTGCATCTTGTATGAATTACGCACAATGATTAGATAGGAGCTTCAATATATAACAATACAGCAGAAACTGGAAAAGGCTGATATGACAACGTGCAGACACACAGGCAGACAACTGTGATACATTTAGCTGCAGTGATACCAACATCACACTTCTGGCTATATTTAACACACAAAAGACTGGAGTGGTGTAATAACTCCCACTAGCAGGATTCATGTCAGAATATGTTTGAAACTAGAAAAACATGTTATTAACATTATCACTTCTACTACCAGACATCATGCAGACATATTGCAGATCTGATATTGTAGATGTATATTCAGAATAGAAGCTCTACATAAAGGCAATGCATGGTTGTGGCATTAACTAGTGAAAGGAACTGCAATCTAGTACAAAGGGCACTCATACCAGCTCACAAGGTCTGCCAGTTGCTTTACCTTTCTTTGACTAAGCTGGCTATGCACAAAATAATCACTGGCTGTAAGAACATTCAGTTATTGTACGTAATGTTAAAAAGAATTCAATATGGAAACCAAAGGACTCACCTCTCCTGCGATTGCTCCTCATACATTCGCTCTTTTCCTTCCTTGAAGAGCCTAATTGCTCGCTTTGATTTTTTTCATTAGACTGTCAATGTAAATCTTAAAATATTCATTTTCGCTGAGCTGCATAAGTTTCTGGTTGTCATCATACTTGCTCAAAATAAGCCTCAAATGCTGATATGTGTCAGGTAAAATATCAAGTATGTAAGGAGGGCTGTTCTTCAGTTGAAGCTTTGGACTTTGGCATAATCTTACCTGAAAAAAAAATATATACATTTGACACTGGAGCAGTATCATTCCCATTGAACATAGGTCTAGAAATGGAAAGGAAATGAATATAATGAAAGAAGGCAATACAATTTGGCATTCAGATAAATGAGCATATGCTGTGTGGTCACTGAGCTATGATCTCTGGGATCATACTGTAAGGGTGTAGTTAACATACATGTTAACAGCACAACAGTGTCTTTGAATGTACTGGTGAAGCCTTTGTATGTCATCACTGGTGTAACATCTTCACAGAGATTACTGGCATTACTGGATCCAAAAATGCCTATGGCTTGAGACAGGTTATTAGTGGTTGCCTAAGAAATGTGAATTGACCAGCCTTCTTATGTGCACTATGTATTACTTAATAAATAGTATACAAAATCTATTGTTTTTATAGCCCCTTTAAATTCACTTTAACAATAGTGGTTGGAAGGTAGAAAGCATAGGTTCTCTCAATCAGTTCAGCTAATTTCAGTTTGCTGATAAAGGTGTGTCTCAGATAACACTGAGTTTGTCCTCTAGAAGCTTGTGCATATTATTTAATCAACATTTATATTAGATTTCTAGTAATCCTAATAAGTATTGTGATACTTCATAGTGTCCTGTACAGCAAGCTGGGGGGTGGCTTTGACTGTTTGATAAGGAATACAGGAAGTGAGAAGAGGAGACAGCAGGCAAAGCTGCTGAAACAGGGAGATGGGAAAACCCCTTTAATTGAAGTACACCCTAATGTGATGTGACTTCTGTGTAAAATGTTTTCTAGTCACACCTATTTATCATCCTTCCCACTAACAGGAACAAATGACAAAAAAGTAAGAAAAAAAAAAAAAAATGATGACTTTGTCTGGATGGAAAAAAATAGATGCTAATAAATATCACGTCTATCGGTTGTTCTATTCTCTTCAATATGAAGGAAAAAAAAAAATAGACAAAAACAGTTGTCACTAGACAGCAAAATGTTACATGCATTTGAAGGGATCTATTGAAACCACTGCAGTATTAAAAATGGAGCAGTAGCACAAAGCATTCAGGGATTGTCTCCATGAGACAACACAAAAACACACAATATTAACAACTTTTGGACATACTGTTAACTGCATACGTCTGGGCGGTCCACTCATAACACTTACTAAAGCTAGGCCCCCTACAGGGAAGACAGGGATTGTTTATTAGCATCCCTGTCTTACTGAATGCTGAGTAGACAGCTATGGGAGGCGGCACAATGTGGCTCCACTTCTGACCCCGCAGCCACATGACTGCCAGGGGCGGGAACTGAATGAGTGATAGGAAGCTGAATTCTCCCTGATAATGTAAAATCTATTATGATCTTATAGAGGGCACAATGTGTAAAAATAAATAATTAGAAAATAAAGTGTTAAGAAAAAAAAAAATGCCACTACCAAGTCCATGTCAAAAGTTCTAGCCCTGTCCTTGTCGACAAAACATTTGGCGCCTACATAAAAATTACTGTAACAGAGGGAAAACCATTTAAAAAAAAAAATCTTTTTAGTAGCACACAGATGTGAAAAACAGATACATTTCCCCTTCTTTTTTGTTTACATGTTCTCTAATTTTAAAATAAAGAAAAGACATGAAACAATAAAAACATAAAAATAAAGAAATGCAAAAATTATCTGAATAACAGAAAGGAAAAAAAAATGTTATAACCCTTAATCCGCATGTACGAAAAAAGCCGAAAATGTGTATGGTCCTAAACCAGAGAAAATTGACGACAGTATTGTAAAACAGCCAAATATGATTATGGTGTAAAACGGTGGCACCAAATTAAGCCAACCAATAGCTGGTATAAACTTAAGCTAGCCATATACATTCAGCTTTTGTCAGCTGAAATGGCCAATTTCAGCTGACAATCGGCCAAAAATATACTGCAATTGTCCAACTTTAGTCCTTCCTGGAGGTTTTCAGCCCCAGTGGTTGCCTGAAAATAACAGTGTCTAACATAATCAACTAAAAGTGCTGGATCATCAGCACATCATTTGTGCATATTCACTACACTGCTCCCCCGATCAAGCAGATTAGTTCTTATTAAGGTTGATGAAGGACATCATGGCTGTCTAAACTTTAATGTACATGGCCAGCTTTATATTTGATTGTCTAAAAATGCACCAGATTTATCATCCAACATCGCTGAGCTGTTTGATAAATCTGGCACATTTTCAGTCTACCTGCTAAATTAACATAACACTGTCTAAGAGCAATGTTGACATAATGAACAAAAACAGAAAATATCAAAATTCTCATCCCGGCATGACAGTCAGAAAGCACCTAAAAACATCCACCTGCCCTTCATGGTGGAGCCAGATTTGTCAAGAAACAATTTAAAATGGAGGGTTGAATATAGCTACAAAATCCAATCACTTCTGTGTGTCTAGCAAGCTGGCACATGTCCCAATGTTATTTCCACATCCTGGACCCAAAGCACATATAACAGTAAGCTATGTCGTACTCAGCCTCTGCTCTTTAGACCTACAAATGCATCAGACTAACAGGGAATCCCCATCCAAATAGAAAAACATGATGCTTACAAAAATAGAAACATTACACCCTGGTATTTTCTGTATCAGTCACAATTCTAAAATACATCAATACTTCAATGTTTATATAAGCTGGAGGTAAAACAAGTCTTGAGAATTTAAATGTTGCATGTCGCAATATTTAGGATTTAATAAAATAAGTGACTAAGGATTCTGGTTGACAGGAATTCTACCACAACCAGAATTCCTCCTAAACCACCAATATGCTGCTGTAGTACCAAGGGCATCAAACAGATCATTTGTATACAGATTAAAAGTAGATTTTCTCAGAAGCAACCTTGACACAGAAAAGGTAGGTTCACTATGCTACTAACCACCTTTACAAAAGCATAAAAGTGGTTTCCAAGTGATTTTGGTGCTTGTAAGGCATATATGGTTTGCACATTTATTTTGTGTTTCAGATAGCTTTTATTGCCTTATTCGGCAAGGTGGTGTAGCTCAGGAAAGGGTATTACTTGTTGAACGGGGTGTGGCTTAAGATGCACCAAAATTTAAGCACAAATTTCTAGCACAAAGTAAGCCAACTAATAAGTGGCATAAACTTGGACTAGACAGGCTAAAGATAAATGAAATTTAGTGTCCAATATTGGCCACTGTGATAAATCTGGTGCATTTTACACTGTTTATTCTGAGCCTGCATAGTCAGTAAATCTGCCCCATTATATGATTTATAATTATGTCATTCATAGAGTAAGAGAACCAGAACTGGAAATAAGATCACATATTATTCAGTGAAGAAGTTACACTGCCAACTGACACTTAGGGAATGATTGCAATTAAATGAAGATCACTTCATCAAGCAAGGTACTAGGAGGAATCTTTTGCTTTGCACTTCTAGCAATTTCATCAGTTCAGATATACTGAAAGCATTCAATGAATGTGCTGTTACAAAATACACATCCATATACAGAATATAGTCATCGGCTATACAAATATGTCACCCAATCTCTCCATACACAAGCACTCTCGGTTCAGTGTGCACTGAAGAGGAGAGGGGAAAATATTCTCATACTCTTCTGGCATGGCTTATCTTACTGAGAGAAAAAAAGATCAGGCATATTGAAATCCAATTCTTATTTCCCACAACAATGGTGGAGACCCCCATGAATATTAGATGGTTGGCTAATCCCATCAAAATCAACAGGTTCGGTTTACCATCATCTAATGGCCAGCTTAAAAGGGTCACCCATGATTTGGCTTCTGTGACTGCTGAAACCAATCAGTGGCCTCAATGATTGTTGGTAAGGAACCAGTGACGTATGAGAGTGACATCACCAGTCTCTTTGTAGCGACCACTGAGGCCACTGCTTGGTTTCAGTGGTCATATGAGTCTCAGGGCGTGACAGGCGAGTATGCTTTTTAAATACTCTACACCTCCCCAAGGTTTCTCTCCATCACTCCTGAAAGCTTACTTATAAATATACTCAGTTAGCCTCTAAAAGGTATCGCCTGATTTCTTCACTCTTCCACTACTTTCAATGGCTAACACGGTACAACATTATACTTCTCTCCATCATTGACAAGGGATTATTTACAGATGTCTATATTGTAATTTTTTATTTATTTATTTATTTTTTTTACTTAAAATGCATGGAGTTGTGCGATGTGCAGATTTTATCCTTAGAAGGGATTAATTGCAAGGTCATTTTTCTATCATGAAATTCGCTCCTCTGGACTAGACAGATATAATGTGCACGTTGACTGGCTGTGGTTCAGCTTGTCTGCTCAGAAGCTTAATTTGCTCACACTGTACATGTTCTGACAAACAGCAAAATGTTGACTCAAGACAGATCAAAAGCCCTGGAGCCCCCATGAGAATTGAGCTGCTACAAGAGCAAGAGAGCCCCTATCCACACAGCTCATGTAATCATTTAACTGTAAACTGTACAACAAACCGGACAAATATTAAAGGAGCGTTTATCTGGCCTAAACAGATGTAAGCACTGCCTAATTGTTAAAACAAGCAGCAAGTAAAAAAAATTCTAGATAAATATCAAATACATCAAGTAATATTTCACATTTTTATTATCAGCCATTGTGTGTGACTTTGCTATAACACTTTCCATTATAATCAGGTGAACAATAAATGTTGTAGCAGAAAACACCACAATAAATGCTCTAAAATACTATGTTTGAAAGGAGTTGCTTTTTTCCCAAAAAGCAGTGCCACTATCATCTATAGACTGTGCTGGTCCTACAGTTCAGCCCAATGCAAGTGAATGAGGCTAAACTGCACTCAATTGACATTTGTGATGCAGTTTATGGAAAGAGGTTAAATAAAAAAAAAAAGGACCAATTGTCCAATACTGATCTACCCAGAGGGTAGGACAGGCAGCGTGGTTAACTTTCTGCTGGTGGGCAGGAGTCAGCAAATCCTGAGTGCTCTCCTGTTCTTGCCACACTCCAAAGACATACTGATAGGGAATTTAGACTGTGAGCCCTACTTGGTACAGTGAGTGATGACAATGTCTGCAAGATACTGGAGAATAAGGAAGGAAGAAAGTACCTGCCCGCACGTAACCTCCAATACTCCAAAGACCTCCTACTCCACTCTGCTCTTAGCCGCTCTTCACACAACCATCTCCAAGACTTCTCGTGTGCATCCCCCATACTCTGGAACTCATTACCAAGACACATAAGACTGTCCCCCACAGTCACAAGCTTCAAGAAGGCCGTGAAGACTCACCTATTCAGGAAGGCCTACAACCTCCAATAACATTACTGTCACCACACCACCATCTGTACAGCCTCTACCCACACCTTCTGTCTCTATCCCTCTTCCCTCATAGATTGTAAGTCCTTGCGGGCAGGGCCCTCTATCCCACTGTGCCAGTTGGTCACTGTTAGTATTATCTGTTTTGTATATCTTGTGTACCGTATGTAAATCCTCAAATGTAAAGCACCATGGAATTAATGGTGCTATATAAATAAACAACAATAATAATAAATAATAAGAGGAAGGAAGGAAGGAAGGAAGGAAGGAAGGAAGGAAGGAAGGAAGGATGCATAGAAGCACTGAATCTATAATACAGATTGGTAATTCATACTAGCATACAGGAATGGGGATGAGGAAATTATTATTAACTGATATACGGAAAGAAGAAATGGAAATTAAATTGGTTATTCAGTGAGCAATAACTTCAGTCATGTTTAACACCTTCAGTGCCAAAGATGAATGTAATACATCAGGCCTTGGTAATAGCTGAACCAAGTCACTGCAACTTAGCTCCCATTCATGTAAATTGAAGTTGATCTGCAGTAACCTGATCTAGACTCTACACAGGTCCGTTTCCTGCTCCTGTCTGTGTATTGGCTGCTGAGAACAGCTGATCGACTGGATGCCAGGTCTTGGACCTTCACCAATCTGATATTGATGACCTACTGTATCCTTATGTCAGATCATCAATATTTTTAACCCCATCAAAATGTTATGGACACATTTTGCTATAATTTTGTGTAGCAGAAACCCAAGCCATTCAGTGTGGCCAAATAGCTGCACAACTGCGCTTCAGGTACGCTCACATAATGCAGCAATCCAATTGATGATGGCAACATCAACAAGTCAACTCTTCAAGCAGATAGGCCACCAAAAGTGGATGATCATGGCAAACACTGATATTTTCAGCCAACTGGCCAAAAATATCCAGCACAACTGCATTATTTTCATGGCTGAAGCTACAAAACACATGAGAAGGATAACTCACAGCCCGTTAGGCTACAGCTATATGGTGACTTTCACCGAGAGTCTTATCGGGTGACAAAAGGTTGCCACTTCACTCTGAAACTCCTTCACTAATGTAAATGAATGGAGTTGCATTGCAACTTAGGGACTTTGTAGTCATGACTTCTAGTTTAAAGAATTCAAGCAGCCTTTTATTTTATTGCAAGTAGAAGTTTCAATCCAAATATTTAAGGCAGGGGATGCAAAAGCCATACCCATGCCCCAGAACCTTTAGAAGACCATAAGGTGTCTTTTCCCAATATGAAGGGACTAGTACTATAAATAATACATTATAGTTGGGAGACCTGGCACAGGTTTTTCACTGGGGCCCAGGAGCATCATGTCACGCCTTTGCTTGAAGGAGTCAAAGGCGTCACAGTGATCTTTGGCCATGTCACAAGGGTCATGGCCAAAATTGCCATGTGGCCCTAGCTTTACTGTCATTTCTGCCCTGTACAATCTCCAGTGACACAGGAACACTCCGGAGGTGTTTTCCTCTCACATTAAGGTTGCCATGTACAGTGCCTTGCAAAAGTATTCGGCCCCCTTGAACTTTTCAACTTTTGCCACATTTCAGGCTTCAAACATAAGGATATAAAATTTAAATTTTTTGGTGAAGAATCAACAAGTGGGACACAATCGTGAAGTGGAACAAAATTTATTGGATATTTTAAACTTTTGTAAAAAATAAAAAAACTGAAAAGTGGGGCGTGCCAAATTATTCAGCCCCCTTAAGTTAATACTTTGTAGCGCCACCTTTTGCTGCGATTACAGCTGCAAGTCGCTTGGGGTATGTCTCTATCAGTTTTGCACATCGAGAGACTGAAATTCTTGCCCATTCTTCCTTGGAAAACAGCTCGAGCTCAGTGAGGTTGGATGGAGAGTGTTTGTGAACAGCAGTTTTCAGCTCTTTCCACAGATTCTCGATTGGATTCAGGTCTGGACTTTGACTTGGCCATTCTAACACCTGGATACGTTTATTTGTGAACCATTCCATTGTAGATTTTGCTTTATGTTTGGGATCATTGTCTTGTTGGAAGATAAACCTCCGTCCCAGTCTCAGGTCTTTTGCAGACTCCAACAGGTTTTCTTCCAGAATGGTCCTGTATTTGGCTCCATCCATCTTCCCATCAATTTTAACCATCAAATGGCTTTCTTCTTGCCAGTTAAAGTTTAGAGGGACGGCAGGGTCTTGGTAGATTTGCAGTGGTCTGATACTCCTTCCATTTCAATATGATCGCTTGCACAGTGCTCCTTGGGATGTTTAAAGTTTGGGAAATCTTTTTGTATCCAAATCCGGCTTTAAACTTCTCCACAACAGTATCACGGACCTGCCTGGTGTGTTCCTTGGTCTTCATGATGCTCTCTGCGCTTTAAACAGAACCCTGTGACTATCACAGAGCAGGTGCATTTATACGGAGACTTGATTACACACAGGTGGATTATATTTATCATCATCAGTCATTTAGGACAACATTGGATCATCCAGAGATCCTCACTGAACTTCTGGAGTGAGTTTGCTGCACTGAAAGTAAAGGGGCCGAATAATATCGCACACCCCACTTTTCAGTTTTTTATTTTTTACCAAAGTTTAAAATAACCAATAAATTTCGTTCCACTTCACAATTGTGTCCCACTTGTTGTTGATTCTTCACCAAAAAATTTAAATTTTATATCCTTATGTTTGAAGCCTAAAATGTGCCAAAATTTGAAAAGTTCAAGGGGGCCGAATACTTTCGCAAGGCACTGTAGCATCCAACTGGGAACACTACAAAATTTTATGGTTTATTTGTGCCTTGAATAATATGTTTGTATTATAATGTGTAGTTACCACTTTAATAGGCTGAAGCAATGTGGAATGGGAGCTGGTACTATCCACCTAGAGAGTTCTGGGAAGGAGGAGGAGACTAGAATTATTTTCCTGTCTTTGAAAGAGTGAGGAAGTGTGGAGCCTGAGCTAGAACCCAGGCTAAGATGGAGACAGTCCCAGTCCAGCTAGCAGAGCTGCATGCATCTGGCAGAACAATACTTGCTTGGCTTATGTTACAGAGGATAGTGTGCCCCAGATAACCATTTTATGGGCCTCAGAACCACAATCCTGCCTGTGCCACAGGGCACCCTGCTGATCTACAGCCTGCAGTGGGAATCCATAGATACTTGTTGAACTTTTGTGAGAGAGAATTGCAAAAGGACAACACAGACTACAAATGGATATACCAATTGCCAGCTCAGCCCCAGCCTCCAGAATTGGGTGCTGTTTAACTTTGTTCTACCTTCAGTAAAGCTGCACGTTACCCTGTTTTGGCATACATCTCGTCTCCTGAGTTTTATTCCTGCACAACCATTGTTGGTATTCCAACCCCCAAGCTCAAAAAGGATAACAAGAACTAGAACATGCCGTGGGGTAAACACTGCCACCACTATCAGGTACTATGCAGGTCCTGTCACAAATGCAGGAGTTGTTCAAAACTTGGAATGTATTTAAAAAAGTGGACTCTCATACTTACCATCATTTAGGCTGAGGCCCCATGTTGCAGAAACGCAGCTGTTTTTGTTGCAGATTTTGATGTGGTTTTTGAGCCAAAGCCAGGAGTGGATTGAGCAGAAAGTAGAAGTATAAGTAGATAATGTAGCCATTCCTGGCTTTGGCTCAAAACACTGCAACAAAAAAAGCTGCGTTTCCCACCACTGGATCCCTCCAGGGAACCACCATTTAACCGCCCAGTGCTGCCAAACTAGGTGGGACCACTTACTTTTGACTACATTTTGGTAAGCCACACCCCCTACATTTGGCAGGATTGTACCTGAAATGTCATGGTCACGTTGTGTTTTTCTTTCATGAATTTCTGAAATGATGGTGATTTGCTACTATGCTGAGATATTGTCATGGCAGTCAGGGCTTGGTGAAGTGAACATGTAATTTTTTGTACACTGAACACTATAAAAACTAAACAAGAAAATTGTGAAAATGCAGTTTTTTCACCCAACCCCAAAACTACAAACATGTCAACTCACCCAATGAATAGTCACTTTCACCAGGCTGCTGGCTCAATAATATTCACTGCCCAGTGAAGTCAGCTCAGTGCCGTGCATATTAAGGAGGAGGAGGTTACCTGTAGATCCCACCATCAACTTAAAATTTTGTTTATTAGGTGGGGATTGAACCCAGAACATGAAGCAGACAAGGCATGCTAAGCTTCATTAACTTCAATAAGCGTTTTTACTATTACCTCTTCACATTTCTCTCTCAATAGTATATTTATTTATCTGTTTAAAGTATTGGTATGTAGACAAATATTTTTAAATGTCAATAAATTGCATGCAGAAATATATTTTTCCATAGTTTGTGGCTCAGTCAGTGTAACATACAGCAAGCATTTCTGCCTCTTTAAGAGGAGGGCACAGGATACAGGAACCAGGAAGTGGCACTGCTTGCTGGAGGCTAGTGTGTTGTATATCAGAGTGTGGAGATATGAATAAAAGAAGATGCTGTTGGATTTTATCCCTGAGTTCTAATGTTTCCTGAAGACATTACAACTGGCGACGAGGATGGGATGAGAGTTCTGCTGCTGTGAGTACTGACTGCCATCTGCATAATCCAAATACAAGGAGTGTGTTTACAGATCCACATATAAGAACTGTACCCAGAAACCTGCACATTTATCCCCTATACTGCATTACTGAATACAGGAGGGATGGCAGACTACATGCATGTGGTCCCAAAGTTTGATACAGCTGACAGCCATAACCTGGCTCATAACTGGAAAAAATGGATGCACAGGTTTGAGAACTTTCTGGAAGCAATAGACATAAAAGATGACAAAAGAAAAAGAGCTCTATTGTTGCACCATGCTGGCACAGAGGTGTATGACATTTACAGCACCCTACCTGCTACAGACACTGACACTTATGGCCGCTGCGCCAAAGCCTTAACAGATTACTTCAACCCTAAGCAAAACATCAGATATGAGAGATACAAGTTCAGGATTGCTCAACAGCTTCCAGAAGAATCCATGGACACATATGTCACACGCTTAAGGGAACTGGCACAGGGGTGTGCATTTACTGATGTTGATGATGAAATTATAACGCAAATCATTGTATCTTGCACATCATCCACTATAAGACGCAAAGCGTTGCAGCAGGATTACTCTCTACATGACCTTCTCAAAATGGCCCGTGCCATAGAAATAGCAGATCATCAGGCCACTGTGATGGAAAAGGGGGATGACATCCAGGTGCATAACCTCAAACATAAAGCTACTGCAGACACTTCAACCCAGAAACAAAGGAAATGTTACCGGTGTGGGAAAGACTTTCCTCATGTAAATAAATGTCCAGCGTTAGGACAAACCTGCAGCAAATGCGGTAAAGAGAACCATTTTGCAACAGTGTGCAGATCTGTACTTACCAAACCTCATTACAGTCCAGCAAAACAGGCTAATGTAAAAGCCATACATCAGACTGCAGAGGAGACATCTACCACAAGTGAGGACTATGTTTACATTACTTCTACACCAAAATCCATGCAGTCTCCAAGTGTTACAATCAATGTTCTCAAAACTGATATTATTTTCACCATCGATACTGGGGCATCAGTGAACATTATAGACAGCGATACATATAAGAAATTGAAGATACAGCCTGTCTTGGAAACTGTTCAGACCAAAATCTTTTCATATGGATCTCAGACCCCATTACCAACTGTGGGAAAATTTGAAGCCGAAATCAGCTACAAGGGTAAGACACAGAAAACAAGTTTTTAAATCTTAAAGGGCTCTGGAGGCTGCCTTCTCAGCTACCATACTGCCCTAAATCTGGGTCTCATTCAGATCGTCCATACAATAACTGATCCAGCTGACAAGGATGTACAAACTATGATTAATGAATTTTCCTCTTTGTTCAGTGGACTTGGAAAACTGAAGGACTTTCAAGCACATCTTCATGTGGATGAAAATGTTCATCCAGTCACACAATCTCACAGGCGCATTCCATTTCATCTGAGAAAGAAGGTGGAAAAAGAACTTCAATCTTTGGAAGATGATGATATTATTGAGACTGTTACAGGCCCCACTCCATGGGTCTCTCCAATTGTTGTTGTTCCAAAAATCCCGACCAGGTGAGACTTTGTGTGGACATGCGCCTGCCAAATGCAGCTATTCAGAGAGAAAGACACATCTCTCCCACAATACATGATATTATTCATCTACTAAATGGAGCAACTATCTTTTCGAAGCTGGACCTTAATAAAGGTTACCATCAGCTAGAACTGAGTCCAGAGTCCAGATACCTAACAACATTTTCCACACATTTAGGCCTCAGGCGGTACAAACGGTTGACATTTGGTGTGTGTTCAGCTGCAGAAATTTTTCAGGATGCTATAAGAAGTGTAATCCAACATATTCCCAATGCTTTCAATTACAGTGATGACATTCTAGTTTATGGTAAAACCCAAGCTGAACACAATAGTGAATTACATGAGGTCTTTCAATGCTTAGCATCTCAGGGACTCACTCTAAACAAAGACAAGTGTGAATTTAACAAAACGTCCTTGGAGTTTTATGGTCACATCTTTTCAGCAGCAGGAGTACAGCCTGATCCCAAAAAGGTACAGGTGATAAAAATGGCCTCCGTTTCTCAGAATGTCAGTGAAGTTCGCTCCTTTCTTGGAATGTCCAGTTACTGTGCTAGATATATCCAGAACTTCTCCACCATTAGTGCACCACTGAGGGAACTCACGAAACAAGGCTGTGAATTTAAGTGGTCCCCAGAGTGTCAAACCTTTTGATGCAATTAAAAGAGAACTGTGCTCCACAACTACCATGGCTTACTTTGATCCCACTTTACGCACTGAATTGATTGTGGATGCAAGTCCGGTGGGACTGGGGGCTATTCTAACACAATACTTACCCAATAATCCAGACCCTTCCATCATTGCATATGCCAGCAGAGCATTAACGAATACTGAAAAAAAATACTCTCAGCCTGAAAAGGAGAGCCTAGCTGTTGTCTGGGGATGTGAACACTTTCATCTCTTTCTCTATGGAGCTCCATTCACCATAGTCACAGACCATCAAGCACTTATCATCTTTGGAAACCCCAGAGCCAAGATGCCAGCTAGAATTGAACGGTGGGGTCTGCGACTTCAAGATTACAATTACACAATCGTTCATAGGCCTGGAAAATACAGTAATCCAGCTGACTACATATCCAGACATCCCACAGAAGAAGACGATCAAATTCTACATCAGGCAACTGAACAGTACATCAACTTTGTTGCAGTTCATGCAGTGCCAAAAGCACTTTCAGCTGATCAATTTGTGACGGCAACTGCAAATGACAAGACGCTTTGTGCTTTAATACAAATTATCCGGAATGGAAAATGGCATGAAATCCAGAGAACAAAATTTCCAGATCTTGACATCAACATTAGGGAACTGAAATCGTTCTCAAGTGTCAGAAATGAACTATCAGTCACTGAGAATCACCTAATTCTGCGAGGAACCAAACTGGTGGTTCCAAAGGCCTTGCGTCCCAAAGTACTACAGATTGCTCATGAAGGTCATTTGGGAATTGTGGGTACAAAAAAACTTCTCAGAGAAAAAGTGTGGTTCCCAAATATGGATTATTTAGTAGAACACACAGTAAAACACTGCAATACTTGCCAGCTTGTGACTCCTGCAGCGAACCCTGAACCCCTACAAATGTCTCCTCTACCAACGGCTGTCTGGGAGGAAGTAGCGGTTGATATCTATGGGCCACTACCTACTGGACAGTACATCCTAGTGGCAATTGATGAATATTCCAGATATCCTACAATTGCATTTATTTCGTCAACTTCAGCAACCAGTGTCATACCGGAGTTGGATACTATTTTCTCAGCATATGGTATTCCACAAATAGTCAAAACAGATAATGGACCTCCATTTAATGGACATACATTTGTACAATTTTCTGAATACCTTGGGTTCACTCACAGGAAGATAACACCTTGCTGGCCACAAGCAAATGGAATTGTGGAAAGATTTATGCGCACCTTAAGGAAGAGAGTCAAAGCAGCCGCTCTGGAGCAGATACCACTGAAGCAGGCCCTGAACAAATTCCTACGCAACTACAGAAGTACGCCGCACTCAACGACTAATGCTGCTCCTGCTCATCTACTGTTCAACCGAACTCCTCGCATACGGATTCCTGATGTGGCTACTCATGCACTGCCAGCTGAGTTAACTGTTAGACCAACAGACTTACACAACAAGCACAAAATGAAACATTATGCGGACAAGAGAAGACGTGCGGAGCCATCTGCTATTCGGACGGGTGATAAAGTTGTTGTTCGTCGAAAGCCAAACAATAAGACATGTCCAGTGTATTATCCAGCAGGCTATCATGTAACAGCCAAGAAAGGAAGCATGGTCACAGCTGAGCGGGATGGACACTCCATAACCAGGAATGCCTCACATTTCAAAATAATACCAGACAATGACTTTGATGAACTCTCTCAGACTGACGGAGCTGCTGTTGATAGTGGCAACTCTCAACAGGATATAGCCAGCCCATCGTTAAGCAGTGATCCGGGCCATTCTAGACGGTATCCTACCAGAGAAAGAAGAGCCCCATCTAGACTCATTGAGGAGGTTTAGCCAGGATCCTGGAACTTTGATCAGATTATATATATATATATATATATATATATATATATATATATATGATTGTGAACTGTGTTTTCATGTTCATGTTTTCCTTGTTGTTTTTTTTGTTTTGTTTTGTTGTTGTATTTCACCATAACTGTTCAAATGTCAAATGGGGTTTTTTAAAAAAAAAAAACAACAACACAGGGGGGTGATGTAACATACAGCAAGCATTTCTGCCTCTTTAAGAGGAGGGCACAGGATACAGGAACCAGGAAGTGGCACTGCTTGCTGGAGGCTAGTGTGTTGTATATCAGAGTGTGGAGATATGAATAAAAGATGCTGCTGTTGGATTTTATCCCTGAGTTCTAATGTTTCCTGAAGACATTACAGTCAGTAAGGTGACAGATTGGCATGGTATTCAATGTATCATGCCCTGGGTTTAATTCCTGCCTTGTACCTAATGAAATAAATAAATGAAACACAGATTTAAATAGATGGGGTCTGGATATATGTAGTTATGCACTTTTACAAAGGCAACTTCTCTTGTAAAGGCCGCATCTACTTTTGCTGTAATCTGCTATTTGTGAATCACTCTGTGAAAGGCTCTTCCAGATTGAGGTCTATGAATCTAGCATACAATACAGTATATGTACAGCTGGTATACCGGAGTATTGCAACTTTCCTCCTATTCACTTGAGCAAAGCTTTTGCCTCCGCAAGCTGGATAGGTTCCGATGTTGGAAGCTGCCTTGCACTGGTTAAAAATTCAAGAAATTGCACAGTAACACCTGTGCAAAGATTGAATTAGTCATTGGGATCTTATGTTCTAAGGGTAAGTTCACACAGCGGAATTTTCCGTGTATTTTGGGGGCAGATTTCGCCTCCGAATCAGAGGCAGATTCCACCCCCAAATCAGTAGCAGATTCTGCCCAGATTCGTCTCCCATTGTTTTCAATGGTAGGCAGAGATCACAGCAGGATGCTGCGACTGATTCAGCCACAAATTCCACAGCTCAAGACTCCCAGATGATTAGGCCAGGAAGCAGGGCTGTGGAGTCGGAGTCGGTGCCTATTTTGGTGGAGTCGGGGTCGGTGTAAAATGGACCGACTCCGACTCCCAAAATATATCATAAATTGGTACAGTTAGTAGTACAATGCAGTATGTGCTGAATATATTTTCATAAGAATTTGGGAAAATGATGAAATGTTGAAAATGATGAAATGTCCTGTAAAGGTCTGTTCTATTCCTCATATAATGATGGGACTGAGTTCTGAGTGAACCTATAAGGTTTAGCACCATTATCTGGAGTAAGCAAAAGATACAAGTGTTGTGATTGTGAGGACTGAAAAGCTTGACTTTATCTGTAATTGTGCTGGAGACCCACCCACAGCCCGAGGACACAGAGTGACTGCTTGTCAGCAAGTGAATCATTGTGCTGAGACTGAGAAAACTGTTTTTGTTGAAAACAGTTTTTTTTACCACTTACTGCAGCGTTTTGCATATTTGCAATTTATTAAAGTTTTTTGTGTTCTAAAGTTGTATCCAATAAATATATTTTATGTTCTACCTAAATAGCTTGATTATTGTATCATAAGGATGATAAAAAGCTTAAATTAAGTTATCTCTTAAACATGCGCCATGTATGTCGGAGTCAGGGGAAATTGAGGAGTCGGAGTTGGAGTCGGGGCTTTGGCGTACCGACTCCACAGCCCTGCTAGTCATCTGGGCTTAATCAGCAGCAGAAAGCCGTGACTGAATGCTAATGTCCTGCATTGGCATCGGCAGAAAATGAAGAGGAACTCCTCTTCGTTTTCTGCCATGTGAACTTCCCCAAAGGGTGCATTCACATGGTGCAATTTGGCCCAGTTAAAACTGGATTGGGAAAAACTGCATGTAGATTTGAATTGGTTTCTTAATGTTGCTTAACAGTGTGAATACACTTTAATAGTAGAGGGAAAATCTCAACAGTGATCATAATTTGCATAGGAGTAAAAACAGCAGACAAAAGCATTAGACCATCAGTGTTGCCCACATGCTCGACTACACAATGTGGCAGGTTTATTAAAACTGTCTTAGTTGCCCATATAAACCAGTCACACAGCACCTTTCATTTTGTATTCTGTTCCTGAAAAATGAAAACTGCATTGATTGGCAAAACAGTGTTTCTTTTTCAAACAGTTTAATAAATGTGCCCCATGTCACTTGACATTCACGTGACATTAGAGGCAGTCCGTGTCAGAGCTTAGAATCACACTGCTTGCCTGCTCCTGCCTTACACTGCCCTTCTGACTGTACAGAGCCTAACTAGCCTTTCAGACACCAAAAGTAACAGCATTGATTGCTCATTAATGGTAGGGGCTAGAGAAAACTGCGCCACAATCCGTGGAGCAGTATCTATTAACAGATGTTAAGAACTGGAGTTGGTGGAGGTGTTAAACGGTCCTATTTAATGGGAAAGCCACGTAAGGATAAAGCCCCACACTGAGAAACGCAGCTAAAAAAAACACTGCAGAAAAAAATGCAGCGGAAACGCGTTTTTTTTTTGTTTTTTTTAAGTAGTGTTTTTCATTGTGTTTTTCTTCCTTTATCATATCTATAAGGAAAACATGAGCATTTCCGCAGGTAAAATTGACACGCTGTAAATCACGTGCACTTTTAAAAAACACAATGCAATGTATGGATGGGATTAGCCAGAATCTCACTCACTTTGCTGGTACTGTACTGCTGGTGCTGGTTCTGCAGCAGGAAAACCATTGCGGAAAAGCAGTTGTTTGTTTTTTGTTTTGCAGATTTTTCTGCGGTTTTTTGAGCCAAAGCCAAGAGTGTTTCAGAATCCACACTGAAATTCCATAGCAAAGTACAATATGTTAGTGAATGTTAGTGAATATGGTTTTAACAAATCCAATTCACTAGACGTGTAATCCACAGAAAACATCCGGTGTAGTATTTAGCATTAAATAAAATACAATAAGTAAATCTGCAGCTAATACCTCACTAAAATCCATATGTAAATCATGACCAGTTCTACAATAGAATTGTTATGCTGTGTGTGAACTTAAATTTAGCTAAAAACTGGGAGGAAGCACACACTTGCCAGATTCAGTATTGTGGCAATGACTAGACGCTGGCGTATCATTGGTGCAATGTGGCACATCTAGATTGGACTATAATCTTTTGATTTGATAGAAAGTCCGCAGGGGTTTCCTCTGAGGACTTTGTTTCAATTATAGCATAATGGTCAAAGAACCTAACCGTCCCAGGGCACAAAAATCATTCGTGCAATTAATAAAAAAAAAATAGACTGGTATCTTAAAGTTAAATACATACAGTAATATGGCAATAGTAGCCAGACCAGCAATATACCCAGGGTTCTATCAAAATAAAGTACTCAGAGTATATAAATTACAAACATTATGAGAAACCTATGGGTTAAAGCTACATATAAAATACATGTATGTGTTAACAAGCCAAAAATAGGCCAGAATGCACCAACAGTTATACAAATCCAGAGAAACTGAATGTATATAGATAAATGAATTAATAAACTCACATGTACATACCAGTTGCCATGATTTAAAAAAAATACTAGGATGCCAACAGGAAATAGCGTCACAGGGAGGGAAAAAGCGCTGCGCCCGACGCGCATTTAGCCACAAGATGGCTTTGCCTCCTGCGCACCTGTTTGCACATTCTTTTAGACAGATTTGTACTTGTATGTATTTATATATTTTTTCAATAAATTTGAATATTTTTCTAAGAATTGAGTACCTGCGAGCCAAATTTGTCAGTTTGCTTTGATTTATTATTGCATGGTTTGTAGATCAATTAATAGTGAGGAAAACCTTGTTTGTATTTGTTTCAATTATACCTATAGGGAAACTGCTGCAACAGTTTTGGAAATTGAAGCGTATCCGCTGCACGTACTTTTCCGCAAACTGTAAAACGCTGAAGTTTTTTTCCGCGGCATTTACGCCACGTGGGGCCCCAGCCTAAAAGGTGGAATAAGCTCCTATGTTATATCTGGTGTATTTTCAGACTGTCTGTCTAAGTTTGTACTAACTATTTCTAAATCTAGGCCACTGAGGCTTTTGTACAGTTTATTGAATCACAAGCTAATAAATTCCATTTTGGAAGAACAGCATAAAGGTTTTAAAAAAAAGCAAAACATTTTGTGGATTATAAATCACAGGTTACACTTCAGAAAATGCTAAAATATGTATACTGTATAGCAAAATTAGTTTAGTTTTTTTTTTTTTTTTTTACTGTCTAGCAACAGAAAATACCTTACCATTTTCTTGTTTTTCTGTACGCCCTGTTCTATGTAAATGTAAACAGGATGTGCCGTAACAAAAGGTCAGGAGAAAGAAAAAAAAATAAGGACTGTTGTTGCTTATGATTCCGAGCTCAACGAGCTCAACACGTGTGTTCACCAGTCTGCTAAAATTACTCACAGATGCTCAATGGCGTTTCTAATAACGGCTTAACATGCTGTTAACCCTTTCAGACAAGCACATATTTCTACACTAGGATTGTGGCTCTTACAGATTTCACTAATCCTTCATAATTGAGCCTCATGGTTTTATTTCCTAAATTCAGAATACAAGGTCCCTAAACCATGTGACAATCAAGAGGGTTTTCGTAGGCAGGTTACATACCTCTCAAGCGTTCCGGATTCTGCAGGACAGTCCCGGATTGTGGGTCCTGTCCCGGTCAGCGGGAGGTATATCCCGGTTTCAACTCATCAGTTGAATACAAGGATGAATGAAGCAGGAGATGTCCATAGACAGCTCCCACTTCACCACTTTGCTCCCTGTGTGCTCTGGCCCCGGGAGCTGTAGGTGCCATGTGATGACGTCACTCACATCACACCTGCAACTCACAGAACACTCTGTGACTGAGACTGCAGACAGAGCAGCAAGGGAGCGAGGAGAGGTGAGTATCAGTGTTTTTTAATGTTAAAATTTGGGGGCAAATTGAGGGGGAACATTAAACTGGTGGCAGATGAAGGAGGGGACATTAAACAATGGGGGGTCACTGGGCGGAGACATTAAGCTGGGAGCAACTGGAAAGGGACATTAAACTGGGGGTAACTGGAGGAGGGCATTAAATCGTGGGAGTAGCTGGAGGGCCTCCCACAGCTTAATATATTTACTATAAATTTATGCCAGAAATTAGGGCAAACTATAGATCAAATCTACATCAGCTACTTAGTGTAAATTTGAGATAGAGGTGCACAGAAGGCAGGAAATTTATGCATAATTTATTAACAATTTTGGTGCAGGGGAGAATGCCAGTCCTGATAAATCCCCTCATCGTGTACAAATAAAAACACAAAAACAGGCAGTAACTACCACATCTGGTCAGGTCTCCTGGCCTGTTAAATCCAGTATCTTCTGCTTTTAGTTAATGGACAGCATAGAATTATTGTGCAACACGAGTCTATGGTCTGACCTCCTCCCCCCACCGCGGGTTATCTAATGGGTTGGAGAAGGTTATCCTTGTTCTTGCACGAGCTTTACATAACAAGAGTCAAGGATCCACAAAATATCCTTTATACCCATATCCATATATGAGGTGCTTATACACCTTAGAAAGCTGGCAACCAAATTGGCTGGTAAGGCAGTTCAGGTGCACACTTGGCTATTTCTCCTGTCAGAATGTGTGACTTGTTTGGAACAGGTGTGGGAAGAGTGAAACCAAAAATGAGCTACAGTGGGGAAAAAAAAAGTATTTAGTCAGCCACCAATTGTGCAAGTTCTCCCACTTAAAAAGATGAGAGGCCTGTAATTGTCATCATAGGTAGACCTCAACTATGAGAGACAAAATGAGAAAACATAGCTAGAAAATCACATTGTCTGATTTTTTTTAAGAATATATTTGCAAATTATGGTGGAAAATAAGTATTTGGTCACCTACAAACAAGCAATATTTCTGGCTCTCACAGACCTGTAACTTCTTCTTTAAGAGACTCCTCTGTCCTCCACTCATTACCTGTAGTAATGGCACCTGTTTGACATTGTTATCAGTATAAAAGACACCTGTCCTCAACCTCAAACAGTCACACTCCAAACTCCAATATGGTGAAGACAAAAGAGCTGTGGAAGGACACCAGAAACAAAATTGTAGACCTGCACCAGGCTGGGAAGACTGAATCTGCAATAGGCAAGCAGCTTGGTGTGAAGAAATCAACTGTGGAAGCAATAATTAGAAAATGGAAGACATACAAGACCACTGACAATCACCCTCGATCAGGGGCTCCACCCAAGATCTCACCCTGTGGGGTCAAAATGATCACAAGAACGGTGAGCAATAATCCCAGAACCATACAGGGGGGGACTTAGTGAATGAGCTGCAGAAAGCTGGGACTAACGTAACAAAGGCTACCATCAGTAACACAATACGCCGCCAGGGACTCAGATCCTGCAGTGCCAGACGTGTCCCCCTGCATAAGCCAGTACATATCCGGGTCCGTCTGAAGTCTGCCAGAGAGCATTTGGATGTTCCAGAAGAGTATTGGAAGAATGTCATATGGTCAGATCAAACCAAAGTAGAACTGTTTGGTAGAAACACAACTCGTCGTGTTTGGAGGGGAGTGAATGCTAAGTTGCATCCAAAGAACACCATACCTACTGTGAAGCATGGGGGGTGGCAACATCATGCTTTGGGGCTGTTTCTCTGCAAAGGGACCAGGACGACTGATCCGTGTACAGTACAGACCAAAAGTTTGGACACACCTTCTCATTCCAAGAGTTTTCTGTATTTTCATGACTATTAAAATTGTAGATTCACACTGAAGGCATCAAAACTATGAATTAACACATGTGGAATTATATACTTAACAAAAAAGTGTGAAACAACTGAAAATATGTCTTATATTCTAGGTTCTTCAAAGTAGCCACCTTTTGCTTTGATTACTGCTTTGCACACTCTTGGCATTCTCTTGATGAGCTTCAAGAGGTAGTCACCTGAAATGGTCTTCCAACAGTCTTGAAGGAGTTCCCAGAGAAGAGATGCTTAGCACTTGTTGGCCCTTTTGCCTTCACTCTGCGGTCCAGCTCACCCCAAACCATCTCGATTGGGTTCAGGTCTGGTGACTGTGGAGGCCAGGTCATCTGGCGTAGCACCCCATCACTCTCCTTCTTGGTCAAATAGCCCTTACACAGTCTGGAGGTGTGTTTGGGGTCATTGTCCTGTTGAAAAATAAATGATGGTCCAACTAAACGCAAACCGGATGGAATAGCATGCCGCTGCAAGATGCTGTAGTAACCATGCTGGTTCAGTATTCCTTCAATTTTGAATAAATCCCCAGTGTCACCAGCAAAGCACCACCACACCATCACACCTCCTCCTCCATGCTTCACGGTGGGAACCAGGCATGTAGAGTCCATTCGTTCGCCTTTTCTGCGTTGCGCGAAGACACGGTGGTTGGAACCAAAGATCTCAAATTTGGATTCATCAGACCAAAGCACAGATTTCCACAGGTCTAATGTCCATTCCTTGTGTTCTTTAGCCCAAACAAGTCTCTTCTGCTTGTTGCCTGTCCTTAGCAGTGGTTTCCTAGCAGCTATTTTACCATGAAGGCCTGCTGCACACAGTCTCCTCTTAACAGTTGTTGTAGAGATGTGTCTGCTGCTAGAACTCTGTGTGGCATTGACCTGGTCTCTAATCTGAGCTGCTGTTAACCTGCCATTTCTGAGGCTGGTGACTCGGATGAACTTATCCTCCGCAGCAGAGGTGACTCTTGGTCTTCCTTTCCTGGGGCGGTCCTCATGTGAGCCAGTTTCTTTGTAGCGCTTGATGGTTTTGGCCACTGCACTTGGGGACACTTTCAAAGTTTTCCCAATTTTTCGGACTGACTGACCTTCATTTCTTAAAGTAATGATGGCCACTCATTTTTCTTTACTTAGCTGCTTTTTTTCTTGCCATGATACAAATTCTAACACTCCATTCAGTAGGACTATCAGCTGTGTATCCACCTGACTTCTGAACACCACAAGTGATGGTCCCAACCCCATTTATAAGGCAAGAAATCCCACTTATTAAACCTGACAGGGCACACCTTTGAAGTGAAAACCATTTCAGGTGACTACCTCTTGAAGCTCATCAAGAGAATGCCAAGAGTATGCAAAGCAGTAATCAAAGCAAAAAGGTGGCTACTTTGAAGAACCTAGAATATAAGACATACTTTCAGTTGTTTCACACTTTTTTGTTAAGTATATAATTCCACACGTGTGTTAATTCATAGTTTTGATGCCTTCAGTGTGAATCTACAATTTTTATAGTCATGAAAATACAGAAAACTCTTGGAATGAGAAGGTGTGTCCAAACTTTTGGTCTGTACTGTACATTAAACAATGAATGAGCCCATGTATCGTGAGATTTTCAGTGCAAACCTCCTTCCATTAGAAAGGGCACTGAAGATGAAGCGTGGCTGGGTCTTTCAGCATGACAATGATCCCAAACACACCGCCAGGGCAATGAAGGAGTGGCTTTGTAAGAAGCATTTCAAGGTCCTGGAGTGGCCTAGCCAGTCTCCAGATCTCAACCCCATAGAAAACCTTTGGAGGGAGTTGAAAGTCCATGTTGCCCAGTGACAGCCCCAAAACATCACTGCTCTAGAGGAGATCTGCATGGGGGAATGGGCCAACATACCAGCAACCGTGTGTGCCAACCTTGTGAAGACTTACAGAAAACGTTTGACCTCTGTCATTGCCAACAAAGGATATATAAAGTATTGAGGAGAACTTTTGTTATTGACCAAATACTTATTTTCCACCCTAATTTGCAAATAAATTCTTAAAAAAATCAGACAATGTGATTTTCTGAATTTGTTTTCTCATTTTGTCTCTCATAGTTGAGGTCTACCTATGATGACAATTACAGGCCGAGCTCATCTTTTTAAGTGGGAAAACTTGCATAATTGGTGGCTGACTAAATACTTTTTTTTCCCCACTGTACATACATAGCAGTAGCATAGGCGCAGAACTATCTGTGTGGTCCTGTGAATAGGTGCATTATATTCACAAGCATTGTTTTATTGTGCACTGTATCTGTTGCATTGACCCGTGCATTATGTTGTATTAGGTGAGCTTAGCATCTGTGTGTGATGTTGCTCTAACCCTTTGACACTCTGCACTGTACTATTACGTCACGCTGTGCATATAATTAACGCTCAGCGCCATAACAGTATGAAGTTATAATAGCATGAGCCTTACTGCCCCTCAGACGTTTCAAAATTGTGGGATCCAAGGGGTTGCTATGGCAGCCAGGAAGCCACTGACAGCCTTGGCTTTCCCTACTGCACATATGGATTCTATAATTTACTGCAGTACAGAAGTATTCATAATCGACACTGAGCAAAGTTGCCATGTTCTTTTTCACCCTTTAAGGGTAGCTTGTACATTAATGCTTGGCGACTTTTTTTTTCATATTTTCCTATGGGAACTGAGCATAGGCAGTCAGGAGGCCGTTGCCCAGCCTCCTGGCTGTCATGGCAACCCCTCAGAACCCGCAATCTTATCACGGGGGGGGGGGGGGGGTCCGAGGAGTGACGGGAGAGGGGCGATCTTGCTCCCTGTATGCCATGCTGGATGCAATGCCGCAGGCATGGATTCTGCGTCTGTGGCATTACAGCGCCATACTATTATGGCGCAGAGCGTTAACTATACGCTATACATGGCCCTCCATTGCACCTTTTCCAACTCAAGGACATCCTACATCCCTGTCCCACGAGTCGATATCCCTTTTAATACAAGACAGTATCCTGCTGGCCTCAAAAGCAGCTGATATATATATATATATATATATCACGCAGGTCCATAGAGTAGAATGGAGTCAGTCATGTGACAGATTTGAAGCATCAGCAAGGAAGGCTGAAAAAAAAAAAAAAAAGAGTTTCAGCCTCACTAGTTGTCTTCCGCAAAGGTAATAAACGGGGCTCAAGGGCTCCTGCTTATATATTAGTAATAAAACTTATACAGTGCAGGGAATATTCCCCAGATAAACCCTTTAATGTATGCCAATCACAACGCTGTAAATAGCACACGGACTCTGCTTGGTAGTGCAGCTCAGCCCCATTCACATGAAAGGGACTAAGCTACTTCTGTACCATGTGACGTGACCAAAGAACATGACATCATTGGCACAGGGAAAAGACCACAGCACTCGTGAGTATCGTGACCTCTACAAACAGCTGATTGGCAGGTGTCAGATCCCCACGTCACATTGATGACCTATGCTAAGGTCCAATTATTTTATTATTATGATTATACAGGTGGGGGGTTTCGATCACATGCAGCTGCCACAATATAGGGACGGATCTTTAGGGTGTCTCACCACATAGATGTGGAAGCCAAAACCAAGCGTGATCAAAAAAGGAGAGAATTTATCAGAGGCATATTTATAGCGGGTGCAGGGGCTGAGATATGAAACTCTGTGGGGGTTGAAGGGCTTTCCATCCTTGGAAAAATATAGTTATCTTAACATGCCCCTATTCAGCATAACAAAAGTTATTCCCCCTTCCACAATCCAATCCACAGGTTGCCTCGGTCTCCGCTAAACTCTGCCCTGGTGTCTCTCAACATATACAGGAAATTCTCTGAGGAACCCATCCAGCTGACTTTCAGCTTAAGCAAGTCAGGAGATGCAAGTTAACCCTCTGCTATTTACTGCTAGTTTGTTTTCATTAAATTCTTTAAGACTCCTTAAACAACTTTACAAACCAAAAAAGAGATACAGCAAAACCTCTCTAAGGCTAAAGGCCCCACGTAGTGGGCAGCAGCAAATAAGCGCTGCGGGAAAAACTGCGGCAGAAACGCATTGCAGTTTTTTTCGCCAGCGCTTTTCACAGAACGTCCGCTGTGGTTTCCAGGGGGGCCCCGGACTTAAAAAAAAAAAAAAAAACTTGGTTTTTGCAAAAACCGCATCAAAAAACACAATCGTTTGATTTCAATGGGTTTTTCAAGGCGGAATGTGCCTTAATATAGGTTATGTTGCTTTTTTTTTCCCTCTAGTTGAATAAGACAGCTAGAGGGGAAAAAACTGCTACGGACTCCCATTGAAATGAATGGGAGGCGTTTTTTGCCTCAAAATCAGCCTGCATAAAACTGTGTGAACATACTACTAAGGAAACTTCCCTTAAGGCTAATAGGCCGCAGCAAAAAAAGCGCTGAAGAGAAAAACCGTGGCGGCAACACATTGCGTTTTTTCCCGCAGCGTTTTTTGCTTCAATTATACCTATAGGGACGCCGCCGGTGTTTCCATAGGCATAATTGACATGCTGTGATTTCCAAAACCACAATGGTTTTGGAAATCGCAGTGTTTCCGATGTGCATATTTTTTCCGCAAGGTGTGGAAGGGATTCGCGTTTTTTTTCCGTGCAATTTATGTTGCGACCAAACCGTGGTGTTTACGCCACATGGGGCCCTGGCCTAAAGGATCACGTCTTTAATAAGACCATCCACTTTTTCTAAAAGATTTCCTGTCACAGATTTCCAAATTATATTTTCACTGTAAATAAGACTACATGTAAATGTAGCCAGGCTGTGATTGAACGGCACATAGATGTGTGTATGCGGCCATAGAAATAAACGGGTCAGAGTGCCTGCCGTGAAAAATACAGATCACCCACTAACAAAAACACGGTTGTGTGCATGTAACCAAATGCATATAGGACATCTTTAAGAGGATCACCTTCCTAGAAAACCACCTGTCAAACAATTTTTGGTCATTTTCTCAAATAAATGTCACTGTAAACGCAAGATGAATGCACAGTCATATTGCCCAGTAAAATAAAGCTAGGGCTCAATAATAATCAAACAAACAAGCTGTTGGCCGAAATATATTAAACTAAAAGCTAACATCACGATCAAAAAGAGCTGACAAGTACTCATAATAGAAAGCTGAGCTTGTACATACAAACCCAGGTGAGAAGTCACAGGCTCAATATAGGGATCCAGAAACCAATAAAGAGATCGGTGTGAGGCACTAGACAAGAATAAGTATATAGTCAGGTACAAAAAGAACAGATGGCGTAAAATCTGCTAAACATGAACTCACACAAACCAATACAACTTTTTTCAGATTTAGATGCTACTAGCAGAAATACCCTGCTTTGCACCGGTCTATTTAGTTTGTGTGTGTTAAACCTTTGTTAGCTTCAGATATGAAGCCAATCTGTGTTTTTATGGAATCCTGGTCTAAAACAAAAATGGCTAAGAATGAAGGGTCGGTGAGTTTTTATTGGCTAATACGGGTCATATGATATGGAAAAAGGTCCTTGATGTGGAAGTCAGTCACACTATATATGCTCTTGTCAATATGTCGAGAATGGTAGAACCTAGAGAGCTGAAAGGTAGTTCTAAGATCTTTGGAAATGAATGATTTGCGTACAGTGAAAGAATTAAGTATTTGATCACTTGCTGATTTTGTAAGTTTGCCCACTGACAAAGACATGAACAGTCTATAATTTTAAGGGCAGGTTAATTTTAACAGATGAGAGATAGAATATCAAAAATAAAATCCAGAAAATCATTGTATAAATTTATTTGCCTTTTGCAGAGAGAAATAAGTATTTGATCCCTCTGGCAAACCAGACTTAATACTTGATGGCAAAACCCTTGTTGGCAAGCACAGCAGTCAGACTTTTTTTGTAGTTGATGATGAGGTTTGCGCACATGTCAGAAGGAATTTTGGTCCACTTCTCTTTGATGATCAACCCTAAATCATTAAGATTTTGAGGCTGTCGCTTGGCAACTCGGAGCTTCAGCTCCCTCCATAAGTATTCTATGGGATTAAGGTCTGGAGACTGGCTAGGCCACTCCATGACCTTAATGTGCTTCTTTTGAGCCACCCCTTTGTTGCCTTGGCTGTATGTTTTGGGTCATTGTCCTGCTGGAAGACCCAGCCACGACCCATTTTTAATGTCCTGGAAAGGAGAAGGAGGTTGTCACTCAGGATTTTACAGTACATGACTCCATCCATTCTCCCATTGATGCAGTGAAGTAGTCCTGTGCACTTAGCAGAGAAACACCCCCAAAACATAATGTTTCCACCTCCATGCTTGACAGTGGGGACGGTGTTCTTTGGGTCATAGGCAGCATTTCTCTTCCTCCAAACATGGCGAGTTGAGTTAATGCCAAAGAGCTCAATTTTTGTCTCAGCTGACCACAGCAACTTCTCCCATTCACTCGCAGAGTCATCCAGGTGTTTAATGGCAAACTTCAGACAGGGGGCATAAGGGCCTTCTTGAGCAGGGGGACCTTGCGGGCACTGCAGGATTTTAATCCATTACAGCGTAATGTGTTACCAATGGTTTTCTTGGTGACTGTGGTCCCAGCTGCCTTGAGAGCATTAACAAGTTCCCCCCATGTAGTTTTAGGTTGATCTCTCACCTTCCTCATGATCAAGGATACCCCACGAGGTGAGATTTTCTTACTATTGCACCAACAGTTGTCTCCTTCTCACCCAGCGTCTTACTTATAGTTTTGTAGCCCATTCCAGCCTTGTGCAGGTCTATGATCTTGTCCCTGACATCCTTAGAAAGCTCTTTGATCTTGCCCATGTTATAGAGGTTACAGTCTGATTGATTCATTGAGTCTGTGGACAGGAGTCTTTTATACAGGTGACAATATAAGAGAGCTGTCTCTTTAATGCAGGTAACGAGTTGATTAGCAGCGTCTAACTGGTCTGTAGGAGAAAGAACTCTTAATGGTTGGTAGGGGGATCAAATACTTATTTCTCTCTGCAAAATGCAAATAAACTTATAAAATGTGATTTTCTGGATTTTATTTTTGATATTCTATCTCTCACTGTTAAAATTAACCTACCGTTAAAATTATAGATTGTTCATGTCTTTGTCAGTGGGCAAACTTACAAAATCAGCAAGGGATCAAATACTTATTTCCTTCACTGTATGTGCCAAAATGACAGCCTTGATAAAATGGCTGACAAGATGTTTCTAGAAGCCAAGTCATGTAACCTTACTTTCAACTCTGTATAGTGTCTAGTTAGACAGAAAGCAAGATCAGAGTTCAATTCTGTTCTATGTGATGTTTACATGCATATTAAGCGAGCTTAAAGTTTAACTAGATAATGTCTAGATAGACATGAAACCAGTTCTAAGGCTCAGCCCTGTTTGACTTTAGGTTTCAAAGGTTCAGCTCTGTTTGAGCTAGTGTTTACATGAATATAAAACGAGCTTAAAGTATTAACTCTGTATGAGCTAATGTCTATAATAGACTTACAAACCAGCTTAACGATTAACCTTGTATGAAGCATAGTGTCACAAGACATATTCTGGTGAAAACTGGCCTATTTCGCAAGAATGTGAGCTTGGAGATGAGAAAAGCCTTACAGAGGTGTATACACTTCTGTAAACGCCCATTCTATGACACACACAAAGGGTATATAAAGACGGATGATATCCCCCAGCCATATGTTGCAATCTTGATAGCAGATTGGGGACGTCTGCTGCTGCATACCTGTCACAATGGCTTGATGATATTTTCCTACAGATACCCTCATCAGAACTAAGCTTAGCAGTGTTGTAAGTATTTGATTTGATTACCGTGCTATACATACTATATTGTAAGTGTTGATTTAATATACTTTAAGTATTAGAATATATCATAGTTTGATTGACTTTGAGATTTGATTATACCTTACTATACCTGCTGTATGGTAAGTGTTGAATACATATCATAGTTTGATTGACTTTGATATGTGATTGTACCTAGCTATATCTGCTGTATTGCAAGGTTTGATTATTCTGTCTAATATCTGTTATACTTTTCCTTGTTATAAGACCTTCTCTTATACTCTTCTTAGTGAAATGTTACCTTTTTGATATCTTCTTACCTTTTGCTATCTTCTTATACTCTTCTTAATAAATTGTTAAACTATTGTTGATAGTCAGGTGTTTTTTTCTATAACTTTATTCTATTATACGGAATCTAAAGAATCTGTTTTCATTTGGCCAAACAGCCGTGCATAAATAACACACAACAGAAATTCACTTTTATATATGATTAAGCAGGGGTAGACAAACTATAGACTTAAGGGGGTTGCCCCACGAAGTAAACTCAGCAGGACCTTTGTACCGTTCCACATTCAACCTGAGCACAGCTAGGTTGAAAGTGAGCGGGACTAGGGGTGGTCTGCTCTCCCATTCACTTCAATGGGAGTGCTGGAGATAGCTGAAGTACAGTACTTGGTTATCTTTGGTGCTGTCATTTGAGTGAATGGGAGTGCCGACTGTCACTGGTCCTGCCCCCAATTCAGCCTGGCTGCTCTCAGGTTGAATGTGGAGCAGGACAAAGGTCCTGATGAGTTTAGTATATGCTCAAAATAGGTTAAAGTATAACTCCCACTTTATTTTTATTTTTTGCTATTGTGCCATGGGGTGTTTGGTATACATTTTTGTAATATACCTATCTAACTTTCTTTTAATAGAAAATTGTCGCTAGCAACACTCTAACAAAGCTGTTAGGGAGAAAATCCATACACATAAATCACATTTACAACTTTAACTTGGTAGCATAATGTCAACTTTGATGGGATAACAAAAACATGTTTCTAGGTGGCATAAAACCGGAAAAACAGCCATTTGAAATGACCATCCCCCTTTAGTAAATGCTACAGCTCTATATACTCTATTTAGCTAGTTACAGCATTGCTAATGGGAACGTTAGACTGTTTTCTATTAAAAGCAAGATAGATAGGTTAAGTACAAAAATGTCCACCAAACACCACCTAACACAATAGCAAAAAAAAAAAAAAACCCCGGCAATTACTCTCTAAGGCCAGGGCCCCACGTGACAAACGCCGCAAAAAAAAATGCGGCATTTTACAGCCACAGTGTGGTAAAATACGTGCAGTGGAAACACTGCGATTTCCAAAACTGTTGCGGTTTTGAATGTCAATTATACCTACGGAAACGCCAGTGGTTTCCCTATAGGTGTAACTGATGCTGAAAGACGTGCAGAGGAAACCTCTGCGAACTTTCTGTGAAAAGCGCTGCGGGCCGCGTCGTGTGGCCTTAGCCTTACAGTAAGGAAATGCATGGGAACATGGGCTATGTGGATCCTAGGATTTATCTAGCTCTGCACAACACTGTGCTAATGTTCATATTTGCACCATATTAGGTATATGACTATTGTAGATTTTTAATTAAACATTAATTTATTTGGACAAAAAAAAGCCCAAAACACTAGAACCTAACCTATTGTAAAGAGTGGCACATTGGCAGCATTCTCCCTTCTTTTATTGCTAGATCCAATAGTTATGCTAACTCAATGTGCTAAGTTTGGGGTACACAATGGCTGAATATATGCAATGATGTTTTGACATGGACATTGCTGATACAGAAACCAGCAGGGGTGACAGGAAGTGGTTGCATGAGAGCACAGTTAAGTATTACTCAGGTTTTTTTTTTTTTTTTTTTAGACTATTTTAATCTTTTGGTTAACACTTCAAGGGGATAGACAGTCCTTGCAAAGGTAATCTACCATCAGATTTGTTCATATGCAGTAATTGGGATGTGTTTAGGGCAATGCATAAGCTTATAAAGCTTTTATTCTCTATGTAAGGGAGCTAAATGGTGTCCCAAGGGCATGCCGAGTAGGAAAGGTATGCTTAAAATTCTAAGATACATTGCCCTACACAACATGACTAATAGTTCTATATGGAAAAATCTGCTGGTAGACTCCTTTAACATCATCGCCATATATAATAGCTGTATTGAAAATTGTTGTCGACTGTGTTTTCCATATAACTAATGACGGAAACATTAGACCTGCACACACACGAAATTTAAGGAGCCAGTCTGATATTTTAGGGTGGTTATATATAGTTCTTCCTGCTGGGTGCAAATTTGGCTCTGGCTCAAAAAAACTGCATCAAAAACTACAGTGCTGTTTTTCAAAAAAATGCTGTGTGTAAACTTGTAATGACATGTAAGACTTAGCGCTTCACCAATGAGTTTCATCAACGCACATAATGTAATGTACAGAGGGATTGGTTACATGAGATGTATAAATCCCTGGTTTCTAGTGCATGCTACACTTACCTACAGTCTGCATAAATAGCAATGTACCACCTACAAATCAAATATTCTAGAGATAGCATGACTAACTCTGCTTCCATTGCCAGCAACAATACAACTGGCAACCATACACAACAGACAGAGGAATAATGAAAGATTAAGATCATAATACCCTGTTTCTACATAGAAGGACAATGCCAAGCTCATGGCGTTTTGTAGCTGAAAACACAATTAGTGAAGAGATAAATGAGAAAAATATAGACATTACTACTAATAGCCATGGTGTTCACAGACATCAAACGCCAGCGCAACAGAAGAAAGACTCAGAAAATGTCACAACTAAAAAGGGTCATTATTTTACTTGCCTTTAAAGTAGTTATTACAACACAATATATGCCTCGAGGATATACATATTTCCCTCATATGTAATGGATGGATTTTAGAGGATTAGAGTAAGTTATATTGGGAAGAAATGACACACATAAAAGATGTTATACAACATATAAAAAATATAAGCAGCTGCAAATACCACAAAATCTAAAAAAACAAATCTGTACTCACCTCTTCATCTCCTAAGTTATCCAGAGGTTGTTCTTTTATGGTCATCCTGGTCTCTGTTTACAAGGGAACAGCATATGATTGCTGCGGCCAATCAAAGGTCATGATGGTCACATGCCGTATTGCTGTCCACCTGTAAACAGAGACTGGGAGATCCGTTGGAAAGCCAGGTCAAACAAGACAGTAATACTGATTTTTTTTTTTTTTATTTTAATTTCATGGTATTTGCAGCTACTTTGTTTTATTTATTTATTTTTAGTAACCAAAGTGGGCATGGCCACAAAGAGCATCTCTCACTCTTTTAATCAGGGCCATTTTAACACATTAGTGGGCCCAGTTCAAAGGTTTCATAAGTGCCCCCAATAACTTAACGTCCCCTCGAGTGACCCACACAATATAGTGTCCCCTCTATTAGCCCCTACAAAATACCCCTGCCCCCTCACTGCTATTCAATCAATGTATTACATACAAATTAAAAAAAAGAAAAAAAAAGTTATACTCACCTAAACCCTTTAACATGGAGCTGCCAGCAGGCTCTGGCTGTTGTGTTGTCTCTGGCTCGGAACTCATCATGCCCCTCTGCCTCAGACATCGCTAAAAATTCGCTACCTGCAACAGTTCCCAAAACGCAGGACTGTCTTGCTCGATGCAGGTCGGCTGAGGGAACCCCCACCATAGAGCCCAGTGCAGATGCACCATTTTCCCTATGGTTAAAGAGGCCTTGTGTAATGTTCACTTCACGTGTGCTGGCACGGTAGATGGCACTGTAGGTTAATGGTACACTTCCTGGTAGATTCTTCCATAGATTACAGTACATTGTTTGGGTTCCCAAAGGTGGCATATCTGGTGATCAAACTGTGAGGGAATAGTCTACTGTGCTTAAAGATAGTCATGCATTAACTATCTATTATCTGAATGCTTGTTCGAACAACAGCTATTACTCCCACATTAACTCACAACATGCAGCATTTTATCTAAGAATACACCAGCTTTATACAGTACATCAACCCTGTATAACAGTACCTTTACTGCACATGCATAGATGGTTACTATGAAACAGTAGCAGCTTTCAGCTGGAAACCCATATTAATGATGTGGAGTAGTTATGTAGGAGCACTTATTTTTCAACTCCTACCTAAAAGTTGATAACATACATTCAACATGTATCAGTCAACCGTCCAATGCGTTGCTAGTATCCTTACTCTTCTCCAAAAGCAGATAGATTTAAACTTCTCGGTCCCTTTGTTCTCTGGATGATAAGTCTCTAGAATTGGCTCTCTCTCCTCTCCCAGTTTAGTACACGTGCACTGCTCAGCTGAGCATGCATGTGTATAGGGGAGTCAGGAAAGCTAGCTATCAACTGAACAAGCATAGAAATCCTTGCAAAATCCACCAATATTCTGTAACCAGTACAAATAAATGGGGTATTTTATGCTCATCAAATTCAGTAGAAAATATCTGCACGGTTTGTGGGCTTGGGCATAGCTATAGGGAGTGCAGCAGTATTAGTCACCACCGGGTCCCAGAACCTGAGGGGACCCCATAACACATAAAATATCCCACTATTCTAAATGGCACAAGATAAGCAAAGCCCCATTACTGATTTTGCATTGGGGCCCATGAGCTTCAAGCTATGTCTCTCGTGTGGATTAAATCATGGTTCCACTTGTAACTAGAGGTTGGATCTGTCATGTCAAATTTGACAAATGTGAACATACCCCAGAGGGAATATTTAATAGAATTTTAGTAATGATCCACTATTGATTACTTAACCAGAGTTTTAGAATCATAAGTTACTGTATATCAAGCTAAAATGCTGACAAACCGGTATCCATTTGCTTTCAGCTATTTCCATTCATTTTCCAGCCAAAAACTAAATGCTTCCTTATTAGAGGTCCTCCATTCCTAGAATCAGCATTTTCTCAAGCCTCTTGCCACAGTATTTCATTATGCATGGATCAGAGCCACAAGGGAGGCGGTTGTGTATCCACCTCCAGTAACCAGCTCACCTCCTAGCCACCACATTCACACACAGCAATGACCAACAGCTTTGGTATGTGATTTGCGTTGGATAGTTGCTGTGGTTGAATATGATGAAGACACAGAGGGGGAGTACAGCAAACTGAAGGAGTTGCCTAGGAAAAGTGGAATGTGATTGGTTCTATGGACAGCTCCGACTCTCCTTCACAGGAATTTTAGACTACAGAGATTAACTAGGCAGGAATTTCCATAATGCAGCAAGGAAACGTTTCTATTTTTGCTTTGTATGTTGATGATTTTTGGACCATTTTATGCATTGCTGATTCTACAGCCCAGTGAAAGGCCCCTTTCCAAGTTCTACAGTCTGGCTTGGCAGTGATGTGAATTTAAGAATTGCTAAGCGCTTATGAGCTTTTAAGGCTGCACAAGTTTCTCTTGAAAAATACATTAAAGTATGAGCCGTCACTCACTCAACCTAGATTACGCCTCAGCTGAACAATGTAGCAGAGTTTAAGTTGTCTGTATTTCTGTCTAATGTATACTACTGCTGGTCCATATGCTACATGTAAAATGTTTGCATTTCCAAGTCACAGAGGTTTAAGAAGTTTAGGAATGAGCAAGGGACATAGTTTTGTGGCTTTCAGTATAGGAACAAAGGAAATCTAATTTTATTTTATTCAACCATTATATTGTTTTCTCAGAATAAGGCTATCTACACACAAACATTTCTCGGGTCCATTGTAGGACTGCTCACAGGGCATCTGTTTGATATCCATGTGCCACCCGTTCCTCCACTGCCCCATTCGTTTTTATCAGTGAGCCTGGGCCACAAAACAGACAGGAATGGGACCTGTCCTGAGTTTTGTCCCAGGCTCACGGCTGCATACATGGGCCCATAATAATACGTCATAATGAATGGGGCCATAGAAACAAATAGGTCAGTGTGGTAGTCATGAAAAACACAGCTAGCACATTGTCAAGGTACATGGTCGTGTGCATGTGCCTAATATGAAGGAAAGGACAATTATGCCACACAGCACGAAAGCAGCATATAGTAGGAATACAGTATATAATACTATAGTAGGAATAAGTTATACCTTAGACTAAAGTTGTTGAAAGATGTCAACCTGAATGAAAATTTGTCTGCTGAAATTTAATGGGGTCTTCCAGGACTTAGGATAGGTCATCAATTAATGATTTTTCAGAAAACCCCTTGAACAATTATTTTAGCCAACTAATGACACTTCATCATCACCTGGAAAGAAGTCACCCATCTTGGAAATTATAATCTGATACTCGGATGAAAGGTCTTTCCTGCATAAACATTCTTTCTGTAAGAATGTTTCCAGAAAGATGACTTGCCATTCCTTTGGTGTCCCTGAACATGTATGGCTAGTCTCAATGACTGTAACAGTCAATATGGACTAAAATGTATATAGCTACATTGGTGAAGTGATCATTCAGTTGTTCAGCCACTAAACCTACGTCACCATTAGGTAATTTTAATAAGACCGTATATAGCCAAGTTTAAGAGTCTGTAATGCTGCCACAACAATTGGACTATTTATACTACTTGACACAAATAAACACAGGGATCTGTGTCTGTAATACCAACAATATAATGCAACTATATTAAGGTCGTCTAAAGGTGCGTGGCTGTATAGCTGTAGTCTGAAGCTAAAGCTAGTTTCACCTCTGTGATTTCTTTTGTTGTTCTGCTCCACTATAGGAACATAGCAGCAGAAGCATCAGATGTTAAAAATGATGAATGCTAATAGAAGAAAAAGATCCCATTGTCTATAATGGGGTCTGTTGGGTTTCCATTCCATGCAGGACTTTTTCCCCCACTATTTCCAAAAAAATCTGTCACGGATGGCCTTATCAGAGCATTCAACACAGACGAGAACATAGCCTAAGCTTGCTCTATGCCACAAGACTGGTCTTCACCCTAGTCTTCCAGCTGCTGTAAAACTACAACTCCCAGCATTCTGGAAAGCCACAGGTTGGAGACCACAGACATAGCAAGTACAGCTACAATCGCTTCTCTTTGGAGTCTGTAATTCCTAATGTGTCAGTAATAATTTATTAGAACATTACTTTGTCATGCCAGGTACCGGAAGGCATCTTATTCTTATAGTTATGTGCGTGTGTCATTATTTCCAATGCTGATGAAGCATTTCTTTAGAAAAACATTTGTAATGATCTAGCAGTTTCTACAACATATGCTCAGTCTATTTTACTTCCAGACATAATTGTTTCAAAACAAAATGTGTATTTCACTAGCACTATAGCCAACAATTGTATGTATAGTGTATATACCTAGCAGACTCCTGCCAGAAGTATAGTGATTATGGCTAGAAATCTCTGTACTGGAGAAGGTTCCAGGAACTGCTAGCCAGAGTCTGATCAAATGTTCTCCTCTTATTTTATGGTGGAAATAAGAGTTAGAAATGGTAAATCACCCTTGTAACCATAGAAAAAGGCATGAAGATCAGTTATGGGAATAAAAAGCTTTCATGGAGTAACCATTCTTAAAGAAAAGCAAATTGGCAAAGTAATCTATAGAAGAACAGGGAGAGGAAAAACATATAAAAAAACAATACTAGCAGAACACAATGAACCCAGCAACAGGCACTGAAAAAAAAGCACTGTGAATTATCTGTGCAGAGAAAAAGCTCAGAACTACCTCTAATCTGTAGGGAAGCAAGTCCGTACAACACTCTGCTCACGTCTCCAAGGAGAGATGAACATAGCCAAAAGGAGGACACTGTATTTATCTGAGGACTTCTGCCCCTTTACTGTAGTGATCAATGGCGGTCTAAGCAGATGGATCCCACCATTTAAAACTTATGACATGGTACTATGAAATTGGAAGTATGCTTTAAGGTATTTTTTACCCTTACAATGAGTTTTATATACTTTGCTATACCTGTCCGATAATACAGAATATGTGGGAACTTAACATTTATTGGGTCCCACATATTTGATGCAAGATTTTTACTGCAATTGTCTCCTTATTTTATTTGCATACTGCATGTTGCTAACCAAACAGGCTACAATACTTCAATAAATATTTGAAACAAAGTACCAATATTGCCATTCTCACATACACACCAATGATAAATGACAATTACATGTTAAAAATGACCATTTTCCATACAAAAAAAACATTGACCATTACAATTTTAGGTATATTTTGTAATATGGAAAAAGATCAAAAGGCACTTACACTCATACATCTATTTCACTCATAGCCGACCATGGAGCTGGATATGGTCCACATTCCTGTATAGAAACTTCAAGAGTCTACCACAACATAAGTCTTCCATCTAATGTCACTTTAAAGACCCTCCTCCAATACCCCCAGGTATATTAACACTTTTTGCTATTATTTCTGTCACATACTTTTGTTAAGAAAATGACAAAAAAAAAAAAAAAAAAGTGACCTGGAACTTAATCTGTACTTTACCCTCCAGGGAAGCATGGCTCAGTGGTTAGCATTATTATCTTGCAGTGCTGGAGTCATGGGTACAAATCTAAGTGGCAACTAAAAGAAAAGTATATAGACAGACACTCAAAGGACCCTTTACATAATCAAAGAATGGTCAGTACATCTTTTGTGTGCTATGTAATAGCGTAGTAGACTATATGATGCCATATAAAAGGTGTATAGTATAAAATGTACTGCATAGTATATGCGTTCCTTGTATAATGGAAGTCTATGGGCAATGCATCTCACTACATGCTTATGTAGTGGGATACGTGACATCCTTTCTTCGCGAGATCCTATTGATGAATTCCTATGATGTAAGCTATAAATGTGATGTGAACAGAGCCTAAAATTTATAAAGTTGCAGCTTTTTACCTCCATTGTTAAAAAGCAGGATGTAAGCTTCTCCAAGCCTGACAAGGCTCCTTACAAAGTAAAAATGCCTGATGCAGCCCAAACCATTAGGGAAACAATCACCCTACATAAAAGTATTGTTTATTTGCATCCCTGTGCCAACTGACCTCAGTACAACCCCAGATATAACTGGAACTGTGACATAAATATCAATGGCAGGAACCCAGATAAACCTATCAGACTCTGTACACACTACATCTGAGCCTTTGCACTAGCATATGTCGGCATACACTTTGTGGTGTATCACTGTTTATGAAATTCCTATACAGCTGAAAAAAAAAAAAAAAAGTATGCCGATGCATACCCACCCATTGATGACCAAAGAACACTATTTTTTTTTCCTTCTGTCAAGTGAATGGACCCCTGTGAACAGAAATTACTTATATGCTGGGAGCTTTCCCCAGCATATGTGGAGGGTGTAAGGCTCAAACACAATGTTCCCTATGCCTTGAGGCTAAGGTCCCACGCAGAAAGTCACAGCCAAAAAAACCCGCTTACCATTTTTCACATAAAGTCCACTGAATTTTTCTCAGCGGACTTTCTGACCCTATTATATCTATACAGAAACCGCCAGGGTTTCCATAAGTACAACTGAAATGCTGTGATTTTCAAAAACTAGAGCGTTTTTGAAATTGCTGCTTTTGCGCTATGGATATTTTTCTGCAATGTATGGCTGGTATTAGCCAGAATCCCATCCACTTTGCAGGTACTGTAAAACGCTGAGTTTTTGCAATGCGGGGCCCTGGCCTCAAAGAAATTTCCAGTGTTTTAACATTTTCTCGGTGATAAATGGGAATAAATTATACATTTTCTAAATTTTGATGTGATCCCCCTGAAATTGTATAATGTGTGAGGAACCCATCAGCAAATATTCAATTTACCCACAGCACCTCTCTAGAGAAAATGAAACTTCACATAGCAACTATTAGTTTGTGTAATGGGCATTACAAGAACTCCAGAAGAAAAGACCCTCTATTCTGGCTTATAGATGTGGGTCAGTAATGCTTTTTCCCCCCTCTGCAAACCATGGTTGCAAGTCTGTGTGGATGGGGCAATAACGAGGGTCCACGTGAAAAGCAAAAATCTTAAAGAGCACAGGACAGTACACAACAATATGCGGTCCGAGATTTCCTCAGACTGCATATTGACAACACGTGGACCTAAACCCGTTTTGTTCTTATGATTATAGTTTACAAGTGTTAATAAACCCTAATCCAGAATTCCCTACAAAATTAGTTTAGTAAACTAGGTACCAGTTGGGTTTCTGAAAATGACATTAGTCCTTTGTATTACGCTTAAGATTCTCCAAGAGGTGCAGGTGGCTGACTAGTCATTTACCATATATCCCACTGTAGTTCCTGTATTCAGGACTCCTCTAAAGAATGATACGTGGTACTTACTATTTAATGGAGCAAGATCATTGTTAGGAGCTGACAATATCAAAACACGCATCAGCCATCACTAAACCTGTAATGTGACATTTCTGTGTCTCTAACAGCTGCTATTGAACGGTTGACAGAAGTGAAGCTTGAACCTCCCGGGACCTGATGCAGGATCTGTACTAGAGTACCAGTACATGCAATGAGTGTTGACATTCACGCATCATGAAAGACTAAACCTGACTGTATAGTAATGAATCCTCACCACTCCACCTTTATGATGATTCTAAGGAAAAAAAAGTGGTATCTAAAACTTAACTTTTAATATCATTATATAAAAGATAATACAAATCATCATTTTTTTTTTTTTTTTGCTCTAGGCCACATGTACAGGGCCCTTTCCATTGTCCAGCATGTTTCCCAGTGTGCCAAACAGATAAAGGGCCAGATAGCACACTCAGGGACTTGGGTATTACAGAGAGATATCTAGTATAATAGTGCCACAAGTACCACTGCACATAAAGTTATGCACTTCCCATTTTAGTAAAAACCCACCAGCACAGTGGCCAAGGCAGGGAATACCTGGTATAGCAGAACCATATATACAAGCGTGCATATGGTAATGCACTTACTAAATTTATGGGAACTCCCAAAAGACCTAAGTGGAAACCTCCCAGACTGCCACAGTAGTCCAAAAACCACAATTAATTTGACAGGTCGCTAGTGGGAGTAAAGATGAATCCTGTTACTGGGGTAAATCCCCAACCAGGATGGTGGTGAGGTCCTTGTGTACATAGACTTATATTAGTCCCTTGACCACAGTGGTGGCGGGATTCTTTTGTATTCTCATTTATACAGTTATATTAAAAGTTAAATTTTAAATACCACTTTTTTTCTTGGGAATTATAGTAATGAAAGACATATGCAGTCTTACGTTTAAAGTCAAATTATTAACTCTATTGGGGCGTAAATACAATAAAAAAAAAAAAAAAAACAACAACTCACGGCTACTAGGTGGCTAATGTGTAAACTCTTTACTTTACTTTTCAATGAGTGGTCCCACCTGAGAAGAGCAGGCATGTGACTCCTCAGGGTGTGCCCTCCTGGCTGTCTGCAATGTACATAAGTGCCAAATAGGGGCATGTTAAAATAAAAAAAACATTACTCACCCCTTTATAAAAGTGGATAGCTACATACGTTCAGACCTCATAGAATAATAATAGACCCCAAATAAAATAAACTATTGCACCAATTTTATTTATGCTATTTAGTGATCAATATATGAAATATTGTATTGATTTAATTGTGAGAATCGTAATGGTTAGAATGATACCAAATATGTCTGTTACTTACTATGTTTTGTGAAGACCATTTAATAAAGTGTATTACTAAAATGGGTTTATTGGAATTTACTGTTAAATCTTTAGTAAATCCTAAGATATATGGATAGATTTTAGTATATACAGTGGGGACGGAAAGTATTCAGACCCCTTTAAATTTTTCACTCTTTGTTTCATTGCAGCCATTTGCTAAAAGCAAAAAAGTTCATTTTATTTCTCATTAATGTACACTCAGCACCCCATCTTGACAGAAAAAAAAAACAGAAATGTAGATATTTTTGCAAATTTATTAAAAAAGAAAAACTGAAATATCACATGGTCATAAGTATTCAGAGCCTTTGCTGTGACACTCATATTTAACTCACATGCTGTCCATTTCCTTCTGATCCTCCTTGAGATGGTTCTACTCCTTCATTGGAGTCCAGCTGTGTTTAATTAAACTGATTGGACTTGATTAGGAAAGGCACACACCTGTCTATATAAGACCTCACAGCTCACAGTGCATGTCAGAGCAAATGAGAATCTTGAGGTCAAAAGGAACTGCTCAAGGAGCTCAGAGACAGAATTGTGGCAAGGCACAGATCTGGCCAAGGTTACAAAAGAATTTCTGCAACACTCAAGGTTCCTAAGAGCACAGTGGCCTCCATAATCCTTAAATGGAAGAAGTTTGGGATGACCAGAACTCTTCCTAGACCTGGCCATCTAGCCAAACTGAGCAATTGTGGGAGAAGAGCCTTGGTGAGAGAGAGGTAAAGAAGAACCCAAAGATCACGGTGGCTGAGTTCCAGAGATGCAGTAGGGAGATGGGATAAAGTTCCACAAATTCAACTATCACTGCAGCCCTTCACCAGTCAGGGCTTTATGGCAGAGTGGCCCAAAGGAAGCCTCTCCTCAGTGCAAGACATATGAAAGCCCGCATAGAGTTTGCCAAAAAACACATGAAGGACTCCCAGACTATGAGAAATAAGATTCTCTGGTCTGATGAGACGAAGATTGAACTTTTTGGCGTTAATTCTAAGCGGTATGTGTGGCGAAAACCAGGCACTGCTCATCACCTGCCCAATACAATTCCAACAGTGAAACATGGTGGTGGCAGCATCATGCTATGGGGGTGTTTTATAGCTGCAGGGACAGGACGACTGGTTGCAATTGAAGGAAAGATGAATACAGCCAAGTACAGAGATATCCTGGAAGAAAAGCTCTTCCAGAGTGCTCTGGACCTCAGAATGGGCCGAAGGTTCACCTTCCAACAAGACAATGACCCTAAGCACACAGCTAAAATAACAAAGGAGTGGCTTCTGAACAACTCTGTGACCATTCTAGACTGGCCCAGCCAGAGCCCTGACCTCAACCCAATTGAGCATCTCTGGAGAGACCTGAAAATGGCTGTCCACCAACGTTCACCATCCAACCTGACGGAACTGGAGAGGATCTGCAAGGAAGAATGACAGAGGATCCCCAAATCCAGATGTGAAAAACTTGCTGCATCATTCCCAAGAAGACTCATGGCTGTACTAGCTCAAAAGGGTGCTTCTACTCAATACTGAGCAAAGGGTCTCAATACTTATGACCATGTGATATTTCAGTTTTTCTTTTTTAATAAATTTGCAAAAATATCTACATTTCTGTTTTTTTTCTGTCAAGATGGGGTGCTGAGTGTACATTAATGAGAAATAAACTTTTTTGCTTTTAGCAATGGCTGCAATGAAACAAAGTGAAAAATTTAAAGGGGTCTGAATACTTTCCGTACCCACTGTATATCATTTAAGAACTTATGAAATCTTTCAGGTTACTGAACAGATCCCTGCATCTATTTAAAACTTTGTTTTATTTATTTCTTTGAAGGTATAGGCAGGGATTGAACCAGGACATGATGTATACAAACTATGCTGAGCAGTCTCCCTACTGACTGAGCCACAATCTCTTTTGGCTTCGGTGACTGGTTTTCCTCTTACCTTTCACTTTTCTCTCAATATATTTTTTTTTCTACGTGTATTAACGTATTGGTGTGTAAAGAAATATCTCTATATGCAAATACATTGTGCTTGTGGTTAAGCTGATAGGGAAACAGGTCATTCATGCTTTGTACACATTGCGTCCTGGGTTCAATCTCCCAGCAACCTCCTCATTAATATTCAATGCACTGAGGTGACCTCTCTGTGCAGTAAATACTAATGAGTGAAAGTGACAGGGGACCAGGAAACCTGTGTGAGTTGACATGCCATAGCAGTAATGGTGCTAACAGTAGTACACACAGTGACACAGGCCAGGTATAGCTCACTAATTCACAGCAGTACAACTCTACTAGGCAGGTCACCAATCAGTCTCAAAATGGCAAATCTGTAGAGGTACACTTTGCTTTTCACAAGTTTTATTATAGCTAGGTAACAACCAATGGGAAGGTATCTGAATACCAAACTGGGTATATTTATATATGCATATATACTAAATAGTATGAGGATTATAGTATATAGAATGTATGTACCAAGTGTGGATTCAATTATTTTGCTGCATAGCAGGTTACCCAGACTGTGAAATTCCAAATTTGCCCATTCATGGTGGTGAATAATCTCTCCATATACCAACTCCTGGTCAGAGTCCTGGGAACACTGCATGACAACACTAAATTTGGCCATACAGATTAGATTTTACACTGCTAAACTGGCAGATTTTAGACTGTCTGCTGTAGATTGGTAATATATAAACCTAAACATAAACTATCTGTCCCATAGAGCCAACCATCAACTAAAGCTGGTCAGAACCAAAATCTGACGTTTTGGATTTTTTTTTCTGCCAACTGTCTGCCGTGATCTTATGTATATGGGTTAGACTGACAATCCTATGGGAGATTTTTGTGTTGCGTTTTTACTACTAACACACCTACAAAGTGTCTGATGTTTATTCTTTTCAGCACTTCATTAGCACTGAACAACTTTTATCTGTTTCCCAAGTGTCTGGGTAGTCAAAAGCACGTTGAAAGGTTTGTAGTTGTTCATGTGCACCGGCTGTGCTTCCGTGTGGCCTGTGTCTAAATGTTGGTGTACTTGCATAATCTGTCCCCTCTTGTTTTGCCCTGTACTATCACTGCATAAGGAATTAGCCTACTAGCTCTCAATCCTTTGAGACCATATGGTAAGGTGAACTTTTTGAAATCTGTACATATGGTGTGATGATGTGCCTGTAAGGTAGCCCCAGTAGCCTGGCAGCAGGAATGTTGTTGAGCTGCTAGGTCACTCACTGTGTGGGTGAGGTGGTGTTTGCCATGCAGGACAGTCAATTGCATAGGGATCTACTATATAGAAGTTGCAATGAAATGACTAGTGGGTTTAAATACCTAGATCAAAATGTATACCAAGAACCGTATGATTATTTTTTTAGATGTTGCTGTGAAGCATGGATAACAATGAGATTGTGTTGTCCATGTCTTTTTTATGCGTTTGTATTGGTAAAAACTACAACTTTCCCCACAAAAGAAAAAAAAAGCAGACCTTACATCGCTCTATACATGAAAATATTAAGTGGGAAAAGTTATGGGTGTCAGAATATGGCAACGTAAAGATTTTTTTGTAACCAAAATTTTAATATTTAACACAAAAAAAAAAAACTGCTGTGGTGGTACTGACCCACTGAATATAGGTTTCGTGACTGTGAATGCTGAGAAAACAAAACCCAGAACAAAATGGTACAATTGTTTCCCCTCCATTCTGAACTTTTTCCCCCATATACTGTACAGAATATTTCATTGTGGCACTGTGAGGTACATTTTGTCCTGCAACACATAAGCCCTCAGGTAATTTAGTGAGCAGGAAAAAAAAATAAATAAAAACAAAAGGTTTTTGAAAGATGGGATGTGAAAAAAAAAAAAAAAAAAAAAAAAAAACGTAGAAAATGACTGCATTAGGAAGACATTAAATTACAAGCACTCTTGTAGCAGATGCACCTATTAGCTTGTCTTCATTAGGACATCTGTCTGAAAAGATATCTTTTTGAAATAGCATATGAATTATGATTTACCTTTCCTTTCTGATCTCAGGGAAGATAACTATTTATGGTGTGACTGGATCAAAGTCATCAAAAAGCTTATTCTAAGAAGTACCCAACCCCTCCTCAAATGTATTGCAAACTCTCAGCAAGAGAAGCCAAATGGCATGTGGACCCCTTCAACTCCAGGCCCTCATTATAGTAAAAGATCTTTCTACAAAGTCCCCCTCCTCCAGTGTTTATATACAGGGCATTCCACACTCAGAGCAGAATAGTACATGGAGGGGAGAGATACATAGCGTAGAAAGTTTTAACTTGTGACAAAGTGCCCATTATTATTCTGTTACAGGTAGCCAGTGGATAGATATTAGATGTAGTTAGTATTATTATTGCCAATACATGTAGAAAGTGGATAGTGCTTTTACATTTTAGTAATTCACTTTGTGTTATAACTCTTTCCACTTATTGCATGTAACGTGTAGTTGATATTATTAGGCCATAGTATTGTTATTGCAACGGAGGAATTAGGCCACAATGTTGACAAAATTCCACACTGAAATTCTCCATAACATTTTGGCTCAGAATCCACGTGGAAATAGAGGTCTATCAATGTCGCAAGGAGAGTTGTTACATGCAGTGGATATTGTCATGCTGTTCCAAGTAGTGGATACATGTAATTTGTTACATGTGCTAGATAGAGCTGTTAGATGTAGTGGATACAGTTATTACATGTAGTAAGTATAGTTATGCTGTAACATGAATAATTACTTCATCTAATGGATGACAGTATTATATGTAATAATACTGTTATGCTGCTATATGTAGAATTGTTACATGTAGTGGATAGTTATTACATGTAAGTATTGTCCTGTGCTTACATGTAAGCTAGAGCTGTTAGATGTAGTAGAGAAAGTTATTAAGTGTAGTGAATAGAGTTGTTACATGAAGTGAAGAAAGTTGTTACTTGTTGTAGATACCATCATGAGGTTACATTTAGTGGATACGGTCATGTTGGTACATGTAGTGTATAGACCTACATATAAAGGATATATTGTCATTCTCTTACATGTAGTTTAGAATTACTACAAGTAGTGGATACTGCTATGCTGTTATATGTAGAACAATCATACAGTGTTCACTGTAGTGTTCTACCCCCAGTCCAGTACTTGGTACCTTCTTCTAGTAACTACATAAAGTTTGCTACACTTGGTATACAGAATGTTATTCTCACAGGGAGGTTCCCAGGATCACACAGGTTAATAAACTTTACAAGTTAGGGGTGGGGTGTTAAATATCCCAAACATTGTTGTTTCCCCATACAGTTTCCTAGTAATTGTCCTTGGCAGAGTGTGACATGCTGGGCACTGTGACAACCACATGATGCCCTCTTCTTACCACTTTGTCCATCAGTTTCCAGGTCTTCTCCACTGTCCTCCTGTCAGCTGCTGCCTGTTTCGGGGGTCCCACAGCATCCTGAATGGCATCGATGAAGCCCTGGATGCGGGCCTTGCGGGGGTTGGCACTTCGGGCTCCTAGTATACGCCCGGTTGGGGCGCTACTGATAGTACTATTGCTGCCTGCGCTGGCCATGTTGTTGGAGGCAAGAATATGGAAGGAAGTGCAGCCTCAGGGTAAATCTCCACAAGGACACAAAGGGCAAGCTCTATCTGGTGTCTGTGCCGGAGTGGCCACAAGTCAGGAGACACCCGGCACCTTGTATGTGCCTCTTCTGCCGGGCTCTAGGAACTCTCTCTCCCCCCTCCTTTCCCTCTCTCATCCGAGCTGCAGGCTGAGCTGGTAGTGAGGTCACCGCAGGAGGAGGATGGGAAGAGCGGGGCACTACCCCTTTAAAGCACCAGTTACCTCAAGTGTGGCCCTCAGCTAAATCCACTGGTGCTAGAATGAGGGGGCAGTACAGGTAGAGCAGAGGGGGGCACCAAACATATGGGTGAGGCAGCAGGGCTAGCTGGTAACATGTGGATAGTCACATAATCCAAAGTCAGGAATGGCACTCAGAAGGTAAATGCAATCATTTTATTAAGTTTCCAGAGTCAATAATAGTCTTAATAGCGACGTTTCAGGCCACTGAGCCCTTTCCCAAGCTGAAAACAGAGAAAAAGTACATACACATAAGTACTGTACAGTTATATAGAAATACACCAACATCATAACATCCAATGCTAGCTACAATAGTTTGAGATGGAAAGAGGGCAATGTGACCTGGATTACCCGAGGTAAGAAATAGTAAGCATCTTAGAAATGCCATGTATCAGTACATATGATAATAGCTATAGAAAGGACATCCAGAAGACAAAACATGAAGCACAAAGAACCAAGAGAAATGGACTAACAAATATACTAGGCAGAATGTAGGGGTTAACTGCATGGACTGCTAGTGTGCAGACTAATATCACATCCAAGAACATGGAGGAGGCAAAGCCAGCAATGTACAGTCACACAACGAAGTGAAGAGACACCATTGAGTCTGCCAGGTTACAGAGTAACATAGTACAATACCTGCATTAGTTCCAGTGGGAAGGGACACTCGTCGCCATGATGAACACAGACCAAGGCTGGGGGTTGGACTTTATAGGGGCAGGCTATCAAGGCAGAGAGGCAGCTCCCAATCAGGGGAGGGCAGGCAGCAGGAGACGTCACGTGCTGCATACGTAATGCCTGGGTCAGACGCCAGTGCTGACATCTAGTGCTAGAAAGAGGCAATGACAGTACAAGCTGCATAGGGAACGCTGGACTCTTCAGTATGAAAGGTAGTGAAGCAGAGGGAGGGGGGAGTAGCCTGGTAAGAGCAGGAGGAGGCATTCGTCTCCTATAACATACTGTATTACCATGCACTATTGATTCGTGCAAAGTTGGCTGAATACTTAGTAACTATGTGATTATACTGTCGTGGGTCCCTCTACACCTGGGGATGCTCACTAATCTATATGGAAATAGATGTGTACAGTGTCTTTTTATTCTGAAAGTTTGCACTACAGGTAAATCCTGGTATGTTAGAGAAAACCCAATGATATGAAGAAAGGTAAAGGAGAAGAGGAGTTCACAGCACCCTGCCAAACTAAGCATATGTCATCAATATAAGGTACAAAGCCAGCTCTTGAGTGTACACAATCTGTTCCTTACATAAACTCATAAACTGGCACCCATAGGAGTCCTGGATACCTGCAAGGAAAACTGATCCTGGAAGAGAAAGGAGTCATAAGTCAAATCTTATTAGATCTAGGATCAAGTCATTTTGTTCCCCAGTTTAAGGCTCTATGCACACAACCGTGTGCACTGTGTACTAGCACATTGGCGCACTATATTGTAGTGGCCGTATGCACACAAAACTCAGGACATATCCTATACTTCTTTCAGGCTCACTGAAAAAACTGAATGGGCGGAGTAATCTTCCAGGCCTGCTGCCTGCTACTTAGACAGCAGGCTGGAAAATAGAATTGGCGCCCAGGTGGTGCTGTCAGGGGTTAATGTATTTTGGAGAGTGTGTACAATAATAGCCTTCTTGAATATTTAGTTGTTTTTTGCATGTTATTATTAAAGGGGTTTTCTGGGACTTTTAAATTGATGACCTGCCCTTTGGATAGGCCATCTACTAAAGATCTATGAGGGCCAGGCCCCCTGTGGATCAGCTGCTAGAAACAGCAGTGGCACTCCCTGGGCGTGGCTTCTGCTTTATAGACCGTCTGTCTGTTTTACTGTATTACTGCACAGTTCTTGAGTACATAATTTTTCTCTGTTCCCTGCTTGAAAAAGGGCTCAGTTGCCCAAATTGTCACTGTTAAGGCTATTGCTGTTACTCTGGAAACCTAATAAAATTGTTGCATTTACCTTTTAAGTGCCGTTTCTGACATTGAATTCTGTGTATATTTTGGGTGATCCATGACACATGTGCACACCAAGGACTAAGCACCACCACACTTCTACAGTAGGCAGTACAGGAGTGCTGCTTAGCATGAAATAAAGCATGTGGCTAGTCAGACACATAGTGCTGGGACTTAGAGTAGTTACACTGGGCTCCCTGCACTTAGTATATGTTTATTCACAGATACTGGCTGGTGATGGGCTCATACAGCTTCAGTTACATAACCTTTTCTATTAACAGATGGCTGGACCATGGTAGCAAACAAGCCCTCAGACCTCTTGTGTGCCCCTATCTCCTCATAGAATGTAAGCTCTTGCGAACAGCGCCCTCACTCCTATTGTTTGATATGTTTATTTCTTTGTCACATTGTAATGTGTCATATTGTCTGCTAATATGTCCTCTGATTTGTAAAGTGTTGTGGAATATGTTGGTGCTATATAAATTAAGTTGATTATTATTGTTATTAGAGTATGTAGTCTAGGTTTGTACACTTTATAGACCTGGTCAGCCTGATCCAGTCAGCCAGCTAATGCAAGTCATCATCTGTGTAAATCATCATTTTTGACCCCTTCACTAAGAACTAGAAGTCTGAGAAGTATTTCTCTAAAAAAAAATAATGTATTGGAAGTAACTGATACAAGGAACTGAATTGATAGCAATTCTGTAATATAGGCCCATCGGGTTTCATGCAAGATAGGACCTGCTTTTGTCATATTCTGTAGACTCCTTAACAAATCAATTAATTTTCTTTGGTGTGTATATTCAGACATTTCATAGTTCTGCAAACCAACCAGACCCTATGTGAATCCCTGGCTGACACACATCCTTCTATTGACATCAGGAGTCCCAGCGGTACTGTCGTTTTACAAGTCTTCTATAGTCATATTCACACTTCCTGTTATTCAGTGGTAGTACTGTATATGTATCATGTGTTACAGTCATGAACGTTTGCAAAAATACTGTCTAGAAACAAGCGTTAGAAAAGTCTGATGATATCATTCATTCAATGCTTCTCAGATTGTCTCATTCACATGTTAGCCCATAAATCTTTCATTACAACATAGTACTTTGTAATAAGACAGAGAATCATCAAATAGTACATAAACGATAACATCTATATGAAAAAAAAAATTTTTTTGTTTTTCTAGAAAAACTTAAAACAAAGACTAAAAAAAATCCAATTTTTCAAGTCAAATTTCATACCTTCGCATAGACTTCAACCTTTATCCTTCACTCATGTTTTTTTAAAACATATTCTTTTTTTTCTTAGTTTTCTGGTGTGTTTGTCTGTTGATGATCTCCAGAGTGTAAATAAATAGGATTACTTTACTTTTATTGTTTATATGGTCACAGAATAAGAACATGTATTAACAAAAAATCTCACAGTATTACTATTTTCTACTCTTAAATAATGTAGTTTAGTCTGTAAATATAAAGTAGACCAATGAATGGTGTTTGCAGGTTTCACTGACATGGTGACCATAGGGCAGCAAAACGTAAATGTAACGCATCCATGTTATATATTTATTTATTCAGGCAGATGATGAATAGCAGCATCCATTATTTATCTTCCATCCAGGATCCTGCAACTCCTTACAAAGCAAATGTTCCTTACCAACTTCCATCAGCCAAGACAACAGCTATACTGTCTTGAAATGAAGCAGACACAGGAAGGAGACACAAAAACAACAAACAAACTGTGAAGTAAAAGGAGGGGGCGACCTCTGGTCACACTATTAACCCCTTTAGCAGTATAATCTCTATCATACAGGTTTAACCTAACTGATAGAGTATAGTAAAAGCCCCCCTCCTCCACAATATATGTGGGCTGCCTGTAAAAGGGGAACGGCACAGCTGAGTCTCGATGTCTTTGTGAATGAAAAGTCTCAAGAGAAATATGGACAAAAGAAAGCCATGAGTAACTGCAGGCTTGGGCTCAGCAGGCAGACTCCAGAGTGATATTGTGTTTAATGACTTCAGTTCAGGCCCCATGTGTGGCAGGGTCATAACCCAGTGCTTCACATTCACATGTGGACCAGAGAAGCCTTGCACTAGGGAAAATATGAACATTCAATGGCCATGCCTTCTTGCATGGATATTATCATCCCATCCCTTCATGAAGGGACATGTACTGATCATCAATCTGTGCATCTAGGTCACTCTATTGTTAGGTTTATTTATATGTTATAATGTATATATTTTACTATGATACTATTTACTACGTACATGTGTGGCTAGGATGCCACATACAGCACCCAGCCTCTTTTTCTCTATATAGTCTGTATTTGTATTATAAACCAATTAGTTATAACATGGAAGATACTTGTTTGACAATGGTTAGGATCTACTCATTTGCCAAAATAACTCTGATAACTAAAGACACAGGGACAGATTTAGTAATAGTGGGGGAAATTTACTAAAAAAAAAAAAGTCTTGTGTAATTTGTGTATGATGTTGGATAATAAAGCTGGTGCATTTTTAGATTATCTGGCCTAAAGCTCTCTTTACACAGCAGACATTTGTCTATTTTGGCAATTTCTCCCAGCGATTCTTTGGAAACAAATTATGCAGCGAATAACCGTTTGAAATGGCCATTGACAGACTTTTGCCAGAAAAATGTCAGATGTTTTGGAATATTTCAGACGTTGGTCAAAAGAAAAGATAAGTGTATGGTAGAATCAGTCAAATTTGGCCTATCACTTGCCCTATTGTGACTCAGAGCAAATTAGTTTTTTTTTCTTCCAACTGTTTCTGATCCAGATTAATTGTTTTTGATGACTGATCATTATCTACCGGGTATGGTTAGCCTAAAAGTTATAGCACATGTTTTGGTGTACAGAAGTACAGCTTCCCAAGCCCTGTCCCTGTTTCTAAACACCATCTGTTCACTACATATTAGCATGCCCCATATTACAGTGCTAAAGAATAATAAAAATTGCTAGAATGGAGCTTTTTAGTGCAAATTACAACCGAATTCTGGGCTATTTTCGTTACTAAATCTGCTCCTCTGAGTCAAAAGGGCCCTGTAGCATCTGCCAGGTTAATAAGTTAAAAATAAGTTCTCCTCTCCATATCAATGGGGACTGCTAGAGAAAGCTAAAGTACAGCACTCGGCTATCTTCAGTGATCCAGGATTAAATACTGCAGTGGTGTCCCATTGAAGTCTATGGGACACCAGTGTGGCCCCTAAACCTACTGCTATAAATTGTATAGTGAGTCAACAGTGCGGCCTTTGGCATGTAAACATTACTGGTAGCTATGATGTCTTCCCCGTAGATCTAATATTGATATTCTATCCTAAGGATAGGCCATTAATGTTAGAAAGGTGGATAAACCCTTTAATATAAGGGGATATCATTTATATAAGGCAAATGTTAATTTGGGGGGAAAGAAGGCACTATGGGGGGGAAGCTTTAAAAAGGGGTAGTGGTTTTGCATTAAAGGGGCGTGATCTTAAAAATTTTACAGCACGTGTCGCATGTCTTCCCTACTCCCTTCCCCTAAATTTTTGCTCAGTTTCCTATTTATAAGATTATTTAGATATAAGATATTTATTAACTAGTAATGGTTATATACAGTGTTAATCCTTTAAATTTACCTCTTTTATTTTACAGTACTTTGCCAAATGTTTGTTCGACCTAATACTGTTAGACAGCACATTTTGTATAACAGCAGATACTGCAAAACCACTGAAGTGAATCAAGCACGCTCTGTAGCATTTTGTAATTCCCAATGCAATTGCTATAGTTTTACTTTAAGATCAGAATGTGCATCTGAAACTGCTGGGCTGACTGTTGGCGTGAAAGGAGCTAACAGCTTTATCCACATCTATACATGCAATTTTCGTTCTAGTTCCTGTACTAAAATACTAGTTTCTTTGTAAAGAAAAGTTAACGCTTAACATTTTTGCTCCATTGCAATAATAATCTTAGATTTCCTAAGATTGATTTTTTTTCATGCTAGTTTATTGTTTAGAATGGTACAACAACCGTACAACTAAATTCTATTTAATAGACTAATTTTTTTACAGCAAATGAGCAGTGTAAAGATCAATTATATTGCTCAACCCTACTATTGCCCGTACAAGACTGCAAGTCAGCTATATATACAATAGTACTAGTTGTTGTGCTTGGATATATAATTGTACCACAGTGCCCATGCAATAATTACACTAAGGCTAGGTTCAGACCTGCGCTTGATCCACGTTCGGGGTTTCCGTCCCCGAACCCACTTAAAAAATGTGGAGAGAAAAGTCTTGCAACCAGGACTTTTCTCTCCGCATTTTTCAGGAGGAAACCCGGTGGACCCTCAAAATACACCTCAATAAGCAATCTGTCACTTACAAAAAGTAAGACTCAGATTTCATATGCATGGAAAAATGTGTTTACCTTTTGTGCTGTGGATTTAAACTAATAAGAGACTGATTTCAATGTGTGCCAAAATTTACCTGAAATAATTGTCATGTAAACATACCTTAAACAGTCCTGGTGGTCTGGTACCTTCCCTGTCCTAATATTTTTATTTGATTTTTTTTTATCCTGGACAACCTCTCTAAGAATACATGCACAAGTCCATTTGTAGTGTACAGGTCAGTAAAACGGCATGTGATTTTCACTAACCCATACAATGAAATTGAATGAACCGAGCTGCAAGTACAGACAGGTATAGGACCTGCTCCATATTTTACGGCTCTTCATTAGGGCCCAGACACACAGCCATAAAAACTACAGCTTTGTGTATGGGCCCATAGAAATGGATGTACCCATACTTAGATCTGCAATCACAGATAAAGTATGGTCGTATGCATGAGACCTAACAGTGCCGGACACCATGCTCCTGTAGTAAGGCCGCGAAGTTTCCAAGTACTAGTACTGTTTGCAGCATAAATATCTATAGTATTGCATAGCACTCTTGTATTATGTCTCCTTGCAATGTGTATTCTCCAGTAAGCTCCAGAATATATATTATGCTGTTCTTATTGCATATTTGAGAATTATTCTGATGTGCATCCTATGAAACAGTCAGGTATTCAGTATTTCATTTCACTATGTACTACCTTCAAGATATTTGTTTATTATAATGTGGTTTGAAGGGCTATACAATGTAATAAAATACCTGTAGAAGATTTTTGCCTTCATGAGGATAAATTGAGATTCACTGATACAGAGTTGCAAATTTCAATATGATCTGCCTGAATCAGATGAAGTCATTCACACAACACTCCAATACCTGAGGTTTAGCAATCATACAGAATAATATTGTAAATAAAATGAACCACAATGAATTCCTATTTCCTGTAGAACACTTCACAACATCGATCTTCAACCTAATGTAATTTGCTGCTTCCTGAGTTTTAACCAAATGGTAGTCTGCTGCTGAACACTATAAGAGGATAACATATATATGGATATTGTTCTACTGGAGTGCTTGATATGGTTAAAAGCAGATCTGTGACTTGGCCATTCCAGAACACAAAATCTTTTTCAACCATTATTTAGACAGTGGATGTACAGTCATGGCCAAAAGTTTTGAGAATGACACAAATATTCTATTTTCACATGATCTGCTGCCCTCTGGTTTTTATGTGTGTTTGTCAGATGTTTTTATCACATACAGAAATAGAATTGCATTCATATTATGAGTAACAGAAGCTTATATTGACAGTTAGAATGAGTTAATGCAGCAAGTCAATATTTGCAGTGTTGCCCCTTCTTCTTCAGGACCTCTGCAATTCTCCCTGGCATGCTCTCAATCAACTTCTGGACCAAATCCTGACTGATAGCCGTCCATTCTTGCAGAATCAATGCTTTAATTTTGTCTGAATTTGTTGGTTTTTGTTTGTCCACCCGTCTCTTGATGATTGACCACAAGTTCTCAATGGGATTAAGATCTGGGGAGTTTCCAGGCCATGGCCCCAAAATCTCTATGTTTTGTTCCCTGAGCCATTTAGTTATCACCTTTGCTTTATGGCAAGGTGCTCCATCATGCTGGAAAAGGCATTGTTGAGCGCCAAATTGCTCTTGGACGGTTGGGAGAAGTTGCTCTTGGAGGACATTCTGGTACCATTCTTTATTCATGGCTGTGTTTTTAGGCAAGACTGTGAGAGAGCCGATTCCCTTGGCTGAGAAGCAACCCCACACATGAATGGTTTCAGGATGCTTTACAGTTGGCATGAGACAAGACTGGTGGTAGCGCTCACCTCTTCTTCTCCGAATAAGCTGTTTTCCAGATGTTCCAAACAATCGAAAAGGGGATTCATCAGAGAAAATGACTTTACCCCAGTCCTCAGCAGTCCACTCCCTGTACCTTTTGCAGATTATCAGTCTGTCCCTGATGTTTTTTCTGGAGAGAAGTGGCTTCTTTGCTGCCCTCCTTGAGACCAGGCCTTGCTCCAAGAGTCTCCGCCTCACAGTGCGTGCAGATGCACTCACACCTGCCTGCTGCCATTCCTCAGCAAGCTCTGCACTGCTGGTAGCCCCATCCCGCAGCTGAAACACTTTTAAGAGACGGTCCTGCCGCTTGCTGGTCTTTCTTGGGCGCCCTGGAGCCTTTTTGGCACCAATGGAACCTCTCTCCTTGAAGTTCTTGATGATGCGGTAGATTGTTGACTGAGGTGCAATCTTTCTAGCTGCAATACTCTTCCCAGTAAGGCCATTTTTGTGCAGTGCAATGATGACTGCACGTGTTTCTTTAGAGATAACCATGGTTAACAGAAGAGAAACAATGATGGCAAGCACCAGCCTCCTTTTAAAGTGTCCAGTGGTGTCATTCTTACTTAATCATGACAGATTGATCTCCAGCCCTGTCCTCATCAACACCCACACCTGTGTTAATGGAGCAATCACTGAAACGATGTTAGGTGGTCCTTTTAAGGCAGGACTGCAATGATGTTGAAATGTGTTTTGGGGGATAAAGTTCATTTTCTAGGCAAATATTGACTTTGCAAGTAATTGCTGTTAAGCTGATCACTCTTTATAACATTCTGGAGTATATGCAAATTGCCATTAGAAAAACTGAAGCAGTAGACTTTGTAAAAATTAATATTTGTATCATTCTCAAAACTTTTGGCCATGACTGTACTTGTGTGCTTTCATTCATTGGCATTACCATTTTTTATGGTGGAAAGGTTACTAAACTTTATCTTCCTTTTTAAAAGCCATGATAGGAATAATTGCATCAGAGTCCTGTCAGGAAGGTCCTTAAATGCTATGGCCACTTCTGACCACAGTATCAAACAGGTTAAACAGCTGGTATCAGAAGCTGGCATCTCTCTGATGAAGACTGTTACAGCTCAATTGTAGCCATACTCCTGCACCTTCACATTTGTGCTCAAGCTAACATAATGATATACCTGTATGTCATGGTGATTTAAGGAGTTAAAGACAGGTTATGAATTAAAAGTCCAGGACACATTTAAAGTTATCAGAGTAAAAAAAAAAAAAATGATGAAGCAAGGGGCAAAACACATGTTGGGGCTGCAGGTGCAGGTTGTGGCTTCATTCTGGTTAGTTACCCTTTGGTTCTGTGTTTGGAAACAACACTTCATGGAGTATGTGTAACGTCTCTGCCGTTTCGGGTCTCGGCGCCGCCCTCCGCTCGCACGCTGTGGCGAAGGAGGCGTCTTCAGTTTGGTTCTTTGTTTAAGTTTCTTGATGCTCAGTCTGAACATGGTCCTAGTTCCCTTGCTGTGTAAAGCCACACCCGTGTAATTAGGAACATTTCTCTCTGGACTGCATAGAGTTAATCTCTTCCTGGCCTGTTGATTGACAGCCTGTGTTCCTATCAGATCTGTGGCTGGGCCCAGACTTTCTATTTACAGGATGTCATTTCTCAGCAAGTTGCCGGTTATTTCACTTGTGTTTTGCCTGCTCTCTTACTATTCCTATATACTTTGCTACTTGATTCTCTGACCCTTTGGCTTGCCCCTGACTATTCTCTTGGATTTTGACTTTGTACTGCCTTGCTCGTTTGTTACTGACCCCTTGGCTTCCTGACCTCTCTTTTGTTGTTTGTGCGTCCTGTCTTCGTTCTGTGTTGTCACTTATTCAGAGTAGGGACCGGCTCCAAGTTGTTCCTGTCATTAGGACAGTGAGACAAGTAGGAAGGGACAGTGGCTGGGGTGAGATTAGGGCTCACTTGTCTCTGTCCTTCCTCCCAGACCGCTGCAGTAGTGTCAGGGTTGCTACGTTTGGCAAGACCCTTACAGTATGGTTACAGTGCTGGCCAAAAGTATTGGCACCCCTGCAATTCTGTCAGATAATACTCAATTTCTTCCAGAAAATGATTGCAATCACAAATGCTTTGGTAATAATATCTTCATTTAATTTGTCGTCAATGGAAAACCACAAAAAGAATTGTCAAAAACCAAATTGGATGTAATTCCACACCAAACAAAAAAAAGGGGGTGGACAAAAGTATTGGCACCCTTTGAAAAATCATGTGATGCTTCTCTAATGTGTGTAATTAACAGCACCTGTTACTTACCTGTGGCACATAACAGGTGGTGGCAATAACTAAATCACACTTGCAGCCAGTTGAAATGGATTAAAGTTGACTCATCCTCTGTCCTTGTGTGTACCACATTGAGCATGGAGAAAAGAAAGAAGACCAAAGAACTTTGAGGACTTGAGAAGCAAAATTGTGAGGAAGCATGAGCAATATCAAGGCTACAAGTCCATCTCCAAAGACCTGAATGTTCCTGTGTCTACCGTGCGCAGTGTCATCAAGAAGTTTAAAGCCCATGGCACTGTGGCTAATCTCCCTAGATGTGGACGGAAAAGAAAAATCGACTAACATCCAAACAAGTTCTAGCTGCCCTGCAGTCCGAGGGTACAACAGTGTCAACCCGTACTATGCGTCGGCGTCTGAATGAAAAGGGACTCTATGGTAGGATACCCAGGAAGACCCCACTTCTGACCCAGAGACAAAAAAGCCAGGCTGGAGTTTGCCAAAACTTACCTGAGAAAGCCAAAAACTTTTTGGAAGAATGTTCTCTGGTCAGATGAGACAAAAGTAGAGCTTTTTGGGAAGAGGCATCAACATAGAGTTTACAGGAAAAAAAAAAAAGAGGCCTTCAAAGAAAAGAACACGGTCCCTACAGTCAAACATGGCGGAGGTTCCCTGATGTTTTGGGGTTGCTTTGCTGCCTCTGGCACTGGACTGCTTGACCGTGTGCATGGCATTATGAAGTCTGAAGACTACCAACAAATTTTGCAGCATAATGTAGGGCCCAGTGTGAGAAAGCTGGGTCTCCCTCAGAGGTCATGGGTCTTCCAGCAGGACAATGACCCAAAACACACTTCAAAAAGCACTAGAAAATGGTTTGAGAGAAAGCACTGGAGACTTCTAAAGTGGCCAGCAATGAGTCCAGACCTGAATTCCATAGAACACCTGTGGAGAGATCTCAAAATGGCAGTTTGGAGAAGGCACCCTTCAAATCTCAGGGACCTGGAGAAATTGGCCAAAGAAGAATGGTCTAAAATTCCAGCAGAGCATTGTAAGAAACTCATTGATGGTTACCGGAAGCGGTTGTTCGCAGTTATTTTGTCTAAAGGTTGTGCTACCAAGTATTAGGCTGAGGGTGCCAATACTTTTGTCCGGTCCATTTTTGGAGTTTTGTGTAAAATGATCAATGATTTGACTTTTTTTTTCATTCTCTTTTGTGTTTTTTCATTGCAAGCAAAATAAATGAAGATATTATTACCAAAGCATTTGTGATTGCAGTCATTTTCTGGAAGAAATTGAGTATTTTCTGACAGAACTGCAGTGGTGCCAATACTTTTGGCCAGCATTGTATGTCTTACTGATAGGGAATGTAGATTGTGAGCCCTATATGAGACAGTGACTGTCAATGTCTGTAAAGTGCTGCGGAATATAATGGCGCTATATAAGTAAGCATAATAAATACAAGTACATCTCAATAAATTAGAATATCTTTGAAACGTTTATTTCAGTAATTGAATTTAAAAAGTGACCCCCCTATATTTTCTAGATTCTTTACACACAGAGTGTTCTATTTCAAGTGTTTTATTTCTGTAAATGTTTGTTATGGATTACAGGTAATGAAAAACAAAATCTTAGAAAATTTAAATATTGTAAAAAAGTTCAGTATTGTAAATTCAGTGTGTCACCTGCCAAGGTTTCCTAAGCCTTTAAATGGTCCCTCAGTCTGGTTCAGTAGGACACACAATCATGGAAGACTGCTGATTATGTATTGAATTACTGAAATGAATGAACGTTTCAAAGATATTCTAATTTATTGAGATGCACTTGTAAATAAAAGCATAATAAACTGGTGCTTTTTGTGGGGTAAATCCATGGTACAGCATGGATTAATTTGTTGCTTTTTATAATGGCTATTTTTGCCAACATACATTTATTGTATAGACACTTTTTTTTGTATATGTAATATATTTCCATGCTGTGCCAGGTTCGTCCCACACATATTAATGTGATACAGTGGGGAAAAAAAGTATTTAGTCAGCCACCAATTGTGCAAGTTCTCCCACTTAAAAAGATGAGAGAGGCCTCTAATTGACACCATAGTGTTAGGATTCAGATGCAAGGTAAGAAATGGGCTGACAACTGCGAGCAGTAGAAAATGCTACTTAAAGGTAATACACCACTGCGAGCCAAGACCGGCCTCGGACGCCTTCACCAGAGCTCCTCGCAAGAAGAGATGGACTTCTGGACTGAATCTGAAGACCAGATTTGACACCAGAACAGAAAGTGTATCACAAATAAATGCACTGCAGCAGGAACCGAACACCAAATCCACACACTACTCACAGGGACAGAGCTAACAGAATGGTCGACAATCACAGGTCAGCAGCTGAAGAGGGCAACACGGATCCAAATCATGAGACAAAGACAAATCAAGAAAACCAAGCCAATAGTAGAGAACCGATCAGGAACGTCAGAACAAAATCGCAAGACAGAGAGTAATCTAAGAACACAGCCAGAAGTCAGTAATAGAGCAGTCAAACCAATGTCAGGAGCCAGGAGAACTAGTGAACTAAATTAGCCAGCACAGCTGAGTGATTAAGGAGTGGTTAATAAAGGCCTGCTCAGGAAGCTTCCCTATGTTGTCATGGCATCCTTAAAGCAGTAACAACCAATCCTAACAGAAAGCTTCCTTATGTTCAAACGCCAACCTTAAAGTGGCAACAACAGATGTCACATTCCTGACACATAGGTAGACTTCAACTATGAGAGACAAAATGAGAAAACATATCTAGAAAATCACATTGTCTGATTTTTTAAGAATTTATTTGCAAATTATGGTGGAAAATAAGTATTTGGTCACCTACAAACAAGCAAGATTTCTGGCTGTCACAGAACTGTAACTTCTTCTTCAAGAGGCTCCTCTGTCCTCCACTCATTACCTGTAGTAATGGCACCTGTTTGAAATTGTTATCTGTATAAAAGACACCTGTCCACAACCTCAAACAGTCACACTCCAAACTCCACTATGGTGAAGACCAAAGAGCTGTGGAAGGACACCAGAAACAAAATTGTAGACCTGCACCAGGCTGGGAAGACTGAATCTGCAATAGGCAAGCAGCTTGATGTGAAGAAATCAACTGTGGGAGCAATAATTAGAAAATGGAAGACATTCAAGACCACTGATAATCTCCCTCGATCAGGGGCTCCACGAAAGATCTCACCCCGTGGGATCAAAATGATCACAAGAACGGTGAGCAAAAATCCCAGAACCACACGGGGTGACCTAGTGAATGACCTGCCGCCAGTGACTCAGATGCAGTGCCAGAGATGTCCCCCTGCTTAAGCCAGTACATATCTGGGCTCGTCTGAAGTTTGGTAGAGAGCATTTGGATGTTCCAGAAGAGTATTGGGAGAATGTCATATGGTCAGATCAAACCAAAGTAGAACTGTTTGGTAGAAACATCATGCTTTGGAGCTGTTTCTCTGCAAAGAGACCAGGATGACTGATCCGGGTACATGAAAGAATGAATGGGGCCATGTATTGTGAGATTTTGAGTGCAAACCTCCTTCCATCAGCAAGGGCATTGAAGATGAAACGTGGCTGGGTCTTTCAGCATGACAATGATCCCAAACACACGGCCAGGGCAATGAAGGAGTGGCTTCGTAAGAAGCATTTCAAGGTCCTGGAGTGGCCTAGCCAGTCTCCAGATCTCAACCCCATAGAAAACCTTTGGAGGGAGTTGAAAGTCTGTTTTGCCCAGCGACAGCCCCAAAACATCACTGCTGTAGAGGAGATCTGCATGCAGGAATGGGCCAACATACCAGCAACAGTGTGTGTCAACCTTGTGAAGACTTACAGAAAACGTTTGACCTCTGTCATTGTCAACAAAGGATATATAACAAAGTATTGAAATTAACTTTTGTTATTGACCAAATACTTATTTTCCACCATAATTTGCAAATAAATTCTTTAAAAATCAGACAATGTGATTTTCTAGATATGTTTTCTCATTTTGTCTCTCACAGTTGGTCTACCTATGATGTCAATTACAGGCCTCTCTCCTCTTTTTAAGTGGGATAACTTGCACAATTGGTGGCTAACTAAATACTTTTTTTTCCTCACTGTAAATATCCGGAAAATACATAGTTGGCGTTCTCTCATCATCACAAGCAGTTAAGACGCAGTATTCCCTGTTAGGCCCTCCTCCCAATCAGTGACAATCATAACTTTCCTCTTGGGTTCCACTGGACATTCTTTCTTGGGGTGAAATAGGTCGAGGCTCCTGCATTTTCACCACGTGCTTACAAATAGCACATTGAGACTTCTTGCTGACTTCCTTGTGGACCGGACTCCATCTACTCGCAATCATATCAAATACTCCCAACTGGGACTTTTTCATATGAGACTGAGAGGCCACATTTGATATGCACGCTGCACCCTTTAGAACAGTAAGGCATCAGCATGGCGTATGAACCGGCTCCAAACGCCTTTTCAGTGTGGATTTCAATCAGACATTTTCCTGCATTTTGTAAAGCATGGGAGCTGAAACTGGGTAAAACTTTCTTGCCAGCTCAGTGGGCCAAGTGTTTTTATTTCACAAGGCTGTGATCGTATTCAAGGCCCAGGAAACCAGCTACAAGATAGTATCACATTGGTACTACGTCCCGGCCCTACTTTACCATTGGTACCTATCTGTACTGGAGACATGTTGGAGATGTGGCTCTGCCCTGGGGACTGTGTCGCATATCTGGTGGAACTGTCCCTGTTCCTGCAATTTTATGTTTATGTTCAACATGTCCCAATTCAAATATAAGAAATCTCTTACCAGACACCTCTTACAAGCTGCCAAGACTGTCTACGACTCCCCGACTCTTGAGGAATGGTATGAGGAAATTGCATTATACCACTGCTTTGGTTCTGTTGAGTTGCTTTCCAATCCTCCCATACATTTTCCTTTTATCTCTTTATAATCGGTACTAACCTTATCTAGTCGCTGAGCTATGAGGAATGCACTTCTGACAGTGGGGATTGATCAGTGCCAAAAACAACAACACCGCTATCTCCATCCCCGGGGCACATACCGGGAAAGCAGACTGTGCGCTGAATTCAGCACACTGTCAGCTTTCTAGCAGTATTTAAAACTGCATATACATGAGGACATGAAAGGTCATCTTTTTTTTCCAATTCAAAAGTTTTATTAGTTTTGAAAGTCAAAAAAAAACAAATAACAAATAAGCATAGACAAGCAATGAAACAACAAAGACAAATGTGTGTAAACAATACAAGTCAGCGAAATAGACCAAATGGGCAATGAAACTGAAGAAGAGTGGAGGAGTAAGAAGGGAGAGGAGGTAAAAGTGAGGAGATAAGAGAGAATGGGGAGGAAGACAGAAGAAAAAAAAAAAGGGTGAATGCAATTTCGTGGGAACCCTATACCACCTAGATAGGATCTTAAAACTTGCCTCTTGGTAGCGAGAGGTGATTGAAGTCTCATTGGTGAGACGGAATATATGTTCCCTCTGGGCTTGGGTAAGAGAGAGTGCCAGATCCGACTCCCATGTCAACATGTAACGAGGAACTGCCTCGGGCGGAGGTGTAATCAGGAGCTTGTAGACGGCTGAAAGGGAATGACGCAGAGACTCGTTGCCGATGCAGAGGGGTTAGAAAGGTGTGTATGCAGTCTTAAAATTCAACGGGAGGCAGGAGAGAGGAAACAAAATGGCGGAGCTGCATCTCATGCCAGCTATCAAGGGGAGGAAGAGCATTAGAATGCGATGCCCCCGGAGTCAACCGCCAACCTGAATCATCCCGAAGATGGGAGACCCGAAAAACAAACCATGGCGTCGCCAGTTAGGAAACACCCCATCTGATATCCCAATAAGGAACCGAGGATTGCCCAGAATTGGATAACATAAAGAATCCAAAGGGAGTAAATGTTCGCGGATCAGGCGCTGTGAGCAGATTCGAAGCGTGGGGCCTATGGTGGGATGGGAGCGAAGAGACGACAGCAAAGAGATTTCAAGCCAGGGGACTGATTGCAGGGGGATTGAAGAAAACGCTTGTTAAATATATACCCAAGATTTGAAGGACCCATGTCTGCACCAGTCAACTACTCGGGCGAGATGAGTAGCGAAATAATACGATTTCAGGTCTGGGAGAGATAATCCACTGGCACATTTCGGGCAGTAAAGGAGGGTTTTACTAATACTTGCCGGCTTACCGGACCAGATAAAGGTTGTCTGAATGGCCAAGAGAGCCCTGAAGAAGAGGAAGGAAGATGGATGGGAAGAGTCTGCGTGAGATAAAGAAGACAAGGTAGTAAGTTCATTTTAAAGATGGTGCATCTACCAAACCATGTGAACGTGCCTTGGTCCTTCTGGAGCAGTCAGCACAAATTGAGGCTAGCATGGGAGTAATATTTAGCTGGTAAAGATCCCGTGGGTCAGGGGTTAGGAGGATGCCTAGGTACTTTAAAGCCCGAGGTGACCAACGACAGGGGAAGGTCTGACTCAGAGACGACACAAGGGGATCCGCAAGTGTTACATTAAGGGCCTCGGATTTAGAAAAGTTGATCTTAAAGTTGGAGAGTCTGGAGTATTCGTGGAAGGCGCATGAGAGAACTACCAGAGAGTTTAGCACCATGGATAAATGAAAGGTCCTCTTTAAAGAATTCCATCTTCAGATCATTCTCTGTTGTTAGAAAGCTCCTGGACGTTAAGGGGGTACTGTTTCTCTGTGCAGAGACTGCCAATGGGTGTAGGGAGTTTTGCAGGCCAGGCAATGTTCTTGGGAAGTGGTTTGCAAATTAGCTTTCCTGCAGGGGAAGAAAATTGCCACCTATGGATAGCTGCCCTGTAAGTCAATATGCAACCTATTAAAAGGAACTGGTTTGAAAATGCAGTGCAATCTGCAGGAAACCTGTTACAGTGGAGTAGTATCTGAGAAAATTAGGAATCATATGAGTGGTCCTACTTCAGTATATGTTCACTTGTACAAGCAAGACTGTCAATGACTGATTAGGACTTTCCCCATGACTACTAAGCCCAGAATGCACTGAGATGTAAATGGATAAATGACAAGTTATAATGGTGCATTTAACAAATCCTTAACCCCTTCCTGCTGGAGGCATTTTTCAATTTTTACCTTTGACTCCCCACCTTATAAGCCCCATAACTTTTATTTTTCCGTTCACATAGGGCTTAATGTTTGTGGGACAAATTGTTCTTCATAATGGTTCCATTTATTATTCTGTACTATGTACTGGGAAGCTGGAAAAAAATTCAGAATTGGGTGGAATTGGAGAAAAAGTGAATTTGTGCGACTTGCTTAAAGGCATTCACTGTGCAGTCAAAATGACATTTCACTTGTATTCTATGTTTCGGTACAATTCCGGGGAAACTAAATTTATTTAGTTTTATTTACATTTTAACCCAAAAAAATTTTTTTTTCTAATAGTCGCCATATTCTGATGCCTTCAGCTTTTTTTTTTATTTCCATGTATGTGAATGCATAGGGCGTTTTTTTTTTTTTGCGGGGCCAGGTATACTTTTTAGTTATACTATTTTGGAGAATGTCTATTGCTTTGATCACTTTTTATTCAAATTTTTATCAGATGCGAAACAAGGAGTGCAATGAGGGATAAAAAGGAAGCATTTAAAGTGCTAAAAAAAGAAAGTAGTGACACAGCATTAAAAAAACTATAAAGAGAAAAATAAAATGTGTAAAAGACAAATAAAGGAGGCAAAGATCGAGGCAGAGAAAAATTGCCAAGGAAAGTAAAAATAATCCAAAATTATTCTTCAATTACATAAATAACAAGAGAATAAAAACTGACAATGTGGGCCCTCTCAAAAATAATCTGGGTGTAATGGTGGAGGAGGATAAAGAAAAAGTACAACTACTAAATGCCTTCTTCTCTACGGTGTTTACACAAGAAAATCCAATGGCCAGCAACATGATTAGGAGTAATGTTAACTCTCCATTAAATGTCACCTGTTTAACCCAGGAGAAAGTGCGGTGCCGCCTTCAAAACACTAAAATAGATAAATCACCAGGTCCAGATGGCATACACCCCCGAGTTCTGAGGGAATTATGCACGGTGATAGACAGACCCTTATATCTAATATTTAAGGATTCAGTAATGACTGGGTCTTTTCCACTTGACTGGCGCATAGCAAATGTGGTGCCAATTTTCAAAAAGGGGTCTAAAAGTGAGCCTGGGAACTATAGGCCAGTAAGTTTGACTTCTGTGGTGGGTAAGATATTTGACAGCTTTTTAAGAGATGCTATCCTGGAGTACCTCAATGTAAATAATCTTATAAAAGCCAATCAGCATGGTTTTATGAGGAATCTGTCCTGTCAGACTAATCTGATCAGCTTCTATGAAGAGGTAAGTTCAAGACTAGACATGGGTAAAGTAGTGGACGTGGTGTATCTGGACTTTTCAAAGGCTTTTGATACTGTACCACATAAAAGGTTGGTATGCAAAATGAGAATGTTGGGACTGGGGGAAAACATATGCATTTGGGTTCGCAACTGGCTCACTGATAGGAAACAGAGGGTGCTTATTAATGGTAAATATTCAGACTAGGTAACAGTCACCAGTGGGGTGCCATAGGGGTCAGTATTGGGCCCTCTCCTGTTTAATATCTTTATTAATGACCTGGTAGACGGTTTGCAAAGCAGGGTGTCCATATTTGCAGATGATACTAAACTTTGTAAGGTTATTAAAAATGAGGAGGATAGTAGAATATTACAAGGGGATCTAAGGAAGCTGGAAGCATGGGACGAGACTTGGCAAATGAAGTTTAATATTGACAAATGTAAGGTTATGCATTTTGAACGACGAAATTACTGGGTAAGACTGACAATGAAAAAGACTTGGGGATTGTGGTGGACAATAAGCTTACCTTTAGTGACCAGTACCAGGCAGTGGCTGCCAAGGCAAATAAAATTATGGGATGCATCAAAAGAGGTATAGATTCTCATGACAAGAACATAGTTATGCCTCTATACAAATCACTGGTACGGCCACACTTAGACTATTGTGCACAATTCTGGGCCCCAGAATACAAGAAAGACAAAATCGAACTAGAAAGAGTGCAAAGAAGGGCAACCAAAATTATTAGGGGAATGGGTGGATTGGAGTACAACGATAGATTAACAAACTTGGGGTTATTCAGTTTACAGAAAAGACATCCACGGGGAGATCTAATAACAATGTACAAATACATGAAGGGACAGCACAAAGAACTTTCTAATGATCTTTTTACCCCTAGGCCAGTGACAGTGACAAGGGGACATCCTCTACGACTGGAGGAGAAAAAGTTTCACCAGCAACATAGAAGAGTATTCTTTACAGTGAGAACAACAAGGCTATGGAACTCTCTGCCCCAGGAAGTGGTGATGGTGGATTCATTGAACAAGTTCAAAGAGGGCCTGGATGCCTTTCTCGAACAGAACAACATTACAGGTTATGGGTTTTAGATTTTAAGGGCACGTTGATCCAAGGTTTTATACTGATTGCCAGATTGGAGTCGGGAAGGAATTTTTTCCCATGAAATGGGGCAATTGGCATAAGCCTCATGGGGTTTTTTGCCTTCCTCTCGATCAACACTGTAGGGGACTGAAGGGTTATAGGTTGGACTTGATGGGCTGATGTCTTCATTCAACCTCATCTACTATGTAACTATGAAAAAATGGCAGTTTGGCACTTTTTTGATTTTTTTTTTACTTCCCACTACGGTGTTCACCATAAAAAATTTTTTGTTTGTAGACCAGATGTTTTCAGACACAGGGATGCCTAATGTTTATGTGTTTCACAGTAATTTCTTACTTGTATATGCATTCTAGGGAAAGATTTCAACTTTTAATTTTTTTTTTTATTTTTTTTTTTTTAATTTTAAATTTTTTTTTAGTTTATTTTTTAGACCCCCTAGGGTTCTTGAAGCCCAGGGGTCTGCTAACTAATTCAATGTATTACAATACTAATGCATTGCAAAATATCATTTGTATGACAGGCTGCATAAAGCACTCTGTCATACAAATGAATGCCAGACAAGCCTGGGAGCCGTCAATAGGTCCCAGGGGCGTTAATGCCCGTGATCAGTGTGGGCTGCTGTACTATACAGCAGAGACCCGGCAGCTATGGTGGCTGCTCAGCTCCTGACCAGCTGCCATATTTAACCCTTAGGAGACGCAGACATTTTTCATTTTTGTGTTTTCGTTTTTTACTCCTTACATTCCAAAAGCCATAACTTTCTCATTTTTCTGTTTACGTAGTGTCAGGATCTGGGGTGCTGGATGGGCTGACATGAACACAGACTCCAAGCGATCAGTCCAAGTGTTGAGTTTTTTATTCACTCAAATCTGCTCCTTGGTACAGGCAACATACAAAAACACAAAATAAACACCTGCCCGTCTGGGCTATAACTAATAGAAGTGGTTACCTCACCTACAATAAGATAGATTTGGATAGTCAGGTTTGTCTCCAGTAGTGCAACCTTCCTTGTAGCTTTCCAGCCAAGTTCTGCCAAAGTCTACTCTCTCAGCAGACTTCTTATATCCCCTTGATGAGGACAATCCCAGTCAGCTGGGTTTCTCCAGGAGAGTCCACAAGGTGTGGACTGGAGAGGATGGGAATGGCAAGTCCCACTACCAACCTACCCGCCATTCCATAAAAATCCAGCCCAGTGCACGGCACTTAAATAATGCCCAGCAAACAAAGTTGTCTGCTGAGAAGCAAACTTTTCTGGATTTCCTCATCTCACCCATCTGAGCAACCTGGGTGAGATGTACATCCCTTCCAATACTTTTCCAGCCATCAGCTTACAGTAGTCATATGAGGATTTGATTTTGCGTGAAAAGTTGTACTTCAAAGTGGTACCATTTATTATTTTGTACAATGTACTGGGAAGCGGGAAAAAATTCAGAATGAGGTGGAATTGAGAAAAAAACACAGTACCGCCGTTTTCTTATGTCTTTTTTTTTTACGGCTTCCACTCTGCGGTAAAAATGGCATGTTAGCTTTATTCTGCAGGCAGTGGTGAACCTAGCCTCTTTGCTGCCTGAGGTGGACTATAGAAAGACGCCCCCCCCCCCAAAAAAAAAAATTAAGTTTAACACACTGTTATCGTCGCACAATATACACAATACACAAAATTATAAAACAGTTTTTAAGAATTCTTCTTCCTGTATTACTTCAGTATCAGATCAACAACATGGTATTAACAATGAAAATAACTTCACACATTTTCTGCTTGGTGGATGGACGAGCCCACGTGGCCCCCATTCTCTATAATAGGAGCGCTGCAGATAGCTGAGTACTGGACTTCGGGTATCTTTGGTACTCCCATTGAAGTGAATGAGAGCCACGCTGGTTCGTCCATTCACCAAGTGACACACCTATATATATGGCTGCGGTCAGGCTGAATTCCCACCGAGTGGGGGGAAAAAAACCATTTCTCAAGTTCAGTGGGGGTCTCAGCAGACAGACCCCCATCAATCAGGTATTTATACTCTATCATTTAGATGAATACAGTGCAGTAACATTTTGTGACTTACAGGTGATGTCTCTGACTAATCCTTCACATTTCCCTTTGGACCGTCATGACCATTTCTTCCAGCTGTGACTTGTCTCTGTAAAGTTTGCAACACAGACATCTTTGGCTCCTCACTTTTTCAGGCATCCATCCCACATTGTCCTCACCTACACACCCATCCTGCTGCTACCCCAATTATAAAATATATGATATAACCCCCCATAATGAAAAATACTCCCAAGTGCATCTTTATATTAATAATGTCCGTGTGTACTCTGTATAAATAGTGCCCCTTGTTAATAATGCCCCAGGTGTTAACTAATTAAAAGGTTTTCCAGGTCATTAATAAACTAATCAGTGGGGCTCAAAAACCCAGGACCCCCACTGATCAGCTGTTTGAATGGTACCTGTGTAAGTGCCATGACAGCTTCTCTGTTTACATAGTGTCATTCATCTCATAGTGGCCATGTAATGTAACTACAGCCTCGTCCTGTACATGTCTACAGTATGTGACAAGGCTGGAATTACATCACACAGCCACTATAAACAGACAGCGTATAATATAAACAGGCGCCATAGCCCCTGTTTATAGTACCCCATTTACACACACTATAATGTTCCACAGCAGCCCCTGCACACCGTATTATGTCTCGCAGCGGCCCCTGCACACGGTATTATGCTCCATAGTGTCTGAAAAGACCCCAGAGTATAATAATAGTAGTATTTGAGGCCCGCGGCCTCACTTACCGATGCCCGTGGCTGCTCACAGCGGCATCCACTTCCCTTTCTGCGTCCCATAGCAGAAGGGGAAGCGGAGGCGGCCACGAGCAGACGCGGGGTGGGTAAATAAATAGGCCGTTACCTGTTGGAGATACTCCAGCAGGTTACGGCCTATTTATATATATAAATAAAGTTATCCTCACCTACCTGCGATGCCTTGAGGGAGCCGCCGCCGCCTCCTCTTCTTGTCTGCAACGTCTGTGTCTCAGCATAGGCGGCGCAATGACGTCATTGTATCGCCGCCTGCTCTGAGAAGCGACGTCTCATAAACCAGCCCAGGACAGGCCCCGCTCAGCTTTGTTTTTTTTTTTTTTTTAAAGCGGCCTGTCCTGGGCTGGTTTACATAGAATAGTAAAAATGCCGCCCCCCAGACAATGACGGACAGTGCAGCCTGAGGCGGCCGCCTCACTTCGCCTCATTAGCAGTGCGCCCCTGTCTACAGGTCAGTACAATCACAGTGATACCAAATTTCTATAGTTTTTTTTTTTCATGTTTTAATAACTTTACAAAAATTCTAAATTTTGAAGAAAAAAAAAAATTCTTTGAATCACCATATTCTGACCACTGTAACTTTTTTATATTTCAGCGTACGGAGTTGTGTAAGGTGTCTTTTTTTTTGCGGGACGATATGTAGTTTTTATTGATACCATGTAATTTGGCGAAAAAACGCCAAATCAGCCATTTTGATTTTTTTTTCCTGCTACAGCGTTTACCATATGGGACAAATGTTTTTATATTTTAATAGTTTGAGCTTTTTTGGACTTGGGGATACCTAATGTGTTTATGTTTACTATTATTTATTTATATTTATATGTGATCTAGGGAAAGGGGGGGTGATTTAAACTTTTAGGTTTTTTAATTTTTTTATATTTTTAAAAACTTTTTTCTTTTATTTTAAACTTTTTTTAGCCCCTTTAGGTGGCTTGAACATGTGATCTTTAGATCACCTGTGCCATAGACTGCAATACTACTGTATTACAGTGTATGGCAGATTTGCTATGTAACTATTGAAGCCTGCTGCACGCAGGCTTCAGTAGTTACAATACAATGGCAGGGCTGGGAGCTGGCTCCAGGCTGCCATGGTAACGGGACACCTCCTGAGATCCACCTCAGGGGACCGTCCTGTTACCAAGAAGCAAATAGAAAGTGAAAGTAATTGGTCGCACTTGAGTCATCTCTGATCATGGGCAATGCTCCCATGTCCCTGCTGTATGAAACAGCTCAGACCCGGCAGCTAGTGCGGCCGCTCTATTTCAGAGCGGCCGCCATGTTTAGTTACGTGCACCAGGACGTAACTGTACGTCCTGGTGTGCCTAACGGTTAAATACCCAACATCAGCCATACTATTATGTTGGGAAGGAGTTATACCTTGGTTTATCACTCCAGCAGATCACTACAGTGGGGGGAAAAAGTATTTAGTCAGCCACCAATTGTGCAAGTTCTCCCACTTAAAAACATGAGAGAGGCCTGTAATTGACATCATAGGTAGACCTCAACTATGAGAGACAAAATGAGAAAACATATCTAGAAAATCACATTGTCTGATTTTTTAAGAATTTATTTGCAAATTATGGTGGAAAATAAGTATTTGGTCACCTACAAACAAGCAAGATTTCTGGCTCTCACAGACCTGTAACTTCTTCTTTAAGAAGCTCCTCTGTTCTCCACACATTACCTGTAGTAATGGCACATGTTTGAAATTGTTATCAGTATAAAAGACACCTGTCCACAACCTCAAACAGTCACACTTCAAACTCCACTATGGTGAAGACCAAAGAGCTGTGGAAGGACACCAGAAACAAAATTGTAGACCTGCTGTAATGTCTCTGCCTGTTCAGGTCTCTGCACCACCCTCTGCCCACATGCGGCGGTGCAGGAGGCTATTGATTCCGTCTTGTGACTTGTCCCTGCTAGCTCCTTTTCTGCTATTTCCTGTATTCCTATTCTTGACCTCTGACTTTGTCTTTTGACTATTCTCTTGGATTGTGATTTTGTACTGCATTTCTCGACTGTTACCGACCCCTTGGCTAGCTGACCTCCCTTTGTTTGTTGTTTTGTCCTGTCTGCGTTCTGTGTTGTCACCTATATTAGGTAGGGCCTGTCAACCAGTTGCTGCTGTCACCTAGGACAGATAGGCAAGTTAGCCAGGGACAGTGGGGGGTTCAGCTTAGGGCTCACTGTCTTGTTGTGCCCCTCCCCCCAGGGTTCTGCAGCAGCACTGGGGAATTGCTCAACTGGCAATTCCCTTACATCTGCACCAGGCTGGGAAGACTGAATCTACAATAGGCAAGTAGCTTGGTGTGAAGAAATCAACTGTGGGAGCAATAATTAGAAAATGGAAGACATACAAGACCACTGATATTCTACCTCGATCAGGGGCTCCACGCAAGATCTCACCCCATGGGGTCAAAATGATTACAAGAATGGTGAGCAAAAATCCCAGAACCACACGGGGGGACCTAGTAAATGACCTGCAGAAAGCTGGGACTAACATAACAAAGGCTACCATCAGTAACACACTACACCGCCAGGGACGCAGATCCTGCTGTGCCAGACGTGTCCCCCTGCTTAAGCCAGTACAAATCCAGGCCCATCTGAAGTTTGCTAGAGAGCATTTGGATGTTCCAGAAGAGTACTGGGAGAATGTCATATGGTCAGATGAAACCAAAGTAGAACTGTTTGATAGAAACACAGCTCGTCGTGTTTGGAGGAGAGTGAATGCTGAGTTGCATACAAAGAACACCATACCTACTGTGAAGTATGGGGGTGGCAACATCATGCTTTGGGGCTGTTTCTCTGCAAAGAGACCAGGACGTCTGATCCGTGTACATGAAAGAATGAATGGGGCCATGTATCGTGAGATTTTGAGTGCAAACCTCCTTCCCTCAGCAAGGGCATTGAAGATGAAATGTGGCTGGGTCTTTCAGCATGACAATGATCCCAAACACACCGCCAGGGCAACGAAGGAGTGGCTTCGTAAGAATCATTTTAACCTCCTGGAGTGGCCTAGCCAGTCTCCAGATCTCAACCCCATAGAAAACCTTTGGAAGGAGTTGAAAGTCCGTGTTGCCCAACGACAGCCCCAAAACATCACTGCTCTAGAGGAGATCTGTATGTAGGAATGGGCCAATATACCAGCAACAGTGTGTGCCAACCTTTTTTTTTTTTTTTATAAATTCTTTATTTTAGAAATTATACAGAAATAACAACAAACAAAGATGGCGTGAGCCAAACAAGTGCTTGACCTCAAGGATCAAGACATATATCAACATCCATACATAATAACATGGTATCATGAATTAGATATATTAGAACATCAGCTTCTGCTGATCATATCAGTTGTCAGGGGGAAAAGGAACAAAGAGGGGGGAAGGAAGCAGGAGAGAAAGGGAGAAATAGGGAGAGAGAGAAAGACAGGGAGAGGACAAATGTGGGAACCAAGAGTTAACACACAAATGACAAACAGACAAGGACCCCGACTCCTCCATATCGGCTGTGTAAACCTTAAATCAAGGTCTACCCATCAGATCTTTATAGGCCTGGGATCCCTGAAAAAGAATCCACGGCGTCCAGGCTGCCATAAAGGATTCCCTCGCATCACGAAGGGATGCCGTGAGATCCTCCATGTACTGAATATCCTCCACTTTACGAATCCAGTGAAGGAGAGAAGGGGGGATTAGACGATTTCCACAGCGCTGGGATACACGCCCTAGCGGCATTGATCATGTGCCGTAGGGAGGATTTGCGGTATGTACGCAGGGGGCAGTCTGAAAGGTGCAGCAGAAAGAGGGCTGGCATGTTAGGAATGGAAGTTTGGAATATCTGACCTAGCATCCTATGTACTCCCTCCCAAAAGTCTCTCAATATCGAGCATTCCCAGAAAATATGTAAAAGCGTCCCCTCCTCCGAGCCACAACGCCAACAAGCAGGAGAGAAGGACGGGAAGAGTCTGTGTAGTTTAGACGGAACATGGTACCATCTAGTCAGGATTTTATATCCCGCCTCCTGATATCTGCTAGCCATCGAACTCTTGTGGGTAAACTCAAAAATTCTGGAGCACTGTTGGTCAGAGAAGGTCATGGCCAGATCAGCCTCCCATCTGGTTAAGTAGGAGGGTCTGTGGCCTGGAGGAGGGGACACCAGGAGCAAATAGAAATCAGAAAGGGAGTGTCTTAGCAGGCCCCTTCCCATGCAAGTCTCCTCAAACCTCGTGGGCTGTCTGTCATACCCCGGGGAGATGGGTAATGAAGAAAGGAAGTACGTGAGTTGGGAAGACCCGCCATGGGCCAAGCGCCGTAAGGTCCGGTGAGGTGAGTAGTTCCCGGTGAGACATCCAGTTGCCACCAGAGCGAAAATGTAGGGCCCTCAGTCTGCCCGCCACTCGCCACTGTCGGAATGGCCCTTGAGATAGACCCGCCATAAAGGCAGGGTTTCCCAGGATGGGAAGTAATGGTGAAGGGGAGGGGGAGATCCGCTCCTTACAGAAGAGCGACCTACATACCCGGAGAGTGGGTCCTATGGTGGGGTGGGGTCTCAGGGCCCCGGGGCGCAGCGAGTCTAACCAGGGAAGCGAGTCCAGGGGGGCGTCAACGAATACGTTTTCCAGGGCTACCCATTGTTTGTACGGAGCGTGACGGCACCAGTCCAGCACTCTTTGGAGCATGGAGGCCTCATAATACTTTCGAGGGTCAGGAAGACCCAAACCACCCCATTGTTTAGGTAACGTGAGAGTAGAACGCGCCAGCCTAGCTCGCCCACCCTGCCACACGAAGTTGATTAGGTCACTATACAGTAACTTAAAAAAACCGGGGGTTATGTGGATCGGTAAAGTTTGGAAGAGGTATAACAGACGGGGCATAATATTCATTTTGTAGATAGCGCAGCGGCCAAACCATGTGTATGTACCTATGGACCACCTCTTTAGGTCGGATCTAATAGCCCGCAAAAGGGGGAGGTAATTTTTGTCATAGAGTTCGCCTAGGTCCCTGGTTATCATAACCCCTAAATATTTGATAGCTATTCTCGACCATCTGAAAGGGAAGGAGGTCTCCAGAGAGGACTGAATCCCCTGCGGAAGCGAAACATTGAGGGCCTCAGATTTCTGAAAATTTATTTTAAAGTTAGTAAGATGACAGAACCTGCGAAATTCAGACATTGGGGGGGGGGGGGCGGAGTGATTTGGCTGGATCCTGCAAAAAGAAGAGGAGATCATCTGTATATGCTGCAATTTTCAGGACTCTACTGCCTACCCTTAGGCCACCTATGTCCGGGTTAGATCTGATCTTTCTAAGCAACGGTTCTAGTGTTAAGACAAAGATCAGGGGAGAGAGGGGACACCCCTGACGCGTGCCATTCCCTATCGGAAAGGGAGATGAAATAATTCCGTTAACTCTCGTGGAAGCCGATGGATTGAAATACAAGGAAGCAATCCAGGATCTCATAATTGGGCCAAGCCCCACATGATCCAGGACCTCAAATAGATAAGACCAACTCACTCTATCAAATGCTTTTTCAGCATCAGTAGAGAGAAGACTAAGTGGGAGGTCATGGGTTTTGGCGTAGTGTATGGCGTTAATTACCTTTACTGTGTTGTCCCTGGCCTCACGTGTGGGGATAAAACCAACTTGTTCGGACTGTACTAGGTCAGGCAATAGAGGGGCCAGTCTGGAGGCTATCACCTTAGAAAAGATTTTTAAGTCAACATTAAGGAGTGATATCGGTCTATAACTGGCACACATCGCAGGGTCCTTACCCTCCTTATGTATTACCGCTATATGAGCCCTAGTCATGTCCGGGGGGAGAGTCGCACCTGCCGACAGAGAATTTAAGGCACGCACCAGAGGTCCCAACAACTCTTAACGAGTATTTTTTATAGTAGGAGGCTGGAAAGCCATCTGGGCCCGGGGCCTTACTAGGTTGCATTGTCTGAAGCGCCTGAGCTAATTCCTCCTTAGTTATGGGTGAGTCAAGAACAGTTTGGGCTTCCGCCGAGAGCCTAGGCATTCCGGAGTCTGCTATATACTGACTCAGAGCAGAGGCCAGGGAGGGGCCATTCAACTCTGGGGGACATGACGGTAGGTTGTAGAGGGTACGGTAAAACCCAGCGAACTCTTCTGCAATACGGTGTGGATCAGTATTGCACCTTCCTGCCGAATCATTGACCGAAGGGATATAGTTGCGTGTCTTTTGCTCCCTAAGGGATCTGGCGAGCATGCGGCTACATTTATTTCCAAATTCATAGAAATGGCGCCGTCCTCTAGCCAAGAGATATTTTGTACGTATATCTAGGCGTTCTCGTAATTTTTTACGAGGTACTAAAAGGGCTGACTGGGTATCTATTGCGTGAGTGCGCTTGTGGGCCTGCTCGAGGGAAACCACATCGGCAATCAGCGCGGCTATCTCTCGAGACCTCTCCTTTTTAATGCGGGACTCATGCTGCACCAGCACCCCCCTAACCACACATTTGTGAGCCGCCCATAATGTCAGAGGAGACACTTCCACTGTATCATTCTCCTGGAAGTAGTTAGCCAGGGCAGAGGAGACTGCCTGAGATGTTGGGATGTCCTTGAGCAGCGACTCATTGAGACGCCATTGCCAAGCTCGGGGCCTCGTGGCGGGGGATGTCAGGACAGCATGGACCATCGCATGGTCCGCGAAAGTGATAGGGTCAATCTCAGCTCCGTTTATCAAAGGAACATCTGCATGTCTAACGAAGAAATAATCCAATCTCGAGTAAACATCTCTAGCATATGAACAAAAGGTGTAGTCTCTCGCGTCAGGGTGGACCGTGCGCCACAGGTCTATCAATTGGTGAGAAAAAAGCAGTCGACGGATACATCGAAGAACCTGCTTAGGCATGTAGGACGAGCCTCTGGAAATGTCTACCGAGGGGTCCAGGGCTACATTGAAATCTCCTCCCACTAAGAGAGTGCCCTCCGCAAAATCGGCCAGCTTAGCCAGAATGCCTTCCAAGGCAGCCGCCTGGTTGGAGTTGGGGAGGTAGACATTGGCTAGAGTAAACAAAGAGCCTGCTAATTCCCCCTTTACAAACAGGAATCTACCCAAATCATCACGCAAGGCTGCCTTATATTTCCAAGGAACAGAACGTGCGATAAGAATGCTCACCCCCCCTGGACTTGGACTCCGGAAAACAGCTATGGTATACATCTGGGAATCTTGGGGAGGAAAAGGTAGGGGCCGCCGCCTCCCAAAAGTGAGTCTCCTGGATAAAGGCCACCTGGACCCTCTTACCCCAAAGAAGGCGGAGAAGGGATGATCTCTTCTCGGGAGTGTTGAGACCATTAGCGTTGATGGAGGAAAACACCAGAGAGTCCATGGCGAAGGGCCGGGGTCCTGCAAGGGGAAGAGACAAAAACAAACAAACAACACACACAAGACTCACAGAGAAAAAAAGGGGGTAAAGCGAGGGAAAGAGAGAGCGCGAAGGAAGGGACCAAAAAGAGAAAACCAAAAAAAAAAAAAAAAAATACAACAATTATTCCCACTCAAGGCTAATCCAAGAGCGGTAAACAGAAAACAGTGGGATAATCCACTTAAGCAGGTCTCAGGAGCACACCGCAGTATACGCCTGGAGAGCTGCCAAGCTTGACTATCGGGGAAAAAGTAAAAACTCAAATCCGGTTGCCACCCTTTCCCTGAGCATCAGAATGGAAAATGTAACCAAAACCTTTCTACTAAAGGTGGAGAGAGAGGGGGGCTGAACCCTTATTGAATAGTAATCCCAGCAGATCAAACGGGAGGGTAACCCCCTATGAGGATATGTCTTACAACTGGGTAGGGGGAGCTAAGGCACAAGCTCAACATCTAAAGAAGGGAAGTGGGGAAGTACTTTAGATTAAAGTCTCTAACCGCCCCCTATTGTATTGAGAACCCTTATACATCCCCCAAGGGGAGATAAAACTAAAGACCAGCAAGGTGCCTCCTCTCGCATAAAGCACACCAAGGGCCCTGCCAGTCATTAACCAATATGTGAGTTAAAGGGGAACACCCTAGAAAAATACATCACATTTCAAGGAGACCTCCGCCAGACAGCCTCCCCCCGAGGTCGTCTCCGAGACGGGGCAGAGGAAGGCGGGCGCCCCCCCGGAGGTACAGATGGCAGTGGGTAGACCAGCCAGTCAGGGAGAGAGAGCTCAGGCAGATCCAGAAACTTCGCCAGCAAAGTCTCTTGTTCCGGAGAGTGAAGTGCAAAGGTGGCTCCGTTGCGACGTATTTGGACATGGAAAGGGTGACCCCATTTATATGTGGCCCCCGAGTTTAGGATGGCTTGTAGGATCGGTTTAAGGACTCTGCGCATGGCTAGCCTACGTCGGGAAACATCCGGTAAAAGATGCACCTGTGTGTCCATAAATGGGACCGGGCCACCACGCCAGGCCTCTTGGAGAATATCTTCCTTTTCCCTGAAAAAATGGACTCTGCAAAGGACATCCCTGGGCTCCGTGGTGTCCTTACGCCTAGGACCCAACACCCGATGGACTCTGTCAATGGTGATCTCCGTATCCAGAGGACGAGAAAGGACTGTGTTAAAAATCAAGGTCACGGCAGAATGGAGCTCCGATGGGGGTAGACTTTCAGGGATACCCCTAAGTTTGACATTATTTCGACAACCTCTATTTTCTTGATCATCGACCTGAAGAAGGATGGATCTGTTGAGGTCTCTTTGCGTAGTCTGAAAATTTTCTACGGCAGTGAGGCGCTGGTCCAGAGAAGCAGCCTGCTGTTGTTGAGTAGAGACTTGTGTAGATAGAGTCTGTAGTTCCATTTTAAACTCAGACATGATTTTCTCTTGTTTTTCCTCAACTCTGCGGACCATAGTTTCCAAGTCCAACTTAGTTGGCATAGTGCTAAGAAGGTTCCAGATATCCGATAGTTTAGGACGCTTTTGGCGGTGGGACAGTGAGGCTGCATCTCTCCCAGAGAAGTCAGATAAGTCAGAGGAAGCTGGAGAGTGAAGGGCTATCAGGGTGCCAGAGAGGTCAGGTTTCAAAACCTCACGCTGGTCTAAGGCACCAGGGGCAACGGGCCCCGTCCGTGGGTCTGCTTCATTATGGGACGCTCTAGTTGCTCCTGTTGTCAGCGGGATACCGCCAGGAGAGGACCAGGCTATATGTGAATCCATTTTCAGAGGAACATCTGGGGTCTCTGCAGGATGTATTAAATTCTGAGAGGTCATAGGCTGATAGGATAGTGACCCTGAGTGGATTATAGAAGGCATGAGAGAGTGAGACTGTAAGCTTGCACCAGATCCAGCTGGGCCAGGTATTCCATTGAAAGAGGGAGGCTGCAGGAGCTCAGGGGTTAACAGTTCCTCAGTGAGAGGTGAGGATTAAAGCATGGGGACACTGCTGGGGCCGCCATTTTGGGAGCGGGGGGGAGGGGGGACCGGTACCTGCCGGGAGAGCGCCGAAACCTCCTCCGTTGGCGGCTGGGACGGCAGCGGAGAGGAGAGCTGCGTGTCAAGCTTCTCCTGTGAGCCTGGAAGGTCCGCTGGTCTCTGATGAGGCGCTGTTTGTGACACAGAGGCGCTGGGAGTGCGCGCCGGCGCCATTTTGGCTCCCTCCGCCTGGAGGGAGGAAGGTGTGGAAAGCAGATAACGGGCGATATGCGGCTCCGTTAGAGAGGAGGAGGTCCCCTTGCGTCCTGGGCGCCTAACCATTGCGGGTGAGCAGTTTAGAAACGGTTTTGAATCGGTTTTGCCCCCTTAAAAGGTAGCTAATAACGCTCGGGGTCCGGGAGCTCTGCAGGAGTGCGTCTTCACGTTAGCATGTCCAGGCCACGCCCCCGCCCGTTGTGTCACCACTTTGTGAACACACAGAAAAGGTTGGCCCCCCCTCTTTTTCACAAAAAAAAAAAAAAAAAAAAATTTAGAGGAATTTTTTTTTTTTTTAAAAAAATTTTTTTTTCCCTAAATTTTTAAAAAAATTTTTTAAAAAAAAAAAAAATTTTTTTTTTTTTTTTTTTTTTTTTTTTTTTTTTTTTTTTTTTTTTCTTTTTTTTATAATAAAAATATCTCCCTCTTTTTTTTTTTTGTTTGGGGGGAGTTGTTTGATTGTTGGTTTTTTAAATATTTTTTTTCCTTTTTTTTGTGTTTGGGTTGGGGGGTTTTTTTTTTTTTTTTTTTTTTGTTTTTTTTTGTTTTAAAAAAAGAAAAAATGGGATTCTTCTTTTTGTATAAACGGATCCTCTTTTTCGAAGAATGGCACATAGTGATCCATTTTGTACTGCAAGTGAAATTGGACATCACATACCAAGTCTAGGGTAGCGAACAGTATCAACACAAACCATCAGAAGGCATTTGCATGACATTAGATTACGAGCCAGCCATCTAGCTACAGATGCTCCATTGACATCATGCTACCGCTCTCAAAAACTGTCAGAATACACAGAAAGACGGTAGTGGAGGCTGGAATGGAGGTCTTTCTTTTTCAGCAATGAGTTCTGCTTTTGTCTCAGGTACAATGATAGCTTAAGATTAGTCTGGAGGGGAACACCATAAAGAGGCTTTCACAAGGGAACATCAAACTGATGCTACTCCTGAGATGTTGTAGGGTGCATAATGTGTGGTAACTGGACCTCTCTAGTCTTCATTTCAGATACACTAACCTCTTAGCATTACATTGTTTTGGTCATGGAACCAGAAGTATAGCGATTTCTTCAGAGTGTCCCAGGACCCATTTTTCAACTGGACAATGCCAGGCCACATGTTGCTCGTGCTACTGTGAGCAGCCTGCATGGCCTAAACCCTAAACATACTTCTGTGGTCTGCAGTATCTCCCGACTTGTCTCCCATCAATCATATCAGAGATGTCATTGGTCTCAATTCCCAAGGTATCTGCCAACACCCAATCTTGATAATTTGCATTCCCAAGTGCAATTATTGTGGCATAAAATTCTTAAGACAACCGTTAGTATTCTAATTGATAACATTGCAAATGATGTAAGTGCATGTTTTTCTGTATTTGTTGCTCATACTTTATCGTGAAAAAATTGAGGTTTTTATTATTTTGTTTCCATTTTTTTACCATTTGCATATCATTAACATGTCCGGTGATTTCCATAATTCCAACACATTTCCTTCTTGGTGTTGCAGTATTAACGCTGTGAAGTGAATTTCTATTGACTAATATCAAACATCTGGCAACAGAGCAATAAAACCACACAAAGGAAAAACAAAAATACTTGGTGTTTCCTACTGCCATGTGTGTTACTACCCAAAAACCTTTCAGTAAAATTTTAATGACAAAAAAATGAATTAAATAAAAAAGTACCTTTTCTAGAGTGTCTACCTATAGATCATGGATGTTGTTATGCTGCATTGTCCTATTGAGAGCTGGTATAAGTAAGATGCTCAGCTGTGGTGTAGAAAATGTAATAGCTCTCTCCAAGTGTATATCAACACATTCATCCAAGCCCGGCATCCTATTGCTTTCCAACAGATTGACATTTAGGAATATGTCTTTATGCACAAAGGTAGGTCAATAGTTTAGTAACTTGACTGAAGCACCTGTGTACATATAATGATGGGAAGCTGTCTTATGATTAGCACTGTAAGTAGCACATCTGCTCTGGCATATTAAAGGGCAGTTTCCATTTCTTCATGCTGTTCTTCTGGCAGTTCACCCAGTGTAGGCATATGCACCTAAAATATTCATGACTGCAGCTGTATTTTACAAAAGACAACTGTGTATGTAAAGGTATTTTTACTGTTTGGGAGTCATCAACGTGACATGGAAACTGGTATGGGATTATTATAATCTTTTTTTTTTTTAAGTGTTCCATTGTTATTTAGCTACAGGCAAATAAGAAGTATATGGTTAGTTGTGCTATCAGCAGACATCATATAATAACCCACACAGTGGAATTAAATAAGTGTTAAAGGTGAAGTGTGATATTGAGTGTAAGGTGCTTTGGACTTTCCCTCAACACATAAAATATGTATGTTATACGATACATCTGTTTGAAAAACTTAGCCAAAATGTGCACAAAAAGTAATGTAAGAATATCTACAACATTAAATTTGTGGAGCACTTTGTAGTTATATATTATTCATATTAGTTTTACATTATAGCTTAAAGGGGTATTCCCATCTCCAGGATCATATTTAAACTTGTAGTTTAAGCTATCTGAGGTGTTTTACCTAGTTTATTGCTTTAGCTATCTTGTTCTGTTTGGCAGATACTGCTGATTATGTGTTTACAGCCCATTGCCTAGGTTTTAGACCTCCTCTGCTACAGTGGCCAGGCTGGTGACATCAGCCCCTGCATCCAGTCACCTATATTCTCTTCTCTGCATTGTAATTAACAGTTTGTGGAGCCTACTATCAGCTCTTCAAAGTGCCTTTAGCTCCTGAGCCCTGAAAAGGGCTAGAAGAATGCTTGATCAGTACCGCTGTGTGGAAATCCAGAGATAAGTGTGTAGTTTAGTCTCGAAAGCCAGCTCACCAGGAAGTGAAAGGTAGAGGAGAGAAGGTGAAACACTGAGATTGAAAGATAATATTAAAGGGGTTATTTAGGGAAAAATAAATCTCACCAGGGCATTCCCTGAACCAGATAAGCTTTATCTCTTATCTCTCTTATTATATAAAAATGAGTTTCTGTCTGTCCGTCTGTCTGTTCTTTATGCACGACCAAACGACTGGACCGATCCTCATCAAATTTGACACACAGGTACATCAGGTTTCCAGAAAGGTTTTAGACTGGGCTCTCAGCTCTCTAGGACGTACCATTCCTGAGAAACAGTATTGCCAAAAAAATGACCTGCATTAGCCAATACAAGCCTGCAAGTCTTTCATTCATATTCCAACTGCCATACACATGGTCACATGTCCTTTATCAGTCAATAGAAGTTCGCAGGCGCTTAGTCTCCACATGCACACATTTGGAAACTCCAGGTTTCCATAACAACCCTGACAATTTTCTACACTACACTCTTGGCAGAGCGGTGCCTGCTGTGTGTATATGTAGAGATGTAGCAGAGCTGTGTGTATTTGTAGAGATGTAGTAGAGCTATGCATGCTGTGTGTGTATGTAGAGATGTAGTAGAGCTGTGTGTGCTGTGTGTATGTAGAGATGTAGCAGAGCTGTGTGTATATGTAGAGATGTAGCAGAGCTATGCATGCTGTGTATGTATCCATTATTGCACTGACAATCTCTCTCCTTTGGTTTTCAGGATATGGCAGAATATTTCGCTTATGTTGCTTAGGTTTCCAAAACAACCCAGCCATTTTTCTTCACCTCTGTAGGTCAGCTTTAAAGGGGCAGGGGGCTGTGGATGACACTGTTACACAGGGTCACATACACACAGCTTTACTCCAGGTAACAACCGATCGCAGGTTTTTCACTGATATCCAAACTGAAATATACATGATCACATGACGCTTATGGACCAATGGAAACTTGCAGGTTCTTCAGTCTTCACAAACACACAGCTTTACACCAGGTTTCCATAGCAACCAACCTATTCTTATGGGGCCACTACACAAACAAAAAATGAAATATACCCGTGCGAGGCCGGGTCCTTCTGCTAGTCTCTTCTATATATAAAAATCAGTTTCCGTCTGTTCTTTATGCGCGACCAAACGACTCAACCGATTTTCACCCAATTTGGTACACGGGTACATCAGGTGTCCAGGAAGGTTTTAGACCAGGTCTCAGCTCTCTAGGGCATATCATTCCTTAGATACAGTATTCCCAAAAAACTGACCTTCATTAGCCAATAGAAGCCTGCAAGTCTTTCACTCATATTCCAACTGCCATACACACATGTTCCTTATCAGCCAATAGAAGATCGCAGGTGCTTAGTCTCCACATGTACACAGCTTTACTCCAGGTTTCCATAACAACCCAGCCATTTTTCTTCACTGCTGTAGGTCAGCTTTAAAGGGGTAGGGCGCTGTGGATGACACTGTTACACAAAGTCACATACACAGAGCTTTACTCCAGGTTTCCATAACAACCAAGCTATTTATGACCTGTATTAGTCAATAGCAGTTTGAAGGTCCTTAAAGAGGACCTTTCACGTCGTCATGTATATGCGGTTTTACATACGGCTAGAAAGCCGACAGCGCTGAATTCAGCTCGCTGTCAGCTTTCCCGTTTTATATGCCCCAGGGCTGGAGATATTGGGGGTCTAAATTTCACCATTCACTGTCAGAAGGGCGTTCCTGACAGTCTAGCTTAACAGTTCAGTGTCATCACTGGGTAGAAAGGAACGCCCCCTCTCTCTGTACTCATCCATAGCCCTGTACTGTCAGAGGGGGCGTTCCTTACAGCCCAGTGATGATGCTGAGCTGTGAGGAATGCCTCCTCAGTACAGGGCTATGGATGTGTACTGTCAGGGAGGGCATTCCTCACAGCCAAGCTAGACTGTCAGGAACGCCTTTCTGGTGAAATTTAGACCCCCGATATCTCCAGCCCTGGCGCATATAACTGGGAAGCTAACAGCGCACTGAATTCAGCTTGCTGTCTGCTTTCTAGCGGTATGTAAAACCGCATATACATGATGACGTGAAAGGTCCTCTTTAAATATTCCATCGTATAACATGTATCAGCCTATATAACTTCACATTTAATTTACCAGGTTTCCATAATAATAGCCATATTTTTTTATTTATATTGCGCCATCATATTCCGCAGCACTTCACAGTCACTGTCCCATAGATGGCTCACAATCTACATTTTCTATCAGTATGTCTTTGAAGTGTGGGAGGAAACCCATGCAAACACGGGGAAAACACACAAACGCCTTGCAGATGTTGTCCCTGGCAGGATTCGAACCCAAGACTCCAGGACTGCAAGGTTGGAGTGCTAACCACTGAGCCACTGTGCTGCCCTAATTAGGCTGTACCTATACTGGACTGCCATACTGAATGTCAGCTTTCTTATAAATTGAAAAGTATTTCAACTACACAAAAACGACATACAAAATAGACCACTGCCAATTCTTATGGGGCCACTACACAAACAAAAAATGAAATATACCCGTGCAAAGCCAGGTCCTTCTGCTAGTTACTTTTATATACTAACAGGCCCCTTGAGAATGATGGTTAACTTTGCAGAGCACAGCTAGAAAGGCCAGAAGTCTTGTTCCACTGCTGATGCTTAGGACTGACTCTGCTCCTCTATGGAATGAACTGATAAGTTTATTTTTCCCTGCATAACCCCTTTAAACAAAAATGATACATTGGTTGTGATAATGAACTATGTGGGATGATGTTTATCACGAAGTGGTATTCCTGTATATTAAAAAATGACTCTAGCCTCCACCATTCCTGAGCAACAAGTGTAGTTAGTTAGCGGGGGGGGGGGTAGTGATTCAGAGCTCTAATCAGAGGCAGCCATTGTCAGAGCTCAGAATCACATTCCTTGTCTGCTCCTGCCTGACATCGCCCTCCTGACAGTACAGAGTCTAAATAGGATATTAGGCACCAGAACTAACAGAATTGATTGCTCGGGAACAATGGGGGCTAGAGAAAAAAAAATCAGAATCAGTGGAGCAGCACCAATTAATTAATGTTAAGAGCAGGACTTGTTGGAGGTGTTGAAAGGTCCTCGTTAAGACCAGTGGTGAACCTAGCCTCTTTGCTGCCTGAGGCGGACTATAGAGGCACATCTTCTGCTTGGTGGATGGACAAGCCCACGTGGCCCGCATTCTCTATAATAGGAGCGCCGCAGATAGCTGAGTACTGTACTTCGGCTATCTTTGGCACTCCCATTGAAGTGAATGAGAGCCACGCGGGTTCGTCCATCCACCAAGTGACATACCTATATTCAGCCTGGCTGCAGTCAGGCTGAATTCCCACCCAGTGGGGGAAAAAACCCAATTCTCAGGTTCATTGGGGGAATCAGCAGACAGACCCCTATCAATCAGATATTTATCATCTAACATTTAGTTGTATACAGTGCAGTAACATTTTGTGACTTATAGGTGATGTCTCTGACTAATCCTTCACATTTCCCTTCTCTTCCCTTTGGACCGCCATAACCACTTCTTCCAGCTGTGACTTGTCTCTGTAAAGTTTGTAACACAGACATCTTTGGCTCCTCACTTTTCCAGGCATCCGATCCACATTGTCCTCACCTACACAAAGCCCCCATCCTGCTGTTATCCCCAATTATAAAATATATGATATAACCCCCCCATAATGAATAATACTCCCAAGTGCATCTTTATATTAATAATGTCCGTGTGTACCCTGTATAAATAGTGCCCCTAATTAATAATGCTCCATAATAATAATAATAATAATAATAATAATAATAGTCCTTTAATAGTCCCACAATGGGGAAATTCAGTGTGTTACAGCAGCAAAGATAAGCAGATACAAATACAAATACAACATGTACAGGAATGTTCCAAGGTGAGAGGCATTACATTAATAGCAGACAGACAGATAGGACGTAGCAGAGGAGGGGGGGGGGATTTAACAGGCAGAGAGATATTTCAGTTCTCTGTGTGTAATGATCTCCACTTAGGTCGGTGTTGGTTGTACAGCCTAACCGCGGTGGGGAGGAAAGACTTCCGATAGCGCTCCTTCTCACACCTAGGGTGGAGCAGTCGGTCACTGACAGTACTGCTCAGCGCGATCACAGTCTCATGCATGGGATGGGACTTCTTCTTCTGCATGGAGCTCACCACGGACAGTATCCTTCTGTCACCCACCACCTGCACTGGGTCCAGTGGGCTCCCCAGGACAGAGCTGGCCCTTCTAATCAGCTTGTCAAGTTTATTTCTGTCCCTGGTTGATATACTGCTCCCCCAGCAGGCCACTCCAAAGAAGATGGCTGATGCCACTACCGAGTTGAAGAAAGTTCTAAGAAGTGCCCCCCGGATTCCAAAGGCTCTCAGTTTCCTAAGCAGGTAGAGCCTGCTGTGGCCCTTCCTGTACAGGGCCTCCATATGATCTGCCCAGTCCAGCTTATTATATAGGTTTCCTAATTAAAAGGTTTTCCAGATCATTAATAAACTAATCAGTGGGGCTCAAAAACCCAGGACCCCTACTGATCAGCTGTTTGAATGGTACCTGTTTAAGTGCCGTGACCGCTTCTCTGTTTATATAGTGTCATTCATCTCATAGCGGCCATGTCATGTAACTACAGCCTGGTCCTATACACGTCTATGTGACAAGGCTGTAGTTACATGACACGGTCACTATAAACAGACAGCATATAATATAAACGGGCGCCATAGCCCCTGTTTATAGCTCCCCATTTACACATACTATAATGTTCCACAGCAGCCCCTGCACATAGTATTACGGCCCGCAGCGGCCCCAGCACATGGTATTATGCCTCGTAGCGGCCCCTGCACACGGTATTATGCTCCATAATGGCCCCTGCACACGGTATTATGCGCCATAGTGGGTCCTGCACTTGTATTATGCTCCACAGTGGCCCCTGCACAGGGTATTATGCTCCACAGTGGCTCCTGCACATGGTATTATGCCTCATAGTGGCCCCTGCACACGGTATTATGCTCTATTGTGTCCCCTGCACTCAGAATTATGCTCCATAGTGGCCCCTGCACACGGTATTATGCCCCATAGTGGCCCACCCATGAACTATCTTTTCAGACCCCAGAGTATAATGATCGGAGACCCAGGGGAGGATACAAACATAAAAACCAGTGTTACTTACCTATCTTGCACACCGGTGCACTCCCAGCAGCTTTTGGCCCTGTTTAATTGCGCACACACATCACGTGATCAGGAAGGCGACGCGACCTGATGACGTCAACAGAAAGCCCAAGCCTGCTCGGAGTAACACCGGATCGCAGGAGAGGTAAGTAGCATTGGTTTTTATGTTCCCTCACCTTACCTGGGTCTCCGATTATTATACTCTGGGGTCTGAAAAGACCCCAGAGTATAATAATAGTAGTATTTGAGGCCCGCGGCCTCACTTACCGATGCCCGTGGCTGCTCACGGCGGCATCTATTTCCCCTTCTGCGTCCCATAGCAGAAGAGGAAGTGGAGGCGGCCATGAGCAGACGCGGGGTAAGTAAATAAATAGGCCGCAACCTGCTGGGGATACTCCAGCAGGTTATGGCCTATTTATACAGTACAGACCAAAAGTTTGGACACACCTTCTCATTCCAAGAGTTTTCTGTATTTTCATGACTATAAAAATTGTAGATTCACACTGAAGGCATCAAAACTATGAATTAACACATGTGGAATTATATACTTAACAAAAAAGTGTGAAACAACTGAAAATATGTCTTATATTCTAGGTTCTTCAAAGTAGCCACCTTTTGCTTTGATTACTGCTTTGCACACTCTTGGCATTCTCTTGACGAGCTGCAAGAGGTAGTCACCTGAAATGGTCTTCCAACAGTCTTGAAGGAGTTCCCAGAGATGCTTAGCACTTGTTGGCCCTTTTGCCTTCTCTCTGCGGTCCAGCTCACCCCAAACCATCTCGATTGGGTTCAGGTCTGGTGACTGTGAAGGCCAGGTTATCTGGCGTAGCACCCCATCACTCTCCTTCTTGGTCAAATAGCCCTTACACAGTCTGGAGGTGTGTTTGGGGTCATTGTCCTGTTGAAAAATAAATGATGGTCCAACTAAACGCAAACCGGATGGAATAGCATGCCACTGCAAGATGCTGTGGTAACCATGCTGGTTCAGTATTCCTTCAATTTTGAATAAATCCCCAACAGTGTCACCAGCAAAGCACCCCCACACCATCACACCTCCTCCTCCATGCTTCACGGTGGGAACCAGGCATGTAGAGTCCATTCGTTCACCTTTTCTGCGTCGCACAAAGACACGGTGGTTGGAACCAAAGATCTCAAATTTGGATTCATCAGACCAAAGCACAGATTTCCACAGGTCTAATGTCCATTCCTTGTGTTCTTTAGCCCAAACAAGTCTCTTCTGCTTGTTGCCTATCCTTAGCAGTGGTTTCCTAGCAGCTATTTTACCATGAAGGCCTGCTGCACACAGTCTCCTCTTAACAGTTGTTGTAGAGATGTGTCTGCTGCTAGAACTCTGTGTGGCATTGACCTGGTCTCTAATCTGAGCTGCTGTTAACCTGCGATTTCTGAGGCTGGTGACTCGGATGAACTTATCCTCCACAGCAGAGGTGACTCTTGGTCTTCCTTTCCTGGGGCGGTCCTCATGTGAGCCAGTTTCTTTGTAGCGCTTGATGGTTTTGGCCACTGCACTTGGGCACACTTTCAAAGTTTTCCCAATTTTTCGGACTGACTGACCTACATTTCTTAAAGTAATGATGGCCACTCGTTTTTCTTTACTTAGCTGCTTTTTTCTTGCCATAATACAAATTCTAACACTCCATTCAGTAGGACTATCAGCTTGTGGCATCCCAGAGCTGGCTATGGCTGGGCTGAGGGTGATCTCTGTGCATTGTATTATTTCCTGTTGCTTCATAGCCTGTGTGACATAGCACGGGGTCCTGAGTCTCACACAACACAGCGCCACCTAGTGAGCCTCACACATGCATTACACCTCCCATAGGATTGAATAGTAACCAAATGTCCAATGGGAGGACATTGCCTGGGAAAAGGGGAGGAGTCAGCTGATCACTGGGTCCCCATGGTAACACCCCTGCAGGAAGGTCCTGCGTGTGAGGAGTTAGAAGTGTGGAGTGTTAGGAGGAGGAGGTGAGGAGATAAGTGTGATGTCCTGTGAAGAAAGCAGTGAGTTTAGTGCAGGAATCTCAAGTCCTAGACAGGCCTAGGAAGGTTGGGGAGCTGACATACTCCAGCTATTCAGAAGATCCTGTCCCCTGTCTGCCTAGCCATCGCCCTGACGGAAGTCAAGCATCATTATCTTGTCAGCATGAGACTGTGGAGAGAACATTCTGGAACCCGTGCTCCATAGCAAGTATCACAGGATCCAGGGGCCAAGGCCAGACCTGTGGAATATCCTGCCACCCTGACTATTGCACCCCGAAACTCTGAGCTATCAGGACCACATAACGTGAGTGGGGAATATTATGTACTAGTATCATGGTGGGCATCCTCCTATGAGCCAAATAGGAGCCCAGACGCACCTTAGGGCTGTAACACTGAAGTATAAGGGGCTAGGAACACCTTTCATCAAGTCTACCCTGCACCCCAGGACTTTGCTGTGTCACCAGGCGTACCCCGTTGTTTTGTATTGAAGAAACTGTTTAAGCATTTGTGCCTCCACACCCATGGAAGTAAAAGTTCAACTTTACAACCGTTTCTGTGTCTGACTCTGCACCGACAACATCAGGGCGCCCCAAACACCACCAGTCGGCACAGTATAGGGGAAGCGCCCCGGGGGAACAATCACCACCAACATTTGTGCAGCCCCCTCATCACCGGTACCAGTGGTGGTAACGTGGGACAGCACCAGCGCTGCGCCCTCGTGCCCAGAGACCGTGACAAGTCTGCGCTGTTTGCACCCCGCAATCCCAACTGCAGCGTTACCTTCCATCTGGTCACCGCAAGAAAAACTGGCGTCACGAACAGGATACGGGTGTGTGCCATTTTGAGAAAGTCGCCACGAAAAGTGCGCCAAATTGTCTCCAGAGCATCGGTCTTTATTGTGGACTTTGCTAAGATCAAGTTTATTCCCTGAGAGTGCTTGCCACAAAGAGGGGGGAGCCCTAAACCCCTGAAGTAAGCCCTAAAGACTGTCCTCTCAGTGTGTTACAGCCCTGGAAGAGTTAAAACGCCCAGGACTTGTTTGCTGCGCCACATCGCTGTGTAAGAACGCCCACAAAGGGTTAACTGTACCTTGCAAAAGTGCGGGAGATTTTTAGCACTGCCCATGAGGCCAGGAGACCCATCTGCCGCCATCTTAGGAGAGCCCAGAATGCTGAGCGCAATGCTCCAGCGCACCCATACAAGAAAGTGAAAGGCGAACGTGCCGGCGCCATTTCTGACTCTCCGTTGCCGCATCACCGTCCCTGCTGTGCACCGCTGATCTATGGTCCACGCTGCAGTTGCTGTCAGTGAGTACTGTGCCTCCCTGTCCTTGTCTTCAGTCCTCCCACGGCCCCAGCGAGTGTTTTCCGTGTACCGTGTCCGTGGGGAGTGCCACCATTAAAGAGGGGGAGCACACCGTCAGCCTGCATCACAGTGACTCTGTTAATAGCTACAGCATTCCAAGTTGTAGTCTCCATTCCCTGCCAGCAAGCAGTTGAGTTTCTTAAAGAGACGGCGACCTAATTTCAGTCATACCTGCAAACAACATGACTGAGCAAAGTGACATTGTGCCATCTGTTTCTAGTGATCCAGCAGTGCCCATGGCGAGCAGCCTACCATTCTCCATGCCATTTTACCCTGGCGCACCATGGCTGCCGCGCTACAAAGGGGAGGCGCATACCCTCAGGGACTTTCGTGAGAAGATGCTGTCTCTCTTCCAGTTCTATCCTCTGAATACAGAACAGCAGATACAGATCCTGCTGGGCCAGCTTGAGGGTGCTGCAGCTAGGGAGGTCAAATCCTGGCCTGCCTCTGACAAAAGAACCCCTGGGCAAATTCTGGACAAACTCCAGGTGAACTTTGACGTGCGATCTGTCTCCAAGGTAAAGATGCGCTTCTTTTCCAGACGACAACTACCTGGTGAGACCCTGCGGGACTATGCTTTATCCCTCCAAGAGGCGTTCAGAGCTGTGGTGCAAGTGGATCCACGTGAAAATGTGGACTCTGATAAAATCTTGCTTGACCGCTTCATAGAAGGGGCGGGTACCACATTGCTCCAGAGTCAGTTGCGAATGCTTGCTGCACAACATCCCAGCATCACGTTTGCTGACTTCAAGGCCCTTGCCATCCAGGTCTTGGGACAGGAGCAGCCCCAGCCGAGCCCAGTCATCTGTGCTCCCTCACCTGGACCCTCAACAAGCATCGCTCCAGTTGTCCTGTCACTACCTCTGGGTACCTCACCTGCTGCCCAAACTGCGCAGACTACACCAGCAGACTCCAGAGATGACCTTCTGGCCCGAGTGGATCATCTGACCCGTGCCATGGAACAGATCACCGTCCGTCTAGATCGTCTGACCCAGCCGTCTTCATCGTCCAGTGATCCTTTGCGAAGTCTCAACATCTCACCTGAGTCGCCACCCAGACGTCCGTCTTCAGTGAAACCTCCGCAGAGTGAGAGGCCATACTGTACCTATTGCAATAGATATGGACACACCAGGCCTCAGTGTTTTCAGTTAAACGGGCCACCCCCGAGGCAGCGGGCCGCCCCTCGGGAGGAAAGAAGAAGGGCCCAGGTGAATCTTCAGTGCCATTGTCACGCTTCGTCTCAGCCTGCCCACACATCACAATCCGGGTGAACGGCGTCCCTCTGACAGCGTTGGTGGACACTGGATCTCAGGTAACAACCCTGCGCAAGCAGGTGTTCCTTGAACATTGGGACTTAGGTGTGTTGAATAGAACACCTGACACATGGATAAATCTGTGTGCCAGCAATGGACAGCCCATACCACAGCAGGGTTATTGGGAACCCACTATCCAGATTGGGGACTTGAAACTGCCTAGACAGGGTGTAATTGTCACTGATGTAGAGGATGATAGGTTTGCAGTTGTAATATTAGGCATGAATGTTTTACGCCATTGCTTTGCAGAAGTGTTGGATGCCTTGCATGCCTCTCTCCTTACAGCTTCTCCCAGTGACCAGCAGACCATTCAGCGGGCCATTCGTGTACTCAATGCCCAGCACAAGTTCGCCAACAAACAAGGTGAAATTGGTCGAGTCCGGATCCAAGATACCCGTCCAGTAACCCTACAGCCTGGAACAGAAACTATGGTGTGGTGCCGTGCCCGTCCGGGCATAGAAAATCAGGACTACGAGGCCTTGCTACAACCCATACAGGTAGCTGGCCAACCACTTGTCATGGCTGCCCGCAGCCTTGTCACAGTTTCCAATGGACGTGTTCCTGTCCGCTTAGTCAACTTGGGCGATGCTCCCGTTAACCTCCACAAGTTCCACTCTGTGGCCCTGCTACACCGGTTAGCACCAGAAGACATTCTCTCTGGTGATTCTACCGCCACACAGCGTTCCACCCAAGCTGCTGAGAACATTCAGAATGGAGCCACGAAGTCCTGGTGGGATGAATTGAACGTGGGAGACGCCAATACCCCTATAGAGCACATCAATGGGGTTCGCAATGTGGCCAAGCGTTACCAAAAGGCATTCAGCAAACACCCATTGGACTTTGGTAAGACCACGACCATACAACATCGCATTCTGACTGGCGACCACCATCCAATCAAGGAGCGTCACCGTCCAATACCACCAGCGATGTACCAACCGGTGAAAAAGTTGATCCAAGAGATGCGAGATGCTGATGTCATCCGGGAGAGTAACAGCCCCTGGGCAGCCCCGCTAGTCCTTGTCAAGAAGAAAGACGGAACCCTACGATTTTGTGTGGACTATCGTAAACTCAACAACGTCACGCACAAAGACGCATACCCATTGCCGCGGATTGAGGAATCTCTAACGGCTTTGGGATCAGCTACCTGTTTCTCGACCCTGGACTTAACCAGTGGATACTGGCAAGTCCCTATGGCGCCTGAAGATCGTGAAAAGACTGCGTTTACGACCCCGATGGGACTCTTTGAATTCAATAGTATGCCATTTGGGCTATGTAATGCCCCAGCCACATTCCAACGGCTTATGGAGAGGTGCCTCGGCCATGAGAATTTCCAGAGTGTGCTACTGTACCTGGACGATGTTATTGTATTCTCCCGGACATACCAAGAACACCTTCGTCACCTGTCCGAGGTATTCAAGGTACTTATACAGCACGGCCTAAAGTTGAAGCCCTCCAAGTGCTACCTGTTGAAACCCCAAGTTCACTACCTTGGGCATGTCGTGAGCGCACAAGGCGTCCAACCTGATCCTGAAAAGATCACTGCAGTCCAGAACTGGCGAAGACCAACTACCGTCAAAGAAGTCCGAAGCTTCCTTGGATTCGCAGGTTACTACCGGCGTTTCATACCACACTTCGCCCAAGTAGCCGAGCCTCTGAACGAGTTGTTGCGCGGTTGTCCCAGAGAAAACTACAACCGAAAGCTTCCGGTAGACTGGACAGCGCGTCAAGAGGAAGCCTTTCAAGCGCTTAAAGCACTTCTGACGCAACCACCAATTCTAGCCTATCCCGACTACAGTCAGCCATTCCGCTTGTACACAGATGCAAGTCACCAAGGTTTGGGTGCAGTGTTGTCCCAGGTTCAGGACAACAAAGAGCGAGTCATCGCCTACGCCAGCAGGAGTCTGAGAGGCGCGGAGAAGAACGACCAGAACTATAGTTCTTTCAAACTCGAACTTCTGGCGCTTGTCTGGGCCGTGACAGAGAAGTTTAAAGACTACCTGGCTGCCACACCCTTTACCGTGTACACAGATAACAATCCATTGGTGCATCTGGACACTGCTCGACTGGGAGCCCTTGAACAACGGTGGGCCTCAAGACTCGCGAATTACAAGTTCTCTGTCAAGTATCGCAGTAGCAAGTCCAACGCTAACGCTGATGCACTCTCAAGGTTGCCTGTGGGAGAAGAACCACCCCGAGAAGACATCTGGGAAGAGGTGGAGATGCCACCATTCTACAACAAGTTTGCCCAACAGGTTGCTATTGGTGTCCCTGTAGAAGGAGAATCTCTGACGAAAACAGCTGCCGAATCCCTCCAGGAGCCATCTCTGTGGAAAACGTTCCAAGAAGAGAGCAGAGTTTTAGGAGAATTGTCAGATTTCCTGCTTACAGGAAGAATACCAACCCGTGTAAAGAGAGGTCTTCATGACGTGGAATTAAAACGCCTTTGGCGACAGAGGAAGCGCCTGTTTGTCCAACGAGGCCTTCTACTTAGAAACACTCTTGATCCTGTCACAGGTGAAAGGCTTCATCAGATCCTCGTACCAAGAAGAGACGCACAGATGATACTTGAGGCGTATCATGACAGATCCGGTCACTTCGGGGTACAAAAGACCGAAGCTACCATCCGTCGTCGCTTCTATTGGGTTGGGATGAGGAGTGACATTGAGAGTTGGTGCCGAGAGTGTCCCGCCTGTAGTATCACCAAGGAAGGTCGAAGAGATCAGAAGGCCCCTCTACATCCAATTAAGACTCAAAACCCGTGTGAAATTGTTGCTCTGGACCATGTGAAGTTGGGTCCCACACGTTCCGGCTACAGCTACGCTCTGACAATGGTGGATCATTACTCCAAGTTCCTTGTCATCGTGCCTGTCAGAGATCTTACAGCAAGAACTACGGCTGAGACCTTCTACGCAGAGTTTGTCCGCCATTACGGTTGTCCTGAGCATATCCTCACCGACCGTGGATCGGCGTTTGAATCCCAATTGTTCCGTGAGCTGTGTCAGTTCCAAGACTGCAAGAAGTTGCGAACCACAGCGTATCACCCTCAAGGGAATGGTATGTGCGAGAAGGCAAATCAAGTGATCATCGGCATACTAAGAACAGCCGCAGTTACACCTGGTGTTGAGTGGCCTGAGCGTATCAAGGACTTGGCCTATATTTACAACAACACACCCCAAACATCTACGGGATACGCACCATTTTATCTAATGTTTGGAAGACAAGGTCAACTTCCTTCAGACTTAACCCTTGGTGTGAAGGTCCCTGACACCATCAATCCACTACCCATAACAGACTGGGTTGTTGAACACCGCCGACGTATGGAGGAAGCTAAAGAGATAGTTGAAACGCGCATGGATGAGGTTCGTAGGAGACAACAGGAGGATTACAACCATCACGCCCATGCAGCGCCCCTGAAAGTTGGCGACCGTGTATGGTTAAGGAATAACCATCGGAATGGGAAATTGGATCCATTCTGGGAGAAAGAACCATACAGTGTCATCTCCATACCATATCCTGAATCCGACGTGTATGAGATCTCTAAACCTGGGAGACAGCCCCAAGTAGTACACCGAAACCGTCTGAAGCTGTGCCTTAAAGAAGGACTACCCACAGAGGTGCCCCCAGCTGAGACAACGAGTACAGAGATCTTGTCACCTTCTGAAGCGAAAGAGAGACCCCCAACGTTAACTGAGCTTATGTGGGCGCCTAAACTACTACCATTTAGCTGTTATCCACCAATTGCTCTAGTGCAAGAGAACCCTTCGACAGATGATTTAATTGATTTCAGTGACTCTGTTCCTGATTCAAATCTCGTTCCACTTAGGCGTTCTGAGCGTACCACAAAAGGCATACCTCCAACACGCTATAGTGATGCCATGGATGTCCTTGAGTAAAAGAGGTTAACTGTCTCTGCTCCTGTATATATGTTATTCCTGCTCTGATTACAGTAATGTTTTTCCTGTGTATATACAGTATATATATAATATCTTGCCATGTAATATAGTATTTACACTTATATGCAACAATCCAAGCCATAGTGCCTGGCTCACCGAGCCAAGGAAGTTCTGTTACCCCATTGCGGTATGGACATTGGTGCTAGAGTGCCTACTCTTCCTTACAGAAAGGACTATTTATTGTTTCTCAGAGAGACTCTCATGATAATGGACACTCACAAAATTTGTGCCAGAGAGCCTCTGGACCCATTTGCACTACTGTCGTTTCTATATGGACTGTCTGATGGTACCGCCAAAAGGTTCCATAAGTCTGAGTTTAATTATCTCTCCGTTACCCTTCAGACTTCTCATGGACATTCCAGGACTATGCCGGGAGGTCTTACCTCAAGTTTCTAAGTATTATATTTTTCTAAACTGTTAGTGACATTTGTACTTTATTCGTATTTATTAACGTTATGTTACATTTCTCACCTTCACCCCAGCCCGTCGCCGAGGTCGGCTCAGTGAAAGAGGGGGGAGTATGTGGCATCCCAGAGCTGGCTATGGCTGGGCTGAGGGTGATCTCTGTGCATTGTATTATTTCCTGTTGCTTCATAGCCTGTGTGACATAGCAGGGGGTCCTGAGTCTCACACAACACAGCGCCACCTAGTGAGCCTCACACATGCATTACACCTCCCATAGGATTGAATAGTAACCAAATGTCCAATGGGAGGACATTGCCTGGGAAAAGGGGAGGAGTCAGCTGATCACTGGGTCCCCATGGTAACACCCCTGCAGGAAGGTCCTGCGTGTGAGGAGTTAGAAGTGTGGAGTGTTAGGAGGAGGAGGTGAGGAGATAAGTGTGATGTCCTGTGAAGAAAGCAGTGAGTTTAGTGCAGGAATCTCAAGTCCTAGACAGGCCTAGGAAGGTTGGGGAGCTGACATACTCCAGCTATTCAGAAGATCCTGTCCCCTGTCTGCCTAGCCATCGCCCTGAAGGAAGTCAAGCATCATTATCTTGTCAGCATGAGACTGTGGAGAGAACATTCTGGAACCCGTGCTCCATAGCAAGTATCACAGGATCCAGGGGCCAAGGCCAGACCTGTGGAATATCCTGCCACCCTGACTATTGCACCCCGAAACTCTGAGCTATCAGGACCACATAACGTGAGTGGGGAATATTATGTACTAGTATCATGGTGGGCATCCTCCTATGAGCCAAATAGGAGCCCAGACGCACCTTAGGGCTGTAACACTGAAGTATAAGGGGCTAGGAACACCTTTCATCAAGTCTACCCTGCACCCCAGGACTTTGCTGTGTCACCAGGCGTACCCCGTTGTTTTGTATTGAAGAAACTGTTTAAGCATTTGTGCCTCCACACCCATGGAAGTAAAAGTTCAACTTTACAACCGTTTCTGTGTCTGACTCTGCACCGACAACATCAGGGCGCCCCAAACACCACCAGTCGGCACAGTATAGGGGAAGCGCCCCGGGGGAACAATCACCACCAACATTTGTGCAGCCCCCTCATCACCGGTACCAGTGGTGGTAACGTGGGACAGCACCAGCGCTGCGCCCTCGTGCCCAGAGACCGTGACAAGTCTGCGCTGTTTGCACCCCGCAATCCCAACTGCAGCGTTACCTTCCATCTGGTCACCGCAAGCTGTATATCCACCTGACTTCTGAACAACACAACTGATGATCCCAACTGTGATGAACCGACCCTCAGTTTTATATCTTTCTTGGAAGTGTGTTTTACTTGCTTAGGTCAGTCCTTCCCCCACTTGGAATGCAGTGCTTTAGTTGAGTCCACATTGCTGGACGATACGCTTCACTGGTTTTATGTGTGTTCATTGGAGATGGCTTGCTATAGCCAGGCACTTTTATTATCCCTGGCCAGATGGGATGGGGGATAGCAAGCCTTAACTTCACCCTTCTCTCCGAGGGTTCTGCAAAGGTGGGAGAAGGGGGGCTGCCTGGGTGCAAGGGGTGGGTGGAGCACTAGCCATATGCTGTGGGCATACCTGGATTCTGGGGTCATTCAGCAAAGAGGCAGTAAGGAGCTCTGATCTGGGAGAAGATGAGAGGGCCTGCCCTACTGAGGAATGCTTTGAGGGCCTAGTTCTGGACAGCATGTAGAAGGATTGTTTTATGCAACTTGCTTAAGCTTGCGCCCTAGGCCCAAAACTCTGCTGTGGCCTAGAGAAACGGACTACGAGCCTATGCCGGTATTTTCTCTATCTTTTAATTCCCCTGTTTATTTTTGTGTATTGTATCATTGCCCTTTTGATTGTATGTTTATGCTTGATCATATTAATATTGTATATTTCTGTATATGCTATTAATCCATACCGACCCACTTGGGTTATTAAACATATAAAATTTATATCGCTCATTTCATTTTATCCTATGACCCGGTCTACTCACGGTGTGTGAGTGGGAGGTTAAGAAAGAAGTTTGATCGCAGGCGTGCCAGGCGGCTGGGCGAGGCGATATTCTTCACACCAACCCCATTTATAAGGCAAGAAATCCCACTTATTAAACCTGACAGGGCACACCTGTGAAGTGAAAACCATTTCAGGTGACTACCTCTTGAAGCTCATCAAGAGAATGCCAAGAGTGTGCAAAGCAGTAATCAAAGCAAAAGGTGGCTACTTTGAAGAACCTAGAATATAAGACATATTTTCAGTTGTTTCACACTTTTTTGTTAAGTATATAATTCCACATGTGTTAATTCATAGTTTTGATGCCTTCAGTGTGAATCTACAATTTTTATAGTCATGAAAATACAGAAAACTCTTGGAATGAGAAGGTGTGTCCAAACTTTTGGTCTGTACTGTATATATATAAAAAAAAAAAAAGTTATACTCACCTGCGATGCCTTGTTGGAGCCACTGATAAGGTCAAGACCCTTTGTGGGCCAGATGACCAGGTACCCCAGGTAACTGTCATTGTCCTAATTGATATGAGCTAAGTGCTAGCGGCGAGAGATAGACACCAGACACAGAGCTGGTATGAACCCTCTTTCTTAGCCAAATACAGGGACGCACACTGAGCCTTTATTAAGACAACATAAGTTCATATAGCAGCAAGTATAGGAAAGGGTTAACATAGCAACGTAAGTCCTCATGTTCAATCCTAATTGGTGTAGTTTATCTTAAATGCATAGATAACAGATATAAACATTTCCGTATATGGTCAGCCATCTCCTGTCTTGCGCAGTGATCCAGAGAGGTGTCTTCTGGCAGCAAGTAAAACACATGTCTTCTTGGAGACAAAGGATTCTCACTTTGGAATGCAGACACTATCTGGTAGTGTAACATTACATTACACTCAGTTCCAATCATGAACAACCACATCTAATATTTAGTTTTAAGGATAACAATGTTTTTTTTTTACACACAGTACATCTTAAGCAGATATGAAAATATAAAACAGATATAAAAGTATAAAATTATAAAAAGTTCGTTATGATCCTTCACACCGCCACCTCCTCTTTTTGTCCGTAATGTCTGCGTGTCAGTGTAGGAGGCGCGATGATGTCATTGTATCACCGCCTGCGCTGACATGCAGAGGTCTCATAAACCAGCCCAGGACAGGCCCTGCTCAGCTCTGTTTTTTTTTTTTTTAAAGCGGCCTGTCCTGGGCTGGTTTACGATAAATATAAAGTAAAAAATGCCGCCCTCCAGACAGTGACGGACAGTGCCGCCTGAGGCACTCACTTCGCCTCTTTAGCGGTGCTCCCCTGGTTAAGACACACAGTGAATGGAGCAAAATCTATAACATAAAAAGGCAATGGCAACATTGCTGTTTTTTCTATTGTTTCCCAGAAAGAGTTAATAAAAGTTAATAAATGATATATATCTACCCCAAAATAGTGCCATTTAGTGCCACATTACAACTTGTCCTGCAAAAAACAAGCCCTCATACAGTTACATTCGTAGATCTTGGTATTTGATGACAGAAGAACAAAAAATGGATTGGCCACTAAGGCCTAAAACAGGTTGGTAATTAAAGGGTTAATAAGCTAATTTCATCATAAGATCTCACTGTAGGATTTGTGGTTGGCCAATCCCTGAAAACCTCATTGCTTGGCAGAATAAAGGTCGTGGTCCCTCTGTTGTTTGTCCAAGTACAGAAATATAAGGTGCGAATGAGTGTGGCTTTGCCGAGTGGTTCATCTTGGCACATTCAAGTAAATGGGTGTGAAATGCAGTGCCAGACACGGCAACACATGTCACTGTGTCTGGATAAACAATAAAGAGGATGGGGTGCTTTAGTTCAAGAAGGCAGAACCAATCCTATTTTAGATTTATGGCCTATCTTTGGGTAAAACCACACATAGTGAAAATGCTACAGAATGTCCACAGGGACATTCAGTAGCATTTGCCACAGCAAAACCACCTTGAGAATTTTCTGAAGTCTCTCCACAGCTTTCACAGATTAAATTGTTTCTAATTGTTCTTTATTTCTCTTAAGAAAGCTGCTATTCTTGAGGTATTCTTTCCATAGTGGATTGTGCCATGTTATATCCACTGTTTTCACTGATAATTCAATTAAAAAAAAACATTAAAAAAAATTACACATATGCCATTTATGGTAAGTAGATGGACTGAAGTTTGGTAAAGATGGAATTTTTTTTTTAATTAATACACATAAACATAATTCATAAACATACAACTGACTCGCTAATGCAACGACTGGTAATGGAGCAATCTCTTATCTCTGCCATTTAACCCCTTGTAGTATAAATGCTGCAATTTTGCGGTGGCGGAATTCTACTGCATTTTACAGTACCTGCAAAGTGGATGGGATTCTGGCTAATCCCATTCATACATCGCAGAAAATATCTGCAGAGGACATGCTGCGATTTCAAAAACTGTCGTGTTTTTGTAAATCGCAGCATGTCAATTATATCTACGGAAACACTGGCATTTTCCGTATAGGTATAATTGAAGCAGAAGGTCCGCAGAGGAAAACTCTACGGACTTTCTGTGAAAAGCGCTGCGGGAACAACTGCAGTGCATGTCTGACGCATTTTTTCCCGCATCTCTTTTTGGCTGCGACTTGCTATGTTTGGCCTTAGCCTTAATGCTGTTTCCAATAGTGACCATTGCATCTAAGTCGTTACACAGAGAGGGTTACTGCTGTCATCTCCCATTGCAAAATAATAGTGGGAAGCTGATGGGCAGCAGGAGGGTATAACAGTGAGCATTATGACCCCCACCCATCAAATTAACTTGATTATGTTGGGTCTTTTTTTTCAGAAAGGGAGTTGAGCCCATTTTATCACCCCTCGTTGGTGACAACATACGATATTTAGTGATTCCATGACCCAGACATTACCTAGCATCTGGTTTTCAATATAAATAGGCCACACCAAACATTTGGACCACCTATATACACATAAAAACATCAAAAAATTTTTACTTAATACATTGCACTGTCTTCAGGTGTCTTCTCCACACCTAATATTTTACACAAAATCTGCTGACTGATTCTCTTGCAAGAACCTAGTTCAGCAGAAAAAAAAAATAGAATTACTTAATGCACTTGGTAAGGTTTAGGGATTTGTGAATGTTGATTATGGTTATAGTTCAGGAATAGGGAAGAAGAATTATACAGCTATGTATTCTCCAGTTTACTTTTATGCAAAAATAAGTTGGTGCTTTCCTGCTGATTTAGCGTTTCCTTAGCATACTCAGCTGGGAATGTAGACACCTAGTACTGTATGTGTGAACGCCTCACATCTTTCAGTTTTTCAGAGTATGCTTTGCATGAGAGATCAGTTGAGTACACATTTTAGTCACAGAGCTCAATTTCCATGTAGTTTCTACTTTTAATTACTATTTGATGCAAAGTGACATGAAGGTAGTTTTGTGTATGAACTTTATATTTATATGCAGCATACTTTGTGTTCTCAAAAAAATGTAGATTTTTGTAGAATAGTATCTGCTTGTGGTGTGTATTATTTATTTTCACACAGTTGTGGGCGACTGACAAACATTGCTTGACCTGTGTTTCAGCATTTTTCAGAGCACAGACTCTTGTTCACATAAATGCTTGTAATATATTTATACTTAGCACACTATTATGATTTTCAGGCTAAGGCCCCACGTAGTTGGCTGCAGCAAAAAAGCACTGCGGGAAAAATCGCGGAAACAACGTATCGCGGTATTTCCCCCGGTGTTTTTCACAGAAAGTCCGCAAAGGTATCCTCTGCATACTTTCTGCTTCAATTTAAACCTATAGGGAAACCTCCAGTGTTTCCATAGGTATAATTGACATGCTGCAATTTCCAAAACCGCAACGGTCATGAAAATCGCAGCGTGTCCGCAGCACGTATTTTGCAGCAATGTGTGGATGGGTTCACTACAAGCATTTTTCCAATAGATTTAATAAGGGAAGAAAACTCTAAGAGAAAAAGCTTTAGCCTTTAATGTATTTTTTAAACAATAATTCTGGCTTGTTACAAAGTTACATAAAGGTGGACATGGCTGTTAATATGATGCAAGACAACTTCAATCATCAGGTTGTTTGTTTTCAGCAAATGCACACATTTTCTAAAGTGTGTAATCCCTTTATCCAATTTTTTAAATTTCCATATTTAACCCCTACCTTCCACATTGATTTTAGATTTTTTTCAGTTAGTTTTATTCGTTCTGCCTTTTAAAAGACATATGTTTTTTATATTTCTGATTACACCGCCATATGAAGGCTTGTTTTTTTTGCAGGACAAATGGTACTTTCTAAAGGATTTCAATACCATTGCTATGCTGATGACATTCAAATATATCTCTCTGGACCAGAAATTAGCTCTCTGTTGTCCAGAGTCCCAGAATGTCTAGCAGCCGTAGCCTCCTTTCTCTCCTCCCGATTTCTCAAACATAACATGGAGAAGATGGAGTTCATCATCTTCACCCCTCCTCACAAGGCCCCTCTACCTGACCCATCTATCAAAGTTAATGGAACCACACTCACCCCAGTCCCATGGGTCCGCTGCCTTGGGATAACCTTAGACTCTGACCTATCCTTCAAGCCTCATATTCAAACCCTCAACACTTCCTGCTGCCTCCAACTCAAGAACATCCATCGAATCCGCTCCTTCCTCACCCCTGAAACTACAAAGATGCTAGTCCATGCCCTCATAATCTCCTGCCTAGATTACTGTAACACCCTTCTCCATGGCCTCCCAGGTAACATTCTCGCCCCCCTCCAGTCCACCTTAAACTGTGCTGCTCGCTTAATATACCTCTCCCCTCATTCTTCATCAGCAGCTCCCCTTTGCCAATCCCTTCACTGGCTACCCGTTGCCCAGCGAATAGAGTTCAAATTACTAACGCTGACATACAAAGCCATCCATAAACTGTCCCCTCCATATAACTCCGACCTAATCTCCCGCTACCTGCCCACACGTAACCTCCGATCCTCCAAAGACCTCCTACTCCACTCTGCTCTTATCCGCTCTTCACACAACCATCTTCAAGACTTCTCCCGTGCATCCCGCCTACTCTGGAACTCATTACATAGACACATAAGACTGTCCCCCAAAGTCACAAGCTTCAAGAAGGCCCTGAAGACTCACCTATTCAGGAAGACCTACAACCTCCAATAATGCTACTGTCACCACACCACCATCTGTACAGCCTCTACCCTCACCTTCTGTTTCTATCCCTCATAGCTTGTAAACCCTTGCGGGTAGGGCCCTCTATCCCACTGTGCCAGTTGGTCACTGTTAGTGTTATATTTGTTTTGTATATTTTGTGTACCGTATGTAAACCCTCAAATGTACAGCACCATGGAATTAATGGTGCTATATAAACAATAATAATAATAATAATAATAAAGGCAGCATTTAAAGGGGCTATATACTTTCTAAGGATAGACTATCAATTGTAGAAAGTGGATAACCCCTTTAGGTTAAGGCCCCACGTAGCGAGCAACAGCCAAAAACCACAAAATGCATCAGTTTTTTCCGCAAGTGTTTTTCACAGAAAGTCCACAGAGTTTTTTTCTCTGCGGACTTTCTGCCTCTGTTATACCTATACGGAAAATGCTAGCATTTCCGTGGTCATAACTGACATGCTGTGATTTTCCACTGCAGATTTTTTTCCACTTTGCAGGTACTGTAAAACGCAACGTTTTTTGCCGCTGCGTTTTTGCAAGGTGGGGCCCTAGCCTTAATGTTCAATTATCAAGTACTGGAAAGCTGGAAAAAAAATGAATGGGTTGTAATTGGGAAAATACAGTTGTGTCATTTTCTTATGGATTTCCCTTTTACGGTGATCACTATGCAATAAAAATGTGACATTACCTTTATTCTGCAATGACATTGATTATATAGTTTTTGTTATGTTATAGTACATAAAAAATTTAAAAATTTTTCAAACACAAAATTTTTGTTGCATTGACATATTCTTAAATCCCGAACTTTTTTATATTTCTATCTATGAAGATGTGCAAGTGTTCCAATTTTTGCAGGATGAGCTATCATTTTTATTGGTACCATTATGGGTATATTATTATATTTGATCACTTTTTATCAAAATTTTTTGATAGGGAGAAAAGTGCTCCAAAAAATCGATCTATTTAAATTTTCCCATTAAGATATTTTCCCTACGGAATAAATACTTTCTGTTGATTTTTTACATTTATTTTTTACATTTTTAAACCTCATATAATATACAGTATCTCAAAATTTCTGTATTTCCTTATATTGTCAGATCACCACTCTTCTATTGCATACTTCCTGTGACATGATTTAATAAAAGATCTATCATGACAAGCCTGGGAGCCTTTGAAAGGCTCCCGGCTGTCATGACAACCTACCACCAATCCCCTATGACATTGCATGGGCAGTGATCAGTTCCAGGTTGGAATTGACCACAACATCTAAGTGGTTAATTGGTGCTGGCATCAGTTGTAATTCTGCAGATTCATAACTTGAAGCTTTTGGGCCCTAATGCAAATTTGTAATGAGGTCCCACATATTATGTGTTTATAATACTGCTGCTTTTATATGTTGGCCCCCCTCAGTCTGCAAGGCCCAGTAGTGATTGCTGCCTTTGCACTCCCTATAGCTATACCGCTGTGGCTGACAACCACCGCATATAAAGAGTGAAAAACTCCTGGTCCCTCACCATATCCCTCACCAATTGGTTTAAAGTTTCAGTATGTTATCATAAAGACACATGTATATATAGGAGCTGTAGACACAAAACAGTAGTATACTTTTAATCAAAGTTTTAAAAGTTTTTTAGCATAATATTGCAAAAATATACATTGCTGTTGACAACAAGTTCTTTACTTCCTCCCTGACATCCAATGTACTGTGGCAATTTGGGAGGGATTTAGCCTCACAGGCGGCAGCCTCCTGCACTCGACAGCGGTGTAGGCGGTACTGGGTGCCGGAGAAGCAGCATTCAGACGGTGTTAAAGTAAAATGGCTTTTATTTCAGCTTACGAATGGAACAAAAAATAACAAACAGCCTGGCTCAGTTAGTCCTTTCAGGACCCCAGTCCTCTTGGGACAGACCGCCCGTCCGTCTCCGAGTGGTTCCCCATCTCCCTGCTTCCTGCAGGTCTCCACAACACTCTCTCCTGCTGCAGACACTCCGTCTGGAGTTGGTGCCCCCACCCATAGGTGTGGCTGAGGACCTTTTCAGGCCTGGCCCTGGGTCGCTCACTAGCGCCCTCTGGGTTCATACTCTCACATTCCCTCCCCCTCAGCTCACTACTCATGGGATGAGCTACAATGGGACGAGAAATACTATGTTGAGGTCCCTCTTCAACCATGTATGCCTGTCCTGTGATTGTCCACATGTCCCAATCTGGCGGTCTCATTTTCCAAATTCCGGTTACTCGACATTTCCGGTTTCTCCGCCCCTCAAGTGCTACGCCAAGATCCTGGCCATTCTTTACAAAAGTAAGTTCTTCTTCATCACCTTCAAAATTCGCCATACAGGGGATCACATCATTTTCATCATGTTTCTCGCCATAGTCTTTGATCCCTTTAGTGAATAGCCGTAGGAATTTTCCTCTTCACCTGTCATGAATCCACAGGAGCTCAGAGACCCACCAACACGTACTTCATGCACATCGATGTCTTTAGAGTATAACTGTTTCACGGGTACCTTTTCTGTAACCTTTATCTCAAAGCAAACTTTGCTATTCGAGACACCATATGAGGCTCTTCCACCTGCCCACAGGAAGGCAAAATTCTCCATGGTGAGAGAAGTGGCACTCAGACGATCCCGTGGCATTTTGAAGTGACGATCACAATTATAAGTGTAAAGAAGAACATTAGTTTCACCCAGTTTTTCATCTTCCTCTTCCACCAGTGGCTGTGGGAACTTAGACCTGTTGTATTTGTCTTCTTCAATACAATCGAAGTAGCCACGGCCGTGATCTTCACGTGGTTTTTTTCACACTACGTTTCCTATCCTTTTGATCTTTGCCATCACCATCAAGGTTTAGAAGTTTAGGAGACACAGACTGCTTGCTCTCCTCTTTGTTTGAGAAACACAAGCTCTGTACTGCAATATCTTCTCCTTCTGCACGAGGGCCATACAGTACACCCTCACAAAATATACCACGCTGAACTACATTTTTTGGTATGTCTTTAACAACTGTCACATCATATATTGGAATGGTTTCTTTATAAGACTTCCACATCTGTACGGTAGCAGGAGAACCACTTCCATACTCTATTCTTACCTCCTCTTTCTCATACGCATAACTTCCTGGAGGCATTTTGCGGTACTGTAATAGATTGCAAGAATTTTTGTGAAAACCCCTTTCTGACAGTACAGGAGCTGGTGATATCGTCATCTCAACATTCTCCAAGTTATTTTCATTCTCTGTGCTAACACCGGAGGGCTGGGATACCAAGTTTCCAACATCACAGTCTTTACTGTCAGTACCCAGATGCTTTTTGGTTACATGTTCTGGCTGCTTTAATGGCTCTGCTTTCTCTGCCTCTATGCTGGCAGCTTTCTCCAACATCTTCTGATAAAGCTTCTGCTCATCTGCAGACTTTTTGTCAAGTCTTTCATTCAAGTCCCATTTCTCAGTGGCTCTCTTATCCTGCTCTTGGTTGAATAAAGACTCTGTCTCTTGAGTCACGTTTTTCACGGACAGCAGCTCTAATTCTTTAGAGGTTAGCAGGCTCTGTAGTGAGTCCTTCTCAGCTTCTAGTGCTGCCAGCTTTGAAGATGCCGACTGTTCAGTATTGGATAAAGACTGCTGCAATCAATCCAATTCTTCTCTTTTAGATTCAACTTCGGTTTTTAAATGTTTAATCTGAAAAGTGTGCTCTTCCAACTTTATTTCTGACTCGCACTTCACTTGATCCATCTGAAACTCCAGCTGTTCCTTAATGCGTACAACTTCCTCCTGTTTGTCCACTTGCACCTTTAGTTTAGCAACAAGCATTTTTAGATCTACAATCTCAGCAGATAAATTAGACAGGTTTTCCTCAAACTGAATCCTCATGTCTTCGATCTGGAGGTCCAATTCTCTCTTGGCCTTTTCCAGCTTGTCATAGGCATTGGCTTTGTCCTCATACAATATCTGCACAGATTCCAGGTTTTTCTCAACTTCTTTGTGACTCTCTTGTAAGGTTTGTAAATTCTGAGCATGGACAGACGACATCTCCATCAATTCTTTGTCTTTATTTTGCACCAAAACAGACAATTTCTCATTATCTTCCCAAGATCCTGACAGCACCCTCTCCAGGCTACATATTCTAGCTTTGAGTTCCATTTCTCTTTGTTCCAGAACTCCAGCTCTGCTCTGCCATTCCTTCACTTCTTGGTCTAGGCGAACCTGCTATAGTTCATGCAAGTTTAGCTCTGACTGCAATGTCTGCACCACAGATTCTAAATCACTCTGTCGGTCAGACACCTCCTTCCTCAGCTCTACAACTTCATTTTCTTTATCAGTTAATGCAGCCAAAAGTTTTTCACACTTCCTGACTTGGTCATCCAGACATTCTGACTGACACTGCAAAAATTCACTTTTCTCACGTTTAGCAGTTTCAAGGTCAACTCTTAATTTTTCAATGACACTCTCTTTGGCAATGGAGTCTTGGACATGCTGCTCCTTTAAATCCTGCAATTGCTTCTCAAGCACTTGCTTTTGCTCTACACTCTGTAGGACTTTATTAGATAGAGCGCATTTCATTTCTGCAAACTCCTTCTTAGTGGCACAGTCCATTCCAGGCAAACCCAGCACCACATTTTCACAATGACGAGGATATAACCTCTTCATAGAGTCAAGCTCTTTCTTTAACTTAAGGTTCTCTTTTTCTGATACCTCAAGTTGCCATTTCCAATCAGATATTTCATCCTCATAAATGAACCTGATGGTTTTAATCTCATCTTGAAGCTGCTGCACCATAATATTTTCATCGTTGGCGCTTTCATGCACTCCAGTATGAGACATACAGTCAGCAGGGACATATTCATTCATAGAACAGAAGTGCTTCAGAAAAACTAAGTCACTCTCATGCAACCCATTAACTTTACTTGCACTCCACATGCTCTGTTCCGGGTTTTGAGTCTCTCTGCGTTCAGACTGCTGCACTAATAAACCTGTGCACAGCTTCTCTGTTTTCTTACAAGCTGAAATTTTCTTTTTCTTGCCCATGGTGTAATAACAAGATTACACAATATTCCACAGCAACCTTGGGTTCAACTGGCAGCAACTTTTGTGGCACTACAACAACCAGCATTTTCTTCTGTCTTCCACAGAAAACACCAACATGGCACCATAGCCTTTCACATAGACTGTTGGCAATATCCAGCTTCTACACACATTTCTTACTTTCTTGCCATCAGCAAGCACGTTACAGACTTCTGAGCCACAGTATACACAAAGTCCATTCCCTGGATTCCTCTTCCAGAGTTTTACTTTCACCAGTTTTTGCACACAATTTGTTATTTTGCAGTTCCACTCACCCCCTCCTGGGTTTCTCAGTTGAAATCACAGATTTCTTCCAGCTGTAGGCCACCATGCACATTTAGCAGTACTGCAGTTACCCGACACTTGTCTTCCAGGACTTGCGTGGAACTCTTTCTGCCCTCATCCAAAGCACCATATGTGGCAATTTGGGGGGATTAGCCTCACAGGCGACAGCCTCCTGGACTCGACAGCGGTGTAGGCGGTACTGGGTGCCGGAGAAGCAGCATTCAGACAGTGCTAATCCAAAGTAAAATGGCTTTTATTATTATTATTATTATCAGCTTACGAATGGAACAAAAATTAACAAACAGCCTGGCTCAGTTAGTCCTTTCAGGACCCCAGTCCTCTTGGGACAGACCGCCCGTCCGTCTCCGAGTGGTTCCCCATCTCCCTGCTTCCTGCAGGTCTCCACAACACTCTCTCCTGCTGCAGACACTCCGTCTGGAGTTGGTGCCCCCACCCATAGGTGTGGCTGAGGACCTTTTCAGGCCTGGCCCTGGGTCGCTCACTAGCGCCCTCTGGGTTCATACTCTCACATTCCCTCCCCCTCAGCTCACTACTCATGGGATGAGCTACAATGGGACGAGACATACTATGTTGAGGTCCCTCTTCAACCATGTATGCCTGTCCTGTGATTGTCCACATGTCCCAATCTGGCGGTCTCATTTTCCAAATTCCGGTTACTCGACATTTCCGGTTTCTCCGCCCTTCAAGTGCTACGCCAAGATCCTGGCCATTCTTTACAAAAGTAAGTTCTTCTTCATCACCTTCAAAATTCGCCATACAGGGGATCACATCATTTTCATCATGTTTCTCGCCATAGTCTTTGATCCCTTTAGTGAATAGCCGTAGGAATTTTCCTCTTCACCTGTCATGAATCCACAGGAGCTCAGAGACCCACCAACACGTACTTCATGCACATCGATGTTTTTAGAGTATAACTGTTTCACGGGTACCTTTTCTGTAACCTTTATCTCAAAGCAAACTTTGCCATTCGAGACACCATATGAGGCTCTTCCACCTGCCCACAGGAAGGCAAAATTCTCCATGGTGAGAGAAGTGGCACTCAGACGATCCCGTGGCATTTTGAAGTGACGATCACAATTATAAGTGTAAAGAAGAACATTAGTTTCACCCAGTTTTTCATCTTCCTCTTCCACCAGTGGCTGTGGGAACTTAGACCTGTTGTATCTGTCTTCTTCAATACAATCGAAGTAGCCACGGCCGTGATCTTCACGTGGTTTTTTTCACACTATGTTTCTTATCCTTTTGATCTTTGCCATCACCATCAAGGCTTAGAAGTTTAGGAGACACAGACTGCTTGCTCTCCTCTTTGTTTGAGAAACACAAGCTCTGTACTGCAATATCTTCTCCTTCTGCACGAGGGCCATACAGTACACCCTCACAAAATATACCACGCTGAACTACATTTTTTGGTATGTCTTTAACAACTGTCACATCATATATTGGAATGGTTTCGTTATAAGACTTCCACATCTGTACGGTAGCAGGAGAACCACTTCCATACTCTATTCTTACCTCCTCTTTCTCATACGCATAACTTCCTGGAGGCATTTTGCGGTACTGTAATAGATTGCAAGAATTTTTGTGAAAACCCCTTTCTGACAGTACAGGAGCTGGTGATATCGTCATCTCAACATTCTCCAAGTTATTTTCATTCTCTGTGCTAACACCAGAGGGCTGGGATACCAAGTTTCCAACATCACAGTCTTTACTGTCAGTACCCAGATGCTTTTTGGTTACATGTTCTGGCTGCTTTAATGGCTCTGCTTTCTCTGCCTCTATGCTGGCAGCTTTCTCCAACATCTTCTGATAAAGCTTCTGCTCATCTGCAGACTTTTTGTCAAGTCTTTCATTCAAGTCCCATTTCTCAGTGGCTCTCTTATCCTGCTCTTGGTTGAATAAAGACTCTGTCTCTTGAGTCACGTTTTTCACGGACAGCAGCTCTAATTCTTTAGAGGTTAGCAGGCTCTGTAGTGAGTCCTTCTCAGCTTCTAGTGCTGCCAGCTTTGAAGATGCCGACTGTTCAGTATTGGATAAAGACTGCTGCAATCAATCCAATTCTTCTCTTTTAGATTCAACTTCGGTTTTTAAATGTTTAATCTGAAAAGTGTGCTCTTCCAACTTTATTTCTGACTCGCACTTCACTTGATCCATCTGAAACTCCAGCTGTTCCTTAATGCGTACAACTTCCTCCTGTTTGTCCACTTGCACCTTTAGTTTAGCAACAAGCATTTTTAGATCTACAATCTCAGCAGATAAATTAGACAGGTTTTCCTCAAACTGAATCCTCATGTCTTCGATCTGGAGGTCCAATTCTCTCTTGGCCTTTTCCAGCTTGTCATAGGCATTGGCTTTGTCCTCATACAATATCTGCACAGATTCCAGGTTTTTCTCAACTTCTTTGTGACTCTCCTGTAAGGTTTGTAAATTCTGAGCATGGACAGACGACATCTCCATCAATTCTTTGTCTTTATTTTGCACCAAAACAGACAATTTCTCATTATCTTCCCAAGATCCTGACAGCACCCTCTCCAGGCTACATATTCTAGCTTTGAGTTCCATTTCTCTTTGTTCCAGAACTCCAGCTCTGCTCTGCCATTCCTTCACTTCTTGGTCTAGGCGAACCTGCTATAGTTCATGCAAGTTTAGCTCTGACTGCAATGTCTGCACCACAGATTCTAAATCACTCTGTCGGTCAGACACCTCCTTCCTCAGCTCTACAACTTCATTTTCTTTATCAGTTAATGCAGCCAAAAGTTTTTCACACTTCCTGACTTGGTCATCTAGACATTCTGACTGACACTGCAAAAATTCACTTTTCTCACGTTTAGCAGTTTCAAGGTCAACTCTTAATTTTTCAATGACACTCTCTTTGGCAATGGAGTCTTGGACATGCTGCTCCTTTAAATCCTGCAATTGCTTCTCAAGCACTTGCTTTTGCTCTACACTCTGTAGGACTTTATTAGATAGAGCGCATTTCATTTCTGCAAACTCCTTCTTAGTGGCACAGTCCATTCCAGGCAAACCCAGCACCACATTTTCACAATGACGAGGATATAACCTCTTCATAGAGTCAAGCTCTTTCTTTAACTTAAGGTTCTCTTTTTCTGATACCTCAAGTTGCCATTTCCAATCAGATATTTCATCCTCATAAATGAACCTGATGGTTTTAATCTCATCTTGAAGCTGCTGCACCATAATATTTTCATCGTTGGCGCTTTCATGCACTCCAGTATGAGACATACAGTCAGCAGGGACATATTCATTCATAGAACAGAAGTGCTTCAGAAAAACTAAGTCACTCTCATGCAACCCATTAACTTTACTTGCACTCCACATGTTCTGTTCTGGGTTTTGAGTCTCTCTGCGTTCAGACTGCTGCACTAATAAACCTGTGCACAGCTTCTCTGTTTTCTTACAAGCTGAAATTTTCTTTTTCTTGCCCATGGTGTAATAACAAGATTACACAATATTCCACAGCAACCTTGGGTTCAACTGGCAGCAACTTTTGTGGCACTACAACAACCAGCATTTTCTTCTGTCTTCGACAGAAAACACCAACATGGCACCATAGCCTTTCACATAGACTGTTGGCAATATCCAGCTTCTACACACATTTCTTACTTTCTTGCCATCAGCAAGCACGTTACAGACTTCTGAGCCACAGTATACACAAAGTCCATTCCCTGGATTCCTCTTCCAGAGTTTTACTTTCACCAGTTTTTGCACACAATTTGTTATTTTGCAGTTCCACTCACCCCCTCCTGGGTTTCTCAGTTGAAATCACAGATTTCTTCCAGCTGTAGGCCACCATGCACATTTAGCAGTACTGCAGTTACCCGACACTTGTCTTCCAGGACTTGCGTGGAACTCTTTCTGCCCTCATCCAAAGCACCATATGTGGCAATTTGGGGGGATTAGCCTCACAGGCGACAGCCTCCTGGACTCGACAGCGGTGTAGGTGGTACTGGGTGCCGGAGAAGCAGCATTCAGACAGTGCTAATCCAAAGTAAAATGGCTTTTATTATTATTATTATTATGATCAGCTTACGAATGGAACAAAAATCAACAAACAGCCTGGCTCAGTTAGTCCTTTCAGGACCCCAGCCCTCTTGGGACAGACCGCCCATCCGTCTCCGAGTGGTTCCCCATCTCCCTGATTCCTGCAGGTCTCCACAACACTCCCCTACCCATAGGTGTGGCTGAGGACCTTTTCAGGCCTGGCCCTGGGTCGCTCACTAGCGCCCTCTGGGTTCATACTCTCACAGTACATGTATACTCAGGAGCTGAGAGGGCAGTATAGCCACTGGGTTTCTGCTGTAAAACACAGCAGGGACCTGGCGGCAGTGTCCATAACCAGAGACAACTCTGATAATGGACAGTTAACCGCACAGATGCAAAGGTCAGATCCAACCTGGGTATCTAAAAGTTTTTTTTTTTTTTTTGCTTTCATTTTTCGGTTTGGGGGACTGAATAAGTCTAACACTGCAAGATTGTGGAAGTCGTTTGGTTACCATAGCAGTTAGGAGCCTTCTCCTTTACAAGTATTGAGCTTGGCCTGCGGCAGGGCTCAATATGAACATAGCAAATTTCCCATAGACTGTAGTACTGTTGTACTACATATAAAACCAAAAAACACATTAGATATCCCCACATTCAAAAAATGGCCAATCGTGTTTTTTTTTTTTTGTTGCTTCGCCTCCCAAAAATGTATTAAAAAGAAAGCTAAACTTCAAACATTCCCTAAAATGTTATCAATAAAGGGGTTATCAATATCCCTTACACAGCTCCATATATGTAAATATGAAAAATTCACGAGTGTATGAATATAGCGATGCATTAAAAACCCGTTTTTACCAAGATTTATATTTTTCTAAAGGCATAAAAAAACTATATCACTCTGACCCACACAATTCAGGTACAATATCATTTTTACAATGCAACACGACACCCATTATGAATATTTTTTTACAACACAACAGCCCATTGCAAATTTTTTTCCAGATTCTCAGTACATCATACAATGGTTCCATTACAAATGACAATTTGTTTCATAAAAACAAGCGTCAAATGGCTTTATAAATGCACAAATAAAACTCATGGCTTATGGAAGGCATGGAGTAAAAAAATGAAAACACAAAACTGAAGAAAACAGCAGCGGGAAGGGGTTAAAATTCTAGAACAGTTAGTAGACTTTTATATATCTCTTAACATTTTATATTTCAAGCACATGAACATTTTGTGGCTTGTAAACATAGTTTTCTGTAGAGGTTACAGGTTATGATATTTCAAATACCATATGTCATTATCTGGAATTTGAAACATTATTACTAGGAACAAAGTGAAAACAATTTGTGAAAAAAAGAAAACAAAACAGCAAATATGAGAAAAGAAATAGTAGTTGTTTGAACGTTTCTCTCTTTGATCAATGAATGCTTATGTCTAATACAAAAAGGTAAAATAACTGATCCATAAAATAAAGAATACTAAACTTTATGTTAACAGAAAAAGAGACAGTTTTGTGTGCAGTGAAATTTTATTACTTTTTAATTCAGGTGTTGTAGTATCAAATTGTGAAAGTTTTTTTGTTGCATTTTTAGTACATAAAATAATATTTTTATAGAAATTGATTTTTGGTATATACAAAGATACAAGACCAGTGTAACATAACAATAAAGCAAAATCTTGTAATATATTCTTATAGAAATGTTAGGTTACACGGGTGCAAAAATCAATGAAAAGTCGCATCTTTGCACAGAATGACCTGAAATTGTTGTTGATCATACAGTGATACTGACAGGTGAAGATGTATTACATGTAGGCTAAAACTGGCCACACACATTAATAAAATGGTTGTTTTTTTTTTTTTTTTTTTTTTTCTTTTTTAGGCCCGGTTCACATCTGTGTTCGGGTTTCCGTTCGGAGAGTGGCTTGGGGACCCCCCAAACGGAAACCTATGCGCATTAAAAAGTGGTTTACCTGGGAAATCCGCGGACCCTATAGACTATAATGGGGTCCGTGTGGTTTCCGCTCGGTTTCCACACGAAACATGCGGAAACATGCTTGCAGCACTTTCGTCTCCGCTTGTTTCCTGCGGAAACCGAGCGGAGACCACACGGACCCTATTATAGTCTATGGGGTCCGCGGATTTCCCAGATAAACCGCTTTTTAATGTGTATAGCTTTCCATTCGGGGGGATCCCCAAGTGGACTCCCCGAACGGAAACCTGAACGCAGATGTGAACTGGGCCTTAGGGGGAGTCTTCTACTTTCCCTAAGCATAATCAACTGTCACTACTGTATTACAGAACATATTACAGTTATAGACAACATACCTTTGTTATGTATGTCACATTTGTAAATTTGGAGAAAAACAACATTGAATTCTTATGCAAATGAGACAGTTAGTACACAGGGGGCAGGACTGCAGCCTTGGAAGCACTGCTCATGCCACCCAGACCCCTACCAACTTCAGCTTGTACCAGCCTTTGCAGTGAGAGTTGATCCTCCCCATCATCCATTCTACTTGAGCAGCAAGAGCAGTGCTCAAAGAACTTGAGGTCCACTCCCAGTGCAACTGCCTCATTTTCATAAAACGTCAAGGTTTTTCTCAGAATCTACAAAAGTGACATACATAACAGAGGTATGTGGTTTATTACTGTAATGTACTCTTTAATTAGGTAGTAGCTGTTGAATATGGTTTGGTGACGTGGTAGACTCCCTTGAAGTTTATCTCATCAGAAATAGTAAGCAAATAGAAAAGATATAAAAGAAACCTTATGTATTATATTCCCTTCCTCCCTCCACCTCACCAAACACCATTCGAATGATTTGGAATGTTTCAGGGGACCAGGATGTACATTAGTACATTTTGCATTTTTCTATTGTCACATATCAAGCCCGATAACTTTATTTTTCCATTAATGTAACTATATGAGGGTTTGAGTTTTTGCAGGACAAGTTGTAGTGTTTAAAAAGGACCTTTCATGTCCTCTAACATCATAAGTGTTATATATCGCTGCAAAGCTGACTGTTTTCTGGTATCTGCCTATTTGCAGAGATATCTGTACTGTTAGTTTCAGTACCAATATCGCTGCAAAACCCACAGCACTTTTCACAGAATGTTCGCAGAGGTTTCCTCTGTGGACTTTCTGCTTCAATTATACCTATAGGGACACCGCCGGCATTTCAGTAGATATAATTGACATGCTGCGATTTCCTAAACCGCAACAGTTATGGAAATCACAGCGCGTCCGCTATGCGTGTTTTACTTCACTTTGGGCATGGGATTCGCTAAAGTGCCTGGGAGCCCTGGCCTAAATCACAATATACAGTACTGCAATGCAGTATAAATATCAAATCTCCCCATTTTCACACTTATAATAAAAAAGTTAAAAATGTTATAAACAGACATATTGGGTATTACCTATAAATGTCCAAAATATTATGTTGTATATCACGGTTTACACACTGAACAGTAGTGACACAAATTTATTTTTTTAAGTAGTAAAACATAAGAACTATATGAATTTAGTAATGTCATAATTATACTGGGCCACAGAATAAAGTTAATATGTAATTTTTACTGCCCAGTGAAAGGAAACCAAAAACTAAAAAACAATGCAGCACTTGCATTTTCTCATTCCACCTAATAAATTATGATATATCCTTTGCACAATACTCAATATGAAACATTCAATGGTATCATTAAAAATAAAACTTGCCTCAAAAAACCATCATCTTCATATGACTATTTTGGCAGAAAAATAAAAAAAAGTTTTCCATAACTTACACCAATTTTTGGTGTAAATTGTACTGAATGTGTGAGACATACTGCATAGTAATTTAGCTCCATTTCACCTAACCCCACTTTTCAAAACTAATGATGTAGGTGAAATACTTCAAATTTTAGTACAAAAAATTGCTTGTGTCAAAATCTGCAACATTTATACGCCAGAAAACTGGTATAAATTTACTAAATTCCCCTATTATATTTAAAATTTATAACATTTGTCTAGTCTCGTTGAAATCGATGGAATTTTTATCAAAAAACTTCAAACTGCAGGCCTCTGTATTCTCTAATTGACTAAAGCAGGCTATAATAATATATTCTGTATCAAGACTGTTTTTTAAATACATTAGCAGCTAAGGTACAGTGGTACTGCATTTATATTTAATTTGCTGGAATAAAAAAATAAGTTTACACAAGATAGTAAATAATTTTAATTGAATTTCAGCAAAAAGTGTTTTAGAATATTTTGAATGAAAGCAAATAAAACACATGATCAAACGATGCAAAGCTAGATTATCACCACCTAGCCTGCACAAAGAAAACATTAAGTTCGCAGATGGCAAATTTTAAGCAATAAATTAATGCTGTGGTTGAATATAATTACTGGAAACCCCAGGATGTCATGCCAGGTGGAGTTCGGCAGATGTGCCCTGCTCTACTGACCCAAGATAATACATAACATACATTGCTGCTAATTTGTTTCACAATCTTCATTTAGGGAAGATCAAGGGGGTCCATATAAAAGAAAAATGCATTCAACACTTACATAAATCCACCACATTAAAAGTCAATCGCCTGCAATAAAAGCTATCTAGACCACAAACAATGACTGAAGACCACTACAAGGCTTCCATTTATAAAAGATTATCACAAGACCACCAAACGTGTAAATAGTCTCCTGCTGCATAAAACACAGATGTATTAATAAGAAATTAACTTTGGGATATTTATGTATTTACAAAACAGTGGAAGCATCAACAACTGTGCATATCTACAGGAGAGAAATATTAATATTAATGTATGTATATATGTAAAAAATAAATTAGTATAAGCAAACTTTTGTAAATTTTAATTACATATAGCCTGATAAACTTCAGGTCAGATCCTGGTTAGTTAACATAAATCATGATTATAACATGTCTTTTGTGTCCTAATTTTGGAGCAGTTGTGTCATTTCTTAAACCATTATGGCAGAATGTTTACAGTCTAAAATATAAAGAAAGGGTTTCTGGTCCACTGCAAAACCCTGTGTATGGGCCCTGTAAGATAATACAGACTCATTATGCTTCCCTATTATGAATCTGTAGGCATTCTGTGTTTTGCCACATACAGCTTTTCAGAATGAATACCTTCATAATACTGCATGGTTTGGAAAACTTTGTATCTGCAATATGGTCGTGTGCATTAGTTTGTGGTGCAGAGGGAATTTGAATTCTATGCCCAAAGCAAAGACAAGAAGTTGAGAATGCCAATAAATTGCATTGCAAAGTTGGAGAAAAAAAAGTAAAGAAGCAAATTGTTTTATTTTACCACTGAACTCTACCTTAGGAATTATAAAAAAAAAAGTCTCAAGGCACACTGAGGCACATTTACTAAGCTAAATGTGGCATAATTTTGGTTTAAAGGGGTATTTCCATCTTGGCATTTATGGTTAAAATCATAGTATATGTCATTGTTGGGGGTTAAGTTCCCCCGGGATGGATGTCACCGTAATCCTAATTAAATATAGAACAGGTACGAGCTCGGGAAAGCAAACTACAGACACGCCCAGGAGTCTAGTAAGAATGATTTCGTTTATTGTATAGTTCATACAAGTTTTAAAGGCAAGTTGGTTACACAACAGTCATGTGACCAATGTACATATATGGGTTTTCCAGTTCCGTTACTAGGCAGATTCACAGTTTCTCATAATATGTGTTACTTCCCATTACTTATCTGTATGTTTTCTTTTAACTTTCTTGAGACCAACAAGACCTTGAATGCTATCTCAGACTTAGTGTCTGCAAAAGCTCTAAACTATGCTGACTCTCTGCAAAACATTTCACTCTGGGTAAAGAGAATATAACATATAATACAAGTTATAATTTTAACCCTTACAATTCCCCCATTTTAGTACTTTATTTTTAATCAAATTCAATGAATACCTTCACACTCTGAGTGTGCCATCTATGATGGATTCTCCATTGAGAGGTTAAAAATAACATCCTATCTCACATACTGGCTAACTGTATTCCATTTCCTTCTCAGCGCTTCAACTTTCTTGCAATGTGAAGCGTGTATTCGGGTAGATTTTCCCTCCAACTTTACTGAGGTGGCAGTTGTCAGCAATATCTGGAAGGGGTCATCATATCTGGGTTCAAGAGATTTCCTGGAGTGTCTTTTCACGGCTACCCAATCACCAGGCTGCAAGCTATGCGTTCCTGAAAAATCTGAAGGGTCTGGAATAGAAGAGAACACTTGTTTATGTGTTTCTTTCAGTTTTTTGACACAAATTTTGTACATAGCTTGGCAATACTGTCATAGTTAAGCTGTAATGTCTGAGGGAAGTACAATCCTGTTTTGGGTGCACTTCCAAACAATATTTCAAGTGGTGACAACCCTGTCCTCCTGCTAGGAGTAGTTCTTACTGAATATAAGGCTAAAGACAGGCATTCAGGCCAAGGCTTTTCTGTCTCTGCCATGGCTTTCTGAATCTTTAGCTTGATTGTACCATTCAACCTTTCCACTTTGCCTGAACTCTGAGGATGGTAGGGTGTGTGGAAAGCTTGCTCAATCCCTAGTGCAGACATTATTTCTCTCATTATCTCACCTGTGAAATGTGTACCTCTGTCAGATTCAATCACCTCGGGCACTCCAAACCTACACACAAGCTCGGACATCAGTTTCTTGGCAGTTGCTTGTGCGGTTGCTTTGCTCACAGGGTAGGCCTCAGGCCATCCTGAAAACAAATCCACACAGACCAATACATACTTGTATCCTCCTGACTTAGGCAACTGTATGTAATCTATCTGTATCCTTTGAAATGGCTACAGGGATTTTGGTGTACACTTGGTGGGTGTTTTAACTACCTGTCCTGGATTGTGTAGAGCACATATGTGACATGCTTTTACGTGATTGCTAGCAGCTCTTCCAAAACCTGGGGCAAACCATAATTTACCCACTACTGACTCCATGGCATTTCGAGAGGCATGCACCTTACCGTGGGCCAAGCCAGCCATCTGGGGGTAGACTGCTGCGGGCAGACATAATCGATCCCCCATTTTCCACATACCATCACCTTCTGTAGCACCTGATTTCTTCCATCTTTCAGTTTCCACACTGGTAACCTTTGAGTACAGCCCTTTTGGGTCTGCTAGGTCAATGTCCATTTTGCTCACCTGGTTGGGACCCCTTCTGGCCAGTAGTGCTGCAGCCTTGGCTGCTCTGTCAGCTCTCTCATTTCCACGGCTTTCAGGGTCCCTTCCTTTTGCGTGAGCTCTGACTTTCACAATTGCCAGCTGCTTTGGGAGCAGTATGGCCTCCATCAGTCGACTTACCACATCTCCATTCTTAATTGGCTTGCCCTGGGCCGTTAGGAAGTTCCTTGCCCTCCATATTGGACCATAATCATGTGCACTGCCAAAAGCATACCTGGAGTCAGTGTATATGTTGGCTGTTCTACCTTTGGCTACCTTACAAGCCTCCATAAGGGCTTTAAGCTCAGCTTCTTGGGCTGACATGTGTGGTGTAAGAGCTTCTTGGACTATGATGTCATGTTCAGTGACTACAGCATACCCTGTAACAAATTTGCCTTCATCTGTCAGATACCTTGAGCCGTCCACAAACATCTCATAATCAGGATTTTGTAATGGCACATCTGTGACATGGTCAAATCCCACTGTTTCCTGTGACATAAGAGCCACACAATCATGTTGATGCTGGCTGTCAAACAGTTCTTCAGAGAGAGAGAGAGTTTAAAAATAACTCATCTTCCACTCCCCCTTTTGAATCATGAACTCCTACAGGAAGAAGAGTTGCAGGATTCAAAGTTAAACAGCGTTGAAAAGAGATGTTTGAGGAGGACTGCAGAGCAAATTCCATTTCGCTCTGCCGTGCCAAAGAAAGATGACGTCTGTCTACCTGTGTGAGGATAGCATGGATGTCATGAGGTGTATACACAACCAATAAATGATCTAGGACAATGTCTGAGCTCTTATCAAGCAACGCTTGTACTGAGAGGACAACACGCACACAGGAGGGGGTCCCCCTGGCTACAGCATCTAACCATGAGCTGTAATGTGTTGTTGTGTGAGAACTGCAGTTGCATGTCCCATCATCTCAGTCACGTAGAGCTGAAAAGGTTTCTGATAGTCAGGTAGGCCTAGGGCCGGAGCACTGACTATCTGCAACCTCAGCTGGCAAAACGTATCCAAGGCCTCAGATGTGAGGCTGAATGGTTTTGAGGAGAGGCAGTCATACAAAGGTTGCATGGTCAGAGATGCAGATCTGATCCATGGCCTACAGTAGGATACCAATCCCAAAAAGGTACGTAGCTGAGCATGAGAGGTTGGCACCTGCAGGTCTCTCACCACCTTAGTCCTCTCATCTGCCAGGTGCTTGGTACCCTGGCCAAGACAGTGTCCTAGAAACAACACTTTTTGTTTGCAAAATTGCAACTTATCCTTGCTGGCCTTGCAGCCGTTCTGGCAGAGGAAACACAACAGGCTGATGGTCGCTGCTTCACAGGTTGGTTTGTCTGGAGCACAAAGAAGAAGGTCATCAACAAAACAACATCATCATGTGGTGGATACCAAGTACTCATGATTAGTGTGAGACACCTTGTAAATTGGTTAGGACTGTTTTGTGCCCCTTGTGGTAATACTGTCCAAGTGTACTGTTTACCCCTAAATGTAAATGCAAACAAATACTGGCAATTTACCTAAATCTGTTTTCCCAGTTGCCCATAATGCTGTTGGCACTTGGGACAACAGTACATTTTCTTCTTCAGTAAGGACAAAAATACAACTTGGTGTACTTAACTCAGCAGATAACAAACACAAAATCTCATGGTTAGTATGTGTGACTTTTACATATGCTTCTCCTGATGGATGCAACATGATGTTACAACCCAATACTCCCATCACATCTGTACCAAGAATGTTATCTGATGTATCAGAGACTAGATACCTAGTGAGTATCGTGCTACCCTGAAATGAAGTTTCTACAGGATCAGTTTGATCTAAAGTGACTGGTAGCCCTGATACCCCTTGAACCACCTGGCTGTCTCCTGAGAGTGGTAATTTGAATGTGCCGGCATCCTGTTTGCTCACACATGATTTTGTTGCCCCAGTGTCTATCAAAAATGGCACCTCCTTTCCATTAATCAATACAGGTTGAAAAATCTGAATTCCCCTATCCTGTGAGGACAAAAGGGACACTGGGGCGGGAGGGCCTGTCTTTCCCTGATACTTTACACCACTGTACTCTCAAGGACAAAATCATGCAAGCAGCCGCCCACGCACCGCTGCGCTGTTAAACCCTCCACTTCTCCCAATGTTTCAGAAAGCATGGTATTTCTCATGCCTTGGGGTGTGTCATCCCACCCAGCATCCACTGCTTTAGTGAGAAGCCTTCCATAATAAGCTTCTACTGATTCACCTTTCTCTCTTTTAGCAGATACCTTACTTCAGGTGATAACAGGCAAGACAATGAATTCACATAACATAGTACAAGACATAATTTCATATGCTTGAGTATTTTCTTGAATATTTTACACATATATATTGTCATTGTACCTTACTTTTCCATTTAACCTTAGGCTAACACTTTTATCAAAATATTTTCCCTTTGGGCATAAATAGTCATCATACACAGGCTGCGGATCCCGGAGGCCCAGAGCCAAGTTTCACTTTGTAATAATTGACATGTAACATTATTGGGTAACACAGTATCATGTTCAGCTTGTGATTTTCTGCGTGCCCATCACATCTGATACAACGTCCTTGGAGCTACTTGGCAGTCAATTAATGTTTTGGTTATTCCCTGCAGAACATCTGCAGAGCGCTACAACAGAATACAGGAATACAATTCAAGAAGATAGCAGTTAATACTGACACCAAAATTACATATTACTATTTTTGTACAATTTTCAAATATTTCCCAAACCCCACCTTTTGTCATTACCACAGGTGTTCAAAACCCGAGTTGTACTTCAGGTTACCATAAGGGCAAACTGCCAGACTTTAGAATTTTCTTCACTGGATTCCAACCAAAGGTTGAACCCCTGTGGAACATCACAGGTTCCCGTCTATTTAAACCAAAGATGATGCTGAAGCACTTCCTCCTGCATACAAAACAAACATTGGCACCAAATCCTTTATGTGTTCTCAATTGACTTAAATCAACCCTTGTCCACTTGAGAGACCACGGACGGGTCGTCCATGTTACCACAGGATAAAGACCAGCTCTTGGAGGATGCAGGTGTGGTTGGGGAACTCCACAAGCTGCACAGAATTTTCTCCAATCAGGGTTTTGTTGACCGCAATCTCTGCAGGTCCTTCTAGACTGCTGTTTGCTGGTGTTTTCTCTGGGCACTTAGGAGATTTTACTACTTTTCGTTGCTCTTTCTGAATCACTTTTTCTGAATCACTTTCTTCAACTCCTTCTCAATAGAATCACTTTCCTCTTTTTCCCTATTATTCTCACTATCAAAGCACTAATAATAGTACTTATTACCTCCTTCTGTCTCTCTACACCCTCCTTCCTGCACTTCCTCTGACACCTTCTGCCACATACATGCTCCATCTATTAACCCGTGGTCTCTTAACCTCTATGTTGTCTCACTATCTTATCTCACTTTCTTGGTACCTCTCCATTGCATCAGCATCTTCTTTTACTTTTCCAATCTCTGTAACTGGAACTTCTCTATTCTATTGCTTCCTACCTCTTTGCAACTTATTGTCCTGAATCAATCCCGCATGGTCTAATCTCCACTGATCCCAAAATCTACTGTCTACTAACCCATTCTGGTGTATTCCTGCTCTTTTAGGATTGTTTTTACCTGTGCAGCTGTTTCTCTCCCTTCCCCTATTTCTATTAGTTCACATGGGGTGTACCATATCTTAGAGGGTCCCATCCCCATCTTGGCTGGTAGCTAATCAGCCGATGAGCTTCTCACTCCTCTAGGGCAACCTTTGAGACAATAGAGGGTCACTTATGACTACTTAGTGAGAACTCCCAAACAGACTCTTCTGTCTTCTATGAACTACTTGTGCAAGTTCAGGAGTAGTGCTCAGGGCAATGCCTAATGGCTTCCACAGGCTCAACTTTCTGCCTGTGTCCCCTTACCAAAACACTCCTAAATCACTGCACGCACTTCGCGCGGATTCTACTAAGTCCTTCTTGCTACTACTCAGATCCCATTCGACCTTGACCGTCCAGGCACAGCTGGAGGCTAGTGTTCCAAAACAAGGACTTTTCAATCACTCAGTGCTTCTCAGTTCCGAACCTTGTCCGCAACTCTAGACTCTAGGGGTTAAGAATAGAGAACTTTTCCCCATTCTTTGCAGCCTTATATATCTTATAACACAGGTAACCTGCAAACATCAGTAGACAGGTAAGACAGACAGACAGACAGCAAAGAAGGCAACTTCTACATCATTTACAGGTGACATGTCCCTTTTAGGTTCTTCCGTACTATTTAATTGGCATCGAGATGTCATATAAACATGCAGCAGCTTACCTCACTCATCGATACAGAGAATAGACACACAGGAACCTCAGATATACTAATTGGCAAGATAAGGTCTTACCTCACAGTACTGTTTTTATTTATCTGAGGTCCTCTGGTCCCGTTCTCAAGTCGATTGGTGAGTGGGTCGGCACTCTATCGGCTGCACATCAGACGATCTCGAGCCCCACGTCGTTGGTCGCCAATTTCTGTCGGGGGTTAAGTTCCCCTGGGATGGATGTCACCGTAATCCTAATTAAATATAAAACAGGTACGAGCTCGGGAAAGCAAACTACAGACACACCCAGGAGTCTAGTAAGAATGATTTCATTTATTGTATAGTTCATACAAGTTTTAAAGGCAAGTTGGTTACACAACAGTCATGTGACCAATGTACATATATGGGTTTTCCAGTTCCGTTACTAGGCAGAGTCACAGTTTCTCATAATATGTGTTACTTCCCATTACTTATCTGTATGTTTTCTTTTAACTTTCTTGAGACCAACAAGACCTTGAATGCTATCTCAGACTTAGTGTCTGCAAAAGCTCTAAACTATGCTGACTCTCTGCAAAACATTTCACTCTGGGTAAAGAGAATATAACATATAATACAAGTTATAATTTTAACCCTTACAGTCATAAATGGCTGACAGACGTGAGGACCACCTCTGTGTTAAGTAAGTGGGCTCTGTTTTTCGCCAGAAGTGAATGAGTAAGGGGAGCACATGTGCAAGTCTTTCCAGTCACTTGAACTGAACTTCTGAAAATAACCTAGGCTGCCAAGTGTCTTTTCTAGTCTTGAGTGTGGCACAAACATCTATTTTTTTTGGTACGTTTAACTGATAAATGTATCCAGAATGAGTTGTGCCAAGAATATTGCATAATTTAGTCCAGAATAGTAGCACCACAACAATAGTAAATCTGCCCCAATCTCTCCACCCAGGACCCATTGCACTCATATTTGATGCATATTGGTAAAAATACAATTACAGTGCTCTACAGAATATTGAGTTAGTACTGTGAGCACTATGTACTATGGATCTAGTATATTTACCCACTGGCTTGAGTTTCCATATAAATGTATTAACAATTATAATTTTCTGGAGCAAATGGACCAGAAAAAAGACCTTTAAAAATGTACTTTGACAATTTAACAGAGAAGACGTATATATATATATATACTGTTGGGTCTCTTTTTGAAGTTTATAAAAATTGTATTACAGAGTCTAATGACATGATAAGCTGAATATATTATTGAAATAATTGGCTTTGTATCTAGCATATCCTGGATGCTGGCTTTGCTATCAGAATATGTCTCCTACAGACTGCCAAGCTTGTATTTCACCAATGAATGAACAATAAATATTCTCTTTTATCATGTACCCTGTTCAGTGGAAATATTTCTTTTTAGCGCCATCAAACAGCAGAATAACTTTACTAGCAGCCTGCACGTCTAGACTTCTGCATGGAATGCTTAGATAATAGTAGTTTCTGCTTCCACTGTTATTTAAATACTTGCAATGTATCAGACAGCTGATATACAGTAAGTAGTACTGTGTCATGTTTTCATAAAAGCCTTGCGCTTCAGACATTGTCAGTTTTAGAAGATCTGAAGACTGCAGTCTGCTTCCTCAGGGCATATCTGTACTGTAGTGCACTGTGATCCTGATTCTGGAAACATCACAGCCATTATAATTGTAATATATATTGGTGTCAGAGGTGATATCATTAGACTTGCATTTGATTTGAATTATTGTTTGATTTCTTCTAAACAGGTCATTTTTGACATAATAGAATCATTAGAGACTAACATGAATGCGGAGAAATTTTACATTCTATTTCTTTGCTTTTTATCAATGAGTGTCGTGGTAATGGATTTGAAGAATATTTGGAAGAAGAAATTGACACAGTTTGGTGGTAATTAATTAAATTAAAGTTCACCACTGAGCACAACAACCTTACTAAGACCTTTACAGCAGTGCACGATCTGGACTGCACCAACCAAGTTAAAAATCATTGATACTGTCTTCAATGCAGATGAATGCTTTAGATGACATTTGCAGAAAATGTGGCTTATGGTAGGTTTCTGAATATGATATGATCATAAGAAACAGCAACTATCTTATATTATACTTTATCCATATGTAAGGTAAGAGGTCTACCTCAAAGCTAACCCTAATTTACCTTAGTATCACAATTTCTATAAGGACATCACAATCTAGTACATCTGCGATACATTTATTTTCCTTAATAACTACAACAAAGTTCCATATTTACATTTCTAGTGTCCCAGTTCTTTCACAAAATGCCCCACTAACACCATTAAAGTATGTCCCACTAACACTGTTACGATTCTGTCATATAATGCTTTGCTACCACCATCATATGTTGCCCTACAGTGCACATGCACTATATGTATATATATCTGATCAGCACACATACAGTATATATTTGTTGAACACCCCATTTCAAAACCATGGGCATAATTATTCAGTTGGTTCATTTTTATGGCTATAACAGCCTCTAGTCAATCTGGGAAGGCTTTGCACAAGTTTTTGCAATGTGTTTGTGAGAATTTGCATTCATTTATGTTTGTAAGTATTGAGAGGCCAGGCACTGATGGAGGATGAGAAAAAAACTGATACTTAGCATTGCATGAGATGACTTTAGTCTTGTGTACATCTTTTTAACCATGAAAACCTATTGAATAAACTCCCATTCTTTGTGCCAACACTAGTAGAAACAAAAAGAGAAGCATCAAGCAACACCTTGTGTATTATGGCTAATATGGGTACAAAAGGTTATTTTTAGTGCAAATTGACCCCTCACCTTATGGGGTTGTGAGTGAGTCACAACTCCCTGAAAAGCACTGATACAGAAGTGCAGAACTCCAACACTGGTAGCTGCTGGATCGCCGTTGCTTGACTATGTCTAGTACATCAGTAGTAAGGACCAAAGCCAAACTGTTCCAGAAGGTGGTATGGAAGTAAGTATGATCCGCGCTTTCCCAAAAAGTTGTGGAAGAAGCCTTTATTTGTACCCAAACACAACGCGTTTCGGAGATAACAATTATAAACAAAGTATAAATATTAGCGTTACGTGTATACTTCTTGCTGTTAGAAGCAATATGTGAGTTCCTGGCATCCTCGTGCGCACAAGTGCTCCCAAGACAATCACTACGGGTCCACACATGCACAGACCTACTTCATTGGGACTGGAACGCACCCACTAAGAGGCTGTGCATCAGGTAAGTTTAAGAAGCACATAATGCCTGCAGAATACACATCTGTGCTTGACTCAGATTCTCTTGGGAACATGACATATGGTCAGCACTACCACACTTGCGCGTCTTCGCCCTTATGCACATGCGTGGTTTTTGATACTATGGGAGACTGGACTATGGGAGACTGGACTAATAGTACTGCGCTTGCACAAGTCTCCCTTCACTTCTCTTAGATTTGACTGGCGGTAAAACGATCTAACATGCGCATTTGTGCGCACGAGTACACCAGGAACTCACATACTGCTTCTAACAGCAAGAAGTATACACGTAACACTAATTTTTATACTTTGTTCCTTTTGGTTTATGTGTTTAAACAGTCTGATAATTTTAATTGTATGTCTAAATGAATTTATTTGCTGTCTATGCATCTTTAATATAAACACTCATTGTAGGTGTGTCTTATCTCTTCATATGCTATTTAAAGTTGCTATGTTCAGTTACACACTATGCATACCAGTGATACACTTGAAAAAGGAGAAATTGTTATCTCCGAAATGTGTTATGTTTTGGTACAAATAAAGGATTCTTCTACAACCTTTTGGGTAAGCGTGGATCTTCTTACTTCCATACCACCTTCTGGAACGGTTTGGCTTTGGTCCTTACTACTGATATTCTTTGTGTCAAGACAGTTTGGAACTCTGTAGCATGTGATTCAACAGATGATAGGAGATTTTACATGCTATAAGTACTCAGTTGCCCCCCTTTGTGGTCTTGCGATTCATTGCTGAAATGTAGGGAAAGGAATATGCAAATAAGTCCTCCTTGGTGGAAAAAGGAAGCTTGCCCTAGTGCCACCTTTTGAAAGTGGCATAACCTGGAAATAAGCCAACTCAGAATATCTCCTCCAAAAGCAAGTTGGATCCATCCAAAGAAAGCTGTTTTGAGGTTATTGCCTCTCATCAGTGCAAACAGGGTACTGACTGGCTGGGTGAGAGGTCATAGCAGTGACTCTGAAGGAATACTGCTTAAGGAGACATCACCTCCCAGTATAAAAGGACTTATTAGACCATGCATGTCCTGGTAAGAATTCTGGGAAAGGAATTGTAAGGGAATAGCTAGAGGAGCGATTCCCCAGTAGCTGCTGGAGAACCCTGGGGGGAGGGGCACAACAAGACAGTGAGCCCTAAAGCTGAAAAAACCCCACTGGCCCTGCCTCTTGCCTGACTGTCCTAGGTGACAGCTGACAACTCAAGCCAGTCCCTACACTGAATAAGTGACAACACAGAACACAGACAGAACAAATGACTGGCAGGAAACAGATCTGTCCCCAGAGGACAGAGACACAGATAACAACATCTTATTGTTATTTCCGGCAAATACCTGGTTGCCTGAGTGGTTCTTCTGACTACCACTCAGGCACTGAAGCTTTTCCCCTGGTGTGCGGGGTCTGATGGAGCAGTCTCGAATTATATGACCTGAAGTACCACAGTACAGGCAGAGGTTATTCCGGAGATGATGCTCTCGTCGAGTCTTGGCGTCCATAGCTCCCAGTTGCATGGGTTCCTTACCAGGAGTGATGGGAGAAAAGTGGGTTTATCAGGAGAGAGAGAGGAAGAGACACTTTGGAGGAAACAGACCCTATTCTCTCTTTAACATTTTCCTGGATTCTATGGTCAATACGGACGGCAAAGTCATGTACTGCTCTTGCACAGCTCCTGACCTCTCTCCATACATCCCCATGTGACACAAGACGTACCATTACGTCCTGTGTCGCTAAAGGGTTAAAGTTACTGAGTTTTTTAAGTAAGACCCATGACCAATGCTGCTGCCATTTTTTTCTATGAACACTGCATGGCTACAATACTTAATGGGGTTGTACCAAGATTTGACATTATCCTTCATCAATAACACATGGGATAAATTTGATTGGTAGACATTAAAGTACTGGGATCTTCACTGATTCCAAGATTGAGCGTTCCATTTTCTGACTTCCACTCCATTCTGAGCACCATAATTAGACAGTGTGATTATCCTAGGCACATTTGTTCATGGAATAGGCCCTTTAGACTAGACAGTCTTAAAACATGCCAAATTTATTACAGTGGGTGATCCTGAATAATAAATTTGGTACATCTTTAGAATGTTTAGTCTCAGTTTATATCACTTATTCGTTGGCTTACTTATGGTACAGTTGTAATAGGCACTGGTGGTAGCAATATGGCTGCTCTGCTGTCACCATCACTGCACTCCTCCACAGCCAACTTACTGCTGTGCCTAGCCTGTCTTCCTCCAAGCTACCACCCAAACACTGACCTCGCAGGATACCTGAAGCTGCCACAGCCAATGAAGGAAACATGTGGACACTCTGCTCCTCACTAAAGCCATCTTTATTTAGATAGATGTGAGTACACAGCATATTGAATGCTTAAGTCAAGTAGAATTGAAAGTCGACAGATATAGAACATAATGGTTAGTCTGTAACATTACGGGCCATGGTGAGGAGAAAACTGCTTCCGCTGCCCATCATTGCAGAACCCTCCCTCTTACTCACTATTGTCCTTAGGTTTGTCAGTTCGAAGAACCAAATGACAACTTTTGGCAAAAAGGCTGCTTCACTACACAAGCTGTCCTAAAAAAGCTTCCAAGCTTGCAAAGCTCCAAGTTGTCCTCTGCTCCTACTAGCAGTCCTCCTATCAGGCTATCTTCCAAGCCAGCCCTAGCTTCTCTGCACTTAACACAGGAGCACAACAAACAACAACTCCTGCTGTGCAACTTTGTTCTGCCTCTAAGGTGTCAGATTTCAATACAGCTTCCAGAAAACATAAGAACACTGACTGCATGATGATTTACACCATTTAAAGTAACATAGTATATAACACAACATATAATTCAATGAAAGTTATTCACAACACATTGTACACCATTATAACAATATACCTTCTGTGCTCCCTCCACTGCTGTGTGCACTGGATGCATGACAAGGGCCTGACCCTTCCCATGCAATAAGCCATAAGTTCAAAATGTACTCCTGCACCACCTTACACAAGTCTGAAGCATGTTGTTGCATTTTAAGCTCCACCTCTTTTGTGCAACCCCTACAAACTCCTTTAAACATACCTCCCAACTTTCAAAGGACAGAAAGAGGGACAAAATGTGTGGTGCGCTATGCGCACAGTGGCAAATTTAGCTCCACCCACTTCTATGTTGACTCCACCCATTATCTTTTTCTTTGTGCCGCCACACAGTATAATGCTCCTACAGTCACCCTAACATTATATGCCCCCACATTATAATGTTCCCCTCCAATTACCCCATACTCACAGTATGAAGTCCCTTTCCTCGTGCCCCAGTTTAAACTGGGGGGCAACTAGAGGGGGACATGTCCCTCTCCAGCTACCCCCACGGTTTAATGTCCTCCTCCAGTTGCCCACAGTTTAATGTCACTCTCCATCTGCCCCCCCAATTTAATGTCCACTCCTTCATCTATCCCTAGTTTAATGTCCCCCGCATCTGTCACCAGCTTAATGTCCCCCCTTAATCTGCCCCCAGTTTAATTACCCCCCTTCATCTGTCCCCAGTTTTATACCATGAAAAGACCAAGAAGGATGCACCATAGGATGAAATTGAAAACACACTCTTCCCAGTGGATTGGTCCCACGGAGGCAAATCGCATGATCTCATATGTAAGTACCATCTGACTATATTCTTTATGGCTTTGCGCTTTTACAGTATGAAGGGCGATGGCATTTTTGTGACCGCCATCACCTCTTTACTGATTCAGTTGCACAACAAATTTGTTCCATGGTGCCACCTACTCACATGGGGTAGTGAGCTAGACAGGAGCATCATAGTAGGTCCAAAGGTTCCTTTGGTTAACACCATGATGCCAACTTCTTATTGCTTAGGTTAATACAGAGAAATGTCCCCATCGGCTTAAATATTTTTAAATTTGCAGCCAAATAGTACTTAAAATATATTTTAAAACATAGCTAAATGATTTTTTGGGGCATTTTAAAGCTTTTTAATCTAAAACATAAGTTGTGACAGTCTGTTGTGTTTAACATTTGCCAATGGATAAAACAATGAATGCCTATGATGTTGTACTTATCAGAAACTCAGCCATGATTTCCTTAATGTAATCTTATAGGAACAGTATATACATGAGAAGAAAATATTGCCACAATAAAAGGAGGCTGTTGGAAATTCATAGACCATTCAAAGTTCCTGAATTCATTGACCAAACCATTAGCAAAAAATCAGAGCAAAAGACTCACACCACTAGGGATTGCTTCATTGAGTGGAACTTCAACTCCCTCAAACAACCTGAGAATAATTTGATCAATTGATCAGTTGCAACACTTTGAGTGACGATGCCAACTAGTTCCCAGCTACCTCTCGGCAGTGGGACACCTCACAAAGCCTGTATTCACTGGAAAGACAGGCTGCAGTACACTACCCCCATTCAAGTGCAGGCTACTCTGCTGTTCATTCTTAAGGTCCTGGTACTGACCAATAAGGTGGCCCAGCACCTCTGTATGTCCCTCAACAACATCACAACACATCTTCCAGTCCTTCGTGAAGCCAGGTTCTGGGCAAGCACATTCGTTTTCTGGACCCTTTGATGGATCCGGATCCAGGCCCGCTGCCTTCTGTTATCCGGCCCGGCACTTATCTGGCGCGCAGGGGCGCGGCATTTTTTATTGTCTATGTAATGTAAACCAGCCCAGGACAGGCCGCTTTAAAAAAAAAAAAAACAAAGCTGCGTGATACCTGTCCTGGGCTGGTTTACAAGACCTCTGCATGTCAGCGCAGGCGGCGATACAATGACGTCATCGCGCATCCTACGCTGACACGCAGACGTCGCGGACAAGAAGAGGCGGCGGCTGCATCAAGGCATCGGAGGTAGGTAAGGATAAGTTTTTTTATATATATAAATAGGCCGTAACCTGCTGGAGCATCCCCGACACGTAACGGCCTATTTATTTACCGATCCCCGCTGCTGGTCGTGGCCGCCCCCGCTTCCCCTTCTGCTATGGGACGTAGAAGCGGCTGTGTGCAGGAGCGGGGATGGTAAGTGAGGCCGCGGCCCGCGATCCCCATCAAATACTACTATTATTATACTCCGGGGTCTTTTCCGACCCTGGAGTATAATAATCGGGAGACCCAGGGGAGGTGATAAACATAAAAACCATTGTTACTCACCTCTCCGGCGATCCGATGTTACTCCCGGCAGGCTTCGGCCTTCTTTGGTGATGTCCCAGGCGTCACGTGAGCCAGGCCAACGTCATTATGTCGCGACGCCGGTCTGTGCGACATTGAAGAAGGCCGAACGCAGGGAGCGCACCGGAGCCCAGGTAAGTAACACTGGTTTTATGTTTCTATCCTCCCCTGGGTCTCCGATCATTATACTCTGGGGTCTGAAAACACCCCAGAGTATAATAATAGTTCATGGGTGGGGGGTCACTATGGGACATAATACCATGTGCAGGGGCCACTATGAATCATAATACCGTGTGCTTGGGCCACTATAGAGCATAATACCGTGTGCAGGGGCCACTCTGGAGCATAATACCAATGCAGGGGCCACTAAGAAGCATAATACCGTGTGCAGGGGCCACTATGGAGCATAATGCCATTTGCAGGGGCCACTATGGAGCATAATACCGTGTGCAGGGGCAACTATGGAGCATAATACCGTGTGCAGGGGCCGCTGTGGGGCATAATACCGTGTGCAGAGGCAACTATAGAGCATAATACCATTTGCAGGGTTAAACGGTATTTGTATATTGCTTAATTTTTGATATATTCAGAAAAGGATGAGGATAGTATGTAACATGCCAATGTCTTAGATTTTAACAATACATTATGTTCTTCCTGGTTGCCCTTAAACGGCTGATTGTAACAGTAGTAATGTACAAATGTAATTACTCCTTAATAGCTCGCTTAACTGTTAAGGAGAAGTTACTTTTATACATGTGTAAATTAATCTTAGACCTTCAAGGTACCCCGTGAGGCTGAAGTGGCCCCCGGTTAAAATGAGTTTGACACCCCTGCTCTAGCAACATGTGGAGCTAGGAGCAGCCAGGGAGTGGTACTTACAGGTGCATCTCAATAAATTAGAATATCTTTGAAACGTTTATTTCTTTCAGAAATTAAATAAAAAAAGTGACTTCCTATATTTTCTAGATTCTTTACACACAGTGTTCTATTTCCAGTGTTTTATTTCTGTAAATGATGGATTACAGGTAATGAAAACCAAAATCTAAGAAAATTTGAATATTGTAAAAAAGTTTAGTACTGTAAATTCAGTGTGTCACTTGCCAAGGTTTCCTAAGCCTTTAAATGGTCCCTCAGTCTGGTTCAGTAGGACACACAATCATGGAAGACTGCTGATTATGAATTGAATTACTGAATTACTGAAATGAATGAACGTTTCAAAGATATTCTAATTTATTGAGATGCAACTGTACTTTTTTTATAACATATTTTCTTTTATGTATCTTTTGAAAGTTTTATGTGTTCATATATATACATATTTATTGTTGAATGTTTTAAGTTATAAAATATTTATTTTTCAACTATATTTATGTTTGCTTATATGTGAACTAACTGTATGATGATTTTTTTTTACATGAAATAGTGATGGTTTGTTGGCTAAGGTTTTCGAGCTTCTGAATGAAAAGTTTGAAAAGCATAGCCAGTGGACAGTAAATCTTTGATGAAAGTCATCATTCAAGGCAAGTGTTTTTGCTAGAACTTTACAGTAGCATCACTTTGAAATCAAAATTGGCAGTAGAACAGCACACATTGACCCATGTGTACAATACTTTTGTTCATAATTAGAGATGAGCGAATTTCTCAAAAGTTCAATTCTGCAGTTCGATTCAAATTTCCAAAAAAATGTGCTTCGATCCGAATTAATTTGCGGCGAATATCACTAAAAAACACCTATTTCCTGGCTTCAGTGTATAGTGGTGTAGAACACTGTGCCTTGCAGTAACACGCATAGGAAGCCTACTGTGGTAGTGAAACAATACTGTGAGTCAGTAAGACATGCACATGACAGGCGTCGCTCTTAGAAACACTGCACACTGCACTTATTTGGCCAGTTACAGGGCCAAAACTGACCAACTAGCTCAATTGTGATCTCAGCCTTACAGGTCCATGTTAGTGCCAGGTAGAAAGAACTGTGCAGTGGCCCAACATCCTACTGTAGCGTGAAAGAGTGCGCTCCTTTTACACCGTCGTCTGACGATTCCACAGAAATTTTACAGAGTGGCAAGGCGACATAATGTGGGGTTGGCAGCAGCATGAGGAGGCCACAGAGTGGCAAGGCGACATAATGTAGAGGTGGCAGCAGCATGAGGAGGCCACAGAGTGGCAAGGCAACATAATGTGGAGGTGGAAGCAGCATGAGGTGGCCATACAGTGACCCAGTGGCATTGGCATGAGGAGGGCATACAGTGACCTGGTGGCAATGGCATGAGAAGGGCATACAGTGACCCAGTGGCAGCGGCATGAGAAAGCCATAGAGTGACCCAGCAGTGGCAGCAGCCTAAGGAGGCCATACAGTGACCTGGTGGCAGCAGCATGAGGACGAAGAGTGACCCAGTGATAGCCGCATGAGGAGGCCATACAGTGACCCAGTGGCATCAGCATGAAGAGGACACAGCGTGATCCAGTGAAAACGGCATGAGGAGGCCATATAGTGACCCAGTGGCAGCGGCATGAGGAGTATACAGAGTGACCCAGTGGAAGTGACATGAGGAGGCCATACAGTGACCCAGTGGAAGTGGCATGAGGAGGCCATAGAGTGACCCAGTGGCAGCAGCATAAGGAGGCCATATAGTGACCTGATAGCAGCAGCATGAGGAGGATGCAGAGTGACCCAGTGGAAGCCGCATGAGGAGGCCATACAGTGACCCAGTGGCAGCAGCATGAAGAGGACACAGAGTGATCCAGTGAAAATGGCATGAGGAGGCCATATAGTGACCCAGTGGCAGCAGCATGAGGAGTATACAGAGTGACCCAGTGGAAGCGACATGAGGAGGGCATACAGTGACCTGGTGGCAATGGCATGAGAAGGGCATACAGTGACCCAGTGGCAGCGGCATGAGAAAGCCATAGAGTGACCCAGCAGTGGCAGCAGCCTAAGGAGGCCATACAGTGACCTGGTGGCAGCAGCATGAGGACGAAGAGTGACCCAGTGATAGCCGCATGAGGAGGCCATACAGTGACCCAGTGGCATCAGCATGAAGAGGACACAGCGTGATCCAGTGAAAACGGCATGAGGAGGCCATATAGTGACCCAGTGGCAGCGGCATGAGGAGTATACAGAGTGACCCAGTGGAAGTGACATGAGGAGGCCATACAGTGACCCAGTGGAAGTGGCATGAGGAGGCCATAGAGTGACCCAGTGGCAGCAGCATAAGGAGGCCATATAGTGACCTGATAGCAGCAGCATGAGGAGGATGCAGAGTGACCCAGTGGAAGCCGCATGAGGAGGCCATACAGTGACCCAGTGGCAGCAGCATGAAGAGGACACAGAGTGATCCAGTGAAAATGGCATGAGGAGGCCATATAGTGACCCAGTGGCAGCAGCATGAGGAGTATACAGAGTGACCCAGTGGAAGCGACATGAGGAGGCCATACAGTGACCCAGTATCAGAGTGACCCAGTGGAAGCAGCCTTAGGAGGCCATACAGTGACCTGGTGGCAGCAGCATGAGGAGGACGCAGAGTGATCCAGTGAAAACGGCATGAGGAGGCCATATAGTGACCCAGTGGCAGTGGCATGAGGAGTATACAGAGTGACCCAGTGGAAGTGACATGAGGAGGCCATACAGTAACCCAGTGGAAGCAGCATGAGGAGGCCATAGAGTGACCCAGTGGCAGCAGCATGAGGAGGCCATACAGTGACCTGATAGCAGCAGCATGAGGAGGATGCAGAGTGACCCAGTAGAAGCCGCATGAGGAGGCCATGCAGTGACCCAGTGGCAGCAGCATGAAGAGGACACAGAGTGATCCAGTGAAAATGGCATGTGGAGGCCATATAGTGACCCAGTGGCAGCAGCATGAGGAGTATACAGAGTGACCCAGTGGAAGCGACATGAGGAGGCCATACAGTGACCCAGTATCAGAGTGACCCAGTGGAAGCAGCCTTAGGAGGCCATACAGTGACCTGGTGACAGAGTGTGGAGGTGTCAGCATCCTTAGGAGGCCATACATTGACCCAGTGACAAAGTGAGGAGGTGGCAGCAGCTGAGAAGGCCATACAGTCACCCAATGGCAGAGTGCAGAGGTGGTAGTAGCGTGAGTAGGCAAAAGAGTAGCAAGGTGATATAATGTGTAGGTAGCAACAGTCTTAGGAGGCCATACAGTCACCCAGTATCAGAGTGCAGAGGTGGCAGCAGCGTGAGGAGGACATACAGTGACCCAGTGGCAGAGGAGGAGGTGGCAGCAGCGTGAGTAGGCCACAGAGTGGTAAGGTGATTTAATGTGGAGGTAGCAGCAACCTTAGGAGGCCATACAGTGACCCAGTGGCAGGGTGAGAAGGTGGCAGCAGCGTGAGGAGGCCATACAGTCACTGAGTGGCAGAGTGCGGAGGTGGCAGCAATGTGAGTAGGTCACAGAGTGGCAAAGTGATATAATGTGGAGGTAGCAACAGCCTTAGGAGGCCATACAGTGACCCAGTGGCAGGGTGAGGAGGTGGCAGCAGTGTGAGGAGGTCATACAGTGACACATTGAACATATGGCCATTTTCACCTTCCCCAGTGGCTTAACAAAAAACTGCCACACCGCCGAGTAGGTGATTTTACCCCCAACACTCCGCAGTAACTGACTGCTACCGCCACTGCCTCCGTGAACCCCTGCACCACTGCTATCTGGACGGGTAGGCTGCTGCAAAGCGGGTGGTCTACCCTGGGCACGTTTAACTCCTGACCTCCCACTGCTGCCACCCTGATGACTCCGCCGCTGCCTCATGCGCAAGCTGCAACCCTCTTCTCCTGATGACGATGAAGCCCTTTCGTCACCCGACTCCCAATTACGATCGGCTACATTGTCATCCACTACTGTCTGCAGATCACTGATGCCTTCAACACCAGCTCCCATGCCACTCTCCTCATCACTACTTGCCTGACTTCCGGAGGAAGCGGCGGATGTCTCCTCCAGATCTTGGCTGAGCAGTAGCTGCTGACTGTTCTCTAGTACCTCCTCCTCACTGTACAGTGGATCTAAGCCCACAGCATAAAGTAGTTCTCTAGCTGAGGGAACAGAAAAGGACAGAGGCAGATTGAGGATAGTTGAGGGCACAGGGCCTGGTGCCGGGCCATGCCAACTAAGGGTTGTGTCTGACGAACCCGCCGACTCTTGGCTGGGGGTGTCTGATATGACTTGGGATGAATTGGATGACCAAGACAACCAGTCTACAACTGTTGGGTTGCTGGTCAAGACACGACCGCTACTTGACACTGGGAGCTCAGGCCTCTGTAACTGAACCCTGCTACCACGCCCCCTTACTCTGCTGCGACCTGTGCCTGCACCAGAAAAATTTAGGCCTGCGGCCCTCCCCTCTGCATGGCTTCTCGCTTCTCTGTCTGACATACTGTTCAATGAAAAAACTTAATTGTAAAGGGCAAAAAGGCCTGTTATTTTCTACTTTGAAGAGAACGGCAAATATGCTCCTTATTTCTTCACCCACTAATGAACACCAATAAAACAAGCGTGATAAAGGCAGATATTTGTGGCTCAGAATTATTGAATTATTGACAATACTATTGATAAATGGCCAGCAATTTTATACTGGTAACAAAATAGCGAATATGGTCCTCCTTATGGGTTTAGACACTAATAAACACCTTTAAATAAGTGATAACCGCTAAGAATTATTGACAATACTGTATTGATAAAAGGCCAGCAACTTTATACTGGGAACAAAATGGCAAATATGGTCCTCCTTATGGGTTTCCACACTAATAAACACCTTTAAAATAAGTGAAAACCACTAAGAATTATTGAATTATTGACAATACTGTATTGATAAATGGCCAGCAACTTTATACTGGGAACAAAATGGTGACTATGGTCAATATGTCTTTCCCCACGTTAAAGGTGTTTATTACAGATAAGTGCAGATATTAGTGGATGATAATTCAGTTTTCTTTGGCACAGTAGTACTGACAAATGGCCTGTAATGTTATGCTTTAGAAGAACAATGAATAAGCCCCTTATAATAAACACCTTTAAAAAGGCGTTTTTTTAAAGAGACGTGCAGATATTAGTGGATGATAACTCACTGTTTTTTGCTGTACTGCACTGCAAAAGGCTTGTTGGGTTCCACCTTGAAGACACAGGTATGAGTAATCAGCAGCAGTGTAACGGCAGTGAGTGCTGCAATGTGTATTAAAATTCTTGCTGTAAATGACCCTGCAACCATCCCAAATTCTTCTCTCAATTCCTCCCTATCCTTTCCCTACAGTTCTAAGCAGAGGCATAGCTAGCGGGGGGCAGAGGGGCGGCTGCCCCGGGCCCACTGACTTTCTGGGGCCCACTCCGGGGCCGCCATTAATACATCCTTTATTTCTAACTAGATCGGTGTCTGCAGACACCGATCTAGTTAAAACACTTCCAGCAACTTAACAGTATTTTAAACCGCAAGCCAATACAGGCCTGCGGTTTATAAGACGCTGAGACCGCAGACGGATGTTCTGCTTCTCAGCATGGGCGGCGCGATGACATCACAACATCGCGCTGCCTGCGCTCAGACACAGACGTCCTGTGCGTGGACAGGGAGGAAGTGGCGGCTCCATTCATCAGGATCGCAGGTAGGTGAGTATGACTTTTATTTTGTGGGTATATTAATAGCATAGCTCCCGGTGGGAGAATCCCGAATTGACACAGCTGTCCCGCATAGCTTACAGTTTGTCCCGCTATGCCCCTGAAGTGTTTTGCTGTTAACAATCTTTATTAGAGTAGTGTAAAGGGTAGATGATAAATCCTAGTGGGTAAAGGACCTTTGATGACGTCATGACCATGTGATCAGACTCTTGTGTGGGTGGAGCTATTCTGGATACTGCGGGACAGACTATGATGTTACACAGAAAGCTGGGAACAGAGCGTGATCAAAGAGACAGAGCCAAAGCATGTGTGAGCAAGAACTGAGGGCAGATATAGGGGCCAGTTAAACTGAAGGCAGATGAAGGGGGCAATTAATCTGCTGGCAGATAAAGGGGGACATTAAGCTGGTGGTAAATGGAGGTGGCAATTAAACTGGTGGCAGATGAAGGGGGGCATTATGCTGGTGACAGATGAAGGGGTAAATTAACTTGGTGGCAGATAAAGGGGGACATTAAACTGGGGGCTGATGAAGGGGGCATTAAGCTGGTGACAGATGAAGGGGGACATTAAGATGGTGGCAGATAAAGGGGGACATTAATCTGGGGGAGTAGATGGAGGGTGACATTAAACAGGGGGCAACTGAAGGAGGACATTAAACCGTGGGGGGTAGCTGGAGGGGGACATGTCTGCCTCTAGTTGCCCCCAGTTTAATGTCCCCCTCCAACTACCCCCCTGTTTAATGTCACCCTCCAACTGTCCCATAGTTTAATGTCACTCTGCAGCTGCCCCATTTTAATGACCCCCTCTAGTTTCCACCATTGGGGCACGATTAGAGGGACTTAATACTGTGGGGCAATTGGAGGAGAACATTATAATGTGGGGGCATATAATGCTAGGGTTACTGCAGGAGTATTATACTGTGTGGGGGCACATGGAAAAATAGATGAGAATGGGCCGAGTCCACATAGAAGTGGGTGGAGCTAAATTTGCCACAGCGCGCATGGCAAGCCGTATATTTTGTCCCTCTTTCTGTCCTTTGAAAGTTGGAAGGTATGTAATAGTATAAGGGGTGGTTAGGAGGGGAAAATATAACTATAAAGGAATGATTCATTAGGGGCATTATGACAGTGGGGGTTCATTTACATAAGGGTTATTGGGGGGCACTATGAATACAAGGGGGAGGTTATTTATATAAGGGACCATTAGGGGGCATCATTTATATTAGGAGGCATTATGAACAAAAGGGGGTGGTCATTGATATAAGGAGCCATTAGAGGTGCAGTATTTATGTCAGGGTGAATCAGGGGCATAATATGAAGGTCAATTAATTTAATTAAAGTGGCACTTGGGCTTTATTAAGGCTAAGGCCCCACGTAGCGTGCTCCAGCAAAAAAAAGCGCTGCAGGAAAAACCGCTGCGGTAACATTGTGGTTTTTCCCGCAGCACTTTTCACAGAAGGTCCGCAGAAGATTCCCCTTGGACTTTCTGTTTTTAATACACCTATACAGAAACTGCCAGCGTTTCCATAGGTATAATTGACATGCTGCAATTTCCAAAACCGCAACGGTTTTGGAAATTGCAGTTCGTCTGCTGCACATATTTTTCCGCAATGTGTGGATGGGATTTGCTAAAATGCCACGTTTTTTTTCTGCGGGTTTTTGCCACATGGGGCCTCCATCCCATCCCCACTTTGCTGTAAAATATGCGCAGCGAGTACGCTGTGATTTCCAAAACAGTCGCAGTTTTGGAAATCACAGCATGTCAGTTATACCTACGGAAATCCCAGCAGTGTCCCTATATATATATATATAATTGAAGCAGAAAGTCCGCAGAGGCAACCTCTACGAACTTTCTGTGCAAAGTGCTGCTGGAAGAACCGCGATCAATAAGAGGAGCTAAAGATGTCTGTGTTGCAAACTTTACAGAGACTGGAAGAAGTGGTCATGTCCGTAGAGATGAAAGAGATGGGGAATGTAAACGATTAGTCAGAGACGTCACCTGTAAGTCACTAAATGTTATTGTACTGTATTCACCTAAATCGTCTGCAGAGCCCTGTGTAGAGCCGCTATATATCACTATATGCTCACCGTATACTCATAGTATCGGTATACGAACATGTCCAAGTTGGGGGCTCACTTGGACATGTTCGCCCCCCTGTGCTGAACCCCTAGCTACGCCTCTGGTTCTAAGGCTCTTTCCCTGAACTTCTATCTGTTTTCTACCACTCTCCTTAGAGCCTGCTGACGTCTCTTCCTGCACCAAGTACGATGTGAAATTACTGAACCTAAAATGGCCGAGGGTTTTTATAGGGCTGTGACATCACAGGTCCGGCTGGCTGCTGATTAGCTGCACGCTTGACATTGTGGGTGATCCAGATTTCCCAGAGTCCCTTGCCCCTTGTCCTAACATGTGCAGTGGCCATTTTATAAAATAATGCGATTAGATGCATTGAAGTGTGAGGAAATCCGGAATCGATGCGAATCAAAGATTTCCTGAAATTCGGATTGAATTCCACTTCTGCAGCTTTGATTCACTCATCTCTATTCATAATGTATTTACTGCAATAAGTAAAGGATAAATCTTGCCTTTGGTTCCACCAACATTTATTTCAAATGTATTTTAAAGGGGTTGTCCATGATCTGAAGATAATGGTGGTTAATCAGTAGTTAGCATAGTAGTCTTGCAGCGCTGTAGTCCTGGGTTCGAATACTACCAAGGACAACATCTGCAAGGAGTTTGTATTTTCTCCCCGTGTTTGCGTGGGTTACCTCCCGGTACTCTGGTTTTCTCCCACACTCCAAAGACATACTGATAGGGAATGTAGATGGTGAGCCCCATGTGGAACAGTGACTGACAATGTCTGTAAAAGCGCTGCAGAATATGATGGCACTATACAAGTAAGCATAATGCATAAATAAATAAACCTATCCTCAGGAATAGGTGTCTGTCTAAAAGAATAGCGTCTGGTCAAACGGAAAAGAGGATGGAGGAAACTTGTTCTCCAGGTCAAGGTCCAAGGTGGCATTGTGGAGCATGACGCAGGCTTGAATAACCAAGTCCACTTTCTCCGACTCTATTAGAATGGCTGAATGAAAGGCATTCTACTTGTTGGCAAGTATCCTAAAAGTGCACGCCTTGTACTGGTGAGCCCTGGTGAGCCGGTAATTGAAGACATAAGTCATAGTCGGGTTGGGTAAAAATAGAGTTGATGTAGTTGGGTTGGGGAAAAACAGAGGAATTGTAGTCAGGCTGGGGAAAAATAGAGGAGTCTTAGTTGGTATTTGGCCTAATGACTACACAGCCCTGCTTGAATGCCCCTTCACACAGAATAATTTGCAGATTTATTGCCCGCGTATAATCCACTAAAATGACAAAGTGTTCAGATGGTCCTACTATAACATACAACTACCCTTGGCTACCCTTCCTCCCAGACATGAAATTTACTTACCTCAAGGTCACAATGAGCTGTTCTCCAGCATGAATGGAACACCTCATATTGGTCGCCTTGGTTTTCCGTTCAACATTGGCTGATGCCAAATCGCATTCAAAGCCATAGCTGCAGCACAGGGTTCAATCATCAGGAAGACATACTGTAGTAGCAGTCCAAAAATAGGCAAGGAAATGCCAGAAACCAATACTGACATGCACAGGAATCTCAAAGTCCTCTATGCCATGAATGCCAGATAAAAAGGCATTGTGACCTTCCTAAGGGAGTTTCCATTGGGCTGGGGCACAAAATTTCAAATAAATCAAAACCCTCCTTTTTTTAAATGGACATTTTTCATTTTTGACTCCCCCCCCCTTGCAAACCCCATAACTTTTTTATTTTTCCGCTCTCAGAGCCACACGACATCTTAATGGCTCAGTGGTTAGCACTGCAGCCTTGCAGCGCTGATGTCCTGGGTTTGAATTCTGCCAAAGACGACATCTGCAAGGAGTTTGTATGTTTTCCCCGTGTTTGTGTGGGTTTCTTCTGGGTTCTCCGGTTTCCTCCCCCACTCCAAAGACATACTGATAGGGAATGTAGATTGTGAGCCCTATATGGGACAGTGACTGTAAAGCGCTGCGGAATATGATGGTGCTATATAAGTAATAATAATGTTTACAGGACAAATTTTTCTTCATGATGCTACCATTAGTTATTCTGTACAATGTACTGGGAAGCTGGAAAATAATTCAGAATGGGGTAGATTTGAAGAAAAAGTGCATTTGTGCGACTTTCTTACGGGCTTTGTTTTTACGGCGATCACTGTGCAATCAAAATGACATGTCACCTGTATTCTATGTTTTGGTACGATTCCGGGGATACCAAATGTATATGGTTTTATTAACATTTTAACCCCTTAACAAAAATCCAAAACTGTGCAAAAAATTTTTTTTCTAAAAGTTACGATATTCTGACACCCGTAACTTTTTTATACTTTCGTGTACAGGGATACATAGGGCGTCTTTTTTCGCGGGACCAGGTGTACTTTTTAGTTATACCATTTTGGGGAATTGCTATTGCTTTGATCACTTTTTATTCAATTTTTTATCAGAGGCAAAACAGTGAAAAAATGGCGGTTTGGCACTTTTGATTTTTTTTTCCCGCTACGGGAAAAATATTTTTATAGATTTGTAGACCTTGCATTTTCGAACACAGGGATACCTAATGTGTATGTGTTACACAGTATTTAAGTACTTTTATATGTGTTCTAGGGAAAGGAGGATATTTGAACTTTTAATATTTTTTTAACTTTTTAATTTTTTTTTTTTTTGCATTTATTAGACCCCTTAGGGGTCTTGAACCCCAGGGGGTCTGATCACTAATGCGGTGTATTCCAATGCTAATACACTGCAAAAAAAACAGCATTTTTATTGCAGGCTACTTAGAGTAGCTTGCAATAGAAACTAATGAAAGACAGGCCTGGGAGCCTTCAGAAGGCTCCCGGCTGTCATAGCAATGGGACGCTTGCCCCGAAGCATGCTCCAGCTTTGACCGAGGTACCAGAGGGGTTAATGCCCGCGATCAATGCAGGCACTGATTGCGGGCATTAGCGCCAGGTCTTTGCTGTATAAAACAGCAGAGACCTGGCGGCTATGGAGGCCGCACGACTCCCGAGTGGCCGCCATCCTTAAACACCCGGCATCCGCCGTACTATTATGGCAGATGTCGGGAAAGGTTTAAAAACGTATACAAAACTGGCATTAAAAACAGAAGAAGGGAATGGATGCAAAAGAGATTCAAAATGGCCATCAAAAACAACCCTAACAGCCGAGAATTGACAACATTCATATGAATGTAGCCTTAGTCATTTTACAGAAAAAAAAAAGTAAAAATAGACTTTTTTTTCCCTTGTTAATAACTCCCCCCACACAAAATTGGTATCACCACGTCCGTAACAACCCCTAAAATAAAATTAGTACATTATTAATTGTATGTGATAAACAATGTCAGATGGCGGAATTGATGTTTCCCTTACGTCCCACAGCAGCACAATATGGGGTATTTCTGCCCCTGTGTGCTGGTAGGACAGGCGGAACTTTTAATCAACATAATTATGCATGACTATGGACCCTATAAAAGGGGAAAAGAGACCTCCCCCCCTGTATTTTTTTCTGTCCTGTGTGGTGGGACAGGTGGAGGGAGGTCTTTTTTGTTCTCCCATATTTTGCTTTTAAAGTTTGTTACTCACTTTTTTCTTCTCTTCCTCCTCTGGACATTCCTATGGGGGAAGGAGAACTTTATGGGCTGGTTCAAAGCCTACTCACTTATACAGTAGGTGGTTGTTTGCCCATTTGCCTAAGTGTACAGCAGTCGCTGTACGTCCTCTATCTTTTCCGGTTCTCGGCCGGCTCTGTGGAGCTCAGCGGTAAGCCCGCCGCGACAGGAAGTGAAATAGGTCACTTTTCGCTCCGGAACCTTTTCTCTTTTCTTTCCAATTTCCTGGGGACTACATTACGGCTGTACTTCCTGCGGCCTACTTCTGGTTGCCAGAATTTCGCTTTTAAGGTGTTTTTTCACCTTTCTTCGCTAGGATTCTAATCTAAACTCAGTGCTTCGGCTTCCGGCCTGTTCCGGTGAACTCTGCGTTCTAATTTTCTATTCACAGCAGGGTTTGGGTAAAGGGGGAAGTTTCTTGTGGTGCACTCCCCCCTCCCTATATAAACGCTCTAGTCTCTCACTAAGTTGGGCTTGTCTCTCTTAGAGGAAAGTCCTATGGTGGTTACTTCTTGCTGAAGCAACTCTCTTCCTGAAGCTATAGTGGACTCTTGCATAACCTTTCTGGCTCGTCAAAAAGTATTTTTTTCTCTTATTGTAGCGTCTCTGCCTGTTCGGGTCTCTGCTCCACCCTCCGCTCGCACACTGCGGCACAGGAGGAGTGTTCAGTTTGATTCCTTCGTTAAGATTATTGTTGCTCAGTCTGAACACTGTCCTAGACTATGTAATTCAATTTCAGCCACACCCGACTCCTGCACCTTTGTTTCTCTGCTCCTCTAATAGTTAATCTCAGCCTTGCCTGTGTGATTGACAGCCTGTCTACCAATCCAGTCTGGGGCAGGTCCTGACTTTCTATAAACAGATCGTCAGCCCTCACATGGTCGCTGGCTATTGATTCTGTCTTGTGACTTGTCCCTGCTAGCTCCTTATCTGCTATTTCCTGTATTCCTATTCCTGACCTCTGGCTTTGTCTTTGACTATTCTCTTGGATTGTGATTTTGTACTGCATTGCTCGACTGTTACCGACCCCTTGGCTAGCTGACCTTCCTTTGTTGTTGTTTGTCCTGTCTGTGTTCTGTGTTGTCACCTATATTAAGAAGGGACTGTCGACCAGTTTCTGGCTGTCGCCTAGGACAGATCAAGCAAGTTAGCCAGGGACAGTGTGGGGGGTTCAGCTTTAGGGCTCACTGTCTTGTGCCCCTCCCCCCAGGGTTCTGCAGCTGCACTGGGGAATTGCTCAACTCACAATTCCCTTACAGTTATTCTATATTTGTGTTAACAGTCTGGTTTGACAGGTTAAATTTTTTTTATAGATGTCTTCTTCTGCTTCCGGTGTCAATGGTGATGACTGTAGGAGGAAGAGGTCCTCTAAACGTAAACATTTGTCCCATGTGGACTGTAATACACCATTACCAGATGGGCATGAGTTTACTCGCTGCTGTCAGTGCTGTGGACTCCCCTCTGATGAACTGTCTATACGGGATGTGGTGGTATGGGTCAAGGAGTATATGGAGCACTCCTTAAAAGAAATCCGGGATTCCAGCTCTCAGATTTCTAAAAAGGCTCGCTCTAAGATGCAGACTCTCACTCTAATTTCTGAAGAGGACTTCCAGGTGATTGACGAGACACTCTCAACTGATTAGAATACCATGGAAAATTCCAGCAGACCTCTCTTTCCTCTTGAGAAGATAAATAGGCTGCTGAAGTCCATCTGGTCAAGGGACCATGATGTTGATGGGGAAGCCTCTAGTTCCACCAATAGGGAGCCTAGGGCCTTCCAAGTGGATGAGACTCTTGATAAGTTCATGCTTTTGGAATGGAAACACCCTGAAATAGCTCCCATCTCTTCAAGGAGGTTCGAAGCCTTGTTTGCGATTGTGAAATGCCAGCTGGATCATTGGGGCTCCCCGCCTAAAGTTGACTTGGCAGTAGCCAGATTGTCATGTCGTACTGTGGCTCTGGCGGATGGTGGCTCCAACCTCCAGGACCCCATGTATAGGCATATTGAGGATACCCTCAGAAAGGCTTATTTGGCAGCCTCCACTCAAACCTCAGTGGCTATCGCCTCTAATGAGGTCTCAAACAAGCTGCGCTCTGACCTAGCCCAGCTGAAGAGAGACATTGATTCTGGAGTCTCCAGGGATGATCTCTTGGCCTTTTTGAGCTCTGTCTCCTTGTTGGCAGATTACCTAGCAGAAGCCTACCAACATCAGCTTAAACTGGTCTCAAAGTCTACAGCCCTCTATACGGCACCTAGGAGGCCATTATGGTTAAAACCCTGGAGAGCCGATGACGCCTCCAAATATAATTTGTGTTCCCTGCCTTTTGAGCTGGGTAAGCTTTTTGGCAGAGGCCTAGACAAAATTATGGAGGGTCTAGCCGATAGAAAGGGTAAGAGTTTACCCCAATCCTTTAGAGGCAGATCAGGACTTCCCAGCCGAGGTAGAGGTTATCAGCCTCAGTCTAGACCCCAGTTCCAGAGGCGTCCTAGATATCAGTCTCGAGTTCTGGACGGAGGTTCCCCAAGGATGAGGACAAGAAGAAACCTAGCTTTTGACATCATTCAATGTCTTCCTGTGGCCGAGACTCCTGTCGGGGGACTACTCTCCCAGTATTTTACCTTCTGGCAGGAGAGGATTCAAGACCCTTGGGTCTTGCAGGTGGTACAGCGGGGATATATGCGATCGAGTTTCTTTGTCCACCTCAAGATCGATTTATTATGACCCGCTCTCTTCCTGCAGCTCATAAGGATATACTGGAATGCTCCATTCATGACTACATCCACAAAGGGGCCCTGGAAAAGGTCCCCCCTTTGGAGGAAGGATTTGGTGTCTACTCCCCAGTTTTTCTGGTGCCAAAACCATCAGGCGACTGGAGAATGATAATAGACTTAAGATATTTGAATCGCTTCATAAGAAAGAAGCATTTTCAAATGGAGACCGTAAATTCCGTCATATCCTTTCTACAACAGGGCAAGGTTTTTGTCACCTTAGACCTAAAGGATGCCTATCTACACATTCCTATCTATCCCCAGCACTGAAGGTATCTCAGAATCGCTGTCTTAGTTTCCGGCCACAGGAAGGATGTTCAATTTGCAGCTCTGCCTTTTGGCATCTCCTCAGCTCCCCACACCTTCACCAAGGTGGTGGCTCTTGTAGCAGCCACATTCAGACTTCAAGGTCTATTTATAGTGCCATACTTGGACGACTGGCTAATAAAAGCTCAGTCAAAATTCATTCTGCTCCAACATTTGCAGATAGCTGTATCCTTTCGTCAACATCTAGGTTGGCTATTAATTGGGGAAAGTCAGAGGTGATTCCCTCTATCCAGAGAAAGTTCCTGGGGTTTCTCCTGAACTCAGACCGCATGAAAATTTCCTTAACTCCTGCAAGGAAAGAAAGGTTAACCACAGCGGTCCGGTATCTCCTCAGAAGACGCCGGGTGTCTATCAGGACAACTATGAGAGTCTTAAGCCTAATGTAATCCTCAGCCAGGGCGGTCCCTTGGGCTTTATGGCATATGCGTTTTCTTCAGATAGAAGCTCTAAAGGCCTGGAATCGTACTCCTCTCGGTCTCAACAAGAGGATCAGACTTTCTCCCAGTACCTGTCTTTCCTTCAGATGGTGGATACACCTGAAAGACGGGATGACCACAGTCCAACCTTGTTGGACCCTGTTGACTACTGATGCATCCCTCTCGGGATGGGGAGCCCACCTGTATGAGAAGAACGTACAAGGAATTTGGAGCAGGCTAGAAAAGAGGACATCCTCCAACTGGAAGGAGCTCAGAGCAGTTTACCTGGCACTACTAGTTTTCTCTCCTCTCCTCAGAGGAAGAGCGGTCAAAATCCGGTCCAACAGTATGACGACCGTAATGTACCTGAACAAACAGGGAGGCACCAGATTGCTATCTCTCCTCAGAGAGACAGGTCTGATTTTTACCTGGGCAGAGAAAATCTAATCCACTTATCCGCGGTTCACATTAGGGGCTCCTTCAATATAGTAGCGGATCAGTTGAGTCGGGGTCTTACCAGAAGTAGACCTTATGGCGACCAGACTCAATGCCAAGGTAGAGAAGTTCTACTCACTGTATCAGGAGGACCATCCCTTGGCAGTGGATGCCCTGTCCATACCTTGGAGGTTCAGGCTGGTGTACATTTTCCCTCTACTTTCTATGATACCTGCGGTATTGATGAAAGTCAGACAGGACCAAGTCTCTGTGATAGCTATCCCACCATTCTGGCCAAAAAGGACTTGGTTTGCCCAGCTCATGTACATGAGTCGAGGGACTTATTGGAGGCTTCACCCCACCCAGAACCTGGTTTCCCAAGGAACTCAGAGGTGCCAGGATCTGAGGAAATTCAACCTGACAGCCTGGAGGTTGACCAGTCCCTATGTAGTTCTAGAGGACTGTCAGAAGCCGTCCTGAAGACTCTTTCCTGCTCCACAGCAGAGTCTACCAATAAGAGCTACCTAAGGATAGGTAACATCTTCAAAGAATGGTGCTCCAGTCGGGAAGCTGATAGTACAAATTCTTCTATAGAAGAGATTCTGGACTTTCTTCAGGGCGTCTTGGAAAAGGGCCTTTCCCCTGCCACACTCAAAGTACAGGTTTCAGTCGTATCCGACTGTTTAGGCAGACGACTGTCTAAAGTTCCTCTAATTGCTAGATTCCTTAAGGGAGCTATAAGACTTAGACCGGTGGTTGCATCTCCGGTTCCCCAGTGGGATCTAGCGACTGTTCTCTCCGGTCTTTGTGGACCTCCTTTTGAACTTTTAGAGGACGTAGATCTTAAATATCTAGCTTTTAAAACCACCTTTTTGTTAGCCATCACCTCAGTAAAAAGAGTTGGTGAGCTTCAGGCTTTTTCTTCCAAGGAACCTTATACATCATTCTTTGCGGATAGGGTCCAGCTCAGGTTTTTCCCTGGGTTTAACCTTCTTGTGTAAACATCAACCAAACGGTCTCCTTACCAGTGTTTTTTCCATGTCTGTCCTCTGAAGAGGAGGAAAAACTTCACATTCTGGATTTTGTACGGTGCCTTCAGATCTACTTTTCACATACACGTCCCTTTAGGAATTCTGAGAATCTCCTTGTTAACATGTATCGTAGGGAGAAAGGTCTCAGAGATTCTAAACTTACCCTATCTAGGTGGATCAAAGAAGTAATTAAAGCTTCTTTTTTTGCTCATGGGTTATCTCCACCTGAATTCGTTACTGCCCACTCAACTAGGGCTGTGTCGACCTCTTGGGCTGAGAGCCGTGTGGTACCTCTTGATCAAATCTGTGCAGCCACTTCTTGGTCATCTCAGCTGACCTTTATAAAACATTATTAGCTAAATTTACGGAGTTCAGAGGCAACTGCCTTTGGGCAGTCAGTCCTAGGTACTGTGCAGCGAGGAAACCCTCCCTAGGGGAATTACTTGCTACATCCCCATATTGTGCTGCTGTGGGATTTAAGGGAATCATTGATTATGATGTTAATCTGTTTTCCCTTAGTCCCAACAGCAGCACTAACATCCCTCCCTAGAATAGTATTTCCTTTATAACTAACACAGGGGGGTAAGGTCTCTTTTGCCCTTTTATAGGGTACCATAGTCATGCATAATTATGTTGATTAAAAGTTCCACCTGCCTACCAGCACACAGGGGCAGAAATACCCCATATTGTGTTGCTGTTGGGACTAAGGGAAAACAGATTAACATCATAATCAACAATTTCTGTTCATCTCAGCTCTCAAAAACAAAAAGTAATAAAAACTGATCAAAAAGTCTTACAGTCATATGAAAAAGTTTGGGCACCCCTATTAATCTTAATCATTTTTAGTTCTAAATATTTGGGTGTTTGCAACAGCCATTTCAATTTGATATATCTAATAACTGATGGACACAGTAATATTTCAGGATTGAAATGAGGTTTATTGTACTAACAGAAAATGTGCAATATGCATTAAACCAAAATTTGACCGGTGCAAAAGTATGGGCACCTCAACAGAAAAGTGACATTAATATTTAGTAGATCCTCCTTTTGCAAAAATAACAGCCTCTAGTCGCTTCCTGTAGCTTTTAATCAGTTCCTGGATCCTGGATGAAGGTATTTTTGACCATTCCTCTTTACAAAACAATTCCAGTTCAGTTAAGTTTGATGGTCGCCGAGCATGAACAGCCCGTTTCAAATTATTCCACAGATGTTCAATGATATTCAGGTCTGGGGACTGGGATGGCCATTCCAGAACATTGTAATTGTTCCTCTGCATGAATGCCTGGGTAGATTTGGAGCTGTGTTTTGGATCATTGTCTTGCTGAAATATCCATCCCCGGCGTAACTTCAAATTCGTCACTGATTCTTGTACATTATTCTCAAGAATCTGCTGATACTGAGTTGAATCCATGCGACCCTCAACTTTAACAAGATTCCCGGTGCCGGCATTGGCCACACAGCCCCAAAGCATGATGGAACCTCCACCAAATTTTACAGTGGGTAGCAAGTGTTTTTCTTGGAATGCTGTGTTTTTTTGACGCCATGCATAACGCCTTTTTGTATGACCAAACAACTCAATCTTTGTTTCATCAGTCCACAGGACCTTCTTCCAAAATGAAGCTGGCTTGTCCAAATGTGCTTTTGCATACCTCAGGCGACTCTGTTTGTGGCGTGCTTTCAGAAACGGCTTCTTTCGCATCACTCTCCCATACAGCTTCTCCTTGTGCAAAGTGTGCTGTATTGTTGACCGATGCACAGTGACACCATCTGCAGCAAGATGATGCTGCAGCTCTTTGGAGGTGGTCTGTGGATTGTCCTTGACTGTTCTCACCATTCTTCTTCTCTGCCTTTCTGATATTTTTCTTGGCCAGCCTCTTCTGGGCTTAACAAGAACTGTCCCTGTGGTCTTCCATTTCCTTACTATGTTCCTCACAGTGGAAACTGACAGGTTAAATCTCTGAGACAACTTTTTGTATCCTTCCCCTGAACAACTATGTTGAACAATCTTTGTTTTCAGATCATTTGAGAGTTGTTTTGAGGAGCCCATGATGCCACTCTTCAGAGGAGATTCAAATAGGAGAACAACTTGCAATTGGCCACCTTAAATACCTTTTCTCATGATTGGATACACCTGGCTATGAAGTTCAAAGCTCAGTGAGGTTACAAAACCAATTTTGTGCTTCAGTAAGTCAGTAAAAAGTAGTTAGGAGTATTCAAATCAATAAAATGATAAGGGTACCCAAATTTTTGCACCGGTCAAATTTTGGTTTAATGCATATTGCACAATTTCTGTTAGTACAATAAACCTCATTTCAATCCTGAAATATTACTGTGTCCATCAGTTATTAGATATATCAAATTGAAATGGCTGTTGCAAACACCCAAATATTTAGAACTAAAAATGATTAAGATTAATAGGGGTGCCCAAACTTTTTCATATGACTGTATGTTCCCACAAAGTACAAGATCTCATAAAGCTACATTGAAATAACATATAAAAAGTTATGAAAGCAGGAATGCATAACGGTATAAAATGTTACTAGTTTAAGGTTAAAATGTCTTAGATCGCTAAAGGTTTAAAATGTACATAAGGCACTGTAGTTATGTGCCGGCTACAGTGGCTTGCAAAAGTATTGATACCTCTTGAATTTTTTCACATTTTGTCACCTTACAACCACAAACCTAAATGTATTTTATTGAGATTTTAAGTGATAGACCAACACAAAGTAGCAGATAATTGTGAAGTGGAAGGAAAATGATACATGGTTTTCAAAATTTTAAACAAATAAAAATCTGAAAAGTGTGAAGTGCAAAAGTATTCAGCCCCCTGTACTCTGATACCCCTAAATAAAATCCAGTGTAATCAATTGCCTTCAGGAGTCACTTAATTAGGTAATAGAGTCCAGCTGTGTGTAATTTAGTTTCAGTATAAATACACCTGTTGTAACATCGGTATCCATTCGGACTTTGGCGCCATCCTCTGGCTGCATGCTATGGCGCAGGACCCGTGTCCGGCTATGATTCCTGCTTTAGGTTCTTGTTGTATCTGTCTGAACACTGTCCTATTCCCTCACCTCTGTAATTGATTTTCCACCACACCCATCTCTTACACCTTTGTTTCCCTCTACTCCTCAAATAGTTAATCTTAGCCTTACCTGTGATTGACAGCCTATCTTCCAATCAAGTCTGGAACGCGTTCTTTCTTCCTATATATAGTTTTCTCACACTCACCTTTGTGCTTGCTGTTGCCTTTTGTGCATGCTCGCTTACTCTGTTTATTATCTCTATACATATTTCTGACCTTTGGATTCTCTTGTGACTATTCTCTTGGATTTTGATTCTGTACTGTGCTGCTCGACTGGTACCGACCCCTTGGCTAGCTGACCTCCCTTTTGTTGTTGTTTGTCTTGTCTGCATTCTATTTTATCACTTATATCATAAGAAGGGACTGCCACCCAGTTGTCTTCTGTCGCCTAGGGCAGTTCAGGCAAGTAGGCATTGAAGGGGGGGGGGAGAGGGGTTCAGCTTAGGACTCACTGTTTTGTCGTGCCCCTCCCCCCAGGGTTCATCAGCAACTACTGGGGAATTGCTCTTCTAGCAATTCCCTTACACCTGTTCTGTGAAGGCCTCAGTGGTCTGTTAGAGAACACTAGTGAACAAACAGCATCATGAAGACCAAGAAACTCACCAGACATGTCAGAGATAAAGTTGTGGATAAGTTTAAAGCAGGGTTAGGTTATAAAAACATATACCAAGCTTTGAGCATCCCAAGGAGCACTGTTCAATCCATCATCCAAAAATGGTAAAAGTATTCTACAACTGTATACCTACCAAAACATGGCTGTACACCTAAACTGACCGATCGAACAAGGAGAGCACTGGTCAGAGAAGCAGCCAAGAGGCCCATGGTCACTCTGGAGGAGCTGCAGAAATCCACAGCTCAGGTGGGAGAGTCTGTCCACAGGAAAAATATAAGTCATGCACTCCACAAATCTGGCCTTTATGGAAGAGTGTCAAAAAGAAAACTATTGTTATAAGAAAGACTTGCCACAAGCCATATAGAGGACATAGTAAACATGTGGAAGAAGGTTGTTAGGACCAGAGCTGGCACCTCTGCAGTTGTGCTGTGAGGTGCCACTCCAGTCCTCACACACTCCGGCACGCTCGCTTTTCTAGGGGTTAACTTTACAGCACTGACCTATCTATTTAGCCTCCCTTCCGGCGCTCTGCTCTTGCTGGTTATTCAATTCCCCTGGGTGTCAGCTCCTCCTCGTGCTCTGTTCCGTTTGGCTTCCTTACCTCCTGCTCCTCATTCCTGACCTTCGATCATTTCCTGCTGCTTCTGTGTTTATTTCTCCCTTCGGTTGTGACCATGGCTTACCTTTCAGACCATCTCTCCTTGAACGCTGATTCTGTACCTCGTGACCTCCTGAAATCGACCCAGCTTGTTCTTCTTACGTCTCCTCCTCTGGTACTACGAGAGCTTCCTGCTGCAGACACAGACTAATCGACAATTCTACTGTGCTACTGCCACCTTCTAGAGAAAACCTGTTACTGCATCTTCTCCAGCTTTCATTATTCATCTGCCTCCAAACTTGCTCGGGAGATTCGTTTTTGGATTCTGGGGCCCTTCTGTGACTTGTAGTTCGCCGTGCGCCTTGCTCCCTTAGGGCTATTGTGGTTCTGGCTGAAGGTAGCGACCAAGTCCAACTCCACCATCAGGAGCTCTGGCAAAGACCTCTGGAGGCTGGTTCCGCTTCGGTTTGGGGGCGTTGGCCGCTCTGTGCTCTTTTACCTTAGTGTACAGGGGCGGGTCTGGATTTCCTAAGACTAACTCTGTCCGACACTGCATTTGGTTCCTAAAAAAGGTGTTCTATTCAGATGAGACCAAAGTTGAACTTTTTGGCCTAAATGCAAATGGAGAAAAAGTAACACTGCTCATCACCCTGAACACACCATCCCCACTGTGAAACATGGTGGTGGCAGCATCATGCTTTGGGGATGCTTTTCTTCAGCAGGGACAGGAAACCTGGTCAGAGTTGATGGGAAGATGGATGGAGCTAAAGACAGGGCAATCCTGGAAGAAAACCTGTTGGAGACTGCAAAAGACTTGAGACTGGGAAGGAAATTCACCTTCCGGCAAGACAATGACCCCAAACATACAGCCAGAGGTACAGTGGAATGGTTTAGATCAAAGAATATTCATGTGTTAGAATGGATCAGTCAAAGTCCAGACCTAAATCACATTGAGCATCTGTGGCATTACATGAAAATTGATGTTCACAGACGATCTCCATCCAATCTGGCTGAGCTTGAGCTTTTTTGCAGATAAGAATGGGCAAAAATCTCAGTCTCTAGATGCGCAAAGCTAGTAGAGACATACCTCAAAAGACATGGAGCTGTAATTACAGCGAAAGGTGGCTCTACAAAGTATTGATATAAGGGGGCTGAATACATTTGCATGTCACACTTTTCAGATTTTTATTTGATTAAAATTTTGAAAACCATTAATCATTTATGTTCCACCTCACAGTTATCTGCTACTTTGTGTTGGTCTATCACTTAAATTCTCAATACAATACATTTAAGTTTATGGTTATAAGGTGACAAAATGTGAAAAAGTTCAAGGGGTATGAATACTTTTGCAAGGCACTGTATATTTCTTTGAGCCAGAAATTCAAAATTTGCAAAAAAAAAGTGACATTTTCAGGAGTGTTTTTGCAATTTTAATGTGACTGTTAAGGGGTTAGCATGTGGCTCTTCGCAGGAAATAGTTTTGATATTGGCACCAGAATCTGAAAGATTTAAATGGCTGCTGAGAACAGGCTAAGAACCATATGCTCAATGCAGGTCACACTGAAATGTTGTTTACCTATTAGTAATTTGTTATGTTACGTTAAAATAAAAATTATTTGCTTCATGGTAAAAGGCTTTTTCTTTGGTATCTATTATAGCCTAATGCCACCAGTTATACATGTTGGTCAATGTACTTCTTGAGGTTCTAAACCTGGTTTATGGTCACATTTTGCAAATGTATACAAAATTTGAGAAACATTTCTAACAGCACTGCTGTGTTTTTGTGTATGTCACAATAATAAGAGGACTGTATACTGTGGGTAAAATTTTTTAGTTTTCCTTTTTTCAAGTCAAGCTACAACTGGTGTTTTTGTTTCTATAATTTTTCCAATAAGGGATGTTGCCATTAGACAAAATGGGAATTGCTGAATTCTTTGGTACTTCTGTAAATTCACTTTAGCAGGGAATTCTCTTGGTGTTCATCCTGGGTTTTATTTTATAAAGAATTATGTCAGACAGTTGAAGTTTAGATCAAGATATATGTGATACTTTAGTGCTCTGGATTTCATGGGGGACTTCTTGGTTTCTGAATTTCAATTTACACTCATCAAATCTGTGACTTTTAAATGGATTAGAACAAAGTTATGTTATCCTTTAAAAAGAGCTCTGGCAGTAAACTTTTTGGTACGAGCCCAAGATAGTACAAATGTCATTTTGTACTCAAGAAAGACGTATGCCTTGAATGGAGTAAAGAGGTTGCACACTGAGCATACTATTCACCTGCCAGGTTCTTTTACCCGTGTATATATATATATATATATATATATATATATATACAGTACAGACCAAAAGTTTGGACACACCTTCTCATTCCAAGAGTTTTCTGTATTTTCATGACTATAAAAATTGTAGATTCACACTGAAGGCATCAAAACTATGAATTAATACATGTGGAATTATATACTTAACAAAAAAGTGTGAAACAACTGAAAATATGTCTTATATTCTAGGTTCTTCAAAGTAGCCACCTTTTGCTTTGATTACTGCTTTGCACACTCTTGGCATTCTCTTGATGAGCTTCAAGAGGTAGTCACCTGAAATGGTTTTCACTTCACAGGTGTGCCCTGTCAGGTTTAATAAGTGGGATTTCTTGCCTTATAAATGGGGTTGGGACCATCAGTTGTGTTGTTCAGAAGTCAGGTGGATACACAGCTGATAGTCCTACTGAATGGAGTGTTAGAATTTGTATTATGGCAAGAAAAAAGCAGCTAAGTAAAGAAAAACGAGTGCCCATCATTACTTGAAGAAATGAAGGTCAGTCAGTCTGAAAAATTGGGAAAACTTTGAAAGTGTCCCCAAGTGCAGTGGCCAAAACCATCAAGCGCTACAAAGAAACTGGCTCAGATGAGGACCGCCCCAGGAAAGGAAGACCAAGAGTCAACTCTGCTGCGGAGAATAAGTTCATCTGAGTCACCAGCCTCAGAAATCGCAGGTTAACAGCAGCTTAGATTAGAGACCAGGTCAATGGCACACAGAGTTCTAGCAGCAGACACATCTCTACAACAACTGTTAAGAGGAGACTGTGTGCAGCAGGCCTTCATGGTAAAATAGCTGCTAGGAAACCACTGCTAAGGACAGGCAACAAGCAGAAGAGACTTGTTTGGGCTAAAGAACACAAGGAATGGATATTAGACCTGTGGAAATCTGTGCTTTGGTCTGATGAGTCCAAATTTGAGATCTTTGGTTCCAACCACCGTGTCTTTGTGTGACGCAGAAAAGGTGAACGAATGGACTCTACATGCCTGGTTCCCACCGTGAAGCATGGAGGAGGAGGTGTGATGGTGTGGGGGTGCTTTGCTGGTGACACTGTTGGGGATTTATTCAAAATTGAAGGAATACTGAACCAGCATGGTTACCACAGCATCTTGCAGCGGCATGCTATTCCATCCGGTTTGCGTTTAGTTGGACCATCATTTATTTTTCAACAGGGCAATGACCCCAAACACACCTCCAGACTGTGTAAGGGCTATTTGACCAAGAAGGAGAGTGATGGGGTGCTACGCCAGATGACCTGGCCTCCACAGTCACCAGACCTGAACCCAATCGAGATGGTTTGGGGTGAGCTGGACTGCAGAGTGAAGGCAAAAGGGCCAACAAGTGCTAAGCATCTCTGGGAACTCCTTCAAGACTGTTGGAAGACCATTTCAGGTGACTACCTCTTGAAGCTCATCAAGAGAATGCCAAGAGTGTGCAAAGCAGTAATCAAAGCAAAAGGTGGCTACTTTGAAGATCCTAGAATATAAGACATATTTTCAGTTGTTTCACACTTTTTTGTTAAGTATATAATTCCACATGTGTTAATTCATACTTTTGATGCCTTCAGTGTGAATCTACAATTTTTATAGTCATGAAAGTACAGAAAACTCTTGGAATGAGAAGGTGTGTCCAAACTTTTGGTCTGTACTGTATATATATATATATATATATATATATACATATACAGTGGGGAAAAAAAGTATTTAGTTAGCCACCAATTGTGCAAGTTCTCCCACTTAAAAAGATGAGGCCGGCCTGTAATTGACATCATAGGTAGACCTCAACTATGAGTGCCAAAATGAGAAAACATATCTAGAAAATCACAATGTCTGATTTTTTAAGAATTTATTTGCAAATTATAGTGGAAAATTAGTATTTGGTCACCTACAAACAAGTAAGATTTCTGGCTCTCACAGACCTGTAACTTCTTTAAAAGGCCCCTCTGTCCTCCACTCATTACCTATAGTAATGGCACCTGTTTGACATTGTTATCAATATAAAAGACACCTGTCCACAACCTCAAACAGTCACACTCCAAACTCCACTATGGTGAAGACCAAAGAGCTGTGGAAGGACACCAGAAACAAAATTGTAGACCTGCACCAGGCTGGGAAGACTGAATCTGCAATAGGCAAGCAGCTTGGTGTGAAGAAATCAACTGTAGGAGCAATAATTAGAAAATGGAAGACATACAAGACCACTGATAATCTCCCTCAATCAGGGTTCCACGCAAGATTTCACCCTGTGGGGTCAAAATGATCACAAGAACGATGAGCAAAAATTCCAGAACCACACGGGGGGGGGGGGGGACCTAGTGAATGATCTGCAGAAAGCAGGGACTCAGATCCTGCAGTGCCAGACGTGTCCCCCTGCTTAAGCCAGAACATATCCAGGCCAATCTGAAGTTTGCTAGAGAGCATTTGGATGTTCCAGAAGAATATTGGGAGAATGTCATATGGTCAGATGAAACCAAAGTAGAACTGTTTGGTAGAAACACAACTTGTCGTGTTTGGAGGAGAGTGAATGCTGAGTTGCATCCAAAGAACACCATACCTACTGTGAAGCATGGGGGTGGCAACATCATGCTTTGGAGCTGTTTCTCTGCAAAGGAACCAGGATGACTGATCCGTGTACATGAAAGAATGAATGGGGCCATGTATCGTGAGATTTTGAGGGCAAACCTCCTTTCATCAGCAAGGGCATTGAAGATGAAACGTGGCATGACCATGATTCTAAGCACACCACCAGGGCAATGAAGGAGTGGCTTTGTAAAAAGCATTTCAAGGTCCTGGAGTGACCTAGCCAGTCTCCAGATCTCAACCCCATAGAAAACCTTTGGAGGGAGTTGAAAGTCCGTGTTGCCCAACGACAGCCCCAAAACATCACTGCTCTAGAGGAGATCTGCATGGAGGAATGGGCCAACATACCAGCAACAGTGTGTGCCAACCTTGTTAAGACTTACAGAAAACGTTTGACCTCTGTCATTGCCAACAAAGGATATATAACAAAGTATTGAGATGAACTTTTGTTATTGACCAAATACTTATTTTCCATCATAATTTGCAAATATATTCTTTAAAAATCAGACAATGTGATTTTCTGGATTTGTTTTCTCATTTTGTCTCTCATAGTTGGTCTACCTATGATGTCAATTACAGGCCGGCCTCATCTTTTTAAGTGGAAGAAATTGCACAATTGGTGGCTGACTAAATACTTTTTTTCCCCACTGTATGTCACCTAGGAATGGACATAGATTTCAGGTGCTATTTATGGGTCGTGAAGCCCGTAGAGTTTTATTGTCAATACATAAAAACTTTTTTTAATGATTAATTGATGTATGTTAGGGAACAGATGCAGCGTAGAGCTAAGTAGTGAGTCCCAGCACCAGTCAAACCGAATCAGAATGGCAAAAACCGTGCTGAACGTCCCTCGCTCTCCCAACCGCACCGAACCCCACCCTCCAGAGATGTTCACCAGGGCCCCTGATGGTGGGGATGGACTTAGAAGCTACTGACGGGCAGAACGGCACGGGTCAGAGAGCATCTGATGCAGAGCACAACCAGACACAGTAGAACAGAAACCGGAATCACTTAGCAGTAGTAGCATGAATGGGGATGTCAGTCTGCAGAGTAGAAAGCAGCGGATGGTGGCAGGCAGTATATGGCAGCAGAGTTCCAAAGAGTTGTCGTACAGTCTGATTTGTTAGCGTGAGGTTAGCGAAGTACAAAAGGGAAGTCCAAAAAGATGTGTCGAACAAGCCGGGTTGGTAACAGGAGTGCAGAGCAGTACCAAATTGGAGTTCAGGAGGACGAAGTCTGAAGGCAAGCTGGGATCGTTAGCAGGAGAGGGAAAACAAGGTACAAAATTGGGAGGCTAGAAGGATAGTCAAACAACAGAATAAGGAGGTCTAGGAAGGAGGTAACAGGACAGGAAATAAGAAACACTTACTACCAGGGGAAAGTGAATAGCCAGTGATTACCTGGAGGGAAGTCCCAAAAATAAAGGTTCCAACCGAGTACCTGCTCCGGAAGGGAATCCCGTGGCCCGAGCGGGGAAGGACCGGCAACCCCCGCATACCATCGCGGAGGTTCCGGCCTGCCACCCTAGGGGCCAGAAGGAGCACCTAGAGGAGAGGACTGGCAACCCCTGCATGCGGCTGCGGAGGTTCCGGTCCAGCTCCTTACAATGTAGTTTAACAGTGGGCTTTCAAAATCTGCCACATGATCTAGTGCAGGGGTCGGCAACCCCTGCACTAGAGTGGCACGCAAGGCATATTTCCCTGGCACGGCAACGGAGTCCTCACCCAGATATGTGCCTGATCCTATTAAAATTTCATTAGCGCCAGGTGCTGCCTGAAGATGGATGTGGCATCACCTGGCGTCTGCACAGTCTATGTACAGTAGTAAAGCCGGTAATTGCCGGCTTCACTACTGTACCTGAGTGAATTGCCCAGGATTGGTTAAAGCTATAAAGAAACACTTGGATTCATTTTAAAGATGAGAATTTCATCTTTAAAATGATACCAAGATCACCATGATTGTCCTTACACATCCTGAGCGATTAGCTGGTGAAAACGATGTTCGGCATTGAAATCCCAATGTCGATCTCAATTCCCGACATCATTTTAACAGTGAATCGCTCTGAATCTGTAATGTCTATCATGGCAATCTTGGTATCTTTTTAAAGATGAGAGTCTCATCTTTAAAATGAATCCAGTTGCATCTTTGTGGCCCTAAAAGATCCTTAGAAATGGGGCTCTAAAGTGCCCCCCCCCTCCTGCCTCAGGCAGCATCTTAGAGCTAAGGAAGGAGGGGGGAGGAGGAGCTGCAGACTGCAGAGACAATGATAACTCATCATTGTCTGTGCATAAGCTAGAGATGACCCCAGGGGGGGTAGCAGGAACTTCTGTCAATGTTATCCCCTCTCCTATCAATCAGAGAGCATACTGTACTTTTGCTCTCTGATTGTCACATACAGGAATAATGTAATACCCCTCTGAGCCTAATCACAGGGGTATTCTTATGTAATACCCCTCTGAACCTAACCAGGAAGTTTATTGGCGCTGTGACCCAGATGTTTACCATCGTCCAGGTCGCAGCGCCAAAAGTGTCGCACCAAACACTTACACAACACATGCACAAAGTCACTAATAAAATTTACATTTTTTCACTGTCCCTGTCCTGTCCATACCTGATCTTTATAGAGTAAATTACGCCGCCCGCCTCTCTAGTGATATCCGTTACACGCTAAAATAATAGCAATAGCAATTATCACTAGCGATGAACGTATAAAACATTTCTGACAAACGGAAGTTCCGTCAGTCAGATAATAAATTTTTACCCATTAAATGTGTATAAAATACTAGTCTTTGGCAGTTTTCAGATACTGTGTGCAGGGGCCGCTATGGGGCATAATACCGTGTGCAGGGTCCGCTATGGGGCATAATATCGTGTGCAGGGGTCATCAAACTTACAATTATTGACCGGCACTCCGAGTACCTCAACTTTGATTTCTTTAATCGAAATCGGCACGCTGAACAAAAAAGGTTGCCTACCCCTGATCTAGTGAGTGACCGCTTTAGGGGTTTTGGATGCATAGATCTTTATGAATAAATACAATTATGAAAATGTCTATTTATGTATTATCGTACAGTGGTTTAAATACTGTTCTGATATTCTGGTTGAAAGGAAGTCTGTCAGGAGTGAATTAGTTATAAACCTAACCATAGTACCTTGTAGAGGTGACGAGGGGAGTCTTAGCTTGTCTGGGCTTTGTTCTCAGGTCTAGATTCCCAGGAAAAACACTTTTCCTCATTTTAAAGGGGTTGTCCAGGGTAAACAGATCTTTGTAATTTAAGCAACCCCCCCCCAACTACTTTCCAAATTACTTACTGTACCAAAAAGCTATATTTACCTAGATCACTGGTGATGTTCTGTTTCCCCATTTCCGGAAACGGAACGTCACCAATATTAACCCCACCCCATCATACTTACCTGTTTTCCTGTCCGGATCTTCTGGGCACGGAATGTCACTTCTGGTTCTATTGAGCAGGCAGCCGGCAGACATCATGGATTGATGTTTGCCAACCGCCCAGAACAAGTGAAGGCCTGTGCCTAGAAGGTCCTGCTCCGAAGACAGGTAAGTATGATGGCATGGGTGGGTTTAGGGGAGGGTGGTGAGTTAGTTAGGAAGGGCTAGTAGTGAGCGGGCTAGCTAGAGAAATAGGGAGGGGGTATGAGTGAGAAAAGGAGGGGGAGGGAGTCAGAGAGGGAGGGGAGGGAGTCAGAGAGGGAGGGGGAGGGAGTCAGCTCTGAGTGAAGCACAAGGCACCATGGTAGTTGTAGGAAAACAGAACACTAAGCCACCCATGGAAACAAATGCAGAAGATGTCAGGAGCTTCCAGAGAAACCCAGAAATCACTCAAAACACTGATAAAGGTATTTTTTTAGAAACCAGCCATCCCCTTTAAGACACTATCTGAAATATGCCTTCTGCTTAGTTTCAAAGACGATCCAATCAAGTTTGCCCTATAGATAATAATTATAAGAAATGTTAAACAATTTTGTAAATTTAGCTATGTGTTCTATGTTAAGATGAAAATCTAGTAGACAGTTCAACAATCCTCTAGTACTAAAGCAGGTGGTTTATAATACCATATCTGAGAACAGGATATGATAGAGAAAGAGAATCTGGGGGCTATACAGGTTTATATGATTTAGAGCAGAATTTCTGAGTAAAAAGCAGAATAAATCATGACATGACTTCAAGGAGAGTCGGTGAGATTCTTGCTTACCCCACTCACTTACAGTGTCTCAGAGCTTTCCCTTTATCAGTATGTATACCGAGAAAGCTGTGAATCACTGTGTGTGGGTGGGGAAGCAGGATTCTCACTGTCTCTGGCAGTCCTATCTGGATTTTTCATAGATAGGGCAGGAGAAATCACCTTTTCTTTATCCAGTTAAGTACTGGGCCAATTTTTCTGGTTCAGGACCAGACACATTTTCATTTTTTTTTCGTATAGGTGGTTTTCAGGGCTATAACATTTTTATCATTTTGATTATTCTACTAAATAACTAACTAATTTTTGTGTCTTTTTTCGGTGACATTTTTATGTTATTTTTATTTTTGCATGTTTTTTATTTTTTTATATCTGAGAAAATATAGAAAATATGTATACTTTGAATTTGTTACTTCTACAATTGTTGCAGGAATGTTTGCTTACTTGAACTTAGATAAACCCTTTAAATATCTAACAACACACACTAAAACAAACAATGATATTTGATCTGGCCAATACGGAGTTAGTCTATGACTTTCTCTAATACATGTGTTTGAAAGTACAACATTGAACAGTTCTACAGCTTTGAGAATACTAATAACTTAATTCTGAAAAGTGAACAGCTGTTTCAGGGCATATTCATAGATTTACCTACTTCAGTTCATTTCTTAAAGGAACATTAAACCCAGAAATGAAAGCTAAACGTTCATAAGAAATATAGTTTCTCTCTTCAGTCTGCAGCACTTTGTGTATAATGCTGACACAAACAGTCTTTTAGAATCCCTGCAGAGAATAAAGATGTTAATCTACTTTTGGTCTGCTCCATCTACAGCCAGAAAATGGCCCAAAGGTAGGGCTTAGTGAAGGGGCAGGACTTAATACACCTTTTATCCTACTACAGACAGGGCACAGTAGGGAAAATCCTGTTGCAGTAACTTGTATTACAACCAGTCACATGACTGTGAGGAGGGTAGACATGGCGGAGTTCCTGGGACACATAGATTTCTTTATATGTTTCTCAGTTTTAACTGTAACATGAGGAAAAAGAGATCCAAAGGAAAGGAATTGGGAAATGGTTGGGATATTATTTATTGTGCATTTTCTGGAATTAGTGTTCCTTTAACACCTTAATGACACACCCTAATATCATCTTCAAATATGACATGTATAACTTTATGTGGTAATAACTTTGGAAAGCATTAACTTGCCATTGTGACACATTTTTTTTTTTTCAGTTGAAAATTTATTGGTTTTCGGGGGGCGTAGCCTACCGTGGAGTAAAATGGCCGCATAATTGTACAGCTCCAGGCTTGAGTCTCGTACAGTGACAGACATAGCGACGTGCCCGTGGACTGCTCTTACCCAAACGACATCGGGAACGCTTCCTACCTTCGGGGATGCCGAGAAAGAGAAAATCTGCGGTAAAACCGCAGAAAAGCTCAGATTTTTACTTCCCCCACGGAGGAGGGGAAGATCAAAATGGCGATGGTCCGGGATCCAGCGCTGTCTCCGGGGCCTCTACTCCGTCTCGGGACCCTCCGGAGGAGCCGCTCACCCTCTCCGCTCAGCGGAGAACGTTTTCAGCGCCGTCGATACCGCAGCTGTTGGAGTGCGGGGGGTCCGGAGGCATCGGGGCCGTCTCTCCGGCGGGCCGGGGCAAGCGCGGTTCCGGGGCCTTCTCCTGCCGACACACCGAGGCCTACAGGCCTGAACAACGTGGAGACACCCCACTCGCCCACCGCTAGCCCGGTCAAACAGAAGCCCAAGCTCCAGCATACCGAGTCTCCAGAAGGGGAGGTGAGCAATACCACACAGTATGAGCCATCTACTGACTTTTTTGCAGATATTCCAGCTACAGAAAGTTTACTTACTGAGGCCTCCATGAAAAATATGCTAATGGCCTTTTGTAAATCACTGACAACTGATATGTCCTTAATGGTTAAACCGCTAGATAGAGACCTCCAAGAATTGCAAAAACGCACTGTTCATGTGGAATCTAAAATTGCGGAATTTGCTGCATCCCACAATGTTCTTATAGATGCTCACTGTGAGGTGGAAAAAGACGTGTCGTTTCTAAAAGCTAAAATAGCAGACCTGGAGGATCGCTCGCGGCGCAACAACTTGAAGTTTAGAGGGATTCCAGAGTCAGTATCTGCGAGTAATCTGACAGTTTTCCTTCAAGACCTGATACGCACGCTACTACCAAATCTCACGATAATGGATTTAACCATTGATAGAGCGCATAGAGTCCCAAGGCCTTCACACCTGGACGAATCCGTACCCAGAGATGTCTTAGCACAGATCCATTTTTACCGCACTAAAGAACTGGTGCTGCTGACCTCACGGAAAATTGGCCGTCTACCTGACCCATACCATAAAATTTCCATCTACTCCGATCTTTTGGCCGCAACTCTACAATTGAGAAGGCAATTCATCCCTATCACTACAGCACTACGCCACCATAACATCCTATATAAATGGGGATTCCCGGGACAACCTTACTCATGTTATCAAATCTCCGGAAGACGGCAAGAAGCTGCTAAATAAATGGGACATTCCGATCCTTGACCCGACGCTCAAACCACCACCTGGCCCAGTGTCTGACGGATGGCATCGAACGAAAACCCCTAGACGTCCACCAAAAGGGCTGCACAGCTAGAGACTCACCTTACAAGGGAATTCGCATGTCCACTACTGCTGAACTTATCCCCCCAGGATTACAACAGCCGCTGGTCCGCTGTACCACATTTCTTCTTTTTGTTTTATTTAGGTGGCTTAACCACGGGTTTCAATGTTTCCATAGTTTGTTCTCTCCTCGGTTTTGGCACTTGGGACGACATGAGTACACAAGGCAGAGACGAACCTGCTTCCTATTGCTACTGACAACTTCTGATGTGGGTGGTTGTGGTAAGACCATTGCAGCATTACTAACTGTAAAGTATGGTACTTAATATCATGTCAATGAATGTCAGAGGTTTGAACTCCCCTCAAAAGAGAGCCAATTTATGGCAAGAGGCCCGAGCTCGAGGCTGTGACATTCTTGCAGTGCAAGAAACACATCTTTTAGAGATAGATGCCACTCGTATTAGACATTCCTTATACCCACATTTATTTCACGCTCATTGCTCCTCCAAGCGCAGAGGAACACTAATTGGGATCAGAGATTCAGTAGCATTTCAGTTTGTGTCCCATCATGCTGACCCTGGAGGACGATTTGTCATATTAGTCTGTATCCTTAACAACGTCACATACACATTGGTTTCGGTTTACGCCCCAAACAGAAGGCAGGTGTCTTTCTTGGGGAGACTTATGAAAGTAGTGGAGAAAAGAAAGCAAGGATGCCTAGTATTAATGGGAGACTTTAACATGGCTCTGGACCCAGTGGTAGACACTACTTCTGGCATAACTACACGTCATCCTTCATTTTCGCAGGCTGTATGGCGCCATGACTTATTTGATATATGGCGCATCCTTCATAATACTGAAAAAGATTATACCTACTATTCTACTGTACATAATAGCTATTCACGAATAGACCTATTCTTAATAGAACAAACTAGTATTCCCCTTGCCGTGAAATCGGATATTTCACAAATAACATGGTCAGACCATGTGGCAATAACCTTGACTCTCAGAGAAAAATATGAATGCCCCAGAGTATGGAGGTGCAATGAATTCTTAATGTCACAGCCAAAATATAAAGCAATTTTGGAAAATGATCTGAAGGAATTCTTTCGGACCAACACTCCCTCTGCCTCTAGCCCTGACATATTGTGGACTTCGCACAAAGCTTTTATCAGAGGAACATTTATTCTCCTAGGACACATTGAAAAGAAAACTAGGTTAGCAGAAATTGATCGACTACTGCACCAAATAAAATCTATAGATAATAGTAACAAAAAGTCTCCTTCCCCCTCCAATGCAGTAAAGTTGGTGACACTACGCCATCAACTGACAGCCTGTCTACTGCATAACTATGAGAAAAACTTGAAAAGGGCGAAAGCGACTTATTACTCTCAATCTAACAAGGCAGGCAAGCTTCTAGCGTCCAAACTTAAGCAAAAACATGCAAAGTCTAAAATCCCGTTTCTCCAGAGTAAAGATGGCAACCACAAAATCTATGACCCTAGTGGCATCGCCAATGCCTTTAAAGCTTTCTATGAAGGCTTATACAACATTAGAGAGGACTCCTCTGTAACACATCCAACGAAACAAGAAATTGCCAAGTTTCTCGCAAGCACTCAATTACCAACACTCACAGAAATACAATTGAACTCTTTGAATGAGCCCATCTCGCCATCAGATTTGATGTCAGTAGTCAAGTCGCTGCCACCTTGAAAATCCCCGGGCCCAGATGGCCTTACTAACGAATATTACAAAAAGTTTTCTCTAATCCTGCTAAAACCGCTGCTGTCCTTTTTAACAGCTGCGGTGGACTCTGGAACTATTCCGAGGGAGAATCAGGAGGCCCTGGTGGTGACGCTGCCTAAACCGGGCAAGCCTGCCATCAGCCCCCAAAATTTTCGACCAATATCCCTATTAAACTCAGATTTAAAAATTTACGCCAAAATTATAACGAATAGAGTAGCTGCTTGTCTTCCGAGCCTAATAAACCACAATCAAGTGGGATTCGTGAAGGGGAGGCAATCATACGACAATACTAGACGCATTTTGAATATTATACACCACATCAATTCTAGAAAAATGGAGGCGGTGATTCTCGCATTGGACGCCGAGAAGGCGTTTGACCGCATTTGCTGGTCGTATGCCTTCTTGGTGCTCAGGAGCATGGGGTTCGCTGGAGCTATTTTAAGAGCAATTGAGGCGCTGTACTCTGCACCATCTGCTAGAGTATTCACTAATGGGGTAGTATCGGATCCCTTTTTAATAACGAACGGGACTAGACAGGGGTGCCCCCCTCTCGCCGTTGATATTTGTTCTCTCGATGGAACCATTGGCCCAGATACTTAGACTGGACCCAGAAGTAGGTGGCATTGTTATACGGGACAAAACTCATCTTATATCACTTTATGCAGATGATATTATTCTTACTTTGTCCAAACCACAAAAATCTATTCCCCGATTTATGGAGATTATTGCCAATTTCGGACGTTTATCATTTTATAAACTAAACATGGCCAAGTCACAAGCCCTACCTTTACATATTCCTCCCCCATTGCTTCAACCCCTACAATCGCAATATGATTTTGACTGGAGGAAAGAGGGCGTTCAATATCTGGGAATACAGGTGACACCTTCCACAGGGGCCCTATATAGAAATAACTATACACCCATGTTGAAAATAATGCAGGATGAGATGGAGCGAATGTCCAAAATAGACGTGTCTTGGATGGGACGGGTCGCAGCTTTCAAAATGTTATTATTGCCTAGACTCCTGTACCTGTTTCGCACACTCCCGATATCCATCCCGGTTGCGTTTTTCGAAACCATGCAAAGGATGATTTCAAAATACATATGGAGTGGAAAGAGACCTAGAATTAATAAAAGTTTCCTATTTAAACAAAAAGAGGCGGGAGGACTAGGAGTACCAGTGGTAAAGAATTACTATATAGCATCCTTGGTTACGCAATGTGCTAGATGGAGATTAGCAGACACCTCGGTTCCATGGATACACATAGAGCAATCGTTTATATATACCTTAAAATTGGCGTATGCCCTGTGGGCACCCTTTTGGAGCATTCCTATGCCTGAGTCCTTATCCCCAGTCATGCAAGCAGCAGTGACCGCATGGAAGCTGCTTCACGAGAAAACAAACCCTACAAGTCAGTTTTGTGCCTCAGAGATGCCTTTGTCACTTCTGGCCTGGGCGATAGAGGACCTGGTAACTTCGGGATGGGAGGCGAAGGGAATTACACAGGTCTCCCATTTACAGTCTGATACCACACAATTTTTACCATTTAAAGATATAACACAGAAATTTGGAATTCATGGTGGTGACTTCCTCAAATACTCTCAAATATGTCACTTTATATCTAAGAACCCGGTATCGAAATTACCCCACAGTAGTACGATATTCACCTGGTTGTCGACTAAGATGAGGGGACTACGGTTTCTATATGACAAGATGGATGGAGTAGCGACTTTTACTAGATCTATACCATTCCGTTGTTGGGAGAGGGATTTGGGAAGAGTCATTACTTTAACTGAATGGGAACAAGCAATCAAACTAAGTCACTCAACCTTAAAATGTAGCACCCACATAGAAACAGCGATGAAAATTACTTTACGGTGGTACCGAACCCCATCCACTTTACAAATGATATACCCTTCCGTCTCTGGGAGTTGCTGGAGAGGATGTGGAGGGAGAGGAACCCTTCTCCATATTTTGGGACAATGCCCTATAATTCGTGGATACTGGAATAGAGTCTTTGACATGCTATCAGAAATATTCAATTTCCACCTCCCCTACACCTCACCTCTGGCCATCCTATTAATTGGAATTCCTGAGGAATGGAATAACTATAAAAAACTCCTATGTAAAATCTTGACTATAGCCAAATTAATGTTGGTACAAAATTGGAGATCAGTGACCCCTCCGTCTGACTCCGCATTGTTGCTAGCCATTAACAATACATATACCTACGAGAGGGTAATTGCACTGGGAAATGACTCATATCATAGCTTTGAAAGGGTGTGGGATGCGTGGATTAATTCTCGATTTGTCGCATAGCGGGAACCACGGAGTTATACGGAATCCGCTCTTGTACATCGCAGTGGGTGTGGAGAAGGAGGGAATGGAGAAGGGGTAGAAAACATGGAAGAAGGTCTCTGAGGTATCTCACGCTAACCTTAACAAAGTGTCTACATGTTATTGTTATTGTTTAACATTTATACAATCTTTATCTTTGTCTCATTGATGTACAATTCAAAGAATATACCATGGACGAATCCAAAACAAAATGTATAGTGCAATGTATGTCAATATTGTTTCTTACACTTATTGTGAAAACCAAATAAAAATTATTGAAACTAAAATTTATTGGTTTTCAAACAGATATAAAGACATAAAATACAGTGACAACAGATAGGTACAACGGCAGCATCAACATTTTATACTGTAGATAACGGGAAGATCCCCGAGTAGAGGCCAGAGGACAAGAAGAGGAGGGGAAGGGAAGAAGAAAGGAGGAGGGTTGTGACACATTTTACTTTATATTAGTGATAAACTTTGGTAGATATTTATTTTTATTTATGAATGGAATAAAAAATTTTGAAAAATTTTCAATTTTCAAAATCTGAATTTCTCTACTTTTCAGACCCAAATGCCACCCAAATGATTTAATAAATATTATTGACCATATCTCTGCTTTATGTTGGCATAATCTTTTAATCATCCTTGAATTTATTTTGGATGTTACAAAGTTTACAAATCTAACAGCAATTTTACAAAATTACAAAAAAAATTCCCAAACCCATTTTTAGGGACCACTTCAGTTCTGAAAGCGATTTTAGAACCCTTATATATTAGAAACTTTCATAAATCACCCCATTTTTAAAACTGCACACCTCAAATAATTCAAAACAGTATTTGGGAAGCTTACTAACCTTTTAAGCTTCCGATACCATTGCCAAATATATCTCTCTGGACAAGACATTCCCTCTCTGTTGTCCAGAGTCCCAGAATGTCTAACAGCTGTAGCCTTCTTTCTCTCCTCCCTCTTTCTCAAACGCAACATGGAGAAAATGAAGTTCATAATCTTCACCCCTCCTCGCACTGCCCCCCTACCTGACCCATCTATTAAAGTCAGCGGAACCACACTCACCCCAGTCCCAAGGGTACGCTGTCTTGGGATAACCTTAGACTCTAACCTATCCTTCAAGCCGCATATTCAAACCCTCAACACCTCCTGCCGCCTCCAACTCAAGAACATTCATCGAATCCACTCCTTCCTCACTCCTGAAACTACAAAGATGCTAGTCCACGCCCTCATAATCTCCTGCCTAGACTACTGTAACACCCTCCTCCATGGCCTCCCAGCTAACACTCTCGCCCCCCTTCAGTCCACCTTAAACTGTGCTACTCGCTTAATACACCTCTCCCCTCGTTCTTCATTGGCCACTCCCCTCTGCCAATCCCTTCACTGGCTATCCATTGCCCAGCAAATAGAGTTCAAAATACTAACGCTGACATACAAAGCCATCCACAACCTGTCCCCTCCTTATATCTCCGACCTAATCTCCCGCTACCTGCCCACACGTAACCTCCGATCCTCCAAAGAGCTTTTTTTTGGGGGGGGTAGGAGGGGACTAATTATGAAAAAGAAAAAAATTATACTGGACAACCTCTTTAAAGTGTGGTGCATTAGGGGGGTATATTAAAGGGGTTGTCAAGGCATAATTTGTTATGGTTTATCCTCAGCATAGGCCATAAATACCTGATCTGTAGGGGGCTGACCCCGGACCGATCAGCTGTATGGAGCCACTTCTGGCACCCGTCCTATACACAATACGGGGAAAGAAGCAGAAAGCTATTGAAGTCAGTAGGAGCTGAGCTGCAGTGAAGGCGCCGGGCTGCTATACAGCAGATGGAGCTTTCTGCTTCAGGTCCTGTGTTGTGTACAGAACAGGTGTTGGAAGTGGCTCCGTACAGCAGATGGGGCCGTGTGTCAGCCCCTTACTGATCAGGTATTTATGTCCTATCCGGAGCATAGGCCATAGAAAAGATTAACCCTGGACAACCCCTTCAATATGCCCCACACAGTTTAATGCCCCCCCCAGGATGTTACCCCCCATCACTGCCCCCACACAATATAATGGCCCCATCACTGCTCACCATACTGTATGGGGGGCCAGTGAAGAGGCCATAAAAGAATTTGGCCCAGACAACCCCTTAAAAGAGATTGTCCATAAACCTCTGTTCGGTCTCATGGCGGAGCCTCATTTCTGGAAATCCTGTACCTAATTGGTCTTAGTTGTCACATGAGGAGCAGGACTCAGCAAGGAGGCACCAGCACAAGACTGAATGGACACTGGCAGTAGACAACATAGTGCCGGGGACAGGTGAGTATGCTTTTTTATTTATTTTTTATTTTAAACCTCCTGCTCGCCACAGAGGTTGCTCCTTTTCCTGGACAACCTCTTTAAAGGATTTATCCATCTTTCTAATATTGATGGCCTGTCCTTAGGATAGGCCATCAATATTACATCTGTGGGGATACAACAGCCAGGACCTCTGTAGATCAGCTTTTCCAGGGCAGGGTGTAACAGTGGGTTTAGGTAGTGCAGTGGTGCACATCGTATGGCGGGTGAGCAGCATAACTCCCGACATGTTATTACCTTTTGCTGCCCTGTCTTGGTACCACTGAGCTGCAGGGGGCCTGGTGGTGGGCCCCTAGAAACAATTCCACTGGTGGTCCCTAGACATCCCAGTCCGACACTGTTCCTATTTATCTCCTATTCCTTTTGCAGCCATTCTTGGCTTTGGCTCAAAAAACCGCAGCAAAATCTGCAACTAAAAAAGCTGCGTTTCCACAACGTGGGCTTCAGCCTAAAAGCATCACTCAGCCCCCTTTTTAACCTTGTATTCACGCAGTCCCATGTAAAAGCATAACTCCTCTCTCCACTGCCCCTTCCATCATGCCGTCCCATGTAAAAGCATCTCTCTTCTCTCCAATGCCCCTTCTATCACACAGTCTTATGTAAAAACATCACTCTTCTCCCCACTGCACTTTCCATCATGCAGTCCCATGTAACCACACCACTCCTCTCCCCTTTCTATCATGCAGTCCCTCACTTTACTACCACTCTCTGTTCACCATCTTCATGGGCTTTGCTCCTATTACCTCCATAGTGCACAGAACTGTAATACGAGACCCCGTCCCCTCTTGTCACATCCTACCTACCAGGAGCAGCTCCATTCTAGACCCTAGTACAAGGTATCAGGGCTTGTGGACAGTGGGCAGGAGATAGAGGTTTCACCTGCCCGCTGTCATAATGAAAGTGCTGGGAGGCAGGGGCCCGGACAGCAGGTGGCCCCTGTTTGGGTGCAGTAGTGAAGTCGGCAATTGCTGGCTTCACTGCTGTAAATAGATGGACTGCAGAGGAGGCAGTTTGGGCACTCCTCTGCAGAACGCCAGGTGCTGCCACATCCATCTTCAGGTAGCACACGGCATGCATCTGGCGCTGCAGGAGCAGGATGTAAAAACGCTACAGTTAGCGTTTTTCCATCTGGCTGAGGCACAGATCCAGTGCCATACAGCGACAGAACTGAGGCCTCTTGTGCCAGAATCGGTCCCATAGAAAACTATGGGATCCGTCCTGGCATCAGTTGCCCTCCGGCTTGTGTGCACCACGCCGGAGGGAAATTGATAGCTGAGCCGTGCATACAGTATATGAACACACCCTAAGCAAGTTATCCCAGGCACGGAAAAGTTGTATGTGATTATAAACTGCTGTATGGACACATACATTTTTATGGCCGACTGTTGCAATTTACTTTCCAGAAATTAATGTGCAGCTGAAAAAAATTAAAAAGTTAAAACTGCAATTTTTCCCAGAGACATGCAATTTCAGTGCTCAGTATGTTGCGCCCAGCTTGTGGCAGCAGAGACACATATTCCAAAAACTGTTAAGTGGGTTATCCCGGGTACAACACCTTTTTGAAGTCTCTGATGCAAGCTGAGGGCAAGATATTAGACACTAAAATTATATATTTGTGGAAAAATTGCACTGCAGAGCGGCCGCCATAGCTACCGAGTCTGTACATTACAGCGGAGACCCAGATCTAATGCCCATGATCAAAGTCCACTGTGATCGTGGGCGTTGGCCAGGATCCCCCCATAAAGTAATTTAAAATTTTTAAAAAATCACCCACGGGCCCCATACCTTTTCCGTTGCAGGCTCCCCTGTGGCGAGATCGTCGAAGCCAACCTGTTCCCAGGGCAGCCTGAAGCCTTCTGAAGACTTCCAGGCCTGCAATAGAGATATTACTATTGCGGCTGGTTTATGATCAGACACAATAGTAACATAATGAAAGTCCCATAGAGGGCAATACAGTTGTATTGCCCTCTATGGGACTTGTAATCAAACTATTGCAGGTTCAAGATCCCTGGGGGGGGCTAATAAAATAGTAATAAAAAAACAAAAAAAACCCCTAAAAGTTCAAATCACCCCCCTTTCCCTAGAATACATATAAAACAAAAAAAATACTGTGAAACACATACACATTAGGTATCCCTGTGCCCAAAAACGCCCGGTCTACAAACTTATAAAAATATTTTTTCCATGTGGTGAACGCTGTAGCGGGAAAAAAAAAAATCAAAAGTGCCGAACCGACGATTTTTCACTGTTTCACCACTGATAAAAATTTGAATAAAAAGTGTTTAAAGCGATAGACATTCCCCAAAATTGTATAACGAAAAAGTACACCTGGCCCCGCAAAAAAAAAAAAGACGCTCATTACATACCTGTACACAGAAATATAAAAAAAAATAAAACTATATAATTTTTTTTTTCCATTCTCAATTTTTATTGTTTTCAAATTTATACAGCTTTACAAGATAAACTTTTTCATATCAAAAGGCAAGAAAAGTATCAGTTGTTTCAGTTACATCAAGATAAAACAAACTGTGTGATGTGAGCTCTAAATAGTCCATCAGTAAGAACCTGTAGGGTCCTTATGGATACATACTCAGGTTCCATAAGTACGTGACGGAGACATATGGTTGGTCGCATAATACAGTGCCATTATAGTCATGGCTATTTGAGCATATATAGGAGGTGTCCAGAGGGTTGTTTTTTAGGGGGAGGGAGATAGCATTTTGTTTTGGTTTTTTTAAGGACTCTAAAATCCTTTGAAGACCCTGTGTATAAAAATCTGTGAATTTTCAGTTCTTATATAACACCATGTCTGATGAAGGGAGCTAGTACTCCTGAAAGCTTACTTATAAATATACTCAGTTAGCCTCTAAAAGGTATCGCCTGATTTCTTCACTCTTCCACTAGGGGGACGGAGGGCAGGATAAGGAAAGGGAGTGAGGGGAGGGGAGGGAAACTGAAAGAGCTGCATATGATGGGAGAGTTGACGACTAGAGAAGAGAACAAAAGGGGGGGAGGAGGAGAGCTTATCAAAGTTGGTAAGGCAGAGGAAAAAAAAAGATTATTATGTGCAAGAGGAATAGCGCCACCAGGGAGACCACAGCTGGAGATATCTGTCGTGTTTGCGTTCCAATCTGCTAAGGAGCTCCTCAAAACGGGCAATTTGATGCACCTTCTCCTTCCAGTGAGCCAGTGTTGGTGGGTTCATTTGTAGCCAGTAGAGCGGTATCGATTTCTTCGCTGCTTCTAGTAGGTGTGTGGTCAGGTTTCCTCTAGATGGTTGATAATCCGATTGAGGCTGCGAGAGGAGGATGGTTGCCGGCTTGAGGCTCAAACGCTTCCCCGTGATCTGTACAATATGATCAGTAATCTCCTTCCAATATGGTTAAATGAGCTCACACGACCACCAGATATGGAGCTAAGTCCCCGATAGTTTGTGGCAGCGCCAGCAGAGATCTGAGGTACCGAGGTTGTGTCTATTTAGCCATTCAGGCGTTCTGTACCACCTTAAAAGCAGTTTAAAATGCGATTCTTGCAGTCTGATGCAAGTGGAGAATCCATGAGAGTTATGTAGGATGGATAGGATGGAGGTAACATCTTCTTCAGACAGGTCTATCTGCAGGTCTTTTTCCCAGGCCAGAAGGTAGGATGGCTTTGTTACCGTCAGGGAGGATGTGGGTAGTTTTTTACACATTGAGATTTTCCTAGAAGTCAAATTGCCAGTCTTCAACCCCAGTTCAAATGATGTGAGTGGCCTCGTGGGAGGGTCCAGTTTGAGAGCGACTGTGATGAGTTTGCAAAAATGAGCATAGTGTAGGTAGCTAACATGTCGAGCCTTCATCAGGTTTTTGTAGACGTTGCCGACCAATAGGTTTCCCTTCCTCTACTAGGTCAGCATATACATAAGACTGAAGATTGGACCATAGTTCCAAGTCATCTCCTGCTTAGGAGTTGCCCAAAAGGTGGATCAAATGGCCTGGTAGGTGGGGCGAAAATAGCTGGCGATAGTGTTTCTTTATTCTGTCTCCAGACTTTGCACAGACACCCTAATTAACGTGTCCAATCCTTTGCTGTGGTCTGGAAGCCAGAGGTGTTGGGCCAATTTCGGGTTAAACTGGGCCTCAGTCAGCAAGTTGATCATCTGACATCTTAATGGTTTGACATACTTCTGCCATCGGGACAGTTGTATCGCTCTGTAGTAGTTCTGTAGGTCCGGGAGCACTATACCACCCTCCCGTTTCTGTTTGGCTAGTAGTTGGTGTGCAATACGAGGAGTTTTATGTTTCCAGACATAGGCAGTGAAGATACGTCTTATCGATCGGAAGAAAGCGTTTGAGAGCGTAATCGGTAGCATCTGTAAAGTATAGGTGATTTTCGGCACCACGTACATCTGGAGGAGATTTCTCCTTCCTAGCCAGGAGATGTAAAGAAGGTCTTAGTCTTTCAGAATTTTCCTAATGTCTTGGAGAAGAGGTACATATTTCCTGGAGAATACCTCTGATATCTTGTTCGGGAGGTGTACTCCCAGGTACTTGATGGAGTGCCGCTTCCAGGTATAAGGGGAAGCTAAACTGAGCCTATTTGCTAGGTCGCTTGGGAGTGAGATATTAAGTATCTCTGACTTTGAGGTGTTTACCTTGTAATTTGAGAGTGCTCCATAACTAGCCATTAGGTCTGTGAGGTGCGAAAGGCCAGTCTCAGGATTGGAGACAAGAAACAATATGTCATCCGCGAAGGCTACCGCCTGGAGTTCTTCATCTCATACTTGGAATCCGTTAATGTCTGGGTGTTGCCGGACAGCCTGCAGTAATGTTTCCAATGTTAGTATAAATAGTGTGGGGGACAATGTGCACCCCTGTCTTGTTCCGTTAGATATAGAAAAATAATCGTAGAGCTTGCCGTTGACCTTCAGTCTGGCATGGGGTTGTGAGTATAAAGTGAGAATCGCTGCTATGAAGGCTGGTGGGATGTCCAAGATTTGGAGGGAAAAACTATATAAATTTGATATCCCCGGAATCATACCAAAATATATACAGGTGACATGTCATTTTGGCTTCAAAGTGAACGCTGTAAAAACGAAGCCCTTATGGGCACAAATGCACTTTTTCTTCAAATCCACCCCATTCTGCATTTTTTTCCAGTTTCCCAGTACATTGTACAGAATAATAAATGGTAGCATCATGAAGAAAAATTTGTCCCGCAAACATTAAGCCCTTATATGGCTCTGTGATGCACACAGCAGGACTCAGAGGGGAAGGAGCGCAGATTTAGATGACTTAATTTTTTGGAGACCATGTCACATTTGCAGAACCCTGAGGTGCCAGTAAAGTCTACTCCCCTGCAAAGTGGTGCTTTGTACACGCTATATTTTTTTCCTTTAATGTAGCCATACGAGAGCTTGTATTTTTTTATGATATGAAATGCATTTTTAATTAAATCATTTTGCTGTGCCTATAACTTTTTGACTTAATTTTATTAAAATGCTTGTGCAGTTATGGACTTTTATCCATTATCCATACTTATGGACACTTATCCATTATCCATACTTATCCACTTATCAAGTCCAGAATTGCTGTTTAACCACTTCCATACCAGATGGTTTACCCCCCTTCCAGACACATTTTTGGGTGTTTTTGTATGTGCGGTTTTGAGGGCTGTAACATTTTTATCATATGCGTTATTCAACTAATTTTTGCATCTTTTTTCGGTGACACATAGGGCTTTATTTTTATGTTGTTTTTATTTTTGCATGTGTTTTAATTTTTTTCATATTTGGGAAAATCTAAACAAAAGAGGAGGGAAAATGTGTCTGTTTTTCACTTTTAATTTTTTTTTTATTTAATAACACAAAGTGCCACTAAAAAACTTTTTAAGGCTACGGCTCCACATTGCAGCTTTTTTTGTTGATATTTCCCATTCCTTTTGAAAGCCATTCTTGGCTTTGGCTCAAAAAACCACAGCAAAATCTGCAACAAAAAAAAACGTGTTTCCGCAATGTGGGGCCATAGCCTAAAATAGTTTTTACTCTCTGTTACGGTAATTTTTATTTTGTATGGTGTTGTCGGGGGGTGGGGCTATAACCTGTAATAAGGGCGTTTTATTGGTGTATTATTTTATTTATTTTTTTTATTATTTTATTTACTTTTCTTTTCATTTTTTTTTTCATTTTCTTTTTTAACATTGTGTCCCCATAAGGTCATAAAAGACCTTTGGGGACATCTGATGACTTTTTTTTTTTTGTTGGGGAGGCTGATTTTCCCTGTAACTGGGGCTGGTACATTTAGCCCCAGTTACAGCCTTCTGCACATTGCTTGCACATTAGTATAGAGCTGATCTGGGTCCTGTAGGACCCAGCAGTTCTAACAGACTATGGGAGCCGCAAGATGGCAGCGCCCATAGCGCTGTATACAGTGCTCATTGAGCGCTGTATACAGTGGGGAAAAAAAAAGTATTTAGTCAGCCACCAATTGTGCAAGTTATCCCACTTAATAATATGAGAGAGGCCTGTAATTGACATCATAGGTAGACCTCAACTATGAGAGACAAAATAAGAAAACAAATCCAGAAAATCACATTGTCTGATTTTTTAAGATTTTATTTGCAAATTATGGTGGAAAATAAGTATGTGGTCACCTACAAACAAGCAAGATTTGTTTGTAAGTTTGTAATTTGGGTAATAAATTTATGGCTGTGTACCTAGTAGAAAAGTGATGACGAAGTGGCTTTTCAAAACGCAAAGCCATCAAAAAGTATCCCTTCATGGGAGCAGATGTGAAAAAAAATGATGTTGGCATTGAAAGATGCAATGGCATGGGTTTTTGACATATGGACCTCTTTCACTCTAACTTTGTATTTTTTTGATGCCATCACTGTGGCACCAAGAGTGTGGTATAGTGGAATGTGATGAACCAGGCCACAGGACTTGTCTGGCTGTGTGGTGGCAGTGGTAGTAGCTGTAGCAACATAAGTCGCAGTACGGCATGGAATAATGTTATGGACTGGGCTGAAAGAGATGATGATTCTCAGGAAGTAGAACAATCCTGCAGCTACTGGCATTGCCACAACAGAAGTAGTGATGCTGTGCTGTTGCCATCCCCATTCTTATTCTTATTGTTCATGTATCCATGCCTGATTCATTTTGACAAAAGTAATTTTTTTCCAGGACAGTTTGGTCCTTCTAGATGTTACGCCGCCATTGGCAGCACTGAATACCCCCTCAGCCATTACACTTGAGCCTTGACAAAGTAAAACTCCCATTGCAAACTGGGCTTGCTCCTTCTACTGCTCTAACATATTGGCCCAGTATTTCATGGGGAAAAAGTAATCTGCTGGAATATAGGTGCCCTCTAGGTATTACAGTATCTGATGGTTCAGCTGGTAGGTGTCTGTTGTCTGTTATGGGTCTGGCACAGTGAGGTGGACTGGGAGTAGGCAGAGGCCACCTGGGCACACATGTGATTGGCACTTGCAGTGGTCTCGCTAAAAGCTGTGGCAACTTGGTTATACAGTCTATCCTGATAGTATTCCAATTCTACTGCCCTTTGGGAGGCAAAGTAGAATTCCCCTATTTTTAGCAAGGGTCTAAGAGAACTGTCATCCAGTACTCATCCCTATGCTTGATAAGGCTAATAAACTTGCCACTATGTAAGCATACAGCCTGCCATGCTTGCAAATGTGTGCACAAACCCAGGGGTCTGCCATGATTGATCTTTTTGGCCATGATGGTTGTCGACATCAAATAATAGTAAGCCTCCTCCCCGTTTCTGTCTGTGACATATCAATGGCCCCCTCTGCTTCCAAAGTAGAGTCTTCCTCCCTCCTCCTCCTTTTCCAGTCTATGAGTCCCAGTTCCTCCATCATAATGACCCTGACGAAGATCTTCATCCTACTCCAGTTCCCCTTGGATCAACCCAGGACAATGACGTTGACTAAGAGGTGGAATCTGTTGTTCCTTTTCCATCCCTTGTTGCATGAGTGTAAGTGTATATAACAATTACATCGCTGACAGGGGCCTCTTCAAAAGGCTTGAGAAGCTAATACAATCCCTCATGAGCATCCAATGACGGATCTTGACATAACAAATTATCCCTGTGGTCTGCTGCATGTACTATTTGTTCACTGTTTTCTGTTACTCACACAGATGCTCCAGCATATTTATTTAAGGTGGAGTTCCACCGAGTTGGAACATCACAGATAAGGCTGTGCAAAGGCAGACAGTTTTGGCGCTGCAAATAGAGCATAGTCTGTATTGCTGCAGCAGTCTGGCTCACACAGCACAGATGTTCTCCCTTACTCCTATCTATGATTTCTATCACTATCTGCCTGTAGCTGAATAAATCTGACTAAAGTTTGTTCTACTTCTCCTACGCCTATGATTCTCTAGTTCTACTGCAGGTTTTTCTGCTGTCAGTGTGTATTGCAGAAGAAAATGGAGTAATTGCTTTGGATCATGCAGTGATGAATAACACATCCATCCCCTAGTTTCACCATCACTGAAATGCCTTGTGTTCCTATACTCTATGTGACATCTGCAGTGTAAGGTGTCCACCTACCACAGACTATTGGCTGAGAGACTGTCAGGTGATGCCAGGACGTGACAGTGATTCATAGACATGTGTCTCCGCTGCATCTTCTCTGCGCATTGCTTGTCACAGTGGCCATTTTAGTTCATTGAATCATTTGAGACGAATCACCAGTTATTCAGTTTAATTGAAAACTACACAATTTGGAATATTCGAGCCAAACCTGAGATTGAAATCAGTCATGCCCAGCCTGTATCCTGGTATATTGGGGCTCCATGGCTATAACAACAGCAGGGAAGACAGGCAGCATCCTTGCCTGGTTCCTCTTTGATTTGGAAACAGGAAGAAGACTGTCCAAAGAACTTGGCTTTAGCTTGGGGGAATGATAGAGAGAGCATATAGCAGATAAAAAGGGTATTCTGATGCCCATATGAGTAAGTACTTGGAAATATTCTCAGCCGACAGAGTGAAATGCTTTTTGCTGAATTTTTTATTTAACTTTTTTTTTAAACTTTTTTTTTAAGTCCCTCTAGGGGACTTGAACCAGCTAACGTATTGCTAAGTATTGTTAAGTATTATACACTTCAATACATTGCATATGCCATGCCTGGTCGATCCTGCCAGAGGAGTGATCATGGAAGAAGGTGGCAGACCTGGGTTCACCAATCATGACCTGGGCTACCATAGAAGCACTTCCCACCTTGGGGGGTGGGGTACCTGAAAAAGTCAGCAGTACCTTCTACGAGCCCCATAGATGATGCAGTCATGTATAACCACGGCATCTAAAGGGTTAACACCCACAACTGGTGTTTTCTCTGGCTGTGGGTATTATAGCTATTCAATGACGCTGAGTGGGCATCATGTCTATGGCATAATAATACAGCACGGTGAGTTAACTAATAACTTTCTATGCTGTTTATTTACGGAATTGAAAGGCAAGGTTAAAAATCTCTTCATTGACTAATACTGCTGTGTTTCGGAAAGGGGTATTTCAGTATCACAAACTCAGTTTACTTTGTATACGGGTAAAGCAATGACAAATGGTGTTCTGTGTAACATGATAAATTTGTTTCTTAGCAGTGGCTGTATTCCAGCTAGAATACCCTAGAATTTCTGTGATGTATATATGCAAGTTAGAATAGCTTAAATATCTTAATCAGACATGGGTTGTTCCAATAACACACAGAAAAATATTTCACTTTTGTGCCAATTAGCACTTCAAATATACTCAACCTTTGTTACTGTTTAGAATTTTTTTTTCTAATATGTGCAACTTTAACCCCTTCCTGCTGGTGACATTTTTTGATTTTCGTTTTTGACTCTCTGCCTTCCAAACCCCATAACTTTTTTATTTTGCTGTTCACCGTGCCGTATGAGGGCTTAATATTTGCAGGACAAATTTTTCTTTGTTATAGTACCATTTATTATTCTGTACAATGTACTGGGAAGCTAGAAAAAAATTCAGAAATGGGTGGAATTGGGGAAAAAGTACATTTGTGCGACTTTCTTATGGACTTTGTTTTTAAGGCATTCACTGTACAGCCAAAATGACATGTCACCTGTATTCTATGTTTTGTTACAATTTAGGGGATACCAAATTTCTGGTTTTAGTTACTTGTTAACAGCTTAACATAAATAAAAAACTGCAAAAAAAAAAGGTACAGAAATAAATATTTTTATAAGTTTGTAGACTGGGCAGTTTCCGACACAGGGATACCTAATGTTTATTTGTTTCACAGTACTTTTAACTTTTATATGTGTTCTAGGGAAAGGGGGGTGATTTGAACTTTTACTTCTTTCTTTCTTTTTTTTTTTTTTTTTACTTTATATTGACTTATATTACAGAGAGGGTCCATCATTTTTAGCACTTGGTTTTTACAGCGTTCACTCTGCATTAAAAATTACATGGCAGCTTTGTCCAGCGGGTCATTACAATTATGGCGATACCATATTTATATTGCTTTTATTATGTTTTACTGCTTTCATAAATAAAATGTCACGTTTTAAAAATGATAGATTTTCCTGAGGTCACTGTATTCTGACACCTATAACTTTTTTACTGTTCTGTTGATGTAGCTATGTTAGGACTCTTTATTTGTGGGACAAGTTGTACACCTAAGATCCCCAGTGCAATGTACTGCAATACAAGGGGCTACATGGCAACCCCTCGGACCCCACAATCTTACCACGACGGACCCAATGGGTGCAATCATGGCTTCCGGTGGGTTAAGATACTTCGACTTCAGCAGTGGTCGCAGCCCTTGACTGTGTAACACAGCCGGGTTTCGGAGGTAATGCCACAGGCACAGCTGCTATATTATGGCGCTGAGCATTGAGAATACACTCAGCACGACATAATAGTGTGGCGCAGAGTGAGAAGGGGTTAAAAAGGACATAAAATAAATTATTGTATTGATTCCATAGGTGCATCAACTTTCTAGAACAGAACTAGACACCACAGGTCCTCATTGCAAATAAACATTTGTTTCTTTGTGAGTCAGTTATGGAAATACTGGTGCAATATCAAAGAGTTAAAAGATTGAGATTATTTACTTTTGGTCTCCTATTTGTCTAGAACGACTGTCTCCCTTACTGCCATCTAATTCACATGTTTTTGGATTTGCTATTATTTGTATTAAAAAACATAAAGACTGCGTACGCCATTATGTGATCATCCTATCATCATCATCATCATCATAATCCTTTGTGTTCTTGTTTGTACACTTCAAGAAAGAAAAACAGCTGTCTGTGAAAACGAGGCTTTTCATTAAGTAGTTACTATATGCCTTGTTGCGTTAGAAAAGGTGATTGTCTGTTTTACCATATTATTTAACATTAATCCTATAAAATGGTTCACGAGGCAATCTGACTTTTCTGCATTAGGTACATTAGTTGGTAGCATTGACTGACTTACTGGAGAAAATCTCTAACATAATTGTTGAATGCTTACCACCTACAATACCTAGTTGACAATAAATAACACATTCCCTATTAAATTTTAGGATGCCGTTCTGGCAACACATCATTACTGCCTGTGCCTTCCATTTTACAGTAATGAGCTCTGCTATATTTGTAGGCTGGTGCTGCAATTTAATGCATGTACATTTGAGTGACCCTTTTCTAAACCACTGCTACATTATGCACTTTCAGAAAAAGACAAGATTTTTTTTTTTTACATCTATTTCCTCAAATGAAAGACGGCAATTAGAAGTCGCCCGCTCAGTTTGGAAACGTTAAAGAGTTTCTTTGGTCTAAATTGGTTTAATTTTTGAATTGTATGAATTTTGGGCTAAAAATTTTTGTAAATAGGTTTAATTAAATAGTGTTTTGTTTGTTTCAGCTTACATGTACCATACACAAAATTGGGCTACCAATACATCAGTTAACTAGTAGTGTGCACAGACTATCCAGCATAGTTATAAAAAACAAAGCACACAGGTATATATAGTAAAAGTATTAAAAATTTATTATAACATATTTGTTAAAAATACATACAAAGTATGGGTAAAAAACACATGAATACAAAAAGCTCACCAGGGGTACATAGAAAATGTATTAAGTTTGATATAGAGGCCACAATACTACAAACAGCCCATGCTACAATCCCACATTCATCTGCAGTGTATAGCTTTACAAGTAGAAGCAATGTCAGAGGTGTAGATAGCATTAGGCCTAAATGGGAGTAGAGAGACTTCCATAATCAAGATGACAGCCAAATAACCCTGGAAAGGATGATGTGCCCTGATACGTGTTTCGTCCACAGCTTTGTGTTGGTGAGGTAATTGAAGTTTTGGCATTTGCTCTAAAAATATTGAAGATTCATTTGATGACATTTGTTTTCAATTACACAAGTATATTATATGCAAAACTACCTTTTGTTTTTACCTTAGGTCAATCATATTTTTATATCATACTGTAAATGCCAAGCCAGAGCATAAAGCACTTTCAAACATCAAAGCTACCCTCCAACATACATGGTAAACAGCCAGTTCTTCACCAATTAACTGCCCACACATTACTCACCTTCCTTTTCTTGAAACACTCATTTCTCTAGAAAAGTGATTCACCACCACGGTAGAATAAACACAGAGATGACTTCTCATTATGTCTGATTTCAGCTATTGTTAGCTTAAAGGGGTATTTCCATCTCAAGAATCCTATCTATACTGATAGCTTATGTAAAAACAAGAATTTTCAAAAACACATTGCTTTAGCAATGCTGCTCCTGCTCCTGCGCCTTTTATGTGAAATTATTCCTCCCATTGTTTACACATTGTTGTCAAGGCACCTGGCCTGTTATCTTATTTTTGTGGAAGAAAACCATGGCACACACTCAGGTGGAGATGCTAAACTTCGTAGAAAATTTATTCACATGGTATAACACCAAACACAGCACTAGGTATCCATCGAGAATGCTGCATATAGCGGTTAAAGTAGACAGTAGAAGTCCAAATGTCGCTTTATACACAATGCTGCTTAAAGCTGCCAGACATGTGATATCAACAGAGATGCTGCATATAGAGGCTTGCTGCACCACCATTGGGCCACAGCTTCTTATACTCTCAGTTCTGAAGAGTTATCAAAGTACAATAATAGCACTTCTGGAAAGCTTGTAGGTGAACATGAATATTTGCAAAATGAATCTTGCGAGGTTTGCCCATCACTAGTGGATGCCTATTGGAGAGGGGAGTTGTTGGGACCCACATCCCTGAGAGACTTGCCTGAGGATCCCTAATGAGAGCTGAAGCTGAGGCCATCGTTCTGAGGGATATTGGAAAAGGACTTAATTAAGAATCCATGTAGGGAAGAGGAGCTAAGACTGCGGCCAGATCTTCTGAAGAATACTGGTGGGATATACAGTACACACGTGGACAAAATTGTTGGTACCCCTCATTTAATGAAAGAAAAACCCACAATGGTCACAGAAATAACTTGAATCTGACAAAAGTAATATATATAAAAATTCTATGAAAATGAACAAATGAAAGTCAGACATTGCTTTTCAACCATGCTTCAACAGAATTTTTTAAAAAAGAAAACTCATGAAACAGGCCTGGACAGAAATGATGATACCCTTAACTTAATATTTTGTTGCACAACCTTTTGAGGCAATCACTCCAATCAAACGATTCCTGTAACTGTCAATGAGACTTCTGCACCTCTCAACAGGTATTTTGGCCCACTCCTCATGAGCAAACTGCTCCAGTTGTCTCGGGTTTGAAGGGTGCCTTTTCCAAACGACATGTTTCAGCTCCTTCCAAAGATGCTCAATAGGTTTTAGGTGTGGGCTCATAGAAGGCCACTTCAGAATAGTCCAATGTTTTCCTCTTGGGTGTTTTTAGCTGTGTGTTTTGGGTCATTATCCTGTTGCAAGACTCATGACCTGTGACCAAGACCAAGCTTTCAGACACTGGGCAGCACATTTCTCTCTAGAATCCCTTGATAGTCTTGAGATTTCATTGTACCCTGCACAGATTCAAGACACCCTGTCCCAGATGCAGCAAAGAAGCCCCATAGCAGAACATAACAGAGCCTCCTCCATATCTCACAGTAGGGACAGTGTTCTTTTGAAGATATACTTCATTTTTCCGTCTGTGAACATATAGCAGATGTGCCTTGCCAAAAATTTCGATTTTTGTCTTATCTGTCCATAGGACATTCTCCCAAAAGCTTTGTGGCTTATCAACATGTAGTTTGGCAAATTCCATTCTGGCTTTTTTACAATTTGTTTTCAACAGTGGTGTCCTTCTTGGTTGTCTCCCATGAAGTCCACTTTGGCTCAAACAACGACGGATGGTGCGATCTGACACTGATGTTCCTTGAGCTTGAAGTTCACCTTTAATCTCTTTAGAAGTTTTTATGGGCTCTTTTGTTACCATTCGTATTATCCTTCTCTTTGATTTGTCATCAATTTTCCTCCTGCGGCCATGTCCAGGGAGGTTGGCTATAGTCCCATGGATCTTAAATTTCTAAATAATATGTGCAACTGTAGTCACAGTAACATCAAGCTGCTTGACAATGGTCTTATAACCTTTACTTTTAACATGCTTGTCTATAATTTTCTTTCTAAGCTCCAGAGACAACTCTTTCCTTCGCTTACTCTGGTCCATGTTGAGTGTGGTACTCACCATGTCACCAAACAGCACAGTGAGTATCTGTAGCCCTACATACAGGCCCACTGACTGATTACAAGATTGTAGACACCTGTGATGCTAATTAGTGGACACACCTTGATTTAACATGTCCCTTTGGTCACATTATTTTCAGGGGTACCATCATTTCTGTCCAGGCCTGTTTCATGAGTTTTATTTTTAAAAAAATCTGTTGAAGTGTGGTTGAAAAGCAATGTCTGACTTTCATTTGTTCATTTTCATAGAATTTTTATATATTATTACTTTTGTCAGATTCAAGTTATTTCTGTGACCATTGTGGGTTTTTCTTTCATTAAACGAGGGGTACCAACAATTTTGTCCACGTGTGTATATTGCCTTGAGAGATTTGTTGGGAATTCCAATTGGAGAGGAGATACTGCATCCCCGAAAATTTACCTGCGGACTATAATTCATCTCCTTTGTATCCTGCCTACTGGACATCACCTTATTTTATGGACTGTGTTTCTTCCTTTGTATCTTGTCCTACTGGACTGCACCTTCTTTGGCAAGTGGATGCCCAAACACTCAGTCTGTCCAAGTCTGCTTGTAACCTACGTACATCCTCTATAGACTGCACTGTACTACATAGCTTGGTGTCTTCTGCAAAAATAGAGACAGTGCTATTAATCCCATCTTCTATATCATTAATAAATAACTTAAATATCAGCGGACCCAGCACTGAACCCTGGGGTTCATTTATAACAGAGGACCAGTGTGAACTGCAGTTATTGATCACAACTCTCTGGATACGATCCAATTACAAACTATATTTTCCAAGCCAATGGACCTGATTTTACCCATTAAACATATGTGAGGGGCAGTGTCAAACTCCTTTGCAAAGTCCAAGAACACTATATCCACAGCCTCCCCTCTGTCCAGACTTCTACTCACCTCTACATAAAAGCAAATCAGGTTAGTCTGACAACTTCTGTCCTTAGTAAAACCATGCTATCTGTCACTTATAATATTATGTACAGTCACATACTACTGTATATAGTCGCTTAAGAGTCCCTCAAACAGTTTCCCCACAATGAATGTTAAGCTCACTGGTCTGTAATTACCTGGGGTAGATCTAGAGCCTTTTTTTTGAAAATAGGGACATTTGTCTTGCGCCAGTCCCTAGACACTGTACCAGTCACTAGAGAATCCCTAAAAATTAAGAATAGGGGTATAGCAATGACTGGACGGAGTTCTTTAACTTCTCATAGGTGCAATCCATCTGGACCCATCATTAATTTGTTTAGCTTGGCTTGGACCATTTCTATGTTTATTCAACTGAGTATATTGGTTTATGTATTACCAGCACTGGTGACACCTACATCAACTACTGCCTGTTCTTCTGTATATAAAGGGCATAAAAACCTGTTTCCATTACCTCCATTACCATTATTTAGGGACCTACCTATTCTGACCTTGTTTTTTTGCATCTATATATTTAAAGAATTGTTTGGGGTTAGATTTGCTTTCCATAGCCACCTGCTTTCCATTATGTATTTTAACTGATTTTATTTCCCTTTTACAGATTTTAATTTTCAGCTGACCCTTCAGATTTATTTAAATGGATGTTTTTTATTGTTTATCGTCCTTTTATCCTTAGCTGTAAGCTGTGGGAGCAGGGGCGTAACTACCGGGGTAGCAGTGGTAGCGACTGGGGCAGGGCCCGGAACATTACGCGGCCCGGAGCCCTGTGGCAGTCGCTACCGCGAACCCCACAATCACTGCTATCGTTATACTCCGGGGTCTCAAAAGACCCCGGAGTATAACGATCGGGGGCCCAGGGGAGGTGAGTGAACATAAAAAACACTGTAACTCACCTATCCGCCGCTCCGCAGGCTTCGGGCCTGTTTGGTGACGTCCCAGACGTCAGCCGACGTCATTATGCGTCGCGACGCCGGCCTGGATCGCGCGAGATCCGGTCTGACATTGAAGATGGCCTTAGTAGCGCACGGGGAGTGCACCGGAGCGAGGAAGAGGTAAGTTGCAGTGTTTTCTATGTTTCTATCCTCCCCTGGGTCTCCGATCATTATACTCTGGGGTCTGAAAAGACCCCAGAGTATAATAATCGTTCATGGGTGGTCCACAATGGGGCATAATACTGTGTGCAGGGGCCACTATGGGGCAAACTACTGTGTGCAGGGGCCACTATGGGGCAAACTACTGTGTGTAGGGGCCACTATGGGGAAAACTACTGTGTGCAGGGGCTACTATGGGGCAAACTACTGTGTGCAGGGGCCACTATGGGGCAAACTACTGTGTGCAGGGGCTACTATGGGGCAAACTACTGTGTGCAGGGGCCACTATGGGGCAAACTACTGTGTGTCGGGGCCACTATGGGGCAAACTACTGTGTGCTGGGGCCACTATGGGGCAAACTACTGTGTGCAGGGGCCACTATGGGGCATAATATTGTGTGCAGGGGCCACTATGCTGCATAATACCGTGTCCAGGGGCCACTATGGGGCATAATACCGTGTGCAGGGGCCACTATGGGGCATAATACCGTGTGCAGGGGCCACTATGGGACATAATACCGTGTGCAGGGGCCACTATGGGACATAATAGTGTGCGCAGGAATGCGGTTTGTGTGTGTGAGGGAGTTGGGGGCGGCGGCTTGAAGGGGTTGGGGGCAGCGGCTTGGGGGGGTTGGGGGCGGCGGCTTTGGGGGGGGCCCCATGTCAAATGTTCGCCTTGGGGCCCAGCCATTCCTAGTTACGCCACTGTGTGGGAGGGTTCATTTCAGACGTTTATACTTGTTCCCTATGGGTATACATTTTGCTATATACTTACTCAGCATAGCTTTAAATGTCTTTCACTTAACCTCTGTGTCACTGTATCTGACAATACCTGCTCCCAGTCCATATAGTGAAGTGCAGCCTTAACCTGGGAAAATTGGCCTTTTTAAAATTGAGGAATTTTTCTCTCTCAACCTTTGTTTGTTTTTTTCCAATCTAGGTAGAATCTGATTAGGTTATGGTCACTATTACCAAGGTTTTTGCTAACAGTAAGTGACATTTCCAATAAGTCCCATATTATTAGACATGATCAGATTCAGCATAGCATCCCGTCTAGTTGGTTCTTCTACAAACTGGACCATAAAAGTGTCCTGCAACAAGTTGATGAATTTCCTCCCCTTTGCAGATAATGCAGAACAATGTAGTCAGTATCAAGGTAGATAAAATGTCTCATGAAGATCATGTTGGGAGGTCTATAGATTATGCCAAAAAGTATTTTTATCAGTGGTCACATCCTTATGCAATTCCACACACAAGGATTCTAGCATCATTTGCGCAATGTAATTATTTGTGTACTCTGCCATTGCTCACCCTGGCAGTGTAATCTAAAAGACCCTCAGTGACAATCTGACATCTCCCCACTTCTGCTTCCCATTACCAGCCAACAGCATATCATTTTAAAAAGCACAAAGATAGAAGCTGCAGTGGTGTAAATGCCACTGGACTTAAAGGGGTTGTCTGAGATCAGTAGAAAGGTCCTTCCTTATTTCCAGAAACAGTGCAACTCTAATCTACAAACTGTGTTGTAGTTGTGTTGTAACGCCAAACACTGCCCATAGACAAGAGTGACACTGTTTCTGGAATAGAGGCAGAACTTTTTTCCAGTATCAGACAACCTAGCAAATTGTGGATTATTACATGGGCGGTTGCCTAGGGCCAAAATCTTCTATTGGTCCTTTGCCCTCTTCAAAGTGCCCATGTGGTGATCTGGCACTGTCAAAACATATATTAGCTTTACAGAGGGCTATCCATATCCAGGACAGTGGTGTCAGTGTAGCTATCACTGTTGATCAGTCCCTGTTTCCTCTTCTTCTGACCTCATAATTGCCATGTGACTACAGCCTGTGTAGGAGATGGCGATGTAGCTGCTCCTAGTGCTTTGTATCCCTCCCTAACCACTAATACCTGCCACTGTCTCCCTATTGCCCTGCACAGAACTGATGTCTTCTATTATTGAGTCTCCCCCCAACGCCCAAAAGATCCCTGCTACTTTGACCACCCCTTTTTCTTATAAATAACCGTAAATAAATAGACTCTGTAATGTCAGATTGACAGTGTCAGGCAGGAGCAAGAAAGGGGGAGTTATTCAGAGCTCCAATCTTAGGTAAACAGTGACAGAGTTCAGAATCACGCCTGCTCCTGTCTGACACTACCCACCTGACTGTGTAGATACTAAATAGGCTTCAATGGTCCCTGATGTCATTCAGGAGCCCAGAAGAAGCCCGACGAGGGGAATTGAGTAACACTGTTTGTTATATTTACTCACCTATCCTGGGCCTCCGATTATTATACTCTGGGAGGTAAAGAGGTCCAATAAAAATATAGTAGTTCGTTGTTGGCAAATTATGTTATGTGGAGGGCCACTCTAGGACATTATACCGTGTGGAACAATATACTGCACAGAAGGCAGCTATGGGGCATCATACTGCGTCGGGGTCACAATGGGCCATTATACTGTGTACAAGCCTGCTGTGTGACATTGGATTATATGGGGGTCACTTCGGGACATTATTCTGTTACAGGGATCTTTGCATAGACAGCCATGTATTAGGTGTATGTTAAGATCTAACCACATTGGGTAATAAAATACTGCAGAGTCACACAGGACATTATGATTTTTATGATGCCTGTAATTGTATAGTATTCATTACTGTAAGTGGTCACAAGATCGGTTTCTTATTAACCTTCTCCTGCTGTCTAGGCATTGCACTGGAAGGAATTAATTGTGAATGTAGTTTCTTGCTTACAATGTAATCCACTCTCTGAGGGGTCTACTCAGGCTAACCACATTTCCACGTTAATTCACCTACTGGTATGCTTGTGATGTTGTGCCTGGGGCAACATGATTCTGCATATAAAACAGTATTATCTGCAGTGTATTTATGGAAAAACTTGTAATTTTTTATTTTTTTTTTGTAATGTTTTTTTTTTTTTATACCTGACAATACCAAATCCAAAAACAGGATGCTATTTTTTTCACAGTTATATGTAAATTGGAGTTTGCAATTGTTAGTATTCAAGTATTCCATAACCCGTGGTATGACTGCCTCAAAATGAATTTGTTGTCTTTAAATATGTACTGCTCTTCCCATCACAATACAAATATATTTGCACAATCTGGTGAGTATTTAGATCACATAGATGCTCCTGATATTTGTGTATAATATTTCTGGTTAAACATAAAAAAATTTGTGCGATAATAAATACTGTAATGCCATTACAACAAAAACCTGTAAATCTGTCCTATACTTTGAATAGTAGGATAAATACTCAGAAACAGGCTATAGATCCAGGGTGCAGGGAATAATGGTGTAGAAAGTTTCAATATCACATGACAGCCGGGAAAATCCCTCCTACCATGTGCATGTGATATTGTGAACAGTAAACAGGACATGCTTAGTGTCTTTTAAATGATCCCGACATTTTGTGACAATAGGCTGAAGCAGAATATCTACCCACTTACAAAGTCCTTCATTCAAAGAACCAATTTCCTCCATTATCATTTGTACAGTATGTAGATAACATATAGACCACCATTCACAAGGAGATTCTGAATGGTGGTCACCTATCTATTCCTCTTCACTGCACAATGGTCTCTATATAGGTCACAAAGCATGTCTGCTAAATGCGCCCATAGATCTCCAGACTATTCTGTCTATGATTCATGTATAATGCATATTTCTAACTGCTCTTAACAGAAGTTCAGGCAAGATGGCGATCCTATAAACATGTACAGAAAATAGAACTAGAACAATAAGAAAGTAGAAACAGATTAGAAACGTTTTAATTCCTTAAAAAGGTATAGGTGGTACCAGACCCAATAATTATATTAAATTATTACCCCTGGAAATATTTGTGACTGGCACAGCTGAACTAGGCACCACCCCTGATAACAGTAAGAACTACTGTAAGGCTAAGGCCCCATGTGGCGTCCCGCAGCAAAAAGGCACTGCGGGAAAAACCTCGGCGGCAACGCATTGTGGTTTTTCCTGCAACACTTTTCACAGAAAATCCGCAGAGGTTTCCACTGCGGACTTTCTGCTTCAATTATACCTATAGGGAAACCGCTGGCATTTCCGTAGGTATTGACATGCTGCGATTTCCAAAACTGCAAGTGTGTCCGTTGCGCATATTTTATTGCAAAGTGGAGATGGAATTCGCTAGAATCCCATCCACTTTGCTGTGACTGTAAAACACCACGTGGGGCTTCAGCCTAAGGCTAAAGCCCCACTTTGTGGAAATGCAGCTTTTTTTCCTGTTGAAATGCAGCAGGAAAAAATGCTGCTTTTACAGCACTACAGTACCAAAGTGAATGAGATTATCCAGAATCTCATTCACTGGAAAGAAAAAAACTCTGTGGAGAAGCTGCATTTTTGAAAAAACTCAGCATGTCAATTTTACCTATGGACACGCTCACGTTTTCCCTATAGAAAGGGATATAAGGGAAGAAGAACTGCAGGGAAAAATGCAGCAAAAATGCAATGAAAAACACTGCGGAAAACAAAGCAATGGTTTCTGCTGCGTTTTTTAGTTTCGTTCCTCAACGTGGCAATTTCATCCACAATTCCATGTATGTATTGGAATAATCATAAAATATTAATGGCCATCTTATCAATCATTACATGACCATACAACTATTAATGTTACATTAAATTGTCTGAGCTAAATGCAGCTTTAACCCTTTCCCGACATACTGGGTACATAGCCATTACGTCTCCTCTGTATTACACAGCGGAGACCCGGCACTAATGCCTGTGAATAGAGTTCACTCTGATTGCAGGCATTGTTTTATTTTATGCCCCCTCCCCAAAGTCCTCCATAGCAAATATTGGAGTAAGGAAAAAGACTGCATGTAGCACTGTTAAATAAAAATGTAATAGTTTGTTTTGTGTTGTAAGAGATGTATGCACCAATTGTGTTTTCCAGGGTGGTACCACACAGAAGCACTTAGGCCAGAAGGGATAATGTCTCTCATGAGATTGGTACAGGGACTTATTAGACAATGTGTGCCTTGCTAAGAATGCTTAGTAAGGAATATGCAAATAAGACCTTATTGGTGATGAATTTGCTCCTAGCATCATCTTACAGAAGGTAGCTAGTTAGGTTTCTTTGAAAACCACGTATTAATTTATAGGGAGCAGCTTTCCCTTATTAATGGCCATGCAGTTTTGCAGGTTACCACATGGCCAGTAATAAAGGAAAGCTGATAATAAGTTAGTGCTTTCACTTACTTAAAGGGAATGTGTCACTAAGCCTATGGCCCCAGATAGCAAATTGCTGCCAAAAAACGCTGTGGAAAAGACCATGGTGGAAACGTATTGCGTTTTTTTCTAACCAAGTTTTTATGTGATTTGATGATTTTATTTTTAATTTTCCAAATTTTAAGTTTTTGCCACTTCTGAAAAATGGCAAGGACAGAATAAGACTAAGGGTGGGTTCACACCTGCGCTTCAGTCCGTCCGTTGTCAATCCAAGTGAAAATCTCGGCGAACGGGATTGGCATCGGATACAGACCGGTCAGCGATGCATTGGTTAAAAACCCATTCATTTGAATGGGTTTTTAAAGCAATGCGCGGGTGTGCGCTTACACCCTCTGCACTGCGAAACCGTTTTTTTTCCTCGGACACGAAGTCCTGCATGTCCAACTTTGTTTCCGAGGAAAAAAAAACGGCTTTGCAGCGCAGAGGGTACAATCGGACACCCTCGCATTGCTTTAAAAATGTCGCTGACCGGTCTGTATCCGATGCCAATCCCGTTCGCCGAGATTTTCACTCGGCTTGGCAACGGACGGACTGGAACGCAGGTGAGAACCCACCCTAAGGCCCTATGTAGCGAAATACAGCTAAAAAATGCTGCGGAAAGAAACACAGCAAAAACACATTAATTTTTTCTGCAGTGTTTTTCCTTGCGTTTTTACTGCGTTTCTCCCTGCTTTTTTTTTCAATTAAATCTAAAGAGAAAATTCTTGTAATTCCCTACCTAAAATTAACTTGCGTGTTTTTAAAAAATGCAGCTTTTCCGCAGCTCTTTATTACTATTACAATACTTCAATACTATTACATTGGAATAAAATACATTTTAGTGATGGATATTTCCTGTTGTCTATAAGTATTTACCACAACAAAAAAAAGTCCATTCCAGTGTTATTGCAGGGAAGGAAAATATCCATGGATAAGCCAACTGCTATAACTGCATTGCACCAGAGGAATTACATAAGCATACACTGCTGGCCAAGTTCATTCATTTTTCCCAGCTGTTGTCATTTCCCACATTTCCCAACCTCTTGTGAATGCTTTTTTTTTTTTTTTTTATTCGTTACTTTGTGAAGTACAGGAAGCAGCTGTGACGTGCATAAGTTTACTTCATGTCTGTCAGCTTTCTTACATGGTAGCATGAGTAAAGAACTAAATATTTAGGGTTATCCTCTGCTATTTCTGACAAATTAGTCCCCTTCACCTTCCCACGTTTGACGTTGTTAACTTCCTCTATCCTTTTAAGGACATTTTGCTGCTGAACTGGCTGATCTATATTGTGTCATGTATTCCATTGCCTTTTAAACTGGAATTTTCAAAGATATCAGTGTTTGTAACCTTTTATTGTGAATACACTGAGGGAAATTTACTACTACTGTGTAAAAGTTAGACCATGCTAAATTAGACTAGACAGTCTTAAACTATGCCAGGTTTATCAGTGACTGATGCTGGATGATAAATTTGTTACAATATTATGCAACACCATTACACCTAATATTACATGGCTTACTGTATACCAGAAAAATGTGGCAAAATCTTGGCGGGTGTTTGGTGTATGATGATACAGCTTAAATTGGGCCTGTTTTTTTTTTTTTTGTTAAGCCACATCTTTTTCCTCAAAGCCAAGTCCTTTTTTGTACAAGTTGAAAACACATCTTAGGCTAAGGCCCCACGTAGTGGGCCACAGTAAAAAAGCATCTTTTTTTCCCAAAACGCTTTTTTACAGAAAGTTCACAGAAACTTTCTGCTTCCATTATACCTATAGGGAAATCATAGCGTTTCCGCTGTGCATATTTTTTGCAATGTGTGGATAGGATTCTCTAGAACTTTGGAGTGACTGTAAAACGCCTCGGTTTTTGCGTTTATGCCACGTGGGGCCTCAGCCTTTAAAAGTAATAATATTAATAAATTTATTTATATATCGCCAACATATTCCTCAGCACTTTACAGTACAATATTAGAATTTCCAGCGTGACAAAGAAATTAACATATCAAACAATAGGAGTGAGGACCCTGCTCGCAAGAGCAGTGTAAAACTTCTGATAAGTGTGGTGGCATGTTAGACAGTTCTAACAGTTTTTTGGCACACATTACACCAGAGTTTTGGTGAATTTTGCTTAGTAAATTAAGGCCAGTTGCAGATGACTGTGGGCGAGATCCATGTGCTATCCTTGTTTTTCGTGGATTGCACACTGACCCATTCATTTCTATGGGTACATGCAAACGACCATATTGTTCACAGTGTGCAAGCCGTGATTCCACACCATGTCACATAGAACATGTCCTATTCTGTTCAGTCTTTGCAGAATGGACTCGCCCATAGAAGCCTATGGGAGACTAAAAACCTAGGACGGCACACTGATGTACTCCATGTGTCATCAGTGTGCCGTCAGTTTTCACGGACAAGCTAGGGATATAATTAGATGTCACCTGTGTTTTTTTATGGTGGATCCGCAAACTAGGATCACACACTGAAGACACTTTGTCTGCAAAAACTGAAAACTAATTACTATTTTGCGGACCGCAAAATACCCATGGTCGTCTGTAACTAGCCTTATGCTTAGGCCCCATGTGACAAGCCGCAGGGAAAAAATACTGTGGAAAAGACTGCAGCATCGTGCTATTTTCCACAGCGTTTTTCATACAAAGTCTGCTGAGTTTTCTTCTGTGGACTTTCTGTCTGTATTATACCAGCCAGCATTTCTGTAGGTATAATTGTTTTTGAAAACACAGCTTCTCCGCTGTAGATATTTTTTCTGCAATGTGTGGATGGGATTTGCCAGAATCCCTTCCACTTTGCAGGTACAGTAAAACGCTGCGTTTTTTTCTGTGGCGTTTACACAATGTGGGGCACAAAGCAGTTTCAAAAGATAACTACATAAGTATATGTATATATGGATATACTTTTCTACCTCGACAAGTTTAGCTGTTTTAATTCTTAGCAATCAGCTGTTATTAATAGAATAAGCCTTGTCTACCAAGACATTTTCCTGTAGCAATGCATGGAAAATGTAGTAATACGTGGTGACTGTTCAAATAAGTGCTCTCCATGTATATATGGGGACCAGCAATAGTTAATAAAAAAGCTTAAGTGAACTGCTGAACTGTAAATCCATATCTATATGTTGGCATAAATGAATTTGTGTTACGTAATTCCTTGTCACACCATGCCATAATAGTACAGCATGAAAAAACTGCTAATTAGTGCACCACGCCACACTATTATGGCATGGAGATTATGGCATGGACATGAAACTGAACAGACACCATTAATAGGGGGTGTCAGCTGTAACATACAGCTGATGCCCACCTGTAACACCCATGGTTGGTTGTGGAAAGAAAAAGAAAAATAATACACCTCTCAGAAGACGAAAATGCCAAAACAACTGATTTATTTTTACCAAAATGAGTTTTATTCAGAAAAATTAGTAAAACATGAAACAAACATTAGGTATTATCGCAATCGTACTGACCCATAGAATATAGATTGCATGTTACTTCTGCTGTAAGGTGAATGGAAAAAAGTTTAAAATATTAAAAAGAAATGCCAAAATTGATGTTTTTTTAATTCCCCCCTCAAATGAAAGCGTTAATAAAATCAGTTCGTTAGAGATACCCAAAAAATGGTATCTTTAAAAAATGCATTTCATCCCAGAAAAAACAAGCCCTTGTATGGCTTTATCACCACAAAAATGAAAAAATTATAGCTTGTAAATGTGACAACAAAAAACCCAAAAGTCAACACATCTTCATGGAAAAACTGGCTGGGGCAGAAAGGAAAATGTGTGAGATGTGTGAGCATACATCAGGGTACACCCCAGGCTTAGAATATGAATGAAAAGACACCTGAACTGACCACCCAGAATGTTCCCCCAACTAGTACCTAGTGAAAAAAGAGTAGGAAATTTGGTGCACCCAATGTATGCTACACAGCTTACATATTCACTTTTCACCATCTGCTGTTTATTCACATCTGGAAAAATTAATGTTAACTACACCCCTTGATAAATTCTTTGAGGGGTACAGTTTTGAAAATGGGGTCACTTCCTAGGGAATTCCACTTTACTAGTACCTTAGGGGCTCATAAATAAATGCAAAAAATATTGACCAAAATTTAACACTATCATGACATATAATGGGGCAGATTTATTAAGACTGGTGTTTCAGTCTTAATAAAAGCCCCAACTAAGCGCAGGGCACAACTGATTTATGAAGACTCTCTGCAGTGAGTTATAATAAATATGTTGTGCTAAGGTGTCCCTGCCCACATTCACACAATGTGCGAGCAAAATGCAGAATGAGGGTTGTGCCGCGTGTTTGGCACAAGAAATGGTGCCCCATTATTGCCAGAAAAGGTGCCCCGTTATTTTAGCAAAGGCCATGGTACAGTCTAGGGGGCACTAGGGTGAGTTCACATCTATATCAGGGCTCCTTTTGTACGCACTGTGGCCACCCCAACTCACTTAACCCTGCATAAACACAGGAACACCAGTAAGACTATTTTGTATTATACTGTATCTAATGTGTGCAGTCATGTTTTATAGTATGGAGCCACAGCAGCTGATAAGGTCATCTTGGATTTCGTTTGATGACTTTGACTTGTTGGACCTGTTGTGAATAGGATGGATGATTTCATGCCACTCTCTTAGATGTTTTGGTTTTTGTTTGTTCACTATTTATTGGGGCCCCCTTTTAAATGTTACTTATTAAAAGTTATGTTTAAGGAAGGTTCACATTGCTGAACATAATGTTTAACTTTAGGTGGGTCAGGGCTTTATCATCTGACTTGATTGTTGGGATATCTACTTTATTGCCGTGTCGTATTGATAACATGTACAGTCATGGCCAAAAGTTTTGAGAATGATACAAATATTAATTTTTACAAAGTCTACTGCTTCAGTTTTTCTAATGGCAATTTGCATATACTCCAGAATGTTATAAAGAGTGATCAGCTTAACAGCAATTACTTGCAAAGTCAATATTTGCCTAGAAAATGAACTTTATCCCCCAAAACACATTTCAACATCATTGCAGCCCTGCCTTAAAAGGACCACCTAACATCGTTTCAGTGATTGCTCCATTAACACAGGTGTGGGTGTTGATGAGGACAGGGCTGGAGATCAATCTGTCATGATTAAGTAAGAATGACACCACTGGACACTTTAAAAGGAGGCTGGTGCTTGCCATCATTGTTTCTCTTCTGTTAACCATGGTTATCTCTAAAGAAACACGTGCAGTCATCATTGCACTGCACAAAAATGGCCTAACTGGGAAGAGTATTGCAGCTAGAAAGATTGCACCTCAGTCAACAATCTATCGCATCATCAAGAACTTCAAGGAGAGAGGTTCCATTGGTGCCAAAAAGGCTCCAAGGCGCCCAAGAAAGACCAGCAAGCGGCAGGACCGTCTCTTAAAAGTGTTTCAGCTGCGGGATTGGGCTACCAGCAGTGCTGAGCTTGCTGAGGAATGGCAGCAGGCAGGTGTGAGTGCATCTGCACGCACTGTGAGGCGGAGACTCTTGGAGCAAGGCCTGGTCTCAAGGAGGGCAGCAAAGAAGCCACTTCTCTCCAGAAAAAACATCAGGGACATACTGATATTCTGTAAAAGGTACAGGGAGTGGACTGCTGAGGACTGGGGTAAAGTCATTTTCTCTGATGAATCCCCTTTTCGATTGTTTGGAACATCTGGAAAACAGCTTATTCGGAGAAGAAGAGGTGAGCGCTACTACCAGTCTTGTCTCATGCCAACTGTAAAGCATCCTGAAACCATTCATGTGTGGGGTTGCTTCTCAGCCAAGGGAATCGGCTCTCTCACAGTCTTGCCTAAAAACACAGCCATGAATAAAGAATGGTACCAGAATGTCCTCCAAGAGCAACTTCTCCCAACCGTCCAAGAGCAGTTTGGCGCTCAACAATGCCTTTTCCAGCATGATGGAGCACCTTGCCATAAATTAAAGGTGATAACTAAATGGCTCAGGGAACAAAACATAGAGATTTTGGGTCCATGGCCTGGAAACTCCCCAGATCTTAATCCCATTGAGAACTTGTGGTCAATCATCAAGAGACGGGTGGACAAACAAAAACCAACAAATTCAGACAAAATTAAAGCATTGATTCTGCAAGAATGGACTGCTATCAGTCAGGATTTGGTCCAGAAGTTGATTGAGAGCATGCCAGGGAGAATTGCAGAGGTCCTGAAGAAGAAGGGTCAACACTGCAAATATTGACTTGCTGCATTAACTCATTCTAACTGTCAATATAAGCTTCTGTTACTCATAATATGAATGCAATTATATTTCTGTATGTGATAAAAACATCTGACAAACACACATAAAAACCAGAGGGCAGCAGATCATGTGAAAATAGAATATTTGTGTCATTCTCAAAACTTTTGGCCATGACTGTAGTAACTTATAATACCCACTTAGCTGCAGATGAGTGACCTCCAGTTATCCATCTATAGATATGCCATAATTTCATTAGATGAGAATAACTGTTCTGGATCCACATTTTCAGTGAAGAGGGAACTGTTCATGTGCTGTTCCTTGTAATGAAAACCGAAAAGCTTTTACAAAATTCACAAATTAGATTATGTCTCACAGTATAATGGCACTACAATATTTATAAAGCAGTAACAAGTTAAAACAGTATGGTTTATTTTTGTTCAATGACTTTATGACGACTTTATTCTCAAGAACCGTTGTAAAGTGTTAAATATGCCATGTAACATTTCTATTATTACAATAGACTGAACTTGAAACAGGCACACAAACTAAAATAAACCTTGAACCACAGGTGGAACTAGGTTACATGCTTACACAAACTGAATAACTTCTGCTGTCAGTTGAGGTAGAACATAATGTGCTGCTAAAAATACATATTTATTATTTTTATGAACTGTATCTCACATATCTCACTGACAAGGGAGATGCCAAAAGCCGTTTGTCAATTCACACATTTCCATGAGGACTTACAGAGCAATAAGATTACATCAATGTGATGTGCTGCAAAACAGATTTATCAGGTTCATCAAGACTCTGGATAACATACTTCTGGGGTTCACAACTTTGCCCCTACTGGACAATCCATCAGCAGATTTGCCTATTGGTATCATCTCTATGCTGATGACACCCAGTAATATACATCTGCAGTAATACAAAACACCAGTGATCTGCTTTCTCATCATGTCTTTTCTTTATCTGAAACTCAATGTTTCAAAAACTGAACATCTTGTGTTTCCGCCATCTACCTAACCCATGGAAATAAAAATACAAGGGTATTTCCATTTCCATCAGTGGTCTTACCATAACTCTGAGGTATCATGTTTGCTGTTTCAGGATGATATTTGACTCAGACCTCTTCTTTATCCCATATATTCAGACTCTGCACGCTAATGCCACCTGTACCTCAAGAAACATCTCCAGAATCTGCCCTTTTATTACTGTGGAAACATCAAAAATCCACATGCCAGAATGATCTGGTCTTGACTATAGCAGTTTTCTGCTAATCAGTCTTCCACTTACTAAACTCTCCTCTCTAAAATCTGTCCTCAGTGCTGCAACCATTTTTTCTGTCATACATTCCCATCTCCAACACTTTTCTGAAGCTGCACTGGTGTTCTGAAATGCTCTACCCCTGACAAACACATTAACCCCTTTCTGCACCATGACGAAATAGTACATCATGAAGATGTGTGCCTTAATGCACCATGATGTAATATTGTGTCATGGCAATGTCACCCTTTTATAAGCTGAGTTTCAGCAGCGGGTTACAGCTGTAAGAAACGGCTGACACCCACCTGTAACACCCGTGGCTGGAGCTGAGCCCTAGTAACCCAGTATCTGTTTGCCCCCACCCGCACTGTCTCCAGGGGAGCCATGATGATTTTTCAGCAGCCCAGAGTATCTTCCGTGGCCCTGGGAGTGTATTGGAGTGTATAACACTGAACCAGCGATCAGAAGATTCCTGATTCATGTCCTCAATTGGGACAAAATTTTTTTTTACAAGTATTAAAAAAATAAAAAATAAATAACCCTCTATAAAATGCCCCTTTTCCCATAAATTATGTAAAAACACAATATAAAACAGCACACATTGAGGGGGGCACAATCACATAGCTCAAGGAAGAGTTCACATGTGATGTGAGCTCCACGCTATCCGCAACTCTTTTCAGCCAACTCAAGCACAAGTTCTCAGTACATTAGCACTGGAGTACTTCTACACCAACAGGATCATGACTAAGTATGGAAAATCTCACTCTGAGGGTCACTCACAGGGTCCATCGCTGTCTATTCCGGCTATCTTTAGATTGGTTCCTCCACCCAACATGTTGCTGACTACACCAGCTACCATGAGTCAAACTTCTTGCATGGAGGAAGACCCGAAGCTAGACCCTTGGAGTCCCAGCCTACCACCTGTATGGACCCACAAGAGGTATATTGCACTATTAAAATGTTTGATGAGGAACTTTCATAGGCTCTCACAGAGGTTTCCCACCAGATTCATGAGCTGAGCCAACAGGTCTCTGATATTGAAAATAAGGTGGATGAACTATTGGATGCTTTAGAGGTGGACCAACAAGACCTCCATGACCACACTAGCAGCCTAAATCTGCTTGAGTTTAAGATGGAGGACCTTGAAAAGCAGTCACAACATGCTAACCTTAGGATGCCTGAAATGATTACAACACTGTTCTTGAACGCTGTTCTAGAATGCTATTCTTGTTTCTATGGTCACTCAACTTTTTAACGCCCTATTACCCAACTTGGCACCAGAACTTCTTTGATTTCACCTAGTACATAGGGCCCTGGTGAAACCTTGAAATCTGGAGCTCCCTCGTGATGTGATACTTCAAAACCATTACTCAGTAGTATGAGACCAACTCCTTACTTCTACTCGTAACTTAGCGGAGCTACCAAGTGTACCGCATACTTTGTATCTATGCTGATTTGGCCCCTTCTACATTAGAGCAGAGGCGGTTGTTCCGGCCCATTACAATGGCTCTATAAAAAGCAGGCACAAAATATCGATGAGGCTTTCCTTTCAGCCTAAGCTTCCCACTCAACAACTTTTCTTACTCAGTGAGGACACTTCAGAAGGCCAAGAAAATACTTCGCCAGGAAGGTGTTTCCTAACATCTTACTCCTCCTCTGCAGCAACACTCAGCTAGACCCCAGCGGCTTTGGACTACTACTAGAGCATCTCCGACCAAGCCCACTCTACCTGGCTCTCCGCCATGATTACGTCCGCTGTTCTTTCTCTGTACCAGTTACCTTCTGGACTTGTCGTAAGTTGATAGAACTGTATATTTTGCCTTTCCCGGTTATTATTTTTGCACCCATATGGGAGTTTTTCTTTTTGTTGCTTTTTTATCTCACCGTAATGGACACTTTTGATGGCGCTACAGCATATCTGTTGCCAGTATCTATTGTATTTGCTTTATGCACTACTCCTCTAGTGGCTGAGCTCCAGCTTAGAAATCCATATCCCCCGAGTCCAATGTGGTGCTATCAGGGGAGAGACTTCCCAGCTGACATGACAGTTAGGTTGTACTCCCTTGATTTTCACTCATTTTCACTAGTGTATCAGCTCCTCTCATATTATAAATATGTTAATTTATGTTTTTGGTTCATGGTTTACTATCATTGTTATTGTTACATGGAAGACATTCATTTATTCTCATTTATATTGGAGATTACTCACTTGATCAGAATGCACTTTAATTAAGGCCTACTCAGGGTTGCTCCTTAGCTCTCCCCTTATTTCCACCATATGTATATTTCCACCGTATATATGTATCCCATAATGTTTGGGGGTTCAACTTCCCTATGAAGTTGAAAAAGATCTTTCTAAACTACCTCAATCACCGCCCGAACATTATTTGTTTACAGGAGAATCATTTTGCTCCCTCCTCTTAGCCTAAACTGTTGCACCAATACATCCAACTACACCACCTTAACGTCTTCCTGAGGAGGTCACACAACCTTCATAGGTCTCTCACACCATTTCAACGAATTTGCACCTCCACCTCAATGCCACCCCACCCCATGTCCCTAATGTACAACTTGTTCCTTGACTCCAACTACCAAGGCACACGGTAGGCTGGGAGAGAGAGATGGGGACCTCATTTCCTCCATATGTGTGACGCTTTGCTTTCCAATGGTGTCATAAATTTTCCATCTCATGCAAAGTGTAGGAAACCAATTTCAAAATCCTCTCCTGCTGGTACAGAGTTCCCACTGTACTGCATGAGATTTTCCCCTCTTCATTGGACTGTTGTTGGAGATGTAACGCTGACTGGGATACGATGCTGCACATCTTGTGAAACTGCCCCCTTCTCTGCTCTTTCTGGACTGATGTGCGTAATCTCATTAAGACAATCGCCGGAGTGGCACTGGAAGCTAGCCCGGCTCCCCCCCTGCTCTCTATATTTTCTCGTAAAATTCACAATTATGTATGTCAACTAATTGGATTCCTACTGGTAGCAGCTAGATCTGTCATACCTAGGATGTGGTAGTCTACCACCCGTCCATCTATGGAGGCTTGGTTGCAGGAGGTTCTACATAGCCGCCGCATGGAAAACTTGCTGGCTGAACTCAAACAGAATGACAGCTCACACTAAAAAGTGTGGCTCCTTTGGAACACCTTCTACTACTCTTCTGACTTCCAGCATATCTTCCCAACATCCACATCCTGACTCTCCCCCCCCCCACAACCTTGTTCCCTTATCTGTCCTACATCTCCCATCTTTATCTCTCTCTTCCATCCTTCTCTCTATTTGCTACCCCCTCTATATCCACCACTCGACCTCATCTTTCGGGAACTCCCGAGACCCTTCCCCCTCTCTGTTTTGATTGTTCTTGTTGTATATTGCAACTCTGCTGAAACAGTCTCTATTGTTACCCTTTTGCCCCACATGCCTTCTTCAGCATGTATTATCCCTTCTGCCCCCTTCTCTGTTCTTCCCTCCCTCTGATATTATTTTATTGCTTTGACACCATTGTATGTTGTCTTGTTCTACTTTTTGAAAAATTTAATAAAAATTTAATGGAGAATAAAACAGCACACATTTGGTATTGCCGCTTCCATAACAAACTGTACAATACAACTAAACCATTGGTTAACCTGCACAATGAATATTGTAAAAAAAAAAAAAAATACACAAGAAGTAACAATTTTTTGCCATCTCGTCTCACAAGATATGGAATAAAAAGTCATCAAAAAGTCATATGTAGCCCAAAATGGTACCAATAAAAAGCACAGCTTTTCCCACAAAAAATAAGCCCTCAACCAGCTCTGTCAATAGAAAAATAAAAATGTTAAACACCTCAGAAGATGGCAATGTAAAAACAATAGATTTGTTTAAACAAATGGATTTTTATTCTGCAACATTAGTAACACATAAAAAAACCTATATAAATTAGGTATCACCATTGGTAGGACATTTGGTGTTCCCAATGTACTCGCACAGTTTTCATATTCACTTTTTACAATCTACTGTGCATTCACGTCTGGGGAAACTAAGGGTATTCCACTTTACTGGCACCTTAGGGGCTCTGCAAACATGACATAGCGTCCAGATACCAAACATTTAAATCTGCTCTCAAAAAGCCACATAGCGCTCCTTCACATCTGTGCTCTGCTGTGTACCCAAACTGCAGTTTATGCCCACATGTATGACACTGTTGTACCCAAGATAACATACTTAATCGTTGATTGTAATGTCAATCTGTATTCCCTTAGTCCTGACAGCAGCACAATATGGGGTATCTCTGCCCCTGTGTGTTGTTTAGGATTGTGGAACCTTTAATTAGCACCAAAAATAAGAAGGTGCCTCCTACTGGCCCTATAAGAGGGCACAAGAGACCTCCCTCCCCTGTGTAAATTATAAAGTAAAAAGGAAACAAGTTTCTAGGGAGGGAAGCCTTGTGCTGCTGTCAGGACTAAGGGAATACAGATTGACATTACAATCAACGATTCCCCTTACGTCCGACAGCAGCACAATATGGGGAGATAGCAAGTAATTCCCCTAGGGAGGGTTTCCTCGCCTTACGACGTCAAGGACTGTTTGACCAAAGGCAGTTGTCTGGGAACTGCGGACGTCTAAACGATAATGTTTAACAAAGGTCAACTGAGATGACCATGATGCAGCCGCACAAATCTGGTCCAATGGTAAGGACCGATACTCAGCCCAAGAAGTCGACACAGCCCTGGTCGAGTGGGCCGTAGAAAAGACTGGAGGGAGTAACTCCTGAATAAGAAAGGAAGACTTAATTGTCTCCTTGATCCATGTGGATAGAGTAGGCTTGGAAGCCTTGAGACCTTTGTTTTTACCCTGCATGTTGATTAGTAGGTTTTCAGCCTTCCAAAATAGTTGAGTGCGGGATAGGTAAATCTGCAGACACCTTACCACATCTAAGGTGTGGAGCTTTTCTTCCTCCTCAGAGGTCGGAGTGGGGAAAAATACAGGTAACAAAATTAGCTGATTGCTATTATAGCATGAGGGGACCTTAGGGTTAAACCCAGGCAAAAACCTAAGGTGCACCCTATCTGCAAAAAACAAAATGTACGGTTCTCTAGAAGAGAGGGCCTGGAGTTCCCCTACTCTTTTGGCAGATGTAATAGCCAGCAAAAAAGTGGTTTTGTAGGCTAAATATTTTAGCTCCGTAGTCTCCAAGGGTTCAAATGGAGGACCGCACAGGCCTGCAAGGACTACCGCAAGGTCCCACTGGGGAACTGGAGATGATACCGAGGGCTTTAGCCTCATTGCCCCTTTAAGGAACCTTGCAACCAGAGGATCCTGAGACAGACGTCTGTTCAAATGAGCGTAGAGGGCCGCAGTCTGCACTTTCAAAGTGGCAGGGGCAAGGCCCTTATCCAAACCGTCCTGAAGAAAATTTAAAATATCAGCCGTTGAAGATTCTAGATTATTATTACCCTTTTTGGAGCACCACTCCATGAAAATCTTGGCTGTCCTCTGGTAGTTCTTATTGGTAGAGTCTGCTCTTGCAGAAGAAAGGGTCTATAGGACGGCCTCTGACAGTCCTCTATCCTGCTGTAGGGACTGCTCAACCTCCAGGCTGTCAGGTTGAATTTCCAGAGATCCTGGCACTTCAGAGATCCTTGGGAAACCAGGTTCTGGATGGGGGGAAGCCTCCAATATACCCCTCGACTCATCTCCATGAGTTGGGAAAACCAAGCTCTTTTTGGCCAGAATGGAATGATGGCTATCACAGAGACTTGGTCCTGTCTGATTTTCATCAATACCTTCAGTATCATTGGAATTGGAGGGAAGATGTATGCCAGCCTGGACCTCCAAGGGATGGACAGGGCATCCACTGCCAAGGGATTGTCCTCCTGGTAAAGGGAACAGAACGTCTCCACTTTGGCGTTGAGTCCGGTTGCCATGAGGTCTATTTCTGGAAGACCCCACTTCAGGGTAATCTGATGAAAGACTTTTGGATTGAGTGACCATTCTCCTGATACGGCATGACCCCGGCTCAACCGATCTCGTGAGGGATGCATCTGTAGTCAACAGGGTCCAAGGAGGTTGGACCGTGGACCTTCCGTCTTTCAGGTGCAACCACCACTTGAGGGAAAGACGGGTCCTGGGGGAGAGTCGAATCCTCTTGCTGAGTGTAAGAAGGGTGCGATCCCAAGCCTCTAGTAATTCCCTCTGGAGGGGACGTAAGTGCCACAAGGCCCATGGGACTGCCTCCACTGAGGAAGACATCAAGCCCAGGATCTTCATCAATGTTCTGATGGAGGCTATCAGCTTTTTGAAGAGGTGCCGGACTGCCCCGACCAGTTTCTCCTTCCTTGCTGTTGTCAAGGAGACTTGCAGGCGGAATGAATCTAGGAAGTAGCCGAGGAACTTCCTTCGGGTTGAAGGGATCGTTTTTGACTTCTCCCAGTTTATAAGCCATCCCAGATTCTGAAGCAGGGAAATGGCTGTCTGTAGGTGCTGGAGCAGAACAGACTCTTACTAGGCTTTTATCAAACAGTCGTCTAGATAAGGCACCACGAATATCACCTGAAGCCTGAGGGCGGCCGCTATGGGGGCCACTACCTTTGTAAAGGTGTGGGGAGCAGAGGAGATCCCGATGTGTAGTGCTGTGAATTGAAAGTGCTTCCTGTGGCCGGAAACTACTACGGCAATCCTTAGAAACCTTCTGTGTGGAGGGTAAATAGGAATATGTTTAGGTTTGTTTTAGGTCAGTTTGCAGTTATTTGTCACAGCAGTGCGGGGTGGGGGGGTCCTTGGAGTTGGTAAAAATTCGGGGGTGGGGAAACATGGTGGTTAGTTTTCCCTACAATTAACTATGGTTTTGGTTGGTCTGGCTGCTTTTGGGCTCCTGTTGGGTGGTGTCCCAGGGAGTGGTTTGTTATGTATGTGGTGAGACTGCCATCGGTGTTTATGGTGCCCCTGAGCTTGTGGTTTGCTGCTGGGGGTAACTTGGTGTGATGGACAGTTTGGCGGTTATTTTGTTATTTAAATTGTTATTTATGTATTTATTATTATATAGGGGATTATGTTAATATTATTTATTCAGGTGGGGTTAAAAAAAGGCAGTTTATATATATTTGTACTGTTTTATGTAATAAAATGGCTGCTGTGGCCAATTTAATCCAACCTCATTTGTGTTTGTTTTTATTCTCAAGTAGAATAAGGTATGGGGATGGGGAGAAGGTAGGTGAGGCCACAGCATTGGTAAGTAAAGATAGGGGCAAAGCCAACATCCTCAGTGCCAATGCTACACTGCTTGATAATTTCCTTCAGGGGTGTAATTTCCAAAATGAGGTCACATGTCTGCAGATTCTACTTTACTAGTAATTCAGGGACTCTACAAAAGTGTCATGATGTCCAAAAACCAAACTGTGCTCCAAAAAACAAATAGTGCTCCTTCCTTTCTGTGCCCGGCTGTGCGCCCAAACAGCAGTTTATATCCACATATGACATTGTTAATTACGTTATCCTGGGTACTACAATGTCATACATGTGGGCATAAATTGCTGTTTGGGCACATTGCAGGGTGCAGATGTGAAAGAGTGCTATGTGGCTTTTGGAGCATAGATTTAGATTGTTGTTTTTTTGGATGCCATGTCACGATGTCAGAGACCCTAAAGTGGCCCCTACAAAATGGGGTCAATTCTTGGGAACTTTCAATCTGTTGGTACCTCTGGTTCTCTGCAAAAATAATATGACGTCCAAAAACCAGTCCCTCTAAATCTATACTCCAAAAGCTACTCTATACTCCTTCTGAGCACTGCTGGGTGCAAAAAAAGTAGTTTATGCGCATATAGAAAACTTTTTTTGAAGCCGGGATAACCCACTTTAAAATTTAAGGAGTGCATTTCTCTGATGACACAAAGTGGGTACTGAAATGGCATATTTATTTTAAAACTTCAATTCCACTTTGCACATTCATTTTTGGGAAGTTGTCATGGGCTAAAAATGATAATAATACCCCCTGAGAAATTCCTTGAGGGGTCTAGTGTCTAAAATGGGGTCATATTTTGGGGGCAAATTGTTTTATTTCAGGGTCTCTGCAAATGCCTGTCAATGTAGTGTAAATGTCCAAATTAAGCTTCAAATGTGCATGGTACTCACTCACTTCTGAGCCCTGTCGTATTTCCAGGCAAAAGTTTAGGGCCGCATTTAGGGCGTTTCCAAAATCAGGAAACAGAGCATAATAACTGGAGAGCTGACTTTTCACAGTGCCAAAAGCTGGGCATGAGATATTGGGCACTGAAATAGCAGATATCTGGGAACATTTCAATTTTCATTTTGCACCATTAACTGTACATTTCTTTTTGGAAACCACCTCTTGGGTCCAAATGCTCATTATACCCAGGGCCAGTTTTAGACAAAATGAGGCCCTGGGCAAACTGGAAAGTGGGGCCCCAAATAATTATCATACCATAAACAGAGTCACATTTAGTCAGTTTAGGACAGGAGTCTCAAGAACAAGGTCACTCAAGTTGTAATCCAGCTGGATCAGCAGAACCAGGGAGAAAAGATCCCCCAACCCGGTTCTAAAGCTTCCCAAGCTTATAGGCCACAAATCTGCAGCCTAAAAACTTGGGACAGCTTCAGTATATATACTTACCTTTCCGCTTCCCAGCACATCCCACTCTCTTCCTCTGCTCTGGGTACACTGCTGTGATGTACTGTATGTGTGCCTGATGCAAGGGAAGAGAGCGCTCCAGGCATAGAAGCAGTCAGGTAAGTACTAGCTAGGGGACAATTAGCTATGTGGGGCCACTGTTGGGGGGAAATTAAAATGTGTGGGGCCACTGGAGTGGCCACTTATAAGTATTTTGCATGTGTTTACCTTAGCATGGGCACATAGTATACAGCGACTGGATAATACCACCATACAGTATCAAAACAACACAGCTATCAAAATAACCAGATAACATCACTGTACCATGATGACTGGGTAGTACTACCATAGAGTAACTGAATAATACCACTACACCGCAACTGGATAATACACTGATTGAATAATACCACCATAGACTTTCTGACTAAAACCACCATACACTGACTGCATAATATCACTGAACTGTGACTAAATAATGCCACCATATCATATCTTGACTGAATAATACCACCATACAGTAACTAAACAATATCACCATGCAGTGACTGGATAATGCATCTATGCATTGACTAAGTAATACCACCATAGCATACAAACCAACAGCATTAGGACGTATTCACATGTCCCCTTTCAGCAGACATACAGTCTGTCTAATCACAAACAGCACATGATCCTGCTTCATTTATGTACTGTCTGTGGTTAATCCATTTTTCACATATGTGAAAAGTGGATCATTTGGATCTTTTTTTTTTTTTCTTACTATACTTTACAACAGGGATCAGCAACCTTCGGCACTCCAACTGCTGTGAAACTACAACCCCCAACATGCTCCATTCACTTCCATGGGAGTTCCAAGAACAGCAGAGAAAGTATGCATGCTGGGAGTTGTAGTTTTACAACAGCTGGAATGCCGAAGGTTGCCTACCCCTGCTTTACAATGTCTGTGGGTCTGTGAGGAACAAACAGCAAATTGATGTCATCAGTGGGTTGCCTGTGATTTTCAGGGACTTATAGATTAGAATAGTGATCTGTGATCCACAAAAAAAGCACAATATAGAGCAGGTCTACATTTATTTTTCCATAAACCGTTGGTCCATGGAAAAAGAACAGATATTTGAATGTGTCTGTTAAAGTTAGAGTTTTTCCTCTGCCAGTTTTAGTTTAAAAAAGACGGATACCTGACGGACCCCATTATAGTTAATAAGGTCTGCCGTTTTAGTGGTCTGCCCCTCCATTGTTTGGGTTCCCAAAGCCCTTGGTGAGTGAGTATAGCTACACAGATGAACAATCTCACTCTAAGGCCAGTTGCACACGACCGTGTGCTGCTGGCCGTGAATTAAAGGCACGGGCATCACTCGACCGACTCGCGGATGTCCCCCGTACACCGCCCATGCACCGGCCGTGCTTCCGTGGCCCCTTTCATTAAATGAATAGGAGCCACAGAAGCAAGGACTGCAAAATAGGACAGGTATAGGACCTGTTCTATATTTTGCAGCCTGGACTGTCGGCCCGCACACGTGACCGTGTAATTCACGGTCATGTGTACGGCCCCATAGAAATTAATGGGTCAGTGTGCTATCCGTGAAATACACGGATAGCACGCTGATCACGGCCACGGTCTTCTGCAACTGGCCAAAGCAGTGTATATATAGCTTTATTGAGGATACAGTATGTACATAGATATTCCAAAGCCTCTTTTATTAAGATGCTGAAGTTGCTTTCTGGGGTCTTTTTGGTGTGCATTTTGGCAGTTATTTACAACCTGGCCAACACAGTACAGACACATTACTGTATAAAGGAACTGTTTATGTAGCACATTAACCATGAGGTTTCTCTTCATGATTTGTCAGCCCTGGCTGTGGCCATTAGCTTTCCCATGAATATTTATACCCCCACCCAGGGTCGGACTGGCCCACCGTCATGGGGGCCCGATCGGGATCCTGACCATCCCGATAGGGCCACTGACCAGTGGCGTAACCATCGGGCTCGGCGGGGTATGGTGCCCGTGGCCAGCTGGAGATGGCCGGGGCCCCAGACCACTATGATAGCGGTCGGGGAAAGCCTGGTTCCCTGACCGCTATACATATTGTTATTGGAAAGGGGCCCTGGCATATTGCAGGCCCCTTTCCAATAGATGACAATGCAGGGGAGGTGACTGAAAATAACAAATACATATTCTCACCTCTCCGGGGCACAGCGTCCTCTCCGGCGCTCCTCCGTCATGGGACTGAGGCCTGTGATTAGGCCCCAGTGGTCACATGGGGCACGGCCACGTAATGACGTCAGTGCGCCCCCATGTGACCGCTGAGGCCCAATCACAGGCCTCAGCAACGATGTCGGAAAAGGGCCTGAAGACGCTAGGATGGAGCGAGGATGCCAAGGAAAGGTAAGGCAAGGTGAGTATGAGTGTTTGTTATTTTTAATCACCTTCCCTGGGCCTCCTATTATTATACTCTGGGGTCTGAGGAGACCCCAAAGTATAATAATAGCACCGAAGCGGGAGGGGGGCTGTTGGACACATATAATACTGTGTGGGGGCCACTGTGGAGCTTATAACACTGTGTGGGGGCCACTGTGGAGCTTATAATTCTGGGTGGGGGCCACTGTGGAGCTTATAATACTGGGTGGGGGCCACTGTGGAGCTTATAATACTGGGTGGGGGACACTGTGGAGCTTATACTCTATAGAGTGGCTTCTTCATTTTTTTTTTTTTTTATTACGCTGGGGGAGGTGAAAAAACAAAAAAAAAAACCCAAAACTTTCTCTCCTGTCCCCAGTGTCTCCCAGCGAAGTTCGGTCCTGCAGTTCTGTTGTTTTCTTTCAGCTGAAGTTCCCCCTGCACGTGACTACCTGTGACGTCACGTGACCCCTGAGGCCAATCAGCGGCCTAAGGGAAGGGACCTGGGACGTCACAGCCAGTGAGGAATTCCGGCAAAAAGAAGACAGCGGAGCTGCAGGACCGGACCGTGCTGGGAGAGCACCGGAGACAGGTGAGTATGTTTAGTATGTTTTTTTTTTTTTGGGGGGGGGGGGGTAGGGGGGATTCACCTTCCCCGGACTAATTATAAAAAAAATATACTGGACAACCTCTTTAAAGTGTGGCACATTAGGTGGGCCCTGGGGGGTATATTAAATAGGTTGTCCAGGATAATTTGTTATGGTTTATCCTCAGGATAGGCCATAGATACCTGATCTGTAAGGGGCTGACCCCGGACCGATCAGCTGTACGGAGCCACTTCTGATGCCCGTCCTGTACACAATACAGGGCCAGAAGCAGAAAGCTCTGTCCACTGTATAGGGGCTGGGCACCTTCATTGTATCTCAGCACTTATTGAAATCAGTAGGACCTGAGCTGCAGTGAAGGCGCCGGGCTGCTGTACAGCGGATGGAGCTTTCTGCTTCCGGCCCTGTGTTGTGTATAGAACGGGCTCCAGAAGTGGCTCCGAACAGCTGATGGGGCCATATGTCAGCCCTCTACCGATCAGGTATTTATGGCCTATCCATAAAAATGATTAACCCTGGACAACCCCTTTAATATGCCCCACACAGTATAATGTCCCCCCCACAGGATGTCAGCCCCCCATCACTGCTCCCACACAATATAATGACCTCATCACTGTTCCCCATACAGTATGGGGGACCAGTGAAGAGGCCACTATGTGGGGGGACCAGTGAAGTGACCATAGAAAAATTTGGCCCAGACAACCCCTTAAAAGAGGTTGTCCATAAACAGTGGTGACCACTGTGTCGGCCGCCAGGGGAGGTGTAAAAATAAGAAAATTTAAAAAGAAAGCATACTCACCTGTCCCCAGCACCCCATTGTCCCCTGCCTGTGTCTGTTCGGTCTCATGGCGGCGCCTCATTTCTGGAAATCCTGTACCTAATTGGTCTTATTGATCACATGAGGTGCAGGACTCCCAGCAAGGAGTCGCCGGCATGAGACTGAATGGACACTGGCAGCGGACAATGGAGCGCCTTGGACAGGTGAGTATGCTTTTTAATTTACTTATTTTTTACTTTACACCTACCGCCAGCCACATGGGTTGCTCCAATTCCTGGACAACCTCTTTAAAGGATTTATCCATCTTTCTAATATTGATGGCCTGTCCTTAGGATAGGCCATCAATATTACATCTGCGATGATAAAACAGCCAGGACCTCTGTAGATCAGCTTTTCCAGGACAGTGTGGCTACAGGTAAAGGTAACAATTCTTGGAGCCATGCTGTTCACTTGCCATACAAGGTGTAGCAATAGGTTTAGGTAGTGCAGTGGTGCACATGGTATAGTGGGTGAGCAGCATGGCTCCCGGCATGTTATTACCTTTAGCCGCCCTGTCTCGGTACCGCTGATCTGCAGGGGTCCTGATGGTGGGCCCCTAGAAACAATTCCACTGGTGGGCCCTAGACATCCCAGTCCGACACTGCCCCCACCCACACCCTAAGCACAAAGATAAGATAACTAAAATGCCAAGGAAGCTTTAAGTACTTTTTCAATGTACTTACAAACTCAGACAGACAGCAATCCGGTCAATTGAGGCAGGAACTTTATCACTAACATGACGAGCTCCGTCTGTGTGCAGGGCAGCTATGCAAATCAGTGAAGCAGCAAGGAGAAGCCCCCGCTCCTCCAATCAGCATATCCTTCTGAAGAGCGAGGAGCAGAGCTTCCTCCTTCTCTGCTACGTGTCTCATCCATGCCGCTCACCTCAGAAAAGACACCATATATTATGTAGTATAGCAGAGCAAATTTTGTAAGGGGTGTACTGTCCCAAATATGATTACTTTTTTGGGGGTTTCCCTTCTACTGGTACTTTAGGGTCTCCGCAAATGCGACGTAGCACCCAAAAACTATTCCAGCAAAATCTGCCATCCCAAAGCCAAGTACCCATACATTTTACGACCACACTGGGTATTAGTGTGTTCAAGATAAATTGTTTAATGCAGTGTGAGGTGCTTTTTCTCCTTTAACCCCTTGTGAAAATGAAAAAAATTAGGCTAAATGGACAGTTTCTTGGAAAATAAAGTATTTTTTCATTTTTGCCCTGTGTCAAACAACAGTTTACATTGACATATGGAGTATTTCCGTGCTCGGGAGAAGTTACATAACAAATTGAGAGAGGCATTTTCTCCTTTAAACCCTTGTGAATGTATAAAGTTTAGGGCTAAATGAAAATATTATTGAAAAAAATGAATTGTCTAAATTTCATTTCCATAGTGAAATAGTAAAAAAAAATTTTTTTAAATATTAAAAAAACTATAAAAATCTAAAAATTCAAATCAACACCCCTTTCCCTAGATTTGAAGTGAAGATAAATAAATGTAAACAAACATAATCAAATTGTACATACCCATGCCTGAAAACGCCTGGTCTACACACATATAAAAACATTTTTCCCATACGGCAAATCTGTAGCGGGAAAAAAAAAATCAAAAGAGCCAAACTGACGTATTTTCGCCATTTCGCCTCCCATAAAAATTTGAATAAATAGCGATCAAAACATCAGACAGTCCCCAAAATGGTATTACTAAAAAGTGCATATGACTCCGCAAAAAAAGACGCCTTAGACGCATGGAAATATAAAAAAGTTACAGGTGTCAGAATATGGCAACTCCAAGACATATATTTATTTTTTTGCAAAGTTTTGGATTTCTTTGAAGGGGCTTAAACGTAAAAAAAATAATATAATCATATCGACTTATAGAATTCAGGTGCCATATCGCCTGCACAGTGAATGCCCTAAAAACAAAGCCCGTAAGAAACTATCAAAGTTTTTCTCCAATACCCCCAATTCAGAATTTTTTCCAGATTCCCAGTACATCATACAATATATTATATGGTACCATTATGAATTTGTCCCTCAAACATTAAGCTTTCATATGGCTCTGTGAACGGAAAAATAAAAAAGATATGGGGTTTGAAAAACGGGGAGTCAAAATCGAAAACAGAAAATTGCCTGGGGTGGGAAGGGTGATGACTGGACCATTGTACCAAACAAGCCCTCTTACCTCTTGTGTCACCCCTATCTCCTTGTAGATTGAAAATTCTTGCAAGTACGGCTTTCATTCCTATTGTTTGATATGTTAATTATTTTGTTTATTTTGCACCATCATATTCTGTTGCACTTTACAGAGATATTGTCAACAATTTACTAGGGCTCATATCTAAATTCCCTATCTATATGTCTTTGGAGTGTAAGAGGAAACCCACGCAAACACAGGGAGAACTTACAAACTTCTTGCAGATGTTGCCCATTGTCAGATTTGAATCACGGACCCCAGTGCTGCAAGGCAACAGTGTTAGCCACTGTGCTGCCCACAGTTTGTTACATTGTAATGTTTGATATTGTCTGTCCATCTGCCCTCTGATTTGTAAAGTACTGCAGAATATGTGGGTGCTATATAATAAAATTATTATTATTATTATTTATTCTGACACAGATCCCATTTTAACAATCTAAGGAGGCTTTGCATTGCTTAGTACTACTGGCAAAATCCTCTGGGATCTCATTCTTTATCACATCTGCCTTCTTTAATTAGCACCACTGTTCCTTTAAGATTTGAGTCTACTGAGATATTGTAGAGTAAAATCTTCTTAATGACTCAGTTTGAAGGATTTGTTACTGCCAGGATTTCTAGTAATTTTACTGTTACACAGTTTTTCAGTAATGTGTTACAGATGGCAAATGAGGTTGACATATATCCTATCAAATGTTGCCAGGACCCAATGTGATTTTTTGATGCGTCATAAAAGTTCACTTTAATATAATCCATATTTGAAATTACAGTGGGGAAAAAAAGTATTTAGTCAGCCACCAATTGTGCAAGTTCTCCCACTTAAAAAGATGAGGCTGGCCTGTAAGTGACATCATAGGTAGACCTCAACTATGAGAGACAAAATGAGGAAACGAATCCAGAAAATCACATTGTCTGATTTTTTAAGAATATATTTGCAAATTATGATGGAAAATAAGTATTTGGTCACCTACAAACAAGCAAGTTTTCTGGCTCTCACAGACCTGTAACTTCTTCATTAAGAGGCTCCTCTGTCCTCCACTCATTACCTGTAGTAATGGAACCTGTTTGACATTGTTATCAGTATAAAAGACACCTGTCCACAACCTCAAACAGTCACACTCCAAACTCCACTATGGTGAAGACCAAAGAGCTGTGGAAGGACACCAGAAACAAAATTGTAGACCTGCACCAGGCTGGGAAGACTGAATCTGCAATAGGCAAGCAGCTTGGTGTGAAGAAATCAACTGTGGGAGCAATAATTAGAAAATGGAAGACATACAATGGAAGACATCAGGGGATCCACACAAGATCTCACCCCGTGGAGTCAAAATGATCACAAGAACGGTGAGCAAAAATTCCAGAATCACATGGGGGGACCTAGTGAATGACCTGCAGAAAGCTGGGACTAACGTAACAAAGGCTACCGTCAGTAACACACTACGCCGCCAGGGGCTCAGATCCTGCAGTGCCAGATATGTCCTCCTGCTTAAGCCATACATATCCGGGCCCATCTGAAGTTTGCTAGAGAGCATTTGGATGTTCCAGAAGAGTATCGGGAGAATGTCACATGGTCAGATAAATCCAAAGTAGAACTCTTTGGTAGAAACACAACTCGTCGTGTTTGGAGGAGAGTGAATGCTGAGATGCATCCAAAGAACACCATACCTACTGTGAAGCAAGGGGGTGGCAACATCATTCTTTGGGGCTGTTTCTCTGCAAAGGGACCAGGACGACTGATCCGTGTACATGAAAGAATGAATGGGGCCATGTATCATGAGATTTTGAGTGCAAACCTCCTTCCATCAGCAAGAGCATTGAAGATGAAACGTGGCTGGGTCTTTCAGCATGACAATGATCCCAAGCACACCGCCAGGGCAACAAAGGAGTGGCTTCATAAGAAGCATTTCAAGGTCTGGGAGTGGCCTAGCCAGTCTCCAGATCTCAACCCCATAGAAAACCTTTGGAGGGAGTTGAAAGTCCGTGTTGCCCAGCGACAGCCCCAAAACATCACTGCTCTAGAGGAGATCTGCATGGAGGAATGGGCCAACATACCAGCAACAGTGTGAGCCAACCTTGTGAAGACTTACAGAAAACGTTTCACCTCTGTCATTGCCAATAAAGGAGATATAACAAAGTATTGAGATGAACTTTTGTTATTGACCAAATACTTATTTTCCACCATAATTTGCAAATAAATTCTTTAAAAATCAGACACATGTGATTTTCTGGATTTGTTTTCTCATTCTGTCTCTCATAGTTGAGGTCTACCTATGATGACAATTACAGGCCTCTCTCATCTTTTTAAGTGGGAGAACTTGCACAATTGGCGGCTGACTAAATACTTTTTTTCCGCACTGTATATATTTATTTAGTCTTTTTAAAGTGCTTTAGGCTCTGTCCGCACTAGTGCTATGGCTTCAAAGGGAATTTATCACCTACATATTTTATTCTGCTAATCAAAACCAGATTTTGAAATATATTTTCTTGTAATCTATTTTTATTTTCTCCACATGATTATAGATGCAACCATCTTGCCTGATCTTCTGTTTTGCTTTGTTATATATTTTTATACACCTGTTTATAGATTAATACCAGACGTTGGTTGGTTATCATTAGATATGGGCAAACCTGTAAAAATTTGCTTTGTTTTTGGGTCTGGCTAGTTTGGTCCAAAGATTAGTTTCGAGCTGAACTTGTTCATCAAGAACCAGAAGTGCTTTTTTTAACATTAGAAAATTTTTATTGAAAGTTTTGTTATATCACAAAGAACAAGTCAAACAAAGTATCAACAATGAAGGATGAACATGGCAGAGAGAAGATCAGGGAGCAGAGGGGGTGGCAGGGAGAACAAGAAATGGTAGGTGGGGGAGCAGGGGAAGGAGGGAAGCAATAGCTCTGTCGTAGCAGAGTCAAGTATGCAATACAGAAAAAAACCAGTGGTAAACATACCTCATGTCATATTGAAAAAGAAGAAAGAAAGGTAACAGGGAAAGGAGGAGGGCAAGAAAGGAAAAATCAAGAGGACACAGAGGGGAAGGCAGACTGGAATTCAGCAGAGTAGTAAAAGTGGTTCCACGGGAGCCACGTTTGCTGATGGGCTCTATCATCATGCTTCAGTTCTGCAAGCAGATTTTCCATGCTGTGTATGCATAAGAGCTCCTGAAGCCAAGACAGCAGAGAAGTGGGTGTCGGGGGATTTCCGCAGTCTAGGGATAATGGATCTCGCCGCTACTAATAGGAAACCTAATAGCTTGCAGGTGTGCTTCTTAAACTTACGCAGGAAGATAGAGAGGAGTAGGTGAGCAGGGTCATCTTCCAAAAAAATGCCAGTGACCGTCTGGATAATACGGCGGATACCCGACCAAAAGGGGCACAGGAGTGTACAGCCCCATCAGACGTGTGCCATCGTGCCCCACTCGATGTGACGTCTCCAGCATCGGTCCGAAGTGGAGGGGTAAATCTCATGAAGGACAGAGGGAACTCTATACCATCTGGAGAGGATCTTATAGTTTGTCTCCTGCGCTTTACAAGATATAGAGAACTTGTGACACGCTTGGAAAGCCAATGACCACACATCTGGCAGGAACAAGAGACCCCCGATTCCATTTCCCAACTACCCGTGAATGCTGGTAAACTGTTAGCGGAATCTTCCATGAGCATGTCATAGATAAGTGAGGCAGTATGGCGCGTGACATAAGGAAGCACATGAGTCTTACTGTCTGACCAAAAACGCTTATGAAGCCATGGAAAAGCAGTGAGAGGGAGTGGGTTCAGAGACCCCTACAGGGCAACCCAGAGTTTAGAGTGTGCTGAGTGGTGCCAATCCAGAATGTGAGCCGTGACTGCAGCCAGGAAGTAGCTAGAGCAATTCGGGACCGCCAAACCCCCTTGCCGTGAGTACTTTTCGCAATTCGCGAGGGCTTCAACGCCCAGATAAACCCTGTAAAGGTTTTCCGGATCGTGGTAAAGAAATGTTTAGTCAACATTATGGGGACAGTTTGGAAGAGGTAGAGGAGGCAGGGGAGTACATTCATTTTCAGTAGATTGATACGACCTAGCCAGGAGAAGCCCTTAGTATCCCAGTGAGCAAGATCAGTCTGGAGAGTGCGCAGAATCGGGAGGAAATTCAGTGAGTATGTATCAGACAGGTTATTAGGGTGCTGCACACCCTGGTACTTAATTGCTTTTAGGACCATGTGAAGGGAAAGATAGATCAGAGATTACTGAATAAAGGTGTAGGTAGCGAAACATTGAGGATGGTGCTTTTGGACATATTAATTTTATAATTACTATAGTAAATATAAGTGTCAATTAGAAGGAGGAGGGAAAGGATAGTTGTAAGAGGTTGGGTAATCAAAAGTAAAACATCATCTGCAAATGCTGAAATTTTCAAATGCAGATCACGGAGACGGAGACCCTGGATATCTGGGTTGTCCCTAATAGCCACTAGCAAATGCTCCATCACCAATGCATATAGCATCAGGAATAGGGGACAGCCTTGCCGGGTACCATTATGAATAGTAAGAGGGGAAGAGAGTGTACCATTAACTCGTATTTGTGCATGTGGGGAGCTATAGAGAGAGTGAATATGAGTAAGTATAGTAGGGCCAAAACCAATCTGTGTAAGAGTGACCTCCAGAAACTTCCAGTCCACTCTATCAAAGGCCTTTTCCGCGTCCAAGGAGAGCAGCATCATAGGAATCTGAGAGCGCTGTGCATAATGGATCGCAGAGAAGGCCTTTAGTGTATTACCCCGAGCTTCCCTACGAGGGATAAACTCCACCTGGTCCAGATGTACAAGATCCTCCATGTGCGGACTCAAACGATTACCTATCAATTTAGCATAGAGCTTCGCATCGGTGTTGATTAAGGAAATCGGCCTGTAACTAGGGCATAGCAGGTGGTCCTTACCCTCTTTAGGGATAACAGTGATGTATGCATGTAGGAAGGACAGGGAGAAGGGAGTATCACGTGAGACAGAGTTGTAGGCTCTTAGCAAGAGGGATGCTAGGTCAGATTGCAAAGTTTTATTGAACCGGGCAGTAAAGCCATCTGGGCCGGGACTCTTACCCCCTGGCAGGGATAAAATACCCATTTCAAGTTCTTGAGCCGAGAATGGTGACTCAAGAAGAGCAATGTCCTCTGACCCAAGTGAGGGGAGAGCTCTATTAGCTATATACTGGGGAAGAGTGAGTGGTGGATCAGGAGCCGAATTAACGGTGTGTGGAGGAGGTAGGTTGTAGAGGGATTCATAATAATCACAGAATGCTGTAGCAATATCTGCAGTGAGGTGAGAGGTGTTGTCCGAGGGGCCCCTAATGGCCATAATATGAGAAGTAGCATGTCTTTCCCTCTTCGCTCAGCCCAGAAGACGACCCACCTTGTTACCCCATTCAAAAAAAGAGCGCTTACGTAGTTGACGGAGTCACTGTTGCTTGTGCTCAAGCAAGGACCTTATCTCCTGATGCGTCACTGTCAGAAAGGCTAGAGTAGACTGCTTATGCTGCGCCTCCAGAGTGGCTAGGTCTTGAAACAACGAGTGGAATTTCAAGCTGGATTCCCTCTTGAGTCGAGCTCCATGTTTCATCAGCACCACACGAAGCACTCATTTTAGGGCTTCCCACTGTATTGGCAGGGCAGTGATCTCACAGGAGTGATCCTGTACAAAATTAGAGATAGAAAGTTTGAGATCTGCCAAGCATTGAGCATCAAGCAAGAGCGACTCGTTCAGCCTCCAAGTGTTAGAGCGTGGTCCAGGAGGCAGAAGACGGATAGAGCAGGAGACGGGAATGGTCAGAAAGGAAGGCCGTGTCAATCCTAGCCGCAGTCACTTGAGAGAGGAGAGCATGAGATATGAATATGTAGTCAATCCTGCTATAGGAGTTGTGGGCATGGAAGAAGAAAGAAAAGTCTTTTTCAACTGGATGGAGAATCCGCCAAGCATTACACAGAAGCATAGAGAGTTTGCGTATTTTGTTTAGGGCACTGTAGGAGACCTGGGACCTACCCGCCGATGTGTCAATGAGAGGGTTCATAGGGAGGTTAAAGTCGCCACATAGGATGAGGTGGCCCTTGGCAAAGGACTGAAGGGTAGTCAGAGCAGTGAGGAGAAATGGGACCTGGCTGGAGTTGAGCGAGTACAGATTTGCTATACAGTGGGTACGGAAACTATTCAGACCCCTTTAAATTTTTCACTCTTTGTTTCATTGCCGCCATTTGCTAAAAACAAAAAAGTTCATTTTATTTCTCATTAATGTACACTCAGCACCCCATATTGACAGAAAGAAAAACAGAAATGTAGATATTTTTGTAAATTTATATTGAGTAGTAACATCCTTTTGAGCTAGTACAGCCATGATACTTCTTGGGAATGATGCAACAAGTTTTTCACATCTGGATTTGGGGATCCTCTGCCATTCTTCCTTGCAGATCCTCTCCAGGTCCGTCAGGTTGGATGGTGAATGTTGGTGGACAGCCATTTTCAGGTCTCTTCAGAGATGCTCAATTGGGTTGAGGTCAGGGCTCTGGCTGGGCCAGTCAAGAATGGTCACAGAGTTGTTCCGAAGCCACTCCTTTGTTATTTTAGCTGTGTGCTTAGGGTCACCTTTGGCCCAGTCTGAGGTCCAGAGCACTCTGGAAGAGGTTTTCTTCCAGGATATTTCTGTACTTGGCCACATTCATCTTTCCTTCAATTGCAACCAGTCATCCTGTCCCTGCAGCTGAAAAACACCCCCATAGCATGAGGCTGCCACCACCATGTTTCACTGTTGGCATTGTATTGGGCAGGTGATGAGAAGTGCCTGGTTTTCTCCACACATACCGCTTAGAATTAACGCCAAAAAGTTCAATCTTCGTCTCATCAGACCAGAGAATCTTATTTCTCATAGTCTGGGAGTCCTTCATGTGTTTTTTGCCAAACTCTATGCAGGCTTTCATATGTCTTGCACTGAGGAGAGGCTTCCTTCGGGCCACTCTGCCAAAAAGCCCCAACTGGTGGAGGGCTGCAGTGATAGTTGACTTTGTGGAACTTTATCCCATCTCCCTACTGCATCTCTGGAGCTCAGCCACAGTGATCTTTGGGTTCTTCTTTATCTCTCTCACCAAGGCTCTTTTCCCCCGATTGCTCAGTTTGGCTGGACGGCCAGGTCTAGAAAGAGTTCTGGTCATCCCAAACGTCTTCCATTTAAGGATTATGGAGGCCACTGTGCTCTTAGGAACCTTGAGTGCTGCAGAAATTCTTTTGTAACCTTGGCCAGATCTGTGCTTTTCCACAATTATGTCTCTGAGCTCCTTGGGCAGTTCCTTTGACCTCATGATTCTCATTTGCTCTGACATGCACTGTGAGCTGTGAGGTCTTATATAGACAGGTGTGTGCCTTTCCTAATCAAGTCCAATCAGTTTAATTAAACACAGCTGCACTCCAATGAAGGAGTAGAACCATCTAAAGGAGGATCAGAAGGAAATGGACAGCATGTGAGTTAAATATGAGTGTCACAGCAAAGGGTCTGAATACTTATGACCATGTGATATTTCAGTTTTTCTTTTTTAATAGATTTGCAAAAATATCTACATTTCTGTTTTTTTTTCTGTCAAGATGGGGTGCTGAGTGTACATTAATGAGAAATAAAATGAACTTTTTTGCTTTTAGCAAATGGCTGCAATGAAACAAAGAGTGAAAAATTTAAAGGGGTCTGAATACTTTCTGTACCCACTGTAGTATACACTGCTCCATATATTTCACAGATAAGATAAAGGTATCTAGCATCCCGATCTATCAGGGAATCCAATATCTTGACCAGGAGATTTTTATGAAAAAAAGTGGCTACCCCTTTAGTCTTACCCTGTAAACTACTGCTGTTTGACCACAGAGGGTTTTTGATCGTAGGCATACGTTCAGCTAGAAAATGTGTCTCTTGTAGACAGAGTACCTGTATTTTACGTTTTTGAGCGTCATACAAGACCTGAGAGCGTTTCTCAGGGACATTCAGCCCCTTAACATTAAAGGACGATACAGATAGGTCCGCCATGTGGAGAGGAGGGGAGAGAGTGAGGTAAGGAAAGAGATCATAAGAGGGGGAAAAAGTAGGGAGCACAGAAAAAGGAAAAAGCGGAGTCTAAGGAGAGGAGCTAAGGATTAGGGAAGTATGGGGGCGTGAGAGGACCAAACAAGTGGAACAGGTCGGATAGGACACCCTCAAAGGACCTACGGGGTGGGAGCACAAGTCTCCCAGTGGTCCCGCACAGCAGGACCCTAACTATGTGGAAATGAAGAGGGAAGAGCACGAGTCAGAAAAACGACTAGTGAAAAGTGAAGAAAAACAATACTGAGCCATTCCAGCCCCTATGAAGTAATAAAGAGATAAAGACAGGAATATGATTGGGTGTGTAACAATGAATGCAAACAAGTGAAAACAGGCATAAGGGAGCATATTACATAGTAGTATAACAGAAAGAGGTTAGAAAAGTCCAGCAAGAGAAGGTCACCTGACAGGAGATAGTTCATGCAGGATGGTGTCGATCTGGAGCCTTTCTCCATCTGTGATGTGGTCTTTGAGAGTGTGTGGGACTCACATCACGGTTTTCTGCAGCATTCAGTGGCGGCTGCAGAGGTCCAGGATATCAGGATCACTAAGGAGTAGGTCCCAGGCAGGAAGTTGGAGCGGCAGTAGACCCAGCGCACGAAGAAAGTCCGGCAACTCCTCCGGAAGAGCCAGGTAGAGCAGACAGTCCTTCATGCGCACCTGAAGAGCGAATGGGAAACCCCAGCGGTAGGGAATCCAATGTTCCTGGAGCAGAGCAAGCAAAGGCTTTAAGGCTGCTCTCTGGCGTAGGGTATGCCTGGAGAAATCTGGGAAGATGGAGAGTGAGGCACGATCAAAGTCTATAGTTTTGCGATCTCTGGTCTTAGCAGGGTCAGCGCTGAGAGGACGGAGGGCGCGAGTCTCAGAAAGGCGACACAGGAGAGAATTGAAAATGCCAGTAAGAGTAGGTACCAGATCAGCCATCTGAGTAGCCTCCGAGAGTCCGCGGATCCGTATATTATTGCAGCGGTTGCAGTTCTCCTTGTCATCCATATGAGAGACAAGCCTGCAGTAGTGAGAAGTATTGACTGCAGACGTCTGATGCAGGGTGTGGAGCGAGGCCGTCACTGAGGACTGAAACTGTTCCAGAGTAGCCAACCTGTGCTGCAGATCAGAAATGTCAGATTTAACTACTTGTAAGTCCTGGCACCATGCATGCTTCAGGTCAGCAGCCAGACTGTCCATATCCCTCTTACTTAGGGCAAGTAGAGCCTGTAGTTCTGGATGTTTCTAGAGAGTGAGAGCTGCCTCGTCCGGCGGTGGCAGGCGAGATACAAAAGAAGGCAATTCAGTATGGCGAGCAGTGGGTGCACTATTGCCACTCAGGTTTTTCTTACATGTGACAGGAGGGTCTGCTTCCTCGCCAGATGAGAGATCTGAGCCTGATAGGGGAGATGAGGTTGCAGGAAACCGCTGTCCTGGTCTGGAGCGAATAGGGACTTTTTGGATGGGGGCTGACACCACACTCAGATTCTCTAGTACAGGCGGAGGACCCGGATCCTCCTGGTTTTAATAAGGAATGGGTCAGAAGGAGTCCTTGGGATGAAGCCCCAGCCTCTCCAGAGGTCTCAGCAGGAACTGGAGGGGTCGAGAGCAGCGGTGCCTCTGTTGCCGCTGATCTCAGCAGAGGTGCAGTCAGAGGCCAGATGGACGTAGATCCTGGTCCTGGTGTGGGTGCTAGCGGCAGGGCTGATGATTGGGCCGCCTGGGTCAGCACTGAGGAGCAGAAGTCAGCAACAGAAGGGGAGGTTGAGCGCTGTCTCACATTGTGCAGTGAAGCAGAGGTGCCGCTCAGTGCTCCGGCAGAGTGCATGGGTGGGGTTAAAGATGGTGGTGCCGGCGCTTCTATGCTGAGCTCACTGTCAGAGGACCCGCGTTTCTCTCCCAGCGGGAGAAAGAAGCTTGATATGGCCACCTCCGGAGGCAGGGAGGAGAGGTGATCCCCTACTGTTCTTCTGGCTCTGTTTGCCCATTTGTGAGTAGCAGAACACCCATTATAACGGGGCACGAAGCGGAGCTCTCAAAGTATGCGACCGCTCACGCTCATGCCTAGCCACACTCCCAGAAGTGCTTTTATTATAAATGGAGGTGTGGAGAGAGAATAAACAGTTATACTCATATTCTCTCACTGATCCTGGGCATCCTCACAGCACCCAGTGTTTCCTTGGGGTCCTCTTCTGAACTCTTGGGGCAGCATAGATACATGACTCTTTAATGCAATGTTCAGTCATCTCCACTTATGATGTATCACATATTTGTGCCTTGATGACATAGAAGGGGGCAGTACAATATTTATTTGCTTGAGAGTGACCCTTAAAAACTTGTGGACCGTAATGTCGCTATGTAACTGTGTGCGGACAGCAAAGGAATTTTTCATTTAATCAGATGTGTCTGCTGTTTGGAGGATTACAATGGGGTCTGTCACATTTCTGTTGAGATTCCACTGTTTTGACAGCTGTAGACTGAGTTAATCACGCTGATAAAATACAGAGGAAAATGCCAATGTGAACAGATACTTATGCTTTCACTTAAACTGGTAAAGTATGTCAGCTAAACTCACCAATTTTATCTGAACCAGCTGACTATCTTCTTTACTCTTCCCCCAAAGGCAGATGTTAGGGGAGTTAATTGTCAAGTAGATGGCTTTCAACAGCCCACCTAAGGCTAAGGTTGCTTTCAGAGGAGATAATGGCTTTCTTCCATCTTCCTGTCACAAAATATTCAGGCTCAAGCTGAGTGCATATGTATAAGGGACTTAGTCAAGATAGCTGTTGACTAAAAAAAATATCTGACAGTTATCTGTTGTGTATGACAAGGTTTAGGCATCTCTAAGATATTGCCAGAATATGCTTTAAATGACTGATAGGGGAGACCTGGAACCATCATTGCCTGATTCCTAGACATACTAGTCTCCATACAATTCAATCCAGAGGTGAGCACTGCTTGTTTGGCTGTTTCTGTGACTGCCATAGACTTGCAATTGTGGAGACAGTAGTGACAGGAATTGGTGATTAGGGGCCTCTCATTCCTCCCCTAAATAAGGCTCCCAAACATTAAATCTACACCTGTCAGGCATCTATTGCATATCCTATGTGTATTAATTATATTGTACTAGCAGTAGGACCCGGCTTCGCACGGGTATATTTCATTTTTTGTTTGTGTAGTGGCCCCATAAGCATTGGCCAGTTTTGCACTTGACATCCAGTATGGCAGTCCAGTATAGGTACAGTCTATTTATGGCTGTGTTGTTATGGAAACCTGGTAAATGAAATGTGAACTTATATTGGCTGATACACATCATATGACTGAATATTTAAGGATCTGTGAACTGCTGTTGACTCATGTAGGTCATAAATAGCTTAGTTGCTACGGAAACCTGGTGTAAAGCTGTGTGTATGTCAAGACTGAAGAACCTGCGATTTTCCATTGGTCCATAAGCATCGTGTGATCATGTGTATCTTAGTTTGGATATCAGTGAAAAACCTGCTATCGGTTGTTATGAAAAACCTGTAGTAAAGCTGTGTGTATGTGACCTTGTGTAACAGTGTCATCCACAGTGCCCTGCCCCTTTAAAGCTGACCTACAGCAGTGAATGAAAATGGCTGAGTTGTTGTGGAAACATGGAGTGCAGCTGTGTGTATGTGGCTGACAATGCCTTGTCAGATTGGAGACGGGCTTGGGTCTGCTGAGAGTTTTCATTAGCTCGAGCAGCAGCCATGCATTTTGCTGCAAGAGGCATGAGTATCAAATGAATAAATATGTAATAAGGTATTGCGTGCCAATAAATTATAAATATAAAGACTAGGAGAGTCACCCACCAGTATCCAGACGCATTAAAACATAATTTTTATTATAATATAAATATTAAAATACACGAGAAAGACTACAACATAAATAGAACACTTATATGAAAGAGGGGAAGGTAGGTCAAGTATAGGACCTATTTAATATCTCACTACTATTATGTATGAGGTATATAAGCCTATCCCAAATAACCCTTTCAATTCTACATGTTAAACTAGCAGCAATTGGAAATTACGGTCATGTTTATAACTTAAAAAATGGGGGTTCTACCTAGCATTAACCATTTTTCAAGTGTTTTTCAAGTATCAAACTCCTAATGCCACCTTGGCAACACAGCGGCCATTTCAAACCGTAACATCCCACTAAAGACACTATTTGGGCTATTAAAGGTAACCTTTTAGGACTAGCAGAAACTCTACCTAGCATCCATACCAACACTTAAACTATCGGCTGGTTTAAGCTATAGTGTCCTATTAACACCTTATATCACAGCAGCTAACTTTCACCAAGAAATCCCACTAACACACCTAATAAAGTGTTATAAGTAAGATCTCAGGACTAAAAAGCGCTCTGCCCACTATCCACAGTGTTATAGTGTCCAATGCTTTATGCTACCTCCATATCACAGCAACTGATTTTTAGCCATGATATACTATTAACACCTGTACACACCTAACGCGCGTTTCCTGTGTCAGAATATACAGCGATACTGACACATTCATCAGAGGTACGTATCTATATCTCAAAGAGCCACTAAAGTAAGTATGTTATAGTATCATAGGCATATCACCCTTCCTCAACATATACTCCTGCTCCCCCATCGGCACTAGTGTTTGGCCGCATGGAGCAGCAGAGCAGACGGTCTCAAATACTTTTAGCCACACCCACCAACGTCCCTCCAGTCAATCACTCCACACTCAGCTGAATGGTAAGGAACTCCCACTGACCGAGAATAGTCCAATGAGCATGCATTAGACAGAGACCAATCACAGAGGGTCTATCAAAAGAACCTGCCCCCTCTAGCCCCGCCCACCTGAACGGAGACCATATACACATCTCTCTATAGGAGAAATATTCAAAAGGGAATTCACTTATTACAGGCTAGAAATCCCTGGATCTACTATATAATGGCCAGAATAAACACTAGAAACTTGATTTAAAGGTTATGATATTTTTGAAACATAAATGAACCATTATCCTCACAAGTATCAATCTATTCCCAATAATCGCAGAAAGAGGCATGAGTACTTTAAAAACGTTTCAATTTATAAGAATGCTGACATCCTGTATGGCAGTTCAGTCAGTGGCCTAAATGCAGGGGTAGCAGCGGTAGCGGCTGCCACAAGGCCTGAGCATTAGGAGGCCCGGCAGGCCCCTGATGTTTTTTTAATAATAGGCTGTTACCTGCTGGTGTAACACCAGCAGGTAAAGGGCCCAATTTACTTACCGATCCCCGCTCCTGCTCACGGCCACCTACGCTTCACCTTCTGTGGAGGCAGCTGTGAGCATAAGCGGAGATTGGTAAGTAAGGCCGCGGCCCGCAAACCCCACAAACACTGCTATCATTATACTCTGGGATCTTTTCAGACCCCAGAGTATAATTTTCAGAGGCCCAGGGGAGGTGAGGGAACATAAAAAAAACAATGTTACTTACTTCTCCTGTGCTCCAACAGGCTTCGGGCCTCCTTGGTGACATCCCAGACATCAGTGGGCCAGTCCGACATCAATATGCATTGCGACGCATGCCTGGCTCATGTGACGTCTGGTCCAACATTGAAAAGGTAGCAGGGAGTTCGCAGGAGCCAGGGAGAGGTAAGTAACATTGTTTTTTATGTTTGTATTCTCCCCTGGGTCTCCGATCATTATACTCTGGGGTCTGAAAAGACCCCAGTATAATAATTGTTTATGGGTGGTCCACAATGGGGCATAATACTATGTGAAGGGGCCACTGTTGGGCATAATAGTGTTTGCAGGAGCCACTAGGGGCAATAGTGTGTACTGGGTCCACCGGGCATAATACTGTGTGCAGGGGCCACTATGGGACAAAACGTGTGCAGGGGCCACATGGAGCATAATAGTGCATGCAAGGGGCACTATGGGGCATAATGGTGTGTAGGGACCACTATGGAGCATAATAGTCTGTGCAGGGGCCACTATGGTGCATAATAGTGTGTGCAGGGGCCACTATGGGGCATAATGGTGTGTAGGGGCCACTATGGAGCATAATAGTGTGTGCAGGGGCCACTATGGAGCATAATAGTGTGTGCAGGGGCCACTATGGGGCATAATAGTGTTTGTAGGGGCCACTATGGAGCATAATAGTGTGTGCAGGAATGCGGTTTGTGCGGGTGGGGGGGCTGTTGCCAGGGAAGGGGGGGGGCATGTCAAATGTTCGCCTTGGGGCCCAGCCATTCCTAGTTATGCCACTGAGTCCAGTATAGGTACAGTCTATTTATGGCTGTGTTGTTATGGAAATCTCGCAAATGAAATGTGAACTTATATTGGCTGATACACGTGATATGAGTGAATATTTAAGGACCTGCGAACTGCTATTGACTAATACAGGTCATAGCTTGGTTGCTATGGAAACCTGGAATAAAGCTGTGTGCTTGTGCAGACTAAGCACCTGCGAGCTTCTATTGGCTGATAAGGGACATGTGACCGTGTGTATGGCAGTTGGAATATGAGTGAAAGACTTGCAGGCTTGTATTAGCTAATGCAGGTCATTTTTTGGGAATACTGTATCTCAGGAACGATACGTCCCAGAGAGCTGAGACCCGGTCTAAAATCTTCCTGGACACCTGATGTACCTGTGTGCCAAATTTGGTGAGGATCGGTCCAGTCGTTTGTTCGCGCATAAAGAATAGACAGACATACGGACAGAAACTCATTTTTATATATAATGAGAGATATGAATAAGATGCATCTACCGCATTAATTAAATTACTACAATTATTGTAGCTACCACAAGAAAATTGCCATTTATAGTGGTGTTCACATACATTGTATGTGTTTTATTCTTTTATGGCTTGCCTCTGTGGCATGTAGGTGGTGGGGTAGTGTCAGTCTCTGAGGAGGAATCAGAGTCTGGGGCTGGTAACATGCGCCCGCCAGAATGTCCCTTAGCGGCAGGTGAGCTGAAGAGGGATTTTTTAGTTGGGGGGCTAGCACCGCAGTCCAGATCTCTTGCCTGGTTCCCTGCCATGTTCCCTGATGATAAATGAGGTGGGGGAGTGGATGGGGGGCCAGAGGGAGGACAAGGTATAGCAGATACTCCTGCTCCTGACTGTAAGCCTACCAGACTTGCATGGTGTATGCAAGCTGCTGGCGCTGGAGGCTCGGCACATGTGGTGGAGCAAGATGGCCACTGGCCATTAGTGTCAGGCAGGGAGGGAGGAGAGAGCTCCGGCAGCAGATTTGCTTCACTCACCAGAGTGGTCCAAACAGCAGAGGGAGGCAGAGGGAGCCTGCTGCTGCCTATGGTGTGGGGTTTGGGAGTCCCGTTCTGCGATCAGTGGTGACCTGGAGCCAGTGGTGAACCTAGCCTCTTTGCTGCCTGAGGCGGACTATAGAAAGACGCCCCCCCCCCCCCCCCCAAAAAAAAAACAAAAAAAACTGAGTTTCCATGCTACTAGTTTAACACACTGTTATCGTCGCACAATATACACAATACACAAAGTTATAAAACAGTTTTTAAGAATTCTTCTTACTGTATTACTTCAGTATCAGATCAACAACACGGCATTAACAATGAAAGTAACTTCACACATCTTCTGCTTGGTGGATGGACGAGCCCACGTGGCCCCCATTCTCTATAATAGGAGCTCCGCAGATAGCTGAGTACTGGACTTCGGCTATCTTTGGCACTCCCATTAAAGTGAATGAGAGCCACGCGGGTTCGTCCATCCACCAAGTGACACACCTATATATATGGCTGCGGTCAGGCTGAATTCCCACCTAGTGGGGGGAAAAACCCAATTCTCAGGCTCAGTGGGGGTCTCAGCAGACAGACCCCCATCACTCAGGTATTTATCCTCTATCATTTAGGTGAATACAGTGCAGTAACATTCTGTGACTTACAGGTGACGTCTCTGACTAATCGGTCACATTTCCCTTCTCTTCCCTCTGGACCGCCATGACCACTTCTTCCAGCTGTGACTTGTCTCTGTAAAGGTTGCAACACAGACATCTTTGGCTCCTCACTTTTCCAGGCATCCAACCCACATTGTCCTCACCTACACAAAGCCCCCATTCTGCTGCTACCCCCAATTATATAATATATGATATAACCCCCCATAATGAATAATACCCCCAAGTGCATCTTTATATTAATAATGTCCGTGTGTACCCTGTATAAATAGTGCCCCTTATTAATAATACCCCAGGTGTTAACTAATTAAAAGGTTTTCCAGGTCATTAATAAACTAATCAGTGGGGTTCAAAAACCCAGGACCCCCACTGATCAGCTGTTTGAATGGTACCTGTGTAAGCGCCGTGACCGCTTCTCTGTTTACGTAGTGTATTTCATCTCATAGCGGCCATGTCATGTAACTACAGCCTCGTCCTGTACATGTCTACAGTATGTGACAAGGCTACAATTACATCACACGGTCACTATAAACAGACAGCGTATAATATAAACAGGTGCCATAGCCCATGTTTATAGCGCCCCATTTACACACACTATAAAGTTCCACAGCAGCCCCTGCACACAGTATTACACAGTGTTATGGTCCGCAGCGGCCCCTGCACACTGTATTATGCCTCTCAGCGGCCCCTGCACACGGTATTATGCTCCATAGTGGCCCCTGCTCACGGAATTATGCCCCGCATTGGCCACTGCACACGGTATTATGTTCCGCAGCACCTCCTGCACACAGTTTTATGCTCTATAGTGGCCCCAGCACACGGTATTATGCTCCATAGTGGCCCCTGCACTGGTATTATGCTCCAGAGTGGCCCCTGCACAGGGTATTATGCTCCATAGTGGCCCCTGCACTGGTATTATGCTCCAGAGTGGCCCCTGCACAGGGTATTATGCTCCATAGTGGCCCCTGCACTGGTATTATGCTCCATAGTGGCCCCTGCACTTGTATTATGCTCTATAGTGGCCCCTGCACTCGGTATTATGCTCTATAGTGGCCCCTGCACTTGTATTATGCTCCAGAGTGGCCCCTGCACAGGGTATTATGCTCTACAGTGGTCCCTGCACAGGGTATTATGCCCCTTAGTGGCCGACCCATGAACTATTATTATACTCTGGGGTCTTTTCAGACCCCAGAGTATAATGATTGGAGACCCAGGGGAGAATACAAACATAAAAATCAGAGTTACTTACCTATCCTGGACACCGGTGCACTCCTTGCAGCTTTCGGCCCTGTTTAATTGCGCACACACGTCACGTGATCAGGCCGGCGACGCGACCTGATGACGTCACCACAGGCCTCAAGCCTGCTCTGAGTTACATCGGATCACAGGAGGTGAGTAACACTGTTTTTTATGTTCCCTCACCAACCCTAGGCCTCCGATTATTATACTCCGGGGTCTGAATAGACCCCGGAGTATAATAATAGTAGTATTTGTGGCCCGCGGCCTAACTTACCGATGCCCGCGGCCGCTCACAGCGGCATCCGCTTCCCTTTCTGCGGCTCATAGCAGAGGGGGAAGCGGGGGCGGCCACGAGCAGACGCGGGGTAGGTAAATAAATAGGCCCTGACCTGCCGGGGATACTCCAACAGGTTACGGCCTATTTATATAGATAAAAAAAGCTATACTCACCTGCAATGCCTTGATGCAGCCGCCGCCTCCTCCTCTTGTCCGTGATGTCTGTGTCTCAGCGTAGGCGGCGTGATGACGTCATTGTATCGCCGCCTGCGCTGAGATGCGACGTCTTGTAAACCAGCCCAGGACAGGCCGCGCTCAGCTCTGTTTTTTTTTTTTTTTTTTAAAGAAGCCTGTCCTGGGCTGTTTTACATTAAATAGTAAAATGCCGCCCCCCAGGACAGTGCCGCCCGAGGCGGCCGCCTCACCTCGCCTCATTAGCGGTGCTCCCCTGCCTGGAGCGCGGCATAATGGTGACTCCGGCACATCTAGTCTCTTCCATAGCAGGCCATACCCCTCCCCCCCAAAAAATGTTCATTTTCACTTTCACAAAGTGTTAAAGCAGGAAAAGCACCATACCGTTTGTTAAACAATTGCTCCTGAACACGGCATATGTGGTCATAAATCGCTGTATTGGTACATGGCAGTGCTCATAATTGAAAGAGCACTATTTGGCTTTTGGAGGGAATAGCTAGAATAGTTTTTCGGTGCCAAGTCATATTTGTAGTGCCCCTAAAATACCAGTATAATGAAAATCCCCAAAAAGTGACCCCGTTTTGGAAACTACACCCCTGACAGAATTTATTAAGGTGTTACGACTATTGTACTGGGCTTTCTGGAGACTCATGGCTGAGATCTGTAGTGCAGCAAGTAATATGCTAGATCTTGTAGTACAGCGGTAGTAGCAGGTATCTGCAGTGCAGCAGGTAGTATGCTGGGACTTGTAGTGCAGTGATAATAGCAGGTATCCTCAGTACAGCAGGTAGTATGCTGGATCTTGAAATACAGCGGTAGTAGCAGGTATCCACAGTGCAGCAGGTAGTATGCTGGAACTTGTAGTGCAGCGGTAGTAAGGAATCAATTGGCCCAGGCTCAAGGACTGAGAGAAGCAGGCTTTGAACACAATACTTAGGCATTGAGTGATCAGGTGCAGGAGCTCAAATAATCAGCAGGAAGGAACCAAGATGCCCACAGACAGGAAACAAACAAAACGCCATCTTACTAAGGGACCAGTACTGGCAAAACAAAGAGTTCATCAAATCAAGATCCTGACACAAGGAGTATAATGAGCATTTTTGACCCAAGAGATGGTTCATAAAAAGAAATGTGCAGTGAATGAGCACAGAAGGGAAGGAGCACTATTTGGTTTTTGGAGTACTGTTTGGTTTTTGAACATCAGGCCACTTTTGCAGAGCCCCTGAATTGCCAGTAAAGTGACCCCATTTTGGAAACTGCACCTGTGTTGCATTAATTTAGTTTCTAGCAGTTTATGAAAAGTGAAAACTGCAATTTTAGTAGCCAATATGTGCCCAGCTTATGTCAGCAGAACTGTTAAGTGGTTAGCCTGTTGCAGCGTTCATCTCTGACACAAGCTAGCCACAACATATTGCCCTCTGAAATTACGTATTTCTGGAAAAATTGCCAATTTTATTTTTTACCATCAGCTGGATATTCATTTCTGGAATATAAATTAATTCCACTTTACTGGCATTTCAGGGGCTCTGCAAAAGTGGCTCGATGTCCAAAAAACAAACCGTCTAGATCTGTGCTCCAAAATCCAAATAATGCTCCTTCCCTGGTGTGATGATATTAGGTGCATGTATGGTCTTAGGATATCAATATTGGTCTATACTACTGCACAGCGGGGGTTGGTGCCTAGAATCAGGCTTAGAAGAGCAACTGGAAGGTGATCAAACTACTATTGTCCTGTCCCTGAAGCAATCAGCCATTTGGTCAAAAGCCTTCATCTGCATAAGACTGCCATCCTCACTAACCCAGCGGGGGTTCATTTAGACAGGATGCTATGCAAACGATCCGCATATCACTGAGAGACTCAGTGGCGCCATTGCTAGTTCTAAGGAATTATGGTTTTATGACGATATCTGGCCTGGGGAACATCTTATTGTCGATCCGATAAATTCCCCAGATGCGTCAGGTCAAGGCGCACGCTCAGAATATACACATGTCACTGTTCAAAGTCCAGGAAAGGTGCAGGCACTGATCTCCTTACCCAAAGGGAGCTGGAGTGGCAAACTTGGAGTCTATGTATTGGGGATCTCGCCAGGAACCCCATTATACTACCAGCCAGACTCTATAAACATCATGCATAGACTTATACTGAAAAGTTATTCTGAGAGATGTAGAGAGGGGGCGGGGCTTCTCCCCCTGGTGACCTCACTCAGGGAGGAGACCAGGGGAGACAAAAGGGCTCCGCCCAGGCTGAACCAGGCTCTGTTGTCTGGTGGATTTGGAGATGCACGTTTCTTGGAGGCAAGCTGTGGGGGAAGCCATGTGACCCACATGTGGCTGCCATGCGGCCTCAGGAGCCAAACTTGAGGCCATTTTGTGAATCTGGAAGAGATGTCCCTGCATGTAAGCAACACGTGCTTTGCCCAAGACTGTTCTCTGAGCCTAACACATGAGCTCAGAGAAATGGACTAACTACTTGTTCCAGAAGTTTGTCTTTGGCCATTTTACCCTGCTAAGGTCATCTGCTACTGGACGTCCACAAGATACTTGCCCTGGCTGAATCACACTTGGAAGCCAGAGATACCTGCACAAGCTGGTATTGGTAATATATATTCTTTTCTTTCTTTTATCCCCATTTTTATTTTATGAATAGTGTTATGCTGTTTTCACTTGTATCTGCTTGTTAAACGCTGCATGTATTCTATGTATGTGTTAAGTGTCTGGTGCCGACCCATTTAGGGGTTAATAAAGATATAAAATTTAGAAGGCCCATTTGCGTATTATCCTCTGTTGACCCGCCTCACTCACGGAAAGTGGGTGTGAGGTAATCGAAGTGATCTTAGGTAAGGCCAGGTGCGGTCCCTGGTAGACTCAGATCCTTCACACCTGGAAAAGGGTGTTACAGTAGTCTAAGCTGGAGATGATGAGGACATGGACTAGTATATTTGTAATTTTAGTGGTAAGAAAGGAACAGATTCAATGGATGTTCTTGAGTTGGAGGTGGCAGGAGGTGTTGAGGGGAAAGGTCAAGGAGGAGGAGAACTGAGTAGTGCCATTTGGCTTTGGCAGTTAGTAGGTTGTTTGTGATTTTGATTAGAGCAGTTTCTATGGAGTGATGGGGTCGGAAGCCTCATTGTGGTCTGTCGTGAGTAAGTTGTGGGGGGTGTAGGTTTAGACTCCCTCTGATGGTGTCATTTTTATTTTTGAAGTAAGAAAATCTTCGGCTGAGATAAGTGATTTCGGAGGAGGCATCAGAGGACAGAGAAGAGAATTGAAGGTATTAATTAACTGTTTGTGGGATGGTGAAGATATGAGTGTGGTGAAATAGACCTGTTTTGCAGAGGTAAGTTCTTTAAGCCTCTGAGCACCTGATGAAGTCTTCCTTAGAGTGGCTTTTCTTTTGTATTCTGCAACCTGTGAAGCACCCGTTTTTTTGTCAGGACCATGTGCCAGGGTTGCCTATTGATCGTCAAACTCTGATGTGTATGGGGGGGCACTGAGTCGAGGTCTAAATTAATGGTGGTATTAGAGAAAGCAGTGGTGGCATCTGTGTCCTGGATTGAGGATATGCCAGAGACTGGTAGAAGAGAGTGTGTTGATATCAAGGCAGTTAAAGTTCCTGCAGGGGCGTGTTAGTTTCCGGATTGGGGGGTCTATTACAGAGGAGTGGGATGAGAATGTTAGTAAGTTGTGGTCAGAGAACGGGTAGGGAGAGTTAGAAAGGTTGGATAGGGAAAAGAGACAGCTGAAGATGAGGTCCAGTATGTCCCCCCCACCCCCTATGTGAGTGGAAGAGGGGGACCATTGAGAGAAACCAAAGGAGGTAGTGAGGGATAGGAGTTTGGATGCAGATGTGTGGTTTGAGCCAATGGGGAAGTTGAAATTGCCAATGATGATAGTGAGGGTGTCAGTGGAGAAGAAATGCATTAGCCAGGTGGTGAAGTGGTCCTGGCAGTTGTTATATGACAATTGGAGGTTGGAGGGTGAGTAAATGCAGACAGAGTGCACTTCAAGGGGGGGGGGTGAGAGCAGGTAGCGGTTGGATTGGGGTGAAGGAGCAGTTGTCAGATAGGAGAAGGGCCAACACCTTCACCTGGTTTGTTGTCAGGGTGGGGAGTGTGCGAGAACTGGAGACTACCATAGGAGAGGGCAGCAGGGGAGGTATGTGGGTGTCAGCCATGTTTCTGTGATTCGAAGAAATGAAATTTACAAGAAATTAAAAGATTGTGGGTGTAATCTAGTTTATTACATATGGAATGAGCATTTCACAGTGCACCCGAGAGGGGGCAGGAGGGGCATGAGCAAGGAAGATAGATGTAAAATTTAAGGGGTTCCTTGTGCTGGCACTGGTTGTGCTGTGAGTGTAAAAAGATCTGACAGAAGGGATATGCTGAGGTGGTCCAAGATTAGGAGATAGTGTATGTCAACAGTAGTAAGGAGAAGCAGGGAGATGGATAGCAGGTTTGAGTAGGAGAGAGCATGAGGTGGTTGTGTGTGTCTGAGGTGGAAAGCTTGCAGGTGTTTGAGTAGCTCTGCAGAGAAGGTCAGTTGGTGGTGTAGAACAGATGGAGAGAAGGAAGATTTTGTTACTAACACGGGTGGTTTTGGGTTGAAGAGTCACTTTAAGAAGCAGAGGAACAACCACAATGAATGAGGTGATAAGCATTCTTGTATGTGACAGTATATAGGTGTTGCATTTATAAGGATGAATTTTTGTAGTTGCCTTCAGTTCTATTCTGGTCCAATTCTGGCCTAGTTCTGGTCGCTGCATTTAAGAGTTGCACATAATGGTGTTGCACTGAACTGACCAAGGTGAGAACTGAGCACTTAGATATATACTAGCAAGCAGTAAGAATTATTTACATAGTCTGTGTTACAGTTGTGAACAGGGGTTGGGATAAATGTGGTCAAGTGGAGATAGAATCAGAGACAGGGAAGGATCACATGAGAAAAGTGGGGTAGTACAGGACCATCTAACACAGCAGAGAAATAGAGTCGGTGTCTTCAAAGCTCACAGAATTAGAAACAAAGTAGGATAACACGTACCAATAATTTAGAGGTGACAATAAAATAAGCAGTGATAGAGATATGATGGTAACAGTGGTGCTTTAGCTACAGATAGAGGAACATATCAATAACACAGAGATGACAATAAAACAAGTAGTGATATTACATTCTGGTCTATTTCTGGTCGGTGCACTTAGAGGACCTTTCACCACCTCCACCCTTTGAAGTTTTTAGCATATGTTAATAGTCGCAGCTCCACGGATTCTAGCACGCACTATTCCCGAGCAACAAGAATAGTTAGTTTTGGTTCCTGATGTACTACTTAAGTTCTGTAATGTCAGAAGGGCAGTGTCAGGCAGGAAGCATGATGCAGAGATGCAATCAGAGGCAGCCAGTGTCAGAGCTCAGAATCACACCCCTTGCCTGTTCCTGCCTGACACCGCCCTCCTGACAGTACATAGCATATCAGGCCCAAAAACTAACAGCTTGGGAATGGTAGAGGCTAGAGAAATAATTCCAACTGAACTGGAGTCAGTGGAACAGCACATATTAAGTGGTGTAATGAGCTGGACCTGTTGTAGGTGGTGAAAGGTCCTTTTTAAGAGTTGCACTGAACTGACTGGAGATGGTAACAGGAGTTGTTGTCCTCTTGCCCTCTTTCTTCTTTGCAGTCTTTCCCTTGGACATCTGTGCTGCTGGAGATTTGGCTGGAATGGGATTCCCACTGCCACAGATGCCCAGGATCTTTCTCCTTTTGGGCAGTCTTTGTATTTATGAGCTGCCAGACTACAGAGGTTGCACTGGGTCATCTTCAGGCAGTCCTTGGTCTCATGTCTTGCCCCATGACATATCTTTCAGTTGCCTTCCTTGCAGTCCTCCATTTTATGGCACTTCTTACTGCATTTCCTGAAGATCTGCAGCATGTCCAGGTTACAAATGAGGCCTGGGTTTTAAACTTGGAGAAGCCCTGGTCTATCAGCACCTTCTTACATCGTTCAAAATGTCTGGCACCCTCCAGTCCACCTCTTCAGGGCAACAGTCTGCCACATCCAAGGCTCCAGAGCTGGGGCAATCTGGCTGGACTTCTTGACTCCCCAAGGCTGGCAAGAGGTGGAGGGAGTGGGGTTTCTTCAGGTGTTTTGGACTGACCCTTCTTTCTTTTTAGTCCTCAGCTTTTCTTTCCAGCCTTGATGGTCTTGTTTAAAGATCTACACATATCCTGTCTTCTTGTCTTGACCACGTCAAAGCTTCTTTGAAGATTTCCATCAGCGGTTATTCTTCTCTAAAAGTCTTTGCCAGTTTCATTTCTTCCTCATCAGTGCTTCCTTGAAGGTCATTGACAGCGGGTCCTCTTTCAAAGATGTTCATTGCCGATTCTACTTTGCTGGTCGTAACCACCAGCTTGGTCTCGAAGGCTTTGAAAGGCCTTGTCAAAGAAGTCTTCCTGGAGTCTTTAACTTTGATTGCCAAGATCCAAGCAAGTTCTGAGCTATCATCATGCACAGGACAATCAAACAACAGGCCAAGAGGTGGTCGAGGACCGTTTCACTCTTGTCCCCAGGGGATTGGCCCTGCACCCAATAGCAGTAGAGGACCCAAGTGCAGGGAGCAGCCAAGGGATCTGAGATTTCAAGTCAAGGCAGTCACTGATAAGAACAGATACTAGACTTGATCTTAGCCAAAAGGCAAAGAAGCGATTATGTCTTTCATTCATACAAGTTAAGGGGTTATCCAGCTGAGCTGCAATACCCTACCACAGCCACCAATTTTATATGGTGACATTCAATGGGTGACTATGCGTTGTCTGACTGATGGAACTTTCCGCCTGTCAGAAATGTTTTATACCTTCATCTCTGGTAATAATCGTTATTGCTATTATTTTAGCGTGTAACAGATATCGCTAGAGAGGTGGTTGGCGTATTTTACTCTATAAAGATCAGGTATGGACAGGACAGGGACAGGGTCAAATGTAATCTTTATTGATGACTTTGTGTATGTGCTGTGTAAGTGTTTGGTGCAACTCTTTTGGAGCTGCAACCTAGACGATGGTAAACGTCTTGGTCACAGTGCTAATACCTTCCTGGTTATGTTATGTTCAGAGGGGCATTACATAAAATATCCCTGTGATTAGGCTATGTGCGCCGCAGGAAATTTAGCTCCACCCACTTCTATGTTGACTCCGCCCATTCTCATTCATTTTTCTTTGTGCCCCCACACAGTATAATCCTCCTACAGTCACCCTAACATTATATGCCCCCACATTATAATGTTCTCCTCCAATTGCCCCACAGGATGAAGTCTCCTCTCCTGGTGCCCCAGTTTGAACTGGGGGGAAACTAGAGGGGGACATTAAACTGAGGTAGCTGGAGGGAGACAATAACCTGGGGCAACTAGAGGGGGACATTAAACTGGGGACTGGGGAAGGGTACATTAAACCGTGGGGGTAGCTGGAAGGGGACATTAAACCATAGGGTTAGCTGGAGGGGGACATTAAACTGGGGGCAACTAGAGGCAGACATGTCCCCCTCCATCTACCCCCACAGTTTAATGTCCTCCTCCAATTACTACTGTTGACATACACTATCTCCAGTTTAATGCCCCTTCCAACTTGCCCCCAGTTTAAAGTTCTTCTCCAGCTGCCCCCAGTTTAATGTCACCCTTCATCTACCCCCCAGTTCAATATTCCTCTTCATCTGCCCCAGTTTAATGGCCCCCTTCATCTGCCCCTGTTTAATGTCACCCTGCATCTGCCCCCCTACTTTAATGTTCTTCTTCATCTCCCCCAGTTTAATGTCCCCCCTTCATCTGCCCTTCGGACGGCTCCTGCTTCATTACTGTATTTAACTAATCTGCATCCGGAGAGGACGCAGATGAGTTGATACCGGGACATACCTCCCGCCGACCTTGGAGCAGGACAGGACCCGGAATCCCGGACGGTTGGGAGGCATGTCCAACGGGGGCCCCAGTACCATAGGGCCCGGTGCAAGTGCACCGTTGGCCCTATTGTTAAAGCGGCCCTGCATCCACTGTGTAGTACTGGTGCCAGTGGCTGCTGTGGACAGTTGATTAGTGGGGGATCCAGGTGTGGATAAGTCATCAATATCAATGCATTGGTCCACTGACTTTAATTCTAAGTCAGTTACCTGAAAATTGAGTTTTTATCTTGTATTTTCATTAATTTTCGGTCTTCTACTCCAGCTTTCTCCCACATTCTAAAAACATAATGATAGGTTAGACTACTAGTCTGCACTCTCTTGTGTACTCTCCCTCCCAGCAGATGCAGCTGTCTATTTATATCTGCTCTGCACTCAGAGGGGCAGTGAGGTTACTTAGTCAATGCCCCTGGGAAAAGCTGTAAGTCAAACGGGCCACAGTAAGTCCACTGTCTGTTACAATAACACAGAAAAAATACTATGTACAAATAAAGTATTCAACTTATGCATAAGTGGATCAGTATTACAGATGAGTTTTTTTTTTCTGCTATTTATTTTAACCACTTCAGGAATGGGCTATTTTTTCCTGGTTCAGGAGCAGACACTTTTTTGTATATGCGGTTTTGAGGGATATAACATTTTTTTCCCTTTGGGTTATTCAAATAATTTTTGTGTCTTTTTTTCTTTTCCGAGAAAATGTGAACAAAAAAGGAGGGGAAATGTGTCTATTTTACATGTTTTTTAAAACTTTTTTTTTAATAGCACGAAGTGGGTGGGGCTAGAAACTGTGACAAAGATGTGGAAGTGCCGTTTTTTGTTTTACTTTTTTAGACACTGTGCCTCCCCATCAGGTCATAACAGATCTTTGTAGAGGCTTTTTAACTTTTTTTTTTTTTTTTTTTTTTTGCTGAATCCTCATGTAACTGGGACTCATACGTTAGCCCCATTTACAGGAGGAATGCAGCCTCCTAGAGTATAATGGTATAATGTAGAGCTGATCTGAGGAAACCAGCAGTTCACACAGTTCCCGGCCCCTAGTGGTCTTGTGACTGCTGGTTCAGAGGGGAGCTGAATGAAGGCAGCTCCCATAGCTGTGCACATTGAGTGTACACAGCATAAGGGAAGGAAGGGATGGTAGTAAACCTGTTGGCAGCGGGTTAATCAGCGTTCACCAGGCGTAGCACAAGGAACAACAGATACTTGTTCAGAAATAGCAGCAAAGCATGAAAATATATTTTCAGTAAGACCAGCCTCAGCTTGTCTACCTGTAGCTTCTTCTCTCAGCTCTCTCCATGTGCAGCCTGTTACTCCCTGTATTCTTCCCCCCCCCCCCACACACACACATTTTTTTAACAATTCTTTATTATAAACATAACACTATATCTGGAAACAGGCTATCATACACAATAATGTAGTTGTAACAAACAAAACAACAGCAGTATTATCCAGTATTACACTCCTACTCAACAACTACTTATCCTGCTAGACCCATAGCGGGCTTGAGTTTTTCAAGTTTGCACTTGGGCAGTGGTTTCATCAGTGGTTAGCATCAGCTACCATTTTTTCAGTTTTGCAGTAAACAAACTCAATTGTGCCTCGTTCCATCAAGTCACGCAGGTGATGATATTTTACATCAATGGGTTTGGTTCTTGTGCTACTTTTGTCACTGCTTGCAAGTTTAGTTATCCTTAGTTGTCTTCATAAACTATAGTTGATTGACTTAACAGTTCACCAAGATACTCCAAGAGTTGATTCAACCATATTACTTTTTGCCTGGAATAAGCTACAAATAAATGTTCTGCTTCTGTACACGAGCAACAGAAACCTGTTTTTGCTAGACCAGGAAACCGAGCTTTCACTGAGCTATGTGGGTCTAACCATGTAAGATAAGTGCTGAGCTGGGATGCCTTTGTTTGATCTTGTTTATCTTCTGAATTGAGATTGATCTAGTACTTCTGTTGATTCTTGAATAACTAAAGACTCTAACCAAATTTCTGCATCTTTCTTTTGGTTATCTTTAGATTTTGACTGAAATTCTTGTTTAGGCTGAAATATTGGTGTCATGTCATGAAACGATGACACGTGACTCTCACCAATCACTACACTTATTGTTATCTTGTTGGTCTCTGGATGCTAAATCCTGTAACCCTTTTGAGATTCACTGTATCCTACCAGGATACCTTCCTTGGCTTGCGATTCTCACTTGGTATGCTTTTCTTTTAGAAAATCTACAAACACCTTACTTCTTAAAAATTTGTATGTGCTGTAGTTTAGGCTTCTTGTTATTCTGTTGCTAATATTGAGTTTTCTCAGTAGCTTTGCTCGGTAGTCTGTTTTGAATAAAGTAAGACATGATTTCTTCATCTCAATATGTTGTTAGTAGATCTGCATCAAACAGCATACTTCTACCACTTTCACAGAGGGTTTGATTCTTTCTGCAATACTGTTTTTCTCAGGGTTTATGGTACAGCAGTTTGGAATAAGATCCCATTCGTATTTAAAATAGTTTGTGTCTTTTCACTTGTATATTTATTTCCATCGTCTGCATGTAGAATCTTTGTTTTGTCCCAAATTTGTTACATACTTTAGAGAGGTATTCTTAACCCCTTAAGGACTGGGACAATTTTCGTTTTGGCGTATCTCTTTTTCCTCCCCACCTTCGAAGAGCCATGATTTTTTTTTGTCAGTCCACAGAGTCACATGCAGGGGCGTAACTACCGGGGTAGCAGTGGTAGCGACTGCCACAGGGCCCGGAACATTACGGGGCCCGGAGCCCTGTGGCAGTCGCTACCGCGAACCCCACAATCACTGCTATCGTTATACTCCGGGGTCTTTTGAGACCCCGGAGTATAACGATCGGGAGCCCAGGGGAGGTGAGCAAACATAAAAAACACTAACTCACCTATCCGCCGCTCCGCAGGCTTCGGGCCTGTTTGGTGACGTCCCAGACGTCAGCCGACGTCATTATGTGTCACGACGCCGGCCTGGATCGCGCGAGATCCGGTCCGACTTTGAAGATGGCCGAAGTAGCGCACGGGAGTGCACCGGAGCGAGGAAGAGGTAAGTTGCAGTGTTTTCTATGTTTCTCTCCTCCCCTGGGTCTCCGATCATTATACTCTGGGGTCTGAAAAGACCCCAGAGTATAATAATCGTTCATGGGTGGTCCACTATGGGGCATAATACTGTGTGCAGGGGCCACTATGGGGCAAACTACTGTGTGCAGGGGCTACTATGGGGCAAACTACTGTGTGCAGGGGCTACTATGGGGCAAACTACTGTGTGCAGGGGCTACTATGGGGCAAACTACTGTGTGCAGGGACCACTATGGGGCAAACTACTGTGTGCAGGGGCCACTATGGGGCAAACTACTGTGTGCAGGCGCCACTATGGGGCAAACTACTGTGTGTCGGGGCCACTATGGGGCAAACTACTGTGTGCTGGGGCCACTATGGGGCAAACTACTGTGTGCAGGAGCCACTATGGGGCATAATACCGTGTGCAGGGGCCACTATGGGGCATAATATTGTGTGCAGGGGCCACTATGCTGCATAATACCGTGTGCAGGGGCCACTATGGGGCATAATACCGTGTGCAGGGGCCACTATGGGACATAATACCGTGTGCAGGGGCCACTATTGGGCATAATAGTGTGCGCAGGAATGCGGTTTGTGTGTGGGGGGGGGGTTGGGGGCGGCGGCTTGGGGGGGTTGGGGGCGGCGGCTTTGGGGGGTTGGGGGCGGCGGCTTGGGGGGGCCCCATGTCAAATGTTCGCCTTGGGGCCCAGCCATTCCTAGTTACGCCACTGGTCACATGATAGCTTATTGCTTGCAGGACAAATTGTACTTTGTAATGGCACAATTCAATATCTTATACAATGTACTGGGAAGCTGGAAAAAAATTCAGAATAAGGTGGAATTGGAAAAAAAAAAAGCACTTGCACCAATTTCATATGGGTTTAATTTTTACAGCTTTCACTGTATGGTAAAAATGACATGTTACCTGTATTCTGTGGGTTAGTACAGCAATACCAAATTTATATAGTATTTGTAATGTTTTGACACCTTTTAAAAAAAGAAAAACTTTTCATATTTTTACAAGTATGGAGCTGGGTATTGCATCTTTTTATGGAGGAAAAGATTATTTTTTATTGATACCATTTGCAAAGATCTGATGGTTTGATCACTTGTTATAAAAAAATTTTAGGAGTCAAAGTGTCGAAAAAAATCGCCATTTGATTGTTTTGATTTTTTTTTCCCACTATGCCATTCATCGTATGGGATAAATATTTTAATAGTTTGGGCATTTTTGAGCACAGGGATACCTAAAGTGTTCATGTTTACTTTTATTTACTTTTATATGTGATCTAGGAAAAGGGGAGTGATATGAACTTTTGTGGGTTTTTTTTTTTATACTTTTAAAAATTTTTTTTTTCTTCTTTTACTTTTATGTTCAGACCCCCTAGGGACCTTGCTCATACTAATGTATTGCAGTGAATAATAAACATCCATTGACTGCGCACTTTAGATGCTGCGGTTGCGTTTAACCACGGCATCTAAAGTGTTAACAGCTGCGATCAGTGTCGGCACCAATCGCTGCTGTTAGCGGAAGGTGCTGGCTATATTATACAGCCGGCATCCACTGTGTATGGAGAGAGCTCAGCTCATGAGCCCTCTCCATACAGCCCCAATACGACCTAGGACATACTATTACATCCTTGGTCATTAAAGCTTCTCTGGAACTCCATCTTTGCTGTGAAGCAAATAGACAACTGTATATCTTGAATAATCATCAATAAACATGAGAAAATATTTTCTTTCCGGGGGTTAGTGTACTCATTGGACCACAAACATCTGTGTGTATTAAGTCAAGCGACTGCTCTGATCTTGTGGTACTACTTTTAGGAAATGTTTTTCTGGACATTTTCCCTTTAAGGCAGCTTGTACATTTCATCCTATGGTTGCATTGGTCTATTTAACACCATTAGCAAACTGCTCTTGAACTAGCTTTCGTATTGCTTCTGGGTTTCCATGTGCAAGACCTCTGTGTCATGTGTGAAAACAGTATTTGTGCTGTTCTTGTTTGACAGTACACACAGTTTCTTTGCATTTTAGCTGATACAGTTCATCTGTGATTTTTCCTTCTGGAAGTGTATACCCCTATGATTGTACATTGACATGACAATCCTTTATTTCTTCTATGATACCTCTCAGATGCTCTACAATTTTTAAGGTATGTTCTGAATGTTTTAGCCCTTACTTAAAGGGGTTTTCCAGGCAAAAACATTATTTTTAAAAAAGGTCTGTTAGTGCTATTAATGGGTTAACAAGTGCACCCAAATACGTTTAACAGTGTTTTGAGTGATTTCTGGGTTTCTCTGGGAGCTCCTGGTATCCTCTGCATTTGTTTACATGGGTAGCTTCCTTCAGTCTTAGCCTACAACTATGATGCATTGCTGTTCACTCAGATCCGCCCTCTTACTTCCTCCCTCACAACCCCTCATGTTTCCCTAGCTAGCCCACGGACTACTAGCCCTACCTACCTAACTAACTAACTAACTTAGTCCTCCAACCCCCTCCCGACCCCATGATACTTACTTGTCTTCTTGTTCTGAAGATCATTTTCGTCGGTGGCCTGCTGCTTCCATTGACTTCTGCTGGCGTTCTATTGCGCAGGCACCGGCTCCCTTGTGAAAGAAGTGATGCCCAACAGAAGAAAAGGACATGAAGAGTGGTGAGTATGATGAGGACGGGGGGGGGGGGGGGGGGAGTGAAGAGGAGTATTGGTGACGTTACGTTTTTGGAAAATGTGCCTGGGACGGTCACATGACCACCCCAGGGATATAGGTAACTATACTTTTTTTTTTTAAAGGGAGTAAATTAGAAGTTAGGCAGGGGAAGGGGGGTTTAGCTTAGTGTTAAAGTTTTAGTTTATGCTGGACAACCCCTTTAACGTAGACAGGACCAGTTTCTCATTAAACAGAGCCTATTTGCTGAGAATCATCCTTTCATGAACTTTCTGTAGCTCCTCCCACATCTCCTTTGCAGTTTCACATCTACATATGTGCACAATCTGATCATCATGTATACTGATGGAAACAGTACTTTGTGCTTTCTGATCCTTCTCTAGCCAATCCTCTGGCAGTGGATCTGGTTTACACTCTTCTGTATATTTCCACACACATTCTCTTATTGGAAGCATCTTCACTTTGAATTTCCAGGATTGGTAGTTTTGGTTAGTCAGGACTGGCACTCAGGGCCACTTTAACCATAGGGTCAATGGCGCATTCGCACTGGGCCCTATTGTTGCGGGGCTGCCTCAGCCACTCCGGATGGAGTGTGACAGTCCTGCATTTCAGGTGCTACCCCGCTGTTCTGGGCAACAAGCAGTCATTTCAACACTATCGGTGTCCTTAGGACACAGCTTATTAACAACTTATTTATTCAGAAATAACAGGACAGCATGTGAATACAGTATATTCTTCAATAAGATTAGAGTCTCAGCTTGCCTGCCTCTAGCTTGTTCTCTCAGCTCTCTCCATGTGCAGCCTGTTACTTCCTGCATTCTTTGTCCCTTTTTTAACAATACTTTATTAATAACATAACACTATATCTGGAAACAGGCTATCATACACAGTAATGTAGTTGTTGTAGTAAACAGAACAACAAGCATTATTCCAAGAAAACCATCCCTTCCTTCCCTATGGGAGCTCTGACTGTATTAATAGTTAGCATCTCAATGTTAAAGCTGCATGATTTCGTGCAGTAGCCTAACCTTGTAAGGATACACTAGTACATCCTTTCAGGGTTAAGAGCAGACAGTCCGGACGTATATACTCAACGGTTGGAATTAGTTAAACGTAAAATCCATATTTATCTAACATGAAGGAAAGACTTGAATAATTTCACAAATTATTATTGGATAATCTGTTTATGCTTCTTTGGTACTGAACATTTGCACCAGTACCTTTTCCATCTCATCACGGTTGACAGAGATTTGCCGACATTAGCTTTTAGTTTAATCTTATTTTTTAGAAGTTAAAAGATGATGCAAACATCTCTTTTGCATGTTATGTAAGGTTACATGAAATAGTTCTATGTATTTTCAAAAGTGATGTATGGGGTTGGACATATTGAGCCATTCTATGAGTTTTATTTTTGTAGATGACAAGATATTAGTCATTAGTTATTTAAGGTTTGTGAAATTTTTTAAAATTTATTTTGAGGATTTTTTTTTTGGCTACTCATTGCTGCCAGTATACAAAGAGTCTGGGTGCTATAGCTGAGGCACTAGGCATAAGTATTCTTCAGCAGTAGACACATTAGCTGGACATTCTTAGAGAGAATCTAAAAAACTCCAGGAGGTATCATAACAACCATGTAACAGCAATAACTAGACTAGCCACAACCGGTGTTTTCAGCCAAATATGTATGGGTACCTTTATTTTACAAGAATTATTTAAATCTTAATACACATCTTAGAAGATAACATAGCAAGTAGTCATTATAAGTGTTATAATTTTACATTTGGATACAGTAACACCTATATAACTATTTATTTGTGTTTATGATACAACTAGTTCAATATTCATATAGCTGCTTGTTACATACGTCAAATCTGGTAAAGCAGACACCTGCTGAATACATTTATTGAATCAAAAATTAATTTAAGACAGTTAAAGTTAATAAAATTAAATTAATTATATTTACTTAGTAGAATGTGTTCTCAATGTAATTAAATGCAATACAATAGATTTATTTTTTTTTCATTGTGATTCAATTTAAAGGAAATATGAGGCAAATTGTTCTAATCCTATTTAATTTTTAAACCGTGGAAGTTTAAAACAAAATGTATAGTCATTTTTTTAAAATGTATTTATTAAAAGCAGTGAAATATATAGTTTTTTTTTCTAATCTGTTTTTATTTTCTGATTGTAGCATTTTTTTTATTCCATTTTCTTTATATGATAAAAGGAGCCGCCATCTTGCTGAGCTTCTCTTCTCTTCTTCTCTAACAGCATTTATTAATATGATTTACAGTATAGTCATATACATAGGCAGCATCAGTCTGGAGCCGACTCATTGAGGTATATGGGAGAGTTTTCTAGAAATGTTCTCTGCAGGGAGAGGAAGTAGATAAGCTGTCACATCACTGTTGTAAGTAGTGGATGTAATGAAAGATCACTATGGGTGTTATCTGTAGAGGTGTGAACTTCTTTTGTGATACTGTCTTGTTTGTGATGTAAAGGAGATCATTGCTGCAATGAAAACCCCTACAGAATTAGGAAATGTAAGGCTGCTAACAGGCTTTAGTGGAAAAAGTGAAAATTGAGGGATATTGTAATTTTTTTTAAATATTCAGAGTGTGACATGGAAAATTTAAAATAAAATCAGCAAACATTCTTAAAAATGCATTTCTTAAGGCCTATTAGGCAGGGCAATTTTGCAGCCAATTATCAGAACAAATGCATTTACAAGCAGGTTATCTAATAGTGCCATCAACCACCCAATCAATAAGCATTTTCTTGTTTATAGAGTGGTTGGTTTCTATTGGCAGGACAAAAGATCATTTTAGCGATCATTCCTCCTGTATGTGCTCTGCTTTGGTCTGTGTAATTAGGCCATGCAATCAATGTTGGGATCGTCTTGCTCTTTTCGCCACCCTTATTATTGGATGGTTGATATTAAGCAAACTTTATGATAGGATGGTTATTATCATGGTACTTGTGGTGTGTTGGGGTTAGTTTTGATTAATTTCATGACATGCGCTTTTTTTCTGAAGCCACAGGCATAGCAAGAGACATGATTGCGTTGGTGTGCAGACACAGTGAGTGCATGTGCATCTAGGGGCAATGGGTTGCTATGCACTAATGCATTGGGTTTTCAAGAATGCTCTGTTCCGTAATGAGGCTTTCTAGGTTTTTAGTGGTGCCAAGGGCTAGCATTCTATGGATCAGAATCACTATGAACCATGTGCTGGTACAAACCAATCAAAATTTAGAAGCTGAGAAGAGATGAAATTTGATTTGCGTATTGGATGCTGTGGGGAGTATTATATAGGAATGCTTGAGTGATGCATGTCCCCGATAAAGGCAAAACAGACTAGACTCTGCTCTATGAGCAGTGTCTAGTATTGCAGTTTGGACCAATTCACATGGATCATGAAACATAACATCATATGAGTGCAGGACAGTAGTTCTGTCATTCTGCTGTGAGTTCAGTTCAGTCAGGCAGAGAAATCTGGCCAACTTGAGGTCTGAATATGGCAGCTTGGGCCTAAAGCTTCAAACCATTGGAATACAAACAGAATAATATCAAGTAAATGGTAAGGAGTTTTGTTTCATTACTGTATGCTTGTGTTATTTCTCATAACTAAAGGTGCATGTTCAAGAATAAAGGGGTTTTCCGACCCCAAATCGATTTTTCATACTGTTGACTTATTCACAGGATAGATCATCAGTATGTGATCTGTGGTGGTCCAACACCAGGACCCACCACAGATCATCTGTTGCAGCTGCATCTGCCAGAAGCTGCTAGTGGACAGGCACCACATGCATCACCACTCCTATTCAAGTCACCGCTGCCAATCCGAGTGAACATCTTGGGGAATGGGATTGGCATTGGATGCCGACAGGTTAGCGACACATTGGTTAAAAACCCATTCATTTGAATGGGTTTTTAAAGCAATGCGCGGGTGTCCGATTGTACCCTCCTGCATGTCTGACTTTGTTTCTGACGCAAAAAAAGGATTTACAGCGCAGAGGGTGCAATCGGACACCCAAGCATTGCTTTAAAAACCATTGCTAACCTGTCGGTATCCGATGCCAATCCCATTCTCCGAGATTTTCACTCGGATTGGCAGCGGACGGACTCAAGCGCAGGTGTGAACGAAGTATAATAGGAGCAGTGCTGCAATTCCCCGAGTTGATCAAGTTCGGTACAAACCACAGCTTAAATTGGCTTTAAACATAGTGTATGACACTGTCAAGGCTCCCAGGAACCTATCTATCCAATTTCTAGTTTTCTAAGGCAAACACAGCCGAAGTTATGTCAAAGTGAAAGTGACATGTATGTCTATGGTAAGCAGTGGATACAAACTCCTAGTTTAACCATACACTGCGCTGGCACTCGCTTTTACAAATTCTAACATTTAAAACATTCCAGAAATTATCCAGAAAAATGGACAGACAACTGCAGGAATAGCGGTTACACACTGCCGGAACCCATTGACTATAATGGAGTCTGTCAGGTGTTTTTCATTTTAAAACAGAAACCGGCAGAGGAAAAAGTCATTCGTACAGGGCTCTCTTGTCAACCAATTTCAAGCAGACATCGCAACAGAGCCTCCAACTGAGACTTTGACATAGATGTGAACTAAGTCTTATATTGCAAAAAGGAATGGTTTTGTAGAAAAAAAAATGCCCATTTTGATGACTGGTAAGTGCTGCGGGTTTGTTATCTAGGAGACAAATTTGTGGCTGAAATTGTTTGCATAGAAAGAAACCATTTATTTCCAACCTATATTATAAATGTTAAGATATAACTTTTATTGTAAACAAAATTAAAAAAATGAGAAAATCTAAAAACATATTGGTATCTAGCGTTCTCAGAGTGGTGGTATAAAGTATTTCTGGCTACACTTAATATTGCCCAAATCCAGTGGAAAGGGAACTAGCCTGCAGCACTACTTCTAATATATTGACTGCTACACTAAGATGCACATTTAAAAGTGACAAAGTGTTATAGCCCCCCCACCTGACATGTTTCACCATACCAGTGGCATTCTCAGGGGTATGTGGTCAAACAAAGAACCATGTTAAAATATGGAGGATATATAACCTCCCTACAGGATGTCTAAATGTCCATAAGGCCAATAGAATGAATGACCAAAATATAAGCAAATCAGAGTTTACCTTTGCAGTGGATGAATCCTACCCTCCCTAAAGCTGTCCCATCCAAAAGAGTGACGTACTCGCGTATGCTCATAAAGTAAAAAGCAATGGCATAGGTTTTTTGTTTTTTTTTATGTAACTTTGTTACAGTATGGTAAAGTAGAATGTTATGGACCAGGCCAAAGGACATTTCTGGCTGAGTGGAGGCAGTAGTGGTAGCTGTGGAAGCATGAATGGCAGGCAGTACAGCATGGATTAATATGATGGACCAAGCTGCAGGACATGTCTGGCTGAGTGGTGGCAGTTGTGGCAACATGAGCGTCAGTACGGCATGGAATAATGTAATGGACCAGGTCGCAAGAGATGATGATTCTCAAGAAGTACAACAATCCTGCGGCTACTGGTAGTGCCACCAAAATCAGAAATAGTGTTTCTGTGCTGTAGCCACCGACATTCTTATAGTTAGTACTTGCATGAGTGTTTCCTCAAAAAAACCCTTAAAAGATTTTTCACTAACTGGACTAACTTTGCCAGTAAAAATAATGTAAGACAGTCTGTGGACAGTCACAGATTAAACTGTACTATTGCAAAACAGACAAAATTAGATTATTAATAATGAACGGGTTAACTATCCATTGTCTGTATTGCTGCAGCACTCTGGCTCACACAGCACAGATATTCTCCCTCACTCTTATCTATGATTTATATCACTAGTTTGCCTGTAATTGATTAAACATAACTAAACATTGTTCTTTTTCTCCTACTCCTATAATTCTCTAGTTGTCAGTTTTTCTGGTGTCAGTGCTGTCCCTTAGTTTTATCATCACTGAAAAGCCTTGTGTTTCTGCCCACAGTATCTTTTATATTGTATGTGACATCAGCATGGTAATGTGCCCACCTACCACTGACTATTGGCTGAGAGGCTGTCAGGTGATGTAAGGTGACACCAGGGCATCACAGTGACGCATTGACACGTGTCTCATATGCATTTTTACTGCGCTATGCATGTCGCAGAGGCAGTTTTAGTTTGTCCAAGGCGAATTGGCAGTTATTCGGATTTGTTAAAAAACTAACAATTTGGAATATTTGGGTTGAACTCAGCTCGGAACAAATCGTTTCGACCCATCTCTAATTGTCAACTGGTTATCATATTTTATATGTAGTGCCCCTGAAAACCTGGTCACAATAAAGAAAATGTGACCATAGAAAATTCCTGCATTCATGGTCATATCCAGTGACAACTGATGAAGACAAAATATTGTCACGACAAAATTTTTATTATATGTATTTGTAACTTTAACTTTTAATTGTCTATACATTCAAATAAGGATAAATTTATGGGGAACCCCTTTATTATATTTTTTAGAGCAGTCTGAGTTTTCTTTTAATAATACAGAGCTCCAAATCCCCTGTATAGACAATGGCATTAAAAGATTACACTCTGGCTGTCTTATGACACCACTAGAGTGCAGGAACTTACTACTTTACACTAGATACTGGTGGTTATCCATTGAAATCAATACTAAAACAGTTGGAGCTATCCTAATCTCCCTATAGTGGTGTCTACAAGCAGCCAGAGAGTTGCATTTTAAATCTATGTCTATGCAGAACATGTGGAGCTGTACAATAGGAAAAAATATAGCGCTGATTGTTGTAAAGACATAACATGTGTGTATATTAATGATGTGTTAAAAATGACTTGTTAAAAAGTAATGCTCTAAAACAAAGTATGAACAAAAACAAATACTGGGATTGAACAAATCAACAGAAATCCATTCTAAACAAAACAAAGCAACTGCTAATTACCCAAACAGAATACAGCATACGGCTATTCACATGGTGTGGGCTGGCTGTTCGTTTTTTTTTTTTTTTTACAGATATCTTACATGCTGAGATAACTGCATATGAAATAATAACAACGTGTTCTGGCTATGTGGTGGATATAGCTAACAATATATCATTTCTCAGTGTGACTGCTGCTTGTCCCTTACTGGGTATTGAACTGTGCTCTGCAATTGTACACTACAGTCAAGCTTAAGTCATGTTTAGCATCTTTCATAAGTATACACTGTTATCAAGTCGTTGCAGCCTACTGGGAGCTGGGATTTCTTGCCACAAAACAACTGCCTTTCATTAATTTATAAGAATCAAAAAGACTTGTGGGAAACCAATCGTGTGTGTCAATTAACTGAAAACAAATAGAAAACATCTGGTGACTTGAGGAAATGAATGCACATCATTGTGCACTGGCATGTATCGGCATAGTATTAGTTGGATAAATACAAATACTGTACAAAAGTCCTTTTTCTACTGTGTAATTCATAGGGGGGTGGTCATGTACAGTATAAAAAGTGTCTTCTGGAAATCTTTCTCTTGTATACACCTCTGCCAGTCACCATATGTATAGACATAATCTCTCCTAGAAGCAATACTTTTGTATACCTTCTTACGAAACTGGAGTTATATGAGGGTACAATACAGAGGCGTAACTAGCAAAGACTGGGCCCCATAGCAAACTTTTGACTTGGGCCCCCCCCCCCATGGTATTGCGCCCCCTTTCCTGACCCCCACACAGTATAACATCCTATTTGCACACATTATAATGTCCCAAAGTGGCTTCCAGACAGTATAATGTCCCATAGCGGTCCCTCCTCACAGTATAATGTCCCATAGTGGCCCCTCCACACATTATAATGTCCCATAGTGGCGCCTGCACACAGTATAATGTCATCAATATAATTCGCCATCCATCTTGCCTCCATGTGTGTGTCTGAAGCTAACTTGTACCAAACACCATCTTGGTTACATCCTGGGCCAGGCAACACTACTACACCCATCATTCACCAGAGGGAGTAACCCGGGAACCTGTCCAGTACAATGACCTCCTAGGTGCGTTCCCCCACCACTGTGCTGTACCTGAGGGAGAGAGCCTGGAGATGCCTGCACCGTGACTAGCACTCCCAACATCCACCACTCAGGCACAGTCTCCCCCTTGGGGCTCCACACTCACATCTCCTGGGCTCCAGTGCAATTCCATGCCGTTTTCGGCTCTCTTCAAAGACGTCACAGACATAGGCTACGCCAGCATCATCATACATCACAACACTGGCCTGATCCACATGATGTCTGTGACATCACTACAGAGGCTTGAAGACAGCAGGCAGTCACGCCGGATCCCAGAAGAGGTAAGTAACACTGGTTTTTATGTTCGCTCTACTCCCCTGGACCTCCGATCATTATTTTCTAATCGGTCTTCCCCTTACTAAACTCTCACCTCCACAATCTATTCTGAATGCGGCGGCTAGGCTCATCTATCAGTCTAAACGCTATAGCGATGCCTCCGGTCTGTGCCGGTCACAACATTGGCTGCCTATTCAATACAGAATACAATATAAACTTATCACCCTCATTCACAAGGCTCTCCATAATGCTGCACTTCCCTACGTTTCCTCCCTCATCTCTGTCTATCACCCAACCCATACTCTCCGTCCACTCAATGACCTAAGACTAACATCCTCTATTATCAGAACCTCCCACGCTCGTATACAAGACTTCTCCCGAGTTGCACCACTTCTCTGGAATGCTCTATCCCGGACTATTAGATTAACCCCCAATTTTCACACCTTCAAGCGTAAACTAAAGACATATCTTTTCAGACAGGCCTATCACTACTCCTAATGTATACCCTTTCGTAGTTAGAATCCCTAAAAACATACCCTCCTCTGTTCACGCTCCCGCATTACCTCACAGGATATGATGCCGTATCAGACTAACTTTACATGTCCAGGCACCATCTGCACGTTAAAGGACACGACTGGTGACGGCTCATACAGCTTTATACAGTATATGTGTAATGACAGTAACCTCTATTACAGAATTGTCTGACCATTGTACAAACAATGCTATGTCTGTTGCTGCCCTGCTACCTCCTCTGTCACCTCCTCTACCTCATAGATTGTAAGCTCTTGCGAGCAGGGCCCTCAGTCCCAGTGTGTGAATTGAATATTTCTTTGTAATGTATCTTTTTTGTCAGTACTTGAACCCTACAAATTGTACAGTGCTGCGGAATATGTTGGCGCTATATAAATAAAATTTATTATTATTATTTTCTGTGGTCTGAAGAGACCCCAGTGACTTACTTAACTGATCCCCGTTCCTGCTCATGGCCACCTTCGGTTCTCCTTCTGCCGTCCAGGGGGCCCCGTGCATCCCATATCACATCGATGGGATTACTACAGCAGGTAACAGCCTATTTAAAAAAAAAAAAAAAAAAAAAAAAAGCAGCAAGGGCCCACGACTTACGGGTGCTACGGCGGTACTTACGCCACTGGTACAATAGAATTGCCATGGACCAATGTTGAAGCCCTATTACAGGTCTGTACAAAACGGCTGCCTGTATTAGCTCTGAAAAGGTATATTCAAATGGAATAATGTAGAGACTAAAAATTGATTCACAGAAGAACTGTTTACATATGTTAAAAGCACACAATATAAACTACTGAGGGTGTTTCCTGTTATATTTCACATGTATTTCAGGACATAATACATTCACTTTACTTGTCGAGCTATGCACGAAAAAAGGCACTGTCGCTTCAATTAACTTTGCATAAATGAATAGTACAAACAATTATAAGAAATTTTGTTATATATAAGGATGAATAAAAGCTTTCTGTCAAAATCAAAGTACTTTCAAGATATATGTCCTGAATAGTCCCCCTGCATTTACTGTGTGCAGTGTATGGCAGGTATACTCCACCCACCAGCTGAGAGAGAACTACAAGTTCATGTAATGACCAAAAATCTCATGTACACACATATAACATCTTATCATGAAAAGTTAACTGGAACAATTTACATTTAGAGAGACTGTTTGAATAAGTCCAAGCAAACAATAGGCAGGCATGTAACTGTATATCTATACAGTTCTATATATATATGCTAATGACTACAACTATGTAATGAAAATGGTGACAAATTTGTCTCAGCAATACAATTTATTGAAGAACTATAGAAAAATAGCAATACAATTTTTTGAAGAATTATAAACAAATAATCTGCACAAGAAATCACTGTTCTTCCTTTCCGATGTGTGTGCTTTAGGCCGGGGTCCCACGTTGTGACAATGCCACAATTTGGCCGTGGTGGAAAAAGGAAGTTCAGAATTTTACAGTACTCGAAAAGTGGATGAGATTCTGGCTAATTCCAGACACACATTGCAGAAAAGTTACGTTTTTGCAAATCGCAGCATGCCAATTATACCTACGGAAACGCTGGCGTTTTCCCCATAGGTATAATGGAAGCAGAAAGTCCACAGAGGACTTTCTGTCAAAAGCGTTGTGGAAAAAAACGCAATGCATTTCCGCAGTGGCCTTTTCCGCAGCGCTTTTCAGCCACGACTCATTATGTGGGGACTTAGCCTTACAATGTTTTTGAGAAAATTTATGCACATCATAAATTAAAAAGGACACTGACATCTGCTCCAAACGTAAGTTTAGTATAATAAAGTTGTGTCTAATACTTGAGTCATTCACTGACCTCTCTATTAAGGACGCACATTTGGCAGACCGAATAAGAGTTATATTTGTAGAGTCATGTATAGACTGGAATCTTTTTCATTGCAGAGATCACTAGTGCATTATTCTCCATGGGCAGTAAGCCATGAAAGACATGCACAGGGAATTGCAGATCACTTCTGGCACTGCTGTTTCTAATGACTTTAGGGAAAGGTAGCTCAGGGGTAGTTTGTAGAAGTGAATAACATATTTATGAATTGACTGAAATGAAAAGTAAAAGGGAGATATATGTGTGGTAAGTGTTCCTGCCACGTAAAATGATAGAAATACAATTAGTTCTCTGATCTGTGACTTGAACACGTGGGCGTTTGATGAGAAGGAAGCTGAATTACATTGTGTTACCAGGAAAAAATGCAAATGACCTTTTATTCCGGATACGTTCCTCTACAAAAGCTGTGATCGAAAACTGCGTTTTATGATTACTATGCTGTCAGAAAAAGTAACAGTGCACACGTAGATATGTCATGCATGAATGACTGGAGGGCAAAATCTATAAAACCATCATTATTTCTTTAATGTTCAGTATACCTGAATTGACAATATTACTTAATGATCATATGTTGCACTGCAGACCAATAAAAGTCATGAAAGAACAATATTATGGTTGTCATCAAGTAAGAACATTCTTAGCCATCTGAAGATCACAGTTTTTAAAGCGTAATTTGTGACCACTAGAAATGTGTTATATCAGTTTTTTGTGTTGCAGGATTGGGACAAGCCATTTTACTAACATTACCCATAAAGGAGGAGTGTTGTTGCTGTTGTTGTTGTTGTTATTATTATTATTATTATTACCACTTTTGTGTAAGTATTGTCCACTGATGGTGGTGTCTACACCTGTCCCATCCTTTGGTTATGCTTTATACCTTTGTCTTTCACTTCCAAAAGGAGACATTGGGGGGGAACTCATCATTGCCGCAAAGCCATTTCTTGCACCAAATGTGCTCCTCAAGCCCCAATCCGTGCCTTCTGTGAATATGGGTATTGCGGGGGTGCGGATTGGGGTGGACCCAGTCAGGGACCGACTGATTTTTATTTTTTTTTTTTAAAACACGCCCGTTTCCTGGAGTGAAGTATAATGGAAATCTTCACCAATTGCTGCTTGGCGTAGATTTCTATTCTGGTGGCGGGACCTCCAACAGACTTATGAAGAGGTCGCAGCCAAGCATGTCAGTTTTACCTGCAGAAACACTTGTATTTTCCCTATAGATTTATTTAATAAGAGAAGATAAAACGTTGAAAAAAAAAATGCAGCAAAAACACAATGAAATACTCTTTCGGAAAAAAACTCCATGCATTTCTGCTGCGTTTGTTCCACTATTTTTTTTTAGCTGCGTTCTACAATGTGGAGCCTTAGCCTAAATACTGTTTTCCTTAAACAGTGTTACTCTTTAAGCATGTGTTACTCTGTGATGTTCGCACTACTTGTCTGATACCTTGGTTATTTTATCTCCACATATTTAATAAATCACTTTTAGACTATGTTCACATTTTGCAGCTATATTGCAATTTTGGTAACAATATTATATAATAATAACAACAATAAGTGTAGCAATAACATTTCCGGTTAGTGACAAATTTTTGTTTTTGCACAATATGTATTGATAGTAGTATATGGATAGGCTGTGGGCTGAAGCTCCATATTGATTGATGGTGATAGTGATGATTGATAGTGGTCAATATACTGTAGGGGATGACTAGGTTCAAAGAGAGACAAGCAATTATGGTACCCTAGGCAGAAAAAGAAAACTGTGCCCCCCAACTCCACCTCACTCTCCCATGAACTGCAGCCATTTCAGATTTCTTTATAATAGGATTCAATGTATAATCTTATCCATACACTCCGGCCAATGTGAGTTATGCCACAAAAGAGAAAACATAGAACACAGGTTGAATAATCCTGATAAAGTAATGATAATATCAATAATGTTACTCGTCTCCCTGAAATCAGAGGTAAACCCCAGATCACTGTGCTGCAGGACAAAAATATTAAAAAGATTAAAGGGCCACAGAGATGGAGGAGAATGTTGGGTTATGTGTAGTGTATTTGATAGGAGGTTTAAGTCTATATAGAGAAAAAGAAGTGGTACTGTGTGGTGTCTATGCAGGACAACAGAAGTAGTACACGGTAGTATATAGGACAAAACAACAGTGCATCATACACAAATTCTCAATACACATATACACACTCAGAGACAAACACAGACCCATCCTCTAGATCCATCTTCATGTCTAGAGTCTTTATTTTGCTGTGGCTTGGAGATGTGTAGGTTATGTGATGTGATATATGATCTCTATAAAGTTCCTCAAGCCACAGGATGATGACATTTGATAAGAAACTCCTTCATATATGTGGGGTTTATTGTAAATTGCAGTTATGTAGCATTTTTGTAGCAAAACCGTAATGTACAATATTCCCTACTTAAACAGATGTATAAAGGTCAGGACTGGCATCACCCCCTCCTGCTTATGAGGAGTGGAACTCTAGGTGGCTGCCTAGTGCCTATCTTTGTCTAGCTTTTGTTACCCCTTTTTTGTACAGGTCAATTGGGGTCCCAGTGGTCAGATTCCAACCTTAGAAATACGTCATAAGATTATGTGATCGGAATACCCCTTAAAGCTCTCATGTCATGTTTACACAGCTGATGTTTGAAGTGGTTTTCCAGGCTAAATAATTGGTGATCGTGGCTAATCAGCTGTTTGAAGAGACTGCAGGATTTGGGGGAGCGCTGCAGCCATGTGTTAAAATGTGGCACGTTAAAAAATCTTGGCGCACCTTTTTTCATCCTGGTGCATGTAGTTTGAGATAAAAAATTTTCTGACTTGCTAGGCAAGTGGGTGAAGCTTCGCATGGGAAAGGGGTGTGCCTTAAATGTGACAAAATGGACCAAAATTTCATCAAAATTCTGGTGTAGTTCTGAAAGTAAGACAATTATAGGTGGTACAAACTTAGCCTTAGCCACTGAAATAAATCTAGTGCATTTTCAGATAAAATTTATATTGTCTATTAGAAAATGTCGGACAATGTGTTTGAAATCTGCATTATGGAAAAAGAACTGATGTTTCCATGTGTAAATCACAGAGAAACTGCATTGGATAGCCACACACATAATAGCCCTATTGAATGGGGGCTAATAAACATACAAATCCATGACAGTGTAAACTGCAAAATCTGTGGTAGAATTCAGCATCTCTTGTAGCATGAAAATTCTGCTGTTTGAGCATGTCTTTATTAAAAACAGTTTAGTCTAAAAAAAAGTCTACTAAATCTAATATAGTCAGACTTTTTAACAATTTTCCATTTTTTTTATTTAGCCCTTTTCCATGACTATGTAAACAAGCTCTACTGAAGGGCCATAGTAGAGGGGAAAGGGGCAGATAGGACAGGAGTCCCAGGTGCTAAATTCAGGCAGAAATTGGAAGTGCACCAGAAGGGGCTTCCTGATTTAAAAAAAAAAAAAAATATATATATATATATATATATATATATATATATACAGTACAGACCAAAAGTTAGGACACACCTTCTCATTCCAAGAGATTTCTGTATTTTCATGACTATAAAAATTGTAGATTCACACTGAAGGCATCAAAAATATGAATTAACACATGTGGAATTATATACTTAACAAAAAAGTGTGAAACAACTGAAAATATGTCTTATATTCTAGGTTCTTCAAAGTAGCCACCTTTTGCTTTGATTACTGCTTTGCACACTCTTGGCATTCTCTTGATGAGATTCAAGAGGTAGTCACCTGAAATGGTCTTCCAACAGTCTTGAAGGAGTTCCCAGAGATGCTTAGCACTTGTTGGCCCTTTTGCCTTCACTCTGCGGTCCAGCTCATCCCAAACCGTCTCGATTGGGTTCAGGTCTGGTGACTGTGGAGGCCAGGTCAAATAGCCCTTACACAGTCTGGAGGTGTGTTTGGGGTCATTGCCCTGTTGAAAAATAAATGATGGTCCAACTAAACGCAAACCGGATGGAATAGCATGCCGCTGCAAGATGCTGTGGTAACCATGCTGGTTCAGTATTCCTTCAATTTTGAATAAATCCCCAACAGTGTCACCAGCAAAGCACCCCCACACCATCACACCTCCTCCTCCATGCTTCACGGTGGGAACCAGGCATGTAGAGTCCATTCGTTCACCTTTTCTGCGTCGCACAAAGACACGGTGGTTGGAACCAAAGATCTCAAATTTGTACTCATCAGACCAAAGCACAGATTTCCACAGGTCTAATGTCCATTCCTTGTGTTCTTTAGCCCAAACAAGTCTCTTCTGCTTGTTGCTTGTCCATAGCAGTGGTTTCCTAGCAGCTATTTTACCATGAAGGCCTGCTGCACACAGTCTCCTCTTAACAGTTGTTGTAGAGATGTGTCTGCTGCTAGAACTCTGTGTGGCATTGACCTGGTCTCTAATCTAAGCTGCTGTTAACCTGCGATTTCTGAGGCTGGTGACTCAGATGAACTTATCCTCCGCAGCAGAGTTGACTCTTGGTCTTCCTTTCCTGGGGCGGTCCTCATCTGAGCCAGTTTCTTTGTAGCGCTTGATGGTTTTGGCCAATGCACTTGGGGACACTTTCAAAGTTTTCCCAATTTTTCAGACTGACTGACCTTCATTTCTTCAAGTAATGATGGGCACTCGTTTTTCTTTACTTAGCTGCTTTTTTCTTGCCATAATACAAATTCTAACACTCCATTCAGTAGGACTATCAGCTGTGTATCCACCTGACTTCTGAACAACACAACTGATGGTCCCAACCCCATTTATAAGGCAAGAAATCCCACTTATTAAACCTGACAGGGCACACCTGTGAAGTGAAAACCATTTCAGGTGACTACCTCTTGAAGCTCATCAAGAGAATGCCAAGAGTGTGCAAAGCAGTAATCAAAGCAAAAGGTGGCTACTTTGAAGAACCTAGAATATAAGACATATTTTCAGTTGTTTCACACTTTTTTGTTAAGTATATAATTCCACATGTGTTAATTCATAGTTCTGATGCCTTCAGTGTGAATCTACAATTTTTATAGTCATGAAAATACAGAAAACTCTTGGAATGAGAAGGTGTGTCCAAACTTTTGGTCTGTACTGTGTGTGTTTTTATATATATATATATATATATATATATATATATATATATATATACAGTCATATGAAAAAGTTTGGGCACCACTATTAATCTTAATCATTTTTAGTTCTAAATATTTGGGTGTTTGCAACAGCCATTTCAATTTGATATATCTAATAACTGATGGACACAGTAATATTTCAGGATTGAAATGAGGTTTATTGTACTAACAGAAAATGTGCAATATGCATTAAACCAAAATTTGACCGGTGCAAAAGTATGGGCACCTCAACAGAAAAGTGACATTAATATTTAGTAGATCCTCCTTTTGCAAAAATAACAGCCTCTAGTCGCTTCCTGTAGCTTTTAATCAGTTCCTGGATCCTGGATGAAGGTATTTTTGACCATTCCTCTTTACAAAACAATTCCAGTTCAGTTAAGTTTGATGGTCGCCGAGCATGGACAGCCCGCTTCAAATTATCCCACAGATGTTCAATGATATTCAGGTCTGGGGACTGGGATGGCCATTCCAGAACATTGTAATTGTTCCTCTGCATGAATGCCTGAGTAGATTTGGAGCTGTGTTTTGGATCATTGTCTTGCTGAAATATCCATCCCCGGCGTAACTTCAAATTCGTCACTGATTCTCGTACATTATTCTCAAGAATCTGCTGATACTGAGTTGAATCCATGCGACCCTCAACTTTAACAAGATTCCCGGTGCCAGCATTGGCCACACAGCCCCAATGCATGATGGAACCTCCACCAAATTTTACAGTGGGTAGCAAGTGTTTTTCTTGGAATGCTGTGTTTTTTTGACGCCATGCATAACGCCTTTTTGTATGACCAAACAACTCAATCTTTGTTTCATCAGTCCACAGGACCTTCTTCCAAAATGAAGCTGGCTTGTCCAAATGTGCTTTTGTATACCTCAGGCGACTCTGTTTGTGGCGTGCTTTCAGAAACGGCTTCTTTCGCATCACTCTCCCATACAGCTTCTCCTTGTGCAAAGTGTGCTGTATTGTTGACCGATGCACAGTGACACCATCTGCAGCAAGATGATGCTGCAGCTCTTTGGAGGTGGTCTGTGGATTGTCCTTGACTGTTCTCACCATTCTTCTTCTCTGTCTTTCTGATATTTTTCTTGGCCTGCCACTTCTGGGCTTAACAAGAACTGTCCCTGTGGTCTTCCATTTCCTTACTATGTTCCTCACAGTGGAAACTGACAGGTTAAATCTCTGAGACAACTTTTTGTATCCTTCCCCTGAACAACTATGTTGAACAATCTTTGTTTTCAGATCATTTGAGAGTTGTTTTGAGGAGCCCATGATGCCACTCTTCATAGGAGATTCAAATAGGAGAACAACTTGCAATTGGCCACCTTAAATAGCTTTTCTCATGATTGGATACACCTGGCTATGAAGTTCAAAGCTCAGTGAGGTTACAAAACCAATTTTGTGCTTCAGTAAGTCAGTAAAAAGTAGTTAGAAGTATTCAAATCAATAAAATGATAAGGGTACCCAAATTTTTGCACCGGTCAAATTTTGGTTTAATGCATATTGCACATTTTCTGTTAGTACAATAAACCTCATTTCAATCCTGAAATATTACTGTGTCCATCAGTTATTAGATATATCAAATTGAAATGGCTGTTGCAAACACCCAAATTTTTAGAACTAAAAATGATTAAGATTAATAGGGGTGCCCAAACTTTTTCATATGACTGTATATATATATATTGTAATATCAAGATTGCACTTTTTTATTATTTACAGAGATACCACCATCTCAAAATACAGTTGGGATTGGGATATTTATATATATTTACATAATATTTGTGGGTGTGTGTTTTGTATATATGAGCATACAGTATATAGTCTTTATTAGATATGAGGGTGTAAAAGTACATTCATGTGTATACAGTATTCATATATGGTATTTATGTACAGTATACAAATGCATGTCATGATATTGTAGATATTATAGACATAGTATTTATCCTTTATTTCAGTGTAAAATATAGCTACATTATGTATATCAGAATTATTTGTGTGGCTGTTATAATGAGGGACCAGTATATAACAGAATTATTTTTATGTGTTTATATGTTGTTTCATTTGTGATTGTTCTTTATGTCAAATGACATACAAGGGCATATTGTCTCCTGAATGGGGCGGATTAGGCTGTCAAAATGGATGGTGAGGAATCCATGGGATTCTATAGTATCTAAAAGAAGAATATAAATCCAGGTTAACTTCAGGACAGGCATGGGTACAGAAAATTATGTTATAAAACACTATTACATGGACTGTTTATGTCATAGCGGATAAAACAACTGATGCCCTCGATTACAAACAATCAGATTAAATGAAACCTTTATAGAGGAACAATACATCAATTAGCTTCTTCAAAAATAAAAGAGGCAAATAGTCAGCTAAAGCTGAGGCATGGTTATGAATATGGAAAGACTATCTAACCTTCTGTCAAAATGACAATATACCAATGTGGAGGCTACATCCTTCTCATAAATCACTTGGGACTTTGCCATCTGGAGCTTTATGCAGAAAAATAGTAAATGGGTTACATGTTAATAAGATCATTTTCTACTGGGAAAAGAATTGCCATCACCAAAAAGGCCAACTTACTATGCACATGATGTACATAACCAGTGTCTTAAGCTTCCATACATAATATTAAATTCTACATTCTAAATCCACATATATAGGTAACAAAGATAAAAAAAAAAAGTATAACCACAAATTTTGTGATCAATGTACACAATTAAAAAAAAAAAAAAACAATGTAATATGTGAACATGTGAACAGATCATAAAAAAAGTTTACCTTACCATATGGTGTCAGTCAAAAGACTGTAACATATGAACAGGTCTCACTTGGTGTGGTGCTGTGTGGTGTCCGCCATTGCTGTGGTGCAGTGCCTATGGGGCGATGTGCCCAGAGCCTGGGGGCTTAGCCTGGCGGTAGGGGCGTTGATGGGCTGCTGAGTCGCTCTCCCTGTGGGCGCTGTATTGTGGTGGTGCGGTTGCTGTCCAGTGCTGCAACCAGTAAAGTAGGGACCCACTATAAAGAGGTCGCCGTGAAGTGGCTAGTGGACTTATACACATTGATCAATATGTATACTAAGAACTTCATGTTCAGTATTGTAGAATTTGCTGAGAAGCACAAGATCAATGTATAAGATTGGGATGTGCGGTCCATGTGTTTTTTTTTTTTTTCTCTTTTTGGAAAATACTGTATATATAATGGGCTTGATCAAATAACTTGCTAAGGAGATTGTCAAGTTAAAAGGGGCCAATAGAAGCAGTGGGGGCATTGCCCACTGCTCCATAGGTGACATGGACAGGCCTCACAGATGCAAGAGATCAACCAACTCTTGTCAAACAAGAAAAGTTTAGTGCTAAGAGTCGAGTAATGGGAAACCCCATTAGAGGCTTCATAGGGGTGTCAAGTAATGTTGCCAGGCAATGATTAGTGAGGTGGACTACACAGCAAAGTGCTTGGATATCAGCCAGAGCAGATTCACAGCCAGCAGTTAGGTTACCAAAGTTCACTAAATTGTAAAATTCCCAAAAAGGACACAGAAATAGAAATCACAGTTCCATAGGAATGGAGGACTGTAGTCAGAGAAGAAATTAATGCCTGTATTGCTTCCAGAATGGTGAGTGCCAGGGATGACACTCAAAAAGCCCAGGGAAAGTATAAAGGGGTACACTGCTTACTTAGTGTGGTGGTTCATCAGCAAGCTGCTGGGTATTATGACACAGCAGCACAGTCAGAGATCTGTGTGCATCTCCTGTTGGCTGGGACAGGCAGGGTTAGGAAGCAATTAGTGACAGTTGGATTAGCAGCTGCAATGTCTAGAGGGACAGATGAGATCTGAGACTACTAAACATCATGTTATGTGGATCAAATGAAGACCATGTGATCCTAGAAAGGGCAGTGACTATAGAAGAAATTCTGAGTGTCCCTGTGTAGAAAGGGCCTGAAATGGATCAATCTATGATGGAGTGACATGAGATCATAGGTTGTAAGCATCCCAGACTGTGAGTGTACCCCCTTCTAAGAAGTATTACTAGAATGAAAGTGGCTTGAGAAGCTAAATAATGGACCGGTGCTAGAAGTGCTAAAAAACCATATTGCTGTGTATATATGTGGAACTGTGCAGTAAAGTATTTCGATCTACAAAAGAAGAAGCTAGAAGTTGTCTGTTATTGCCCTGTCCCATCTACACCTGTGTAGCAAGGTCACTCCCATACTTCACATGGACAAGAGGAAGTAGAACCGCACTCCAAAAAAAAAAAACATTTTTCAGAGTGCGGTTCTACTTCCTCTTGTCCATGTGATTTTGTGGGGAGGTGGTCAGTCTCACACAGAACGTGCAACCAGCACCTTCCAACAACCTGTGTGCTGCCTATACACAATTTGTGATACACTCCTGTACTTCATTTCTGGTGTTATATACCTAAACCTAGTGCTACAGTTTTGTGCAGCCATTAAAGTTGCCATAGAGAAGTGTAGTGTGTTGGTTTGGAGGAGACAGATCACTAAGACAGGGTGCTAAGCCAGAATTTAGAATGCCACAGGGCAAAGTGGAAGGTGCATTTGAAATGAGCTCACAAAGACTGGGGAGAAGCACAGGACTTCAGGAGTTTTCTATTTGCACCTGTCTTTAACCCCTTCCCGCCAGAGGAATTTTTAGATTTTCGTTTTTTGTGTTTGACTCCCCCCCTCCCCTCCAAACCCCATAACTTTTTTATTTTTCCGGCCTCAGAGCCATATGAGGTCTTAACGTTTTCAGGACAAATTTTTCTTCATGATGCTACCATTAGTTATTCTTTACAATGTACTGGGAAGCTGGAAAAAAATTCAGATTGGGGTGGATTTGAAGAAAAAGTGCATTTGTGCATCTTTCTTCCAGGTTTCGATTTTACGGTGTTCACTGTGTAGCCAAAATAACATGTCATCTGTATTCTATGTTTCAGTACGATTCTGGGGATACCAAATTTATATGGTTTTATTCACATTTTAACCCTTTAACAAAAATACAAAAAAAGTTTTTTTCTAAAAGTCGCCATATTCTAACACCCATAACTTTTATATACTTCTGTGTACTGAAATGCTAATGAAACTAATGAAAGACAAGCCTGATATACAAGCCTTCTGTCATAGCAATGGGATTCTGGCCCCAGAGCTTGCTCCGGGTGCCAGCGATCCCCGGCAAAATGGCGGCGCCCATGCGGCGACGGTAAAATGGCGCCTCGGTCTCCTTAGACAGAGGAGCCAGAGGGGTTTATGCCCGCGATCCATGCAGGCACCGATCACGGGCATTAGCGCCGGGTCTCTGCTGTATAAAACAGCAGAGATTCGGCGGCTATGGCGGCCACACAACTCACGAGCGGCCGCCATCTTTAAACACTCCGCTGTAATTGTATGGCAGATGTTGGGAAGGGGTTAATGCTAAAGCCCCACATAAAGAGCTGCAGCCGAAAAACGCTGTGGAAAAGACCACGCCGGAAATGCATCGTATTTTTTTTCCTCAACGTTTTTCATAGAAAGTCTGCAGAGTTTTCCTCTGTTGACTTTCTGTCTCTCTTCTACCTATATGGAAAACGCAAGCGATTCTGTAGGTATAATTGACATGCTGCGATTTACAAAAGCACAATAGTTTTTGAAAACGCAGTGGATTTTTTTTTCTGCAATGTGTGGATGGGATTAGCCAGAATCCCATCCACTTTGCGGGGACTGAAATATGCTGCATTGCAGTGGCCAAAACGCTGTATATTCGCAACGTGGGGTCCCAGCCTGAAGGAGTATTCCTATCAACATAACTATATTTCAATTTTGTTGACAAAAGTTAAACTTTTTTGCAAATATACCTAATTATCAGGTTATCAGGCAGGAACACTACATACATGAGAAGATAACCTAGCCACAATAATTGAGTTTTTGACAAGTACCAGACCACAGAAAGTTCCTGTATTCATTTATACTATCAAGAGAACAGACAGTCACCACTAAGATGGTTCCTGACATCTGCTGTAGTAGTACCACAGATGTTGGGTATTTAAATATGTTGGCCGCTCGGGAGCTGAGCGGCCGCCATAGCCGCCGGGTTTCTGCTGTATTCTACAGTAGACACCCGGCGCTAATGCCCGCAATCAGTGCCTGCACTCATCGCGGGCATTAACCCCTCTGGCGCCTCAGTCAAAGCTGACTGAGGCGCCATTTTGTCGGGGAGTGTTGGCACCCAGGGAAAGCTCCGGGGCCGTCATCCTGTTGTCATGACAGCCGGGAGCCTTCTGAAGGCTCCCAGGCCATATCTTTAGTTACTTTTTTATTTCAGGCTGCTCAATTATACCTATAGGGAAACCGCTGCCATATTATTGACATGCTGCAATTTCCAAAAACGCAACAGTTTTGGAAATCGCAGCATTTCCGCTGCGCATATTTTTCTGAAATGCGTGGATGGGATTCGCTATAATCGCATCCACTTTACAGGGACTGTAAAATGTTGTGGTTTTTGCCGCAGCATTTATGCCACATGAGGCCCCGGCCTTAGGATAAGGCCCCACATTGTGGAAACATAACTTTTTTTTGTTGCAGATTGTGTTGCTTTTTTGAGCCAAACACAGGATTATTATAAAAGAAATGGAAAATATAAAGGAAGCTCATATACTTCTCTCTCTCACACATACTTCTCCTGGCTTTGGCTAAAAAAAAAAGCAGCCTTTTCACAACATGGGGCCTCAGCCTTAAGGGCATTTTATTTTACTTCTGCTAAAGCAAGCCACTTTAACCCCTTCCCGCTCTGATCCATACTATTATGTTGCGATAAGCATATAATATAATGCTTACTGCCATAATAGTATGGCATTTTCATACCACAGGCATGCTGCGACTCTGGCAGTTAAACCAGAGCAATCATGGCATTTCGGTGGTTCGGGGCGAGAGGTTTCCATGGCAGCCAGGAGACTGCCTTTCCCTATTGCACATAGGAAGCCTATGTGTGCACAGTACATTGCACTGGGTATCAGCAGATCCCAGTTTCAAGTCCTCTTGTGGGACAGGAAAAAAGTAAGAAAAAAAAAGTTTAAAAAGTTAAAAGTAAAGTATAATAAATAAAAAGTTAAAAAAAACTTTTAATAATATAACATAGAACATATAATAGAACATATAATGTAAACCAACATGTTAGGTATCCGCATGTGCGTATAAGTCAGCATTATTGTGCGTATAAGTCAGCATTATCCAAAAATAGTGTTATTTATCCCGTACAGTGTTTGCCATAAAAAAAAAATATATACCACAATGCACAAATCAATGTAGTTTGGGAACCTTGCTTCCCCCCACAAATAACAATAAAAAGTGATCAAAAAAATTATAAATGCTACAAATCGGTACCAATAAAAACTTGACCCACAAATAACCCATCAACTAAACAGTAAAAAAGTTATAGGCATTAGAATATGGTGATCCCAGGAAAATCATTCATTTTTGAAAAATGATGTTTTATGGAGAGTCCTGAAATGGTTAAGGAAAGGCTCGAGACTTATTGGCCAGGAAGATTGTTGATGTTCAAATCCCTATGTGACGTGTCTATACAAGGGGAGGAGTTTTAAGGAAGTCCTTATAATCAGGGGCACATAGGAGGGGGCTTATCTTCTGCTAGAAACTTGGTGAGAGGAACACCCGCCCACCCTGCCGTCTGGGTTTTGGTTTACAGGACTGGTTTCTTGGTGTCTGTCTTTTCTTTTTGTTGCAGTTCGTTGTCACAGCTTGGCGGGACACCATGCCCCAGAAAATATGGGAAAGACTCTCCCACATGCCCGCTGTCCTCCAGCGGTGGCTTTCGGGAAGAAGAAGGAGAACAGCGAGAAGAATTGGTGCAGGAAAGAAGATGTTTACTATTGGCATGGAACGGTTGCGGTTAAATTTTTGTTTGGTTTACAGTTAAGCTGTTTAAGAAAGATAAATAAAGCTGTGGCCTTACCCACATAATCCACAAATAAAGGAGGGTCCCAATTTGCAATACTAACAATTCCCCCAAAACAAATCACATACAAAATGTAGATTACTAAACTTCTCATGATTCTACATTATAGTATCAGGCAGTAAAAATAATAATAAAAAAAAAACATTCTTGCCCAATTTAATGTTGATTTCAGGCATTACCTTAGATCAGTTTCCATAAGTAAATAACTATTGCTATAGGAGGAAGTCTCACTTTAGTGAATGTTTATGTTGAACACTCAAGAAAAGTAAGTAATAGGGGCGATCCCTCTGGTACCTGCCCTACATATTCTATTATTCTCCCATCATGCCATATCAAAACCTTAGCACCATTGTTTATATAACATCCGATACCTATGAGCTGCTTAGCTAACCCTATTTAACAACAAGCTGAAAGGGAATCTGCCAGATCGATTTGGGACACAAAAGCAACCACAGGTTCTTATGGACCTTGGGTTTAGTGTCCCAAATCTCCTTGTTACAAAACCATCAGTGCCGGCAATAAAAATAAAAACTTTATGTTCACCCTGTTGCTGTACCTCTTGTGCCACCGCTTCACTGAAGCCAGAGGAGTTCTCTGGCGCTTGTGCAGTGAAGCTAGACTGTACATCCCCAGCTTCACTGAAGAACTGCATTGTGTATAAAATAGGCATGTATGTGGTTGTCAGTTTTAAAATGCCACCTAATATGTTGAACATTTACCTGCCATTCATTATAGCAATCCTTAATTATAATCTATATTAGGAACATAGAATTGCATGCTACTAAGAAGCTCTGTACATTGGCAAGGCCTTTAAGTTGCTATTTATTAGATGCTCAGTGATAGTGCCACTATGTCATCAGTAAAGCTGTGTAAAATTAAATATTTTATAGTATTGGCTCTTAAGTGATACAGTTTTATGTTTTAACTGTTACTCGCTTATTCACCACAAATTTAAGATCTTTATTCTCCGACACCTAACTACTTAGAAATCTGCTCAGATTATATTTGCAACTCGGCTAAAAAACATTTACTGGATTTGCAATAAAATCCGAGCACTGAGCCATGTAACACTTCAGTGCCATTTAAACAGCTTTTTAATAATTTAAGATTTGTAATGTAGCTTTTTAAATCCAATCTTAAATGACTAAATATAAGAAGTCTGACAAATATACTACATGGAGCACATTGTAGACATTATGAAATGCCTGCAAATGAAGATAATATTTAGAATTTATTTCTAGTTTAGTTTCTTTTCATTTACGTTTCCGTGGAGGTTGTAACTTATATCTATGTAAAGGCAAAAAGATCACAAATAAGTTAAATAAGTGTAATAGGACTCCTCTCTATAGCAATAATAATTGGACATACATAGAATTATATGGTGATTGAGAATTATCATAATTTACTGTTGTCTTTCTTTCTTCTCCCAGCTGTGATTTAACAAACGGCTTCAGAAATTCATTGGGTTGTTTAAGGCTAAGGCCACATGTTGTGAATTGCTGTTAAAACACCTTTTAAGGGTACGGATGAGATTAAAAGAAATCTCATTCACTTTCCTGAGACTGTAAAACATTTTTGTCCTCTGTGTTTCCGCAACAGCCAAAAACACGTGTCCACAGTTTAAATAGTCTAAATTTATTTTTCCTTACATAAGGCTGGTGTCACACAGTTACAACATCACAACATTATATGGTCTATATTATGGCTACAATACCCAGATTCATACATTTTTACTGAACTAAAGATAGATTACGATCAAACCCAACAGTGACAGGATCCAAAAGAACTCAGTGTTTTAGTTATGATATTAAAGAGAACCTGTCACCATGAAAATGCAGTGTAATCTGCAGGCATCATGTTATAGAGCAGGAGGAGCTGAGCAGATTGATATATAGTTTTTTTTTTTGGAAAGAATTCAGTATAACCTGTCATTCATTTCACTGTTCTTTCTATGTTTGGAAGGAGTAATTGAGTCCAGTGGGCAGACCTAACACTGGTTAGGTTGGCTATCTCTATAGGCACAATCACAGTTTGGACCGACCATTGGACTCAATTACTGCTGCCAAGCTTAGAAAGAACAGAGAACTAAATGACAGATTATAATAAACCTTTTCCCACAAAAATATATATGAATCTGCCCAACTCCCCCTGCTATATGGTGCCTGCAGATTAGACTGCATTTTTATGGGGACATTTTATGGTTCCCTTTAAAATGTGGCCATATTAATACTGTGTGAAACCAGAATATATTACAGCAACATAAGTTCTCCTCTCTGTCATATTTTTCATTCCTCTTTTTTCAAGTTGCTCATAATTCTTGTTCAGTCCAAAGCACACATTCTGTTATAATTAATACTTGCATTTAATTTTCTAGTTTCTTTGTGTGATTTTATACATTCTGTGTATATCACTGTGGATGTGATAGTGACATCACAAACATTCTGTGTATTTCACTGCAGATACAATGATGACATCACAAACAAAGCTGATGGAGTGCAGAGATTCATGTAATATCTCTGGTCTATATGTACAAATAATATACAGATCTGAAAATATTGGAACTCGCCTCTTAATCATTGAATTCAGTTGGTTCATTCAGTACCATTGCCACAGGTGTATAAAATCCAAAACCTAGCCATGTAGTCAGGGGCGTAAATACCGGGGTTGCAGTGGTAGTGGCTGCCACAGAGCCCGGCACATTAAGGGGCCCAGAGCCCTGTGGCAGCCGCTACCGCGAACCCCACAAACACTGCTATCATTATACTCGGGGGCCCAAGGGGAAGGTGAGCGAACATAAAAAAACAACGTTACTTACCTCTCCTACACTCCCACAGGCTTCGGGCCTGTTTGGTGATGTCCCAGACGTCAGCTGACATCATTATGCGTCGTGATGCCAGCCTGGATCACGCGAGATCTGGTCCAAAATTGAAAATGGCTGAAGTAGCGCACAGGAGTTCATTGGAGCCATGGAGAGGTAAGTAACATTGTTTTTTATGTTTGTATCCTCCCCTGGGTCTCCGATCATTATACTAGTAATTGTTCATGGGTGGTCCACTATGGGGCATAATACTGTCTGCAGGGGCCACTATACTGCATAATAGTGTGCGCAGGAATGCAGTTTGTGAGGGGGGGTGTTGGGGGCAAAGGTTTGGGGTGGAGCCCATGTCAAATGTTCACCTTGGGGCCCAGTCATTCCACTGCATGTAGTAGCCTCTAGGCTAAGGACCCACACTGCGGAACATAGCTAAAAAAATGCTGTGGAAAAAAAACGCAGTGGAAATGCATCACTTTTTTTTCTGCAGAGTTTTTCTGAGTGTTTTCTTTGTGGATTTTCTTCCCTTATTAAACCTATAGGGAAAAGTTTCCGCAGGTATAATAAATATGCTGTGTTTTTCAACAATACGTGCATTTTTAAAAATGCTGATTTTCGCCAGCATTTTTTTTTCTGCAATGTGTGGATGGGATTAGCAAGAAACTCATTCACTTTGCTGGTACTGTAAAATGCAGAGTTTTTTTCCAAAGCATTTCTGCAACGGCAAAAATTCTGTGTTTCCACAACGTGTGGCTTTAGCCTTACAAGTATTTATGATAAATCATGTACTGTGAACTGGGAGCTTCATGGCATGGATTTCCATGGCTGAAGAGCTGCATGTGAGCTTTACATCACAATGGACAATTGTTTGCTTCAAGGTATAAGGTTGAGGAAGGTCCGTTTCTGTTCCAGAATGGTCAACAAGGTCTATAATATGATTGGGTGAGTTTGGTGTGGAAGAACTTTCCATCACCATATTAATGCCTATGGATTTACAATGGGATGTAATAAAAGTTCGTATAATGCAAATATAGAAATATGTCATATAACTTAACACTAAATCAGCTATAATAGACTTCACACAGATGTGCAGTATTCCGATGGGTTTATTAATCACCAAACAGGTGTAAAGATAAGTAGATAAATCCAACAACATTGTTACAGTATATCACAAACGTAAAATATTGTAGTACAGGATGTAGAGTAATGGTGAAACGTTTTTCGGTCAGGACTGACCTTCATCATGCTCCACAAAAAAGTAAATGCATACAAATAAGAGACACATAATAGTAATGAATTAAATAAAGTATATACAAAATTCATGAGGACAACTCCAAGTGTGTAGTTGGAAAAAGGCTAAGTCCAGTTCTTTGGAGTTTCTTGGGTGATCAGTGAGGAAACATTAAGGAAAAAAGGCTATTGAAGCGTATAGCATACATTTAATGTCATTTAAAAGGTATGCTGTTGTGGTATATCTAGAAATACAGAATAGCACATGTATGAATGTATATGTCTATATCCATAACACTACCTCTATACACATATATACTGTATACATACTCACACATACATATACCCGTATACATACACACATACATATAAAGTAACAATAATATCAGATATACTGAAAATCTAAATATGCATATGTATGTGCACTGTGCTGAACGCCACATGTGCCAAACATATAAAGTAATGCTGTCTGTTCCACACATATGCAGTCAAAATGACAGCAGTTATTATTAACAACAAACCCAAGTGAGTAGGCTGGATCTTACAATAATGGATAATCACATTCCATGGGAGACCCATGTTCTTATGTACATGGGCTGAGATCACCTCCACTGGCTCACCCTTACCTCAGTACTTCCAAATTAAGAATATGAGATGTCTCCAGTAGTCCGCTATATTAGCGGTGCATGCTGCTTAAAAAAATGCGGTGAATCCATGAGAAAGAAGCGCCAGGTGTGTTAATCACCCGCGCTTTCAATAAGAGGCTAAGAAGCGCTATAGCGCCAACGTACTTCCGCTGATGCGCAGTAGAAACTGGAAGTGTGGCCATGGAGATACTGGAGAAATCCAGGTCCCTTCGTGCATGCTCAGATGCGACCGTACAACCGGAAGTGGGGCACCGTGAACCGGAAGTACGTAACCACATTTATTTATAGAATAAATGCAAGTGGAGACATAGAAAATAAGAAAGAAAAGGAAGAAAAAAAAGTGTGAAAATAAAAGAATAAAGAGTTAAGGTGTAGTAATGACACAAAAACAGGAAAGCGACAATGTAGGGTATAAAAAGTGAAAAAAAAATAGACAAAAAATTAGAACATAAAAATTTAAAGAATAAATAAAAAATAAAACTAGCTAAAAAGTAAAAAAATGAAAAATAAAAAAATAAATTATACTAAATTTGTAATGGCCAATGTAAAGGATATAATTTTGGAAGTAGGAGTCTGGGTAGTGTGTCCACGGATTAACGAGCTTGAAGGTATAGAAAGAGAAGCAAATTAATAGACATCAACCGGTACATCTCTATAAACTCAGGTTCCTTAGAATGTGACCATTAAAGTTTACCTAAATAAACACAGCTATGTCGTAATTCCTATTGAGGCCATAGGGTTCCAATGTCTGGAGTTTGTGTATCCAGAAAGCCTCGCTTTTTTTTTTTTTTTCAAGCAGCATGCACTGCTAATACAGCAGACTACTGGAGAAATCTCCTCATATTCATAATTTGGATTTTGGAAGTACTGAGGTAAGGGTGAGCCAGCGGAGGTGATCTCAGCCCCTGTACATAAGAACATGGGTCTCCCATGGCATGTGATTATCCATTATTGTAAGATCCAGCCTACTCACTTAGGTTTGTTGTTAATAATAACTGCTGTCATTTTGACTGCATATGTGTGGAACAGACAGCATTACTTCATATGTTTGACACATGTGGCGTTACATAATCAGCACAGTGCGCGCACACATGCATATTTAGATTTTCAGTATATCTGATATTATTGTTACTTTATATGTATGTGTGTATGTATACGGGTATATGTATGTGTGAGTATGTATACAGTATATATGTGTATAGAGGTAGTGTTATGGATATAGACATATACATTCATACATGTGCTATTCTGTATTTCTAGATATACCACACCAGCATATCTTTTAAATGACATTAAATGTATGCTATACGCTTCAATAGCCTTTTTTCCTTAATGTTTCTACACTGATCACCCAAGAAACTCCAACGAACTGGGCTGAGCCTTTTTCCAACTACACACTTGGAGTTGTCCTCATGAATTTTGTATATACTTTATTTAATTCATTACTATTATGTGTCTCTTATTTGTATGCATTTACTTTTTTGTACAGTATGATGGTCAGTCTTGACCGAAAAACGTTTCACCATTACTCTACATCCTGTACTACAATATTTTGCAACGTTTGTGATATACTGTAACAATGTTGTTGGATTTATCTACTTATCTTTACACCTGTTGGGTGATTAATAAACACATCGGAATACTGCACATCTGTGTGAAGTCTATTATAGCTGATTCAAGACGGGTTGGGACCCTACTTTAACACGGCCATAGTAAGCCCACCACACCCTACTAACACTAAATTAGGTTCTCTATAAAATATGTGTTGGCAATAGAAAATTCACTATATACTGGTCTCCAGGATGTCCTATGTATCTTCTCACTGTGCTAGCAAAAACTATAATGCCTCTTTTAGATTTAGGTGTCCTCAAAAAGATCATTAGTTCTAATCACAGCTTAACTCATAAAATAAGTTATTATTAAATATACTGCAGTCATGAGAGTGTATTTTATTTCATGTCCAGTTTCGAGCAGAATGTCTCTAATCTCTGGGAGCCAATACTTTCCAATTTGTCAGAACTCATTATTTTTCAGCTTCAATCAAGCACCATTGAAGTAAAGGAGCTTTAAAAGTTCCCAGGCCTTGATAGAATGTAAGATATCCGAAACTGTATTAAGATTTGCTGTGTAGCTCGGTTAAATCGATTCCACTACTCTATCAAGTCATTTCAGGGTTGGGAGAAGATGACTAAAGTGTATTTAGAAGGGTTACTGGACAGTAGTTCTAAAGTGTAAGAAAAAAATCTTTCTAAAACTTTTTTTACTTAAATAGAAACCATTGTTCCCTTTCACAGTTATTACATATATGGTACTGATTCATGTAGAGAGAACCACATTAACTGAACTACATATAGCAATAAAACACTTCAAGCAGAATTCCAGTTCAGCTCTAAAAAATAAGCTCCTAAGAGCCCCAACAAGCATCTACTCTTACTAGGGGATAGAGATGGGTAAACCTCACAAAATTTGTTTTGCCAAACATTTATTAGTTCACTTGCCTGTTTCTTTTCAGACCAAACTAGTTCAGTCCAAACTGGAACTTCTATTATACTCTAGGGGGTCTCTTTAGACTCCACTGTATAAAAAGAGGAGGCCCAGGGGAGGTCAGTAAACCTAGTGGTCCGAGTCAGCTGATGGCATCATTCAGGAGACTGGGAGAGGACTGAAGAAGATGCTGAGGATCCGTCTAATTCCGAAACAGAGCCTTGGAGGTCAGTAAGGTTGTTTGTTATGTTTCCTTACCTCCTTTGGGCTTCCACTTATTATACTCTGGAGTAATAATAGACCCCAGAGTATAATAGTGGTTTCTTGGTGGAAAACCCTATAATTTCAGGTTTGACTGAACCCAAAATTTTTGGAAAATTCATAACCAACCTGGCTCCTTACAGACTGGCTTGTTCTCCCCTGATAGTGGATGATGTGGCTAGCTGCATAATTCTTTCAGCAGACGCTACAGAGGAAATGTAGTATTACATATGGTTTTCCAAATGTGAAACCCTCTGTACAATGTCTACATGTCCTAATAGGCATATGAAAAAAGTTTCATAGATAAGACTGCTCTTTTTATAATCTGAAAGACCTTCTGTCTCATTAGCAGCTTATATTGCTGATATACCCTCTCTCATGTTTTGTGCTGCAGCTTTGTGTGCTCAAACCTGCTGCTGTTTCTAAGCACCACAGACCTACTGCAAGCTCACTAGAGAGTTGGTGTATGTTAAGAAAATTTTCTAATTGCAGACTGGTCAGAAAGGTATAGGAAAATAAAACAGTATGAAATAAAAGTACCGGTAATTTCAAAACTTCGTCTTCAGTAAGGCAGGGTTCACACTACCGTTGATGTCCGTTCTGATAGTGTTCGTTAAAAAAAGAAAAACAAAAAAAAAACGGACACTGATCCAATTAATGGATTAGTTAAAAAAAAACGGACACATTAGCATCAGTTAGTGTCCGTTTTTTAACACTGTCCGTTTTTTTTTTCTTTTTCTGCTTTCTGAGCATGTGCAGGAAAAAACGGACATAAAATAATGGACAGTAACTGATGGCTATCAGTTACTGTCCGTTATAAGTCCGTTACCCATAGACTTCAAAGTTAAAAAAATAACGGACACTTGCTGTCCGTCAAGAATCCGTTATTTCAAACGGACAAAAAAGTATGTAGGATTTTTTTGTCCGCGAAAAAAAACCGGACTTCTGACGGATTTGGTGTAAACGGAAACAAACGGACACTAACGGACACAATATAAAAACCCATTGAAATGAATGGAAATTTTAATGGATTTCTGACGGTTCAGCTAGTGTCCGATGCTAAAATCTTGTTACGGACAATAGCAACGGACACTACTGACGGTCACCAACGGTAGTGTGAACGCCCCCTAAGGAGCAAGTTCTAAGGAGTAACTTCACCAACAATTGAAAATTGGGGAGAAAGAATGAAATGGACTAGTTGTAACTGATAAATTTCCTCTTAGCCCACTCCAATATGGCTTGCAGTCTAGTATGTCTTTGAAGTATCAAAATATCAAGCATACCGTATGAAGAGACAAACTTCTTGTTCCCCAGGTCAGGTTTTGAACTCAGGACTCCTATTGCTGCAAGTCAGCAGTTCTCACCCCTCAATTACCCTTTATGTTAAAGGGGTTCAAAAACTTTTAACAGTGAATTTAGGGCACTCTATAAACATGCTTACTATATAGAAGAGTATGCCCAGCACCTCAGTTATTAAGTTTGCAAAGCACAGCAGGGTCTGGAAGTTTGATTCATCAGCTTCCCTTGCTGCTGCTTCAACTCTCGATGACATTACTCCATTCTACTTTATGGACATGTAGCCAGAGTAGACCAGAGTCAGTAACATCCTAGAGAGCAAGAGCAGCATCAGGAGAGGCTGAGCAGAGAGATTTCTGGCCCCCACTGTTCTCTGCAAAGAGAATAATCAGGGTACGGGTGGACCATTATCTGTACAGAAAGTATGTTTATAATGTGCAGTGAATGCACTGTAAAAAGTTTTGTATCCCCACAAAGCCCATTTAACCTATTACAATAACTTTTTTTTATTTTTGCCACAAATAGGGTTAGCTTTTTGTGGGACAAATATTACTTTCTAATGGCACTAATTAATATTCCATTCACTGTTTTGGGAAACTAAAATAATTATGAATCGGGTAGAATTGGAAAAAAACACAATTGTGCCATTTTCTTACAGGATTTTTTTTATGGCATTTTGGCTTCCGGTACCATCTTTATGCTGATGACACCCAATTATATATGTCATCCTGTGACATCACCCCTGCACTAATACAGAACACCAGTGACTGTCTCTCTGCTGTCTCAAATATCATGTCTTCGCTCTATCTGAAACTGAATCTCTCAAAGACTGAACTACTGCTGTTTCCATCATCTAATAGATCTGTCCCTGATATCTCCATTGCAGTCTCCGGCCATACTATAACTCCTAGGCAGCATGTCCGCTGCCTCGGGGTTATGTTTGACTCAGACCTTTCCTTCACCTCCCATATCCAATCACTCGCACGCTCACGTCATCTCCACCTCAAAAACATCTCCAGAATACGCCCTATCCTTACCAGAGATACACTAAAGACACTTCTTGTTGCCCTGATTCACTCCAACAATGACTACTGTAACTCCTTACTAATCAGTCTTCCCCTTACTAAACTCTCCCCTCTACAATCTATGTGGCGGCCAGGCTCATCTATCAGTCTAAACGGTACAGCGATGCCTCCGGTCTGTGCCGGGCACTACATTGGCTGCCTATTCAATACAGAGTACAATATAAACTTATCACCCTCATCCACACGGCTCTCCATAATGCTACACCTCCCTACATTTCGTCGCTCATCTCTGTCTATCACCCAACCCCAACCCATGCTCTCTGTTCACTCAATGACCTAAGACTAACATCCTCTATTATCAGAACCTCCCACGCTCGTATACAAGACTTCTCCCGAGTTGCACCACTTCTCTGGAATGTTCTATCCCAGACTATCAGATTAACCCCCAATTTCTACAGCTTCAAGCGCAAACTAAAGACATATCTTTTCAGACAGGTCAATCACAACTCCTAATGTAAACCCTTCCGTAGTGAGATTCCCTAATACATACCCTCTGTTCACGCTCCCACATTACCTCACAGGATATGATGCCGTATCAGACTAACTTTATATGTCCAGGCACCATCTGCACATTAAAGGACACGACTGGTGATGGCTCATACAGCTTTATATATGTGTAATGACAGTAACCTCTATTACAAAATTTGGCTGACCATTGTATAAGCAATGCTACATCTGATGCCGCCCCTGCTAGCTCTTGTGTCACCCCCTCTACCTCATAGATTGCAAGCTCTTACGAGCAGGGCCCTCAGTCCCATTGTATGAATAGACTATTTCTTTGTAATGTATCTTTTTTGTCTGTACTTTTGTCTGTACCCTACAATTTGTACAGTGCTGCGGAATATGTTGGCACTATATAAATAAAATGTATTATTATTAGTAGTAGTAGTAGTATGATCAGTACGATTACAATATATCAAATATATATATAGTTTTTTTATGCTTTAATACCTGTAAAGTGAACTGTTCTTTTTTTTTTTTTTTTTTTTGCTATTGGGCAAGGAAGGATTTGTGAAAATTTTTGTAATATACCTTAATAACCTATTGCACTTTCTTTCAGCAAAAAAACTGTCTCTAAATTTCTTCCTAGCAATTCTGTAATTACATGTGGTTGGGTAACATTTCTAAGTGTATAAAACCAGAGATTTATTGAAAATAAAACCAGAGAACTATTTGAAATTACCCCCATTCTTTTCAATTGCTGTATCTGTATATACTGGCAATACAGGGTGAAGATCTTCAGCAAACCCTTCCCTACATAATAGAAAAATGTTTAAAACAAGTTCACTTTAAAAATGAAAAAATAATCTGTATTTTGCCAAATTCTGAGAGGTTTATTGTCCATGATCTGAGTTGTTTCCAATGGTGGATCTATGCTGTGTAAAACTAAGGCCCAACGCAGCGAATCGCTGCCAAAAACTTTTTGGAAAAGACTGTGGCGGAAACGCATTGCGTTTTTTCTGCAGCATTTTTCACAAGAAAGAAAACTCTGCGGACTTTCTGCCTCTATTATACCTATATGGAAAACGCCAGTGTTTCTGTAGGTATAACTGACATGCTGCGGTTTACAAAAACGCAAGTTTTTTTGAAATCGCAGCATTTCCGCTGGAGATTTTTTTGCAATGTGTGGATGGGATTAGCCAGAATCTCATCCACTTTACAGGTAATGAAAAATGCATACTTTTTTGCCACGGCATTTCTGCTGCAGCCAAAAGGCTACGTTTTTGCAAGGTGGGTTCCCGGCCTAAAACAGCAGAGGACTGCCAGCTCTGGTGCTTAGGAAAGAGAAAAATGTTTAAAGACAAGAAAGGTGGATGTCAGGAAGATGCTAAAGTCTTTAAGGTCCAAAGTATCTACACATCACTGTGACACAGGCAGAGGCTGAAAATGTTATTCACAACTAAAGAGGCAGCATTGGGTGGCAATTCCAGAGGTGAGGCAGAGCATCTTTATGAAGACAAATCAATAAAAAGATGATTATCTCTGCACTGCTTCATTAGTCTGTGCCCACAAAGGTATGTTTCTGCTCCTATTAAAGGCCTCTGCACTGCACTAATATTAGTTTGGGTAGGGCATTTTGGACCTGATAGACTACCTATAGGCTAAGGCCCCATGTAGCAAAATGCAGCAAAGGAAAAAATGCTATGGAAAAAAATGCAGCTGAAACGCATTGTGTTTTTTTTTCCGCAGTGTTTGTCATTGCGTTTTCGTAGTTTTTCTCTGCGGACGTTCTGCCCATATTATACATATAGTGATAACACCAGTGTTTCTGCAGGTATAATTGACTTGCTGAGATTTTCAAAAACACGGGCGTTTTTGAAAACACAGCTTTTCCATTGCGGATTTTTTTTCCGCAATGTGTGGATTGGATAAGGTACTGTAAAATGCAGCAGCATTTCCGCACCAACAAAAACACTGTTTTTGCAGCGTGGGACTTCAGCCTTAAACTATAAGTAGAAAAATGAAATTATGAAAATTTATTGTAATTTGTATTTGTCATCTGGAGAGGAAAAACGTTACACAACGCCTCCTGCAGAGCTAAAAATATTGTATGAAAAAAATTCCCTTGCCCCCACATTAAAATGCTCTTGGTGGTTTTTTTTAAAGACCTTGTAGTGTTAACCCCAATTTTCTTCATATTCAATGCACTGTAGCACCCTTATCCAAATCCTGGTCTATACAGTCTAATGCCACCCCGCTGATTTATATTTTCATCACACCCTTATCTTTTTGTACAGCACTCAGCTGCAGCCACTGTTGAGGAAAAGTCAATTGTACTATATAAGACTTTTTTCTCAATAGGTCATTTTCTTTTATCTCCTTAAGAAATGATTACATTAGCAGAATAGGAAACAAATACAAAAAAATAACTCAATGATGTCTAGAAATCTCAGCACAAGAACAACACTTTAACTGCATCATATCTTGACAGAAAAGTTCCTTTATATATACAACACTTGTAGTGTGCTAGCAGCGGCAGACAATAGATGCCAGACACAAGAAATGATTTTGAATGACTTAATAAAATCGAGGATCCCTGGATATTTACTTCAAAACTTTTATCTGATAGGAAAAAACTGTAGATAAAGACAATGCAATTTCTATAATTTAATGTTAACCCTCCCCCGAAAAACCAACATATTCTCAGTGTGACAGATGCTCACATCAGATATGTGCACTGAGAAGCTTCACACAGGAAATAATCTTCAAATTGTTTTTCACACATAATTGCTTTCATATGGTTTCTGCAGGTGAAGATTGCAGAACCTTTATTGAGTTAAGTGTTGTCAAATTCTCACAAACTTTTTTTCATTGCTGCAAATGATATATATTTCTATATTATATTATATTTCACCTGTACAGAAGATGCAGTGTAGAGGTTATCATAAATGCTACTTGCTAGCATGAGAAAAAAATACCATGACCTAGTTCAGAAGATTTTTTTTAACTGTGGGGCTAGATGTAGTATACCACCGCTTCTGAATTTTTATTACATGTATATATGATTCAGGCTCAAAATGGTGGCTCTGAACTAATAAAATCTAAAATACTTCCAGCTAAAAATCAAAAATAAGTTTTGGCTGGAACTAAGCCCAATATCCCACTGTCCCAAGTCATACAGATTTTTTATACTAATAACATAATTCCTCTTCAAGACTGCTCAGTAAATTGTTGACTTAGGCTGGGGTCCCACGTGGCATAAACGGCGTTTATATGCGGAAAAATACGTATAGCAAAGATGCTGCAATTTTCAAAACTGTTGCGGTTTTGGAAATCGCAGCATGTCAATTATAGCTACAGAAATGCTGGCAGTTTCCTTATTGGTATAATTGAAGCAGAAAGTCCACAGAGAAAACCTCTGCGGACTTCCTGTGAAAAGCGCTTAGGGAGAAACTGCAATGCATTGCCGTCGCAGTTTTTCCCGAAGCACTTTTTTGATGCGGGACACTACGTGGGGCCTTAGCCTTATGGACTTTTTAGCTTCACTTGTTTCTTAGATAAATAAGTATGTTGATGAATACTAGCCCTCATCGTTATCAGTTCTGCAGCCATAGTAATAGCTTCACACAGGTCTATGCACGTGGCAGTATTACAAATCTATCTTGTATGGCTCAGTAAAGCAGTTGCCAAGAGAATGATAATTATCCTAAACATAGCTAAGAATAATGACCAAACATAAAAAAGACAGACTCACCTCACCAATCTTGCCTGGTCCCCATCACTGTTCCCTTTCTGCTGCAGCAATGCATTGTTGACATATGACTGCATCAAATCACTGGCTCTAGGATGTCACCACTATGGCCAGTAATTGACTGCAGCAGTCTCATGTCCTTGTGTTGACACCTCATTGCTGAGGTGAGGTGTTTGTCTTTTTATCTTCATTTACCATTTTCAGCTATAATTATTATTCGCATGATGTCCTTTAATACACACACTAATAGCCTATAATAGTATAATATACTAATAGCCGTGAATCTGAATCTCTTTAACATCCATTTTAAAGACAAAAGTGTGATATGTTTATGCAAATGCAGTAGTATGAAAGAATAACCCCTCAGAAGCTTTGGTTTTAGTGTTAACTCTTGGAGGCATTATATATATTGTCATGTAAATGGACCCTAAGGACTTTTCCTACTATAGACATTGGTGACACAATAATGGGATAGGCCTTTAATGTATAACTAGTAGGGTCCAGCCACTTTCATTTTTCTCCACCATATTCGGCATTACTCACTCTCTCTAATGTGGCTTATTGGCTCATTATCTACATTTCCTAGAAAATCTGCACAAAAACAGAGAACATCCAAACTCCATGCAGATGTTGCCCTTCATCGGATATAAATTCGGGACTCTAGTGCTGCAAGTTACCGCAAAACTTTGTGCCAGCTTTTGGTGCACGTTGCCACACTGTAAGCTGACTAAACCCCTGTTCCTCCAAAAATAAGACATGGTCTTATATTATTTTTTGCTCTAAAAATGGGTTAGGGCTTCTTTTCAGGAAATGTCTGTTTTTCCATGAACAACAATCCACTCAATAGACTCCCTTAAATCCAAAACAATTAGAGACTGCAAGCGCCAATAGTGGATGGGTTCTCACACACAGATCTGTGTCACTCCTGTCAAAAGTGTGCCACTGTCAGGTCCCTTGCCATTGCAGCAGCGTTCCACTGCAACCAAGCAGTTGGCTCCCCTTGGTGACCGGAAGACAACAGAGTGATGCCACTGGGACTACCCAATCTGTGTGTGAAACCCCGGCAACACCCCTAGTCAATCCTCATTGTTGTGGAGAACTATCTCACTAGTGTCATCTTGTACAGATAGCTCCCTTAAAGTGGTTGTCCAGGCAAAAATGGAGAACCCTTTTAATGTTTAAATCAGCTGGGGGCAGTGAAGCAAATAAAAAAAAAAAAAATGCATACTCACCTGTCCCCGTTGCTCTGGTGTCCTCCCGCAGGTCCCGGTTCTTCTGCTCTGGCCTAGTCTTCCGGAGTCATGTGACCGCTGAGGACAATCAGCAAAGGGCCTGCAATGTCACTACCTGTGACATCACAGGTCCTCTTCCTGAGGCCGCTTATTGTTCTCAGCGGTCACGTGACCACTGAGCTCAGCGGAATGCCGGAAGAGACCTGGGAGACAACGCCAGAGCAGAAGAACTAGAACGCGCGGGAAGACACCAACGGGGACAGGTGAGTATGCATTTTTTTTTATTTTTTATTTGTTTCACTGCCCCCAGCTGATTTAAACGTTAAAAAGGTTGTCCATTTTTGCCTGGACAACCCCTTTAAAGTCAATGTCCAATTCTTTTGGGGGTGTCTGCTTTATTTTGGGGGTGCAATTCTTTTGTGGGTGTCTGCTTTCCTTGATAAAGAGTCTACTGTATCTGTTCTGCTGTATTTAATTTACTTTTTTACATGTATAGCTGGATGCTTTTTTTTTTAAATGAACTGTAACTAGGGCTTATTTTCGGGGTAGGCCTTACTTTCAGAGAAACACAGTATATAGTTCCAACATATTCCACAGCACTTTACAAATTACGATTTGAAAATTTTCAAATTGCAGTTTGATTAGTAAATCTCCAAATCTCCCCTGTTTTAGTGACTTTTACTCTGGATGACCCAGTTCAGCCATCCATTAAATGGCCTGTCATTCAAATGAATGGCCATTCATTTCATACTACATTTCCATTGAAATGACCAATAGAGGTTAGAGGTTGGCCACACAAAAGATAACCCCTTTAAAGTAGTGAGGTCATCAATATTAGATTAGATGGTGTCCGACACCTGGGACCAGGGGTGAACCTAGCTTCTCTGCTGCCTGAGGCAAATTATAGAATGGCACCCCCCACCAAAAAAAAAAAAAAAGATACCCACCCTGCTATCCTTGGGTGTGTGATGGGGCCCCCCTAATTAGGACACTCCCACCCCCCATTGGCAGATCAAAAAATACCCTTATTTGGCCCCCACAATAATAATAATAATAATAATAATAATAGAATAATAATAGTCCTTTAATAGTCCCACAATGGGGAAATTCAGTGTGTTACAGCAGCAAAGATAAGCAGATACAAATACAAATATAACATGTACAGGAATATTCCAAGGTGAGAGGCATTACATTGATAGCAGACAGACAGATAGGGCGTAGCAGGGGGGGGGGGGGATTTAACAGGCAGAGAGATATTTTCAGTTCTCTGTGTGTAATGATCTCCGCTCCGATAGTATAATACCCACTTTTTTTTGGCCCCCGCACAACATACAACTCCCTTTTTTTTTAGCCCACTACATGATACATGACCTGTTTTTTTTTTTGTTTTTTTTTGGCCCACAACACGATACATTTTCTGGCTCCCCACACGGTATATGACTACATTTTTCTGGCCCTCCATACAGTATATGACCCCCTTTTTCTGGCCCATCACATGATATATGACCCCCATTTTTTTCAACACAATATATGACCCCTTTTTTTAGCCCCCCACAGTATATGACCCTGCTTTTTATGGCCCCCACAGTATATGACCCCTTTCTTATGGGCCCCCCAGTACATGACACTTTATTATGGGCCCCCAAAATATGACCCCTTTTTTGCTCCCACATGGTATATGACCCCCCTTTTTTGCCCCCCACGGCATATGACCCCATTTTTTTAACCCCCACACAGTACATGACCTTTTTATTACCCCCCCACATGGTATATGACCCCCTTTTTATGGCCCCCACAGTATATGACCCCTTTCTTATGGGCCTTCAAAATATACAGTATGACCCCTTTTTTGCTCCGACAATGTACATGAACCTCTTTTTCAACGCCACCCACAAAGTATATAATCCCCCTATTTATGGCCCCCACACAGTTTCTGACCCCCTTTTATAACCCCCCACATTATATGACCCCTTTTTTAAAGCCCACATGCAAAGTATGACCCTCTTTTTTTTAAACATACCCCACCACCACTAAGTTTAGGACCCTCTTATTCCCCCCAACCCCACACAGAGTAGTGGCTGATAAATTTTACTCACCTGTCCACCCTCCTGTACTACTGCTGCTGTTCTTCAGCATCGGCTACAGGGTGCACTGAAGAACGTCAGGACAGGAGTGTGGACAGGTGAGTAAAAGTATCTGCCGCTGCTTATTGCACATTAAGTAGCGGATGATTTAAAAAAAAATAATTATGCTGTCACCAGTTTATTCATCGCCTCAGGTCGCCTCATGGAAGATGCGCCCCTGCCTAGGAACCCCACCAATCAGTTTTTCTGAACAGCTGATGCATAGAGAATGGAGCAGGAAGGAGACAGCTCTGTTCTTTTTTAGTGACCAAACCAGGTTACTGCTGATAACCTTCCATTTACTTGAATAGGAGCTAAACTGCAATAACCTGGATTGTCCACTACACAGAAAATGGAAGTGTCTGCTTCCACCTCTCCTCTATGTGTATCAGCTGCTGATAACAACTAATTGGAGTAGGTAATGTGATATGTCAGACAACACAGATCTGATCTCGATGACCTTTCCATAGGATAGGTTATTAATATTTTTAGCTTGGAAAACCCCTTATAAGGCTAAGGCCCCAAATTGCAGAAACATAGCGTTTTTTGTTGCAGATTTTGTTGCGGATTTTTGAGTCAAAGTAAGTAGTGGCTTGATGAAAAATGGAAAATATAAAGGAAGTTCTTAGACGTTTCCCTTCTGTTAAATCCACTCTGGATTTGGCTCAAAAAAACTGTTGGATTTCCGCAACGTGGGGCCTTAGCCTTAATGGAGTTGTCCAGGAAATTTTTTTATTTTTTTTATTTTTTTTTTTATTTTAGGCTGGGGAAGGCGAAAAAAAATTAAACTCCTAGCTCAGTCCGGTCCTGCTCCTTCTGTGTTTTCTTCTGGTGGAAGTCTCCGCCTCACGTGACCGCTGAAGCCAATCAGTGGCCTAAGGAAAGGGACCCAGGACGTCAGTCTGCGAGGACTTCCAGCAAAACAAGACAGCGGAGCAGCAGGACCAGACCGCGCTGGGAGACACTAGAGTACCAGGAATAGGTATGTTTTTTTTTTTTCTTCCCTGACCTAATATATATATAACATTTTTTTTTTTTTTTTTTATCGTGGACAACCTCTTTAAGGTCACTGACATATACCCTCTTAGATTCACAGGTATATAATGTTTAATGATCATTACTTTTGATCACATTGATTTTTGCCAGAAAGGCACTGATATAAATGTTTATTAAGGTCATAGCTACATTAAACTGCTTTACAAGGATCCTACAGTTATTTCCATCTCTTCAATACTGACCTTTAAGAATGGATTTATACTCCTCACTCCTGTAAAACATGTCATTCAGGGAAAATGGTATCCATGAATGCTGAATACATCTGCATGTAATTGCCTTTTGCTGTTTAATAATAATTTTTTTCTGGGATCATTATTGGTGTTCATGTATTTATTCAGCAGGATGAATTCTCTGTTTGCTGGCTGCATTCAATACATTTGAGTCAGAGATATGCAGTTTGGAGTTTTGTTTATTTTGCTATTGATCAAGGATTTGTGTATACCAACATGTAGCAGAATGTCTACTAGAGCAATAATTCCATTGCAGACCGACACTCTGACACTATCAAAAAGTAGTAGCTATAAGGCAGCCAGAAAATGGCACATCCATGACTGCTGTCGAGGCATTAGTCACAATAATTGTTGCATGACTTTGGTTTTGTCATGTTCCATATGGATTTTAACTCAAAGCAAATGTTGATAATACATTTATATACTGTATCTGTCTGAACCTAATTATACATAAAATGGATTGATTAGATATAAAATGGATTTTACATTACATTCAACACATCTGGAATGAATGTACTCCATTGTCTGCATCAGACCCGTTCCCACTGTGAGGAAGTGATGTGGCTAACAATTTCGCTACTACTAATACCACACTACAATAAGCCTCACATATTGCAAAAATGCACATATTCCTAGACTCCAGTATGTGTATGTGAAGTAACATGTGCAGCACTTAGACAAACTTAGAGGCACAAACTAACAGTAGGCTTGCCATGCAATTTGCATCTCTGTTGTATTGCATTGAGGCGCCATCCTGATAGTGAAGTAGTTTAACAGTACAAAAGCACTTAAAATCTACTTTATGTTTAACTTTAAAAAGCAAAAAAAGGATAAATCAGCAAACATTACCATAGTATGGTAATGTTGGCATAGTTTAGATAAGACTGGCAACTGAAACTTGCTGCACTGCCCTGGTTACAACTTACAAGAAATAAGTATAAGGCCTTTCACTTACTGTGTGTGATTTACTGTATATCACTTATCAGTATTAGTTGTACTTATATATCTCTTGCCACCTAGTGGTGAGGTTTGTGTAGGAACAAGGCACTGTATATAGCCTTCCATACCTACGTGCACTCACATGTAAATTAAAAAGGGGGGCTCACTTTTGTATAGAATGAAAATAAGCAAAGAGTACATCACAATTTTATGCACCCAAATAAAGATACCGCTGTCTGACAAAAGATATTACAATGAAAAAAGTATTTATTTGGAATGTTTCCATTCATTCAGTGCCCATCTCCTGTGGAGCTCAGTATCTAACTTGCCTGTCTCAGATATACAGTATACAAATTTAGCATATTAGATTTTTGTGTATGTGGATTTGGACACACATAATATCCTTATTAATTTTAGATTTTTACAACTCTGGGTGAAGTTTCATTGTTTAGTTAAATTTATTAAATGTCAATATAAAAAAACGGATTATCAAAGTGAACAATATTATTTGACTTCCTTATAAGATATGTAACACAGTGATATGTTCATCAAATACTTGAGAATTAACTTACAGAATTGTAGGTCACTAGCACTAACTCTTCTAGTACAGGACATGGTGCATGGCTCGATTCATTTTTTAACTTTTGCCTTTTACTGGATAATTGTAATGAAACACTTGACACAAAATAAGGCTGGATTCACACCAGTGTTTGCACTCCATTGGGGATTTCTTTCCCCGAATCTGCTTGAAAAATTCGGAGAGAAAAGTCCTGCAAGCAGGACTTCTCTCTCCATATTTTTCAGGCGGAGACTCGACAGACCCCATGATAGTCTATGGGGTCCGTGGTTAACCGCTTTTTAAGAGGATTAGGTTTCCATTTTTCGGGTCCAAGAACTGAAAGCCGAATGCTAGTGTGAACCTAGGGTAAGAAACTGTCGTTTGAGGTTGAAGATACAATTACAATGATACCTAATTTGTATTTTTTAATATTTTATGAATTTTGTAGAATAAAAATCCATTATGGGAAGAAAAAAATCAATTGTTTTTGCATTGCCATCTTCTCATAGACATCATTGTTTGCAGATTGAGCTGTACTTTTTATTGGTACCATTTTGATGTACTTATGGCAATTTTGTGTATTTATTTATTTTATATTTTTAAACTTTTTTATATATATTTTTTTCTGTCTTACTATGGAACTTCAACCAGTAATCATTTGTTTACTTGTTCAGAACTATACACTGCAAAACTGATGTATTGCAGAGTGTAATGGTTGCCAGCCCATGCATATGCACCAGCTGACAGAATCAGACCCAGGGCCACTGATTTATGCTTTTGGTTGCTATACAAAAACCAAAGCTCCCTGGAAGCAGTGCTGGAGGCCGATGAGGTACATTTAACTTTGTAAAAAAAACCTTAAATGCTGCAGTCATGATTAACCTTGGCATCTAAGGGATTAACACCCACTATCGAAGTTAGCTGTGACTGCAGGTAACTTACAGCAGACACCCACTGTCCATGGCACCATACTCAGTTCCTGAATTATTGCCATGGCCATGACGTAATAGTACCAATGTTCTATGACATGTTGTAATGTCCTGGAGCAGCAAGTGTTTGGAGAGAGTCTGTCATCAGAATTGTCCATATAAAAACAGCAGCATGGTTAGTTAGCTTAGAGTTACCTGAACTCACAGAGAACCATGGTAGAGAAAAAATAATAATAAAACTTAACTTTTATTGATACAATCCTAAAAAGGCACTAGTGTGTCACTAATATACCATACAGCAACAGCACTATGATAAAAGTGGGAGGACAGTGACAACCAGAAAAATATTAATGTACTAGGTTTCTGTACCCTCTCTATCAAAATGCAGATACTGGTGTGGTAATGCTCGACTGACACTTAATGAAAGCTAAGCCCACCTGGAATAAATAGATATGAGGCGATGACTCTTGAGGATACTGGCCAAATGCTACACCAAGAAGATCAGACCTCAGATCCCAGACTGGTCGATCATCAGACAAGCAAAACCATATTCACAACTAGCCTCATATATAGTGCCAAATAGAAGACCCTATGTGTTTCATGTTGGTACACTCATCAGGGGTCAGAGTATGAAGCTGGCGGCCATCACGTCATCTTGCTGTTCTTTAAATAGCTATCCAGCTATCTCCCACTGGCCTGTAAACTGCACCAGTCATGCCATGCTAAATCCGCCTGTCCATGACACATGGGCAGCGTCATCGGACACATTGCGTTCACTTGACTGCAGGCACCAACTTTTATGAACAAAATGCAGTACAAGTTAGTCCCAGAGAACCAGACACCCCTGCACACTATGGTAAACAGCACTGAGCGCCCTCCGAACAGAGCAGAAACCAGCCTCCAGAGGTTTTCACCAGAGCTCCTGATGGTGGAGATGGACTTGGTTGCTTCCTTTGGCCAGAATCGCAGCTGCCCGAGGGCACGAGGCAGCCCTTACAAGTCACGGCAGGCCCAGAAATCTGAAAACCACTCACCTGAGCTCGTGTAGAAGCCGGTGAAAAGCAGAGGAGGATGCAGAAGCAAGGGATATCTAGGAGGTGGCAGAGGTTCAATGTAGCGTAGTCGTATGGGTCAAGTCGGCAACAGGAGGTGGTGCAGTACAAAGGGATGAGATGAGAGAGTAGTCAGCAGGCCGGGTCGGTGTCAGGAGGTCACGCAGTTACAAAAACAGAGGTCAAGGTGGAGTGGTCTAGGAGGCAAGCGGTGGTCACAACAGGAGGAAACGAAGGTACAGAATCAGCAGGCAGAAAACTCAGTCAGGAAACGGGAGGTCAAAACAGCAAACGGTACCAGGAACGTGAAGAAGAACTAACACCCAGAAAACTGAATAGCCATCGGAGCAGGAGCAGCGTAAGTAACAATAAATAGGTTCGGAAGTGGAGGAGAGTTAACCCCTTGAGAACCGAGCGTACCGCCGGCACATGTAAGGGCAAGAGCGGCACCCTACAGTGCAACTGCCGAGGTGCCAGCTCCTGTCCTAACACCAACAAATAGAGGATGTGTTCCTGTTGCTATGGGAACAGAGGACTCCAAGCATGTATACATCCTCGCATGACCTGACCTACCGATATGGTAATACCAATGTAGTGTATACTGCAATCGGAGCACATAATCATAATCAAAATCAAAAGGAGAGAACTGACTGCCCAGGTAAAGAATCGTAGAACAAGTGTGCCGGAAACCCCTGTCACTACAACAGGGGTACAACAAACACAGTGGTACCATTAGTACAATGATGATATACATGTCATTGATGATACACAATAACAATGTACATCACAAAATTGATGCATATCAAAAGGAAGGACCTTGGAGGATGGAGGGAGGTGGGGGAGGTTGCGGTATTAATAACTCCAGAATAAAAAGGAACACAAAGTGTATAATAGTAGCCACCCAAAGTGGACCGAGGACACATGATTATTCAGGGAGATGCATACTAGATATACTAACAGACATATATCCCACAGATTCAGTGGGCTATATAATTGGCTGATATCAATGCAAACAATAAAAGATGAAAACATATATATACATATAGAAATAAATATACCCAGTGTGCGTCAAGCCACCTGAAGCCAATGGCCTTTTTCCCTTCTAGATTGGTGCTTCCATATCATTGCATTTCCAAGTGAGTTGTTTGGAGCGATGGGAGTGTCACCATTGATCTTGTCATACCAAAAAGTTACAGCTTCCATTGCTCATTTCTCCGTCACTGCTATGATTGACAGTACCAGGTGAGAGTACATGTACACTGCTTGGCCCAGTCAGTCATAGCAGGGAGGGAGTGAGAGAAAAAGGGGGGAACTGCGTGGTGGAAGGCATAGCTCTTTCACATAATGAGAACAATGGAGACACCCTAGTTGTCCCAAATAGCTCATTTGCCTATTTGGAAAAATGCTGATATCTTGGAAATGGAGGAAGGGGAAAAGAATGCTATTTAACTGCTGCTGGTTTGAGATGATTCTGGTGAGACTCCCTTTAAGTTCATATGAATTTAATAATGTATTTAAAGATATTTATAGGTAGTTATTTATAGTTATAGGCTAAGTATTTATTTATTTCTATATACACTCCTCAACGCTGAAATTGCAGCACCAATAAAGATAAGTCATCAGGTTAAAAAAATCACGGAAATAGCAGGTGTCCCTAAAATCTGCAAATTTTCATGGTTCAAGCTCCAACCTGTGATGTATGGGAGGAGCATAAAAGCCAGATTGAAAGCAATTGTTCTGCCACATGAAACCTCAGAAATGGGATCAAGTGGTGTGGGATGATTGTGGGATGTCTCCTGTTTGTTAACATCCCAGTTAACTCCACTTTCTGCAAACTGAGAGGGAAAGAATTCTTGAACTTAGAGATCTTGGTTTATCACTCTGGCAGATCGCTACATGTTTCCCAGTGGTTGGAAGAACATCAATGAACTGGAATGATAGCAAGTGGTGAGTAGATATGAACCTCTACAAAGATGGATCGTCTGATTGGAAGATTGACATGTAATGTTCCATTTTGTGCTGCAAGTGAAATTGGATGTCACATCCAAAACCTAGGGTGGCAAACAGTGTCGACACAAACCATCAGAAGGCATTTATATGACACTGGGCTACAAGTTAAGCATCCAGCCACAGGTGTTCCATTGACCTCATGCCACTGCTATCAAAGGCTATCATGATGCACAGCAAGACAGAAATGGAGGCTGGAATGGAGGTCTATCCTCTTCAGTGATGAGTCCTGCTTTTGTCTAGGATGTAATGGTAGTCAGATATTGGTCTGATCACATGAACAATGCTATTAAAAAGCCTTCTCAAAGAAACCATACATCGCTCCTACTCCCAGAATTATGTTGTGGGGTGGCATAATATATGGTAGCCGTATACTTTTAGTCTACATTTCAGGTACACTACCTGAAACATTAACATGTTTCTCTGAAAATAAGACAGGGTCTTATATTATTTTTTTTTCTGTGAAAAAAGGGCTAGGGTTTATTTTCAGGGTAGGTATTTTCAGGCACTGGAGTGAATCTTTTCTGATTCGCTTTGGACGAATCTTGTAAAATAGTTAGAGTTAGTAACCCTAACTTACATTCACAATTGATGGTGTAGTGTCAGTGGGTCTTAAACAAATCTACTTGTACCCTCTCTCTCTAAACACTTTGTGTGGCATTGGAACCATGCCCTCTCTATCTCATCTCCTTTACGTTAAGGGGGAGGTGCTGTAGTGGAGTGGCTGCATCTGTGGGAGCGAGCAGGAGTGGCACCTGATGTCTGGTCATGTAGTTGGCAAAGCCCACAGCATAGTAGTAGCTGGCAAGAGGCACTTGGAAGGTGGACTTGGGAGACGGACTCAGGAGGCAGGAGGTGGGACTCTGGAGTGGGATTAGGGAGCAAATGAGCAAATTTTTCCCTGCCATGGCAGGAGGTTGCGGGGCATTTTGTCCAGGACAGTTGGGAGCTACAGTATGTCTATTCTCCACTGACTGTAACTAGAGCTTATTTTTGGAGTAGGGCTTATATTTTAAGCCTACTCCAAAAACCCTGCAAAATCAAGCTAGGGCTTATTTTCTGGGTAGGGCTTATTTTTGGAGAAACCAGGAAGGAGCCATTTTTCAACAGGACAACACAAGACCACCTGCAGTTCATATTACTGTGAGCAACCTGTGTGGCTTAAACAGCTAATATGTCCTGTAGCACCTCATTGAAGGCATGGCAAGGTGTGTAAGTTCATGCATTTCTTCACATGGTGCTTATACACAATACTGAATAAATCGAGATGTTTAGAATATTTTGTTTCCATGTTTTATTGCTCACATATCATTAACCCCTTCCTGCCTAAAGCATTTTTTGATATTCAGTTTTCCTTTTTGACTCCTCACCTTCAAGACCCCATATTTTTTTTAATTAACAGAGCCATATGAGGGATTGATGTTTGTGGGAAAAATTGCACTTTGCATTTAATATTTTTTAGGATGTTCTGGGAAGTTGGAAAAAAATTCAGAATGGGGTGGAATTGTAGAAAAACTGTGTTTGTGTGTTTTTCTTACAGGCTTCATTTTTTACGGCATTCACTGCAGTCAAAATTGCATGTAACCTGTATTCTAAGGGTACGATACCAGGGATACCAAATTTGTATAGTTTCTTTTATGTTTTAACCCTTTTTAAAGTTTTTCTTTTTAGGTTTTTTTTTTTAGGTTTTTTTTTAGGGGTCCATTCACTAATGCAATGCATTATATTGCCAATGCATTGTAATGCATTGCAAAATACCGACATTCATATTACAGGGTGCTTAAAGCAGACAGTAATACAAATAAATGCCAGACAAGCCTAGGAGCCTTCAATAGGTGCCCGGACCATCTGTCATGGCAACTAATCACCAGGCCTGAATCTCGTTCCACAAAAATGCTGCCTCGGTCAGTTGGACCATGATCAGAGGCCATCATAGTTAAATACCCAACATCCAACGTTATTGTACGGCTGGTGTCAGAATGGGGTTAACATGTCTGTTGATCCTGTGATTTACATAATTCCAAGACTTTTCCTTCTTCATGTTGCAATTTCAATGTTGAGGAATGTAGATCGATCATGTCCTTGAAACAAGGTCCAGTCTTTTTTAGGTCTAACTGATACTATAGGTTCACTACACAGTGTATAAAGCCACCTGCTTCTGGCTTTGTATACTTATCAGAGAACCATTGATTGATGCGGGGGTCGAGTGTTGTCTCCAATGATATTATTTTAGTGACTTATCCTAAGGATAGATCACTAATATAAGGCCTTGCATAACCCCCTGATGCTAAATGTGGTTAAACAAAACTGCAGTTAATGACACAATGGATACCAGAGATTTATTATGTATGCCTTGATAAACCACATCTTGTGTTCTAATCAAGGCTTTGGGATTTACAAGTGCTGTGAGTAAAAGAGTTGAAAGGGGACAATCCAACACTGTCACTTACCCTTGCCTAAATGGAATGATGTAGATATCAAGCCAGTGACAAGTACCTACGCAAATGAGGAGTTATAAATAATGGACACCTATTTAATTATATTACTGCAAAAGGATCCAAGAACTTCCAGGAGATAAGGCCATTTGACTAGAGATGAAGATTTGTTCAGTTTCAGGATTGAATAGTTCTGCCCAAAGATTAGTTTCAGGTTGAATAAGTACATCACAAAGTGGAAGTGAAATTATTATACTCTGGAATCTCTTCAGACCCCAGAGTATAATAGGTGGCAGCCCAGGGAAGGTGTAGAAAAATAACAAACAGTTAAACTCAAGTTCCCACACCTCTATTTGTCATACTCACTGCATTCGGAACGCCAATCCGGCCTCTCCCAGTCCCCTGGGTGAAGTCATGTGCTCCTCTGATTGACCCCAATGCATGATGTGACCAAAGAGGCTAGAAGAGGACCCAGAGGGAACGCCGGACGCTGCAAGGATGCCAAGAAGAGGTGAGAGAAGGTAAGTAAACTATCTGTTATTTTTTTACACCTCCCCTGGGCCTCCACGTATTATACTCTGGTGTCTGAAGAGACTCCAAAGTATAATAATTTAACTTCCAGTTCTTGATGAAGTTATCGACCTGAAACTAATCTTTCGACCAATCTGTCTGAACCAAAACTGTCCAAAAGTTTCAGGTTTGGGTCAAACCTGAAACTTTTGGAAACTTTGGGTCAAATCTGGTTTGATCTGAAATAGTTAGCTCATCTCTACGTTTGACTCATTTACAGACCTTGACCATGTCCTGTGATGCCCAACCATCTTGCCCTCTCCAGGTCAGCGGGGAAACCACCTGCATTCTCCTTATGTTATGTTTTGTGTCAGGGTATATAATGTCATATATGGCCAGAATTATCCCTTTTGCCAGGATTTTCATTCTAATCTTGTAATATTGAAAAAAAAGTTGGATGGTATGACCTACACTGTTCAAGATATTTTCAAGCTTCAATCTATTTAAAACTAAACTTGTTACTAATAAATCATTAACAAGTACAAGCCCTGCAATTCCTAATGAAATAACGGAAAGTAACAATCTAAAGATCCGTGGGTAGAGGATAGAAGTAGCTACCAATTTGGTTTGTACCTGCTTTAGTTCTACTCTATGCAGTATGATTAAACACAGCTACCAATCTCTTTATAGCATAAGATTCCTTCTGTATTGTAAAATAAAATATAGAAAAGTAACTTCTGTTTTACCTATAGTTTCTTTTGAAATAATGCTCTACTGCAGTAAGCACATTGTTTTCTTCCTTTTGCTGATAAATGCATTATGATTTAGCAGTGCCATTGACAGCTTCAGGTTGAATTCTTTTGTTCGTGCAAACAATAGAAAATAGAAGCACAAAATAATCACAATACACATCCTATTACAGTCATATTTGTAGAATGCTTTCAGTGGAGCCTTGGCCTTGCCATAGTTTCTTTAATATAATAATAGGCTGCATATAAGCTCTTGGAAATAACACAATGTTCATTACTGTTAGTTTGTCTGTCCAAAAAACTTGTTTTGTATAGCCTAAAATGAAAAGATTATGACTGCATGTGTAGGGAAAGGAGGAATTAGTGCTGCATTCATTTCCAGGTGCAAAACCAAGGCATCTTTTTAGCTTCTAATTCATTTTACAGCCTTTTCTGTCTTTTTGAGCTTAGCAATAATTTAGGTTTCAGTGTACACTTTAGCATAATATGAGAAGAAGAAATAATGCTTATTAGTTGCTAGACTTGACTAATCTGCTTGTGTAAGTATTCAGGTGACTATACAAGAACACATTCTTCTTTGTCAGATAGTGAGTTGACAAGATCTTGAGTGCATAATTTAGCACATAATCCCTCTCAGTTATCCTCTTCCTTAGGAGAAAGGTGACAGAAAGTTAGCGAATGGAAAGAATCATCAATGTATTAAGACGTATTAAGGTGAAGTTTAGATTTTAACAATTATATTTGATTATGTCATGCAGTGGATTGTAAATAGTGAATGAATTGACACCAAGTCAAATAAAAATTTGGCTATTTTGTCTGCAAAATTCAGTTCTACTCCCTGCCTTTTGTATATTGTCAATATAGTTTTTTTTTACAATGCCTAGTTTGCTAAATTGTAATATTCCAGGTAGGTAGCCTAGAGTCAGATTCAGGCAAACTACATCTCCCATGTTTAAGGTTAGCATGTAACAATGGATATGTACAAAGGGAAGATGAAAATGCCTAAAGCCTCATGCACGTTGCTGTATAATGTACTTCCTTAAAAGTGTTTAGGTCATTACTGTACCTCCTCATGGCTCCAATTGTATACAATGACATATCAAAAAATTGTGGCATGGTGTGATTTGTACCAGGGTTCCATTCTATGCCCTGTTCTTGTGTATAATACAGTGGTGTAAAATATTTTCATGCAAGACATAAGGGAAATAAATATGTTGTGGCGCAGGCCCTACTTACAATAGGTTACTGAATTAAAAGCAATCTATAAAAATATATCTCAATTAAATTTCCATATTTTCCAGCTGTTCATACCATGGACAGGCCAGTAATTGTTAAAATCTTTAACAGATGAAAAATCTCCTTTCTTGGAATGGAATGGCATGACATATCCAATTAATATTGTGTCCATGGATACACGTCACTCCACCGATAGATGTGGTGCTCGAGTAGGGTTCCAACCCTCAGGATGCATTCCAGATAAACTCGGTAATCATAGGGAATATTGTGCGAAAAAGTGGCTTTTATTGAATCACCAATAGTTCAGTCTAGAAAATGTTTAACATTTCGGTCTGTTTCCTATCTTTATCAAACATTTGTTAGTTGTTATATTTGTGAGTTATCCGCTCCCTTTTGGTCCAAAGCTGTGTCATGTGATCAGCAAGAAGACTCTTAGGTTGTCATTTTTCTCATTCATTCCTCTGAGACCCTCGATGTGAGTCCTTGTCTTGTTCTCAGGCTGCCATAATTGATACTTGATGTATTAGATTGTAAGACTGTACGCCTCCATTACCGCTGAAGGATCATCTGATGTTTTTACTTTCATTTCCTTTTAGTTTTTCCCAATCAAATTACCTTGAAAAGATCTATCCAAGTAGCAAAAAAGTCCAGCTGCAGGCCTCAGTCGCAATCTCATAGACATGTTCTGCCGCGCACATAATTTTCCCCAATTAATAATGTAAATGATAATAAATAGTGATAAATATGAGTAGTGAATTTGGTTAACCTATCGTATACAGTAGGAACTGTGGGACTATAGAATATTAAACAAAAGTTGTCATAAAGCAACTTATGTATGCTGATGTGTTAATAGGAAACTCTGAAGGAAGATATTCTGATCATTAGTATATACTAGAGGATTACTAATTATACAGACAAACATGATAATGAGGATATTAGAATGACATAGCAACATGATATATGGAGACATTAAAGAAACACATCTAAAAAGGCAAATAAAGGGATAAATGACCACTAACTTTTCAGATAACTCAGTCTCATTTCATAGAGCATGTGATTCTGGACTAAAATGTGATGCACTTTTATTAAAAATGTGGCTGTTTTCTGCCGAAAAATAGGAAACCATGTATGAAGGCTTATACAGACATAAAACAGACTGCCCAGCAAGACCCTGCACATATTTCAACTTTCATGAAAACTCAGGTACCCTTTAAATTAGTGTGTTAGCTTCCTACCTGAATTTTGTGGACCATAAACTATGTTTGACATCTAACTGAAAAGACTGAAATTTGCTGTTAGCAGTTCAGTGCTACTCTAGCATACCACAATATAGCATCCATTGGGTTCTGAAAGGTGTTCCGTGCAGGTGGGGGGCCCAAAAGAGGTAACGGAAGGTGACTATAAATGTTTTTTTATTTTTTTCACCTCTCCTACGCCTCCACCTATTATACTCTTGGGTCTGATAATGCGGCGGCCATTTTAGTTAATCTGAGATTAATCTCTATTTGTTTGGTTTCGTAAAAAAAACTAACAGTTTGGAATATTCATGCCAAACTTAGCTTAGTACGAACCAATCCGTCTATCTCTTTGATACCAGTAGACAGTTCAGCAACACATATAGAATACATATTCGGCTGCTGGCCAAATAATTAAGCATTCAGATAATGTGTATGTACAGTAGGGTCAGAATAGTCATTGAATTGAATACATGCAAAATTTTTAGCTGAAGAATATTAGTGTTGTATTGTTTGAGCCTTTGCACTCCATTTTCTTCTACTATCCTAGCAAATACAAATCAAATGTCAAATGAGGTGAAATATTATATTTTACAACGTAACTAATGCAAAATGTCACAGAAAATATAATTGTTAGAATGTTGCTCAGAGTTATATTAGCTTTTGTCTTTGAGAAAAATACATGTTGTGAATTAAGCACAAAGTAGATCACAAGGTATGAGAGAGGAGTTGAATACTCCAGCATCTGAAAGTATAACCATATTTATGTAGAGAAGCAATGCCATGGACATAACAAATGGAAAGACTCTTTGATGTTAGTCTACCACAGTATTCTGGATAGAAGCCATTGGTCTATAAACAAAACTAAAGCATTCTGCACTTATTTTAGTACAGGATGGAATGGGGCATTGTGTCATAGTCTAATGAGACCCAGACAACAAGGAGGAAGCCATCTGCCCCACAAGCCCTATGTACTCTAATACTGAAGTTAAATGAAACCCTCCTCCACAGCAGATGTTTCCTTCATGGTCTTAAATCTGGTGGCATTTGACACAGTTACATAGGCAAGCTATGTTAATTATCTCTGCGACTGTGATTACTTTTCTCATTCATCCTGGATGTGCTTGAAGCAATTTTCCATTTTAGAAGGTATAAATTATATTTGCCGTGGACATTTTACAGCCATTTCACACTAAATAGTTTTATAAAATATCACGGCAACTCTGCAAGTGTCTATACTGTATGTGTAGCAGGGTTTGTTCAAATGCATTTTTAGTTAACACGATTTTGTAAATCCATGTTATCCATATAAGTTAGACATTCTAATATAGTGTATGTATTCCCATAAAGATTGGAAATGCATGCAAAAATGCTATGTTCCTTCTAGTGGTTTGTATCGGTTGGCATCAATTTACTTATTGTATAAGATTCCTCTTTTCTATCATTTTTGTGTATCATTATTTTTTCATGCTTGTTGAACTTTTGTTGATTAAAGATTTTATGAATTCGAGCAACGCAGCTCCACTCCAGATTGATTAACCCCTGGGGATACCTCTTACAGATCAAGGCAAGTGATTGTAATCAGCCTGGCTAAGAACTCAATGCAAGTACTAATACACAAATGGAGAATAACCCCGTATTGCCTGCAATCATACCAGATTTCACAGCGCCTACTTTCATTTTAATATTATTAATCACAAGTATTTATATTTATATTATTTACTGATGTTAGCCTTTTGAGATACCTATCACGGCCTTCTTTAATGGGGTTCTGTCATGATGACAGTTCCTTTATATATGGCATTTGTGGCCCCAAAAAAGATCCGCTAACAAATAGAATATCATATTTTGACAGACCTGACTTGCCCATATATTAGATGTTTAGACTCTCATTTTAATGGCCTGTATGAAATACTACAGTTACTTTGAAGTGGCTGCTAGAGGAAAATTATATGCCAGTCTAAGGTATGCTAAGCAATAATAACTGTTTATCAAACTTTTCTGATGCCGAATCTGCATTGACCAAATTATTACTAACATTAATCTATAAATAGCTATCATGACAAGATAACCTTTTTAGTCCCGAAATAACCTACTTTTGCACTGCTGATGACTAACCCTGGAGACTCTAACATAGGCTTATCTCCCAGGAGACAAAGACACATATACAGTACATATTCGACTACTGGCCAGGTACACAGACATTCAGATAATGTGTATGTACGATAGTGTCAGAATAGTCATTTAAAAAGAATATAACAACCCCTTTAATGACATCTCCTGGAATTTGTCTACACTGTTATGAAGTAGGGCTGTAAGATATTCCATAGCCCTAAATCTGAGTGTAGGGCTCCGCACGAGATGACAGTGCTGTCCACCTGAAGAACAATGTCATTAGAAATTTCACAGATTTATGGATCTGAAGGAACAGCCTGGTATGCAGGCCCCTTATGTGTTTAGGGGGAGAGTCCCAGTAGGTAGGTAATAGTATTTTAGATAGCTTGGATTTGGCATATGGCTTCAAGCAACGTGTACAACTTCCAACAATAAGGAAGTATAAGCCAACATTTCCAGTATATGTGAAATAAGGAGCAGTCTGCAGTGCCACAGATGCTTTACCTCCAGCACTGGTTGGGGATGGTAGGATTAAGTTTGTGAAGGAGCTCAGGCATTTGATAGCAGGTCATCAACAATTTGAATTGACAATTTTCATATAACATACAAAGAGAGCCTTTTAGCTCCTTGGACCAGATTATATCCCAGACATCATATGAAATCTCCCTTGCTAGTCACTTCTCCCATTTCAGCATATACAGGTGTTTAAATGCAGGGGAGTGGGGAGAGTAGTTAAGAATACTATATGTGTCCAAGATCAGACCCTTGGTGGAATGCTCCGTTAGTAAATGTGTTCAAATGGGGTCAGGTAGGGGACCCTTAAAAAGCCCAGATGTGACCTGCAATAATGTAATTAGGAGAGACTCGGACCAAAAACTCAGGTAGTATGGACATCTTCAAAGTGGCCATCCTCCCTGAGAGAAATTTAGTGGTTTCCATTTGCTATCAAGGAATCATACCAAATTAGCAGTGGAAAATTTGCATGCAACAGAGAGGAATGAAATTAGGTTTAACCCCCTAGGTAGTGAGTGTTGCAGAGTGTGATTGCTGGATGTGGCAGTCAAAACCAGATAGACATTTGTATATAACAGGAACAGACTTTAGTGAAACATGAATTCAGTAAGAGAAGGTAACCCCATATGGTGAACAACAGATCTAGTACAGCACACACACTAATATTACAGGAAGTGTATATCAACAGCATCAAAACAAACAAAGCACAGAGTGTCTACAGATAAACATTTAGTAACAGCTACATCTAGTGTCATAAATATGAACTGCAGTCAATCCAGCAAATATAGAGACAAAGCTGGCTGTTGCATATCTCCAATAGTGAGGGGGTATTTCTTGCCATGTTTCTTCCTGGGTTAGTAACCATTAATAAGAAGTGGTTAGTGAATAACATTGTCTTGAAGAGTCTGTCTTTTATCATTTTCCCCTATAAGTGAATACTACAAGTGGTTTCATCCACATAAAGGAGGGAGGAAAGCAGAGATCTCTGTCTTGTCCAACTGCTAATAACAAGGAGGTCGAAGTGAGCATGGGGTGTAGCTCCATTTTTACAGAGCTCTAAATCCCCTTATTTTTTCCATGTAGTTTGGAGTTAAATGATAAATATTTTGGCAAACTGGGAATGTTACAGAATATAATTTTATGTACCTCCTATTAAAGTCTAACATTGAATAATAAAGGTAAATATAGAAAGATATTCCCCTCCTGCTAGTTCTGGTTGCAGGTAGATAGTGCTAGAAATAGCAAAGTACTTCAAAAGCACTGCTGGTTTTTGTGGTTATGGAAATACAATATTTTTGCAAAAGTTTTATGCTGCAAAGTAAGAATGCTTTCAAATTCAGAACTTTTACTTTTGCCAATTAATAAAAAATAAGTGAATGAAAAAAAAGACATCTAAAATCAATATTAGCTGCAAACACCATTTGGAGGAGTCTAGAAGTAATTATATGGCCCCCACAAAGCCCTGATCTCAACACCATCCAGTCTGCCTCTAGAGGTCACAAAGTAAAGGGGAAATATGAACTATAGGGTTAAATAGTTTAGAACTCACACATGGTTATGGTTTCCAAGATGGCGCCGCTGGAGTGGCTGCCTGTTAAGCAGCTCTGAGACTCTCTCTCTTATTTTTCTTTCTTTGTCTGTTTTTTTTTGTCTCTCTACTTAATGGACTTTACACTATGAAGAAACAAAGACTTGGAATTGGACCTTTGAGATACTTTTTTTTTTGTTTTTATCTGTCTTTTTGTTCTGCTGAAATGGGAACTCTTGTGTGTGCAGACATTTCTTTTGTCTACACAAGAGAGAAACTCCTGCAGCTTAGAGTTACAACAGGGCTGCATACCATTTGCCCACCCATCCCCCAAGAACTCTGGAGAAAGAAAAAGCGGGGGGAGGGGCTGCAGAGCTGGAACTCTTCAGAGGATTAAAAAGAGGCGTTACCGACCAACTGTTCCCTCCATCATTATGGGCAATGTGAGATCTCTTGCAAACAAGATGGATGAACTAACAGCGCTCACCAGGCATCAGCAGGAGTTTTGGATGTGCAGCATGATGCTACTTACAGAGACTTGGCTCACTGAAGTTACTCCTGACCCTCTGGTCTCCTTGGATGGTTTTAAACTCCTTCGGGCAGACAGGACAAGGGAGAGCGGTAAGAGGAAAGGAGGGGGGCTGGCAATGTTTGTGAATAATAGATGGTGCAATCCTAGGCACATTGTGATTAAGGAGCAAACTTGCTGTAAGGACATTGAATTATTAGCTGTGAGCATGAGACCTTTCTATCTACCAAGGGAACTATCACATGTCATCGTGATAGTTGCATATGTCCCCCCCTCTGCGAAAGCTGACGCTGCCTGCGAGGTCCTACAAGCCACGCTGAGCCAGTTACAGTCACAGCACCCCCAGGCCCTCCTTCTTGTGTCTGGCGATTTCAACCACGCCTCTCCATCATCCACACTTCCTAGTTTCACACAGTATGTAACCTGCCACACAAGAGACAACAAAACACTGGACTTGTTCTTTGCCAACGTGAGGAAGGCATATAACTCATCAGCCCAACCGCCCCTGGGAAGATCGGATCACAACCTAGTACATCTCCGACCTGTGTACAAGCCACTTGTACGTAGAGAACCAGCTGTCACCCGCACAGTGAGGATATGGTCCGAGGAGTGTGATGAGGCTCTGAGGGATTGTTTTGACACAACCGCATGGGAAGTTCTACAGGATTCTTATGGAGAAGATATAGAAGGACTCACACACTGCATAACGGACTACATTAATTTTTGTGTGGACAACACAGTACCCACAAAAGTGGTGAGGTGCTTCTCCAACAACAAACCATGGATTAACTCTGATATAAAAACACTACTTAAGGAGAAAAAGATGGCATTCAGGACAAGAGATAAGGAGGGGTTGAGGGAAGTACAAAAGGAGCTGAGGCATCTAATCAGGCAAGGAAAAGCCAGTTATAAGGAAAAAATGGAAAAGCAAATGGAAAGAAAAGACATAAGGGGGGTCTGGGAGGGGCTTAAGTCAATTTCGGGTCATAAACAGTCTGGCTGCCGGATTGAGGCAGATATTAATTGGCTTAATGAACTAAACCTATTCTTCAACAGATTTGATCACACACCAGCTCCTCCCACCCCAGCATGTCCTTCAGCTCCCCTCACCACAATGACTTCACCCCATTCACCCCATGTGGCTACTTCCCAACAGACCAGTAAATCCAGAAATCTGTCTTTATCTGACCACAGTCTGACCTTCACACGGGCCCAGGTGAGGAAGGAGATGAAAAAGATCAATGCGAGGAAAGCCGCAGGGCCAGATGAGATCAGTGCAAGGCTAATTAAGACTTGTGTGGACCAGCTGTGTGGTATAATTACATATATGTATAATATGAGCCTGAGGCAGGAAATAGTCCCTGAATTATGGAAATCTTCTTGTGTGGTACCAGTTCCAAAGAAACCTCACCCTATGGACCTCAACGACTACAGACCTGTAGCACTGACATCCCACTTGATGAAGATCTTAGAGAGATTGGTTCTCACACATCTTCGCCCTCTAGTGAGCCCCGCTATGGACCCTCTCCAGTTTGCTTATCGACCAGGCATTGGGGTAGATGATGCCACCATCCACCTTCTGCACAGGGCTCTGTCTCACCTGGAAAAACCAGGGAACACGGTGAGAATAATGTTCTTTGATTTCTCCAGTGCTTTTAACACCATACAGCCCAGGTTACTGAGAGACAAGCTGGGCCTTGCTGGAGTGGACCACCACCTCTCCAACTGGATCCTAGACTACCTCACAAATCGACCTCAATACGTGAGAGCCCAAGACTGTGTGTCAGGTACCGTGATCTGTAATACGGGGGCACCTCAGGGTACGGTTCTCGCCCCTTTCCTCTTCACACTGTACACTGCTGATTTTAGGTGCAATTCATCTAGCTGCTACCTACAGAAGTATTCTGACGACTCTGCAATAGTAGGCCTCATCACAGACGATGATGACAGGGAGTACAGAGAGCTGAACCGGTGTTTTGTGGACTGGTGCCACCAGAACCACCTGAAGATTAACGCGGGGAAGACCAAGGAGATGGTGGTGGACTTCCGTAAAGGCAGATGCCCTCCAAAACCAGTGGACATTCTGGGGACGGGCATTGAGATTGTGAACACCTATAAGTACCTGGGTTTGCTCCTTAATAATAAGCTGGACTGGGCAGATCATATGGAGGCCCTGTACAGGAAGGGCCACAGCAGGCTCTACCTGCTTAGGAAGCTGAGAGCCTTTGGAATCCGGGGGGCACTTCTTAGGACTTTCTTCAACTCGGTAGTGGCATCAGCCATCTTCTTTGGAGTGGCCTGCTGGGGGAGCAGCATATCAACCAGGGACAGAAATAAACTTGACAAGCTGATTAGAAGGGCCAGCTCTGTCCTGGGGAGCTCACTGGACCCAGTGCAGGTGGTGGGTGACAGAAGGATACTGTCCGTGGTGAGCTCCATGCAGAAGAAGAAGTCTCATCCCATGCATGAGACTGTGATTGCGCTGGGCAGTGCTGTCAGTGACCGACTGCTCCACCCTAAGTGTGAGAAGGAGCGCTATCGGAAGTCTTTCCTCCCCACCGCGGTTAGGCTGTACAACCAACACCGACCTAAGCGGAGATCATTACATACAGAGAACTGAAATATCTCTCTGTTAAATCCCCCCACCCCCCTGCTACGTCCTATCTGTCTGTCTGCTATTAATGTAATGCCTCTCACCTTGGAACATTCCTGTACATGTTGTATTTGTATTTGTATTGCTTATCTTTGCTGTTGTAAAACACTGAATTCCCCCGTGGGGGGGTTAAAAAAAGAAAAATATTATTATAATAAAAAAAAAAAAAAAAATTTTATAAAAAAAAAATTTTTTTTTTTTTTTTTTTTTTTTTAAAAAAATGGGGGGGTTGTTTTTAAAAATTTTTTTTTTTTTTTTGTTTTGTGGAAAAAAAAAAAAAAAAAAAAAAATGATATTTTTATTTATAAATAAATAAATATTTTTTGGGAAGTATTATAAAAAAAAAAGTATTTTTGGTGGTGTTTTTTTTTTTTTTTTAATTTTAATTAAATATTTTTTTTTTTTTCCTGTGAACCGAGAGCAAGGCAGGTGGTTTGGACTCCGCAACCAGAAATGAACGCACACGCGGTAGTTCAAGAAAAGAATATATATTTACTATAAGTTAATAAAGGCTATTTGAAGGTAAAATGACAGGGATAAAGACAAGCAAAATATACAATATAGCATGAACAATTTCAAGGCAAATTCTGCAATGGTTTCTACTTTTACTCTGTCCACTTCTGCAGTATGGACACTGAATGAACAATATACTCAAAACTATCCCTAACTGACCCTGACATCACATTTGGGTGCACCCCCTTTTCCCCAGTGGTCCAGGTGGACCGCTTACAGTCCGTAGAAGCGCGCGGTGGGGCCCAAAGTCGGTCCTTTCTTTTATAGTGAAGCGTCCTCTCCTCACCGTTATCAGGATCTTGGGAGAAATGAAGTCCTCTTTAACAGGGAAACCCAATGAATGCAATGTAATCCAACAGCAGATTCCACTCAGCACACTGACAGTCCTGCCGAATCCATACACTGAGCTGGGATGTAAGCCGGGATTTAGCAGGTGCCGTCCAGTACGTCAACAGCACTGCGAGTCTCTATCTGTGGTATCCATATACACAGTCACAATGTCAGTCTCACTGATCAGCCACTGAGCACAGTTCCTTTCACGTGGACTCACTAGTCCTGTTGTCTCTTTACACTCTGTTTGTCTCTGGACCAAGATACAGCTTAGCTGTACAGAAAAATCTCCACACCAGTTCAATACAACACTTGCCAAGATGGCTGCTGCTCTCTGTCTCGTCACTTCCTGCTTCTCTGCTCACACTCTGTCTGCAGAACAGGCAAGCTGACATAAAAGGGGGGGGGTCTCACTCCAGCATCATGTCACAATTACAATGGCTGCTGTCTTAAAGGAACAGAATCACAGAAATACATTCAACATTAACAATTTATACAGACAAATGAAGCTTAGGACAACATTGGCTGTCTCTTACATATTCCCCCCCACTTTAAGATTGGCAGTCCCTGCCTATGACTGTATATCCAGAGGGTTGTACTTTTATGCACAGGGTGGTAGTATACCGATGTATGGCAGGACAAACAAACTCATCCTGCGCATACCGAACAGGGGGAATACCAGCATTTGGCCTAGTGGTCCGTCTGAGGACCGGTGGTATATTATGGGGTGCTGCAGCTATGGGCTGAGAAGGACCAGCGGATTCCGCACCTGAGGGGGCACAGGCCGGAGATACAGTAGTCACAGGTGGAACATCCCCAGGAGCAGGGATCGGCCAACAATCATCCTCCTCGTCTGAGGCCCATTCCGCACCTCCATTCTCTGACTGTGGGAGCTCATTCACATTGGCAGGCCCATCATGATTTGTCCCTTCAGAATGACACAGGCGCAACATATTTCGGTGAAGTACTCGAACACAATCAGTTCCTTCTTTCTGGACCTGGTACACTGGCCCATTCGCATACTTGCGGCCAACAACACGATACGGCAAAGCCTCCCATCGGCTTTCCAATTTCCCTTGGGGTTTCTTGACACGAACTAGCACCAGGTCGCCTGGTTGCAATGGTGCTTCTTGCACTGGGGTCTTATCAGGATGGGGATGTTCTTGCAGGCGCTGCCGCACCAATTGATGGATCGTCTCAAGTCTCTGCCGGTGCGCCCGCACCCAAGAGGTTGGATCCCTCGGAGGGAACCCATCCACATCATCCAACTGTAATTCTCCTACACTTCGCCCAGACCGCCCAAAGAGAAGTGTATAAGGAGAGTACCCCGTTGTAGAATGGACCTGATTGTTATAGGCCCACACCATTTCAGACAAGAACTGAGGCCACTGTAACTTCTTGTCTTCCTCCAGAGTCCGCAGCATCTGTAGCAGAGTTCTGTTGAATCTTTCACAGGCCCCATTTCCCTGAGGGTGGTATGGAGTCGTGTGCGACTTCTTTATCCCGTAGATACGTTGAACTTCTTTCATTACGTGTCCCTCAAAGCAGGCACCCTGGTCGGAGTGGATGCGTTTAGGGCACCCATATACTCGAATGAAATCTTGGCACAGAGCACGAGCTGCTGACTCAGCTGTCTGGTCCTTGGTGGCGGTTACCACCGCAAATTTGGTGAAGTGATCCACCATTACGAGGCAATACTGGTGTCCGCTATTGGATGGGCCCACCATTAGATAGTCTATCATGACGATTTCTAAAGGTTCCTGGGTCACGATGGTTTGCAGGGGAGCTCTCTGTTCTATTGCCTTATGGATCTCACAAGTTCGACAGCTGCGGCATACTTCTTCGACCATTTGACGAAGACCAGGGCAGTAAATCAGTCGCTGTAACCAACGAAAGGTCTTCTCATGACCAAAATGTCCATTCTTATTATGAGCCTCAACTGCCAAGGAGCGAGCCAGTTCACTAGGCACCACAATTTGGTATCGAATGTCGATCTCAGAAGGTAAATAGACCTTTCGGCATAGCACTCCATTTTTCATCTCCAACTTTTCCCACTGACTCAGAACAGATAATATCTCACGTGTCAGTCGTTCTCTTTCCTCTCTACAGGGCTTCTGGCCTTTCTCAACACACTTGATCATCTGTGCCAGCCCCTCATGGGTCTGTTGTATCTGTGCCCATTCCTGTCGTGAGGGACCAAAGAAAGGAGCCGTTTCAGTCCCCTCCATCTCAAACTGATTAGCGGCGGCCAAGGCCTGTGAAAATCTGCTGAAGTCGGGCACCTCCACATGCTCCAACTCATGATCCACGTCTACTGTGGGGGTCTGGGCGGTTACCCTAGAAAGCCCGTCAGCATTCTGGTTCTCTGTCTTGGACCGATACTTAATGCGGTAATTGAACTTAGTCATTCGGGCTATCCACCTCTGCTCTAACGCCCCGAGCTTGGCATTTTCCAGGTGAGCTAGTGGGTTGTTGTCAGTCAGTACTAAAACTTCAGCACCGGTCAAATATTCAGAGAATTTCTCGGTCATGGCCCATACCAGTGCCAACAGCTCCAACTTAAATGAACTATAATTCTCGGGGTTTCTTTCAGAATCTCTCAAAGACCGGCTGCCGTACGCTATGACCCTCTCCTGGCCATCCTGAAGCTGGGAAAGCACTGCTCCAAGACCATACAGGCTTGCATCCGTATACAGCTGGAACGGCAAGTGGTAATCAGCATATGCCAAGATTGGGGCTGTTGTCAGTGCATCCTTTAATGCCTGGAAGGCTTGTTCCTGTTCAAGTCCCCACTTCACGGACCGGTTCTTTGGACCACCGGATGTGCCTCGTAGGAGAGCATTAAGTGGTGCTGCTACCTTGGCGAAATCCTTAATAAACCGTCGATAGTAACCGGCTACTCCAAGGAACGCCCTCACTTCTCGCAGGGTAGTCGGTATTGGCCAATCTTGAACAGCCGCTATCTTGTCTCTTGATGGTCTCACCCCTTCTCCTGATACGCGGTGACCCAAGTAATCAATTTCAGATTGGAACAACCGACATTTACTGGGTTTCAATTTGAGCCCATGTTCCCGCAATCTTCGAAATAATTGCCCCAACTGGTGGAGATGGTCTTCAAAGGTCGCAGAATACACTATAATGTCATCCAAGTAGATGAGAGTGAACTCAAAGTTGAAGTCACCGAGACATTTCTCCATCAACCGCTGAAACGTTCCGGGTGCATTTGTCAACCCGAAGGGCATCCGGTTAAATTCGTATAGTCCCATGGGCAAGATGAATGCCGTCTTCTCCTTGTCTTTTGTGGCCATCGGCACCTGCCAATACCCACTAGCCAGATCTAGTGAGGAGAAGTACCGGGCTCTCCCTAGCGCTGAGAGGGACTCCTCAATCCGTGGCAAGGGGTAGGAATCTCGTACGGTGCAAGCGTTTAACTTCCGATAGTCTACGCAAAATCGGATGGACCCATCTTTTTTTCTTACTAACACCACAGGAGCTGCCCAGGGACTCTGGCTTTCTTGGATGATCCCACCCTGTAGCATCTTAGCTAACAGTTCTTTTACTTCCTGATACAACTGTGGAGGAATTTTTCGGTAGCGCTCTCTAATTGGAGGGGTGTCTCCTGTGGGAATCTCATGGTAGATCCCTGTGGTACATCCAAAATCTTCAGCATACCGTGAAAAGGCGGCTCGGTTCTCCCACAACAGTTCATCTACCTTCTGCACCCATTCCAGAGAACATGAACTTGCATCCATCTTCATCTGTTCTCGAATTGCACGGCCATTCCATTCAGAGGTGGGTTCCTCATCTTCTCCCATGGACACAGTTACGGTCCACTCATCCCTTTCAGTCGGCTTCAGCTGCATTGGAGTTACTTTCCTTACTTCCTCCGGAGTCACATAGATGTTAGCCAGCAGCCTCCCTGGGGTCAGGTCCACACTCTGGTCCTGAGTGTTTACACATCGAAGTGGTACTCTTCCATTGCGAACTATTGCCAAGGAACGGGCCACTAGCGGATCAACACCTCCTTCGGCTGCCTGCAGTGGTTCTACCAACACAGCTATGCCCTCTAGTTTCCGACAGGTGCCTATGGGCATGGACACTATTGTCTCCCGACTGGGTGGCAGTGTAACTTTTGTATGCAAAGGAACTGAAATTCGAGCCAGAGGACGCTGTGCATCTGAACTTTTCTGTAAGCCACATGTCCGGATCAGCCGCTGGAAAGCTGTTTGAGTAGGCCGATGGGTGGTGGTTTCTTTCCAATAACCGTGACCTTTCTTTTCAAAGAGGATCTGATCTAATTCTTTTAACACATTCATCCCCAAAATGACAGGGACCTTTACTTCATGTGACTCCTGTACCACCACAATGCCTTTCCTACCTAGATCTTGGCCACATACCCGGACATTCATCCAGGCCACTCCCACGACTGGAACTGGTAACTGGTTAGCTGCGACCACTCGTACGAATGTATGGGGATCATATTTCACATGTTGCTGGAAGTACCGTTCATAACAGTCTCTACTCAAGGTCGTTACTTGGGAACCCGTGTCAATCATCCCGGTAACCGGAATACCCTCCATTTCCACCTGTATAACAGGACTTGCAGCGATCAGGTCATCATTAGGGCATTCTCCCCACATAGTCTCCTTGTCAGTCTCCCCTACTACACGCCCTACAGCAGCAGGGGACTTCAGTTTAACGGCGGTCTCTCATAAGTTTGTCGCTGCTCTGGACATCTAGCAGCAACGTGGCCCATCCGTCCACACTCCCAGCAGCGTATCTCCCGTCGTTCTGGCCATCTGTTTGGGCCCCTTCGGTAAGCCCCTTCGATTTCTCCTGAGCACTGCATTAACTGATTTGGACCCCTTCGGTAGGTCCTATCCTCATCCCTCCAGCGGGGTGGTGGGTGATTCTGATTTTCTGGGTATGGACGGCTCACCCTTTCACCTCCAGTTTTCTGGAAGTCTGCAATTTTCATAGAATGTTCATCACAACGGGTGTGCAAGTGTTCCATTTGCTCTTGCAGTTTCTGCATTACTGTGAGAATTTCTTTAACCGTCCCCTTTTCTACTGTCTCTGAGCCAGAACTAGCCCCCTGTGACAAAGTAACTCCAACTGCGGTCTGGGGCTTCGGGAACATACTATTGGCACGGGAGATGGCCTCTACCTGTACATCATGGAATTTAGCATCAGTCTCTCGTCGTATAAAATCCTGCATAGTCACAGTTAAACTGCCGTCACGTATCCCCAGGACAAACTGATCACGGAGAGTCCGATCAGGGTTACAGAAGGCTGGCGAGCCCCCTCTTTCCTTCACTTGAATATCTCGGAGCAGTTCTTGTAGGGCATTTGCATATTGGGGAAGGCTTTCATTCTCCTGTTGTACCCTCTGGAAGAACCGAGCCTGCAGAGACCCCAGCAATGCAGTTTCTCCATAAATGGTTTCTAGAATCTGGACTACTTGCTCAAATGTCTGCCTTTGTTCAAATGGCCTCAATATCACCGTGGTCTTAGCATCCCCTTGTAATGTCAATATTGCTAGATCTACTAGTACTTCTGGTGCGGTCTGGTACATTCGCTGTATCATTCGTATCTGTTCCACCCACATACTCACTGACATATTATTGCCATCAAATTTAGCTAACTGACTTATTATAGCCCCTGCTGGCATTCTTCCTCCAGCACCATTCTCCCGAACGGGTGCGTCACCGTCCATTCTGGTAAGCGGATCCTGCCGACTACGCCAATTTGTGAACCGAGAGCAAGGCAGGTGGTTTGGACTCCGCAACCAGAAATGAACGCACACGCGGTAGTTCAAGAAAAGAATATATATTTACTATAAGTTAATAAAGGCTATTTGAAGGTAAAATGACAGGGATAAAGACAAGCAAAATATACAATATAGCATGAACAATTTCAAGGCAAATTCTGCAATGGTTTCTACTTTTACTCTGTCCACTTCTGCAGTATGGACACTGAATGAACAATATACTCAAAACTATCCCTAACTGACCCTGACATCACATTTGGGTGCACCCCCTTTTCCCCAGTGGTCCAGGTGGACCGCTTACAGTCCGTAGAAGCGCGCGGTGGGGCCCAAAGTCGGTCCTTTCTTTTATAGTGAAGCGTCCTCTCCTCACCGTTATCAGGATCTTGGGAGAAATGAAGTCCTCTTTAACAGGGAAACCCAATGAATGCAATGTAATCCAACAGCAGATTCCACTCAGCACACTGACAGTCCTGCCGAATCCATACACTGAGCTGGGATGTAAGCCGGGATTTAGCAGGTGCCGTCCAGTACGTCAACAGCACTGCGAGTCTCTATCTGTGGTATCCATATACACAGTCACAATGTCAGTCTCACTGATCAGCCACTGAGCACAGTTCCTTTCACGTGGACTCACTAGTCCTGTTGTCTCTTTACACTCTGTTTGTCTCTGGACCAAGATACAGCTTAGCTGTACAGAAAAATCTCCACACCAGTTCAATACAACACTTGCCAAGATGGCTGCTGCTCTCTGTCTCGTCACTTCCTGCTTCTCTGCTCACACTCTGTCTGCAGAACAGGCAAGCTGACATAAAAGGGGGGGGGTCTCACTCCAGCATCATGTCACAATTACAATGGCTGCTGTCTTAAAGGAACAGAATCACAGAAATACATTCAACATTAACAATTTATACAGACAAATGAAGCTTAGGACAAAATGGGGGGCCCCTAAACCCCCTTCCGGGCAAAAGACCTTAAAAGGGGGTGGGGGGGGACCAAAAAAAAAGGGGGGGAAAAAAAAAAATGAGAGGGGGGGGGGGGGCGGGGGAAAAAAAACTAAAAATGGGGAAGAAAAAAGTGTTGAAAAAAAATGTTTGGCCAGTGTAAAAAGAAAAAAATTTAAAGAAAAAAAAAAAAAAAAGTTGTGTTTATAAAAAAAAAAAAAAAAAAAGAGAGAAGAAAAAAAAAAAAAAGGGCAAAAAAAAAAAAAAAAAAAAAAAAAAAAAAAAAAAAAAAAAAAAAAAAAGAAGAAGAAAAAAAAAAAAAAAAAAAAAAAAAAAAAAAAAAAAAAAAAAAAAAAAAAAAAAAAAAAAAAAATAATGCCATACAAAAGTTAGTTTGCTAAATCCTACACCTGTAGATATGCAATATCAAATAAAGTATATACTGTGAGTAATCAAGTAAATATAGATTTAATTAAAATTGAAAAATTATGATGATTGCTGACATGATTTGCCATTCCTCCCCTAAATCAAGCTAGTATCTAGTGTCAGGTCTCATTCACTACTTCCTAATATCAGACACAGCACCTGCTGCATATGAGAGCCACTGATTTGCTAAATCTGTTCATTGCTATACAGTATATTAACCTGACTGCTAACATTTGTAATTTTCCTAAACCAAGAGATTAAATTGTAAAGTAGGTAAGGTTTATTATTTTATACTGTTTGCGTCAAGACTTAAAGTGTACCTTCAGATATAAACAACGTTTCATAAATGAATAGTGCATTTAAATGTAAGAAAAATTGTAATACTTCTTATTAAGGAGATCTGTTTCCTTCCGCACTTATTAGGCCGTTCCTTATCTTATCTGACTGCTTGTTTACATTATATCTGTCTCCATATTCAGCCTCACACATACAAATCTACGGAGCAGAGAAAGGTTGCGTACAATTCAACTAACGGCTGGTTAATTGCTTTACTGCCTCATTCTGTGTACTAGTAGCTTCTTATCTACAACCTATTCATTTATGAAAAGTTGTTTATAACTAGAGGTACGCTTAAAGCAGTCCATATGCATTAAATGTCTATTGGCTGAACTTGACAATTTTGGTGAGCTCAGCCAACCATCTGTGTATGGCGTCCCCTAACTCTCCCCCAATGGCAGATGTTGAAGAAAATAAGGATTGGGTAGTTAAATTTCAATCTTAGCTATCTCATGTGTATGACCAGCTTATTTAGAAGGTAGTGAGGTCTACCTATCAATGTGATTGAGCTTAAAAGAAAGTCACTCTGGTATAGTGCCTTGATAATCGAATTTTTCGATTTTCGTTTTTGACTCTCCCTCTTCCAAACCCCATAACTTTTTTTTTATTTTTCCGCTCTCAGAGCCATAAGAGGTTTTAATGTTTGCAGGACAACTTTTTCTTCATGATGCTACCATTTATTATTCTGTAAAATGTACTGGGAAGCTGGAAAAAAATTCAGAATGGGGTGGATTTGAACAAAAAGTGCATTTGTACGACTTTCTTCCGGGCTTCGTTTTTACGGCGTTCACTGTGCAGCCAAAATGACATGTCACCTGTATTCTATGTTTCAGTACGATCCCGGGATACCAAATTTATATGGTTTTATTTACAGTTTAACCCCTTAACAAAAATCTAATACTGTGGGCAAAACAGTAAAAAATTGGCAGTTTGGCATTTTTTATTTTTTTTTCCCGCTACGGTGTTTACCATATGGGAAAAATATTTTAATAGATTTGTAGTCCGGGTGTTTTTGGACACAGCGATACCTAATGTGTATGTGTTTCACAGTATTTAAGTACTTTTATATGTGTTCTAGGGAAAGGGGGGTGATTTGAACTTTTAATATTTTTTTATATTTTTTTTTTTACTTTTTTTAATTTTTTTTTTTTACATTTATTAGACCCCCTAGGGTCGCAGTGCATTGAGAAAAACGGGATTTCTATTGCAGGCTGCATAGAGCAGCCTGCAATAGAAAGATACTAAAGACAAGCCTGGGAGCCTTCACAAGGCTCCCGGCTGTTATACTAACGGGACGCCAGCCCCAGAGCTTGCTGGCAAAATGACGGCACCCAAGCGCCGTGGGTAAAATGGCACTTTGGTCAGCTTTGACTGAGGCGACAGAGGAGTTAATGCCCACAATCAGTTCAGATCTGCTGTATAAAACTCCCAAGTGGCTGCCATATTTAAACTATTAAATGTACTATAACGGCAGATGTTGGGAATGGGTTAATGTTGTCTTTGTATTGTGTGTTTTATGCATTATGATGGATCTTTATTGTTTATAAAATTTTTATATATTTATTGTATTGTGTTTTACGTTGTCTTACATTTTTTAATGCGTTCTTGGCTGTTATCTTTTGAAAGGGGCTTTATATAGTCTTTTCGGTTGGTTGTGGAAAAAGTGCTGGAAAGTAAGAGTACTTTCAAAAATAGAAATGTTAATTGTTTTTGCCAATTAACAAAATAAAAGTGAAAGAACAAAAGAAAAATCTAATTCTCAATTCTTCTAGGTACACTTGAAGACATTGATAATAATAATAATAATAATAATAATGACATTGGCTGTATGGTTAGAGTTGTTGTCCTGTTGAAAAATTTTTGTGCCAATCAGACGACTCCCTAATGGTACAAATTGCCTTCTGTTACAGCCAAATTTGATGAAGCACCACAAAATGAGCCACATTGCAATGGTTGGCCAAGAAAACTTAGAGCAGCAGTTGAAATACACATCATGATTAATACCCTTGAGGATCGGAATATAGCCAGCACTGGCAGAAACCAGGGCCCCCAGGTATACCCATCTTCTGTTCAGAGAAGTCTGGTCAGAAGGGGTTGACATGGAAGAATTGTGGTCAAAAAACCATACCTTTGGAAACCAGACCAAGAGATTCAACTATGTATGAAAACCCTGTTAAATCCATGTTCATTCTAAGCTTAGTAATCCAGTCAAACTCAGTCATTGATAACTACATATACCTGACAGTAAACAGTCATAAAGGGAAGACTGTCACTGAGCTGGGTCACCCAGGGGTCACCTATCCAGTTCATCCTACTCTATAATATGATTCCAATAGACTTTAAATTTTGAATGTAACAGTCTCACTAAGATTTGTGTAACAGTTTCATGTGATGGAACCTGGAATATGCTGTGTTAAACAGTATATGTTACACAATTTAGATTCTTGCTGGTAAACGAGTATTCTTGATTATGCCCCATTAAATCTTTTTTAAGGCCAGAGCCATTATGTGTTTATCCTAGATTTGTTATTATGCTTTGTGGGTAGAAATCCTGCTGTATGTGACAGGTCAGTGGTATGGGGTATTGCAAAATTTTAGTGGTACAGTGGTATACTGCTCATAGCCATAACTATCCAGCACTGCAGAGAAGGGTTAAGTTCACACAATAAAGTTAAGTTCAAATGCACCAAAATATTTTCATGTTAGATGCACATTTAGTAGCAGTTTTCATCTGTGAAATGCATTGGAGTGATAGCATTCTAGCTACATGCAGTGACAATTAGGGGAAACTATGTTGTTTTGCATTTTGTGACATAGACAGTGATTCTAATGCCACATGAAATATGAGATTCTCACCTTTCATATGACACCTCAATGTCTCTTCTAACTGTATTATTTCCATAGATTTAACCAGTTGAAAACACAGTCGGAATTGAGAGAAGCTGCAGCTGCATATAAATATGCCAATTCCAACTTAATCCAAAATCCAAAATAATACAGGAAGTACAGCAATCTTGGTGGCATACGAAAGCTAAGAATCATCTTTCACATGACAACAAAGACATACATCTGTTCTAGGTTTTAACCCTCAGTTTAATGAATTAATGATCAGACCCCCTCTGGTTCAAGATCCCCAGGAGGTCTAAAAATAAAAGTAAAAAAAAAGTTTATTAAAAAAGAATTAAAAATTAAAATTTCCCTCCTTCCCCTAGTACAGGTATAAAAGTACACCAATGATGTAAAACACATTAGGAATCCCTGTGTCTAAAAACGCCCGGTCTACATCATGTTTTTTTCCACAACATTTTCTATTGTGATTTGACAGAGATTTCCTCTGCGAACTTTCTTCCCCTATTATACCTATACAGAAAACGCCAGCGTTTCAGCAGGTATAATTGACATGCAGATTTTCCTCTGCAGAATTTTTCTGCAATGTGTGGATAGGATTAGTCAGAATCCACTTTGCAGGTACTGTAAAACGCTGTGTTTTCGCAATGTGGGCTTACAGCCTAAAGAGTTTGAATTGGTATTGAAGCACAGTAATATTGCTACAGTATATCACAAATTCAAGAAGCTTTAGAAAAGTTGAGATTCAGTTTATTGTGCAGAAAAATAAAAGGTAACTCAAGACATTTTCACACAGGGGTATTACTTACAGTCCAATTACAGTAAATGGGGCTGTATTGCAGTTTCCTGCATGGCTGGTAGTCAGGAATGCTGCTATACAGGGAAAAGCTGTGAAGATGCAGCACTGGATGAGTGTTGAAATCTTCATTGTTAGGACTGTTGTGGGGTCCTGGTAGTTAGGTCCCCACCGAGTACACAGTGATGACATATTCTAGCAATTTTCTGTCACTTTGTGTAATGGAAATAACCCTTTAACCTTCTATAACTTCACAAAGTTTACAGTTAGGCTTGAAATTTTGTTAACATAAATTTGATCTAAACTCAGATCAGATTTTCACATCCACGAATTCAAGTCCTAAAAGTAGATAAAGATAATCAAACAAATACAGTGGGTACGGAAAGTATTCAGACCCTTTTAAATTTTTCACTCTTTGTTTCATTGCAGCCATTTGCTAAAAGCAAAAAGTTCATTTTATTTCTCATTAATGTACACTCAGCACCCCATCTTGACAGAAAAAAAACAGAAATGTAGATATTTTTGTAAATTTATTAAAAAAGAAAAACTGAAATATCACATGGTCATAAGTATTCAGACCGTATGCTCAGTATTGAGTAGAAGCACCCTTTTGAACTAGTACAGCCATGAGTCTTTTTGGGAATGATGCAACAAGTTTTTCACATCTGGATTTGGGGATCCTCTGCCATTCTTCCTTGCAGATCCTCTCCAGTTCCGTCAGGTTGGATGGTGAACGTTGGTGGACAGCCATTTTCAGGTCTCTCCAGAGATGCTCAGTTGGGTTGAGGTCAGGGCTCTGGCTGGGCCAGTCAAGAATGGTCACAGAGTTGTTCCGAAGCCACTCCTTTGTTATTTTAGCTGTGTGCTTAGGGTCATTGTCTTGTTGGAAGGTGAACCTTTGGCCCAGTCTGAGGTCCAGAGCACTCTGGAGGTTTTCTTCCAGGATATCTCTGTACTTGGCTGCATTCATCTTTCCTTCAATTGCAACCAGTTGTCCTGTCCCTGCAGCTGAAAAACACCCCCATAGCATGATGCTGCCACCACCATGTTTCACTGTTGGGATTGTATTGGGCAGGTGATGAGCAGTGCCTGGTTTTCTCCACACATACCACTTAGAATTAACGCCAAAAAATTCAATCTTTGTCTCATCCGACCAGAGAATCTTATTTCTCATAGTCTGGGAGTTCTTCATGTGTTTTTTGGCAAACTCTATGCGGGCTTTCATATGTCTTGCACTGAGGAGAGGCTTCCTTCGGGCCATTCTGCCATAAAGCCCCGACTGGAGGAGGGCTGCAGTGATAGTTGACTTTGTGGAACTTTCTCCCATCTCCCTACTGCATCTCTGGAGCTCAGCCACAGTGATCTTTGGGTTCTTCTTTACCTCTCTCACCAAGGCTCTTCTCCCATGATTGCTCAGTTTGGCTGGACGGCCAGGTCTAGGAAGAGTTCTGTTCGTCCCAAACTTCTTCCATTTAAAGATTATGCAGGCCATTGTGCTCTTAGGAACCTTGAGTGCTGCAGAAATTCTTTTGTAACCTTGGCCTTGCTTTTAGCAAATGCTGCAATGAAACAAAGAGCGAAAAATGTAAAGGGGTCTGAATACTTTCCGTACCCACTGTAAGTCAAATATATTAGACTTGGTGGCAAAAGTATGTGAACCTTTGTTTATACTATCTGGTGTGAGCCTTTTGTGCAGCAATGCCTGCATCTAAATATTTCTGGCATTTTTTGATCAGTCCTGCACATTGGCTTCAGGACCATTTTAATACATTGGTGGGCCCAGTGCTAAGCTTTCATAAATGGAACCCTCCATCATCCCCCTTAGAAATACCTGACCAGTACAAATTAAAATGCCCTGTCATTGACTACAACATGGTATAATGGCATAATGCCCCTTAGTGGCCCTCATACAGTATAATGCCACATTAGTGGTCCCATACAATATACTGTCCTTCAGTGATCCAGCACACTGTGAAATGCCCCTGCAAAGGCATCAGACATTAACAGGTTCCCCCCCCTTCAGTGGTCCCTCATACATTAATCTGTCCTCCCCGGTGGCCCCTCAGACATTATATTATAATGTCCCTCTCCAGGTTGCCCCCACAGTATAATGTCCCCTTTCTAGGTTGCCCCCCATATCATGTCCCCTTTCCAGGTTGCCCCCCCGCCAGTATCATGTCTCCTTTCCAGGTTGCCCCCACCCCAGTATCAATCAAATAAAGAAAAAAAACCCTAATATTCACTTTCCCCATTCCCCTGTTGTCTTCTGTCTCTGGAGCGGAGAAGCCAATTGGTGATGCGGGGAGCGGACGGCTCCCTGCATTACCATTGTATTCTACTCCTCTGCTCCCGGAGGACACAGATGAGTTGGAGCTGTGAAGTATCAGGGCAGCCTGGAACAGCAGGACAGCGCTCTACATGCAGGACTGTCCTGCTGTGCCAAGGGGGCCCCCACTACCATAGGGCCTGGTACAAGTGCACCGTTGGCCCTATGATTAAAGTGACCCTGATTGGCTTGCAGGATTTTTTGCCCATTCCTACATACAAAACAGCTTGAACACTGTTGGTGGATTTCCTCCCATAAACTGCTTATTTCAGATCTTTCTATAACATTTCCATTTTATTATGGTCAGTACTTATCCCCACTAAGAGCACAAATAATAAGTTCTACCAGAACCAACGCATTTCATTAGATCATCAGGGGTCACATGATAATAAGCAGTAAAAACTGGTAGGCAGATACACAAAAATATAGCAGTGGTGGTATAGCATGACTGCATCTGATGACAGCGGTGCAGGGAGCGCCACTACACCATCCTTATATGTGTGCCGTCCCTCCAGCAGCGTGTACCACGTCATAGCCGACACACCCAACCAGATAGACCAAGCCATGTAACAAGCGATTATCATACAAAAGAAAAAAGCAAACACAGAGTGGCACAATAGTGTAGATCCATATTGTAGATGAATGGAAAGAAGTACACGGTGGTATGTAAATTAGTATGTCCAGTTGGTCTCTCACCTGGTGGTGTTGTGAATGGGTCACAACAACAACAATAGCAGTTTTGGTTAACCAAAGAAGGCGAGAGTAGCGGCGGGCTCGACCAACGTCAACGGGTGACCGGACGTCTTGATAAATGCGGAAATGACTAGGTGCAAGCACCCAGGCTGAAAAAGTGGGCAGTCAACGCTCACTAGTCTTAAGTCACAGCCAGATAGTTTGAGTTACATTGAGACCCAAAATCCTTTGGTAATCTTCAGATTTCATGATACCTTACACACAGTCAAGGCACCCCAAAGCATCTTTGAACCTCTACCATATTTTACTGTTGATACTTTGTTCTTTTCTTTGTAGGCCTCATTCCATTTTCAGTAAACAGTAGAATGATGTGCTTTACCAAAAAGCTCTATCTTGGCCTCATCTGTCCACAAGACGTTTTCCAGAAGGATTTTGGCTTACTCACATACATTTTGGCAAACTGCAGTCTAGCTCTTTTATGTCTCTATGTCCTCCTGGTTTTCATGCCATAGTGTTTCATTTCATTCAAATGTAGATGAATAGTTTGTGCTGACACTAATGTACCTTGAGCCTGCAGGAGAGCTTGAATTTCTTTGGAAGTTGATTGGAGCTGCTTATCCACCATCTGGACTATCCTGCATTGCAACCCTTCATCAATTCTTCTCTCGTGTCCATGTCCAGGGAGATTAGCTACAGTGCCAGGGGTTGTAAACTTCTTGATTATGTTGCACACCGTGGACAAAGGATCATCAAGATCTCTGGAGATGGACTTGTAAGCTTGAGATTGTTGATATTTTTCCAAAATTTTGGTTCTCAAGTCCTCAGACAGTTCTATTCTCCTCCTTCTGTTCTCCATGCTTAGCGTGACACATACAATTACACAATGCAAAGATTGAGTCAACTTCTCTCCTTTTTATCTGGTTTCAGGTGTAATTTTAATATTGACCAAACCTGTTACTTGCCACAGGTGAGTTAGAATGAGCATCACATGTTTGAAACAAAGTTATTTACCCACAATTGCAAAAGGTGCCAACAGTTTTGTCCGGCCCATTTTTGGAGTTTTGTGTGACATTATGTCCAATTTGCCTTTTTTCTCAGTTTTTTTGTGTTGTTCCAAAACACAAAAAGGAAATAAACATGTGTATAACAAAACATGTGTAACTGCATTAAGAAGGTCTTGGGAAAGGGGGAGGGTAAAGCCCTTATGGTAAGATGTAAAAAGATGCTATTGCAGGATGAAATGGCAACATAAAGGAAAATTCCTTTTTATCAATAAGTCCCTCCATGTTCTTCAGTTCCTAATTAAACTGGCTAGTGGCACCTGCTGTGGTCTGTTTATAGCACAGCACATCATTAAGAAGATTGCTCTGGGTGTATTTGTTGGTCAATCACTACTAGGGAGGGAAATAATTGCCTTGAATTTGTACAAAATCTGTCTGACTGTGGATTGATTGAGTCCAAACTCTTTAGAGATGTTTTTGGAACATTTTCCAACCTGATGAGCCTCAATAACTCTTCTGAGGTGCTCAGAAATCTCTTTTGTTCCTGCCATGATATACTTCCACAAACGTCTTCTAAATTAGTTAATTTTTTTCAAATAAAATGGTAAGATGTCTAACTTTTAACTTCTGATATGTGTTCTATGTTCTGTTATGACTAAAATATGGTTATATGAGATTTACAACTCACTATTTTCTTATTTTCTTTATATTTTACACGGCTTCCCAACTTTTTTTAAATCGGGATCGTAGTTTTAAGTCAAATTTATGCAAAACTATAGAAAATTCTGAAGGGTTCGCAAATTTTAAAGCATTATCCAATGTCTGTGACCTTACTGTTTGTATTATTTATGCAGTTTGACGCCACCATGACTATTATTCCTTACATAGTTAAATAGTATAATTGAAAAAAAAAGACTTATTTTCATCAAGTTCAACCAATAGATGGGAAAGGGCATGACTGTAGAGACAAGTGAAGGACATAACTATCCTATACATTTCCATAAGCATCAATACTATTTTGCTGTAAAAACGCATCTAATCCTTTTTTGACGTTGTGACTGCTATGATCAGCTCCTGGGGTAGGCTATTCCACAGATTCACAATTCTTACAGTGAAGAAGCCTGGTCAGCTCTTGAGATTAAACCTTTCTTTCTCCAGCTGGAGAGAGTGCTCCCTTGATTTTTGAGGGGATTTTACATGGAACATATTTTCCCCATTGTGATGGCCCTTTGATCTATACCCCTCTTTTGGGGATGTTTGTCTATGTATTTTGTTTAAGATTCAGGCTCCTCAGAGTCTGTTATACCACATTGTTTGAAAGAGATGCTCCTCCTGTGTCCTGTTAAGCCATATGTCTTGTTAGTACATATGTTTACCTATGCTGATCAACCCACTTCAACTCAAGTTTCCTGCTGTGTACTTTTCCTGTATTCTTTGATCTGTGTTGTTTAGTAAGTATGCGGACCACTCCACTTCCGTTGCTGTTCCTGTTGTCTGTTTCTCCCCTGGTCCAAAATGGCAGTGGTCTGGTTGCTCGGGAACAAAGGATACCAGAGGGAGTGGAAGCTACACCACAGCCTAGATAAGTCTGCATCTGGAGGACCTCTGGGTCACTCAGCAACGAGGCAGCTAGAGGATAGCTGGTGTGTCCCTTCTGTACAAGAAGACCCTCTACACCTTTTCAAGAACCATGCAGTTCTTATCCTGGGAGAGATGTGAAGACACACGTCGTGTTGCTGATTTAAGGAAGTACCCTGGGGCCTAACACCTGGAGGCCTCAGCAAACCAGCCTGCAGATTTGTTTGGTATTCATTTTTCTCTCTTTAATCCCATTTTATTTTTCTGTACTGTATACCTTGTTTTTACCTGTTTTTTTTTTCTTGACCATTCTCCCATGTGTATTCTGTATACGTTAGCGGCTAGTACGGATCCACTCGGGTTAATAAATATATAAAATTTATAAAGCTGGTTTCATGTTATCCTATGAACCTAGGCACTCACAGGGGTTGAGTGGAAGGTAAGAGGGGTGATCGCAGGTAGGCCAAGCGGCTTGGCAAAGCGGTATCCTTCACACCCATATTTCTTGTATGGGCCATTTATATACAGTCATATGAAAAAGTTTGGGCACCCCTATTAATCTTAATCATTTTTAGTTCTAAATATTTGGGTGTTTGCAACAGCCATTTCAATTTGATATATATAATAACTGATGGACAGTAATATTTCAGGATTGAAATGAGGTTTATTATACTAACAGAAAATGTGCAATATGCATTAAACCAAAATTTGACCGGTGCAAAAGTATGGGCACCTCAACAGAAAAGTGACATTAATATTTAGTAGATCCTCCTTTTGCAAAAATAACAGCCTCTAGTCGCTTCCTGTAGCTTTTAATCAGTTCCTGGATCCTGGATGAAGGTATTTTTGACCATTCCTCTTTGCAAAACAATTCCAGTTAATTTAAGTTTGATGGTCGCCGAGCATGGACAGCCCGCTTCAAATTATCCCACAGATGTTGAATGATATTCAGGTCTGGGGACTGGGATGGCCATTCCAGAACATTGTAATTGTTCCTCTGCATGAATGCCTGAGTAGATTTGGAGCTGTGTTTTGGATCATTGTCTTGCTGAATATCCATCCCCGGCGTAACTTCAAATTCGTCACTGATTCTTGTACATTATTCTCAAGAATCTGCTGATACTGAGTTGAATCCATGCGACCCTCAACTTTAACAAGATTCCCGGTGCCGGCATTGGCCACACAGCCCCAAAGCATGATGGAACCTCCACCAGATTTTACAGTGGGTAGCAAGTGTTTTTCTTGGAATGCTGTGTTTTTTTGATGCCATGCATAACGCCTTTTTGTATGACCAAACAACTCAATCTTTGTTTCATCAGTCCACAGGACCTTCTTCCAAAATGAAGCTGGCTTGTCCAAATGTGCTTTTGCATACCTCAGGCGACTCTGTTTGTGGCGTGCTTTCAGAAACGGCTTCTTTCGCATCCCTCTCCCATACAGCTTCTCCTTGTGCAAAGTGTGCTGTATTGTTGACCAATGCACAGTGACACCATCTGCAGCAAGATGATGCTGCAGCTCTTTGGAGGTGGTCTGTGGATTGTCCTTGACTGTTCTCACCATTCTTCTTCTCTGCCTTTCTGATATTTTTCTTGGCCTTCCACTTCTGGGCTTAACAAGAACTGTCCCTGTGGTCTTCCATTTCCTTACTATGTTCCTCACAGTGGAAACTGACAGGTTAAATCTCTGAGACAACTTTTTGTATCCTTCCCCTGAACAACTATATTGAACAATCTTTGTTTTCAGATCATTTGAGAGTTGTTTTGAGGAGCCCATGATGCCACTCTTCAGAGGAGATTCAAATAGGAGAACAACTTGCAATTGGCCACCTTAAATACCTTTTCTCATGATTGGATACACCTGGCTATGAAGTTCAAAGCTCAGTGAAGTTACAAAACCAATTTTGTGCTTCAGTAAGTCAGTAAAAAGTAGTTAGGAGTATTCAAATCAATACAATGGTAAGGGTACCCAAATTTTTGCACCGGTCAAATTTTAGTTTAATGCATATTGCACATTTTCTGTTAGTACAATAAACCTCATTTCAATCCTGAAATATTACTGTGTCCATCAGTTATTAGATATATCAAATTGAAATGGCTGTTGCAAACACCCAAATATTTAGAACTAAAAATGATTAAGATTAATAGGGGTGCCCAAAATTTTTCATATGACTGTATTTATACATGTTTATCATATTAGCCTCTTCTCAAGACTAAAGAAATTAAACTACTTTAATCTCTCCTCATAACTGAGGTCCTCCATGCCCCTCAATTTTGTGGCCTTCGGTTGAAGTTTTCCAAACTCTATGCCATCCTTTCTATGAACTGATACGCAGAACTGAACTGCTTATTCCAGATTGGTGTGGGATATTATTCTATGCATTATCCATTTTTGGTGACATCACTGTGACTATTATCCATATAGTGGAATATTATTGTATCCATTTACAGTATGACTTATTAAAACTCTGGAATGGAAATGTATTGGTTTTTAATGTACAGTATCTACACAAAAGAGTGGGTGGGGCACTAATTATATATAACAAATGAATGTCATTGCCCTACAAAGATACAGAAGCAAATTACAGATTTCATTATTACGCTTACTTGTATAGCACCATCATATTCCGCAGCGCTTTACAGACATTGTCAGTCACTGTCCCGTATAGGCTCACAATCTACATTCCCTATCAGTATGTCTTTGGAGTGTGGGAGGAAACCAGAGTGCCCACAGGAAACCCGCAAAAACACGGCAGAATTTGAACCCAGAACTCCAGTGCCGCAAGGTTGCAGTGCTAAGCACTGAGCCACCATGCCACCCTGATGTAAGTAAACGTGACATGCCAGGTGATCTGCCTCAGCCTGTGATTGGTCAAATGGGCATCTCAGAGCATTTTCTGTTGTGTCAGGAGACAACAATAAAAAGAACTAAATGTGGTTCTGGGAAGCCTGTGGACCTGAGCAGTGGGTAATGTGGAGGGGTGAGTATGTGTAACCTTTTGCTATGTTAACATACCCCTATTAGGCACCTTTTACCCTTATTTTTCCAGGACTGGAAAACCCCTTTAAGGCTAAGGCCCCACATTACAGAAACGCAGCATTTTTTTGTTGCAGATTTTGCTGCCTTTTTTGAGCCAAAGTCAGGAGTGGCTTAAAAAGGAATGGATAATATAAAGGAAGCACTTAGATGTTTCCCTTCTGTTAAATCCACTCCTGACTTTGGCTCAAAAATCCTCATCAAAATCTGCAACAAAAAACGCTGCATTTCCGCAATGTGGGGCTTTAGCTCTGGTTCATTACAAGTTGTCCTTTACTGCAATTAAAGGGAACCTGTCACCATAATGCTGTGTAATCTGCAGGCAGCCTGTTATAGAGCAAGAGGAGCTGAGGAGATTGATATATAGTTTTGTGGGAAATGATTCAGTATAATTTGTCATTTATTCACTTATTTTTTTGTTATTTCTATGCTTAGAAGGAGTAATTGAATTAAGTGGGCGGTCCTAACAATGAGTGTGTTTATAGAGAAAGCTTTCAGTTACTGATGGAACCACCCACTGGACTCAATTACTCCTCCTAAGCATAGAAAGAACAGAGAAATATGTGAATAAATAAATTACACTGAATCGTTTCCCACAAAACTATATATCAATCTTCTCAGCTATTCCTGCTCTATAACATGCTGCCTGCAGATTACACAGCATTTTCACGTTGACAGGTTCACTTTAAACAAGCATGTCTTTGAATAAACTGTAATTTGCAAGGATGTCTTAAAGGGGCAAAATACCATTTCCTGTCATTTGAATATTACTGTATACAAATGGTGAATCTGTACCTTGTTTTAGATTGTCTTGAATCTCTACGCAAGAAACCAATAATTATCACACCATCTATGTGACTGTAGCTGTCTAAACTGAATGCACCTTGATTTGTATACCAGCTTGTTTACTTTACTTGTTTACCTGGTGGAGTCTCAATTTACATCTATTTTGGCCTATATCTTACTGTGATCTCAACACCTTGTCCGAATTGCCTACCTACAGAGTCGGACTGGCCCACCGGGGAACCGGTGAATCCTCCGGTGGGCCCCGAGCCCCGACTATTAGTCCTTATGTCATGGGGCCCGATCGGGATCCTGACCATCCCGATCGGGCCCCTGACCAGTGGCGTAACGAGAGACGGCCAGGGCCCCGGACCACTATGATAGCAGTCGGGGAAAGCCTGGTTCCCCGACCGCTATACATACTGTTATTGGAAAGGGGCCCTGTCATATTGCAGGCCCCTTTCCAATAGATGGCAGGGCAGGGCACCCAGGGGAGGTGACTGAAAACAATAAATACATATTCTCACCTCTCCTGGGTGCAGCGTTCTCTCCGGCGCTCCTCCGTCATGTGACTGAGGCCTGTGATTAGGCCCCAGCAGTCACATGGGGCGCGGCCGCGTAATGAGGTCAGTGCGCCTCCACGTGATCGCTGAGGCCCAATCACAGGCCTCGGCAGTGACGTCGGAAGACACTGAAGATGCTGAAGACACTGAAGACGACAGGATGGAGCGAGGATGCCAAGGAAAGGTAAGGCAAGGTGAGTATGAGTGTTTGTTATTTTTAATCACCTTCCCTGGGCATCCGATTATTATACTCTGGGGTCTCAGGAGACCCCAAAGTATAATAATAGCACCGGAGGGGGGGCTATTGGGCGCATATAATACTGGGTGGGGGCCACTGTGGAACTTATAATACTGGGTGGGGGCCACTGTGGGGAGTATATAATACTGGGTGGGGGCCACTGTGGGGAGTATATAATACTGGATGGGGGCCACTGTAGAGCATATACTGTGTGGGGGCCACTGTGGAGCTTATAATACTGGGTGGGGGCCACTGTGGAGCTTATAATACTGGTGGGGGCCACTGTGGAGCTTATACGCCATAAAGTGGCTCCTTCATTTTTTTTTTTTAATTACGCCGGGGCAGGTGAAAAAAACAAAACAAACCCCCCCCCAAACTTTCTTTCCTGTCCCCAGTGTCTCCCCGCCCGCTTCAGTCCTGCAGTTCTGTTGTTTTCTTCCAGCTGAAGTTCCCCCTGCACATGACTACCTGTGACATTACGTGACCCCCTGAGGCCAATCAGCGGCCTAAGGGAAGGGACCTGGTATGTCACAGCCAGTGAGGAATTACAGCAAAAGAAGACAGCGGAGCTGCAGGACCGAACCGTGCTGGGAGGACACCGGAGCACCGGAGACAGGTGAGTATGTTTAGTATGTTGTTTTTTTTTGGGAGGGGGGAGGGGTAGGGGGGATTCACCTCCCCGGACTAATTATAAAAAAGAAAAAAATTATACTGGACAACCTCTTTAAAGTGTGGGGCATTAGGGGGGCCCTGGGGGGTATATTAAAGGGGTTGTCCAGGCATAATTTGTTATGGTTTATCCTCAGGATAGGCCATAGATACCTGATCTGTAGGGGGCTGACCCCGGACCGATCAGCTGTATGGAGCCACTTCTGATGCCCGTACTGTACACAATACAGGGCCAGAAGCAGAAAGCTCTGTCCACTGTGTAGGGGCTGGGCACCTTCACTGTATCTCAGCACTTATTGAAGTCAGTAGGAGCTGAGCTGCAGTGAAGGCGCCAGGCTGCTATACAGCGGATGGAGCTTTCTGCTTCCAGCCCTGTGTTGTGGCTCCATACAGCTTATGGGACCATGTGTCAGCCCCCTACCCATCAGGTATTTATGGCCTATCCTAAGCTTAGGCCATAAAAAAGATTAACCCTGGAAAACCCCTTTAATATGCCCCACACAGTTTAATGTCCCCCCCACAGGATGTTAGCCCCCATCACTGCTCCCACACAATATAATGAACCCATCACTGTTCCCCATACAGTATGGGGGACCAGTGAAGAGGCCACTATGTGGGGGGACCAGTGAAGTGACCATAGAAAAACTTGGTCCAGACAACCCTTTAAAAGAGGTTGTCCATAGACTGGAATGACCACTGTGTTGGCCGCCAGGGAGGTGTAAAAATAAGAAATTTTTAAAAAAAAAGCATACTCACCTGTCCCCAGCACCCCGTTGTCCACTGCCTGTGTCTGTTCGGTCTCATGGCGGCGCCTCATTTCTGGAAATCCTGTACCTAATTGGTCTTAGTGATCACATGAGGTGCAGGACTCCCAGCAAGGAGTCGCCGGCATGAGACTGAATGGACACTGGCAGCGGACAACGGAGTGCCGGGGACAGGTGAGTATGCTTTTTAATTTACTTATTTTTTACTTTCCACCTTCTGCCAGCTACATGGGTTGCTCCAATTCCTGGACAACCTCTTTAAAGGATTTATCCATCTTTCTAATATTGATGGCCTGTCCTTAGTATAGGCCATCAATATTACATCTGCGATGATACAACAGCCAGGACCTCTGCAGATCAGCTTTTCCAGGACAGTGTGGCTACAGGTAAAGGTAACAATTCTTGAAGCCATGATGTTCACTTGCCATACAGGGTGTAGCAGTAGGTTTAGGTAGTGCAGTGGTGCACATGGTATAGTGGGTGAGCAGCATGGCTCCAGGCATGTAATTACCTTTAGCTGCCCGGTCTCGGTACCGCTGATCTGCAGGGGTCCTGATGGTGGGCCCCTAGAAACAATTCCACTGGTGGGCCCTAGACATCCCAGTCCGACACTGCCTACCTATATTATACATACACATTAGATTGGTTATCAATATATATATATATATATATATATATATATATATATATATATATAGTGGCATTAGACTAGGGATATATATCTTTGCTGCTGCCTATATTTAATTTGTATATAATTTTAACCTATTGTCCTCTGATGAACCAATGGTCTTTGGGGAAACACGTTGGGATGCCTCTGCACTGGTTTTAATATTACCCTAGAGATTGACCGGTCAGTATTGATACCATACGGTCTGCACCGATATGTCTAATCTCTTTGGGTAAAAATATTTAACTTATTAGGTTTCACATTTTTGTTTGTGCCATCACAATTATCTGTGTTACTATGAAATTTTGGGGTTAAGGTTTTTTGGCCTTTCTAAGGCATTATTATATGTTATATTTTAATGGTGTTTTGTTATCTTTAGATTTTGATCTCTCTTGTGATAGATTTAATATGTGAGATCTACTTTCCAGTTCCTCTCAGTGAAATTGTATATTGAGCGGAGCTAATGGGACACTAGTCACTGTACAGCCAATTGGGGCAACCTAGTTTTGGCCACTTTGGAGAATCATCATGTCACCCTTTTTCCACATCGAAGTAGATGCAGTGACTCTGCTTTGAATCAGCAGCAATGACTCTGCAATGACTGATACAGCAATGACTCGCAATTAAAGTATTACATCATATAGTTCAATAAGTCATCAGTAAATTCTATATAATACCAATTACAGAATGGAAAATATGGTGCACAAGACGCAAGTAAATATACACAAGTGTTTCACACAACAATCCGGGGCTATTCAGCGGAAGGTGGTGACTCCTGCCACTTTTCTTGCTAACAGGGCATATAAGCAGTGGTGTAACTAAAGTTTGTGTGCAATCTTTTCTCCAGGGTCCCCTACCTCATCCTTACAGCAAATTCTTGATAGTGATGGTTATGGGTGCTAAGGAGTTTAATCAACCTTAGTGTGGTTAGGGTAATCTGTGGGGCTCCTTGGTTTATGGGCCAGATGGAAGCTGCAATCTCAATACTGATGCCAGTGCTTATGAGCCCCCTAAGGCTCCTGGGCCCCGGTGCGACTGCACCCTCTGCACCCCCTCAAGTTACTCCCCTGCATATAAGCTTTGCCTGCAGCTTCATAGGAAATCACATTCAGCAAATCAGTACTAGATAGCATGTTATAAGTGTGGCACGACATATTCTGATTTAAGTACAATACATAAGAAAAACATGCTGACTCATTACTGATAGATTTTGTGGTGCTTAACTGAACTTTAATATAAAAGTGATTTTTGTCAAATCAAATAATTTTGGAAGTAAAATATCCCAGATGAGTTTGCATTTGTATTTGCTTACAGCTGAACAGAAAAACATGTTAGATTGTTGGGAAAAAAATTTGTTTTTATAATCAGACTAATGTGATATTCCACACCAGTTGAAATGCTAGATTAGTGGCGGTTTGCCAGACGGTTAATGTGTATCCTTGTGGATAGGCTCAATTTAACTATGAAATGTCAATATAAATGACATCCCTGTGGGTAATAAAGTGAATCTAATATGCAGTATTAAAATGTAGGCATGAAATATTTCAGAAAGAGATTGAACTTTATTTTTTCATAGGATGAAATAAAACGTTTTAAAGCTCACCCACTTTCTCAAGACATTGCTGCTTTTGCTGAACCTTAGCTTTGCTACTTACTCATTTAGGGGAGAATAAAGCTTCATGACTGAGAAAGCAGCAAGCTGTAAAAAAGTGGTTAGAGAAATGTTTTTCTGTAATAAGAGAAATCCTAGTAATAGGGTAAAATGGACAAATTGTCTTAATAGAATTTCACGTCACCATTAGACAGGAATAAACTACTTCTGAAACTGTGCAGATATTCAGTCACAGTTTCCCAAAGAATAGTATGATTCAATAACCATTTTTTTCTTGTTTTTCTAAAGCTGCAGCTCTGTCTCCCATGGTAAAAGCAACTGAACGTAGCTTAAAGGGAGTCTGTCAGCAGTAAATTGATTATAAACCTAATCACTGTACCTTATAGAGGTATTTCTACAGTTTCCACATATGCCTCTTTTATTCAGTTTTGGAGCCCCTTTGTGATATACATTTTTTTCATCTATAGGATATGCCACAAATGTGTGACATCTGCAAACTTCAGAGATTGATTAAATGCCTTTTCCTTCTGTGTACTTAAAAGTTTTTTTAATGCATTTAAAAGTTTATGCAAAAATAGGAAATGTGTGGAATCTTGAGATATACATTCTGGGTTGGGAACTTACCACCAGCACATTGGCTCTACAACTGAAGTGCCATGATCAGCAATGTAACTGAGGAAAGATAAAAACAATCGTGCCTCATAGTGCCACAGGGTATTGTGGTGTTTATATGTTATTGCACTTACCTCAGCAGGTAATGAGCCTAGTGTACTATAGTAGCTGTGCTCATGGAAACAGTGGGATCTCCTGGACTGGGGGCATAGATGTGGTTTCCTGGTGGTCAGAAAGTGGTACATGAGAAAACAAGCAGGAAATACAGGGCGCTGCTGGTTAGGATTCAGAACACAGGAAGAAGTCCTTAACCAGATCTGTAACTCCACTAGCTCTACATCTACTTGCACTAATTCTTCTACAGGTTGCGGTTACATTTATACTATTCCACCTGGAACACGAGGTTATTCAATCCCTCAAGAACAACCATGATATAGTTACATCCCCTGTGCACAAGGGTGGACTTATCATCATTATTCAATAACATTGAATTTGTTGTTTTGATTGTTTTGACACAACCGCATGGGAAGTTCTGCAGGATTCTTATGGGGAAGATATAGAAGGACTCACACACTGCATAACGGACTACATTAATTTTTGTGTGGACAACACAGTACCCACAAAAGTGGTGAGGTGCTTCTCCAATAACAAACCATGGATTAACTCTGATATAAAAACACTACTTAAGGAGAAAAAGATGGCATTCAGGACAAGAGATAAGGAGGGGTTGAGGGAAGTACAAAAGGAGCTGAGGCATCAAATCAGGCAGGAAAAATCCAGTTATAAAGAAAAAATGGAAAAGCAAATGGAAAGAAAAGACATAAGGGGGGGTCTGGGAGGGGCTTAAGTCAATTTCGGGTCATAAACAGTCTGTCTGCCAGATTGAGGCAGATGTTAACTGGCTTAATGAACTAAACCTATTCTTCAACAGATTTGATCACACACCAGCTCCTCCCACCCCAGTATGTCCTTCAGCTCCCCCCACCACAATGACTTCTCCCCATGCGGCCACTTCCCAACAGACCAGTAAATCCAGAAATCCATCTTTATCTGGCCACAGTCTGACCTTCACACGGGCCCAGGTGAGGAAGGAGATGAAAAAGATCAAGGCGAGGAAAGCCGGAGGGCCAGATGACATCAGTGCAAGGCTAATTAAGACTTGTGGGGACCAGCTGTGTGGTATAATTACATATATGTATAATATGAGCCTGAGGCAGGAAATAGTCCCTGAATTATGGAAATCTTCTTGTGTGGTACCAGTTCCAAAGAAACCCCACCCTATGGACCTCAACGACTACAGACCTGTAGCACTGACATCCCACCTGATGAAGATCTTGGAGAGATTGGTTCTCACACATCTCCGCCCTCTAGTGAGCCCCGCTATGGACCCACTCCAGTTTGCTTATCGGCCGGGCATTGGGGTAGATGATGCCATCATCCATCTTCTGCACAGGGCTCTGTCTCACCTGGAGAAACCAGGGAACACAGTGAGAATAATGTTCTTTGACTTCTCCAGTGCTTTTAACACCATACAGCCCAGGTTATTGAGGGACAAGCTGGGCCTTGCTGGAGTGGACCACCACCTCTCCAACTGGATCCTAGACTACCTCACAAATCGACCTCAATACGTGAGAGCCCGAGACTGTGTGTCAGGTACAGTGATCTGTAATACGGGGGCACCTCAGGGTACGGTTCTCGCCCCTTTCCTCTTCACACTGTACACTGCAGATTTTAGGTGCAACTCATCCAGCTGCTACCTACAGAAGTATTCTGACGACTCTGCAATAGTGGGTCTCATCACAGATGATGATGACAGGGAGTACAGAGAACTGAACCGGGATTTTGTGGACTGGTGCCACCGGAACCACCTGAAGATTAACGCGGGGAAGACCAAGGAGATGGTGGTGGACTTCCGCAAAGGCAGAAGCCCTCCTAAACCAGTGGACATCCTGGGGACGGGCATCGAGATTGTGAACACCTATAAGTACCTGGGTTTGCTCCTTAATAATAAGCTGGACTGGGCAGATCATATGGAGGCCCTGTACAGGAAGGGCCACAGCAGGCTCTACCTGCTTAGGAAGCTGAGAGCCTTTGGAATCCGGGGGGCACTTCTTAGAACTTTCTTCAACTCGGTAGTGGCATCAGCCATCTTCTTTGGAGTGGCCTGCTGGGGGAGCAGTATATCAACCAGGGACAGAAATAAACTTGACAAGCTGATTAGAAGGGCCAGCTCTGTCCTGGGGAGCCCACTGGACCCAGTGCAGGTGGTGGGTGACAGAAGGATACTGTCCGTGGTGAGCTCCATGCAGAAGAAGAAGTCCCATCCCATGCATGAGACTGTGATCGCGCTGAGCAGTACTGTCAGTGACCGACTGCTCCACCCTAGGTGTGAGAAGGAGCGCTATCGGAAGTCTTTCCTCCCCACCGCGGTTAGGCTGTACAACCAACACCGACCTAAGCGGAGATCATTACACACAGAGAACTGAAAATATCTCTCTGCCTGTTAAATCCCCCCCCCCCTGCTACGCCCTATCTGTCTGTCTGCTATCAATGTAATGCCTCTCACCTTGGAATATTCCTGTACATGTTGTATTTGTATTTGTATCTGCTTATCTTTGCTGCTGTAACACACTGAATTCCCCCCGTGGGGGGCCAAAAAAAGAACAATAATAATAAAACCCGCTTTTTTTTGTTTTTAAAATTCACATTCTCCCTCCCCCCCCCCCCTTTTTATCTCCCCTCCCCTCCAATAATAGGGGGGGGTTTTTTTCTGTCTCCACAATTTTTCCCCCCTTCCCTCCCCTTTCTTTCCCCCCCCCCCCCAAAAAAAAAAAATAATTTATAAAAAAAAAGTGGTAATTAAAAAAAAAAAAAAAAAAAAAAAAAAAAAAAATTTTTTTTTATATAAAAAAATTGAAATGAATAAAAAAAGATATTTTTTTTTTTCCAAATCAAAATAACATTTTTCTAATTTTTGTTAATCTTTTAGTACAGAACGTAAAAAAAAATGGGAATATTAGGCTGTTCCAGCAGTGCCAGCATTTTTCTTTAGCCCCTTCCTACCTGTTCACAGAGCCACATGAGGGCTTATTGTTTGCAGAACAAATTGTTCTTCATACTGGTACCATTTATTATTTTGTACAATGTACTGGGAAGCTGGAAAAAAAATTTGAGAAAAAGTGCATATTACTTTCTTATGGGCTTCGTTTTTATGGCGTTCACTGTGCAGCCAAAATAACATGTCATCTGTATTCTATGTTTTGGTACAATTATGGGGAATACCAAACTTATATAGTTTTATTTACATTTTAATCCCGTAACAAAAATCCAAAACTTTGCAAAAAACAAAAATTGACACCCAACTTTTTTATATTTTGTGTACAGGGATGCATAGGGCATATTTTTCAAGGGGCAAGGTGTACTTTTTAGTTATAACATTTTGGGGAATGTCTATTGCTTTGATTACTTTTTATTCACATTTTTATCAGAGGTGAAATAGCAAAAAAAACGGGGGTTGGGCACTTTTTTTTTTTCCTGCTACAGCGTTTGTAGACAAAGAGATACCTAATGTGTATGTGTTTCACAGTAATTTTTTTACTTTTATATGTATTCTAGGGAAAGGGGTGATTCAAAATTTTATTCTATTTGTTTTTTTATACTGTAATTATTAGACTCCTTAGAGGTCTTGAACCCTAGGGGGTCTGATCACTAATGCAATGCATTACAATGCTAATGCATTGCAATGCTTTGCAAAATACTGTCACTTCTATTACAGGGTGCATAAAGCAGCCTCTAATATAAGTAATGCTGAGACAAGCCTGGGAGCCTTCAATAGGTTCCCGGCTGTCATGGTAATGGATCGCCGGCCTTGGATCTCATGTTGGGAAGGGGTTAAAAGATCAAAAATGTAATGTATAAATTGAAAAAATGTTTGAGATTTCAGTTTACTTTGGCATGGTCTACAATTTCCTTCATGCCTAAAAGGTTCCACATAGTTCATAAGGGAACTCAACTTCTTCCGTTCATCTATCCCTATTTCTCACAAGGTATAGCTGTTAACCATTCCCCTAAAAAAGATGAACCAATGTACTTTCTTCAAATCAATTTGATCCTTGAAGGTGCTGTATCCAATTCATTCTGGATAATAATATCTGTACCTTTGCAACCTCCATCTACAAACAACCAAATGTTCAAAGGGCACTTGAACTTGAAGGGTTTTTGAGGAGTGTACAGCATATTTCCAATCAATATAGGTTTAGCCAAAAATCTGTTCTATCATAGTGATATTGATTATTTATTTTTCATCTGGGAAGCAATACTGCAGTAGCCAACAAATTGATTTTGATGTTAAGCAATAATGATTCTGACCTTTCATTCACACACCACCATCCCAACAAAAATATTCAATCCCTCTATCTAGACATTCATAAGCTGCTTGCTACCTGTACAGTCTTCAAAATTGTTAAGGTTAAAAGTTATTTTGACTTTTACAGTGCTCACTATATTTCTTTGCCCAAGAACATCCCCAATGGGAAGTTTCAACATATTTGCAGGAATTACTACAATATCACCTTCAAACAGCAGTCTAAAATTCTAAAACAGAGGTTCCGGGAAATATATTACTCTAAGTCGCTAATCCAAAATGCCTACAAATGCCTACATTGGCCCTTTCACAATAATAATGTCTGGACATCAAAACTAAACCAGAACAAAACTGACTATCCCAGACCTAACCCACTTTCATCACTACTTACAACTCTGGTCAAGAGGTGACCAAACTAATTGTATCCAGATATTGAAAATTTCTTCTCAGCAATCCACCTCTACATAGGCCCAAGTGGCCTATGATAATTTACCACAAATCAATCTCCTTATAGCATATCCTAGTCCTGAGCAGGCTTTGCACAAAAGGAACGGCAAAGGAGCAAAATCTCCTGTTTTTCAAGGGCCTTTAGATGTGGCTATTCAAGCTGTGCCAATATGTCACATGGGACAATCTCTTTTCAATCAACAGTTCCTAACTAGGTTTTTCTAATTTAAGTCTTTTCTGAATATTTACATGGATTATGTCATTTAACTTTACCAATACCCCTGCAATACATCAGCCACACCACTAAGCAACTCCACAACAAGTTGAACCATCACCGGTGAAATGTAACTAAGGGATTCCTTAAACACTGTGCTTCAAACCATTGTGCCAGTTACCACAACTGTATTTTGACTGTATTTCCATCCCACCCATTGAACAGATTCCTCCACCATCAATCTCCAACAGGTTTCTCCAATTACACCAGTGGGAGTCTTTCTGGATCTATAAACTAATGGCCCTAAACCCTTTCATTCTCGCATACACTTTCACTTGCAACCCACTTTTCTGGTCTCCATAAGATTATGATATGCCTTTTTTTCTTCTGGCCAGCAATGTTACCACTCCATTGACCAGGCTTTTACCCTTGTATCAATACATTAACCAACATTGGTCTTATACCTTGTGCCTCAACCTTCCTTCTGCATCTTCCACATTATCTGTCATTTAATTGTGTTTTCAGTCATACTTTTATTCATATATAGTATGTATTGATTTAACAGTTTATTCCTTCATAAATGAGGCTTTACATTGATATGTAATGATATTTATACATGTCTACTTCTCAATATTTATATTTTTTTCAAGTAATTATTTATTGTTCCTACTTTTGCTTATGTAAATGGACTTTTTTGTCACTTTAGATTTCCAATCTATTACCTCTGTGTGTACTACCACTAGCAACCTTGCTCTTATGAACCAGACCAGCTTATTTGTTTTATAGTTTTGCATGTAACCCATAGATGTATATCATTCTTTTTTATCTGTCCCTATACAAGTATGTGTTGCTACTCATGTGTCCAGTCCTTTGTTGTTACCCTAGAAATTTTTGGAGGAAGCACCAGCTGAAAGATTGGTGAATCTTTCAGCCTTTGTTTTGGCTCTTCCATGGTTCTAGCCAGCAGTGTCCTGTATTCCCTGCTTGTTTTCTCCTGTACCCCATTATGATCAGCTATATAAATGTCTGTCAAATGAAGGGTCCCACCTGTCAGACTCACAGCAATCTTCCTAATTGGGGTCCTCTAAATCTTGTCCTGCCTCACATGCTGGCCAGCACATTGAGATGAGAAATGGATAGGTGGCTGCAGGAGCTTTGCTGTTTTGAAGCTTTCATAAATGTGGATGGAGAGAGATGAGTGAATTTGTGGCCACCAGTCCATTCCATGTCAGCCTGGATGTCATAACCAGTGGCACCTAATAGGGAGGGACAAGGTTGGGAGATCCCAATTCTGGAAGTAGGTGTGAGTCCCAAAGGTGGCTCCTGAATCAGTCAGACAATTACTGTATGGCATATCCTGTGGATATGCCCTAAATATTGAGGATGATCACCATTGTAAGCTGTCAACTTTTCCTCAGTATGCTCCACTGTATTGGCCTCAAGGACATTGCCCTCTCTTGGTTTACTTCCTAACTCTCTGACCTTTCATTTAGTGCATCATTTGCTGGTGCTATTTCTTCTCCTCTTTCCCTTGCTTTGAGGTTCCTAAGAGCTCAGTCCTATGTCCCCATCTCTTCTGTTTCTACATAGCCCCTGTTAGAGAAATCATCAGCTGATTTGTCTTTCAGTGTCATCTTTATGCTGATGATACCCAATTCTATAACTCATCCATGACATCGCCCCTGCATTATTACAGAACACCTGTGATTGGCTCTCTGCTGTCATGTCTTCTCTTTATCTAAAGCTGAATATCTCAAAAACAAACTTCTTGTTGTTCCACCATCTACTAAACAACAAGCTAGACCTGATAATTGCCTTTCCATCTGTGGGTTTACCAAAACGCTCATGTAACCCACATCTCAAAATTTTCTCCATAATTCGCCCTTTTCTCACACTGGAAATCATACACCCTCATTGTCATTCTGATTCTCTCATCTTCACTATTGCAATTCTCTTCTAATTGGGCTTCCTCTTACTAAACTCTCCACTCTACAATCTGTCCTGAATGCAGCCACGTGACTCAACTACACAAATGCACCTACCTTGTGCTAGTCACTCAACTGGTTGCCCATCTACCACAAAATACAATAAAAACTTATCACACTCACCCACAAATTCCTCCATAGCACTGCACTTCCCTACTCCCTTGTCTCTGTCAATTACCCTACCAGTCCTCTCCATTCTAAAAATGCTTTTAGACTTGAATCCTCTCTTATTCAAACATCCCACTCCCATTTCTAAGACTTTAGCTACACTGATGATTCAGATTATTAACCAACTTTGGCAGCTTCAGCCCTAAAAACACATCTTTTTATGCAGGCTTATCCCACTACCTGATCAGACTTTTCTACATTTCCTAACACTAAGCTAATGTATGTTGTCCTCGGCTATGCTTTCTATTCTATTCCTCAGTACCTGACCCCTCTAGAAGTACACTAGTACCAGCTGATCACAGGATCATACAGTTTCTATATATTCTAAATATGTTCAGTTAAGAACTATCCAGTTAATGTGTTGCTATCTGTAATGAAAAAATACTAATGTAACTAATTCCAAATGGTTTGTCCTTTTCTTTCAGATTTATCAGTTATTTAAGGGAGGTAAAAGTTTAAATTTCCTAGACTTATTTTTTTTCAGAGTGTTTTTAAGGTTTCCGACAATCTGTTTTCCCTTAGTTATTCTTCTCGACAAAGCAACACCAGATGTTTGCAATCAAGTTCACTTTGCATGTCTAAAAATAGAACTATAAGGAAAAGAACTGTTTTATGCTCAAAATAATTCAATATGTTATCTATGCAGTTGTATATTGACTCACAAATTATTTGTAGGACTGCACCCTTTGCTGCACTTCCCCTTCGAATCCTCCAAATTGATACTTTTTTATAGTATAATATGTATTCATGCCGATTTTAAAATGTAGTGCCAGCTGAGGTTGGGTATTTAGTCCTAGCACTGAGTTTCCTCAGATGCATGTGATTATATTGTAATTAAGGTAATTAGGCTTCTTCTCAGAACTAATCTGGTTATCTGCTGTATTCCTGGTTACTGATTTTGGTTTGCTTCCTTGGTTATCCAGTTTCTTGCTGATTTGGTTTTATCCATTAACTCCTGTTCTCCTGGTTTTTACTCAGCATGTATTTTATACTGGTTTAGCTAGTCTGGTCTTTAGTGTGCAAATACATCTATTTTATGACAGCTGTTTCGGGGCATAACCTGTGTCTCGATCTGCAAAGTCCAACCTGCCTTGCAATGGGCCCTGGTGAAATCCTCAGGACTGCCTTCAACTCTACTAGCCAGAAATGTGTTGGATTGTAGGTAATTTGTTATGGTTTCTGTCTTTGATCTGCCAACTGCCTGCGGCATATTTGTTGTTTTTCACAAGTGCCACTTAGTTTTTCAGTCTTTTTATAACCCTGTCCCAACTTTTTTAAGATACGTTACTCAAGTTCTAAATGAGTTAATTTTTTTCAAATGAAATGGAAAAAATGTCTACGTTTCATCTTCTGATTTGTGTTCTATGTTCTATTATGAATAAAATATGGTTATATCAGACCTCCAAATCATTGCATTCTTGTTTTCTTTACACTTTATACAGCATTCCAACTTTTTTGGAACTAAAGTTGCATTCAGATGTTAGAATTTTGTCATGTATTCTACAAACTAATCATAAATGATCAATATGTATACTAAGAACCTTGTGTTCATTTTTGTAGATTTTGCTGAGAAGCATAAGATCAGCAATCCTCCTATTTGGCCCCGGAGACTGCATAAGGGAGCCTACTACTGGCTCAGTCCTCTGACTGAGAGCTCATGGAAAGGTGAATTTTTTAAGATCTGTTTACAATAAAGAGAGGGCTTCACACTATGTTTTCCTTGGTGGTTCATCCTTGGATAGGAAAAACGGTATTGTAAAGAAAGGTTCACTTCTGGTGCATCTCCTTCTGTCACACAGAAGTGTCTTTATTTTAAGGCAGGGGCATAATTTGAGGGATGCAGAGAGGGCAGTTGAATTTTGGCCCAGGAGCCTTAGTAGACCCATAAGTTCTGTCTTCCTAATATGTGGAGACCCATACTATAAAAAATGCATTGCTACCATTACAGTTGGGGGATCTGGAGCTTCATGTTAGACCTCTGTTTAAAGGGGTTGCCTAATTTGAACTTTGTCTATGACTTGGTAGGGTCTCTTGATGGTGATTATACTGTAATTTGCTCACAAGGGAAATTGAGCATTACACAGCTCACATTCAAGTCATAGGGTTGTCTGTGTAATAGAAGACAAGTCCTCAAGATCGAGGGATGCACTTTGAAGCCATTTTTCATTTGATAGCCACTCTGCATACTGGTGTAAAGAAATTAGGGAGAAGCAGAATATTTCTCAATAAAACAAATCCCAATAAGTTTAATTGATAGCTGCTCTAACAAAGACCAAATGAATACAAGGTCAGGGTCATAGTACCTATAGTATACATGGTATGTCAGGGTTCTGTTTTAAGAATCTGTGCAACAAAGACAAGGGAAATAAACAATGCTTAAACTTTTATATGAAGTACCTACTCGTTTCCGGGAGGGCTTATGCAAGTGAATATTTAGGTTCAGATTTTTTGACAAAATGCTTGCAGTAAGAAAGCCTGGAAGTGATAATCTTATGATACAAGTTTACTGCCGAATAAAAACTTAGCATCTGCATACTTTCATACTGTAGCTCTTTTATGAACAGACTCTAGTGCAGTCATTTCTTTTAGATGAACTCAACAGAAGGGCAAAACTTTTAGTGAGCATTCTGCTGGAATACAAAACAAGATCGTAATAACCAATGCACTTAAACAGATCTTTTTATATTTTATTGTGCATTTATGGAATGCAGAGGAGACAAATGCATCAGAAAAGAAAATACAGCACGGTGACTTGATAAATATGACAACCCAGGAATAAATAAAATGTGTTAAATGCCAAAAAATAAAGAGAGTAAATGAACCTCTATCAAGCGCTATTTAGGCATATTTGCATTTAAATGAAACAATACAAGCTAATAAAATGTAAACATATCTGAGGATAAAACTATAGGAATTGGGTTGGAAGGGAAAGTGAGGTCATGCAGCTATTCAGAAGTAATGGAAATGTTAATATAAGACTGCAGGTGTCAGCTTCAACGCAGCTGAATCCTCCACAAGAAGTGAAATCTAGGATTAATACTCACCCAGGTGGAGACAGCACATGATATGGGGTAAATAATTGATGCTTCACCTGCCAAGGTCATCTTTGCCATCTTGTCAAGGTAATTGCTATGATGATGACTAATACTAGTAAACTACCCAGGAAAAAAAATTAATCATATCATGCCATTTCACACTAGTTAATGTGACTGGACTAAATAAACAAGGCAGATAATGGAAAAACCTGGAAATAAAACGTTTTAAATTCACATTTCTTGAATTAATCAATATAGCTTATCCAGAGAAAACCAGAGAATGTGCTTCTCGAAAATGCAAATAAGCTGGACTAGATGAAAAGTTAATTAAACTCACTCAAACTCAATTTGATTTTTATAATTTATATGCTGTTTTATTTGCTTTATAGCCATGCAGATGAAAAACCTTAATTTACCCCTAATTACAGGTCTCTATACTTTAGGTGGAATTGTTTTGACCTAAGCTTAAATTGTATGTAATCAGAATTCAGTGACTGTTAGATGTGGTTTGCCTGCATAAGCTTGACATTTTATTTCAGATATGGCTGTACACTTTTGTATTAACACAATATTCTCTTACATCATGAATGCTGGACCAAAGGAAAATGATGGCAAACAAAGGGAAGCTTGCTGCTATTTCTGATACCTAATAAATTTAAGGGTTTAAACAGAGCTTGTATGGTGTTACACAAAGTCCTTATGGATCTGTTACAAGTACTCTTTGTTGCCATATGGTTCTTCTGTGAGGCTATGATGTAGACAGAGGTTTATAAGACATGTCTTTAGACAATAGGACCAATCACCAAGAATTTCCTTCAAGCCAATTTCTGACTAGGGAAGTAGTTATAAGGGGTGCAGAGGTAGTTATTGCAACTGTGCTCTGAAGTCTGTGCCTCTCTACAACATAACACTAATTTTATAGATAGCACATGATAAATGGGGGCCCCGTTACAAATTTTGCATTAGGGTCCAGGAGCTTCAACATATGCCTCTGTTGCTAACATATGCAACTGATTGGCTTTAAATTGCACCAATCAAATCCACTTGTCACTCTGTATCTCCTCTAAGAGGTTAAGTTGGGTTCACACTTTGCACAGTGGGGTCTTTATTATCACAAAGAGCCTCTGTGACATCAGAGTCTGTCTCTATTACTTCATAATTTCGCTGGTGCCGTCACAGTAGAGCTCCTTGATATCGCACTGGCAGTTTGTGACACCAAAATAGGGCTTTGTGATATCACAATGGGCTGCATAACATCACCATGGGGTCTGTGGTATTGTCCTAATGGTTCTCTATTACATCACAATGGGCTCTGTGACATCACAAGGGGCTGTGTTATATCACAATGTAGTTTTGTGTCATTACAATGGACTGTGTGACCTCACAATGGACTGTGTAATATCACAATGGGTCTTTGTGACATTACAATGGGGCCTGTGACATCACGATTTAACTCTGTGACTTCACAACAGGGATTTGTGACATCAGCGTGGGGCTCTTTTATTAATGGGTCCTGTTACTTCACAACGGCTGTGTGACCTCATTACCATGGGGTTCTGTGGTAGCATAATAGAATGTGTGTCACAATAAGCTCTGTGTCAACCAGTAGGTCTCTGTAAAACCACAATTGGCTCAGTGGTATCATCACAATGGTGCTGTGTGCTGTTACAACTGTGACACATCACAATGGGCCTTTTGATATAATGATTTATGACATTACAGTAGGTTGCTGTGATATAACAAAAGGCCTGTGCTATTAAATGGGGATTTGTATGGGTTAATGATTTTCTTTTTTTTTAAAGAAATTGTTTATTTGTAGATTGTGATGATTTGTCTGCTGACCTTGTAACTCATTTGTTGACTTCTGGGTCCTTGTTCTCTATGTTCCTGAGGAAGAGGGCTGTACTCTTGAAACATGTAGTACTATAAATTTTTTATCTGAATAAATAATTTAATTGAAGAGACAGTGCTCTAGAAATCTGTTTGTTAATTTTTATGGTGTTACATTCACAGAGTCATTGTCAGGGGAGGCTTACATTCTGTCAGTAGGTTCCTACGCATGTAGAACTTTATTTGGTGAGAGTATTTCACCAGATACCATTGTATTTAATTATATGGGTTGCATTAGCTCCCTTTGCACTTTGCCTCTTTACAGCATCAAAGCAACCTCTGTGACATCCCTAAGTGATTTATGGAATCATTACATTTGGCTGTGTGAAATCAACATATTGCTTTCTGCATCACAAAGTACTCTCTGACATCATTTATGACATCACAATGGGATATATTAAATCATCAAAATGGGTATGTGTGAAATCACAGTGGATTATGTGACATTTTAAAAGGGCTTTGTGACATAACAATGGTCTCTGTGGCATTACACATAAAGGCTCTATGATACCATAATAAGGTTTTGATATTGCAATGGACTGTGTGACATCACAATGGTCTCTGTACCATCCCAATTGGATATTTAAAATCATCACAATGGGGCTCAGTGACATCATCACAATGGAGCTGTGTAACATCTAAATGTACTATGTGACATCACAAGCTTGTGAAAGGTTCCTTAGTGGACCAAAATATCACTTATGAAGTAAAGATCCACACTGCGTTTTGTTACATGTCGGAGTGTTGCACGTTTTTTGCTATGATCACTTTATTGGATCTTGTATAGTAGTATACAACCACCAAAAGAGAGAGTATACACCTTTCCTAGACCATGTTAAACTTTCATTTTCCTTCTTGCATTAAATGAGCATTTCATATATCTAAGGGAGTGGTGAAACACATGACCACTCTAAATAAGAACTGCGCATTGATAAGTTCACCATTAAAATTCAATACTGAATCTGCCCCTGGGAGTTATGAACCAAAAATAGTGGTTGTAAATGTCTGAAAAACAATTAGTCTAAGGCCACACATATTGAAACACAGCTACTTGTGTTTTCCCAATGCGTTGTTTTTTATGCAGGTAAAATTAACTTTCTGAAGAATTTTTTTCTGCAATGTGTGGACGAGATTAAGTAAAATCTCATTCACATTATTAGGACTGTAAAACGCTGCATTTTTTACACCATTTTTGCAATAGCCAAAAATTCTGTGTTTCCACAACGTGGGGCCTTACTCTTAGAGGGGGTTTTAGGGAGACAGATGCATAATATTTTATAATATAGGTTAGGTTAAGGGGTGATGGGATTTATTTCATGCATCTACAATAATTTCTTTTGGAAGTCAGGTGAAATAGCTGATGGAGAAACAAGAGATAGATAGAGTATATATGTTCAGCATAAGAAAAAGGAACAAATGGAAGGGAATAAGACTGTGATAAGGTACTGTACTGACTGTATGAACTTCACTGAATTTACTTTTATTTCAGTACAGGTACAAAAATATGTTATTTATAACATTTATACTATAAATGAAAGCCCGATTATTGCAAATTGTTATACTATTATATAGCAGTACCATAATTATCCATAACAAGTATATAGGTATTAGATCATATACATTTGTAAAATGAATGACCAGCACATCTCAATAGATTAAAAAAAAAAAAACATCTTGTAAGACCATTAAGAATCTATCAAAGTACAAGTATTCAACAATTCCAAGTTGCCTGGTGTGATTTTATTTATATTTCTAATTTATTCTGCTATAAAACATGAATTACTGCTCTCACAAACCAGTTCCATCTGATCTTCTCCTTGGAAAATAAATTGTTCTAATGATATTTCCTTTACTTGTCTGTAGCTACCTTATTTTACAAGGCTTTGTAGGATTTTCCATGGATGTTACGGTCATTGCTGGAAACAATCAATACACTATTTGGTTATCCTTACACAGTCATAGTCCAAATATGATTTCTTGTGTTCTTTCAATTGGACTTGCAGTAATGAGCCATTAAGTATTACATCTAGGCATTTATTATTACACACTATTAAAAGGAAAAAAAAGGATGAAGCCTGTGGATAAATGAATTTTTTATGAATGCAAAAATGCAAAACACATGAAAGAAGGAGGTTTATACAGTTTAAACAAGCAATTGCTGGATAGTTCAGAGGTAATCAGGCAAGGTCTGAGAGTCAGAGCACATTCATATTTAATTCAGCATGGTTAATAAATCATAAAAGGTAACTCCGAGTCATTAAATATTTACATTTAGCATTTGCAACTACTACACAACTTAGTAATGTTGGTAAAATGTGAGGCTAATTAGCTCTCATGAGCAGAGGTGAAATGCATGCCATTTCTGTAGCAATGCTTTCATCCATTATACCAACTTCTTCACATAGCTATTACCAAAATGCTTAACAGTAACATTCCACACGATGGCCTCTCAGCTACATTATGCACAAATTTTATAACATGCTATATACTGTATTATTAAGGTGGCAGATGTAGTACATAATGCTAGAGTACTAATACTAATACTAAAACATACAGTCATATGAAAAAGTTTGGGCACCCCTCTTAATCTTAATCATTTTTAGTTCTAAATATTTGGGTGTTTGCAACAGCCATTTCAATTTGATATATCTAATAACTGATGGACACAGTAATATTTTAGGATTGAAATGAGGTTTATTGTACTAACAGAAAATGTCCAATATGCATTAAACCAAAATTTGACCGATGCAAAAGTATGGGCACCTCAACAGAAAAGTAACATTAATATTTAGTAGATCCTCCTTTTGCAAAAATAACAGCCTCTAGTCGCTTCCTGTAGCTTTTAATCAGTTCCTGGATCCTGGATGAAGGTATTTTTGACCATTCCTCTTTACAAAACAATTCCAGTTCAGTTAAGTTTGATGGTCGCCGAGCATGGACAGCCCGCTTCAAATTATCCCACAGATGTTCAATGATATTCAGGTCTGGGGACTGGGGTGGCCATTCCAGAACATTGTAATTGTTCCTCTGCATGAATGCCTGAGTAGATTTGGAGCTGTGTTTTGGATCATTGTCTTGCTGAAATATCCATCCCCGGCGTAACTTCAAATTCCTCACTGATTCTTGTACATTATTCTCAAGAATCTGCTGATACTGAGTTGAATCCATGCGACCCTCAACTTTAACAAGATTCTCGGTGCCGGCATTGGCCACACAGCCCCAAAGCATGATGGAACCTCCACCAAATTTTACAGTGGGTAGCAAGTGTTTTTCTTGGAATGCTGTGTTTTTTTGACGCCATGCATAACGCCTTTTTGTATGACCAAACAACTCAATCTTTGTCTCATCAGTCCACAGGACCTTCTTCCAAAATGAAGCTGGCTTGTCCAAATGTGCTTTTGCATACCTCAGGCGACTCTGTTTGTGGCGTGCTTTCAGAAACGGCTTCTTTCGCATCACTCTCCCATACAGCTTCTCCTTGTGCAAAGTGTGCTGTATTGTTGACCGATGCACAGTGACACCATCTGCAGCAAGATGATGCTGCGGCTCTTTGGAGGTGGTCTGTGGATTGTCCTTGACTGTTCTCACCATTCTTCTTCTCTGCCTTTCTGATATTTTTCTTGGCCTGCCACTTCTGGGCTTAACAAGAACTGTCCCTGTGGTCTTCCATTTCCTTACTATGTTCCTCACAGTGGAAACTGACAGGTTAAATCTCTGAGACAACTTTTTGTATCCTTCCCCTGAACAACTATGTTGAACAATCTTTGTTTTCAGATCATTTGAGAGTTGTTTTGAGGAGCCCATGATGCCACTCTTCAGAGGAGATTCAAATAGGAGAACAACTTGCAATTGGCCACCTTAAATACCTTTTCTCATGATTGGATACACCTGGCTATGAAGTTCAAAGCTCAGTGAGGTTACAAAACCAATTTTGTGCTTCAGTAAGTCAGTAAAAAGTAGTTAGGAGTATTCAAATCAATAAAATGATAAGGGTACCCAAATTTTTGCACCGGTCAAATTTTGGTTTAATGCATATTGCACATTTTCTGTTAGTACAATAAACCTCATTTCAATCCTGAAATATTACTGTGTCCATCAGTTATTAGATATATCAAATTGAAATGGCTGTTGCAAACACCCAAATATTTAGAACTAAAAATGATTAAGATTAATAGGGGTGCCCAAACTTTTTCATATGACTGTATATCCATATTTATTGTATTTACTATTGATTATATAGTCCATATTGCACAGTGCTGCACAGATGCCCATCCTTATTCCCAGCGGAGATTATAATATAATTTCCTTATATCAGACACACACTTACACACTAGGGGCAATTTTATATACAGTTAATTAACCTTCCAGATTTTTTGTAGAGTATGGGAAAAGACAGTTGCAGCAAATTGATTGCCAGGAGACCACAATCTAAGAAGACTATGGGAGGAATTTATTAAGACTGACAATTCTTAGGCCAGTCATAATTTACTCCGTGACAGGTGTAAGGGGCACCAGAATTACTGAGACTCCGGATTCTTAGTAATTCTTGCTCATGTATGAGTGACTGATATCAAATCTGTGCCAGTCAGGAACTGGCGTAGATTTGTGGTGTAGTACTCACCAGAAGCTACAGTAAATTTAGCAAGCTCCAGGAGCTTAGGCCCGGACTCCATTATAGTCTATGGGATCTGCGGGTTTCCCAGTTAAACCAAATTTTATGCGTATAGGTTTCCGTTCGGGGGCTCCCCAAGTGGATTTCCCGAACGGAAACCCGAACGCAGATGTGAACCGGGCTTTAGATGCGCCATTGTGTACCAAAAATGCGCCAAGTTGAGGCACTTTTTTGGTCACGGTGCATCCCTGATAGTAAATCTGGGCCTACATGCACAGAGAAGACAATTTGAAGTTAAAGTTTTGTTCTGTGTTTCCCATCAGTATTTATAACCCAAAAACACAGAATAGCTGAAAAACTTTATATGATACCTTATCCCTTTTTAGTATGCACTACAGATTTTGTCTCATAGTGACTGATGCAAATCATTGACCAGAACACTGACGTGAGAATAAGACCAAAGGTTAAGTGTACATTTTTCTCTGTAGAGAAAAATTGCTGCATTTTCATTTTTGTCTCCTCCCATATAAGTCTATGGAGGGCAAACACAGTGTTTCCGCAGGTAAAATTAATGTGTTGCATTTCTCAAAAACACACATGTGTAGAGAAGGTTAAACAAAATCCATTGCATTTCTGCAACAGAGAACAATGTGTGGTTTTATCCTAAGCCTGGTTTTTCAAACAGGGGAAAATTTATTAACTCATGATACGCTAGTTGTCTGGCATTGACACTTCTTGCACCAAAAATGTGCCACATCACTCCTTCTCCAACTTGCTTACTGCAGCATTTCCACTGTATGTATTTTTCTGCATCCCATCCACTTTGCAGAGACTGTAAAATGCCTAAAAAGGTATTCCTGTTACAAGAAGTCATACCCTATACATAGCATAGAGGTTAACTTGTTGATTGGTGGTGGTTCAACTGACCACAAGAAATGGAGTATTTGGCCCCCCAGTTTGAATGGAGCAGTAGGTCAGAAATGCAAGCCACAACTCAATTCATTTCAATAGGAACCACTGGAGATAGCTAAGCCCTGCACTGCTGTAACACATTGAAATGAATGGAGAGGTTGTGAGCATTTCTAACCTGCCACTTTATTCAAACTAGTAAACAAAATATCCCACTTCTTGTGATTGTTGGGAGTCCCAACTGTCAGATTCCCACAGATCAGCATATTAACCTTTATCCTGTGCGCAAGGGTAAGGGGTATCTTGTGACCCTTTGTCTCTTTTATTACAATCAGGAACCTCATTAGTAGTTTACATGTAAATTATTTTACTGAAATGATGTGAGTAATCTGGGACGTGCCACTGTACATAGTGTTCACACCAACTGATCATTTCACTGCAATTCTGCAAACTAGGAAAGTTCCACCAAACAAAGAGCTTACATAAGGAAAAGGCCATTAATGAAAATCCCTGTTTGTCTTATGCAGTGTTTTTTCTGTGCTCTTTTTCTATGCTACTAGTTCTACGTTTTGTTTATAACACTGTATTTTATTCTGAAATTCCAAGTAAAACTGCTTCTGGACTCTGTAATGATATATGAAGTTCATAGATTAAAAAAAAAAGCTTCATCTATCCTTCCTGAATGGGTCACACATTTCTGTATGTTTTTTATTAGAACCATGATGAGGAAGTTTATCTTTATTTATGATTTGATGGAAATTAAAAACAGATTTTTGATGTGTGGCAGGATGCCACAAAGAAGTAAGAGTGTTTATCATTTTATTACATTTCCCGAGTATATGGTATCTATAAATAATGTAGACGCGCCTTGGAACACATAAATGTAATAGAAATAAATTTACTATATTCTCTATTCTCTTTTAAGAAAAGAGACTAAATTCTTGGAATACTAACAGAACAGCTGTCACTGTTAAAATAATGAAATTTTGTTTTTATTATAGTGTATTTTATGTATCAGTTAACATTTTAGGATTATTAAGTAATGGTCAAAATAATTCTGGGCATTAATTGAAAATACCCAAAATTTAGTTAATGTGTGTTTAAAAATCCATATTTCATTAGACACCTGTTATCAAGTTATTTTCTACTAGAACGAGTGGCATAACTAGCGTGGGGGCAGAGGGGGCGGCTGGCCTGGGCCGCCATTAATAAGTGCTTTACTTTTAACTAGATTGTCATCTGCAGGACATCTATCTAGTTCTGCAACTGTCTTGTAAACCACATGCCACTTCAGGCCTGCAGTTTACAAGACACTGAGACCACAAACAGAAGATGTTTGCTTCTCGGCACAGGTGGACGCAATGACGTCACAGCATCGCGCCTCCTGCACAGAGACACAGATGTCCTGTGCGTGGATAGAGAGGAGGCGGCAGCTCCGTGCATCAAAGGATCGCAGGTAGGTGAGTATAACTTTTTTTTTTTTTTTTAGCGCAGTTGTAGATATTTTAAGATGGTTGTTAGGAGGAGGAATTATAACTATAAGGGAGAATTCATTAGGGGGCATTATGACGATGGGGGGCCATTTATATAAGGGGCCATTATGAACATAAGGGGGTCATTTATATAAGAGCTAATTGGGGACATCATTTATATAAGAGGTCATTAGGGGCATCATTTATTTAAGGGGTCATTAAGGGGCATCATTTATTTAAGGGGTCATTAGGGGTGCAGTATTTATGTCTGGGGGAATCAGGGGCATAATATAAGGGGGCAATTAATTTAATTAAGGTGGCTTTATTACGGCTAAGGCCCCACATAGCAGGCCGCAGTAAGAAAGTGGTGCAGGAAAAACCATGGCAGTAACGCATCGCAGTTTTTCCTGCAGCACTTTTCACAGGAGGTCCACAGAGGTTTCCTCTGCAGACTTTCTGCTTCCATTATATCTATAGGGAAACCAACATGCTGCAATATACAAAACCGCAATGGTTTTGGAAATCGCAGGGTGTCTGCTGCACGTATCTTTCCACAGTGTGTGGATGGGATTCGCTTAAAGGGGTTGTCCGGGATAAAATGATATTTCTACACTAAGCTAAACACCCTCCCCCTACCTACATTCTAACTTACTTAATTTACAAAAAAATTATATTTACCTAGATCACCAGGGCAGTCATGTGACTACCCCAGGCACATTTTCAGATTTTCTGGTGACGTTCTGTCTGGGGGGGGGGCGGCTCCTCCTCTTCTTGACGTCTGCCGGCGTCCAGGACTTCGCAATAAAGCCACAGAAGGAAGTGATCTCCCTTGCACAGAAGATCCAGACAGGAAGACAGGTAAGTATGATGGGATGGAGGGGTGGGCTGAGTTAATTAGTTGGGAAGGGCTAGTAGTGGGCAAGCTAGCTAGGGGAACAGGGAGGGGGTGTAAGGGAGTGAGAGGGAGGGGGGAGGGAGTGAGTGAGAGGGGGAGGTAGTGTGAGTCAGCTCTGAGTGAAGCACAATGCATCATGGTAGTTGTACGAAAACAGAACAGGAAGCTCCCCATGTAAAAAAATGCAGAAGATGGCAGGAGCTCCCAGAGAAACCCAGCAATCACATAAAACACTGCTAAAGGCATTTGGTTGCACTTATTAACCTATTAATATTTTTGCCCGGAAAACCCCTTTAACTCCTTCCCGACATCTGCCGTAACAGTACGGCAGATGCCCCGCCAGCCCCGTAACTTTTCCATTGCAGACCGCCTCCCGTGCGACGAGATTGCGGGAGCCGACCTGTTCCCATAGCAGCCAGAAGCCTTCTGAAGGCATCCAGGCCTGCAATAGGGATATTACTATTGCGGCTGGTCTATGATCAGCCACAATAGTAACATACCGAAAGTGCCCCATAGACTGCAATATAGTTCTATTGCAGTCAATGAGACTTGCAATCAAAGTATTGCAGGTTCAAGCCCCCTAGGGGGGGCTAATAAAACTGTATTAAAAAAAAACTTATAAAAATATTTTTTTTATACGGTGAACGCCATAGTGGGAAAAAAAAATCAAAAGTGCCAAACTGACATTTTTTCGCTCTTTCACCACTAATAAAAATTTGAATAAAAAGTGATCAAAGCAACAGACATTCCATAAAATGTTATAACTAAAAAGTACACCTGGCCCTGCAAAAAAAGACACTCCCTATGAATGTCAGAGTATGGCGACTTTAAGAATTTTTTTTTTTTTTTTACAAAGATTTATATTTTTGTTAAGTGGCTAAAATGTAAATAAGACCATATAAATTTGGTGTCCCTGGAATCGTACCAAAACATAGAATACAGGTGACATGTCATTTTGGCTGCAGAGTGAATGCCATAAAAATTAAGCCCATAAGAAAGTCATACAAATGCACTTTTTCTTCAAATCCAACCCATTCTGAATTTTTTTCCAGCTTCCCAGTACATTGTACAAAACAATAAATGGTAGCATCATGAATAACAATTTGTCCTACAAACATTAAGCCCTGATGTGGCTCTGAGAATGGAAACATAAAAAAGTTATGGGGTTTGGAAGGTGGTGAGTCAAAAACGAAAATCGAAAAATGTCACTGGCGGGAAAGGGTTAAGAAGTTTTCCAGCTCATTTTTATTGATGATCTATCCTCAGAATAGATCATCAATAATAGATAAGTGAATCCCTACTGATCAGCAGTTTGAAGGGGCCATGACGCCTGTGTATATCACATGTTGTCTGTCACATAGACGTGTATAGGATGAGGTTGTAGTTATATTGCATGGCCGCTATGAAATGAATGACACTACGTAAACAGAGAAGGGGTCACGGTGCTTACACGGTACTACAGTTAATAATAATAATAATAATAATAATTTTTATTTATATAGCGCCAACATATTCCGCAGCACAGTTCATTCAAACTGCTGATCCTAGGGGTCCCGGGTGTTGGAACCCACTATTTTTTTTTACCTTTTAATTAGGAAACACCTGGGGCATTATTAATAAGGGGCAGTATTTAAAGGGTTTACACAGGGAAGTTATTAATTTAAAGATGCACTTGGGGGTATTACTCATATATAGGAGGACTATATTATATATTTTATAATTGGGGGTAGCAGCAGGATGGGTGTGCAGATAAGGACAATGTGGGTCAGGTGCCTGGAAAAGTAAGGAATCAAAGAGGCTGAGCTGCAAACTTTACAGAGATTGAAAGAAGTGGTCATGGCAGTACAAATGGAAGAGATGGGAAATGTGAACGATTAGTCAGAGACGTCACCTGTAAGTCACTAAATGTTACTGAACTGTATACACCTAAATGGTCTGCAGAGCCCTGTGAAGAGCCGATATATACCACTAAATGGTCACTGTATAGTGATAATATCGGTATACCAAAGTTGGGGGCCCTCTTGGACATGTTAGCCCCCCTCCCACCCTGTGCTGAACCCCTAGCTACGCCTCTGGTTAGAACCTTATATTTTGGAAATGTATTTTCATAACATAGATAGCAATCAAATAGTACCAATGCTGTTAAATCTAGCCAATAAATATAACCATTTTTGTTTTTATAGTACACCTAATTTAAAAAATATATATTTTTCGGTCATTTACAAAGCTGAAAATACTATACAAAAGAGATTTTAAAACAGTGGTTTTTAAATATCTAGTTTTGACCTTCTTTACTAGTGCCCTCCTTATATGGTTGTTGTCAGTTTGAATATTTTATTCTAAGTATTCTAAGCATATGTACTGTACTAGTGTGAAATAGTCTGACATTTGTTTATTGACTGGCTTATGTATACTTTAAGAAATATTTTGTAACATGGTATTGTCCTTATATTAACCCCTTCCTTTTACTCAACTGAGAAAAGGCAAATAAAGAACATGGGATCAAAGTCATATACATAATTAATATAGAAAAAAACCCACACTTTTATAAAAATTAATAATGATAAATGTATTCATAATATAATAAAAACATACAAAGACAATAGAAAAAAAATACAATACATATAGGGGAAAGACCTGGATGGTCATAAATAGTGGAAATACCTAAGACAAGGCATGCTGAACGGAAGTGAAAAATATCATAAATGCACAACCATCACAAGATATAACATATCAATGCAGGGGACTCATAGCCTATATATATCTGGATGTAACACATCAAAAAGGGTGGTAACAACCATTCCAAACAGAAACACAATAGAAACCAGTATATAAGAGAGACCCAGAAATAAATGTGATGAGGCAAAAGAGTGATATACCATACCGCTAACAACACGCTGCACCCGACGCGCTTTTCACCCATTACGGGTGAAAAAAAACCCCTTAGTGAGTTGTATAGAGTGATCCTTTGTTGTTGTGCTAGGAAAAAGGCAGTTGTACCTTTCAGATATACAGTATGTACACTTGTTGTACAATCACTTAAACACCTTCACTGCTAATAAAGTACCTGATTTATATTTGATCTTTAAATTCTCTCTCTTTCTTTCCCTCTTCACTTGCTGGTAGCCTTCACTTTCATCTAGCCTTTCCGCTGCCTGAGGCAAAAAGTGAATAGAGGTCCCCCACATAAGCAGATACTTAGGACTATACCCAGCACACAGGACCGGAGAAGTAGTACTGTACACCATCTATATATTTATTTTACTTGTATAGCGCCAACATATTTCACAGTGCTTTTACAGACATTGTCAGTCACTGTCCCATATAGGGCTCAAAATCTACATTTTCTATCAGTATGTCTTTGGAGTGTGGGGGGAAACCCATGCAAACACAGGGAGAACATACAAACTCCTGACAGATGTCCTTGGTCAGATTTGAACCTAGAACTCCAGCGCTGCAAGGCTACTGAGAATTTCACCCAGCATAGAAGACTAGAGAATTGTTACTGTGCACTGCCCATATATACAGAATAAGAGCAGATAATGAGAATTACACACAGCATACAGGACTAGAGAAATGGAAAAGAAGAAAGCAGCCATGTTTTCGAGTCCTGCACAACCCCTTTAACCGGTTGACGACCACCGACCATAAATTTAGGGCCTACGGACCTGGTCTCTGAAGTCCGGCCAATAGTAAATTTACGGCCTGCACTTCAGAGACCCTGTGACCGGGATCGGGAGCAGGTGTTAGCTGTAACTGACAGCTAACACCCTGCTCCATAACCCCCGGTCAGAATTTAGTTCAGATCGGAGGTTTTAACCCCTTGTATGCCGCAGTCAAACATGACCACGGCTTCCAAGGGGTTCCGTCATGTTACCGCCCCCACCGGCAACCCCCGCGGCGAGATCGGGGGTTGCCGATGTCTATTTTCTGTAGCCCGGGGTCTGGCCAGTGACCCCAGGCTACCTGAAGCCCCCACTACATGGCTGATCCTGCCAGGATGTGAAGATGTCAGCCGATGCGTCTACATCGGCTGACATTCTTGTATAGACTGCAATACAAGAGTATACTCGTCTATAATACTGAGCCAGGATCAGAGCATCGCTGGCTCTGGTGTCCTTATAGGACAAGTTAAAAATGTAAAAAAAAGTTAAAAAAAAAAATAAAGTGTGTAAAAAAAAAAATTAATAAAGTTATAAAGCCCCCAAAAATCCCTTTTCCTATATAAAATGAATTATATAAAAAAATAAAATAAAAATAAATAAAAACAACACATATTTGGTATCGCCGCGTCCGTAACAACCTGTACAATAAAGCTGAAACAATATTTAACATGGTGAATGTCGAAAAAAAAAAACGGAAAAAAAACGCTGGAAGTAATGATTTTTGACTATCTCGCTTACAAAAAAATACTATAAAAAGTGATCAAAAACTCATATGTACCTCAAAACAATACCAATAAAAAGCGCATGTCCTCCCGCAAAAAATAAGCCCTAAACCAAGTCTGTCAACCGAAAAATAAAAATGTTACGCCTCTCAGGAGATGGTGATGCAAAAACAATTGATTTATGTCCACAAATGGGTTTTTGTTCTGCAGAATTAGTAACGCATAAAAAAACAATATAAATGAGGTATCGCCATAATCGTACCGACCTGCCAAATAAAGGTAACATGTGAATTATGCTGTACGCCACACGGCAAAAAAATTAAAAGGTAAAAACCAATTCCAGAATTGATTTTTTTTTTTTTAATCCACCCAGAAAGAGTTAATATAATTTATTCAATAAGCTATAGACAACCCAAAAAATGGTGTCATTAAAAAATGCATATCATACCGCAAAAAATCAGCCCTCATATGGCTACATTATCCAAAAATAAAGAATACAGCTTGTACAATGTGAAGACAAAAACCTCAAAAATCACCAAATCATTAGAACACAACTGGCTGCGGCAGGGATGGAATGTATAAGCTGTGCGAGAGTATATCAGGGTACAAACCAGATTTAGAGCTTACAAGGGATAATAAACCAGAAGTGACCCCCAGAGTGACCCCCTCCCCCAATCATAGGAGCTACTGTGGATATAGTAGGGAATTTCATGTTCCCCATGTACTCCGCACAGCTTACCTATTCACTCTTCACCATCCGCTGTGCATTCACGTCTGGTATACTAATGCTTATTACACCCTCTGATAAATTCTTTGAGGGGTGCAGTTTTCAAAATGGGGTCACTCCCTAGGTGATTCCACTTTTCTGGTACATTAGAGGCTCTGCAAACATGACATGGCATCCAGATCCCAAACATCTGAATCTGCGCTCCAAAAGCCACATAGCGCTCCTTCCCTTCTGTGCCCTACTGTGTTCCCAAACTGCAGTTTATACCCACATGTATGACACTGGTGTACCCAGAATAACGTACATAATGTCATATGTGGGTATAAACTGCTGTTTGGGCACAGCCAGGCACAGAAGGGAAGGAGCGCTATTAGGTTTTTGGAACACAGATTTAGACAGTTTAGCTTTTGGACACCATGACACTTTTGCAGAGCTCCTGAAATGCCAGTAAAGTGGAATCCCCTGATACGTGACCCTATTTTGGAAACTGCACCCCAGAAGGAATTTATCCAGAGGTACAGTGAGCATTTTTTACCTCCAAGTGTTGCTATAATTTATTTTCCAGAAATGAATACGCAGATGATTGTGAAAGGTGAAAATGACAATTTTTCCAGGAATATTTTATTTCAATGCATAATACGTTGTGTCCAGCTTGTATCAGATGTAAACGCTCCAAAAGATGTTGTGCCCGGGATACCCACTTAACAGTTTTTAGAGTGTTTGTGCCTGCTGACATAAGCTGGGCACAAAATATTGGGTACTGAAATGGCGTATCTCTGGAAAAATTGCAATTTTCCCTTTTCATTATCAGCTGCGCATTCATTTATTGAAATTAAATGAATGCAACACTTAAGGGTTAAGAATACTCGCTACCCCACTTGATAAATCCCTTCAGGGGTGTAGTTCCCAAAATGGGTTCACAAGTCTGCGGATTCCATTTTACTGGCCATCCAGGGGCTCTGCAAAAGTGGCATGGTGTCCAAAAACCAAACTGTGCTTCAAAAACCAAAATAGCGCTCCTTCCCTTCTGTGCCTGGCTGTGCCCAAGCAGCAGTTTATACCAAGTACGTTATCCTGGGTACACCAGTGTCATACATGTGGGCGTAAACTGCAGTTTGGGTACACAGCAGGGGGCAGAGGTGAAGGAACGCTATGTGGCTTTTGGAGCATAGATTTAGATTGTTGGATTTTGGACACCATGTCAAATTGGCAAAAACCCTAAAATTGCCCCTACAAAATGGGGTCACTTCTTGGGGAATTCCAATTTACTGGCACCTCTGCAAAAACAACATGGCGTCCAGAAAGTCCCTCTAGATCTGTACTCCAAAAGCTAAAAAGTGCAGTGCTCCTTCCTGTCTGAGCCCTGCTGTTTGCCCAAGTAGCAGGTTACACCCACATATATAATTTTTTTTTCCCCCGGGATAGCCCACATAATAGTTTTAGGAGTGCATGTCTCTGATGCCAAAATGGCATATTTATTTAAAATTGTCAATTTTCACTTTGTATATTAATTTTTGGGAAGCATTTTTAGGCTCAAAATGATAATACCCCTTGATACATTCCTTGAGGGGTGTAGTTTCTAAAATGGTGTCACTTTTGAGGGGTTTACATTGTATTGGTACTTTAGGGGCTCTGCAAATGCGACATGGCACCTGAAAACTATTCCAGCAAAATCTGCCCTCCAAAAGCCAAATAGCGCTCTTTCCATTCTGAGCCCCACCATGTACCCATACAGCAGTTTACGACCACATATGGGGCATTTCTGTGTTCAGGAGAAATTGTGTAACAAACTGTGGGGTTTTTTCTTCTTTATCCCCTTGTAAAAATTAAAAATATGTCGCTAAATGGACAGTTTATTGGAAAAAAAAAGTAATTTTTAATTTTTACATTCCAATGTTAATAGAATCTGTGAAACAACTGTAGGGTCAAAATGCTCACCATACCCCTTGAGAAATTCCTTGAGGGGTGTACTTTCCAAAATGGGGTCACTTTTGAGGGGTTTCCATTGTATTGGTACTTTAGGGGCTCTGCAAATGCGACATGGCACCCGAAAACTATTCCAGCAAAATCTGCCCTCCAAAAGCTAAATAGCGCTATTTCTATTCTGAGCCCCACCATGTACCCATACAGCAGATTACAACCACATGGGGAGTATTCCTGTATTCAGGAGAAATTGTGTAACAAACTTTGGGGAGCTTTTTCTCCTTTATCCTCTTGTGAAAATGAAAAATTTGGGGCTAAATTGATGGTTTATTGGAAAGAAAGTAATTTTTCATTTTCATGTCCCAATGTTAATAAAATCTGTGAAACGGCTGTGGGGTCAAAATGCTCACTATACCCCTTGATATGTTCTGTGAGGGGTGTAGTTTCCAAAATAGGGTCACTTTTGGGGGTTTCCATTATATTGGTACTCTAGGGGCTCTGCAAATGGGACATGGCACCTGAAAACTATTCCAGCAAAATCTGCCCTTCAAAAGCCAAATAGCGCTCTTTCCATTTCGAGCCCCGCCATGTACCCATGAAGCAAATTACGATCGCATATGGGGTATTGCTGTGTTCAGGAGCAATTGTGTAACAAACTGTGGGCGGCTTTTTTCTCCTTTAACCCCTTGTGAAAATGAAAACTTTGGGGATAAAGTGATGTTTTAGTAATTTTTCATTTACACATCCCAATGTTAATAAAATCTGTGAAACGTCTGTGGGGTCAAAATGCTCAGTATACCCCTTGATAAATTCTGTCAGGGGTGTAGTTTCCAAAATGGGGGTCACTTTTAGGGGGTGGTTTCCATTGTTTTGGTACTCTAGGGGCTCTGCAAATGAGACATGGCACCTGAAAACTATTCCAGCAAAATCTGCTTTTCAAATGCCAAGTGTCGCTCTTTCTTTTCCGTGCACTGCCGTGTGCCCAAAAATCATTTTCTCCTTTAACCCTTTGTGAATGTGTTAATTTTAGGGATAAATTAATGTATTATTGGATAAAAATGAAATGTCTAAATTTCACCTCCATATTGTCTTAATTCTTGTGAAATGCTTAAAGGGTTAACAAACATCCCAAATGCTGTTTTGAATTATTTGAGGGGTGCAGTTTTTAAAATGGGATGATTTATGGGGGTTTCTAATATATAGGCCTTTATAATCCCCTTCAGAACTGAAGTGGTCCCTAAGAAATTAGTTTGGGAAATTTTCTTGTAAATCTGGAAAATCGCTGTTACACTTGTAAACCTTCTAACATCCAAAATAAATTAAAGGACAATTAAAAGATGATGCCGATATAAAGCAGAGATATGGTAGATAATATTTATTCATGTATTTGGGTGGTATGACTGTCTGAAAAGCAGAGAATTTTACATTTTGAAAATTGCAATTTTTTTTCCAAATTTCCCTCAAATTTCCTAATTTTTTATAAATAAATACAAAAAATATTGATCAATGTTTACCACTAACATGAAGTACAATGTGTCATGAAAAAACAATCTCAAAATCACTTGTGTAAGTTATAGCATCTCAAAGGTATTGCCATATAAAGTGACACATGTCAGTTTTGAAAAATGAGGCCTGGTCCATAAGGCACTTTTAGGCCCGGTCCTTAACCGGTTAAGTACAGTTTTCCCCACACACAGAGATATGTGCAGAGCTGTACAGGAGTGCAGGGCAGCAGGCACAACTTCCAGTCCCTGCATTCCTAGGTAAGTGATGCTTGAGGCCAGAGGCTTACTATGAATTTGGTGGCCCTGCTTGTTGGTATATTCAGCAATGCTACAGATACAGAATATAGATTAACTATTTACTTTTCTTTCTATGTAGTATTCTTCAATCATATTTTTGTGTATTAAAGCTAAATGGCTCAGTTTAAAAGAATATTTGTAACTTTTTGAATCCCATTAATATCATTGATCACAATACTTATTGAATAAATTAGTATTTTCTAGCTTTTATAGCACAGTACAAATGGAATAAGGTTGTTTCAGGTACGCAGCACAATGCAGTACATATCTCACTGAAATAAGTGTGCCAAATCTCAGTGACAGGCTACCAATTGCAAGGCCTCCCAATTGAACCCTGCAGCATGTGAAATTTAAATTGAGCAATCTTCCTATTCCAGATAAAATTTTGAAAAATAATATATGGTTTGTGTTAGGAAGTTATAAGGTACGAAAATGAAAACATGAGGTGACATTTTCAGACACTTTTAAACTGTAGCTTTCAAGCAGATGGCCACTTTTGTAAGAAATTACACAAGCAGCTTAGTAATGGCATATGAAGCAAAAAAAATCTATGAAAATATCCTTAACAAATATAGTTTTTACTATTTGGCTACCTACCATGTATTCAAATTTATGTTTATTCTCAAAATTATTTTTCATTTTTAAAGCTGAGGATGAACTTTGCACAAAAGTTGCTTTTTGATTGCAGATTTGGCTGTGTTTTTTAAGTTAAAGTTAAGAGTGACTTGAAAAGGAATGGGAAATAGAAATGAAGCATTTATACTTTTCCCTTCTATTAAAACCACTTCTGGCTTTGGCTCAAAAAAACGCAGCAAAAAATCTACAACAATTTCCGTAATGTTGTGCCTTAGCCTAAGGCCGGGGGCCCCATGTTGAAAAATCGCCACGATTTGGCCGCGAAAGAGAAACGCTATGTCAAAAAACGCTTCATTTTACAGAAGTTGCAGAGTGGATGTGATTCTGGCTAAAATATCGGAAATGCTGCAATTTTTAATAACCGTCACATTTTTGCTAAATCGCAGCATGTCAATTATACCTAAGGAATTACTGCCATTTTCTGTATAAGTATAATAGTGACAGAAAGTCTACAGAGGAAAGCTATGCGGACTTTCTGTTAAAAGCGCTGAGGAAAAAAACGCAATGCATTTCCACCACGGTCTTTTCAGCAGCAATTTTTGGCTGCGGTTTAATATGTGGGGCCTTAGCCTAAAGGTGTTTTTTAGGATAGATCATCAGTATCAGATCAGTGGGGATCCCACACCTAGGACTGTAACCAATCAGCTTATAGTTAGAGCTACAGCCCCACAGTTTATAAAGCTGGAACAACACAGCTTTATCCACTGTGTAGTGGCAGTGCTGGGTTACTGCAGCTCATTTTCCATTCACCTAAACATTAATTAAGATTAAGGCAAAACTCTCTTTTTCCCTTTCTCTTTTATTTTCTCTTCCACTTGTTCTCCATCTTACTTATTCTCCTCCTGCAGCTGTCATCAGCAGGAAGGAAGTAAAGGGGTGCAGTAACTCATGTCTCCTCCTATTAAGCACCATATTGAAATTAATGGAGTATTCAGCTTACAAGTGAATGTACATACTGTGACAGGACCAGGGAAAAAGTGGTAGAAGGAGTATACATTTCTCCCATGTTCCTGTCATATATGTTTTAAAAGCACCTGGGAAAACTTGCAGTAAGAAAGCTGTGTTCCTTGCTGGAGGGTTTACCAAAACCCTGGTAAAAGGTCTGGCTGCTGGAGTAGGCAGAGTTGGGTGTGGCTCTACTTCATTCAGCCTTTTCGGGTTTTGGGATAAATGGGGTTAAATCCTTGTCTCCTGAAGGGTATAGATATAATGGCAGACAGAACACTGGTATATGGCTGTCTCTGCTCCTGGGAAACCACTGTGAGTGTAAACTGCTGTGAATTCTGAACTGTGTTTATGGAGCTGTGCAGTAGGCCCAGCTCTCAATAGTTAGTTACCTGTGTTATAGGTAGTAGCCGGACGGCTAGGATTTTCTTTTGTATTTATTTTTGTTTTGCCTGGAAAAACTAATAAAACTGGTTGCGGCCAGTTGCACCATATTTGACTGGACTGGGCTGTTATTACTGTGCCAAAAGTGCTTGTCTATCTTAGGAGACGACAATCCCTGAGCTAATCCTGTTACAATACTCAAACATGGCACCTTTGATTGTGTTTTTTGGTGTCTGTGTTTGCAGGAAGAGCAGTGCTTTAACCCCTTAATGACCGGGCCATTTTTTGTTTTTGCATTTTCATTTTTCCCTCCCCATATTCCAAGAGCCATAACTTTTTCATTTTTCAATTCCCAGAGTCACGTGATGGCTTATTGTTTGCGAAACAAATTGTACTTTGTAATGCTACCATTCAATATGCTGTGCAATGTACTGGGAAGCTGGAAAAAAATTCAGAATGAGGTGCGATTGGAGAAAAACTGCATTTGCGCCAAATTCATATGGGTTTAATTTTTACAGCATTCACTGTGTGGTAAAAATGATATGTTACCTGTATTCTGCGGGTCAGTACGAACATGGCGATACCAAATTTATATAGTATTTGTAATGTTTGGATACCTTTTAAAAAAAAATTAAAAACTTTGCTAAATAGAAAAAAATTTTTGCGTCGCCATAATGTGTCACCTGTAACTTTTTCATATTTACATGTATGGAGCTGTGTAAGGCGTCTTTTTATGTGGGACAACATGACGTTTTTATTGATACCATTTGGGGAAAGATCTGATGGTATGATCACTTTTCATTCAATTTTTTTATAGGAGGCAAAGTGTTGAAAAAAAAACGCTATTTGGCCATTTTGATTTTTTTCCCCGCTACGCCGTTCACTGTATGGGATAAATATTTTAATAGTTCGGGCATTTTGGAGCGTGGGGATACCTAAAGTGTTTATGCTTACTTTTGTTTATTTACTTTTATATCTGATCTAGGGAAAGGGGGGTGATTTGAACTTTTGTGGGTTTTTTTTTTTCTTCATACTTTTAAACTCTTTTTTTTCAACTTTTACTTGTATGATCAAACTCCCTAAGGACCTTGAAACCTAGGGGGTCTGATCGCTGATACTATTCACTGCGATACTACTGTATCGCAGTGAATAGCAAAATGCCTTCACTGCTATTAGACGATGCCTCTGGCATCGCGTAATAGCTGTAATGTAATTACAGGCCTGGGAGCCTTCAATAGGCTCCCGGCTGTCATGGCAACTAATCGCCGCCCTCCGATGACGTTCTGGGGGGCGGTGATCAAGGAAAAATGGCGGCGCCCATGGTGGCTGCGCAATTTAGACGCCACGGTCCCGTTTGACCGCAGCATCTAAAGCACCGATCGCTGCTGTTAGCGGCGGGTCCTGGCTGTATTATACAGCCGGCACCCGCAGTGTATGGAGCGTGCTCAGCTCCTGAGCACGCTCCATACATCGTCATGCGACTCAGGACGTACTATTACGCCCTGGGTCGTTAAGGGGTTAATATTACATTACAACTCACAGATTGTAAGCCCTTGCGGGCAGGGCCCTCTATCCCACTGTGCCAGTTGGTCACTGTTAGTATTATCTGTTTTGTATATCTTGTGTACCGTATGTAAACGCTCAAATGTACAGCACCATGGAATTAATGGTGCTATATAAATAAACAATAATAATTAATATTATTTTGTCAGATTATAAACCTCTCTCTTCATGTTTGGTGGCTTCATTTCTCCAATGAAAGTAGTTACACTAAAGAATTTGTTAGCTCAATAGCAATATGTGATCAATACATGAAAAATACTTAAATACTATACTGTGCAATCAGGATGGCAGTTTAAGTGCCCTATTAGGCTATAAAAAATTTCACTTTGTGGAGTTCGGCAATTTAATTCAATTGGTTGTCTTTGTGAGTAGACATATTTCTAAAAATAATATTAATCAAGAAAAATAACTAACTTGTGTTCATCACTTTGAAATGTGTTGCTATATATGCTGTAGATAATAAAGGGCCAAAAATAATTTGCAGCTGGAGGTGTGTCCTTGCATACTATGACACTATCTAATCAGCACAGAGTCAAACTATATATAAATGCACCTCTTTTATGCAGTATATGGTAACACCCAGTTGTCACTGTACTCATACATATCTTGGAGGAATAATACATGGTACGATGTTGAGTTCTAAGAAAAAATGCTCCACAATTGTTATTTAATGGGGCATTTAAGTGGTTTCTAAAATGGACAAGTAAGGAAGATGATAGGCCCTCTTTAAGTGTTAAAGCATAACTAAACAGCTTTTGATTTTCTGGCAGTATGTCACTAATAAACGTTATAATGTACCAAGATTACAGTTCTATCTGTAGTATTTCCAGAAAAGACATTTTTTTTTCATGCTTTAATACAAGTGTTTGAAGGAACATGGTTACATAGTAGATGAGGATGGATAAAGTCCATCAAGTCCAACCTATAGCCTTACAGTGTTGATCCAGAGGAAGGCAAAAGGGCATCAGGACTCTTTTTGAACTTGGACAATAAATTCACCATCACCACTTTCTGTGGCAGTGTGTTCCATAACCTCATTGCTCTTACACTAAGGAATCTTTGTGTATGTTGCTGGTGAAATGATATTTTCTCTGGGCATAAAGGATGTCTCCTGGCCACTGTCACCGGCCTAGGAATAAAAAAGATCATTAGAAAGGTCTTTCTACTGTCCCTTCATGTAATTGTACAAGTTTGTTAATCTGTCATTGTATTCCAATCCACCTATTCCCTTAATTATCTTGGTCATCCTTCTCTACACTCTCTCTTGTTCAGTTATGTCCTTTTTGTACAATGGGGCCCAAAATGGTCATATGTGGCCATACTAGTGATTTGTAATCGCATTGTTACTGTTTTGTTCCTGGTGGTTAAAAAAAACTTTTTCTTCTTGTATACTACAAATTACAACCTGTTCTCACATTCCCTAATAGCTCAATGTGCTATCAGGTTGAGTCCTAATCGAAAGGTCACTGGTTTAAAACAAGGATCAGCCATGAAGAAGTTTTCTAAAGAAAAGAGAAACAGCATCATCCAGCTCAACAATAGTGAAAATTGCCAAACAGCATCATGTGAGTGCCACGACAGTTGGAAGAATAAAAAAAAGTGATGTCTATCCATCCATTCAAAAGCCAAGAGGTAGACGTCCAGGCAAAATATTGGAGTCAACAAGTCGGCTCATCACAAGGTCTATCAGTTCTGGTGCGACAAACATAGCAGTGGAGGTGGCCCATATGCTTTGTTTGTAATAGTGAGATCACAGACATCCAAGCACCGCGCGACATGCTTTATACAAGTCTGGAAAGGTGAAGAAGTCTCGATTTCAATATTGTCATAAGAAGCATCGGCTTGAGTTTGCAAAAAAGTATGAAAAGTGGACAGTAGAAGATTGGAAATGGATGATTTAGAGTGACAAGACAAAAGTCAATAGAATAAGCTCTGATGGGTCGGGGAAACATGGGAAAAGGAGGTTAACAGATTGAGAAATTGAAGGAACTGTGAAGTTTGGTGGAGGAAGACTGATATGGGGTCAAAGGCGCTGGATACTTGACCAGGATTGATGGTGGTCTCAATGCTAAGCTATATGTGAGTATCTTACAAAACGAGTTACTTTGCACACTCAAATACTACAGGTATGAAAAGGATGACATAGTATTCCAGTAGGACAACGACCTGAGCATATGACGAGATTAGCAAAGAAATGGTACAATGACAATGAAGTAGAGGTGTTGGATTGACCGCCACAGTCCTCAGACCTCAATCCTCATTCTGCTTTCTAGCTGTATATAAAACCGCATGTGCCTGAGGACATGAAAGTATTTATTATAGTCTGTCATGCATAATCTCTCAGAACGTGGGGGTGTATGCTAGAGATGAGCAAATCAATTCTGCAGAAGTGGAATTCGATCCGATTTTCTGGAAATCTTCGATTCGCCACGATTCCAGATTTCCTGATGCTTCGTGGTAACGAATATTTAGTAAGGACCTTTGTGACATCAGACGGTCACAAGATATTCTCTAGTGATGGGATTGGGTAGGCGTGTCTTTGCTTGTTAGCAGATCCTTCCACATGAATAAAAGTTGTCCGTGCTAGAGAGAGAGAGAGAGAGAGAGAGAGAGAGAGACACACGGCGACCCGGCCCCCCCCCCCCCCCCCCCCCCCCCCCCCCCCCCCCCCCCCCCCCCCCCCCCCCCCCCCCTCCCCCCCCCGTATACCCCCCCCAAAACAAAACAAACAAAAAAAAACCAAACAAACCCCAAAACCACCCCCAAAAACAACTCCCAAATCCACCCTCCCCCCCCCGCCCCCCGCCCCCCCCCCCCATCCAATTTAACAAACCAATTTAAAAAAAAAATAAAAAGTCTTAACAAAAAAAAAAAAAAACCCAAAAACAAAAAAAAAAAAAAAAAAAAAAAAAAAAAAAAAAAAAAAAAATAAAAACAAAATAAAAAAAAAAAAAATTTAAATTTTCCTCCTTCTTTTTTTCTTTTGGGGGGGGCCAAAAGTTTTGAGAATGATACAAATATTAATTTTTACAAAGTCTACTGCTTCAGTTTTTCTAATGGCAATTTGCATGTACTCCAGAATGTTATAAAGAGTGATCTGCTTAACAGCAATTACTTGCAAAGTCAATATTTGCCTAGAAAATGAACTTTATCCCCCAAAACACATTTCAACATCATTGCAGCCCTGCCTTAAAAGGACCACCTAACATCGTTTCAGTGATTGCTCCATTAACACAGGTGTGGGTGTTGATGAGGACAGGTCTGGAGATCAATCTGTCATGATTAAGTAAGAATGACACCACTGGACACTTTAAAAGGAGGCTGGTGCTTGCCATCATTGTTTCTCTTCTGTTAACCATGGTTATCTCTAAAGAAACATGTGCATTCATCATTGCACTGCACAAAAATGGCCTAACTGGGAAGAGTATTGCAGCTAGAAAGATTGCACCTCAGTTAACAATCTATCGCATCATCAAGAACTTCAAGGAGAGAGGTTCCATTGGTGCCAAAAAGGCTCCAGGGCGCCCAAGAAAGACCAGCAAGCGGCAGGACCGTCTCTTAAAAGTGTTTCAGCTGCGGGATCGGGCTACCAGCAGTGCAGAGCTTGCTGAGGAATGGCAACAGGCAGGTGTGAGTGCATCTGCACGCACTGTGAGGCGGAGACTCTTGGAGCAAGGCCTGGTCTCAAGGAGGGCAGCAAAGAAGCCACTTCTCTCCAGAAAAAACATCAGGGACAGACTGATATTCTGCAAAAGGTACAGGGAGTGGACTGCTGAGGACTGGGGTAAAGTCATTTTCTCTGATGAATCCCCTTTTCGATTGTTTGGAACATCTGGAAAACAGCTTATTCGGAGAAGAAGAGGTGAGCGCTACCACCAGTCTTGTCTCATGCCAACTGTAAAGCATCCTGAAACCATTCATGTGTGGGGTTGCTTCTCAGCCAAGGGAATCGGCTCTCTCACAGTCTTGCCTAAAAACACAGCCATGAATAAAGAATGGTACCAGAATGTCCTCCAAGAGCAACTTCTCCCAACCGTCCAAGAGCAGTTTGGCGCTCAACAATGCCTTTTCCAGCATGATGGAGCACCTTGCCATAAAGCAAAGGTGATAACTAAATGGCTCAGGGAACAAAACATAGAGATTTTGGGTCCATGGCCTGGAAACTCCTCAGATCTTAATCCCATTGAGAACTTGTGGTCAATCATCAAGAGACGGGTGGACAAACAAAAACCAACAAATTCAGACAAAATTAAAGCATTGATTCTGCAAGAATGGACTGCTATCAGTCAGGATTTGGTCCAGAAGTTGATTGAGAGCATGCCAGGGAGAATTGCAGAGGTCCTGAAGAAGAAGGGTCAACACTGCAAATATTGACTTGCTGCATTAACTCATTCTAACTGTCAATGTAAGCTTCTGTTACTCATAATATGAATGCAATTATATTTCTGTATGTGATAAAAACATCTGACAAACACACATAAAAACCAGAGGGCAGCAGATCATGTGAAAATATAATATTTGTCATTCTCAAAACTTTTGGCCATGACTGTATGTTAAAAGACTTGCACAAGGCCATCTCGAATTGGTGTTCGATTCCAGATGGCTCAGTGATAATGCCCTAGGGAAGGGGAATAAATTCCCAACTTATGTTCTCTTCTGTGACCAACACCCCCCCCCCCCCCATCCCGGTTGAGCGCCTAATTTTACCCTATAAATGTCTTTGTATACTAAATGTCTGCTATTCTTAGCAAGTACATAGTTAGGTTTGGGTCTGTTCCCACTGCATTTGTGGCTTGTTCTTTTTACAGTAAATACAAGTATTTTTTGTGAGCGTTATGTCACTATCCTATATTACCGAACATCATGGCACTATACCACACTTGATACGAATCTCCAGGGTACTGGCCTATTGCCATGCCAGGAGATTGAGCCTCCTAACCACTCACAGAAGCCAACACATCCAGCAAAGAGACCCTTCACTGACCCTATACGTTTTTCATTATGACTGAATCATCAGGGGGAAGATAACAGCGGACTACAGGTTAATAGTCAGTTGGTTCACAATGGATGCTAGTGGTATTTGAGGTGACCTCTCTCCAGCCTCAGGCTTCTTGCATCATACATGAGGCCACCCACCCTACACCTCATGAAAGCATTGTACAGATTTTGAGCTCTAAATAGAGAAATAAGGGAAAGAATAAAAAAAGTGCAGGATTTCACAGATGATAGCCGAAATGTGTTAATAAATTATATTACAAAATTTATTCCTGACACAAATGCTGCCAAAAAAAAATTGAAAAGTTATCAAAAAGTTTAGTTATGCTTTAACATTGTACAGTAGATTCACAACAAAAACAACTGGTAATGCTTGTGTTTGGATATAAAGGTTTTTCCTCTAGAAATGTGTTGCAGTCTGGACTTGTCAACTAGTGAGTGTCATTGCAATAAAAAATCCCTTCAGTTGTAAACCCTACGTGTAAGTTGGGATGTAAATGGCCATTATTCAGAAGTTATGTAACGCACTATTCTGAACTGCAGTTGCCAATAACTATACACTACTACAAATGCTTTCATGGTAATTGTTATTTACATTTGTGAAAGTACTTTTAATCATGGCACATCAGACTGGCATGCCAATATATTTATCATATATGCATTGTTTACCTATTTTAGATAAATGAAGCCTTTTCCTATATATTGCTATTGATCTTCAATGTAATAGTGCTATATTCTCTATAATGTAGTTCTACTGTAGCTCATGACCCTTTTTGTAAGGCCTTAGAACCCAGGAGTGTTACGTTATCATTTTCTCTAGCCTTTGTTGATACCTTAACGTTTAGAAAGAAAAGAACTGCCCTTTATTGCCACAATAAATATGTTTTATGCACAAGAGTAAATATTCGACATAGTCATATAAAAGGTAACAGTTTTAAATTGCTTATAAATAGTCTCTAAAATATAAAAGGTTTTAAACTTTTAGAGTAAGTCAATTTCATGATGTACAGGCACCAATAAAGGAGAAAAAGAAACACGTTGTTTAAAAATCTAGTCTGTCAATGGTTTACTGAAAAAAATGTTTTGCTAAAATCATTTTTAGGTAGATACAGTGCTGGCCAATTCTGTCAGATAATACTCAATTTCTTCCAGAAAATGATTGCAATCACAAATGCTTTGGTAATAATATCTTCATTTAATTTGTCTTCAATGGAAAACCACAAAAAGAATTGTCAAAAAGCCAAATTGGATATAATTCCACACCAAACATAAAAAAGGGGGTGGACAAAAGTATTGGCACCCTTTGAAAAATCATGTGATGCTTCTCTAATTTGTGTAATTAACAGCACCTGTTACTTACCTGTGGCACATAACAGATGGTGGCAATAACTAAATCACACTTGCAGCCAGTTGAAATGGATTAAAGTTGACTCAACCTCTGTCCTGTGTCCTTGTGTGTACCACATTGAGCATGGAGAAAAGAAAGAAGACCAAAGAACTGTCTGAGGACTTGAGAAGCAAAATTGTGAGGAAGAACGAGTAATCACAAGGCTACAAGTCCATCTCCAAAGACCTGAATGTTCCTGTGTCTACCGTGCGCAGTGTCATCAAGAAGTTTAAAGCCCATGGCACTGTGGCTAACCTCCCTAGATGTGGACGGAAAAGAAAAATTGACGAGAGATTTCAACAAAAGATTGTGCGGATGGTGGCTAAAGAACCTCGACTAACATCCAAACAAGTTCTAGCTGCCCTGCAGTCCGAGGGTACAACAGTATCAACCCGTACTATCCGTCAGCGTCTGAATGAAAAGGGACTCTATGGTAGGATACCCAGGAAGACCCCACTTCTGACCCAGAGACATAAAAAAGCCAGGCTGGAGTTTGCCAAAACTTACCTGAGACAGCAAAAAACTTTTTGGAAGAATGTTCTCTGGTCAGATGAGACAAAAGTAGAGCTTTTTGGGAAAAGGCATCAACATAGAGTTTACAGGAAAAAAAAAAAAGAGGCCTTCAAAGAAAAGAACACGGTCCCTACAGTAAAACATGGCGGATGTTCCCTGATGTTTTGGGGTTGCTTTGCTGCCTCTGGCACTGGACTGCTTGACCGTGTGCATGGCATTATGAAGTCTGAAGACTACCAACAAATTTTGCAGCATAATGTAGGGCCCAGTGTGAGAAAGCTGGGTCTCCCTCAGAGGTCATGGGTCTTCCAGCAGGACAATGACCCAAAACACACTTCAAAAAGCACTAGAAAATGGTTTGAGAGAAAGCACTGGAGACTTCTAAAGTGGCCAGCAATGAGTCTAGACCTGAATCCCATAGAACACCTGTGGAGAGATCTCAAAATGGCAGTTTGGAGAAGGCACCCTTCAAATCTCAGGGACCTGGAGAAATTTGCCAAAGAAGAATGGTCTAAAATTCCAGCAGAGCATTGTAAGAAACTCATTGATGGTTACCGGAAGCGGTTGTCCGCAGTTATTTTGTCTAAAGGTTGTGCTACCAAGTATTAGGCTGAGGGTGCCAATACTTTTGTCCGGCCCATTTTTGGAGTTTTGTGTAAAATGATCAATGATTTGACTTTTTTTTTCATTCTCTTTTGTGTTTTTTCATTGCAAGCAAAATGAATGAAGATATTATTACCAAAGCATTTGTGATTGCAATCATTTTCTGGAAGAAATTGAGTCTTATTTGACAGAATTGCAGGGGTGTCAATACTTTTGGCCAGCACTGTATGTTGGGTTTTAACAGCCATTTTCAATAATGCCACTTTTTACATTTCAAATTCAGGGTGACATTCCTCTTTATAAATGTGGCACATCTTTGGTGGTTCTTGTACCAGAAATTGAAACCTAAGTCTACAAGTGCTATAATTAAAACCAATTACTGATAAGTCACTGTAAATCTGTCTGTTTCAGTATCAGATTTCCATAATGTTTTTACAGCTTTTACACAATAAAAACACTTGAAAAATATAATTTATTTTGTGTGCTGCATTTTATGATAACAGAGGTTTCATTTCTGTAGCATTTTATTTACTTATGCATTATTTTTATTGGGAGAGCATATAAATAATAAAAATAAATTCTGACATTGTATCAGTGTTACACAGACTGGCAACCTACTATACATAAAGGCCCAAACAGGCTAATAGACATTATACCTGAGGAAGCACTCAGTTCGAGCTTATGATCCTGCTTTTATCTTGAGTTTAAGAATAAAGCTTTTGAAACAGCTAACGCCGACTTTTTTTTTATCCAGGCCTTTTCCTATATTTTGAGAGACGCTCTCCTAAAGGTAATTCTAAACCTGCATGTCATCTATTTGTTCTTTATTCTGATAGGCTAATGTACATGCAGACTAAGGGGGCATTGTTAGGTCTCAAGGGGTGTAACTAAGAAATACATATACCTGAAAAAAGTTATGAAGGCATCTCAAATAGCAAAAATATCAGATCAAATGTATTAATGTAGTATACACATATGTAGGATAAATATTGCTTACAAATACAATGAGAGGTTATGAACAAATATGCTGAAAACACAGTGTCTATGATGCCAAATCCTCTCGACTTTCTCATTAGTCACCTCTTGTATGTTACTCATATTAGTCACTTGTGTCTTTATTAACACTTATTTCTATTTTGTTATTATCCTTAAGTCACGTTTTATGTTCTTTATTTTCTTAAGTACAATTATGTCAATAACATTTTTGTGAACACCTACTTCAAGTGAAGTCTATGATGTTTTCACCCCTGTGCATGTGCAGAGGGCAAATATGAACCTGTGTTATCTAGATCTATGGGATGATCTAGATATCACATTGCAACTATCTATTTATCTATCTATCTATCTGTCATTGCAACTCCCAGTCTATGTGTGATGACATGGTCATGTTATGCTTGCATCATTACGTCAACACTTATTAGGTTTTTGGTTCCTCCCTTACATGCGGAATACACACACGGCTAGGTGAGTGTTCATTTGTAGTGAACAGGTGAGGTGTAGCTTGGACCCCTTTACTGCATAACTTTATAATGGCACTTGTTATGTACAGTGGGGAAAAAAAGTATTTAGTCAACCACCAATTGTGCAAGTTCTCCCACTTAAAAAGATCTGCATGGAGGAATGTGCCAACATACCAGCAACAGTGTGTGCCAACCTTGTGAAAACTTACAGAAAATTAAGTTTAACCTCTAACATTGCCAACAAAGGATATATAAAAAAGTATTGAGACGAACTTTTGTTATTGACCAAATAGTTATTTTCCACCATAATTTGCAAATAAATTCTTAAAAAATCAGACAATGTGATTTTTTTGGATTTGTTTTCTCATTTTGTGTCTCATAGTTGAGGTCTACCTATGATGACAATTACAGGCTGGCCTCATCTTTTTAAGTGGGAGAACTTGCACAATTGGTAGCTGACTAAATACTTTTTTTTCCCCATTGTATGTGTTTTGGCTTAATCTAGTTCTGCATTAGACCCTAGGCTGTTTCTACCATTGCGTATCAATGTATATCCCAGTATTTGTTTTTCTAATGATGTACTGTATGTATTAAAGCCATATACCAATTCTATTAGTGCATATCTCTCAAAAGTTCTAGGTATTCTAGATTACCTGCTCTTAGTGACACATTCCTCTTTACTATTTTTGGCATGTGCATTGTCCAACTGTGTTATATCTCTTTGTCGGTGATTGAAATTGTTTTTAACCTTTATTTTTATTGGATTATTATTATCAAGTACCATTGAATATAAAATTGTTGGGTTAATTGGGGACTCCTTACACATCTTTTAGTCTTAAATTCTGCAGTATTCTATCCAGCTGCTGGCTGTATTACACAGTTGGGACCTAGTATTATCTACAGTTCTCGGAAAGTACTACAGCTTAACTCCTCTGATGCCGTAATCAAAAGCAATAACAGCATCTGAGAATAGGTCATAAAAATCGGATCAATGGGAAGCGAACAGCCAATCCCCTCAGCTGTTCCTGCCTAATAACCCAGCCACTATAAGGAAATCAAGGCAAGGTTTCTACCAAGTCCCTGACCATAGAAAGTTCCTGCAATCATAGCCGTATTCATTGGCAAGTGATCAAGACAATATTGTATCCATAAAGAGAAAAGAGAAAATCTTTAAAACTCAGCAACATTTTTAATAATTTTTATTTGCACAAATGTTTAACATTTCATTGTCTACAAATCTAAATATGGTTATGTCTCCTTTGTCAACTTGTGTAAATATTTTCGTGCTGTCCTGCTATGGATGATTCTACTGCCCTGGGATTACCTTCCATCTCTACTATGTGTGGAACTTTATGAATATTTCTATTGTGAGCTAATCATTACTAACTATTCTCCTTTTATTACTAACCAGCAATGCAGAGATTCATTGTCATTATTTATTGGTTACCACATGTATTATGGTGATGATTATGGCAACAATATAATGATTTTTTTAGATGCACTTGACTGTCCTCCTGCTCATCTATTGCAGTTTCCTGGTTTGCGTTTTAGTATTTTTCTACTGTACGCTTTGTATTTATTTGAATAATTATTATTATTTATACGGAGCCTTGATATATATTTCTCTATATTTGTGTGACTAATCTTTTATATTTCATTTGTATCTTACAATTGATGAAGCGTATACTGGCCAATATATGGAGGCTGCTTATTTCATTTTTGTATTCTTTGTAGTTTGTTATATGGTAGTATTTAATGTAATTTAATAAAGTCTTTATGTCATTTATATTTAGTGTGTGTGTGTTATATATATATATATATATATATATATATATATATATATATAGTTTTCTTTGTTTTTTTGTTATATGTTGACATACAAGCATCGTTCTTGTGTATTGATCATGATTATATTAGGTTGGTTATGTCTTTTTTTCCTTTGTTTTTTCAATGATCACTTTTTTAGCAAGTACCATTATAAAATGCCTTTTATTGTATAAAAAGAGATAGATCCAGCTAATCAGCTATTAGATAAGGCATTAACATCTTAATTGTGTACCTTTTAAATGCTGTATCAGTAATTTATTTTTAATACTAAACCTGCATCTAATACATTACCAAGAAGCTTTTCTCAATGCTGAAATAGAATTATATTGATCATATGGATGAAAACTACTAAATACAGCAGAATTACTGTTGATAGAAAATTGCATTCTGTTTTTAGTCAGCTTTGACTTATTTGTAGGTTTACCGATCCGTTTAAAATGTAATTAACATGCTCAATGTATAGATCTAGGTCCTGGAGTTTAATAAATCTGTGGATTTGTTACTTAAATACTCTTAACTAGAACCCAGAATGGCAGGGTGGTAAAACAACCCGAGAAAAGAGTTTGATATTCTATTTGTACTCAGACGCTCATATACTTCTAGGTTTAAGGATTCTTTAAGAAACTAATTTGTCACATTCCATGCATCAACTCCTTCCCTGACTTGACATTTGACATATTCTAAATTTCTTACTTAACCTTTTGCAGATTGTACAAGTTGAACAAAATTCATGTAATCCAAATGAAGCCATACAGTTGCACTATTTATTGCAAAGAGCTAATATTGCTATTATATACAGGATATTATCGCTTTGTGGAGAGCGAGGTTTAAGTGTATCAGATTATTATTTATCAGAAGTTTAGTATTTTCATTATATACAATACATACAGTATTGAAACTAGTTGTTACATTAGCATTTCAAATAGTTGGCCCCTACATCCATCTACGTGTCTCAAAGTTGCAATCTGTTGTAAAGTTTTACAGAATCTTATAACACTTAATGGTCTCCACACTGGGAATGGCTCATCTTGAGTTACCATGCCAACAAGTACTAAAAGTCTATATCCAGAAGGCCAGCACAGAGCAATTTATTTGCTGTCACATCCAATGGGGATCTTTAACAGCTAAATGGAAAAAAATCCCTGCAGCATTCAATTTATTTAGATAGAAAACGGCCAAAACTCCAGTACTTATTACATAGGTAAGGAGCAGATGTGAACTTTAAAAGTTTAATTACACGGTTAACCTTTTTTTCTTTCTATAAAAGCAAAACGTACAGTAATAAACTCATTTGCACACATTTAGTAAAACACAACAGGAGAATCATACCATTTTCACAGCACCAATTTTTCTATAGAAATCATGAGCAAATACTGTACTTGTCACAACACATGATGAAAACTTAAAAAAGAGTAACTCAGCGTGGAATGAATTACTAATTAGTATTAAAGTTTTTCCTTTTCCATTTAATGTATAATTAGCAGAAAGTGCTGAACATCAAAAGAAATTTTCAGAAGAATTTTCAATCATGTTAGAAAAATGTTGACAGATGTTTAAAAACATTTCCAACTTTAAAAGCAATAACTACAGTTAACAGTACAGTAAGGTTTTAGAGCAATATAAAAAATTACTGCAATGCAATATCATGTGAGAGTTGCTGTTTTTTTTTGACTAAGTGACAAACAAAACCTTATTTATACTAACAGAGAGGAGGCAGATTTCTTGTTTTGATAAAGTATCTTTCAAGGTCTTTAATAATTTACAACTTTGTGTATGTTTTTGCCTACAGTATACCAGTTGCTAATAAGCTCTTCAGATGCTACTTGTGCCTGCTTTGTGCATAATTAGCAATGCATTCTTAATGTATTACAGCTTTTAATTAGAAAACACAAAAATAGAACTTTAACTAAAATATTTTCTAGAATAAAATAAGAATATGACAAACAGTATAAAGCAGATTTTGTTCATCTATAAATATCATCAATTAGAGGGTTTTTCTGGAATTTTAGAATGATGGTCTGTCCTTAGGATCAAACTTTTACTGTATGATCAATAAGAATCCCAGTGGGCATTACAGAACCTGCAGCATCCATACATGTGGCTGTCTCTTGTACTGTACCTTTGCCTATTCCAACGAATAGTGTTCGCCCTGTGTTTTCACGAGTTTTCTCTGGGTACTCCAGTTTCTTCCCACACTCAAAAGAAATACAGATAGGGAATGCAGATTATGAGCCCTATATGGGACAGTGAATGACAATGTTTGAGTAAGTGCTGTGAAATATGATGGCACTATAAGAGTATGTATAAATAAATAAATAAATAAATAAGCATAAATAGTGTTGTTCTGGGCTTAGTTGCAGAAATGTGTATGTAGTGTAAAGAAGAGGTTGCAGTGCTCCATTAAATGCCACTGCCTCTTTCTGAATCCGGTCATTGACAGTCCCAGGAGTGGAACCCTACAAATCATAGGATAGCATATCCACAGATTCATACTTTAAAATAATAAGGGTTACACATTTCAGGTAGCACTGATTTATAAGTTATGGTGTGGAACCACTAGTTTGACAATTTTTATGGACACTGATGCCCTTAAACTTGCACTCAACTCTACAGTAATTTGAGGTCCAGAAGTTTACTGCTTTTTGGCTACAAAATAGTAGTGTGTAGTGACAAAGTGCCCTTCTGTCCCTTGAGTCAAGCTTTGACTTTCAACCACAGTTCTTTCTGTCTACAGATGTTTGTCAGTCTTTGCATACTCCAGTATGATCAGAGAATCAGCAAATGCTGACACATCCATCCACCAAGCAACTTGGATTTCCAGACATACCTACCTGGGACCAACTATTAGCTCCTCTACGAACTCTGCCAGGTCTGATCTATAATGCCTCTAATGCAAACAGGTTTTTGAAACAGCACTTACCTGCCACCTTCTTCTTTATATACAGGTGGTGAACTGGTTCCTCTGCATGGTCATGTGATCAGCAGACTAGCATGGTGATTCAACAGCAACTGTAAAGCAGCAGGTTAGTCTGCTGCTCACATGACCTCAGAGGAGGCATGTTCACCAATTGTATAATATACGGTATATAAGTAGCAGAAGGTGCCAGGTGAATGGTGTCATCCATTATCACATAAAATATAAGTAATGCTAAGTATTAATGGACTGAGGAATATAAAAAATAAATAACTATCACCGGAGTGTACTTCTAATTTATTTGAGTAGAGGGTAGTTGGCTTAGGAATCTTGAAAAACCCTGTCCTGTACCAATTATATTTCAATCAATGTTAAAGAAATTACAGTTCTCAATATAAGTTGTCATTAGATGAGTATGCAGCAATTTTTAAAATGCTATTCATTGTATCTCTCATTACTATCATCTAGTCTATTATCTGCTTGACATGATAGTTTCTGCATTGTGTCCATAGCAGGTATATCTTATAACCCTACATTTTTCTTTTCACATCTCTGCAAGCAATATTGAAATCGGAGCTATATCTTGTTGCATGTAAGCTGCACATAGACAAGGGAAGATAATTTCATGAATACTTATTCAAAATATTTTAGTTTCGTTATTTGACCGTAACTTTCTTAAATGAGACAGATCTATTTCTGAAAAGGAAATATAAGTGTTGCATGGTTGAAATATTTTACATTATTCCTTGAATTACTTGAATAATAATCATAATAAATCTGTAATAAACATGACATACAAAGAATGTGCAAGGCAAGAAGAACAAAGCATGATATAAAACTTGCTAGTAAGGTGTGCAAATGCCAAACACTGTAGGTGATATGAAGCAATTACCAAGCTGTTAGTGAATATAAAACAGCTTGAAAATTGCTATTTTAATTGTTACTTTTGGAATTTTTCTACTTATTCTACAGGAAATGCTTAAGTAATAACCTCTAATTGAATTAATAGTTATGCCTAACAATAGCTTGGAGGGTTGTTAGATACTGCTTATTGCTGTTCCATAAATGAAAAGTGGATAGTGTAAGCCCTGTGCAGCTGTCATGTGTTGTTTCTATAACAATCTGCTTTCATTTTTGGAAGAAAAAGCTAAGTTTGAGCTTTTGTGTGACATGTTGTATACAGTGGGGAAAAAATATTTAGTCAGTCAACAATTGTGCAAGTTCTCCCACTTAAAAAGATGAGGCTGGTCTGTAATTGACATCATAGATAGACCTCAACTGTGAGAGACAAAATGAGAAAACAAATCCAGAAAATCACATTGTCTGATTTTTAAAGAATTTATTTGCAAATTATAAGTATTTGGTCATAAAACAAATATTCATCTCAATACGTTGTTATATATCCTTTGTTGGCAATGACAGAGGTCAAACGTTTTCTGTAAGTCTTCACAAGGTTAGCACACACTGTTGCTGGTATGTTGGCCCATTCCTCCATGCAGATCTCCTCTAGAGCAGTGATGTTTTGGGGCAACATGGACTTTCAACTCCCTCCAAAGGTTTTCTATGGGGTTGAGATCTGGAGACTGGCTAGGCCACTCCTTCGTTGCCCTGGTGGTGTGCTTGGGATCATTGTCATGTTGAAATACACGGCCACGTTTCATCTTCAATGCCCTTGCTGATGGAAGGAGGTTTGCACTCAAAATTCACGATACATGGCCCCATTCATTCTTTTATGTACACGGATCAGTCGTCCTGGTCCCTTTGCAGAGAAACAGCTCCAAAGCATGATGTTGCCACCCCCATGCTTCACAGTAGGTATGGTGTTCTTTGGATGCAACTCAGCATTCACTCTCCTCCAAACACGACGAGTTGTGTTTCTACCAAACAGTTCTACTTTGATTTCATCTGACCATATGATATTCTTCCAATACTCTTCTGGAACATCCAAATGCTCTCTTGCAAACTTCAGACGGGCCCGGATATGTACTGGCTTAAGCAGGGGGACACGTCTGGTACTGCAGGATCTGAGTCCCTGGCGGCGTAGTGTGTTACTGACCGTAGTCTTTGTTACGTTATGTAACAGAATTGGAGTGGAATTCAAAAAAATAATATAATAAAACTTAACATTTATTATAATCTAATAAAAGTGGACAAGCCACTATTTATGTGAGTGTCTAAAAATATATATGGTACTGTGATGAAGATCGCTGGAAACTCATAAATAGAACAAATCTGATTCCAGCCCAATACTTGCATCCCATATAGATTACCCAAAGCTATAATTAACACATCAGCTGAGTGTCTGGTGTCAGAGCCGTATGTGCAACTCCAAGATCACCTAGGCTGGTATACACACAGCAGTGCTGAGAGTCATTTATCCCAGCACCCCTTAATAAGCTAATGCCTGGTGTAAGAGCAGTAATGCAGCTCCAAAATCACCTCTAATAAAAGTGGACAAGCCACTGTTTATGTGAGTGTCTAAAAAATATATGGTATTGTGATGACGATCACTGGAAACTCATAAACAAAACAAATCTGATTCCAGCCCACTACTCGCATCCCACATAGATTACCCAAAGCTATAATTAATACATCAGCTGAATGTCTGGTGTCAGAGCAGTATGTGCAACTCCAAGATCACCTAGGCTGGTATATACACAGCAGTGCTGAGAGTCATTTATCCCAGCACCACTTAATAAGCAAATGCCTGGTGTAAGAGCAGTAGTGCAGCTCCAAAATCACCTAAGCTGCTATACAAACAAAGCGTTAAGAGTAATAAATCACAGCACCAATTTGCAAGCTCTAAACAGCTAAGCAAACAAATAAGCAAACAAACAGTGCTGAGAACAATGGATCCCAGTGCCGATTTAAAAGTGCAACGCGTTTCCCTCATTAGAATATTGAAATGAGTTCATCAGGAGAAAATAGAAGTGATTATATATACCACATAGCAGGACCTATAATATCTCCAAACGCTACCCCTGCCTCTAGAACCTGGCAGTGATAAAGCTAGATCCTAGCGTTAGAGTCCATCCCCCTATGCCTAACTCCCCTCTGATTCTCAGGCAATTAGGTACAATCACAGCATTCAGAAAGCAGTAAAAACTGCAGTTCCTGGGGCTCACCATTAGAGTTGGTGGCGGACTAAATACTTTTTTTCCCCACTGTAGATGCATTGGATGGCTGAGATGATCTAGACACCTCCCTCCTGAGCCCTATCTCCTTACTGTCACTGCCCATCACCAACCATCTTGTTTATAGAGCTAAAGGGGCTCTATTCTAAGGCAAGGGCTAGGTAACAGGCTATTACTGAAAAAAATGGGAAGGAGGTAATATTTGCATTTATTTGCATTTTACATTTTATTTAAATTCTTTTTTTTTTTTTCATTCAAAGTTTATTGAACGTAAAAAGCATAACAGGTTCAGAGCACCAGTATACATCATACATGAAACATGTCATAAATATCAACCATATCATATATTATAAAACATAAATTATCTACGGCACTCCTCGCCCACAAACAGTAGACAAGTGGAAAATGTAGTTTCAACAAACCGTTTGTCTTTTACATTTTCTGATGGGTTTGAAAGACGGGAGAGGGAGAAAGAGAAAAATATGAAAGCCATAGGGCATGGTAGGTAAGGGAGGGGGGAGAGAGGGGTGTTAGTACCGGGCAGTAATATGAGAGGGGGGGAGAGAGGAGGGGCTAGAGAGAGAGGAAGAGAAATGAGAAGAAATGATTATCGTGCATCCACCCAAGGGGTACAGGTCTGTGTGTAATCCTAATCCAACTAATTAGCATCTCAAATCTTGAAATCTGATTCACTTTGTTCTTGCACTGTGTGATGGTTGGTGGTAATTGTTGTAACCACAAGGGTGGGATGAGGGCATTCTCCGTGGCCAGCAATTGGTATATAAGATGTTGTGAAGCCTTTGACATCTGTGGCAGAGGCCTCGGGAAGACTAACATGTCTGCTGTGATACTGAAATCCAATTCTGTGAATTTCTTCTTCAACCCCCTTCCAGAATTCAGTGATACCAGAGCACTCCCACCAGATGTGAAGAAGAGAACCCGTTGTTTCGCCACACCTCCAACAAAGGTCTATCTGTGCCAGCCCATGTGTGTATAGCCATTCCGACGTTCTATACTACCATGAAAGCAATTTAAAGTGATTTTCTTTCAATCTGACACATGGGGAAAATCCATGAGAGTGTTGGAGGACGTGTGTTAATTCCTGAGGTGTCAAGGTCAGGTTCAAATCTTTCCAATCCAATCCAATTAATCCCCAACTACAGCAGCTTCAAAACTGCCCTAAAATTACATCTCTTTGGTCAGGCTTATCAAGTGACCTGATCACAGTGTAGTGTGTGGAGGTGTAAAACAATAATACCTTTTATCCTTCCTCCTCTGTTCCTCAGATCCTGTCCTCTCCATCTAGAAGTTACACTGTACTTCTTGCACTTAGTATATGTTTATTCACAGATACAGGCTGGTGACGGGTTCATACAGCTTCAGTTACATAACCTTTTCTATTAACAGATGGCTGGACCATGGTAGCAAACAAGCCCTCTGACCTCTTGTGTCCCCCTATCTCCTCATAGAATGTAAGCTCTTGTGAGCAGGGCCCTCACTCCTATTGTTTGATATGTTTATTTCTTTGTCACATTATAATGTCTCATGTGTCCTCCGATTTGTAAAGTGCTACGAAATATGTTGGCGCTATATAAATAAAGTTATTATTATTATTATTTCTCGAAGCTGGTAATGTAAAAAGGCTTGACGGAAGATGGAGTTCGAATGAAAGAGCGTAAGACCTTCCTGGAGGCAGGCGACTTAGCCACAACTATCTTCTCAAAGTCAGTGTATTCTCTATTGCAATCAAATCTTGCCTCAAACTGGCAACCATAGTTATCATAATGAGCTAAGTGTAGATAATTAATAGGTTTAGAGGCAAATTCGTCCCAGAGTGCACTACTACTTGGGAGTTTCTTATTCTTGCAGAAGGTGCCTAGCATGGTATCCATAAAGAGCGCCTGAAAATCTGTAAGTGGATTCGTTATCTCCGGGATCAGGTGGGGGAGAAGCCCCACAGGCAAGCATGGTGAGGGAGTAGGAGCCAACCTTGACTGAAGGGAACGCCAAACTTCACACAGGCCTCTTAATAAAGGGTGTAAGGTTGATTTGCGAGAGGTCTTAGGGTCAGGGAACCACAGAGTCTTCAAGGTGTTTAGACCATGAGCTGCCATCACCATAGTCAACAGTGTTTCAGATTTTGAAGGGGAGACAACCTCCAGCCACATTTGTAGTTGTATAGCATCATAGTAATTCTTCATCTCTGGAAGATTAATACCTCCTGATAATTTTGGACGCGCTAACGCTGAATAAGCTAACCTGGGCCTCTTCTGCTTCCATATGTATGTAGAGATGAGAGCTCTCAGTGACTTGAAAAAAGATGAAGGAAGTGAAATGGGTAGCTTGTAGTTTGTATAGAATTTTTGGAACAATATATGTCTGGACCAGGTTCTTTCTTCCAAACCAGGAGAGTAATGGGATATCATAGGAGTGCAGCAAAGACCGAATCTCGTGTAGCAGGGGTGTAAAGTTTAGGTCTTGTATCAAACTAATCTTGTTGGGTAGTTTCACTCCCAGATATGTAATCACTTGCGTTGCCAACTGGTATGGAAGCTTAGATTTCATCTCAGCCATCAACTGCGGGGAAACCTGGATCGGCAAGATTTCTGATTTACCAGCATTAATTTTATAATTGGATACCATTCCATACAATGTCAACAAGATGTGGAGTCGGTGAAGCCCCTCCAAAGGATTCACCACTAAAAAGAGGATGTCATCTGCGAATGCCGCCGAGTGCGTAACGGATATGCCTATTTTCACACCCTGTATATCCGGATCTTGCTGGACAGCTTGAAGCAGGGGGTTTACATTTTATTTAAATTCCGTGAGGAGTGTAGTTTCCAGAAAGGGGTTACTTTTTGAGCGTTTCCATTGTACTGTACTCTAGGGCCTCTGCAAATATGACATAGCACCCGAAAACTATTCCAGCAAAATCTGCCCTCCAAAAGCCAAATAGCGCTTTTTCCATTCCAAGCCTTGTCATGTACCCATACAGAAATGTAAAACCACATATGGGGTATTGCTGTGTTCAGGAGAAATTATGTAATAAACTGTGGGGCAACTTTTTCCTTTAACCGCTTTGGGGCATAATTGACAGTTTATTGGAAAAAAAGGAATTTTTCATTTTCACGCCCCAATGTTAATAAAATCTGTAAAACACCTGTGCAGTCAAAATGCAGACTATACCCCTTTGTGGAGGTTTCTATTGTACTGGAACTCTAGGGGCTTTGCAAATGCGACATGGCACCCAAACACTATTCCAGTAAAATCTGCCCTCCAAAAGCCATATAGCGCCGTTTCTATTCTGAGCCTTGCGATGTACCCATACAGTAGTTTACAACCACAAATGGGGTGTGTCGTGTTCAGGAGAAATTGTGTCATGAATTGTGGGGTGATTTTTTTTTCTCCTTTAATCCCTTGTGAAAAAGAAAAATTTTGTGGAAAAGTGACATTATAGTAATTTTTAATTTTCACATCCTAAAGTTAATGAAATCTGTGAAACAGCTGTGGGGTCAAAATGCTTACTAAACCCCTTGATAAATTCCTTGAGGATTGTAGTTTCCAAAATGGGGTCACTTTTGGAGGCTTTCCACTGTACTGCTATTTTAGGGGCTCTGCAAATGAGACATGGCACGTGAAAACTATTCCAGAAAAGTCTGCTTTTCAAATGCCGAGTGGTGCTCCTTTCATTGTGGCATGCTGCCATGTGCCCAAACAGCAGTTTACATACACATGTGGGGTATTTCCGTGCTTGGGAGCAATTGTATAACAAAGATGCATTTTCTCCTTAAACCCATTGTGAATTTGTAACATTTAGGTCTCAATGAACGTATTATTGAAAAAAAAAAAAAATGAAATATCTAAATTTCACCTCTATATTGTTTTAATTCCCATAAAATGCCTAAAGGGTTAACAAACTTCCCAAATTCCAAGGCTTGGCACTGGAGACTTAATGATAGCCTGCTTCTTAACACCTTGATGGCTGAGGAGATTGGGAGGGACCTCTCCAACTTTTTCGCCCATTACAACCTGCCCGACACCTCTCATCCTACCTTATGAGAATCTCACAAATGTGTTATACAGGGATCTAGCTTTAAAATTGTTTCCCGACTCAAGAAGAAACATAGCATTGGATTAGCCACCTGGAGGCTTCTCATAAGAAATCACCAGCGCTGTTGGTTGAAGAATAGATTGTCATCCTCAGACAGACACACACTCCAAAAACTGGTGAGTGGGGATCCCGGGCACAACAGCTTTTGGAGCGTTCATCTCTGATACAAGCTGGGCACAACATATTACGCACTGAAATGTTGTATTCCTGGATAAATTGTCATTTTCACCTTTCACCATCAGCTGCGTATTCATTTATGGATAATAAATTATAGCAACACTTGGGGGTTAAAAATGCCTTCAGGGGTGTAGTTTCCAAAATGGGGTGACATGCCAGGGGATTCCACTGTACTGGCATTTCAGCTCTGCAAAAGTGCAATGGCGTCCAAAAACCAAATAGCGCTCCTTCCCTTCTGTGCTCGGCTGTGCCCAAACAGCAGTTTATACCCACATATGACATTAAGTACGTTATTCTGGGTACGGCAAGTGTAATACATGTGGGTATAAACTGCAGTTTGGGAACACAGTAGGGCACAGAAGGGAAGGAGCGCTATGTGGCTTTTGGAGCGCAGATTCAGATGTTTAGGATCTGGATGCCATGTCATGTTTGCAGAGCCTCTAAAGTACCAGTAAAGTGGAATCCCCTAGGGAATGACCCCATTTTGAAAAGTGCACCCCTCAAAGAATTTATCAAGGGGTGTAACGAGCATTAGTATCCCAGACGTGACTGCACAGCGGATGGGGAAAAGTGAATATGTAAGCTGTGCGTAGAAAATTGGGTACACTACATTCCCTACTATTTCTCCAGTAGTTCCTATTATTGGGGAGGTCACTCTGGGGGTCACTTCTGGTTTATTTTCCCTCGTAAGCTCTAAATATGGTTTGTGCCCTCATATACGATCGCACAGTTTATACATTCCCTTCCTGCCACAGCCAGTTATGTTCTAATGATTTGGTGATTTTTTTTTGGTTTTTGTCTTTACATTGTATGAGCTATATTTTCTTTATTTCTCCGGTGATGTAGCCATATGAGGGCTTGTTGTTTGCAGTTTTGGGGTACATATGACTTTTTGATCACTTTTTATGGCATATTTTGTAAGGTGAGATGGCGAAAAATCATTACTTTTGGCGTGTTTTTTGCGTTTTTTTTTCCCCGATGTTCACCGTGTACATTAAATATGGTTTCAGTTTTATTGTACAGGTTGTTACGGACGCGGCGATACCAAATATGTATTGTTTTTATTAATTTTTAGGTTTATTTTTTATATAATTCATTTTATATAGGAAAAGGGAATTTTTGGGGCTTTATTCTTTTATTAATTTTTTTTTCACATACTTTATTTATTTATTTTTTCACTTTTTTTTACTTTTTCATGTGTCCCATTAGGACACCTGATCCAGAGATACTTTGATCTCTGGCTCAGTACTATAGACTGCAAGACACAAGCATGCAAGTGCCTTGCAGTCTATACAGGAAGTCAGCGCTATGGAAACACAGTGCTGACTTCCACAGGTCTCGGCAGGATCAACCAGGTAGTGGGGTCTCCAGGCAGCCTGGGGTCACTTGGCAGACCCCAGACTGCAGATTATAGATATCGGCACCCCCCAATCTCGCCACGGGGGGTACCGTGGGGGGCGGCAAGATGGCGGAACCCCTTGAATGCCGCGGTCATGTTTGACCGCGGCATCCAAGGGGTTAAAACCTCCGATCGGAACTCATTTTCGGGGGTTATGGAGTAGGGTGTTATCTGTCAGTTACAGCTAACACCCGGGTTCCGATACCGCCCGCTCAGATAGTGAGCGGGCGGCCGGCCGGCCATGTTTGACCGCGGCATCCAAGGGGTTAAAAACCCCGATCGGTGTTGAGCGCCGATCGGAGGTTAAGGAGCAGGGTGTTAGCTGTCAGTTACAGCTAACACCTTCTCCCGATGCCATCCGCGGCACTCAGTGCCGCTAGCAAACACTTAAAATGCCGCGGTCGCTATTGACCACGGCATCTTAAGGGTTAAACAGCGGGGATCGGTGTTATCACTGGTCCCCGCTGTTGCAGCGGGAGCCTGACTGTCAGATACAGCCGGGCTCCCACGGTGATCGCACGGGCTCTGCTTCGGAGCCCGCTCGATCACCATCACGTACCTGTACGTGGGGATGCGGTAACTAACCACATTCTCCCACGTACATGTACGTGAGAATGCGTGAAGGGGTTAAGGGGTTAAAGCAAATAAAATGGAAAAAATATTGATCAATGTTTATCACTAACATGAGGAAATGGACTCCAAAGGTAGGTGTAATGAAATGTGCTTTATTTGCTTCCAAATACAGTGCGTAGAGTACAACAGTGACGTTTCGGTCTAAGCGACCTTCATCAGACTCTACAACATTAATAATAATAATAAAGTGACATATATGTGTAGAACATGTCAAGCATACATTAATCTATATACATAAATCTAAATACACAAATATACATACTGTAAATCGCATTGTATTAGAAGAATGACAATTGAAGAGGCATTATTCCATTGAAAAGATGGTAACCTGGATTGTCAGATAGATAAGGTATCATGAAAACTGTGTTCAGAAGTATATAGAGCTGAATAAGTGATACATCATGTCCTGTACAATAAGTCAAGACTTAACAAAAGGTAGACAGGGAGAAGTGTGACAGGTTTAGAAAAATAGTCTATGCAGTGTATATTCACCAATTCTAAGTATGTTGTGCAATATTGCTGCTAGATAGCCAGCCCCAGCATGAACTTCAATCAGAATATATGAGCCAGAGATAGTATATTGTACATACCTTGTGTGTAGTATAAAGGGGGACATAATCCCCAAAGGATCAGGGTGCTTAGAGGAGCTGTAAAGCTGGGTATTTCTAGGTGTAGAGTGCTGCCCCAGTTGCCCAGCGCTTTGATTTTAAGTGATAACCACGCTTGAGACACTGATGATGTCAGCAGTCTTCGCGCATGCACAGTAGATGTTCTCCACTGGAAGTGGGTCACATCCGGCAGGAAGAAGGTCAAAACAGACCTATATGGTGGCTCTCAGCAGCCAAACTTAGTAAATATGTGGGATTTGAGTTTGTAATCACTGTTATAGACTATTTTTCTAAATCTGTCACACTTTCCCCTGGCTACCTTTTGTTAAGTCTTGACTTATTGTACAGGACATGATGTAACACTTACTCAGCTCTATATACTTCTGACCACAGTTTTCATGATACCTTATCTATCTGACAATCCAGGTTACCACCTTTGCCATGGAATAATGCCTCTTCAATTGTCACTCTTCTAATACAATGCGACTTATGTATATTTGTGTATTTAGATTTATGTATATAGATTAATGTATGCTTCACATGTTCTCCACATATATGTCAATGAAACGTCACTGTTGTACTCTATGCACTGTATTGTAAGCAAATAAAGCACATTTCATTACACCTACCTTTGATGTACGGAGTCCATTTCTTGCTATTTAAGGGTTGGGACCCTACTCCGCACTAACTGGTGATACTGTCCACATCCATCAAGAAAATATCACTAACATGAAGTACAATGTGTCACAAAAAACAATCTCAAAATCACTACAGAGTTAAAGTGTCTCAAAATTATTTCCACATAAAGTGACATATGTGAAGTATGAAAAATTAGGTTGTGTCCTTAAGGTACTTTTAGGCTGTGTCCTTAAGGGGTTAAGACAGTCAAATCCTGTGTATCATAAATATTCTTTGACTGTATCTTTCCAGTATACTAAAGGGCAGGGGTAATAAGTTTACAATGCACAGACTTCAACCATGAAATGGAATCCCAATGGAGAACAAAGAAACCAACCTTATTTCTGCTTTCCATTCTTCTGGTCTGCTTGGAGACCCGGTAAACAAAAAGCTAACCGGCTTAAAAAGCGGTTACCCATGGAAAACCGCAGACCCTATAGACTATAATGGTTTGTGCCCGAAAAATGCGAAAAAATGCGGAGAGAAAAGTCCTGCTTGCAGGACTTTTCTCTCTGCATTTTTTAAGCGGGTTTGGGCACGGAAACACCAAACGGAATACAGACGCATGTGTGAACCTAGCCTTAGTGTGGTTTTTTTTATTTTTTATTTTTTTAACTATCTCACAAGTGGACTTGAACATGATATCATTAATTGTCTGTGCAATATATTGCAATACATCTGTTTTGCAGTATTCTTAGCATTTTACTAGATGACTATTAGGTCATGTTTCTGACAGGGCCAAACAGGCATCCAGTCCATTAGGGGGCACCAGTAGTACCACAGATGTTGGAAAAGACAAAGTACAAAGTCACTGGAGGTGGATCCAACCAAAGGTATATTGGATGCAGCAGTTCGTACTCACAAGAATTGGCACATAGACAGCAAGGAAGGCATCTGAGGAACTTTCAGTGAAACCATATGAGGCAGGCTAGTATGGAAGGGCCTGCAAAAGAGGGAAAATGGAACATGACTTGCGATGAGTTAACTGATCTTGTATTCTTTCCATTCTTTTCTGTATCCTGAGTTTTGTCTGAAGGCTGTTGTGAGGCCAGAATGGCAACCCCTCAGCACCCTGCGATCTTGGTGGTTCCCCCTCTTAGTAATCAGACATTCATCTTGTAATGAGCTGTGCACCTGTGAATACATTACATGATTATGAACTGCATATAAAGTGACCATGGACTGATTTTATCCACTGGAAATAAGCAATGAATCACAGCCAACAGAGGTCTGATGTGAGGAATTGATACAGAAAGTATATTGCAAAACTGTATAACTTTTCATTATGTAAACAATAGCATTTACTTGGTGAAACTGGACAACCCCTTTAAGCTGAACAATGTACCAGCCTTATGTTTTAAATTTTGTGTGTGGGTGAGTTGTTAAACTAAATAAAATTAAATTAAATGTATTTTCAACAAAAATAAATTTTGTATTTGAGTTTTACACCTCTTCTTGCACATTTTAGCTTCTGCAGTTTGTGTTTATCTATGACAAGTGGAGTTCATCTATAGCAGTTGCCTTTCCCAGGTACTAACAGTGTCTTTGATACTAAGAGTCACCCAGGACTTACAGTAGGGCCGAATTGTATAACAGCCATACAGGCACAATAGCTATTTTATAAAGCACATATCAGCACAGCAAACAATAGAAAGTGCAAGTAAATACAAACTCACCAATAGATGATAAGAACCATACAGTGATGATGATGGCTCAAACAGATGATTGTGGTAACAGTCAGGGAAAGGAACAGATAGAAGATAATAAATAATGCACAAAGCTGATGGCCTTGGTGCTTATAGCCACTGGCTTCAGTATCTTTATGGGGATATTTCACAAGGGACAATAGGGAGCAGAATCACAGGAAAACTATCACCTCTAGTTAGTCAGGGCTGTGAAAAATATGGGTTTAAGATCTGTATTTATGGCCATATACGTAATATCACATTCAGAGGCGTAGATGCTCCAGTCCCCACTGTGACAATTCACCACCATAGAGGGTTATAGCAAGTGAACCACAGCTGTCTTTGGTGAGAAGGAGGAGACAAGGGTTAGTACTTTAGGATTAGGGCTTTAATATTTGTATAAGCAGCTTCCATGTCATATCATTTTTAAGGGCTATTAGAGTTGTTCCTGAGGTTGGAATGTATAGCCCTTATTAGCCTGTATTTAACTATACAGCACATGTGGATGAAATAAAAATGACTGTATGTTCAATAGAATAAAGCCTTATATAATCTAAGGCATTAATCACTAGCAATTACTGAAAGTACTACTTCAGTTTTGGAATTACTCATTTTATAAAGCACATTATTCCAGATATAGAATGATAATAGAAACAAGAACATTTCAAAATGGCAACTTTCTGTACTTATATTTAAGTTCTCTAATCCCTCTCGCCTAAAGATCCATCTACAGATGTAAATATACACTGTGTTTCAAATTATTATGCAAATAATATTTTCTCATATTTTCCAAAATTACCTATATGAATTGTAGTCATTGTAATTTTCCAGTCATCAACTATTCGAGTATAATTGAAAGGTTTTTGAACAAACTGCCAATGATAACAGTATATTTAAAAAAAAATAAACACTCAAAATGCATGTTTTAAATTATTATGCACAGCAGAATTTGCAACCTTTTCATTTTTATTAAGAACAAAAAAATGGTCATTGTGAAATTATAAGCATTAGCAGGTTATTACAAACTGAAATCAAACAGTTTTCAAGCCAAAACTTTATTCGAGGTGATGTTACATTTGCACATAGGACCCCTTGTTCGAAAGAAGCTTCTGAACTCTCTCGTCCATTGAATTTGTCAGTTTTTGGATGGTTTCTGCTTCAATTGTTTTGCATGAGGACAGAATACCCTCCCAGAGCTGTTGCTTAGATGTGAACTGCCTCCCGCCATCATAGACACTCCTTTTGATGATGCTCTAGAGGTTCTCAATGGGGTTGAGGTCAGGGGAGCATGGGGGCCACACCATAAGCTTGTCCCCTTTTATGCCCATAGCAGCCAGAGATGCTGATGTGTTATTTGCAGCATGAGACGGTGCATTATCATGCATGAAAATGATCTTTCTGCGGAATGCATGGTTCTTCTTCTTGAACCATGGCAGGAAGTGCTGTTTGAGAAACTCCACATACATTATGGAGTTCATCTTTACCCCTTCAGGGATCCTAAAGGGGCCGACAATCTCTCTCCCCATGATTCCAGCCCAAAACATTACTCCACCTCCTCCTTGTTGGCGCCGTAGCCGTGTTTGTATGGGGTGTCCATCAACAAGCCATCCTCCACTCCATCCATCTGGACCATCGAGCGTTGCACGGCACTCATCGGTGAACAAAACAGTTTTGAAGTCAGTCTTCGTGTATTGTTCGGCCCACTGGAGCCGTTTCTGCTTGTGTGCAGTGGATAGAGGAGGTCAACAAGATGGCTTATGCACAGCTGCAAACCTCTGAAGGATCCTGCATCTTGTTGTTCGGGGGATGTTGGAGGCGCCAGCAGCTTCAAAAACTTGTCTGCTGCTATGACAAGGCATTTTTGAAGCTGCTCTTTTAACCTGACGTAATTGCCTGTTGGAAAGAGTCCTCAATTTTCCCTTATCAGTACGCACACGTGTGTGCTGTGAATCAGCTACATACTTCATGATTGTGCGATGATCACGATGAAGTGTCTTGGCAATGTTGATTGTAGTCATGCCTTGACCTAAACACTCCACAATTTGTTGCTTCTCAGCAGCCGACACATCCTTTTTCTTTCCCATTTTGGCTGAAAATGTAGGCTGCTTAATAATGTGGGACAGCCTTCTTAAGTAGTCTTGCCTTTAATTGGACACACCTGCCAAACTAATTAGCACAGGTGTCTGCAATTGCTTTCAGTGATATAAAGAGCCCTGACACACATCACCATCAATGAGTTTAACTGACAAACAAAAAAATTCTTACCTTATCACTCCTAAACACTTTTTGCATAATAATTTGGAACACAGTGTAGAAGGTGCATAAAGTTTTTAAAGTAATGGAATAAATCTACATATTCTAATTTGTGTTATTTTAAGGTATGGTAGGAGTTATAAATTAAACTTAGTATATTAGGTATTAATTATTTAATACAAGAATTAGCCTGTGTTTAATCTTGATAAGGAACAGTATATAAAATCATATTAAAAAGTACTTAAGATTTTTACACAAAGCAAGTAATAGTATCAAATATCATAGCCAAAATTTCATTACAGCTACTAGCGCAAACATCAGACAACTTTTATTCAGTCAATAAATCGATATTAAACTCTCTCATATGATGCAGTTTATTCATATGCTGGTCTGCATTAACATTTTTATTAACTCTCAACTGATCCTAAGGAAGCATTAAAGGGCTTATCCTATGTAGACAACCACAGTACACCAGTTCATATGTTTTGTTAGGATATATGTGAATTAAAATAACAATAAGAATAGGCAATACAGAACTAACAGTTGAGTGCAAAATAATAATGTATCACATACACATACAATAATAAAAAAAAAAAACTAAATATGACATATATGAAAAGTTGCATCTCCTTTTTATCAAAATATATTTAAGCTTCATAAAAGGTCAAACATAATAAGTTCACAGTCAGATGGACATGTTTTGAAATCCTCAAAAGTGTAGAGACAATAGCCCCGACTTTTTATAGAGGCAGAGACCTCCCACATGAACATTCACAATGTATGGCAGGAACAGGGACACAGTAACAAACTCTACCAAGTAGAAATATAATATTACAACAATATAACATAATGCACAATATTGTATGAAAAACTCATATAGTATAAAAAAAGTATTAGAACAAAGACAAATTATACATAAGTGGTACCAAACAAAGTGGAAGTGAAATAAAGTGTCCTGCAAGGACCATGCCATGTTGCAGTCATCCTTGGAAAAACCTGCTGTTTGCAGGGGGTGCCAGGATACCTCTGATGAAACAACCCTTTAAATGTATGAAACTATAGATTTTGCCCATTTACAGACACTGACCTGCAGGCTACCAGCAAGGTAATTTCTACAAAGAGTGGTAACAAATTACTAACCTCACAGAAATAAATCTTTACTCTTAAAACTTAACTTTTATTATTATTACCAAATATAAAATACTAGCAGAAGGACCCGGCTTCACATGGGTATATTTCATTTTTTGTTTGTGTAGTGGCCCCATAAGAATTGGCCAGTTTTGCATTTGACATCCAGTATGGCAGTCCAGTATAGGTACAGTCTATTTATGGCTGTGTTGCTATGGAAACCTGGTAAATGAAATGTGAACTTATATTGGCTGATACACGTCATATGACTGAATATTTAAGGACCTATGAACTGGTACTGTCTCATACAGGTGATAAATAGCTTGGTTGCTATCGAAACCTGGTGTAAAGCTGTGTGTATGTCAAGACTGAAGAACCTGCGATTTTCCATTGGTCCATAAGCGTCGTGTGATCATGTGTATCTCAGTTTGGATATCAGTGAAAAACCTGCAATCAGTTTTTATGGAAAACCTGGAGTAAAGCTGTGTGTATGTGACCTTGTGTAACAGTACATTATGGGAAAGGAGCTGGGGAGCTCATGCGCCCTCTATTGGATGTAACAAATCCTCAATTTGCTTTTGACTCACCGAGCCTTGAGACAGCAAAAGGGATTTTAGCCAAGCCAATTTCACTTATCTGCATACAGCGCTGTTTCCGGATTGTTGTCCTTCATCAGTACAGAGCAAAGTGAATTGGCTGGCTTAGTGGGAGGCAATGAGTGGGTTAGGGACAAGAATCTCTCACATTGAGGAGAGCACCAGTAAAGGTGTGTAGAGATTTTAATTGCCTTTTGCCCTCTACTTAGCATCTACATATCACAAGGCATTATGGGAAAGGAGCTGGGGAGCTCATGCGCCCTCTATTGGATGTAACAAATCCTCAATTTGCTTTTGACTCACCGAGCCTTGAGACAGCAAAAGGGATTTTAGCCAAGCCAATTTCACTTATCTGCATACAGCGCTGTTTCCGGATTGTTGTCCTTCATCAGTACAGAACAAAGTGAATTGGCTGGCTTAGTGGGAGGCAATGAGTGGGTTAGGGACAAGAATCTCTCACATTGAGGAGAGCACCAGTAAAGGTGTGTAGAGATTTTAATTGCCTTTTGCCCTCTACTTAGCATCTACATATCACAAGGCATTATGGGAAAGGAGCTGGGGAGCTCATGCGCCCTCTATTGGATATAACAAATCCTCAATTTGCTTTTGACTCACCGAGCCTTGAGACAGCAAAAGGGATTTTAGCCAAGCCAATTTCACTTATCTGCATACAGCGCTGTTTCCGGATTGTTGTCCTTCATCAGTACAGAGCAAAGTGAATTGGCTGGCTTAGTGGGAGGCAATGAGTGGGTTAGGTACAAGAATCTCTCACATTGAGGAGAGCACCAGTAAAGGTGTGTAGAGATTTTAATTGCCTTTTGCCCTCTACTTAGCATCTACATATCACAAGGCATTATGGGAAAGGAGCTGGGGAGCTCATGCGCCCTCTATTGGATGTAACAAATCCTCAAATTGCTTTTGACTCACCGAGCCTTGAGACAGCAAAAGGGATTTTAGCCAAGCCAATTTCACTTATCTGCATACAGCGCTGTTTCCGGATTGTTGTCCTTCATCAGTACAGAGCAAAGTGAATTGGCTGGCTTAGTGGGAGGCAATGAGTGGGTTAGGGACAAGAATCTCTCACATTGAGGAGAGCACCAGTAAAGGTGTGTAGAGATTTTAATTGCCTTTTGCCCTCTACTTAGCATCTACATATATGCTAAGTAGAGGGCAAAAGGCAATTAAAATCTCTACACACCTTTACTGGTGCTCTCCTCAATGTGAGAGATTCTTGTCCCTAACCTTGTGTAACAGTGTCATCCACAGCACCCTGCCCCTTTAAAGCTGACCTACAGGAGTGAAGAAAAATGGCTGGGTTGTTATGGAAACCTGGAGTTCAGCTGTGTGCATGTGTGTGATGATTCTGCTTAAGTGTGGCTATAACTCAGCTGTATTTTGGTCTCTGGGTAGCGTATTTCTCTCTAGTTCCATTTACTCATAAGGTGCGCAACTATAATCCCAGGTGTATATTGGCAATAGTGGCCAGGCTGGCACAATAGGGCTTTGTATCCATCCCAGAATAGCTATTGTATTCCTATGCAGCCTTGAGTGATCAAAGAAACAATAGTGCATTGTTCAAGCCTGGGCTGTTGATCAGACCTGGCTGATAACATTGTATCAATTCACTTGGTCTCAGTTCTATACAAAAGATCTGGACTTGATTGCATTAACTCATCAGACTTGCTGCCGCCGATGACCTCATTCTGGGAGGTGGCATAAAGGGTATAAAAGATGAGGTAAGAGGTCTGTGGGAAGAGATGATGCTATAGAGATGATGCTATAGAGATGATGCTATGGAGATTATGCTATGGAGATGATGCTATGGAGTTGAGACAGACCATCACAGACTACAAGAGAACACCATGAGGAGATTTTTGTGATGAGACTATTGGACTAATGCTGAGAGACTGTTATGAGAGCATGCAGGCGGGATTATTCTATTGATGCCACATGCTAGGAGTTAAGGCTGAGAAGCCTCCACTGGTGACTCACACATGCCATGTGTGAGTGTTGAACTACAGAACCACATCAAGGACATGTGTGGTAAAGTAACTATTTCACCTTTATCCCTTTTATTTTATTTGTACTGTATCTTGTAACTAGTAACTGTTAATGCTTGTATATATCTGCATATCTGTTCTGAACTGCATGTGTTAGATGTTAATACCGACCCATTTAGGGGTTAATAAATATATAAAATTTAGAAGGCTTGTCTTGTATTTATCTTGTGGACCCGACACTCACTGGCGGTGATTGTGGTTTTTATATGAAAGAGGACTCAGGGGTGGCCACAGCGGTGTTGGCGCACTGAGGATCTTTCACAATGTGGCTGACAAATGCCTTGTCAGATTTGGAGACAAGCTTGGGTGTGCTGAGAGTTTTCATTAGCTCGAGCAGCAACCATGCATTTTGCTGCAGGAGGCATGAGTAGTTTAAAAATGTTTCAATTTATTTGAATGCTGACATCCAGTATGGCAGTCCAGTTAGTGATGTAAATACCGGGGTAGCTGCGGTAGCGGCTGCCACAGGGCCCGGGACATTAGGGGTCCCAGCTGGCCCCTGATGTTTTTTTTTAATAGGCCGTTACCCGCTGGTGTAACACCAGCAGGTAACAGGCCCTATTTACTTACCGATCTCCGCTCCTGCTCACCGCCGCCTGCGCTTCTCCTTCTGCGGAGGTGGCTATGTGTAGGAGTGGGGGTTGGTAAGTAAGGCCGCAGCCCGCGAATCCCACAAACATTGCTATCATTATACTCTGGGGTCTTTTCAGACCCCAGAGTATAATGATCTGAGGCCCAGGGGAGGTCAGGGAACATAAAAAAACAATGTTACTTACCTCTCCTGCACTCCAGCAGGCTTCGGGCCTCCTTGATGACATCCAAGACGTCGGTGGACCAGTCTGACGTCATTATGTGTGGCAACGCATGCCTGACTCACGTAACATCTGGTCCAACATTGAAGAGGTAGCGGGGAGTGCGCCGGAGCCAGGGAAAGGTAAGCAACATTGCTTTTTATGTTTATATCCTCCCCTGGATCTCCAATCATTATAGTCTGGGGTCTGAAAAGACCCCAGAGTATAATAATTGTTCATGGGTGGTCCACTATGTGCAGGGGCCACTATGGGGCATAAAAGTGTGTGCAGGGGCCACTATGGGGCATAAAAGTGTGTGCAGGGTCCACTATGGCGCATAAAAGTGTGTGCAGGGGCCACTATGGGGCATAAAAGTGTGTGCAGGGGCCACTATGTGACATAACAGTGTGTGCAGGGGTCACTATGGGGCATAATACTGTGTGAAGGGGCCACTATGGGGCATAATATTGTCTGCAGGGGCCACTATGGGGCATAATAGTGTGTGTAGGGGCCTCTATGGGGCATAATAGTGTGTGCCGGAATGCGTTTGTGATGGGGGGGGGGACACCCAGCTTCGCACGGGTATATTTTATTTTTTGTTTGTGTAATAGCCCTATAAGAATTGGCCAGTTTTGCACTTGACATCCAGTATGGCAGTCTAGTATATGTACAGTCTATTTATGGCTGTGTTGTTATGGAAACCTGGTAAATTAAATGTGAACTTATATTGGCTGATACACGTGATATGACTGAATATTTAAGGACCTTCGAACTGCTTTTGACTAATACAGGTCATAGCTTGGTTGCTATGGAAACCTGGTCTTAACCTGTGTGCCTGAGGAGAGTAAGCGCCTGCGAGCTTCTATTAGCTGATAAGGGACATGTGACCATATGTATGGCAATTGGAATATCAGTGAAAGACTTGCAAGCTTGTATTGACTAATGCTGGTCATTTTTTGGGAATACTGTTTCTCAGGAAGGTATGCAGGGGACACTATGGGGCATAATAGTGTGTGCAGGAATGCAGTTTGTGCGGGGGGGGGGGGGGGGGTTGCCGGGGGGGGGTAGTCCCATGTCAAATGTTCGCCTTGGGGCCCTTCCATTGCTAGTTATGCCACTGAGTCCAGTATAGGTACAGTCTATTTATGGCTGTGTTGTTATGGAAACCTGGTAAATTAAATGTGAACTTATATTGGCTGATACACGTGATATGACTGAATATTTAAGGTCCTGTGAACTGCTATTGACTAATACAGGTCATACATAGCTTGGTTGCTATGGAAACCTGTGTGCCTGAGGAGAGTAAGCGCCTGCGAGCTCTTATTGCCTGATAAGGGACATGTGACCGTGTGTATGGCAGTTGGAATATGAGTGAAAGACTTGCAGGCTTCTATAGACTAATGCTGGTCATTTTTTGGGAATACTGTATCTCAGGAACGGTATGTCCAAGAGAGCTGAGACCCAGTCTATAATATTCCCGGACACCTGATGTACATGTGTGCCAAATTTGGTGAGGATCGGTCCAGTCGTTTGGTCGCGCATAAAGAACAGACAGACAGGAACTCATTTTTATATATATAAGAGATAAAATCCCTTACTCTACAAAACAAATCTCAATAAACTTCTACTGACATCCCATTGTCTTATCATCCCAGCGATATTCTGGCAACATGACAATAATTGTGTATGGGAAAGTGAACTATATATCCAATAATACAGCCAACAACTTTCATCAATAAAATATGGTAAAATATCAATGCCAGTAAAGCATGACAAACGTATCAGTTGCTATTCAGTGTACAAAGCCATCTGCTTCCTGCTTTGTACACTTACAAAAAGTGGTTTATACGGATTAATGGGGTATACAAGTGTAGTAAGGATTCTAACAGTTAAATACTATATGCTGGAGAAAAGGATTGGAATTTTGAGACTACAAATAGGATCATAAACATCTGAAGAATTTTATTTGTACAGTATGTCAGTACAGCAGCAAGCATGACTACATAAACAAAGAACAATCTTACTTACTGTAATTTCAGGTGATTAATGAAGCAAAGGCAAACTCCGCAATATTATGTTGCAATCCCATTGGAATGCATTCAATAGAAGAGAAAGAACATTCTTAGAATATAATAGTGGACAGACACACGTTTGATAGTCATTTACTATAACGATTACTGCAAAGAAATGGATTTATTCCTATAAAATGGTATGTAACACTGGTCATAAAGACCAATGTAATATAGAGAATCAGTAAACAGTTTCATCCACTCCAATTATGGTAATAATATCTGTTTTAATGTGTAATCAATGGGATGTTTAGGATTATGAAATAATAATATGCCTGGTACAAAATGTACATAAAGTCTTACTATTCATTATGCTGAATGATTAAAAATCCATCAAAATCTGAAATACTGTAAAAGAATACAATTTTAGAAATAACTGCACACTCATTTAGGTTAACTTGCTTTATTGTATATTTTAGATTGCTCTTCACCTAATCTTGCACATTATATTATTTTATCGCTTTGTTTTGTATTTCATTCTAGTAAATTTAGTACTAAGAAAAGTCAATATATTATAAAAATGACATTTAAATCATAATTATCTTTATGTAAATCTGTGAGACAAGTACTTATTTTAACATGTTTCTGATACAAGCATCCCAGCAATCTTATAAACTACTAGAATTACATGATAGGTTAGAGGTCAAGCACAATTTCTAAAAAATTTATGGGCATATAAATGTTAAATATTTAAAAAATAAATTACTTAACTAGATCAGGCATAATGTAAAATTACTGATGTATCATTTTTTTATTCACAACATATGCCTACAGGACCTATAAGATCAGAGGTTTCTAATATAACCAGATGCATATTTAGTATTTTGAAATCTAGATAATAAATGTTAGATTGTTGTTTGATTTCATAGTACATATAATTTATTTAATAACATTTATACATTTTTTTGAGGGGTTCATTTAAAAAACTAGCCAAACCACCAATAGATTTTTCTTTTACACAATGTGCTCAGAGGTACAAATAATTCATTATTGTTATTTTATGGCTTGTTATGATTGTGGGATACCACATACAGTCATATGAAAAAGTTTTGGCACCCCTATTAATCTTAATCATTTTTAGTTCTAAATATTTGGGTGTTTGCAACAGCCATTTCAATTTGATATATCTAATAACTGATGGACACAGTAATATTTCAGGATTGAAATGAGGTTTATTGTACTAACAGAAAATGTGCAATATGCATTAAACCAAAATTTGACCGGTGCAAAAGTATGGGCACCTCAACAGAAAAGTGACATTAATATTTAGTAGATCCTCCTTTTGCAAAAATAACAGCCTCTAGTCGCTTCCTGTAGCTTTTAATCAGTTCCTGGATCCTGGATGAAGGTATTTTTGACCATTCCTCTTTACAAAACAATTCCAGTTCAGTTAAGTTTGATGGTCGCCGAGCATGGACAGCCCGCTTCAAATTATCCCACAGATGTTCAATGATATTCAGGTCTGGGGACTGGGATGGCCATTCCAGAACATTGTAATTGTTCCTCTGCATGAATGCCTGAGTAGATTTGGAGCTGTGTTTTGGATCATTGTCTTGCTGAAATATCCATCCCCAGCATAACTTCAAATTCGTCACTGATTCTTGTACATTATTCTCAAGAATCTGCTGATACTGAGTTGAATCCATGCGAGCCTCAACTTTAACAAGATTCCCGGTGCCGGCATTGGCCACACAGCCCCAAAGCATGATGGAACCTCCACCAAATTTTACAGTGGGTAGCAAGTGTTTTTCTTGGAATGCTGTGTTTTTTTGATGCCATGCATAACGCCTTTTTGTATGAACAAACAACTCAATCTTTGTTTCATCAGTCCACAGGACCTTCTTCCAAAATGAAGCTGGCTTGTCCAAATGTGCTTTTGCATACCTCAGGCGACTCTGTTTGTGGCGTGCTTTCAGAAATGGCTTCTTTCGCATCACTCTCCCATACAGCTTCTCCTTGTGCAAAGTGTGCTGTATTGTTGACCGATGCACAGTGACACCATCTGCAGCAATATGATGCTGCAGCTCTTTGGAGGTGGTCTGTGGATTGTCCTTGACTGTTCTCACCATTCTTCTTCTCTGCCTTTCTGATATTTTTCTTGGCCTGCCACTTCTGGGCTTAACAAGAACTGTCCCTGTGGTCTTCCATTTCCTTACTATGTTCCTCACAGTGGAAACTGACAGGTTAAATCTCTGAGACAACTTTTTATATCCTTCCCCTGAACAACTATGCTGAACAATCTTTGTTTTCAGATCATTTGAGAGTTGTTTTGAGGAGCCCATGATGCCACTCTTCAGAGGAGATTCAAATAGGAGAACAACTTGCAATTGGCCACCTTAACACTAGAAGTCCCAGAGAGGGGTCATTTAACATTTCTACCTTTGGAACCCAGAGACGGGTCGAATGACCTGAAGGATTTTATCTAACATCCTATAATCACCGTCTTTTGTTCTGTAATGAAGGCCATTACTGTCACACCACAGGAGGTTGTTGTTTTCCATTGAGTTTAGCCATTTAGTGTCTAGTTAGTTCTATTCAGTTTATTGTATTTGATAATATAAAGACTATACATATTGTATTAAGTTTAGTTTTATTTGAACAAAAAAGCACTGAAACAATTAATCATTTTTTATATATTTTAAATAGAATTAGAAATTTTAGAGCAAGGTACAGCTGTGACTAATGACCAGAAGCATTTGTCTAAGGCAGGGGTAGGCAACCTTTTTTGTTCGGCGTGCCGATTTTAATAAAAAAATCAAAGATGAGGTACTCGGAGTGCCGGTCAATAATTGTAAGTCTGACGACCCCTAAACTAAAGTCATATACCACAAACCATAACACAGAAGTGCTGCCACCAGATGCTTTAGGACACATGCGTTTACTGCTATTTCCTGGGACACTCCTGTACTTTCTGATTAGAAGCAATGAAAGTCCATGTGCAGCCCTCAATTAGTGCTAAATTTATTGTGTCCAGGAGCCCCGTATGGCGGCATCCTTATGGTGAATGCACACTATGTATCTGGATGCAGCTATATTTGGAACTTTTTCATTCAATGTAAAACTGGTGCATTTTTGCACAAAAAAAAACAAAGCCGGAGTTTTCTGTGCAAAAACACATCCTTAATATAGAAAACACACCGTTATACAGAATAATGTCCCATAGTGGTCCCTGCACACGGTATTATGTCCCATAGCGGCCCCTTCAACATGGTATATGTCCCATAGCTGCCTCTGCACACAGCATTTGTCCCATAGCTGCCTCTGCACACAGTATTTGTCCCATAGCAGTCCCTGCACACAGTATTTGTCCCATAGCGGCCCCTGCACACAGCAATATGTCCCATAACGGCCCCTACACACCGTATATGTCCCATAGCAGACCCTGCACACGGTATATGTCCCATAGCGGCCCCTGCACACGGTATTATGCTCTATAGTGGCCCCTGCACACGGTATTATGTCCCATAGCAGCCTCTGCACACGGTATTTGTCCCATAGCGGCCCCTGCACACGGTATTATGTCCCATAGCGGCCCCTACACACAGTATTTGTCCCATAGCTGCCCCTGCACACAGTATTTGTCCCATAGCGGCCCCTGCACACGGTATTATGCTCCATAGTGGCCCCTGCACACGGTATTATGTCCCATAGCGTCCTCTGCACACGGTATTTGTCCCATAGCGGCCCCTGCACACGGTATTATGTCCCATAGCGGCCCCTACACACGGTATTTGTCCCATAGCTGCCCCTGCACACAGTATTTGTCCCATAGCGGCCCCTGCACACGGTATATGTCCCATAGCGGCCCCTGCACATGGTATTATGCTCCATAGTGGCCCCTGCACATGGTATTATGCTCCATAGTGGCCCCTGCACACGGTATATGTCCCATAGCGGTCCCTGCACACAGTATTATGCACCATAGTGGCCCCTGCACACGGTATATGTCCCATAGTGGTCCCTGCACACGGTATTATGCTCTATAGTGGCCCCTGCACACGGTATTATGCTTCATAGTGGCCCCTGCACACGGTATATGTCCCATAGTGGTCCCTGCACACGGTATTATGCTCTATAGTGGCCCCTGCACACAGTATTATGCTCCATAGTGGCCCCTGCACACGGTATATGTCCCATAGTGGCCCCTGCACACGGTATATGTCCCATAGTGGCCCCTGCACACGGTATATGTCCCATAGCGGTCCCTGCACACGGTATTATGTCCCATAGTGGCCCCTGCACACGGTATTATGCTCCATAGTGGCCCCTGCACACGGTATATGTCCCATAGTGGCCCCTGCACACGGTATATGTCCCATAGCGGTCCCTGCACACGGTATTATGTCCCATAGTGGCCCCTGCACACGGTATTATGCTCCATAGTGGCCCCTGCACACGGTATATGTCCCATAGTGGTCCCTGCACACGGTATTATGCTCTATAGTGGCCCCTGCACACGGTATTATGCTACATAGTGGCCCCTGCACACGGTATATGTCCCATAGTGGCCCCTGCACATGGTATATGTCCCATAGTGGCCCCTGCACACGGTATATGTCCCATAGTGGCCCCTGCACACGGTATATGTCCCATAGTGGCCCCTGCACACGGTATATGTCCCATAGTGTCCCCTGCACACGGTATATGTCCCATAGTGGTCCCTGCACACGGTATTATGCTCTATAGTGGCCCCTGCAGGCAGAAGCGCCCGAAGAGTACAGAGCGGCTGCGGAGCGTGGAATAGTGAGTACATTGTTTTTTATGTTTGATCATCTCCCCGGGGGCTCCGCTTATTATACTCGGGGGTCTGAAGAGACCCCACAGTATAATAATAGCAGTTTCGTTTCGGCCGTGTTTGGTCCGATCGAAACTGCTGGGTGAGGAGTCCGCTGCCGTGCCAGGGGAATAAGCCTCGCGTGCCAAGAGTGGCACGCGTGCCATAGGTTGCCGACCCCTGGTCTAAGGCCTCAAGCACACTAGCGAAAAAAAATTGCGCGAAAATCGCATCGCAATGCGATGCAATTTTTTTCTGCGATTTGCCAATGTATTTCAATGGCACCAAGCACACCTGCGATTTTTTTTTCGTGCGATTTTTTTTCATAGGTGCGATTTTCCTGCGATTTTTTTTTTTTTTTTGTGCGATTTTTTTTGTGCGAAAAAATCCCAGAGGAGTGATCTATATGACCAATGGGACAGATCACAAAAATATCGCAAGTAGCTGTGATTTTTTTTGCGATTTTTTTTTTTTTTTTCTGCACCCATTGACTTGAATCTAAATATACAAAAATGTAAATATACAAAAGAACAACTGTTATTTGTTTCTATGCTTTTTATTTTTGTTATGAAAATAATAAAAAAAATACAAGGAATAAAACAATTCCACACATATTTACAATAGGCTGCTGTGGGGGGCTGCGTGTGTGTGTGTGTGTGTGAGTGGCATGTCCTTCTTGTGTGACTAGCATTTCAGCACTCACTCAGCAGTCTGTCTGCACTGTCGGAACATACCTGGCACTGCCTGGGTATGTCCCTGGTACATTTGCCACACGTGTATTTGTAGCAGTAAACACATCTCTCAGTTGCACAATTGTTCGTGCATCGATGGTTGACCTGACACTTCGCCCTTTTGCCAGGGCTGGGTGTGGAAGGTTGTTGCCGAAGGAGTTTCTCCTTGCGTGCCTTCTTTTCAGTCACATGAGAGCCACCTAACTCTTTTGCAAGCTCAACCAGGAAGTCCACCCGTCTCTCCTGCACCCCAGTGCATGCCTGATAAAGAACATGAGCATTCAGTGCTGCCATGTCAATCATGTTGTAGAACACGGCGAATGGCCATCTCCGTGTTCCTGCATGCAGGCTGTACTCCCGCACCATTTGGTCCATTACATCCACACCGCACTTTGTGTGGTTGTATTGTGTGACCGTGTTTGGCTTCCTTTTGTTGGTATCCTTAGTCTCAACCACGCTGTGCATGCTGCTGAGAATGTAGACGGCCTTCTTTCGTTTGGGTGCATACACTGTCAGTGTGGCATCAGTGGTTGAAAACACCTGAGTGGTGAATTCAGTGCGGTCCATCTGTCTAGCGGATTGAGGAATTTCCCGGCGACTCTTGTTGACTGTGCCGAGGATAGTGGTTTTCCGGCTAAGCAGTCATTGTGCAAGTGACAATGATGTAAAGAAATTGTTCGTGGTTACAGTTCTGCCCTTGTCCATGAATGATTCCATCAGCCTCATCACTACAGTTTCGGACAGTCTCTCCCCGCTGGGACGACTGGGGTCCTTGCCAAGATATGGGAGGACATTACAGATGTACTTTGATTTCAAGTCGCAGACTACTTTGAGAAGCAGTCACATCCCCCACAGCACAAAAGGCTGCATGCAAATTTGCTAAGGTGTTAGCAAATATTCCCAGCACAACAATGCAGCTGGGGGGTGGGCAGACACTCAGGAGCAGCTTACATTCTTTTCTTTACACTCTCTTACAAGACCTGAGGTGGATCAACACAATTCCCCCCTGCAGATTCCTCAGACAATGGCCACATTTACAAATGAAAGGAAATGCTAATTGGAGCCATCAGAGTTGTCAGTTTGGACTAAGGGTCATTTGACCCTCTTTCAGGACTTGAAGGGGGAGCTCGAAATTTCTGGGACTTCTAGTGTTAAATACCTTTTCTCATGATTGGATACACCTGGCTATGAAGTTCAAAGCTCAGTGAGGTTACAAAACCAATTTTGTGCTTCAGTAAGTCAGTAAAAAGTAGTTAGGAGTATTCAAATCAATAAAATGATAAGGGTACCCAAATTTTTGCACTGGTCAAATTTTGGTTTAATGCATATTGCACATTTTCTGTTAGTACAATAAACCTCAATTCAATCCTGAAATATTACTGTGTCCATCAGTTATTAAATATATCAAATTGAAATGGCTGTTGCAAACACCCAAATATTTAGAACTAAAAATGATTAAGATTAATAGGGGTGCCCAAACTTTTTCATATGACTGTATATTTTTTAAAAAAATAATAAAATAATTTTTAATTAAATAAAGACTTATTTATTTTGTTGTGTTGAGGGGCTTTTATTTCCTTAAAGTAGCAGTGTTTTCAATTCTATCATATGGGTCCAGTTGAGATGCACCAGGGTTTTTAAGAGCCGAGGTGCATCTCGCCCAGTTGGGAAATTAAAACTGGTGTAGGAAATTCTAGTTTTAATAAATTCTGCCAAGTGTCTTATTTTTGGATAGGTAGTCAATTTCTTTATTTATTCCTATGATAGCCTCAATATAAGTCTAATAAAAATTAATAGAGATACTGGCTGTGTAAGCATAAGAGGCTTTGTCAGACTTATTGCTGGTCACAATGAAGGCCCAGAATGAACAATAAATACTTTCTCTAATGCCATCTTTCAGCATGTAGCTCCCTAGCTTTCCAGAAACATAGTGGCGTGATCTGGGATTAAAGTCAAGTCAGAATAATTGGACCGCACTTGGATAAACAAAGGTCCTAGGACTATGGACCACCTTACATTTTAAGAAAAATGCAGTGCCACAGCATTAGATGGTCACTTGTTGCTTTAATGCTCATCACCCTCTCAAAGTTTTTTCTTGGCTTTCTTTTGAGTGGAGCCACTAGTTTATATACTTCCAAATCTCTCCCTCTGCTTCGACCATCTGAAGACTCCCCACCTTCTCCCCCCTCATTCTTAGAACAGTTGCTTATACATAGTCGGTCACAGTAGGTGGGTTATCCTTGTGGTTTATCATTAAAATGACCTTTGGGTGACCATTGGTATAATGGTAAAGTTATTTCTGTTAAAGTTGTTCTGCAAGAATATGCTCTATTTTCTGTTCCTCTGCTTTAATAAATGCTGTAACCAACCCCCAGCTTCAACCCAGCTTTGTGTCAGCGTGCTGTTTATTGATGGCTACAACTTTAGTCAGGTTACTGGTTATGCCTTGATGGATACAACCTTTGTCAGGTTATTGGTTGATGCCCAAACTTTATAACAATAACAGTGACATATTGTATGCTGTTGACTCTAGGTTCACACCTGCACTTGGGTTTCTGTTCTTTGGGTCTGCTTGGGGACCCAAAAAATGGAAACCCAATCTGCTTCAAAAGTGCTTACCCACAGAAACCAATGGACCCCATAGACTATAATGGGGTCCGCCAGGTTGCCGTCCAGTTTCTGCCCGAAAAATGCCGAGAGGACCGCTTTTTTCAAGCAGAATGGGGAACAGAATCCCCGAACAGAGACAGGGCGCAGGTGTGAATCCCGCCTTACTGATTACTGCAGTTTAGAAGGTTTTTCAAAGGTGGCAGAGTTAAATTCTTTGACCACATTTTAGCTAATATTGTCATGCTATAAAAGTAACCAATATAAGACATATGAAACAAATCAACTCAGTTTGAAGTTGCATAAAAAGCTGCATAAATTCAGGAGAAGAACAGAGTAATTTACAACAAAGTAAGAAAGAAATTCTGAAAAAAAATGTATAAAAAGTGTCCATTATTGTTTAAGGTTTTGTTGAAATATATGAATGTAAGAAACATTTGTAACTGATTCAATTTGTGTTTTGTTGAAAAATAACTTTAGAAAAACATTTGAATCTTTTATCTTACACATGAAAAACACATTTCCAGTATTTTCATGCATTTTCAAGGATTTTATACAGATGTGTCTACATTTTTTTTCAATATGTACAGTACAAACAATAAATGTGACTAGTTTGAGAAATTTTTCTGACATACATGTATTACAAATGTTGCCATTCTGAGAGATAGGACTGTTTTAACACTTTGGTGGTATAAGGGCAAAAATTTAATACGTGTCACCTTTTACCTGATTATTTTATATCATCCACCATTTTTAAATTGTAAAGTGTTAAAATCTTCCTTCTCAATCCTATCTGAGAGATAGCTTTGTAGTCCTGTCCCCAAAGTGCAGACCTTAAATACTTAGATAAACAAAAGCAGACTCTTTACTGTAAGAGCAGTGAGGCTATGGAACTCACTGCAAAAGAATGTGGTGATGTTGGATTGGCAAAGGCAAGTTGATCCAGGGTTTTATACTGATTGCCGGAGTTGGAGTCGGGAAGGATTTTTTTTTCCTATGACCCAAGGCAATTGGCATAAGCCTCATGGTTTTTTTTGCCTTCCTCTGGATTAACACTGTAGGGTTATAGGTTGCATGTGATTGACCTGTATCTTTATCCATCCTCATCAACTATGTTACTTAGTTACATTGGAGTCAACAATTTTTGTCAACGACTTAAATAAGCAGATTCCCGAAATGTACATATGGTCCACTGGAGGTTGAAATGTTGAATGATTTATAAACACATTGCAGACTGTAATGGGGTCTGTCGGGTTTCTGCCCGTTTCCATCTGAAAAATGCGAACAGAAAAGACTTTTCTCTCCGCATTTTTCAAGCGGTATGGGGGCTGAAATCCCCCAACGGAGGCCTAGCGCTGGTGTGAATCCAGCCTTACTGTCATTACATATTCATTATATTTCACTATTTGTGCTTTTCAATAATGATGAATTTATATATTTGTAAATCGTTTTGGCTGTGTATTGGTAGGCTAATCTACATCTGCAAAAGTTATTAAAGTTCAATAAAGAAAACTTTACAACCTACTTGTGCTGCAGATTCTTCCTATTGTTATAATTCATGCAATTTTTCCTTTGGCATGACCATTTAGGATATTCCCCAGTTACAGTAGAAGCATATTTCATTGTACTGTACTGCCATTTTTTCATTTGTAATCTTACTGTCATTACATATTCATTCAATTATACATTACTCTAGAAGGCAACATGATATTCGTAATAAGGATTGTTCTGTTTGCCTGTATTCTCTGATCTTTTATTTAAGATTCTTGTCTTCCTCCTGTACTTTTTACTTGAGGCCCATTCTGCTCTTTAATAATTCTGTCACGGTCAAAGCCAATTAAAACTTATTCCCATTCAAGCTTTATTTCAATACGTGGAAATAAAATTTTATTCCATAGAGGCGTGTAAGACTTTCTGCTGAAATGTTAAAAGGTATACTGTATATGCTCTGCATTTGCCAATGACACCTTGTTCATGCACAAAAATAAGTAATATGGCATCATATTCTAGTCCTTAAAAAAGCCACATATGTTATTGAAATGTCATAAAGGTTTTTTAAATGCTATTAGCATGCGGGTATCATCCTCTTGATCAGAATGAAAGCATTGAAGTGTCAAAAGCTTTCAGCTCTGTTCCACAGGAGATAACTTCTCAAAGGGGCTGATAGTAAAATGGTACATCTGAAGAGAGGACAGGATGCAAATATTTTAGCTTTACAACTACAAGGAGAGCCAAATGAAAATAGCATTTTTTTCTGAATTTTCATTTTATTTTCTTTAGAGACAATTTCCTACCTAAACTACATCTATAAAAAATGTATTTATAACTGCAATCCTCCACAGATCATGTCAAAGCCTGATATATTATCAATAACACAAGAGTAAAATATTGGAGAAAATCTAGAAGTAGATATTGTTGTGATGATCTGCCTTAGTATTGTCTATGGTATTTCACTAAATCTTCTGTGTGTATTTATGTGTACACTTTAGGATAAAGCTTCAATTGACAAGCAGACTTTTCCAACGTAGCAATAATGACTACTGCCATGCTGTACTACAGGAGGTGTACAAGCTTACCATATATCTTTCAAGCTGCCTTTACATTTTTTTTTTTTAAACTCGTTTTATTGAAGTTTGTACAAGGCATACAACACAAGGAAAAGGTACAAAGGAAGTAGCAGGATAAATACAATAAAATTCTGTATAAAAGATAACAGAAATTGAACAAAAGTAACAAAGGAAACAATTAAAACAGTTGCTGCAGAGTCCATAACATGTGAAACCTGAAAATAAAAAGCACGAGTAGTCCCAAAACCATGAAGTAGGTGGGCAGAAGGACCAGTCGAACCAACCTGTAGGAGAACAAAGGAAACAGACAGAAAGTATAGCAACTCAATCCAACCTATGCGGCCAAAATGAATTCCAGGGTATCACAGGGGTCAGGAGAAAGGAAAAACCCTTAGGGGAACGCACCGTAGGAGCACCAAATCAAGTCATAAATGCATAAAGGGCTGTACGAAAAGATGGGGTTGTGTATAAGGTTAGCGGTGAGTTACACCAGGGACCCCAAACCTTTTCAAATTTAGTGGGCCGTCCCCTACCCTTGTATACCAGCTAGTTATATGGTAAAACTAAGTTCACCAACTTTCTCCACTGTGAGAGAGAGGGTGGGCGAGGAGCCATCCATCTCAGAGCTATGGCCTTTCTATCTAAGAATAAAGATTCTTGTAGCATAATACGAGTATGATGTATCCATAGCTCCTCGTCCAGGATACCAAACAGGCAAACTTCTGGGGCGAGAGGAACAGAGACACCTAGGACCTCCGATAGTATATCTACCACCTCTGTCCAGAAACTTTTAATAACAGGGCAGTCCCATATCATATGCCAAAAATCTGAATACTCTGCAGGACACCGTAGGCAGCCTGGATGTTGTAGTCGTCCCATCTTATGTCACCGTGCAGGGGTCAGATAACTTTGGTGTGTGATATATACTTGAATCAACCTATTGTTAACTGATGGGGATACAAATTGTGCTGATTCCTGTAGTTCTAAATAGGACTCATCTGTAAGGGAATCAGAGTGCGCCATTTCAACAAAGAGGGAGCAGCCAGATGAGATGTTTTAGCCTGTATGAGGTGGACATACAGGCTTGAGATGAGACCCCGAGGACCCTGGGACCGTAGTACACCTAATAGAGGATAAGTAGAAATGAGCACATCAGAGGGGGAAAACTGTGTAGTCATGGCATGTCTAAATTGCAAAAACCTGAAAAACTGTGTGCGGGGAATGTTAAACAGTACACTTAGGGAGTCAAAAGAACGAAATACACCCTGTTCGTATAAATCCCCCAGAGACACAACTCCAAACCGCTCCTAGCACCTCACATCTGGGAGAGCCAAAAGCTCCGTCAGCCCAGGGTTATCCCACAGCGGAGTCTCAGTAGGAATAGCAGAGTAGGATGTTACCCACTTGGCCTGCTGCCAAACCTGACCTGCCAGTTTGTGGAGAGGCAGTAACTTGCCTTTATTTAAATGTGGAATTTCCAATACTGACCATAAGGTGGGCATAGCTAAATAATGCGCTAAGTGGGCCTCCGGGCCAGGTAGGGGGCCAGTTAACAGCCAAGACTTCAAATAGAGAAGTTGCCCCGCAATGTAGTATAAAAAGATGTCCGGCAGGGCCATCCCGCCCATATCTTTGGGACGTTGCAAGGTGGATAGTCGCAGCTTGGAGGTGGAACTCCCCCAGATAAAGGGAATAAATATGGAGTCTAACTGCTTAAAAAACCTGCGGGCACTGGCATAGCCACATGCTCCAGTATATATAAACACTTAGGGAGTACCACCATTTTGATAAGTTTTATCCGTCCAGCTACAGACAAAGGAAGAGCTCCCCAAACTTTAAATATGGTTCTGAAATGGCCTAAAAGTGGGTACACATTTAGGTTCAGGGAGTTGTTGTGATCATTAGTGATATGAATACCCAGGTATTTGCAGGCATTCACCACTCTCAGGCCACACACCAACTCTCCGGTGTCTGCCAGTAGGCACGGAGAGATAGGCATTTATGAGGACTTAGACCAATTAATTCGTAGGCCTGAATAGGTACCAAATCTATCAATGACATCCATAGTGCTGGACAAAGTGCGAGCGGGGTCAGACATAAATAAGAGCATATCGTCTGCGTATAGGGCCATCCTTTCCTCTCGGGCGCCAATGGTCACCCCTTTGTATATCAGGTCTGTCCTAATAATAATAGCGAGAGGCTCCAAAGCTATCACAAACAATAATGGGGATAAGGGACATCCTTGACGGTTTCCCCTATGTAGGGGGAACGTAGGAGACAGAGCACCATTAATTGAGAGTACCGCCATGGGGGATTGGTAGAGGAGGGTAATCCATGTAATAAAGGAGTCACCAAACCCAAAGCAATGGAGAACCTGTAGGAGGAAGGGCCATTCCACTGAGTCAAATGCCTTAGTGGCATCTAAAGAGGCAATTGCGCAATCCCCATGGAGAGCAACCCCAATTTGGGATACCACATGGACCCTCCTAAGGTTGTCTGAAGTGGACTGGTCGGGCATAAAGCCTGTTTGGTCGGGATGAATCAAGTCCAAAATAATAGTGTTCAGGCTATTCACTAGGATTTTTGCAAGCAGTTTATAGTCAATGTTACAGTCACTGTTGGTGCTGGCAACTCCGCCAGCAAGTGTTATCAGAGGGACATGCGCAGCAATGATCACAGTACAGCAGATGGCATAAGAGGAGCTGGCCAGGATGGGGATCAGCAGTGTGGTGCACAGGTGGTTAAGCTGGTCCACCCGTCTTTATACCTGACAGCGCTGAGCACAGGGGAACAGAGAGCTGCAGGGAAGATCCAGACCTCGTGTGCAGCGGTTCAAGGACTACACTACAGGACCTTGTCGGCAAGATGGCCACCGCAGCTCTCAGGACCAAGCTCCAGCAGGCCGTAGCAATGCAGCAGGAGGCAGTGAGCGGCACCGCTGGCCCAAACCCGCAAGGCAAGTTACTGAGGGGTCCGAGGGGTTTTGGGGCACCAGGGTCAGCAGGATAAATATAGGATAATGGTGGGTTTCTGCCACAGCTCAACTCACATGCGGCCGGCCGGTATACGCGCAAGCCACGCTCCCCCAAGCTGCCTTTATATTTACCACTTTACATCCTTCCTATGAATAAATAGAATAAAATGATTGATTATTATAAAGGGAAGACTATCTGCTTAATATATTGTGTACATGGCAGATTTTTGCCTTCAATGTCTGACTCAATAGCTTTATAGTAGTATAATGTTGTACCGTGTTAGCCATAGAAAGTAGTGGAAGAGTGAAGAAATCAGGCGATACCTTTTAGAGGCTAACTGAGTATATTTGATAGTAAGCGTTCGAGAGTCTAGCTCTCTTCTTCAGACATACAAGAAACTGAAAATTCACACACTCTTTATACACACAAGACCTGAATCTTCAAATGGTCTTAGAACTTTAAAGAAAATCAAAATGCAATATAAGTAGAGAAGTTATTTACAACAGGTCAAGAAATAAACAATCTGGAAACTTGTGGGGCGTGACGGAGGGATCAGTAATTCTTGCTGTTATCTGTTTGCTATCAGGTGGTGATTTGTGACCCTCATAATGTGTGTGCAATGTCCCACTACAGGCCTCTATGTGAGGGAAACAGGGCAAGACTTAGTCAGCGTATGAACTCACACAGATTCACCATTAATAACAGCAGAACAGATCTCCCAGTGGCCGCAAATTTCTCTGGACAAGACCACTCTATTGAAGATTTGCGGGTTGTGGTTTTAATGGGACATTTTAAGATGCAGAGGAAGAGAAAAGAATGGGAATATAAGTTAATGCAAAAATTTCAAACTCTGCAATTTTGACAATATTCAGGCCAGTTTCATGTCACTCTATGTATGACCTGTGAGGGTCACAAATCACCACCTGATTGCAAACAGATAACAGCAATAATTACTGATCCCTCCGTCACGCCCCATAAGTTTCCAGATTGTTTATTTCTTGACCTGTTGTAAATAACTTCTCTACTTATATTGCATTTTGATTTTCTTTAAAGATTCTAAGACCCTTTGAAGATCCAGGTCTTGTGTGTATAAAGAGTGTGTGAATTTTCAGTTTCTTGTATGTCTGAAGAAGAGAGCTTACTATCAAATATTCTCAGTTAGCCTCTAAAAGGTATCGCCTGCTTTCTTCACTCTTTCAATAGATTTATGTGATTCAAATCTCCTGATAAATTTTGCAGTGGAAAGACAATGTACAAAAACTGCAGAATTACTGAATTACTGAAATGAATGAACATTTCAAAGATATTTTAATTTATTGAGATGCACCTGTAACTGTTGGTGCTACTACTGAAGTTAAATGTTGGTGGTTTTTATATATGAATCTAGTTATATATCACTATTCCTGTTTCCATCTATGATTTGTATGGATGTTAGTTGTAATTCCATAGGCTTCTTGCTTCTTGCTATGATATGTAAACTGCTAAAGAATTTTAATAAATAAGAGATTGGATTAAAATAAATCTGATAATTTTTTTTATTAACAGTTTTCACATAACAAAGAAACAAAATACAGATGCATGAAAGGGAATGCAGTATAAAACATTTTGCATAATTTCTCCTGATAAATTTTTGTGTGATGTGACCTGCACTACTTTATAAAATCAGTATTCTGACTCAATAACTTGGCTGCAAGTGTATGGTTGTGAGAGTGTCCTGTAGTCTCTATATTAAATCAGTACTTACACCAGAAACATATTGTCAGATAGTGTTCAACTCAACTGAGGAGGCGTAGATAAGATTCCAGATGCTTTAATCCAGGTAAATCTTGTAAAACCTCATATAACAGCAGTAGTAGTAGCAGCAGTAGGTGAAAAATGATGATGAATTTCCAGGAGCTGAGCATACATGTTACAACAAAAACAAGTGAACTAGAGCAGAGAAAGAGGGGAGGAGCTACAGCATCAGAGCCAGGGGTACAGAGAGAGAGGAAGGACAAACTTCACAGGCAAACACAGTATCACAGATACATGTCAGTGAATTAAACCAAGTCCTGGGACATGACAATCAGCCACAATTTTGTCACTAAAGTGTGATGTGAGGCAAAAAATTGAATTTGGCAAGTCATGTCAAGTTCTGTATCTTTCTCTAAGTTTTAATTATCTTAATGCCCCCTTTCCTAAATGATCTATTGCCCTCTACTAGGATAGCTGAAGCCTGCGCTTACCATAACCCCATGACTACTGAGGATCCCTGGGATAAGCCACTTGGCAGATTGCATAGAATATACTAAACGTGACAACAACAGCTGGGACTGTCTTCTAGGCAGCATTTGAAGTAGATCGTGTCAGTGCAGATAAGTGATCAAGTTGTCATGGCCAACAAAGACTTCAGTTTCTGGAAGATGTAGAGCTCTATATGACTGGTCAAAAGATGCATTTTAAATCTATTTTCTGCAATTGATAGCCTATACTAGCCGGGACCCCCGGCGATCAGCTGTTTGGAGCTTCTGCTTCACAGACCATGTGACATCACATTGATGATTGGATTACATGGCCTGTTTGCAGCTTAGTCTCATTTAAGTGAATAAGGCTGAGTCACCATGCACAGTCGCTATTTAATGTATTGTGCTGTGCTTTGCTTTGGGTAAAGAGGTTACAGCAATCATTCTCTTCAAGCAGCTGATCCGCAGGTATCCTGAGTGCTTAACCCCTGCAGATATTAGAATAGGTCATCAATCTTATAAGTGTGGAAAACCCTTTTGAGTAAATTCTCCAAGTGGCACTATAGTATAGTTAAAAGCTTATTACTGTGTAACACCCCTTTGGGCTGACCTCTGTAGGCAAGGTGTGTTGTAGTTCTCACCTCACTATGGTGCAGTGCCTCCACCCGAATCTTGCTAGGAGCTCTATAGGAATTCAGGAGGGTTTTTCTCTTCTGATAGGGGTCGACTCGGGAACCCCCACCTAAGCTCAGTACACACTCACAAATGTTGAGGGTAAAACTACTTAACCGGTTTATTATGGGAAGGGTAAACAAGGGCAAACTTAATAAAATGTGAACAGAGAAATGTCTCAGTAATTCACATGACAATGCACAGGTACATTCTATATTATTAACCCCCTAGTGGTGGGAATAGACTATGTGCCAAGTCTATAGGGAATAGCACAGGGTTAAGATAGTGACCCACAGATGATAGTCATCACACACATGCAATCATACTGCAGGTAACAGCGTGCACTCCTAAATAACAGCACACAATGCAGAATTACTAATAGCTGCAGCAATAAACAGAACAGTCCATCCATTGGGGCCCAGTTGCCGCGGACGATGGTGCGCATTCAGGAAATGTTGGTGCACTATAGATACAGCAGATCCTTTCTACCACAGTTCTCATAAACTTTCTAACAGCAGTACAGCAAATTCCAGCAAAGTCTACTCACTAACTCTTGCAGGGAATCTGGTGCCAGCCTGGAGTATCACTGGGTGCTGCAGCTTTCAGGTGACAGGATGCTAATGGAGTATGAGACAGGAGTCTTCTTGGATGCAGCCCTGGGAACCTTTTTGGAGTCTGGTCAATCTGGACAGGTGGTACTACTGTTCTTCCCTCAGAGTGAACTGGTGGGCTTTCAGGACTGTCTCTATGTCCTGGGTTACCCAGTGCCAAGCTATGTGCTCCCTTGCAGTTGCTGGAAGAAGACTTTTCTGCAGCCCATGTGGCTGTCCTCTCTCTTTCCTGTGCAGACCTTTCCCATAATTCCCTGCCCAGCCAATCAGTCCCTTTCTCTGATACTCCTCCCCCTGGAGTAAGGGGTGTAGGGAAATGTAATCCACTGTCCCTCGGCATAAAATGGCTGATGTCTGCTGTAATGGGTCCTGGCTTGGCATTAACTGCAGCATCTGCTGTATGCAAAGTGCTCCTTGCAGGGGTTACAACTGTATCACTAAAAATTATGTAACACTCTTGTTTAAGTTCAGAAACCCAATTCAAGCTATCCAACTATTTAACAAATTGCATGTCAAGTTTAATTACAAGCACAATAATGTGAATATGACCCATAGGAAGTCTTTACGTTCAGGATGCATAAACTAGTAAAGAAATCAATCGGCTACTTATGAAGCTGAAATTCTGTCAGGCATTTTTTGGAGACTGAAGGCACTGGTGACTAATTAATGTTTACTGCATTTGATATATGACTGATCTGTAGCGGCAACTCTTAATTTTCACTCCAAGCATTTAATTTCAGCAAAACCTTTTGGTCAGCATTAGTGAAATTTCAACATAGTGTTGTGAAATATAAGCAAAAAAAACATTACACCTATTTTCTGAAAGCCCAAGACAGCCATTAATACATAGCAGAAAAATTGCAAAGTGGAGTAGGGATTCATGAAATGGATGTAAATACAAATCAGCAAAATACAGCACAGTATTTTGTCCTCATGGAGACATTTTTGGTGCAGGAAAGTAATTGTTGTTAGAAATGATTTTTAGATTGTAAATTTCATTGTAAGATTTGTACATGCAGATGTAGAAAAGCTTAACATTACTCTGATAATAGGCTGCACTATCATATTTTGTCACAGAAGATTAAAAAAGGCATTGAAATTTATAAAGTTATTTGTAATTTTAAACCTTTCTACATCTGTACATTGTATATATTTTATTCTTACAAATTTTAGTTGACTATGATTGAAATACAGTATGATGCAAACAGTAGGGTACATATAGCAAATACATACATTGGAGACATCTGAAGACAGAACCAGAATTTTGAGAACACCACACTCCACAGAGGATGTGTAAATATCTTGTAGGGAAAGGACTTTTATTCCATTAGATAATGAAAGATGTGACTGAGCGGGGAGCAACAATGCAGTCGGCATGGAATGTGACACTGAGAGTAATGATCAACAGTGAAATCAGCATGGATTGTGACACAGATAGTGATATGAGACAGTACAGTCAGCATGGATTGTGACATTAAGATTGCTAAGCAGCAGTGCAGTCAGCATGGACTGTGATGCTGAGATTCATATGACACAGTGCAGTCAGCATGGATTGTGACACTGAGAGTGATTAGCAACAGTGCAGTCAGCAAGGATTTTGACACTGAGAGTGATGAGCAAAAGTGTAGTCAGCATGGATTGTGACACTGAGAGGGATGAGCAACAGTGCAGTCAGCAAGGATTTTGACACTGAGAGTGATGAGCAAAAGTGTAGTCAGCATGGATTGTGACACTGAGAGGGATGAGCAACAGTGCAGTTAACATGGATTGTGACACTGAGAGTGATATGAAAGTACAGTTAGGAAGGATTGTGACCCAGAGTGATGAACAAGAGTTCAATAAGCAAGGATGGTGACACTGAGAGTGATGAGCAACAGTGCAGTTAGCATGGTTTGTGACACTGAGAGGTATATGAGACAGTACAGTCAGCATGGATTGTGACTAGAGATGAGTGAATCGAAGCTGCAGAAGTGGAATTCGATCCGAATTTCAGGAAATCTTCGATCCTCCACAATTTCGGATTTCCTCACGCACTGATGCATCAAATCGCATTTTTTTATAAAATGGCCGCCGCACATGTTAGGACAAGGGCCAAGGGACTCTGGGATCGCGGGATCACCCACAATGCCAAGCGTGCAGCTAATCAGCAGCCAGCCGGCCCAGTGATGTCACAGCCCTATAAAAACCCTCGGCCATTTTAGGTACAGTCATTCCACATCGCTCTTACTGTAGGGACAGACGTCGGCTGGAGCTAGGGAAAGACTTAGAAAGCAGATAGAAGTTCAGGGAAAGATGATTACAAGTGTAGGGGAAGGATAGGGAAGAACTGAGAGAAGAATTTGGGGTGGTTGCAGAGTCATTTACAGCAAAAATTTGCAGCATAATTCACATTCCCTGTACAGGAAGGGCCACAGCAGCCTCTACCTGCTTAGGAAGCTGAGAGCCTTTGGAATCCAGGGGGCACTTCTTAGAACTTTCTTCAACTCGGTAGTGGCATCAGCCATCTTCTTTGGCGTGGCCTGCTGGGGGAGCAGTATATCAACCAGGGACAGAAATAAACTTGACAAGCTGATTAGAAGGGCCAGCTCTGTCCTGGGGAGCCCACTGGACCCAGTGCAGGTGGTGGGTGACAAAAGGATATTGTCCGTGGTGAGCTCCATGCAGAAGAAGAAGTCCCATCCCATGCATGAGACCGTGATCGCGCTGGGCAGTACTGTCAGTGACCGACTGCTCCACCCTAGGTGTGAGAAGGAGCGCTATCGGAAGTCTTTCCTCCCCACCGCGGTTAGGCTGTACAACCAACACTGACCTAAGGGAGATCATTACACACAGAGAACTGAAATATCTCTCTGCCTGCTAAATCCCCCCCCTCCCTCTGCTAATTCCTATCTGTCTGTCTACTATCAATGTAATGCCTCTTACCTTGGAACATTCCTGTACATGTTGTATTTGTATTTGTATCTGCTTATCTTTGCTGCTGTAACACACTGAATTTCCCCATTGTGGGACTATTAAAGGACTATTATTATTATTATTATTATTATTGCAGCACTCACTGCCATTATACTGCTGCTCATTACTCATATCTGTGTCTTCAAGGTGGAACACAACAAGCCTTTTGCAGTGCAGTACAGCAAAAAACAGTGAATTATTATACACTAATATCTGCACGTATCTGTAAAAAACACCTTTTTAAAGGCGTTTATTATAAGGGGCTTATTCACTGTTCTTCCAAAGCATAACATTAGTCAGTACTATTGTGCCAAAGAAAACTGAATTATCATCCAATAATATCTGCACGTATCTGTAAAAAAAGCCTTTTTAAAGGCGTTTATTATAAGGGGCTTATTCACTGTTCTTCCAAAGCATAACATTAGTCCGTACTATTGTGCCAAAGAAAACTGAATTATCATTCAATAATATATGCACTTATCTGTAATAAGCACCTTTAACGTGGGGAAAGACATGACAACCATATTCGCCATTTTGTTACCAGTATAAAGTTGCTGGCCATTTTTAAAAACAGTATTGTCAATAATAATTCAATAATTCTTAGCGGTTATCACTTATTTAAAGGTGTTCATTAGTGTGTAAACCCATAAGGAGGACCATATTCGCCATTTTGTTACCAGTATAAAGTTGAAATCCATTTCTAAAAACAATATTGTCAATAATAATTCAATAATTCTTAGCGGTTATCATCACTTAATTAAAGGTGTTCATTAGTGTGTAAACCAATAAGGAGAACCATATTCGCCATTTTGTTACCAGTATAAAGTTGCTGGCCATTTTTATAAACAATATTGTAAATAATAATTCAATAATTCTTAGTGGTTATCACTTATATAAAGGTGTTTATTAGTGTGTAAACCCATAAGGAGGACCATATTCGCCATTTTGTTACCAGTATAAAGTTGCTGGCCATTTATCAATTCAGTATTGTCAATAATTCAATAATTCTGAGCCACAAATCTCTGCCTTTATCACACTTTTTTTATTGGTGTTCATTAGTGGTGGAAGAAATAAGGAGCACATTTGCTGTTCTCTTCAAAGTAGAAAATAACAGGCCTTTTTGCCCTTTGCAATTACGTTTTTTCATCGAACCGTATGTCAGACAGAGAAGCAAGAGGCCATGCACAGGGGAGGGCTGCAGGCCTAAATGTTTCTGGCGCAAGAACCTGTCGCAGCAGAATAAGGGGGCGTGGCAGCAGGGGTCAGTTACAGAGGCCTGAGCTCCCAGTGTCAAGTAGGGGACGTGTCTTAACCAGCAACCCAACGGTTGTAGACTGGTTGATACGGTCATTCAGTTCATCCCAAGTCCCATCAGACACCCCCAGCCAAGAGTCGGTGGATTCGTCAGACACAACCCTTAGTTGGCATGGCCTGGCAGCAGGCCCTGTGCCCTCACCTGTCCTCAACCTGCCTCTGTTCTTTTCTGTTCCCTCAGCTAGAGAACTACTCTATGCTGTGGGCTCAGATCCACTGTACAGTAAGGAGGAGGTACTAGAGGACAGTCAGCAGCTACTGCTCAGCCAAGATCTGGAGGAGACATCCTCCGTTTCCTGCAGTAGGCGGGCAAGTAGTGATGAGGAGAGTGGCATGGGAGCTGGTGTTGAGGAGGACATCAGTGATCTGCAGACAGTAGTGGATGATGATGTAGCCGATCGTAATTGGGAGCTGGGTGACGAAGGGGCCTCATCGTCATCAGAAGAAAAGGGTTGCAGCTTGTGCATGAGGTAGCGGGGGAGTCAGTAGGGTGGCAGCAGTGTGAGGTCGGGAGCTAAACGTGCCCAGGGTAGACCACCTGCTTCACAGCAGCCTACCTGCCCAGAAAGAAGTGGAGCAGGGGTTCACGGAGGCAGTGGCGGTAGCAGTCAGTTATTGCGGAGTGTTGGGGTAAAATTACCTACTCGACGGTGTGGCAGTTTTTTGTAAAGCCGCCAGGGGAGGTGAACATGTCCATATGTTCAATCTGTGGGAAGAAGGTGAAGCATGGCCAGGGTGCCAATTTTGGCACCACAGCCCTGCACCAACATATACAGTGTCACCATAAAGTGGCCCGGGAGAGCCGTGGCTCCAATGTGGTGGTCCAGCCTGCTGCAGCAACCGCTGCAGCACCCAGCAGCACGCACCCCATTTCAGGCGGTCAAGGCTCCACCACCTCAGCTGAAGGAAGCTGTGTGTGTCCTTCCCATCATCTGCTGGTCATGATGCTCCTGCTCCTCCTCCTCCTCATAGTCAGTTATTTCATCAGCAATCAATCACAGAATCTATATCTAAGAGACAACAGAATGCATGCACTCATCCAACAGTGCAGAAGCTGAACGTGCTCCTGACCAAGTTACTGGTGCTGCAGTCACTCCCTTTCCACTTGGTGGACTCTGCACCTTTCAGAGAACTGAGGGCTTGCGCCAAGCCGAGGTGGAGAGTCCCAAGCTTTCATTTCTTTGCCAAGAAGGCAGTACCAGCCCTGCGCAAATATGTAGCAGAGAAGGTGGACCACTCTTTGAGCCTCTCGGTGTCAGTCAAAGTACACGGCAGCGCTGACGTGTGGAGCTGTAACTACGGTCAAGGACAATATATGTCATTTATGGCCAACTGGGTTAATGTGGTGCCTGCCCAGACACACCAGCAGCTTGGACAGGTGACGCAGCTTCTGCCTCCACGTTCTCACGCCGTTGGTCATGCAACAGTGTCCACCTCATCCTCCACTGTCTCCTCAGCCTCCACTGCAGGCACAATTTACAGTGCCCCTCCAGCATACCACATGTGCAGGGCACAGTGGTGTCATGCTGTTCTACACCTCGTTTGCCTGGGTGAACGAAGTCACACAGAGGACGAACTGCTCCGTGTCCTCAATCAAGAAATCGAATCCCGGCTTTCTTCGAGAGAACTTAAAATCGGAACAATGGTGACCGACAACGGGAAGAACATGGAGTCGGCACTGTGTCAAGGAGAGCTGAGCTATGCGCCCTGCATGGTGCACATGTTCAATCTGGTTGTCAAGCGTTTCCTTAAGTGTTCCACCCATCTGCAAGACATCCTAAAAATGTCAAGGAAACTTTGCATGCACTTCAGCCACTTGTATACCGCCAAGAACAGCCTCCTTGAGCTGCAGCGGCAGAACTGCCTCCCACAACATAGGCTGATATGTGATGTTTCCACCCTTTGGAATTCAACCCTCCATATGTTGGATTGACTATATGAACAGAGAAAAGCCATAAACGATTTCTTGATGATCCAAGCAGACAGAGGTACTCCCCTGTGTAACTTTAATGTTAGCCAGTGGCAGCTCATGCATGACACCTGCCGTTTGCTAGTTCCCTTTGAGGAGGCCACTTTGTTAGTCAGTCGCCAGGACTACGGGATGAACAACGTCATTCCACTGATTCACATCCTGGAAAAGATACTTTTCAATCTGGCTGGTCTTTGGACTGGAGATGTGGCGTCTACATCTCAAGGCCACATGAGTTCTGTGGGGGCTGAACTGGAGGAGGAGGAGGATGAGGAGGATATTAGAGAACAAACAATGCATAGCCAAATGGGTGGAGAGGATTAGCAGGAGCAACCAGAACAGCCAGAAGGAGATGAGGAGGATGAGGCAGATGACTCAGACACACCGTGGCAGTATGCAGTGGAGATGGATGCAGGGAGTCCCTCCGAGTCACTTGCGCAAATTGACCGTTGCATGCTGACTTCCTTGCGCAGTGAAAGCCGAATTGTCACCATTCGGCAGAGGGATGACCACTGGCTCTCCACCATGTTAGACCCTCGCTACCAGGGAAAAATGGGGGCCTTTTTTACACCCGCTGAGAGGGAGGACAAACTGAACTACTATAGAGACATGCTATGTAGCAAGTTGGCCGCTGCCTATCTGCCGTCGTCCATCCTCTTGCATGTCCGACCGGAGGGCCCTGAGCACTCAACTTGATGGCATACTCAGAGTGGAACCTGTCACCCGTCATCAAAGATCCGCTGGACTGCTGGGCAGCCAAACTGGATTTGTGGCCACAACTGGCTGAGTTTGCCCTGGAAAAGCTGTCCTACTCGGCCAGTAGTGTGGCATAAGAGTGGGTGTTTAGTGCAGCGGGGGCCATATTTACCCCAAAGAGAACTCACCTGTCCACCCAAAATTTGGAGAGACTGACCTTTGTGAAGATGAATCAGGCATGGATCAGCCAGGATTTCCACCCACAAATGCCTGATGTAGCAGATTAAATGATCCATGCTGCCTCACCACACTCTGCCACTGGTTCACTGTATGGCCTCCTAAGGCTGTTGCTACCTACACTTTATATCACCTTGCCACTCTGTGGCCCTACTCATGCTGCTGCAACCTCCTCACTCTGCCACTGGGTGACTGTATGGCCTCCTCATGCCACAGCCATTGGGTCACTGTATGCCCTCCTCCTGCAGCTTCCACTGCGTCACTCTGCGCCCTCCTCATGTTGCTGCCACTGAGTCACTGTATGCCCTCCTCATGATACTGCCACTGGGTCACTGTATGGCCTCCTCATGTTGCTGCCACTGGGTCACTGAATGCCCTCCTCATGCTGCAACCACTGGGTCACTGTATGTCCTCCTCATGCCACAGCCACTGGGTCACTGTATGCCCTCCTCATGCAGCTTCCACTGCGTCACTGTATGCCCTCCTCATGCTGCAGCCACTGGGTCACTGTATGCCCTCGATATAGCAAAATACTCAAGTGCATAAATGTGAACAGACAAATCCCAATATATTAGGTGTGCATGTCCACAATGATAAAGTCTAATACTTTGCCCAAAACATGTGCAAACTGGCACTCTTTAGAAAAATAGATGCCAAATGCAAAACAGGATTTAAATGTGCAATTTTAAAGAGATGATTAGCTATCCAAAGAGGCAGAGAATATCCTGCAACATGTGACCTAATCTGTGGTAGTTCTAGATGACCAGGTCTAGACTAAGCATGTGTCCAACCATACATTCTAGCATATATAAGATATAGAGGGATCACATCACTGATGCTGTAGTTGTCCCTGCTAACAAATTTGGTGGCTTCTTCAAAGGGTTTGAGAAGTTGGCACAATTCCCTCATGAGCCTCCAATGATGTATATCGAAATAACACATTGTCCCTGTGGTCTGCTGCTTACAGTAATCGGTCACCGCCTTCTGCTGCTCACACAGAAGCTTCAGCATGTTTAAAGGTGAAGTTGGAATGTTGCAGATAAGGCAGTGCAAAGGCAGACCATTTTGTCGCTGCAAATGCAGCAGGATGTTTTTTTGAGCTATAAGAATGGCTGAACTGTGCAGAGACTTTCCTGACCATGAGGTGCACCTCTTTTAAGTGACTATACAAGTTAATGTATTGTTGGACAACCAGATTAGGGACATGCGCTATGCAGGGAGCATGTGTTATTCATCCTAACTGCAGGATAGCATCGACATAGTTGCTATTGTCGCTAGCAACACTACCCAGTTAGAGTTGGTGAAAAGCCATCCAGCGGGATTCTTGCTACAGGATACAGAGAAGCAGCTCCTCCAGCATGTGGCTTTTCAGATCCAGGCTCATTAATTGTAAAACCGTATGGCAGCACTTCACCTTATGAAACAAGGAGGGAGGAGGAGGACTGGAAGCAATGGCTTGCCTTGTTGAATATGGTGGCAGGAAATAGTCCAGAGAGTAGGATCCAGAGGAGGTGAATGGGCCCTTCTTGGTGTTGGAGTTGGGCCTGCACAATTGGGATGGAACTAGCATCTGGCGTTTCTGGATTGTAGCCGCTGCCGCTCAAAACATTTACCCATAGGGCTATGAAAGCCATATATTTCTTCTCCACAACTGCTGCTCCACATGTCGATGGGGGTCTGTACCTTTCCCGAAACTGACATATCCAGGGAAAGGCCCACATTCTCCGACACATGGCGATATAGGACAGCTTTCCTAGAGAAATAATGGCGGCTAGACATCCTCCAGGTGTTTTTTGAGCATTCCTCAACTTTCCCATTCTTTTGTTGCCCCTGTCGAGGCTTTTTTGGAATGTGTTGCATGCATCAAATTCAAAATGAGTGAATAGTTGCAAAAAACAAATAAAGTTTATCCGTTTGAACATTAAATATCTTTAATGTGGTGTACTCAATTGAATATAGGTTGAAAAGGATTTGCAAATCATCGTATTCTGTTTTTATTTATGTTTTACACAACCTCCCGACTTCATTGTAATTCGGGTTGTAGTAAGTGGTATGGCAGCTTGGTCAGGTGTGAGTTAAGTTGCAAAACAGCTGGATGACCAGACACATGTTGCTGTTTCCTGTACACACATTCCCTTGTGGATGACAGCCATTGTGTGGAAGAGGAGGAGTAAGAGAAACAGTTGGTGATGATGATAATGATGACCATGTTCTAGGTGTAGATGTGGCCTTCCTACAAGGATGATCACAGGGAGAAGGAGTAAAACAGTCTTACTCAATTCCCCTGCCAGTGCAACTGCCACTGCCAAGTCTATTTTGCCTAATAAGATAGTGATGCCTTTTCAAGTGAGTACATAGCAGCAGCGGAAACATGTCCTGCATGGCTACGGCTAAGTTTCTGCTTGTATATCGCCATTGATTTATCTTTGGCAAAGTACAAATAAATTCCCACATGGGACGTGACCATGTGTACTTGCTGCTGCCAGCTTCAGCGGAAACAAGTCTGCCACTACCACCAGCAGTAGCACCACCCCACCCTGAGAGGTTACCCTAGGTCTTCCCTGGGCAGGCTTTTTGGATGTTGGGCCTGCTTAATGGCTGGAATTACTATCATCACTGCCACCACCCTCTTCATCTGATGTCACCTTTTCACCCTGACCTGGTTTCCATGTCCTATCTGCAATAGAATCATCATGAACAACGTCATCATTATCTTCCCCGCTTTTTTCTGGCACATCATGAAACATCATGGCCAGCCGGCAATCCACCTCTACTGTGCAGACGTGGGAGGCTACTGCTCCCACGCCTGCACAGTAGAGGTGGATTGCCGGCTGCAGAGCACAGAGCAGTGCCAGGACTATTGTGCACACCGGCAGAGCCAGAAAAGAGGGAGGAGCCATCCCACAGGAAGAAGTCTGAAAGGAAGATAGGTAAGTATTATGGGGTGGAAGTGGGGGAGTATTAGTGAAGGTTCTGTTTACAGTAACGGGGAAACAGAAAGTCACCGGATAACCAGAAAATGTTCCTGGGGTGGTCACATGACTGCCCCAAGGGATATGGGTCAATACAGTAATACCTCGTACACTCGCGTTTCTGAATTTGCAAATTCACAGATTCGCGATATTTTTTTGGCAACTAACATATATAGATTTTGCTCTTTTTTTTTCAGATCTGTGAAATTTAATTAAAAAAAACACCTTCGCTATTGGGTAGTAGCGTCCTGTTCGTTACGTACCCGGTAATTAGTTTAATTTTACTGTGAGTGTATAAGAAAAATGAATGAATGTATTAATATACAGTACTGTACAGTATACTTTAGTATACTTTAGTATACTGTACAGTACTGTAGGGTAAAGTTTATTGATATTTAGGGGTTAAACATTAGAAACCGGCATTGTAAGCGCTTCTAAGCGCTTGTACCAAACATTCGCGATTCCTCGCGATCCGCGACCTGCTCTGGATCCTAACCTCGCGAATGTACGAGGTATTACTGTATATGTTTTTGATAAATTATATAATTTAGAAAGTACATGGGGGGAGAGTATATGGATTAGTGTAGGAATTACATTTTATCCCGGACAAACCCTTTAAGAAATGAATATTTTTTTTCAGATTAACACTCCATCACACTGTGTATTTGGTGAGCAGAGCAGAAAAAAAAAAAACATTAAATAACAAGAGTTATTTCAGATTAGCCCAGGCTAGACTGTATATTGGGTGAGCACAGCAAAAAAATGCTTAAATAAAAAACATTCTTTTTTTAGATTAGCATAGGCTTCAAATGCTGTATATATGCACAGCAAAAAGAAGACTCAAGAAATACATAAAAAAAAAAAAAAACACTCACACTGTGTATTTGGTGAATAGAGCAGAAAAAAAACATTAAATATGTTTTTTTCAGGTTACCGCTGTCTGTGTATATAGATAAAACTGCTTTTACACAATAGACTTAGATTATTGGCAATGAAAGGGTTAACTGCTCTGTCTTTGTGTCTGTAATTCTGTATTAGAGCAGGAATGCAGCAGTCTTAAGCACAAACAGCAGCAAATATGCCCTCACTCCTATCTATTGATTTCTATCTCTAATCTGCCTCTGTAATTGCTTGAATCTAAGTTCTCCTATTCCAACTATTGCTTGCAAGTTTTTTAGAACTGTGCCCTGTGATACAGCATGATGAATCACAGATGCACTTGTACATCCACCCTTACTGAAATGCCTCATGATGATGCTTGTACCACCTTTTGTAGTGTATATGGCATCAGCACTCTAAGGTGTCCACCTACCAATGTCTAATGGATGAGAGGGTATGAGGAGGCGCTAGAGCATCACTGTGACTCACGACATGTGTCTCTTATGTATTTTTCCTGCACAATACATGTGGCAGTGTGCATTTTAGTTCATCCAAGATGAACCCACATTTGTTCATTTTCATTAAAAATCAAACAATTTGGGTTGAACCCGGCTTGTGACAAAGCGGTTCACCCATCTGTAGTTTCTACCCTTGGAGCCAGAAGCAAAAAGGCAATAGAATAGATCACACCATCTTCCAGCAGGATCTCCCTCAAGATGCATTTCAATATCTCCACTTCATGCCCTGAAACATATATAAATAGCGATACGTTGCCAGCATTACAACCTCTTCTTCAAGTGCACACGTGGACAAAATTTTTGGTACCCCTCATTTAATGAAAGAAAAACCCACAATGGTCACAGAAATAACTTGAATCTGACAAAAGTAATAATATATAAATTACATTTTGACAAGCCACAAAGCTTCTGGGAGAATGTCCTATGGACAGATGAGACAAAAATCGAAATTTTTGGCAAGGCACATGAGCTCTATGTTCACAGATGGAAAAATGAAGCATATCTTGAAAAGAACACTACCCTACTGTGAAACATGGAGGAGGCTCTGTTATATTCTGGGGCTGCTTTGCTGCATCTGGCACAGGGTTTCTTGAATCTGTGCAGGGTACAATGAAATCTCAAGACTATCAAGAGATTCTAGAGGGAAATGTGCTGCCCAGTGTCAGAAAGCTTGGTCTCAGTCCAAGGTCATGGGTCTTGCAACAGAATAATGACCCAAAACACACAGCTAAAAACACCCAAGAATGGCTAAGAGGAAAACATTGGACTATAGAGCCTTCTATAAGCCCTGACCTAAATCCTATTGAGCATCTTTGGAAGGAGCTGAAACATGCTGTCTGGAAAAGGCACCCTTCAAACCCGAGATATCTGGAGCAGTTTGCTCATGAGGAGTGGGTCAAAATACTTGTTGAGAGGTGCAGAAGTCTCATTGACAGTTACAGGGATCGTTTGATTGCAGTGATTGCCTCAAAAAGTTGTGCAACAAAATATTAAGTTAAGGGTACCATCATTTCTGTCCAGGCCTGTTTCATGAGTTTTCTTTTTTTTAAAAATTCTGTTGAAGCATGGTTTAAAAGCAATGTCTGACTTTCATTTGTTCATTTTCATAGAATTTTTATATATTATTACGTTTGTCAGATTCAAGTTATTTCTGTGACCATTGTGGGTTTTTCTTTCATTAAATGAGGGGTACCAACAATTTTGTCCGCGTGTGTATGGTCTTCCCAACTTAACACAGGACAGGGGTCATTTATATAGCTGCTTCTGGCTTCAAGCAATAGAAACATGTCACCAGCATCTTCAAAAGCATTGATTATCTATATTAAAAGCCTCTACATACCGCCATTAGAGATGGGAGAAACTTTCAAGATTTTGTTTCGGGTTCAGGAGGTTCGCTCCCAAAATGTATTGATTAGTCGAACAAATTTGTATGAACCACAGCTTAAGGGTGGGTTCACACCTGCGTTTGAGTCCGTCCGCTGCCAATCCGAGTGAAAATCTCAGGGAACGGGATCGGCATCGGATACCGACAGGTTAGCGACGCATTGGTTAAAAATCCATTCATTTGAATGGGTTTTTAAAGCAATGCACGGGTGTACGATTGCACCCTCTGCGCTGCGAATCCTTTTTTTTTCGTCGGAAACAAAGTTGGACATGCAGGACTTCGTGTCCGACGAAAAAAAACGGCTTCGCAGCGCAGAGGGTGCAATCAGACACCTGCGCATTGCTTTAAAAACCCATTCAAATAGGTTTTTAACCAATGCGTCGCTAACCTGTCGGTATCCGATGCCGATCCCGTTCCCCGACATATTCACTCGGATTGGCAGCGGACGAACTCAAGCGCAGGTGTGAACGAAGCATCAATTGGCTTAAGACATAATGTATGACACTGTCAGGGTTCCTAGAAACCCATCCAATTTCAAACTCTCTAAGGTAAACACAAGTAAAGTCAAAGTGAAAGTTACATGTATGTCTATGGAAAAACAGATGGTAAGCAGTGGACACAAACTCCTACTGTAACCATACACTGCGCTGCCACTCGCTTTTACACATTAAAAAAAATCTCCAAAAATTAACCTTTTATTAGGGTAAAAGGTGCTGGCCCATGTTTTTTTAGATGCACATGGCAGTTATATTGCAAAAAGCAATGGTTTTGTAGAACAATTTGCCCACTTTGATGACGTGCTACAGGCTTACCGCTCACCGCTCACATGCGGCACCAAGCAGTGACAATTTGCAGAATTTCAAGAAAAAAATTGTGACACGCTGTCAGTTTGCCTAGCCTGCCAGCTAAAAAGCTAGACTTTCTTCCAAAAGTAATCATGAGGTAGAATATGTTATTTTTCCTCTCACAGTTATCCACTACATTGTGTCTGTGGTTTGCTGCATGCACTAATCATTTACTGTATACTGCAGCTGAAACTGATGCTCCAGCATGTGCCACAGTGCCACTCAATGTGTGTTTCACCTTACAGCCATGAAATGAGGGAGGGTGAGTATAAAGCATGGTTTGCCATGGTGAAAGGAAATGATCTAGTGTGGAGGAAATGGAGGAGGTGGATGGGTCCATCAGGTGTTGAAACTGGGCCTGCAGCCATGAGGTGATGTCAGTACTAGAAAACACTTGAAATTGCTTCGTTTCTAGACTGTGGCAGCTGACACTCAAAACATTGACCCAGTGGGCCATGAAAGCTATATATTTTTCCTGTCTATAATTGCTGCTCCACATGTTGACTATGGCGATCACCTTTACCCACATGGACATATGAAAGGCCCACATGGCAATATCAAGCAGGGACAGCTTTCCTAGAGAAATAATCGCAGATAGGTAATCTCCATCGAGACTGTTCGCAAGCCATCAGTGGACCAAATGCAGTGGATTCCACTAAGTGGCGCATAAGCAACTGCACCATCAGTAACTTGACCAGGTGTGAGTTAAAGTTGCAGACCAGGTAGATGAATGGTCACAGAAATAACTTGAATCTGACAAAAGTAATAATATATAAATTACATTTTGACAAGCCACAAAGCTTCTGGGAGAATGTCCTATGGACAGATGAGACAAAAATCGAAATTTTTGGCAAGGCACATGAGCTCTATGTTCACAGATGGAAAAATGAAGCATATCTTGAAAAGAACACTACCCTACTGTGAAACATGGAGGAGGCTCTGTTATATTCTGGGGCTGCTTTGCTGCATCTGGCACAGGGTTTCTTGAATCTGTGCAGGGTACAATGAAATCTCAAGACTATCAAGAGATTCTAGAGGGAAATGTGCTGCCCAGTGTCAGAAAGCTTGGTCTCAGTCCAAGGTCATGGGTCTTGCAACAGAATAATGACCCAAAACACACAGCTAAAAACACCCAAGAATGGCTAAGAGGAAAACATTGGACTATAGAGCCTTCTATAAGCCCTGACCTAAATCCTATTGAGCATCTTTGGAAGGAGCTGAAACATGCTGTCTGGAAAAGGCACCCTTCAAACCCGAGATATCTGGAGCAGTTTGCTCATGAGGAGTGGGTCAAAATACTTGTTGAGAGGTGCAGAAGTCTCATTGACAGTTACAGGGATCGTTTGATTGCAGTGATTGCCTCAAAAGGTTGTGCAACAAAATATTAAGTTAAGGGTACCATCATTTCTGTCCAGGCCTGTTTCATGAGTTTTCTTTTTTTTTTAAAATTCTGTTGAAGCATGGTTGAAAAGCAATGTCTGACTTTCATTTGTTCATTTTCATAGAATTTTTATATATTATTACGTTTGTCAGATTCAAGTTATTTCTGTGACCATTGTGGGTTTTTCTTTCATTAAATGAGGGGTACCAACAATTTTGTCCGCATGTGTATGGTCTTCCCAACTTAACACAGGACAGGGGTCATTTATATAGCTGCTTCTGGCTTCAAGCAATAGAAACATGTCACCAGCATCTTCAAAAGCATTGATTATCTATATTAAAAGCCTCTACATACCGCCATTAGAGATGGGAGAAACTTTCAAGATTTTGTTTCGGGTTCAGGAGGTTCGCTCCCAAAATGTATTGATTAGTCGAACAAATTTGTATGAACCACAGCTTAAGGGTGGGTTCACACCTGCGTTTGAGTCCGTCCGCTGCCAATCCGAGTGAAAATCTCAGGGAACGGGATCGGCATCGGATACCGACAGGTTAGCGACGCATTGGTTAAAAATCCATTCATTTGAATGGGTTTTTAAAGCAATGCACGGGTGTACGATTGCACCCTCTGCGCTGCGAATCCTTTTTTTTTCGTCGGAAACAAAGTTGGACATGCAGGACTTCGTGTCCGACGAAAAAAAACGGCTTCGCAGCGCAGAGGGTGCAATCAGACACCTGCGCATTGCTTTAAAAACCCATTCAAATAGGTTTTTAACCAATGCGTCGCTAACCTGTCGGTATCCGATGCCGATCCCGTTCCCCGACATATTCACTCGGATTGGCAGCGGACGAACTCAAGCGCAGGTGTGAACGAAGCATCAATTGGCTTAAGACATAATGTATGACACTGTCAGGGTTCCTAGGAACCCATCCAATTTCAAACTCTCTAAGGTAAACACAAGTAAAGTCAAAGTGAAAGTTACATGTATGTCTATGGAAAAACAGATGGTAAGCAGTGGACACAAACTCCTAGTGTAACCATACACTGCGCTGCCACTCGCTTTTACACATTAAAAAAAATCTCCAAAAATTAACCTTTTATTAGGGTAAAAGGTGCTGGCCCATGTTTTTTTAGATGCACATGGCAGTTATATTGCAAAAAGCAATGGTTTTGTAGAACAATTTGCCCACTTTGATGACGTGCTACAGGCTTACCGCTCACCGCTCACATGCGGCACCAAGCAGTGACAATTTGCAGAATTTCAAGAAAAAATTGTGACATGCTGTCAGTTTGCCTAGCCTGCCAGCTAAAAAGCTAGACTTTCTTCCAAAAGTAATCATGAGGTAGAATATGTTATTATTCCTCTCACAGTTATCCACTCCATTGTGTCTGTGGTTTGCTGCATGCACTAATCATTTACTGTATACTGCAGCTGAAACTGATGCTCCAGCATGTGCCACAGTGCCACTCAATGTGTGTTTCACCTTACAGCCATGAAATGAGGGAGGGTGAGTATAAAGCATGGTTTGCCATGGTGAAAGGAAATGATCTAGTGTGGAGGAAATGGAGGAGGTGGATGGGTCCATCAGGTGTTGAAACTGGGCCTGCAGCCATGAGGTGATGTCAGTACTAGAAAACACTTGAAATTGCTTCGTTTCTAGACTGTGGCAGCTGACACTCAAAACATTGACCCAGTGGGCCATGAAAGCTATATATTTTTCCTGTCTATAATTGCTGCTCCACATGTTGACTATGGCGATCACCTTTACCCACATGGACATATGAAAGGCCCACATGGCAATATCAAGCAGGGACAGCTTTCCTAGAGAAATAATCGCAGATAGGTAATCTCCATCGAGACTGTTCGCAAGCCATCAGTGGACCAAATGCAGTGGATTCCACTAAGTGGCGCATTAGCAACTGCACCATCAGTAACTTGACCAGGTGTGAGTTAAAGTTGCAGACCAGGTAGATGACTGGGTGCAGATTGCTGTTTACTGGACACAAATTCCTTTATGGATGATGATGATGACTGATTGTGTGGAAGAGGAGAACTAGACGGAGATGATGATGATAATGACTATGGCCATGTGCCATGTGGAGAAGGAATAGAATGGTCTTGCTCACTTGATGACGCTGCTAATTCTATTTTGCCAAATGAACTGGTGATGGAAAGACCTAGTTCTTACTCGTGCACTTGCAAAATTAGTACTTGGCTAATTTTGTGTTTGCAGATGTGGCACCTTGCCAGGGATTTGTGATTTGGTAATGTACTCCTGTTGCCACACAGTTTCTTATTGTTAGTACTTGCAGGAGTGGTTTCTCCTTCTCCTCATTTTGTCTGTCCCCGTCCAGTTTTCTCCAGTCAGTTTACTGCACACTGCTAAATTATAATAGTGATTGTAATAATAGTTCTGACACTGTGTGTTTGTCTTCTCTTTTTTTTTTTTTTTTTTAAACTATTTCAAGAAAAAAAGCAACACACTAAAAGCATTAAAAGGGTGACCTGGTCAGTTAGCATTAGACTCGAACTTTGTCAGTCACCTTGTTTTTTTGTGCAGTTAAAATGGTTGCGGTTTGTATGTATATTGGGTAACAAAAAAAAAAAAAACTTAACAGAGAATTTTCAGATTAGCAGAGTGCATCACTCTGGGTGAGCTGAAAAAAACCTTAACAAATGAAGATTTTTCAGATTAGCACAGGTGGAATCAGTGTTCTTCCATTAGAGTGTCAGTTTTTATGTAATTATCAAAAAAAATTAAACTCTTGCCCTTAAAAAACCCTTAAGAAAAGAATTTTCACCAACAGGACTGACTTTGTCAGTAAAAACAATGTAAGACACTATCTGCCTGTAATTGATTAAATCTGACTAAATTTTGTTCTACTTCTCCTACTCCTTTCTCCTACTTCATTCTCGAGCTCTATTGCAAGTTTTGCTGCTGTCAGTGCTGTGTATTGCAGATGAAAATTGAGTAATTGTTTTGGATCCTGCAGTGATGAATAACATGTCTGTTCCCCTTAACTATCACTAAACGGCTCTTCTTCCTGCCCACAGCATCTTATATACAGTATGTGACATCTGCACTGTAAGGTGTCCACCTATCACTGACTATTGCCTTGGAGGCTGTCACATGATGTCAGGTGACGCCAGAACATCACAGACTCATTTCTCTTTTGTATTTTCAGTGTGCAGTGCATGTCACAGCAACCATTTTAGTTTGTCCAAGATGAATTGAAAAGTATTTGTTTTCGTTACAAACCAAACAATTTGTAATATTCATCTTGTAATTAATCAGTTTGCCTATCTCTAATCACCATGTATCAACCCTACAATGGGCATTCTTCAAGTGAAAACGACCCATTGTAAGTCAATGCATGGTGCTATGTAGAGGTTCCTAATAAAGATAATCCAACACAAACAAAAAAACAAAGAATAAGTCGATGCAAAATGTGCGTTGGTGCGGATACGATGGCTTATGATTCCCTCTTTTTCAGAGGTATGTTTTGGTTTACCATGTAACATTATTTTTGTATTTGTATTTTTTATTTTATACTATTTGGCATAAAGCAAGCTTTCCTAAAGCCTGTAAGCGGTATCATTAAACTGTTATGGCTATGAATGGTCCATTCTTGGTTTAGTTCTAGGAGTAGTCTCGGTACAGTGGGAGGCTGTCCCAAGGTAGAATTTGTTTGTTACACTATACAAGCAAATGTCAGAGGAGGTGACACAAAATAAATATGATAATCAGGCAGAACTCTTAGTCCCAATTACATTTTATTATAGCAGCAGCTAGATGTGTCTACTACTGAACAGGATTCTAGAGATTTTTGCTCACACAATGCTCCAAAAAACTTTTCAGAGATGTTGAATCTTAATGTCCATGGTACTGTGGAATAAACTGTAGAAGTGTTCTTCCACCAATGCATTCTATTTCTTATGTCTTTGCCCACAGTTAATCTTTTTTCATGTAAAATCTTGCAGAGATGCAATTTGTGCATAGCATAGTACATGTACACCAGGTTTCAAGAGTCACAAGAAAAGTATCATACCATGCTGCTTTTAACTCTCAAATACACATTCTCTCAACAGGTGGTCAAATAATACTCCTTGAAAATATATTCCAATTTTCATGAGTGAAATTGTTTCCTGATCCCACACTGTCAATTAGACAGATCTCTGCATGACTGTTCTATATTTTGTTACCAATGCCAGAAACTACAGTAATAGATTATTTTATATCAAGATGTACAAGCTTTGAGGCTTTTTCTAAAATTAGGCCATTTGGAAAACTATAGTATGTATGCATATGTATTCCTTCCTCTATCTCCCTCTAACTTTCTCTTTATTTGTGAGTATTATGCATGTTACTTCCATAGTTACAATTACACAGCGTCATGGCTAAGAGTCCTAAATATTGTAGATTTATTTATATCTACAGTATATTATGTGGCATATTAGGTAGCAAAAAAAACAGTGTCTAACATATATATCAAGATGTGCCAAATTTATCACACAGCATGCACCATTGTAATAAACTTTGTGCATCCTCAGTCTGTCTATACTAGTTTTAAACTGTCTAAATTTAAGACAGTAACAATAAATTTGCCCGGATGTTTAATTGCACATTTTAATATTCTATCTCTGTAGTTTATTATAGTTCTGTATGTACCCTCTAAAAACACATCAATGCACTGTTAAGAGTGTATTTACTATTTCTGTATATTTGTATATTTTATATGCCATTTTGCTGACACATAATTTAAGTGTCAATATACCTTGGCCATCATGTATGGAAAATTGTGTAGCAACTTTGTCTGGACTTCTTTCATTCATGAGACCCATTAGGTGTGTACATGTTAACGGGTGACATTATATGACATTATAGCCCATAATACAGTTCAGAGTTTAAATTTCATCAAGAGAATGCCAAGAGTGTGCAAAGCAGTAATCAAAGCAAAAGGTGGCTACTCTGAAGAACCTAGAATATAAGACATATTTTCAGTTGTTTCACACTTTTTTGTTAAGTATATAATTTCACATGTGTTAATTCATAGTTTTGATGCCATCAAGAGAATGCCAAGAGTGTGTCTCTGGAGAAGATATCTTACTGACAGAAATGTTTGGAAACATACATGTTAAGAGAAAATCTGGCAGGGGCTGTCTCTGAATTTATGCCACAAATGCATGAGATGGAACAATGTGTTGTAGGACTTAAAACCAAAGCTGGTGAACTTCCTGATGTCATAGAACAAGACAGCTAAGACTTTGCTTCTAATACCGCTCTGATTGAAGACTTAGAGTTCAAGGTTGAGGACCTTGAAAATTGGCCTCATCAAGTTAATTTTAGGATATGGGGCCTTCCTGAAACCACCATAAACCTGAAGGAGGCTGGGACACTATTTTCCATGCTTTGCTACCACAAACCACACTGGTGCTACTGAGATTTGACTGAATCCACAGGGCTCTCACCAGACCTCGCAACTGTGACATCACCAAGAACATAATCTTATGTCTACATTACCCTTAGGTAATAGGTGAGAAGCCCCATTTCAACTTCTTGCTGTAATGTAATGATCTTACTGGGAATGCCTCATCATGTGCACATCACTTGTATTCAGATCTAGAATTCTTGACACTTGAGGGATGATGATCCTTAAGACCTGTGACCCTAATACAGCAGAAGGAACAATTCAGATATAAATGGGTTTTTCCCTCAGTCTACAGTTTCATATTCATTTCCACATGCATATGGTGAAAACCCTGCAAGAAGCTCAAGATGTTCTGTAGTTAATGGAAATTCACAGTGGTCCTACTTGAAAGAGTTGTTGAGCACTGAAAGAAACTTCCCCAAGAAGCAGTAGGGAAATCTACAGTAATTGAATTTAGGCATTCCTGGGAGAAACACATATTTATCCTATGATAAAATGGAAATAATAAAAAGGCAGATTAGATGGGCAATGTGGTCTTTTTTTGCCGTCAATCTTCTATGTTTCTATCCAGTGACAGCTTTTCCTCCTAGACTTCTTCAATCAGCCTGGACCACAGTACAAACCTAACAACAATGATCTTCACCGAGACAAGCTGTCATTGCATTGCTAATCATTTGTTGCCAGCCTCTTAATTGCACCTTACCTTCCTTTTCCTAGTTGGAGGCTAAGTACTGTGAGTTACGTGCATTATTATGAGTGTACCTGAACCTTCCCACTGCATGGGTGACCTTGTGGTGGACATGGTTTGATCACACCACCAGCTTATACATGGGACAACCATCACGTTTTTGGAATATGTAAATTCTTAGACCTTCTCTGCTTTTTTAGATTCACCACCTTACATACTTTGGAATCTTATCATAACTTTCCTTATACCTTTCCCTTTACCTGTGGCCTATCTTGCTTCACACCCTAAAGATTACATCTCAAGTGCATGGATGGTATCACAGACCTTTTTCCTGACTGCATCCAGTAAGATTGTGTAGGCTTTATTTACATTCCCGTTTATTTTATTGCAGTGATTCTTTTGTTTGTATTAGAACGCTGGGCACCAGTCCTCTAACCTGATCTCCTGTGTCGCCTTGCATGATATTATTCCAATATATGGCCCTGTTTATTCACTATGGATCTTTAATATTAGTCTTGAGTAATTTTGTTTTCTGTGTGATACCTAGAGTACATTACGGTTTTACCATGTATCGGAACAGAAATTTTTTTAATTATTTTTTTTGTTGATGGTTTATCCATGCACTTGAAATGTAACTTTTAAACATGTATTATGATTCTATATGGAGATATGAGTCATTTAATTTCGTTATATACAGTACAGACCAAAAGTTTGGACACACCTTCTCATTCCAAGAGTTTTCTGTATTTTCATGACTATAAAAATTGTAGATTCTCAATGAAGGCATCAAAACTATGAATTAACACATGTGGAATTATATACTTAACAAAAAAGTGTGAAACAACTGAAAATATGTCTTATATTCTAGGTTCTTCAAAGTAGCCACCTTTTGCTTTGATTACTGTTTTGCACACTCTTGGCATTCTCTTGATGAGCTTCAAGAGGTAGTCACCTGAAATGGTCTTCCAACAGTCTTGAAGGAGTTCCCAGAGATGCTTAGCACTTGTTGGCCCTTTTGCCTTCACTCTGCGGTCCAGCTCACCCCAAACCATCTCGATTGGGTTCAAGTCTGGTGACTGTGGAGGCCAGGTCATCTGGCGTAGCACCCCATCACTCTCCTTCTTGGTCAAATGGCCCTTACACAGTCTAGAGGTGTGTTTGGGGTCATTGTCCTGTTGAAAAATAAATGATGGTCCAACTAAACGCAATCCGGATGGAATAGCATGCCGCTGCAAGATGCTGTGGTAACCATGCTGGTTCAGTATTCCTTCAATTTTGAATAAATCCCCAACAGTGTCACCAGCAAAGCACCCCCACACCATCACACCTCCTCCTCCATGATTCACGGTGGGAACCAGGCATGTAGAGTCCATTCGTTCACCTTTTCTGCGTCGCACAAAGACATGGTGGTTGGAACCAAAGATCTCAAATTTGGACTCATCAGACCAAAGCACAGATTTCCACAGGTCTAATGTCCATTCCTTGTGTTCTTTAGCCCAAACAAGTCTCTTCTGCTTGTTGCCTGTCCTTAGCAGTGGTTTCCTAGCAGCTATTTTACCATGAAGGCCTGCTGCACACAGTTTCCTCTTAACAGTTGTTGTAGAGATGTGTCTGCTGCTAGAACTCTGTGTGGCATTGACCTGGTCTCTAATCTGAGCTGCTGTTAACCTGCGATTTCTGAGGCTGGTGACTCGGATGAACTTATCCTCCGCAGCAGAGACTCTTGGTCTTCCTTTCCTGGGGCGGTCCTCATGTGAGCCAGTTTCTTTGTAGCGCTTGATGGTTTTGGCCACTGCACTTGGGGACACTTTCAAAGTTTTCCCAATTTTTCGGACTGACTGACCTTCATTTCTTAAAGTAATGATGGCCACTCGTTTTTCTTTACTTAGCTGCTTTTTTCTTGCCATAATACAAATTCTAACACTCCATTCAGTAGGACTATTAGCTGTGTATCCACCTGACTTCTGACCAACAAAACTGATGGTCCCAACCCCATTTATAAGGCAAGAAATCCCACTTATTAAACCTGACAGGGCACACCTATGAAGTGAAAACCATTTCAGGTGACTACCTCTTGAAGCTCATCAAGAGAATGCCAAGAGTGTGCAAAGCAGTAATCAAAGCAAAAGGTGGCTACTTTGAAGAACCTAGAATATAAGACATATTTTCAGTTGTTTCACACTTTTTTGTTAAGTATATAATTTCACATGTGTTAATTCATAGTTTTGATGCCTTCAGTGTGAATCTACAATTTTTATAGTCATGAAAATACAGAAAACTCTTGGAATGAGAAGGTGTGTCCAAACTTTTGGTCTGTACTGTATATTCTGACAGATAAACTGATGAAGGTCTGATACAAGACTGAAACGTTTTTGTTTCTGGATGTAAAATAAACTTATTGGAGTGCCTTCACACAAACTATAAAGAGAGTGCTGGAGTTTTCTTTATACTTATTAAACCATTAACATCCATTCCTGAGCATAACGGATAGATTCTTTGTGGTCTCAGCACTCGAGATTAACCCTTAGAAATCAGAGATTATTTATAGAGATGAGCGAAGATTTCAAAAATTCGATTCCGCGACTTTGTCGAATTTTCCGATTCTATTTTCCAATTCTATTCGATCCAAATTAAATTGCGATGAATTGCATTAACAAAACAGCTATTTTCTGGCTGCAGAGAGCCGAGGTGCGCGGCAAAATGGCGGAAGCCTTTGGATGCCACGGTCATGTTTGACCGCGGCATCCAAGGTGTTAAAACCCCCAATCGGTTATGGAGCAGGGTGTTAGCTGTCAGTTACAGCTAACACCCACTCCTGAGGAAGGGGTTAAAGGGCTGTGACATTACAGGGCTGTCTGGCTGCTGATTGGCTGCATGAATTGCATTGTGGGTGATCCCGCGTTCCCAGAGTTCCTTGCCCCATGTCATAACAAGTGCAGCAGCCATTATTAAAAAAATGCAAATCGTTACCACAAAGTGTGAGGAAATCTGGATTCGATGTGAATCGAATATTTCCTGAAATTTGGATCAAATTCCACTTCGCCAGCTTTGATTCGCTCATCTCTAATTATTTATAGTAATGTTCCTCCATCTATGCAAAAGCTCATCGACTTAAACTTTGGCTTTCAACACTCTTTTTAACACCCATTTCAATTCCTATTTGGTGATTAATCTAACCAGCTCTCTTAGTATGTCATATTCTTACAATTATCCTTGGCTATAGCACTGTGTTGGGAAGGCTGACTTTACTATATCTGTTATTTTACACGTTTCCGTTATCTATGTTAGCTAGAGACCTGAGGGTACTACAAAGAGCCCTTTTAAAATTCAAATATTTCTGCAAGGTTACTTACCCCCGACTTTCACTTTTTTTGCTAGAATTAATACCTCTATGGTTTGTGAAAAATGTAAAGAGGTTGTCCAGGATAAACGCTTTTTTTATATTAGGCCAGGGAAGGTAAAAAAAAACCTCATACTTGTGCCCGTTGCTCCAGTGACTCCCAGCGAGGTCCGGTCCTGCTACTTCGTGTTTTCTTCTGGTGAAATGCAATAAAACAATGTTAACAACATACAGTGGGTAGGGAAAGTATTCAGACCCCTTAAAATTTTTCACTCTGCATTTCATTGCAGCCATTTGCTAAAAGCAAAAAAGTTCATTTTATTTCTCATTAATGTACACTCAGTACCCCATCTTGACAGAAAAAAAAACAGAAATGTAGATATTTTTGCAAATTTGTTAAAAAAGAAAAACTGAAATATCACATGGTCATAAGTATTCAGACCCTTTGCTCAGTATTGAGTAGTAACACCCTTTTGAGCTAGTACAGCCATGAATCTTCTTGGGAATGATGCAACAAGTTTTTCACATCTGGATTTGGGGATCCTCTGCCATTATTCCTTGCAGATCCTCTCCAGGTCCGTCAGGTTGGATGGTGAACGTTGATGGACAGACATTTTCAGGTCTCTCCAGAGATGCTCAATTGGGTCGAGGTCAGGGCTCTGGCTGGGCCAGTCAAGAATGGTCACAGAGTTGTTCCGAAGCCACTCCTTTGTTATTTTAGCTGTGTGCTTAGGGTCATTGTCTTGTTGGAAGGTGAACCTTTGGCCCAGTCTGAGGTCCAGAGCACTCTGCAAGAGGTTTTCTTCCAGGATATCTCTGTACTTGACTGCATTCATCTTTCCTTCAATTGCAACCAGTCGTCCTGTCCCTGCAGCTGAAAAACACCCCCATAGCATGATGCTGCCACCACCATGTTTCACTGTTGGGATTGTATTGGGCAGGTGATGAGCAGTGCCTGGTTTTCTCCACACATACCGCTTAGAATTAACTCCAAAAAGTTCAATCTTCGTCTCATCAGGCCAGGGAATCTTATTTCTCATAGTCTGGGAGTCCTTCATGTGTTTTTTGCCAAACTCAATGTGGGCTTTCATATGTCTTGCACTGAGGAGAGGCTTCCTTCGGGCCACTCTGCCATAAAGCCCTGACTGGTGGAGGGCTGCAGTGATAGTTGACTTTGTGGAACTTTCTCCCATCTCCCTACTGCATCTCTGGAGCTCAGTCACAGTGATCTTTGGGTTCTTCTTTACCTCTCTCACCAAGGCTCTTCTCCCACGATTGCTCAAGTTTGGCTGAACGGCCAGGTCTAGGAAGAGTTATGGTTGTCCCAAACTTCTTCCATTTAAGGATTATGGAGGCCACTGTGCTCTTAGGAACCTTGAGTGCTGCAGAAATTCTTTTGTAACCTTGGCCAGATCTGTGCCTTGCCACAATTCTGTCTCTGAGCTCCTTGGGCAGTTCCTTTGACCTCATGATTCTCATTTGCTCTGACATGCACTGTGAGCTGTGAGGTCTTATATAGACAGGTGTGTGCCTTTCCTAATCAAGTCCAATCAGTTTAATTAAACACAGCTGGACGCCAATGAAGGAGTAGAACCATCTCAAGGAGGATCAGAACGAAATGGACAGCATGTGAGTTAAATATAAGTGTCACAGCAAAGGGTCTGAATACTTATGAACATGTGATATTTCATCAAATTTCTTTTTTAATAAATTTGCAAAAATATGCTTAGTGTACATTAATGAGAAATAAAATGAACTTTTTTGCCTTTAGCAAATGGCTGCAATGAAACAAAGAGTGAAAAATTTAAAGGGGTCTGAATACTTTCCGTACCCACTGTAGCTGACTTCGATGATAACATGCAAATATTATCTCAGCTGTACCGCATCATTGCATCTTTGGTACAGAAAAATATCTGAACATGATTTGCTTTTATTTCTTTTACAAGAATGTTGAAAAGGGAATGTTATGGGTTGTAGTATTTCTACTCCTGCAATGCAGTCATTGTCAGTTCAAGGCAGCATAAAACCTTTTCATATTACCTTTGTTACAATTTAGAATCAAACAATTTCTGATCATCAAGTTATATTTGAAGGACTTACAGTATAATACTGTGCTACCGTGTTTCTCCGAAAATAAGACAGGGTCTTATATTATTTTTTTCTCCGAAAAAAGGGCTAGGGCTTATTTTCGTGGTATGTCTTAATTTTTTCCATGAACAACAATCACACTTTTGATCGCTTTTTATTTCAACTTTTATCAGGTGAAACAACGAAAAAACAGCAGTTCGGCAATTTTGATCTTTTTTTTTCGCTACGGCACACACAATAGAGGTAAAATATTTTTATAATTTTGTAGAGTGGGCGTTTTGTAGGGGGCTTGAACCTGCAATTATCCCATAGACTGCAATACAATGCATTGTTTTACAGTCACTGTGTAGTGGATGTAATTCTAGCGAATCCCATCCCCAAAGTGCTGGAAAATACGCACTGGATGCGGACACGTTGCGGTTTTGGAAATTGCAGCATGTCAATTATATCTACGAAAACACCAGCGGTTTCCCTATATGTATAATTGAATTAGAAAGTCCGCAGAGGTTTCCTTTCTGTGAAAAGCACTGCAGGAAAAATGATTAAATTTTTCCCACAGCAATTTTTTGCTGTGAGATGGTACATGGGGCCTTTGCCTAAGGTGTCTTTTATTGAAGGGCCAGGTGTACTTCTTAGTTATACCATTTTGGGGAATGCCTATTGCTTTGATCACTTTTTATCCAAATTTTAAGGGAGGTGAAATAGTGAAAAAACGTCAGTTCAGCTCTTTTCATTTTTTTTCCAGCTACGGCGTTCCGTTCACCGTATGAAAAAAAATATTTTTATAAGTTTGTAAACCGGATGTTTTCGGAAACAGGGATACCTAATTTGTATGCAATTCACCTTTTTTTGTACTTTTATATGTGTTCTAGAGATCTGATTTTTTAGGTGATCTGAATTTGTATTTCTTTATATTTTTAACATTTTTAATTGATTAATAATGCCCCAGATGTTTCCTAATTAAAAAGGAAAAAAAGGGAAACAAAATTATTGGGGTTCCAATACCCCGGACCACCAGGATCAGCTGTTTGAATGAACCATGGTACCTGTGTAAGCGCTGTGACCCCTTCTCTGTTTACATAGTGTCATTCTTTTCATAGCAGCCATGTAATGTAACTACAGCCTCGTCCTATACATGTTTATGTGACAAGGCTGGAATTACATTACACGGTCACTATAAACAGACAGCGTGTGATGTAAACAGGCGCCATAGCCCCTTCATACAGCTGATCAGTGGGGAATCACTTATCTCTTATTGATGTTTTATTCTGAGGATAGACCATCAATAAAAATGAGCTGGAAAACTCCTTAAAGAGGACCTTTCACGTCCTCATGTATATTCTGTTTTACATACCGCTAGAAAGAGGACAGCACGCTGAATTCAGTGCACTGCCTGCTTTCCCAGTATGTGCCCCGGGGCTGGAGATATCGGCGGTCTTAGTTTCACGGTTTACTGTCAGAAAGGCGTTCCTGACAGTCTAGCTGCGCTGTGAGGAACGCCCTCTCTGACAGTTCTTGTTCATAGACTTGTACTGAGGGGGCATTCCTCACAGCTCAGCGTCATCGCCGGGCAGTAAGGAACGCCCCCCTCTGACAGTACAGCGCTATGGGTGAGTACAGAGAGGGGGCGTTCCTTATAGCCCAGCGATGACACTGAGCTGTGAAGAACGCCCCCTCAGTACAAGTCTATGAACGAAAACTGTCAGCGTGCTGTCGGCTTTCTAGCGGTATGTAAAACCGCATATACATGAGGACGTGAAAGGTCCTCTTTAAGGTTAAGGCCCCACGTGGTGTCCTGCAGACTTTCTGCTTCAATTATATCTACAGGAAAACCGCCAGCATTTCCGTAGTTATAATTGACATGCTGCGATTTCCAAAACTGCGTCTGTTTTGGAAATCGCAGCTTATCCGCTGCGCATATTTTACCGCAGAAAAAACCCGGCATTTTACATCTAGCAAATTCCATCCACACATTGTGGAAAAATACGTGCAGCAGATGCACTGCGATTTCCAAAACCGTTGCGGTTCTGGAAATTGAAGCATTTCAATTATACCTACAGAAACACCGGCGGTTTCCATATAGGTGTATTGAAATCAGAAAGTCCACAGGAGAAACCTCTGCGGACCTTCTGTGAAAAGCGCTGCAGGAAAAACCACAATGTTACCGCTGCGGTTTTTCCTGCAGCCCACTATGTGGGCCTTAGTCTTATTAAAACCCAAGTGCCACCATAATTAAATCAATTGACCCTCATATTATGCCCCTGATTCACCCTGACATAAATACTGCACCTCTAATGATCCCTTATATCAATGACCATCCCCTTATGTTCATAATGCCTCCTAATATAAATGATGCCCCCTAATGGCCCCTTATATAAATAACCTCCCCCTTGTATTAATAATACCTCCTAATAACCCTTATATAAATGACCCCCCCCATCGTCATAATACCCCCTAATGAATCCTCCCTTATAGTTATATTTCCCCCTCCTATCCACCCCTTATACTATTAATATACCCACAACTAAGCTAAAAAAACAAAAACAAAAGTCATACTCACCTGCGATCCTGATGAATGGAGCCGCCGCTTCCTCCCTGTCCACGCACAGGACGTCTGTGTCTGAGCGCAGGAGGCACGATGTTGTGACGTCATCACGCCGCCCGTGCTGAGAAGCAGACATCGTCTGTGGTCTCGGCGTCTTGTAAACCGCAAGCCTGTATTGGCTTGCGGTTTACTATACTGTTAGGTTTCAGGTTACGTTTAACTAGATCGGTGTCTGCAGACACCGATCTAGTTAGAAATAAAATAATATCTGTTAATTGTAAAATACTTTACAATTGAATGAAATCCTTACTCACGTGTTGACCGATAAGGTAACATTATTAGAGGCTTGTCAGCTTCTTATAAAAACATGGAAGTTTATTGAAGTCTTCATGGAAAAACAGACACATGGAAACCTTCCAGCATAACAGAAATATCAGTCAATGTCTTACATCATAGGAGAAGTTCACAGTTAGGTTTCTTCAAGATGCTTCTCTTGCAGAGATCTTGGCTCATGCTTATTCATCAATGTGTGTTGGTCTTCTGTAGGACAATTCTGCCATCCTTCCAAGGTGTCAGAGGAAGTAAGACAGGTCGGAAGAGAGAGACACCGAAAGAGAGAGACCCAGACATGTGTGTCTGTCAATCATTTATATTCATGAGAGGGGGTGTTTCCCACCATCCTTATACTTTCTACTACTGTATTTGGACAATACTAGAATAGTATACCCTAACCACACCCATGTACCATAAGATACAAGAGTTTTGTCAGCAGAATAGACTTAACACTAATAGGTCAGGAATATTGCACTCAAATAATATTTAACACCTATGCCTCAGTCTGCCTGACTTATGTGGTAACCAGCCAGGGCCGGCGTTAGGGGGGGGGCAAACTGGGCAATTGCCCAGGGCCCCGTCCCCAAAGGGGCCCCCGGGATCCGGAACCTGATGACTCCGGATCCCGGAGTCAGGCCCAGCCACATCAATAACAGAAAGGGACCGCAGGTTCCCTTTCCGAGCTGAGTAAAAATAACAAACATTTTTACTCACCTGTCCTGGCGTCCGACGTCATCTTCTGGCGTCCCGGACATCACCGCTGAGGCTAGGCCTCGGCCTTAGCGATCACGTGGGGCGTGCTGACAGCTTGCCCACGTAATCGCTGAGGCCCAATCACAGGCCTCAGCGGTGAAGTCCACAACGAGTGACGTCAGCCGCAGAGAAGAAGAAGCCGGCGCTGGCGGGAATAGCGGAGCAGCGCGAGGAGGCCCAGCAGAGGTAAGACAAGGTGAGTATAACTGTTTGTTATTTTCCCTCACCTCCCTCGGGCCTTCGATTATTATACTCTGGGGTCTGAAGAGACCCCAGAATATAATATAATAATAGCACTGTAGGGCCCCTGTGGAGCATTATACTGGGGGGCCCCTCTGGATAGCATATTATACTGTGTGGGGCTACTGAGGAGCATTATACTGGGGAAGGGGCCCTCTGGATAGCATGTTATATTCTGTGGGGCCTCTGTGGAAAATTATAATGTGGGGGGGGGCTCTGGAGATAATGTTATATTATGTGGGGCCACTTTGGAGCATTATGCTCTCCAAAGGGGCCCCCCAGTATAATGTTCCACAGTGGCCCCACACAGTATAATATGCTCTCCAGAGGGGCCCCCCAGTATAATGCTGCAAAGTGGCCCCACAGAATATAACATGCTCTCCAGAGCCCCCCACTTTATAATACTCCATAGAGACCCCATAGAATATAACATGTTCTCCAGAGGGCCCCCTCGCCAGTATAATGCTCCACAGTGGCCCCACACAATATAATATGCTCTCCAGAGCCCCCGCCAGTATAATGTTCCACGGTTTCCCAACACAGTATAATATGCTCTCCAGAGGGGCCCCCCAGTATATTATACTGTGCGGGGCCACTGTGGAGCATTATACTGGGGGGGGGGGGCTCTGGAGAGCATGTTATACTGTTTTAGGCCACTGTAGAGCATTATACTGGGGGGGGCTCTGGAGAGCATATTATACTGTTTTGGGCCGCTGTGGAGTATTATACTGGGGAAACCTCTCTGGGCAGTATATTATACTGTGTGGAGGCCATTTCTGGAGCATGTTACACTGAGTGGGGTCACTGTGGAGTGCTATTCTGGGGGGGCCATCAGCAGAGCATATTATATTGCGTGGCGTCACTGTGGGGCATTATTCGGGGGGGACTAATGAGCATTATACTAGGGGGCCCTCTGGGGAGCATATTATACTGCTTGGGGCCTACTGTGGCACATTATACTGGGGGGACGCTCTGGGGAGCATAATATATTGCGTGGGGCCACTGTGGAGCAAAATACTGGAGGGGGCACTGTGGAGCATTATACTAGCAGGGGCCCTCTGGGGAGCATATTATACTATGGGCCACTGTGGAGCTTTATACTGGGGGAAGGGAAAGTGTGGGGAGCCTATTATACTGTGTGGGGCCACTGTGGAGTGTATTATATTGTGTGGGGCTTTTCGGGAGCATATTATACTCTGTGGGGCCATTGTAGAGCATTATACTGGGGGGAACTGTGGGGAACATATTATACTGTGGGGGACCACTGTGGAGCATTATACTGGGGGAATCCCTCTGGGGAGTATATTATACTATGTGGAGGTCATTATGGAGCATGTTATACTGTGTTAGGCCACTGTGGAGCATTATACTGGGGGGGCATTGTGGGGTGCATATTATACTGTATGGAGCATATTATATTGTGTGGGGCTGCTGGGGAGCATATTGCACTGTCTGGGGCCACTAAGAGGTAGTATACTGTGTGGGCCACTGTGGAGTATTATACTGTGTGGAGCCTTACATACTATGTGGGGCCACTATGGGGGGCACAGGGGAGCATTTTATTCTGTGGGGGGTTACTGTGGAGCATTATATACAATGTGGGGAAACTGGAGGGCTCAGGAGAGCATTTTATACTGTGGAGCATTATATACCTTGTGGAGCATTATACTGTGGGGGGGGGCTCACAATTCCTGCTGGCAGCCCTGTGTGCTATGTCTGCATCACAGCTCCCTCACTATAATCTTGCACATACGTGTAGTGCTCCATGTCTTTCCCCATACAGTACTGTGCATGAATTGGCCATGGAGTTATTGGGGCCTGCACAGTATTATAGGGGCTGACTATACTGGGAACATACTCAGTAACACCAGATAGTCAGCACATATGTAAGACTTCAGTGAAGGAGCCGAGGTGTAGGCTATTAGCAGAAAGCTGTTGGGTGGGGCCCCAGAACAAGATCCTCTGGTGGGCCTAAGGCCCTTCAGTCCGACACTGTATAACAGAGAACTATTATATATAAGGGTGGGTTACTATATATAATTGGGAAACTTAAGTATGAGGGGGCTATTATAAGGGGGAACTATTATTTATAAGATGAGCTATTATTTATAAGGGGGAAACTATTATATATAAGGCATCCATTATAAGGGGGAGCTATTATTTATAAGAGGGGAACTGTTTATAAGGGGGGTAATAATTAAGTGGGCTTATTTATAAAGGGGGCTATTAGTGATAATGGGGACTATTATTTATAAGGGTAACTATTATTTATGAGGGGGCTATTATTTATAAGGGAGCAGTATTATTTTTACTGGGTGACTGTTACTGATAAGGGGGAATATTACTGATACAGGGCACTATTTATCATTTATAAGGGCGCTATTACTGATAAGGGTGTAATATTATTTATAAGCAGGGACTATTATTTATAAGGAGGCGCTATAATAACTGATGACTGGGTGCAAATATCTATTAGGTGGTACAAAGGTGCTCATTTGAATTGTGTGTGGTAAAATGGGGCTTGTTATTACTTTTTTGTTGGCAGAAAGGACGCGTTATTATAGGGGTTGTCACTGGAAGACGATGGTGTTGTTTGCATATCAGCATTTGGGGTCCCGCTTTTAATTTTGCCTAGGGCCCCACTTTGTCTAAAACCGGCCCTGTAACCAACCTACCCTGATGGTCCTGTGTTTACATATGGTGGAGGATGCGTAGCATTAACCGTTGCTAGGAGCAACCATGTGTTGGATTTAAAAGTCTCCAAGCTGTGAATATCCTGGGTGAAGGCTGCTACACTGGTTAAGAAAGACACCGGGGCCATGGACGAGTTGGTCAAACAGTTGGTGCAGGCCAATATGTAGCAGCAGCAGACCAATGTGCAACAACAGTGTGCCATGGAGGCGGCCGAGAGATGGCAGCAGGAGACCATAGAGGCAGCCGAGAGATGCAGCAGGAGACGAATCGCTTGCAGTGGAGCAAATAGAAGCACTTAGAGAAGTGGTGACTGTGCAGAGAGTTGTGCCTGTAACTGCTCCAAGTTCTGTGGGTGATGTCCGGAAGAAAATACAGACTTCACTACAGAAAATGACTACAGAGGATGATGTAGAGGCTTATTTAACTGTCTTTGAATGGATTGCAGACAGAGAAAAGTTACCTTTGGAACAGTGGGCTGAAATGCTGGCTCCACGTCTGAGAGACATTCTGCCAAGAAAACCCCCCATGGTCACAGATGTATGATCTCTTCCACCTGGTTCGTAAATGGTTGCCACCAGAGTCTGTTACACCAGAGCAGATGATAGAAAGAGTGGCGATGGATCGCTATATACGTGCTCTTCCTATGCCAGTGTAGCGTTGGGTTGTCCAGGGAAACCCTCAAAATGCAGACAATCTGGTGGACCTTGTGGAGAAGTAATCCACAGCTGAGAATTCTGTCTTGCTACCAACTAAGGAGAAATCTCCTCTGGTTAACCCCAAAGTTCACGCTGAACCCAATAAAAGGTCATACAAACCCGGTGGAGAGTGGAGACAAATACCTGTGGACAAGAAAATGGAGGAGCTGGAAATTAGTTTCAAAATGAAGACACGCCAAATAGTCTGCAGGAGGTGTCCTACCCCGGGACACATACATTGGGTAAAAAAAAAGTATTTAGTCAGCCACCAATTGTGCAAGTTCTCCCACTTAAAAAGATGAGAGAGGCCTGTAATTGACATCATAGGTAGACCTCTACTATGAGAGACAAAATGAGAAAACATATCTAGCAAATCACATTGTTTGATTTTTTAAGAATTTATTTGCTAATTATGGTGGAACATAAGTATTTGGTCACCTACAAACAAGCAAGATTTCTGGCTCTCACAGACCTGTAACGTCTTCTTTAAGAGGCTCCTCTGTCCTCCACTCATTACCTGTAGTAATGGCACCTGTTTGAAATTCTTATCAGTATAAAAGACACCTGTCCACAACCTCAAACAGTCACACTCCAAACTCCACTATGGTGAAGGCCAAAGAGCTGTGGAAGGACACCAGAAACAAAATTGTAGACCTGCACCAGGCTGGGAAGACTGAATCTGCAATAGGCCAGCAGCTTGGTGTGAAGAAATCAACTGTGGGAGCAATAATTAGAAAATGGAAGACATACAAGACCACTGATAATCTCCCTCAATCAGGGGCTCCACGCAAGATCTCACCCCGTGGGGTCAAAATGATCACAAGAACAGTGAGCAAAAATCCCAGAACCACACAGGGGGACCTAGTGAATGACCTGCAGAAAGCTGGGACTAACGTAACAAAGGCTACCGTCAGTAACACAATATGCCGCCAGGGACTCAGATCCTGTAGTGCCAGACGTGTCCCCCTGCTTAAGCCAGTACATATCCGGGCCCGTCTGAAGTTTGTTAGAGAGCATTTGGATGTTCCAGAAGAGTATTGGGAGAATGTCATATGGTCAGATAATAATAATAATAGTCCTTTAATAGTCCCACAATGGGGAAATTCAGTGTGTTACAGCAGCAAAGATAAGCTGATACAAATACAAATACAACATGTACAGGAATGTTCCAAGGTAAGAGGCATTACATTGATAGTAGACAGACAGATAGGAAGTAGCAGAGGAGGGGGGGGGGGATTTAACAGGCAGAAAGATATTTCAGTTCTCTGTGTGTATTGATCTCCGCTTAGGTCGGTGTTGGTTGTACAGCCTAACCGCGGTGGGGAGGAAAGACTTCCGATAGCGCTTCTTCTCACACTTAGGGTGGAGCAGTCGGTCACTGACAGTACTGCCCAGTGCTATCACAGTCTCATGCATGGGATGGGACTTCTTCTTCCGCATGGAGCTCACCATGGACAGTATCCTTCTGTCGCCCACCACCTGCACTAGGTCCAGTGGGCTCCCCAGAACAGAGCTGGCCCTTCTAATCAGCTTGTCAAGTTTATTTCTGTCCCTGGTTGATATACTGCTCCCCCAGCAGGCCACTCCAAAGAAGATGGCTGATGCCACTGCCGAGTTGAAGAAAGTCCTAAGAAGTGCCCCCCGGATTCCAAAGGCTCTCAGCCTCCTAAGCAGGGAGAGCCTGCTGTGGCCCTTCCTGTACAGGACTTCCATGTGATCTGCCCAGTCCAGCTTATTATTAAGGAGCAAACCCAGGTACTTATAGGTGTTCACAATCTCGATGCCTGTCCCCAGGATGTCCACTGGTTTAGGAGAGCATCTGCATTTACGGAAGTCCACCACCATCTCCTTGGTCTTCCCCGCATTAATCTTCAGGTGGTTCTGCTGGCACCAGTCCACAAAAAACCGGTTCAGTTCTCTGTACTCCCTGTCATCATCGTCTGTGATGAGACCTACTATTGCAGAGTCATCAGAATACTTCTGTAGGTAGCAGCTAGATGAGTTGCACCTAAAATCTGCAGTGTACAGTGTGGAGAGGAAAGGGGCGAGAACCGTACCCTGAGGTGCCCCCATATTATAGATCACGGTATCTGACACACAGTCTCGGGCTCTCATGTAATGAGGTCGATTTGTGAGGTAGTCTAAGATCCAGTTGGAGAGGTGGTGGTCCACCCCGGCAGGGCCCGGCTTGCCCCCCAGAAACCCGGAATGTATGGTTTTAAAAGCACTGAAAAAAAAAAAAAAAATTTTTTTCCCTTTTTTCCTTTTTTTTTCGGGTGGGGACAGAGCCCTGTGCAGAAGGTGGATGATGGCATCATCTACCCCAATGCCCGGCCGATAAGCAAACTGGAGATGGTCCATAGCGGGGCTCACTAGAGGGCGGAGATGTGTGAGAACCAATCTCTCTAAGATCTTCATCAAGTGGGATGTCAGTGCTACAGGTCTGTAGTCATTGAGGTCCATAGGGTGAGGTTTCTTTGGAACTGGTACCACACAAGAAGATTTCCATAATTCAGGGACTATTTCCTGCCTCAGGCTCATATTAAACATATATGTAATTATACCACACAGCTGGTCCCCACAAGTCTTAATTAGCCTTGCACGGATGTCATCTGGCCCTGCGGCTTTCCTCGCCTTGATCTTTTGAAACCAAAGTAGAACTGTTTGGTAGAAACACAACTCGTCGTGTTTGGAGGAGAGTGAATGCTGAGTTGCATCCAAAGAACACCATACCTACTGTGAAGCATGGGGGTGGCAACATCATGCTTTGCGGCTGTTTCTCTGCAAAGGGACCAGGACGACTGATCCGTGTAAATGAAAGAATGAGTGGGGCCATGTATCGTGAGATTTTGAGTGCAAACCTCCTTCCAGCAAGGGCATTGAAGATGAAATGTGGCTGGGTCTTTCATCATGACAATGATCCCAAGCACACCGCCAGGGCAACGAAGGAGTGGCTTCATAAGAAGAATTTCAAGGTCCTGGAGTGGCCTAGCCAGTGTCCAGATCTCAACCCCATAGAAAACCTTTGGAGGGAGTTGAAAGTCCGTGTTACCCAGCGACAGCCCCAAAACATCACTGCTCTAGAGGAGATCTGCATGGAGGAATGGGCCAACATACCAGCAACAGTGTGTGCCAACCTTGTGAAGACTTACAGAAAACGTTTGACCTCTGTCATTGCTAACAAAAGATACAGTCATATGAAAAAGTTTGGGCACCCCTATTAATCTTAATCATTTTTAGTTCTAAATATTTGGGTGTTTGCAACAGCCATTTCAATTTGATATATCTAATAACTGATGGACACAGTAATATTTCAGGATTGAAATGAGGTTTATTGTACTAACAGAAAATGTGCAATATGCATTAAACCAAAATTTGACCGGTGCAAAAGTATGGGCACCTCAACAGAAAAGTGACATTAATATTTAGTAGATCCTCCTTTTGCAAAAATAACAGCCTCTAGTTGCTTCCTGTAGCTTTTAATCAGTTCCTGGATCCTGGATGAAGGTATTTTTGACCATTCCTCTTTACAAAACAATTCCAGTTCAGTTAAGTTTGATGGTCGCCGAGCATGGACAGCCCGCTTCAAATTATCCCACAGATGTTCAATGATATTCAGGTCTGGGGACTGGGATGGCCATTCCAGAACATTGTAATTGTTCCTCTGCATGAACGCCTGAGTAGATTTGGAGCGGTGTTTTGGATCATTGTCTTGCTGAAATATCCATCCCCGGCGTAACTTCAAATTCGTCACTGATTCTTGTACATTATTCTCAAGAATCTGCTGATACTGAGTTGAATCCATGAGACCCTCAACTTTAACAATATTCCCGGTGCCGGCATTGGCCACACAGCCCCAAAGCATGATGGAACCTCCACCAAATTTTACAGTGGGTAGCAAGTGTTTTTCTTGGAATGCTGTGTTTTTTGGACGCCATGCATAACGCCTTTTTGTATGACCAAACAACTCAATCTTTGTTTCATCAGTCCACAGGACCTTCTTCCAAAATGAAGCTGGCTTGTCCAAATGTGCTTTTGCATACCTCAGGCGACTCTGTTTGTGGCGTGCTTTCAGAAACGGCTTCTTTCGCATCACTCTCCCATACAGCTTCTCCTTGTGCAAAGTGTGCTGTATTGTTGACCGATGCACAGTGACACCATCTGCAGCAAGATGATGCTGCAGCTCTTTGGAGGTGGTCTGTGGATTGTCCTTGACTGTTCTCACCATTCTTCTTCTCTGCCTTTCTGATATTTTTCTTGGCCTGCCACTTCTGGGCTTAACAAGAACTGTCCCTGTGGTCTTCCATTTCCTTACTATGTTCCTCACAGTGGAAACTGACAGGTTAAATCTCTGAGACAACTTTTTGTATCCTTCCCCTGAACAACTATGTTGAACAATCTTTGTTTTCAGATCATTTGAGAGTTGTTTTGAGGAGCCCATGATGCCACTCTTCAGAGGAGATTCAAATAGGAGAACACCTTGCAATTGGCCACCTTAAATACCTTTTCTCATGATTGGATACACCTGGCTATGAAGTTCAAAGCTCAGTGAGGTTACAAAACCAATTTTGTGCTTCAGTAAGTCAGTAAAAAGTAGTTAGGAGTATTCAAATCAATAAAATGATAAGGGTACCCAAATTTTTGCACCGGTCAAATTTTGGTTTAATGCATATTGCACATTTTCTGTTAGTACAATAAACCTCATTATTGTATCAGTTATTAGATATATCAAATTGAAATGGCTGTTGCAAACACCCAAATATTTAGAACTAAAAATGATTAAGATTAATAGGGGTGCCCAAACTTTTTCATATGACTGTATATAACAAAGTATTGAGATGAACTTTTCTTATTGACCAAATACTTATTTTACACCATAATTTGCAAATAAATTCTTTAAAAATCAGACAATGTGATTTTCTGGATTTGTTTTCTCATTTTGTCTCTCATAGTTGAGGTCTACCTATGATGTCAATTACAGGCCTCTCTCATCTTTTTAAGTGGGAGAACTGGCACAATTGGTGGCTGACTAAATACTTTTTTTCCCCACTGTAACTATGTTCTTGTAATGAGAATCTAGACCTGTTTTGGTGCATCCCATAATTTTATTTGCTTTTGTGGCAGCCACTCTGCTCTTGTGTGGTGCACTACTGGTGTGGTAAAGATGCATTACTAGTAGTACCACGTTGTATTCAAATATGATTTTGAATAAAGGGATATACTGTATAATGAAAGACTCACACACAAAAGTAATAGAAAAAGTAGAAAAGTTTATTATACTTAGCTTCACTAAAGAAAATCGTTTAAATCACAGTCTATTTCTTGTGGCCCAGAAATAGACACAGAAGTCCCTGGACACAGTAGATATTATATGTGTTCTGTTCCAGTTTTGAAGCTAAAAAATTAATACAATCCCAACTTTTTTATATCAATCTGAACTGGGGGAGGGCAGCTGTCTGACTCCAACTGGTTTCAACTGTGTCTGCCTTCAGCTAAACAAAAGGAATCTCCACATCAAAGACCACCCTGAGAGAATTACCCCTGGTTCCAAGGAATGTGAATTATGCTTTCAAAAGGGGCAATAAAAGTGAAAAAGCCAGCTGAGTAGGAAAATGACCATAAAACCAAATGATTGCCCTAACACAGTTAACAAATCAAATGACTCACAATCCCCACAAACACATAGTTACAAAAGATCTAGGAACAAATTAAAAATGATAGCTAAATAAAAGATACAAGGATAGTGTATATATACTGTGTATATACAGTACAGACCAAAAGTTTGGACACACCTTCTCATTCCAAGAGTTTTCTGTATTTTCATGACTATAAAAATTGTAGATTCACACTGAAGGCATCAAAACTATGAATTAACACATGTGAAATTATATACTTAACAAAAAAGTGTGAAACAACTGAAAATATGTCTTATATTCTAGGTTCTTCAAAGTAGTCACTTTTTGCTTTGATTATTGCTTTGCACACTCTTGGCATTCTCTTGATGAGCTTCAAGAGGTAGTCACCTGAAATGGTTTTCACTTCACAGGTGTGCCCTGTCAGGTTTAATAAGTGGGATTTCTTGCCTTATAAATGGGGTTGGGACCATCAGTTGTGTTGTTCAGAAGTCAGGTGAATATACAGCTGATAGTCCTACTGAATGGAGTGTTAGAATTTGTATTATGGCAAGAAAAAAGCAGCTAAGTAAAGAAAAACGAGTGGCCATCATTACTTTAAGAAATGAATGTCAGTCAGTCCGAAAAATTGGTAAAAAACTTTGAAAGTGTCCCCAAGTGCAGTGGCCAAAACCATCAAGCGCTACAAAGAAACTGGCTCACATGAGGACCGCCCCAGGAAAGGAAGACCAAGAGTCACATCTGCTGGGGAGGATAAGTTCATCCGAGTCACCAGCCTCAGAAATCGCAGGTTAACAGCAGCTCAGATTAGAGACCAGGTCAAAGCCACACAGAGTTCTAGCAGCAGACACATCTCTACAACAACTGTTAAGAGGAGACGGTGTGCAGCAGGCCTTCATGGTAAAATAGCTGCTAGGAAACCACTGCTAAGGACAGGCAACAAGCAGAAGAGACTTGTTTGGGCTAAAGAACACAAGGAATGGACATTAGACCTGTGGAAATCTGTGCTTTGGTCTGATGAGTCCAAATTTGAGATCTTTGGTTCCAACCACCGTGTCTTTGTGCGACGCAGAAAAGGTGAACGAATGGACTCTACATGCCTGGTTCCCACCGTGAAGCATGGAGGAGGAGGTGTGATGGTGTGGGGGTGCTTTTCTGGTGACACTGTTGGGGATTTATTCAAAATTGTAGATTCACACTGAAGGCATCAAAACTATGAATTAACACATGTGAAATTATATACTTAACAAAAAAGTGTGAAACAACTGAAAATATGTCTTATATTCTAGGAATACTGAACCAGCATGGTTACCACAGCATCTTGCAGCGGCATGCTATTCCATCCGGTTTGCGTTTAGTTGGACCATCATTTATTTTTCAACAGGACAATGACCCCAAACACTCCTCCAGACTGTGTAAGGGCTATTTGACTAAGAAGGAGAGTGTTGGGGTGCTACGCCAGATGACCTGGCCTCCACAGTCACCAGACCTCAACCCAATCGAGATGGTTTGGGGTGAGCTGGACCGCAGAGTTAAGGCAAAAGGGCCAACAAGTGCTAAGCATCTCTGGGAACTCCTTCAAGACTGTTGGAAGACCATTTCAGGTGACTACCTCTTGAAGCTCATCAAGAGAATGCCAAGAGTGTGCAAAGCAGTAATCAAAGCAAAAGGTGGCTACTTTGAAGAACCTAGAATCTAAGACATATTTTCAGTTGTTTCACACTTTTTTGTTAAGTATATAATTCCAAATGTATTAATTAATAGTTTTGATGCCTTCAGTGTGAATCTACAATTTTTATAGTCATGAAAATACAGAAAACTCTTGGAATGAGAAGGTGTGTCCAAACTTTTGGTCTGTACTGTATATATATATATATATATATATATATATATATATATATTGTGAGAAGGGGACAGATAAAGTTCTGGAAGGTTGCTATATCTCCCCCAGATTCCTTACTTACTTATGGTAAGTGAGGTTACAACATAGGCCTGTAACAAAACCTCAGCTGTGAGAAGGCTTTTTTGTTAACCATATCCTGTCCTACGGCAGGAAGGAGCCTTCAAGCACAGGTGGTAGCTGGGCCTCATTAAAGGGCCTATAAAAGGATGTCAAGACCTCAGTCCTGGGCAGTACCTGGAGAAGAGGAGGAGCCTGGTTCTTTCCTAAGATCCTGCCATCTGGTGAGAGACCAGTGTGAACTACTGCCTGTGTTTTTGCCCTGTGTGTGAGCGTGTGGCTGAAGCAAGCCACACGTATAGTTAGGGCCTCTTTGTTTAGTTAATAGCTCAGACGAGCATAATTTCTGTTATCGTTTTGCCTGAAGTTAATGCTTATTTTGTTTTGCCGTTTTGGAAAAAATAAACATACAGGGTAAATCCTGTTTGTACCTGACTTTTTTGTGTCTGTCTCTGACTGTCTGGGTCCACTGCTACCACTGAGCCAATCCTCCCACAATATACAGTACACACCAAAAGATTGGACACACCTTCTCATGCCAAGAGTTTTCTGTATTTCCATGACTATAAAAATTGTAGATTCACACTGAAGGCATCAAAACTATGAATTAACACATGTGGAATTATATACTTAACAAAAAATTGTGAAACAACTGAAAATATGTCTTATATTCTAGGTTCATCAAAGTAGCCACCTTTTGCTTTGATTACTGCTTTGCACAATCTTGGCATTCTCTTGATAAGCTTCAAGAGGTAGTCACCTGAAATGGTTTTCACTTCACAGGTGTGCCCTGTCAGGTTTAATAAGTGGGATTTCTTGCCTTATAAATGGGGTTGGGACCATCAGTTGTGTTGTTCAGAAGTCAGGTGGATACACAGCTGATAGTCCTACTGAATGGAGTGTTAGAATTTGTATTATGGCAAGAAAAAAGCAGCTAAGTAAAGAAAAACGAGTGGCCATCATTACTTTAAGAAATGAAGGTCAGTCAGTCCGAAAAATTGGGAAAACTTTGAAAGTGTCCCCAAGTGCAGTGGCCAAAACCATCAAGCGCTACAAAGAAACTGGCTCACATGAGGACCGCCCCAGGAAAGGAAGACCAAGAGTCTCTGCTGCGGAGGATAAGTTCATCCGAGTCACCAGCCTCAGAAATCGCAGGTTAACAGCAGCTCAGATTAGAGACCAGGTCAATGCCACACAGAGTTCTAGCAGCAGACACATCTCTACAACAACTGTTAAGAGGAGACTGTGTGCAGCAGGCCTTCATGGTAAAATAGCTGCTAGGAAACCACTGCTAAGGACAGGCAACAAGCAGAAGAGACTTGTTTGGGCTAAAGAACACAAGGAATGGACATTAGACCTGTGGAAATCTGTGCTTTGGTCTGATGAGTCCAAATTTGAGATCTTTGGTTCCAACCACACCACCGTGTCTTTGTGCGACGCAGAAAAGGTGAACGAATGGACTCTACATGCCTGGTTCCCACCGTGAAGCATGGAGGAGGAGGTGTGATGGTGTGGGGGTGCTTTTCTGGTGACACTGTTGGGGATTTATTAAAAATTGAAGGAATACTGAACCAGCATGGTTACCACAGCATCTTGCAGTGGCATGCTATTCCATCCGGTTTGTGTTTAGTTGGACCATCATTTATTTTTCAACAGGACAATGACCCCAAACACACCTCCAGATTGTGTAAGGGCTATTTGACCAAGTAGGAGAGTGATGGGGTGCTACACCAGATGACCTGGCCTCCATAGTCACCAGACCTGAACCCAATCGAGATGGTTTGGGGTGAGCTGGACCACAGAGTGAAGGCAAAAGGGCCAACAAGTGCTAAGCATCTCTGGGAACTCCTTCAAGACTGTTGGAAGACCATTTCAGGTGACTACCTCTTGAAGCTCATCAAGAGAATGCCAAGAGTGTGCAAAGCAGTAATCAAAGCAAAAGGTAGCTACTTTGAAGAACCTAGAATATAAGACATATTTTCAGTTGTTTCACACTTTTTTGTTAAGTATATAATTCCACATGTGTTAATTCATAGTTTTGATGCTTTCAGTGTGAATCTACAATTTTTATAGTCATGAAAATTCAGAAAACTCTTGGAATGAGAAGGTGTGTCCAAACTTTTGGTCTGTACTGTATATATATATGAAGTAGGTCCGCAAAAACGGACAGTGTCTTCAGTGTGCCATCAGTGTGCAATCCTAGTTTGCGGATCCACCATAAAAAAAAAAAAACACAGGAGAAATCTAATTATATCCCTAGCTTGTCTGCGAAAACAGATGGCACACTGATGACACACGGAGTACAACAGTATGCCATCCTAGGTTTTTAGTCTCCCATATGCGAGTCCGTTCTGTAAAAACTGAACAGAATAGGACCTGTTCTATCTGATGCGGCGCGGAATCACAGCTCATGCACTGATCAGTGAAAAACATGGTCGTGTGCATGTGCCCATACAAATGAATGGGTCAGTGTGCTATCCGCGAAAAAGACGGATAGCACACGGATCTCGCCCACAGTCATCTGCAAGGGGCCTAACACACGGACTGAGTTTCCCGGGTGCTACCCTTAGTTGAAGAATCAGAGAGTAACATGACACAACTGAGGACTACAATGTAGTGGATAACTTATAAATACAACCACTAGTAAAAAAATATATATGTATTATTATTATTACTATTATTATTATTATTATTTAATAAAATTTACATCATGTACCTTTCTAATGGACCAATGAATAAATGTGGGGTAACACTTTGTTAATGGCTTAAAAAGACATACCTGATTAGAGGGGAATATGGGGCTTGTGGAATTCTATAGAATCCCTGTGGCGAAAGTTGATTGAGTGTAATCACTATTTAGGATCAGGAGAGAAAATGTTTCCATTTTGGGGCAGATTGGCTTAGTTTTAAAGGATTTTAACATCCTGTGATTTAATAAAGGAAAACAAAGTTCGAAAGTTTAACCATACCCCTTCCCTTTACCCATGTCCTTTCCATTTTGTAGGTGAACTTTAGAGACATAAACCTTTTTCAACCATAACTATGTACTCATGGTAACATAATTATTCTTTTTTTTTTTTTTTTTTTTTTCCAAGATGGCGCCGCTGCAGTGGCAGCCTGTTTCAGCAGATCTGAATCTCTCTCTTATTTTTCTTTCTTTGTCTTGTCTTGTTTTTTATCTCTCTACTTAAGGGACTTTGCACTATGAAGAAACACACAAAGACTTGGAATTGGACCTTTGTGATACTTTTTTTGTTTTGTTTTGTTTTTATCTGTCTTTTGTTCTGCTTGAAATGGGAACTATTGTGCCTGCAGGCAATTCTTTTGTCTACTCCAGGGAGAGACTTTTGCAGCTTAGAGACACAGCAGGGCTGCATACCATTTGCCCACACATCCCCCGAGAGCTCTGGAGAAGGAATAGGAGGAGGGGGGTGCAGAGCTGTAATTCTTCAGAGGATTAAAAAGAGACGATACAGACCAACTCTCCCCTCCATCATTATGGGCAATGTGAGATCTCTTGCAAACAAGATGGACGAACTAACAGTGCTCACCAGGCATAATCAGGAGTTTCAGGTGTGCAGCATGATGCTACTTACAGAGACTTGGCTCACTGAAGTTACTCCTGACCCTATGGTCTCCCTGGATGGTTTTAAACTCCTTCAGGCAGACAGGACAAGGGAGAGCGGTAAGAAGAAAGGAGGAGGGCTGGCAATGTTTGTGAATAATAGATGGTGTAATCCTAGGCACATTGTGATTAAGGAGCAAACTTGCTGTAAGGACATTGAACTATTAGCTGTGAGCATGAGACCTTTCTATCTACCAAGGGAACTATCGCATGTCATCGTGATAGCTGCATATGCTCCGCCCTGCGAAAGCTGACGCTACCTGCGAGGTCCTACAAACCACGCTGAGCCACTTGCAGTTGAAATACCCCCAGGCTCTCTTTCTGGAGTCGGGAGATTTCAGCTATGCCTCTCCATCATCCACACTGCCCAGTTTCACACAGTATGTAACCTGCCACACAAGAGACAACAAAACACTGGACCTGTTCTTTGCCAACGTGAGGGGGGCATATAACTCATCAGCCCTACCGCCCCTGGGAAGATCGGATCACAACCTAGTGCATCTCCGACCTGTGTACAAGCCACTTGTACGTAGAGAACCAGCTGTCATCCGCACAGTGAGGATATGGTCTGAGGAGAGTGATGAGGCTCTGAGGGATTGTTTTGACACAACCGCATGGGAAGTTCTGCAGGATTCTTATGGAGAAGATATAGAAGGAATCACACACTGCATAACGGACTACATTAATTTTTGTGTGGACAACACAGTACCCACAAAAGTGGGGAGGTGCTTCTCCAACAACAAACCATGGATTAACTCTGATATAAAAACACTACTTAAGGAGAAAAAGATGGCATTCAGGACAAGAGATAAGGAGGGGTTGAGGGAAGTACAAAAGGAGCTGAAGCATCAAATCAGGCAGGGAAAAGCCAGTTATAAGGAAAAGATGGAAAAGCAAATGGAAAGAAAAGACATAAGGGGGGTCTGGGAGGGGCTTAAGTCAATTTCGGGTCATAAACAGTCTGGCTGCCGGATTGAGGCAGATATTAATTGGCTTAATGAACTAAACCTATTCTTCAACAGATTTGATCACACACCAGCTCCTCCCACCCCAGCATGTCCTTCAATTCCCCCCACCACAATGACTTCACCCCATGCGGCTACTTTCCATCAGACCAGTAAATCCAGAAATTCGTCTTTATCTGACCGCAGTCTGACCTTCACACGGGCCCAGGTGAGGAAGGAGATGAAAAAGATCAAGGCGGGGAAAGCCGCAGGGCCAGATGACATCAGTGCAAGGCTAATTAAGACTTGCGGGGACCAGCTGTGTGGTATAATTACATATATGTATAATATGAGCCTGAGGCTGGAAATAGTCCCTGAAATATGGAAATCTTCTTGTGTGGTACCAGTTCCAAAGAAACCTCACCCTATGGACCTCAACGACTACAGACCTGTAGCACTGACATCCCACCTGATGAAGATCTTAGAGAGATTGGTTCTCACACATCTCCGCCCTCTAGTGAGCCCCGCTATGGACCCTCTCCAGTTTGCTTATTGGCCGGGCATTGGGGTAGATGATGCAATCATCCACCTTCTGCACAGGGCTCTGTGTCACCTGGAGAAACCAGGGAACACGGTGAGAATAATGTTCTTTGATTTCTCCAGTGCTTTTAACACCATACAGCCCAGGTTACTGAGAGACAAGCTGGGCCTTGCTGGAGTGGACCGCCACCTCTCCAACTGGATCTTAGACTACCGTACAAATCGACCTCAATACGTGAGAGCCCAAGACTGTGTGTCAGACACCGTGATCTGTAATACGGGGGCACCTCAGGGCATGGTTCTCACCCCTTTCCTCTTCACACTGTACACTGCAGATTTTAGGTGCAACTCAGCTAGCTGCTACCTACAGAAGTATTCTGACGACTCTGCAATAGTAGGTCTCATCACAGACGATGATGACAGGGAGTACAGAGAACTGAACCGGGATTTTGTGGACTGGTGCCAGCGGAACCACCTGAAGATCAACGCGGGGAAGACCAAGGAGATGGTGGTGGACTTCCGTAAAGGCAGACGCCCTCCTAAACCAGTGGACATTCTGGGGATGGGCATCGAGATTGTGAACACCTATAAGTACCTGGGTTTGCTCCTTAATAATAAGCTGGACTGGGCAGATCATATGGAGGTCCTGTACAGCAAGGGCCACAGCAGGCTCTACCTGCTTAGGAAGCTGAGAGCCTTTGGAATCCGGGGGACACTTCTTAGGACTTTCTTCAACTCGGTAGTGGCATCAGCCATCTTCTTTGGAGTGGCCTGCTGGGGGAGCAGTATATCAACCAGGGACAGAAATAAACTTGACAAGCTGATTAGAAGGGCCAGCTCTGTCCTGGGGAGCCCACTGGACCCAGTGCAGGTGGTGGGTGACAAAAAGATACTGTCCGTGGTGAGCTCCATGCAGAAGAAGAAGTCCCATCCCATGCATGAGACTGTGATCGCGCTGGGCAGTACTGTCAGTGACCGACTGCTCCACCCTAAGTGTGAGAAGGAGCGCTATCGGAAGTCTTTCCTCCTGTAACGTCTCTGCTGTTTCGGGTCTCGGCGCCGCCCTCCGCTCGCACGCTGTGGCGAAGGAGGCGTCTTCAATTTGGTTCTTTGTGTAAGCTTCTTGATGCTCAGTCTGAACATGGTCCTAGTTCTCTTGCTGTGTAAAGCCACACCCGTGTAATTAGGAACATTTCTCTCTGGACTGCATAGAGTTAATCTCTTCCTGGCCTGAGTGATTGACAGCCTGTGTACCTATCAGCTCTGGGGCTGGTCCCAGACTTTCTATAAACAGGTTGTCAGCCCTCACATGGCTGCCGGTTATTACACTTGTGTTTTGCCTGCTCTCTTTCTATACTCCTTGATACTTTGTTGCTTGATTCTCTGACCCTTTGGCTTGCCCCTGACTATTCTCTTGGATTTTGACTTTGTACTGCTTTGCTCGTTTGTTACTGACCCCTTGGCTTGCTCACTCTGCTTCTGTGTTGTTTTTGTCTTGTCCTGTTCTCTGTGTCACTTACCCAGTATAGGGCTTGTCTTCAGGTTGTCCTTTTACCATTTAGGGTAACTGTGGCAATAGGAAGGGACAGTGGCTGGGGTGAGATTAGGGCTCACTTGTCTCTGTCCTTCCTCCCAGACCCTTGCAGTAATGTCAGGGTTGCTACGGTTGGCAAGACCCTTACACCTCGCCACCGCGGTTAGGCTGTACAACCAACACCGACCTAAGCGGAGATCAATTCACACAGAGAACTAAAATATATTTCTGCCTGTTAAATCCCCCCCCCCCCCCCTCCTCTGCTACGTCCTATCTGTCTGTCTACTATCAATGTAATGCCTCTTACCTTGGAACATTCCTGTACATGTTATATTTGTATTTGAATCTGCTTATCTTATCTTTGCTGCTGTAACACACTGAATTTCCCCACTGTGGGAATATTAAAGGACTATTATTATTAATTATTATTATTATTATTATTATTCTAAAATGTGTAACAAAAAAAAAAAAATATATATATATATATATACTGTATATATGCACTCCTCAATAGTAAAATTGAGGAAAGTAGCAGGTGTCGCTAAAATATGCAAATGATACAATTTTTCAGAACCTAGCTCCAATAATGGGATGGCCATAAAAGCCAGATTGGAAGCATAGTTTTTCTAGCCAACAGAAACCTCAAAAATCAGATCAAGTGGTGTGGGATGATTGTGTGATGCCTCCTGTTCGTCGATGTGTCAGTTATTGCCACTTAATGTAAACTGTCCTTGATTTATCACTCTGGCAGATCTATATGTGCCTAGGCTGTGATGCCAGCCTAGTTCTACCCTGACAATTGCAAAAGGAGCTGCCAGCAGCTAATCTTGACGAATTGCATATCCAAGTGCATTCAGCATGGTATAACAGTCCTCAGACAACAATTTATAACCCCATTAATAGCATGCCAAGTCATGTAAGTGCAAGTATTTCTGCACATGCTGCTCATAATTGTTACTGAATAAGTGGATATGTTTTGAATGTTTTATAATTTGCATATCATTAACATGACTATTGATCTGGTGATTTCCATAATTCCATTTCAAGTCATTTCCTTCTTGGTGGTGCAATTTCAGTGTTGAGGGTATATATATATATATATATATATATATATATATATATACGTGTATATATATATATACAGTGCCTTGCGAAAGTATTCGGCTGCCTTGAACTTTTCAACCTTTTGCCACATTTCAGGCTTCAAACATAAAGATATAAAATTTTAATTTTTTGGTGAAGAATCAACAACAAGTGGGACAGAATCGTGAAGTGGAACGAAATTTAGTGGATATTTTAAACTTTTGTAAAAATTAAAAAACTGAAAAGTGGGGCGTGCAATATTATTTGGCCCCCTTAAGTTAATACTTTGTAGCGCCACCTTTTGCTGCGATTACAGCTGCAAGTCGCTTGGGGTATGTCTCTATCAGTTTTGCACATCGAGAGACTGAAATTCTTGCCCATTCTTCCTTGGAAAACAGCTCGAGCTCAGTGAGGTTGGATGGAGAGCGTTTGTGAACAGCAGTTTTCAGCTCTTTCCACAGATTCTCGATTGGATTCAGGTCTGGACTTGGCCATTCTAACACCTGTCTACGTTTATTTGTGAACCATTCCATTGCAGATTTTGCTTTATGTTTGGGATCATTGTCTTGTTGGAAGATAAATCTCCGTCCCAGTCTCAGGTCTTTTGCAGACTCCAACAGGTTTTCTTCCAGAATGGTCCTGTATTTGGCTCCATCCATCTTCCCATCAATTTTAACCATCTTCCCTGTCCCTGCTGAAGAAAAGCAGGCCCAAACCATGATGCTGCCACCACCATGTTTGACAGTGGGGATGGTGTGTTCAGGGTGATGAGCTGTGTTGCTTTTACGCCAAACATATCGTTTTGCATTGTGGCCAAAAAGTTCGATTTTGGTTTCATCTGACCAGAGCACCTTCTTCCACATGTTTGGTGTATCTCCCAGGTGGCTTGTGGCAAACTTTAAACGAGACTTTTCATGGATATCTTTGAGAAATGGCTTTCTTCTTCCCACTCTTCCATAAAGGCCAGATTTGTGCAGTGTACGACTGATTGTTGTCCTATGGACAGACTCTCCCACCTCAGCTTTAGATCTCTGCAGTTCATCCAGAGTGATCATGGGCCTCTTGGCTGCATCTCTGATCAGTCTTCTCCTTGTTTGAGATGAAAGTTTAGAGGGACAGCCGGGTCTTGGTAGATTTGCAGTGGTCTAATATTCCTTCCATTTCAATATTGCACAGTGCTTGCACAGTGCTTGCACAGTGCTTCTTGGGATGTTTAAAGTTTGGGAAATCTTTTTGTATCCAAATCCGGCTTTAAACTTCTCCACAACAGTATCACGGACCTGCCTGGTGTGTTCCTTGGTCTTCATGATGCTCTCTGCTCTTTAAACAGAACCCTGAGACTATCACAGAGCAGGTGCATTTATATGGAGACTTGATTACACACAGGTGGATTATATTTATCATCATCAGTCATTTAGTACAACATTGGATCCTTCAGAGATCCTCACTGAACTTCTGGAGTGAGTTTGCTGCACTGAAAGTAAAGGGGCTGAATAATACTGCAAGCCCCACTTTTCAGTTTTTTATTTTTTACAAAAGTTTAAAATAACCAATAAATTTTGTTCCACTTCACAATTGTGTCCCACTTGTTGATTCTTCACCAAAAAATTTAAATTTTATATCTTTATGTTTGAATCCTGAAATGTGGCAAAAGGTTGAAAAGTTCAAGGGGGCCGAATACTTTCGCAAGGCACTGTAGATATATATATATATATATATATATATATATAATGTTGAACTTTTTTCAGCACTAGGATAAAATTATTAAACAGCTTTATTAAAAGAATTGTTGCCAATTATCCTAAAAGTGTTGCCATACTTATGTCTCAGTTACCTTGTTATTCTAGGTAGCTTAATGTTATTCATTACTAGTACAGTACAATGTGCATCAGAAAATGGAAAAGTGAACACTTCTTTCTTTATATAATATATTCACAGAAAATTGCCTGAAAGGTTTCTGGGGTTATAGAAAGTGTCTAAATTAAATAACACTTCATATTGACCATTGTGCTTGATTAGTTATGTTTCCCATTTTCCCCTTTTAATGCAGTTCCTGCTGTTCAACCACTTTTTCCAATAAGACAGATTGGGCAAAAGTATTCTATTTATAAATATAAAAATGTGTTCCAAATAGAGCAATTATAAGCTTTGCATAGCCGAACATAAAAGCTTCAGTGGTGCCTGTTCTTGTGAAAAAAAATCTTTAATGAGGCATATTATGTGAGCAGGAAATATAAGAACCTTAAAGGTAAACATTAGTAATACTATAAGGCCGCCTCAACACACTCTATTTTTCATCAATTTTAAATACTTGTAAAAATGGTACAAATTTCAAGTATATATTTTTTTAAAAAACATGTTTTATTAACCCCTTCCAGACATCCACCATAATAGTATGGCGGATGTCAGGTATTTAAATATGGTGGCCGCTCAGGAGGTGAGTGGCCGCCATAGCCACCAGGTCTCTGCTGTTTCATACAGCAGAGACCCGGCACTAATGAACCCACATAAATTTGCCGGCGGCACCTGGAGCAAGATCTGGGATTGACATGATAGCCGAGAACCTATTGGAGGCTCCTAGGCTTGTTTGCCATTCATTTGTACGACAGGCTGCTTTATGCAAATATTTCGCAATGCATTAGCATTGTAATGTATTGCATTAGTTATCAGACCCCCTGGGGTTCAAGACTCCTAGGGGGTCAAATAAATGCAAGAAAAATTATTTTTAAAAAAAGTAAAAATATAAAAAATATATATAAAAAATTCAAATCACCCCTCCCCCTTCCCCTAGGACACATATAAAGAACCTACAGTGCCTTGTGAAAGTATTTGGCCCCCTTGAACTTTTCAACCTTTTGCCACATTTCAGGCTTCAAACATAAGGATATAAAATTTTAATTTTTTGGTGAAGAATCAACAACAAGTAGGACACAATTGTGAAGTGGAACAAAATTTATTGGTTATTTTAAACTTCTGTAAAAAATAAAAAAACTGAAAAGTGGGGCGTGCAATATTATTCGCCCCCTTTACTTTCAGTGCAGCAAACTCACTCCAGAAGTTCAGTGAGGATCTCTGAATGTTGTCCTAAATGACTGATGATGATAAATATAATCCATCTGTGTGTAATCAAGTCTCCGTATAAATGCACCTGCTCTGTGATAGTCTCAGGGTTCTGTTTAAAGCGCAGAGAGCATCATGAAGACCAAGGAACACACCAGGCAGGTCCGTGATACTGTTGTGGAGAAGTTTAAAGCCGGATTTAGATACAAAAAGATTTCCCAAACTTTAAACATCCCAAGGAGCACTGTGCAAGCGATCATATTGAAATGGAAGGAGTATCAGACCACTACAAATCTACCAAGACCCAGCCGTCCCTCTAAACTTTCATCTCAAACAAGGAGAAGACTGATCAGAGATGCAGCCAAGAGGCCCATGATCACTCTGGATGAACTACAGAGATCTACAGCTGAGGTGGGTCTGTCCATAGGACAACAATCAGTCGTACACTGCACAAATCTGGCCTTTATGAAAGAGTGGCAAGAAGAAAGCCATTTCTCAAAGATGTCCATAAAAAGTCTCGTTTAAAGTTTTCCACAAGCCATCTGGGAGACACACCAAACATGTGGAAGAAGGTGCTCTGGTCAGATGAAACCAAAATCGAACTTTTTGGCCACAATGCAAAACTATATGTTTGGCGTAAAAGCAACACAGCTCATCACCCTGAACACACCATCACCGCTGTCAAACATGGTGGTGGCAGCATCATGGTTTGGGCCTGCTTTTCTTCAGCAGGGACAGGGAAGATGGTTAAAATTGATGGGAAGATGGATGGAGCCAAATACAGGACCATTCTGGAAGAAAACCTGTTGGAGTCTGCAAAAGACCTGAGACTGGGACGGAGATTTATCTTCCAACAAGACAATGATTCCAAACATAAAGCAAAATCTACAATGGAATGGTTCACAAATAAACGTAGACAGGTGTTAGAATGGCCAAGTCCAGACCTGAATCCAATCGAGAATCTGTGGAAAGAGCTGAAAACTGCTGTTCACAAACGCTCTCCATCCAACCTCACTGAGCTCGAGCTGTTTTCCAAGGAAGAATGGGCAAGAATTTCAGTCTCTCGATGTGCAAAACTGATAGAGACATACCCCAAGCGACTTGCAGCTGTAATTGCAGCAAAAGGTGGCGCTACAAAGTATTAACTTAAGGGGGCCGAATAATATTGCACGCCCCACTTTTCAGTTTTTTAATTTTTACAAAAGTTTAAAATATCCACTAAATTTCGTTCCACTTCACGATTGTGTCCCACTTGTTGATTCTTCACCAAAAAATTTAAATTTTATATCCTTATGTTTGAAGCCTGAAATGTGGCAAAAGGTTGAAAAGTTCAAGGGGGCCGAATACTTTCGCAAGGCACTGTAAATACTGGGAAACACATACACATTAAGTATGTGTCCGAAAACACCCAGTCTACAAACTTATAAAATTATTTTTCCCGTATGGTAAGCGGCGAAGCGGGGAAAAATAGTCAAAAGTGCTGAACCGCCGTTTTTTCGCTGTTTTGTCTCTGATAAAAATTTAAATTAAAAGTGATCAAAGCAATAGACATTCCCCAAAATAGTACAACTAAAAAGTACATATTACAAAAAAGTTATGGGTGTTAGAATATGACGACTAAGAAAAAAATTATTTTGCGAAGTTTTAGATCTTCGTTAAGGGGTGAAAATATAATTAAAACTATATAAATTTGGCATCCCCAAAATCATACCGAAACATAGGATACAGGTGACATGTCATTTTGGCTGCAGAATGAACGCCATAAAAATGAAGCCCGTAAGAAAGTCACACAAATGCACTTTTTCATCAATTCCACCCAATTCTGAATTATTTTTCAGCTTCCCAGTACATTGTACAGAATAATAAATGGTACCAATATGAAGAACAATTTGTCCTGCAAACATTAAGCCCTAATAAGGCTCTGTGAATGGAAATATAAAAAAGTTATGGAGTTTGGAAGGCAGGGAGTCAAAACGAAAATTGAAAAATGTCACTGGTGTTAAACATTTTGCAAAAAAAAAAAAAAAATACAACAAAATTTGAAAAAAAAATCCAGTCTGGGTATACAGCTTTTCTAGCTTCAGATAAAATGGAGAAATATTTGGACCTTGTATTACACTTTTTTATTTTTTTTTCAACTTGACCCAATCCAATAGACCCCAAAGTGTGTCATATGGTATTTGCTGTAGTTGACTAGATGCTTTTGGTTGGATTGATACACTCAGAGTCAACGCAGTTGCAGCATTTCATGTGATCAGAGCCTCTGGGGCCAATTTACTCAGCGTCTCAGTTTTAGGGTAGCAGCACACGACCATGGTTCACCCGTGAAACTCGGTCCGTGTTTTTAACCAGATTTACTGGCTTGAACTTCGTGCTGGGAGTGGGACTCCTAGCAACCTAGCTATCTATGATGTTAGGAGTCCCTGTCTCCCAGCGACATACTGTCCCATACTGTAATTGATACGGGACAATATGTCGCTGGGAGGCTAACACACGGACCGAGTTTCACGGGTGAAACACGGTCATGTGCTGCTACTCTTATACGTGGGGCAGCGCAGTGGCTCAGTAGTTAGCACTGCAGCCTTGCAACGATGGAGTCCTAGGTTCGAATCCTGCCAGAAACAACATTTGCAAGGAGTTTGTATGTTCTCCCCATGTTTGCGTGGGTTTTATCCAGGTACTCCGGTTTCCTCCCACACTCCAAAGACATACTGATAGGGAAATGTAGATTGTGAGCGCTATATAGGACAGTGACTGTCAATGTATGGAAAGCGCTGCAGTATATGATGGCGCTATATAAGTAAGCATAATAAATAATAAATTGCAACTTTAGACTAAACAGGTTTATCAAAGTTAGATAAATCACCTACAAAGACTCGTACACTAGGTAAATAAATATGCGTCTCACTCTTCCTATATATGAAATGTATACCTCTCAGAAATAGTCAAGCTTCCATTACACAATTGCATAATAAATCAAATAATTTTATTATTATAAACACAAAAAAGGAAAAAAGATGAAAAACAATAAAACCATATCAGGTCGAGGTCGCGGCAGCTCACAGTCTCAAATATAAATCATAAGCATATGAGGTTATAAATAATTATATACAAAAACAAATATAAAGTGCATTGTGCAATAGAAATGCAATGTAACAATTAATGTAATTAATAAATTGGGTGTGCAAAACAATTATTACAATTATTCCTAGAACATAAAGTGCACTGTGCAAATAAATCTACAAGGAGCAATAAGTGTAAACATCAATGTTTGAGGGTGATTGCATAAAATATTATTGCTGAAAGCATTAACATATAGCTAAGTATGTGCAAAAAATATATGCCAATATAAGGTTAAAATAGCCATAAATTGCATCATACCACATTAGGCAGAAAAGGCATTCAAAGAGTCACACATATGAATATTGCCCAACACATAAGTCACTACCCATAAGCAAAATACACATAGACACACAGTCCTGCTTTGCCAAGGGGCTGCACGGTGGAGTCCGGCATCTGACCCTTATAAAGCCAAAAGAAAGCTGTAAGTAATTAGTGGCGCCACCATACTTCCTATATTAGACATTGCAACAGCTCTGTGAACATATCGTGAGAGTTGGGCAATATCAAGATCTCACGCATGTGCAAATGAAATCAAAGTCAAATGCAATGCTCGCATGTGCAATTATATCGGTCCGCGATCTACATGTACATTGTCACATTCGCACATGCGTACTTGAATCAATCCATATCTGTAATCAACAAAAAGTAGCTGGCATTGTACACACTTAGTGTTTGTCTCGACATATGTATGGTATCAATTCGGAAGTCGGGAGGGAACTAAAGCAACTAAAGTTAGTTGAACAGATCAGGAGGATAAATACCGTAGAACGGCTGATGCCAATAGTAACTTGCAATAAGTCACTAATATATATCAAAATTTAAATACTATTATTTGTAAATGACATATAGTAGAAAATCATTGTTATATGCATCTAAAGACAAATCCACTTGTAGATTAACAAAGAAAAATACAAAATAATAAAAATAAAACAAAAAAAAAAAAGGGAAAAAGAAAAAGTGCATCAACATGAATAATAGAAGATGAAATAGATAGAATAAGACATTGATAAACATAAATAAGGCAAAGAGAAGTTAATATAAAAAAAACTGTAAAAAATAATAAATGAAAACTAATGAAATGAAAATGAATGAAATTGAATAAAAAATAATTGACTGCAAAATAATGGATGAATAATGAAATGCCTAAATACCAAAAAATACATTAAACATTATTATATGTTATGTGACAGTGACAGTGACCAATGAAATGTGGACAATTGTGCAAAAAGCAATTATGACATATCAATAAGATGTGAAAATATATGTATACAAAGTGCAAGTGAATCAAAACACAAATAATATGAAAAAATATATATAAGATTATTTATTAATTTTTATCATTTTTTTTAATATATTTTTTTTTGTTTTGGATATTAATATATTTATACAATTGTTTCTATAATCTCAGAAATGGTTTTCACAGATGGAAATACATATACTTCTTTCCTAGTCGTATATGAAATAGGTCCAGATCAGAAAATGCATTTAATTGGCCAGAGGGACATCTATTTCACAAGCTGAAAAGTACAGTATAAGAATAATTCTAAATATCCCTCTTCCCCTGTATATTCATTCTTAACGGGATTCTATAATTAAAAAAACATTTTATACTAAGAGCACGTAGGAATAGCCTTTATAAAGGCGATTTATCTCGTTCCTTTTTGAAAGTCCGCGCTGCCATTTTTGAATTTTTATTGATTCTTCATTGTGCTGAGAATACACAGGGGGCGTTACCCCTGTGTTCTGAGCAGAGCGTTGTCATCCTATCCAGCATCACCTTTCTTCTGATACGGCCATTCTCCTCCTCTTCTTACAAGAGACAGAACAGCCGACTGTGCATGTCCATCGGTCATTTTTGAGACATTTTAACTTTTTAACTTAACTGTTTTTTTCGTGATACATTGTACTTCATGTTAGTGGTAAACACTGATCAATATTTTCAGTCAGACAGTCATACCACCCAAATACATTAATAAATATTATCTACCATATTTCTGCTTTATATTGGCATCATCTTTTAATTGTCCTTAATTTATTTTGGATGTTAGAAAGCTTACAAGTGTAACAGCGATTTTCCAGATTTCCAAGAAAATTTCCCAAACTAATTTCTTAGGGACCAATTCAGGTCTGAAAGGGATTATAAAAGCCTATATATTAGAAGCCTCCCATAAATCACCCCATTTTCAAAACTGCACCCCTCAAATAATTCATAACAGCATTTTGAAAGTTTGTTTAAGCAATGGAATTAAAGGGAATATAGAGGTGAAATTTAGACTTTTCATTCATTTAGCCCTAAAATTAACACATTCACAAGGGGTTAAATAAGAAAATGCATCTCACAGTTTGTTATGCAATTTCTCCCGAGCACAGAAATACCCCACATGTGGATGTAAACTGATGTTTGGCACACAACAGCGCACAGAAGGGAAGTTAAACCACTGAGTGTTTAAAAAGCAGATTTTGGGGGGCGGAGCCTAGCTGTGGACTGTAATGGCCGCATAGTCTCAGAGCTCTTGGTCTGAGTCCTATACAGCGACATCACAAGCGACGAGCCCGTGGCCTTTGGGCACAGAAACGGACAGTAAAAGGTGCCTTACCTCCAGGGATGCCGAGACGGAAGAAATCGGCGGTGAGACCACATAAAATCTCGGATTTCTATTTCCCCCCCATGGGGGGGGGGACCAGCATGGCGACGGCCCGCACCTGGAAACAGAATCTAGGGCCTCAACTCCACCGCGCGACCCACCGGAGGAAACAAGCTCGCTCTCCGCTCACAAGAGAGCACTCTCAGCCCCATCCTTACCGCAGCTGCTGGACGGCGCGGCCGCGGAGCTACCTGGGCCTTCTCCCCGGCAGGCCGGGGCCTACAATGGAAGCAGGCCTCTGCGGGTCGGCGCTTCGGGATCTGCGGGCCTATCCGGCCTGGGAACACACCAGTCGCCTACCGCCAGCCCGGCTAAGCAGAGACCAAGACTCCAGGATAGCGACCCCCAGGATGGCGAGGTGAGCAACAATGTGCAGCCTACCCCCCCACCCACTGATTTTTTTGCAGAAATCCCAGAGACAGAGAACCCACTCACTGAGGCCTCTATGAAATATATGCTCATGGCTTTCTGCAAATCACTAAAAACAGACATGTCTCTCATGGTAAAACCACTAGATAGAGATCTTCAGGAACTGAAAAACCGTACAGTTCATGTTGAATCCAAAATGGCGGAATTTGCGACATCACACAATGCATTAATAGATGCTCACTATGAGATGGAGTCGGATGTGTCGTTTTTGAAAGCTAAAGTAGCAGACTTAGAGGATCGCTCACGGAGAAATAATCTGAAATTTAGAGGGATTCCGGAGTCGGTCTCCGCGAATAATTTGACAACGTTCCTCCAAGATCTGATCCGCTCGCTCCTGCCGAATCTTACAGAGATGGATTTAATTATTGATAGAGTCCCCAAGCCATCTCATCTAGATGAAGCAATACCCAGGGATTTTCTTGCTAAAATCCATTTTTATCGCACTAAAGATCTGATTTTGATGACTTCCCGAAAGCTGGGGCACCTACCTGACCCATATCACAAAGTATCTATTTACTCGGATTTATCAGCCACGACACTGCAATTGCGGCGGTAATTTATCCCTATCACAGCAGCTTTACGCCAGCACCATATTTTATACAAGTGGGGATTTCCGGTCCGTGTGATTATTACCCGAGACAACACGGTGCATGTCGTTAAAACTTTGGAAGAAGGAAATCGTTTGCTTCACAACTGGAACATTCCGATTGTCGAAATACCACCCAAACAACCACCTGGTCCTGTGTCGGATGGGTGGCACCAAGTGAGGGCCCAAAGACGCCCACGCAAAGGGCTACAAAGCTAAAGACTCACTTTTTCTTGGATTTCGTATGTCCACTGTCGTTGAACTTATCCCCCCAGGATTGCGACAGCCGCTGGTCTGCTGTACCATACTTTTTTTTTCTCTCTTTGTTTGGTTTTGCCACGAAGGTTTACCTATTGGTTTTGTAATTTGCTTTGTTTGTTTTTCTTTTTATTATTGGTTCTGGCACATTGGGCGTAGTGAACATGAAGGGTGGAAACATTTTCTCTTCAAGTCAACAGTGACATCTACTGGTATACGCGGTTGTGGTAAGAGTCTCAAAGCATTTCTAACTGTGTACCATGGTACTTATGATTATGTCCATGAATGTCAGAGGTTTGAACTCCCCTCAGAAAAGAGCCAATTTATGGCGTGAGGCCCGAGGGCAGAACTGTGACATTCTTGCACTACAGGAGACACATCTTTTAAGGGCAGACGCTTTTCGCATTAATCACCCAGCATACTCACATGTGTTTCATGCTCACTACTCCTCAAAAAGTAGGGGCACATTGATTGGTATTAAGGACTCGGTTGCGTTTCAATTGTTATCTCAATACGCTGACCCGGGAGGGCGATTTGTTATAGTAGTATGCATTATTAACAATGTCACTTATACGCTGGTATCAGTTTATGCCCCAAATAGGAAGCAGGTGGCGTTTCTAGGGAGACTAGTGAGGGCGGTAGGAAAGAGGAAGAAGGGATGTTTAATATTAATGGGAGACTTCAATATGGCCCCGGACCCGCTAGTAGATACCACGTCTGGTATACTAACACGTCACCCCTCCTTATCGCAGGCTATATGGCGCTATGAACTATTTGACATCTGGCGTATCTTGCATAATTCTGAAAGAGATTATACGTATCATTCCACTGTACATAATAGCTATTCACGAATAGACTTGTTCCTGGTTGAGCAATCTAGCATTCCCCTTGCTAGGCAGTCCGAGATATCTCAAATAACTTGGTCAGACCATGCAGCAATAACCCTGTCCATAGCTGAAAAATATGAATCTAATAGAGCATATGTGTGGAGGTGTAGTGACTTTTTAATGTCGCAGCCAAAGTTAAAAACAACGTTAGAGAATGACTTGAAGGAATTCTTTCAGATTAATGCCCCCTCTGCTCCTAGCCCTGAAATACTGTGGAATTCTCACAAGGCCTTTATTAGAGGAACGTTTATTCGCCTAGGGCATATTGAAAAGAAAAATAGGACGGCAGAAATGGATCGTCTGCTCCGTCAGATAAGAATTATAGACACTAGCAATAAACAATCTCCATCTCCCTCACGTGCAACGGAATTAATAGCTTTACGCCAGCAGTTAACTGCTTGTTTATTACATAAATATGAGAGAAACCTGAAAAAGATTAGAGCCACATATTACTCTCAATCTAACAAAGCGGGTAAACTTCTAGCATCCAAGTTGAAACAAAAGCAGACAAAATCTAGGATTCCATTTATGTATAGCAAGGATGGTACATACAAAATTTATGACCCTAATGGCATTGCTAACGCCTTTAAACATTTTTATGAAGGCCTCTACAACCTAGCAGACGACTCCTCGACAGTTCCCCCGACAACCCAGGATATTGAACGATTCCTCAAGGCGGCTCAACTACCCGCACTCACGGAGTCACAGCTGGACTCCTTGAACGCGCCTATCACCTCAGAAGAATTACTATCCATCATTAAATCACTGCCATCACATAAGTCTCCGGGCCCTGACGGCCTTACTAATGAATATTATAAATGCTTTTTCCCAACCCTGATGAGCCCACTGCTGTCATTTCTGACGGCCGTAGTTGATTCTGGGGTCATCCCAAAAGAAAATCAAGAAGCCCTGATAGTTACGTTGCCAAAGCCTGGCAAACCCGCCAACACCCCCCAGAACTTCAGACCAATATCGCTATTAAACACAGATTTAAAAATCTACGCTAAATTATTAGCGAGCTGACTGGCAGTCTGTCTCCCAAGTTTGATAAATTATGATCAAGTGGGATTTGTTAAAGGGAGACAATCATATGATAATACCAGGCGTATATTGAATATAATACACCATGTCGACTCTAGAAAGGATAAGGCGGTGATCCTTGCATTGGACGCAGAGAAGGCATTCGACCGCATTTGCTGGTCGTATGCCTTTTCAGTGCTTAGAAGTATGGGGTTTTCTGGAGCTATCTTAAGAGCGATTGAGGCGTTATACTCAGCACCTTCTGCGAAAGTGTTCACTAACGGAGTAGTATCAGATCCATTCCTCATTACAAATGGGACCAGACAGGGGTGCCCCCTATCGCCCCTGATATTTGTTCTTTCTATAGAGCCCTTAGCCCAAATACTTAGATTAGATCCGAGAGTGGGAGGCATTGACATAGGAGGTAAATCTCATCTTATATCATTATATGCTGATGATATTATTCTCACTTTATCTAATCCGCAACTATCTATTCCTCATCTCATGGACACTATTAGTATTTTTGGGCAGTTATCATTTTATAAATTAAATATGGCCAAATCACAGGCATTACCTTTCAATGTCCCTCCACCCTTGCTCCAGCATCTCCAATCGACTTATGAGTTTGATTGGAGGAGGGACAGTGTTCAGTATTTGGGGATACAGGTGACAACATCATTTGGAACCCTCTACAAAAGTAACTATATCCCAATGTTAAAAATATTGCAAGAAGAGACCGAACGAATGTCTAAAATGGAGGTTTCCTGGATAGGACGGGTAGCGACTTTTAAAATGCTGCTATTGCCTAGACTATTGTACTTGTTCCGTACGCTCCCAATATCCATTCCGGTTTCCTTTTTTGAGATAGCACAAAGGGTGATTTCAAAATATGTGTGGAATGGTAGGAGACCTAGAGTTAATAAAAGCTTTTTATTTAAGCAACGAGAGGCAGGAGGGCTGGGAGTACCAGTGGTGAGGAATTATTATATAGCATCACTGGCCACTCAGTGTGCAAGGTGGAAGTCAATGGATACCTCGGTTCCATGGCTACAGATAGAGCAGGCGTTTATATCTCCCCTAAAACTGGAGGATGCGCTGTGGCTGCCCTTCTGGAACATTCCGGCTCCGGGATCCTTTTCCCCGGTCATGTGCGCTTTGTTAATGGCATGGAAGCTAATCCATGGGAAGGCAAACCCAGTGAAACATTTTCCTATTGCAGACATGCCTCTGTCATTGATGGCCTGGGCGATTGATGGCATAGGGGTCTCGGGTTGGGAATTGAAGGGGATCACGAGGATTTCTCAACTATACTCTGACTCTAAACAGCCTATACCGTTTGTGGATCTTAGACAAAAATACGGAATCCGCGTAGGCGATTTCCTTAAATATTTTCAGATATGGCACTTCATATCTAAACACCCGGTGACGACCTTGCCCCATAACGGTTCACTTTTTGCTTGGTTGTCGACCAATGTGAGGGGATTACGATTTCTTTATGACAAAATGGATGGAATTTCGACTTTTACTAGATCCACTCCGTTCCGTTGTTGGGAGAGAGATTTAAGAATGGTCATTACGGACGATTAAACTGATCCATCTGTCTTTAAAATGTAGCACCCACATAGAGACAGCAATGAAGGTCATTTTACGTTGGTATAGAACTCCATCTACTTTGCAGTTAGCGTATCCCTCCATGTCTGGGAATTGTTGGAGGGGATGTGGAGACAGAGGAACCCTTCTTCACATTCTGGGAACCTGCCCTATAATTCGTGGTTACTGGGATAGTGTCTTTGAAATGCTCTCTGAATTGTTTGATGTACGTCTCCCCCATACTGCACATATGGCGATTTTGTTACTTGGCATTCCCGGAGAACTGAATAGGCATAAGCAACTTATTTGTAAAATTCTAACGATGGCTAAACTACTGTTGGTACAGAGATGGAAGGCAACAGCTTCCCCACCTATGTCGGCCCTGTTACTAGCCATTAACAACACATATTCCTATGAAAGGGTGATCGCAATGGGTAATTACTCGTTTCATAGATTCAAAATGATTTGGTATGCGTGGATACATTCTAGATTTGTCACGTAAAAGGAACTGAATGGTATATGAAACCCAATAGAGGGGGCTGGGACAGAAATAGAGATGGTTGTGAAGCTTGCCAACCCCGTTGTAAGGGGAACTAGGGAGGAATAGCCAATGTTGCGGGTACGAGTCGAGGGTCCTCTGCACAATTAAACATCTCATGTAGAAGAGAAAAATGTTTACGGAGAATACACCCTAGATATAGATATCCACAGCCTAATACAGGTGCCTATCTGTTATTACTATCGCTCACTTTAAAAGTAATCTTTATATTTGGTTTTACAGATATGCGGTTCTAAGAATGTATCTTGAAACTGTATTTCAATGTCTATTACTGTATATCGCAATATCTACTCATTTTGTTCTTTATTTTTGTATTTTGTATTTTGAAAAATTGAATAAAAAATATTGAAACTAAAAAGCAGATTTTGCTAGAATAGTTTTCAGGTGCCATTTCTCATTTGAAGAACCCCCTAGAGTACCAATACAATAGAAACCCTCCAAATGTGAGCCCATTTTGGAAACTGCACCTCTCACAGAATTCATCAAGGGGTATAGTGAACATTTTCACCCCACAGGTGTTTCAAAGATTTTAGTAACATTGGGATGTGTAAATGAAAAATTACTAAAATGTCACTTTATCTCCAAAGTTTCCATTTTCAAAAGGACTTAAAGGAGAAAACGTACTCCACAGTTTATTAAAAAATTTCTCATGAACACAGCAATGCCCCATATATTTTTGTAATCTGCTGTATGAGTACAAGACAGGGCTTGGAATGGAAAGAGCGCTATTTGGGTTTTGGAGGGCAGATTTTGCTGGAATAGCTTTTAGGTGCTTTGTCGTATTTGCAGAGCCCCTAAAGTATCAATACAATGTAAATCTCCCAAAAAGTGATCCCATTTTGGAAACTAAACACTTTATAGAATCTATCAAGGGGTATGTTGAGCATCTTGACCTCACAGATGTATCACAGATTTTATAATTACTTTTTTTTCCAATAAACTGTCCATTTAGCTGCAATTTTTTTTTATTTTTACAAGGGGTTAAAGAAGAAAAAACACACCACAGTTTGTTACACAATTACTCATAACCATAGCAGTACCCCATATATGGTCATAATGTGCTGTATGGGTACATGGTGGGGCTAAGAATAGGAAGAGTGCTATTTGGCTTTTAAAAGACAGATTTTGCTGGAATAATTTTCAGGTGCCTTGTCACATTTGCAGAGCCCCAAGAGTGACCCCATTTTAGAAACTACACCCTTCAAGGAATTTCTCAAGGGGTATTATCATATTGAGCCCAAGAGTGCTTCCCAAAAATTAATGTATAAATTGAAATTTTTATATAAATATGCCATTTCAGTGCCCAATATGTTGTGCCCATTTTATATCATTAGAGACATGCAGTCCTAAAATTATTAAGTGGGCTATCCTGGGTACATAAAAGTTGTATATGTGGGTGTAAACTGCTGCTTGGGCGCACAGCAGGGCACAGTAGGGAAGGAACACTGCGCTTTTTAGCTTTTGGAGCACAGATTTAGAGGGACTTTCTGAACGCCATGTTGTTTTTGCAAAGCCCTGGAGGTGCCTGTAAATTTGAATTCCCCAAGAAGTGAATCCATTTTGTAGGGGCAATTTTAGGGTCTCTGCGAAATTACATCTGCACCCTGTTGTTTTCCCAAACAGCAGTTTATGCCCACATGTATGATACTGTTGTACCCACGATAGCGTACTTAACAAAGTCATATGTGAGTATAAAATTCTGTTTGGGCGCAGCCAAGCACAGAAGGGAAGGAGTGCTACTTTGGTTTTTGCAGCAAAGTTTTTCAGAGCCACTGAGTTGCCAGTATAATGGAATCTGCAGATGCGTGACTATACCCCTCAAGAGATTTATCAAGTGGCCAATCAAGCATTTCTAACCCTTGAGAGTTGCATTAATTAAATTTCCAGAAATGAATGTGCAGCTGATAATGAAAAGTGAAAATTGCAATTTTTCCAGAAATACGCCATTTCAGTGCCTGAAGGATCAGAAGTTTATAAGAGGAACCTCCCTTAGATGGGGCAAGCAATTGTAACAGTCTGAGGACCACCTTGGGGAAGACAGGGGCCGAGGCATCTTTGGAGTGAAAAAAGTGTAAATACTTTGAGGAATTCAGGATTCCACAAAAGGAATTCTACGATAGCTTTGCAAATGTCTTAATATGGCGATCTGTGAAGAATTGTGGTATGTGCGTGAGACCAGTATTGGACCACTGTTCAGATTTAAGCGTGGTAGAAATGTAGTCATGTAACAAATAGGCATGTCCGTCATGAGAACAAAGCTGTCGTCAGGGAGATGTAGGGAAAGATATTTCCATGCCCAGAGAGATGCCGGCATACTCAATAGAGGAATCAGGATATGTGGCTTACAGCGTGTATCCGGTGTAATAGGTCTAAGAGTGGGGTGCCCAGCATGGTCTCCTCCAAAATCAACCCTGCAGCAGCCAGCGCCATCATTCCACCAGTCCTTCAGTTGGTCCAAAACTGTTACAACATAGTATTTCCTAACGTCTGAGGCACCTTTGCTCCTCCCTGGATCAAGGCCTAGTCATGGTATGAAATCAGACTCTCGACCTTTTCCCTTCCCAAATAAAAGTTAGAAAGTAACTTTTGAAGTTTAGCTAAACGTTTTGGGAAGAGGTATAACAATAGTCTGGAAGAAATCTAAAATTATAGGCAGAAGCATTATTTTTACAATCGCGATTCTGCTCATCAAAGAAATCACGGATTTTGAAAAATGGAAGAGTAAAGAGGACACCTTAGTGAGTAGTGGTATATAATTCAGGGAAAATAGGTCAGAGCTAGGAACCGTTAGCAAGTATGAGATGCTATTGATTCTCCAATTAAACGTTAAGGATCCAGTCAGCACATTTTTCAAGGATGGAGAGATGCCAATAGTGAGCACCTGCGATTTAGATAAATTAATTTTGTAGTAGGAAACCCTGCTGAAATCCTTCAAGGCCACAGTAGCCGCCTGCAAACAAGACTAGAGAGAGAGAGGATAACATCGTCAGCATACAAACCTATTTTGTGCTGAGACTTCCCCACAGGAACACCAACAATATTATAGGATGTTTTTCAGCGTATCTGTGGTGACTGGCTCATTAGATGTAGGGAAATCAGAGATGCTGTCATGGCTGACTAGTGATTTATCATCATCAAAAGTTTGTTCTCAGATGGTCGTTCTTCTTGTAGACAGGGCCTTTGCTGGCCGGAGACGTGGCAGGGGAGATACTGGGGCCCCTTTTGCCCCCGTCTTTAGCAGACTGTGAAGTAGTAATAGGTAGAGGGTCCGCTCCGTCAAAGCTCATGGAATCTTGCGAAAGAGCAGAGAAGATATATACAACAGAGGTGAATATAACACAAATAAGCGGGATAATGTGCTGGAACAAACATCAAAAAGGATATCCACACTAATGTAAAACATATAAATATTTTATTAGTATCCAAAAAAAAAAGACATGTACGGACACAATGTAAAGTTAGGGGTAAGACTTGTAAAGTCAATTGTACCAGTAATACCAATAAAATTGCATGATACACAATACTAACAATGATGATACATTGGTCTACACATATTTCATGTTATTTATATGTAATTCATCAGTCTTATGCACCTTACTGGCCTTTGCCAGCTTACTCTAATATTCACTATTGAGTTTTTATTATAACCTTTTACATGCATTTTCTGACCACATTATAATTGTTTAGGTATTGTTTTTTATGCTGTGCATATGGTTGGGATATTGTTCTATGTAGCCCTTAATTAGTTGGGCTTGTGCAGAGGGTTTATTTTGTATCTGCACTTGGTGTCTCTGCGCTGTGTTTAGGGAGTCTTCACGCATGCGCTTTGAATGTGGGACGCTTCTATATTTCATAGAGTCGCGTAATGTTATAGTCTCGCGCATGCACTCTGATTATCGGCTGGAAGACGTTCGTCTCCTCGGCTGATATCTCGCGATTTCAATATCAATTCCCACACATGCACTGTTATGTGGTTCTGGCACCCACCTATTTTAGTAGGTACATCTCATTTATCTAAGTTTTGAATAACCTGGGTTAATTTTGTGTTTATTGGTCATTTGATACTTAAATAGCCCTATGCTTCAGATACAAGCTGTCCCTGGACGAAGCCTAAGTTATAGGCAAAATGCGCATCAGGCATTTGCATGGTCTGTAGTAACATTTGTAACAACCAGTTTACCATTGTTTATTTTTGAGTTTGTTTTCTGATATGGTTAGCACTTATAGGTGCCTCTTTACTATAGGTAACCCCTCAGATCCATAACGTAGAAATGACATTTCTTTTGATTACATTTGGATTCACCTTATACTGCTTGCATCATGGACGTTCATATGGCATTGTTAGTACTTACAAGCGCTTTGTTACCATAGGTAACCCCTTTCTAAGTCCTCAGTAGAAACTATGTCTCCTTGATTATATTTGGGTTTACCTGTATATCGTCTGTATTATGGATGTACATATGTATCTGGTTTATTGTATCATCATTGTTAGTTTTGTGTATCATGCAATTTTATTGGTATTACTGATACTTTGAAAGAGCAGAAGACCCATAAGGGGAGGATATCTGCGGATGTGTATCGGAGTTATGCAGGGGCATATTATCAGGGTTATGATTTCCAAAAAATTCAATCAGCTTCCTGGGAATTCCAGAGGAAGAGGGCTTCTTAGTCATGTTCAACAGCAAAGTGGCAGCAGAGATAGTTGAGCAGGTAATTCCGCCGTGTAAATGCTGTGAGAAGTAAGTGGGATTCTCGGGTGAAATGTAGCATTACCTCCGCCGCTGAAAACTGCTATTCACCAAATTTTATGTCGCAAGACTCAGGGTCCGCTGAGAATTCGAGAAGAGCAGGGTTGCGACGAGCCGCTGCAGGCAAACTTCTTGCCAGGGCTATTTAAACATGTTGATTAGGTACAAACATGTGTGTGGACTGCGGGACCTCACATCCAGGCCTTCAGCTCCAATGTACTGGGTGCGCGCTCCACCCTCAAGGGGAGGTAGAGAGGCAGGGTGAGGAGTCCTCCTGATGTACTGTGCCAGGAGGAGTTGCAGAGGGTCAGGTTTCAGAGTTGCAGACTTTGAAGATTTATCAGTGTAAGCAATTGAAGTATAGTTCCAGCTATTTGCAGTGTGTTGGCACTGTCTCCAGGGAACAGGATAAATCTCTCAGATGGTGGCAGCAGGTGGGCAGTTTACTAACAGGCACACCGCAATTCCAGCAGACCAATATGTTGTATCAGTATAGTGGGCAATATTTCTAGGGGGGCTGTGTAAACTAGCACACAGATGCTGGAGACTTACTATGGCTCCAGTCTGTAGGCCCCACAGAGGGATCCCGTGTTCGGGTCCGGACGGACGTGCACTAGTAGAGCAGTGTGTTCAGGGGAAGACAGCAGGGCTGGAATAACCACAGCGCCAGATGACAGTGTGGAGGAACCAGGATGGAGGCCAAGTCGCCGGCCGCAGGCGCTCTGAATCGGGCGTCAGATCAGTTCAGGTCCGGAGCAGGGGCGCAGCAAGTTTGCAAGAAATATTTCTGATGGCTGTTGAAAATCTCTACACTTACAGATCTCTACACTTACAGTCACTGGCTGGTAATACACAGTGGGGAAAAAAAGTATTTAGTCAGCCACCAATTGTGCAAGTTCTCACACTTAAAATGATGAGAGAGGCCTGTAATTGTCATCATAGGTAGACCTCAACTATGAGAGACAAAATGAGAAAACAAATCCAGAAAATCACATTGTCTGATTTTTTTAAGAATTTATTTGTAAATTAAGGTGGGAAATAAGTATTTGGTCAATAACAAAAGTTTATCTCAATACTTTGTTATATATCCTTTGTTGGCAATGACAGAGGTCAAACGTTTTCTGTAAGTCTTCACAAGGTTGGCACACACTGTTGCTGGTATGTTGGCCCATTCCTCCATGCAGATCTCCTCTAGAGCAGTGATGTTTTGGGGCTGTCGCTGGGCAACACAGACTTTCAACTCCCTCCAAAGGTTTTCTATGGGGTTGAGATCTGGAGACTGGCTAGGCCACTCCAGAATCTTGAAATGCTTCTTATGAAACCATTCCTTCGTTGCCCTGGCAGTGTGCTTGGGATCATTGTCATGCTGAAAGACCCAGCCACGTTTCATCTTCAATGCTCTTGCTGATGGAAGGAGGTTTGCACTCAAAATCTCACGATACAAGGCCCCATTCATTCTTTCATGTACACGGATCTGTCGTCCTGGTCCCTTTGCAGAGAAACAGCCCCAAAGCATGTTGCCACCCCCATGCTTCACAATAGGTATGGTGTTCTTTGGATGCAACTTAGCATTCACTCCCCTCCAAACACCACGAGTTGTGTTTCTACCAAATAGTTCTACTTTGGTTTCATCTGACCATATGACATTCTCCCAGTACTCTTCTGGAACATCCAAATGCTCTATAGCAAACTTCAGATTGGCCCAGATATGTACTGGCTTAAGCAGGGGGACACTTCTGGCACTGCAGGATCTGAGTCCCTGGCGGCGTAGTGTGTTACTCATGGTAGCCTTTGTTACGTTACTCCCAGCTTTCTGCAGGTCATTAACTAAGTCCCCCCATGTGGTTCTGGGATTTTTGCTCACCGTTCTTGTGATCATTTTGAACCCATGGGGTGAGATCTTGCGTGGAGCCCCTGACCGAGGGAGATTATCAGTGGTAATGTATGTCTTCCATTTTCTAATTATTGCTCCCACAGTTGATTTCTTCACACCAAAATGCTTGCCTATTGCAGATTCAGTCTTCCCAGCCTGATGCAGGTCTACAATTTTGTTTTTGGTGTCCTTCCACAGCTCTTTGGCCTTCACCATAGTGGAGTTTGGAGTGTGACTGTTTGAGGTTGTGTACAGGTGTCTTTTATACTGATAACAATTTCAAAGAGGTGCCATTACTACAGGTAATAAGTGGAGGACAGAGGAGCCTCTTAAAGAACAAGTTACAGGTCTGTGAAAGCCAGAAATCTTGCTTGTTTGTAGGTGATCAAATACTTATTTTCCACCATAATTTGCAAATAAATTCTTTAAAAAACAGACAATGTGATTTTCTAGATATGTTTTCTCATTTTGTCTCTCATAGTTGAGGTCTACCTATGTTGTCAATTAAAGGCCTCTCTCATCTTTTTAAGTGTGAGAACTTGCACAATTGGTGGCTGACTAAATACTTTTTTTCCCCATTGTATATAAGGTTCACATTGACACTTAACATTGCAACGAAGCTTAAATTCACACTTACAACAACAGAAGCCATTTAAAAAGACAAGTTAGGCCCAGTTCACATCTGCATTTGGGTTTCCATTCAGGGAGTCCACTTGGGGACCCTCCCGAACAGAAACTTATATGCATTAAAGAGCGGTTTACCCGGAAAAAACCCACAGACCCCATAGACTATAATGGGGTCCGTGTGGTTTCCGCACAAAACATGCGGAGAAGAAAGTTCTGCTTGATTCATGCGGAAACCGAGCAGAAACCACACGGACCTCATTATAGTCTATGGGGTCCGTGGGTTTCTCGGGTAAACCACTTTTTTTTTAACGTTAAGGATTTTATTAAAATTTTTTCAATTAACCATAAAAACATAACAAACAACATTTTGGGGCTGGGAACACATGGGTAGGGAAGGAGGTAGGAGGAGGGGATAGGGGATTGGGGTTTAGAAATGACAAATGGAGCAAGTCAGAGGAGATAACATAAGCTCTGTCTCAGCAGGGCCAAACAAAGATTTGACATTTCATGTTGACAGAAATAAAGCAATTTATACAATAGAATAATCAGGGAAGTACATGGGTGGGGGGGGGTGGAGGGAGGCGAGGGGATAGGAGATGAGGAGAGGTTAATAGGGTTTGGGGAACAACATAGGCTCTGTCGCAGCAGGGCCAAACACAGAATACAGTAAAATGTAGGATGTAGGGTAAAGTCAAAACACGTTTACATTATTATGACGAAATTAGAAATTAGAAGTTAGAAGAAGTCTGAGGGGGGGAAGGTCCCTGTTGGGGGGGGGGGATATAGAGGGGAAGGCAGACTGGAATTCCTTGGATTGGTACCAAAGGAGCCATGTTTGGTGATGGGTCCTGTCATCCCGTCGCAGCTCCGCCATCATATATTCCATACTATGGATGAGCAAAATCTCCCTGAGCCAGGACACTAGGGAGGGGGGCGTCTGAGATTTCCATAGTCTGGGAATCACAGACCTTGCGGCCACCAGCATGAAGCCAATCAATTTGCGGATGTGTTTCTCATATTTACTCGGGAAGATGGAGAGAAGAAGGAGAGCCGGGTCATCGTCTAATGGAATGCCCGTAACCAACTTAATTATACGCCGAACTTCTGACCAGAAGGGGCGTAAGAGTGTACATTCCCACCAGACGTGCTTCATCGTACCCCGGACAGAGTTACATCTCCAACATCGATCTGAGGAGGAGGGATATATCTCATGGAGAACAGATGGGACTCTGTACCATCGGGAGAGTATCTTATAGTTAGTCTCCTGTGCCTTGCAGGAAATAGAAAATTTGTGGCACGCCTGGAATGCCGATGACCACACATCTGGCGCGAACGAGACCCCCCAGCTCCCTCTCCCACCCACGTAAGCAGGTAGGGAGTCGGTAGCAGTCTCCCGCAGCATGCCATAGATAAGCGAGATTGTGTGACCTGGGGTATGGGGGGAGAGGCATATGCGTTCAAAGGGCAATAACTTTCTGTGCAGATTGTGCTTTATCTTAAGAGTGGTGTATAGGTGAGTTAGCTGGGCGTATTGCCAATGGGATATGGCCGAGTCAGGGTCTGACCCAGGATGGGTCAGCTCTTGGCGGGGGAGGAGAGATGTCGTATTTGTAACTTGGTGGAAACGGAGGGTCCGTTGGCCCCTAGCGTGGGATAAAAAGGAGGAGTGGAGCGCAGCAGGGAAATCTGGGTTGCCCGAGATAGGCGTCATAGGTCCATCGTTTACAAAGAGTCTACGCATAACACCATAGCGCCGGCACGATCCAAGGACCTGAAGCGCAACGTATGGAAGTGTATGGGTGGAGCTATCTGTCCAGTAACGCTTAGCTAGCCACGGGAGGGCAGTAAGTGGAAGTGAACTCAGGGAACCCTCCAAGGCAACCCAGAGTTTAGAGTGCTCCGAGTGATGCCAGTCCAAAATGCGCGAAGCGACCGCAGCCAGATAGTAGATACAGCAATCTGGTACCGCCAATCCGCCACACTCTTTGGGTTTGGTCAAAATACTTCTTGCAATTCTCGGTGGCTTTGATGCCCATATGAATTTATTAAATGTTTTCTGAATAGTTGTAAAGAATTGTTTGGGTAACATTATCGGGACAGTCTGAAATAGATAGAGTAGTCTGGGGAAGACATTCATTTTAAGCAAATTAATGCGTCCCAGCCAAGAGAGGCCTTTGGTGTCCCATCGTTTCATGTCTGTCTGCAAGGTACGCAGGATCGGCAGGAAATTAAGCGTATAGGAATCAGTTAAATTGCTAGGGAGCTGAACCCCCAAGTATTTAATTGCTTTCTGGGACCATGTAAAGGAAAAAGAGGAGCGGAGACCCCGAAGCTGAGACTCTGGCAGGGAGACATTAAGGGCAGTACATTTGGACCGGTTGAGTTTGTAGTTACTATAGTAGCTGTAGGAGTTGATTTCTCGGAGGAGAGAAGGGATAGTCGTGAGCGGCTGGGTGATGAAGAGTAGAACATCATCTGCAAATGCTGAGATCTTAAGATGTAAATTTCGGATTCTGAGACCTTGGATGTCTGGGTTATCCCTAATCACTACGAGTAGATGTTCCATCACCAAGGCATAGAGCATAGGTGAGAGAGGACAACCTTGGCGGGTGCCATTGCCTATAGTAAGAGGTGAAGAGAGTGTGCCATTAACTCGTACCTGTGCCCTCGGGGAGTTATAAAGAGAGCGTATGCGGGTAAGCATCCTGGGTCCCAATCCTATCTGCGAGAGAGTGGCCTCTAAGAAGCCCCAATCAACCCTGTCAAAGGCCTTCTCCGCGTCCAAAGAGAGGAGCATCATAGGGATTCGTGAGCTCTTTGCATGATGGATTGCCGAGAAGGCCTTCAACGTGTTATCCCGTGCCTCTCTATGTGGGATAAAGCCAACTTGATCGTAATGAACTAGCTTTTCCATGTACTGACTCAGTCTATTAGCTATCAGTTTGGCGTAGAGTTTGGCGTCAGTGTTGATCAAGGATATCGGTCTATAACTAGAGTAGGTGGTCCTTTCCCTCCTTGGGTATAACCGTAATATGTGCATGTAAAAAGGGGGGGGGGGAATTGAGGGTCAGGCGAGATAGAGTTAAAGGATTTCAATAGAAGGGGTGCAAGATCAGGCTGTAAAATCTTGTAGAACCGAGCTGTGAACCTGTCCGGTCCCGGGCTTTTACCCGAGGGCAAGTTCGAGATCCCCAGTTCAAGCTCATGGGTGGAAAAAGGTGATTCCAATAGGTCAGACTCTTCGGGCTTAAGGGAGGGGAGAGCTGTCTGTGCTATATATTGGGGAAGTGTGAGGGGGGGATCAGGCGTCCGATTGGTGGTATGCGGCTGAGGAAGGTTATAAAGGGATTCATAATATCCTCGGAACGCTTCAGCTATGTCTGTAGTTAAGTGGGTTGTGGCTCCCGATGGGTTCTTAATAGCCGTTACATACGAAGTGGCCTGACGCTCTCTTACGGCGCGCGCCAGTAGGCGACCCGCCTTGTTACCCCACTCATAGAACGATCGCTGGCCTAATTGGCGGAGTTGCTGTTGCCTGTGCTCCAACAGGGACCTGATCTCCTGACGCGTAGCAGTCAGCGCAACCAGGGTAGACTGTTGTAGGGATAATTTATGTTGTGCCTCAAGGGCCGCTAAGTCTCGAAGGAGCGACTGGAACTTAAGCCCCGATTCCTTCTTAATTCTAGCCCCATGTTTCATCAGCACTCCACGAAGCACACATTTTAAGGCTTCCCATTGAAACGGTGGAGAGGTGGAGTCCTGGGCATGGTCTGTCACAAAGTTGGAAACAGTGAGTTTGAGATCGGCCATACATGCAGCATCAAGCAAGAGCGACTCATTCAGTCTCCAAGAGTGTGGGCGAGGTCCCGGAGGCGACATACGAATAGTGCATGTGATGGGAGAGTGGTCAGAGTGGAATGCTGTACCAATCCCAGCTGCGGTCACCTGAGGCAAAATAGCGTGGGATGTAAAAATATAGTCAATTCTACTATACATGTTATGAGCATGGGAGTAGAATGAGAAGTCTTTGTCGGTCGGATGGAGGATCCGCCAGGCATCGCACAACAACATAGAGTGTAGAAGCCTCCTGAGCTTGTTTAAAGGACTGTAGGGGATATGGGACCTACCCACAGAGGTGTCTATTAGAGGGTTCAAAGGGAGATTGAAGTCTGCACACAGCATGAGATGGCCTTTGGCAAAAGATTGGAGGGCATTCAGGGCTGAGACAAGGAAAGGGATCTGACCAGTGTTCGGTGCGTATACTGTATATTGGCTATTGTGTACACTGATCCATATATTTCACATATGAGATATATGTATCTAGCGTCCTGGTCTGTCATGGAGTCTATAATCTTTACAGGGAGGTTTTTGTGTAAAAAGATGGCAACCCCCCTTAGTTTTACCGTGTGCTACTACTATGGGACCACAATGGATAGTAGCGGTTTTTAATAGTGGGCACATGGTTGGCAAGAAAATGTGTTTCTTGCAGGCAGAGAATCCGGACCCTACGCTTGTGGGCATCATAAAGAACTTGAGAGCGCTTCTCAGGTACATTCAATCCCTTAACATTAAATGAGGATATTATAATGTCCGCCATAGGCAGTGGAGGGGGAGAGGAGGGGGTAGTGAGGGCGGAAAAGAAGAGGGCGAGATCAGTAGCGATTAGAGTTGGGTCAGTGGTACCCGGAGTTGAAGGGCAGGGACCTCGGGGAGCAGGAGGGAGGAGGGAATTTAAGGTTGAAGAGGGCAGACAGGGCACCCTCAGTGGGAGTTTGGGGTAGGAGCACGCGTCTCCGTTTGGTTCCGCACTGCAGAACCTTGGCTATGTGGGAACGAAGAAGGCCGAGCCCAAGGCAGCAAGACAAGAAGAAGAGGTGAAGAGGACAGAAAATGACAGAGAACCAAAGACTATGTATCCCCCTATGTTAAATTATACATGAAGAAGTAACATAGTGAATAGGTCTCTAATGAAGAAGTGCAAATTCAACAAAAATAGGCAATAGAACATTTAAAAAAAAAAAAAAAAATTTGACAATGGTATAACCCCGAACTATAAAGTCCAGTGAGAACGGTTCACCTGGGGAGAGTGAGATCAAGCCGGATGGTCACTTTCTGTTGCCAGTCGACGTCTACGCCTTTGTCTTTGGGGCCTTGGAGGAGTCGTTGCTCGATCTCTAGTAGCGGTTCGGACCATCGTAGGAGGAGCTGGGCGATCTGAGTCACTGAGCATCTGTTCCCAGATCGGGAGGCGGAGCATTGGAAGATCAAGTGCACGGAGAAAATCCTGGAGGTCTTCCGGGGATGTTAAGACAATTAGCTTATCCTGCCTGCGAACCTGGAGAGCGAAAGGAAACCCCCACCGATAGGGAATCCCTCGTTCTTGAAGAACAGCAAGTAGCGGTTTCAGCGCTGCCCTTTGACGTAGAGTGTGCCTGGAGAGATCCGGAAAGATGGATAGAGGGGCACCCCTAAAATCGATGCTCTTGAGATTTCTAGCTTTGAACATAATATCCTCCTTTACGGCGTAGTAGTGGATCCTACATATGACATCCCTCGGTCTCTCTGGGTCTGTGCTGCGAGGTCGGAGGGCCCGATGTGCTCTGTCCATTTCTATGTGCGTCTCAGGGGGGCTTCCCAAGATGGAATTGAATATGCTTGTGAGAACCGGTACTAGGTCGGCGGTCTGGGTGGTTTCTGGTAGGCCGCGGATCCTTATATTATTGCGGCGGTTACGGTTCTCTATGTCATCTATATGGGAAGTGAGCCTGCGGTAATGAGTGGTATGGGCAGATGACATCTGGTGAAGCGACTGAAGGGAAGACGTCACTGACTCTTGAAACTGCTCCAGGTTGTCAACTCAGGCTTGTAGGTCTGTTATATCTGTTTTAACTATTTGCAGATCATGACGCCACGCAAGTTTCAGATCAGGGCTAGATTATCCATGTCCCTTCTGCTTAAAGCGAGTAACGCCTGCAGTTCAAGGTGTCCCTGTAGCGTAATGGCCGCTTCCTCCGGAGGGGGGAGGTGAGATACTACAGGCTCTGCAGGAACGTGGGTAGAGATAGATGCCTGATGGCTACTCACTTTTTTCTTGCATGTGGAAGGTGGATCGTCCTCTTCTCCTGAGGACCAGTTAGACATTGTGGTGGTCGGAGTCTGTGGGTCTGGTCTGTGGCGATAAGGCCCAGTAGAGGGTGAAGGTGAGGCTGCTCCCCATACTGCCCCTTTAAGAACCGCGTTGGTTGGTAGGGAGGGGGAGATCAGCGGTGCCCGCACCGCCGCTGCTCTCTGGTCTGGCGCTGCCTTAGAAGCGCTGAGCGCCGGATCACTTTCAGCGCTGGAAGGAGGGTGCGAGGAGGACGTCTCCCTTAACTGCGAGGCTGCTCTCTCCGCCAGCGGAAGGGAAGGGAGCCGTCGGGCCGTCTGTGGTGTTTGCGCAGCGCTGCTCTCCGGCCCGTCGGATCGCAGCTGGGAAAATGGCGTCTGCGCTCCCCTACAGGCCTCGGCATCGGAGGATCCCTCTTGCCCCTGCAGCGGATGAAAATAGCTGGGGATGCCCCCCTCCTGTGACTGGGAGGTAAGGGGCTCCCCTGGGGTCTTTTTGGCTCTGGTTTTGCCCATTTTAGTGTGATTGTAGACCTATTGCAGTGGGGCACCGGTCGGAGCTCTTAGAGTCTGCTGCCGTTCGCGCTCATGCCAAGCCACGCCCCTAAACCACTTTTTTATGCGTATAGGTTTCCGTTCGGGGGTCCTCAAGCGGACTCCCCGAACTGGAACCCGAACGCAGATGTGAACCGGGCCTTAAACTGTACTTCCAGTTATAAATAATTTTTCAGAAATTAATAGAACAGGTGAAAATAAGAAACTTTGTAATATATTGTATTAAAGAAATATGTTTTCTTATCCACTTTTCAGGCAGTTATTTTCTCCATAATAGTCTATGAAGAGAGGAAGGGGATATAAATAATTGCTGATATTACTATTAAATAGTACTAGTTTTAGTAATACATTTTTAGAAAAGTAAAGAATTCCAAATAAAAAAAATCCACCTTTTTCCACTTTACAAAGTCTATTATAGCAAAAACAATTAAAAAAAAAAATAACTGTCATTGATGCAACTGTAATCACTTGTATGTTATTTAGTCGGTATGTTGAATACTACTAATATATAAAAAAAAAAAAAAATATCTGAAAATTGTTTTTTGTTCACCCCTCCCCAAAAGATAAATAAAACTTATAAAGGGAATCTACTACCATTTGGATTTGGAGAAAAACAACTTTGAAATCTTATGCAAATGAAGGAGTTAGTGCACTGGGGCAGGCCTTCAGCTCCCTGGAGCACTGTTCATTCTACTTAGACCCCTATCATTTTCTACACACGCCACCCTGTGAAGTAGGAGTTTATTCTCGCACTGCTATGAAATCGCCCAACCTACTTGAGCAGCAAGAACAGTGCGCCCAGGCCTGAAATGCAATTCCAAGTGCCCCAAGTACCTATTTTGCATAATAGGGGTATGATCTGTGATCTGTAATGAGGTGGTAGCATTTGAATATGGTGGGGGGAGATGATAAAGTCCCTAGAAATTAATATATCTATGTACATCATGTAGTACCAATGAATTCTACAATTCTAAAGAATAAGTACTGATGAAGCTCTTCATGAAAAAACTGTAAAATGTTAGCCCTTATTCACACAATAGTGAAAATTGGCCTGACAGTTTGTTTTTTTGCATCATCTGTCACATGGCCATTTTGAGAACACATTCAATTCAATGTGTCTATTCATGTATCCAATTTTTAGACTGACCGTTATTAATGGCCGTCAGAAAAACTGACATGCTCTATTTTGGTCCATTTTGTCCATAGAAAGACCAATTAAATGCATCTGTTTTTTCACTGACAGTTAAAAACTGATGCAAAATGGATGACACTTGGCCATACAAAATGGATAAATGGAATGGATGCAAAACGACCATCAACAGCTGTTTGATCTGTCAAAAATAAAATTAATATTCATACTGAATAATATGAATGTTGCAAAAACAAATCCAAAAAAAATTGCAGGATTGCTGTTTTGCCTTTCCTGACCAATATTGTTAATATAAGTTAGTAAAATCAATACTTTATATGTAGGAAATTGTGTAATTAAAGTGCTGGGCTGCTTGCCTGATCTAATAGTATGACTGTAAACCAGCATGGTGCAAAACATGTACCCATGTCACTGGCACATTATAGACATTTTATCTATATGCAATTATAAAATGAAGCATCCATCCACCTCATGAATGGTAGGTGAGTGAGAAACTTATCATCAGTGTTTTACACCCATGCAATCTCTCTCATGTAGAATTGTGGCTTGCCTGCATCCCGTTGGGAACAGATGTTTTAACCTACCTTTGTATTAGTAAGTATACTTTTTGTGGTTTCATTAAAATCTGACAAAACAAAACAAGCCCTCATACAACGGGACACAACTAATACCATGGGGCCTTATAGCAAATACTTGGAATAGGACCTTATTTTACCACTATAATCTTTAGCGGTAGGTTAGAAAATGAAATGCTTTTAATTATCTCAGTCTCTCTGTTGCACAGGGATATTGTCACAATACAAAGATAATAAACATAGTTGTGTCACAGCACTGGGATAAAATACACAATGATGTCATAATCTTCGGCTCGCCAGCTGTTCTGAAATTACAACTCCTAGCATTAATACTTGCTGTGGTTGTTTTTGGAACTCACGCAGAAGTGAATGGAGCATGCTGAGAGTTGTAGTGTTGAGGGTTCCTGATCCCTGCACTATGAGGTCAATGCACCCAGTTGTGTCACAGTATAGGGCAAGGGTCGTCAACCCCCGGCATGTGTGCCAAGCATGGCACGTGAGACTTATTTCCCTGGCACAGCAGCCCGAGTCCTTGCCTAGCATTTTCGTTCGGTCTAAACACGGCCAAAACAACACTGCTATTATTATACTGTGGGGTCTCTTCAGACCCCAGAGTATAATAAGCAGAGCGCCAGGGAGGTGAGGGAACATAAAAAATAATGTTACTCACCTCTCCTGTGCTCCGGAGAAACACTCTACTGTTTTCTGTACTTCTGTCTGAAGTAAGAAACCGCTGATAGGGCCTCAGGGGTCACGTCAGGGTTAAGCGCTGAAGAGAACAGAGCCACTCCAGAGCGCAGGGAAGGTGAGTAACATTGTTTTTTATGTTTGCTGACCTCTCTTGGCCCTCCGCTTATTATAATCTGGGGTCTGAAGAGAGTGAGTGAGTGGCGAAAATTAGAATATTATAAAAGTTGGAATATTATACTGTGTTGTGGGGCAACTACAGGACTTAACACTCAATGCAGGGGCCACTGTGGGGCATAATACCGTGTGCAGGGGCCGCTATGGGACATAATACCGTGTGCAGGGGCCGCTATGGGACATAGTACCATGTGCAGCGGCTAGTATGGGACATAGTGCCATGTGCAGGGGCCGCTGTGGTACATAATACAGTGTGCAGGGGCCGCTATGGGATATTATACTGTGTGAAGGGGCCGCTATGGGAAATAATACCGTATGCAGGGGCTGCTATGAGACATAATACCATGTGTAGGGGCTGCTATGAGACATTATACTGTGTGGAGGGGGCCGCTATGGGACATAATACCATGTGCAGGGGCCACTATGGGACATTATTCTGTATAACGGTGTGTTTTTGCACAAAAAACGCATTTATTTTTTTTTTTTGGTGCAAAAACGCACCATGTGAATGCAGTTTTACATCGAAGTAAAAGTTCCAGTGGCCTAAGAATATAGCTGCATCCAGATACATAGTGTGTTTTCACCATAAGGATTCTGCCACACGGTGCTCCTGGACACATACATTTACCACTAATTGGGGGCTGCACATGTACTTTCATTGCTTCTAATGGAAAAGTCCCAGAAAATAGCAGTAAACACATGCGTCCTGAAGCATCTTGTGGCAGCACTTCTGTGTTATGGTTTGCGGTATATGATTTTAGTATAGGGGTTGTCAGCCTTACAATTCTTGCGTGGCACTCCAAGTTCCTCATCTTTAATTTTTTTATTTAAATCGGCACGCCGAACAAAAAAGGCTGCCTATCCCTGGTATAGGGACAATGCAGATGGTGAGTTCACAGAATAGAATAATCAACACAGTAATATCTGCCATTGCGGCAGATTTATTAAGACTGGTATTTCTTATGCCAGTTTTAGTAAAGCCCCCAACAGGTACTAGGTAGACCTGATTTATGAGAGACCCCAGTCTCTTCATAAATCAGTTGCACACCTATGCGCCTGAATGGAGATCTATGCAAGATAGGAACTGGCATAGATTTTCATTATAACTAATGTCAGAAAACTGGCCTTGCGTCAAATGTGCACCACAATATAATCCCCCTATGGCAAAAAACTGACTGATACATTTCCCCTATTATATTTTATATCTATGTTTATGTTTGGTGTTCTGTAACAGAAGAATGGAGATTTACATAAAGCTTTACATAAATATTGAAAAAAATGAATCAGAACAAAATTTTAGCCACTTTAGATATAAAAAAATAAAAAAGACATTCAGTTTGAAGAGGAACTTTTAGCATCTCCTCCAACTCTTTGCATTCTTCAAAGTGTGCCCCTCCACTGATTCCAGAGTGGTTTTTCTCTCAAATTTTACTATAATTTCTGAGTAATCAGTACTTTACATATTAGCACCCAATATGCTAATTAGGATCTCTCAAATGGGCAGTCCCTGTCTGTCTATTCGAGCTGAGCACCGCCCATCTGTCAATTAGTATATTGGGTGTGGACACTAACAGAAAAGATAACTCAGGAGCAGCTGTTATTGGAAGGTGCAGACTTGGAGATGATAAAGGTGGTGATAGGTACTTTTTAAGCACTAGGTATCTACATAAAAGAAAAGATCTGACACCATAAAAAAGCAAACAAACTATTTAAAATGTTGGTTCACTCTCATGATACTGTACGTAAAACATTTTAGTATACAGAATGCTAATACCTATTGAAAATTTAAAAATAAAATATTTTTAATTATTTTTAAGTATACAAGGTTAAAAATTATATTACTATTTAGTCTGATTTTACTTCTTTAACCTGGAATTTTTTGTTACAAACAATTCCTAATATCAATTTCTTATGACTATATCAAGAAACTTCTTGTTAACTCAAAGAAGGTCAGACCGTCTTGTTCTCATTAATGAACACAGCTATTGCTCCAATAAATGACATGTTTTACAGAGTATAGCTATCATGTATGTCATTTCACATCTTGTTACTGTAACAGTACGTCTCCTCCAACACACGTAGAAACTATAGCAATGGCCTTTATAGTTAAGTTTGATTGCCTCGACTCTCTAAATCAAAAGAAATCAACTCTTCACTTATGAACAGCAGGTAAAAGTAAGGAAATGCTTAGGAATTAAAGGTCACATTTAGCTACACTTTACTATTGTGTGCATGCTGGTATAATCAGTCTTGAAACTTAACAATTGCTAAATGTTCCGAACTTCAGACTCTGTCACATTTGCATACTGAATAGCTGAAAAGAAAAAGTTTTTTTGAAAACTAAACTTGAAAAAGATCTAATCTCTCAGTCCTATTCATTGCATATCTTCATCCAAATATAAAGCTGCTTTCAAAGGTTTCATATACCTTTATGAGAATATTGTACTGATATGATGGGCTGAGTCCGTTATAGTCATCATACCAATGTGGTCTCATAAAGACAATCGTTGATTATGTAGATAATCTGTTTTCCCTTAGTCCGAACAGCAGCACAATATGGGGTATCTCTGCCCCTGTGTGATGATAGGACAGGAAATTTTTAATTTACATAATTAATTAAATGATACTCCAGTATAAGAGTCCAAGGAGACCTCCCCTCACTGTGTTAGTTATAAAGAATAAAAAGAAAAAAACAACAATCCTTGCTAAAGGGGGAAAGTTTGTGCTGCTGTTCGGACTAAGGGAAAACAGATTATCTACATAATCAACAATTCCCCAACAGCAGCACAATATGGGGACATAGGAAGTAGATCCCCTAGGGAGGGTTCTCACACACTACAGTATCGTATGAATGTCCAAAGGCAGTAGCCTCTGAACTACGGACATCTAACTTATAGTGCTTAACAAAGATTAGTTGGTGGTGACCCAAAACGGCTGCACAAACTGCTCAAAAAGCAAGACAGACTCTCAGCCCAGGAAGCTGACACAGCCCTTTGATAAACTCAGGAGTAACCGAGCAAAACAAATTTAAATTAAGAGGGTTTCCCAATCTTCTGAAGGACTATGTACGCAGAAGATAAATTTTGGAGACACTATACTCTATCCAGAGTATGGAGTTTTCCCCCTTCCTTGGAGGAAGGAGCTGAGAAAGAAAACTGGTAAGGAGACCACCTGGTTAATATTAGCCTGAGAGGGCACCTTAGGGTTAAACCTAGGAAGAGATCTGAGCTGGACCCTAATGAAAAAAAAAAAAATGGCTCTTCAGAAAAGAAGCCTGCAACTCTCGTATTCGTTTAGCTGAAGTGATAGCTAGCAAAAAGGTGGTTTGCAAGCCAGAAACTTAAGATCCACCTTCTCAAATGGTTCCAATGTCGGCCCGCAAAGGCCAGAAATAACTGTGGATAGATCCCAGAGTGGAACGGAAGCTGCAACTATTTACCTAAGTCTCATAGCACCCTTAAGAAATTCTGGGAATTAAGGGGTTCTGAGACAATATTTTGCTTAAGCAGGTGAATAGGGCTGAAACCTGAACCTTCAGTGTGGCAGGGGAAAGGCCCTTATCCAAGCAGTCATGAAGAAAATTCTGAATCATTCTCGTAGAAGGATTCGAACTATTCACTTCCTGTCTGGAGAACCACTCCTTGAAGACAATACCTATCCTTAGGTTTCTTTTATTGGTGGATTCTGCTCTTGCACAGAAAAAAGGTCCTCAGCATGACTTCTGACAGTCCACTAGGGACTGAGCAACCTTCAGGCTGTCAGGTTGAATCTCCTCAGATCCTGGCACTTCTGAGTTTCTTGGGAAACCAGGTTCTGGATTGGGGAAAGCCTCTAATAGATCCATCAACTCATGAGCATGAGTTGGGAACACCAAGCTCTTTTTGGTTATCACATAGGCTTGGTCCTGTCTGACTTTCATCAATACGCTTGGTATCATGGAAAGTGGAGGGAAGATGTACGCCAGCCTGAACCTCCAAGGGATGGACAGGGCATCCACTGCCAAGGGATAGTCCTCCTGATGTAGTGAGCAGAACGTCTCTACATTGGCATCGAGTCTGGTCACCATAAGGTCTACTTCTGGAAGACCCCACTTCAGGGTGATCTGGTGGAACACTCTTGATTGAGAGACCATTCTCCTGATACGGTAAGACCCTGACTCAACTGATCTGCTACTATGTTCAAGGAGCCCTTGATGTGAACTGCGGAGAGATGGGTCAGATCTTTCTCTGCCCAGGTGAAAATCAGACCTGCCTCCCTGCAGAGAGAGAATTATCTGATGCCTTCCTGTTTATTACAGTCACCATGTTGACGGATCAGATCTTGACAGCTCTTCCTCTGAGAAGAGGAGAAGAATGAAGGAGTGCCAGGTGAACTGCTCTGAGTTCCCTCCAGATGGATGATGTCATCTTTCTAGCCTGCTCCAGACTCCTTGTACGGTTTTCTCGTACAGATGGGCTCCTCATCTTGAAAAGGATGCATCGGTCAACAGGGTCCAAAGAGGTTGGACCGTGGACATCTGACTTTCATATGTATCACCAATTGAGAGAAAGACAGGTTCTGGGAGAAAGTCTAATCCTCTTGTCAAGACTCAGAGGGCTATGATTTCAGACCCCTAGTACTACCGACTGGAGGGGACGCATATGCCATAAAGTCCAAGGAATTGAATTGGCTAGGGCTGACATGAGGCCAAGACTCTCATAATTGTTCTGATGAACATCCGATGCATCTTGAGAAGATATGATAACCTGTATAGCACCATCCTATTCCGCAGCGCCCTCACGGACATTGACAGATATAGGGCACTGTCCCATATAGGACTTACAATCCACATTCCCTATCAGTATGTCTTAGGAGTGTGGGAGGAATCTGGAGACCGCGGAGGAAACCCACACAAACATGGGGAAAAATTACACCTAGGTAAAGGTGTGGTGAGCCGAGGAAATGCCGAAGGGCAGGGCCGCAAACTGGAAATGTCACCTGTGGGCAGCAATAGAAACAGCAATTATCAGAAACCCTCTGTGAGGAGGATAACTGGAACTTGTAAATACGCATCCTTTAGGTCAAGAGTGACGAGAACATTGCTTTGGAGCAAGGATGTGACCAACTTCCCGGTGTCCCTTTGGAAACGCTCTTCCTTATGAAGAGACTTAGATATTAGGACTATAACATATATTGGTAGCGGGAAGTCTGGAGAGTAGACCCCAAACCTTCTTCTGAGGGGGGGACATTCCCAAGGCCCCCCTGCCCAGGTATTCCAGAATGGAATTTTCCAGTATAACCTGCTCCAGTGCAGGAGAGAACAGGTTGCGAGAATTTGTCTTGTGGTGGGCAAAAAAATTCGTCCGCATAACCCCGCTGTACTTATCTGCAAGACCAAAGTTCTTGGATCTTCTCCTGCAGCAGGAGAGAAAAAATGGGAGAGACATCCCCCAACAGGCGTACTTGCCGCCACAGGAGGAGAAAAGTTGGCATCAAAGCCAGGCTTCTTCCTATCCCCTTCCTTGAGGAACTTACGTCCAGCCCCTCTGGGCTGATATCTAGCATGCCTCTGATATTAGAACGTAGATTGAGGCGGCTGCACTGATAACTTCTGCCCCGGCCAGAAGGTCCTGCTTTCTCTTTAAAGGACTGCGGAAGGCACTTAACCTTTTAATCACAAGACCTTCCATGATTTCGTCCAGGCCTCTGTTAAAATGTTTACCCAGCTCAAGGGTAGGGAGCATATGTTATACTTGGACGCATTGTCCGCTCCCTGAGGTTTCAACCATAATGGCCTTCTAGCAGCTGTAGAGAAGGCCCTAGATCTGGCAGGCATCTTGACCTGGTATACAGAAACTTCTGCTAGATACTCTCTTATTCACTACCTCATTGGAGGCGATGTCCACAGAAGCCTGAGCATGTCAAAGCTTTATCCAGTGTCCTGTCCACTTGGAAGGCCCTTGGCCCCCTATAGGTGGAACTAGAGGTTTCCCCAAGTTCAACATCATGGTCGCCTAACCAGATGGACTTCAGCAGCCTAGGCATCCTTACCAAGAGGCCTGCTGGGGTTTAGCGCAGTGTCAACATCACAGTCGCCTGACCAGATGGACTTCAGCAGCCTAGGCATCTTTACCAAGAGGCCTGCTGGGAATTAGCGAAGTGTATTCATCACACGAGTGCATCACATTGAGTATGTGAAATTCCTCTTCTGATGGAACTGACTGAGGATGACTCTCAGTACGAAGCTTCTTGAGAAATCAAGTTCCGGATTCCTTATCCTGCTCTTTGACCCACACAATTACCTCACGAATGGACAAATCATCAGATGGGGTCCCACGGCATTGGTGAAAGCGAGTGTAATTGTACCATCAGGCAGAGGGATGTCGCAAAAATGGCCAAGAACAGGGAGCGCAGCAGGGAGAAACAAGGAAGCCCTAGGAGTAAAAAAAAACTCCCAAGGAAAAGAACAGCTGAAAGAGGAGAAAAAACTTACAAAAATGTAGTTAACCCCCAAATCCTTAGGAAAAAATGGGAGGACAAAGAGCCTCCCTCCACCTGTCCAACACACAGAAAATTCCACCTGTCTTACCAGCACACAGGGGCAGAGATACCCCTTATTGTGCTGCTGTTGGACGTAAGGGGAACCCCTTTTACAATGAAAGTCAATTTCTCTAACCCCCAGGAACAAAAGCTGTTATTGCTGGGGGAACACACATGTGGGCAAACATTTTCAATGAAGGGGCCAATGCAGGAAAAATGTAGCATTACATGGTGGATATTCAGTTTAATAAGCTCTCTATGTAATGCACAGAAGGGGTAGTGTGGCACAGGGCATTAGAATACTAAGTGCGCACACTCGCATGACGACAGGAATAATATAGCATTTACTGCAGAGCCAAGGAACCAAGATCAGACTTGTTACACCAGAAAACTCTAACCAGTGGCTTCAAGCTGAACTCCAACATGGAAAGTGCCTGTTGTCTGCTATGGAAGAGCACAGACATCTGCTGATGGCCAGAACAGAAGTAGGAGACTACACTCAGCTTAGCTATAAATTGAATTATGGAATTCAGCTACACAGTACCCAGGAATGGTAGTTGAGGGTCATAATAACAACTGCAACCACTGCACATCTTACCTGTTAGTCCTATAAGGTGGTTTTTCAGCTCCAATAGCCATGTAGAAGAAGTATAAAAGTAAAGCAAACATTGCAAGTTATAGGTACAGCTGCTTAAATAGGCCCCTGAGTAAGATACCAAGACCACCAACAGTGTCAACTTATAGGTAGAGCTGGAGATGAAAATATGATTGAAATTAAAGAAGTATATGCTGTTAGTGTGTTTGGACCAAGCAACAGGACCACATTAATCAACAGGACCTGTATCAATCTGAGTTTAGTAAATGTGTGATGATTTACTTGATGGCAGCTAATCACTAGTTACATTACTTCATAGATAACAAACTTGCATCTTACTCTTAGTTATTGTTTGTTGGCGGCACCCACTGAGGTTGCGGTTTATTAATTGCTATTTTATCAGTTACCTACTGCCCTCTGTTGCATACTGTTGAATGTGCAGCTGAATATTCTGCAAATTTATTTATAGTTTACTAGCAGAAAGACCTGGCTTCACACGGGTATATTTCATTTTTTGTTTGTGTAGTGATCCCATAAGAATTGGCCAGTTTTGCACTTGACATCCAGTATGGCAGTCCAGTATAGCTACAGTCCCTGACAGAAGTTCTGTCGCTTATCCATGTTGTGGAATCAAAAGCTTCTAACCTGACTTTAAAATTCATCCATTGGTTTTAGAAATGACTCATATGAAAGCTGAAACCCTCCCAAATGATTTTTTGGTTAAGAAAATAAATCGGCTTCACTGCTGAAATATTCATAATTTAATGAACACAGAAAGGTCAGATTTTGGCAAGACAAAAGTTTTGTTGCCTTGTCATATAATGCACCCAATCCTAGTTTAAAGCCTCACCTGTGCTCACTAATTGATCGATTAATTAGTGGGTGTGTATAAAAAGAACTCCAGCACCCCAGACCTTCACTTGAACTGCAACTTCACCTCTGACAACATGCAAAAAATCAACCCTGCGACCAAAGCCTTGATTATCAAGAGGCTGAAGACCAGATCCACTGCAGAAGTGGCTGGCACCTTTAATGTGTCTCTGCGTCAAGTACAAAGAATTAAAAAAAGATTTGAACAGACTGGAGATGTTTTTGACAAGCCCAGGTCCGGCAGACCCCGCAAGACAACTGCTCAGGAGGAATGTTTGTTGGTTAGAAAATCAAAAGCCAGCCCCTCTTCCACTGCAGCAGAGCTCCAACAGGCCTGGTCACCTCAAGTCCCTGTGTCAACTAGAACAGTTTGTAGGATTCTATCTCGAAATGGCCTCCATGGTCGAATCAGTGCCCAGAAGCCAGCACTAAACAAAAGGCAATTAAAAAAACGTGTGGCATTTGCCAAGGCCCACAGCCTGCTAAACGGATGGACGCTGGAAAAGTGGCAGAAGGTGGATTTATCAGATGACTCTTCAGTTGAATTACACCACAGCCGCCGCAAATACTGCAGGAGACCTACTGGAGCCCGTATGGATCCAAGATACACCCAGAAAACAGTTAAGTTTGGTGGTGGAAAGATCATGGTCTGGGGTTACATTCAGTATGGGGGTGTGCAAAACATTTGCAAGGTGGAAGGCAATATCAATAGCCTAAAATATCAAGAAGTATTAGCTTCCTCTTACATTCCCAATCATAAAAGGGGTCAAATTTTGCAGCAGGATGGTGCTCCATCTCATACATCCATCTCTACATTAAAGTTCCTCAAGGCAAAGAAGATCAAGGTGCTCCAGGACTGGCCAGCCCAGTCACCAGACATGAACATCATTGAGCATGTTTGGGGTAGGATGAAAGAGGAAGCTTGGCAGACAAAACCAAAGAATCTTGATGAACTCTGGAAGGCATGTAAGACTGCATTCTTTGCTATTCCTGATGACTTCATCAATAAATTGTATGAATCATTGTTGAAACGCATGGATGCAGTCCTTCAAGCTCATGGAAGTCACACACAATATTAAATATGGCTCTAATAGCCCCACAACTTCATTCACCAATGTTATGAAACATATCTTTGTTTTTGAACAGAATTATTGGTTTGATTTTCACATTACTTTATGTGTGCGACAAAACTTTTGTCTTGCCAAAATATGACCTTTCTGTGTTCATTAAATGATGAATATTTCAGCAGTGAAGCCAATTTATTTTCTTAACTAAAAAATCATTTGGGAGGGTTTCAGCTTTCATATGAGTCATTTCTAAAACCAATGGATGAATTTAAAGTCAGGTTATAAGCTTTTGATTCCACAACATGGATAAGCGACAGAACTTCTGTCAGGGACTGTATAGTTTATTTATGGCTGTGTTGCTATGGAAACCTGGTAAATGAAATGTGAACTTATATTGGCTGATGCACGTCATATGACTGAATACTTAAGGACCTGCGAACTGCTATTGACTCATACAGGTCATAAATAGCTTTGGTTGCGATGGAAACCTGGTGTAAAGCTGTGTGTATGTCAAGACTGAAAAACCCGCGATTTTCCATTGGTCTATAAGCGTCATGTGATCATGTGTATCTCAGTTTGGATATCAGTGAAAGACCTGCGATCGGTTGTTATGGAAAACCTGGAGTAAAGCTGTGTGTATGTGACCTTGTGTAACAGTGTCATCCACAGCACCCTGCCCCTTTAAAGCTGACCCACAGCAGTGAAGAAAAATGGCTGGGTTGTTATGGAAACATGGAGTGCAGCTGTGTGCATTTGGCTGACAATGCCTTGTCAGATTGGAGACGGGCTTGGGTCTGCTGGGTTGTTTCAGCAGCTCACTGTTGTCTGTGACATACCTTGTCAGATTAGAGATAGGCTTGGGTCTGCTGAAACTTTTCATTAGCTCGAGCAGCAACCATACGTTTTGCTGCAGGAGGCATGAGTAGTTTAAAAATGTTTCAATTTATAAGAATGCTGAAGTCCAGTATGGCAGTCCAGTCAGTGGCGTAAATACCGGGGTAGCAGTGGTAGCGGCTGCCACAGGGCCTGGGACATTAGGGGTCCCGGCGGGCCCCTGATGTTTTTTTTTTTTTTTTTTAATAGGCCGTTACCTGCTGGTGTAACACCAGCAGGTAACGAGCCCTATTTACTTACCGATCCCCGCTCCTGTGCAGCATCCCAGAGTGCTACTACTTTTATGTGTTTGTCTTGTGTGCCTCTGGGTTTTATGTCTGTAACTTTTGTTCTGTGTTAAGTGTTTGGATGTGCAGCTTTCCCCTTATATGTTTCCCCCTGCGGTGTTCAGACCCAGACTTGGTTCAGCCCTGGCCTATCACAGGCCACTGGGCGGGGTTGTGAGGAGATATAATTTCCCCGGCGACGGTTGGAAGGCAGTTCAGTGCATGCTGTAAGCCAGACAAGGTGTGCAGAGCTGACCTGCCACCAGCCTCTGGACTGAAGGCCAACCGCCGCTCTCACAGCCTCAGGAGGGATATCATCAGCCCCAGGCTCATCTGAAGACAGCCCAGAGCAAGGGAGTACAGATTTCAAAGTGGCTGGACTTATTCGGTGTCGTGCCAGGAGGAGCAGGAGAGGACCCTGACAGGAGAGTCGCATTCGGGCCTAGTCTCCAGGTAACCAGAACCCTGTCAGGACTCCCTGTAACTCTATCCCCAGTGTACCTAGATGGGATAGAGGAGGAGTAGAGAAGGCCATACTGTGGAGCCTATACTGTCTTTGGGCGCCCTCCTAGAACCAAGGCTGGGGGTTGGACACTGCAGGACTACTACCCCCATCTGGAAGCTGCTGTTGTCCCTTTGTTCCAGTTACCTTAATAAACGGCTGTTTGGTTTACCTGCATCGCTGAATCCTGAGTCGTGCCTGCTTTACCATCAGGGCTCTTCCGACCAACACCACACCGGCTCAGGTAGGAGAGGTTCCCCTCTTCAACTGGAAGTGCCCCGGGGGAAAGGACTACTACCACCACCATCCGGTAGTGCTGCAGGACCCCCCTCGACTTTGTCCGGCCTAGGAGTGGGACTGGAGCTGTTTGGGAGCGTGCTCGGCCTGCTAGGTGGCACAGCATCCGCCACTACTACTCCCATCCTCTGGTCTCCTGCGACTGGGTTGCGGCAAGGCGATTTTTGGCGTAGTCGGCAGGATCGTGACTCCCGTGTCCTATAACATCTTCAGACTACGGTGTCAAGATCCTAATTTCATCATCTCTACAACGGGTGAGCTGAAAACCTTTATTGGCTGTGTGAGAGACTTATCCCTGTGGATTTATACTGAGGACTCTGTTTGTGTGCCCGGAGCTGTTTGTCGCTCTCTCCATGGATTATATTTGCAAAGACTGTGGACTGTTGCAACTGTTTGCGTGTTTAAACCACTTTATTGCATGCCAGAGGACTGCCAGTGTTACCGGACTGTGTATTTATTGCTGCGACATCACCGGTTCACGTGAGCCCAGCCCACGAGGGGTTAACTTCAGCCTCAGACAGAGCTGCATCTTTCAAAATTCTACAGCTCCGCAAAGGTTAACAGCCAGCCCGCCAAAACCAGCGCTCAGGCGGGAAAGACTGACGTCAGAAGTGCATCAGCCAAGCTCCACCCTCCTGTTTGAACTGGACGAATCAGCGGCCGCTGACGTCAGCGGGACAGCCTCCTGGGCGCCGCTATCTTGGGTGAGTCCAACCCCAGACCAGTCCTATGCGTAGTAGCACCGCCCACCAGCATCCATCATGAGTAGAAGTCCTGGAAAGTTCCAGAGAGTGCGCGCTAGTCGGATCTTGTGCACGCAGAGTTAGTTTGTCCTGCTACACCATGTCACGTCCCCCATCTGTCCGAGGTATTAACCCCGATCCTGATGCCTGGACCTGGGGAGAGGAGATGGACGCTGAGGAGAGTATGGAAGAGATTCCAGTGGCCGCGGTGCTGACTACCTCGGGGACTCCGGCCAGAGCCCCCGTTTCACTTGCTGCTGTCCCGCCAACTGCTGTTCGCGCCTGAAGGCCTACTACCATCGCTGGACACCAACAACTTAAAGTGGAGGCCATGGAGAAGATGGCCCTGGATCTGCAACACCTGTCCAGGTTGCCTGAGGCTGCACCACTGATACCCGCACCAGCTTCACGTCCCAAGACATCGGGATCTTCTTCCACGGAAGCTGAGGATTAAAAGGTCGCCACCCGTAAGTTTTGTGCCCTCCAGTCTACACCTGACTGGGGAGATCAAGTTTTCTTTGCCCTCCAGGGCGCCCCCTGGAGTGACTCCCTTGGACTCCTACGGATGTAAATAGCTCCAAGTTTTCCTGTCCCTTTATATTTTTGTGCTGAACTTTTGGACACTTCCCCAGTTGACCAGTGCGGACTTGTGGACACTGCCCCAGTTTTCTCCTTATTTCCACCTGTCCCCATACTCCAGGATGGACACTACCGCACCTGTGCCCTGGGGTCCCTTATTGTCCAGTTGAGGCCCTGGGAGTGGACACTGCTATATTTGTGCCTCAGGGACCTTTATATGTGTTCCCCATTTCCTTAGAGTTTTGCTGGTGCCTGAGAAGGGACACTCCTAGTTTTGTGCCTCAGGTACCAGGTCTAAATGACTGGCCGAGAAGTCCAGCGTAATGAATGGGAAAATGGGCGGAGACTGTCATTTCGCCTCCTTGTATATATTGCTTTATATATTTTTGCCATGTTTTATTTGTCATGCTGTTTGTCTTGTCTTGTCCGCTGTATTGCCTTCCCTAGCCTGGGCAAAGATTCGCCAAGGGAGGCTCAGGTAAAAATAGGGGGGTGTGCAGCATCCCAGAGTGCTACTACTTTTATGTGTTTGTCTTGTGTGCCTCTGGGTTTTATGTCTGTAAGTTTTGTTCTGTGTTAAGTGTTTGGATGTGCAGCTTTCCCCTTATATGTTTCCCCCTGCGGTGTTCAGACCCAGACTTGGTTCAGCCCTGGCCTATCACAGGCCACTGGGCGGGGTTGTGAGGAGATATAATCTCCCCGGCGATGGTTGGAAGGCAGTTCAGTGCATGCTGTAAGCCAGACAAGGTGTGCAGAGCTGACCTGCCACCAGCCTCTGGACTGAAGGCCAACCACCGCTCTCACAGCATCATGGAGGGATATCATCAGCCCCAGGCTCATTTGAAGACAGCCCAGAGCAAGGGAGTACAGATTTCAAAGTGGCTGGACTTATTCAGTGTCGTGCCAGGAGGAACAGGAGAGGAACCTGACAGGAGAGTTGCATTCGGGCCTAGTCTCCAGGTAACCAGATCCCTGTCAGGACTCCCTGTAACTCTATCCCCAGTGTACCTAGCTGGGAGAGGCATAGAGGAGGAGTAGAGAAGGCCATACTGTGGAGCCTATACTGTCTTTGGGCGCCCTCCTAGAACCAAGGCTGGGGGTTGGACACTGCAGGACTACTACCCCCATCTGGAAGCTGCTGTTGTCCCTTTGTTCCAGTTGCCTTAATAAACGGCTGTTTGGTTTACCTCCATCACTGAATCCTGAGTCGTGCCTGCTTTACCATCAGGGCTCTTCCGACCAACACCACACTGGCTCAGGTAGGAGAGGTCCCCCTCTTCAACTGGAAGCGCCCCGGGGGAAAGGACTACTACCACCACCATCCGGTAGTGCTGCAGGACCCCCCTCGACTTTGTCCGGCCTAGGAGTGGGACTGGAGCTGTTTAGGAGCGTGCTCGGCCTGCTAGGTGGCACAGCATCCTCCACTACTACTCCCATCCTCCGGTCTCCTGTGACTGGGTTTCGGCACCTGCTCATGGCCGCCTGCGCTTCACCTTCTGCAGAGGCGGCTGTGAGCAGGAGCGGTGATCAGTAAGTAAGGCCTGCGGGCCGTGAACCCCACAAACACTGCTATCATTATACTCTGGGGTCTTTTCAGCAGGCTTCGGGCCTCCTTGGTGATGTCCCAGATGTCGGTGGGCCAGTCCGACGTCATTATGCGTCGCGATGCATGCCTTGCTCACGTGACATCTGGTCCAACATTGAAGAGGTAGCGGGGGAGTGCGCATAATACTATATGAAGGGGCCACTATGATACTGTGTGCAGGGGCACTATGGGGCCAAATAATGTGTGCAGGGGCCACTATGGGGCATAATAGTTTGTGCAGTAATGCAGTTTGTGCGGGGGGGGCAGTTGCCGGGGGGGGTCTCATGTCAAATGTTCGCCTTGGGGCCCAGCCATTGCTAGTTACGCCTCTGAGTCCAGTATAGGTACAGTCTATTTATGGCTGTGTTGTTATGGAAACCTGGTAAATTAAATGTGAACTTGTATTGGCTGATACACATGATATGACTGAATATTTAAGGACCTGCGAAATGCTATTGACTAATACAGGTCATAAATAGCTTAGTTGCTATGGAAACCTGAGTGCCTAAGGAGAGTAAGCGCCTGTGAGCTTCTATTGGCTGATAAGGGACATGTGACCATGTGTATGGCAGTTGGAATATGAGTGAAAGACTTGCAGGCTTGTATTAGCTAATGTTGGTCATTTTTTGGGAATACTGTATCTCAGGAACGGTACATCCAAGAGAGCTGAGACCCAGTCTAAAATATTCCTGGACACCTGATGTACATGTGTGCCAAATTTGGTGAGGATCGGTCCAGTCATTTGGTCGCGCATAAAGAACAGACAGACAGACAGAAACTCATTTTTATTTATATAAGAGATAAACTGACTGCTGTTTGTATTATCTCTCAGCCTATGAGGTCGCTGTGTATACCTGCAGTAAATTAACTGCCAATGTTCTATTCTTTTCGTGGAACCATAAATAGTATGGTCAGCTAATGGATGCATGTGGAAAAACAATAAGATTGACACAACTAAAACAATAAATATCTATTTACTAGGGAAAATACCCCAACATCTAGAAGTGAATAGTTAGAAAATTCCCAAGAGTGAGGGTGGGTTTACACTTGCGCTTGAGTCCGTCCGCTGCCAATCCGAGTGAAAATCTCAGGAAACTGGATAGGCATTGGATAGCGACAGGTTAGTGACGCATTGCTTAAAAACCCATTCATTTGAAAGGGTTTTTAAAGCAATGCGCGGGTTTCCGATTGCACCCTCTGCGCCGCGAAGCCGTTTTTTTTCGTCGGACACAAAGTCCTGCATGTCCAACTTTGTTTCTGATGAAAAAACTGGATTCGCAGCAGAGGGTGCAATAGGACACCCGCGCATTGCTTTAAAAACCCATGCAAATGAATGGGTTTTTAAGCAATGCGTCGCTAACCTGTTGCTATCCGGTGCCTATCCAGTTTCCCGAGAGTTTCACTCGGATTGGCAGCGAATGGACTCAAGCGCAAGTGTGAACCCACCCTCACTAGAATATCAGTAAACATAATTATCAGTAGGATCTACAAAACCATCATTAAATCCAACATTATCAATGAAAAAAAAAAGAAAATTTACAGAATGAGGCATGGCAAAAATGTTGGAAGATTTCAGAACTACATTACTGGTAGATTTCCAAAAGATGATTGATGCAGTAAGGATTGGGTTGTCAGAACCTGGAGATCGTACAAATAAGCTTCAAACTAAAATGATCCAGCTCTTTGCTGGAGATTGTCACAAAAAATGCAGATAGCAATTGCTGTAATAATATCTGTGTTAAAGGGATACCTGAATCAAGTAAGACCAGCTACCATGCTACATATCTGGGACTTGATTCTTAAAGGGGTTGTCCAGGCATAAATGGACAAAAAGTTTATTTTTTAAATCAGCTGGTGGCAGTGAAAAAAATAAAAAAAAATCATACTCACTGTTCCATGGTGCGCCAGTGCCTCCCAGTGTGGTCTAGTCCTCTTGGTCCATTGTTATCTTCCAGTGGAAATCGCCACAACACGTGACTGCTGAGGCCAATCAGCGTCCTCAGCGAAGGGCATGTGATGTCACTACCTGTGACATCCCGGGTCTCTTCCTGAGGCCACTAAGGCTGCTGATTGGCCTCAGTGGTCACGTGGCCGCTGAGGTCAATCAGCGGCTTCAGAGGAAGGGATCCAGAACGTCACAGTGAGCAGTTTCACTTTGAGAAGACGCCGGAGCAGATGGACCAAATGGCGCTGGGTGGACTCTGGAGCACCGGGACCAGGTGAGTATGTTTTTTGTTTTTTTTTCATAAACATGACCGCGACATCCAAGGGGTTTCGCCATGCTACCTGTCCCTCTCGGCATCCCCCATGGTGATTAAAAATAAAAAAAATGCTGATATTCACCTGTCCTGGGCTCTGCAGTAACTCCGGAGCTCTTCACCCCCATTCCTTACTGCTGGAGCCTGTGACTGAGCGTAAGGACATCGTTGCCGACATAATGCACTGGCGTAATGACGTCATCACGCCCCCACGTGACCGCTGAGGCCCAATTACAGGCCCCAGCAGTGACGTCCAGGGAGCAGGACTTTATTCGGAAGGAAGAAGAGGAGGACGGTCTGACAGCCGGGTTCCCAGGAGAGGTGTGGTTAAGGTGAGTATAAGTGTTTGTTATTTTTAATCACTTCTCCTGGGCCTCTGATTATTATACTCTGGGGTCTGAGTATGGATTGAAGCAGCGATATCTGATCGCTGTTTCAATGGTGGGGGACAGCGATGTGGCAGACCCGGGATCAATGGTCAGACCCCTGGCTGCTGAATAAGAGCAGCGGCACCTCCCGAAAACGTCGTGGGGGGCCGATCAGGACCCCGATATGTAATAATTGCCTATTTTAGATTGTATATAAAAAAAATACCACTAGCGTTTACCATTAGGCCGAAAAATACCACTGCGCATGCGCGAAGTCTAAGAAGACAACGCGGGAACTGAAATTGCGCATGTGGAGAAGGTAAAACAAGACCGATGACTAAAAACAACTGCACAGAAGATAAAAATAGAGCCGCTCGTCTTATATGCATATAGCGGGGATAATTGAACATTTTTTTATCATGTTGCTGCAAACTAACCAATAAAAAAAAAAAAAAAAAAAAAAAAAAATGTTATTTCAAAATCAATAACAAACACTATTAAAATATAACTTTCAAAAATAAAGAAACTTTAACCCCAAAATTTCATAGCAACACAGATAATTGTGGGATCATTCGGAGAGTTGGGGAACATATACAGTGGGGAAAATAAGTATTCGATACACTGGCGATTTTGCAAATTTTCCCACCTACACTTCAACTGTGAGAGACAGAATCTAAAATAAAATCCAGAAAATCACATTGTATAATTTTTAAATAATTAATTTGCATTTTATTGCATGAAATACATATTTGATCACCTACCAACCAGCAAGAACTCTGGCTCTCACAGACCTGTTAGTTTTTCCTACTCTGCACTCATTACCTGTATTAATTGCACTTGTTTGAACTCTTTACATGTATAAAAGACACCTGTCCACACACTCAATCACACTCCAACCTCTCCTCCATGTCCAAGACCAAAGAGCTGTCTAAGGACACCAGGTACAAAATTGTAGACCTGCACAAGGCTGGGATGGGCTAGAGAACAATAGGTGAGCAGCTTGGTGAGAAGGCAAAAACTGTTAGCGCAATTATTTTAAAATGGAAGAAACACAAGATGGTTGTCAATCTTTCTCGGTCTGGGGATCAATGCAAGATCTCACCTTGTGGGGTAAGGATGATTCTGAGAAAGGTCAGGAATCAGCATAGAACTACATGGGAGGTCCTGGTCAATGACCTTAAGAGAGCTGTGACCCCAGACTCTAAGATTAACGTTAGTAACACACTACGCTGTCATGGATTAAAATCCTGCAGGGCACACAAGGTCCCCCTGCTCACGCCAGCACATGTCCAGGCCTGTTTGAAGTTGGCCAATGACCATCTGGATGATCCAGAGGAGGCATGGGAGAAGGTCATGTGGTCAGATGAGACCAAAATAGAATATTTTGTATCAACTCCACTCGCCATGTTTGGATAAACAAGAAGGATTAGTACAACCCCAAGAACACCATCCCAACCGTGAAGCATGGGGTTGGAAACTTCCTACATTGGGGGTGCTTTTCTGCAAAGGGGACAGGATGACTGCACCGTATTGAAGGGAGGATGGATAGGGCCATGTATCGCGAGATTTTGTCTTGTCCAACATGCTCCTTCCCTCAGTAAAAGCATTGAAGATGAGTTGTGGCTGGGTCTTCCAGCATGACAATGACCAGAAACAAACAGCCAGGGCAACTAAGGAGTGGCTCCGTAACAAGCATGTCAAGGTCCTGAAGTGACCTAGCCAGTCTCCAGACCTGAACCCAATCGAAAATCTTTGAAGGGAGTGGAAACTCAATGTAGCCCAGCGACAGCCCCGAAACCTGAAAGATCTGGAGAAGAATTATATAGAAGAGTGGGCCAAAATCCCTGCTGCAAACTTGGTCAAGTACTACAGAAAACATCTAACCTCTGTAATTGAAAACAAAGGTTTCTGTACCAAATATTAAATTCTGTTTTTTTATTATATCAAATACTTATTTCATGCAATAAAATGCAAATTAATTATTTAACAATCATACAATATGATTTTCAGGATTTTTTTTAGATTCTGTCTCTCACAGTTGAAGTGTACCTACAATAAAATTACAGACCTCTCCATTCTTTGTAGGTGGGAAAACTTGCAAGATCGCCAGTGTGTCAAATACTTATTTTCCCCACGGTAAATGATGTTCTGCATAAGCGTGATAAGACTATATCTAGACATGTGCTTGAATTCCATAAGGGTGACCCCAAGACTTTGTCTTTTGTGGATATTGAACAAATTGGCCCCTCCCCTAGTGTTATTGATCGACGCGATGCTATGGATATATCGCTTTAAATCATTTTTGTTTGAGCCATCTCAATTATTGTGTGTTACTATGAAATTTTATAGTTAAAGGGTTAAGGTTTGTTTGGTCTTTTTATGGGATTATTAAAAGTTATATTTTAATAGTGTTTGTTATCTTTAGATTTTGATCTTTTCTGTGATAGATTTAATATGTGAGATCTACTTTCCAGTTCCTCTCAGTGAAACATATTTGCTGAACCTCTCTCCCAAACACCTAGCAAGAAAACTGCTATGCTATTCCTTTACTTGTGAAAAGCGGCCAAAACCCTCATAGCTATGTATTGGAGGTGGATTAATCCTCCCTCAGGAGCTAACCTTCTGGCTTGCATGGCATCACTGAATAATACTGTTGAGGCACAAAACTGTTTTGGAAGCTTCATGGCGATGGGTTTCCATGGTCAAGCAGCTGCATGCAGGCCTTACATCGCGAAGCACAATGGCCTTACATTGCAAAGCATTAGGTGGACAGGTATAAAGAACAATACCGCCACTGAACTCTGGAGCAGCGGAGACATGTTCTGTGGAGTGATGAATCCTGCTTCTCTATCTGGTAGACTGATGAATGAGTCTGGTTTTGGCAAATGTCAGAAGAACATTAACTGGGTGACTGGACTGTGTCAACTGTACAGTTTGGTGGAGGAGGGAAAATGCTATGGGTATTTTTTCAGGTATTAGCCTAGGCCTCTGAAGGGATATCTTAATTCTTCATCTCACTAAGACAATTACATGCTTCCAACTTTGTTGGAATAGTTTAGGAAATATACCTTTATGTTACAATATGACAGTGCCCCAGAACACAAAGCAAGGTCCATAAAAATGTGACTGGCCACACAGAGCCCTGATTTTTACCCCATTGAACTCCTTTGGGATGTACTAGAATGGAGATGACAAGCCAGGTCCATTCGTCCAAAATCAGTGTCTGACCTCACAAAATATCCACAGACACACTCCAAAACTCAGTAGAATGCTTTCCCAGAAGAGTGGAAGATGATTTAGCTGCAAAGGTGGACCAACTACATACTATTGTCTATGGATTTAGATAGGGATGTCATAAAAGCTCCTGTAGTTGAAATGTGTATGTGTCCCAATACCTTTCTCCATATAGTGTATTAGTGGAGAATTGATCTGCTTACCGGTTCTTTGGACCGGTACCTTCCACAATGTCAAGCTGAAGACTGGTACTGTACGAACAACACATAAAATTAAACTTGCTAAATATAACCATTAGCATTAGAAATAGTAATGTACTGTATATTAACAAATATGCTCATTTCCATCATAATTTTACAGTGGTCTTTGACAACTAGTAATCATTCACAATTCTAAACATGCCAAACTTTTATAGTTTTCTAAACTTTACAACTCTTCGTGTCTTGTCCAGCACTGAAACTTTCTCATTCTGATATTTTTTTATCATCTGTAAGTTGTAAAGTGCTTAAATGTGACATATCACACCGGGTGGTATGATCCATGCTGTTTTAGGTTTCGTGATGTTTTGGTCCAATCTAGTTGACTAATGCAACCTGACATGGATTAATCAATAGTCTGCCTCAGGAGAAACTAAGGATGAGGACCGTTTATAAAAATATATTTCAAGTTTGGCTGGATTAACTTTACATTTTTATGTGAATTGTTACTTTCATTACTGACACATTTTGTATAGGCCAGAGAGACAATGAAAATTTTATGTGTGTGTGTATGTATATGTATGTGTATACAATATAATATATTTAGTTGGAATGTGTAAATCTGTACATGAGTTTTAATATTATTTGAACGGTGCTATGTGTTCCTACAATTACTAGCAATTTAGCAAAATGTGATGCCATAAAATTATAGAATTTAGTTTATAGCAGTGGAAAGCCAAAGCTTCTTAATCTTCATATAGACAGGTTTTCTAAATGTACCTAATACAAAACGAGTCAGTAGGTGATAGTGGTTGGGTTTAGGGTTGGAAAGTATTGAGTAGAAGGATTAAAATATATAATGTCATTTGTTAATGTTTGCTGGTTTTGTTTGTTCTTCTATAATGCAAGATAAAAATAAAAAATATACTATTTAAATGCCTTTCTAGCTAATGTTTACTGAATATGAATATTTCTATTTATGAATATTATAATGATAATAGCAGTGTTAAAGGGAATCTGTCAGGTTAATCTGGGACAGTAAACCACCCACAGATCCTTATAGACATTAAAAATAAAAAACCTTTATACTTACCTAGATAAGGGTCCAATGTATGCTGTTCGCCGAGAACAGTCCGACTTATTCATGAGCTTCTTTGTTGGCACGCCTCCCGGCACATGCAGTGTTCTTCAGTGAAGCCAAAGATGGACACCCCGGCTTCACTGCGCAGTTGCCGGAGGTACGGGGCATGCGCACTGAAGCCAAGGTGTACTCCTCTGGCTTTATTGAAGAACTGCGCAGGGGCGGGGAGTACAGCAGCAGGGTGAGTATAAAGCTTTTTTATTTTTAATGCGGCCATGGATTGCGTTATAACAGGGTGATTTGGGGCACTAAACTCTAGGTGTGCTGAACGTCTGTGTATAAAATTACATACACCTGCAGACTTCCTCCACTTTAAATTTATGCTTAAAACCTATAATTCTGCCCTTCACCTAGCCAAACAAGCCTATTTCACCGCTCTCATCTCTTCTCTATCCTGTAACCCTAAAAGGCTATTTGAAACTTTTCACTCCTTACTCACTCCCAAGGTGTAGATGCCATTCACAGACCTTAGCGCAGATGACCTGGCCACTTATTTCCATGATAAATTTAATAAGATCCATCAGGAAAGGTGGCACTGACACCCTCACCAGCCGCACTTTAGACTGTTCATTCTAATCTTTTGAACCTGTTACAGAGGAGGAAGTATCTCAGCTACTTTCTTCTTCTCGCCCTACAACCTGTAGTAGTGACCCTTTCCCCTCAAACCTTCTCCAGTCTCTGTCGCCTGCCGTCACGACTTACCTTACTAAAATATTTAACCTCTCTCTCTCTTCTGGAATTTTCCCATCCTCATTCAAACATGCTGTGATAACCCCACTACTGAAGAAATCCTCCCTTGACCCGTCCTGTGCTGCTAACTATCGACCTGTCTCTAACCTCCCACTCATCTCCAAAATCTTGGAACGCTTAGTATATTCTTGTTTAATCCGCTATCTTTCTGCTAACTCCAGGTCCATATGGACGTGTGGGTGGTTTAGTGTCCCAAATTGCCCTGACAGATTCCCTTTAAGTAGCTGATAAAGAGACAATCTAAATACGCCAGCTCAGGATGATGTCACTGGAATGTGTTCTAGAACTTTTATATAAAAATCTGCTTGTACTGAATCATTTAATTACCTCAGAACAAATTTTATTCAATAAAACTGTCTGTAATATGTAGATTGCAAATATTTCCCATCTGAGGCAGTGACTGAAAGATCTCCTACTTTATCTCACATGCATATTAACATTTTATCATTATTAGTTATATTACATTTATGATATTCATAAAATATCTTTGTATTAGCATTTTGGCCTCTAAGGTCAAATTTCTGTTTTATACAGGAAAGAATAATGCTTCGAACACAGTTATTCTGATTGTTAAACAGAAACTTCATGGAATGGACCTTAACAGCATAGTGAACAGCACTTTAACTCTTTAACTAGTTTTCTACCCAAAATGTTCTGCTTCTGGAGAAAGGCAAGAACAACGAAACAATGTAAGTACTTTTCCTCAAGTCTAATAATAGTAATAAAATCTCTCTTTCCTAGTGCATAACATAGAAGATTCAAAACAACTCAAAAGACTGCAAACTATAACTAACCACAACAACTAACTAAAATGTGCAGGTATAGTTTTATACTAGACTTGTAATTCACTTGCTGTATAGCTCAAAAGAAAAGCACAACTTCTATTGTTAAAGGGAGTCTATCACCTCCCCAAGCATAGTCACCATGTTACAGAGCGCATTATAGTGATAAAGAACATGACTTTGTTATGTTTATAGATTTGGAGAAAAGCTATTTTAAAGTCTTATGCAAATAAGACAGTTGGTGCACTGAGGGATGGGGTGGCTTTAGGTCCCTGGAGCACAGCTTTTGTTGTTTCAAAATACTAAAATGGAGAAATCTACAGGCCCCTGGGAGTCAGACCTTTGTGAGGGGCTTGCCCCCACCGACTGGGATAGGTCTTTCCTGTTTGCACATAAGCTCCTGTTGCCTTGCAGTACGCAAGAAAAGAATTTCAAGATTCTGTCTCGGTGGTACAGGTGTCCGTCCTGACTTCCTCCACAGAATCTATCCTGCTGTGACTGACCGGTGTTGGCGCTGTGGAACTGAGACAGGTACCCTATATCACATTTGGTGGGAGTGTGACGTTCTTAGGCCTTTCTGGGACACTGTGTTCGACCTGTATGCTAAGGTACGTGGTCACACCGTCGCAATAACTCCCCAACTGGCCCTTCTTTCGGTTATCCCTGGCAGGATTTCTGCGATAAAGAAGGATCTCCTGAGACACTTTCTCACGACTGCCAGAACCGTCATTCCCAGGCACTGGCGGAGCACTACTGCACCCTCCCTGGTTGAATTCCTACAGGAGCTTCTCCTGTAGGAATTCTTCCGATCCCTCCAAATTTGACGCTCTTTGGCGGCCATGGGTGGTGTTCCAGGAGTTCTTCTCTTTCTTCTCATGATACGGAATTACTATACTTTACTATTCCCTTCTCCCTTTACTCTTAAGAGGCTACTGGTCGTTCTACCATCCCCCTGATGCTTCCCCTCCCCTTATTCCCTACATGTGTCTCATTGATTGTTGTTCCCATTGTGTGTTCCCCTTGTCATTTTTGTCCATCTCTCATTTCCATGCAGATGCTGTTTATATGATCTCACATACCTGGGCCTCCGCCCCTTTGCTAGAATATTGTGTTTCAAAACAGCGGGCGGGGTTCTCCTCTCCCCTAGCCTTTTGTACCTAGGCGAGGCCTGCCTGCCTCTGCGCCTTTTGTTGGTTTATACTGCCTTTTGATTCTTTTTTTTTTTTTTTTCTTCCCTTCCCCTTTATATTGTATTTGAAAATACTTTAATAAACGTTGATTAAACATAAACTGGAGAAATCTCTGGGTCCAGATGGCACACTCTGAGTTCTAAGGGAATTATGCACGGTGATAGACAGACCCTTACTTCTAATATTTAAGGATTCAGTAATGACTGGGTCTGTACCACAAGATTGGCGCATAGCAAATGAGGTGCCAATATTCAAAAAGGGGTGTAAAAGTGAGCCTGGAAACTATAGGCTGGTAAGTTTGACCTCTTGGGTTAAAATATTTGAGATGCTACTGTACCACATAAAAGGTTGGTATGCAAAATGAGAATGTTGGGACTGGGGAAAAACACATGCATTTGGATTCATAACTGGCTCAGTGATGGGAAACAGAGGGTGCTTGTTAATGGTAAATGCTCAGACTGGATCACAGTCACCAGTAGAGTCAAAGAGAATGATAGGCATCTGACGTTTCCTCTACACTACAGTTCTATGTATGGTTAGCTACCATGGACCATGCCTTAGTGACTTATTCTTTTCCCTATTGATACCTCTGTATTGCCTGATGAAGGGAATGCAATTACTATGCGGCTTCCTATCTTACATGAACTGTGATATATTGTAATAATAAAAAATAAGCTCAGTTGAAAACTATTTGGAGTGCTATCCATCCTTCTAGAGTCACCAGTGGGGTGTCACATGGGTCAGTATTGGGTCCTATACATTTAATATGTTTATTAATGACCTGGCAGGGGGCTTACAAAGCAGGGTGTCCATATTTGCAGATGATACAAAACTCTGTAAGGTAATCAAAACTGAGGAGGATAATAGAATATTACAGGGGGATCTAGGGAAGCTGGAAGCATGGGCAGAGACTTGGTAAATGTAAAGTTTAATGTAGAAATAAAACGTATGATTATGTTCTTAATAGTAAATTATCCAGGATTTTATACTAATTGCCAGATTGGAGTCAGAAGGGAATTTTTTTCCCCTGACATTGGGTATTGGCAAAAACCTCATGTGGTGTTTTTCTCCAAATCTACAAAGTGACATATATAACAAAAGTATGTTATCACTGTAATGTGCTCTGTAACATGGGGGTGACAGTTGAGTATGCATAGTGAGGTGATAGACTCCCTTTAAGCTCTGTATTGTAATAGGTACTGCTAAAACTTTACATTCTTGGTTGGGAAAATTCTTTTTCTATGCAGTTTGCACATTTTTGGAATGAATATTTCTATGCATATTTAAAGATACAGTTGTGTTTTGCAAGTGTTTTTAAAATCACTTTTGTAAAATTATTACATTGTGGTATGCAAATATCAGGGTCTGAGCAGGTAACACATGACTGAGGGATTCTCTCTTGGCATAACTCTGTACATTGGTTTTGTATGGAGCAATCATTTAGCGATATTAAAGTTACTTCTTGCATGTTATTTTTTGGGTGCAGATGCAAAACAGAATAAAAAAAATTCCCAAAAATCACTTATTCACAAGATAGGTGATAAGTGTCTGATCACTGTAGGCTGCCCAGCTAAGGCCTTTTCCATTGTGATGATGTTTTTTTTAAGTCCTCTGTTCCTTCTCACTGCAGTGAGAAGGAGTTGGAATGGAGTGGCTGTGGAGCATGTAAGTTTCCATCACTTATTAGACTAAGTGATATGCATAAGTCCCATAGGTAATAGGTGTTGATTGTGGGGATATCTCTTTAAGAAAACAACAAATTTATTCATGTACTGTGTATATGTATATATATATGGGTTATGTGGAATTCTGCTGTGATGGTTGCACTTGCCTGAAGATGAAAATGTCACTTTTCCTATGATACACCACACTGACTGTAATTGTATTTCAGCAATTTCTATGTTCTGCTTTGTAATAAGAGTTAGAAACAGAGTTTAACTCTGTCTACAGAGTTTATACTATATTTAACACATTTAAAGTTTTACAACAGAAAAAGCATGTAATGTGAATGTAGAATATGTAGCTATCTACATGCGCATTACTTTGGTATTTAAACTTACTGTGCCTACAGTCATGGCCAAAAGTTTTGAGAACGACACAAATATTATATTTTCACATGATCTGCTGCCCTCTGGTTTTTTTGTGTGTTTGTCAGATGTTTTTATAAAAAAAAAAAATAAAATTGTTTTTATATTTTTGTGAGGGGAGGGGGGGGGGGGTGGTTGGGCCCCCCAACCAAAAAAAAAAGCCCCCGCGGTTTATTAAAAAAAAAAAAAAAATAAATAAAAAAAAAAAAAAAAAAAAATAAAAAAAAAAATAAAAAAAAAAAAAAAAAAAAAAAAAAAAAAATAAAAAATAAAAAATTAAAAAATAAATTTTTTTTTTTTTTTTTTTTTTTTTTTTTTTTTTTTTTTTTTTTTTTACACTGAATGAATAATATACTCAAATCTATCCCTAACTGACCCTGACTTCACATTGGGGTGCACCCCCTTTTCCCCAGTGGTCCAGGTGGACCGCTTACAATCCGTAGAAGCGCGCGGTGGGGCCCAAAGTCGGTCCTTTCTTTTATAGTGAAGCGCCCTCCCCTCACGGTTATCAGGATCTTGGGAGAAATGTAGTCTTCTTTAACAGGGAAACCAAATGAATGCAATGTAATCCAACAGCAGATTCTACTCAGCACACTGACAGTCCTGCCGAATCCATACACTGAGCTGGGATGTAAGCCGGGGTTTAGCAGTTACTGTCCAGTACGTCAACAGCACTGCGAGTCTCTATATGTGGTATCCATATACACAGTCACAATGTCAGTCTCACTGATCAGCCACTGAGCACAGTTCCTTTCACGTGGACTCACTAGTCCTGTTGTCTCTTTACACTCTGTTTGTCTCTGGACCAAGATACAGCTTAGCTGTACAGAAAAATCTCCACACCAGTTCAATACAACATAGACACCTGTCTTCTCTCTTGCCAAGATGGCTGCTGCTCTCTGTCTCGTCACTTCCTGCTTCTCTGCTCACACTCTGTGAACAGGCAGGCTGACATAAAAGGGGGGGGGTCTCACTCCAGCATCATGTCACAATTACAATGGCTGCTGTCTTAAAGGAACAGAATCACAGAAATACATTCAACGTTAACAATTTATACAGACAAATGAAGCTTAGGACAACATTGGCTGTCTCTTACATTATGAGTAACAGAAGCTTATATTGACAGTTAGAATGAGTTAATGCAGCAAGTCAATATTTGCAGTGTTGACCCTTCTTCTTCAGGACCTCTGCAATTCTCCCTGGCATGCTCTCAATCAACTTCTGGACCAAATCCTGACTGATAGCAGTCCATTCTTGCAGAATCAATGCTTTAATTTTGTCTGAATTTGTTGGTTTTTGTTTGTCCACCCGTCTCTTGATGATTGACCACAAGTTCTCAATGGGATTAAGATCTGGGGAGTTTCCAGGCCATGGACCCAAAATCTCTATATTTTGTTCCCTGAGCCATTTAGTTATCACCTTTGCTTTATGGCAAGGTGCTCCATCATGCTGGAAAAGGCATTGCTGAGCGCCAAACTGCTCTTGGACGGTTGGGAGAAGTTGCTCTTGGAGGACAGTCTGGTACCATTCTTTATTCATGGCTGTGTTTTTAGGCAAGACTGTGAGAGAGCAGATTCCCTTGGCTGAGAAGCAACCCCACACATGAATGGTTTCAGGATGCTTTACAGTTGGCATGAGACAAGACTGGTGGTAGCGCTCACCTCTTCTTCTCCGAATAAGCTGTTTTCCAGATGTTCCAAACAATCGAAAAGGGGATTCATCAGAGAAAATGACTTTACCCCAGTCCTCAGCAGTCCACTCCCTGTACCTTTTGCAGAATATCAGTCTGTCCCTGATGTTTTTTCTGGAGAGAAGTGGCTTCTTTGCTGCCCTCCTTGAGACTAGGCCTTGCTCCAAGAGTCTCCGCCTCACAGTGCGTGCAGATGCACTCACACCTGCCTGCTGCCATTCCTCAGCAAGCTCTGCACTGCTGGTAGCCCCATCCCGCAGCTGAAACACTTTTAAGAGACGGTCCTGCCGCTTGCTGGTCTTTCTTGGGCGCCCTGGAGCCTTTTTGGCACCAATGGAACCTCTCTCCTTGAAGTTCTTGATGATGCGATAGATTGTTGACTGAGGTGCAATCTTTCTAGCTGCAATACTCTTCCCAGTTAGGCCATTTTTGTGCAGTGCAATGATGACTGCACGTGTTTCTTTAGAGATAACCATGGTTAACAGAAGAGAAACAATGATGGCAAGCACCAGCCTCCTTTTAAAGTGTCCAGTGGTGTCATTCTTACTTAATCATGACAGATTGATCTCCAGCCCTGTCCTCATCAACACCCACACCTGTGTTAATGGAGCAATCACTGAAACGATGTTAGGTGGTCCTTTTAAGGCAGGGCTGCAATGATGTTGAAATGTGTTTTGGGGGATAAAGTTCATTTTCTAGGCAAATATTGACTTTGCAAGTAATTGCTGTTAAGCTGATCACTCTTTATAACATTCTGGAGTATATGCAAATTGCCATTAGAAAAACTGAAGCAGTAGACTTTGTAAAAATTCATATTTGTATCATTCTCAAAACTTTTGGCCATGACTGTACTATGTGTGTTCACTATTATATCTGTATATGAAAAACACATATATATAGAAAGAGAGAGAGAGAGAGATTGTATGTACATTTCTTAGTTATATACACTGGACTCTCAAGTTCCAGAATTATCAACTTTTTAATACATTGTTTATTGACTTGAAGACAATGGTAGCCTTATAATTATATAGTTTCCGTGCAAGAAATGTATTAATGTGCCTCTTTCCACAGAAAAAGTGTTGATCTGCCTTAAACCCCAAAAATGCCACAAAAAATGCTTTCTATTTGGGTTAAAACGATAAAGCTAGAAATTTGTAGCATGTTTCTATCAACATTTTTGCATGCATAGAGTATAAATTATTTGTAGAATAGTGCAATATGTGCACCATATTATATGGTGTACCATCATAATGTAAAACCACAGTATCCAAATAATAGAGTATATAGTGCCCAAGTAATATAGTAATATTTCCACAATATGTGCTGTTCAGTGTCCAAATAATTCAATTATATTATGCCTATGTAAATAATAAACCATGCTTTACCAATCATATATCATACTGTATCATATAAATAATTACTTATTAGTAATATACAGTGTGTGTGTTTATATGTCTGTGTGTATGTTATATATATATATATATATATATATATATCCATCCATTCTATAATATTTCACTTGGCATAAAGACGTAAAGATTCATATACAAGTTTAAACCTGGAGAAAAATAGTTGTATTATACTGCTACACAATATTCAATTCATGACAGTGAAGAACAACTAATCCTTAGTTTTAATCCCTTAATCCACCATGAAACTGGACCGTACATCATTAAGTGGTTTGCTTTAAGCCCCCATGACATATAACTACATCATGGTGGTTGGAGAGAGCCACGCTACACTCCACACTACAGCCTATAGTGCTATATACAGTATATATATGAGGTCACTGAACGTTTAGTGTACACATTGGGTGGACATTCTTAGATGGAATCAAAGTATAGCAGATGTGCTGTAGCAATTTAATGAGACTCTTTAATACAGGAGACAATGCTTACAAGTTACAGTATAGCACATATTATACAGCCAGACGTTACAAAGAAGTCAAAGGCTTTGCTTTAAAGTGTTTAGTAATTCACACAGAGTAAGTGGCATTTCAGTAAGCAGAGAAATGTTTTATTTTTGCATTTCAATGAATTACAATATATGTCTTCAAGCAACATAAAATTGAGTTTACTTTCTTCAAAGTACAGGAACTATAAACTTGGTTTATGACATTACATTTGCTTATCATATGCAGAGCAGAACAAAACATTATAGCATCTAAAAAGCATTTGGAACCTTTTGAATGATGGATTTGAGCTTTTATTCAAATGCTTAAATAAGCTTTCTGAATAAACTTGTGTCCTGTAGAATTGTGTTACGCTCATCATTTTCTTATTTAAAGAGTTTAGATCAACAGTGCCAATTCATTACAATTTCAAGTGTTATTAATATCAGACTCCATGGCATCATTCATATTGATTCAAGTCATTTTTGCCGTTTTTTCCATATCAGTAGCCATAACTTTTTCATTATTCCATCATTGTATGAGGGCTTTTTTTATTATTTTTTTTTTAGTGTCATCATTTTTAAATACCCATAACTAAAAAAAACAAAAAAAATGGAAATTCTGGCTTTTTTTTTTTTTTTAGATTTAAAAGCAGTTGTGTTGCTTGGGCTATTATAAAGACATACTAATAGAGAATGTAGATTGTGAGCTCTATATGGGATAGTGATTGACAATGTCTGTAAAGCGCTGCGGAATATGTTAGCGCTATAAAATTAAGGAAAATAAATTAATTAATTACGGACAAGGCAATATTTAATATGTCTATTATTTTTTTTTATTTACTAAACGATTTGGGATGGGGGGAATTAAAGTGTTTTGGTTTTTTTTTAGTCCCACTAGGAGACTTGAACTTGTGATGTATTGCTCACTTATGCAGTGCAATGTATTATGCAGTCAGTGCCAAACTGATGGGCAGTCTATAAGGCCATGCTTCTGGCATGGCTTGATAAGCAAGTATAGAAGATAGAAAAAAAGATTATCGCAGTAAATTAGTTAATGTTCAGAAGTTTATCGATATGCAATCCAGAACAAAAAAATGTACTGTTTCAGACCTTATAAGATCTTCATCAATCAATTGCCAAGAAGAACTAAAGAGGAGAGCACACAAGGTATGGTGGAGATCCTGCCGGAGAAAGAGGAGTATCCTCAAACAGCATCAGAAACTTTAATAAATCTAGAGCAGTTTAGGACTGTCCAGTCTAATTTGTACTGTCTAAAACATAGACTCTATTAGTAACGTTAAGGCCCCACATTACGGAAATGCATAGTTTTTAGCAGCTGCATTTTACAGTACCAGCAAAATGAATTGGAGTTCATTTTATCTCTTACAAACATTGGAGAAAAGAAATACAGTGCCTTGCGAAAGTATTCGGACCCAGTGAACTTTTCAACCTTTTGCCACATTTCAGGCTTCAAACATAAGGATATAAAATTTTAATTTTTTGGTGAAGAATCAACAAGTGAGACACAATTGTGAAGTGGAACGAAATTTATTGGTTATTTTAAACTTTTGTAAAAAATAAAAAACTGAAAAGTGGGGCGTGCCATATTATTCGGCCCCTTTACTTTTAGTGCAGCAAACTCACTCCAGAAGTTCAGTGAGGATCTCTGAAGGATCCGATGTTGTCCTGAATGACTGATGATGATAAATAGAATCCACCTGTGTGTTATCAAGTCTCTGTATAAATGTACCTGCTCTGTGATAGTCTCAGGGTTCTGTTTAAAGCGCAGAGAGCATCATGAAGACCAAGGAACACACCAGGCAGGTCCATGATACTGTTGTGGAGAAATTTAAAGCCGGATTTGGATACAAAAAGATTTCCCAAACTTTAAACATCCCAAGGAGCACTGTGCAAGCGATCATATTGAAATGGAAGGAGTATCAGACCACTGCAAATCTACCAAGACCTGGCCGTCCCTCTAAACTTTCATCTCAAACAAGGAGAAGACGGATCACAGATGAAGCCAAGAGGCCCATGATCACTCTGGATGAACTACAGAGATCTACAGCTGAGGTGGGAGAGTCTGTCCATAGGACAACAATCAGTCACACACTGTCCAAATCTGGCCTTTATGGAAGAGTTGCAAGAAGAAAGCCATTTCTCAAAGATATCCATAAAAAGTCTTGTTTAAAGTTTGCCACAAGCCACCTGGGAGACACACCAAACATGTGGAAGAAGGTGATCTGGTCAGATGAATCCAAAATTGAACTTTTTGGCCACAATGCAAAAAGATATGTTTGGTGTAAAAGCAACACAGCTCATCACCCTGAACACACCATCCCCACTGTCAAACATGGTGGTGGCAGCATCATGGTTTGGGCCTGCTTTTCTTCATAAGGGACAGGGAAGATGGTTAAAATTAATGGGAAAATGGATGGAGCCAAATACAGGACCATTCTGGAAGAAAACCAGTTGGAGTCTGCAAAAGACCTGAGACTGGGACAGAGATTTATCTTCTAACAAGACAATGATCCCAAACATAAAGCAAAATCTACAATGGAATGGTTCACAAATAAACGTATCCAGGTGTTAGAATGGCCAAGTCAAAGTCCAGACCTGAATCCAATCGAGAATCTGTGGAAAGAGCTGAAAACTGCTGTTCACAAACGCTCTCCATCCAATCTCACTGAGCTCGTGCTGTTTCCAAGGAAGAATGGGCAAGAAGTTCAGTCTCTCGATGTGCAAAACTGATAGAGACATACCCCAAGCGACTTGCAGCTGTAATCGCAACAAAAGGTGGCGCTACAAAGTATTAACTTAAGGGGGCCGAATAATTTGGCACGCCCCACTTTTCAGTTTTTTAATTTTTACAAAAGTTTAAAATATCCACTAAATTTCGTTCCACTTCACGATTGTGTCCCACTTGTTGATTCTTCACCAAAAAAATTAAAATTTTATATCCTTATGTTTGAAGCCTGAAATGTGGCAAAAGGTTGAAAAGTTCAAGGGGGCCGAATACTTTCGCAAGGCACTGTAACTATGAAAAAAGCTGCATTTTTGAAAATCTTAGCATGCCTATTTTAGCTGCATAATTGCAGGTGGTTTTCCTATAGATTTGATAGAAAAAAAAAAACAAACAAATTAAAACAAAGGAAAAATTAATTGGAAAAAATGTCGTGGAAAAATTTGCTGTTTTGCTACAAGGGGCCTTAGCCTAAATCTGCCCCAAGGTGTACCTCGTGCGCATTGATATGATTAGTCAAGTTACAGTATAGTAAATACTCCAGTACTGGAAATATTTCAGGTTGGAGAGCTGATAAGTCATTTTCATTATACTACAAATAAAAGAACACTCCAAAAAAAAATTGTGACAAGATTCTAACTAAGTTTCAGTCAGAGGATGGATCCAAAATATCCTTGGAAGAATAATTAAGTAATTAAAAAATGGTAAATCTTCCTACATTACACTGCCATGCAAGCAACATTGAATGATGCCATGAAGAGACTTATGACAACTCTGAAGGAGTTAAAAGCTTCAGTGGATGCAATAGTAGAGACTTTGCAGAAAGACTATTAAATGTGCTGAGAAAAATGAAGCTATTTGCTAGTCAGTGTGTGCAGGGCATTGCATGCATAGCTAACCAATAACCGTGCTCCCCAGCAGCTTAGAGAGATCATAGGTGTTATCTTTTTGTAAAGGTTACATGATGAAATCTCTCTGTTTTCTCATATCCTTAGGGGTAGATGCATATAACACAAAGCTTTAAGAGCTTTCTTAGCAGGCGGTTTCCGCTAAACTCTAATTACCTACCTTGTCTGCTTGAATAGCTCTCGTAAACAATCGATTCCACCTCAATTTTTAAAGACGTTTTGGAAGCATAATAAAAACATGCAAAATGCTTTCCATTATCAGTTTTTTCCTCATCTGTATATCCCTTTTAATCGAAAACGGCAGACAATTAACATAGGAATGGAGGGTTTCTTTCACAACTTACTGAGCTATGCTGACAACTCAAGCCCTGTTTTTCTAAAACTAAAATTTAGAGTTGAAAGTTTAACAATCTAAGGCTCCATGCATACAACTGTAGTGGTTTTCACTATAATACCTACAATTATAGGTCCTTAATTACAAATAGTACAAGGACCCTTTATTTTCTATGGCCTCATACAAGTGTCCATAGTTTTTACTGATCATTGTCTGAGCCATAGAAATGATCTGCAAAATATGGAGCAGGTCCTATTCCTGTCCATATTCAAAGCACACATTAGACCATACAAGTCTTTCTGTGGAGCTGTGATAAAGCATGACATGAGGGATGCAATATTGACATGTTTCTTTTGTGGAATATGGCCAGTTTCTGTGAACAGTAAAAACAACTATGGTTGTGTGCATGTATCTTAAAGGGGTTATCCAGCTTCCAAAAATTATCTGCAAATTCATCCACAGCAGTGCTTAATACTCACTGTCCCCTTGTGCACCATTTGATTGGATTTATTTTACTTGATGCTCTGTGTATCACTGTTATTTACATGTAGTAAATCCGTGGACAAATTACAGTTCCCATGATGCATTCGCCTGCTCTTACTCTCTGTGTATCCCTCCCTTCTCCACTTTCCCCTTCAATGAAATCACAGGTAATAAATCACTCCCGAAGTCACATGCTGCTGTGATGTTTTGTTGACTGCTCACAAAGGGGGGAGTGAACTTGAATTTTTGTTGCATTTTTGGTGAAAATTTTGCTGTGTTTTTATGAGCCAAATCCCATAGAAGATTCAATAGGAACGGGAAATTCTGTATGAAGGAAGCACTTATACTTCTCCTTTCCACTCCTGCCTTTGGCTCAAAAAAACAAAAAAACTCCACATGTATCTTCCATTTAAATGGGATCAAATGATGTGATACTGACACCAGTTAGTGAAGGAAATGATCATCAAATCACACAAGTGATGTTCAATACCAAATGTTCTGTCTACCATTCCAGTATTTGTATTATATATTTCAAGCAATATTACTGAAGTTATATTTTTAAAATAAAATGTAAAGTAACAAGGAAACAAAACTTAAAGGGGTTGTCCACTTTACGACCAATATTGAAAGACAAATGTTTATATAATAAATACTTGCACAATTGTCCAATATATTTTCTGTAGCAATTGCTCATGGTAGATGTCTACCTGCTGTCACTCATTCTGCTTACAACCAGTGGATAAAAATCACTCCATGGTCATGTGATATACAGTCCATGGTCACATGATGAACACACAGGTGCACATAGCGTCAACTCAAGCCTCCATACAGCATCATAACCTTCTCTAGAAGCAATGTTTTCAGGGAAGGATTCTATGACATTCCATATAAATCCAAGAGATAAAAAACTTTGTGTGTCTCTGTAAGACATGGTAAGCATACAGAAGAACATAGACTGGTATACTGTGAATTTATAATATAGTCATGTGCATAATACCTAAAGACATGGCTTCATTGCACTGTTTTGGTTTCATCTAAATACTCTGCCTTCCTACGACATTCTAAAAAATATATTCATGGATTGCTAATGATTGTATTCACACTACTGGTATCATGGGGCTTATTTATCATCGCTTTTGCACCAGAAAAGGGGTGTACACACATTTACATTCACACATTTATAAAATCTACACACATTTTTTTTTTTTTTGTATTAGTCTGCTACCTAGCCCTCACCTTGGACTGTTTCTGACCTGTGAGCCTGCTGACTTGCTCTTACCTTAGACTAGGGCCCCCTTAGCTCTGTGAGCAAGATAATTATTCATGGGGGCCCCACAGTGACAATAAGAAGATGGGGCCCAGTTGGTAGGATACTTGTTGACCTGCCTTTGTGCCTACATGTCATCTCAGTCACCCAATGCATCTACATACAGTATAATAAACTGGGTAATTTGTTAAATATTCTACCCAGTTTATTATATGGGAGCATAGGCTGTATGAGAGGTTGTATGCTGCTTATCTGTATGTAGTACATTGAGTGTATTGTGCACAGTTTAGGGGTCTAGGGCCAGTCTGAACCCACAGAAATCTATGCCGGCAAAGACCTTGTGTAGATTTCTGTTTTGGCACACGGATCCCAGGTGTAGACCTCATTATAAATTAGACACAAAGTCCAAAGAGACAGGGATTATCAAGACTGGCATGGAAAACGCTGGTCTTCATAAATCAGCCCCAATGTCCTTTGTTCTGATCCATCAGAGCATCAAACAGATACAACTGGTAGATGCCAAATGCTAAAGTATAAACAGAGGTTCCCTTCCCTCTGGTTTTAATTTTCTTTTGAAAAAAAAAAAATGCTACAGTCTACATTATATATTCCTTAACCAGGACTGCGTACCCGTACATCCTTGCAGTGTTAAGCAGCTACACAATATTACAATATCATGCAGCTGCAGAACTGGGGAGCCAGATGTAACCACAGCCGGAGCTCCTATAGAGAAAGCAGGGATGGTTTATTACCATCCTTGCCTTCCCAATCACTGTGTACACAGCATTCAGTGAGCACTATATACACAGCTATGTGAGCCACCATAATGCGGCTCCCCTCTGACCCAGCGGTGACGCCATACATTAGGGACCAGAGATGGTAAGAGGTAGAGGACCACATCAGCTCTGCAGTTATGACCAGGAGGTTGTATTCCTCCTGTAACTAAGCTTTAGTCCTGGCCTAAATGTGTAATTTTTGATGGACTGAAGACACAAGTAACCTTTACATGCTTCATTTACGGAGCACTATTTTAGGCATACTGTACAGTATTATTCCATTTTTGTTCTGTTTTTTTGTATGAAGGTGTAAAGATGATATATTGATAGTGTGGTAGAAAGTAATGTGTAGAGAGACACTTAAAAGCAACAGTGACTTCTCCACACTCGTCCTCCTATCAGTCATCCAGAAAATAAAGGAAAATAAAGCCTTGGAAAAGTATTGCTGATATTTGGTTGCAGCTTTCAATGCTTGTTTCTACTTTTTATCTGTACTCTCTACAATGCTGATAATTACCCTCTTTTGTGCTGTTTTCCACAGTTCACCTTTTTGTCCCCTTAGTTCCTTTCCTCCATTTCATGCTTTCCTCATGCTCTTATCATCACCCACTCACACAGCCATAGGGATATGAACGTATTTTGTTGCTGGCTACTACTAGGGTAAGAGTTTCTTGCCACATATTCATATGGTTGATACTGAGTTAATTTTGTAGTGTCCCAGAAAGACACTCTTCATGGTAAAATTTTGGTATTTAAAGAGGACCTTTCACCAACTCCACCAAGTTCATCTCTTTGCATCATTTAATAGGTGCTGCTCCACTGATTCTGGCACAGTGAGAATTTTTTTCACTAGCCCCCACCATCCCCCACACAAATAAAAAAAAAAGTGCTGTTAATTTTGGGTGCATAATATGGTATTTAGATTTTCTTCAGTCAGGTGGACAGTGTCAAACAGGAGCAGTCAAGGGGTGTGAGTCTGTGCTCTGACACTGACTCCAGCATCTTGGGAATATTCTGCTAGCACCAGCACTTGCTTTCTATATTCAGTATGCATGTCCGAAGTGATATGGGGCAGAGACTAGTGTGATGAAGGCCTGATCGGCTGAAAACATTTACTATTTTCTCTGTAACTGCACAATTATGAGAGATTAAAATTCTCTGAACTGTTGTACTGAAGTTCTCTGTGTAGCATATTAGGCATTTCCACACTGCTTCCCTTGGGAAGTGGCAATTTGGAGCTGCCCAAATTCAAGTAATAAGAGAAGTGCTGTAGTACCCCACCCCAGCACTACTACTATGCAGTGGATAGAGCCTATAGCTCTGGTCCTATTACTGGAGGGCTGAAAACCCCCTTTTAGTCTAAGGTCCTCATTATTGAAAAGCAGCTTTTTTGTTGCAGATTTCACTGCAAATTTTTGAGCTAAAGTCAAGAGTTGCTTGAATAGGAATGGGACATATAAAGAAAGTATTTATACTTCTCCCTTCTGCTAAATCTGCTTCTTGCTTTGGCTCAAAAAAGTAGCAAAATCTGCAACAAAAAAGCAGCTTTTCCGCAATGTGGAGCTTTAGCCTTAGCGTTGCAGGGTTAATATGAGCTGAAGTAAGCCTTTCCTATTGAATGCTGTTAGTCGCCAACACTCTAGTTGCCATTATGATTGTTTTTAATTGGCCAGATGAGATGCCTGAAACATTACTACTCGCATAGAAAAAAAAAACTATTAAGGAGCAATACAAGTCCAAGGTGGAACCACATAGTCTCCGCAGGACATAAAATGATAAAAGTATAAATGAAAAATTCTGTTAAATGAAAATTACAATTTAATACATAAAAGCAACAATATTTAAGTTGAGAGTGAGCCTAGTCATGGGTAGCTGGATGTGCTGACATTGGCCAAAAGGAGTTCACTAAACAGTAAGAGGTGTCTGGAGTCCAATCTCTGCAGCTTGAGATAATAACAACTCACAGAAGGCTTCAGCATTTATCTCAGTGTCCCTAGTGAGATTCTGTAATTCTGTAACAGCAAGTTCATGCAGAATTTCCATTATCTGCTAATTAACTCTTCATAGGTGCCTGAATTTTTTTTTAAATAATCTTATTCAGTATCTTTACTTCTACTTTTATCTGAATTTCCACTTTATTTCCAATTTATTATTATCTAGTTGTGTTTGTAGGTTTAAATATATTTATTTGAATATTCATTTTTTAATGAGATTTGAAATGTATAAAATAACAAACCATATTATGTAATTACATTTTCTTCAAATTGTGCAATATTGAAGTAAGTTTATATACAGTAGACTTGTTGAAATAATTTAACAAAAAAAAAAAAAAACAATTTGAATTGATTGTCAGGACATTTGCATGGAGTTAGTATTTTTACAAAATGCCTAGGATGGTGCAAACTTGGCCATGTGTGAAGGGTGTTATTCCCACTGAGAGGTCTCTATTATATTCCTCTACACAGCAATTTTTATAAGGAATACAGCTCAGTTGCTAGAGAAAAGTAGTGGAAAGTATTTAGTACAGCAGTTGTTAATCACATGTGAGAAATGTGCCCATAGACCCCTATTGACCTGATGGAGGCCAAAAGTATCTTTTTAACATTTGCTGGGCTAGTACAGTATATGTTAGAAACCATACATACAATGAGGTGCTATGATCATCCTAATTTTTGTTGAGAATTTGTGGTTGACCCCCAATATTTTGTGCAGGGTAGGACTTGACATTTTGGATGCTTTAGGCCCTTTGCAGACGGCCATGGGCAAGTTCAGTGTGCTATCAGGGTTTTCCCAGAAAGCATACTGACCCATTAATTGCCATTGGCCCACACACATGACCTTATATTACACGGATGAGTTTGCGAGCTAACTGTCCGGGCTGCAAAACTCAACACTGGTCCTATTTCTGTCTGGTTTTGTGGCCGTGCTTCCACAGCACCTATTCATTGAATGAACACAGCCGTGGAAGCACAGCCGGTACATGGGCAGCATGACATGATATCCATGTGCCGTCCATGCGCTGACCATGCAGTTTAATTATGGCCAGCGGCCAACTCACAGCAGTCTGCAAGGGGCTGTGATTATAAAAATTGCTTGAATTACTTCTTAAAACAAGATAAATCAAATAATTTATGTCTAATGCATTCTTAGGGTGTTATTTCTGTTACATAAAATGATAGCATATTGCTAGGATATGTGATCACTTTGTGATAGATTAAGGACTTACCTTAGGGACCCCAGCAATCCTGACAATGAAGCGACTGCATCACTGGTTTAGTGGTTTTCCCAGCACAATGTCTTTCCCTAGCCAAATGCTGAGCAAAGAACTGCAGCACAAACCTATTCAAGTGAAAGGGACTGACTGTACTGCTGTTCCCTGCACAACCAGGTAGCCAGGAGAAGGGCACAGAAAGCTTTAAAGGTGATGCAGCACTAAATCTGCGTTGTGCTCTCTCCATTCTCAGGACCATGGGGTCCCAGAGGGACAATAGCCAACCATAAAGTGATTGCAAATACTAGAGATATGCTATCACTTTCTAAGATAAATAAAAACCTTTAAAAGAATAGAACTGAAAACATTATTGAATGTATAAAATACTTTAAGGCTGGGGCCCCACATAGCACAAACACTGTGTTTTATAGTACCTGCAAAGTGGATCAGATTCTGGTATATCCGCAGTGTCACTTTTTTGTAAATCGCAGCATGTCAATTATACCTACGGAAATGCTGGCGTTTTCAGTATAGGTATAATCGAAGCAGAAAGTCCGCAGAGGAAAACTCTGCGGACATTCTTTGAAAAGCACTGCAGGAAAAAACACAAAGCGTTTCCGCCACAGCGCTTTTTGGTTGTCGCTCACTATGTGGGGTGTTAGACTAAAGGAGTATTCCTAAACCATACATTATGTTATCTCCACTCATATCCACTCGCCATGTTAGTCATAAATGTCTGATTGATGGGGGTACCACTTCTGGGTCCTGTCCCATCTCATGGCTGCTCTATCCTTTTGGCCTCCATTGAGCTGGTATGCAAATTCGGCATGTCTTTTTTAATCTGTTTAGGAAACTAAAGTAGATGCATTAGGATTTCCTATTCAGTGATCCACCATGCATAAAACATATGTTGTACATCTGGATGTTGCTTTTTAACAGGACATTTCGGTCTGCTATGTTCTCTTTTCCTGTTAATAAACAGAATTCAAACATATACTAGGTTTTTGTTTGTTTCTTTTTAAAGTAAAAATCAATGGAAACGAGATCCAACTATATAGACATATTCTTGTCAAAGTATTAATTTTTTTGACTTCATGCAATAAAAATAGTTTGGCTCAAATGTATGGAAAAACTGTGATGTGAACCTAGACTAACACCAGCTGAACATTTTTTTTCACAGATTTACAGGCAAAGATGAAGATGTGTATGTCTCAGTGAACTTCACTTCTGCACAATTTATATTACACACGTGTTTTGGATCCAAGTTGCATGGTTGACAAATGCACTTCTCACAGTATTCTGTGGCTCTCCTACTAAACATCTATGTGCCTCTTAGTTTCAGAGTGGAACACAGAGGTTTTTTTTTTTCTCATTCTGTGAAAATCTGTAAATCTGTAAAAAAAAAAAACTCACTCCACTTCCATCTATCCACTAGACAGCATGATGCAACAGACCCATTGGGTTTTTTTCATCCATTGGGCAATATCGTGGTTGAATGGTTAGCACTCTTTCTTGACTGCACAGGGGTTAAGGTTTCCTATCTAGCCAAGGACATCATCTGTATGGAGTATAAATTATCTCAGTTTGTTTGTGTGTGTGTGTGTGTGTCTTCTTCCACTCATCACAACATACTGATAAAGTCATTTCCCTCCTATGATTTATAGGAAATTTGGATTGTGAGTCCAGGGGACTGACAATCTATGTGCATGGCTGTAAAATATGTTGGTGCTATGTAGGTAAGTGGAAATAAATAAATCTATGTCTTTGATCCTTTTCTAATTATGTATAAAGATAAAATATGATAATAAATCTAGGAAAGCATATGTTTTATGACTACAGTATAGTTTATATACAACTGTATTAAGTAAGCAAACAATCTCATATTTAAATATTTAAAGTTACAATATCAGCATAAAAGTGTTAATGGAAAAAGTTTAAAATAAGAATTCTTGCAAAACTTCCCATAAACTGCACTAAAAGACTCTTAAAATACACTCAGGTTATTTCCTTTTTGATACATGTTACATTTGTCGAAGTCAAGCAGACTTCTTTATAACAGCCTTTGTGTAAGAACATGCTGATGTACACTTATAGTATTATTGTCAGTGTTCACTGTACTTGTGAATACTGTTTCCTAGTAACTATTTAAAGGCTTTTTCATTATTGGTAGAAATACAACATAGTTTTTTGTGCATTTTTATTCCTGTTATTATTAGTTTATTTTCTTCTTTTCGAATATTAAACTTGCATTTCTGTATCTTTAGATAAATATAACATTTATAGCAAAATCTAAAGCAGCACAAAACAAGAGTTTTTCATATGCTGTCTAATAGTCTGAATACTATATGTTCTAACATGGTATTGAATCTTTATATTGAGTGCTTCAGTCCTGTTATTAGCTAGTGCTAGTGCTAGTTTAGTACATACTGGCCATACCTGTAATTATCATTGACTGTTTAGTCTTAAATGCAAGAACTTCCATAGTCGTAGTAGAGACAGTTCCCAGTCTCAGTGTTCTTATGAATTTATTTTTTACTTTGTGCACTATAGTAAGACAGTCCTTGTTCCTACACTGTATTAACCCTTTCACTACCAGGGGTCTCCAGAAATATATATACATTATATATATATATATATATATATATATATATATATATATATCTTATCTGTCTGTCTACCATCAATCAATAAAATGCCTCTTACCTTGGAACATTCTTGTAAACACGTGGACAAAATTGTTGGTACCCCTGATTAATGAAAGAAAACCCCACAATGGTCACAGAAATAACTTCTATCTGACAAAAGTAATAATATATAAAAAATTCTATGAAAATTAACTAATGAAAGTCAGACATTGCTTTTCAACCATGCTTCAACAGAATTTTTTAAAAAAGAAAACTCATGAAACAGGCCTGGACAGAAATGATGGTACCCTTAACTTAATATTTTGTTGCACAACCTTTTGAGACAATCACTGCAATCAAACGATTCCTGTAACTGTCAATGAGACTTCTGCACCTCTCAACAGGTATTTTGGCCACTCCTCATGAGCAAACTGCTCCAGTTGTCTCGGGTTTGAAGGGTGCCTTTTCCAGACGGCATGTTTCAGCTCCTTCCAAAGATGCTCAATAGGATTTAGGTCAGGACTCATAGAAGGCCACTTCAGAATAGTCCAATGTTTTCCTCTTAGCCATTCTTGAGTGTTTTTAGCTGTGTGTTTTGGGTCATTATCCTGTTGCAAGACTCATGACCTGCGACTGAGACCAAGCTTTCTGACACTGGGCAGCACATTTCTCTCTAGAATCCCTTGATAGTCTTGAGATTTCATTGTACCTTGCACGGATTCAAGACACCCTGTGCCAGATGCAGCAAAGCAGCCCCAGAACATAACAGGGCCTCCTTCATGTTTCACAGTAGGGACAGTGTTCTTTTCAAGATATGCTTCATTTTTCCATCTGTGAACATAGAGCTGATGTGCCTTGCCAAAAATTTAGATTTTTGTCTCATCTGTCCTTAGGACATTCTCCCAGTAGCTTTGTGGCTTGTCAACATGTAGTTTGGCAAATTCCAGTCTGGCTTTTTTATGATTTGTTTAAACAATGGTGTCCTTGGTCGTCTCCCATGAAGTCCACTTTGGCTCAAACAATGACAGATGGTGTGATCTGACACTGATGTTCCTTGAGCTTGAAGTTCACCTTTAATCTCTTTAGAAGTTTTTTCTGGGCTCTTTTGTTACCATTCATATTAACCTTCTCTTTGATTTTCCTCCTGTGGCCACGCCCAGGGAGGTTGGCTACAGTCTCATGGATCTTAAATTTCTGAATAATATGTGCAACTGTAGTCACAGGAACATCAAGCTGCTTGGAGATGGTCTTATAACCTTTACCTTTTAACATGCTCGTCTATGATTTTCTTTCTAAGCTCTTGAGATAACTCTTTCCTTCGCTTCCTCTGGTCCATGTTGATTGTGGTTCTCACCATGTCACCAAACAGCACAGTAAGTATCTGTAGCCCTATATACAGGCCCACTGACTGATTACAAGATTGTAGACATCTGTGATGCTAATTAGTGGACACAACTTGATCACATTATTTTCAGGGGTACCATCATTTCTGTCCAGGCCTGTTTCATGAGTTTTTTTTTTTTTTTTTAAATTCTGTTGAAGCATGGTTGAAAAGCAATGTCTGACTTTCATTTGTTCATTTTCATAGAATTTTTTTATATTATTACTTTTGTCAGATTGAAGTTATTTCTGTGACCATTGTGGGTTTTTCTTTCATTAAACGAGGGGTACCAACAATTTTGTCCACGTGTGTAAATAATTGTATTTTATAGATTTTACTTACACCTAGCCATAGTACTACAGACAGCAGCTTTATTTGTCATGTAGCTGTTTTTTTTCTGCATGATGTAGTACCTGAGTTTACACAATTTAGTAGGCTAACTTGAATATCCATGGAAACAGCATGACATATTGCTAGAGCACAGCACCTCTAACCACATAGGAAACTGAACTTTGCTATATTGATGAACTTGTGTAATTTTGTGTAAGTAATTGCTATATTACCCTGTATGTCATTGTATATTTTTACTACATGTTTGCCTCCCTAATTTTGCCTGTATAAATATTTGTGTCAAATCTGAGCTTAGTAGCTATGAATGATTGCATGCCATGAATTCATCATATAGAACTTTACAGACTATGAGTCAAAAGTCAACAATTCTCTTTTGGAAATTTCATTTATCTTCAGTGCAAAATAATCTGCATGCACAGTTCAATGACCTAGTTTCAGTGGAAGTAAAAGTTCCAACAGAAGATATTATTTATATTCACATGTTAAATATTATACAAAATGATCAATGCATACATTGTCATCAATTATCTTATTAGTCTTATTTTTGTATTGGGTCTTAAAGAAGTTGCACTAGGTTTACACTTCTCACATTACCATATTATAAGTGATATGTGTTTGTATGGTGGGAATCCCACAGCATGCAATTCTCTTGGCAGTCCCAGTGTTCACATACCCAGGGGATAAATGATATGATTAAAATGTGCAGTCCCTTTCAGTATGATTGTTTTTCTTCATAAACATTCAATAGAGTTTTCTGGATCATACATGACACTAAGGCTGAGGCCACACATTTTGGAAAAGCTGCATTGTAGCTACAGATTTTGCTGCAGTTTTTTGAGCCAAAGCCAAGCGTGGCTTCCAAAGGAATGAGAAATATAAAGGAAGTACTTATATTTCCCCCTTCTGCTAAATCCACTCTTGGATTTGCCTCAAGAAAACACAGCAACAAATAATGCTACTTTTCTGCATCATGTGACAACAACCTTACTGTGGCATCTCCCTCTTTCTTTTGATGATGCTGAGCTTTTAGGGATAACCCTACCTGGGCAGTGTTTGGTTGTAATGTCGCAGCTTCCATACAGTTCATCCAATAGTGTTTACCTGGATATCCAAACACCTGTGCATTAATTTGCAGTCTGTTCCTAACTTCCATATGTCTACAACTACACAAACAAGTACTCTCAGGGCCCTTGCACATAACAGAATCCTATCAGTGAAAATGGTCCTTGTGTGGGCCGTAGTACCCAGACTGAACTCAGCCATGTGCATAAGAGTCACTGTATCATAGTCGTTTGTGCTGCTCCAAAACGGCCCCATCACGACAGTAATGAACTGATAGCATTATGTAAGTTCATTACTGTAGCGACTGGGCTGTATGGGAGCTCCCTACATCATAACTGACTATAATACAGTAACCCTTGAACATGTCCGGGTACTATGTCCCATACATGGACTGTTTTCCACAGACGAGACTCGGTTGTGTGCAAGGGTCCTAAGCCTGATTGAGTACGTAGATTTTCAATGAGGATAGAGGAATGTGCCACTGCCAGACTCAACATTCCTCTTGTATATGCATCTTTACACCAAAATTACATAAATGTATTTATAGAGAAGTAGAAAGAGTACTATGTTAAGGAGACTGCCTGTTCAGGTCACCTATTTGTAGAGAATCACAATAAGCTTTCATTTTTGCCTTTGAATAAAAACTGTGGAAAATATATAGGTAAATAAACCATAGACCATAAATACAGCCATGTAAACAAGCGCTTTATCCAGTGGAGCTTAAAGGTTTGTGAATCCTTCAGAATTCTCAAATTTTCTACATAGATTTGATCTAAAACTACATGAGATTTTCACACAAGTTCTAAAAGTAGATAAGGAGAACCAAATCAAACAAATGAGTCAAAATATTATATTTGGTCATTTATTGATTGAAGAAAATATTCCAAAATAATCCAATATCACATATCTGTGAGTGGCAAAAGAATGTGAACCTTTGCACTCAGTATCTGATGTGACCCCCTTGTACAGCAATAACCACATCTCTTGAGATTCACCTCATAGACAGATGTCCTGAGATTTTCCTTTAGAATTTGCTGGTCTAATTCAGAATTTATTGTTCCATCAATGATGGCAAAACTCCCAGGCCAAGATGCAACAAAACAGGCCCAAACCTTGATGCTATCACCACCGTATGAGGTATGGTATGATGTTTTTTATTCTGGAATGCTTTTTTTTCCTTTTCCAGACATAACACCATCATATAAACCACAAAGCTCTATTTTTGTCTCATCTGCCCACAAGTCATTCCAACAACCTTTTGGTTTCTCCAAGTGATCTTTAGCAAACTGCAGATGGGCAGCAATTAGCTAATATGACAAAGGCCATTAGTTTCTTAGTGGCTATCTGGGGGTCCTTTGTGACCTTGAGGACTATTATATGTCTTGCTCTTGGCATGCTGGTTGTAGGTTGATCATTCCTGAGGAGGGTAGTGAAGGTCTTGAATTTCTTCTATTTGTCCACAATATGTCTGATTGTGGGTTGGTGGAGTCCAAACTCTTTTCCAGCCTGATATGCATCAACAACTCTTCATCTGAGGTCCTCAGAAATCTCCTTTGTTTATGCTATAATATATTTCCAAAAACATATGTTGTGAAGATCAGACTCTGATAGATCCGACTCACACCTAATTGTCATCCTATTGACTGAAAACACCTGACTCTAATTTCAGCTTCAAATTGTCTGTCAATCATATTGTTTATACTACAGACTGCAATACTATAGTATTGCAGTCTATGGTACACATAGAATAGCTGTGTTACTATTAAGCCACAGGCAGAGTTTAAGGCCGTTGCCCCACGTAGCGTACATGCAAAGTGGATGGTATTCTGGCTAATACCATTCACACATCACAGAATAAAATCTGCAGCGGAAGTGCTGCAATTTAAAAAAGGCTTGCTGGCATTTTCCATATAGGTATAATAGAAGTAGAAAGTCCACAGAGGAAAACTCTGTAGACTTTCTGTGAAACGCGCTGCGGGAAAAACCGTGATGCATTTCTGCCGCGGTTTTTCCCACAGCGCTTTTTGGCTGCAACTTGCTACATAGGGCCTGAGCCTACAGGGGTTTTCTGGAACTTATACAGTGGGTGAAGTAAATATTGAACACATCACCAATTTTCTAAGTAAATATATTTCTAAATTCTCACCAGATGTCCCATTCAATCCACACAGGCAAATAAATGACACAGGGAAAAACGGGCTTACTGAAATGTATTTAATACTTCGTACAAAAGTCTTTGTTGGTGATGACAGCTTCAAGATGCCTCCTGTATGGAGAAACTAGTGACATGCATTGCTCAGGTATGATTTTGGTCCATTCGTCCAAACAAACACTCTTCAGATCCTGAAGGTTTGGTGGGCTAATTATATGAACTCTGAACTTTAGTTCCTTCTATAGATCTTCTATTGAATTCGGGTCAGGTGATTGTCTGGGCCATTTTAGCAGCTTTATTTTCTTTCTCTGAAACCAATTGAGAGTTTCCATGGCTGTGTATTTGGGATCATTGTCTTGCTGAAATGTCCACCCTCATTTTATCTTCAACATCCTGGTAGTTAGCAGCAGATTTGAATCAAGAATGTCTCAGTACATTTATCCTTCCCCCCACACCATGATGTTCCCACCTCCAAACTTCACTGTTGGTATGCTGTTTATGGGGTGATATGCAGTGCCTTTTGGCCTACAAACATGATTATGGCATCAAATTCAATTTTTCTCTCATCTGACCAGACTATATTCTCCCAGTATTTCACAGTCTTGTCTAAATGTTGTTGATCAAACTTTAAACGAGATTGAAAATGTTTTTTGTTCAGCAATGGAATCTTGCGTGGTGAGAGTGCACACAGGCCATGGAGGTTGAATGCATTACTTATTTTGGAAACAATTGTACCTGTTGATTCCAGGTCTTTCTGTAGCTTTACACAGGTGGTCCTTGGTTCTTGGACAAGTCTTCTGATAATTCTTTTCACTTTCCTGTATGAAATCTTGCGAGGAGCACCTGGTCATGGTTGGTTTATGGTAAAACGATGCTTTTTCCACTTCTGGATTATGGCCCCAGCAGTGCTCACCTTCAGTAGATTAGAAATTCTTCTGTAACCAATGGCATCAGTATGTTTTGCAACAATAAGGTTGCAAAGGTCTTAAGACAGCTCACTGGTTTTACCCACCATGAGATGTTTCTTGTGTGGCACCTTAGTAATAAGACTCCTTTTTATAGGCCATCAGTTCAACCCACTGATATTATTTGTCACTGACAGGATTGCTTTCTAATTACTGATAGGTTTCAGCTGGTGCCAGGACTTTCCATGGCTTTTTGCACCTCTCTTTCTTCCTTTCTTCAAGTGTTCAATACTTTTTCCCTGTGTCATTTCTTATTATTACACATAACTTAATTTATGGACATTTATGGTTTGATTTCTTTGCATGTGTGGATTGGATGGGTTGTTACCAATAGCTGGTGAAAATTTAATATCAACAGCACCTTTAGAAATATATTTACTCAGAAAATTGGTGACATGTTCAATAATTATTTCACCCACTGTATATTCTTAAAATAGGTCATCAATCTGTGGGGGTCTGACACAGGGAGCCCCCTCCGATCAGCTGGTTTAAGAGTTTGGATGAGGCTTGCAGCCTTTTTAATGAATTGGTGTATATATTATACTCTATTATATTGTGCATAGTGTTTCTGCTCAGCCCCATTTATTTGAATAAGACTGAGCTGCTACTGTTCCCTGTGCCAATGAATGTGATGTGATTGGTACAGAGAAGAGGCTACAACATTCGTGAGCATGTGGCTTCTTCCTACAGCTATTCAGGTATCTGACCCCCACCGATCACATATTGATGACCTATTTTAAGGATAAGCTCTCACATGCCAAAGTTGAATTTGAAACAGCAGGGACTCACTAGCTATGGGATCCATGTTCAAACACCCAACATACTCCACACATATACGGCAGATGTCAGGAAGGGTTTAATACAGTTGAGACAAAAGTTCACTGAAGTATTCCAGCAAAATGCTTGTCAAAAAGACACCTAGCCTTCACATGGTACCTGCTAAATAAGCATTTGTATATGCAATTTTGTAATCTGAGTTCTAAAAAACAAGAGCAACTATATCTATTTGCACATCTAATTCATAACAAGATATACAAAGTCATATCATATAGAATAAAGGTAAATTTTTGTATTTTGCAATACCATAATAAAAAAGCTCTGAGAATAATTTTACATGATCTAAACCTACAGTATGATATATATATAATTTCGTATAAAATGATGGCAGCTTACCTTGAATAAAATAAATTGCCTTCATACTAGACAGTTTTGTTAATCAAACATTATAAGACCCTTGTACTGTCTTTGATTAATCAGACAATGAGACTTCTCATTAAATAATAATACTGCAAGGTTTTGCTTCAAACTCCACTTATGATCATAATGAGCCAATCTAGATAATATAGACAAAGTGAAAAAACCCTAACATATACAGGATGAAATCATATAACATTCACTAAATGTTAAGTAGTCAATTATATCAATACACTTCATGAATATAAAAGAAAATAGGATTAAACAATTAAATATGCAGCTAAACATTTTATAGAAATATTTAAGAAACCAGTTTTAAATATGCAATGTATTTACAAGTTGTAACTAGAGGTGAGCAAACCAGTGGTCAAATTGAGTCTGTACTGTGTCCAAGACCAAGAACAGACAAATTGGTCATGCTATATGTATGTAACATGATTTAGCCAAAACCTAGTGAAATTATATACACATCCCCTGCAATTATGTTTTTGTTGTATCAGAGTGATATGATATATTTTGTCCATATAGTTTGGTACATCCTGAGAAAGAAAGCACTGGTGAACTCATCAATGCAAAAAATATTGGACGCCCATGGAAGACAACAGTGGTGGATGATTGCAGAATAATTTCCATAGTGAAGAGAAACCTCTTCACAACAGCCAACCAAGTGAACAACACTCTCCAGGATGTAGGCGTATCAATGTCCAAATCTACCATAAAGAGAAGACTGCATGAATGTAAATACAGAGGGTTCACTGCACGGTACAAGCCACTCATAAGCCTCAAGAATAAGAAGGCTAGATTGGATTTTGCTAAAAACATCTAAAAAAGCCAGCACAGTTCTGGAAGAATATTCTTTGGACAGATGAAACCAAGATCAACCTCTACCAGAATGATGGAAAGAAAAAAGTATGGTGAAGGCTTAGTATAGCTCATGATCCAAGGCATACCACATCATCTGTAAAACACGGCGGAGGCAGTGTGATGGCTTGGGCATGCATGGCTGCCAGTGGCACTGGGTCACTAGTGTTTATTGATGATGTGACATAGGACAGAATTAGCTGGATGAATTCTGAGGTATTCAGAGACATACTGTGTGCTCAAATCCAGCCAAACTGATTGGTCGTCATTTCATAATACAGATGGACAATGACCCAAAACATAAAGCCAAAGCAACCCAGGAGTTTATTAAAGCAAAGAAGTAGAATATTCTTGAATGGCCAAATCAGTCACCTGATCTCAACCCAATTGAGCATGCATTTCACTTGTTAAAGACTAAACTTCAGACAGAAAGGCCCACAAACAAACAACAATTGAAAACCGCTGCAGTAAAGACCTGGCAGAGCATTAAAAAGGAGGAAACACAGCAGCGTCTGGTGATGTCCATGAGTTCAAGACTTCAGGCAGTCATTGCCAACAAAGGGTTTTCAACCAAGTATTAGAAATTAACATTTTACTTACAATTATTTAATTTGTCCAGTTACTTTTGAGCCCCTGAAATGAAGGGATTGTGTGTAATAAATGCTTTAGTTCTTCACAATTTTATGCAATCATTTTGTTCAACCCACTGAATTAAAGCTGAAAGTCTGAATTTCAACTGCATCTGAATTGTTTTGTTCAAAATTCATTGTGGTAATGTACAGAACCAAAATTAGAAAAATGTCTCTGTCCAAATATTTATGGACCAAACTGTATTTTATTTATATAGCGCCAACATATTCCGCAGCACATTACAAATTGTAGGGTTCCAGTACAGACAAAAAGATACATTACACAGTAATAGTCAATTCACACAATGGGACTGAGGCTCCTGCTTGCAAGAGCTTACAAACATTTAAAATGTGCTTTTCTCACAATAGAGTCAAAGCTCAGACACACTATACTGCTTCTGCAATTGAGTCTTTGTTGCATAAAAGTGCTTGAATAAAAAATGTCTAGTAAAAGTCAGGGTGACAAAGGATGCGGTAATGTAGGAAAAGGAAACACATATGCTATGTCATCTTCAAATGCCATTAAGAATGTGGTTAGTAGTCATTGGACAAGTAATAGTAGTAGAAGGCCACAGCCGTTCAGTGTCTACAGTAGGCAACGGAATAAAATGATGGGTGAAACAAATAAGATTGTGGGGTTTATTGCTAATCCATCATCTCAGTCACAGTAGGATGATAGTGACATTATGACTTTAAGACAGTGTTCAGCAGATTCAGTGCATTTCTCCCATCTGCTGACTATACTGAATTTCCCCATTGTGGGACTATTAAAGGACTATTATTATTATTATAATAGTTCAAAATATCTCCATAGCAAACTTTTGGTTCCATTATCTCCGTCACTGACGATGTCAGTCTCCTAGTTAGAGTCTCCCTTTTTTTGTAGACAGCACTCCAAGTGCTCAATTTAGTGTTCCAAGTTTTGATGAGAACAGACAACGTTTTGGCTGGGACGTCAAGGAGGATCTGGTGGAGGTGGAGGTCATAACTGTTGTTACTGGTAGTATTGGCACATGGTGGTCAAACTGATACTGAAATAAAGGTAAATTTAAAGGTACGAATAATTAGGACTCCTGACCAGGCCCATGACATATCACAATCTGAAGAAAAGAGATGGTGATGATGACATTGATGATGATGATTATGTGCTTTTGTTGCTTCCAGTAGCACCCTGTGTATATAAACAGCCACAGGCATCTGCTCCTAATAATGATAATTCTTTGAATATATTTTTAATTTTAAAAGCAATACCAAATCCAACAGTGCAGTGTGTTTTTAAACAGACTGTTTGTTACCATCTGCTGCAATCCTTTTACCCATAGCCATATTTGTTGCTGTCACTTTATTAAGGCTGTGTTTTTGTTAAAGAGCTAGTAAAGGATTACATAGAGCCCTAAGATTACTCAAAGTGCCATGAACTTCTTTTTTTAAGGCACTTTGAACTTTTGAACAAACAGTTGAACAAACTGGTACAGACCAAAATCAAACTTTTGATATGAACCAGAGAATTCAAGGCAAACTTTGAAAAGTTTGCCATTCTCTTGTAGTCTAACTATGAGAACTATTTAATAGGTATTTCACTCAAAATGCATGTATAGTGTTCGTACCTTTACCGAGTTTCAAAGAACATAAAGTAATAACAGATTAATGAAATATCTAATGTAATGAACACATTAATCTACTTTATGATATTACAATCACTCTAATTATATAAAAATGTTGATATAATTTCAAGGTAGAACTATGGAAAGGAATCATTAAGCACAGACAGAGACTTTAATTAGTTTATTCATCTAAAAAGCTGACAAAGATTATGTACTTAATCAGTCCGCAATCAAATAAGATATTTTAAAAGCATACAAGAACATGATTCAAGTATTCATTTGCTGAAAGTGATACTTTTTACAAGGAAACTTGTTATTGTTATTATATTAAGCATTTTAAGTAAAACAATCCAATCAAATAATGACTACAGGTTTATATATAAAATATATTTTTACTTTGTTCCACTTTTTAAAAGAGTGTCACCGTGGAATAGACACTCGGTATGGAGAAAATTCACAGGAGGAGTGACTGGAGAAAATTCACAGAAGGAGTGAATTCACTTTATTAAAGAGACACGAATATTAATTTAAAATAACATGCAATACACATTTTCTTCTCTTTATCCACCCAATAAACGTATGAAAACAAATTCACCTTATGATGAGGATCATTTCTACAACATATCTGTAAATATTTTTATATGTCTATTTAATTGAAATGAATTAATTTAAAGGGAATGTGTAATCAAAGATATAAATATCATTTAAACCACAGTTTTAGGTATAGCATGTTTTTTTTAAAAAATTGCTATTTGTTATGTCACTATTTGTACACAAAAAATAGAAAAATATTGTAATTTTCAATCTGGCCACTAGACCGTTCACAGCAGACAAACTTCATGTTTTAGGTAGCTCAGTTTTCAGGGTGCAGAGTGAGTGTCTTATCAGAATCACCATCTTATGAGTAGAGGCAGGGGTGACAGATGACAGCTCTATGGTACTACTGAGGGCTCCAGTCATACCATGACTACAGAGCTGAGAGACATTTAAAAAAAAAAAAAAAACACACACAGTAAAAAATGTACTTAGTATCTGTTTCGTACTCCATCATTTATTTTATGTTAAAGGACAGGAATTAGAATTTTTTGAAACATCTAAAGGTGGCCTGTAAATACGACATCTCCATAAGAAGCCAAACCAAGTACCCTGCTTTGCAGTGATGAGGGGCAATAACGCTGCAGATGGGTATTTTTTCCTTTTTAAAGAGATGTTTTGATTTGGCTTTAATCCCAGACATTGTCTCCAGGTGTCTTAGAAAGCCAGGCATTGAACTATAGAGAGCAACCTTCCAACATGTGGTTAGAGCAAGTTTTCCTTTATTCATTGAGTAAAACTTATTTGCTTATTCCTTTTGCAGTATGATACATGATGTTAGGCAGGAAGTGAAAGGCTTCTCCCACTGCCACGCCATCTCCTTACTCTGTGTACAGGAAGGAAGGAGGCTCATGCTCACTTCTGTGTCAGTGAATAGAATCTCTACAAGATAATATACTGTGCCTGCTTTATGGCAATTTATACAGCTGTTGTTGCAAGCTTGGAATGACAGCTCTTTAGACGATGTGTGCATGCATAGCAAATAAAAATAAAAAAGTATGCTTAGAAAATATAAAGTTAATAAAATTTGTGACACATTCCCGTTGTGTCACAAAACCTTCTAATCTCCCTGACTCATTATGGGTCCTCACACATTGCTGTATCATTGTTATTTACAACTTTATAACACAGCTCCACCTATAGATTACTTTAGGACTATATTGTACCATCATATGCTTCTGATTTTATACAGGGACAAAAAGAGGTTATTCTTACAGTCTTATTCAGAATTCATGAGAAAAAAGTGTCACTTTACAATGCATACCACATTATGAAATAAATCTCCCTTAGAATCATTGTTTTTAAGAAAGAAAATAGTACTGCAAAGTTTCCATACAGTAGCTCACTAAGGGCCTGCGGCTCTGAAACATAGGGATTCTGTGTGTTGCCATACAGTGTCTTGTTCACAATATCAATTCTGCAATATCTTTACAAAAATTCTTCCTCCACATTCTTAAAATCCCTTGATTTACTGATGATATCTATCTTTCCAATGTCTGCCACAGACAACACAAATTGTTTGGTCTGGAGATCTAACTGCAACTAAGAACACCATCCCAATATACTAGAAGACAAGTGTAGTATTAAAATTTTCAGAATGGTTAACCTAGATTACTTTTATATATAATACGGAGGAACTGCCAGAGGAATCTCCAATGATGATTTTCAATTAAAATAAACAATAACACATTTAGTGGTTTTGAAAAAGTACTTTGTTTAGAAAATAAAATATATTAAAACATACATTATTTATTCAAATTAAGTTCACCAATGTGTTTTACTAATAAATAAAACTTAAAAACAATCCATAGACAATAGCTATAAACAATGCACCATCTATTAAAATTGCCACAGAGTCACTGTTGCTCCTTTCTAGTAAGTTGTGGGCAATACATGGTTTGGTGTATAGTGTCTGCATATGTCCTGTACAACAGAAAGGTTTTTCCCTAGATACTGTATGTTATAGGTACAGAACGAGACCAGATATGGATGTTCCTGTTAAATTAGTCTCAGAATATTTTACTTATAATCAAAATATAGCTGGTCCCGTCCAGACAGTTGGATTGAACGGACCCAGTCCAGCAACCCGTTGCAGGTAAACAGAGGGTGAGAGTATTAGTTGTCATCTGCGGTGGCCAGTAAACACTCAACCGACATCTCCAGCACATATTCTGAGTTGGTGCAGTGATGAGGGGGCCTCCAAGGTATCTACACTGATGAGCAAAAGGGTAACAATTTTTTGAACTTTAGATTTTCAGACTCCATATCTCACCATTCACTACAGCTTCGAATGTGAGGCTACCATCATTTTGTAGACAAATATCTTGGCTATCTCATACATAAATTTGACTTGCAACTATTTAGCATATGATTAGTTATGCAGATTTTTGTCATGTAACTGCATTGTTACTGTTTTGCTCTTGGTGGCGAAAAACAGTCAAAAGTTCAAAACATTGTTACCCTTTTGCTCGTCAGTGTAATGGTGGTGGCAGTTCCAGTTAGTGGTAGTCTTCAGCCTCACCTAGACAGGTAATAGTTTGGGAAGGGCCCTTGATGGTAGGTGCAGAAATTGACTCAGGAGATTGGTTGCAGCTCAACAACAAGTGGAACTTTACTGAAGATAATGCATCAGCAAACCAAACAGCTTTCAGACATGTACAGCAGTGCAATGAGACTTCCACTGTAGGATGAGGATGAGCCAAATAATGGTTCTCGGCTTGAGATGCCCAATATATCCCACTAGTGCCTGATAATTCCAACTTCTCTTCTAAGGTCGCTCTGTCTGTGGAGCTGTGGTCAAGGTAGCCTGGAAAGCTGGGTCGATAGTCTGAGGCTCTGATCAACCTCAAATCTTCCCAAAATCTCTCTCTCTCTCTTCCCTGTCTCAGGGCTGCAGCAAACCTGTATGTCTTGCTCCCTCTAGCAGAACTCAGACCTCCAATCTGCCACTGCCTGTGTCTAGGTGAAAACTAACCCTGGGAGACTCAAAGCCTCCTCCCCTTATCCCAGCAAACAATGGCTTGGGATGGTCCATGGCTTCTCCAAAAGGAGGGGTATTCCTCCATCCCAGTGGAACAGCTCTAACAAGAAAAAACACAGAAGCACATACAACTATATACACAGTGTGACAAACCGTATATAAAATGTTTAGTAGTGTCCACTTGCACTGTTTTATTCCGTCCACTTTTGTACCAACTTTCCACAACAGTTGATTCAATCCACCACCTTAATCATCGCTTGGCTGGAAGGAAAAATACCTGGACAGTTTCTTAAAGATTACAAAGTTTTTATTATACTCACAAAAAGACAACTTTAAAATGAGTTGTACTGCTGACCTAAGTTTTATCCTTGTGTCTTCTTCCGGGGAACTCCTTGATCTGGAGTCTGAGATCATGTGACTAAAAGGAAACCCTTTAGGTATGTTATTTTTGGGATTGTATATTTTAAGAGCAGATTTTTTTTTCCTTTCATTTGGAGAAAGGACAGTTAGGCTGCAGAGCTACCTTTCCAATTGCACCTGGGAACAGCTATTTTCAAGACCTTGAAACACAGGCTCCTGGTGAGATAGTTTACACAAGTTTACATTGAATCCCTATAATCTTCTACCTCCTTTCCTGTTTGCCAATAGAGTATATTATTATAATATAATATACAGAGGCACACCTTTGTAGCATCTCTGGCTGTTTGTATTAATACATAGGGGGCAAGCTGAGCCACATTCCTTCCATAGTAGAATAACCTTATAGTATGCAACAATCTTATTAATAGTTTTTATTCCATCAATTTCACTGCAGGGTTCAGCCTGAGATAAATGAATACCAAATTATAGTAAAACTTAAATAGACTGGGAGCAAGGCTTGACCTGCCATGTGAAGAGACGCACTTTACACAGCTCCTGCTTACAATCCTGATTAAATCCTATTTGCCAAGTGTTATCACCAAACAGATATCTGGGAAATGCACCTTAAACCTTCCTGAGACACCTGGCTGTGCCATACTTACTTTCCAATGCCTGCATGACATAGATTAAGAAAGAGAGCGGCCGGGAAGGGAGGATGAAGTGGGGAATATGGCACCAGTGGTGGAAACTCCTGTCCCAGACTATTATATCATTACCCCTCTGGGGAGGTGTGCACCGAGTGCCATTAAAGACCCGAGCTGAGCAGGCAAAAGCCTCAGAACTGCCTTCTCTGCAGCCCCTGAACGTTAAGAATACTGATGATGTACAGTCCATGGTGCCCAGATTCACGTGTCTCTGACCCTTCCTCCTCCCAAAGCGACCTAATGGTTGAGCTGAGTGCTGAAGATCTGATGCCCCTCTCTGATTTTGCTGCTGAACCAGAACCCACTTTGAGAGACACTGTTAGCTGCACAATGCAATAATAATAAGTAAATGCAAGAAGGTGGAGGATAGAATGAGTGTGGTGGAAGATATGACCCCACCTTTGCAGAGAGATCTCAAAAAAACATCCACAATGTCCTCCTACTTATAGATAAAATGGATAATCTTCAGAAATGACTTTGCAAGAATAATGTCTGGTAGAGGTCCCAAAACAAGTGGAGGCAGCTGATCCGCTGGGATTTTTGGAATCCTAGATCCATAACACTTTGTGCAAAGAGACACTATCCCCTCTGTTTGCCATTGAACGGGTCCATCGGGTCGCCACTCATCCCATGTTCACCCCATCTTACTTAAATTGTAGTGTTTATGGAGCGTCCTGCCTACTTGTGGTTGCATCCCCTGAGATCCTTGTACTTGTAATTGTTGATTACAACATATATTTGCATCCTTACTGAGACAAGCATCACTTTGGCACCATCACGGATTCTTCTGCTCATACTGCTTTGGCCAGGGTTTTTGCAGAGGTTGGATTATTAGATGTCTGAAGAACACATTACCCCACCCTTAGGCAGCTTTTCTGCTATTCAACCTCCCATCATACACTGACTAGAATAGAACTTCCAGTGGGATTGGACTCCTTACTACCATATTGTGATAGCTTGGGGGAATTAAACTCAAAATGGCGGCTGACTCCTGGTCCGGACAGCGGTGGTTCGTGGTACTGGGCGCCGTAAAGATAGCTTTCAGATGGTCCAAGTGTAAATAAAAGTGGCTTTATTCAGCTTAACTGCAACACAGCAAAACAACAAAAAAACTTATGCCACAGTTGGGGCCTAACTCACTCCTTGAGCCCCTAACTGTCCTGAGTGTTACTCAGCTCTAGCAACAGTCCTTCGTGGACGCCAGCCCTCTGGGACAGAGCCTATCTCTCCGTCCTCGCTGGTCCACTCCTGTGGACACCAGCCCTCTGGGACAGAGCCTCTCTCTCCGTCCTCGCTGGTCCACTACTTCCTGCTTCCTGCAGGATGCTCCAGCCCCTCTGGAGTTGCGTGCCACCACCCAAAGGCGTGGCTGAGGGCCTTTTCTGGCCTGGCCTGGTTCGCTCAACAGCGCCCTTTGGCTCACATACTTACATACCCTCCCCCTCAGCTCACTACCCATGGGGTGAGCTACAATGGGACGAGACATCCTATGATGAAGTCCCTCTTCAACCATGTATGCCTGTCCATTGTCTCTCCAGAAGTCCCAATCTGGCGGTCTCTTCTTCTAGATTCCGGTTACTCGACACTTCCGGTTTCTCATCACTTTAACTGCTACGCCAAGATCCTGGCCATTCTGTGCAAAGGCAAGTTTTTCTTCATCACCTTCACAATTCGCCATACAGTGGATCACATCATTTCCATCACATTTCTCGCCATAGTCTTCAGCCATCCCATTGCATGACTTTGATCCCTTTAGTGAATAGCCGTAAAAATCTGCATCTTCACCTATCATGAATTCACAGGAGCTCAGAGACCAACTAACACGTACTTCATGCACATCAATGTCTTTAGAGTATAACTGTATCACGGGAACTTTTTCCGTAACCTTCATCTCAAAGCAAATTTTGCCATCACCATCAAGGCTTAGAAGTTTAGGAGACATAGGCTGCTTGCTCTCCTCTTTGTTTGAGATACGCAATCTCTGTACTGCAATATCTTCTCCTTCTACACGAGGGCCATACCGTACACCCTCACAAAATAGCTCACGCTGAACTACATTTTCTGGCATGTCTTTAACAACTGTCACATCATTGGTGACATGTAACCATCTCTTACTTCCTGACTCCCCATTCACAGACAACATGGAGTCATTCACCGTTTGTCCACCAGACATTTGGCTAGAGACAGGCACAGCAACACCTTTATCCACAATGGCTTCAGACACTTTAGCTGTTGGGACAACATATGCGTGGTCAGTCTTCTCACGGACTCTTGTTCCACACTTTTGGTGACCCTTCACCTTATTTACCATCTCACAGCCCTCTAGGCTTTGGACCTCATTGGTTTGAGGCTGGACCCACTCTGTCACAGGCAGTGTGTGACCAATCACAGTTTCTTCTTCTGTTGGACCTTCTTTGGCCTCCTCACATTTTTCAGGATCACTCATGTCTGTCTGACTTAATGATTCTCCTTTCTCTGCCTCTATGCTGGCAGCTTTTTCCAATTCTAACGCCTTCTGTAGCGCACAAATCTCTGATTCCAGCTCCAAAACTTTCTTCACTGCGACATTTTTCTGTGCCGCTTCCATCTCAGTCTTTACTAGTGCACCTTGCAGCTTTATTTCTGACTCGCGCTTTATTTGATCCATCTGCAACTCCAGCTGTTCCTTGATGCGTGCAATTTCCTCCTGATGGTTCACTTGCACCTTTAGTTTAGCAACAAGCATTTTTAGATCTACAATCTCAGCATACAAATTAGACAGGTTTCCCTCAAATTGAATCTTCATGTCTTCTATCTGGAGGTCCAATTCTCTCTTGGCCTTTTCCAGCTTGTCATAAGCATTAGCTTTGTTCTCATACAATATCTGCACAGATTCCAGGTTTTTCTCAACTTCATCCTTGGAGCTAACCAAATTCTCCATTTCAGTGCACAGTTGCTTGTTGAGCCTCTCTAACTCGGCCTTCAATTCAAGGGCCTCTACTTCAGCACGGTCACGTTCTTCTGCATATCTAGCAGAAAGAGTCTTCTCTTCACCAAGCAGCTGATCAAACTTTTTCTGCTTCCTTTCCAAATTTGACACCATCCGACGTTGATGTTCAAGGTCTACACCTACATCTTCTAGTTCCTGCTGCAGTCTAATTTTCGTCTTCTCAAGTTTGTCATAAGCACCAACCTTTTCCTCAAACCGTTGATTTGTAGCTTCTAGCTCCTTTTGCAACCTTTCCTTTAGTTCTTCAACAGAGTCCAAGGACCCAGTACTATCCTCCATTTTTTTCTTCATATCAGTCACCTGATCCTGTAGTGTTGAAATCTGCTTTGTCAAATCTCTTTTTGCTATCTCCTCTTCCTCTAGTTGCTCAAGGAAACCATTTTTCTCATCTTCCATTTGTTTTAGTTTTGTACTAAGGTCAAGCTTCTGACAAGTTTCTTCTTGCAAAAGTTCCTGAGTATCCTGAAGCTGAAATTCTAGTGTAGAAAAATCTTTGGAAAGTTTGATAAACTTGCTGTCTGCTTGAGAAAGAAGCCTTGTGACATTATCCAATTCCACCTGTAGTCTATTTGCCTTGCCTAGCAGTTCTGCTTGAAATCTGTCCCCTTCTGTGACTTTTAGTTGCATCACTTGAAGTTGAGTCTCTACTTTTTTATGACTCTCCTGTAAGGCTTGCACTTTCTGAGCATGGACAGACGACATCTCCATCAAATCTTTGTCTTTATTTTGCACCAAAACAGACAACTTCTCATTATCTTCACAAGATCCTGACAGCGCCCTCTCCAGGCTACATATTCTAGCTTTGAGTTCACTTTCTCTTTGTTCCAGAACTCCAGTTCTGCTTCGCCATTCGTGGATTTTACCATTTAGGCGAACCTGATGCAAGTTTTGCTCTGACTGCAATGTCTGCACCACAGATTCTAAATCACTCTCTCGGTCAGACACATGCTTCCTCAGCTTGGCAATTTCATTTTCTTTGTCAGTCAAGGCAACCGAAAGTCTTTCACACATCCTGACTTTGTCATCCAGACATTCTGACTGACTTTGCAAAAATTCACTTCTCTCACGTTTAGCAGTTTCAAGGTCATCTCTTAATTTTTCAATGACACTCTCTTTGGCAATGGAGTCTTGAACATGCTGCTCCTTTAAATCCTGAAATTGCTTCTCAAGCACTTGCTTTTGCTCTACACTCTGTATAACTTCCTTAGACAGAGCACATTTCATTTCAGCAAACTCCTTCTTAGTGACACAGTCCATTCCAGGCAAACCCAGTACCACATTTTCACAATGACTAGGATATAACCTCTTCATAGAGTGAAGCTCTGCCTTTAACTTAAGGTTCTCTCTTTCTGATACCAAAAGTTGCCATTTCCAATCAGATATTTCATTCTCATACATGAACCTGATTGTTTTATTCTCATCTTGAAGCTGCTGCACCATAACATTTTCATCTTTGGCGCGTTCATGCACTCCATTATGAGACACACACTCAGCAGGGACATATTCCATCATAGAACAGAGGTGCTTTAGAAAAATTGAGTCACCATCATGCAACCCTTTATCTTTACTTGCATCCAACATGATCTGTTCCGGGTTTTGTATCTCTCTGCATTCAGACTGCTGCACTATTAAACCTGTGCATGACTTCTCTGCTTTTTTACAAGCTGAAATTCTCTTTTTCTTGCCCATGGTTTACTAACAAGATTACACAATATTCCACAGCAACCTTGGATTCAAACGGCAGCAACTTCTTGCTATCTTCTGCAGTCACCTGTATTCAAACAGTTAACTTATGTGGCACTACAACAACCAGCATTTTCTTCTGTCTTCTACAGAAAACATCAACATGGCACCATAGCCTTTCACATATACTTGTTTGCAATATCCAGCTTCTATACAACCGGCAGCAACTTCTTGCTATCTTCTGCAGTCACCTGTATTCACACAGTTAACTTATGTGGCACTACAACAACCAGCATTTTCTTCTGTCTTCCACAGAAAACATCAACATGGCACCATAGCCTTTCACATAGACTGTTTGCAATATCCATCTTCTATACACATTGCATACTTTCTTGCCATCAGCAAAACATTTCACAGACTTCTGTGCCACAGTATACACAAAGTCCATTCCCTGGATTCCTCATCCAGAGTTTTACTTTCACCAGGTTTTTTTGCACACACTTTTGCTATGTTGCAATTCACTCACCCCATTCTGGGCTTCTCAGTTGAAATCACCGATTTCTTCCAGCTGTAGGCCACAATGCACACTTAGCAGTACTGCAGTCACCAATCACTTGTCTTCCAGGACTTGCGTGGATCTCTTTATGAGAGCGGTCTCCACCATATGTGATAGCTTGGGGGAATTAAACTCAAAATGGCGGCTGACTCCTGGTCCGGACAGCGGTGGTTTGTGGTACTGGGCGCCGTAAAGATAGCTTTCAGATGGTCCAAGTGTAAATAAAAGTGGCTTTATTCAGCTTAACTGCAACACAGCAAAACAACAAAAAAACCTATGCCACAGTTGGGGCCTAACTCACTCCTTGAGCCCCTAACTGTCCTGACTGTTACTCAGCTCTAGCAACAGTCCTCCGTGGACGCCAGCCCTCTGGGACAGAGCCTATCTCTCCATCCTCGCTGGTCCACTCCTGTGGACACCAGCCCTCTGGGACAGAGCCTCTCTCTCCGTCCTCGCTGGTCCACTACTTCCTGCTTCCTGCAGGATGCTCCAGCCCCTCTGGAGTTGCATACCACCACCCAAAGGCGTGGCTGAGGGCCTTTTCTGGCCTGGCCTGGGTCGCTCAACAGCGCCCTCTGGCTCACATACTTACAATATGTAGAGTCTGTAGATTACTTACCACGTGGTGACTCCAACCACTGTCAACTCACATTCAAAGTAGCATGAGACAGCAGGAAGAATGACTAACTTTAGGCAGCCTTAACCACTTTTGGTTACAATTGATAGGTGAGTCTTTGGAACTAGAGATACAGCACTACTTTACTCTCAATGATGGCACAGCACCCCTAGGTACAGTATGGGATGCAAAGAAGGACGAAGTCTAGGGAACTTACGCTCCAGAAGATATCTGTGGATACTGAGCAGCTATTTATTGCTGATCCCACAACAGAGACCAAATTTATCTGGGTAGAGGCCCAACAAATGTAGTGTAGTCACTTGATTATTATTATTATTATTATTATTGCTTAAACAGGCAGAGAATAAGCGCTTTTTTGTGAAACAACATTTTCAGGAAGGGTAGTCAGTGGGACACCAACTGGCAATAATAGTGAGGGTGCAGATAGGTGTAAGTTATATCTCCATTCTTGGAATGGGGAATTTAACTTATTCATACAATGAACCTGTACTCTTCTAAACTGAGGGCTGCTATAGAGGCAGTACAGACATATGTCTCATAGATGTCCCTTCCGGTCCTTTCCCAAGAGGCACGGTTGGAGCTAGACTAGCCACTTACTCTAGAAGAGCTTTATATAGCTATAAAGTCCATATCTAATGAGAAGGCTCCTGATTCAGATGGACTACCAGATGGATTTTGAAAAACCTACTGAGAGATCTCCACCCTTTCCTCTGGAAGGTACTTGGTGATTCAGAAGACAAGGACTTCCCATGTCCATGTGGGAGGCCCATTTCCCTCCTCCAAGCTGATATTAAAATCCTTGCTATGGCCCTGGCCAACAGATTAGCACGGGTTCTGTATGAGATGGTCCGAGAGGATCATACAGGCTTTATGCCTAACAAGCCCACCGCTATAAATATTAGATGCTACTACCTTACTACTTTAATATCCAATTGTCATTAGCTTCCACTGGATCACAGGCAGTCCTTTCACTCGACACTGGCAAAGCTTTTGACAGTGTTGAGTGGAACTATTTATGGTCACCCTGCACAAGCTGAGCTTTGGCCTAAGCTTTATATCCTGTGTCAGACTCCTTTGAGGGATGTCCCTTGTTGCCCCTCCTATTTACCATCACAGTGGAGCCATCAGCGTGTAGGTTGAGGCCTTTTCCCAATATCACTGATTCAGATGTGGATCCCTGGAGGAACAAGTATCTCTGTACACAGGCGACATGCATCTATTTTTCATGTTGTCTCGTATTTAGACCTGGCCATGACTATTATTAAGGAGTGTGTAGGTTGGTCTGAACTATTAATAAATTGGGACAAATCTGTTCTATTGCCTGTTCTTCGTGCTGGGACACACTCAGTTAACGGTGATTGGGTAATTTAGATACTTTGGGTTAATGTTTACAGCTCAACCCCAGTAATATATCGATATGAATTTATTTCCCTTGCTGGCTTAGTTTTGCTTCAAAGTAGACCCATGGTGTCATCTTCCAATGCCCCGGTTTCTGTATGTTATATACAACACCCCAGTATGGATATTATCCCATCACTTTTACACAGTCAATGGTATCTTCCATGCTTTCATATGAAAAAAAAACAGGATTAGATTGGAATACTTCCAGAGGGGTAAGAAGGATACGGGTTTGACTGTGCCAAATTCTTGGATTTACTTCCCACCTTCAGTACTTGTGGGGTTGGGGGACGCAAGAGGGGTTGAGTATAACTGGTCAACTGACCCTGTAAAACATGTCTTGGGATGTCTCGTTTCATGTGTTGGAGGTGGGGAGAGGGACTAGTGACTGTCCTGCCTGCCCAACACTCTCTCAATGATTTACAAAGTATTGGATAGAGGGAAGAAGATAGTGGGGCAGTAAGGTTCGCTAACTTTACAGGTGATAGGTAGGTCACACATTTTGTTCAAGGCTAGAAAGCAGATAGCAGAACACTGGATACAGTGGAATCGACGCACACTGAGGGAACTCAGATTACATCTGAATATCATTATATGACTAGAAAAGGGAATATACATGAAATGAAAAGATGTGCAAAAGTATGGTGAGACTTTGGGCCCGTGGCCCCAATGCAAAATTTGTAATAGGGCCCCTACCTACCTTGTGCCATTTAGAATAGCAGTATATTTTATGTGGCAGAGGGACCTTTGGGGCCCCCTCAGGGTCCAGGGCCCAGTAGCAACTGTTACCTCGGAAACCCCTATAGCTATGCCCCTGTCTGTGGCTTAACATGCCAGAGTTACCTCTAGAACGTTGATTCTAAACAATATACACTGATGAACAATGTTTTGAACTTTTGACTTTCAGGCTCCATATCTCACCATCCACTACAGCTTTGAACGTGCGACTACCATCCTTATATACAATCATCTTTGCTATCTCATACATAAATTTGACCTGCAACTATTTAGCATATGATTAGTTGTGCAGATGTTTGTCATGTGACTGCATTGTTACTGTTTTGCTCCTGGTGGTGGACAACAGTCAAAAGTTAAAAACATTGTTATCAGCCTCACTGAGACAGGTAATGGTTTAGGAAGGTGCAGAAATTGACTCAGGTGCAGGGCCGGCTTGGGGGGGGGGGGCAAAATGGGCAATTGCCCAGGGCCCCCACACCCATAGGGGCCCTATACTTTGCCTACTATTAGGACTAATACTTGGGAGTAGATAAAAGCATCAGCAAATATAAGATGTGCTGACCGCTGCTTCTAAAGTTTGCCGGTATTTAGCAGCAGCCCTGACTTCCCCCCTCCCCCTCCCCCTAACATGCAGTAACTCATCCAGCACATCTTAGTGTGAAGGAGGAAGTCTGCCCGATGTAAGAGTTTCACTACTGCCAGACAGAGCTGCACATGAGTTTCCTCCATTAACATTGCACCTAGCAATTCAGCCAAATGTGAGTGTATTTTTTGGGTAAAATATGTATATTTAATATGTACATACAGTATATATATATATATATAGATAGATAGATAGATAGATAGATATACATATCTTTTTAGAGAAATATGGAACCTGAGCTTCACATGTACAACTCTTAAATAATTTGAACTAATTAATGGAAATAAACTTCAATAAAAATCTGTTCTTTCATTGCTATTATAGAAGCATTGCCTTTACCATAGTATAATAATTTATCTTTTAAATAATAAAATATTGTATTCTAGAGATTCACCATGAAAGTACCAAACAGCAATATAGTTATTATAGACACAGTGTGAGCAGTTTTGAAATATAACATCACTCCACATGATTCCTGACACTATATATGAACAATGTATGGATGTACCTTCTGAATAAAACGAAACCAGCAGAGAATTCTCAAATTACAGACTTAATTCTAGGTGTAATTGCATTTTATAATACATACATTCGTAAAAACAGAGACATTAATCTACAGGAAGCTGCCATTTTCTTGGTTGGAAATATCAGTCAAGATAGGACACAAAAGTGAAATAACACTGAATATACATAATGAAAAAGATGAAGCAACATTCAAAAAAGAGACTTATAATACTGCTCGCATATACTTAATTATAAAGAATACTTTAATTTAACCCTGATAAATCATAGACGGAAACCTACTAAATATGACGAGCAACATTTACAGTGCATGGTGTTTCTTAATACAAAAATGGAAAATCTACCAGGTTCTATTTTTCTGCTGATTGAAAAAAATGATTAAAAGGGTCTTCCCGCCATACAAAAATTGCTGGCAGTGGGCTCACAAAGGGTTAAAAAAATAAATAAAAGAGCATATACTAGAGATGAACAAGTCATATCAGAATTAACTGGTTTTGACTCTAAATTATGAAAAGTTTCCAATGAAACCGAAACTTTTGCAATTCTCCTCAGATTAACTAAAATGGCAGCCGCCACATGAAACACAAGGTAGTAGAGCAGAGGAGGAGGATCACATGGTTTCTGTGACATGGGAAGGCTTCAACTAACAGCCTTTCAGCCAATCATGAGTGGTGAATAGAGAGGTTAGAATGCTGAGGATACTGGGCAGGAAGAAGATGAGCATTTTATGACACACCAGGTTTGCTATAGTACTACTAAATTATTGTAAAGGAAATCAGAACCAAAGGCACCATAAACAGTACTCCTGGTCTTGGCAGTGGCATCAGTAGCTGAAGATGGCATTTTAGAATATTTGGCTCACATCTCAGTCACAGCAGGACATGACATCTCACTGCAGTGATACACTAACAGAGTCAGGATTCTGCTTGTTCTTCCTCTTTCTCTACTCTACATGTAATTTACTGCACAGTCTTTGTGCACTGTTAGCTATGTCTTCTTCATCTACACTGAACTGTAGTGAAGTGGCACCTCCTGAGAAAAAAATTTCTCCCAGTCCAAGACTTTTGAGTCTCCCCCTTTTTGATGAGTTGGATGAGAACAGTTAACATTTTTTGGATGTAGAGGGGGCAAAGATGGAAAAGGAACATGGAAGAAACATGACTTTTGGTGGCGGAGGTATTAGTGGCAGGAGATGTGGCACTGGTAGTTGTGCTAAGGGTACTATGATGAAATTTTGTGGAGGTAATTATAAGGGTGTTCAAGATTTTCATGGCCATAATGAGTCAGAAAAAAGTGGATATAAATATGAAATTGACAATGATTGACGATTGGCAACCTGTCCAAGGTGATATGGTGACATTAGAGGAGAAGAGAGGTGGTAGGGTTGATACTAACCATTCCTACAGATGCACAGTCCAACATCAAAAAAATATGCCTGGAGCAGACCTAGTAGACGCTCGAGTGGTGATGGTGGTGGCAGTGGCACACATTTTTCAGCACTGCTCTTGTCGGTGACAACAACAAATGTGTGGTCATCTCCCATGTGTGAATTTTCTTGTATATTACCAAATGACAAATTCATGACACTGTACAAAATCTGCAGGTAGAAAATTAGCAGTCGCCATGCACGGACAACTAGGAACTACTTCTCTTCATAAAAAGGAGTCACCAGTTCATTTGGCAAAATAGATTTGATAGTGACAGTGGCACTGGCAGGGAAAATTAGCAAGACTGTTCTACTCCTTCTCTCCATGATCCTTCTTGTAGGCAGGCACATCCATACTTAGAACAAAGTTGTCTTTCCTTTGGAAACAGAGGGGCCTTGATATTTCATGAGAAAAATATATTTGCTGCACACACAGATGGAAGTTGTGTTCAAAAGGGTGGTCGTTTATTGATAAAAAAGTTCATGACAAAAAGTTTGGTGGTACAAGAGCAGATATATATGACAAAAAGTAAATACTTTATAGTCATTGCAACGCATTTTTGGGAAATACACCGTAAAATGGAAATAAAGAACAGAAAAATGCTGCAACGTTTCGGTCATGCGACCTTCCTCCGGCTAGATCTTATCTGTCAAAAACTCTCATTGTCGCTCTGATTCTCTCTCGTCTTCACTATTGCAATTCTCTTCTAATTGGGCTTCCTCTTACTAAACTCTCCTCACTACAATCTGTCCTGAATGCAGCCTCCAGACTCATCTTTCTGTCAAACCGGTACACAGACGCATCTACCTTGTGTCAGTCGCTGTATTGGTTGCCCATCCATCACAGAATACAATATAAAATTATCACACTCACCCACAAATCCATCCATAGCGCTGCGTCCATCTATATCTCCTCTCTCGTCACTGTCTACCGCCCTAACCGTCCTCTCCATTCTGCCAATGACCTTAGACTTGCATCCTCTGTTACCCGAACATCCCACTACTGTGTCCAAGACTTTTCTCGAGCTGCATCGGTGCTCTGGAATGCTTTACCTCAAACAATACAATTAATCCCCAACTACAGCAGCTTCAAAACTGCCCTAAAATCTCATCTGTAAGGTCAGGCTTATCACGTGACCTGAGGTGTAGAACAATAACACCTTTTATCCTTCCTCCTCTGTCCCTCATATCCTGACCCCTCCATCTAGAAGTTACACTGCACTCCTTTCACTTCTATTCACAGATACTGGCTGGTGACGGGTTCATACAGCTTCAGTTACACAACCTTTTTTATTAAAAGATGGCTGGACCATGGTAGCAAACAAGCCCTCTAAACCTCTTGTGTCCCCCTAGAATGTAAGCTCTTGCGAGCAGGGCCCTCACTCCTATTGTTTGATATGTTTATTTCTTTGTTACATCGTAATGTCTCATATTGTCTGTTCATGTGTCCTCTGATTTGTAAAGTGCTACGGAATATGTTTGCGCTATATAAATAAAATTATTATTATTACTCCATTTACTGTACTGCTGATGCTGCCTGTTACCCCTACACAGCGAAACTTCATCTCCTGCAGCCTTCTGTTCCATACTATACTGCCACTCATGTTGCCACAACAGTGTCATAAACTATGTTTTAAGCCTATTTAAACTCTGATTTATGATGCGCGTATTCACCAAAAATAATCTTTAGACCAAACCACCTGAACACAAAACAAAATGAATCGCCATAATGCTTTAAAGTAAAAAAGTATAACTTCCCTGGTAGTTCCAATGCAATAGCTTTTTTTCCAAATTTACAAATAAGCAGTTCTTTTTGTCGGCTCCACTTTTAACCCCATGCCCCTAGAGTCCAAACCTGCCCCCAATATAATTAAACTCACCCCTTACACTTCTAACTCTGCCCCATACACATCTAACCCCACCCTCAAATGGGTCATCACCTTCCTTTTAACCTGATGTTATGCCATAATTACCTAGGGTGTCATAACATTAGGTTAAAAGGTGAAGAGGAGAGAGTGCCATTTACAAGCCAAAAGAGACGGCTTTTTTTTAGTGAGCGGATCCATATGATGTCAGGTGGTTAGTTCCTGACTGCTGCAGCCAATTACAAGCTGTCATGTTGACATCACTGCTTCAGATGAGTGAACAAAGCCTGGACAGCAGAATATAAGAGAAGGCGCTGGAACTGTCAGGTGAGTGGTACATCTTCTTCATTTTAAAAATTCCAGCTTGTAATAATATAGTGCTGTATTCAGACTTTAAGCCTTGAATCATGCTGAATCAAAGATTGAGGATTCTTTAGCAATTTCAGGTCTGGCATGGGTAGTATTTATACCAATCACTGCTCAGTAATCTTCCGTAACTGTGCCACCACAGAAGATAGAAGATAGATGTCCCTCAGTTGTTTCTGGGGTGTTTCCATGAATGATCACATCATCCATCATCATCAGCACCAGCACTGTACTCCTGGCTTATTTTTTAAACTAAAGAACATCATGAGGTGGAAACAGCTGGGTGCCCAGACAATGTGGTACTCTTTTATAGTGGAACAATCCATCATGTAATAAGCTCTCTCCTTCATGTAATAGTACCTGTCAATATGCCCTCGGAAGAGCTAGTGCAGAAAATAGTTTTGCTCCCTGCAGTTCTGCAAATACTTCTATGTACAGTATGGTAGTGAGCAACTGTCGATCACAACTGTTTTGTTGGACTCTCTGAGGTCTACGCAAAGACAATTCCACCATTTTCCTCAGCTGTAACAACAGTTAGGGAAACCTATTCAAATGAATCGACAAGTTCAGTTATGTCCTTCTGTAAAAGTTTTTGAAACTCCTCTGAGACATTTTCTCTCACTTGGCAGCCATCATAGGTTTTGTTGCAAGGGTGGTATATTTAAGTGGTATTTTAATATGTGGACAAATCTTTTGCACAACCTAGTGGAGCTTCTGTCTTTGTTACTGTTAACAGCTGAGGTTGAAGTTTCCTTTGCAGCTTTGGGCAAATCTGCAATATTAAAGGGGTATTCCCACACCCACAATCATATTTCATATACAATTACTTTGCAAAATACCACTGTCATCGATTGAAAGCAATTAGCTAAATTGTATATTTCACTAGAAAAAGCCAAATGAAATTTCCCTTCCACTGTTTGAGCACTGTTACCAATGAATATGACCTATAGTCCATCTCCATCCATCTTCATGTTCAGTTTATATTTGACTTCCCTATAACTGCATGTTAGATCAGGTCTATATAACAATGCATGTGCTGTCCTAACAGATAGAGCGTGTGCAGCGCATGAATGATTTCTGTTGGGAGAAATGGCCAGTTAGGAATCACAAAGAGCAAGGTGCACCTGTAATTTTCACTAGTAAGCAGAAAATGCATGCTGTATTGTAAGGACTGCCCACGCTGCTCATTGCAAGCTGAAGATGTAATGGTACTATTGAGGTGCAGAGCGTGAAAGAGAGGGCACTTAGGAGCTGAGTGAAGTCACATGAACAGTGCAGATGGTTTATCTGCATGGTTGTTTAAGTTTAAAAAAAAAAGTTGTATGCAACAAATAAGTATCTTCCCAAGCTAGAAGTACATTTATGTGCAATGTAAAATTCAGCAGGTGCAGAATGTGACTTATATGCGACCTTTGCTTGTAGACAACCATGTATAGAAATGATATTTCTCATACATAGCTCAATAAACACATTGTTGCTTTGGTTAGAGGATTCTTAGCAACATTTTGCTAGTAAACTGATGCAGGCAGGATGGAAACTGCTGAGCCAGTGTCTAACATCAATTCAATAAACTGTGACTGTCTTGGGTTTGTACAGTACACATTATTTTATTAGTAGTGTTTAAATGTTCATTTTCCAAACTCAGGTTCATAATTTCTGGCTCATCATGTACATAAGGCCGATACCTCTAACACATTAGTAAAATGTCTCTTCTTTTTGCATTTGTTGCACTGAGCATCTTTTGCAGAAAATCCCTGTAAGTTAGTTAGTTAGTGTAGGGGACTACTAAAATATAGTGTATTTAGCCTCTCTGCCCACGCTGCTTGGCCTCAGAAACCCCAAGGGTTCAATACAAGGTTTGTTTTGTAAATAAGTGTGAGTCAGAACCATGAGGGACAGAGCTGCAGTGAGGAGACATCTTCTAAAGAGACACAATCTAAGGCAAGTGGCAGGTGTAATTTTTACAACTAGGAGGAATAGATAAGCAGATCTTTGAGTATTTATATACTTAAGATCAGCTAGTGAAGCTGGAGTGTATAGGAATAGATTGCCACCCTCTCCACTTTATCTCCCTCATATACTGTAGAGCCAGTAGTTCTATTCTATTCTGTTCTGTGCATCTCAATAAATTAGAATATCTTTGAATCTTTTATTTTTTTCAGTAATCAAATTAAAAAAGTGACCTCCTATATTTTCTAGATTCTTTACACACAGAGTGTTCTGTTTCAAATGTTTTATTTCTGTAAATGTTGATTATGGATTACAGGTAATGAAAACCCAAATCTAAGAAATAGAAAGTTGTAAAAAAAAGTTCAGTATTGTAAATTCAGTGTGTCACCTGCCAAAGTTTCCTAAGCCTTTAAATGGTCCCTCAGTCTGGTTCAGTAGGACACACAATCATGGAAGACGCTGATTATAAATTGTATTACTGAACTACTGAAATGAATGAACGTTTCAAAGATATTCTAATTTATTGAGATGCACTTGTATATACTCACAGGATCTATCTAGTAATTGTAGTTAGGGATCAGTATATAGTTCAGGGCAGTGATAGGTTAGGCTTCCGACGACCCACTAGATAGTTAGAGGCCATGTTGCACTGTTAAATTAGTTGGCAGGTTGAGGACTAAGTGCTAGAGTAGACAGGCCTGTATCTACTACTGTTGTTGGTGCCCTGTTTGCAGCCTGGGAAAAATCCTTTCATCAAGCATCATCCTCATCTCCTGATTGGCTGTCTGTCATCTCCTAGAAGAATCCGAGGATCTACAGTCATCCACAAGGGCCCCTGCACCTGGATCCTCTCTTCTGTTGCCTGGAGGTATTGTGCACAGGACTCTTGCTATATATATACCCGGGTATATAACTTAAGACTGTTGCAGAATTGCTGGTTGTTGTAGTATTACTGTGTTCTCAGTATACTGCATGTATGTACTATTATCCTTTTGACTCTTATAACGCTACTGTTATAACCTTATGTTGTATCTGTATGTATTCTTCATATTGTGAGATTAATACAGTAATTCTTGTTAAGGCTACTAACTGTACTTCATGGGAAAGTCCCAGGAAGAGATCCCCTCTGTAATACAGAGGCTCTATCCTTGGTGGAGGCACTGATATACTTCATATATGTTCCCACTCTTCCCTTATAATACTCATAACCCCCCCCCCCAAATAGGGTTACATTAGTTATATGATGTTTGGATCCACATCTGTAGTACTATTTCTGTTGTGCCCTTCTTTTTGCTGAACTATGACTAGGGATCTTATTTTCTGATGTTTGCTGAGTCTGTAATGGGTGTACAGTCTGAACAGTGAATATAGTCCTTTTACTTATTGACTGTGCTCCTGTTATCCTGGACTCAATATGGCTAGCAAAAATAATAGTTTTCTGTAAAGTCAGGCTGGTTTCTAGTAGTCATTTTCTGATATATTTTTATATATAAGCTGGTCTCTGATCATTTCAACCATGTTTTCAAATTCACAAGTAACTATCATTTCTCTCAGGCTAGCAATATGTTGATCTGTAGATTTGTCATGTTTCTGCTCATGATGGTGAAATTTATAGCATTCAGCCACTACATTAACCTTAGGAATGAAAAAGTCTTTCAGCGTTGTAAGAGCAGTACTGTATGCATCATCTGCTAAAGGTAATGTGTAAAAGATTTGCTGGCCTTCTGCACCAAGACAGTGAAGGAGCAGGCTAAGTTTTCTGGTCTCAGGAAGATCTACTTCATTAATTGCAAGCGTTCATTCATTTCAGTAATTCAGTAATACAATTCATAATCAGCGTCTTCCATGATTGTGTGTCCTACTGAACCAGACTGAGGGACCATTTAAAGGCTTAGGAAACCTTGGCAGGCGACACACTGAATTTACAATACTGAACTTTTTTACAATATTCTAATTTTCTTAGATTTGGGTTTTCATTACCTGTAATCCATAATCAATATTTACAGAAATAAAACACTTGAAATAGAACACTCTGTATGTAAAGAATCTAGAAAATATAGGAGGTCACTTTTTAATTTAATTAATTAATTACTGAAAGAAATACACGTTTCAAAGATATTCTAATTTATTGAGATGCACCTGTACCTTAAACCATGTAGTGAAAGGAATAACAGGCTCACCTGGAACTGTGAGGAAGGGTGTAGTTGGGATTAGTGGCAAAAGAGCCGTCCATATTGTCATTTATGTTGTATATTGCTGAGACCAAAAGATACATCTTTATCAAATTTTGGGCAAGTCTGTTTATTCTGTAGTCCTCCCTAAGGTAAAGCCCTACGTAGTGAAAAACAGCTAAAAACACTGTGGAAAAAACGCAGCAAGAACATGTTGTATTTTTTTAGGCTGGGGACCCACGTTGCGAACACACAGTGTTTTGGCTGCAGAGGATACAACACTGGGTATTATGGTACCTGCAAAATGGATGGGATTTTGGCTAATCCCATCCACACTTTGAAGAAAAAAAAATCTGCAGTGGAAATGTGATTTCAAAAACCACCGCGTTTTTTGTAAATCACAGCATGTCAATTATACCTACGGAAATGCTGGCATTTTCCATATAGGTATAATAGAGACAGAAAGCCTGCTGAGGAAAACTCTGTGGAATTCCTGTAAAAATGCTGCAGAAAAAAACACAATGCGTTTCCACCATGGCCTTTTCTGCAGCATTTTTGGCAGCAATTCTCCTCATGGAGCCTTAGTCTTACACAATATTTTTCATTCAGTTTTTGCTTTTCTTTACTCTACATTTCTTCTTACCCTATTAAGTATATAGGTAAAACAATTGCGCAGCTAAAATTAACATGCTCTGTTTTTGAAGACCGGTTGTGGTACACAGGTAAAAAACGCAGCAGAAAAAAATATAGAGGAAACATATCATGATTTTTTCCACAGTGTTTTTCATTGTGTCTTTGATGTGTTTTTCTCTGCTGTTTTAATTCTCTTATTAAATCTATAGGGAAAACACAAGCATTTCCACATGTAAAACTGACATGCTGCGTTTTTGAAAAACACAGCTTTTCTGTCGCGCTTTTTTTTTCCACAGTGTGTGGATGGGATTAGCCAGAATCTCATTCACTTTGTTGGTACTGTAAAATATAGCGTTTTTTTCTGCTGTGGAAAATTTTCAGGCTAAGGTCCCACGTAGCAGGCCGCAGCAAAAAAGCTCTGCGGGAAAAACTGCGGCACCAGCAGAGTGGCTTTATGGCAGAGTGGCTTGAAGGAAGCCTCTCCTCAGTGCAAGAAATATGAAAGCCCGCATAGAGTTTGCCAAAAAACACATGAAGGACTCCCAGACTATGAGAAATAAGATTTTCTGGTCTGATGAGACGAAGATTGAACTTTTTGGCGTTAATTCTAAGCGGTATGTGTGGAGAAAACCAGGCACTGCTCATCACCTGCCCAATACAATCCCAACAGTGAAACATGGTGGTGGCAACATCATGCTATGGGGGTGTTTTTCAGCAGCAGGGACAGGACGACTGGTTGCAATTGAAGGAAAGATGAATGTGGCCAAGTACAGAGATATCCTGGAAGAAAACCTCTTCCAGAGTGCTCTGGACCTCAGACTGGGCCGAAGGTTCACCTTCCAACAAGACAATGACCCTAAACACACAGCTAAGACAACAAAGGAGTGGCTTCGGAATAACTCTGTGACCATTCTTGACTGGCCCAGCCAGAGCCCTGACTTCAACCCAATTGAGTATCTCTGGAGAGACCTGAAAATGGCGGTCCACCAACGTTCATCATCCAATCTGACGGAACTGGAGAGGATCTGCAAGGAAGAATGGCAGAGGATCCCCAAATCCAGATGTGAAAAACTTGCCAAAAAGACTCATGGCTGTACTATCTCAAAAGGGTGCTTCTACTCAATACTGAGCAAAGGGTCTGAATACTTATGACCATGTGATATTTCAGATTTTCTTTTTTAATAAATTTGCAAAAATATCTACATTTCTGTTTTTTTCTGTCAAGATGGGTTGCTGAGTGTACATTAATGAGAAATAAAATGAACTTTTTTGCTTTTAGCAAATGGCTGCAATGAAACAAAGAGTACAAAATTTAAAGGGGTCTGAATACTTTCTGTACCCACTGTACTGGACGATATGTAATTTGGCTGAACAAAAATCAGCATGTCAGGTCAGTTCAGCTGAGCTGGATTCTGGGCTGGTAAAGTGTGCTGATACATGGACTGAGTTTCCCTGAGTTTGGACTCGGCCATGTGAAACCAACCTACGGCAAAGGCCACACACGTTGCCTTTTTTTCTGCTGTGTTTTTCTCTGCATTTTTTCTTCCCTGCATTTTTTCTTCCCTTATTAAATATATAGAGAAAATGCTCGTAACTCCACAGCTAAAATATACAAGATTTCTGCAGCTATTTTGACAATGTGTAGATGAAAAGTGCAGCGCAAGGCCAGGGCCCCATGTGGCGTAGACGCCACGATTTCCCCACGGAGGAAAAAATCGTGGCGATTTACAGTCAGAGCAAAGTGGATGGGATTCTAGCAAATGCCATGCCCACTTTGCTGTAAAAACCGCACTGAGGACACATGGCGATTTCCAAAACCGATCCGGTTTTGGAAATTGCAGCATGTCAATTATACCTACAGAAATGCCGGCAGTTTCCCCATAGGTATAATTGAAACAGAAAGTCCGCAGAAGAAGACTCTGTGAAATTACAATGAAAAACACTACAGAAAAAAAGGGATGTGTTTCCACTGCAGCCTTAGCCTAAAAATGGATTGTGTGTTTTTTTTTACCGGAGAGTTTTTCATTGTGTTTTGCAGCATTTTTCTTTGCAGTTTTTATTCCCTTATTAAATCTATAGGGAAACGCTTGCATTTTCCCAGCAAATTTTTGAAAACTTAGCTTTTCTGCGTTTTTTTCTGCAATGTATGGATGAGATTAACCAAAATCTCATTTACTTTGCTGGTACTGTAAAATACAGCTTTTTTCCACTGCATTTTCACAATGTGGAGACTGAGCTTTAAATATAGTTTACAAATCTGACTATATTGCAGGTACATTTGTAAGTACATTTTGGGTTACCTAAAAGGATGACAGCTTTTGGAACTTTTATTGTTTTTACTTCCTTGTTCATTTCATATAAAACTTTTGAAAGGGACATTTTTAATGATATATTGTTAATTTTACTCCCCTTTAATGCAAATTGACTAACATCATTGTAAGAAAAAATGACAACAAAAGAAAAAACAGATTGAAAAATTATTATGCATTACCAATTATAGATGTACCTAATCAAGAAGGTGATAGATTGTGGTTATTAAATCATCAGGAGTGATATATTGTTCTTAGATTTTAATATCATTTTTCTCTCTCTCTATTTGCAATTGTACATTTTTATGTCTTCATCAATCTTTTTCTTGTGCTAGACATGTAATTTTTTTACAAATAAGAAAACTGAAGGAGTTACTTTTTTTTTGCTGATGTTCAGTTCGCAAATGATAAAGGAAAAGTATACTCCTTTTGTAAGTAGGGTTTGCCTTGATCATTTAGGGAATATATTCTCTGTGTATACGTATTGATCCATGACTGATTAGGTTAGCACATTGTGCTGATTTTCCTTCTCTGTATAACCCTGGAGTGCCAATCTATTTTTATGTTTATGCATCTCTTTATAATATGTAATCTACTGTTCAGTTAAAAAAAAAAAAGAAAAGAAAAAGAAAATTATAATATAATTGACTTTTCTTCGAAGAAATAAGGGCAGAGGCTTAAATGGGTATTCCTACAACAATCATATTTCAATTACTTTCAAAAGTACTTAGAAAAATATCACTGTCACCCATTAAAAGCAAATTGCAAAATTGTATGTGTCATCAGAAAAAGCTCAATGGCATCGCCTTTCCCGACCACTCTTTGAGCCCTGTTGCCAATGAATACAACCTGTAATCCACTGTCATCCAGGACGATCGTTTCTCTCTTTCTTCCCTGCAGATCAGTGCTAAGTAACCATGTACAGGTGCATCTTAATAATATCTTTGAAACGTTCATTCATTTCAGCAATTCAGTAATTCATGCGCAGAAAAAAACAGACATAAAATAACAGAAAGTAACTGATGGCTATCAGTTACTGTTCGTTATAAGTCCTTTACCCATAGACTTCAATTTTGAAAAATAACGGATGCTTGCTGTCCATCAAGAAACCGTTTTTTTTAATGGACACAAAAGTCCTGAATGTAGGATTTTTTTGTCCGTGAAAAAAAAATGGACTTGTGATGGATTGAGTGTAAACGGACATTAACGGTCACTAACAGACACAAGATAAAATACCATTGAAATGATTGGAAATTTTAACGGATTTCTGACGGATTCAGCTAGAGTCTGTTGCTAATATCCTGTAGCGGACAATAGCAACGGACACTACTGACGTTCACCAGCGGTAATGTGAACGCGTCCTAAATTATTGAGATGCACCTGTATGTGCCATCCTAACAGATGGAGCATGTGCAGTGTATGAGGAAGAATGGCCAGTTAGTAAACGTACAGAACAAGATGCATATGGGGAATGTAGTTTTCCCTAGTAAGCAGACAGTGACATGCTGCATGGAAGGACAACCCACTCTAGTTATTGAAAGTGAGGGTACATAGGAGGTGGCTGAAGCCTCAGGTACATTGAAGATGGTTTAGCTGCATGATTGTTTAAAGTTAAAAGAAAATCCTCAGAGGGGACTTTATGCCCATATTATACCTATACGGAAAACAGCAGCATTTTCGCAGGTTTAATTGACATGTTACAATTGTACGCTGTGGATTTTTTTTTCTGTAATGTGTAGATGGGATTAGTCAGAATCCCATTCACTTTGCTGGTAATGTAAAAGATGCTCTGTTTTTGTAAATCACAGCATGTCAGCTAAACCTTCAGAAACGCTTGCGTTTTTGGTATAGGTATAATAGAAGCAGAGACTCTGCAGAGGAAAACTCTGCAGACTTTCTGTGAAAAACGCTGCGGAAAAAACTGCAATTTTTTTTTGTAGCAATTTGCTGCATGAGGCCTTAGCCTTAGTTTTGTGGGGGGTTTTTTTTTGTTTTTTTTTACATAAGCTAGGATTTTTTTTTTTAAATCCATTATTGCAATATTGCGTTTCTGATTAAACCCATTTCTACAGCCTTGAGCTACTCATTGGTGCAGATTTACTAAAATGTTCTAAAATCAAAACTGTCTTAGTTCCCTATAGCAACCAATCACAGCACAGCTTTCATTTTGTATTCTGCTCTTGAAAAATTAAAACTGCATTGCCAGGGGCTAATAAGACAGTTTTGCTTTAGATCATTTTGATAAACCTGCCCCATAATTCCAGTTTGCATGTGCTTACACTCTAAACTAACATTTGATCTTCTGTAGTAAGCTACACACAAGGCAGTTAAATATATGTTAATGTCTTCACTTAATATGCGGCTATATTTATTACTAATCACTAGATGCAAACATTACTAAACAAGGGACAGATAACTTGCTGCATGCTCATATAATAATTGCATTTTAGATGATATTATTGCACTCTAGAGCAATTTGACAACATGGTGTGTACATCATTTTTTCAATGACTATAACCTGTTTGCATTTGCTGTAATGTGTCCTTAAAGTATTGTCCAAAAAATAGGAATGAGAGATTTAATATTCTGTTCTCCCACTGAGGCAATGAAGCTTGAGAGCGTTCATTAAGCAGTTTCACTCTTCACAGCTGCCAGAATGAAGTTTGCTGCAGTTCTAAGAGTTCAGCAGTTCTAACTTGCTTTTTCCCTTACTTGCAGACACCTCAGACTTATTCTGCTGTTTCTTCCTAATTATTTTTGTTTATGAAAATAGCAAAATCACATTTTTATTTGAAGTTCTATTTAAAATCCATTATCGCAATATTATATATTACATGTAATTTAAACACACCATTTAAAGTTCTGTTTATCTTACATTACAATAGTACAAAACTACTATCTGTATATATTTGCAATAAGAATCTTATAACAATTAGAAATATTTGTATTCGGAGAATATGACAGTTTACTGAGATGGCTTTAGGATTTCCAACCAACCCGTAAAAAGTAAAGGACTTCTTTCCAGCACCCATGAAAATATAAATGTCTATGATTTTTTTGAAGCTGGACAAGCTTGTGCAGGTTATTGAAACTGTCAACACATCTGGCCCCTGGGTCCGGGCTCTACCTGTTTGTTTCGTGCACCTTAATTCAGAGGCGTGAATTTCTGATCTGGACATTGTTGGGGAGCTGTATACTTTTTTTGCTTTGTGACTCTTTTTATTATTGTAACTGTGGTAACGATCATCATACAAGTCAGGCTGGGTTCACACTAGCGCTTGATTTCCATTCGTAGATTCCGTCCTCCATTCCGCTTGAAAATTGCAAGCAGGACTTTTCTCTCCACATTTTTCAGGCGGAAACCTGGCAGACCCCATTGTAGTCTATGGGGTCCGCAGGTAACCGCTTTTTAAGCGGATTGGGTTTTCATAAACGGATCCGAAGAATGGAAACCCGAGCACAGGTGTGAACCAAGCATCACAGCAAATGTTACCAAGGTATGGACTTTTGACCTGTAAACATATTTACTTTATATTCTTTACTGTTTGCTAATGTGTCTGCAAAAAACTGTCAACTGCCTGTGGTTTTTATATAAATTGCCCAGAAAAGAAAAATCAGATTGGTAAGCATGAATGATATATTCAAATATAAAAGGGTCATGGTGAATAACTTAAAGTCATTGCGGAAACACAGCGTTTTTTTTCTTTGGCATTTCCGCAGCAGTCAAAAACGCTGTGTTTCCGTTTTACAGTACCATCAAACTGATTTCATTAGGTTAAGATCCCACATTGTGGAAAAGCTGGGGTTTTTTTTGCAGATTTTCCCATGGTTTTTCTACAGGAGTGGATTGAGCAGAAGGGAGAAGTATAAGCGTACTTTTATATTTCCCATTCCTTTTGTAGCAATCACTGGGTTTGGCTCAAAAAACACGTCGAAATCTGTTACAAAAAAAAAAGCAGCTTTTCCACAATGTGTGGCCGTAGTCTCATCCGCACATTACAGAAAAAAAGAGCTGCGGAAAAGTGTTTTGAAAACAGCCTGTTAATTTTAGCTGTGGAATCAGAGGTGAATTCCCTATATATTTAATAGGCAAAGAAAAACACAGCAAAAATTCAATGAAAAATGCTGTGGAAAAAAATGCATGTGTTTCTACTGCGTTTTTTAGCTGCATTTCACTACGTGGGGGCCCTCAAACAGGAGCAAGAGAGAAAGAACTATGGCCCAGATTTATTAATAGACAGGGAAAACATACACAGTCAGTCTGAAAATGCGCCATTTAACATGGCTACTCTACGTTTATACCACCCAGCATGTCAATTTTACCTGTGGAAATGCTCGCATTTTCCCTATAGATTTAATAAAGGAAGGAAAACCGTAATGAAAAATGCTGCGGAAAAACAGCTGCTGCGTTTCCACTGCGTTTTTTTCCGCAGCATTTTTTTGCTGTGTTCCACAATGTGGGGTCTTAGCCTACCATGTCTAGCAAGTTTAAACTTTTAGTCCATACTGGATGCACAAAGATACTCCAAAGTATTCCACACTGTGCTACATTGGACTAAAGATGAACCACGTTTACGCCAATATGTAGTTGTAACCACAATAGTAAATCTGGACATATATGTTAGGCCACATGCACAGGACCGTGTGCATGTGCAAGGTCCATGGATTTCACAACATGGGGGCCTGGCCATACACTCACCAGGCAGGATTTTTTGCCCAAACTCAGCTATTTGGAGATTAGTGTATATGTGTAACAGGTGTTTTTTGTGCTTTTGGTTGTTTTTTTCATTTGGGAAAAGTGAAAAAGGTTTTTCAGAGCATAAACTGTGTTTGAGTTGATGTTTAAGGTAAGTATTCCATTTTATAGGCTGCAGCCATTTCTTCCTGGAAGAGTTAAATTATAAAGTCATTGAAGCAAGAATAATACATTTGATCACATTACATTTGATACACATTACCTATTGTGGTAGAATGTAGAGCATATTGGAGTACTGTAGATTTACCCTAATTATAGTAATAATTTTGCTCATCATTTGTAACTATCACAAAAATATTCATCAGGCAATGAAAAGTCCATCAATACAATGCAGTAACATTACGTGAAGTAGAGTGGATTTATCTAAGTAAATCATCACTGCCATCTAGTGGTTTATGCCACATGCAGTTTTCTGCACACACATTTCTCTGCAAATGTTTTTTTATTCCATTTTCTTTTTCTGCTATTACAGTTAAAAGTGCACAAAGAAAATTAAATTATATTTAATGAAATACAATCATTATGGACATTTTTTTTTAATAATATAGAATATATCAGCCATTCAGTTAATATATAAAATTTCATAGGAATTAGTCCTGGTATTTCATCCATTCAATTTATACAGAATATCTCACTGATATCAAGCCTCATATTTCAGCCATTCAGTTTATTTAGAATATGTCACAGATATTCCTATTCTTGAAAAATTCTTTAAGGGAGTCTGTCAGATCCAAAAATTGGTGTGCCAGATTTGCCTACAGACAGTAGCAATTAGGCTTTCCTCCAGGACCAGTGCTCAATTTGTTCCATTTAGACTTAACATTCTCAGGTTCTGTCTGCATCACAATTGTCTGTAAGCAAATCTGGTAACTCACGCCCTTCCCTGCAATTGCAGACTGATTTCCATATCCATAAAAACATGATTATTTCTGCATTGTTTCATAGGTTTGCTCCCACAAAGGTATGTTTCTGCTCCTATTAAGTGTGATATTACTATTGCTGTCTCTCCAGTCTCCCTTCCACATTTGCACTATAAATACAGTGCTTTGTGAAAGTATTCACCCCCCTTGAACTTTTCAACCTTTTGCCACATTTCAGGCTTCAAACATAAGGATATAAATTTTAATTTTTTTGGTGAAGAATCAACAACAAGTGGGACACAATTGTGAAGTGGAACGAAATTTATTGGTTATTTTTAACTTTTGTAAAAAATAAAAAACTGAAAAGTGGGGCGTGCAATATTATTTGGCCCCTTTACTTTCAGTGCAGCAAACTCACTCCAGAAGTTCATTGAGGATCTCTGAATGATCCAATCTTGTCCTAAATGACTGCTGATGATAACTATAATCCACCTGTGTGTAATCAAGTCTCCGTATAAATGCACCTGCTCTGTGATAGTCTCAGGGTTCTGTTTAAAACGCAGAGAGCATCATGAAGACCAAGGAACACACCAGGCAGGTCCGTGATACTGTTGTGGAGTAGTTTAAAGCTGGATTTGGATACAAAAAGATTTCACAAACGTTAAACATCCCAAGGAGCACTGTGCAAGCGATCATATTGAAATGGAAGGAGTATTAGACCACTGCAAATCTACCAAGACTCAGCCGTCCCTCAAAATTTTCATCTCAAACAGGGAGAAGACTGATCAGAGATGCAGCCAAGAGGCCCATGATCACTCTGGATGAACTGCAGAGATCTACAGCTGAGGTGGAAGAGTCTGTCCATAGGACAACAATCAGTCGTACACTGCATAAATCTGACCTTTATGGAAGAGTGGCAACAAGAAAGCCATTTCTCAAAGATATCCATAAAAAGTCTCATTTAAAGTTTGCCACAAGCCACCTGGGAGACACACCAAACATGTGGTAGAAGGTGCTCTGGTCAGATTAAACCAAAATCGAACTTTTTGGCCACAATGCAAAACGATATGTTTGGCGTAAAAGCAACACAGATCATCACCCTGAACACACCATCCCCACTGTCAAACATGGTGGTGGCAGCAACATGGTTTGGGCCTGCTTTTCTTCAGTAGGGACAGGGAAGATGGTTAAAATTGATGGGAAGATGGATGGAGCCAAATACAGGACCATTCTGGAAGAAAACCTGTTGGAGTCTGCAAAAGACCTGAGACTGGGATGGAGATTTATCTTCCAATAAGACAATGATCCCAAACATAAAGCAAAATCTACAATGGAATGGTTCACAAATAAACGTATCCAGGTGTTAGAATGGCCAATTCAAAGTCCAGACCTGAATCCAATCGAGAATCTGTAGAAAGAGCTGAAAACTGCTGTTCACAAACGCTCTCCATCCAACCTCGCTGAGCTCGAGCTGTTTTCCAAGGAAGAATGGACAAGAATTTTAGTCTCTCGATGTGCAAAACTGATAGAGACATACCCCAAGCGACTTGCAGCTGAAATCACAGCAAAAGGTGGCACTACAAAGTATTAACTTAAGGGGGCCAAATAATTTGTCACGCCCCACTTTTCAGTTTTTTATTTTTTACAAAAGTTTAAAATATCCAATAAATTTTGTTCCACTTCATGATTGTGTCCCACTTGTTGATTCTTCACCAAAAAATTTTAGTTTTATATCCTTATGTTTGAAGCCTGAAATGTGGCAAAAGGTTGAAAAGTTCAAGGGGGCCGAATACTTTCGCAAGGCACTGTATATAGCCTATTCTTGGGACACAAAATTAACATTACTAAAATTGAACTGCTCTAATTAAATATTAACCCCACTCTTCTAGCTACTTTAAAATCTACCTTTAGGCTAAGGCCCCCAGTTGCAGAAAGGCTGCTTTTTTGTTGCAGATTTTGCAGCATTTTTTAAGCAAAATTCAAGAAAGGCTTGGATAAGAATAAGAAATATTAGCCTAAGACTACACGATTAAATTTATGACGTGACAAAAAAAAAGATATTCATTTCCATGGTGTTGCATGAAGCATACTGCAACGCGACAGTCGTACAAAAATCCAACCATACTCAATTTTATGTTGCATGTCATATCACTTCCATAGACAGAAATTGTGTCACAGGCTAAAATTGCTGTCTTTTTAATCTTTGCCTAAATTTTGCCTACTATCCATTTTTTTAAATTCATCTGTATTTGTGCAGGTGTAGATAGTTATTACTATCATGAAAGTATTTTTTAAAGAAAACAAGCAATTGCAGACACATGCATCTCGCAACAAAGTCACATTGTTCGACATCACGTCGCATTAAATTCACGCAATTTTAGGCTAACACCCAACGTGGGAAAAACCACGGCGGTTATACTTATGGGGAAACCACCGGCGTTGACATGCTGCGATTTCCAAAAACACAATGGTTTTGGAAATGGTCGTGTGTCCGCAGCGCAGTTTTTACTGTAAAGTGGGCATGGGATTCGCTAGAATCCCATCCATTTTGCTCTGACTGTAAAGCGCTGTGATTTTTTCCGCAACGTTTCCGCTGCGGGCAAATCACACCATTTGCGCCATGTAGGGTCCCAGCCTCAATCAGATTTTTAATCATGCAACTAATGTCGTCATGAAGCCTTAGCATAAAGGAAGCTCTTATATTTCTCCCTTCAATTAAATCCTAGCTTTGGCTAAAAATAAAATGCAGCAAAATTTGCAACAAAAAAAGAAGTGTTTCTGCAACGTGGGGCCTTAGTCTTAGATACACTTGGAAGGAAACATTCCTAAAATAATTAGGTGTTCAGATCACATACTCCTATTCCTCCCTAAACCATTGAACATCCTTCTGGTAATTCAAGAGATCTAGACCCACCTGTTCTGGTGGCAAGCATTACAAATGTCATTGTTAGGTCAAGTAGCAGCCATTAAAGGGGTCATCCAATTAAAAAAAAAAATATGGGCAAAATAACAGGATGCCTCAATGCAAATCACTTCCTGATATACTGTATATCTTGTTGACATTTGGAACAATTTATCTGCTCTATTTTCAGGTCATTGACCGCAGCTTTGATGTTTTGTTTGCAAGTTCACTACTCCTCCCTGTGAGCAGTTCAGCCAGCAAATATAATGTCACAAAAGCATGTGACCTCCTTGCTGCTTGAAGCCACTCATACTGACCTTAGATGTGGGAGTGATTTATTACCTGACTAGATATGCAGAGGAAAGTGATGCTGCAAGGACTGAAGAAGAAATGTGACACAATACAGACCTCAGGGAGGGAGTTTGCACACAGGTAGTATGTGTGTCCTGTGATTTCATTCCACAAAAGAGTGGAGAATGGAGAGATACACAGAGAGTGAATGCAGAAAGATAAATCATGGGAACTTTATTTTTTACACAGATTCACTGCATGTAAATAACAGTGATATCAGGAGCAACAAGTAAAATAAAGCCAAGCAAAGCATGCACAAGGGAACAGTGAGTATTTAGCACTGCTGTGGACACATTTGAAGATAATATTTGGAAGTTGGATAACCCCTTTAAGATGTCCATACTGCCTTAATTCCTATGTCTTCAAGCCATACAATACTCAATACTAAATGTCATGTGAGATTCCAAACTCCATTGAATTCCGTGGTCTATTCTTACTTTCAGTATCTTGATGGGACACTTTGGTTTGTTACTCCTTCACCATAGCATATTTTTATAGGTCCCATACCAGAAATGTCACTTTGTGACATTTGTGAAATACCCTATGGCATTTTCAAGACTCATACAGCTTAATTGTAATGGTCAAATTGCAGTTGGCCACTCACCCTTCTCCTCTAACTGCATTTCTTGTCATATCCCATCTCCTAGAGAGCAAGACCTTCCATGGTTTGTAGCTGGCCTCTTCCATATGGGGGATTTAGTGGACCCTGTCACTCACCAACACCTTTCATTTTCCACCCTTATGAGTAAGCAATTGTCAACAAGGTCCCAACAAAAAGTACACTATTTTATATCTTTGATTGTTTCAAAGATAGTCCCTAAATTGACACCCTTGGAAAATCTCTGTTGTCCCCCAACAACTGGACCAACTTCTGATATCTATGGTATATACTGGTATATTTGGTGGATCCCTTCTTCCTGAGCATGAATATATATAGTAAGAGAAAAGGCTGGGCAGGGAGCTTCCTCTTGAATTATGGAAAGTGATCTTGTAAAAATTGCAGAAAATTCCATCTACACCTTGAACAAAATAAAACAGGTATCAGAACCCAGATCATACTATCCCCAATGTATGGTGGTACTGTGGTTCTCCAGGGTTTTGTTTTTTTATCACATATTTTGGCAGTATCCAATTTCCCCTATAGGGTAAGGCCCCACGTGACATCCCGCAGAAAAAAAAAGCGCTGCGGCAGAAACCACGGCGGGATCGCATCGCGGTTCTTCCCGCAGCGCTTTAGACAGAAAGTTTGCAGAATTTTCCTCAGCGGACTTTCTGTTTCAATTATACCTATGGGAAAGCCGCCGGCGTTTCCGTAGGTATAATTGACATGCTGCGATTTCCAAAACCGTGCCGGTTTTGGAAATCACCGTGTGTCCACAGCGTGGTTTTTTCAGCAAAGTAGGCATAGGATTCACTAGAATCCCATCCACTTTGCTCTGACTGTAAAACGCCGCGATTTTTTCCGCGGCGCTTCCGCCACGGGCGAATTGCGGCGTTTACGCCACGTGGGGCTTTAGCCTTAAAGGGTCTGAGGTCTGGACTCTGGACCAATCAGTGTTTATTTGGCAGTAAAATAACTTTTGACCCTAAAACCTGTCTCATAAAATGTCCCCCTAAGATCTAGAGTGAACAAAGTGCCAGGCTGCTTTCCATCTTGCATGGACCTTTATTCTAGGATTAAGTATATACGGATGACAGAATATTTAACAGTGCTTCTTCATAAAACTAGATAATTTTTGAGGTCTGAACTCCCTGGGACCCTCATTGAAAAGGGCATAGGTTTTAATATTTAGTTAAAACTACAATAAGTAAATATGAAATGGCTGTGAACTGATAACAAGTTGACAGGATAGAATCTATAATATCCCTGGGTAATGTGAACTTGTTAGATCAATTTTTCATGGTCACTTAGTAAAAATATTGGTGAGGGGATTCAATAAGACTGGTGCATTCTACATCGGTCTAATATCCCCTGTGAAAGATGTGCTTAATTCATAATGAGGCACACACTACGTCATGAATTAGATGCATCCTCTGGGACTTCCTGTGCCTCAACTAAAATCTAAGCCAACTCCTTTTTGGTGTGGAGTGAATGATAAATCTGGCAAAGCTGTTGGACCTGCCTAGTACCCTTACCACATCCACCCTGCTCACTTTCAGAATGGTGGTGAAGTCAGCATAACAATGAAATTTGCACTATTTAAGTCACAAGTGCTGTAAAAATAAAAATAAAAATTCTTCATGAATATGCATCATAGTTTGGGGAGCATTATGATGTACAGACTCTGAGAATTGTTAACTACTGTCTTACCATAATATGTGTCAAAACAATTGTAGATACATAATAATAATAAGCCTTTAATAGTCCCACAATGGGGAAATTCAGTGTGTTACAGCAGCAAAGATAAGCTACACAAATACAACATATACAAGAATGTTCCAAGGTAGAGGCATTTCAATAATAGTAGACAGACGGATAAGAAGTAGCAGAGGGGTGGGGGATATCACAAACAGAAAGATATTTCAGTTCTCTGTATGGACTAATCTCCGCTTAGGTCAGTGATGGTTGTACAGCCTGACCACAGTGGGGAGGAAAGACTTCCGATATCGCTCCTTCTCACACTTAGGGTGAAGTAGTCGGTCACTGACAGTACTGCCCAGCACTATCACGGTCTCATGCATGGGATGGAACTTATTCTCCCGCATGGAGCTCACGACGCACAGTATCCTTCTGTCACCCACCACCTGCACTGGTTCCAGTGGGCTCCCCAGGACAGAGCTGGCCCTTCTAATCAGCTTGTCAAATTTATTTCTATCCCTGGATGATATACTGCTCCCCCAGCAGGCCACTGCGAAGAAGATGGTTGATGCCACTACCAAGTTGAAAAAAGTTCTAAGAAGTGCCCCCTGGACTCAAAAGGCTTTCAGCCTCCTAAGCAGGTAGAGCCTACTGTGGCCCTTCCTGTACAGGACCTCCATGTGATCTGCCCAGTCCAGCTTATTAATAAGGAGCACACCCAGGTACTTACAGGCGTTGACAATCTCGATGCCCGTCCCCTGGATGTCTACTGGTTTAGGAGGGCATCCGCATTTACAGAAGTCCACCACCATCTCCTTGGTCTTCCCAGCGTTAATCTTCAGGTGGTTCCACTGGCACCAGTCCACAAAATCCCAGTTCAGTTCTCTGTACTCCCTGTCATCATCGTCTGTGATGAGGCCTACTATTGCAGAGTTATCAGAATACTTCTGTAGGTAGCAGCTTTTATGAGTTGCACCTAAAATCTGCAGTGTACAGTGTGAAGAGGAAAGGGGCAAGAACTGTACCCTGAGGTGCCCCCATATTACAGATCACGGTATCTGACACACAGTCTCGGGCTTTCACATACTGAGGACGGTTTGTGAGGTAGTCTAGGATCCAGTTGGAGAGGTGGTGGTCCACTCCAGCAAGGGCCAGCTTGTCTCTCAGTAGCCCTGGCTGTATGGTATTAAAAGCACTGGAGAAATCAAAGAACATTATTCTCACAGTGTTCCCTGGTTTCTCCAGGTGAGACAGAGCTCTGGGCAGAAGGTGGATGATGGCATCATCCACCCCAATGCCTGGCCGATAAGCAAACTGGAGAGGGTCCATAGTGGAGCTCACTAGAGGGCGGAGATGTGTGAGAACCAATATATGTAATGATGCTACACAGCTGATCTCCACAAGCCTTAATTAGCCTTGTACTGATGTTATCCGGCCCTGCAGCTTTCCCCGCCTTGATCTTTTTCAGCTCTTTTCTCACCTGGGCACTTGTGAAGGTCAGACTGTGGTCACATAAAAACAGATTTCTGGATTTACATGTCTGGTGGGAAGTAGCCGCAGGGGGCGAAGTAATTGTGGCAGGAGGAACTAAAGGACATGCTGGGGTGGGAGGAGCTGGTGTGTGATCAAATCTATTGAAGAATAGATTTAGTTCGTTAGGCCAATTACCATCTGCCTCTATGTGAGAGACAGACTGCCTATGACCTGAAATAGACCCGAAGAAGAGGATGTAGGTGTGAGTGGCCTTGGTGTATTGTCTACTGTAAGTGGCAGGTGTTGGGGGTCGCTTCACTTCTTTGTAGCCTAGTGTAATAGATGAGTGTGGAAATGGAGTCCCCCTTTACAGTCAAATACAGGGTCACATGTGCTAGGGTGTATGGATCCATGACAATACATTTAAAGACGACCTCTAAAGAAAACACTGTTTCCGTGTCTACACCACACATCTGATTGTCGATCACATTTTGCACATCTTTTCTTCTGTACTTCTTGCAGTACAGCCTCCTCTATGCTTCTAATCAGACTACATCTTGATCTATTCTCTTCTTCCGCTTTCTCAAACTCAACATGGAGAAAACAGAGTTCATCATCTTCCCCCTCCCCCCACCTCACATGTCCCCTCTACATGACCCATCTATCATAGTTAATTGTGCTACACTTACCCCTGTTGCATGGGTCTGCTGCCTTGGGATAACCTTAGACTGTGACCTATCCTTCAAGCCGCTCATTCAAACCCTCAACACCTTCTGTTGTCTCCAACTCAAGAACATCCATCGAATCCGCTCCTTCCTCACTCCTGAAACTACAAAGATGCTAGTCCATGCCCTCATAACCTCCCGCTTAGACTACTGCAACACCCTTCTCCATGGCCTCCCAGCAAATACTCTCGCCCCCCTCCAGTCCACCTTAAATTGTGCCGCTCGCTTAATGCACCTCTTCCCCCGTTCTTTATCGGCTCCCCTCTGTCAATCCCTTCACTGGATACCCATTGCCCAGTGAATAGAGTTCAAATTACTAACGCTGACATACAAAGCCATCCACAACCTGTCCCCTTCATATATCTCTGACCTAATCTCCCGCTACCTGCCCACACGTAACCTCCGATCCTCCAAAGACCTCCTACTCCACTCTGCTCTTATCCGCTCTTCACACAACCGTCTCCATGACTTCTCCCGTGCATCCCCCAATTGCCCATACTCTGGAACTCATTACCAAGACACATAAGACCCCTACAATCACAAGCTTCAAGAAGGCCCTGAAGACTCACCTATTCAGGAAGGCCTACAATAACACTATTATTACCACACCACCATCTGTACAGCCTCTCCCCTCACCTTCTGTCTCTATCCCTCTTCCCTCACAGATTATAAGCCCTTGCGGGCAGGGCCCTCTGCAGCATCCCAGAGTGTTACTGCTTTTATGTGTTTGTCTTGTGTGCCTTTGGGTTTTATGTCTGTAAGTTTTGTTCTATGTTAAGTGTATTTATGTGCAGCTTTTCCTTTATATGTTTCCCCCTGCAGTGTTCAAACCCAGACTTGGTTCAGCCCTGGCCTATCACAGGCCACTGGGCGGGGCTTGTGAGGAGATATAATCTCCCCGACGACGGTTGGAAGTTAGTTCAGTGCAAGTTGTAAGCCAGACAAGGTGTGCAGAGCTGACCTGCCACCAGCCTCTGGACTGAAGGCCAACCGCCGCTCTCACAGCCTCAGGAGGGATATCATCAGCCCCAGGCTCATTTAAAGACAGCCCAGAGTGAGGGAGTAACGTTTGACAAGAGGATGATTCCATTCGATGCCGTGCCAGGAGGAGCAGGAGAGGACCCTGACAGGAGAGTCGTATTCGGGCCTAGTCTCCAGGTAACCAGATCCCTGTCGGGCCTCCCTGTAACTCTATCCCAGAGTATTGCCTGGGAGAGGCACAGAGGAGAAGTAGAGGAAGCCATCCTGTGGAGCCTATACCACCTTTGGGTGCCCTCCTAAAACCAAGGCTGGGGGTTGGACACTGTAAGACTACTACCCCCATCTGGAAGCTGCTGTTGTTCCTTTGTTCCAGTTGCCTAAATAAACGGCTGTTTGGTTTACCTGCAACGCTGACCCCTGAGTCGTGCCTGCTTTACCATCAGGGCTCTTCCGACCAACACCACACCGGCTCAGGTAGGAGAGGTCCCCTCTTCAACTGGAAGTGCCCCGGGGGAAAGAACTACTACCACCACCATCCGGTAGTGCTAAAGGACCCCCTCGACTTTGTCCGGCCTAGGAGTGGGACTGGAGCCGCTTGGGAGAGTGCTCGGCCTGCTAGGTGGCACAGCATACGCCACTACTACTCCCATCCTCCGGTCTCATCCGACTGGGTTGCGGCACCTCTGTCCCACTGTGGCAGTTGGTCAATGTTAGTATTGTATTTGTCTTGTATATTTTGTGTACCGTATGTAAACCCTCAAATGTAAAGCACCATGGAATTAATGGTGCTATATAAATAAACAATAATAATAATAATAAAAAAATAATAACCCATTGATTTCCCTCTTCTTTCTTTACCTTTATACTTTGCTGCCAATCACATAATGGCTCAGCAAAGCATCACATTGACAACTAGAAACTACCCTCTATATTCTCGTAAATAAACTAGGAAACCATAAATATACAGTCAATGTGGCTGAGACGTATACCCCTTGATTACAACTATGCAAGAGGAGCTGTCTAATCATCATCAGTAACTGTGATAGGAGTTTATTGCCCCCCTTTTGGGAATCCTTGTACAGTCTATGCAGTTTTATCATAAATGAACAGCTGAAGCCTGTGATGACACATAGTTCTATACAGAATCAAGTAAAATCTGTTACTGAAGACAGATTCACACTGTTCCTAAGCAACAAGAAGAACCGGTGAGAGACTGACACATGGTGTACCATAATAGAGAACATGGGAAACATTAGTTTTGGATGGAGTGCCCCTTTACTATAAACCATGGAAAGTGTTATGAGGAAGATCATTATCTGCAGCTGTAAAACAAGCCCTGTAGACAAATCAATCAGTATCTATTAACCCTTAAGGACCGAGCTTAAAAGTACCTTAATGACCAGGCCACATTTTTCGAAATTGGCATGTGTCACTTTATGTGGCAATAACTTTAAGGTGCTTTAACTTACCCATGTGATTTTGAGATTGTTTGTTTTTTCATGACACATTGTACTTCAAGTTAGTGGTAAACATTGATCAACATTAGGCTTACGAGTGTATCAACGATTATTCAGATTTACAAGAGAATTTCCCAATAGTTAGGGATCACTTCTGTTCTGAAGGGGATTTCTATATATTAGAAACCCCAATAAATTACCCCATTTTCAAAACTGCACCACTCAAATAATTCAAAACAGCATTTGGAAAGTTTGTTAACCCTTTAAGCATTTCACGGGAATTCAAATAATATGGAAGTGAAATTTCATTTTTTTCAATAATGCCACTTTTGCAGAGCCCCTGAATTGCCACTTAAGTGGAATCCACAGACATGTGACCCCATTTTGTAAACTACACCCCTCAATGGATTTATCAAGAGGTGTAGCAAACATTTTTAACTCATGAGTGTTGTATTGATTAAATTTCCAGAAATGAATGCACAGACACACCATTTAAGTGCTCAATATGTTGCACCCAACTTGTGTCAACAGAATTACACACTTCAAAAACTGGTAAGCTGGTATCCCGGGCACAACAGCATTTGGAGCATTCATCTCTGATACAAGCCGGGCACAACACATTGCGCAACGAAATGACGCATTCCTGGAAAAATTTCCATTTTCGTCTTTCACCATCAGCTGCGCATTCATGTCTGGAAGATAAATTAATGCAACACTTGGGGGTTAAAAATGTTCACTGTACACCTGGATAAAGTGCTTCAGGTGTGTAGTTTCCAAAATGGGGTCACATGTCAGGGGATTCCATTTTACTGGCATTTCAGGGGCTCTGCAAAATTGTGTCATGGCGTCTAAAAACCAATCTGTCTAAATCTGTGCTCCGACAACCAAAATAGTGCTTCTTCCCTTCTGTACCCGGCTGTGTCCAAACAGCTGTTTATACCCACATATGACATTAAGTACATTATCCTGGGTACACCAGTGTCATACATGTGGGCATAAACTTCATTTTGGGCACACAACAGGACACAGATGTGAAGGAGCGCAATGTGACTTTTGGAGTGCAGATTTAGATGTTTGGTATTTGGATGCCATGTCATGCTTGCAGAGACTATAAAGTACCAGTAAAGTGGAATTCCCTAGGGAGTGACCCCTTTTTGAAAACTGCACCCCTCAAACAATATATCAAGGGGTGTAGAGAGCATTAGTATCATAAACATGAATGCAAAGGTGAAAGGTGAATACAGTGGGGAAAAAAGTATTTAGTCAGCCACCAATTGTGCAAGTTCTCCCACTTAAAAAGATGAGAGAGCCCTGTAATTGACATCATAGGTAGACCTCAACTATGAGAGACAAAATGAGAAAACATATCTATAAAATCACATTGTCTGATTTTTTAAGAATTTATTTGCAAATTATGATGGAAAATAAGTATTTGGTCAATAACAAAAGTTAATCTCAATACTTTGTTATATACTGTATCCTTTGTTGGCAATGACAGAGGTCAGGAACGCCCTTCTGACAGTGAACCGTGAAACTAAGACCGCCGATATCTCCTGCCCTGGGGCACATACTGGGAAAGCCGGCAGTGTGCTGAATTCAGCGCGCTGTCAGTTTTCTAGCGGTATGTAAAACAGCATATACATGAGGACGTGAAAGGTCCTCTTTAAATTTCCTTCCTCCTCAGCCAGCTGCCTGCAATTATTTTCCTCGTTCGGCTTTGTGATTTGTGTTTTTGGCACTGCTTCAGACTGATCTCCTGGAAATCGAACTTTGGCTTGTGACTGGATAACTCTTGTCTGCTGATTCAAACCCTGACAAGATTTCTTGGAATACTGACACTTTGGCTTTTGTTTTCAGAAACAACTTGTCTACTGATTCTTGTCCTGACATGATATCTTGGAATACGACTTTTGGCTTGTTATCATAATATCGCTTTATCCTGGTTCAGACATCACTTCTTAACAGACTATTAGCAGAACTTTACCTTCCTGATTGTATAGATATTCTAGTAAGTGAATTGTGGGCTCTGGTTTTGTTTCAATAGGTGGAGAGTTTATTTCTCATATGGTTTCTGGTGGTGATAACTCGAACCCCCAAGTTCAGGAAGTCCATCTGGTGCTGGTGCTAGTGAAGGCATTTGGAGGTCTGGGCCTATCTCACAGCACTGTACTGGATTTAAATAGCGTGTTCTACTGCTCACTATTATCTGCCAGATTCTGCTTTAGCTGTTATTAGCTCCAAGAACTCAACCATAACAACATAGCAGAGTCCCTGTTCACACAAGTGTCACACTCAGATCATACTGTTTCCATTTCCCTTCTCAAAAACATGCCAAGTTTCACTCCACTAGCTTTCAAAGAGTGTACCATGAGTGGCACGAAACTGAAACCCCCTCTTAAACAGACAGCTCTGTGGAACAAGGCTTTAATTACATCACACAGTTTACAAACAGTAATATAAACAGTGAAGTGGTGACAAAAATGCCAAGGTCCCTTCAAACAGGCGATCAGTTGGGGTAAGTGGTGTTAGACCCCCACTGATCTTTTATTGAGAATAGGTCATCATTAAAAAAAAACAAATGAACAACCTATTTAATGTCCCTCTTATATAAATTATGTCCCTCAGATATTAATATGCCCCAAATGTCTACTAATGCCCCCCTTATACTAATACTCCCTGATGCCCCCTCTAATGTCTACTATCTTATTATTTCCCCCAATGTCATCTGATGCCCCTTCTAATGTCTCATATAGTGTTATTTTCGACAATGTCCTTATGCCCCCTTACATTAATACTTTCCCTGATGTCCAATAAAACAATAAAAATCATACCTACCTCTGTTCCCCGACACACGTAGCTACAGCCAATTTAAGCAAGAGACCTACACGGAGGCAAGACTACTATTACAATGTGAGCATCTCAGCATAAGAGGCGGGTGACGTCATTGCAACACCTGCATCGAGAGGCCTCTGATAGGCCACAGTAGTAAGGAAGCTTGCAGCCTACAAATCGGAGAGTCGAAGCACATCTTTCCAATAGTAAGATAGCAATAGAAATTGGGCCAAATATGATTCACATTGTCAAAATGTGCATTGTGCCAATGTAAAATACCAAGGTAGCACATCTCGCTACACCAAAATAGCACATATACCAGCAATAAAAACATAGGGTTTAAAGTTAGTAATTATACAAATCCTCAGGGGGAATAGCTGAGGAAGCTATTGCGAAACGTGCGTTGGGGTCGCTGGTCCATGTGGTCGCAGATGGCATAATGGCTAGTTGGTATTTTTCATGAATTTGGGAGCTAGTTACAATTCCTTGGTTGTGAATATTTTGACTTGGCACTGATGCACTTTGATTAATTTATTACTTGGTGTGATACTTATTATTTTTTGATTATATATATTCAGGTATTTATTTATTTATTTATTTATTTATTTGTGAATTGTACTGCATAATTTATGTCATCTATGAAATTATATATCTGCCATTTCTGTGCACCACATTGGACCACGCTTTTTGCTTTTTTTTTTTACTTGTTTTTAATTGTTTTTAATCTTTGCAACATAATGAATTGGTTATACAGTATGTATATTTTTTGTTAATAAAGATTAATTTTTTTTTGATTGTATATGACTTATTGTAGTGGAGAAATGTTGTTTTTTTTTTTTTTTTTTTTTTTTTTTAACATTGGAAACATGTCTGCCAGTGCCGCCACCACCGCCCGAGATTGCCTAAGATCTGCCCCAGGCAGGTCTTTTGTATATTGGGGCTGTACACTGGGTGGAATTGTTACTATTGCAGCTGTCACCACCCTCTTCCTGTGATGTCACCCTGACCCGGTCGCCAGGTCTTCTCTGTAATGGAATCATCATCTGATTCACTAATGTCCTAATGCACAATTCATAAAGGTTTCCCCCTAGTGAGATCTGATGTCAGGGAAGAAGACATAATTGACAGTACAGAAAGATGGTGTGGTAAATTACTTGTTAAAACAGAGGAGGAGGAACACACAGAACCCTGATTCAACATTTGTGGTTCACTGCTTTCAAAAACATCTTTATTCTCAGGAAGTACAGCTGACTACCGACAGGGCTGTCAAGACCAGAAGAAATGTTGCTGTTGCCATCCACATTCTTATTGTTATTATGTTACGAATCCTGTTAGGTTTATGGCTGCTGCTAGAATCCAAGGAGGAAAAGGGAAGACAAGGACAGTAAGCCCTAATACTAGACCCACCCAGAAGTTCCTACCTGCTTGCCTCAGCTACCCTAAGCAGTAGAGGACAACTAAGAGACAGTCCCTTCCTATGATACAAGTGAAAACACAAATGCAGATAAGACAAACAAACAAGAATGGGTAGGAAATAAGCCAAGGGTCAGAACCAGTCAAGCAGCAAAGAACAAAATAAGAACTAGAAGAATAGACAGGTCTGCAAAAAGCAGAGGTCTGGTAAAACAAGATCAGAGATGCAGGAGAAAACACTAGCACGCTCAAGAGAGACAAATAGCAAGCACTCAGGTGTGGTTTAGAAAACTATTTATTGGATGTCAGGAGTTCGCCCCAGGCTTGATTGGAGTGGACCCTTATCTCCCATCAATCACAGAAGGAACAAGAGAATTGAGAGTGGAAAGGAAGGATGTCAATCAGCAAAACTGAGGTTAACTGTTTGAGGAGCAGAGGGAAGCAAACAGTGGAAGAGATGGGTAAGGTGGAGAATGAATAGCAGAGGTGAGGGGATAGAGCTGTGTTCAGACAGAGTACAACAAGAAACCTAAAAGCATAGACTCATGGCTGGACACACCTCCTGCGCTGTACCATACTGTACAGCCGGAAGATGGCACAAAAGTCTGAACAGACGCGGGTGTTACATAGTACTTGCACAAATGTTTCTGCCTCCTTTGCTTTTGCCTGTACCCTGCCCAGATTTTTCCAATCATTTTACTGCACCTTGCTTAATTATAATGGTGATTGGCAACAATTCTGATACTGAGTGTGTTGTTTTTTTTTGTTTTGTTTTTTTACAAAAAACTATTCAAAGAAAAATAGCAAAGCACAATAAGCTAACAAGGCCAGTGACTATTAGACTACAACCTCATGAGTCAGCTTGTATTTTTTAAAAAGATATTTTTTCAGATTAGCACGCTGCTAATCTGAGCAAAAAAAAATGGAGATTTTTTTTTTAAGATTAGCTCAGGCTGTGACACTGTATATATGAGCAACCAAAAAAAAAAACACTTAAGAAATGAATATTTTTTCAGATTACCACACTCCGTAACACTGTGTATTGGGTGAGCAAAGCATAAAAAAATCCCTTAAATAACAGGTTTTTTTTTTCAGATTAGTGCAGGCTGAGAGACTGTATATTAGATTAACAACAAAAAATGATTAAATAACAGATTAGCGCAGGCACAATCAGTATTTTTCTGTCAGAATCAGTATTTTGTAAGAAATTGCACCAAAAAAAGCTTAACAAAATATTTTTCACTAAAAGGACTGTCACTGAAAACTATGTTTAAACACTCTTTATACAGATGAAACTGATATATTGCCCAACAGACTTAACCAAAATTAGATTGGCAATAAAAGGGTTAACTGTCTTTTGTCTGTGTATTCAGTTTGTCTGAGAAGAATAACCATTTGTTCGATTTCATTAAAAAACTGAACAATTTGGAATTTTCAGATTGAACCCGGTTTGTAATTAATTGATTTGCCCATCTCCAATTGCAAACTCCTTTTTACTACATAAATGCTGGTTTTACTCTGCTATTCCTTGTATTCTCACTTGCCCAAGTCTAATCTATTCAGGTGCTGGTCTCAACTCAGGCGCCTTTCAGGTAGAGCTAACTCTCTCTGTCTCTCTTGGGTGCTGGTCTCTCCTCGTGGGAGCTGTACAAAGGCAGGCAGAGCTCTGATAATGAGCCTCCGTTAACCCTCCTGGGTAGTCTCAGTCTGGTTCCTGTGTGAAGATGGCTGCTGCTCGTGGTCCACAGTTAATTAATCAAAGGAAAATATACCATAATATATATATATCAAAATGAAGAAAAAAAGGACCTTAAAACAAGGAAAACACACGTAAAACAGGGTAGGTCCAGAAACTCAATGGTATAACACTTTCCTAGATGATAGTTCCATTAAAACAGCAGAAGAATATTATGTCTAAATAATAAACCAAAAGAAATATCAAAAAATATTTATTGCCAGTTTTTTATATGCAGTCATTATAATATTAAAAAAACAACCTACTAAAAACATATAGGTGTGAACAGTCACCATAACAACAAATATATGAAAATATATATAATAGATGAATAAATCTTCATAGTGAATCTATTATATTATCATTTTATTTATTTTTATTATATCCCTATGTGGGGTGACTAGACAGGCAGGTTGAAGTCTCCCCGGGACCAGAGAAGTAAGTGAGCCCTGCAGGGAACATCTCCAGCAGACCTGGCACAAAAGGTGGATATCCTCAGGTGGTCCTCACAGGTGGACCAGACACCATTCAACCGAAGCCAGCCAATACTGATTCGATTATCTCCTCCCTTTGTGCTCAGTTCTTTGTGTTTCAGACAAGAAATGGGACAGTACATATCAGTACAGACAACAGAAGAGACACAAAACAACTATAACAAGAAACAGTAGAGATGTGGCGTAACACACCTGCAGTACCCCAGAGTTCTCCTTATTTTATTGTTTGTCTTTTGTGCCTCTGGGTTGTGTTTGTATGTAATGTCTTCTGTGTTCTATGTTCTGTGTACCACATGTATATTGTTTTGTAGCTTTTCCTCTTGTTGTTCCCTGTAGTTCCCTCCTGTTTCCAACCTTGTCCCTTGGTACAGCCCTGGCCTATCACAGGCCACTGGGCAGGGTCTGGGAGACTTTTGTCTCCTGGGGAACCATTAGAGCTCAGTCTTGACTAAATCTAGTCCAGCAGTTGGTAGTAGGGACTGAGGCCTAACAGTTTCCTACACAGCCCCAAGGAGGAAGATACAGCCCAATGCTCTATTAGAGACAGCCCTGAGCCTGAGAGTTCAGCTGTCTACAGTTTGGACTTTGTGCCAGGAGGAGCAGTGGAGTCCATTGACAGGAGGAGTTATTGCAGCATCCCAGAGTGCTTCTGCATTTGTGTGTTTGTCTTGTGTGCCTCTGGGTTTTATGTCTGTAAGTTTGTTCTATGTTAAGTGTAATTGTATGCAGCTTTCCCTTTGTATTTTTCCCCCTGCAGTGTTCAAACCCAGACTGGGTTCAGCCCTGGCCTATCACAGGCCACTGGGCGGGGTTGTGAGGAGATATAATCTCCCCGGCGACGGTTGAGATTCAGTTCAGTGTATGCAGCAAGCCAGACAAGGTGTGCAGAGCTGACCTGCCACCAGGCTGGACTGAAGGCCAACCGCCGCTACCACAGCCTCAGGAGGGATAACATCAGCCCCAGGCTCTTCTCAAGACAGCTCAGAGCTAGAGAGTGGAGATTTCCGAGTGGCTGGACTTGATTCGTGTCGTGCCCGGAGGAGCAGGAGAGGACCCTGACAGGAGAGTCGCATTCGGGCCTAGTATCCAGGTAACCAGATCCCTGTCAGGACTCCCTGTAACTCTATCCCCAGTATAGCTAGCTGGGAGAGGTACAGAGGTGGAGTAGAGGAAGCCATCTTGTGGAGCCTATACTGTCTTTGGGGCACCCTCCTAGAACCAAGGCTGGGGTTAGGACACTGCAGGACTACTACCCCCATCAGGAAGCTGCTGTTGTCCTTTGGTTCAAGTTGCCTAAATAAAAGGCTGTTTGGTTTACCTGCAACGCTGAATCCTGAGTCGTGCCTGCTTTAACATCAGGGCTCTTCCGACCAACACCACACTGGCTCAGGTAGGAGAGATTCCTCTGCAACTGGAAGTGCCCCGGGGGGAAAGAACTACTACCACCACCATCCGGTAGTGCTGCAGCACCCCCCTCGACTTTGTCCGGCCTAGGAGTGGGACTGGAGACGTTTGGGAGCGTGCTCGGCCTGCTAAGTGGCACAGCATCCGCCACTACTACTCCCATCCTCCGGTCTCCTCCGACTGGGTTGCGGCATTATCCCGGCATCTTCTCTAAGGTAACCAGACTTCTGTCAGGACTACCCTGAACTACAGCCCCCAGTATCTGCTGCTGGAAAAGAGGGAGGAGGTAAGTTATAGTTGGAGTTGGAGTGGAGTTTAAACCTAGAGCCTTAACATCCCTGGGCACCCTCCTAAGACCAAGGTTGGGGGAGTTGAACACTGGAGAACTAGAACTCACATTTGGAAGCTGCTTGTTGTATTGCTGCTCAGTTGCTGAGCAAAGTAACACCCTGTTTCATCTGACACAACTGGCTGCCTGAATCGTTCCTGCCTTACCATCAGGTTCCTTCTGAATTCCATCACACTGGCTCAGGGTAGAGAAGTCCCCTCTCCAACTTGAAGCGCCCCAGGGAAACTACTACCACCACCATCGGGTAGTGCTGCAGGACCCCCACATCAGTGTCCGGCCTAGGAGCAGAGCTGGGGAGAGTGGTTGAGTGTGCTCGGCCTAGCTGGTGGCACGTCACCCGCAACTACTGCTGTCATCCTCTGTTTCACTCCATCTGGGCTGCGGCACACCATCACACCACAGTTGAGCGCCATATAGAAGATTCACCACTGTTCTTAGCATAACAACTCCAAAGAATTAGAAAGTACTTTATTTGTAGCTCCCAGGTGCACAGCTTGTTACAGTCACAACACAGTAATCAGACATCTGCCTGGTAACGATGACGATGGACTATATATTACATGACCATGGACTGATTTTTATCCACTGAAAGTTGGCAAAATGCATGACAACAATTTGTATAACTTTTCATTATACAAAGAATAACATTTGTCTCTTAATATTGGTCTAATATTGCCAGAATTATTAATCCATCCCCCCCCCCCCAGATGCTAACTACTCCTGAATTATTAGGCTCCAGCCTCTTAATAATAGAAGTGGGTTCCAGAATTGAAATCTACACCAGTAAGGAACTGGTATAACTTATGCTAGATTTGTGGAATGAGTTATAGTACATTTTTCAGGCTGAAGCATCCCCACCCCAGTCCACCTTGACAGGTTCTCTTTCGGTCATCAAAGGGTTAATCCTACATTTAGAGTTTCCAAAAAATTATTAAAAGAGTGAAACATACTAAATTAAGAGATAAATAAATGAAATATTAATAGAGGGGACAAAAAAATTAAATAGGAAAAAACAAAAGAATGAAAATGAAATAAAAAAATGTAAAGAAAGTAAGGGAAAGAAGAAACTGAAATTGGATACGGGGCTCTGTGCATTAAAATTTCAACAACTAAAAAAAGGTTTAGAGAAAATAAATGACTCTCACAAGAACAACAGCTTCATATGAAATAAAATGGAATGTAAAGAGTGCTGCAGATCTTGCATCCTAACCTCAGGTATGTGAAACTTTTCACAAATTGAAGACCTCAAAATAATACTCTAGTTGCACATATATGTTAACATATATTCTGTACTAAGCTTATTATTCACGGTATGTGCAGGAGATTTTTCATAAATCCTTTCATTTAATTTATTTTCTTTTTCTTTACCTTTTAGAGTAAGTTCACACAGAGTTTTTTGCAGGCGGACTTTGCCTCAAAAACTCCTGCCAACTCTCTCATTTACTTAAATGGAAGTCAGGCATGACCTATTGTCAGGCAAATTCTGCCTTGCAAACCCTATTGAAATAAATGGGAGGCAGAAAAAAACACTAGCATTTTTTTACAGTGCTGGCTAAAAGTATTGGCACCCCTGCAATTCTGTCAGATAATACTCAATTTCTTCCAGAAATTGATTGCAATCACAAATGCTTTGGTAATAATATCTTCATTTAATTTGTCGTCAATGGAAAACCACAAAAAGAATTGTCAAAAAGCCAAATTGGATATAATTCCACACCAAACATAAAAAAGGGGGTGGACAAAAGTATTGGCACCCTTTGAAAAATCATGTGATGCTTCTCTAATTTGTGTAATTAACAGCACCTGTTACTTACCTGTGGCACATAACAGGTGGTGGCAATAACTAAATCACACTTGCAGCCAGTTGAAATGGATTAAAGTTGACTCAACCTCTGTCCTGTGTCCTTGTGTGTACCACATTGAGCATGGAGAAAAGAAAGAAGATCAAAGAACTGTCTGAGGACTTGAGAAGCAAAATTGTGAGGAAGCATGAGCAATCTCAAGGCTACAAGTCCATCTCCAAAGACCTGAATGTTCCTGTGTCTACCATGCGCAGTGTCATCAAGAAGTTTAACGCTCATGGCACTGTGGCTAACCTCCCTAGATGTGGACGGAAAAGAAAAATTGACGAGAGATTTCAACGAAAGATTGTGCGGATGGTGGCTAAAGAACCTCGACTAACATCCAAACAAGTTCTAGCTGCCTTGCAGTCCGAGGGTACAACAGTGTCAACCTGTACTATCCGTCGGCGTCTGAATGAAAAGGGACTCTATGGTAGGATACCCAGGAAGACCCCACTTCTGACCCAGAGACATAAAAAAGCCAGGCTGGAGTTTGCCAAAACTTACCTGAGAAAGCCAAAAACTTTTTGGAAGAATGTTCTCTGGTCAGATGAGACAAAAGTAGAGCTTTTTGGGAAAAGGCATCAACATAGACTTTACAGCGAAAAAAAAGAGGCCTTCAAAGAAAAGAACACGGTCCCTACAGTCAAACATGGCGGAGGTTCCCTGATGTTTTGGGGTTGCTTTGCTGCCTCTGGCACTGGACTGCTTGACCGTGTGCATGGCATTATGAAGTCTGAAGACTACCTACAAATTTTGCAGCATAATGTAGGGCCCAGTGTGAGAAAGCTGGGTCTCCCTCAGAGGTCATGGGTCTTCCAGCAGGACAATGACCCAAAACACACTTCAAAAAGCACTAGAAAATGGTTTGAGAGAAAGCACTGGAGACTTCTAAAGTGGCCAGCAATGAGTCCAGACCTGAATCCCATAGAACACCTGTGGAGAGATCTCAAAATGGCAGTTTGGAGAAGGCACCCTTCAAATCTCAGGGACCTGGAGAAATTGGCCAAAGAAGAATGGTCTAAAATTCCAGCAGAGCATTGTAAGAAACTCATTGATGGTTACCGGAAGCGGTTGTTCGCAGTTATTTTGTCTAAAGGTTGTGCTACCAAGTATTAGGCTGAGGGTGCCAATACTTTTGTCCAGCCCATTTTTGGAGTTTTGTGTAAAATGATCAATGATTTGACTTTTTTTTTCATTCTCTTTTGTGTTTTTTCATTGCAAGCAAAATAAATGAAGATATTATTACCAAAGCATTTGTGATTGTGATGGCGCCGCTGAAGTGGCTGCCTGTTAGGCAGCTCTGAGACTCTCGCTCTCTTATTTTTTCTTTCTCTGTCTGTTTTTTATCTCTCTACTTAATGGACTTTACACTATGAAGAAATGAAGAAACAAAGACTTGGAATTGGACCTTTGTGATACTTTTTTTTTTGTTTTTATCTGTCTTTTTGTCCTGCTGAAATGGGGACTCTTGTGTCTGCAGGCATTTCTTTTGTCTACACAAGAGAGAAATTACTGCAGCTTAGAGTCACAACAACAGGGCTGCATACCATTTGCCCACCCATCCCCCAAGAACTCTGGAGAAAGAAAAAGCGGGGGAGGGGCTGCAGAGCAGGAACTCTTCAGAGGATTAAAAAGAGGCGTTACCGACCAACTGTTCCCTCCATCATTATGGGCAATGTGAGAGCTCTTGCAAACAAGATGGATGAACTAACAGCGCTCACCAGGCACCATCAGGAGTTTCGGGTGTGCAGCATTATGCTACTTACAGAGACTTGGCTCACTGAAGTTACTCCTGACTCTCTGGTCTCCTTGGATGGTTTTAAACTCCTTCGGGCAGACAGGACAAGGGAGAGCGGTAAGAGGAAAGGAGGGGGGCTGGCAATGTTTGTGAATAATAGATGGTGCAATCCTAGGCACATTGTGATTAAGGAGCAAACTTGCTGTAAGGACATTGAACTATTAGCTGTGAGCATGAGACCTTTCTATCTACCAAGGAAACTATCACATGTCATCGTGATAGCTGCATATGTCCCCCCCCTCTGCGAAAGCTGACGCTGCCTGCGAGGTCCTACAAGCCACGCTGAGCCAGTTACAGTCTCAGCACCCCCAGGCCCTCCTTCTTGTGTCTGGCGATTTCAACCACACCTCTCCATCATCCACACTTCCCAGTTTCACACAGTATGTAACCTGCCACACAAGAGACAACAAAACACTGGACTTGTTCTTTGCCAACGTGAGGGAGGCATATAACTCATCAGCCCTACCGCCCCTGGGAAGATCGGATCACAACCTAGTACATCTCCGACCTGTGTACAAGCCACTTGTACGTAGAGAACCAGCTGTCACCCACACAGTGAGGATATGGTCCGAGGAGAGTGATGAGGCTCTGAGGGATTGTTTTGACACAACCGCATGGGAAGTTTTGCAGGATTCGTATAGAGAAGATATAGAAGGACTCACACACTGCATAACAGACTACATTAATTTTTGTGTGGACAACACAGTACCCACAAAAGTGGTGAGGCGCTTCTCCAACAACAAACCATGGATTAACTCTGATATAAAAACACTACTTAAGGAGAAAAAGATGGCATTCAGGGCAAGAGATAAGGAGGGGTTGAGGGAAGTACAAAAGGAGCTGAGGCATCTAATCAGGCAAGGAAAATCCAGTTATAAGGAAAAAATGGAAAAGCAAATGGAAAGAAAAGACATAAGGGGGGTCTGGGAGGGGCTTAAGTCAATTTCGGGTCATAAACAGTCTGTCTGCCAGATTGAGGCAGATGTTAACTGGCTTAATGAACTAAACCTATTCTTCAACAGATTTGATCACACACCAGCTACTCCCACCCCAGAATGTCCTTCAGCTCCCCTCACCACAATGACTTCACCCCATGTGGCTACTTCCCAACAGACCAGTAAATCCAGAAATCTGTCTTTATCTGACCACAGTCTGACCTTCACACGGGCCCAGGTGAGGAAGGAGATGAAAAAGATCAAGGCGAGGAAAGCCGCAGGGCCAGATGACATCAGTGCAAGGCTAATTAAGACTTGTGGGGACCAGCTGTGTGGTATAATTACATATATGTATAATATGAGCCTGAGGCAGGAAATAGTCCCTGAATTATGGAAATCTTCTTGTGTGGTACCAGTTCCAAAGAAACCTCACCCTATGGACCTCAACGACTACAGACCTGTAGCACTGACATCCCACTTGATGAAGATCTTAGAGAGATTGGTTCTCACACATCTTCGCCCTCTAGTGAGCCCTGCTATGGACCCTCTCCAGTTTGCTTATCGACCGGGCATTGGGGTAGATGATGCCATCATCCACCTTCTGCACAGGGCTCTGTCTCACCTGGAGAAACCAGGGAACACGATGAGAATAATGTTCTTTGATTTCTCCAGTGCTTTTAACACCATACAGCCCAGGTTACTGAGAGACAAGCTGGGCCTTGCTGGAGTGGACCACCACCTCTCCAACTGGATCCTAGACTACCTCACAAATCGACCTCAATACGTGAGAGCCCAAGACTGTGTGTCAGGTACCGTGATCTGTAATACGGGGGGCACCTCAGGGTACGGTTCTCGCCCCTTTCCTCTTCACACTGTACACTGCTGATTTTAGGTGCAACTCATCCAGCTGCTACCTACAGAAGTATTCTGACGACTCTGCAATAGTAGGCCTCATCACAGACGATGATGACAGGGAGTACAGAGAACCGAACCGGTTTTTTGTGGACTGGTGCCACCAGAACCACCTGAAGATTAACGCGGGGAAGACCAAGGAGATGGTGGTGGACTTCCGTAAAGGCAGATGCCCTCCAAAACCAGTGGACATCCTGGGGACGGGCATCGAGATTGTGAACACCTATAAGTACCTGGGTCTGCTCCTTAATAATAAGCTGGACTGGGCAGATCATATGGAGGCCCTGTACAGGAAGGGCCACAGCAGGCTCTACCTGCTTAGGAAGCTGAGAGCCTTTGGAATTCGGGGGGCACTTCTTAGGACTTTCTTCAACTCGGTAGTGGCATCAGCCATCTTCTTTGAAGTGGCCTGCTGGGGGAGCAGTATATCAACCAGGGACAGAAATAAACTTGACAAGCTGATTAGAAGGGCCAGCTCTGTCCTGGGGAGCCCACTGGACCCAGTGCAGGTGGTGGGTGACAGAAGGATACTGTCCGTGGTGAGCTCCATGCAGGAGAATAACTGCCATCCCATGCATGAGACTGTGATTGCGCTGGGCAGTACTGTCAGTGACCGACTGCTCCACCCTAGGTGTGAGAAGGAGCGCTATCGGAAGTCTTTCCTCCCCACCGCGGTTAGGCTGTACAACCAACACCGACCTAAGCGGAGATCATTACATACAGAGAACTGAAATATCTCTCTGCCTGTTAAATACCCCCCCCCCTCTGCTACGTCCTATCTGTCTGTCTGCTATTAATGTAATGCCTCTCACCTTGGAACATTCCTGTACATGTTGTATTTGTATCTGCTTATCTTATCTTATCTTTGCTGCTGTAACACACTGAATTTCCCCACTGTGGGACTATTAAAGGACTATTATTATTATTATTATTATATTATTATTATTTTCTGGAAGAAATTGAGTATTATCTGACAGAATTGCAGGGGTGCCAATACTTTTGGCTAGCACTGTAGATATTTTTTTCAAATCCACAATAACTGCTGCAAAAAATATCACTAGTGGGTTTTTTTTTCTGCCTCCCATTTATTTCAATTGGGTTTTCCGGGCGGTATGCACCTGAAGACAGATCATGACACTTCTTTTTTTCCTCTATCAGAAAAATCAGCTAGAAAAAAAAATCTGCTCCAGACTCCCTTTAAAATTAATGTGTGTTGGGAGGCTTTTTTATGCAGATTTTGAGGTTTAAAAAACTACTTACCAATATCAATATGATGCATAGACTGAAAAACAAAATTCATTTATAGATAAATAGAGAATTATAGTCACAGGAGTTTACGATTTTGGCACCTGATACTGTTCGAGGCCCTGGGGTAACACAGGCGGCCGTGAGCAGGTGCAAGGATCGGTAAGTAAGGCAAGAGTATTTGTTGGGCGAACCCTGTGAGATTCATCTGACTAGGATTGCCTAGTGGTTCCTGGTGGTTTGACTAAACTGCTATTATTATACTCTGGGATCTCTTCAGACCCCAGAGTATAATGATCGGAGGCCTAGGAGAGCTGAGCAAACATAAAAACCAGTGTTACTTACCTATCCTGAGTTCTGGCACAACTCCCTACTGCCTTTGGGCCTCTTTAGCGATGTCAAGTGGGTCAGGGCAGTGTAACAGCGCATAATGACGTCAGCGTAACCCATGTCTGTGACATGATTGAAGAGGGCCGAAGACAGCAGGTATTCGTGCCACAACCCAGGAGAGGTAAGTAACGCTGGATTTTATGTTTGTCACCTCCGCTGGGCCTCCGATCATTATACTCTGGCGTCTGAAAAGACCTCAGAGTATAATAATAGTTTGTAGGTGGTGAACCCGAAATGTTTTCAATATTTGCAATGAACACCTTAGGGGCCACTGTGCGACATTATACTGTGTGGAGTGGCCGCTATGGGTCATTATACTGTGTGGAAAGGCCGCTATGGGGCATTATACTGTGCAGGGGGGGGCCACTATGGGACATCATACTGTGTGAAGGGGCCACTATGGGACATTGTATTGTGTAGAAGGGCCGCTATGAGATATTGTAATGTCTGGAGGCCACTTTGGGACATTATAGTGTGTGTAAATGTTTGCTATGGGGCCCAGCCTTTGCTAGTTACGCCTGTCTCCTACATTACCTTCACTTGATATTTTACAGTTACATCTGGCAGAATTAAATAGAAAGAAACCAATAGTAGTAATAATGGATGCTGGTAGACTGCTCCTTATTGTACACGCTCAGAGCCTTATATGACACTACATATGAAGGGTTAAAGCCTGAGAATCGATTGCTTAGCACGGACTTGCAAATATTTGAACTTCTGATGAAAATTCAAGAACCCTTTAAGGGATCCCCCAGGGCACTCAATGCTGCCTGTCTCCTGTAGTGGTATTTCAGGGTGTCTTTGATGGCGCATGTAAATTTAACACAGGAGACAGGGTGAGAGTCACAGTCACAAAGCAACACACTACAACTTACAGCAAGCAGTATCCACACATTAGACACTTTACAAACATGGATGAGAGTAGGATTTGTTCCTTACTCTCTCCCGGACCCAGGCCTCTACATCACAAGCCACCAGCTCCACATCTGACCTTCTGCTCATTTTCCTGTATCTACACAAGTTGCTAACCTGCTGAATAGTACAGGATTTTTGCTTGAACAAGTCCTTAGATGTTATTCCTCCTCTGTGCCATCAAGTACTTCACGCCACAGAAAAAACAGGCCAGAACCTAACAATCCATCCATTTATCAATTACGGATTGTTATCTGCAAACGGTTTTTCACTTACCTGATGAAGGGTGTACAACCCATAACTTTGTAATCATAACACAATTAAACTATTAAGAAGCATAACCTGTATTGGAGTGCGGTTCAACTTTCTCTGTTAGCTGCTCCATGGGATCACAGTAAGGTGAGTATAACATTTATTGTTTTTGTTTTTGTTTTTTTTTTAAAGAAAAAGGGAGCAATTACTGCTGAGTGGGCACTTATTTATGAACATGGATGTGTTATTTGTAAAGGGGTATTATGGGGGAACTATTATATTTAAGTGGGCTATTATAGTAGGGAAAATTATAAGTAATAGCCCCCTTGTAATAGGCCCCTTAAAAATAAAAGTTTCCACTTATAAACAATAGTTTCCCTTAACTAAGCCCCCCTTAAAATAAGTTTCCCCCTCATTATAGCTTTAAAATATCTATCTATCTATCTACACACGTGGACAAAATTGTTGGGGTACCCCTCGTTTAATGAAAGAAAAACCCACAATGGTCACAGAAATAACTTGAATCGGACAGATTGGAATTTGCCAAACTACATGTTGACAAGCCACAAAACTTCTGGGAGAATGTCCTATGGACAGATGAGACAAAAATCGAAATTTTTGGCAAGGCACATCAGCTCTATGTTCACAGATGGAAAAATGAAGCATATCTTGAAAAGAACACTGTCCCTACTGTGAAACATGGAGGAGGCTCTCTTATGTTCTGGGGCTGCTTTGCTGCATCTGGCACAGGGTGTCTTGAATCTGTGCAGGGTACAATGAAATCTCAAGACTATCAAGGGATTCTAGAGAGACATGTGCTGCCCAGTGTCAGAAAGCTTGGTCTCAGTGGTAGGTCATGGATCTTGCAACAGGATAATGACCCAAAGCACAGCTAAAAACACCCAAAAATGGCTAAGAGGAAAAATTGGACTATTCTGAAGTGGCCTTCTATGAGTCCTGACCTAAATCCTATTGAGCATCTTTGGAAGGAGCTGAAACATGCCATCTGGAAAAGGCACCCTTCAAACCCGAGACAACTGGAGCAATTTGCTCATGAGGAGTGGGCCAAAATACCTGTTGAGAGGTGCAGAAGTCTCATTGACAGTTACAGGAATCATTTGATTGCAGTGATTGTCTCAAAAGGTTGTGCAACAAAATATTAAGTTAAGGGTGCCATCATTTCTGTCCAGGCCTGTTTCATGAGTTTTCTTTTTTAAAAAATTCTTTTGAAGCATGGTTGAAAAGCAATGTCTGACTTTCATTTGTTCATTTTCATAGAATTTTTATATATTATTACTTTTGTCAGATTCAAGTTAGTTCTGTGACTATTGTGGGTTTTTCTTTCACTAAACGAGGGGTACCAACAATTTTGTCCACGTGTGCTATCTATCTATCTATCTATCTATCTATCTATCTATCTATCGCCATACAGCATTCTTCCTCCTATGTTCCAGTTTCCAGTGGTCATTCATCTTGATACTACCTTATTTACCATATTTACATACCTTGCATGCTATGAAACTAATCTGTTTCCTGCTAAGTAAAACCTTTGAAATAACCTTCAAATGATCCTGAGGCAAATATTATTTTATTTTTAACATATACCATGAGCTGCACTCTGTACAGTAGACAGAGACAGGGAGACAGAGTGGGTGGGTCTATCTCATACCTGTACAATACCTAAAGCCTTTGCTGCAAAGCTAATTGGAAGTAACTGTAAGGACATATTTGCAAAACAGAGAAAAATGACCAAGTGACGTCTATCAAAAAATCAATGGGGCAGATTTATAAAGACAGGTGTTATTAACGCTAGTCTTTATAGCCCCATTGCTGGCAGAGACTGCATCTCATATATGATGAGGAGCATGCCTCCACATTAATGAGACACACCCTCCATCAAATTGTGCGCCTGAAGGGAAAAGTACGCCAGCTCATAGATGGCATACATTTTCTAGTCATTTCTGCCACATTTCTGCCATAAATGAATGATAATAAATCTTGGGGGGGCCAATGGCCCCGGACACTGCATGCTTTGCTACATACCCTTTTAGGGAAAGTGGAGAGGGCAGCATAGAAAGCTGGTGTACAAGTGCTGCATACAACTACCAGGAGGAAACCAGAGTATGGGAGTAATAGTAACTGTGTTGACCAAGAACACTCAACTGACTCCTCCAGCACCCCTCCCAAGTTGGAGCAAGATTGAGGGGGCCTGCAGTGTAGCTGATGGTGGTGGTAGTTCCCCTAGGGTGCTTCAAGTTGGAAAGGGGTCATCTCCACTATTGAGCTGGATGATGGTGGTCAGAAGGGCCATAATGGTAAGCACAGCAGTGCAGTTGAACAAAATTATTTTTACTGAGGCAACAAAGAACCAATGGATCTTCCTGGATGGAGGTAGTAGTTGGAGTTCCACTTGGGGTAATGGTACTAGACTTGGTAAAAGGGATGCCCAGGAATATTTTCACTATGCCTTTTATCTCCACTCCAATATGACTATATTCTGCCTCTCCCACTATCTGTATGGGGGCTGTAGATCAATACGTTCCTCTGGTACACTGTCTACTTGTGTACTATAGGCTCCAGGCTGTGAGATTCTGGGATACATCCACTTTTCCTCCAAATTAGGCACTTTTCTCCCTTCAGGGGGCTGACAATAACTCTTCCCTGTCTCAGGGCTGTACTGATCATATATGGACACTGGCTCTGAAAGGAGTTCCACAGGGGCTGCAATTGTCTCTCATTATAGGTCTGCTCTGCTTCAAGAACTCAGCTATACTCAACTAACACTGAAGAATTCCAGTCTCCTCCCCTTAGCCCCAGCCAGCGATTGACCGGGCTCAACCAAATCCCTGCAAACGAGGGTGGAATCAATCAAAAAGGGGGGAAACAACAGAAGGGAATCTGTAAAACATACAGATTACAATACACACACAATATAATGGTCTGTTAAAAACAAATGTAAAACTCAGCCATTAAACAACAGCCATTAAAAAAGGGTGAATACATCCGTATTCCATATGTGAGAAACTGAACCAATCGTGAGAATAAGATCACATCCATTTAAATGAGACTAATTCATTGACAACTGGGCATTACTATTCCCTTTGTCAAAGAAGTGTATCCATATACACTGTGATACCGTCCACTCAATGCTGACAATATCCGACTATGTGGAAACACACCCTACTGAAAAGTAGGAATGTTAACTTATAGATGTAGGAAAGTTTAACTTAACATGTAAGACTTTAAGTAAACGGTTGCAGCAAACTTCAGAAGAATAGCAAAATGTAAAGACAAAAGAAAAGATATCCCAGAATTATTATTTCATAGAGAAAACACATAAGAAAAACTGAAATCATTGATTCAATGAGAAAATTATACATAGAGCTATATTTTTCTGCCATCACTGTATGTTAAAGCTAGTAAAAAGATGATCTTGTTATTATAATAAAAGAACCTCTGTACATAGATTTCCTGAGCATTGTATTTATTCTGCATAAACTCTGAAATTCAACATTGTTTTTTTTCTACGCATGATAAAACTTTGGTAAATCATTGTGGAATACCAGCATGTCTGGAAATAAACTAAATGTTTGCTACTATGTACAAAAAAGCAGACCAGAAATAGATATGTTCTAGAAGTGAGAGAACAGGAAAGTTTTCCACATTGCTGGAGCTGGATAAATAGACCTGCATCAAATACAAGTGCTAAGGTGGAATAGACATATATTAATTGATTGTTTTCTCACTGTGCCATGGGAAATAAATAGTAACACATTTCAGATAGGAAAAATAAAATGCGCCGGAGCCAAGTAGGTTCCTCAGAGGCCAATGTGTTGCGCTGTGAAAACAATTTGCTTTTCCCCTTTCTGTTGAAAACACTTGAGGCCTTGGAAGCAATGACAAGTTAACAGATATTTGCATGCATTGCAAGGAGACCAAAATCTTGTCATTACTTACTAAATACATCTGTAACCCTTCTCAAGTAATGAGCTTAAGTAAGGTGTCCTTTAGAGAGTGCAGCGACAGAAGTGGCTGGTGACAGGCTGTTTCTCAGCTTTCTTGCTGGGAAGTGGATGTTTGTATTCATACAATGTGCTTCTCTTTCCCACTGTAGCAGAGGTCATAAATTCTCAGAGAGCTTACCTCATAGACTGTCCAAGGAAATTTCATTAATGTGTGGGTGTGTAGATGTTTTGCAATAAGTCTTTTAGTTTTACTAATGAAAAATTTACTTTGGGCACTTCATAAACAATTGTAGTCTATTTAATGATTATTCACGAAGCATGTTTAATGAAGATAAGTGGACATTTCAATATACTTCTTGGTGATCTCAATTTGTTTTATCTGTCAATGTAAAGATAGCAGTTACAGATGAGGTAGGTCAAATAAAAGGTACTCAACTTCTAGGTTATTATTCAAGTAATTGTGTAAACACTATCTATCTATCTATCTATCTATCTATCTATCTATCTACCTACCTATATTAAGAAGAAAGTATGGGAAGATCCCTATCATCCTAGTTTGAAGTACAATAAGGTTTGGTTGACACATAATATGAGCTATGTGTATTCTGCACTATACTTAATCCAAGCTGCTAAAAGAAACTGGCCATCTCTCCCAACATGTCTGTTTCAGTAAATACAGTACTGGTATTCCCCATAAAATGCTAATTCTACAGCACCTTTTCCCATAACTGCTGTTATTCTTCCCAGAAATGTAAATTGACAACAGGGTGTTACTAGTTCGGGTGTCACTGCACAGTCTGTCATTGTCTAACTATTTATTTATTTATTGTTTATTCATATAGCACCATTAATTCCATGGTGCTTTACATTTGCGGATTTACATACGGTACACAAGATATACAAAACAGATAATACAAACAGTGACCAACTAGCACAGTGGACAGAGGACCCTGCCCACAAGGGCTTACAGTCTATGAGGGAAGAGGGAGAGAGACAGAAGGTGAGGGGAGAGGCTGTTCAGGTGGTGGTGTGGTGACAGTAGTGTTATTGGAGGTTGTAGGCCTTCCTGAATAGGTGAGTCTACAGGGCCTTCTTGAAGCTTGTGACTGTGGGGGTCAGTCTTATGTGTCTTGGTAATGAGTTGCAGAGTATGGGGGATGCACGGGAGAAGTCTTGGAGATGTTTGTGTGAAGAGCGGATAAGAGCAGAATGGAGTAGGAGGTCTTTGGAGGATCGGAAGTCACGTGAGGGCAGGTAGCGGGAGACTAGGTCGGAGATATATGGAGGGGACAGGTTGTGGATGGCTTTGTATGTCAGCATTAGTAGTTTGAACTCTATTCGCTGGGCGATGGGCAGCCAGTGAAGGGATTGGCAGAGGGGAGCGGCTAATAAAGAACGGGGGGAGAGGTGTATTAAGCGAGCAGCACAGTTTAAGGTGGACTGGAGGGGGGCGAGAGTGTTTGCTGGGAGGCCATGGAGAAGAGTGTTACAGTAGTCTAAGCGTGAGATTATGAGGGCATGAACTAGCATCTTTGTAGTTTCAGGGGTGAGGAAGGAGCGGATTAAGTGGATGTTCTTGAGTTGGAGGCAGCAGGAGGTGTTGAGAGTTTGAATATGCAGCTTGAAGGATAGGTCAGAGTCTAAGGTTATCCCAAGGCAGCGGGCCTGTGGGACTGGGATGAGAGTGGTTCCATTAATTTTGATAGATGGGTCAGGTAAGGGGGTCATGCGTGGAAGGGTTAAGATTGTGAACTCCGTTTTCTCCATGTTGAGTTTGAGAAAGCGGAAGGAGAGGAAGGAGGCTACAGCTGCTAGACATTCTGGGACTCTGGACAACAGGGAGGTAATGTCTGGTCAGAGAGATATATTTGGGTGTCGTCACAATAGCAGTGGTAATGGAAACCATGGGATTCTATGAGTTGGTCAAGGCCTAGGGTATCAGTCAGTACTAGACTGTGTAGCAGGGGTGGATTGGCTATGTATATCACTGACAAAATTCCCGGTGGGCCGACTGTAATATAGGCTGATGGGCTGTCAAGCAAGGGCAAAGGCTACCTGCCCAGAGGCCCAGCCCTTGCCCTGGCTATTGCTGAAGAGTGCAGCCCGGTGGCCCCCGCTCTATACCTTCAGAGTGGGGACCGTCAGGCAGCACTAAGAGTATGTGTTGGACAGATCTCACGAAATTCATTGTAAGAGGTTCACCCAGCAGTTTCGTACAGGTCCTAATTGAAACTGCCATTATACTCATGGGTCTTTTCAGAGTATAATATGCTGAGGCCCAGGTGAGGTGACAAACATAATAAACAGTGTTACTCCCCTTTTCCTGGGCTCCGATGCAGGTCTTCTGGCCTCTTCTGGCCATAGAGACTCCATGAATGATGTCAGAGACCACTGAGGCCCAATCACAGGACGCAAAATGACATTGGTGTGACCCACGTGATGTTACACTGGCGTCATTCATGACATCTCAAAGACATGAAGATGCCGGAAGACTAGCATCAGAGCCAGAGCCAGTAACACTGTTTATTATGTTTAGTCACCTCCCCTGGGCTTCCAATTATTATACTCTGGGGTCTGAAGAGATAATAATAATGGTTTATGGATGGACAAACCCCATAAATTTTGTGTGAAAGCCCAACATTTTTGGAACATTCATAAAGAAAACCACATGAGACAAACCACATGAGACATTATAGTGTGTTGAGGGGGCCACTATAGGGAATTATAGTGTGGGAGAGGCCACTATAGGCCATTATACTGTGTGTAGGGGTGTGGGGGTGTTTAATATTAATAATAATACTAATAATCCTTTAATAGTCCCACCACGGGGAAATTTGTGTTACAGCAGCAAGGATATGCAGTGCAAGATAAGAAATACAAATACACATACAATATATACAAAACGTTCCAATGTAGAGGCATTCCATTGGTAGTAGACAGACAGATAGAAAGATACAGGTAAAGAAGTAGCGGGGGGGGGGGGATATCACAGCAGAAAGAAATTTCAGTTGTCTTTGTGGAATGATCTCCGCTTAGGTGGGTGTTGGTTGTAATGCCTAACCGCAGCGGGGAGGAAAGACTTACATACCACGAACCACCTCTCCCTCCTTGTAAAGCTGTCCTGTGTAAAATTACTTTACACAGGACTGCCTTATATGGAGAAGTTACTTGTGCTGGCCCTGCCTACTGGTATTGACTACACCTTCTTGCACTGAGCCCACCTATGAAATTGGCCACTTTTAAAAAATTTTCAGGGCCATTTTAGGCACCGATATACCTTCACCATCAGAAGGTCGGGCCTAAATGTTTCAGCGTCATCGCTGACAGCACAATGCTATGGAAGAGTACTGTCAGATGCTGAACTGTAAGGCCTGTCTTTCTGACAGTGGGGAGATATCGGTGCTGAAACTAACGGCACTGATATCTCCTGCACCTGGATGCACATCAGGTAAGCTGACGTTGAATTCAGCGTTTTCAAGCGGTATATAATACCACGGGTGCCAGAGGACATGAAAGGTACTATTTAAACATCTTAGGAAGATGAAATTATATATACTGGTTAGAAAGGTTAGAAAGATGAGTGATAATTTCTTCTGTTTCCATGCCACTTTTGTTCTCTACATTTTATAGCTCACCATGGAACATCCACCTGGAAATGTCTTATAAGTGGTCACTATGTCTGTTGGATCACACAAATTCTGTTAAATAGAACAACTAGGCATATTGTAGACTCTATTTGAAATCAGCATAAAAGCTTTTTTTTGCATATATTCACAAATATTAACCCCTTCCCACTGCAGACATTTTTTTAATTTTTACACTCTCTGCCTTCCAAAGGGTACAACTTTATTTTTCTGTTCACAGAGCCATATGAGGGCTTAATGTTTGCAGGACAGTTTGTGTACAGGACAGTAGTTTGTAGTTGTATCATTTAATACTCTGTATGATGTATTGGGAAGCTGGAAAAAAATTCAGAATGGGGAGGAATTGGCGAACAACTTATGTTTGCGTCACTTTTTTACAGGCTTTGCTTTTACAGCGTTCACTGTGCAACCAAAATAATATGCCACCTGTATTCTATGGGTTGGTACATTCCCAGGATGGGGATATCAAATTTATATAGTTTTTCTTTTACGGTTTAAACCCTTAACAAAACTTTGCAAAAAAATAAATTAACTTTGCATAAGCATCTTTTTTTGCGAGGGTAGAAGTAATTTTTATTTATATCAATTTGGGGAATGTTTATTGCTTTGGTTGCTTTTTATCCAAGTCTTTATGGGTGGTAAAGCAGCGAAAAAACTTTGGCTTGGCTCTTATTAGCTCTCTGATGTTTTTAATGTTTGTGAACATATGTAATACAAAGTTTTTATGTTTATTTTACATACAGTCTACACTATGTCTGGTTTAACCTATATTTTTATCTGATTCACAGGAACAACACATATAAGACATTTTCAGGTGCATGTTCCATGATAAACTACAAAATGTAAAGATGAATAGTTGGGGGAACCAAGAGAAATTATCACTGTATCTTCCTAACCTTCATTTATACCATCTCATCTTCTTAAGCTGCTTGGTGACAGACAGATAAGTCTTGATATAACTGCATCATTGCTACAGAATGCGCTTTATTTCATGGTATTGAGCTGTGAACAAATTGGGCAATTTCAGAGTTCTGTGTGAATAAGAGCCTAAGGACTTGGTTCCATTGCTTAACAGCTCTACCACAGGGTGAAGTAGTGCAATTCACAGACAAATATTATTACTTTGGAAAACATGTCAGGCGTGGTAACAGGTCCTCTTTAAAGTGTATCTGTCATTCAGGTGATATTTCAAGATAAGCTACTGTATGTGAAAATGAGGAGTAAAACCATTTCTGGCTTTTATATAACATATTCCTCAGTTTAGTTTCCTCCTCTGCATGCTGTATCTGAAATCTGTATTACTCTCTGAACTGGTGGGTGAAGACTAGCTGCCATACACTGCACACACTGAGCAGAGGAAGAATCTGCTCTATAAGCCCGATGCCCCACGTTGCGAAAACTCAGCTTTTTATAGTATCTGCAAAGCAGGGGTGCATCTCTAATGAGGCGAAGTGAGGCGGCCGCCTCAGGTGACAGTATCCGTCACTGTCTGCAGGGCGGCATTTTTACTATTTATTTACCATAAACCAGCCCAGGACAGGCCGCTTTAAAAAAAAAAAAAAAAAAAAAACAAAGCTGAGCGGGGCCTGTCCTGGGCTGGCTTACGAGACATCCACATCTAAGCATAGGCGGCGATACAATGACGTCATCATGCCTCCTGCGCTGAGACGCAGACATCGCGGACAAGAAGAGGAGGCGGCGGCTCTATCAAGGGATCTCAGGTAGGTGAGGATAACTTCTTTTTTTTTTTTTTTTTATAAATAGGCTGTTACCTGCTGGAGTAACCCCAGCAGGTAATGGCCTATTTACTTACCTACCCCTGCGCCTGCTTGTGGCCATCTCCACTTCCCCTTCTCCTATGGGACGCAGAAGGGGAAGCAGAGGCAGCCACAAGCAGACAAGCAGACGCGGGGGGGTAGGTAAGTGAGGCCAAGGGCCTCAAATACTACTATTACTTTTCAGACCCCGGAGTATAATAGTCAGAGGCCCAGGGGAGGTGAGGGAACATAAAAACCATTGACACTCACCTCTTCTGGAATCGGTGTTACTCCCAGCAGGCTTCGGCCCTCTGGTGACGTGATCAAGACATGATGTCGGCCTGATCCACGTGACATCTGTGTGCAATTAAACAGGGCCAAAAGCTGCAGGGAGTGCACTGGTGCCAGGATAGGTAAGTAGCACTGGTTTATATGTTTGTCACCACCTGGGTCTCCGATCATTATACTCTTGGGTCTGAAAAGACCCCAGAGTATAATAATAGTTCATGGGTGGGCCACTATGGGGTACAATACCGTGTGCAGGGGCCACTGTGGAGCATAATACCAGTGCATTGGCCACTATGGAGCATAATACTGTGTTGTGCAGGGACCACTGCGGGCCATAATACCGTGTGCAGGGGCCGCTGTGGGCCAAAATACTGTGTGCAGGGGCCACTGCGAGCCATAATACCATGTGCAGGGGCCCCTGAGGGCCATAATACTGTGTAATACTGTGTGCAGGGGCTGCTGTGGAACATTATAGTGTGTGTAAATGGGGTGTTATAAACAGGGGCTATGGCGCCTGTTTATATCATATGCTATCTGTTTATAGTGACCGTGTGATATAATTACAGCCTTGTCACATAGACACGTATAGGACGAGGCTGTAGTTACATTACATGTCTGCTATGAGATGAATGACACTATGTAAACAGAGAAGTGTTCACAGCACTTACACAGGTACCATTCAGACAGCTGATCAGTAGGGATCCTGGGTTTTTGAGCCCCACTGATTATTTTATTAATGACCTGGAAAACCTTTTAATTAGTTAACACCTGGGGCATTATTAATAAGGGGCACTATTTATGGGGGTACACGCGGACATTATTAATATAAAGATGCACTTGGGAGTATTATTCATTATGGGAGGGTTATATCATATATTTTATAATTGGAATAGCAGCAGGATGGGGGCTTTGTGCAGGTGAGGACAATGTGGGTCAGGTGCCTGGAAAAGTGAGGAGCCAAAGATACTGTATTTATGTTGCTAAGTTTACAGAGACAAGTCACAGCTGGAAGAAGTGGTCATGGCGGTCCAAAGGGAAGAGAAAGGAAATGTGAAGGATTAGTCAGACGTCACCTGTAAATCACAAAATGTTACTGCACTGTATACACCTAAATGATAGAGGATAAATACCTGATTGATGGGGGTCTATCTGCTGAGACCCCCACTGAGCCTGAGAATTGGGTTTTCTCCCCCCACTGGGTGGGAATACAGCCAGACCGCAGCCAGGCTGAATATAGGCATGTCGCTTGGTGGATGGACAAACCCGCGGGGCTCTCATTCACTTCGATGGGAGTGCCAAAGATAGCCGAAGTACAGTACTAAGCTATCTGCGGCGCTCCTATTATAGATAATGGGGGCCACGTGGGCTCGTCCATCCACCAAGCAGAAGATGTGTGAAGTTACTTTCATTGTTAATGCCGTGCTGTTGATCTGATACTGAAGTAATGCAGTAAGAAGAATTCTTGAAAAATTTTTTATAACTGTGTATTGTGTATATTGTGCGACGATATCAGCATGTGAAGCTAGTAACATGGAATCTTTGGAATTTTTTTTTTATGGGGGGGGGGGTGTCTTTCTATAGTCCGCCTCAGGCAGCAAAGAGGCTAGGTTCAACCCTGCTGCAAAGTGAATGGGATTCTGGCTAATCCCATCCACACATTGCAGAAAAAAATCTGAAGCGGAAAAGCTGCATTTCAAAAAACGCCCGGGTTTTTGAAAATCGCAGCATGTCAATTATATCTGCGGAAATGCTGGCATTTTCCGAATAGGTATAATAGGGGCAGAATGTCCAGAAAGGAAAACTCTGCAAAAATGCAATGAAAAACGCAGCAGAAAAAAATATGATGTATTTCCGCTGCGTTTTTTATCCGCAGGATTTTTGCTACGTGGGGCCTTAGCTTAATTGTCTTCCTCTCACTCGGATACAGCCTCAGGATCATTCAGGACATATATAGAAAAGTACTGTCCTGTATTGGTGTGAATAAAGCACTTTGGTTGTGACAGAACATTTCTATTCTGCTCCAATATTAGTCTAAGCCTGTGTTATTTTCTGTTATCTCCTTCCCACTCCTCTCTCCATAGACTTCTACAGACAGTCATCCAAGTCATGTGATATGCAGTCTGCCCCGAGATGGAAAGAAAAGTGGGAAGGAAGCAGGAAAACAGCCTGATAAGAGCAGAAGCAGCCATTTCTCTCTAATAAAATATATTAGGCTAAGGCCCCACATTAGCGAAAAAGTGCTGTGGGAAAAACTGAATCAGAAACGCATTGCGGTTTTTCCTGCAGCGCTTTTCACAGAAAGTTGATAGAGGTTTTCCTCTGTGGACTTTCTGCTTCAATTATACCTATAGGGAAACCGTCAACATTTATGTAGGTATAATTGATATGCTGCGATTTCCAAAACCGTTTTGGAAATCGCAGCATTTCCGCTGCGTGTATTTTTTTGCAATGTGTTGATGGGATTCGCTAGAATAAGATCAGTGGAGATACCTAGTTTCGGACTTGCAAGCTTCTGATATTGATAACCTATCCTAAGTCCCAAAAAACCCTTTTAACGGTATATATTTGCAAAGTCTGACATAGAATTAAAGCCTCATGCATGTACAGTGGTGTACTGAATATATATTCTAATATATTTCTACTTATTACTTATCTATTTTATACATAAGAACCTTGACTGTTAAGTGTCTGAGAGCTTGTGCCTCTTGGCAATACTTCCAGCTATGTTCTGAGAGCTATGTTGAAAAAAGAAAGATATCTTAATAATGCCTCCTGTCTGCAAGTGACAAAACATGCCATGACTTCAGGTCTCAGTGACTACAGAGCTTCTTCTACTAACACACCCAGCTGTCAAGGTCACAGAATACAACTAAGGTGTAGACCCCACGTTGCAGAAAAGCTGTCAAAGCCAGTAGTGGATTTAGCAGAAGGGAGAAATATAAGTGCTTCCTATATATTTCCCATTCCTTTTGAAGTCATTCTTGGCTCTGGTTCCAAAAAACCACAACGGAATCTTCAACAAAAAAAAGCAACTTTACAGCAACATGTGGCCACAGTCTACAATAGGGTTCTGGGCAGTGGCGTAACGACCAGGCCCAGAGGGGTACGGGGCCCACAACCAGCAGGAAATACTATATAATACTGTGTGGGGACCACTGTGGAGCATATAATACTGTGTGGGGCCACTGTAGAGCATATAATATGGTCTGGGGGCCACTGTAGAGCATATAATACTGTGTGGGGGCCACTATGGAAAATATAATACTGTGTGGGGGGCCACTGTGGAGCATATAATACTGTGTGGAGGCCACTGCGGAGCATATAATACTGTGTGGGTGCCACTGTAGACCATATACTACTGTGTGGGGGCCACTGTGGAGCATATAATACTGTGTGGGGGCCACTGTAGAGCATATACTACTGTGTTGGGCCACTGCGGAGAATACTATACTGTGTGGGGGCCACTGTACAGCATTTAATATTGTGTGGAGCCACTGTGGAGCATATAATACTGTGTGGGGGCCACTGTAGAGCATATACTATTGTGGTTGGCCATTGTGAAGCATATTATACTATGTGGGGCCACTGTGGAGCATATAATACTGTGTAGGGGTCACTGTGGAACATATCATACTGTGTGGGGGGCCACTGTGGAGCATATAATACTGTGTGGGGCCACTGTGGAGCATATAATACTGTGTGGGGTGCCACTGTGGAGCATATACTACTGTGTGGGACCACTGTAGAGCATATTAGATTGTTTGGGGGCACTGTGGAACATATAAAACTGTGTGGGGCCACTGTGGAGTGTATTATATTGTGTGGGGGCCACTCTGGCGCATATACTACTATGTGGGGGCCACAGTGGAGCATATACTACTGTGTGGGGCCACTGTGGAGCATATTATAGTGTGTGGGGACCATTGTGGAGCATATTATACTGTCCCAGTATTTTTCCATGCCGGGCACTGCGCTGCTCACTCAGCATATTCTTGATAACTGCAGTTGTGGGTACTAAAGCTTTATCCCTTTCAAGTATCTGAGATATCGCTGCAGCACCCGTAACTATCACTATTAAGAATTTTCTCTAGGGAGGGGGTAGGGGGCCCCAGACAAAAGTTTGCACCAGGGTCCACAAGACTTTAGTTATGACACTGGTTCTGGGACAGAACAGAATAGGACCTGGAGGCTCCACCCAAGAAACCAGAAGCTGATATGAACAATGGTTTGAATGCATAGGGAGACATGAGCTTGAAACAAGGTATGCAATGTAGATATGAGAAAAGAAAGATGGTAAAGGGAGAACATTTTATGGAATTATATTTATATTATATATATATAATATGTAAGTTATAATATGTAAGTCGCGCCTGCTGTGAATATAGGATCTGCCCAGCTATTCATATGAGTAGTTGGGCACTCTCTGCACCCCATCCCCTAGCTAAACAATTTCATGTGATCAGGTTACTCCTAGTCACATTGACAGTGAGTCACATCAGTGGCCCATATTCAATGTGACTGGGAGTAACCTTGGTCACTCCTATGCTGGGAGTAACCTGAGCATATTGATGTGTTTAGGTAGGCTATTCATAAGAATTGCTGGGTTAACCACCCAACAATTCAAGTGAATATCAGATAGCAAGTCTTAACATCAAATGCAGATTGATCATTAACTCTGCTATATCTATGAATGTAGAAATTCTCCCATTTTTGTAAAATATCCAAACTTCTCTGTGCAGAAAATGGTTACATTCTTTAAGGGAATTGCCAGTTGAGCAATTCCCCAGTGCTGCTGCAGAACCCTGGGGGGAGGGGCACAACAAGACAGTGAGCCCTAAAGCTGAACCCCCCCCACTGTCCCTGGCTAACTTACCTGATCTGTCCTAGGCGACAGCCAGCAACTGGACGATAATCCCTTCTTAATATAAGTGACAACACATAACGCAGACAGGACAAACAACAAGAAAGGGAGGTCAGAAAGCCAAGGGGTTGGTAACAGTTGAGCAAATCTAAGAGAATAGTCAAAGTCAAAGCCAGAGGTCAGGAATAGGAATACAAGTAATAGCAGAAAAGGAGCTAGCAGGGACAAAGTCACAAAACAGAATCTCAATAGACAGCCCCCATGTAAGGGCTGATGACCTGTTTATAGCAAGTCAGGACCTGCCCCAGACTAGATTGGTAGACAGGCCTGTAAATCACACAGGCAAGGCTAAGATTAACTGTTAGAGGAGCAGAGAGAAGTAAGGTGCAGGAGATGGGTGTGGCTGAAATTCAGTTACATAGGACAGTGTTCAGACTGAGCATCAAGAACCTTAAGCAAGGAATCAAACTGAATACACCACCTTCGCCGCAGCGTGCGAGCGGAGGGTGGCACAGAGATCTGAACAGGGATAGACGTTACACATTCATTGTAGGATTCTAGAGCTAAAATCATTGTAATTTATTGGTTTAGTAAAAATATACCCATGTAAATTTTTGTGTTAGTTCCTAATATTACTGCACCTTAATTCTGTTATATCAAAATGTACATATCACATCCCATTGTTTAGGCTGATTTACAATGTATGGAGTGAAGAACCTCTAAGGCTAGGTTCACATGTATGTTGGAGTCTCCGTACAAGACTCTGCTGCAGATTCCGCTTTAAATTGACAGAGAGAAAAGTCCTGCAATGAGGACTTTTCTCTCAGCCAGTTTTATACTGAATGGGGTCAACGGGTTTCCACGGGTAACCTTTTTTTTAGTGAACAGGGTCTCCATCTTCTGGGTCCCCATGCGGACCCGAACGACGGAGACCTGAACACTAATGTGAACCTAGCGTAAGACTGAGTTATGTAAACTACCTACTTCATAGCTTTACAATGAAGCTACAAGGAAGTCATAAGTGGATGATAGACAGCCTAACAAGCTCTTATCTTTAAATAATATTTCTCCATCAGTAAGATCAATACAAAGCTAACACTCCATGCTTCATATCGATTAACTAGCTGCCAATCACTCACATTAATAATCAGGTCTCTTCCTGGGGAATGCAAATAAATAAAATTAATAAATAAAATAAAGAATGCACATCTTTTAATACATGAACTCATATGAAGTGGAATATTAATGGAGCCCATCCACCAAGTCAACTATTCCTATATGCATCCGATTGCATTGGAATCACTAAGAAATGCATTTATTAATTTTTTCAGTATTGATAATTTAGAACTGATAACAATAACTGTCTGCTGTAAGAATTATTATTCACTTGTGACTACAAAGCCCCATATTCAAGGTATGTAGTGCACTGCACTTCAAAAGATCTATTCCAGGTTGAAGTACAACTACAATAAAACAGCTTCTTAAAAGAACACAATAGTCTATTTTTATCTCCAAAGCATATGCTATAGTATTCCATACATCATATTAATAAGAAACTGAATATTTCATTCAAAATTGTTTCACTGTTGCCCCGAGACAAGGACAAAACAGAATCCAACAAGGATGCAAAAAGAAGCAAAGGCCCAGATAGCTTACAGGTCCTGAGATTGCAGAGTCCACTAAATAATACACAGGATGGAATTACATCCTTGGAGCCTAAATAGAAATGATGCTGCCTGTGAAGCATCAGATCACCTATGATTAGTCGTTTCCATATTACGATTTTGATTGTGATGACAGAAGCTATATAGCATTATGTATGTATTAGTGTATGTGTTATTACTTATTCATATATATATATATATATCCTTAGTGAATGTTGTGTATATGTTGTGTTATCAATCTACCTCAGGGGTTTGTATGTATGCAAGGGGAGTCAGATGAACCAGGTGTTTTATTGCTTTATGACATTTTGGTTTAGTGACCCTGAGAGAGAAACGGGGGGTGCCACTGGGCTGACCTCCAGAGCCAGAGAAACACACAGCTTTTCCAGAGTTGAGTTGTTCATCCCTCACCTCAGGGAGTAAGATGAGTGGGGCACCCTGGCAGGGAGGGGTGTCTGATCACAAGCTTAAGAGTCTATGACACCTGAGAATGGTTGTCACATTTGTGGAAGCAGCTAAGAGAGCTGGGTGTGTTCACTTCACTACAGAAGATCTTCTAAGCCTGGAACCAAATACATTTAAGTATTATTCTGTCTTACCTCATTTATTTTAGAAGCTGTTTGTATTTTGTGTCCCTTGTTATCATTTCTTGTATATATGGCACTGAACCCGTTGGGTATTAAATTGTTAAATTAAAGGTTGCTATGTGTTGCTCTATGAACCCATTACCTTTTTGAGGTGTGTTTGTATCTGACTGTTGGGGAGACACCTGTATATGTTAGTGTGGATTCTGCTGAGACGAAAATCAGTAGTGGTGGCAGCGTGTATTTGGAGTGTGTGGACTGTTATGGGGTGCGACTTACACTCAATTTGCAGCCTGAGTGAAGGGTGAGTGCAAGATTCAGTGGATTTAGTCGACCCCTGACAGCCGCACCCGCGTCACATGCTTGGAAGGCCCATATGTGACAGGCCCTATGAGCGAAAAGGCAACCAAATCCACTGATTTTGGTGGGACATAAGTATAAGACCTGCCTGACTTTACCCTGACATATGGTGTCAGATGCAGTTGGGGATTTGGTCAGGATTAATGTTGACGTCAATGCTGAGAAATACAGGAGAATACTTATTTGTCATGCCTTACTATCAGTGAGGCATCTGACTTGCTCCAAATTTATTCTGCAGCAGAACAGCCAATGTCTTTAAGAAGTATTTTCAGTGTAAATAAATGGGTCCTGGAATTGGTGATATAGCATCCACTGAAACCTGATCTCAACATCACTGAGTCTCTCTGAGATTACATGAAGAGAAGGAAAGATTTGCGCAAGCCTACATTCACAGAAGATCTGTGGTTAGTTCTCCAAGATGTTTGGAACAACCTCCCTGACGAGGTTCATCAAAACTGTGTCCAAGTGTACCAAGAAGAAGTGATAATGTTTTGAAGGCAAAAAGTGGTCACACCACATTCAGTGTGTTTATTTAGAGGTCAGCGAAACATGTCCTTTCTTTTCACAGATGCTAATACATCACATCAATGAAAGTCTATGGGTCCATGAAAAAAAAAAGGATGACATCCATGTGTCATCCATTTTTCACAGAAACAGATACATATAAATTATGGAAAATGAAACAAAAAAAAACAGAAATGAGAAGTTTGCGGTGTTGTCTATGAAAATCATCGACCTCACAGAGATGCAGATATGTGAATGAGGCTATTGTGCAGCATATTCCTCACACCTGTCTTAAACTTTTGCACATTAACTGTATATATCAGGGGTCGCAATCCCCTGCACACATGCCAAGAGTGGCAGGCAAGACATATTTCCCTGCCATGGCAGCCCAGCGATTCTGTTTGGACCAAACATGTCCGAAATGAAACTGCTATTATTATACTTTAGGGTCTCTTGAGACTCCAGAGTATAATAAGCGGAGGCCCAGGAGAGGTGATCAAACTTCCGATCATTATACTCTAGGGTCTGAAGAGACCCCCAGAGTATAATAATAGCTTGTGAGTGGCGATCCCCAAAAATACATAGAGGCCACTATGAGATGCTATACTGCGTGGAGTGAGTGCTATACTGTGTGGAGGTCATATGAGACATTAAACCATGGGGCGGGGCCACTGTGGATCAGTATACTGTGTGGAGGGGCCACTATAGGACATTATTCTGTATGACAGTGTGTTTTTGCACTAAAAATGCAGGCATTTTTCCAATAAAAATGCATGCATTTTTGTGCATTTGCATCATGCAAATGCAGCTTTACATTGAAGTGAAAGTACCAGTGGCCTAGGACCACCCTAAGGATGCTGCCACATGGTGCTCCTGGACGCAAACATTTACTATTAAATGATTGCTGCACATGTACTTCCATTGCTTCTAATGGAAATGTAGAGGTGCATCCTGGGAAATAGCAGTAAACACATGTGTCAAGAAGCTGACTTTAGTATAGGGATAGTCAGCCTTACAATTATTGCACGACACTCCAAGTAGCTCATCTTTGATTTTTTTTAAATTTAAATCGACACGCTGTATAAAAAAGGTTGCCTACCCCTGGTCTATACTGTCAGAACTGTCTGTGTTGCAAAGAGAGATGAGATTCTGTTCATAATGTGTTTCTGTATCACATATGTGGATAGGCTGAGAAAATCTCCCAGCATGTGTGCCATATATAAAAGCATTTCTGAAATTAAGTTGGAAAAATATTAGAATACACTATAATGGCATTAGCACATTTTTTTAAAGGTTCTATGTTTAGATATTTCTGTTTCATACTAGTTATGGTATTTCTGGGGTTCTGTTGATTTCCATTCAGAATGTCCACCTAATGTGTCCAGTGCCAATGATCACACATACCCAGTATCCTAGTCTCACCCCTACGATCTCCTCATACATGGGCAGCAGATTCCTGCTGTTGTGCAGGCCAGCCGATAAGAATTGTCATTCAAGAACAGGCTTATTTTTTTTACCAAACATGGATTCATTAGATTGATGTTCTGAGAGGGAATCAAAAGTACACCAAAGAGTGCTAAACCAATTATGTAAAAATAATTTGTTTAGTTATTCCATTTGCAACATTGCTATGCTTTACTTGATCTAACAGAAAAATTATTGCACAAATTCTGTTATTGGTCTTTGAAATCATTCTAGGACTTCCTGTTGTAATTGAGAGGGCTGCATCATTTCTAATCCTCCCACATGGCTGCTGCAAAAATCACACATCCTAAAATACAGGTAAAAAGAAAAATATATATCATTTTCACAGGGCTGAGAGTGGTTGCTCTTCATACGTTACCTGTTTAAATATTTTGAAAACTATTATATTTGTAATACAATGGGATGCATACCTGGATAGGAAAACTCCTTTAGGCTAAGGCCCCATGTTGCGGAAACGCAGATTTTTTGGTTGCGGATTTTGATGCAGTTTTTTGAGCCAAAGTCAGGAGTGGCTTGAATATTAACGGAAAATATAGACATTTCCCTTCTGTTAAATCCACTTCTGGCTTTGGCTCAAAAAAATGCAGCAAAATCTGCAACAAAAAACTGCGTTTCCGCAACATGGGGCTTTAGCCTTAAGAAAAAAAAAAAAAGAAAAGAAAGGAAACCAACAATTTAAGTCAAGAGAAATCCTTTCAAAATATATTAAGTTATTGTTATAAATTTCAAAAAGATTTGAAAAAGATTTCTTTAACCTTCTCTTCATAGAATATGCAGGCTTTTTTTTACAAAAATTTCAGATACTTTGCTGAACTTGGTATTTCAAAATTGGAACATTATTTGTGCATTGTGAAGCTAGTAACACACCAATATTCTACATAGACAGAAAACTCTTTAATCGTGAAAACATGACTCATGCAGCCTGTGAAAGATCCTCAGTGCACCAATACCGCGTTGGCCCACACCTGAGACTTCTTTACTAAAAACCACACTCACCGCCAGTGAGTGCTGGGTCCACAAGATAAATACAAGACAAGCTTTCTAAATTTTATATATTTATTAACCCCTAAATGGGTCGGTATTAACATCTAACACATGCAGTTCAGAACAGATATGCAGATATATGCAAGCATTAACAGTTACTAGTTACAATATACAGCGCATAAAATAAAAAAGGGAATAAAGGTGAAATAATTACTTTACCACACATATCCTTGATGTGGCTCTATAGTCCAACACTCACACATGCTCTGGCATGTGTGAATAACCAGTGGAGGCTTCCAGCAGCAGCATCAACACAGCATTCCAGCTTGCATGCTCATCACAGTCTATCCTCAGTGGTCTCTTAGTAGTCTCATCATAGTATTCTCTAGTAGTCCCAGCACAGTCTCCACCTCACTGACCTCTTACCTCATCTTTTAAACCCTTGATTACACCACCCAGAATGAGGTCACCGGCGACGGCAAGTCTGGTTGACTAACGCACTCAAGTCAAGATTCTTTGTAAGGAGACGGGACCAAGTGAAATGACACAATGCCTTCTATATGTTATCAACCATGTCTGATCAACAGCCCAGGCTGAACAATGCATGTGTATTTGATCACCCAGGGCTATGTAGGAATTCAATGGAGCCATTCTGGGATGGATACAAAGCCCTATTGTTCCATGGTTGCCACTACTGACAACATACATCTAGGATTAGGGCTGCGCACATTATGAGTAAATGGAAGTAAGAGGGAGATATGATACCCAGAGATCAAAATACATCTTTGAGTTATAGCCATATTTAAGTGGAATCATCACACCTCCCCCTTTTAGATGGGGCTTGTAGGAAGTAGGGGCCTGTGCCCCTTTTCTGAGAGCACCTCTGCCGCTTCACCGCCCCGGGATAGGCTGTCTGCATTGCCATGGGCCCGGCCGGGCTTGTGCCGAATGTCGAAATTGTATTGCTAGAGCACCAGGCTCCAGCGCAACAATCGCCCATTCTGACCTGCAATACGCTCTATCCAGATCAGAGGGTTGTGGTCAGTCACCACGGTGAAGTGGCGCCCATACAAGTAAGGCTGCAGATGCTGCAGGGCCCAAACAATTGCCAGGCATTCCTTCTCCAATGTGGCGTAGGCCACCTCCAGCGGCAGAAGCTTTCTACTGAGGTACTGCACTGGGTGCTCTTGCCCCGCTGAGTCAATCTGGCTCAGCACGGCACTGAGACCGTAGGTGCTGGCATCAGTCTGTAATACAAGTGGACGAGATTCATCGTACGCTTGAATTACCGGGCCGCTTGCCAGGGCCGCCTTCAGGGCCTGGAAGGAGTGCTCACAGGTATCCGTCCATTGGACTGTTTGCGACAACTTCTTCTTAGTGAGGTCTGTCAGGGGAGCAGCAAGGGCACCATAGTTCGGGACGAACTTCCTGTAGTACCCTGCTGTGCCCAGGAAAGACATCACCTGTCGCTTGGTCCGGGGGGTTGGCCATGTGGTGATTGCCTCCAGCTTCTCAGGCACTGGCCTCAAGGTTCCCCCACCCACCCGGTGTCCCAGGTACTGGACCTCACGCATGCCCAGCTGACACTTCTCTGGTTTGATGGTCAAGCCCGCGTGGTGAACCCGCCTCAACACCTGCGCCAGGTGTTGTAGGTGTTTTTCCCAAGTGGAGCTGAAGACGGCGATATCATCCAGTTATGCAGCTGCAAACCCTTCACATCCCGACAGCAGAGAATTGACCATCCTTTGAAAAGTGGCAGGGGCATTTTTCATGCCAAACGGCATGACAGTGAACTCATACAGTCCGAAGGGAGTGGTAAAGGCCAACCGTTCCCGTGCCTCTGGGGATAGGGGAATTTGCCAGTATCCCCGGCTCAAGTCCATGATGGACAGATATTGGGCCTTACCTAACGAGTCTAGTAAATCGTCGATGCGTGGCATGGGATACGCATCATCAACTGTAACCGCATTGAGCTCCCTGTAGTCCATACAGAACTGTGTGGTCCGATCTTTTTTAGGTACCAGGACTACAGGCGAGGCCCATGCACTGTGGGAGGGCTGAATCACCCCCATTTCTAGCATCTCACCGATCTCCTTATGTATTTGGGCCCGTACCTCCGAGGAGACGCGATATGGCGGTCGCCGGATAGGGGCATGATTCCCGGTATCCACATGGTGGATGGCCCGGTCAGTTCTCCTTGGCTTTCCGGAAAACAGACCGGGGAGGGCGCACCGAACACTGTTAAGTTGTGACCTTTGGGTCTCAGTCAGTAGGGGGTTTAACTGCGCTTCCTGGGGTGACCTTCCCTCCCCTAACTGAGTGAGCATGTCCACAAGTTCGTCCTCTTCGCCCTCCTCTAGCAGACTACATATGGGAAAGGCAGTGGCTTCCCTGTCATGATGATCTTTCATCATGTTAACATGGAAGACCTTATGCCTGTTCCGGCCTGGGTCAATGGTAACCAGGTAGTTGACGCAGTTGACCTGCCGGTGCACAACGTATGGACCAGACCATTTGGCCTGAAGCTTATCCTTGGGCTCAGGGACTAGAACCCATACCTTCTGTTCCGGCTGGTATATCCTCTCTCGAGCATTCTGATCATACCAGCGTTTCTGGTCGGTCTGAACCTGGACCATGTTGTCATGCACCAGCTGCGCCATCGTCTGCATTCGGTCACGGAATCGCAGGACATACTGCACGACTGGCACACCCTGGATAGCGGCGTCTCCTTTCCAGGACTCCTTCACTAGAGCTAGGGGCCCACAGACACGTCTCCCATACAAGAGCTCGAAGGGGGAGAACCCAGTCGAGGCTTGAGGCACCTCCCGGTAAGCAAACAAGTGCGGGAGATAAGGCTCCCAGTCACTCCCATGGGACTCGACTAACATCCGAAGCATCTGCTTCAGTGTGCCATTGAACCGTTCACACAGGCCATTGGTCTGCGGGTGATACGGGCTGGACACCAGATGTTGCACCTCGGTTATCTTACACAGGCCTTGCATCAGGGCAGACATGAACTGGGTACCTTGGTCTGTGAGCATCTCTCTGGGAAACCCAACATGGGAGAAGATGCCTACCAGAGCCTTGGCCACTACATCAGCCCGGGTAGAGGACAGTGCGACGGCTTCTGGGTATCGAGTAGCGTAGTCTACTACCGTTACGATGAAGCGTTTACCGGAGCGGCTGGGGATGGACAGGGGTCCAATAAGGTCCACAGCCACTCGCTGGAAAGGTTCGACTATGATGGGCATGGGCACCAGCGGAGCTTTGGAACTTTGCCCCACCTTGCCCATCCTTTGACATACGTCACATGAACGGCAGTATCTAGCTACGTCCTTCCCCATATTAGGCCAGTAGAATAAGTGGCTAAGGCGAGACTTGGTCTTGGCAATCCCCAAGTGACCGGCCAATGGAATGTCATGAGCGATCCGCAACAACTCTCTCCGGTACGGTTGGGGTACCACTAACTGTTTCTCATTTAGCTGACCTTCCTCCCCCTGGGTGGGTATCGTTTCCCAATATAGCCTCCCTTGATCCCAGTAGACTCGGGCCTTGTCAGACTTCGAGGGTGGTTGAGCGGCACGCACCTTCAATATGTCCAGACTAGGGTCAGCTTGGACAGCATCTCTGAACTCTTGGCTGGAGTGAGACAAAAGAGAGGTGCATGTTACATAGCTGCCGGACCCTTCCGGCTCTAGGGTGGGGGAATTTCTCAAGGTGGTCTCAGTAATGCGTCCAAGTGACGGAGGGACCGGTGCAGAGGCTGGAAGGCTTTCCACCCCTTCGGCACTTTGACATGCGGGTAACCACCGCAATACCAGCAGTCCGTCCTACATTCGGACCGTCACGAAGAGCCCAGAGAGACAACAAACCGCCTGGTACAACATCCAGTTTCATGGCAGACATTTGCAATATCATTAACAGCATTGGTTCTATCACACTGAGCTGGAGGGAGGACTGGCAGACATAGAGACACAGACTGGGGGGGTGAGGACCTCGCAGATGTGGGCGGGTCTACAGCCCAGTCCTCACTCAGCTCCTTTACATCTACATTAATCCCAGAGACAGTAGAATTAGCATTTTCACAGCCTGTAGGAAAGAACTCAGTAAGGGGTTTAGCCTTCCCTTTGGACATGGCAAGTTCATCTACAACATTCACAGGTACAGTTAAAGTAGCATTTTCACAGAATGTATGAGGAGACATTTCAGAGGGATGGTTATCAGCCCCCTCTGCATATTGGCACATCATAGGCCCCAAATCTGTCCCCAACAGTACATTGGCAGGCAACTCAGACATCACTCCCGCATCCCGCATTCCTTTCCCTGCACCCCAGTCTAAATGAACACAAGCCATGGGTACAGTAAAACGTTCCAATCCAATACCCCGTAGGGTCAGAGTTTTCCCGGGAATAATACTGTCTGGGGGGATCAAATCCGGTTGTATCAGCGTAACATCTGCCCCAGTGTCCCGGAATCCCATCACCACTTTGTCCCCCACAGTGACCTGTTGACGGTTAGCATTAGGCTGGGGCCCCTCCCTCGCAACCAGATACACAGATGGGACGGCCGCTGTAGTTTGGGGAGCAGGGGGGTTCCTAGGGCAGTTGGGGCAGTCTCGTTGTAAATGTTTGATTACAGGCATAGCACCGCCTGATCTCTCCCTGGGGTATGAGAGAGGTCGCCGGGGGAGCCCAGAGCTCGAGGGGCAGGGGACGTATAGGAACCACCCAGGACAGAGTTTGTCCTACCCCACTTGGAAGCATGGGGCTGTGGTGACCTCCAGCTTGGTTCAGGATTCCCCGGGACAGATTGTGTCTTACCCCTCCTCCAGCCGTCGCTGGCAGGTTTCCACGGCAACTGGTTGGCAACATAACGATCCGCCATTGCTGCGGCTGTTTCAAGGTCCTTGGGCTCTCGGTCCAGGAGGTATTTTTGCACTTCCTCGGTACAAATGGTCAAGAACTGCTCTTGAAGCATGAAGTCTGCATGGCTTTCTTGCGAGGTGACAGACTTGCCCTCCGTCCACTCCCGGAACCACACGCGCAGCTGGGCCGCTGTATCCTCATGGCTCTCTGAAGGCTTTTTCTGCAGGCCTCGGAACCTTCGACGGTACAGCTCCGGCGTGAGTTGGTATCTCCAGATCAGCGCTGCTTTAACGGACTCATAGTCCTGGTCAACTGGCAAATTGGCGTAAGTGTCCAGGGCTTTTCGCCTCAACCGGGGAGCCAGGTAACGGACCCAATTCGTCTGTGGTAGCTGATACTGCTTACACACTTTCTCAAAGGCCTGCAAGAACGAATCCAAATCCCTGTTTGTTTCAAGGATTGGAAAGTCCTCGGATCGGAGCCTTGGTACTTGTGCTTCTGGAGTGCGTGCAGTGACAGATGGTGCATGCTGGGAGAGCTACATTCTTTAGAGCTCAAGCTGATACTGCCGCTCAGCCTGCCGTTCTGCTGCCTCACGATCAGCTTGCCGTTCTGCTGCCTCACGATCAGCCTGCCGTTCTGCGGCCTGCCGTTCGTGTTCTGCAGCTTCCTGAAAGCGGCACATCACCTGCAGGTATATGTTAGGGTCACTGGTGCCTACTTGCTGCAGGGCCGTTTGCCAGTATGAAGCCATTCCCCCCACAATGCTGGGGCTACTGGTCCCTCCTGGTGAAGTAATCCTTGGGACCGGGCTGCTTGCCGCACTTCCTGGCCTAGCCCCAAAATCAGGACTCTGCTCGATTCTCTGCATGGCTGTGGCTGCCTCCATTTCAGCCATATGCTCAGGATCTCCAAAAGCCTGGTTCTGCAGTTCTGGAGATCTGCTTCTGAGCCCACTAGCCATACACTGGTATTTGCCAAATAAAAGATAGGATAGAATACAAAGAGTAAGGGAGGGGAACAGCACTGTATCAAACTTTCACTGTATCTTAATGCTTGCTTTAATACCGAGCTTGTCTCATAGGATTACCACAATCCCCAGCGTCTGAGTGATAAAGGTTACCAACACACGCTGTTTATCCTAAGATCCCACTACGCTGCCACCAATGTGAAAGATCCTCAGTGCGCCAACACCGCTTTGGCCCACACCTGAGACTTCTTTACTAAAAACCACACTCACCGCCAGTGAGTGCTGGGTCCACAAGATAAATACAAGACAAGCTTTCTAAATTTTATATATTTATTAACCCCTAAATGGGTCGGTATTAACATCTAACACATGCAGTTCAGAACAGATATGCAGATATATGCAAGCATTAACAGTTACTAGTTACAATATACAGCGCATAAAATAAAAAGGGAATAAAGGTGAAATAATTACTTTTCCACACATATCCTTGATGTGGCTCTATAGTCCAACACTCACATATGCTCTGGCATGTGTGAATAACCAGTGGAGGCTTCCAGCAGCAGCATCAACACAGCATTCCAGCTTGCATGCTCATCACAGTCTATCCTCAGTAGTCTCTTAGTAGTCTCATCATAGTATTCTCTAGTAGTCCCAGCACAGTCTCCACCTCACTGACCTCTTACCTCATCTTTTATACCCTTGATTACACCACCCAGAATGAGGTCACCGGTGACGGCAAGTCTGGTTGACTAACGCACTCAAGTCAAGATTCTTTGTAAGGAGACGGGACCAAGTGAAATGACACAATGCCTTCTATATGTTATCAACCACGTCTGATCAACAGCCCAGGCTGAACAATGCATGTGTATTTGATCACCCAGGGCTATGTAGGAATTCAATGGAGCCATTCTGGGATGGATACAAAGCCCTATTGTTCCATGGTTGCCACTACTGACAACATACATCTAGGATTAGGGCTGCGCACATTATGAGTAAATGGAAGTAAGAGGAAGATACGATACCCAGAGATCAAAATACATCTTTGAGTTATAGCCATATTTAAGTGGAATCATCACACAGCCAGATTAGTTTTTCAGTATAAAAGTTATCTACATCATGGGATGTTAAGCTTTTTGTAATATAATCTATTTCAAGTCTAGCTGCTCTTTGTAATTCTACATGTGGGGAAAATAATTCTTTGAAGGTGCATTCATTCATCTTTTGTGATCACTGAATGATAGGAAAGGATGGGGTGTGGTGTGGTAGTAGTAGCTGAGACACAGGAAGGAGCAAATATGAGTCCATTTGTAGTTGAAAGTTTTGACTGCGCAATAATCTTCTTGCCTTCCTGAAACATGTCTTCTTGTAATAATATTTTTTAGATAAATTTGCATTATGTTTTCTTTTATGCTAGGTTCTCAGCAGCGATGGGGTTTCTGTTCTTCGGGTCCACTTGGGGACCTGAAAAACAGAAACCTAATCCGCTTAAAAAGTATGGATATCCGCAGAAGCTCCCGGGCTCCATAGATTATAATTTCCGCTCGATTTCCGCCCGAAAAAATGCGGTTCTCAAGTGGAATGGGGGATGGAATCCCCGAATGGTCACCAAAAGCAGGTGTGACCGAAGCCTTATAGTCTCTAATAATTTGGGGTATCCATGAAACAGTCTGTGAAACCAAACAAATAATTAGATGGTTTAGTTTACTTATAGCATATCCTTTTCCCGTGATTTCTGTTAAGTGAATAGAAATGAGACAGAGAGACAGAGCCAGGTATGTAGTACAGCGGGACATAAGAAGGGGCAGTTAGAAGAAGCGGCAATGAATTGAAATATCTTAAAGCATGTGGGCAAAAATCTATAACTAGAACTGATGCTAGGTTATTGCTACCCCATATTCTGCCCTTCATGTTTGCTATGTGCCACCAGTCTAACATCCTTTGCAGGCAAGCTTGGGGTTCACCTCAGGGGTGGCAAACATGTCCAAGTGGGCCCCCTAACTCTAGTATACCAATATTATCACTATATGGTGACCATATAGTGGTAGGTACCGGCTGTACACTTAGCTCAGTAGACCATTTAGGTGAATACAGTAGTGATTTACAGGTGACGAGTCTGATTGTATTTGCTCTCATTTCCATCTCTTCCATCAGGAACCCCATGACCACTTCTTCCAGCAGTGACTTGTCTCTGTAAAGTTATCTTTGGCTCAGTGGCGTAACTAAAGTCTTGTGGGCCCTGGTGCAAACTTTTGTTTGTGGCCCCCTAACCCCCCCTACAGCAAATTCTTGATAGTGACAGTTACAGATGGTGCAGCGGTATCTCAGATACTTGAAAGCGATGCCACTATAGTACCCACAACTGCAGTTATCAAGAATACGGTGAGTGAGCAGCATAGTGCCCGGCATGTAAACAATACTGGGAACTGCGTGCTCTAGGAAACAGCCGATCTGCAGGGTCTAAACAGTCTAAGATATGTAAAAGATCAGTGGGATCCACCCAGACCGAGAGACCACTATCGATGAGCTGGATGATGCTATTTCTCTTTTCTTGTGAAATCTTCATGGCTGATCCTCGATTTGAACCAGTGAGTTTTCGTTTGGCAATAAACCTGATAACACACTGAGCTATTTGGGAACGTGAGAACAGGTAGTAATTTGTAGAATACAAGAAGAAAAAGATTTTTTTCACCACCAGGAGCAAAACAGTAACAATGCAGTTACATGACAAGAATCTGCATAACTAATCATATGCTAAATAGTTGCAAGCCAAATTTATGTATTATATAACCAAGATAATTGTCTATAAAATGATGATAGTGTCACATTCGAAGCTGTAGTATATAGTGAGATATGGAGCCTGAAAGTCAAAAGTTCAAAACATTGTTACCATTCTGCTCATCAGTGTGGCTGGAGGGAGAAGAGACAGGGCGGGTGTATGCAAAAAAACAAAACAGAGGCACCGAGCAGTGTATAGTGCATTACACTTAAAACAGGAAAAAACAAAGTATAAAAAGTAGTTCCTCACCTTGTAAGGTTGTGTGAGCCACAACAAACTTTGAATATAGTATTTAAATCACATCCGGATAGCAGGATCGCAGCAGAACCAATGTATCACCATGAGGTAGGTGTAGAGGAGATATCAGCATAAAGGAACAACAAAAGGAGCCGTGCAGATCCAAGGTTGACTTTAAAGATAATTCTTTTAATCCAGAACAAACAAATAGGATACACGACGCATTTCGGGGTGTTTGGTACCTCTTTATCAAGTGTGTATAGCACTTAAATGATGGGGATTTCTGGAAGGATTGCAGGTACATAAATAAAGGGGTACCAAACACGATGAAATGCGTCGTGTGTCCTATTTGTTTGTTCTGGGTAAAAATAATTATTTTTAAAGTCAACCTTGGATCCTTTTGTTGGTCCTTTATGCTGATAGCTCTGGAGTATGGACAGGTAAGTATGTTACAATTTGATAATTCAGCATCTCACTAGTCCTTGGACACATGAAAATCATAAAAAGGAAATGATTTGGATGAAAAAGTGTTTTAGGAAATTAGACATGACGCAAATAAAATGTACAAATATAAACTCTCACTTTATTGCTTTCATATTATTAAACATCATAAAACTCCAGGGAATGCTTTGAAAGCCCCTATAATCTTTAGGTCATGGTACAATTACTTCCTCATTATATTTTTTAATCTAAGATCAATGAATCTTATGATTAATCAAACCACAAATGTAGCTCTGATACATTATGAATGAAATGATTCAACGCTGATTAAATAACATGGCAGCCATTCAGTCAGCAGTTTGGAAACAGTTACTATACGCTAATGGCTATATTTATTCAACTTTCTCCAATGTTTCTAGCCCTGCAGAACTGATGGGTGAGTCTACAGCAGAACTTGTATGGGTTTTGGATTTTGTAGGAGAGAATTCATTTAGATTCTTTGTTTTTCACATAATGTAATGAATGTTTGAGTATATGAGTCTTTCCTTAAAGGGGAGGCCCAATTAGGAAAAACATCCTGAGGACAGGGCCCTACATAGAGAAATGCAGTTCAATAGTGTTGCGTTTTCTTTTCTGCAGCATTTTTCATTGACTTTTTGCTGTGTTTTTCTCTACATTTTTTGTTCCCACATTAAATCTATACTGAAAAAGCTTGCAATCACGCAGTTAAAATTAAAATGCTACATTTTTCAAAAACACATGTATCTTTGAAAATGCAGCTTTTCCACTCCTCTTTTTTTCCACATTGTATGGATGAGAATAATGTAATCTCATTCACTTTGCTGGTATGTTAAAATGCTATTTTTTTTTCCCCACTATATTTCCGCAGCAAACAAAATCGCAGCCTTTCTGCAACATGGGGCCTTGCCTGAGAGTATTTTCCCCATTTAAAATCCAGATCTGAGCAGAGTGGCTACAAAGAGCATCTCTCGCCTAAAAAGACCTATCAAATCTATAAAACATACAGACACTGCACTGATTTGAATGGGAGCTTTGTGATACTTGCAGAGGAGCTTATTATTATTTATTATGCTTACTTATATAGCGCCATCATATTCCACAGTGCTTTACAGATATTGATAGTCACTGTCCCATATAAGGCTCACAATCTACATTCCCTATCAGTATGTCTTTGGAGTGTGGGAGGAAACCGGAATACCCAGAGGAAACCCACGCAAACTCCTTGCAGATGTTGTCCTTGGCAGGATTCAAACCCAGGACTCCAGCGCTGCAAGGCTGCAGTGCTAACCACTGAGCCACCATGCTGCCCATGGGGTTCTGGGGTTCCATATTCCTTGAAACAAATCAATACCACAGAGAAACACATAAAGTGGTATTAGAGGTCAAACAATAGACCTGATAATTAGGGATGGGTGAACTGATTCCTTTAGAACTGATTTCGACACGAAATTTCCAAAAGTTTCGGATTCATCTTAACACAAAACTTTAGGGGTTCTTCCCTTCCCCAATCACAGGGCTCAGTGGTGACGCAGAAGAGGCCTGAAGAAAATGCCGGGAACCGCCAGACAGCGCAAAGATGCCCAGGAGAAGTGAGGCAAGGATGAGTTTAAGTATTTGTTAGTTCTCCTTGCTCCCACAGTACCTCCACTTATTATACTATGGGGTCTGAGGTTTGTAATTTTTTTCTTGAAATTCTGTAAATTGTCAGTTCTTGGTGCCACATGTACTCTCATAAAGGGATAATTTTTGGTGGCTTCTTTCTACACTCAGTTCTTTATCACTTTTGAACTGACAGGGATTCTGACTGTGTGCCACAAATTTTTCTTGAAATTCTGTAAAATGTCACTCTGCCAATGCTATGTTGATGTGTCATTTGATCATATACAGAAATAACCAGTAGGGTAATCCAAGTTTTTTCTGTAAGTGCTGTTCTCATGCTCATAGAATCATTTCCCTTTCAAAAAATATTCTAACTTTTTTCAGCTGGCAGAACAGGCACGCTGATAGTGTGCCACTCATTTTTCTTCAAATTCTGTAATTGCCAGTGCCACATGCTACTGCCACACTGTTAGCATAATAGCAACAAAATATAACACACAACCCCATCATTGCTTCTTCAATACCAATGCAATGTTGATGTGACATTCTTCTTCCAAGAATCGATAATTTTTGGTGGGGGGTTTTTAAACCCACTTCTTATCTTTTTAACAAGGCAGACAGCCACAAACATTTCTCCAAAATAACAAACATGTTGCACTTACAACTCCCCAAAACTGGCAATTTTTTATATAAAGTGTGAGAGTGTGAAACTAGAGGGCGCTGGTGAGAGCCAGACTGCTGAGGAGAAACCTCAGTAAAGCTTTTTGCCCCAGAGGTTAGTCAGGGCTCAAGTAGTGAGGTATTGCCCTTTGTGTGGGCTAGGCTGTTTTTTTGTTTTGTTTCTGTTTTCACTCACAAGCTGAATAAAGCCATTTATTTTGGATTACTACTACCTGATATGCTGCTTATTTGGCACCCAGTACCACCAACACCTCTGTGAAGTCCAGGAAGCTGCCACCTTTGAGGCTAAATTACCCCCAATTGTCACATATGGTGCTTCGGATGTTGGCAAAAAAGAGATCCATGCAAGTCTTGGAAGACAAGTGTTTGGTAACTGCAGCATCGCTGAATGTGCATTGTGGCCTACAGCTGGAAAAAGAACTCTGTGATTTCAAGAGAGAAACCCAGGAGGGGTGAGTGGAACTACAAAATAGCAAATTGTGTGCAAAACTGGTGAAAGTAAAACTCTGGAAGAGGAATCCAGAGAATGGACTTTGTGTATACTGTGGCACAGAAGTCTGTAAAGTGCTTGCTGATGGGAAGAAAGTAAGCAATGTGTGTAGAAGCTGGATATTGCAAACAGTCTATGTGAAAGGCTATGGTGCCATGTTTGTGTTTTCTGTGGAAGACAGAAGAAAATGCTGGTTGTTGTAGTGCCACATAAGTTAACTGTTTGGTGAATATACGTGACTGCAGAAGATAGTAAAAAGTTGCTGCCGGTTGAACCCAAGGTTTCTGTGGAATATTGTGTAATCTTGTTATTAAACCATGGGCAAGAAAAAGAAAATTTCAGTTTGTAAGAAAGCAGAAAAGCTGTGCACAGGTGTGTTACTGCAGAAGTCTCAAGGCAGAGAGATATAAAACCCGGAACAGAGCATGTGGAGTACAAGTAAAGATAAAGGGTTGCATGAGAGTGATTTAGTTTTTCTGAAGCACTCTATGAATGAATATGTCCCTGCTAATTGTATGTCTCATACTGGAGTGCATAAAAGCGCCAAAGAAGAAAATATTATGGTGCAGCAGCTTCAAGATGAGATTAAAACCATCAGGTTCATTTATGAGGATGAAATATCTGATTGGAAATGGCAACTTGAGGTATCAGAAAAAGAGAATTTGAAGTTAAAGAAAGAGCTTGACTCTATGAAGAGTTCATATCCTAGTCATTGTGAAAATGTGGTGCTGGGTTTGCCTGGAATGGACTGTGTCACTAAGAAGGAGTTTGCAGAAATGAAATGCGCTCTATCTAATAAAGTTCTACAGAGTGTAGAGCAAAAGAAAGTGCTTGAGAAGCAATTGCAGGATTTAAAGGAGCAGCATGTCCAAGACTCCATTGCCAAAGAGATTGTCATTGAAAAATTAAGAGGTGACCTTGAAATTGCTAAACGTGAGAGAAGTGAATTTTTACAGTGTCAGTCAGAATGTTTAGATGATCAAGTCAGGAAGTGTGAAAAATTTACGGTAGCTGACCAAGAGAGTGATTTAGAATCTGTGGTGCAGATGTTACAGTCAGAGCAAAATTTGCATGAACTAAAGCAGGTTCAATAAACAAAGAAGTGAAGGAATGACAGAGCAGAGCTGGAGTTCTGGAACAAAGAGAAATGGAACTCAAAGCTAGAATATGTAGCCTGGAGAGGGCGCTGTCAGAATCTTGTGAAGATTATGAGAAATTGTCTGTTTTGGTGCAAAATAAAGACAAAGAATTGATGGAGATGTCGTCTGTCCATGCTCAGAATTTACAAACCTTACAGCAGAGTCACAAAGAAGTTGAGACAAACCTGGAATCTGTGCAGATATTGTATGAGGACAAAGCCAATGCCTATGACAAGCTGGAAAAGGCCAAGAGAGAATTGGACCTCCAGATAGAAGACATGAGGATTCAGTTTGAGGAAAAAATGTCTGATTTATCTGCTCAGATTATAGATCTAAAAATGCTTATTGCTAAACTACAGGTGCAAGTGGACAAACAGGAGGAAGACCTGCAAGGTGCACTAGTAAAAACTGAGATGGAGTCTGCTCAGAAAAATGTGGCAGTGAAGAAAGTTCTGGAGCTGGAATCAGAGATTTGTGCGCTACAGAAGGTGTTAGAATTGGAGAAAGCTGCCAGCATAGAGGCAGAGAAAGGAGAGCCATTAAGTCAGACAGACATGAATGACCTGTCCAGTGATGGTGATGGCAAAGATCAAAAGGATAAGAAATGTGGTGTGAAAAGACCACGTGAAGATCATGGCTGTGGCTACTTCGAGTATATTGAAGAAAATAAATACAACATGTCTAAGTCCCCACAGCCACCGGTGGAAGAAGAAGATGAAAAACATGATTGGAGAGGGACGTCGACATTGTATGTCTTGTCCCATTGTCGCTCACCCCATGGGTGGTGAGCTGAGGGGGAGGGAATGTGAGAATGTGAACCTAGAGGGTGCTGGTGAGCGACTCAAAAGCAGGGTTAAAAGGTCCTCAACCACACCCATAGGTGGGGCCCAACTCCAGAGGGGAGTGTACACAGCAGGAGAGAGCTGCTGGAGACCTGCAGGAAGCAGGTAGATGGTGGAACCAATTGGAGACAGACAAGGCGGTCTGCCCCAAGAGGACTGGATTCCAGAAAGGACTGGTTGAGCTAAGTGTGAGCCAAACTGCTGAGGAGAAGCCTCAGTAAAGCTTCTTGCACCCAGAGATTAGTCAGGGCTCAAGTAGTGAGGTATTGCCCTTTATGTGGGCTAGGCTGTTTTTTTGTTTTGTTCCTATTTTCACTCACAAGCTGAAAAAACCAATTTACAGGACCTCCATGTGATCTGCCCAGTCCAGCTTATTATTAAGGAGCAAACCCAGGTACTTATAGGTGTTCACAATCTCGATGCCTGTCCCCTGGATGTCCACTGGTTTAGGAGGGCATCTGCATCTACAGAAGTCCACCACCATCTCCTTGGTCTTCCCCGCGTTAATCTTCAGGTGGTTCCGCTGGCACCAGTCCACAAAATCCTGGTTCAGTTCTCTGTACTCTCTGTCATCATCATCTGTGATGGGACCTACTATTGCAGAGTCGTCAGAATACTTCTGGAGGTAGCAGCTAGATGAGTTGCACCTAAAATCTGCAGTGTACAGTGTGAAGAGGAAAGGGGTGAGAACCGTACCCTGGGGTGCCCCTGTATTACAGATCACGGTGCCTGACACACAGTCTCGGGCTCTCACGTATTGAGGTTGATTTGTGAGGTAGTCTAGGATCCAGTTGGAGAGGTGGTGGTCCACTTCAGCAAGGTCCAGCTTGTCCCTCAGTAACCCCGGCTGTATGGTGTTAAAAGCACTGGAGAAATCAAAGAACATTATTCTCACCGTGTTCCCTGGTTTCTCCAGGTGAGACAGAGCCCTGTGCAGAAGGTGGATGATGGCATCATCTACCTCAATGTCCGGCCGATAAGCAAACTGGAGAGGGTCCATAGCGGGGCTCACTAGAGGGCAGAGATGTGTGAGAACCAATCTCTCTAAGATCTTCATCAAGTGGGATGTCAGTGCTACAGGTCTGTAGTCATTGAGGTCCATAGGGTGAGGTTTCTTTGGAACTGGTACCACACAAGAAGATTTCCATAATTCAGGGACTTTTTCCTGCCTCAGGCTCATATTAAACATATATGTAATTATACCACACAGCTGGTCCCCACAAGTCTTAATTAGCCTTGCACTGATGTCATCTGGCCCTGCGGCTTTCCTCGCCTTGATCTTTTCCATCTCCTTCCTCACCTGGGCCCGTGTGAATGTCAGACTGTGGTCAGATAAAGATAGATTTCTGGATTTTCTGGTCTGTTGGGAAGTAGCCGCATGGGGTGAAGTCATTGTGGTGGGGGGAACTGAAGGACATGCTGGGGTGGGAGGAGCTGGTGTGTGATCAAATCTGTTGAAGAATAGGTTAAGTTCATTAAGCCAATTAACATCTGCCTCAATCTGGCAGACAGACTGTTTATGACCCGAAATTGACTTAAGCCCCTCCCAGACCCCCCTTATGTCTTTTCTCTTCATTTGCTTTTCCATCTTTTCCTTATAACTGTCTTTTCCCTGCCTGATTTGATGCCTCAGCTCCTTTTGTACTTCCCTCAGCCCCTCCTTATCTCTTGTCCTGAATGCCATCTTTTTCTCCTTAAGTAGTGTTTTTATATCAGAGATAATCCATGGTTTGTTGTTGGAAAAGCACTTCACCACTTTTGTGGGTACTGTGTTGTCCACACAAAAATTAATGTAGTCCGTTATGCAGTGTGTGAGTCCTATATCTTCTCTATAAGAATCCTGCAGAACTTCCCATGCGGTTGTGTCAATACAATCCCTCAGAGCCTCATCACTCTCAGACCATATCCTCACTGTGCGGGTGACAGCTGGTTCTCTACGTACAAGTGGCTTGTACACAGGTCGGAGATGCACTAGGTTGTGATCCAATCTTCCAAGGGGCGGTAGGGCTGATGAGTTATATGCGTCCTTCACATTGGCAAAGAACAAGTCCAGTGTTTTGTTGTCTCTTGTGTGGCAGGTTACATACTGTGTGAAACTCGTCAGTGTGGATGATGGAGATACATGGTTGAAATCACCAGACACAAGAATGAGGGCCTGGGGGTGTCACGACTGCAGCTGGCTCACCGTGGCTTGTAGGACCTCGCAGGCAGCGTCAGCTTTCGCAGAGGGGAGGGGGGACATATGCAGCTATCACGATGACATGTGATAGTTCCCTTGGTAGATAGAAAGGTCTCATGCTCACAGCTAATAGTTCAATGTCCTTACAGCAAGTTTGCTCCTTGATCACAATGTGCCTAGGATTACACCATCTATCATTCACAAACATTGCCAGCCCTCCTCCTTTCCTCTTACCGCTCTCCCTTGTCCTGTCTGCCCGAAGGAGTTTAAAACCATCCAAGGAGACCAGAGTGTCTGGAGTAACTTCAGTGAGCCAAGTCTCTGTAAGTAGCATCATGCTACACAACAGAAACTCCTGATGATGCCTGGTGAGCGCCGTTAGTTTGTCCATCTTGTTTGCAAGCGATCTCACATTGCCCATAATGATGGAGGGAAGAGCTGGTCTGAAACGTCTCTTTTTAAACTTCTGCTGACCTCCAGCTCTACACCCCCTCCTTTTCCTTCTCCAGATCTCCTGGGGGATGTCTGGGCAAATGGTGTGCAGCCTTTCTGTGTCTCTAAGCTGCAAAAGTTCCTCTCTGGAGTAGACAAAAGAATTGTCTGCAGACACAATAGTTCCCATTTGAAGCAGAACAAAACAAATAAAACAAAAAAGTATCACAAAGGTCCAATTCCAAGTCTTTGTGTGTTTCTTCATAGTGCGAAGTCCCTTAAGTAGAGTGATAAAACAAGACAAAGAAAGAAAAAAATAAGAGAAAGACTCAGAGCTGCTGAAACAGGCTGCCACTCCAGTGGCGCCATCTTGGAAAAAAAAAAAAAAAATTATAATATATATACAGTGGTTACGGAAAGTATTCACACCCCTTTAAATTTTTCACTCTTTGTTTCGTTGCAGCCATTTGCTAAAAGCAAAAAAGTTCATTTTATTTCTCATTAATGTACACTCAGCAACCCATCTTGACAGAAAAAAACTGAAATGTAGATATTTTTGCAAATTTATTAAAAAAAAACAACTGAAATATCACATGGTCATAAGTATTCAGACCCTTTGCTGTGACACTCATATTTAACTCACATGCTGTCCATTTCCTTCTGATCCTCCTTGAGATGGTTCTACTCTTTCATTGGAGTGCAGCTGTGTTTAATTAAATTGATTGGACTTGATTAGGAAAGGCACACACCTGTCTATATAAGACCTCACAGCTCACAGTGCATGTCAGAGCAAATGAGAATCATGAGGTCAAAGGAACTGCCCAAGAAGCTCAGAGACAGAATTGTGGCAAGGCACAGATCTGGCCAAGGTTACAAAAGAATTTCTGCAGCACTCAAGGTTCCTAAGAGCACAGTGGCCTTCATAATCCTTAAATTGAAGAAGTTTGGAATGACCAGAACTCTTCCTAGATCTGGCCGTCCAGCCAAACTGAGCAATCGTGGGAGAAGAGCCTTGGTGAGAGAGGTAAAGAAGAACCCAAAGATCACTGTGGCTGAGCTCAAGAGATGCAGTAGGGAGATGGGAGAAAGTTCCACAAAGTCAACTATCACTGCAGCCCTCCACCAGTCAGGGCTTTATGGCAGAGTGGCCCGAAGGAAGCCTCTCCTCAGTGCAAGACATATGAAAGCCCACATTGAGTTTGGCAAAAAACACATGAAGGACTCCCAGACTATGAGAAATAAGATTCCCTGGCCTGATGAGACGAAGATTGAACTTTTTGGAGTTAATTCTAAGTGGTATGTGTGGAGAAAATCAGGCACTGCTCATCACCTGCCCAATACAATCCCAACAGTGAAACATGGTGGTGGCAGCATCATGCTATGGGGGTGTTTTTTAGCTACAGGGAGAGGACGACTTTTTGCAATTGAAGGAAAGATGAATGCGGCCAAGTACAGTGATATCCTGGAAGAAAACCTCTTCCAGAGAGCTCTGGACCTCAGACTGGGCCGAAGGGTCACCTTCCAACAAGACAATGACCCTAAGCACACAGCTAAAATAACAAAGGAGTGGCTTTGGAACAACTCTGTGACCATTCTTGACTGGCCCAGCAGAGCCTTGACCTCAACCCAATTGAGCTCCTCTGGAGAGACCTGAAAATGTCTGTCCACCAACGTTCACCATCCAACCTGACGGAACTGGAGAGGATCTGCAAGGAAGAATGGCAGAGGATCTCCAAATCCAGATGTGAAAAACTTGTTGCATCATTCTCAAGAAGACTCATGGCTGTACTAGCTCAAAAGGGTGCTTCTACTCAATACTGAGCAAAGAGTCTGAATACTTATGACCATGTGATATTTCAGTTTTTTTTTTTATAAATTTGCAAAAATATCTACATTTATGTTTTTTTCTGTCAAGACGGGGTGCTGAATGTACATTAATGAAAAATAAAATGAACTTTGTTGCTTTTAGCAAATGGCTGCAATGAAAGAAAGAGTGAAAAAATTAAAGGGGTCTGAATACTTTCTGTACTTTTCTGTAATTTTTATCGATTTTATTTTTAATACATGGTATAATAGGGAAGAGTAGCTGAGCTATGTCCATTACTTATCGTCAATGGTGTGATCTGTGTATTTTAGAGATATTTTAAAATTTTGTGATATTGATGATAATGAACGCTGGTCCTGCCCATACCCAAGCTGAACAGTCATCTCTACAAAATAGAGTTAAGGTTTAGCTATTTGTGAAAGCTCAGTAGGAAATGAGAAAATTGCAACATTTCCCTACCTCTTAGAGCTTGACGAATAGCTGAAATATTGTTTCAGTTTTATTTTTGCAAACTATATTTATCATTGCAGAACTTGAGTACACCACAGTTACTGTAATTTTGCCAACGTACCAGCACTTTGCAGTCATTAGATAAATGGCAATGACACTTTTCTATAGCAATGCTTTCTTTGGCATTCCACTTCTGTCTGTGCAGGCCTACACATTTTAATTACTTTGGCAAAGCTTGCAGTGCTTAAAACAATGGAGAAAAGGATGAACTGAACAGCATGAAATATCCTTAATGTAATTTTTTGTGTAATACAGTTAACAATAAGTGTGCTTTCTGTCTTATTAAACACCTTCTTTCCATACAAAAGATGAAATGGCAATTTTCAAATTGTTTCTGTCTACATCGCTCTCTACACTTTCCTCCAAGTACTGTAAATTTTTTGCCCTTGAATGTCATTTTCCTTCAAAATACATTTTAGTGAAGATTTACTGTGTGGCAGAAATGAAGAGAAGTGCATTAAGATTGTACGCACAACTTGAATGTTAAACCTCTATTGAACACAGAGTGTTTTATATTGTCTTATTGCATTATGTATATTTGAGGGTTAAAGGATAGTAAAGTTTTACATGACCAGCTTGAAACAATTTTTAACATTCATTTTTTTAATTGCATTTTCAAACCAGGAAATATTTCTTAATATATTCAAAAAGCTATCTCTTGCCAGGGGTTATATAAATGTACAACTGGCACTCCACTGGTACAGCAGATATATCAACAGTTAATATCACCACTACACCAGGATGTAGGAGATTACTTAGCATTGGTTGGTCTAGTGGCCACCATATTTATAAAGCCCTGTCTGCTTTTCTGATATGTGCCACAATTAGTGACAATGTGGCTTCATAAATATAGTGCATTGTACAGTAGCTGTACAATATGTATAATCACCAAAGCAACCTTTGATATTTGTGCTCCTGCAGCCTGGTGTAGACAAATGTACATCTGAAATAAGCCAAATTGTAACTGTCATAATCCCCCATATCCCAGTCATCTGTTTCACATAAAAACAAGCTGAAATTGGGATACCGGGAAACTCTGTAGGTGAGTATGCATATTATTATTATTATTTAATAATGTAATATTATTAAACCCGGAACATCATTTTAATTATGAAAAAAATTGAAATAGGTCACCAACAAAAGACATTAATATTGAGATATGAATAATATTCAACAAAGAAAAATGGCCAAAATGTTAGGGTAAGAAAAATAAAAATAAAACTCAACTTTTATTTTGATAGTTAAAACCTATGACATATACCCATATTTCTAATATCACTAGATAACCACAGATAGAAAATTCTTTTTAACCTATCCTGGCTTCTGAAGATATAGATACCATTTTTCTTTGTTGAATATTATTTATAACTTGACCCCTTATATAGTGTGAATATTGAGATATGCCTTATTTTAAAATGAAGATGTTTGGACTAATCCATGTTCTTTGTTGCAACCATGCAGCTCTGTAAACACCATATTTGCCACCCACCTGAAGCCCCAAAACCACTCAACCACTCAAGCCAAGTGAAGCTTCTCCCATTATCTCCTAAGGATGACTTAAAGAACCTAGTAGGCAAGAATTAACAAACAATACGGCCTGGTGGGTGGAGCATTACTTGACCATGGGTAGAAGCAATATACAGTGTTTGCAGAGCTGTCTGAATTATAATAACTTATACCTATAGAGACACAATAAAAAGCGCAAGACTGTATTCACACCACTTTAACAAAAGAATGAATTCACTGACTTGCTAAAGATAAACTATCTCCGCCAGTATCAGTGCGGTCACACTAAAATATATCTGCTGAATGATGTTGGATTAGCAGTTGTTACTGCTCAGAAGTAATTTTTCATTTGCCCCTGATGAATCTTTTAGATGAAACATGTTGGGCAGGCAATTTAAGGACTAGAAGAGTTATATAGTTCAAAGCTATTTGCAGTGTGGAAATATATTTTGTCTTTTATTGGAATACCTGGTCCATTTTGTCCTGTTGGCGTGGCGTTAGGCCAATAACCTCAGGTTAAATAGGAATGCAGGATTCCATTGGTGTTTTATAGACAAAATTTATGACAAAAGATTCAACCTGCAAACAGAATTGATTTGGATTGCGGCAGTTCAGTTTGATTATATAGGGTGAGGTGCAGTTATCTATTCAAACCAAACATTTTTTATTTTTTTTTTTTTACAGGTTTGGTCATACTCATTCATTTAAGTTATTTGGAATAATGGACTGCTAGTCCTTATCTTAAATCATGTCAATCTGTAGATCTGTCTAGCTCTACATGATATTAGTGGATTATTTATTTGAGCCCTATTAGAAAGTGGGTTATTATCTTTTAGAATTTACACTAATAAAAGTAAAGTTTTAGATATCAATATCTCTGTTATATGGGTCTGTGAAATTGTATTCACACCACCATTTTTTTTTCATGGATTTGACGTCCTAGAAAAACTGCATCGTCCTTTTTTGGCCTTATTCACATGCCATCACACCCACGAAAGTCTATGGGTGTATTCACATGTCTGCTCTTGTATCTGTCAAAACAGACAAATAGCATGTCAGTTTTTTGACTTGTAAAACTATCCATCACAATAGGATATGTGAATACACCCATTCATTCTCATTGTCTTAAAAATGGCTATTTAAGACTAAGGCCCCACATAGTGGGCGGCAGCAGAAAAGGGCTGCAGGAAAAACTGCTGTGGAAATGCATTTCGGTTTTTCCTGCAGAGCTTTTCACAGAAAGTCTGCTGAAGTTTCCTCTGTAGATTTTCTGCTTTAATTATACCTATAGGTAAACCACCAGAGTTTCCGTAGGTGTAATTGACATGCTGCGATTTCGCAGCATTTCCGCTGCACATATTTTTCTGCAATCTGTAAAACGTTGCATGGGGCCCAGGCCTAAAAATGTCCATCACATAGCAGTTTTTCACTTTCATGTGAATAAAACCTAATATATCTATTTACCTTACAATCAGTATAGGCACTTGCCAACATTTTTACTTAAAAAAGGAAAGGTCAAATTTGAAAAAAAATGTGTACAATATTATGGCGCAAATTGTGGAAAAAATTAAATAGCTGTACAAATAAGAAGTCTGGAGTCTAGAAAAAACAGTTGATCCAAAGCACCTGCTTTGTTACCCATGAATTACATCACCAAATGCCGGTCACTTGACTTCTTAACAGAAAAACATGTTACAAGCAATAAACATTGCAATGTAATGGAATTGATCTCTGCCATATTGCATTTCATCATGAAATACATAGCATTCAAACACACACATAAAATGTGCTTGTGTGCTATTAAATCTAATGAAATAATGTGCATCACCAATGGCTGTACAGCATGTCATCATTCAGATAATTGGTATCACAATAAATTATACGGCACAATATATATAGACATAGTTAAGAACATAATTATGTTAATATGGTTAGCAAATATGTTTAAATCATTCTAAATATTGTCATTATTTAAGTTTCTAATTAAAATAATTTGATATTAGTATAACTATAGATTATGTAGGATTGTCTTTCATTCTAATTCAAGCACATGAGCTCTCAATGTTTAGCATTAATTACTGGTTGACCTCTTGTGAGACTATGCAATGTAGACAGTATCTTGAAACACCACCCACCAAACAAGTGTATATCCACTTTTATTTGAACATTTATTCTGAAGGTATTATTGCACACACAAACTGAAGGTCCGCAATTGTTTGTAAAATTAAATAAAAAGTTAAAGTAGAAAACGTGCAGGAGCTGATCAGTGTTGCACCCATCAGAGGAAGTGATCAATGACTTAACGTCATCAATAAGTCAAACAGGTTATTTCTGAATCAGTATATCCATGTTGCAAGTCATTTACTCCAAAGTCAGTGCAAAATAGAGCAGAAGCTTTAGAGTCCAGTATTTCTTAGAATCTGAAATCCAATATTGCATGAGACTGATGCAGGCAAAGAGAAGTGTTTCTGTGCTCTGTCCATATACAGGAGAAGAGAAGTAGTATTATGCAATGTACAAATACAGGATAAGAGAAGTGGTACTGTGTAGTGTCCATACAAGGGATAAAGAGAAATGGTATTGTGCAGTATTTATATACAAGATAAGAGAAGTGGTGTTGTGCAGTGTCAATGCACAGGATAAATATGTAATACTGTGCAAGGATAAGAGAAGTGGTGTCTGTGTAGTGTCCGTGTACAGGATAAGAAAAGTGGTACTTTGCATTGTTCTTATACAGGATAAGGCTAAATTCACAACGCCATAGTGATTCTACATTCTGTGTGGTGAACGATTTTTTTTCTTCGACCCATTGTCTTTTAATGGGAAGGTCGAGTCTGTGAAAATGGACAGTACTGACCATGAATTCCAGTCTTGTGAATAAAGCCTTAGAAAAGTGTCAGTGCTTGTATACAAGATAAGAAACGTGATACTGAGCAATGTCCTTATACAGGATGAAAGAAATGTCAGTGTACAATTTCCACATACTGTATATAGTGGTATTGTGCAGTTCTTTCTGGACTCTATCTGCTTTTGTGTCTTCATTAAAAAGTATGTACCCAGATGATTATCATCTGTGACAAATGCTGCATGTAATATTTGGACACAATTTTTGCATATAGTTAATTTAAAAACTAAAATATAGTTTATATCCCCATGCTATGTTAAACACTGTACATGCATATCTAGGATTGCTTTTTGGGTAATTAATATTCATTCAGCAAACGTTGGCACTAAAATGGGAGGGGATACCTTTAAAATGCAGAACTGAAAAATGAGGAATTTTGCTCTGGGCATCAAGATCCAAAATGCTTCTGGTTATGGAAAGGTTAATATTCTTATTGTTTCTGTGACATTCCAGCAAGAAGAAGCCGATCAAAATTGCATGTGCCCCTTGTGAGCTTTATTAAAACACATATAATGTAAAATGCATCTGAGCAGAATTGATTCTGGCAGCATTAGATTACAGTATTACACATAAAAATCATAGCATACATGAAATTGTCAGTTGTACATTTCCTACATATCAATGTATCTTCTCATAGTTATTGTATGTCTTTTAAAATGCTGGCTACAATGTTTTAGTACTATAGTTTAGTCATAGTTATTGCAGCCAAATATTGTCCTTGTATAAGACGAGAAAATGGCCATGTTCGTAGATGTCAGATTGTTTTTTATTGTAGTCGTAATATGTAAGGAAAAACAGTACATGAATAGAAGATAGACTAGTCATATCTAGTTTATCCATCAATATTTTCTGTGCTGGGAGAGACCTTCACAGCTCAGTAATGCCAGCTAAGTTATTGCTTATGAGTCTTTTATGCTCATGAAAAAAACATAACACTCATCCTTCATGGGTGAAATATTCTGTATGTATTCTTCTAATGCCAAAATAATTTGGATATATTCATCTGTGCTTTTTTCGATACTCCTAACACTCCAACTGGTTTTAAGATGTGCTCAGGGGATTACTTTTTTCCGTACAAAAAGAGAGGACCATTAATCTCCAAACAAGGAATGAGATTCTTCTTCTGGTTGTAATTCTTAATAATAAGGTGTACTCTGCAAAAACAGATTTTTAAAAGTGAATTAACTTGTTTGGGTAAGGCCAATTGAAAAAATTCCATTGTAATAAAATATATTTTCATGTTCTAATTATGACGTATCATACACATATGAGACATAAGCTTGAAAGCTTTCCTTTTAAGATGTTTCATCAACTGCTCAGGCCCTCTGCCCCCAGCAACAATATATCGTAATAGGAAAAGAGAAAAGTGATACAGTGCCTGCAAGAAAACAGAGTATGGTCTAGAGAAAGCGGGTGATAATAGCCTGAGCCAGCATAAAAATCAAGCTACTGTAAAGGAGGGAAAAGTGGGTGATTTTACACACTAAAGAAAATAAAACAAATGGGAAGTTATTTTTATTGTGATATACTAAACACCACAACCTCCCATCCTTGCAGGGTAAACATAAGCAACAAAGCTCCTTACTATATAAGTTTTACCTTTACTGTTATCTAAAGAAGGGTTTCTCAAACTTTTTTTTTTAACTTGGGCCTGATCAGTAAGTCTGTTGTGATGCCAGGGCCTTACCAGCCAAGACATACTACATCTGAGTGCCAAACAAATTCCACAGTGCAGAGCACATAGTACCCTTAGCAACACCAAATACCACATTGCAGCAGAAAATATATCCCCAGCAGTGCCGAAAACCAGTGTCTAGCAAAAAATACCTACTAAACACCACAGTACTGCATCACTAGTAACTGCATCTCCCCAACCTTCTCTTCTTGTAATGACAGGTACAATCCACCTTTCCACCTCTACCCATTTGGCAGCAGCATTCTCAACAAAAACCTTCCAAACTTTAAACAAGTCTTTCCAAATTCTACACCACATATTGTCATATATACAGTTGTGCTAAAAAGTTTACATACCCTGGCAGATTTTTTGTTTTTTCGGCCTTTTTTCAGAGAATATGAATGATAACACAAAAACTTTTTCCCCACTCATGGTTAGTGGTTGGTTGAAGCCATTTATTGTCAAACTTCTGTGTTTTCTCTTTTAAAATCATAATGACAACCAAAAACATCAAAATGACCCTGTTCAAAAGTTCACATACCATGGTGATTGTGGCCTGATAACATGCCCAGAAGTTGACACAAAGGGGTTTGAATGGCTGACCTGTTTGCTTGTAATCAGCGTATGTGCATAAAAGCTGAGTGAGATTCTGGGATCCAGACAGACAGTTGCATCTTTTCTCCAGCCACTGACGATTCTGGATTGAGTCATGGGGAATGCAAAAGAATGGTCCACGGATCTACGGGAAAAGTTAGTTGAACTGTATAATACAGGAAAGGGATGCAAAAAGATATCCAAGGAATTGATAATGCCAGTCAGCAGTATTCAAACTGTGATTAACAAATGGAAACTCAGGGGCTCTGTAAAAACCAAACCACAGTCAGGTAGACCAACCAAAATTTCGGCCACAACTGCCCGGAAAATTGTTTGGGATGCAGAGAAAAACCCACACATAACATCAGCTGAAATACAGGACTCTCTGAAAACTATCGGTGTGGTTGTTTCAAGATGCACAATAAGGAGGCACTTGAAGAAAAATGGGCTGCATGGTCGAGTTGCCAGTAGAAAACCATTACTGCGCAAATGCCACAAAGAATGTCACCTTCAATATGCCAAGCAGCACAGAGATAAGCCTCAAAACTTCTGGAACAAGGTAATTTGGAGTGATGAGACAAAAATCTAACTTTTTGGCCACAACAATAAATGTTACATTTGGAGAGGTGTCAACAAGGCCTATGATGAAAGGAACACCATTCCTACTGTAAAGCATGGAGGTGGATCACTGATAATATGGGGATGTGTGAGCTTCAAAGGCACGGGAAACTTGGTCAAAGTTGATGGAAAGATGAATGCAGCACGTTATCAGCAAATACTGGAGGCAAATTTTCACTCATCAGCCAGGAACATGACAACGATCCAAAACACAAGGCCAAGTTGACCTGTCATTGGCTAAAGCAGAAGAAAGTGAAGGTTCTGGAGTGGCCATCTTAGTCTCCTGACCTCAATATCATTGAGCCACTCTGGGGAGAGTACATGCAAGACAACCCAGGAAATTACAGGAACTGAAGACTTTTTGCCAAGAAAAATGGGTAGTTTTACCATCTGAGAAAATAAAGAGCCTCATCCACAACTACCACAAAAGACTTCAAGCTGTCATTGATGTTAGAGGGGGCAATACACGGTATTAAAACCAAAAAATCTGCTGGGGTATGTAAACTTTTTAGCACAACTGTAAGACAGACATTTGTAACAGAATATCGTGAAGTCATATTGTTTTGAAAAGTTGGTTGTCTTATAATACAGATATCTGTCCAGCAAATTTGGTGTGCTGCATAAGTCCTTCTAAAATCCAAGTGACTATACAATATAGTAAACAGAGAGTATTTTCATCTCTTTTGGCATTGCCAGGCAACAATCTATCACTCAGTGCTCCAACATGAAAAAGTAGAAAGATAAGTTTAATGCAAAGTGTTATTCAGTTTAGCAGGTAGTCCAAAGTAAGCCATTTGATGATTCAATAATATTATACTGCTGACCTACTATAGTTAGCAGGAGGCAGTTGATGTCACAGTAAACTTTTCAGGTTTCTGGTTGATTAGAGAAATATTTTTTTTCATCTTCTCCTGCTTAATGGAGCTAAAAGAGCATGTGATTTGGGGATCACTAAAGCCCTTACAATTATTTTTTGTACAGAATTATGAAAAATTGAATACTGAATAAGGCTAAGGCCCCATGTAGCTGGCCGCAGCGAAAGACCACTGCGAGTAAAACAGCGGCGGAAACACATCGCAGTTTTTCCCGCAGTGCTTTTCACAGAAAGTCTGCAGAGGTCCGCGGTTTTACCCACAGCACTTTCTGCTTCCATTATTCCGATAGGGAAACCTCCAGTGATTCAGTAAGTATAATTGACATGCTGTGATTTAGAATTCCATCCATTTTGCAGGGACTTTAAAATGCAGTGGTTTTTGCCGCAGTGTTTACGCCACATGGGGCCGCAGTCTAAAACAAGTAGAAAAATAAACTAGTAAAACCTAAATCAATTAAATAATTGATAGCTTGAAGAATGTACATTGGACCTATATGCACATGTTTGCACCATGTCATACATCAAACAAACATAATCCTGTATTAAAATAATTGCTTCACTCTTGCTAAAAGGGAATATGTTACCAGAGAATTACCTATTTTTTTTTTTTTTATAAAATTTTATGTTAAATATATTTTTAAAGTATTTTTGGTGTTTTTTTTTTTAATTTTTTTTCCATATCATCTATATTTAAAAATTCCTAAAACTCCTTCAGTTCTGACTCTGCCCACTAAGCCAAATAACATGCTTAGACTTCCTTTTCTCTGTAGGAGATTTCTTTGCAGCAGTCTCAAATTGATGATCATAGCTCATATATATATATGTAGTTAATACACAGAATCCACCAGTCACAATAGGTGATTTCACAGCTTATCTAGTCCCCCTCTGTGCAATGACCTTTACAGACGTCACAGAACATGCTTAGAAAACTCTCTCATAGAAGTCAGTCAGGTCTTCTCCAGACCATTGCGCCTATGGCCCAGGATCTATCTCCAGGAGACAGGAAGTCACAAGCTATTGGCAAGAATTGGAATTGCAAGAATTTTAAGATTGTTTGAAATATAGTTAATAATATGGAAAATTTAAAACAATAGCACTAAAGGTTCTTAAAAATATGTTTAATATAAAAACATGATTTAAACAGTAGATCATTTCCTGGCAACACTTTCTGAATAGTTCCTCATTGAAATTAAGTATGAAAGTGTATTACATGCTTCTGAATATTTTTACACTCATTGGTTTAACTGGCACATTAGCAAGAATCCCTTTGATATATTGATCATCTTCTCCAATATATTTTTTTGTGCTATATGAATGTCTCAAACTTTGTTTTGTAGACCTCTATGAATATAATATGTCTCTACCAGAAAGTAGAACTCCTGGCAAGCATAATTATTTTTAAATTAAATATTAACATATGAGTTCAGCAGCATGACCTTGTGAAAATTAATGTACTGTATCATAATGCAGAAGGAATGGAGAGGATAATAAAATAATACCAGACAGAAAATTCCAAACTGACACATTTAAAAATACATCCATATTGCCTCTACACAGTATTATTAATCATTTTCTACATGTTATTAGTAAATGTATGCTATCTCTTGGCAAGCCTAATGTGGCAGCACATAAAAGTGGTTTGGGTATAGCAGGAAATTACAAAGTGTTTTATCACTCTATACTGTTATGGCATGTGACTAGAACATACCTTAACATTACAATAGCTAATGCCAGTGCTGAAAACCAAGAGGCTGAGGTCCCTCTTGCGTTTTCAGTTCAAATGGGTCTACCAGCATATTTGCCTATATGCAACTATTAGCAGTGATTTGAAGGGTAATGCATAAGATGTTAAACATACATTTGTGGTGCTTCATCTCTCAAGGGTCCTGGTACATGTCCGTTTTAGTACATTTAGTACATTTCTGAAGATCCCAGTGAAACAATATCTAGGGGAAATCCAGGACGATTAATGACATCATATGACTAAAGTCCTGCACTGTAAAGGAGAGGATTGAGGGTGGTAAAGACTGAGAGCATTGTGTCACATGGTCTTGACTGGACTGCAATAGTAAGGGGACAGCTCTTTGGAGGGAAAGGAAGGGGTAAAAAAAGAGGGGAGTGCTGCAGCAAACTTTGGTGGACTAAGGTAATAAGGGGGCTGAGACTTAGAATGAGAGAAGGGCAGGGATAAAAAAGCCAGTATGGGGAGTAGCAGTTCATGAGCGAGGTGACATGGGGAGTAGTCTGTGAAATAGGAGAGGTATAGTAAGGTGTTTTTGAAAGAGAAGTGACACGGGGAGTGGCTAAAGGTAATAAAGTTTGTTTTTTTTGTTTTTTTTTCACCTGCCCCAGCGTAATAAAAAAATAAATAAATAAAATAAAATGTTATCCTGGACAACCCCTTTAATATCCCCCAGGCTATTGGCCTCCATCACTGCCCCCACATAATATAATGGCCCCATAAATGGTCCCCATACAGTATAGGGGCCACTGTATGCAGGGGAATAGTGAAGGGGCCACTGTATGGGGGGGGATCAGTGAAGGGACCCATCTATGGTAACTTACATAACACTGCTGCCACTCCACTCCTTGTAAAGCAGTCCTGTGCAAAATTACTTTATACAGAACTGCCTTATATGGAGGAGTTACTTGTGCTAGCCCTGCCTACTTGTATTGACTCCGCCTACTTGCACTGAGCCCACCTATAAAATTTGGCAATTTTTAAATTTTTTTTCCAGGGCCACTTTCAGATCCTTTTTTTCTTTTGTAGCCTTCCTGGCTCTTCACAGTGATCACAGTGTTATTATTATTAGAGAGGGACATTATAATACACTTTATTTACTCAATAGCATATACATTGGTTAATTAACACATTATTGTTTGCTTTTTGTGCCATCACATATTTTCACATATATAAAGATGTCTAAACATGCACCAGATTTTTCATCCAGCATGAGTCACTATGATAAATCTCAAGCATTTTTATTGTGTCTAGTAAATCTGCCCCTATGTTAAAGGGATTTTCCATGACTAAGAAAATGTGACTAAAGCCAGGAAATGCTTGTTATATGAATGAATAAACATAAGGGGATTACCTTTATGTGTGTTTGGACTATTTTTACCATTCCTCATATTCTCAGGCTCATGCAATACTTCCTGGTTTGCAGTTCCTGGTTATAGGAGTGTCAGTGCTTTTCCAGGCAACCCCTCCCAGCATCTGTCCACTGCATCTCCTAGCAGTTTTCCAGTATACATACTTACTTATATATGTATATATATTTACATATATATATATACATGCATGTGTATATATAGTATATAAGAATATGCATGTGTATCTGTATATATGTTGACTGAGAATGTCTGTAAGCACAATTTGGTCCCATGATACAACACTTCCCAGGTGTTCACATGGTGCAGTTTTGCTTAAAAAAACAAAAACAAAAAAACACACAAAACCAAAAGCGTTTTTTTTTTTTTAAATGCATGTGGTTTTTGGAACCCACACATGGTTTTTATTGCATGGAGCTTTCCCTGCATGATGCTAATGATAAAGTATTCACATCTTTTGCACATGTTGCTCGTCTCCTTTACTCTCCCTATGCATCTACCATGCTGACGGGTAGTGACCATAAAACCCTCTGACCACTCACGGAAGATTGCCTGATGGAGACAGGGAAGAGGCTAGAATAGTTAAAAATAACTAAAAATAAAAGATGTACTTATCTACTTTGCTGCTCCTGCTGCCTCTAATCACTGCTGTGAACTAGGTACTGGCTTGTCTGGTGATCAGGACTAGCTTCCACCTCCTCCTGGCTGAGTCATTCCTTACAACACCGCATGGGAACCAGAGAATGTGCAGCCTCTCAGTTGGTTTGCAGTAAGTATATTTTCATGTTGTCTCAATCAAAACAATAGCAATTGGATTCAATTACATCTACCCTTAATTTCCACAGACACAAGAGGGGCAACAAACAAAGGAAAAAAATAATTTATTTTCTTGCATTCCTCTCTTATCTATTAATCCACTCATTCATAGGAGTTTGCTACACATCCCACTTTTGGTGGAACTATCTATTCGGATGATAACTGTTCTCAAAGAGCATAGTAGTGTTTATCTGTCCTCCCAGCCAGGGGCTACTGTTAAGGCTGGACTACTTTTAAAACAGGATACAACAGCACACCTGTCCTTTTGCATTCTGTTGCCATTCACTTCTATACATAAAGATCTGGACTGAAAAAACAATAAAAAATGTATTTTTGTGTTACTGTATCCTATTTTAATGATAAATACGCATGCAAAAATATTACCTGAACCTAGTTTATTGATGAAGGCCATCAGCATCTCCTGACATTGGCAGTGCTGAAAAGAAAATGACGGCTAGTCCCCAAAAATAGGGAGATAGAATATAAATTATAGCAACGCACAGTGATAAATTATTGGCTATTTTTAGGTGTCAGGTAGAGATGTAACTATACTATAGACCTCATAAATGCATAGAATGTGATATCAATAAGGGCATTCTTGATGTAATCCATGTGATCTTCATTCCTATCTCTCAGAGGTGTTAACTAATACATTATCATGTAATGGACCTATAGCTCATGTGTGCACAAGCTAATCAATGATACTTAATTGCTTTCCACATTTCTATCCGCTGCCTTGCTGACTTATAACAGTGTGTGAAGAAAATGCCAAATGACTCTACATATTGGGTAAGCTTTAATTAGTGTATTTTTACGTAAAAGATGCATGTTGTGCCCTCTCAAGTTTGCAATGATTTAGCATGTTAATGAGATTCTAAGATGTTTCAAGTCACTCATCTGATTTCTGCCTGGAGCATTTACAACCTCTGCAAAATCTGTGTGTCTGCTTCTGATACGGAAGGAGATCCAAACAGATGCACATCTGCACTTTAGAAACTGAGACACAATATGGGCATTTCAGTGAATTATGACTCAATTGTTTTTTTAATAGATATTGTTTGTAAAGGTTGCAAAGAAATTATTAAAAAGACAATTGTTTTGAAATTGGCCACAACATAAGCATGAATTATGAATATGTAGATAGATCTGATAACAATACGTTATTATGAAGCCTTAGGATAGGCCATGAATACTTGATTTGTGGCGGTCCAACACCTGGAACCCCTTCAGATCAGCTATACCGACACACAAACTATAGCGTAGGTACTGCAGCTCAGTCCCATAGACTTCAATGGGACAACACTGCAGTAACCAAACTCACCATACAATCTGTAGCTGTGCAGCTCCTGGAAAGAATGAGTGAGCAGTGCAGCTCTCAAAATGTCTCAGTACAGATGATCTGTGGGGGTCCTGAGTGTCAGACCCCCAAAAAATCTGATGTTGATGACCTATTCTAAGGATCCCCTTTAATTACAAAAAATTAAGCAGTGACCTTCGCAGGATGTCTTGGACCTTTGGTACCTCAAGTATGAAAAATGTGGGTCAAAAGTGGTATGTATCACAGGGATGAACAGTAGTCTTTAGGTGATGTATTTGGGATGTGTGTGATGTGCTCAGACCTCATTTACTTCAAAGACAGCACTAGGTTCCATTCAGAAAAAAGTAGATAAACTATTCCCACACACAAGAAAAAAACCTTTGAGGAATTCTCCTTACTTTGCCCTGATGGATATTGGTGGTAGTTTTGACCCAAAATATATGGCTGCACATAGACCCACAATATGAAAATGTGCATAAAGCCAAGTTCTGATCACAAATAACATATGCCATAGCTTTCTTTTATGCTTCCTTTTTTTAAAATATAAATACTAGTGGAAAGTACAACACAATTGCTGTGTGTGAACCTCTCTTCCTAAAATAATGTCAATATATGTCACAATCAATGATCACTCTCAGTTTTTTCATAATACACAATTTCATGTTTAACATCTGTTCCTGTAAACAGTGGTAACCCCTTAATTAAACCCCTAATGACATGGCCAAAAACTGCCTTAGGCTAATGCCCCATGTAGCAAGACGCAGCCAAAAAGCACTGTGGAAAAGACCGCGGTAAACACGCATCACACTTTTTTCCGCAGCGATTTTCACAGAAAGTCCACAGAGTTTTCCTCAGACTTTTTGTCCCTATTATACCTATAAAGAAAACTCCAGTGTTTCTGTAGGTATAATTGACATGCTGAGACTGACATGTGTCACGTTACATGGCAGTAAATTTGAGATGTTTTAACTTGCCCAAGTGATTTTGATTTTATTTTTTCATCACACATCACAGTACTTCATGTTAGTGATAAATTTTGATTGATATTTTTTGCATTTATTTATAAAATAAAAGGTAATTTGGTGGAAACTTGTAAAAAAAATCTAAATTTTCAAAATATGAAATGCTCTGATTTTCAGACAGATAGTCATAACACCCAAATACATAAAAAAATATCTACCATATCTCTGGTTTATATTAGCATCATCTTTTAGGCTGAAGCCCAACATGGCGTAAACTGCGAATTCCATCCACACATTGCAGAAAAATACCTGCAGCGGAAATGCTGCGATTTCCAAAACCGTTGCATTTTTGAAAATCACAGTATGTCAATTATACCTAGGGGAACGCTGGCAGTTTTCGTATAGGTACAGTTGAAACCAGAAGTTTACATACACTATATAAAAAGACACATATGCATGTTTTTCTCACTATCTGACATGAAATCAGAATAAACCTTTCCCGTTTTAGGTCAATTAGGATTAACAAAATTATTTATATTTGCCAAATGCCAGAATAATGAGAGAGAGAATTTTTAAGGCATTTCTATTACTTTCTGCAAAGTCAAAAGTTAACATACACTAAGATTACTATGCCTTAAACAATTTGGGACAGCCCATATGATGATATCATGTCTTTGAAAGCTTCTGATAGGTTTATTGGCAACATCTTACTTAATTAGAGACACACCTGTGGATGTATTTTAAGGCACACCTGAAACACACTGCTTCTTTGTGTAACATCATAGGAAAGTCTAAAGAAATCAGCCAAGATATCAGGAAGAGAATTGTGGACTTGCACAAGTCTGGTTCATCCTTGGATGCAATTTCCAGATACCTGAAGGTGCCTCATCTGTACAAACAATTATACGCAAGTACAAACAAGATGGGACTGTCCAGCTATCATACCGCTCTGTGTCCCAGAGATGAACGTGCTTTGGTACGAAATGTGCATATCAAATGTGCATATTGGCAGCATCATGTTGTGGGGTTGTTTTGCTGCAGGAGGGACTGGTGCACTTCACAAAATAGATGCCATCATGAGGAAAGAACATTATGTGGCAATACTGAAGACATCTCAAGACATCAGTCAGGAAGCTAAGGCTTGGGCACAAATGGGTCTTCCAAATGGACAATGACCTGAAGCATACTGCCAAACTGGTTACAAAGTGGCTTAAGGATAACAAAGTCAATGTTTTGGAGTAGGCATCACAAAGCCATGATCTCAATCCTATTGAAAATTTATAGGCAAAGCTGAAAAGGCAGGTGTGAGCAAGGCGGCCTACAAACATGGCTCAGTTACACCAGTTCTGTCAGGAGGAATGGGCCCAAATTCCTACCAACTATTATGAGAAGCTTGTGGATGGATATCCAAAATGTTTGACCGAAGTCATACAGTTTAAGGGCAATGGTACCAAATAGTAATGAAATGTATGTAAACTTTTGACTTTGCAGAAAGTAATAAAAATGCCTTAAAAATTCTCTTTCTCATCATTCTGGCATTTGGTAAATATAAATAACTAGTAGAATACCTGCGGCTTCGCTCGCGGAAAATATGTTAAATTGTTGGTTATGCTAGCTAAAGTAAAATTTTCAGTGTCACACTGAAAGTGACATTTTCAGAGTGCTACAGTAAATCTTTTTTTCAACTTGAAATTTTTCTTATTATTTTCGCATTTTACTTATTTGTTGTAACATTGATGTGAACAACAACTTTTTTTTTTATTTCAACATTTTTATTGATTTTACATATTCAATACATATTATGTAGTATAAACTATTGCAACTATTTTTTGAACTATTTGTTATCAAAAATTTAAATTTATGCACCGTACACAAACATATAAAACATTTACACCCAATTAACAACATAATGCAACCCTTCCCCCCTCCCTCCAGTGTAATCTATAAGTAGTTCACGGACAAAAGAGTAAAATTGGTTTACAGTTAAACAACTATCTATTGTAGTGCTTTTTGGTAAACAATGTTTCTGGTATTACCTTCAGGTGCATATATGAAAAGATTTTTGGGGTTACCCACTCTAGAGCAAGCAACTGTCCATGTGAAAAATACGGGCTCTCCAAATTAATGCCGGCTACTTTAAGTGATTGACCTTGTGCTTTGTTTATAGTCATAGCAAATGCAAGTTGGATTGAGAACTGTAGACACTTAAAATTGAAGGGCATGTCGCTTGGTAGCAAAGGAATACACGGAATGAAAATATTTGCTCTCTTAGAGTTTCCCATAAGAATAGTGGCTTCAATAACATTGGGCATGAGACTTTTAATGCACAATCTTGTGCTGTTACACATTTTTAGTGGGTCAAGGTTCCGAAGCAAAATTATTGTGGCTCCTATTTTTAAAGTGAGCTTATGTGGTGGCATTCCAGGAGGCTCCAAAGAATTCAGGAACTCCAATGGATACATTACGGCTTGTTCACTCTCCATGACTGAATCAATGGACATGTATGTGGTTGCTAGACCAGGCAGCCTTCCCTGAATTAGTAGATTTATGGAGCTGACACTATCATTTTTAGGCACTAGGACTGCACGTTCACAAAGTCACTGATGGTTGTTAAAATTGTTACAAATATCAGGGAAAACTTGGTCAATAAGTTACATTACCGAAGATGTCATTTCATAAAAATCTTCCGGAAAGGAAATTAGACCAGTAGTGGAAGGTGCACAGGTTGTAATTATTATAGTGAACAGGTCTCTTAGTTGATATGGAAAGCGAGTGACAGATGCTTCCTGCAATGTCATGTTCCAGTGTTGATTGTCTTCGATCAGACCATGTTTTTGGCATGCTTCCCTGTAAGTTTGACACAGCTCTCCATCAACTATTTTCAAATCTGTGAAAGAAGTTGGCCCACGGACAGTGTGAAGCAGTAATCGGAGGGAGTAACACTCTGCGTTGTTTGGATACACTGTATACACACAAGACGTTCCAAGAGCATCACTGGAACGTCCGTCCCATCCTGGGACCCTTACACCTTGTTTCCTCTTGCAAAATACTTTTCTCGATTTATTCCATGTCTAATATTTTGGAACATCTGAATATAATAAAGTCCTTGCAAATGGATCTGCTTGACATAGGGGAAAGAAAGCTGTCAATGTTGTATTGGGTGGTCGAGCAGCTCTTTTCCTCTGCATTCTTGGGAGAAAAATAAATTTGTCCATTTTCAAGATGGACACTGAGAAGAACTACAGTCGGATGTCTTTCATGGATGGGAAAATTTAGTAATCTCCACACGGCTTCATTATTACTTATATACCTTCCCATCTGATACAGCCTAATCTCATCAGATGTACATTTTGGATTCTCTAGCTGGAAAACTGCCATATCGCTGCCCTTGTTAACATATTTGCAAATGTATTTAATTGAGTTACAATATTCTACGTTAATGTGCGCATCAAACATTTTTGAAAGCAGTGGAGAGTAAGGTACAACCCATTGATTATCTATTTCAAGATCTGTGTTTTGTTTAACCCATTTTAATCTGATTGTTGCAGTATATCCTCCCTGTTCAGGTTTCTGTCTTCTGTAAAGAGAATAACCATCATCTCCTGTTTGTGTTTCTACAATCAAGTTGCGAGGATACTTTTTAGTACATTTTCCTTCCTTCATACATGGTGATCTTGGGTTAAGTGGATCATATTTTTAGAAATAGTTTCAAAAAGTATCGGATCCTCTTCTGGATTTGGAAGCTCAGCAGAAATAAAACTGTCAATTTGATCAGGGCGTATCTTATCCTTTAGCTATATCAGTAAATGAGCATGTGGAAGACCTCTTTTTTGCCACTCAATTGAATACATCCAACACTGACTTTCACCAAAAATGTAACACTTTGTAATTACGTCCATGAGCTTGATCAGTTTTTGTTTAAAAACCCTTGCTATTAAATAATGTTGATCAGAGGGGCCCTGACCATTCAGAAGCTCTTCCTTTATCTCTGGCCAAGTTGAATTACATGTAACTGTAATAAACAAATCAGGACGACCATATATCAGAACATATGTCATGGCATCCTGAGCATACTCATGCATATGTCTGGGACTTCCAGTAAATGTAGCCAGTAAAATAAACATACGCCCAATGTCAGCCACGTTGCCATCATTAGCAACAGCATCCCTGTGATGATTCCACTGAAATATGGCTATAACTCAAAGCTGTATTTTGTTCTCTGGGTAGCGTATCTCTTTACTCATAAGGTGCGCAGCTATAATCCTAGGTGTATATTGGCAGTAGTAGCAAACTTGTAACAATGGGGCTTTGTATCCATCCCAGCAGGGCTCCATTGAATTCATATACAGCCCTGAGTGATCAAAGAAACATGCATTTTGCAGATAGATCAGACCTGGTGATAACATTGTATCATTCCACTTGGTCTCAGCTCTATACAAAAAATCTGGACTTGAGTGCATTATTCAATCAGACTTGCTGCCGCCGGTGACCTCATTCTGGGAGGTGGCATAAAGGGTATAAAAGATGAGGTAAGAGGTCTGTGGGGGGAGATTATGCTATGGAGATTGGGCTGAGTACAAGTTTACTGAGAGACTGTGATGAGAGCATGCAGGCTGGAATATACTGTGATGCCACATGTTAGGAGTTAATGCCACATGCCAAGAAGCCTCCACTGGGTTATCCACACATGACAGAGCATGTGTGAGTGTTGGACTACAGAACCACATCAAGGACATGTGTGGTAAAGTAACTATTTCACTTTTATGCCCTTTTTATTTCATTGCATTGTATCTTGTAACTAGTAACTGTTAATGCTTGCATATATCTACATATCTGTTCTGAACTGCATGTGTTAGATGTTAATACCGACCCATTTAGGGGTTAATAAATATATAAAATTTAGAAAGCTTGTCTTGTATTTATCTTGTGGACCCAACACTCACTGGAGGTGAGTGTGGTTTTATATGAAAGAAGACTCAGGTGTGAGCCAAAGCGGTGTTGGCGCACTGAGGATCTTTCACAATCCCTTAAATGAATGTATTCATCCACTCTAAGTTTTTGTTGGTTCAATCATATGTACAAAAGACGCTCACTTTCCACCTTGGCATATATATCAACTATAAATTGATGAAAAAGTTGCCTACATTGTAAAATGTGGTTAGAAGACCCATGTCTGACCATTATTTGGTAGGCATAAAAGTTCATAGCTGATATTTTTAATTGGTTGGCCTAGCAGTCTTGTGATCAGTATATGTTAAATTAAAGTGATAGCCATCTTGGCCATTCCAAAATATTATCGGATATTGCAGAGCATCATATGATCTATATGTTTCTGCAATACGTTGAAGATTGTCGCTTTTTCACTGAATAATTATATCTCGGCTTTGAAAGTCCTGTCCAACCAGTACAATAGCTACTTCGTTAACAGTGGGAGAATTAAATCGCCTTTCATGCTCACCAAACGGTGTCTTGTCTGCTCTTATTACAACTTCATATTCATCACGTGGCATTCTTTCTAAGGCTGTTTTGAAAAGGTTTACTAACTGATAGTACTGATGGAAAAATCTTTGCAAATTCAACACAATCTCTTTTTTTGTCTCAAGTAAAGCTTCACAACGTCTATCAGCTTGCATTTGTTCGTCTCCCAAAAAATTAATTTGTAAAACCTTTGGATCTTCATTTGCTACAGGAAGCATTGAACCGATTTTGTCATATATTTGGCCCTGGACTTTAAAAGTTGGCATAAATCCTGTTTCCTGGAGTCCAGCTGTTGTACCAAAGGATGTCATCTGGAAAGATCAATTGTATCTCCTAATATTTTGCAGGAAATGCTTTGACTCGGGAGTTGTTCCTGACATGTATGAAAGAAGTGGTTCAGGAGGTAGATCTAAGGGTGGCAAACTGACATTTCCATTTGAGCAGCACATACCAGGTGATTCCAAGTTAAACTTGTTTGGTTGACAATGTTTGCATATTATGTCCATTTTGCCAATTATGACTTTCTGATGTGACCTATAGTCTTGAATTGGGTTGTAGTGAAATGCTTCCAAACACAAATCAGCCTGCTTACATCTTTGCACACATTGCATATGTCGTATGCAGTCATTTTCAGAACGTTCATCCTTTTGTTCAGATGTTTACATATTCCTTGCTTCAGCCTGCCTTATCCGATTCTTGTGAAGACGACATTCCCGTTTCTCTGATGTCTCAGCTGCCTTACATTTAGCCTGTCTCATCCGTTTCTTTTCAAGCCGCGAGTCACATTGTTCACTTGTCTCAGCTCTTTGACACAATTTTGCGTTCTTAGCTTTTGGATGAACTTGTCCAATAGATGGTCGTTTTTAGGGCGGCATTTTAAAAAACAGTCCTTAGTATTATGACCCTTTAGTCTTCACCTGACACTGATAAGAGATCTAATAGGATGAATAGTAAATACAGAGCAGCCCTCACACAGTATTACTATGACCTGAAGGAGCTCAGATCTCAGTAATGAAAACCGCCTCACAGGCAGACTTTTTTTTTTTTTTACTATCCCTGTACTGTGATATCAGGGATAAATGATAGTGGGACCACACCACTGCTATTATCAGCAGCGGTCCTGCTATTGAATTTAATAGCAGCTGCAGCTCTCCTGTGATTGGCCCTCAGGAGCGCCAGCTTTTTCTAGTAGTCCTGATAGTGTTCTACGCTGTTTTAAGCCAATTTAAGGTGTGATTCATACCAAACTTGTTTGTCCTGAAATGAATCAGGGACCCGAAATGACCAAACGCAAAAATAATCTTATGGGGTTCACCCATCTCTACTTCTTACCTTTTAAATGTTTTGCCATTCATCATAAGTAACATATTACCTTTATTGCGTTTGTGTCAGCACAATTACAGAAATACCTAATTTATATAGTTTTTTATGTGTTACTAATTTTGCAGAACAAAAACCTATTCTGGGAAAGAAATCCTATTGTTTTTGTATCATCATCTGAGAGGTGTAATATTTTTATTCTTCTGTTGACAGGACTTATTGTTTGAGGGACAAGATGTGCTTTTTATTGGTACTGTTTTGGGGTACATATCACTTTTTGATCACTTTTTATACCATATTTTAGGAGGCAAGATAGTGAAAAACCATTATCATTTAAGGTGTTCACCTTGTGAGTTGAATAATGTTTAAAGTTTTATTGTACAGGTCATTATGGACATAGTGATACCAAATATGTATAGCTTTTATTCATTTTTAGTTTTTATTTATTTATTAACTTTTTTTGCACACTTTAGTATTTTGTTTTTTTTACTTGTTCACATTTTTTATGACCCACTAGGGGACTTGAACCAGGGACTTGATCATCTGTATACACTGATACATGTGTATTTCAGTGTATACAGAAAGTCAGCATAGGCTAACTTCTTCATTTACAGGCAGGATCAACCAGGAATGTGCCTCTAGCAGCCTGGGGTGACTGATCCCTGGCTGCTGAAAATACATATTGGCACTTCCTGAAGATGCTGGGGGAAGGGGGATTGGGGGGAGGTGTGATATGGTGGTAGCGATGGGGGCAGTATAAGCACCAAAACCCCCATGTTTGACCACTGTATCTAAGGGGTTAACAGCCCCAATCATAGCTCAACTCTGTCCAGATGTGCTGGACCTGGTTGTTAGCTGTACAGCTAATATCCGCTAAAGATCCTGCAGTTAATAGCATGGCGGTTTGCCTTAACACCTAGACTGTACTATTGCGATGCATGTCGTTACGGTATTAAAAATATAGCAATCTTCTTTCCTATTTTAGTGCTCCAGAAGATCATTTACCCAACTTTCTGAAGTGCAGATATGGGGGAGACATCTCAAAGCTCTGAATACTCCCAGCTGCATCCAAAGGTAGAAGTGAATGGTTTAATTTATTTTAATGGAAATATGTGCATGTACATTCAATTTATACACTTACTCATTTATAATACATTGAAGTTGTCATGTTTCATTGTGTGCCCATGCATTTAATTTATGCATCCTTCATTTCTTATCTATATAGTGAATGATTAAATGTAGTACTATAGTAAATAGCACTGACAAGATTATTTCATCTTCACAATATTCTTGTTTAGTATGTTGGCCATGGTAATTGTCTTAGTTACACCTATTATGTTAATGTATTTTATGTTAATTAACTTACTAGTTGCAATTAACATCATATTGTACATTCAAGGTCACCTTGCCACTTGGGAAAAAACATAAATTAAATTAACTATTAAATGCTTTAAGAAGGAAAATCTGTTTTCTTAGATTAGGAGATCTAAAGAAAGAATGATTGTAAAGTGCTATTATATCCACTGAACCAACCCCCAATTCCAGATTGGGAGGCCATAATCAGTGCCCCCATTCTGATAGGAGGAGAGTAATCACATGACCAGTTCCACAGCAATGCACATTATTCCTCTCCTATAATCATTTGAGAAGGACAGGGTGAATAATTTTCAGAAAGGTCTCCCTCCTGCCACAGTTTTCATCCCACCAAACTGATGCCCTAAGGAGAACTCTGTAGTTACAAGTTGTCTTTGATTAATATTGTAACTTCCGTCTTCACGAATTTGATGTCTGAACTTGTCTATTCTATAATTCTGAAAAAATAATTGAAAAATAAATTTGCCTGAACCAGCAGAAAGTCTAAAAACTTGCTCTACAAAACATGCAAAAATCTTACCCAATAGACAATCACATGACATTCTCAGTCATACAGTAACTCTTGTAGGAGATTTAGTCAACACTTAGATTGAAAAAGTGGAAATTTGAAAACTGGACAATTATTTAAAGGGAGTCTACCACCTCCCCCAAGAATATTCAACTGAGCCTTCAGCCCTGGGAGCACTACTATTTCTGCTCAAATAAGATGGGTGATGTCATAGCAGTAAGAACATCAAATCTCACTGCACAAGGTGGCGCAGGCGGGGAGATGGTAGGGGTCTGAAGGGCAAGAACACTGCTCCAGAGAGCTGAAGTCCCACACACTGTGCATCAATTGCCTCATTTGATTAAGACTTAAAATGTTTTTCTACAAAAGTCACATATATAACACTGGTATGTTGTTTTTCACTGTAATGTGTTCTGTAACACAGTGGAGGCAGTTGAATATGCTTGAGGGAGGTTATAGGGAGTCTATGATAATCAACATACCTTTGTTATGTATGTTACTATTGTAGATTTGAAGAAAAACAAGTCTTGCAAATGAGGTAGTTGGTGAACTGGGGAGGGGGGCTTCGGCCCTAGGAGTACTGCTTTTGCTGCTCAAGTAGGATCGGTCATAACAGTGAAAGGATCACCCCACTGGACTGGGGTGGTGTAGTCAGGAGAGCTGAAGTCTCGGTGGCAAGAGTAGTGCTCTAGGAAGTTAAAGACCTGCCCCCAGTGCACCAACGGTCTCATTTGCATATAACTTTAAGGATAAAGCCCCACGTTGCAAAAACGCAGCTTTTTTTTGTTGCAGATTTTGTTGCCGTTTTTGAGCCAAAGCCAAGAAAGGCTACAATAGGAATGGGAAATACTGTATATAGGAAGCTCTTATACCTTTTGTTCGATCCACTCCTGGCTTTGGCTCAAAAAAACAGAACAAAATCTGCAACAAAAAAAAGCTGCGTTTCTGCAATGTGGGGCCTCAGCCTCAAGCTGTTTTTCTACAAAAGTGACATACATAACAAAGGTAACATGGTTGTGGCAGTTGAACATGCTTGGGGAGGTGGTAGATTCTCTTTAAGGCTAAGGGCCCACATGGCAACCTGCAGCAAAAAAGTATTGCGGTTCTTCCTGCAGCACTTTAGACAGAAAGTTAGCAGAGTTTTCCTCTGGTTTACCTATAGTGAAACCATCGACGTTTCCGTAGGTATAATTGACATACTGCGTTTTCCAAAATCGCCACATGTCCGCAGTGCGGGTTTTATCGCATAGTGGGGATGGGATTTGCTTGACCGCCACGGTCAAACCGCGGTGTTTGCTTCACGTGAGGCCCCAGCCTGAGACTAAAATATAGTATATATTTTAACACTGACTCAACCTACCATGACTATTCTGTAACTAAAGCAGTTTATAGTTTGTATTTAGCTTAACCTAAGTTTATTGTGTTTTCAAAAGCTACTGGAAACATGCAGTGAAGTATACCATGACTTGGATAAATTTCTATCCTGAGTACCAAATACGTTTTAGATGATTACAAACAGTACAGTCATTGACCCTGCCTTGTTTTGGGTGCTGTCCAAAAAATATTAGATACTAATTTTCCTGTGTGAATTTTCTACTGTATAACAAAATTTTCATATTATTTACTTCTACTGAATTTGTATCATTTTACCAGCATTTCTGAAATCAACTATGATTTCCAAGTTCGGAAATGATTATTTAAGTTTTTACATCTATTTATTTATGTGTTTCCATTTGTGAAAAAGGTAAAAAGAGAGAAAAAAAAATATCAAATAGGCTTCTGCTTATTATATGCAAAGCAGCAAGCTCATGTTTCAAATAAGGGGTGTACACAGATATCACAGGGTCCCATAGCAAAATGTAGTAAGGAACCCATATGATGTTTGTGTAAGCTAAGCAAATTTTTGTAAAAGTAATTTGCACTTAGCATCATCCAGGTGCAGAGGCTACCAGCCCCCACATGGTATAGCGCTCTTTCCTGGCCCCTGCTGTTTTGTTTTTTGTAATAGATCATTACCTGCTGAATTACTCCACTATGGCTGCTATGGCGGTAGTTCTGCTACTGTCCAGGTGCTTTATTTACCCCTTCCTGCACAACGCCATTGTATTAGCGATCACGGCATCCAGGGGGTCTGGGGGCAAGATTATAAGATCACAGGGACCGAGGGGTTGCCATAGCAGCCATGAGGCCAAGATTCAGCCTCCTGACTGCCTACGCACATCACACAGAAGGAGCCTATGTGCAGTGTTCTGCAATACTATGTATTGCAGTACATTATACTGGGGAACAGGGATCCCAGGTTCAAGTCACCTTGTGGGACAGGGAAAAAGGTTAAAAATAAGGAATAAATAAATAACAAGTTTAAAAAAAAACACCTTTACATTTAAAAAACACATAACGTAAACAAAAAATAAACAAACATGTTAGGTATCCCTATAAGCCCCTACTATCCAAAAATAACGTTATTTATCCCGTACAGTGAACACCATAAAAAAATATACTGCAATGCACAAAATAATGTATTTTAGTGGTCATACATACCAAACACTGGTACCAATAAAAAAGTACAACTTGCCTCCAAATAAATAGCCCTGACATATCTATATAATCAAAACACTTTATGTACCACTAAATGGTGCTAAGTGAGTATAACTTGTCACGCAAAGAATAAGCCCTCACATAGCTATGTCAACAGAAAAATAAAAAAGTTATAAATTTTGGAAGGCGGGGAAGGAAAATATGAAAAAAGGTACCAAGCATTAACGTACAAACTACCCTGCATCCTTAAAGGGTTAAAGGGGTTGCCCAATTTCAGACCTATAGAGAGAGAATAATATTATTGTTTCTATAATGAAAAGTTTTACAATTTTCCAATATATTTTTTACATGGTCATGTGATGTGATTAGAAGGGCCAGCTCTGTCCTGGGGAGCCCCCTGGACACAGTGCAGGTGGTGGGTGACAGAAGGATACTGTCCGTGGCAAACTCCATGCTGGGGAATAACTCCCATCCCATGCATGAGACCGTGATAGCACTGGGCAATACTGTCAGTAACTGACTGCTTCACCCTAAGTGTGAGAAGGAGCGCTATCGGAAGTCTTTCCTCCCCGCTGCGGTTAGGTTCTACAACTAACACCGATCTAAGCATAGATCATTCCATACAGAGAACTGAAAGATCTTAAGTTGTGATATTCCTTCTACTACTTTTTTACCTTTACCTTTTTATCTGTACCTACTGTCATTGTAATGCCTCTACCTTGGAGCTTTTGTATTTGTATTATCTATGCTGCTGTAACACACTGAATTTACCCATGGTGGGACTATTAAAGTATTATGTTATTTTACACAGTCCATGGTCATGTGATATACAGTCCATGGTCATGTGATGAACTCAGGTGCACAGCTTGTAACAGTCACAGCACAGTAATCAGACACCTGCCTGGTAACAAGTAGTGCACCTGTGTGTTCATCACATGACCATGGACAGATTTTTATCTTTTATCTTGAATGACAACAAGCTGAGATATATAAAACCATAAGGAATTGATAAAGAAAATATGTATATATCTCTTAATATTGTTCTGAAACTGGACAACTCCCTTAATATGACACTTATTCTGAGCACGATGGGCCGATTTATTAAGACTGGCGCAAAGAACATCACTATTAATGAACGGATGTGTCAAAGTGAAATCTGCAGGCTGAGAAGCTCCATGAGTCTGATACATGAGTCTGATACATGAGTCTGATACCTGACTTGTGACTCAATCAGAGATGAGAGTCACACATCATCTGAGTTTTTCATATACATACAAGCCAGCCAGCACATACAATGGTGGAGATTTATCAAGTAAAATGCTCCATAATTCTGGTATCATTTTCACCAAATAAATTCTCTAACATGTCGTGCACCACATTCATAAAGTGTTTTAAATACTTTTATGACTTGTACAAAAAGGGGCGTGATCTACAACACTGTGCTCCAAAAATACACCCAAATCCTAAGAACTTTTAGTTCAACCAATCACTGGTGTAATGCTAGACTAGGTTCACATCTGGACATGGGTTACCCGCAGACCCCATAGACTATAACTGAGTCCGCCATTTTTATATTGAAATTGGCGCAGAGAAAAGTCCCCCGTGCAGGAATTTTCTCTCTGGTGATTTTCGGCGGTTTCTATGGCAGAATCTCCTACACGCAGATGTGAACCTGGCCTAACAATACACCATATTTATCAAACCTCATCAGACACTTTCATAAATCTGAGGCAGTTTAGGATTGTCTAGTCTAATTTAGGCTAGATTCACACTACTGTTATTTAACCCCTTAACGACACGTCGTACTGTTACAGCGCTGAAGCCAATAACTTTGCACGACGCCCTGTAATAGTATGGTGTGGTGGTTACAGGTCACCATGTCTGGGGGATTGCTGCTGTCCATGACCACAGACAATCCAGAGACCAAGTCTGAGGGAAAATTGTGCCCTCAGACTTGGTCTCTGAGGGCACAATTTTCTCTGTGTCACAGTTAAAAGAATTTTTCTTTTAACTGTGACACATACCTCAAGTAGGTCTTCCCAGGTAACTAGTCAGATGACACTCCAAAGCTAATATCTACTGGTAGCCGGGCTTCCCTACCAAACATGAGGAAGTAGGAGGAGTATCCTGTTGACTCATTTTTGGTGCAGTTGTAGGTTTGGACTAACTGACTTATGTGGTGACTCCAGCGTCCTTTCTGCTTGGGGTCCAAGGTGTCCAACATGTTGAGAAGTGTACGGTTGAAACTTTCTGGCTGGGGATTCCCTTGTGGGTGAAAAGGTGTGGTTCTAGACTTCTTGATTCCACAGATTTCACATAGCTCCTTCATCAGCCGGCTCTCAAAGTCTCTTCCTTGGTCAGTATGAATGCGGGTGGCAGTTCATAATGCACAAAGAACTTTTCCCACAATGTCTTGGCCACTGTGACATAACGGGTGAAATGGTCAGTGACCATGAGTTACTGACGTTGCCCTTGTCAGGCTCAATGGTGAGGAAATCAATGCATACTAGGTCAAGTGGGCCATTGCTGGTGATGTTTACCAAAGGAGCTGAACGAGTGGGCAAAGTCTTTCTTAGGATGCACCGAGCACAGGACTTGCAGTAACCCTTGATGTCAGCTTCCATCCTTGGCCAGTAGAATCGGTCTGCAACAAGACCAGTTGTCTTTTCAACTCCAAGATGTGCATGGTCCTCATGTAAAGCCTTCATAACTACCTCCCTGAACTGGGCAGGCAGCACCAGCTGGCTTCGGACCTCTCCATTCTGTCATTTGGTCTCGAGATACAGCAAGCCATTCTAACTATTAGAAACTCTATCTGTCGAGCCAGCAACAGGGACTCTTCTGTCTTCAGAGCATTCCTCTCAGGCCTCTGACCCCTTTTCACAGACCATCGAACCACTCCCACAGAGGCATCTTCTTGTTGGGCCCTTTCAAGTTGGCTCCTGTTCAATTGAGGCAGGGACTCTGTATTCACCTTAGTCAACTGGCTGAACAAAGGTGGAAGAGCTTCCTTTGAAACCCCCCAAAATTTGGCACAACCCCCTGTAGGAACAGTCTTAGTTTGGTGTCTGCGACACATGGCTTTGACCTCTGGGGCAGGAACCTCTATCCAGGCATTTTCCTCATCATCCAATGTGTGCCTAGGCAACCGGGAGAGAGGATTAACATCAATGTTGGTGGTGCCTGGTCGATACTTCAAACTGAAATCATATACAGCAAGAGCTGCAAGCCACCGATGTCCAGTAGCATCAAGCTTGGCTGTGGTCCTCACAGGTCAAGGGGTTGTTGTCAGTTTGAACTTCAAAATGCACACCATAGAGGTAGTCATGCAGCTTATCCACCACTGTCCACTTCAATGCAAAAACTCAAGCTTGTGTGCTGGTGCTTGACTGATGTAATAGACTGGCCGCAGACAGCCATCATGATCCTGATATAGAACCGCTCCTAGTCCCTCAAATGAAGCATCCATATGCAGCGCATATTGTTTGCTGGGGTCGGCATAGGCTAACACTGGAGACTGTGTCAGGCAGGACTTCAGCTTCTCAAATGCCTCAAAACAGGCTAGTGTCCATCTCTCTCCAAACGGCTCATTAACCTTGAAGTAGACCTTTTTTGCAGACTTATTGGAGTGAGCTGTCCCTTTTGGGGGAGCATACCCTTGGGTAAGAGCAGTTAGAGGCCTTGCAATCTTTGAGTACTGTGGGACAAAGCTTCTGTAATACCCACAGAATCCCAAGAAAGACTTGAGCTCCCCCAACTTCATTGGCGTGGGCCATGTAACTACAGCTTCCACTTTGGCTGGGTCTGTAGAGATCCCTTCCCTACTGACAATGTGTCCCACATATTTAACAGCCTTCTGGCAGAATCAGCACTTATCGAGGGACAACTTTAGGCCAGCCTCCTTCAGACGGTCCAATACCTTGAACAAACTCTGGTTGTGCTCTTCCAGTGTCTGCCCAAACACTATCAGGTCATCCAAGTAGACCAATACTTCTCAGTAATTCAAGTCTCCCATCACCTTATCCATGCACCTTTGGAAAGTGGTGGGGGCACCAGTCACTCCTTGATGCATCCTCTGGAACTGGAAGAACTCAATGGAGCAGATGAAAGCAGTCTTTTCTTGGTCCTCCTTGCTCATGAGAATTTGGTATTACCCACTCCGGAGGTATAGCACTGAAAACCACTGGCTGCCCTGTAAGCAATCCAAGGCTTCATCAATCTTGGGAACAGTGTATTGATCAGGGACTGTGTGTCTGTTCAAAGTGTGGTAATCCACACACATCTGTATATCCCCAGATATATTTTTCTTCTGAGCAACCACAATAGGGGAAACGTATGGGCTGTTGGACTATATGATGACTCCAGTATCTAGCAGACCCCACAGGTGCTGTCTGACATTCTCAACATCTACTGGAGCTAGCCTTCGGGACCTCTCTCGGAAAGGCTTTTCATCAGTTAATTGGATAACGCTGATCCACTCCTTTTGCCATACCCAAGTCCCAGTCCCCCAATGAGAAGGCAGCACCACGTTCCATCAGGCCTTGAATTAGTGACTCTCATTCATCCTACGTCAGATCACTATCTTCAAAGCAGGGGTCAAAACATTCAGGATGAAGCTCTCTTCTTTCTTCTTCCTCCTTTTTCACATAGGCAGCCAGACAGGCTGGGTGAATGGTGAGGATCAGTGGATAATCATCTCCCCCAATTTCTCGGCACCACTGTGCTAGTGTACGAAAGATGTTTGCATTTGTTCCCACTTTAACAGATACTGATCTCTGGTCTGCTTCAGCCTCTGGGCAGACCAGGGCAATGATAGGTATCTCCTTCTCAATTCCAGCAACTGTCTTTGGGAATCGTAGCGTAAAAGACACATATCCTCTATAGGGATAACTATTTTCACTCAATCCCCAAACCACGAGTTCCGATAAAGGCTTTAGGGGCACATCTGACAGGTATTTCTTGTACCATTGTTCAAAAATTATGGACACTTGAGATCCGCTATACAACAGCACAGTGCAGGGCTGTTGATTGATACAGGCTGATACTTGTGGAGCGGGTCCTACTAAGCCCTCTGGAAGCTGTTCCAACTAGCAACCATGGGTGGAGTAGTACAGTATGCCTTGAATGTCACTGGGGGGCCAGTATAGGACTCTACTGGCCCTCTTTCCTATTTCCCCGACAAATTATTCTTGGAGTGGGGAGGAGACAGAGTCTTTTGAGAACTCCACCTCTTTGGGCACCAGCGAGCAATGTGGCTGGAATCCCCGGATACAAAGCACTCCTCTGTCTTCATATCTTTGCCTCTATGCTGATAATTTTCCCTTCATAGAGACTGTAGGGGACTCTCAGTGGCTGCCTGAGCAATCTGTTTCAACAGCTCCACTTCCTTAGCCTGGGCACTTAAGAGTTGTGCAAATTGCTCTCCCTGCTTCTCAATTATCTTCAGGAGCTCTTCTTCTCTACGACTGGGTTCTGGCTTTAGAGCAACAGTAGCAACCCTCTTGCTGATCTGCTCACTGGCTGCCAAAGTAACTTCCTCTTGTCTCACTTCCTTAAGTAACTGATGGAAGGAATGGAGAATCTTCTCTTTGTTGCAGCACCTCAGAAGTGGTTGCAGGCCCCATAGGCCAAACAATCTTCCATCGTTGGCCATATTCTGATGGCACAGCTAGGACAGATGGGAAGTATAATCTCTCCAAAACTTCCTCGCTGGCTACTAAAGCTGCTGTCAATGGCCCATCTTCAACACTCTCACTGTCAACCACCTTGGGGTAGACAATCTCATTAAGCCTCCACTGTAACACTCCTTTGGCCCAACCTCTGTAGACAGGGTGTGTTGTAGTTGTCACCTCACTATGGTGCAGTGCCTCCACCCGAATCTTGCTAGGAGCTCTGTAGGAATTCAGGAGGGTCTTCCTCTTCTGCTAGGGTTCGACACGGGAAACCCCCACCTAAACTCAGTACACGCTCACACATGTTAAGGGTAAAACTACTTAACCAGTTTATTATGGGAAGGGTAAACAAGGGCAAACTTAATAAAATGCGAACAGAGAAATGTTTCAGCGATTCACATGACAATGCACAGGAACATCCTATAGTATTAAACTATTAAACCCCCGGGTGGTGGGAATGGACTATGTGCCAGGCCTGGCAGGTATAATAAACTATAGGGAATAGCACAGGGTTAAAATAGTGACCCACAGATGATAGTCATCACACACATGCACTCATACTGCAGTTAACAGCTTGCACTCCTAAATAATCGCACACAATGCAGAATTACTAATGGCTGCCACAAAAAACAAAACAGTCCATCTGTTGGGGCCTAGTTGCAGCGGACGATGGCGCGCATTCAGGAAACGTTGGTGCACTATAGACACAGCAGATCCTTTCTACCACAGTAGAAAGCAGTACAGCAAATTCCAGCAAAGTCTACTCACTAACTCTTGCAGGGAATCTGGTGCCAGCCTGGAGTCTCACTGGGTGCTGCAGCTTTCAGATGACAGGATACTAATGGAGTATGAGGCAGGAGTCTTCTTGGATGCAGCCCTGAGTACTTTTTGGGAGTCTGGTCAATCTGGACAGGTGGTACTGCCGCTGCTGCTGTAGGGATGCTACTTCTTCCCTCAGAGTGAGCTGGTGGGCTGGAAGGACTGTCTCTATGTCCTGGGTTACCCAGTGCCAAGCTATGTGCTCCCTGGCAGTTGCTGGAAGAAGCCCTTTCTGCAGCCCATGTAGTTGCCTGTCTTCTCTCTTCTGCAGACCTTTCCCATAATTCCCTGCTCAGCCAATCATTCCCTTTCTCTGATACTCTTCCCCCTGGAGTAAGGGGTGTAGGGAAATGTAATCCACTGTCCCTCAGAATAAAATGGCTGATGTCTGCTGTAATGGGTCTTGACTTTGCATTAACTGCATCTGCTGTATGCAAAGTGCTCCTTGCAGGGGTTACACTTGGTTGCAATAATAATTTGTCATTTGACCAGTACATCATATAATCTCTGCAAGTCAATTATTCTTCTATATTTTACTTCCAAGGAAATACTATAAAAACAAAGAAATGGCACCCTGGGAAAACTGGCTGAGGTTTTGTCCTGGTCTGCTTCTAAATTTAAAAATTCAGCTCAAAAAATGTTTCTAGTAAACCTTTTGCAATGTAAGGGGTAGTCTGCTATTGAACATACCAAAATATATACTGTGTTTTACATTGAATTATCACCCTACAAAATGTAGGGTAGTTTGTACATTAATGCTTAGCGGCTTTATTCATATTTTCCCTCCCCATCTTCCAAAATTCATAACTTTATTTTTCTGTTGACATAGCTATGTGAGGGCTTATTCTTTGCATGACGAGTTGTACTTTAATTTGCCATCATTTTGGGGTACATATAATGTCTTGATTAGCTTGTATTACGTTTTTGGGGGTTCCTTTTGAAATAACACACAATTCTGTCATAATTTTATGCATTTTGTTTTTACGGCATTCACTCTGCATTGAAAATGACATGGCAGCTTTGTCTGGTGGGTCATTACAATTATGGTGATACCATATTTATATTGTTTTTTATTACACTACCATTCAAAAGTTTGGGGTCACCCAGACAATTTTGTGTCTTCCATGAAAACACACTTTTATTTATCAAATGAGTTGCAAAATGAATAAAAAATATAGTCAAGACATTGACAAGGTTAGAAATAATGATTTTTATTTGAAATAATAATTTTCTCCTTAAAACTTTGCTTTCGTCAAAGAATGCTCCATTTTCAGCAATTACAGCATTGCAGACCTTTGGCATTCTAGCTGTTAATTTGCTGAGGTAATCTGGAGAAATTTCACCCCATGCTTCCAGAAGCCCTTCCCACAAGTTGGATTGGCTTGATGGGCACTTTTTGTGTACCATACGGTCAAGCTGCTCCCACAACAGCTCAATGGGGTTGAGATCTGGTGACTGCGCTGGCCACTCCATTACAGATAGAATACCAGCTGCCTGCTTCTTCCCCAAACTGTTTTTGCATAATTTGAAGGTGTGCTTTGTGTCCTGTTGTCGGATGAAATTGGCTCCAATCAAGCGCTGTCCACAGGGTATGGCATGGCGTTGCAAAATGGAGTGATAGCCTTCCTTATTCAAAATACCTTTTACCTTGTACAAATCTCCCACTTTGCCAGCACCAAAGCAACCCCAGACCATCACATTACCTCCACCATGCTTGACAGATGGCGTCAAGCACTCTTCCAGCATCTTTTCAGTTGTTCTGCGTCTCACAAATGTTCTTCTGTGTTATCCAAACACCTCAAACTTTGATTCGTCTGTCCATAACACTTTTTTCCAATCTTCCTCTGTCCAATGTCTGTGTTCTTTTGCCCATATTAATCTTTTCCTTTAATTAGCCAGTCTCAGATATGGCTTTTTCTTGGCCACTCTGCCCTGAAGGCCAGCATCCCTGAGTCTCTTCACTGTAGACGTTGACACAGGCGTTTTGCGGGTACTGTTTAATGAAGCTGCCAGTTGATGACCTGTGAGGTGTCGATTTCTCAAAGACTCTAATGTACTTGTCTTGTTGCTCAGTTGTGCAGCGGGGCCTCCCACTTCTCTTTCTACTCTGGTTAGAGCCTGTTTGTGCTGTCCTCTGAAAGGAGTAGTACACACCGTTGTAGGAAATCTTCAGTTTCTTGGCAATTTCTCGTATGGAATTGCCTTCATTTCTAAGGACAAGAATAGAAAGAAAACAAAAAAATTGGAAGGAAACTCAATTGATTACATTAAAATTGATCACATGTATAACAAAAACAGAATAAAGATAAAACAGACAATAAGAAAAGGTGTCAGACAAAGGACACCGACCATATATCCTTAAAAGCAAGGTATATAACCTGTATAGTATAGATAAATGTAAAAAATGCTGACATATCACCTAATGAGCCATAAATGTACCCAACTATGCATAATGTTATACAACAAGTACTAATATAAAAGCCCAAAAGGTAAAAAAAAAAACTTATATAGATGTAATATGAGCTTCGATAAATAATGATATAAATAGATAAATAAAATACTGACATATCACATAAGGGGCCAAAAATATGCTAAACTGTGCATAGTGTTACGAGAAATTACCAACGTCAAAACCAATTACAGATAATCAATCTTTCTAAACATGTTCTTTCTCCAACGGATATATCTGTATTGGAGAGAGGACTTACATTTTCTCCCAGCTCTCGTTTTGACACATTTACAGCCATTAAGGATCTACATATTTTTGGTAGATCTTTGGTTTTAAAGAAATTGTTCCATAAATATGAAGAGGCGACACATATATCACTTGAAGAAATTTTTCCTACAGAGCAAGAACAGGCTGCAGTGCGTGCATTGGAGGAACTACATGAGGAACAAAAAATGGATGTTTTTACATCAACAGTTCCTTCGGTAATTCGTCCTCGGTCCAAAAGGTTTCCTCCACTCTCCACATGTCCGGAGGTGGAGTTATTTGTTAAATTGACTGCGAGAGAATTTGAAAAAACTCCTACAGCAGTTAGAAGGGATAATCTCACACGACAAGAGCAAGAAAGCCTCCAAGCACTGAGCCAGATGACCGACGTGGTTATTAAGGCTGCCGAGAAGGGCAGTAATGTAGTCATCTGGCCCAGTGACATGTATGAGAGTGAGGCTTTTAGACAGTTGTATAACTCTCAATATTATCGTAAATTAATCTTCAACCCCCTTTCCCCTTATAGTAAGGGATTAGAAGAGATCCTTTTGAAAGCCTTGAGAGAAGATATCATTACTAGGGACCTGTTTGATGCTTTAAAAGTTGAAGAGCCTACGACTCCAACATTGTATTTATTACCAAAAGTACATAAAAATAAGACAGTTCCACCTGGACGACCAATTATATCTGGTAAGAATAGTCCCTTTGAAAACGTTTGTAAATTTATTGATTTTCATTTAAAGAAATTAGTTGAGACTCTTCCCTCATATCTCAAAGACACTAGTGAATTATTGAAGTGTGTCGACGGCCTACCTTTAGATGAGGAGGCCATCCTCATGACTTGTGATGTGGAATCACTTTATACCAACATACGTCACAAGGATGAACTAAGGGCCGTCCGCTTCTTCCTGGAGACTAGTAATATTCCCAATAATCTTAGTCAATTACTCTTAACTCTTCTAGAGTATATTTTGACACACAATTTTTTTATTTTTAAGGGATCCTTCTACCTACAGCTCCAGGGCACGGCTTGTGCCCCCTCTTACGCCAATCTGTTCCTGGGGCTGTCGGAGAGGGATCTCTCCCTAGATGATCGGGGGGACGTGGATGGGTCCACTCTTGGATGCGATACATCAACGATATCCTGATCTTCTGGGGGGGTACTCACCAACAGTTGTCTTTGTTCATAGACAATATTAACCATAATGACATCAATGTACATTTAACATTTAAATTTGACAAATATAAAATTGACTTTTTGGACGTATGCCTTTACAGAGATGAATTCGATATTTTACAAACTGAGAGTTTCAGGAAGGAAACATCTGTCAATTCCCTGTTATTCGTATCATCTTCACATCCACCGCAGACAATTAATGCGGTTCCTGTCGGTCAATTTTTATGCTTAAGACGTATTTGTTCATCTGATGAGAAGTTTGAACGACATTCTTTTGACCTCAAACAACGTTTTTTGGATAGAGGTTATAGTCATAGACAAATTAAAAAAGCAAATTCAAGAGCAAGATATATATCTCGGTCTGAATTGGTTCACAATGCGATATCTAAACGACAGGATTCCAACACGGTACGGTTTATCACACAATACCATTCCCACTGGCATGATATGTACAAGGCATTAAACAAATTCTGGCCCATTTTACAGGGAGAATCGACGTTTGAACAGTACATCACTCCATACCCCAGTATGGTAGCACGTCGTGCTAGGAATTTGAGGGACACACTTGTACGTAGCCACTACGAGGTAAGAACTTGTAACATATTTGGTAGAAGTGGTCCAAAATGGGGATGTGTACCATGTGGACGCTGCGTGGCCTGTCCGAATATTTTGCATGCCACACATTTTTCTAATGCACGAGGGGACAGATCATTTCAGATTAGACACCACATTTCTTGTGGCACTAAGGGTGTTGTGTATTATGCGACATGTCCATGTCCTCTTATTTATATTGGACTTACATCGAGAGTATTAAAAGTTAGAGTCTGTGAACATGTTAGAGACATTCTATCCGCTAAAGATGAGACTAATATTGATCAACTTAAACCTATAGCTCGACATTTCGCACATCATTCTTGCGATCCATCTAAGCTAATGAACCATGGTATAGACCACATAGTAACCAATATACATGGAGGTAAACTAAAACAACGCCTGGCCCATTGTGAGGCCAGGTGGATCTGGACTCTTGGTACTTTATCTCCGGCTGGTCTTAATGAATCCTTAAACTTTGGGGTCTATTTATAGGATTATCTGTGGTGATTTCATATTGCCTGGACCAATAACCCTGTACTATTTTATTGTTTTTAGTGGTTTGGTAGGGTTATTTTTAATTGTATGTTGTTTATTCATTTCTATTTTTCAGAACATTTACGCTTTAGGTATGCAACGTTTCATTAGGATAACCAGAAGATATATACACATTTTTTCATTACTGCATTATGATAGATTTTTTATGTTTTGGTTTATTATATACTTACAGTGCTGGCCAAAAGTATTGGCACCCCTGCAATTCTGTCAGATAATACTCAATTTCTTCCAGAAAATGATTGCAATCACAAATGCTTTGGTAATAATATCTTCATTTATTTTGCTAGCAATGAAAAAACACAATAGAGAATGAAAAAAAAGTCAAATCATTGATTATTTTACACAAAACTCCAAAAATGGGCCGGACAAAAGTATTGGCACCCTCAGCCTAATACTTGGTAGCACAACCTTTACACAAAATAACTGCGAACAACCGCTTCCGGTAACCATCAATGAGTTTCTTACAATGCTCTGCTGGAATTTTAGACCATTCTTCTTTGGCAAATTTCTCCAGGTCCCTGAGATTTGAAGGGTGCCTTCTCCAAACTGCCATTTTGAGATCTCTTCACAGGTGTTCTATGGGATTAAGGTCTGGACTCATTGCTGGCCACTTTAGAAGTCTCCAGTGCTTTTTCTCAAACCATTTTCTAGTGCTTTTTGAAGTGTGTTTTGGGACATTGTCCTGCTGGAAGACCCATGACCTCTGAGGGAGACCCAGCTTTCTCACACTGGGCCCTACATTATGCTGCAAAATTTGTTGGTAGTCTTCAGACTTCATAATGCCATGCACACGGTCAAGCAGTCCAGTGCCAGAGGCAGCAAAGCAACCCCAAAACATCAGGGAACCTCCTCCATGTTTGACTGTAGGGACCGTGTTCTTTTCTTTGAAGGCCTCTTTTTTTTTCCTGTAAACTCTATGTTGATGCCTTTTCCCAAAAAGCTCTACTTTTGTCTCATCTGACCAGAGAACATTCTTCCAAAAAGTTTTTGGCTTTCTCAGGTAAGTTTTGGCGAACTCCAGCCTGGCTTTTTTATGTCTCTGGGTCAGAAGTGGGGTCTTCCTGGGTATCCTACCATAGAGTCCCTTTTCATTCAGACGCCGACGGCTAGTACGGGTTGACACTGTTGTACCCTCGAACTGCAGGGCAGCTAGAACTTGTTTGGATGTTAGTCGAGGTTCTTTAGCCACCATCGGCACAATCTTTCGTTGAAATCTCTCGTCAATTTTTCTTTTCCGTCCACATCTAGGGAGGTTAGCCACAGTGCCATGGGCTTTAAACTTCTTGATGACACTGCGCACGGTAGACACAGGAACATTCAGGTCTTTGGAGATGGACTTGTAGCCTTGAGATTGCTCATGCTTCCTCACAATTTTGCTTCTCAAGTCCTCAGACAGTTCTTTGGTCTTCTTTCTTTTCTCCATGCTCAATGTGTTACACACAAGGACACAGGACAGAGGTTGAGTCAACTTTAATCCATTTCAACTGGCTGCAAGTGTGAATTAGTTATTGCCACCACCTGTTATGTGCCACAGGTAAGTAACAGGTGCTGTTAATTACACAAATTAGAGAAGCGTCACCAATACTTTTGTCCACCCCCTTTTTTATGTTTGGTGTGGAATTACATCCAATTTGGCTTTTTGACAATTCTTTTTGTGGTTTTCCATTGAAGACAAATTAAATGAAGATCTTATTACCAAAGCATTTGTGATTGCAATCATTTTCTGGAAGAAATTGAGTATTATCTGACAGAATTGCAGGGGTGCCAATACTTTTGGCCAGCACTGTATGATATAGAGGTATTGATATATTTATATGTTCTACACATTTTTTTTCTTGGTCATATACATCATAACACATATGTGTCACATTGATTTAATATGTATGCACTTTTTAATTAATTATATAATATTCAATATAAAAAAAAAAAATTCACTTTTATATCACAGCATTCTTAGGTTACTAGCTTGGGTATTGCACATATATTATCACCATCATTATATTTTACTTTTGTATTATCATCACTAACGTCTGTTCCAGAGTGTTATACTCATTTAATATGTTTGCACATATATATAATTTTTTGTATTTTCCAAGCTCTTACTAACGTGTGGCGATATTTTCCTCTCTACATAGTTGCAATTTGTATTCAAATTGTCTTCAGCGGTTTTTTATTTTATCTGAATGATTTCTATCTTTTATATTTACCTTGTCCGCTCTAGTGTGCATGTCCTACCGGGCTCCATCTCGAGTGCGCATGCGTGATATAATTAATTCACCATATTATTGAGCCTCTTTTTCCTTTGTTGTTGCTATTGGCTATTGAAACTTTGTTGTATATGTTATTTTTGATATAAGCCTATATTATACTTGTATTAGATCTTTCAACACCTTGGACTTCTATATTAATGCTTACTGCATGTGATATGTCAGTATTTATATCATTATTTATTAGAGCTCATATTACATCTATATAAGGTTTTTTTTACTTTTTGGGCTTTTATATTAGTACTTCTTGTATAACATTATGCATAGTTGGGTACATTTATGGCTCATTAGGTGATATGTCAGCATTTTTAAATTTATCTATACTATACAGGTTATATACCTTGCTTATATATAAATATTTATAAGAATATATGGTCGGTGTCCTTTGTCTGACACCTTTTCTTTTTGTTTGTTTTATCTTTATTCTGTTTTTGTTATACATGTGATCAATTTTAATGTAATCAATAAATTTGTACTATTTTTATTATTTGCTTGTGTATGTTGAGTATCCTTCCAATTTTTTGGTTTTCTTTCTGCTATATATTGGTATTTTTTGGATACATTCAATTATGGAGGCGTTATATACTGTGTATCTTAGGCATCTTGGATTTTCTTAGAAATACAGTCCAGACCAAAAGTTTGGACACACCTTCTCATTCCAAGAGTTTTCTGTATTTTCATGACTAGAAAAATTGTAGATTCACACTGAAGGCATCAAAACTATGAATTAACACATGTGGAATTATATACTTAACAAAAAAGTGTGAAACAACTGAAAATATGTTGTAACGTCCTTGCCTGTCCGGGGTTTGGCGCATTCCTCCGGGCGCATGCTGCGGCGCAGGAGGCGTGCCCGGTTGTAATTCTTTCCTTGGGTTTTTCTTGTATTGTCTGAACACTGTCCTATTCCCTCACCTCCTTAATTGATTTTCCACCACGCCCTTCTCCTTCACCTTGCTTTCCCCCTGCTCCACTAAGAGTTAACTTTAGTCCTGCATTTGTGATTGACAGCCTGTCCTCCTATCAAGTCTGGGGCGGGTTCTTGCTCCCTATTTATTGTTTGCTCACTTTCCCATTGGTGCCTGCTATTGCATTTCGCTTACTGGCTATACTCTTTGCTCCTTGTTACCTGCTCTTCTGATTTTCTGACCACTGTCTTTGACTTTGACTATTCTCTTGGATTTTGATTCTGTACTGCATTGCTCGATTGTTACCGACCCCTTGGCTAGCTGACCTCCCTTTGTTGTTTGCATCCTGTCTGCGTTCTGTGTTGTCACTTATTCAGAGTAGGGACCAGCTCCAAGTTGTTCCTGTCATTAGGACAGTGAGACAAGTAGGTAGGGACAGGGTCTGGGTCAACTTTAGGGCTCACTGTCTCTGTATTCCCTTCCTCTCCGGTTTTTGCTGCAGCACTGGAGAATTGCTCAACTGGCAATTCCCTTACATATGTCTTATATTCTAGGTTCTTCAAAGTAGCCACCTTTTGCTTTGATTACTGCTTTGCACACTCTTGGCATTCTGTTGATGAACTTCAAGAGCTAGTCACCTGAAATGGTCTTCCAACAGTCTTGAAGGAGTTCCCAGAGATGCTTAGCACTTGCAGGTCTGGTGACTGTGGAGGCCAGGTCATCTGGCGTAGCACCCCATCACTCTCCTTCTTGGTCAATTAGCCCTTACACAGTCTGGAGGTGTGTTTGGAGTCATTGTCCTGTTGAAAAATAAATGATGGTCCAACTAAACGCAAACCGAATGGAATAGCATGCCGCTGCAAGATGCTGTGGTAACCATGCTGGTTCAGTATTCCTTCAATTTTGAATAAATCCCCAACAGTGTCACCAGCAAAGCACCCCCACACCATCACACCACCTCCTCCATGCTTCACGGTGGGAACCAGGCATGTAGAGTCCATTCGTTCACCTTTTCTGCGTCGCACAAAGGCACGGTGGTTGGAACCAATGATCTCAAATTTGGACTCATCAGACCAAAGCACAGATTTCCAAAGGTCTAATGTCCATTCCTTGTGTTCTTTAGCCCAAATCAGTCTCTTCTGCTTATTGCCTGTCCTTAGCAGTGGTTTCCTAGCAGCTATTTTACCATGAAGGCCTGCTGCACACACTCACCTCTTAACAGTTGTTGTAGAGATGTGTCTGCTGCTAGAACTCTGTGTGGCATTGACCTGGTCTCTAATCTGAGCTGCTGTTAACCTGCGATTTCTGAGGCTGGTGACTCGGAGGTGACTCTTGGTCTTCCTTTCCTGGTGCGGTCCTCATGTGAGCCAGTTTTTTTGTGGCGCTTGATGGTTTTGGCCACTGCACTTGGGGACACTTTCAAAGTTTTCCCAATTTTTCGGACTGACTGACCTTCATTGCTTAAAGTAATGACGGCCACTCGTTTTTCTTTATTTAGCTGCTTTTTTCTTGCCATAATACAAATTCTAACATTCCATTCAGTAAGACTATCAGCTGTGTATCCACCTGACTTCTGAACAACACAACTGATGGTCCCAACCCCATTTATAAGGCAAGAAATCCCACTTATTAAACCTGACAGGGCACACCTGTGAAGTGAAAACCATTTCAGGTGACTACCTCTTGAAGCTCATCAAGAGAATGCCAAGAGTGTGCAAAGCAGTAATCAAAGCAAAAGGTGGCTACTTTGAAGAACCTAGAATATTAGACATATTTTCAGTTGTTTCACACTTTTTTGTTAAGTATATAATTCCACATGTGTTAATTCATAGTTTTGATGCCTTCAGTGTGAATCTACAATTTTTCTAGTCATGAAAATACAGAAAACTCTTGGAATAAGACGGTGTGTCCAAACTTTTGGTCTGTACTGTATATATTTTGCCTATTTACACCATGTTTGTGTTTGTATAAGAACAAGAATAGACTGTCGAGTTTCACATGAAAGTTCTCTTTTTCTAGCCATTTTGAGAGTTTAATCGAACCAACAAATATAATGCTCCAGATTTTCAACTAGCTCAAAGGAAGGTCAGTTTTATAGCTGCTCTAACCAGCAAAACTGTTTTCAGCTGTGCTAACATACTTGCACAAGGGTTTTCAAGGGTTTTCTAAACATCCATTAGCCTTCTTACACAGTTAGCAAACATAATGCACCATTAGAACACTGGAGTGATGGTTGCTGGAAATAGGCCTCTATATACCTATGTAGATATTGCATTAAAAACCAGATGTTTGCAGCTAGAATAGTCATTTACCACATTAACAATGTATAGAGTGTATTTCTGATTCATTTAATGTTATCTTCATTGAAAAAAACTGCTTTTCTTTCAAAAATAAAGAAATTTCTAAGTGACCCTAAACTTTTGAACGGTAGTGTATGTTTTACTGCTTTTACAAATAAAACTTCTCTTTTTGAAAATTAACGATTTTCCTGGGGTCACGGTATTCTGACACCTATAGCTTTTTTACTGTACTGTTGACAAAGATATGTCAGGGCTCTTTATTTGCGGGACAAGTTGTACTTTTTATGGGTACAAATGTTTGGTATGTTTAACTTTATGATCACTTTTTATTGTTATTTTTTTGGGAAAGCAAAGTGACCAAAATATATTAATTTGCGCATTGCGGTATATATATATTTTTTACAGCATTTACTGTATGGGATAAATAACGCTATTTTTGGATAGTGGGGACTTATACGCACGTGAGGATACCTAACATGTTTGTTTATTTTTGTTTACATTATATATTTTTTAAATATAAAGGTGGTTTTTCTAAATCTTCAATCTTGCCCCCAAATCCCCTGGATGCTGTGATTGTTCTTGATCACGGTATCCAGGGGGTTAATCAAAGGCCACTCTGTCTGCCAACTTAGAATATCTATATTACACTTAGAAATCCAGCCACTATTCAGCAGTCATGCATGAGAGGCTTAAAGTAAATGTCTACCTCTTAACACCATTTAACCATTTAAAGGTAGTCTGTCAGCAGGAAAATCGGTATTGAAAGATGCCTTTCTTATTCTACATTGTGTGAGAAAGTGAAGGGTGTGGTTTGGGAGAACAGGTATGTTCCAGCCAGGCAGTTAAAGGGTGTCTGGTAGAAGCCCACAGCAGGGAGGTCAGCTGACTAATTAAGGCCTGATATAGGGTGTGTGTGTCAGGACTAGGAGGTGTGGCACTACACTGAGGAACAGTGTGAGCTCTGTAGCGGAACCTGCATTAAGGTAAATTTGTGCCACCCATCTAATGTAACCAGAGCGAGAGTCTGGCAGCCAGGCTCTTGTATAGAGAGGGGCTTTCTTTCCTTGTATTAGTTATTTCTCAGCCGAGAAGGTTTTGTTTTCTGTTTGTGCCTTTGTAAAGGCAAAGCCTGTTATTTCACCTACAAGTGAATAAATGCTGAACTTGAGTGTGATCCAGTCTCTGTGTCCCTGTTTCCTGCACTGCTACCAAGCATCTACCTGAGCGGTTCCCTACATATGGTGCTTCGAATGCGGGCATATGTGCAGTGAGACATACACGGGCTGCGTGTCCTGTAGCTGACAGAGCTGAAATAAAGAGCCACAGCCATGGCGAAGGTTGTGAAACAGCTGATACAGGCTAATGCAGCGCAACAAGAGACCAACCGACTCTTGACCCAGCAGTTGTCATTGTTGCTGGCCGCCCAGCAAAAGGCTGATTTACCAAAGCCAGAGCGGGACATCAGGAAAGAGGTCCGTAAAGCGCTGACCAAGATGACGGCAGAGGACGACATAGAGGCCTATCTGACTGGGTTTGAAAGAGTGGCCAACCGTGAAAGGCTTCCACGACACCTCTGGGCCGAGGTGTTGGCACCATTTTTAGTTGCAGAGCCCCAGCAAGCCTATTTTGACCTGAGTGAACAGGATGCATGCGACTACCAGCGGGTGAAGGCGGAGATCCTGGCCCGGCTAGGTGTGGACCAGCACGTGCGGGCTCAAAGAGTCCACAGTTGGGAATACCAGGAGGCCTTACTACCAAGGTCACAGATGCACCACCTTGTACAACTTGTCCGAAAGTGGCTACAGCCGGAGACGTTGACCCCAGCCCAGATGGTGGAGCGGGTTGTCGTGGACCGGTATCTGAGGTCTTTACCGGGTAAGATCCTGCAGTGGGTGGGGCATGGAGACCCAAAAAACGCCAGTGCATTGGTGGAGTTGGTGGAGCGCTATTGGGCTACACAGTCCCTCAAGAAGGAGCCCCCACAGGTCTCACAAGTCCCCAGGGCCCGGAGGACCAACCTTCCTCGAGCTCCCCAGGATAAGGTAGTGACCCAGGGGAGGAGGAGAGAAACGGTTGTCTGCTAGGATTCCCACGAGCCAGGCCATATTGCGGCTAATTGTCCCCATGTCTTAGAGCCCATGGACTGCAGTCTGGGTCAGAGGGTGTCCCTCTATGCTGCCCCAGCCTATGCTGCTGCCACCTCGGACACTGATGATGGGCGCCACCTATGCCAAGTGACCGTGGCTGGGTGCCCAGTGGTGGCACTACTGGACTCTGGCAGTCGGGTGACCCTCGTAAAAGGGTCCCGTGTCGACCTCGGGACTGTCACCGGAAGTACAGTCGGGGTCCTGTGCATACATGGCGATTTAAGAGACTACCCGACTGTGATTGTCGCTATCCAGACCCCCTGTGGGGAGAGCCGACACGAGGTGGGGGTTGTCCAGAATTTGCCCCATGACCTCATTCTGGGACGGGACTTTCCCCTGTTTTGGACTCTATGGCGGGGAAAACAAGGGTCAGAAAACCCACCCCCAAGTTTACCACAGGTACTGTCTAGTCAGGTCCTCGAGCCTGAACCCAATGACTTGGACTCTAGGGTTCCTGCCGTAGGGGTGACCATGCTAGAAGGAAGTGGTAGCTCTGTATTTCCCCTAGAGGTAATGGCAGGTGAAGCCGAGGCAGCCAGTACCGAACCTCTAATATCTGATTTGAACATATCTCGTGTTGCTTTTGGTTCTGCACAACTCCAGGACCCCACTCTGTCAAGGGCCTGGGAAAATGTAATAGTTATCAATGGTGTGTCTCAGCGCCCAGGCGCTGATGAGGTGTTTCCCCGCGTGGCTGTCAACCAGGAATTGTTATACCGAGTTGACAGGGTGCGAGGAGGGACCTTAGAACTGTTACTGATACCCCAGCCTTATCGCCGGACAGTGCTGGATTTAGCACATAAAAATGCGCTAGAGGGACACCTAGGTGCCGCAAAAACGCTGGACCGTATAGTGCAGCGTTTTTATTGGCCGGGGGTATATCGTGCAGTTAAAGTGTATTGTGAAACATGTCCGGAGTGTCAGTTGCATGCCCCCAAGTCACACTTTCGAAGCCCCCTGGTACCTTTGCCCATTATTGAGGTGCCCTTTGAAAGGATTGCCATGGACTTGGTAGGTCCTTTAGTTAAGTCCACACGGGGGCATCAGCATATTTTGGTAATCATGGATTATGCTACCCGATATCCTGAAGCCATCCCACTACGGCATACGTCGGCAAAGTTGATTGCCAAGGAATTGTTCGCCGTATTTTGCCGAGTGGGTCTACCCAAGGAGATCCTCACGGATCAAGGTACCCCGTTTATGTCTAAAGTCACCAAGGAACTGTGCAAACTCTTTAATATCAAACAGTTACGTACATCTGTGTACCATCCCCAGACAGACGGGTTAGTAGAACGATTTAATAAAACCCTAAAAAGCATGTCAAAAAAGGTGGTAAACAAGGATGGAAAGGACTGGGATGTTCTGTTACCATGTTTGATGTTTGCCATCCGTGAAGTACCACAGTCTTCCACTGGGTTTTCCCCTTTTGAGTTGGTCTATGGCAGACATCCTAGGGGTCTGTTGGACATTGCCAAAGAGACGTGGGAGCAAGAACCCACTCCCCATAAAAGTGTTATTGAACACATCGCTAGTATGCAGGACAGGATAGCGGCCATTATGCCCATAGTCAGAGAGCATGTGGAGGAGGCCCAAAGGGCTCAAAGCCGGGTTTACAATAGGTCAGCGAAGGTAAGGACCTTTAGACCCGGTGACCGAGTTCTTGTACTCGTTCCCACAGTGGAGAGTAAGTTCCTTGCCAAGTGGCAAGGACCCTATGAGGTAATGGAGAAAATAGGAGAGGTGGACTACAAGGTTCGTCAGCCTGGTAGGAGAAAACCAGAGCAGATTTATCATGTAAACCTGCTAAAGGCGTGGAAAGACAGAGAGAGTCTGCTTACAGAAAGATCTCCAGCTAAACTGCCTCCTGTACTGTCCCCACAGGCTGCGGTTAGGACTACAGAGGAAGCAGTAGGGGTAACAATAGCTGAGTCTCTCACAAAAGGCCAACAGCAAGAATCCAGAGAGTTTGTAGCAAGGAATACAGACGTGTTCTCCGAGCTACCCGGGTGTACGTCCGTAATCAAACATGATATTGTTACCGACGCCCAGGTGGAAGTACGGTCGAGACCGTACCGGATCCCTGAGGCTCGTCGACAAGCCATTTCAGAGGAAGTGCAGAAAATGTTAAAGTTACGGGTCATTGAGGAGTCCAAAAGTGAATGGGCTAGTCCCATTGTCCTAGTTCCCAAGCCAGATGGAACATTGCGGTTCTGCAATGACTTCAGGAAACTGAACGAGGTGTCTAAATTTGACGCCTACCCCATGCCATGGGTAGACGAACTTATTGAGAGACTGGGAGGGGCCCGGTACTTCACTACTCTCGATCTCACTAAGGGATACTGGCAGGTACCCCTGACGGATAGTGCCAAAGAAAAGACTGCCTTTATTACTCCTGAGGGTCTTTTTCATTATCTTGTGTTACCGTTTGGGCTCCATGGGGCCCCAGCCACGTTTCAACGGCTAATGGACATAGTTTTAAAACCTCATAGGAGATACGCCTCAGCATATCTGGATGATATCATCATTTTCAGCAATGACTGGGAGAGTCACTTGCCCAAGGTACAAGCTGTTTTGAATTCCTTAAGAGCAGCTGGCCTGACTGCTCACCCCAAGAAGTGTGCTTTGGGAACGGAGGAGACACGCTATTTGGGATATGTGATCGGCCGTGGTATAATCAAACCCCAGGTCAACAAGGTCGATGCTATTCAGAAATGGCCTCGACCTGTGAGCACCAAACAAGTTAGGTCATTCCTGGGCATTGTGGGGTACTACAGACGCTTTATACCAAACTTTGCCACAGTGTCTGCTCCCCTGACGGACTTTCTAAAGGGTAAAAAGTCCGTTATGGTACGGTGGAATGACCAGGCCGAAAGTGCTTTTCAGGCGTTAAAGCTGGCCTTATGTGGGTCTCCTGTTCTCATTACGCCCGACTTCAGCAAAGAATTTGTGGTACAAACAGACGCATCAGATGTAGGGCTGGGAGCTGTCCTGTCTCAGGAGGTGAATGGAGAAGTGCATCCAGTTACCTATCTGAGCAGGAAACTAACACCAGCAGAAAAGAACTACAGCATAGTAGAGAAAGAGTGTCTGGCGATAAAATGGGCGTTAGAGGCCCTGAGGTACTACTTGCTGGGTAGGCAGTTCCGTCTAGTGACCGACCACTCACCCCTCACTTGGATGAGCAGATCCAAGGACAAGAATGCCAGGGTTACTAGGTGGTTCTTGTCCCTTCAAAATTTTAGTTTTTCGGTGGAGCACAGAGCCGGGAAACTGCAAGGCAATGCAGATGCCTTGTCCCGGACTCATTGTTTAATGTCTGGAGTTCGCCCCGAGGGGTCAGAACTGAGGGGGAGGGTATGTGAGAAAGTGAAGGGTGTGGTTTGGGAGAACAGGTATGTTCCAGCCAGGCAGTTAAAGGGTGTGTGGTAGAAGCCCACAGCAGGGAGGTCACCTGACTAATTAAGGCCTAATATAGGCTGTGTGTCAGTACTAGGAGGTGTGGCACTACACTGAGGAACAGTGTGAGCTCTGTAGCGGAACCTGCATTAAGGTAAATTTGTGCCACCCATCTATTGTAACCAGAGTGAGAGTCTGGCAGCCAGGCTCTTGTATAGAGAGGGGCTGTCTTTCCTTGTATTAGTTATTTCTCAGCCGAGAAGGTTTTGTTTTTCTGTTTGTGCCTTTGTAAAGGCAAAGCCTGTTATTTCACCTACAAGTGAATAAATGCTGAACTTGAGTGTGATCCAGTCTCTGTGTCCCTGTTTCCTGCACTGCTACCAAGCATCTACCTGAGCGGTTCCCTACAATTGATACTCCATTTTCATAAAAACATTTGTTTAAAGCAAAGGCCCCATGTAGCGAGCCGCAGCCAAAAAACGCAATGTGTTTCTGCCATAGTCTTTTCTGCAGCGTTTTTCACAGAAATCACAGGAAAATTCTGCAGACTTTCTGTCCCTATTATACCTATATGGAAAACATATACGTGTTTCCAAAGGTATGATTGACATGCTGCAATTTACAACGTGATGGTTTTTCAAATTGCAGTATTTCTGCTGTGGATATTTTTCTGTAATGTGTGGATGGGATTATCCAGAATCTCATCCACTTTGCAGGTACTGTAAAACACAATGGATTTTGTCACAGCTTTTCCGCCTCGTTTGTAACAGGTATAAGGCTCCACGCCTTATACCTGTGCAAATTAGTTGAAATGGGATTTAGGGGTGTTTTTTCTTCTGTCAGAGTTTTGCTCTCCACTCTGAATAACTACCCCTAACTCTGGACAAAGTTGACAAAGTGAAAGATGTCACTCAAGCAATGGGTAGGTGGAGCTGGGCAGCAGCTGGGAGTGATAATCGAGACCAGAGAGTGAAGCCCCAGGAGAAGAAGAAATGCCCCTAGAGCCCTTTTTCAGCTAATATGCATAATTACATTCTGATTTTCATGATAATGGAGCAGCAATGCAGAATAAGAAAGGCATCTTTGCAAAGACTAGAAGCAGCTGTGCAGGTGCTGTCATTAGTTTGATTTTTCTGCTGACAGACTTCCTTTAACACCAGTTCAAAATTATTTGATGATTAAATTGAATAAAATATATTTATATGGGTTTCAGCTGTTTTTTATGCTGAGCTGTAATTCTACTGCTTCTCTATATGGTTAAATGATAACTAACTCTACACAGATTTATTATTAAAGAGGACCTGCCACCAAGTACAAAACGCTAAATGCCATACATCTTTTATTGTTGCTGTATCCATGACAATTTGAACTTTATTTTCTAAATTCCATCTACCCGTTCAAAAGATATGGACCCTGGAAGGTTGTATATAAATGAGCTATTACTCTCTGAGTGGGCGGTAACCTTTTGTTTTTACTGCAAAATGGGTGGACTAACTTTAGAAAAAAAATCAATATAACCTTCCATTTAGCCATATATTATAAAAAAAAAAAAAAAAAAAAAAAAAAAATGACAAATTGTTGAGGGGCACAGTAGCAATGAAATGAAGTATGTAATGTATTTCAAGTATTACATATGTATCTATATGTGACTGATCTCAAGCTTAGTTAAGGACTCTAATTTGTCTTAAAACCAGTTCAACACAATATTACAACATGCTGCAGAAGGCTCTACCTACAGTGTACCAAATTGAAATGAATAAAGGTTTTATCATACAAGTGAAAGTGACTTATTAGACTCTGTGTATAAAATGCAAAATGTCATATACAGTGTGGAAAAAAAAGTATTTAGTCAGCCACCAATTGTGCAAGTTCTCCCACTTAATAAGATGAGAGAGGCCTGTAATTGACATCATAGGTAGACCTCAACTATGAGAGACAAAATGAGAAAACATATCTAGAAAATCACATTGTCTGATTTTTTAAGAATTTATTTGCAAATTATGGTGGAAAATAAGTATTTGGTCACCTACAAACGAGCAAGATTTCTGGCTCTCACAGACCTGTAACTTCTTCTTTAAGAGGCTCCTCTGTCCTCCACTCATTACCTGTAGTAATGGCTCCTGTTTGACATTGTTATCAGTATAAAAGACACCTGTCCACAACCTCAAACAGTCACACTCCAAACTCCACTATGGTGAAGACCAAAGAGCTGTGGAAGGACACCAGAAACAAAATTGTAGACCTGCACCAGGCTGGGAAGACTGAATCTGCAATAGGCAAGCAGCTTGGTGTGAAGAAATCAACTGTGGGAGCAATAATTAGAAAATGGAAGACATACAAGACCACTGATAATCTCCCTCGATCAGGGGCTACACGCAAGATCTCACCCCGTGGGGTCAAAATGATCACAAGAACGGTGAGCAAAAATCCCAGAACCACACGTGGGGGACCTAGTTAATGACCTGCAGAAAGCTGGGACTAACGTAACAAAGGCTACCGTCAGTAACACACTATGACACCTGGGACTCAGATCCTGCAGTGCCAGACGTGTCCCCCTGCTTAAGCCAGTACATATCCGGGCCCATCTGAAGTTTGCTAGAGAGCATTTGGACGTTCCAGAAGAGTATTGGGGAGAATGTCATATGGTCAGATGAAACCAATGTAGAACTGTTTGGTAGAAACACAACGCGTCGTGTTTGGAGGAGAGTGAATGCTGAGTTGCATCCAAAGAACACCATACCTACTGTGAAGCATGGGGGTGGCAAGATCATGCTTTGGGGCTGTTTCTCTGCAAAGGGACCAGGACGACTGATCCGTGTACATGAAAGAATGAATGGGGCCATATATCGTGAGATTTGGAATGCAAACCTCCTTCCATCATAAAGGGCATTGAAGATGAAACGTGGCTGGGTCTTTCAGCAAGCACACCGCCAGGGCAACGAAGAAGTGGCTTCATAAGAAACATTTCAAGGTCCTTGAGTGGCCTAGCCAGTCTCCAGATCTCAACCCCATAGAAAACCTTTGGAGGGAGTTGAAAGTCCATGTTGCCCAGCGACAGCCCCAAAACATCACTGCTCTAGAGGAGATCTGCATGGAGGAATGGGCCAATATAACAGCAACATTGTGTGCCAACCTTGTGAAGACATACAGAAAACGTTTGACCTCTGTCATTGCCAACAAAGGATATATAACAAAGTATTGAGATGAACTTTTGTTATTGACCAAATACTTATTTTCTACCATAATTAGCAAATAAATTCTTTAAAAATCAGACAATGTGATTTTCTGGATTTGTTTTCTCATTTTGTCTCTCATAGTTGAAGTCTACCTATGATGTCAATTACAGGCCTCTCTCAACTTTTTAAGTGGGAGAACTTGCACAATTGGTGGCTGACGAAATACTTTTTTTCCCCACTGTAGGTGAAAACTAAGAAACTACAAATATTTATTAGTTCATTATATGCACATTAGAAAGACAAGATTAAAATGACAGTACAATAACCAAGAACAACTGAGACTGGGGTACCCAGCGCCCACCAGTAGAATACATTTGGGGGCCCACTATACAGCTAAACACAAATATTACCTGCCTGGCATTTGCAAATTCATAAAACTGCACATATACACATTTGTTTCAGTATTGGCTTAATTAATTAATTAATTATTAATTCTTACCTTGAACCATTTTGGTCCTGGGGCCCAGTCAGCAGCAGCCTGCTGTCTTGCTCTTACCTTATAGTAGGGCACCCTTGTAAGGAAATTGCTAGGGGAGCGATTACCCAGTAGCTGCTGGTGAACTCTGGGGGGAGGGGCACAACAAGACAGTGAACCCTAAGCTGAACCCCCCCACTGTCCCTGGCTACTTGCCCAATCTGTCAAAGGCGACAGCCAGCAACTGGTCGATAGTCCCTTCTTGATATAGGTGATAACACAGAACACAGACAGGACAAACAACAACAAAAGGGAGGTCAGCTAGCCAAGGGGTCAGTAACAGTCAAGCAACTCAGTACAGAATCAAAATCCAAGAGAATAGTCAAAGGTAAGCCAGAGGTCAGGAATAAGAAAACAGGTAACAAAACAGCAAGGAGTAATAGCCAGTATGCACGAGGCAATAGCATGTGCCAATGTGAATGTGAGCATACAATAAATAGGAAGAAAGAACCCGCCCCAGACTTGATAGGAGGATAGGCTGTCAATCATACAGGTAAGGCTAAAATTAACTTACCTTACCTTGTGGTGGAAAATCAATTAAGGAGGTGAGGGAATAAGACAGTGTTCAGACAATACAAGAAAAACCCAAAAGAAAGAATCACAGCCAGACCCGCCTCCTGCGCCGCAGCATGCGGCCGGATGGCGCAGAAGTTCGAACGGGTGCGGACGTAACACCCCTTAGCTCTGTGAGTAAGATAATTGGTGATGGGAGCCCAGAAGTAACAGTAAGGAGACAGAGCTCTGTAGTGAGGATGCTGGTTGGCCTGCCTCTGTACCTAGATGTCATCTCAGGTACCCTATGTATCTATACATAATATACTGGGTAGTTTGTTACATATTCTGCCAAGTTTATTATATGCTAGCATAGGCTGCGTGAGATCAGCATGTAGTGTGGTGAATGTACTGCACCATGCATGACTTGCAGGAGTTAGGGGCCTAGGGGCCCACTAGCCCTCCTGGGTCCAGGGGCCCACTGGGGATTTGCCTGCTCTCGGTGGGTCAGTCCATGCCTGGTGACAAGGCTGTTGACGAAATATAAATCAAAAGCTTGTTGATTGAACTTAACCAATGTATGTCTCTGTATAATTAGGTCTGGTATTTCTTATCTAGTAGGTATTTTTTTTAGATGTACGGTCATGTTTCACTTGTACCTACTTCATAGCATATATATGCTTGCCAATATTATGTAACATTATTTTTACTAGCTGTTTTTTTTTTTATCCTGCTCACCCACCCTGGTTGTGGTTAATGCACTGTGTTTTCATTCTTGTCTTTTTAATATGTATATGAACAATTAATAGAGTTTGGTTGAGTACACTTTTTTTCCTGTATACTGGTTTTGCTATTTTGTTGTGGGTGTTTGGAAATGTTACTTAGTGGAGATTCTGTAGTTTTGGTGTCCTAGATGTAAGATGTACAAATGTAAGCTGCTAGTTATCACAGTTCCTCTTGGCTATGGTAATCTAGAAAGGAAATATTAAAATGTTCTAATGATGTTTCTACCCTGAAGTGACACATTTACAGTCTGCTCACTTTTTTCCTAAGAAATTCAATTTGTAATACTATAATTTTCAGATTGTTAAATACAAGGGAACAGTAATGCCCGTAGCAGCTATTCTGTTTCTAGGTGTCATCTACTTGTCCAGCTGTCATCTTAAAAGCACCAAGTAATATTAAAATTAATTCGTTGCTATAGTCAACATGCTATGCTAATGGAAAAGTGGACCCTCTCAGCTGCAATCCAATTGGTGGTGGCTAAACTGAAGTGCAGGTGAGTTTAAGGGATTCCTTGGTATTCACCCACTATGCAGGGGTCTGAACTTCACTGTAGAGAATCAAAAGATTGTGGTCCCCAGAGTAGTCGCAAAAGATTTTTAGAATGTATATATCAGCCTCTTAGTGCCCCCTTTTCGAAGGGAGCTAGTGAGTCTTGAGGGGATAGTCAATAGAATACTGTGTTGCTCTTTTAGGATATAATCCATAAAAATCTAAGACTAATTCCTTGCATGGGCAGAGGCTGGAGATGACCTGCCTAGAGGATATGTATTGAGCACAAACAGAACAGGATCCTGCAAATTTTTTGACATCTTGTCTTCAGTTCACCCATCACAATTAGCAAGAGAGTAGGTTACCAATTAATTTAACTCTAGGATGACTGACTGGAGATACTCCATATTTTTGTGATCGCTAAGTATGGTCTCAAGACATTTCTCTTCTTCCAAGTAACTGACAATCACCAGTGGAGTAATTCCTCAGCTGGGGAGAATTTCTTGGGAAAATTATAGAGATAAAACAATGGTCTGTTTGGTTGCAGAAGATGCAGTTCTGTAGGCATTAAAGGGATAGATAGGCTAGGGTCATCTGAATCAAACAGTGTTTTCCACTTGAGAATACCTCTGTTGCTGAGATATCGCCATTTTTCTCTATATGTAAGTGAGCTATATGGAGTAATGAGAGTATGGGCACTTACATCTTTGGAGCAATGTCAAAATTCTTGTTGCTCCAAAAAGCTCATTTGCATATTGACAACATATATTTACATATTGACAAAACAGATATTTTGGTAATGGAGCTACAGATTCACAAGGTAAAAACTCAGTTTGATTCAGGTGATCCTAGCCTATTTATCCCTCTACTGCCTGCTACTCTTTCTCTATAGTCCTCCATCCTCTGTATCCAAACAGACTATTCTTTTAAAGAGCAGAGAAAAATTACCTATGTGTGGGGCTGGGTTGATGTGCTGGGTTCAGGTGACAGACTATCCTTTAACATGGTCAAAGGCTTGCTCTGCAAAATTAGGACAAATAGGGTATGGGCAATGAGCGGTACAACCATTTGACTGTAGTTCCAGATGAACTGGTGGTAATAACTGAGAAAACACATCAGTTGCAACCAATTTTATACCATAAAGACTTTATCTGCATCCATGGTAAGATTTCTAACCAAAAATGATGGTGCACAACCTGGCACTTCTCCAACTTGGCATACAAATGATTTTAACAAACATGGAGAATGAATCCTGTGGATATAAGGTAACTTGATTTTCACTGCAAGTGACCGGTCAACCCCTTCAAGCACTGCTCTGCCATATCATAATTGAATTATTTTTTTAAATAAATGTTTCCTGTATCTTTTTTTCTTGGGAAATAACTATCTATTCCTCTGACTGGACAGGGCTTACAGGCCACTATAGCGTGGATTAACATCGGGGGCAGTTCAAGAAATACAATAAATAAATACTTAACTAGCCTCTGTTCCCATATGGCTCCTCTTTCAGTCCACTTAAAGTGAAATCTTAAATTGTGCCTGCCAACTGACATCTATTACATGCATCAGTATAGTATAACATACTGCTTTCCTCCATACTGTCGTTGGAATGAAAAAGAAAAAGACTAACTGATCCTACAGAGAGAAGGATGTCAAGACTCACATTTACTATGTTACAGTAGTTTGAGATAGATATATATATATATATATATATATATATAAATATACCGACCAGTCATAAGCTTAAAACTACCTGCCTTATGCCTGTATTCCAGAACAAGTGTAGGTGAAGATACATTGCGGTATCTAGCACCAAGACACTGGTAGCAGATCTTTTAAGTCCTGTAAATTGCAAGGGAGGGCCTTCATGGTTCATCACGCCAATGGTAAATTGGAACTGGAGACCAAATCAACATCTTGCACCCTTTCTCATGTTTTTTTTTTATATTATTACCTAAATAATTCTGGCAGTGTGGCAGGACACCTTAATGTACTGCCACTGGGGAATACCGTTGCCAAGTAAATGGTTTACTTGGTCTGAAACAACATTTCGGCAGGTGGTACATGTTAAAGTAACATCTGCGTGAAGCCAACAGAGGCAGTATGAGGCTTTGGGAAATGTCCTTTCCAGGACTATTTTGAAGAATGTGTGATCTAGTTGTCTAGCCATCCCAATGTGACCCATATACTTGCCCTTAAGCTTCAAGAGCTGTTCACTTGCTGGCTTATATATCACACCTCTTGACAAGCATCCATTGTAACAAGACAATCAATATTATTCACTTCATCTGTCAGTAGTTTTGCTGTTATTGCTGACTGTTTTATATGTCAATGTGTTTTTTCATTTTGCCATTACATTTTTTTGGATTTATTAAGATTTGCTTTATTTTATGCCAATGAAAAATGTAACTATATTATTATACTTGCAAGGTAAAACTTTTTGTCATGCATTAATGAATTCTAAAATGTAAATTAGGGATCATCTGTACTTGCTCTGATCAAACTGTGGTCTTTAGAAGTGCTCATTATCATACCCTTGTGGGAAATGACAGAATTTTGCATATATGCGATAGAGCAAGTTATGATACCACATCTCCTCATTCCCCTACGGTATATATGAGATAAGATATCTTAGTGTTCTGATTTCCTGAAAGAGGCAGGTGTCAACTTAAGATTGACAGCTACATTTTTTTTTATTCTTGATTATTCAATCTTGCATAATGAGTTTCTTCTCTTCTGCTATTGACACAAAAATCTTTTAAACAATAAAAAGGAATTATTTTGTATTATTCATAGTAACACATTCTAACTAAACCTGTATGTTTTTTCCTGTCTAGTATGAAATTTGCAGAGTAAACCTCTATACCTTTTCTACCATACCATAATAACACCTACCTGTGTTTCTCCGAAAATAAGACAGGGTCTTATATTATTTTTATCTCAGAAAAAGGGCTAGGGCTTATTTTCGGGGTAGGTCTTAATTTTTTTCCATGAACAACTCTCACACATTTGATCACTTTCTATTAAAATTTTTATCAGAGGCGAAGCAGCTAAAAAAAACCAGCAGTTCGACAATTTTGATTTTTTTTTTTTTTCCCACTACAGAATTCACCGTACAGGAAAAATATTTTTATAAGTTCATAGACCGTGCGATTTCGGACACAGGAATACCTAATGTGTATGTGTTTCACAGTATTTTTTAGTTTCAGATGTATTTTAGGGAAAAGGGTGGTGAGTTGAACTTGTATTTTTTTGTTTTATTTTATACTTTTTAAAACTTTTTTTAGACTCTTATCGCAGGCATTAGCTCCAGGTCTCTCTTGTACATTACGGTGGAGACCCGGTACAGTAGCTATGGTGGCCGCCAGCAAAGAAGAGGGTACGGGGCCGGTCCCAACTGGAAACAGTTGGGAAGTGTTCACACGGAGGAATTTCCCGCGGATTTGGGGGTGGATTCCGCCCCCGAATCCGGAGCAGATTCCTCCCGAATCCGCCTCCCATTGTTTTCATTGGGAAGCGGAGATAGCAGCAGGACGTGGAGAAAAGAAGCGTCCTGCTCTATCTTGCCGCAGATTCCGCCCGTGGTGTCCGCAGCTCAAGACGCGCTCCTGATTAGGCCCATTCAACCGGGCCTATTCAGGAGCGGGATGCCGCGACAGAATGCTGATGCACTGCATCGGCATCCCGTCGCGGCAGACCACGGCGAAAATTCCGGCAGCGGAAAGCCGTGTGAACACACCCTTGTTATACTTTGTCACATTCAGCAATGCCTGCGATGAGAGTGGACTTCCCCTTCCCGCCGGAGGAATTTTTAAATTTCCTTTTTCGTTTTTGACTCCCCCCCCCCCCCCTTCCAAACCCCATAACTTTTTTTTTCTGCTATCAGAGCCATATGAGGTCTTAATATTTGCAGGACAAATTTTTCTTCATTATGCTACCATTTATTATTCTGAACAATATACTGGGAAGCTGGAAAAAAATTCAGAATGGGGTGGATTTGAAGAAAAAGTGCATTTGTGTGACTTTCTTACGGGCTTTGTTTTCACAGCATTCACTGTACAGCCAAAATGACATGTCACCTGTATTCTATGTTTCGGTACAATATCGGGGATACCAAATTTATATGGTTTTATTTACATTTTAATCCCTTAACAAAAATCCAAAATAAAATTTTTTTCTAAAAGTTGCCATATTCTGACACAGGGAATCTTTATTTGCGGGCCAGGTGTACTTTTTAGTTATTTCATTTTGGGGAATTGCTATTGCTTTGATCACTTTTTATCCAAATTTTTATCAGAGGCGAAACAGTGAAAAAACGGTGGTTTGGCACTTTTGATTCTTTTTTTCCCACTACGGCATTTACCGTACGGGAAAAATATTACTATAGATTTGTAGACCGAGCGTTTTCAGACACAGGGATACCTAATGTGTATGTGTTTCACAGTAATTACTTACTTTTATATGTGTTCTAGGGAAAGGGGGGTGATTTGAACTTTTAATATTTTTTATTTTTTTTAATTTTTTTTTTTACTTTTAAATTTTTTTTTTTTAGCATTTATTAGATCCCCTAGGGGTCTTGAACTCCAGGGGTTCTGATCACTATTGCAATGCATTACAATGCATTGCAATGCATTTAAAATAAACGGTGCTTCTATTGCAGGGTTCATAGAGCAGCCTGCAATAGAAAGTAACTAAAGACAGTCCTGGGAGTCTTCAAAAGGCTCCCGGCTGTCATGCCAATGGGACGCCGGCCCCGGAGCTTGCTAGCATCCACTGTACTATTACGACAGATGTCGGGAAGGGGTTAAAACAACTTTAGCTAAGGCTTATTTTTGGAGTAGGGCTTATATTTCAAGCCTATTCCAAAAAACCTGCAAAAGTTAGCTAGGGCTTATTTTCGGGGTAGGTCTTATTTTTGGAGAAACACAGTAACATAAAATATTCACTCCTAGTACACTGGACACATGCAAATAGAAACCCGTTGCATGGACAACAAACTCATGGTTCTTAGAGAACCAACTATTATGATGTATTGTATAGCATAGCTTCAGGACAAGCATACCAACAGCAACAAATCAGCTAAGAACTTGTTTTCCCAGATAAACAATATCATGAGTGAGGCCACTGGGTCACAAAGAAACTTGAAGGGGGTATTCCATGAATCATATTCATGTCAAAAGTCCTGCAAGGATGTTAAAGCGTACCTAACCTTTAAACAGCCTTTGCAGAAATCAATAGTAAGAATGTGTACGTGGGGAATCTCTGGCCATTATATGGCTTGTATACTGTATTACTTAGCATTTTTTTCCCTCAGCAGGCTCAATCTATCGTTTGCATTCCTATTTGAGTAGATGGGTGCAGTCTTACTGCCATACACCGCACACAGTAAGTAGAGGTGAATCTGCTCCATGACTCAGAAGGAGCCTCAGGAAGATGCAGGATATATATCAGAAGTAATGATCTGTACTTATGTTAGTAAAGTACTTTGATTGTGATAGAAAGCTCCTGTTTGACTCCATCATCACACAAATTTGTTTGTCTAGCTCTTCCTTTTTCTGTCTCAGATCCCCTCACCACTTGCAGTTGACAATATAGTCCCTTCTTAGGGAAATTTGACGCTGATTTGGAGGCGATTCCACTGCCAAATAAGGGCAGATTCCGCCCAGATTTTGTCTCCCATTGTTCTAAATCGGAGGCCGAGATTGCAACAAGATGCTTAAAAAATAAGCATCCTGCTCAGTGTTGCCACAGATGCCACAGCTGATTTAGCCACGAAGTTCACAGCTCGAGATACCCCACTGATTAGGCCCATTCATCTGGGCCTAATCAGCAGCAGAAAGCCACAAAGGAGTGCATCGAAATTCTGCTGTGGGAGCCAGCAGACAGACAATGAAGAGAAATTCCTCTTCATTTTCCGCTGTGTGAACGGCCCCTAACTTTTATTTATTTTTTTTTTTTTTTAAAAGAGACCTACCTTATGAGAAGAGTGGCTGGCCATGCTCATCCACCACAACTCAGTGGATCACAGCACCCATATGGCATACTGTAACATTTATACAATACAAGGTGCTGTTCATTGGACAATATAGTCTGCAAGTAAGAAAATTATTGAGCTTCTGTTCTCTAAAGATAAATTAAGCCTAATCTAGACATACTGCCTGAAGTATTTCTCTCTGTCAACATCATTAAAGCTAAGTTCACACCTGTGTCCTGTCTCCGTTTGGTGTTTCCGTCCCTGAATCCGCCTAAAAAATGCAAAGAGAAAAGTCCTGCAAGCGAAGAGAAATATGTTCATATGTTATATGTGATTATATTATATAAATGCATTGTCCATAGACAGTGCATGTGTCTGAATCTACCATGAAAGCATGGGCAGACATCACATATGTGCAATCTGTAAGCCCAAGAGTGAATTTCATAATTCATATAAAAAGTGTATTACATCTTTATCTGTTAATACAATTAAACTGGCAAATAGTGGTGTAACTAAAGTCTTGTGGGCCCTGGTGCAAACTTTTGTGCAGGGCCCCCCTCCCTACAGCAAATTCTTGATAGTGATGGTTACGGGTGCTGCAGCGGTATCTCAGATACTTGGAAGGGATATAGCTGTAGTACCCACAACTGCAGTTATCAAGAATACGGTGAGTGAGCAGCGCAGCACCTGGCATGTAAACAATACTGGGAGCTGCGTGCTGTGGGAAACGGCTGATCTGCAGGGTCCTAAGAGTCTAAGAGAAGTAAGAGATCAGCGGGGGTCCAACGCCCTTGCTGATCAACTGTTTGAAGGTACTGTGGTACTTTTGGGAGCGCTGTGACTCCTTCACGATTTACATTGCACACTATCTGTTTTATAATCACCATACAATGTTATTACAGCCTGTAATAATTGTGCACAAAAACAAGATGGTGTGCGATGTGGCTCTGTGGCTCCACAGTGGCTCTGCATATTATAATATGCTTCACAGTGGCCCCCACAAAGTATTATATGCTCAACAGTGACCCCATACAGTATAATATGCCCCACAGTGGCCCCACACACTCTAATATGCTTCACAGTGGCCCTCCACACTGTCTTATATGCTCCGCAGTGGCCCCTGCACAGTATATAATGCTCCACAGTGGCCCCCACACAGTATAATATGCCCCTCAGTGGCCCCCACATAATTTTATATGCTCCACAGTGACCCCCATGCAGTATTTTATGCTCCACAGTGGCCCCCACACAGTATAATATGCTCCACAGTGGCCCACACACAGTATATAATGCTCCAAAGTGACCCCACACAGTATAATAAGCCCCACAGTTGCCCCCCCAGTCTTATATGCTTTACAGTGGTCCCCACACAGTGTTATATGCTCCACAGTGACCCCCACACAGTATAATATGCTCCACAGTGGCCCCCACACAGTACTATATGCTCCACAGTGGTCCCTACACAATATAATATGCTCCCAACAGTGGTCTCACACTGTATAAAATGCTCCCAAGAGCCATCCTAGAGCTGCTTCAGGTGAAACCCCCTCCTTTCCTGGGCGACCTCGCTCTGTCTGGATCTCTTCAGCATCTTCTTCAGTCCTCTTCTACCTGCGACTGAGGTGAAGTGCCCCAGACGTCACTGCCGGGGCCTGTGATTGGGCCTCAGCGGTTGCATGGGGGCGCACTTACATCATTACGCCGACACACCCCATGTGACCTTTGGAGCCCAATCACAAGCCCCAGCAGTGACGTCTGGGGCGTGTGACACCCAGTTACAGGCCGGAAGAGCCCTGAAGAGGATACTAGGATGTGTCAGAAACCGAGGAGAGGTGAGTAGGTATATGTTATTTTTAGTCACCTCCCCTGGGTTGGCATCCATTAAAAAATCTGTATAGCAGTTGGGGAACCAGGCTTTCCCCGACTGCTATCATGGTGGTTCGGGGTACCACCCATCTCTAGCTGGCCGTGGGCCCCATACCCATCTGGGCCCGATTGCACCCCCTGTGACCACGTTCGTTACGACTCTGCTGGAAAAAGTCTCAAAGTTCCTTTGGCAATCTAAGTTTGGTTCATTAAAACCATGTGGATTTCAGATATGGGCATACTACATCCATGTAAATCTGGCCTTAAGAATATGTCATAATGTCCAAAATATATTTTACACAATAACGCATGTACTGTAGTTTGATTCTAGCAGATTTACCTCTGACACTGTGCGTGCCTAGGTCACAGCTGCAGCACAGTCACAGGCCTTAGAGCTGAGCCAAGGCAGATGATGTCACAGAAGAGTGCCAGACTTCTCCAGGAGAGCCCTGGATGCCGCGAGGAGGCCTAAAAGAGATAACGGAGGGTGAGTATTAGAAATGAGCGAAGTTTTCAAAAATTCGATTCGGAAACTTCGCCAAATTTTCTGATACGATTCTATTCGATCTGAATTAAAATGTGGCGAATAAACAGCTATTTCCTGTCTGCAGAGAGCTTGGGTGGGCAGCAAAATGGAGGAACCCCTTGGATGCCGATTGGTCAGTTACAGCTAACACCCTGCTCCATAACCGAATGGGAGTTTTAACACCTTGGATGCAGCGGTCAAACATGCCGTGGGCGCTAGCGAAGGGGTTAAAGGGCTGTGACATCACAGGGCTGGCTGCTGATTGGTTGCACGCATGGCATTGTGGTTGATCCCATGTTCCCAGAGTTCCTTGCCCCATGTCCTAACATGTACAGCAGCCATTTTGAACAAAATGCGATTTGTTGCCACGAAATGTGAGGAAATCCGGATTCGATGCAAATCGAATATTTCCTGAAATTCGGATCGAATTCCACTTTTTCAGCTTCGATTAATTCATCTCTAGTGAGAATTAATGTTTTTTTTTTTTTCACCTCCCCTGGGCCTTCACCTATTATACTCTGGGGTCTGAAGACACCCCAGAGTATAATGCGGCAGCCGTTTTAGTTAGTCTAAGATGTATCTCCATTTGTTCAGTTTCATAAAAAAATGAAAAATTTGGAATATTCAGATTGAACCTGGCTTTAATAATAATAATAATAATAATAATAGTCCTTTAATAGTCCCACAATGGGGAAATTCAGTGTGTTACAGCAGCCAAGATAAGCAGATACAAATACAAATACAACATGTACAGGAATGTTCCAAGGTAAGTGGCATTACTTTGATAGCAGACAGACAGATAGGAAGTAGCGGGGGGGGGGGGGGATTTAACAGGCAGAGAGATATTTCAGTTCTCTGTGTGTAATGATCTCCGCTTAGGTCGGTGTTGGTTGTACAGCCAAACCGCGGTGGGGAGGAAAGACTTCCGATAGCGCTCCTTCTCACACCTAGGGTGGAGCAGTCGGTCACTGACAGTACTGCTCAGCGCGATCACAGTCTCATGCATGGGATGGAACTTCTTCTGCATGGAGCTCACCACGGACAGTATCCTTTTGTCACCCACCACCTGTTGCTCATCTCTAGTTATAATTCTCATATTGTGATATATGAACAGTTTTACATTTTTGGGGCGGAAATAGGCATTATTGATAATTTGTCCTTAACCCTAAGAGTCTAAGAGTACTTTTACACAGGCCGTTGTGAAGCCCTGAACAAACACTTATCAATGATATAGCACTTCGATCGACACGTGATGAGCATTCACCCAGCCGTATGTTAACTGCAGTGGCGTAACTAGGAATGGCTGGGCCCCAAGGCGAACATTTGACATGGGCCCCCCCCCAACCCGCCACCCCCAACCCTCCCAAGTTGCCGCCCCCAACCCCCCCCAAGCCGCCGCCCCCAACCCCCCCAAACCGCCGCCCCCAACCCCCCCACACACAAACCGCATTCCTGCGCACACTATTTTGCCCCATAGTGGCCCCTGCACATGGTATTATGTCCCATAGTGGCCCCTGCACACGGTATTATGTCCCATAGTGGCCCCTGGACAAGGTATTATGCAGCACAATGGCCCCTGCACACAATATGATGCCCCATAGTGGCCCCTGCACACAGTAGTTTGCCCCATAGTGGCCCCTGCACGCAGTAGTTTGCTCCATAGTGGCCCCTGCACACAGTAGTTTGCCCCATAGTGGCCCCTGCACACAGTAGTTTGCCCCATAGTGGCCCCTGCACACAGTAGTTTGCCCCATAGTAGCCCCTGCACACAGTAGTTTGCCCCATAGTAGCCCCTGCACACAGTAGTTTGCCCCATAGTGGCCCCTGCACACAGTAGTTTGCCCCATAGTGGCCCCTGCACACAGTAGTTTGCCCCATAGTAGCCCCTGCACACAGTAGTTTGCCCCATAGTAGCCCCTGCACACAGTAGTTTGCCCCATAGTGGCCCCTGCACACAGTATTATGCCCCATAGTGGACCACCCATGAACGATTATTATACTCTGGAGTCTTTTCAGACCCCAGAGTATAATGATCGGAGACCCAGGGGAGGATAGAAACATAGAAAACACTGCAACTTACCTCTTCCTCGCTCCGGTGCACTCCCGTGCGCTACTTCGGCCATCTTGTCGGATCTCGCGCGATCCAGGCCGGTGTCGCGACGCATAATGACGTCGGCTGACGTCTGGGATGTCACCAAACAGGCCCGAAGCCTGCGGAGCGGCGGATAGGTGAGTTACTGTGTTTTTTATGTTCACTCACCTCCCCTGGGCCCCCGATCGTTATACTCCGGGGTCTCAAAAGACCCCGGAGTATAACGATAGCAGTGATTGTGGGGCTCGCGGTAGCGACTGCCACAGGGCCCCGGGCCCCGTAATGTTCCGGGCCCTGTGGCAGTAGCTACCACTGCTACCCTGGTAGTTACGCCCCTGGTTAACTGTATAGGAAACAACAATTGTTAAAGAGGACCTTTCACGTCCTCATGTATATACTGTTTTATATACCACTAGAAAGCCGACAGCACGCTGAATTCAGCGCACTGCCGGCTTTCCCATTATATGCCCCAGGGCTGGAGATATCGGGGGTCTAAATTTCACCGTTCACTGTCAGAAGGGCGCCCCCTCTGATAGTACTCGGCTCAGAGAGAGGGGGGAGTTCCTTACCGCCCAGTGATGACGCTGAGCTGTGAGCAACGCCCCCCTCAGTACAGAGCTATGGACGAGTACATTCAGGGAGGGCATTCCTCACAGCGCAGCTAGACTGCCAGGAATGCCCTTCTGATGGTGAACGGTGAAATTTAGACCCGCGATATCTCCAACCCCATGGCACATAACGAGAAAGCCGGCAGCACGCTGAATTCAGCGCGCTGTCAGCTTTCTAGCGGTATATAAAACTGCATATACATGAGGACGTGAAAGGTCCTCTTTAATACAGTATAACATACGATGGTTCATCTCATATCAGTTTATATTATGCTGACAGAACAACAACTTTTTTTACACAGAGAGATGTCCTGTCAAATATCTTTTATTGTACAAAAGATGCAATTATCCACAAAACAAGCATCTTCTCAGTATTGGCTGATCGGTGCCTTGTTTGCATGAACCAAAAATCAACTGAATTAATGTTCTTACAAATTTTTCCAATTTATCGGCCTGTGTAAAAGTCCCTTAAGAGTTGTATTGATGCAAGAACAACCACAGCATTCTAAAGAGTTAAAGGACAAATGTACAATGTAGATTATTCAGATTATAACCCAACATCAATCTTCAAAACATTGTGATAAAGAGACTTGTCTGAAGTTCTATAAGAAGTTAACTCTGGCTCCTGAGCAGGTTCACATTCTTAATGAACCAAAGCACTAACCAATGGGCCAGTCATACCCTGCCATCCTCACACCATCTGCTTCTCTCATGGACATTGCTAATCAGATCTATGTGAGAATTCAGTGCTTTATTACCCAATCCATCATCGTCTTTGTTTCTAAGTGCTATTACCTTCCAAGTGCAATTACGTGGAGGTGCTGTAGGGTTATAGGAATCAGATTTCCCTATGCTAATTGGGGAGAGATCAGCTTGTAGACTTAATAAACATATTTACATAGTTTTATCTCTCAACATAAAATGACATCATAAACATTTTTATATAAATATTATCTTATGTAAACAGATGGTTGCTGGGAGGGAAAAACAGTGATTCTGGATATAATGGCTTCATGTTAAAAAATCACAGTCATTACAACAGCTGGTAGAAGACAGTAAAAAAAAATCATTGTTTTTCTTCTCACTTTGCTTCGATTTGGATCATTAGCCAAAGATATTTTATTCCATCGGAGGAAGAATGGGCATAATTCACAGAAATCATAATTAACCACTTGTGTTGGAGTTTAATGATATGTTTATTTAGAAACATTTCCATTACTTTAACAAGGAAGCAATGGATTGAGTGTAACTCATTCTCCTGCCCTGCAATGTGATCATCTCTCAATGACATCTTCCTCATTCAATTTTCTTCCTCAAGTGATCTATGATGTCACTTTTATGTACTTTCACATACAGACACAACAATGTGTTGACTTTGCTTCCTCCTTTCTAGGAAAAAAATCTACTTTTTCTTACATGTCTGTTATTAATCAAAGAAACCTGGCTATAAAACTTGAAGAAATCCCATAAAGTAAATAGCAGAAGAAAGTAAAAAAAAAGTGTCTATTTTATTATTTCTTTAAATAGAGCAAAGAATCCATTTTGTACCAGAGAAATGTGGGAGGCAAAACCACTTTGCGAGAAAGATGAACAAGTCAATAAAAATTGATAGGCAGATACTTGTGTCCATGTGAAAAGATGGGAGAAAATATGTATGGAAAATAGTATGTAAAAAATACTGTTAGATATTGATGTACAGTAACTTAACATGTTAAATGTTAAGTTAAAGTTTGCTAAACTGCAGATAGATAAATACAGGTCCCATTGAGCCACATTATAAAACTACATTGGGGAATAAAATACCCACTTTCACAGCCTTTATTTTTTTTTAAATTTCTAGACAGATACTATAGATAGACAGAAATGTAGACAGATAGATGGATAGAGAGTGAGAGAGAGAGAGAGATAAAGATACGACTGAAAGCAGAACTCTGACAACCTAAACTTGAACATTATAGAAGGACTCCTGCATATATTTTTATTCTTTGACCCATTAGAAAGGTACCTGATGTAAATGATAGTAAAGGTAATGTTCTTACTGGTGGCTGTATTTGTCGTCCACTCCTGACTTGTCATCTGCTCTATCATGCAACCGACACTCTGGCACTCTAAATACTGCAGAGTTTTATGTGTTGCCAAAAAGTTTGTTTCTCTGCTCATATCTATGAAACTCACATCCAGGCTCTCATAAGAGTGAGCAAAATAACTGACTTCCTATTCACACATAAGATGCTGTGTCTATAGGAGAGTCTTGTTGCTGGCCACAAGACACAGTTGAGGACCAGAAGGGAGTGGAAAACTCACAAATACAGTCCTTAGTAAGAAAATTACCTTCACTACAATTGGCATTATGAACCTTTGTAATGGATAAGAGAGTAACATTTTTTTGTAGAAAAACTACTTGAATTCATTTGTTATCCTAGAAAAGAAAGATGAATAAGTTGCCGCAGAAGATCCATTAAAATATATATAATGTTTTCAATCAAGTAGAGACAGAGTTAAGAAATAGATAGACATATAGAAAATATGACATAAATATAGATATGGATATGATATACATAAAATAGAGATGTAGAGATATGATACATTTGTAAAATAGATCATATATAGATACAGACAGATATATACTGTAAATCAGCGATTCCCAACAGGGGTGCGCGGCTTGGAAACCTGCCAATGGGTCGCAACACTTTGGTTGGAAAGATGACTGCATACCTTCATGCAGCATTATCTGGGTCCCTAGGACATTTTTTGTCTTTTGGTATAATTATTTGGTTGGGGTACCCTGAAGATTTTTTTTTTCAGGGGTGCCTTGAGTTGGGAAACACTGCGAAGATGTAGATAGATAGATAGATAGATAGATAGATAGATAGATAGATAGATAGATAGATATGAAGAATTTTTAGCTAAGATTTAACAAAAATAAAAAAAATAAAAAATTTACAGTGATAACTGTGTTTACTTCACAAATACAGTAACAAGTATGCTGATATTTAATGTTCAAAGCACAGTTAAAAGAGCAGAGACTGTGCATGATCTGGTTTCTCAGAATTTACTTAGTTATAAAAATACATTTATGCATAATGCAGCTGAATGGTGCAGAACACAGTGAAGAAAATTGGAAATTGACTGTCAATTAATGGATCGGTGGTGCTTATTTCACCATGACCATCGTGTTCTGTAGGAAAACTAATGATTTTCTAGTGACTGAATTTCATGTACATGTGTTTCCAGTCTGACTTTAAAAAAGAATATTTAACACCATAGAAAATGTAATGAACTTCTGATGACACATTCAACTTTCTTGTCCGCATCTCAAATATGATGTGGACATTTTATCTGTTTCAGGAAAAGAATACATTAGAGCAATAATAGCATGAGATAAGAAAAATGTCTAATACATTCAGTCTTTTCCACATCCTCCCGTTACTAGAAGATTTCAGCTAATTAGGAAGTAGGTGCTTTCTCTTAGAAATTGGTTTACTCAGAATATCAAATAGTGATAAAATGCCTCCTTCTTTAGGCACACATTTATTATTAAAACTCTTTCTGACATTTTTTTTTCTTTCAAGAAGCTTTCAAGGCTGTTGGCTAAAAATATCCCACACAAATATTTCACACAAAATAATGAAGAATGTCACAAAGCTCTGGTGTAAAGGCGGCAAAGTCAGAAATGAAGATATTGCTCAAAGAGGCATACTGTACATATATAATGTAGGAATGGAAGCATTCCTCAAAGGGACCCAGAACTGCGTTGAAAAGAAACAGATATATTGTAGTGTTATACAACGCATGTTACATCCCTGCAAAGTTCAGCTTCATTTCCTTGCTTTGTTCTGTCACTTACCCAACTGTCAATCTTAATGTGTTAGTCGGAGACTATTCTCATGCAGAATATATATATTCTCTCTCTCTCTCTCTCTCTCTCTCTCTCTCTCTCTCTCTCTCTCTCTCTCTCTCTATATATATATATATATATACACAGCATTAGGAAATGTCAGATATCATTTAAAATAATCTAAATTATCTAATAGTGAAGTCAACAGAGTCAACAATAAAGCTTTAGTCCACTTTTCCAACATGTCATTTATAATGCTGTTAGTTGCTCCTTAGCAACCAACCTCAAATTGCCACTTATACCACTTAAAACAGCAGGAGCAGTTAATAGAATTATAAATAGCATTCAGTAAGTGGCAATAAAAGTGGACCTATACTTAAAAAAGCTGTGAAGTTTTAAATATAAAATTATTTTGCTTTCTTTATTATTATTACAGAATAAAACCATCACCTGTTAACACTGGGGCATGTGTTACTGACACACAGTGGACTTAAGGTGTCTTAGTCTTTGCTCTTTAAAAGAACTGTATGCATCATACAATTAAAAGGGAGAAATAAAGAAAAACTGGGGTGAAAATCTACTCAGGGTGTCACATAGATTAGTTTAAACCTCCCTTTATTCCTACGTTTGACTGATATCAAGGGCTGGATTATGATTACAAATGGAGGACTTGCTTTGGGAAGTCACAGCTGTATGGGTGTCAAAGTCTGCAAGCAGGACCAGAGTCCAATGGCTAAATCTTGAAGGAGAGTATTTTGGTGTTGGCACTGTGCCTTTAACTCTGCCATTTTGGCTGAACTAACATTTGAAAGTTGGAGTGGCATCTTCTCAGCATTTTGCGAAATAGTCCATCCCCACCCTTACTGGTTAATTCAGAGAGAAAGTCAGTCAGTTGTGGTTGTTCCAGATAGATGAAGCTGCAGAGATCCTGAACAGGGTACCCCAGACCAACTGGCCCCAAAAGCTTGCACAAGAATTATTACTGACAAAGACAGCATCACTGCTGGTTGCCAGTAAGGAACTTCATTCACTGCATACATATCCTATCTATCCCAAGGAGGTTTCAATGCATAGGCCAGAGAAAGCCATGGAGTTTAGTTAGATGCAGAAATATCTGAAGTCTTGATATTGAACATTTACCTTGGGCCCCCAAGAATAGCCTTAGGTAGCATCAGGAGAGAGTGAAGATGCATTGCTACCCCAGCACACTACACCACATAAGTTATATGTACCTCCATCTTGGATATACGTGTAACTTCCAGGCCTTGAATTAAAAGTGCGATGGGCAGCTGCATGTTGACTGCTATTCCTTGTGTCTTTTATTTATATCAAGGATACTCATTCACCGCCATCAGCTGAGAGATCAGACACAGCTGGGTCTGCCCCATGAGCTATCATCAACACAGCCCTTCTTCCACTGCATCATCCAAAAAGCATAGCTACCCCTGTGAAGAGACTGTGAACCGAGAGCAAGGCAGGTGGTTTGGTCTCCGCAACCAGAAATGAACGCACACGCGGTAGTTCAAGAAAAAAATATATATTTACTATAAGTTAATAAAGGCTAGTTAAAGGTAAAATGACAGGGCTAAAGACAAGCAAAATATACAATATAGCATGAACAATTTCAAGGCAAATTCTGCAATGGTTTCTACTTTTACTCTGTCCACTTCTGCAGTATGGACACTGAATGAACAATATACTCAAAACTATCCCTAACTGACCCTGACTTCACATTTGGGTGCACCCCCTTTTCCCCAGTGGTCCAGGTGGACCGCTTACAGTCCGTAGAAGCGCGCGGTGGGGCCCAAAGTCGGTCCTTTCTTTTATAGTGAAGCGTCCTCTCCTCACGGTTATCAGGATCTTGGGAGAAATGAAGTCCTCTTTAACAGACAGGGAAACCAACTGAATGCAATGTAATCCAACAGCAGATTCCACTCAGCACACTGACAGTCCTGCCGAATCCATACACTGAGCTGGGATGTAAGCCGGGGTTTAGCAGGTGCCGTCCAGTACATCAACAGCACTGCGAGTCTCTATCTGTGGTATCCATATACACAGTCACAATGTCAGTCTCACTGATCAGCCACTGAGCACAGTTCCTTTCACGTGGACTCACTAGTCCTGTTGTCTCTTTACACTCTGTTTGTCTCTGGACCAAGATACAGCTTAGCTGTACAGAAAAATCTCCACACCAGTTCAATACAACACTTGCCAAGATGGCTGCTGCTCTCTGTCTCGTCACTTCCTGCTTCTCTGCTCACACTCTGTCTGCAGAACAGGCAAGCTGACATAAAAGGGGGGGGGGGGTCTCACTCCAGCATCATGTCACAATTACAATGGCTGCTGTCTTAAAGGAACAGAATCACAGAAATACATTCAACATTTACAGTTTATACAGACAAATGAAGCTTAAGACAACATTGGCTGTCTCTTACATATTCCCCCCCACTTTAAGATTGGCAGTCCCTGCCTATGACTGTATATCCAGAGGGTTGTACTTTTATGCACAGGGTGGAAGTATACCGATGTATGGCAGGCCAAACAAACTCATCCTGCGCATACCGAACAGGGGGAATACCAGCATTTGGCCTAGTGGTCCGTCTGAGGACCGGTGGTATATTATGGGGTGCTGCAGCTATGGGCTGAGAAGGACCAGCGGATTCCGCACCAGAGGGGGCACAGGCCGGAGATACAGTAGTCACAGGTGGAACATCCCCAGGAGCAGGGATCGGCCAACAATCATCCTCCTCGTCGGAGGCCCATTCCGCACCTCCATTCTCTGACTGTGGGAGCTCATTCACATTGGCAGGCCCATCGTGATTTGTCCCTTCAGAATGACACAGGCGCAACATATTTCGGTGAAGTACTCGAACACAATCAGTTCCTTCTTTCTGGACCTGGTACACTGGCCCATTCGCATACTTGCGGCCAACAACACGATACGGCAAAGCCTCCCATCTGCTTTCCAATTTCCCTTGGGGTTTCTTGACACGAACTAGCACCAGGTCGCCTGGTTGCAATGGTGCTTCTTGCACTGGGGTCTTATCAGGATGGGGATGTTCTTGCAGGCGCTGCCGCACCAATCGATGGATCGTCTCAAGTCTCTGCCGATGCGCCCGCACCCAAGAGGTTGGATCCCTCGGAGGGAACCCATCCACATCATTCAACTGTAATTCTCCTATACTTCGCCCAGACCGCCCAAAGAGAAGTGTATAAGGAGAGTACCCCGTTGTAGAATGGACCTGATTGTTATAGGCCCACACCATTTCAGACAAGAACTGAGGCCACTGTAACTTCTTGTCTTCCTCCAGAGTCCGCAGCATCTGTAGCAGAGTTCTGTTGAATCTTTCACAGGCCCCATTTCCCTGAGGGTGGTATGGAGTCGTGTGCGACTTCTTTATCCCGTAGATACGTTGAACTTCTTTCATTACGTGTCCCTCAAAGCAGGCACCCTGGTCGGAGTGGATGCGTTTAGGGCACCCATATACTCGAATGAAATCTTGGCACAGAGCACGAGCTGCTGACTCAGCTGTCTGGTCCTTGGTGGCGGTTACCACCGCAAATTTGGTGAAGTGATCCACCATTACGAGGCAATACTGGTGTCCGCTATTGGATGGGCCCACCATTAGATAGTCTATCATGACGATTTCTAAAGGTTCCTGGGTCACGATGGTTTGCAGGGGAGCTCTCTGTTCTATTGCCTTATGGATCTCACAAGTTCGACAGCTGCGGCATACTTCTTCGACCATTTGACGAAGACCAGGGCAGTAAATCAGTCGCTGTAACCAACGAAAGGTCTTCTCATGACCAAAATGTCCATTCTTATTATGAGCCTCAACTGCCAAGGAGCGAGCCAGTTCACTAGGCACCACAATTTGGTATCGAATGTCGATCTCAGAAGGTAAATAGACCTTTCGGCATAGCACTCCATTTTTCATCTCCAACTTTTCCCACTGACTCAAAACAGATAATATCTCACGTGTTAGTCGTTCTCTTTCCTCTCTACAGGGCTTCTGGCCTTTCTCAACACACTTGATCATCTGCGCCAGCCCCTCATGGGTCTGTTGTATCTGTGCCCATTCCTGTCGTGAGGGACCAAAGAAAGGAGCCATTTCAGTCCCCTCCATCTCAAACTGATTAGTGGCGGTCAAGGCCTGTGAAAATCTGCTGAAATCGGGCACCTCCACATGCTCCAACTCATGATCCACGTCTTCTGTGGGGGTCTGGGCAGTTACCCTAGAAAGTCCGTCAGCATTCTGGTTCTCTGTCTTGGACCGATACTTAATGCGGTAATTGAATGTAGACATTCGGGCTATCCACCTCTGCTCTAACGCCCCGAGCTTGGCATTTTCCAGGTGAGCTAGTGGGTTGTTGTCAGTCAGTACTAAAACTTCAGCACCGGTCAAATATTCAGAGAATTTCTCGGTCATGGCCCATACCAGTGCCAACAGCTCCAATTTAAATGAACTATAATTCTCGGGGTTTCTTTCAGAATCTCTCAAAGACCGGCTGCCGTACGCTATGACCCTCTCCTGGCCATCCTGAAGCTGGGAAAGCACTGCTCCAAGACCATACAGGCTTGCATCTGTATATAGCTGGAACGGCAAGTGGTAATCAGCATATGCCAAGATTGGGGCTGTTGTCAGTGCATCCTTCAATGCCTGGAAGGCTTGTTCCTGTTCAGGTCCCCACTTCACGGACCGGTTCTTTGGACCACCGGATGTGCCTCGTAGGAGAGCATTAAGTGGTGCTGCTACCTTGGCGAAATCCTTAATAAACCGTCGATAGTAACCGGCTACTCCAAGGAACGCCCTCACTTCTCGCAGGGTAGTCGGTATCGGCCAATCTTGAACAGCCGCTATCTTGTCTCTTGATGGTCTCACCCCTTCTCCTGATACGCGGTGACCCAAGTAATCAATTTCAGATTGGAACAACCGACATTTACTGGGTTTCAATTTGAGCCCATGTTCCCGCAATCTTCGAAATACTTGCCCCAACTGGTGGAGATGGTCTTCAAAGGTCGCAGAATACACTATAATGTCATCCAAGTAGATGAGAGTGAACTCAAAGTTGAAGTCACCGAGACATTTCTCCATCAACCGCTGAAACGTTCCGGGTGCATTTGTCAACCCGAAGGGCATCCGGTTAAATTCGTATAGTCCCATGGGCAAGATGAATGCCGTCTTCTCCTTGTCTTTTGTGGCCATCGGCACCTGCCAATACCCACTAGCCAGATCTAGTGAGGAGAAGTACCGGGCTCTCCCTAGCGCTGAGAGGGACTCCTCAATCCGTGGCAAGGGGTAGGAATCTCGTACGGTGCAAGCGTTTAACTTCCGATAGTCTACGCAAAATCGGATGGACCCATCTTTTTTTCTTACTAACACCACAGGAGCCGCCCAGGGACTCTGGCTTTCTTGGATGATCCCACCCTGTAGCATCTTAGCTAACAGTTCTTTTACTTCCTGATACAACTGTGGAGGAATTTGTCGGTAGCGCTCTCTAATTGGAGGGGTGTCTCCTGTGGGAATCTCATGGTAGATCCCTGTGGTACATCCAAAATCTTCAGCATACCGTGCAAAGGTGGCTTGGTTCTCCCACAACAGCTCATCTACCTTCTGCACCCATTCCAGAGAACATGAACTTACATCCATCTTCATCTGTTCTCGAATTGCACAGCCATTCCATTCAGAGGTGGGTTCCTCATCTTCTCCCATGGACACAGTTACGGTCCACTCATCCCTTTCAGTCGGCTTCAGCTGCATTGGAGTTACTTTCCTTACTTCCTCCGGAGTCACATAGATGTTAGCCAGCAGCCTCCCTGGGGTCAGGTCCACACTCTGGTCCTGAGTGTTTACACATCGAAGTGGTACTCTTCCATTGCGAACTATTGCCAAGGAACGGGCCACTAGCGGATCAACACCTCCTTCGGCTGCCTGCAGTGGTTCTACCAACACAGCTATGCCCTCTAGTTTCCGACAGGTGCCTACGGGCATGGACACTATTGTCTCCCGACTGGGTGGCAGTGTAACTTTTGTATGCAAAGGAACTGAAATTCGAGCCAGAGGACGCTGTGCATCTGAACTTTTCTGTAAGCCACATGTCCGGATCAGCCGCTGGAAAGCTGTTTGAGTAGGCCGATGGGTGGTGGTTTCTTTCCAATAACCGTGACCTTTCTTTTCAAAGAGGATCTGATCTAATTCTTTTAACACATTCATCCCCAAAATGACAGGGACCTTTACTTCATGTGACTCCTGTACCACCACAATGCCTTTCCTACCTAGATCTTGGCCACATACCCGGACATTCATCCAGGCCACTCCCACGACCGGAACTGGTAACTGGTTAGCTGCGACCACTCGTACGAATGTATGGGGATCATATTTCACATGTTGCTGGAAGTACCGTTCATAACAGTCTCTACTCAAGGTCGTTACTTGGGAACCCGTGTCAATCATCCCGGTAACCGGAATACCCTCCATTTCCACCTGTATGACAGGACTTGCAGCGATCAGGTCATCATCAGGGCATTCTCCCCACATAGTCTCCTTGTCAGTCTCCCCTACTACACGCCCTTCAGCAGCAGGGGACTTCAGTTTAACGGCGGTCTCTCATAAGTTTGTCGCTGCTCTGGACATCTAGCAGCAACGTGGCCCATCCGTCCACACTCCCAGCAGCGTATCTCCCGTCGTTCTGGCCATCTGTTTGGGCCCCTTCGGTAAGCCCCTTCGATTTCTCCTGAGCACTGCACTAAATGATTTGGACCCCTTCGGTAGGTCCTATCCTCACCCCTCCAGCGGGGTGGTGGGTGATTCTGACTTGCTGGGTGTGGATGGCTCACCCTTTCACCTCCAGTTTTCTGGAAGTCTGCAATTTTCATAGAATGTTCATCACGAGTGTGCAAGTGTTCCATTTGCTCTTGCAGTTTCTGCATTACTGTGAGAATTTCTTTAACCGTCCCTTTTTCTACTGTCTCTGAGCCAGAACTAGCCCCCTGTGACAAAGTAACTCCAACTGCGGTCTGGGGCTTCGGGAACATACTATTGGCACGGGAGATGGCCTCTACCTGTACATCATGGAATTTAGCATCAGTCTCTCGTCGTATAAAATCCTGCATAGTCACAGTTAAACTGCCGTCACGTATCCCCAGGACAAACTGGTCACGGAGAGTCCGATCAGGGTTACAGAAGGCTGGCGAGCCCCCTCTTTCCTTCCTTTGAATATCTCGGAGCAGTTCTTGTAGGGCATTTGCATATTGGGGAAGGCTTTCATTCTCCTGTTGTACCCTCTGGAAGAACCGAGCCTGCAGAGACCCCAGCAATGCAGTTTCTCCATAAATGGTTTCTAGAATCTGGACTACTTGCTCAAATGTCTGCCTTTGTTCAAATGGCCTCAATATCACCGTGGTCTTAGCATCCCCTTGTAATGTCAATATTGCTAGCTCTACTAGTACTTCTGGTGCGGTCTGGTACATTCGCTGTATCATTCGTATCTGTTCCACCCACATACTCACTGACATATTATTGCCACCAAATTTAGCTAACTGACTCATTATAGCCCCTGCTGGCATTCTTCCTCCAGCACCATTCTCCCGAACGGGTGCGTCACCGTCCATTCTGGTAAGCGGATCCTGCCGACTACGCCAATTTGTGAACCGAGAGCAAGGCAGGTGGTTTGGTCTCCGCAACCAGAAATGAACGCACACGCGGTAGTTCAAGAAAAAAAATATATATTTACTATAAGTTAATAAAGGCTAGTTAAAGGTAAAATGACAGGGCTAAAGACAAGCAAAATATACAATATAGCATGAACAATTTCAAGGCAAATTCTGCAATGGTTTCTACTTTTACTCTGTCCACTTCTGCAGTATGGACACTGAATGAACAATATACTCAAAACTATCCCTAACTGACCCTGACTTCACATTTGGGTGCACCCCCTTTTCCCCAGTGGTCCAGGTGGACCGCTTACAGTCCGTAGAAGCGCGCGGTGGGGCCCAAAGTCGGTCCTTTCTTTTATAGTGAAGCGTCCTCTCCTCACGGTTATCAGGATCTTGGGAGAAATGAAGTCCTCTTTAACAGACAGGGAAACCAACTGAATGCAATGTAATCCAACAGCAGATTCCACTCAGCACACTGACAGTCCTGCCGAATCCATACACTGAGCTGGGATGTAAGCCGGGGTTTAGCAGGTGCCGTCCAGTACATCAACAGCACTGCGAGTCTCTATCTGTGGTATCCATATACACAGTCACAATGTCAGTCTCACTGATCAGCCACTGAGCACAGTTCCTTTCACGTGGACTCACTAGTCCTGTTGTCTCTTTACACTCTGTTTGTCTCTGGACCAAGATACAGCTTAGCTGTACAGAAAAATCTCCACACCAGTTCAATACAACACTTGCCAAGATGGCTGCTGCTCTCTGTCTCGTCACTTCCTGCTTCTCTGCTCACACTCTGTCTGCAGAACAGGCAAGCTGACATAAAAGGGGGGGGGGGGGTCTCACTCCAGCATCATGTCACAATTACAATGGCTGCTGTCTTAAAGGAACAGAATCACAGAAATACATTCAACATTTACAGTTTATACAGACAAATGAAGCTTAAGACAACATTGGCTGTCTCTTACAAGACCATGACCAAAACTGTGCTCACCTTAGCTGGCATAGAATTCACCTATTATTAACAGTTTTGTGCCGGTGTTAATACATTCCTAAATTCCCCTTATCTGTACTGTACAAATCATCTCAAAGTATGTTGTCTAGAACTCTGAACCCCAGAATATGACAGAATCATCTCCATTGTGACTGCTCTGTCTGACTCTATTTTGACTCTAAATTGAGTGGAGAAAAGCCTTTTTTGCTTAAAAATCAGGGAAATCCAAGACCACATTGGTAAAATAGGCAATTTATTAACCAGCTTAATGTACCAAGTTGGGTCATCACATCATTTTACTGTAGACCCAGATTTTAACCTATTATGAAGCCATGAATGAATCCTTTGACCTTGATAAACCAGATAGCCTTTATTAAAGTACAACGTCATTTAAAGGGATCAAAATCATTTTATTACTATCTTTGACATAATTATTTTGTCATACCTTGCTTTTCAATTATTTTTGTGATGTCTTTTATAAATGAGGTGACAGAATGTAAGTTCTGTATATTCACTAAGTAGGACTGCAAACAAGACTTTTCTCCACTCAATGTAGTGCATTTTAATAAGTTGCATTATAACAATAGGTACAATTCAGCTTATAGGCAGAGTTTTGGACATCTATTTGCCCCCAAAGTTTCAGTTACTTGAATCATGCTGATTATAAGATCCCTTTCTATCCTCTGCAAGGCAACTGAAGACAACCAAGTAGTACTGCCATAGAGGTCTTCAGAGTAAGCATAGCATCAACCCAGTAAGAGACTCATGATAGTGCTGCTCAGTGTTTACTTTTTCACGACAGCACAGGTCTTATCCCTTTAAGGCTACTGTATAGAAAAAGCTAAATAAAACAGAATTTTTCAAGCTGAACTAAAGGAACAGGAAAGAGAATAAATGATATACTGTAGTTAACAGATTATTGCATCAGGCAGCACAAATCAGTCTGGCATTGGCACAAATAAATATTTGCAAGGAGAGAATGAGAGAGAGAGAGAGAGAGAGAGAGAAAAAACACATATATGTGCTATTTTGTTTCTAACCAGGTATCTTAAGGAATGACAGCTGCTTGATTGACTGGCATCTCATACATTCTTGAATCACCACAAATTGCTTGCAAAGAAAGCTAAAGGAGAGAGACTGTTTTCTAACACAGACATTGATAAGTGGTTATAACACACAAAATAAAGCACAAATTACTTATTAATAAGCAATTTAGGATACAGTTAGCAGAAGGAACATAGCTTAGACGCCACACAATTTTGGGTCAAGATACACAACAGTATCAGTAAGATGTTCCGTGTATTCCAGTATTAGCAACTGGGAATCAAGTCAAATGCTTGTTGTGACAGCTTAGGGGAATTACACTCAAAATGGCGGCTTGTCCTGGTCCGGACAGCGGTGGTTTGTGGTACTGGGCGCCGGAAAGATAGCTTTCAGACGGTCCAATTGTAAAATAAACGTGGCTTTATTCAGCTTAACTGCAACATAACAAAACAACAAAAAAAACCTATGCCACAGTTAGGGCCTAACTCACTCCTTGAGTCCCTAACTAGCCTCTGGGGGGCAATAAGAGCTTGACTTAGTCTCTGTAAGTCCTCTCTGGATCCAGCCCTCTTGGACAGAGCCTCTCTCTCTGTCCTCGCTGGTCCTGACTATTGCTCAGCTCCAGCAACAGTCCCCTGTAGACCCGAGCACTTCTGGCACAGACCGTCTATCTGTCCAGGTGGGTCCACCATCTCCTGCTCCCTGCAGGATACTCCAGACTACTGGAGTTACACGCCCCCCTCAAAGGCGTGGCTGAGAGCCTTTTCAGGGCTGGGCCTGGGTCGCTCAACAGCGCCCTCTGGCTCACATACTCACATTGTGTATAGAGCTATTCTGGGCTATTTCCGCTCCACATTGATTTTCATCTGTTCTTCTCTATGGTCTGCCAGCTGTACACAGGTGCATAGCAGAAGTGCAAGAAGACGTTCTCTCCACCTGATATTCAAGGACTGCAATGTTAGGGTGTGAAGTCTATACATTTCAGTGTGTGACTGAACCACATCCACAGACTAGGTCATACCAGACACAATGTGTGTGGTATTGCAGTTTAGCCCTATTCACTTTAATGGAGCTGAGTTGCAGTTCCAGACCCAACCCACAAACCGATGTGGCACTGTTTCTAGAGGAGAGCACATATTTTTCTAAACCTGTACGACTCCTTTAACGATCATTTTAACAAAAGGAGTTTTCTGAATGTACAATCTGCTCGGAAAGCACTGGCATGGTTCTGTAGCTAAGGGACCAGGGGGGGAGAAGCACTTGTTCCCACCATATCAGAACTGCTGATGGTCAATATTATAGGGACCAGACATATGACATTAGGGCATGGAAAAATTGGTGAGCAACTATCTTTATTATGTGTTATTTTTAATAATAAAAATCAAGTTAACTAATTGATAACATTTTATCCTGTATACAGTATTTCTTTTTGTGAGAAAACCCCTATAATACAATATTACCTGGGATTGTCTTACAGTGTTTGGTTTCTGTACACTATTCAAGAAAGCAATATTTTTCCCAAGAACCACCACATACTTTCATCTGACCCTACATCTTTTAGTCAATATTTTCAGTAGATGGTTTGCAGTACTAGGATCCTCAAATAAAATTTAACCAGGACAATATCTTCAAAAAAGATGAATGTTCTACAAATGTAATAGTTAACAAATAAAACTAATAGTTCTTCTTCACTTAAACAACTCTTCTCTATGTTGTTTGAGAATGTACATTATCCAAAAAAATATGCAGTAGGACAAAAACAATTATTAACCTTGCCCTTTGGTTACACCCAGTAACATCAGTTGGTATCCATGATGTTCTTCACATGTAGCAATATTTAAAACATAAAACTTATAGTCCAAGTTCTTCCTCTATTAAACTACTCCTATGATAAATCTGTAACACAGTGAGACCACTATCTGCTGTCTGTTGGCCACTGTGGCACATATGTAGCATATGGTATCCAAATAAATAGTGTATACAAAACCTAGATAAATAACGCATATCACCTAAATAAAAATAGTCATACTGCAACATTATAGATCAAGGGTCAACAACTTCCGACACCTTTGCCAGGGTCGGCACCCCAGGCACATTTACGTGGCACAGAGCACTTTTTCAAACACTACTGTTCCAGGTGACACTAGGGGAAAGCATGAGGTATGATGCTCTAATGTCTAGATTGTGAGCTAGCCTAGTCAGAGGGCAGCAATTGCCTGTACAATTCATTTTTGTACCTTGAAGAAAGTGCAAAAGTATAATATGGCAGCTGAACACTCTAAGGCTAAGGCCCCACATTTGCGGAATGCAGCTAAAAACTGCTGTGGAAAAAGCTCAGTGTTTTTCATTGCGTTTTTGCTGTGTTTTTCTCTGCGTTTTTTTTCTTCCCTTATTAAATCTATAGGGAAAATGTGGGTGTTTCCATAGCTCCATCTGATGGTTTCTATCATGTTCATTTCTACATATGTAGGAATATGTAAACAAAATCACATAAAACTAATAATCCAAGCTCTTCTTAAGCTACTTCTTTATCTACTTTTTCTGAGAAAACACATATTTCAAAAATATCTGCAATAGGACAAAAAGAATATTTTCTACCTATGTTCCACCCCCTCCATTGGCCTCCCGCCAGAAAAAAAGCAGTTCAGTGATATATTAAACCCACTGTTCTCTGCAGAATTTCTGCAACATTTTTTTGTCTTAGCACTACTCAGGCAACGCTACAGACAGTTAGGGCATTTGTATATCTTGTTTACTTTCAGCATGTGTGCCTAAATTTACTTACCTCCTCCTGCTTATTATAACAGTGAGTGTGTGTGTGTGTTTGTGTGTGTGCTTGCACACATCTGTCTCTTTAAGAAAGGAGAATCTAAACTTTGCTCTCTACTTATTTTCTCATGAAACTTTAGTGAAATCTATCTAATCTTTCCAATATCCTTCCAGAAGGTATTGTACATTAATCTAGCCAGTACATCTTCAGACAATACAATGCATATATTATACAATGGAGAAAATGAACAATATGGTTTCCCTTTAACAAATGCTATTGCCTTAAACAGATGTAGAATTAATGAGCAGCAAAACTGTAAACACATCGAAAAATTGAACAATACGAATAATTTTCTAAGGAAAACAAAGCTGTTTAATTCAAGACGTATCATCTCTGTTTCATATTTTAATGGCTTGCTTACAAAACACTATGATGGGATCTATTCGTTTTTGTTTTACTTCCCATGCCTCAGTATACATATTTAGCAGCCATCGATAGGAGCTTGGGACCAACAAATAAAAGTTATTTCAGATCTCTTAAACATTCGCAGTTGCTATAAATGTTTACAATCAACATCTAGGTTTGGGATGTCATAAAATATATTAAATAAAACAAAATATAAAATCCCATATGATAATGAATCGCACATTTATAATAAAACAGTCAGAAATAGCAATATTACGTGAAAATACAGCATCATTAGACTTTGGGATAGAGAAGTCTGGAATAATCACCCCCTTCTGTCTAGAATTAATTAAAGATCATAAAAAATCTAGTAGAAGGCAAAACCCATATTTCTGCACTACATTCTCTGCATTATTGCATTGAATAATAGGAAATTACTTTTAATATAAAGCATTATAATTATCAGAGAACTGTAACCTCAAGCATCCTGTTACTACTTCTCAGACTATAGACATACACAAGGGCTACTGAAATGGCACAAAGTCGTTTCTGGTACTTAAAAGGGGGGATCTTGTAACATTTATTTTATTGAGGACCAGGAGCATTATGTTACTCCTCGGTGCACAATGATAGCAATTGTGTGATGCCGTGCGGCTTAGATCAGAACATCCCATTAGAATTCAATATAACAGTTGATGAAACATTTTGAAATTATCTGAATTCATCCACAAAATATCAATGACACTCTGCGCTAGGGGATGGAGATTCACTCTTATCTTGTGGCACATACCCTGAATTCTAAACATGTATTTAACATATTTTTTTTTTCAGTGAATTAAAGCACTCTTGTATATAGCTAGAGGGTGAAAGAGTATCTTGATCATGTTTAGCTAGTTTAGGTGCATACAGTGGGATAACTCAGTGTGGGGCTCAGCGGTAACAGCTGCATACAGGGGGCCCACAAGGGCATGCCCCTCACCACCTGCTGCATGCTAAAGGAGCTTTAGCAGCATCCTCTAGCTGCCTTGACAAGTTTTTCCCCACCAAAACCCAGTCGCTCATTCATTCAGCTTGGCATTGTGTTTATAGGTTTATGACAGGGAGGGGAGGGCCATGGGAGAAGCAACTTTTCGCTAACATGCCATGCGGAGATGAAGCATGAGCAGAACCCCCAATCTCCTCTCATCTGCTTGTTCCCACCTTGTCTGTTGTCCATTATAGTCAAGAAGTAAATACAACAATGAGTGTGCATAGGTAAGAAGTTGATTCAGCTCTTTAGTTATCTTCGTGTTCCTAAATCATTCCCGATTTGAGAGACCAGAGGAGTTCCATGTTAAATAATGCAGCTCTAGGTGCTCATGCCCTAGGATTGGCTGCTGCTGAGCATAATGGATTGCTAATCCATAGGGAGCTGAGAAGTTCCATATTGTATACTATTGCATACTATATTTATAATAGTATTACAGTAGCACTGCTGCAATATGAAGTCAGTGTTAGTCAGCTCATATACAGTATATAATACAAGCATGAAATGCCACATGCTGCCTCCAGGGAAATCTCCCATGGTCCAGGGGTACATATATGCTGTATATACCGCAAATAAATATAAGACAGAATTTATAGGTGAGTTATCAACTACCACATACCAGACCCCTCAGAATGGGGTGGGAATGCTCACATTGTTTAGAGTTAAACCAGCTGAAAAACACATGGGCATGTACTGTATACCCACAAAATTGTGCAGTCGTTTAACATTGAATAATCATTTAATGATATTTTTTTCAGGATTTAATAAAAATCAATGGCGACTGACTTGGCTACATGGTTTTCAGCCACATCCTGGCCCAGCCTTATACTTATAAGCCCCATACTAATTGTTGTCATTTAGGAGGGCAAGGCAGTTGACATACAGGTGGGGCCCAAGTTGAACTCGTGCATCAGGGCCCATGGACCTTTAGCTACAACCCTGGATGTATAGCTCATTACAATAGAGAGTTCTGATACATTCAGCAAGCTGGTAAACATCAGGACTGGTCTTCTGGCTGCTCTATGCAATATTTTTCTTCGTGGTATATGGCACATACTGGATGGATTACGTACTAGTTATACAACTTGTACACTATCTGTTCGCTGTATACACTATATGAGTGTCATATGACTATTAATATGCTTGCTGTATACAGTATTAAACTGGCTGTGTTATACATATTTATCTGAACTCTGTATGACATTCTCTATAATGTGAATACTGTATGCTATATATGTGTCAAAGAGACCAACAGACAGATAGTGGTCTCACAGTGTTACAGTTTATCATAGGCTGGATAGGGGGGCAGAGTCTGTGTGTCCATCACATGACTATGGACTGATTTTTATACCACAGGAGTAAACAATGAAGTAAACAATGAATCATAGCAGGGGTCTAGAGGAATTGATATAGAGACCATATTGGGAAATTGTAGGACTTTTCACTATGCAAAAAATAATATTCATGTATCTCTCTTTAACCACTCTAACTTATGTAGCTTACTCTAAGTGTATTCTATTCATGTACTGGGTTAGTGTATGTTTGGGTATGGCAGCATTATTTGATCAGTATTTTTTAAACACTGTATGACATTATTATTTAAGCAGTGTATGGTTGTATCTGAGCACTCTATGCAGTTGATGTGTTTCATTACAGTATTATTTAGGCACTGTATATCACTATTCTTTTGATAATCCATTTAAATACATAATTTTTGTGTGGCACAAATAAACCAAAATGGTCAACTAGGAAACTTTGGTATATAACTCATGTTATTTGTTCACTTCAGATAAAGTCTGTGTCTGTTACAAAACATAAATAACATACAATACAGTACAATATACAATATAATGGAATCCATAGCAATTCTAAGAAATATTCCCCCTACCTTCACATCTAAGCATCTAATAGCAATATGAAAAATGATAAAGACTTATCAAATATGATTTATGTTGTGTTGCTTTTTCATAGCATGCAATTATTCCATGAAACTCAAACAAAAAAATCATAAGAGCCTAAAACAGAACTAAATTGTAGTCATGAAACTATCCCAAACCACAGGGCTATGGGCACAGGTCGAGGCAAAACTATTTAATCACATGAAACGTAGACTACAACAGCATTGTGTTTCCTTTCTGATATCTCCAAATAACTACCTGCTAACTTGGCATAAATGGAATATTCAAGAGTGACTCCTGGTGATATCATTATTCAATCCCATAATAATGGAACTTGCAAAATGTAAAAAGAAATTTGCTTCTTTTAGGATATCATAAACATTATAACGGCATGGTGCCACAATGTATCATAAATATTCAATCAAAAACAGACAGCAATATTCCCTCTTTACCATATCATTAACAATTAGATTCTGTCACAAAAACTAACTGTGGTATGTCCAGTTGTGACATTTCTATTCAATAGTATACTGAACAAAGAAAACAAGAATCCAAGAGTATACTGAAGCAAGAAGACAAAACACTAGTACAGAAAGAAAGGCTTATTGTAAAACCTCCTCTCACTCTCCTATTAACATGTAATACAATGTACAGTAAACAATGGCTTATGGCTTGTTTGCTTTATGACATCACAATACAATATGAATCTTACCTGACACAAGACTAACTGGAAAGTGTCCCACTCAATGAAATGCTAACATGAATAATACAAAATAATCTGACCCTTTTGTGGACAAGGAAATCTTAATTTAGAACATAGACAAAAACATTGAATAGTGCTCCATTGTAACATAACAAGTCAATGAAATACTAACATTGAATAAAGCATGCATGAATGAGATGTCTAATAGCTCTGTGCCCCATTATGACATTACAATTCAATCACATTGAAAGCTAGAATTTGTGTAAGACTGACTTTTAAACAGGATCCTATTGTGACATGACCATACGATGGTTTACTTACAATGAAAAAACTATATCATGAATAACTGTAATGTGTTCTTTTTGGCACTCCTCTGTACTGCTCCATTATGACATCACCTTTTAGGCTAAGGCCCCATGTTGCAAACCCCAGCTAAAAAAAATACAGTGAAAACACATGGTGTATTTTTCCTCAGTGTTTTTCAATGCACTTTTACTGCATTCTTCTTTGTGCATTTACTTCCCTTATTAAACCTATAAGAAAAACATAAACATTTCCACAGGTATTGACATGCTGCATTTTTCAAAGAGGCATGTGTTTTTGAAAACACAGCTTTTCCGCAGCGGGTTTTTTTCTGCAATGTGTGGATGGGATTAGCCAGAATCTCATTCACTTTGCTGGTAAAATGCTGCATTTTTTCCCTGCATTTCTGCAGCAAATAAAAACCACTGCGTTCCCACAATGTGGGACTTCAACCTCAGAGAAACATGAGAACGATGTACTGTGTCCTTTGTGCCATTTTTGTGGCATCAGTAAACAGTTAAGGCAGCACAAGGACAGTCTAACTCCATGGTGATTCATTGTGACATCACTATTTAACCTTATCATAACATAGATAAATAATATACTAGCTGTCCATTTTCAAACAAGATTTTGCTATGTTCTCCACGGTCAGCACACAGTCCTGTTGATTCTTCTGGATGTATTGCTTTCTCTGCTGATACATTTTTCACGTCAGTGCACTTCACTTTGCTAGACGTGATTGGTCTGCAAAATGGAGCAAACTAGAGTATGTATCAGGTTTTTTTTTTTTACATTGACCAATGGTCTGTGGAAAAAAACTGATGTATGCACACAGCTATTGAAAATCAATAGGATCATGTGCTGGTCATGGTCTCAACCCTTCTGATTTTTATCAGGGAAATTTAGAAAACATAAGCGACTATATTGGTGTTTTATATGATAGTCATAAATTTATAAATGCTTTGGGATTATAACTCATGATTATTGGCAAAATTATTTTCTTTTATATATGCTAAAATGTTGTTTTCTAAATGTTAGACTATGAGGCCATGGAGTGCCTTTATTGAATCACTTTTCTGTTCATTAACATGGTTCTCCATGTGTTTTATAGCAGCGTAGTGTACTGAGACACGTAACCTGCAGCCACCTGGTAATACAGTTCACTATAAAATTGTTGTTGCTTCTTTGGGAATAAACGGTCTTGTAAGCATGATCGGCTTGTTAACTTTTCTCTCAGCACAATTCACCTAGGAGAAAATAGGTTAGTTAATTTAGGTTAGTGCAGAATATGTTAATAGTCTTGTCCTGCATAACTGTCTCCGCCATTCAGTGTGACAGGCTGAACATCTCCTGCTCTGTTTTACCGAAAATTACCATTCTTTTTTATATTCATTTATTATCATTTGTACAATTCAGCTACTGCCTGAATTGTAGTTGTATACTAGCCCCTGTATCTCATATATACAAACTTCCAAGTAAACATTCACTTTCTGTAGATACTTAATATGTTGCTATTATTTGCAGATATTTATTCCATTATATTATGCAAGAAATCTTACATCATTCCATCTTTATACTAAATACAGAAATGTACACAATTGGGAAATTATACCTTAAATTATGAAAGCAACATGCTGCCATCTAGTGGGCATATGGACATGTCCTACATATTTGGTAAGATTTGAAAATAGTTTCTTAGTTCTAATACATTTCCATTATGTTACTCATAGGTAGATATTATCAACTCATTTTGTGTCAGTGAATAATCATTGGCAAACAAGTTTCATAAGTAAATGTTACAAGGTTTACTGTACAAACATTGGATTTAACAACATTATGAGATGTTTATTCAGCTTTGTAATACATACAACTAATGTACCTTATTTTATGGTTGTCCCAATATAATGGTCATAAATGATTTAAAAGTTAAAGGGCTTGTCCATTTTTGCTTGGACAACCCCTTTAAGCCACTGTATTCCTAAGTGTCTGATGGCATTTTAGACCCCTCGGACATGAATCCATTTGTGATTAGAACTGTAAACCCTATTGCTATGCTGTTTTGCCTCCTGTGACTTTTAAATGTGCAGATGTTTCCAACTATTCTTAAGCCTTATGAAGGCCAGTAGTACAATGGCTGAAAACTATTCAACATGGAATTTCTGATGGTTGATAGAATGAATAAAAGTCATATAACATAAATAACACTTTTTTTTTTAAATTTGAGCAACCTTATAGATAAACTATTTAATTGGTAACTGTAACTTCACCTGCCTCCAATGTACCTTCTCTTCCAAGATCTGCACCCCTATAGCTCCATTGTATTTTTACCTTACCATGGATGGAGCAGTCAATCCTAACTATGCAGCATCTGGCTTTATGCTTCCCTAATGAAAACTACATTTCTCAGGTGCACCATGCACAGCACCCTTCCTGTTGCACTATGCATTCCTCCTAAAATAAATTCTTCATGCATAGTTATACATTAAACCTTTAAAAAGATAGGAATATGTTGTTAAGACTGATCAAAAGTTAATATGAACCAGGAATGAAGTAAAAAAATGTATAAATTGTATTATTGTATTAGCATGAGTATTTGTTAAAAATGTAGTAGGATTTTGACAACATAGGCCTTAAAGAGGACCTTTCATGTCCACATAAATGTGTGGTTTTATATACCGCTAGAAGTCAACAGTGCACTGAATTCAGTGCACTGTCGGCTTTCCCAGTAGGTACCGTTAATTTCGGCACCGATATCTCCCCACTGTCAGAAAGGCATTCCTCACAGCCTAGCATCATCGCATGTACTCTAACATAGCCTTGTACTGTCAGGGGGGAGGGCATTCCTCACAGTCACAGAGCCCCCATATACTACCAGCAACAGACACCCATATAGTGTTAGCCAGAGATCCCATGCACATTGGAAGTTACAGAGTCCCTATACTGTGTCAGAGTTCCCATGCAGTGTAAGCCACAGATCCTCTATGATAACATTAACCAATTTTTATTTATATCGTGCCAACAAAATCTGTAGCACTTTACAAATCATAGAGTAAAATGTCAACCAAAGTTCCCACATAGGATAAGCCGAGAAATCTTATACATTATCATTCACAACCCTGCATGCAATGTCTATCACAGTGACCAAATACGGTGGCAATAACAGAGCCCATATAAAGTGTCAGAGTCTGTATACAGTGTAAGCCCCATAAATCCTACATATTGGTAGCCACAGATCCCAGTACAGTGTCACTCACAGAATCCCTATCCAGTGTCAGAGTCTTCATACACTCTGAAAATTCCAGTACTATGTCACTGAACCAGTTAATTGATGTTATAATTATTTTGCTCAACTAGGGACACAAGAAGTATTGTTGAGTAAGGGGGAGTTGACCAACCCCCTTTCACGTGTACCTCAATGGTTAAAATTATCCTTTAAATCTAAAAAAAATTCCTGTAGAATGTAATGCATTTTACCATTAAGGTTTTATTAAAGGTTTTACATTTCAATAGAAATCGGAATCACAAGAAGTAAAAAGAGCTTCCATAACAGAGGTGGGATAGGTGCAAGGGGGTAGGGGGTAGGGGGAGTAGGATGACATCACATGGGGAATGGCCAAGATACGATGGGAAAGGAGGGGGTTCAAAAGACTCTGACACAGCAGAGCGGCAAGTAACAAATATAATGTATCAGAGAGAGAATTGCAATATGGTAATTAACATAGAAATGAGTGTACCTCCCATCAGACAAGGGAATACAGAAAATTGTCTGGTGGGGGAGTGGAGGTACACATGGGAGCAGTAAGAGCTGTGGGTCTAGAACATGGAGAAGGGTACATAAGCTGGAGGGGAAGGAGAAAAAGGTTAAAAAGAAGGGGAATGAAAGGAAGTCTGGAAGGTGGTAGAGTAATAAAATGTGTTCCATAGGAGCCACATTTTTTGATGAGAACTATTATCTGGTCTATGTTCTGCGACCAGGTTCTCCATACGTCGCATGTATAGGATCTCTTGGAGCCATGCTGATAGGGTTGGGGGTGAATTGGATTTCTACAACCTGTGTATGATGGACCTGGCCTTAAGCAAAAAAACAACCAATTTGTGAATGTGTTGTTCTAGTTTACGTGGTAGAATAGAGCGAAGAATAGAGGCTGGGTCATCTTCAAAACGTAAGACCAGTAACTAGTTTACTAACTCTACACACATCACTCCAAAATGGGCATATCAGAGGGTACCAGATGTGTAGCATTGTGCTACCCGATTGGTAGCACATCTCCAGCAGCAGTCCGATGTGGAGGGAAAGATTTTGTGAAAGATGGAAGGGACTCTGTACCAGTGCGAGATGTTCCATGACTAGAGCGTATAGGATTGGGGAGCGGGGGCAACCCTGACGATTGCCGTTGTGGATAGTCAGAGGGGGTGAGAGGGTACCATTAACATGGATTTGGGCCTGTGGGAATGCATATAATGCACAAAAACTTGTGAGAATAGCAGGGCCTAGGCCTATCTGATGGAGGGTCGCTTCAAGGAAACCCCAGACTACTCTGTCGAAGGCCTTCTCCACGTCCAGGGAAAGTAACATCATGGGTATTTGAGATTGTTGAGTATAGTGGATGACAGAGAAGGCCTTCAGGGTGTTGTCCTGAGCCTCCCTTTGCAGGATAAAGTCTACCTGGCCAGGATGGATTAGCGTGTGCATGTCGTGGCCCGATCTATTTCTGATCAATTTTGCGAACAATTTGTGTAACCATCTGGGCCTGGGCTCTTCTACCCCGGAAGGTCAGTAATAGCCAAGTCCAGTTCCATGTGGGAGAATGGGCTGTCCAATTGGATTGCGTCGTCCGCAGTCAGTGAGGGCAAGGTCGTGTCTGAGATGTACTGGGAAAGGCTAAGGGGGGGTGAGGCCTCTGGCTATGGGTATGAGGAATATAAGGCATTTTCAACACATTGAGCAGGATTGCCACTTTAAGAGCATTCCTTTGCTAAACATTAAAAATGGATTCCTTCCCATTGTACCATCCCAGAAGTGGTTAAGGATATTTGCTTGTTTACATATAACAATTATGTTAGCAACAAATTTCTAACAGCGGCCACTGAGCAAGCATTTTGGGCTCATATCTCGCCTTGGGCAGGATGTTTTGATTAGCTGTTCCTTTTGCTAAGCATCAGTGCACACTGAAATAAAGCTAACTGTTTACAATCCCCATGCAATTAACACTCGGCCCTGAATTAGGTTTGTTTTAAGAATCCAGAACTTTCACTGAATATGGCAGGTTGTGCCTCAAAGGTCTCGTACAAAGGAGAAAAGATTGTTCTTCATTCCCTACAGTCATTCAAATGTTCCAAAAGTTGCAAGGGATTGCCAGGGCTATTCATCAACTCACTTGGCTTTCACACTGTTTTGTACACCTCATCAATAAGCAGTCTGAGGTATAATTACTCATTACAATGGATACAAATGTTCCAATATTCATAGAAGATATTAACAGAGAAGCTATGCATTTCTTGTGTATTTTAATTTGTCTAGCTGAAATTCTGTTAAAGCGTTCCTTAAAAGAATTTGTAATGTGCGAGAATTAAATTGAGCCCTTGTAATCTGTAAATTTCAAATCCTGCTGGCATATTCATTTGCTTTTCTTTATGTGATGTGCTAATCCACACTGTCCTAAATTAATATAAAAAAGGTAATATATAGTGTGTATGAGACATTATTGTTTGCAAGGCTAAGTTCCATCAAAAACACTAAGTAATAAAGCCTGCCACTGCTCTGCATCAAAGACGACAGTACCCTTTGGTTTGTAACTACTGTGATGAAGCAGCAGCAGGGGAGTTTAGAGTTAGTGGAGCTCTGCAGTGCTGTGACACTAGAGTCTGGCATCACCCTCATGAGTCTGTCACAACAAATTGTAGTGGAATCCCTTACTCCACCTAAATCATTATGTGGTCAAAATGATCTCATATTACCATATGTTTTAAATGCATGTGAGAAATGTCATTAAGGCTAAGGCCCTATGTAGTGAGCCACAGCCCAAAAGTGGTGCAGGAAAAAATGCGGCGGAAACGCATCACGGTTTTTCCCGCAGCACTTTTCACAGAAAGTCCACAGAGTTTTATTCTGCGGACTTTCTACTTCAATTATACCTATACAGAAAATACCAGCGATTCCGTAGGTATAACTGACATTCTGCAATTTACAAAAACGCAAATTTTCAGATCGCAGCATGTCCGCTACGATATTTTTTTTGCATTGTATGGATGGGATTAGCCAGAATCCCATCCACTTTGCAGGTACTGTAAAATGCTGCTGCTTTTGCCGCACCATTTAAGCCGCAGGAAAATTACAGCATGGGGCTCCAGCCTTAAAGGGTTCTTCTCCTTTAAAGCAGCAAGCTAGTAATTTTTTTTTTTTAATAATGTAATAAAAAAAGCATACATTACAAAAGCTATGGATAACACCTAAGATCCCAGAATTCAATTTAATAAGTAGAGAATCAGTAGTACTTATAATGGAAAGGATAATAAAACTTAACTTTTACTACATAATTTAGTAAAAATGTAATCCCAAGTCACATGTACCAAATACAAACAGTACTAGTATAGAGTGCACAAAACAAACTGTGCTCGTAAAAAAAGGGAACAGTTTTACCCGATCCTGCTGAGAGGCAGTGGGAAATCAAGAGGACTTGATTGTAGGGGCAGAGTGACTATACCTTTTTTGTCACCTATGTCCCATAAATTATAGTCACTCTGCCCCTATCATACTGTTCCCCCCATACAGTGGCCCCATCACTGCTCCACCCATACAGTGGTCCCTTCACTCGTTACCCCCAAAAGGTGGACCCTTCACTGGTTCCCACATACAGTTTCCCCTTTACTGGTCCCCCACCCCATATTGTATGGGGGTCAGTTATGGGGCCACCGTATGAGGGACCAGTGATGGTGTCATTATATTTTGTGTGGGCTGTGATGGGGCCAATAATTGGCGACCAAAGAGGTGTAAAATTAGAAAAAACAAAAAGCATACTCACCGGTACCCAGTGCCCAGTTACCCACCGCTAGTGTCATTTTAGGCTTCTTAGGATAGGTCATTGATGTTACATCTGGTAGTGGTGTAGTGTAGTGGTGGGTTTAGGTACTACAGTGGTGCACATCACATGGCAGCTAAGCAGAAAACTCGCATAAATAATGATAAATCTGACGGGGCCAGGAAGCGTGTGCCCCTAGAATCAATTCCACTGGTATAGAATATTAGAAATTGCAAATATTGAATCAATTTCGTTGTTAGGTTTTGTAGATATCAAATAGTCTTCTTGAAAACAGATCATACTTTTTCTACTAGGATCTTGGGTTGCACACAAAGCATTCTCTAATCAGATGTTTTAGCATTGTTATGAGAAGCATTATACATATAACTGTAAACTGTAATAGCTGATAAATGAGGTTAAACCAATGAATATTTGAGCATTGCCTACAGTTTATGCCCTAGAATTAAGCAAATTTTAGACTTTGCAATTCAGCTCGGAAAGAACAGACAGACACATGCAACTGCACAATGACATTGCAGGGAACATTATGTATGCACATCCGAAATAAACATTTGCATTCTATCACACATGAATAGACTACAGCACATTGTGAGCTATTATAGTTATAAAAAGAGCAAGAGATAGATTTACAAAGTCAAGATTTGCAAATAAAAGGTGTGCACATATCATGCAGATAACTATCTAGTGCCTCCATTTCATTAATATTACATATTATTATTATAAAGGTACTTATTAGATTGCAACATGTTCTGAGAGGTTCTCTTTTCGTGTTTTGTTGTGAGATTGTGATTGTTGACTGTGTCCCCTGATTGTAAAGTGCTGTGGAATATGTCTTGATAACAATAATTAGTACTTTATATTATTGTTATGATTATTATTACTACTACTATTAAGCCTGTGATAATAAAAAAACAAAAATAATTAACTTAGAGAATAAAATCCTGCAGCTTGGTCTGGGCTGACAGTGATATAAGCTGGTGCTGAAGCATGAGTGACAGATTCCATAGCAGGTGAGTAGTAAACTCTCAATTTATAAGTGTCATAAAATGGAAAATGTCTCTCTCGAATTGGAAGCATAAACTTGAGCTCTTCAAAATCAGTAAGAGTAATAGGGCAAGGAAGGTCTATTGAATCCAGGTTGTTTGTCTGCTTCCTTATCATGTCTATCCTTCATTTACCCTTATGATGTGCATACTAAATGTACTCTAACTGGATGCTTCCAAGCTTTCTGATACATGGCAGCTCTGTTTTGCATTCTATAAGCTGTTCTTTTGCCTAAGTCTGTACTAGTCTTTAGAGAAAGTCTATACTTGATTCATTACTCATTTAAAAGGACCACATCAATCACTGTTTGCACATTAATAACCTAATCTTAAAGGGGTTATCTGGTTTAATAAACCTATTTTGAAATACCATTCTGGACAGTCTATTGAAATCAATAACCAACATGTAATGCTTAATTCCTCCTGTGGAGGTGCTGCAGTTAAATGCAAACTTGTTTGACAATCAGAGCCAATCACTGGGGGTCCCAACAGCGGTACTTATTATCTTGTCCAAAGCAGACAAGTTCTCTGTTTTAGATTAAAGACAGTTTTCAAACATAAGCCAGGGGCGTAGCTAAGAGGGCAACTGGCGATTCTACCTCGGGTGCTAGTTGTCGGCAGACACCAACAGGTCACTTTTATGTACAGTACAGACCAAAAGTTTGGACACACCTTCTCATTCCAAGAGTTTTCTGTATTTTCATGACTATAAAAATTGTAGATTCACACGGAAGGCATCAAAACTATGAATTAACACATGTGGAATTATATACTTAACAAAAAAGTGTGAAACAACTGAAAATATGTCTAATGTTCTAGGTCCTTCAAGGTAGCCACCTTTTGCTTTGATTACTGCTTTGCACACTCTTGGCATTCTCTTGATGAGCTTCAAGAGGTAGTCACCTGAAATGGTTTTCACTTCACAGGTGTGCCCTGTCAGTTTTAATAAGTGGGATTTCTTGCCTTATAAATGGGGTTGGGACCATCAGTTGTGTTGTTCAGAAGTCAGGTGGATACACAGCTGATAGTCCTACTGAATGGAGTGTTAGAATTTGTATTATGGCAAGAAAAAAGCAGCTAAGTAAAGAAAAACGAGTGGCCATCATTACTTTAAGAAATGAAGGTCAGTCAGTCCTAAAAATTGGGAAAACTTTGAAAGTGTCCCCAAGTGCAGTGGCCAAAACCATCAAGCGCCACAAAGAAACTGGCTCACATGAGGACCGCACCAGGAAAGGAAGACCAAGAGTCACCTCTGCTGCGGAGGATAAGTTCATCCGAGTCACCAGCCTCAGAAATCGAAGGTTAACAGCAGCTCAGATTAGAGACCAGGTCAATGCCACACAGAGTTGTAGCAGCAGACACATCTCTACAACAACTGTTAAGAGGAGACTGTGTGCAGCAGGCCTTCATGGTAAAATAGCTGCTAGGAAACCACTGCTAAGGATAGGCAACAAGCAGAAGAGACTTATTTGGGCTAAAGAACACAAGGAATGGACATTAGACCTGTGGAAATCTGTGCTTTGGTCTGATGAGTCCAAATTTGAGATCTTTGGTTCCAACCACCGTGTCTTTGTGCGACGCAGAAAAGGTGAACTAATGGACTCTACATGCCTGGTTCCCACAGTGAAGCATGGAGGAGGAGGTGTGATGGTGTGGGGGTGCTTTGCTGGTGACACTGTTGGGGATTTATTCAAAATTGATGGAATACTGAACCAGCATGGTTACCACAGCATCTTGCAGCGGCATGCTATTCCATCCGGTTTGCGTTTAGTTGGACCATCATTTATTTTTCAACAGGACAATAACCCCAAACACACCTCCAGACTGTGTAAGGGCTATCTGACCAAGAAGGAGAGTGATGGGGTGCTACGCCAGATGACCTGGCCACAGTCACCAGACCTGAACCCAATCGAGATGGTTTGGGGTGAGCTGGACCGCAGAGTGAAGCCAAAAGGGCCAACAAGTGCTAAGCATCTCTGGGAACTCCTTCAAGACTGTTGGAAGACCATTTCAGGTGACCACCTCTTGAAGCTTATCAAGAGAATGCCAAGAGTGTGCAAAGCAGTAATCAAAGCAAAAGGTGGCTACTTTGAAGAACCTAGAATATAAGACATATTTTCAGTTGTTTCACACTTTTTTGTTAAGTATATAATTCCACATGTGTTAATTCATAGTTTTGATGCCTTCCGTGTGAATCTACAATTTTTATAGTCATGAAAATACAGAAAACTCTTGAAATGAGAAGGTGTGTCCAAACTTTTGGTCTGTACTGTAGTTAGGTACAGAGTAAGGGCAGTGAAATAAATATTTGACCCTGGTGACAGAAAGCCTAGCTACAGATCTGCATAAGCCATATATAATTGCTTACATTACAATATGCCTTTACGACACCATCCATATCTATTTTATTGTATAAACTGATATCAAATTGTGAAACAAAAATGCTTTCATAATTTCCTCACATGAACGAAATGCTAACATGGTTTACTGGTGTATGTGGTGGGTGTACCATTTCAAAAATTAAACTGGGCGTCCCCAATACTGTTACTAGTTTACACTTTCCAGTCCTAGAAAAGGAGGTCCCATTGCCCCCCACCTTTCTAATGTATAGTAGAAGAGAGGGGCAGTAAAATATTCTGACATAGTGTCTGTCTATCACTAACTGTTCCATTTTTGTGAAGAAGAGACAAGTGCACAGGTCTCCACCATCTATTGGTAAGTAGCTCAGATTCACTCTCTATTTAGGCCACATCGCAGCTGACCAGACTGTTTCTATCACATGTGTGCCCTTGATTTTTATTCATGATCATAAAGATTTCCCATCATTATGAATTTTATTTATTAGAATACAGTGAAATTGTAAAGTTGTTCTAAAGTGCAGTTCACTTATGGCTCATGAGAAAGTGCTGATCAATGTGTGCTTCATTAAATATTCATTATCAGCTTTCATTTGATATGACCTCAAAATTATAGCTTGCGCTTTTAGTATTAGAGTTAATTATCTCTTCAGCTTCTGTAGTACACAATGTAAATACAAGGCTGTAAGTATAGGTCATGCGTCAGTACATTGCACCCTTGATTTAATTTAAAGACTTTTCATCTACCTGGGCTGAAAATACTAGTACGAGGTGCATATGTTATACATTTAGCTTATCCTAATCTCTACTTTGCCATAATACTAATACTAATATTACTAATTACTAATATTTATGAATACTAATACTATTAATATGGGAAAGTAGATAATAGGATAAGATAAATGTATAACATATGCACCTCGTACTAGTATTTTCAGCCCAGGTAGACAAAAAGCTTGTTTTCCAGCAGTGCCCTAATTTTAAACGGAATGTGTCATGAAAATATTACATATTATTGAAACCACATATTTAGGTAGGACATAGCCTTCAAGAATGATATTTTTTGTAATTTTGCATGCCACCAACATACAAACTTCCTGTCATAGGCCAGTGTCATTAAGTATTTTGCATCAGTATTTGTAAGCCAAAACTAGGAGCAGGTCCAAAACAATAAAGTGGCACAAATCTTCCCATTATAGTTTTTCTCTGTAGATTCCACTTCTGGTTGCAGGTTACAAATACTAATGCAAAATTAATAAATAATACAAACAAACAAATACTGACCATGTGAAAGGGCCTTAGGCTGTTAAGTTAACTCTCTTTTCTACAGTGCTGTTCAAGATTCAAAGATTCCAGTCCTACCATGCCCTGACTATACAGCTGAGGTAGGCTTTTTATACATACACAGTAAAAAAAAAATGTCATTTTAAAAGGGTTCCATATCCATTTAATACTCCCTCAATTTTTTAAAGAACCGGAATTCATTTTTTAGGCATGTCCAAACTGTACACTTTTTTACATTGCCCTATCCCAACTGGTAATAGGCAGACAAAGTATCTCCTGATAATAGCTAAAAACATTCGCCCCTGTATTAGCTAGGCACAGCCCCCCATAATAGCTACACACAGTGCCCCCATGATATCTATGCACAGCCACCATATAAGTTCTGCACAGTCCCCCATAACAGTTAGGCACAGATCTCCCCATAATAGTCGGGCATAGCCCCCATAATAGCTAGGCACAGTCCCATAATGACTTGGCACATCCCCATGATAGCTAGCACCCCCCCCCCCCCATAATAGCTATGCACCACCCCATAATAGCTACAGTGCTGGCCAAAAGTATTGGCACCCCTGCAATTCTGTCAGATAATACTCAATTTCTTCCAGAAAATGATTGCAATCACAAATGCTTTGGTAATAATATCTTCATTTATTTTGCTTGCAATGAAAAAACACAAAAGAGAATGAAAAAAAAGTCAAATCATTGATCATTTTACACAAAACTCCAAAAATGGGCTGGACAAAAGTATTGGCACCCTCAGCCTAATACTTGGTAGCACAACCTTTACACAAAATAACTGCGAACAACCGCTTCCGGTAACCATCAATGAGTTTCTTACAATGCTCTGCTGGAATTTTAGACCATTCTTCTTTGGCAAATTTCTCCAGGTCCCTGAGATTTGAAGGGTGCCTTCTCCAAACTGCCATTTTGAGATCTCTCCACAGGTGTTCTATGGGATTCAGGTCTGGACTCATTGCTGGCCACTTTAGAAGTCTCCAGTGCTTTCTCTCAAACCATTTTCTAGTGCTTTTTGAAGTGTGTTTTGGGTCATTGTGCTGCTGGAAGACCCATGACCTCTGAGGGAGACCCAGCTTTCTCACACTGGGCCCTACATTATGCTGCAAAATTTGTTGGTAGTCTTCAGACTTCATAATGCCATGCACACGGTCAAGCAGTCCAGTGCCAGAGGCAGCAAAGCAACCCCAAAACATCAGGGAACCTCCTCCATGTTTGACTGTAGGGACCGTGTTCTTTTCTTTGAAGGCCTCTTTTTTTTTTCCTGTAAACTCTATGTTGATGCCTTTTCCCAAAAAGCTCTACTTTTGTCTCATCTGACCAGAGAACATTCTTCCAAAAAGTTTTTGGCTTTCTCAGGTAAGTTTTGGCAAACTCCAGCCTGGCTTTTTTATGTCTGTGGGTCAGAAGTAGGGTCTTCCTGGGTATCCTACCATAGAGTCCCTTTTCATTCAGACGCCGACGGATAGTACGGGTTGACACTGTTGTACCCTCGGACTGCAGGGCAGCTAGAACTTGTTTGGATGTTAGTCGAGGTTCTTTAGCCACCATCCGCACAATCTTTCGTTGAAATCTCTCGTCAATTTTTCTTTTCCGTCCACATCTAGGGAGGTTAGCCACAGTGCCATGGGCTTTAAACTTCTTGATGACACTGCGCACGGTAGACACAGGAACATTCAGGTCTTTGGAGATGGACTTGTAGCCTTGAGATTGCTCATGCTTCCTCACAATTTTGCTTCTCAAGTCCTCAGACAGTTCTTTGGTCTTCTTTCTTTTCTCCATGCTCAATGTGGTACACACAAGGACACAGGACAGAGGTTGAGTCAACTTTAATCCATTTCAACTGGCTGCAAGTGTGATTTAGTTATTGCCACCACCTGTTATGTGCCACAGGTAAGTAACAGATGCTGTTAATTACACAAATTAGAGAAGCATCACATGATTTTTCAAAGGGTGCCAATACTTTTGTCCACCCCCTTTTTTATGTTTGGTGTGGAATTATATCCAATTTGGCTTTTTGACAATTCTTTTTGTGGTTTTCCATTGACGACAAATTAAATGAAGATATTATTACCAAAGCATTTGTGATTGCAATCAATTTCTGGAAGAAATTGAGTATTATCTGACAGAATTGCAGGGGTGCCAATACTTTTGGCCAGCATTGTATACACAGCCCTCCTCATAATACTTAAACACAGTCCCCCCATAGTAGCTAGACACCCCCCTACAATAGCCCCAAATAATAGCTAGGCTCAGACCTCTCTCATAATAGCTATTTGCAGCCCTCCTTCTGACATTTAGGCACAGTCTCCCCCATAATAGCCAGGCATAGTCCCTCATATTAGCTTGAACAATATCCCATAATAGCTAGATACCCTCATAATAGTGAACGCAGCTCCCCATATCAATAGAACAGCCACTTATAATTGCCAGCACATCCCCCAATAGCTAAGCACATCTGTGTCCCACATATTAGCTCAGTTAAGCACCCCCATAATAGCTAGGCCCTCCTCAAGGAGAGATAGTCCCATCCCTAAGCCACTCATTGCCTCCCACAAAGCCAGCAAGTTCACTTTGCTCTGCACTGATGAGGGACAAAAATCCCGAAACGGCGCTGTATGCAGATAAGTGAAATTGGCTTGGATAAAATCCCATTTGCTGTCTCAAGACTCAGTGAGTCAAAAGCAAATTGAGGATCTGTTACATCCAACAGAGGGCACATGAGCTTCCCAGCTCCTTTTCCCATAATGCCTTGTGATAAGCAGGTTAAATGGTGAAGCAGAAAGCTCTCATGAGGTGGCTACTGGTCATTGCATCTAGGTGGAGGATGAATGGAGAATTGTCAGCACAAGTGAACTTTCTCTTGTCTCTTCTGTGCTATTTACATAAGCTATAACATAATGATGCATGGTTGTTTCTGTACTGTATCTCAAATAGAAGTGTGGATCCAAGTGCACAATGCACCTCTATTAGACATGTATGACTTTGTAAGTCATACATGTCTGATATTGAAATATCCCTTTAATATCATACCAATCACACTAGTGTCACTGTAAAATTCTAGTGAAAATGCCACAAAATTCCAGACGACTTGACGTATGAATTAAGTTTCAGCTGCAGAGCAAAATGCTTTAGCCTTTTAGATATTTATTTTTTCTAATAGACTCAATTTTGTTTTTAGCGTCTCTAATTGATGCAAGTGCAAATTAATGTCACGGCGTAAACAAAATGCATGCTGTACAATGTCATCAGAAAGAGAGTGCCTTAACTCAGCACTGCCTACTGCGCAGCTCGCAACAAAGGAATATTTAAATGAGGTCTAAGTCACTTTTGACTACCTGCTGGGTTTGCAAGTGGTTATTTCTCAACTTGTTTATTTTAAGGGCTCATTAAAAAAGATTGATATATTTCACCCCAGTGTCCTCTAGAGTTAAAAAAAATAATCAGGTTAAGTCTAATGTTTTCTAATTAAAGTTACAGCTTAATTGTTGCTTACTAGGAGCAGGCAATGAGATTACAAAAATCTTTATTTAGAATAAGTGAAATAACATCATTATCTAACTTTCACAAATGCCTTCTTCCTTGAGCACATTATAAATGCCAATAGGAGGCACGGTTCACAACCTGTCCAAAAACAACCTTGTTGCTTAAGAAGATAAGCAGATTTATTAAATATGTATGATGTTTATTCAAAATATTTGCTTTGTTTTGAGATGGCTTAATGATGCAAATTTTAAGGTCATTGAAAATAATCACTTTAAAGGTTATTACATTAAATAATATATATATATATATATATATATATATATATATATATATATGCAGCACTTATCGATACAGTGAAAAATCTGAATTTATCATGAAAGAGGTTATCTGACTTTAATGTTACTTACAAAAGACTAGTTTAGTTTTTTTTCTGTCTTTACAGAAGTTATTTTTATGTGCCTCTGCTGCTAAAGAATGGGTAGTCTCACTGTGCTAGAATGGAAGGGGAGAAACATGTCCCATGATTCCCCAATTCTAAGTTCATAGAGAGGAGATGAACATGTAATCACAATACAAACATCACTGTTTCAGAATGTCAACATCGTGACGGGACCTCATTATTGAATGTAACTTAGTAAGGCTGAATGTAGAATGTAGAAAAGCATTTTGAAACAGTTGCAGTACATTTTTCTACATTCAACAAACTCCTTAAGGCTGAGGCCACATACAGTGTTTTTAGCTGTTGCATAAACGCAGCACAAAGAACTCAGTGTTTTACAGTCTCAGTCTGAGTTCACACTTGCGCTGGGCTCTCCGTCGTTCATTTCCACTAAGGGATCTAAACGATGGAGAGCCCATCCTCTAAAACAGCAGTTACCCACGGGCCCCATAGACAATAATAGGGTCCTCTGGCTGTTTCTACCATTTTTATACTGAAACCAGCGGTGAGAAAAGTCCTCCGTACAGGACTTTTCTCTCCGTCGATTTTCAACAAAATCTGCAGCGGAGTCTCCTTAGAAAAGTGAATGAGATTTCAGTTATTCTTGTCCATACATAGAGGGGGAAAAAAAGTGTAAGGCTAAGGCCCCACCATGCAGAAACACAGCTTTTTTTGTTGCAGGTTTTGCTGCAGTTTTTTGAGCCAAAGTCAGGAATGATTTGAAAAGGAATGGAAAACATGTAGGAAGCACTTAGACATTTCACTTCTGTTAAGTCCACTCCTTGGCTAAAAAAAAAAGACTTTGGCTCAAAAAACTGCAGCAAAATCTGCAACAAAAAATGCTGCATTTCTGCCTCATGTGCAGAAAAAATACACACATTGCAGAAAAATACCTGCAGTGAAATGCTGCGATTTCAAAAAACCATTGCAGTTTTGGAAACTGCAGCATGTCAATTATACCTACGGAAACGATGGCGGTTTCCATACAGGTATAATTGAAGCAGAATGTCCTCAGAGGAAAACTCTGTGGACTTTCTGTGAAAAGCGCTGCGGGAAAAACCACGATGCGTTTCTGATTCAGTTTTTCCCAAAGCACTTTTTTTCCTAACGTTTCCACCATGGTTTTTCCTGCAGCGCTTTTTCGCATCTGCCCGTTACATGGGGCCTTAGCCTTAAAGCTACATTTTCAAAAACATGTGAGTTTTTGAAAAACACAGCATGTTAATTTTACCTGAGGAAATGTTGCGTTTTCACAATAGACATATAATTTGTAAAATTTGTTGGGGCCACTATGGGATCCTATAATGTGTGGAGGGCCTAATTTGGAATATACTATATGACATTATGCTGTGTGAAGGGGCCACTATGGAACTTTTTATTGTGTGGAGGGGCCACTATGGGACATTATACCTTATGGAGGGGCCACTATGGGACATTATACTATGTGGAGGGGTCACTATGGGACATTATACCATGTGGAGGGGCCACTGTGGATCCATATACTGTGTGGAGAAGCCACTATGGGACATTATTCTGTATGACGGGGTGTTTTTGCCCAAAAAACACAGGCAGTTTTCCAATAAAAATGCATACATACATTTACTACTAATTGGGGGCTGCAGGTGTACTTTCATTGCTTCTAATGGCAAAATACAGGTACGTCCCAGGAAAGCAATATAGCATGTGTCCAGAAGCATCTTGTGCCACTACTCCTGTGTTATGGTTTAGCGTATATGACTTTAGTATAGGAGTCGTCATCCTTACAATTATTTCCCGGCACTCCAAGTACCTCAACTTTGATTTTTTTAATTTAAATCGGCACTCCCAACAAAAAAGACTGTCTACCCCTGTATTAGACGTTTATGACCTATACTGTAGATATACCATATATACCTGCAGTAGAAAAAGCATTTAAGAAGCTACTGAACTATTGCTAGGAAATGAACATATGTTAAATTATGATGGTGCCTCTTTTGTGAAACTTAAACTTATGCTAAGTTCACATCAGCGTCTTGCTGTCCATTCTTCTGGTGCGTCACAGAACCAGAAGAACAAAAAAATGGTCCGTCTATTGAAATACAGCAACAGATCACGAGGGACCACACTGACTATAACTGGATTACAATCAGTATGTAATTGTCTGCTATTATAAAAATATTGTGGAGATGCAATCCTGTCCCTTGTCAAAGTATCTAAAAGCTTACTACCTCATTTTATCCTTGCCAGTTCTCCCCTCCAACCTGTTAGTCGACTCCTGCAGTTACACTGCTGCCACTGCTGCTGTAATCACATGACTTTATGGATTAGAATAAGCTTGAAATTCCCTGTTTTGGTAAGATATTCACCCCTTCACCATGCTGATTGTGGAGTCTCCGAGTTCCAACCACAACTGATCACACATTTATGGCCTATATTAACCCCTATAAGACCAGCCTATTTATGCCTGAATGACCAATTTTTTTCATCACCTTCCAAGAGTCATACTTTTTATTTTTTCATCAGTATAGTCATATGAGCAGGGCCATTTTAACACACTGGTTGGCCCAATATAAAAGTTTCATAAGTGAGCAACCCCATAACTAACACTAACATCCAACATCCAACAGAGGGCGTATGAGCTCCGCAGCTCCTTTCCCATAATGCCTTGTGATAACTACCACTAAGACATACCTGACTCCCACAAATTATAATGCTCCCCTCAGTAGCCTTCACACAGTATAATGACTCGTTAGTGGCCCCATACATTATAATGCCCGTCACACACTCAAATCCCCTTGCAGTGTCATTACACAGGCATTATATTATATTATAATGTCCCCCTCGAGTTGCGCCCATAGTTTAGAGTCCCCCTCCTGGTTGCCTCCATAATTTCACATCCCCCTCCAGTTGCCGCTATAGTTTCATGGTCCCCTCAAGGTTACCCCCACACTTTCATGTTCCTCTCCAGGTTGCCCCCATAGTTTCATGTTGCCTTCCTTGTTGCCCCCACAGTACAATGGATCAAGCTAGGGCCTGGTGCAAGTGCACTGCTTGTCTTATGGGTAAAGCGGCCCTGTATATAAGGGTTGTAATTGTATCTATCTGTTACAACAAGTTATATGTTGGGGTACATATAACTTATTGATGAACTTTTGTTCAGTCTTTCTCGGGGGAAATGGAAAAAGACACACAATTTCACATTCATCTTTTTAATGATACAACATAGTGGAAGAGTGAAGAAATCAGGCGATACCTTTTAGAGGGTGAGTATATTTGATAGTAAGCGTTCAAGAGTACTAGCTCTTTTCTTCAGACATACAAGAAACTGAAAATTCATACACTCTTTATACACACAAGACCTGGATCTTCAAAGGGTCTTAGAATCTTTAAAGAAAATCAAAATGCAATATAAGTAGAGAAGTTATTTACAACAGGTCAGAAATAAACTTATGGGGCATGACGGAGGGATCAGTAATTCTTGCTGTTATCTGTTTGCTATCAGGTGGTGATTTGTGACCCTCACAGTTCATACATAGTGTGACATGAAACTGGCATGAGTATTAAGTCCAGATTGCAGAGTTTGAAATTTTTGCATTAACTTATATTCCCATTCCTTTCCCTCTGCGTCTTAAAATGTCCCATTAAAACCACAACCCGCAAATCTTCAATAGAGTGGTTTTCTCCGGAGAAATGTGTGGCCACTGGGAGATCTGTTCTGCTGTTATTAATGGTGAATCTGTGTGAGTTCATGCGCTGACTGAATCTCTGCCCTGTTTCCCCCACATAGAGGCCTGTGGTGGGATATTGCACACACATTATGAGATACACCACATTGGAAGACCTGCAGGAAAATGTCCCCCTAATTCTGTGAGGGAAAAGTAACATTTGCGACCTGTCAGCAACCTAACACTTCCCTGAGACAGGGAAGACATAGCTGTCAAGAATCAAGAAGTGTGGAGTCATCCTTCTGAGGAAGCCATCAGCCAGGACCCATTTGCATCCAGGTATCTGTGCCCCTTGGTCTTCGGTTTACTCAGCCCCCATACTTAATAAAGGGAAAGGCAGACTATTGATTGAATTTGTGTTTTATGTAAAGCAAAAGAACAAGCCAAACTCCAAAACTACAACTCATTGAAATGCAGCAAAGTTTCTAGTTTGTTAGTAAACTCTTGTGTTGTGAAAATATAACTGTTTTAAATGCTGAATGTTTCTATCCCTGAACTGACATGCACATTTGCTGTGTGAAGTAGCTATAGTACGGCACAAGTTATTTTATGTTGTGTCTATCAGCATCTAGTTTTTTTACAGACACTTAATCACTTTCTATTCTTATGTAAAGGGAACAAGTGCTTTTTCTGCCTAATTGGCTACACATCACATGGTTGTCAGGTAATGACAAAGCTGTTTGCAAAGAGATCTAAAAAATGTTAAACTGAATCCTGTATGCTGACAAGTAAGTTCTTCTGGGTTTACACAAATAATGAGTATTCTGAAACCTGAACAGAATCAGCAGAGCAGAATCTGCCACCTGAATGACAACATGCCTGAAGAGGATATTCTGGCAGAAGAACAAATATTCCCCTTATGTCCAACAGCAGCACAATATGGGGTATCTCTGCCCCTGTGTGCTGGTAGGACAGGCGGAATTTTTAATTTACATAATTAATTAAATGATACTCCCCTATAAGAGGCCAAGGAGACCTCCCCTCATTGTGTTTTTTTCTGTCCTGTGTGTTGAACAGGTGGAGGGAGGCTCTTTGTCCTCCCATTTTTTTCCTAAGGATTTTGGGGTTAACTACATTTTTGTAAGTTTTTTCTCCTCTTTCAGCTGTTCATCTTTTCCTAGAGAGTTTTTTACTCCTAAAGCTTCTTTGTTTCTCCCTGCTGTTCTCTCTGTCTGTGGCCATTCTGGGCTGGGTGTGCCTGCCCTTGTCTGATCTCAGGTGAGGTGTTTGTGGTTGGGCAGGCTGTGCATTCAGTATGTGTCAGTTTCTGAACTTGGAACCCTGAAGTGGGGTCTTCCAGAAGTAGACCTTATGGTGACCAGACTCACTACATCAGGAGGACTATCCCTTAGCAGTGGATGCCCTGTCCTTCCCTTGGAGGTTCAGGCTGGCGTACATCTTCCCTCCACTTTCCATGATACCAAGGGTATTGATGAAAGTCAGACAGGACCAAGCCTATGTGATAACCAAAAAGAGCTTGGTGTTCCCAACTCATTCTCATGAGTCGAGGGATCTATTAGAGGCTTCCCCCAATCCAGAACCTGGTTTCCCAAGGAACTCATAAGTGCCAGGATCTGAGGAGATTCAATCTGACAGCCTGAAGGTTGCTCAGTTCCTAGTGGACTGTCAGAAGTCGTCCTGAAGACCTTTTTTTCTGTGCAAGAGCAGAATCCACCAATAAAAAATACCTAAGGATAGGTATTGTCTTCAAGGAGTGGTTCTCCAGACAGGAAGTGAATAGTTTGAATCCTCTACGAGAATGATTCAGAATTTTCTTCAGGACCGCTTGGATAAGGGCCTTTCCCCTGCCACACTGAAGGTACAGGTTTTAGCCCTATCCACCTGCTTAAGCAAAAGACTGTCTCAGAACCCCTTAATTCCCAGAATTTCTTAAGGGTGCTATGAGCTGTAAGTAGTTGCAGCTCCCGTTCCACTCTGGGATCTATCCACAGTTCTTATTGGACTTTGTGGCCCGACATTGGAACCATTTGAGAAGGTGGATCTTAAGTTTCTGGCTTGCAAACCACCTTTTTGCTAGCTATCACCACAGCTAAAAGAATACCAGAGTTGCAGGCTTCTTTTCTGATGAGCCATATATTTTTTTTTTTATCATTTGGGTCCAGCTCAGATTTCTTCCTAGGTTCAACCCTAAGGTGCCCTCTTGGGCTAATATTAACCAGATGATCTCCTTACCAGTTTTCTTTCCCAGCTCCATACTCTGGATATAGTATGGTGTCTCAAAAATTTATCTTCTGCGTACATAGTCCTTCAGAAGATTGAGAAACCCTCTTAATTTAAATTTATTTTGCTCGGGTTATCGCCCGAGTATATCAAAGGGCTGTGTCAGCCTCCTGGGCTGAGAGTCGGTCTTGCTTTTTGAGCAGTTTGTGCAGCTGTTTTTGGCCACCACCAACTAACCTTTGTTAAACACTATCAGTTAGATGTCCGTAGTTCAGAGGCTACTGCCTTTGGACATTCATATGGTACTGTAGTGAGTGAGAACCCTCCCTAGGGGATCTACTTGCTACGTCCCCATATTGTGCTGCTGTTGGACGTAAGGGGAATTGTTAATTATGTAGATAATCTGTTTTCCCTTAGTCCGAACAGCAGCACAAGCTTTCCCCCCTTTAGGAAGGATTGTTGTTTTTTTCTTTTATTCTTTTTAACTAACACAGTGAGGGGAGGTCTCCTTGGCCTCTTATAGGGAGTATCATTTAATTAATTATGTAAATTAAAAATTCCGCCTGTCCTACCAGCACACAGGAGCAGAGATACCCCATATTGTGATGCTGTTCGGACTAAGGGAAAACAGATTATCTACATAATCAACGATTATTTCTAAAGTGTAAATATACATGTAAATGGTAACATTTACCAAAAAGCATTTATACAATGTATCTTTATATATTTATGCCCCTTAAAATACCAATGTAAGGAGGAGAGTTAAATGTTTTGGGCAACAAGGACACTTTTTCTTTGAGATAGTTTTAATATGTGAGGGCTTTTATGCTGACAGTTACAATTGTCTCAAATTATAGGTAAGTGTATGCTGTCATCCATCAAAAACCAGTCTCTGATTTTATTCATTCTCTACCTGAGTAGAACAACCATAGGTTAGATATTACTTAATGTACCTGTCATTTTGTATAACAATAAGGCTAGCGCCAAACAACGACCAAAGATTGCCGTGTCGCCCTGCAATTACTTCGCTCATGTTAGTGAATGAAGTCACTATGCGACCTGAGGGTGCTGCAATAGTCCCAAAAAGTTAAGTAAAGTTCAACTTTTTTTTTGATTATAAGTTGTGGTCGCAGCACCCTCAGGGTCACAATGTGACTCCATACACTAACATGAGAGAAGGAGTCGCAGGGCGATATGGTGGAAGTCATGGCCAAAGTCGCCATGTGGCAATAGCCTAATAATAGGCAGGACTTACAATTTGCTCTTATTTTTAAGTGTACTTCATTAATAGGTCCCACATTGTAGAAACAGAGCTAAAATAAAATGCAGCGGAAACAATGCTGTATTTTGCATTTTTACCTTCTCCACACCATCTAAGTCTATGGAAAAAATGTAACATTTCTGCAGGTAAAATTGACATGTGACGTTTTTCAAAAACGCAAAAAAATGTTAAAAAATTTCACAAAATTTCATTCACTTTTCTGGTTCTGTATAATGCAGTGTTTTTTTCTACTGCGTTTCCGCAACAGCCCAAAAAACTGTGTCTGTGCAACGTGGGGCCTTAGGCCGGTTGCAGACGACCGTGCTGCAAGCAGCCTGCCAGGAATTAAAAGCATGGGCTGCACATGGGGGACATGGGGATGTCCCCGTGTGCCATCCGTGCACGGGCCGTGCTTCGTGGCTCCTTTTATTAAATGAATAGGAGCCACGGAAGCACGGGCCGCAAAATAGGACAGGAATAGGACCTGTCCTATATGATTCGACCCGGACTGTCGGACGGCACACGGGACTGTGAAAATCACGGTCGTGTGTACGGGCCCATAGAGAAGAATGGATCAGTGTGCTATCCGTGAAATACACGGATAGTACACTGACCCACACCATGGTCGTCTGCAAGGGGCCTTAGTCTTACAAGATCTTACAGTGAGAATCTTCAGGGTTTGTGCTTTAAATTGGGTTTGAGCCAATATAAATTATTTTAAAAACTCTCAAAATACTGTAAAAAACCCATACCTCACTATTCCTCTACCACTCTCATCCTGACATTTCCAGGGTTTTCAGCTGGTCTCTAATTCCTCATCCCTCTCAACACACAGAAAATTCTACTGAGCCAATCACTAGTAGAGGCAGTATGTCACTGAGGCTAGGCTCACATCTGTGCACAGGGAACCCCAACAACGAAGAGCTGGACCGCATAATCAGCGGCTACCTGCGGACACTGGCGGTCCAATAGTCTATAATAGGGTCTGCCAGGTGTCTGTCGAGTATCCGAAAATGGCGGAGAGAAAAGTTATCCATACAGGACTTTTCTCTTCACCGATTTCTGGCGGTTTCTGTGGCGGAATCTCAGGCGCAGATGAGAACTTAGCCTCCACTACTCCTTGAGATTCCAGTGGGATTTTCTGCTGGGAAAGATGAAGAGAGTTACCACAGTCACAATGTGAAATACATGTACTGATAAGATATAAACAAAGCCCCAGCAATCTTGCATGAAGCTTGGAGTGGATCTCATTCTTCCTGGATGAATTGTTTGCCATGAGACAATTTATGTGCTCACATGTTTTTTTTAATGGCAGGTTGTTAAGACATATACAGTTGTTAAGAAGCAGCAATATTAGAGGAAGAAAGCAAACATGCCATGATTTCAGCTGTAATAGTGAATATTTTTGAGAATACTACCCAAGAATTAGGAATATTTACCCCTGGAAACAATGTTGTCTAATACAGTGTCACTGATCAGCTTCTGGGTGGAACATGGCAAATAAAAAGAGCTAAGGTTAAATATGGTATCATTTCTAAAATAACAAAAGCTTTCTATATGTCAATACTGACATTTTAAAAGCTTTTCATTCAAAAGTACTTTAAAAATGTATTTCACAGTAAGGCAAGTCTCAGCCGGTTGCATGTACGGATAGGTAACCAAATAATGGTAGCAGTGGTGACATATAGCAGATTTATAATGTATTCTGCTGCTCAGATTTGTTGTTGCACATAATTTTAGCCATCAACAACATAATCAGAATTGTGGAAAGAATGCCCTTACTCACACGATAGTGAAAAACGTCCGTTTTTGCAACGTCCGTCGCACAGCTGTTTTGAGAACATATTGATTTCCATGTTTCTATTAAGGATTGGTTCACACTTGCGCCCGCAGTCTGTCCGCCCTGAATCTGACCTAAATGTCAGAAAAAAGGATAGGGAAAGGATTGGGAAAGGTTTGAAACAGTTTGCTTAAAAACCCATTCAGTTCAATGGGTTTTTAAAGCAATGCGCAGGTGTCCAATTGCAGCCTCTGCGCCGCGAAGCTGGTTTTTTTGGTCGGACACAAAGTCCTGCATGTCCAACTTTGTTTCCGACCATTGAACAGTGACTGTAGTGAATCCCCACAGTGCATGAACATACGCGCAGCGGCCACGCTGCGATTTCCAAAATTGTCGCAGTTTTGGAAATCACAGCATGTCAATTATACCTACGGAAAGGTCGCTGGTTTCCCTATAGGTATAATTGAAGCAGAAAGTCCGCAGAGGAAACTCTCTCCAAACTTTCTGTGAAAAGCGCTGCAGGAAAAACCGTGATGCGTTGCCGCCGTGGTTTTTCCCACAGTACTTTTTTGCTGTAGGACACTACGGTCCCACATTGCGTAAAAGCTGCATTTTTGTTGCAAATTTTGCTGCATTTTTTTGAGCCAACGCCAAGAGTGGCTTCAAAAGGAATATGAAATAATAGGAAATTCTTAAACTTCTCACTTCTGCTAAATTCACTTCTGGCTTTGGGTCAAAAAACTGCTGCAAAATTTGCAACAAAAAGAAGCAGCTTTTCAAGTGGGGCCTCAGCCAAGGCTACATTCAGACTTAGGTGCAAAACAGCTGTGAAAAATGACCATTTTTTACAGCTGTCTTTGAGTGTATGGAAGGATCTATAAAAACAACCAAAACTATATTTTGACCGTCAAAATAACGGTCATGTAAATAGCCCCCATTCAATGACAATGTGAATGCAGCTTAAGGCTTCTTGCACATGACAGTGACGTTTTTGAAGGATCTATCTTCCATTAAAAACAGACATTAATGTCCGTTTTTGACATCTGTTTTACATCAGTTTTGCATCAGTTGTGTTTGTTTTTTCCATTATGCATCAGTTTTTAGCTGTCACTGAAAACAATAGATGAATTTCATTGTTTTTTTTTTCTCAATCTTTATTATGTAAATTTTTACATTTTTTTTACAAAAGTGCATCCATAGAATACAACCATTGGCTCAATGGAGTCAAATATTTATTTATTTATTTATTTATTTTGCTTACTTATATAGCGCCACCATATTCCACAGCGCTTTACAGATATTGTCAATCACTGTCCCATATAGGGACAGTCTTTGGAGTGTGGGAGGAAACCGGAGTACCCAGAGGAAACCCATGTGAACACGACGAGAACATACAAACAGACATGCAGATGTATTTGGAATAGTACAGAAAGCAAAGATACACAAAGATACCCAATTGTTTGTCGGAGCTAGGATACAATATGGTAGATAAAGAAAACAACCTAAACAATATAGTTCAACAAAAAACAAATACAGTAGACAGGGAATTGGTCTATATTTTTTGACCCAACCCACTGATCCATTTTTGAAGCGCATGAAATGGAAATTTTACATTTAAGTTACAGTTAAAAACAGATCCATTAAATTGGGTCTGTTTGTCCATGATAAAGGTCATTTTTTTATGGCTATTAAAAACGGACCATCAAAAAAAAAACAGATATGTGAATAGAGACATTGAATTCAATGTGTTCTGAAAATGGACGCATGATAGATGCTGCAAAAACGGTGTTACATGTCCGTTTGCCTTTGACTTGTGCAAGAAGCCTTAAGCTATATTCAAATGACAGTGAATAATGGCTGTGTAATGTCTTTTTTTATAATGAACGTCACACGGCAGCATTAAATTTAATGTGTTTGAATGGGGGCTATTCACATGACGGTTAAACAGACCATCAAAATATAGGTCATGTTCTATTTTTGTCTATTTTCACAGATCCCTCCATACTCTGTAATGAATGAGGCATCTGTAAACCTGGCTGCCCCTCAGGTGCAAGATAGCTGTGAAAAATGCATGCTTTTCACTGCAGTTTTGCACCTCGGTCATGTGAATGTAGCCTTAGCCTGTATTCTAATGTCACAACTCCTACATGTGGGTGAAACTCCATCCATATGCAGCTTCCAATGATCATACTTTTATACAGGTAAACACCTGTATAATCGTGCCATCACTGACTGGCGCACACAGGTGGGGTTTCATCCGTATATATGGCTTCCATGGCAACATTACCTGATGATGTGGCAGTAGTAAAATAGAGGTGAAACTTCTCTTCCATTATTCACAAGTGGGAGTGACTTGAGCAATGGGAGATAGCAGTTTGCAGTGTTTGCTTTTCCCCTTGGGATCAGTGGAAACACGGTCACATTTTCTGCCAGCTATATTCTATTAATGAAGAGAAGAGATAAGCAGTCTTCCTCCCTGTTAGCACACTACAATAACCCTTTGGCTCTCTTGAATGACAAGCCAGAAGCTGAGTACAGTGCCTGTATTCTGCCTAATATACTCAGTAAAGTAGTTTGTTGGAACCATGGGGTTTGATTTCTTGTCAGTTCAATACTCGTAGCCAAATTGGTCCTAGTAATAAATGCATATATGTAATTCCTAATAAGCTTTATAAAGGTGCTTTCACTTTAACTATAAAGTAAATATATTAAATATTATCATATTTTATTTAAACAATTTATATAAAACCATCTTACTATTACAAATGTGCAAGTGTATTTCATATCTGAAAATGCCTGTATGCTTAAGCATAACCAATCTAATGCCTCTGAATCGATAGCAAAATGACATGTCACAGGTGTTGTAGAAGGATGGAAACAAGCAGTGATGCAAATTTCATTGTCATTGTTACATAGTCAATGCACTTAAGTACTTAGCTGCTCAGTCTCCCATATGGCTTTGTCTTATTCTCCCTGTGATATACACATGAATATTGAATTAGTTATTGCAGATGTTTCATCATGTAAGACAACATGATTACAGTATTACATCTGAGTCCAAGGAAGTAGTGAAAATGTTGTTGGCTTTAGAGAAAAGTCACACATTTCTCTGTTAGCCATAAATAGATGCGATCTTGTTCCAGGGACAGTTTTCATCCACATCAATACATCAGGTTATCTGATTTATTTCAGGCTGTCATTTGCTATATGTTTGTCAGGGCCATTTGCATTAGAGAATTTTTCCAGACAGGATAACGGATTGGCTTTGAGTAAATAACCATGAAATGCAGCACTACAAGGACATTTGGACAACTATATTCCCAAAAGATATTTTATTACTGAATTCATTGCATAGGCAGAAACTCATAAAGAAGGAAATGTAATATCTCCACTGTACACTAGCCATGACATGGTAATTCAGTTTTCCATACAATTTTTGCGGTTGGCTGGGTAAGTCAGTCATGTCCATCATATGGCCAGATCTGCTGATGATTTGGATGGAGATTTAAACCTAAATTACCAAAGAGTTTTATTTTCCAAGCAAGCAGTGGCCAAGTGCTACACCCTCTATGGACATACATGGCAAGGAAATGTTAGATATCCATTGATGAAAGATTTAATCCTATTGCATACCACAATTATTTTTTCCCTTTTTAAAGGGAATTGTCTGCATATCCACTGCTAATTATTTATTTTAAATATGGATACTGACATGGAAAAATAGATCATTTTCTGCTAACACATTTCCTTTAAGCTAAAAAAATGTTGTCAGGTTTGATCCTCTAAAATTAGAGTCAACTTAAAAGACAAAAATCACTATCGCTTCGAGTCTTACTGTAGGACAGCCACCAAGCATGGGCATTTGAATGCAGATACAATAATGCATGCATGCTGCTTCTCTCTTTGATTTTTATGGGACTGTCCGAGATAGAAGAGTATAGGGCTTGACTATCTTTGTCTGCCCACAGAATGGAACAGCAGCAGACATGAGTGACCATCACCCTCACAAGGGGCATGAGACCTTTAAGTTGTGATAATAGTCCCCTTGAATCGATCTGTATATAACCAGTATAAACCAATGTGTCTTATTCTGGTCAATAGAGAGAGGTAGTTAGATATATGAAATTCAGATCCAAACTTTACTTTTACCTTAACACAGTTACTATATTGTTTACATTGCTGATTTCATTAGAGATTTTCACAGGTGAATTTGAGCTTCTTTCTTTACAACTAGATTCAGAAATGTAGCTAAAACAGAATCTTGGCATCCCACCAGGTGACCTAACAAAATGAAACTCTTTGGCTTGATGCATCATGACAAGATTTGTGACTTGATTCCTGAGAACTTGTTTATCAAAGTTGTTACATTTGATGTAGATCATTAGTCTGGAAGGTTTATACTGTCAGCCAGATGCTGGCTCAGGTTTCTGCTGAATCAATAAAGGTATGACATGAATGCCAGAAGAAAGATAATGTGATGCTATGCCAAACTCCTCCTATTATTTTTACTGCAGACACTGCCCATATTATATAGCTGTGTAAATCAACCCATAGTGTCTTGTCATGTCCTATAATATAAAAGATGTGTTCATTTTAACTGTATAGCAAAAATCTCTGACCTTGATAGCTAACCTAAAATTCCATTACAGATTAGTAAGTGATAAAGCATCTCTGTGTCATTATAAAACTGCACACTTCAGTAAATGTTGATGCTGGTATCCTTCTACACTGAACCTAAAAGTAATAAAGAATACTATGTACAACCCCATTAAAACAAATGTGTTACAGTTATTCTCATTCATTTAGCCTATTTTAGGTACATATATTTGAGGCAAAAAAACTATTTATTTGGCTGCCAATATGGTGCAAGGCATCTCCATGGCAGATATATTTGCCAAATATTAATTCACACAAAACAGGTGTCAAACACTAGGAGTTGTACTGTAATTGTTATATTTTCCATTACCATAGCTGTCCTAGAAACAAGACACATTTACTCTTTTAGTTTTTATGCTAGGTTCACACCTGCATTTGGGTTTCTGTTCATGGGGTCTGCTTCTTCTCACTCCCTATATTCTTCATCAAACAGTCAAAGCCGCCTCCCCCCAGCTTGCAGAACAGGACACTATGAAGTATCACAATATAGACCAGGGGTAGGCAACCTTTTTTGTTCGGCGTGCCGATTTCGATTAAAAGATCAAAGTTGAGGTACTCGGAGTGCCGGTCAATAATTGTAAGTCTGACAACACCTGCACACGGTATTATGTCCCATAGCGGCCCCTGCACACGGTATTATGTCCCATAGCGGCCCCTGCACATGGTAGTATGTTCCATAGCGGCTCCTGCACATGGTATTATGTCTCATAGTGGCCCCTGCACACAGTATAATATTCTAACTTTTATAATATTCCAATTGTCACCTTTCACTAGCTATAATTATACTGTGGGGTTTCTTCAGACCCCAGAGTATAATAAGCGGAGGGCCAAGAGAGATGACAAACATAAAAACAATGTTAACTCACCTTTTTCTGCGCTCCGCAGCCGCTGTGTGCTCTTCTAGTATTAAATTGCTGGGTGAGGACTCGGGCTGCCCGTGCTAGGTAAATAAGCCTCACCTGCCACTCTTGGCATGCATGCCGGGGGTTGCCAACCCTGATATACAGTCATGGCCAAAAGTTTTGAGAATGACACAAATATTCTATTTTCACATGATCTGCTGCCCTCTGGTTTTTATGTGTGTTTGTCAGATGTTTTTATCACATACAGAAATATAATTGCATTCATATTATGAGTAACAGAAGCTTATATTGACACTTAGAATGAGTTAATGCAGCAAGTCAATATTTGCAGTGTTGACCCTTCTTCTTCAGGACCTCTGCAATTCTCCCTGGCATGCTCTCAATCAACTTCTGGACCAAATCCTGACTGATAGCAGTCCATTCTTGCAGAATCAATGCTTTAATTTTGTCTGAATTTGTTGTTTTTTGTTTGTCCACCGGTCTCTTGATGATTGACCACAAGTTCTCAATGGGATTAAGATCTGGGGAGTTTCCAGGCCATGGACCCAAAATCTCTACGTTTTGTTCCCTGAGCCATTTAGTTATCACCTTTGCTTTATGGCAAGGTGATCCATCATGCTGGAAAAGGCATTGTTGAGCACCAAACTGCTCTTGGACGGTTGGGAGAAGTTGCTCTTGGAGTACATTCTGGTACCATTCTTTATTCATGGCTGTGTTTTTAGGCAAGACTGTGAGAGAGCCGATTCCCTTGGCTGAGAAGCAACCCCACACATGAATGGTTTCAGGATGCTTTACAGTTGGTATGAGACAAGACTGGTGGTAGCGCTCACCTCTTCTTCTCCGAATAAGCTGTTTTCCAGATGTTCCAAACAATCGAAAAGGGGATTCATCAGAGAAAATGACTTTACCCCAGTCCTCAGCAGTCCACTCCCTGTACCTTTTGCAGAATATCAGTCTGTCCCTGATGTTTTTTCTGGAGAGAAGTGGCTTCTTTGCTGCCCTCCTTGAGACCAGGCCTTGCTCCAAGAGTCTCCGCCTCACAGTGCGTGCAGATGCACTCACACCTGCCTGCTGCCATTCCTCAGCAAGCTCTGCACTGCTGGTAGCTCGATCCCGCAGCTGAAACACTTTTAAGAGACGGTCCTGCCGCTTGCTTGCTTGGTCTTTCTTGGGCGCCCTGGAACCTTTTTGGCACCAATGGAACCTCTCTCCTTGAAGTTCTTGATGATGCGATAGATTGTTGTCTGAGGTGTAATCTTTCTAGCTGCAATACTCTTCCCAGTTAGGCCATTTTTGTGCAGTGCAATGATGACTGCACGTGTTTCTTTAGAGATAACCATGGTTAACAGAAGAGAAACAATGATGGCAAGCACCAGCCTCCTTTTAAAGTGTCCAGTGGTGTCATTCTTACTTAATCATGACAAATTGATCTCCAGCCCTGTCCTCATCAACACCCACACCTGTGTTAATGGAGAAATCACTGAAACGATGTTAGGTGGTCCTTTTAAGGCAGGGCTGCAATGATGTTGAAATGTGTTTTGGGGGATAAAGTTCATTTTCTAGGCAAATATTGACTTTGCAAGTAATTGCTGTTAAGCTGATCACTCTTTATAACATTCTGGAGTATATGCAAATTGCCATTAGAAAAACTGAAGCAGTAGACTTTGTAAAAATTTATATTTGTATCATTCTCAAAACTTTTGGCCATGACTGTAGACTTTGCCGTTACAGTGAGAGATTATTCATTATGATTACTAGAAATCTAATATAAATGCAGAACAAATAATATGTATAGTAAATGCATATTACATTACAGAGGTTTGGAAGAAAAACAAACTTACATGCTGCAGAGGAGAGAATGGACTCAGTGTTATCTTTGTGTTTACATAGAGAGATAAGAGACAGGACTTTATCAGCTGTGCTGTCAGCCTGCTGGCATAACTGTAGATAGCAGTGAGAGCACTCAACCCCCCCCCCCCCCACAGAGTGCAGTGACTGATGTAATTTGTCCTATCTTATCAGACAGGTCTGGCTACATAGAAATGATGTGTAAACAATGGGGGAATAATTTTATATAGCAGACAAACATAGCAGCATTTCTAAAACAATGTATTTAGGAAAACTCTTCAATTTACATAAACTAGCAGTATAGATAGGATCCTTGAAATGGGAATACCCCTTTAACAACTTCACAGAATAAATAGAGAATAAATAGAGTGAAAAAAAAGTGTTGCTATCTAAAACTTAACTTTTAATTGATAAATAATAACTTATATATATCTTGAAACTCGGTGCAACATAAATAACAAGTTAGGACCCGTCCCTAGAATAATCTATCTCAGAGATGTATAATAAGGGTATATTTGTGTTAGAGTCCACTTAACAACTCCTTAAGAAATGTCATGCCCCTACCTCTAGAGACTACTTGTTTCAATTATATAGCCTACTGATAATGTGAGAAAAAAAAAAAATTAAAAATAGGGGCTTTCCTATATATGTAGTAATCAGGACCCTGAAGTGGGTTCCCTACCACAGAGGTCCATTATAGGACACTAAGATCACAAGCAAAGGGATACATACAGTTAAAACAATTAAAAACAATACAAAGGAACACGAAACAATTGAAATAACAGTCTACCCAAAAGCACTTACCCAAATAGGGTATAATGTGCTCACAATAGAACAAACACCAAGCACAAAAGTAATATAAGTAATACTGTATACATAAATAGGTATAAAACAGTAAAGCAAAAATATAATACCATGCAATGACCCACTAATTAATAAATACCATCCCAATAAATAATATAATAATGCATATGGACAGGGCTAAGGTAAGGAAGATAAGGATGTTATAGAGAACCCTAAGGGTCTTTTAAATATATGAAAGTGTCCAAATATATGTGCAAAATTTAATGGAATGTATATTTTAAAGAATTTTCCCCTCTGGGCATGTTAAGGTCACAATCAAAGGGACATGCACAATTAAAAACAATACATAGAAACAAGAAAAAACTGAAATAACGTAAGTCCACTCAAAAGCACTTACCCAAATAGGATAGTATTTACTCATGATAGAGCAAACAGCTCGAAGCACAAAAAGTAACATAGCTTGAAGGTCAGTGGGGGGTCCAACTGCTCAGGCATTTTTGTCACCCGTGCTGAATGGGGCGGTGGTCATATGGATATTCAGTGAGTGCACAAACCTCAACATTCATTTAAGGAGATAGGCAAGTGCAGCTCTCAGTTATCTCCTGTTCTCCCATTGAAATGAATGGAATAGTATGTATGCTGCCTAAACACCATGCACCCACCATTTGAGGGGGGTCAGAGCGGTCAGACCCTCACAATCTGAAAATTATCCCCTTTTCTGTGAATAGGGAATAACTGGCCCAGATGTGAAAACCCCTTTAATGGTGTACATACAGTATATCAATTGGGTAGTGTAAGGAAGCAAAATATATCTAGCATACCCAGCAAGCTATGCCCAACATATTATGCTGTATACACCATTTTAATTGTACAAATATCTAAATTCATATTTAACATGACTGATGAAATATTAGTATAAAATCTATATATGGCAAGTGTACATCATATCTATAGTAGGTTTAGTTTTTAGTTCAGATTTTTGACCGTGATAACTGAAGTAATATATTTTTTTTATTCTAATACTATATTATTTGCAATAATAACAACACTACAATAATAGCAGAAAGAATGGTTAAAGTCATAATAACAATTATACATGGAATTTTAATTCTCAAAATAAATGTAGCCTTCTTTTCAGTTTAAATATCAGTTGATAGCATATGCTATGGTTAAAACCACTGCAGTACACAAAGTAAAACCAAGGGATGCTTAAGTATGGAAATTTTCTTTCAGCAATACATTTCCTTACCGCTCGGGAAATGATTCAGAATATCTAAACATGCCCACTGGTGATTACACGGCAAGGTTATCTAACTACTGTAATTACAGATATATTTGCCAGTTTGTTCATTCCAAATAAAACCATTTTTATGTGGTACTTCATAATTATAAGGTACTGATTGTGCTGATTTGGAATCATTCAGAGCACTCAACTTGGGTGTCTTCTGGATCCTGGAGAATATCAAATAGAACGGAGTGCATCTACAATATTGAGAGGTTTACACTAGAGTATATACCATATTACAGGACTACTAAATAAAAAAGGAACTTTATAAAGTTCTGACATTCTAATAATGGTTTTATAAGTGCTTGTGTGTTTTGTCAGTTGCTCTGTTAATAAGTATATAATAATTATGTAAATGTATGTCAGTCATTCAGTGTATGTCAGTAAGTCAGTGAAACACATAGAAAGGTTTCCAGCAACAACTTACTTACATAAATTATATAAAAGTTGAAATACAGAGGACAATATTGATTTAAAAATATGAGTCAGCCTAGTATAGGAATGGAGGGGAGGATGCAGATATGTATAAATGCATTTTTAGTTTCTACATCTCCCCTGCTACCTGCATACATTTTTTTTATCCCAAACAGCCTCTTTATTATGAAGGGGGTATCAAGGGGGCAGTATTTATGTACAGGAGTATCAAGGTCATTAGGGGATGTTAACCTCTGGGGAACTGGGCTGTATTAATGTATGTATTTTAAGGGGGCACACAGAAGGTTTTATTAATTGCTGGGACATACAAGGACATTATTAATTTTTATGATGCACATGGAGTATTATTAATTTCCATGGGGATTTATATTATAAATTTTATAACTGTTTTACAGTTGGATGGGGAGTTTGTGTAGGTGAGGAAAATGTGGGTTTGGTGCCTGGAAAAGGGAGGAGCCAAAGATATCTGTGTTGCAAACTTTATAGAGACAAGTCATGGCTGGAAGAAATGTATCATGGCGGTCCAGTCTACGTGGAAAGGACAGAAATGTGAACAATTACATACACACAAAAAGCAAAAACAAAATATATGCTCCAAAACAATGTTTCAGGGCTAAGTATGAATAAAAATACATTACATCCATCCTCAGATTAAGTACAATAAGGGATATGTTTTCTAGTATCAAAACTCCATAAAGTCATTATGGTAAGTAAAGCTCCCTGTCAGTCACCTACTCACATTCAGATGTCGGTGATAGGATAATGGATTAATTATAGGTTGATGTGTTTAGTACTAGGCAGTATCTGGAGAAGCTTGGAATTCATGGATTATGAAAAAGTAAGCTGATCCCCATAGTTTTTTTACTTGTAAACAATAAGTGGATGTATGTGTAAGAAGGTGCAGAATAGTGGCAATATGGCGCTCAACACGGCTGCTACTCCAGTCCATAGTGGTCAGTGCACCGCTACACTGGCCAGCCTTCACTAAGCCACAATCCAGCCACTGCCCTCTGCAAGTCACCTGGAGACTTCCACCAGTATAAAAAGGACACACATGACCCCTGGCTTCTCACTGTATTCTGCTCTATACTGTAGCAGATGGTTGTGGTACAGCAGGTGTTCAATGGAGTTGTCAGGCACAGAGAGAGGGGGTAATAAAGTAATTGTGCAGGCCATCAGGATGAAGTGTCAAACAGCACATTTCCACTGTCGTGGAAGTTGCACAGACTGATGCCACAATGCAGATGAAGGGAACTGGAGGATGGTAGTAGTAGTGGTGATTACTGTGTCACCGGATAGGCCTAGTGCCCGCAACCAATCTCCCCCAGCACACCTCCTTGACCAGACACCTACAAGGGGGGCCTGTGTGCTACTGGATGGTGGTGGTAGTAGTTCCCTCGGGGCGCTTTCAGTTGGAGAGGTGTCCTCTCTTACCCTGACCTGGTGTGATGGTGTTTGGAAGGGCCCTGATGGTAATACAGTAGCAGGAACAACTCAGGAGGCAGTGATGCAGTGAAACAGGATAAACTTTAGTGTGGCAACTGTAAACTGTGCAGCTGTGCAGATTCCTGATGGGGGTAGTAGTCTTCCAACCAGTGGTGTAACAAAAGTTTGCTCCGGGGCCCCCTCCCCCTCCCTACAGCAAATTCTTGATACAGGTGCATCTCAATAAATTAGAATATCTGTGAAACGTTCATTCATTTCAGTAATTCAGTAATACAATCCATAATCAGCGTCTTCCATGATTGTGTGTCCTACTGAACCAGACTGAGGGACCATTTAAAGGCTTAGGAAACCTTGGCAGGTGACACACTGACTTTACAATACTGAACTTTTTTTTACAATATTCTAATTTTCTTAGATTTGGTTTTCATTACCTGTAATCCATAATCAACATTTACAGAAATAAACACCTGAAATAGAACACTCTGTGTGTAAAGAATCTAGAAAATATAGGAGGTCACTTTTTTAATTCAATTACTGAAATAAATAAACGTTTCAAAGATATTCTAATTTATTGAGATGCACATGTAGTGACACTTATGGGTGCTGCAGCGGTTTCTCAGATACTTGAAAAGGATACAGCTTTTGTACCCACAACTGCAGTTATCAAGAATACAGTGAGTGAGCAGTGCAGCGCCCGGCATGTAAACAATATTGGGAGCTGCGTGCTGTGGGAAACAGATGATCTGCAGGGTCTTAACAGTCTAAGAGATGTAAGAGATCAGTGGGGGTCCATCACCTGGGGCCCCTGCTGATCAACTGTTTAAAGGTACTGTGGTGCTTTTGCAAGCGCTGTGATGCCTTCACTATTTACATTGTACAGTATCTATTTTATAATCATCATGCGATGTTATTACAGCCTGGTATAAAATAGATGACATGTGATGTGAATAGTGAAGGGGCCCCACACAGTATAATATGCTCTACAATGGCCCACACACAGTATAATAAGCTCCACAGCATCATACACAGTATAATATGATCCACAGTGGCCCCCACATACTATTATATGCTCCACAGTGGCCCCCAAACACAGTATAATATGCTCCACAGTGGCCCCACGCAGTATTATATGCTCCACAGTGGCCCCCACACAATATAATATGCTCCACAGTGGCCCCCGCATAGTATAGTATGCTCCACAGTGGCTCCCACACAGTATAATATGCTCCCCACAGTAGCCACACACAGTATAAAATGCAGCCAAGAGCCCCCTAGAGCTGCTTCAGGTGAACCCCACGAAATTTGATGAATATTCGTGAGGTACAGCTCTCCTCTCCTCTGACGCCAAAGTATAATAAGTAGAGGCCCAGGGGAAGTGATTAAAAATAACAAACACTTATACTCACCTTACCTTACCTCTCCTGGGCATCCTTACTCCGTCTGGCTCTCTTCAGCATTTTTTTCGGTCCTCTTCTACTTGCGACTGATGTGACGCGCCCCTGGCATCACTTGGGGACACCAGCGCGCCCCATCACAGGCCTCAGCAGTGATGTCTGGGGCATATGACCTCAGTCACAGGCTGGAAGAGCCCTGCAGAGGATGCCGGGAATCGTCAGAAGCCCAGGAGAAGTGAGTATAAGTATTTCTTATTTTTAGTCACCTCCACTGAACTGGCATCTGGCATATTGGAAACATGCTGGACCCCTTTCCATTTACAATATATATATAATGGTCGGGGAACCAAGCTTTCCCCGACCACTATCATGGTGGTCCAGGGCTCTGGCCATCTATAGCTGGTCGCAGGCCCAGTACCCCCTGTGATCGCGATCGTTACTCCATTGCTTGTATAGCACCCACTAAAAGCTCATCCACCAGCTCCATCCACCAGCTTCGGGGTCGTCGGCCCACATTCAGGCCTTGGGGTCTTGGTTAAAGAGGACCTTTCATGTTCTCAGGCACATGCGGTTTTATATACCACTAGAAAGCCAACAGTGCTCTGAATTCAGCGTACTGTCGGCTTTCCCGTTATGTGCCCGGGGCTGGAGATATTGGTGACATTACCGATCTCAGCCCACTGTCAGAAGGGCATTCCTGACAGTCTAGCTGGGCTGTGAGGAACACCCTCCCTGACAGTACTCGTCCATAGCCCTGTACTGTCATTCCTCACAGCCCAGCTAGACCGCTGGAACTCCCTTCTGATGGTGCACGGTGAAATTAAGACCACTGATAGCTCCAGCCCAGGGGCACATAATGGGAAAGCCGACAGTGCGCTGAATTCAACAGCAAAAAAAAACGGCTGTTCAGCTTTTTTGATTTTTTTTTTCCCTCTACAGCATTCACCATATGTGAAAAATATATGTTTGTAGACCAGGCGTTTTTTTTTAATCTGCATATACCTAATGTGTATGTGTTTCACTTTATTGTTTTTACTTTTATATGTGTTCTACGGAACTGGAAATGGAGGTGATTCCAAGTTTTAATTCTTATTTATTTTTTTACAATTTTTTTTACTGTAATTATTAGACTCCCTAGGGATCTTGAAACCCAGGGGGTCTGAACAGTATTGTAATGTATTGCAATGCTAATGTATTGCAAAATGACAGCACTTGCATTACAAATGACGGCCAGACAAGGCTACAATTAGCTCCCAGCTGCCATGGCAACAGATCACCAGCCCCGAAACTTTTTCTGGGGGCTGGTGATCCTCCCCAAAATGTCAGCACCCAAGTGCCGTCGGGAAAATGGCGCTTTGGTCAACTTTGCCCAGGCACAAGATGTCAGAGAAGAGCACCAGGTGCCGCAAGAATGCTCAGAAGAGGCAATGGAAAGTAAGTATACATGTTTATTTTTATTTTTTTTCACTTCCCCTGGGCCTTCAGCTATTAAAATCTGGGGTCTGAAGAGACCTCAGCATAAAATAATTTACCAGTAGAGGCCATTTTAGTTAATCTGAAACAATTTCAAATTGTTTGGTTTCATTAAAAAAACTAACCCTAATCGCCCATCTACAAAGATGCTAGTCCATGCCCTCATAATCTCCCGCTTAGATTACTGTAACACCCTTCTCCATGGCCTCACAGCAAACACTCTTGCCCCCCTCCAGTCCACCTTAAACTGTGCTGCTCGCTTAATTCACCTCTCCCCCCGTTCTACATCAGCTGCTCCTCTCTGCCAGTCCCTTCATTGGCTACCCGTTGCCCAAGGAATAGAGTTCAAAATACTAATGCTAACATACAAAGCCATCCACAACCTGTCCCCTCCATATATCTCTGACCTAATCTCCCGCTACCTGCCAACCTCCGATCCTCCAAAGACCTCCTACTCCGCTCTGCTCTTATCCGCTCTTCACACAAGTATATCCAAGATTTCTCCCGTGCATCCCCCATACTTTAAAACTGATTACCAAGACACATAAGACTGACCTCCACAATCACAAGCTTCAAGAAGGCTGAAGACTCACCTACAGTGCCTTGTGAAAGTATTTGGCCCCCTTGAACTTTTCAACCTTTTGCCACATTTCAGGCTTCAAACATAAGGATATAAAATTTTAATTTTTTGGTGAAGAATCAACAACAAGTGGGACACAATCGTGAAGTGGAACGAAATTTATTGGATATTTTAAACTTTTGTAAAAAATAAAAAACTGAAAAGTGGGGCGTGCCAAATTATTCGGCCCCCTAAAGTTAATACTTTGTAGCGCCACCTTTTGCTGCGATTACAGCTGCAAGTCGCTTGGGGTATGTCTGTATCAGTTTTGCACATCGAGAGACTGAAATTTTTGCCCATTCTTCCTTGGAAAACAACTCGAGCTCAGTGAGGTTGGATGGAGAGCGTTTGTGAACAGCAGTTTTCAGCTCTTTCCACAGATTCTCGATTGGATTCAGGTCTGGACTTTGACTTGGCCATTCTAACACCTGGATACGTTTATTTGTGAACCATTCCATTGTAGATTTTGCTTTATGTTTGGGATCATTGTCTTGTTGGAAGATAAATCTCCGTCCCAGTCTCAGGTCCTTTGCAGACTCCAACAGGTTTTCTTCCAGAATGGTCCTGTATTTGGCTCCATCCATCTTCCCATCAATTTTAACCATCTTCCCTGTCCCTGCTGAAGAAAAGCAGGCCCAAACCATGATGCTGCCACCACCATGTTTGACAGTGGGGATGGTGTGTTCAGGGTGATGAGCTGTGTTGCTTTTACGCCAAACATATCGTTTTGCATTGTGGCCAAAAAGTTCGATTTTGGTTTCATCTGACCAGAGCACCTTCTTCCACATGTTTGGTGTGTCTCCCAGGTGGCTTGTGGCAAACTTTAAACGAGACTTTTTATGGATATCTTTGAGAAATGGCTTTCTTCTTGCCACTCTTCCATAAAGGCCAGATTTGTGCAGTGTACGACTGATTGTTGTCCTAGGACAGACTCTCCCACCTCAGCTGTAGATCTCTGCAGTTCATCCAGAGTGATCTTGGCTGCATCTCTGATCAGTCTTCTCCTTGTTTGAGATGAAAGTTTAGAGGGACGGCCGGGTCTTGGTAGATTTGCAGTGGTCTGATATTCCTTCCATTTCAATATGATCGCTTGCACAGTGCTCCTTGGGATGTTTAAAGTTTGGGAAATCTTTTTGTATCCAAATCCGGCTTTAAACTTAACCACAACAGTATCACGGACCTGCCTGGTGTGTTCCTTGGTCTTCATGATGCTCTCTGCGCTTTAAACAAAACCCTGAGACTATCACAGAGCAGGTGCATTTATACGGAGACTTGATTACACACAGGTGGATTATATTTATCATCATCAGTCATTTAGTACAACATTGGATCATTCAGAGATCCTCACTGAACTTCTGGAGTGAATTTGCTGCACTGAAAGTAAAGGGGCCGAATAATATTGCACGCCCCACTTTTCAGTTTTTTATTTTTTACAAAAGTTTAAAATAACCAATAAATTTCGTTCCACTTCAATTTTATATCTTTATGTTTGAAGCCTGAAATGTGGCAAAAGGTTGAAAAGTTCAAGGGGGCCGAATACTTTCGCAAGGCACTGTATTTAGGAAGGCCTACAACCTCCAATAACACTACTGTCACCACACCACCATCTGTACAGCCTCTCCCCTCACCTTCTGTCTCTATCCCTCTTCCCTCATAGATTGTAAGCCCTTGTGGGCAGGTCCCTCTATCCCACTGTGCCAGTTGCTAGTAGTATAATGTTGTACCGTGTTAGCCATAGAAAGTAGTAGAAGAGTGAAGAAATCAGGTGACACCTTTTAGAGGCTAACTGAGTATATTTGATAGTAAGCTTTCGAGAGTCTAGCTTGAAGAAGAGAGCTAGACTCTCAAAAGCTTACTATCAAATATACTCAGTTAGCCTCTAAAAGGTATCGCCTGATTTCTTCACTCTTCCACTGTGCCAGTGGGTCACTGTTAGTATTGCATTTGTTTTGTATATTTTGTGTACCGTATGTAAACCCTCAAATGTACAGCACCATGGAATTAATGGTGCTATATAAATAAATAATAATTATAATCTCTGCTGAGGAGAGTCCATCAACTCTCATAATCTTACTAACTTTAGCTTAGTTAGTAAGTAGTAGTTTAATGATCCAGTAATGACAGGAGGATGAAGGCTGTTCCCTCAGGAAATGGTTTTTGCTACCATTGTATATTCATGTGAATATTTCAGTAAAGCAGGTTTGAGGACCAGTGGCAAGAAAGTGTGAACTGACATCAGTTCAACTTTCATGGGTCAGCAAGATGGCAATTTTCATTTATTAAAGCTGAATTTGGAGAGAAAGGGGATGTTCAGCTCAATCTCCTAGGACATTTATCACTCTGTTCTATTAGGAATTCCAATACATGGTTTATACAGGAGCTGAATGAGTTGAGCAGCATGTTCCAGCAACTGCTGGAGCTGTGGGTTTGAACGTCACCCAGTGCAGCCATAGACCATCTTCACTAACTAGAGCAAGGGTAAGCAACCGCTGGCACCTGTGCAAGGGTCGGCACCCCAGGCACATTTACCTGGCACAGAGCTCTTTTTAAAACACTGCTGTTCCAGTTGACACTCGGGGGGAAAACATGAGGTATGATGCCCTAACATCTGAGTTGTGAGATAGCCTAGTCAGAGGGCAGCAACTGTCAGGAACTGTCACAGATTTCTGGTATAACTCACACCAGTTTTCTGGCATAAGTTTGGTGAGCTGAGTTGTCCCAGGCCCATCTTAGGTTGTCTCAGCCCCATTTTATATCAAATGCACTTGGATGACAACTGAGTGCCTTCTGTCCCCTATAACTTCACTGAGGGGCTCCATTCTGTTCCAATGTCATGGAGCAGGATAGGATCTGCTCTATAAATATCGGAATGGAATGGACATCTCATTGGAGCTTCCATCAGAAGAGCCTCAGCCTGCACACTCGGTGCATGAGACCTTAAACACCGGTGTACCAGAACCTTCTTTGACTCAATGCCTTCAAGGATGGTGAAACTTCAGTGTCAACGTGTAGAAGTACACTATTCACTGGATCAGATGGTAACATGGGTTCGGGGCTGCTTTAACAATAGGGCCAATGGCGTACTTGCACCTGGCCCTATGATAGTGGGGGCCCCCTTGCTGTCCCACTGTGCCGGACCGCCCAATACTTCACAGCTCCAACAATGGTGGAGTACACTGGTCATGCAGGTAGCCGTCCCTGCATCAGCATTCGGCTGCTGAGCTGTCTCTGATCTCAGTTTACTACTCGGGAGCAGGAGGAGTGATGTTGTGACGTCACTTACATTGTGCCTGTTGCTCCCTGAATTGCCAGCAGCAGAGACAGAATACAACAGACAACAGGGGAAATATATACTTTAGGGGCAACCTGAAAAGTGGACATGATACTGGGGGAAACCTGGAAAGGGGACATGATACGGGGGGAGGCAACCTGGAAATGGGACATGATACTCTGGGGGGAAACCTGGAAAGGGGACATGATACTAGAGGGCAACCTGGAAAGGGGACATTATATTGGGGGGCGGGGAACCTGGTAAAGGGACATTATTCTGTGGGGAGCTCCTGTAAAGGGGACATTATACTTTGGGAGGGAACCTGGAAAGGGGAAATTATACTGTGGGGGAGGCAACCTGGAAAGGGGACATTATACTGTTAGGCAACCTAGGGGGGACATTATAATATAATGTCTGAGGGGAGACTGGGGTGGGACAGGTTAATATATGAGGGGCCACTGGGGGGGGACCTGTTAATGACTGGTGTCTCTGCAGGGGCTTTTGATAGTGTGATGCGCCACTGAGGGACATTATATTGTATGGGACCACTTAGGAGGCATTATACTGTATGAAAGCCACTTATGGAAATTATACCATGTGGGAGCCACTAATGGGGCATTATAATTTGTGCAGGTCAGATATTTCTATGGGGTGGTGATGAGGAGACCCATTTATGGAAACTTTATACCCTTGAACAAGCATCTTCTTTCCACTCAAATTGTCTAGTTCTTGGCCTTTGATCATGATGGTCTGGAGTGAGTGGAGGGTGACGACCTGAAGGCCGTAGTTGTCACCATTTTAATAACCTGCTGGGTGACCCTCCTGACTCCCCCATTGAATTGGATAGGGTCCATAGAGCCTTTTGACTCTGCTTCCAGGATCCATCCAATCCCAGAAACATTGTATGTAGCATTCACTATTTCCAGCAGAAAAATCGCATCATGAGGAGGGCTCAACATTATGGTCCAGCGAGCTTTAAAGGGTTCCAATTGATAAGTCGCACCATGCATCCTCTCTTAGAATATATCAGAGAAGCAGAGGGGACGTACATCTGAGGATATCCCTTTCATCCACTGGAAACAAGGGCGTTCCATCCCAGTCTTCACCCCAAGAGACCTCTTGGCCTTATTCCTTACTTCCTGAGAAACCCTCCAGACTGGATACAGACCTCCATAAATCAATGAGTATCCAGACGATGCAGACAGCTCCACCAGGGGCCCCTGAACAAAGTAGAGAAAAAATGGGATGTGATGTCTCTTGATCTCAACCCACAAGGTGCATCACATAAAAAGGCCACACTTACCCAATACCCGATGATACATGGCTGTGCAGGATGCTAGCAGGCCCCGATTGCAAGATATCATAGAAAAAAAAACACAGGTGCAAAATGCCAATGAAACATCCACTCACACACCCACAACCCATGAGGGGGGGGGTGGATGCCAGCACCTCAAATGCACACAAATAAAACTTATACATAGGCACTGTCACATGGTATTGAAGGGTGCACAGTGCCAGAGAACAGCCTATTGGTCACAGCCCACCACTACTAGATAAGATAGGCTGCCCAGCACCTTGATACATGTACTCCAACAGTAGCAGCACCGTTCTAAAATAAAGGGCCTAGCCGCATCCTACAAAAAAGATTAGAAATAACCATGAGGCATTAGTTAATATTTTGAATATATCACAAAAGGAGGCCACACTTACCCAATACCAGACGATACATGGTTGTGTGGGATGCTAGCATGCCCCAAATACAAGATATAGTAGAAAAAATACAGGTGCAACATGCTAATGGAACATCCACTCTCACACCTACAATCCATTAGGGGAGTGGATGTCACCCTGACCCAGTTGCCAGATTAAGTAATGTTATCATCTTTCCCACTTTTTTGTTTAATAATGACTCAACATTTGTGGTTCACTGCCTTCAAAAATGTCTTTATTCTTAGGAAGTATGAAAACACTGCAGTAGTGTTGCTGTTGCCATCCACATTCTTATTGTTAGTACTAGCACAAATGTTTCCTCTTCCCCCTCCTTTTGCCTGTCCCCTGCCATGTTTTTTTCAGTTATTTTACTGCACACTACTTGAATATAATAGTGATTGGAAACAATTCTGACACTGGGTGTATGTCTTTATTTTTGTTTTGCCTAGAGCAGCCTGTAATAGCACTGATATAATGAGAAGCCCGGGAGCCTTCAATAAGCTCCCAGCTATCATGGTCTTCTTTGACCAAGGCATTAACAGGGATAATGCTCGGACTTATCATGGGTATAGCTGCCGGGTCTCTGCTGTATAATACAGCAGAGACCCAGCAGCTATGCCAGCCATTCAGCTCCTGAGCGACCGCCATATTTAAAGACCCAACATCTACTGTACCTATACAGCGGATGATGGGAAAGGGTTAATACCCTAAATTATCATGTATGCTGACACTAACACTTGTATAGTCTTAAACCACCAGGCACACAGACATTAACTCCTTCATTGCCTTAGGCTACCAAGGGCGTATAACCCCAATTCCAAAAAAGTAAAAGCAATGATTTGGAAGTCTCATATAACCAGATTATATTCACAATAGAACATGTATCAGAAGTTGAAAGTTGTAGCAGTACATACACACGTGGACAAAATTGTTGGTACCCCTCGTTTAATGAAAGAAAACCCCACAATGGTCACAGAAATAACTTGAATCTGACAAAAGTAATAATATATAAAAATTCTATGAAAATGAACAGATGAAAGTCAGACATTGCTTTTCAACCATGCTTCAACAGAATTTTTTAAAAAAGAAAACTCATGAAACAGGCCTGGACAGAAATGATGGTACCCTTAACTTAATATTTTGTTGCACAACCTTTTGAGGCAATCACTGCAATCAAATGATTCCTGTAACTGTCAATGAGACTTCTGCACCTCTCAACAGGTATTTTGGCCACTCCTCATGAGCAAACTGCTCCAGTTGTCTCGGGTTTGAAGGGTGGCTTTTCTAGATGGCATGTTTCAGCTCCTTCCAAAGATGCTCAATAGGATTTAGGTCAGGACTCATAAAAGGCCACTTCAGAATAGTCCAATGTTTTCCTCTTAGCCATTCTTGGGTGTTTTTAGCTGTGTGTTTTGGGTCTTTATCCTGTTGCAAGACCCATGACCTGCCACTGAGACCAAGCTTTCTGACACTGGGCAGCACATTTCTCTCTAGAATTCCTTGATAGTCTTGAGATTTCATTGTACCCTGCACAGATTCAAGACACCCTGTGTCAGATGCAGCAAAGCAGCCCCAGAACATAACAGAGCCTCCTCCATGTTTCACAGTAGGGATAGTGTTCTTTTCAAGATATGCTTCATTTTTCCATCTGTGAACATAGAGCTGATGTGCCTTGCCAAAAATTTCGATTTTTGTCTCATCTGTACATAGGACATTCTCCCAGAAGCTTTGTGGCTTGTCAACATGTAGTTTGGCAAATTCCAGTCTGGCTTTTTTAAGTTATTTCTGTGAACATTGTGGGTTTTTCTTTTATTTAACGAGGGGTACCAACAATTTTGTCCACGTGTGTATCAGTACACGATACACTGTCCTATGATTCTGTATAAGGTAACATGAAATGGGAACTTTAGACTCAGCATCCTGGTATCAATCCCACACAGCACTTGTGTCATGGTACATATGCACACATTGAATTCATTAATTTAGGATTGTTACTGTGACTAATGTCTGTGTTTTGTTGCTTGTTTAAACACTGGCTACTTTCCTGATGATGATGCTGGATGCCAATACAAATGATTTTGTTTGTCATCTGTACACCTGTTTTTTGCCAACATAACAGATACCAGCTCATTTCACAAACATTAAAATTTCATCAGTCTCAAATTTGTTCTCAAGAACAAGATGACAATGATAAATATAAAGGAAACACAGTTAACATTATAAGTTGTCCATTGTTATTTTCTACAATAGTCAATACACAAGAAGATTACCCAAAGCAATAATTCTAATTTATAACAATAATTATATAATTTATAATTATAATTAATAAGACTGAGGTGCCTTTAGAGAGACTTTATGTGTGTCTGTTATGCTATAGTCTGCTTGGTATCAGGGATGGTCTAATTTAAGAAATGCTCTTTAGGTGGTGGGGGACTTGGGGTATAAAGTTAAAGGGTAACTAAACTTTCAAACATCTTTTGATTTTCTGGCAAGCATTTGTGACATTAATAAATATTGTAATATGCCTTATTAGCAGATTTTAACTCCTTTCTGTAGAATCCTGTGCCGTAATCTACATCTGTCCTTACTGTGTACTTTATCTTTATCTTTTTCTCACTGACTTCTCACTGAATTATACAAGCTCTAATAAAGCAGGGAAACTGAGTCCAGGGGTGGACAATTTAAACAGTTACCGTATTTTTTGGACTATAAGACGCACTTTTTTTCCCTCAAATTTGGGAGAAAAATGTGGGTGCATCTTATAGTCCAAATGTGGGGGTGCTTTGGTAGGGGGGGGGGTGGAGGAGCGGGGTCACAGCATCGCCCCACTCCTGCTGCCGCTGGCTTCCAGCAGTGAGAGGAGTGGGGCGATGCTGTGGGTCTCGGGCTGAGAGGGTGTCCCGGCGGTATGAACCTCCTGGCATCCGCAGTGTGGTCGCCATAGCTACCGGGTCTCCGTTGTAATGCGGAAACCCAGAGCTAATGTCCGCGATCAGAGTCCACTCTGTACCTTTCTTGTTGCAGGACAGCTCCCGCGCGGTCTGATCGCGGGAGCCGTCCTGTTCCTGTGACAACCAAGAGCCTTATGAAGGCTCCCAGACTTGTCATAGGAATATTACTATTGCGGCTGCTCTATGACCGGGGGGGGGGGGGGGGGGCTAATAAAATAGTAAAAAAAAAAAAAGTTTAAAAAAAAAATATATCTAAAAATACATAAAAAAAAAATAAAAGTTTTAAATCACCCCTTTTCCCTAGAATACATATAAAAGTAGAAAATTACTGTGAAACACATACGTATTAGGTATCCCTGTGTCAGAAAATGCCTGGTCTACAAACTCATAAAAATATTTTTCCCGTAGGGTAAACGTCATAGCGGGAAAAAAACGGACCACTTACTCAGTAAGTCTCTCCACTGAGGGACTGCTGTAAGCTCTCCCGTACAAGGGGTTGTAGCGCAACCTTCACTTTGAACCACCGGGTTCTTCCTCCACATTCCCCTGAGGAGCACCCATTATAGGGTGGTGAAACGCGTCGAAGGGAGGTGCATATTGGGCTTTTTTAGGGCAAGCTTCAGGACTGCCCTTGTCAGGGCGGGAGCTTTATACCTTCGGCTATTAGGGAAAAAGCTAGATATTCCTCCTATGATTCTATCAGTTCCCTATACCCATCCTTTGGTACAATCCACATTTGGACCCACTACAGTCCACCGTTGAAATCGGTAAGATTGTTCCGATTATTTGCCTATTTACCTGAAATTTAGGACCTTGTTGAATTTTTAACTATTATATTAAATGTTACGTTTTATTTATCTTTTTCATATGTTATGGATAGAGATGAGCGAATTTCTCAAAAGTTCGATTCGGCACTTCTATTTGAAGTTCCAAAAATTTTTTATTCTATCCGAATTACTTCGCGGTGAATATCGCTAAAAAACACCTATTTCCTAGCTTCAGAGAGCCTGTATAGTGGAGTAGAACACTGTGCCTTGCAGTAACACACATAGGGAGCCTATGGTAGACAAACAATACTGTGAGTCCGAATGACACGCACATGACAGGCATCGCTCTTATAATCGATGCATACTTAATTTATTTGGACAGTTATGGGGCCAAAACTGTCCAACTAACTCAAGTGTGAACCCAGCCTTACAGGTCCATGTTAGTGCCAGGTAGAAATAACCGTGCAGAGGCCCAACATCCTACTGCAGAGTGAAAGAGCGCACTCCTTTTACACCCTCGTTTGCAGATTCCACATAGATGTCTACAGAGTGGCAAGGCAACATAATGTGGAGTTGGCAGCAGCATGAGGATACCATACAGTGACCCAGTGGAAGCGGCATTAGGAGGACATACAGTGACCCAACAGTGGCAGCGGCATAGAGAGGGCATACAGTGACCCAGTGGCTGCGGCATCAGGAGGGCATACAGTGACCCAGTGGCAGCGGCATGAGGAGTACACAGAGTGACCCAGTGGGAAGTAGCATGAGGAGGACATACAGTGACCCAGTTCCTTCCCTGGGTGACTTTGTTCACCCAGGCAGATGAGGTGTAGAACAGTGTGACACCGCTGTTCCCTACACATGTGATATGCTGGAGGAGCATACACCTTATTTAACCCCTTAAGGACCCGGCCATTTTTCATTTTTGCATTTTCGTTTTTCCCTCCCCACATTCCAAGAGCCATAACGTTTTCACTTTTCAGTTCACAGAGTCACATGATGGCTTATTGTTTGCGAAACAAATTGTACTTTGTAGTGTCACTATTCAATATGCTGTGCAATGTACTGGGAAGCTGGAAAAAAATTCAGAATGAGGTGCAATTGGAGAAAAACTGCATTTGCGCCAAATTCATATGGGTTTAATTTTTACACCATTCACTGTGTGGTAAAAATGACATGTTACCTGTATTCTGCGGGTCAGTATGAACATGGCGATACCAAATTTATATAGTATTTGTAATGTTTTGATACCTTTTAAAAAATTAAAAACTTTGCTAAATAGAAAAAAAAATTTTGTGTCACCATATTGTGTCACCTGTAACTTTTTCATATTTACATGTATGGAGCTGGGTAAGGCGTCTTTTTATGCGGGACAACATGACGTTTTTATTGATACCACTTGGGGAAAGATCTGATGGTTTGATCACTTTTTATTAAATTTTTTATAGGAGACAAAGTGTTGAAAAAAACGCTATTTGGCCATTTTGATTTTTTTTTCCCCGCTACGCCGTTCACCGTATGGGATAAATATTTTAATATTTTAATAGTTCGGGCATTTTGGAGCGCGGGGATACCTAAAGTGTTTATGCTTACTTTTGTTTATTTACTTTTATATCTGATCTAGGGAAAGGAGGGTGATTTGAACTTTTGTGTTTTTTTTTATTTTTACATAGTTTTAAAAACTTTTTTTTTTTCTACTTTTACTTGTATGATCAGACTCCCTAGGGACCTTGAAACCTAGGGAGTCTGATCGATCATACTATTCACTGCGATACTACTGTATCGCAGTGAATAGCAAAATGCCGTCACTGCTATTAGACGATGCCTCTGGCATCGTCTAATAGCTATACTGTAATGACAGGCCTGGGAGCCTTCAATAGGCTCCCGGCTGTCATGGCAACCAAGCGCCGCCCTCCGATGACGTTCTGGAGGGCGGTGATGAGGTAAAAATGGCGGCGCCCATGGCGGCTCCGCAATTTAGACGCCGCGGTCATGTTTGACCGCGGCATCTAAAGGGTTAACAGCCGCGATCGGTGCAGGCACCGATCGTTGCTGTTAGCTGCGGGTCCTGGCTGTATTATACAGCCGGCAACCGCGGTGTATGGAGAGCGCTCATCTCCTGAGCGCTCTCCATACATCGTCTTGCGACTCAGGACGTACTATTACGCCCTGGGTCATTAAGGGGTTAAAGGTGTTTATTAGTGTGGAAAGGACCATAAGGAGGACCATATTTGCCATTTTCTTACCAGTATAAAGTTGCAGGCCATTTATCAATACAGTATTGTCAATAATTCAATAATTCGGAGCCACAAATCTCTGCCTTTATCACACTTTTGTTATAAGTGTTCATTACACTGTGTTCCAAATTATTATGCAAAAAGTGTTTAGGAGTGATAAGGTAAGAATTTTTTTTGTTTGTCAGTTAAACTCATTGATGGTGATGTGTGTCAGGGCTCTTTATATCACTGAAAGCAATTGCAGACACCTGTGCTAATTAGTTTGGCAGGTGTGTCCAATTAAAGGCAAGACTACTTAAGAAGGCTGTCCCACATTATTAAGCAGCCTACATTTTCAGCCAAAATGGGAAAGAAAAAGGATGTGTCGGCTACTGAGAAGCAACAAATTGTGGACTGTTTAGGTCAAGGCATGACTACAATCAACATTGCCAAGACACTTCATCGTGATCATCGCACAATCAAGAAGTATGTAGCTGATTCACAGCACACACGTGTGCGTGCTGATAAGGGAAAATTGAGGACTCTTTCCAACAGGCAATTACGTCAGGTTAAAAGAGCAGCTTCAAAAATGCCTTGTCATAGCAGCAGACAAGTTTTTGAAGCTGCTGGTGCCTCCAACATCCCCCGAACAACAAGTTGCAGGGTCCTTCAGAGGTTTTCAGCTGTGCGTAAGCCATCCTGTCGACCTCCTCTATCCACTGCACACAAGCAGAAACGGCTCCAGTGGGCCAAACAATACATGAAGACTGACTTCAAAACTGTTTTGTTCACCGATGAGTGCCGTGCAACGCTCGATGGTCCAGATGGATGGAGTGGAGGATGGCTTGTTGATGGACACCCCATACAAACACGGCTACGGCGCCAACAAGGAGGAGGTGGAGTAATGTTTTTGGCTGGAATCATGGGGAGAGAGATTGTCGGCCCCTTTAGGATCCCTGAAGGGGTAAAGATGAACTCCATAATGTATGTGGAGTTTCTCAAACATCTGCATCTCTGGCTGCTATGGGCATAAAAGGGGACAAACTTATGGTGTGGCCCCCATGCTCCCCTGACCTCAACCCCATTGTGAACCTCTGGAGCATCATCAAAAGGAGTGTCTATGATGGCGGGAGGCAGTTCACATCTAAGCAACAGCTCTGGGAGGGTATTCTGTCCTCATGCAAAACAATTGAAGCAGAAACCATCCAAAAACTGACAAATTCAATGGATGAGAGAGTTCAGAAGCTTCTTTCGAACAAGGGGTCCTATGTGCAAATGTAACATCACCTCGAATAAAGTTTTGGCTTGAAAACTGTTTGATTTCAATTTGTAATAACCTGCTAATGCTTATAATTTCACAATGACCATTTTTTTGTTCTTAATAAAAATGAAAAGGTTGCAAATTCTGCTGTGCATAATAATTTAAAACATGCATTTTGAGTGTTTATTTTTTTTAAAATATACTGTTATTATAGGCAGTTTGTTCAAAAACCTTTCAATTATACTCGAATAGTTGATGACTGGAAAATTACAATGACTGCAATTCATATAGGTAATTTTGGAAAATATGAGAAAATATTATTTTCATAATAATTTGGAACACAGAGTAGTGCGGAAAGAAATAAGGGGCATATTTGCCAGTCTCTTCAAAGTAGAAAATAACAGGCCTTTTTGCCCTTTGCAATTACGTTTTTTCATAAAACAGTATGTCGGACAGAGAAGCAAGAGGCCATGCACAGGGGAGGGACGCAGGCCTAAATGTTTCTGGGGCAGGCACAGGTCGCAGCAGAGTAAGGGGGCGTGGCAGCAGGGGTCAGTTACAGAGGCCTGAGCTCCCTGTGTCAAGTAGCGATCGTGTCTTGACCAGCAACCCAACGGTTGTAGACTGGTTGACTCGGTCATCCAATTCATCCCAAGTCACATCAGACACCCCCCAGCCAAGAGTCGGTGGGTTTGTCAGACACAACCCTTAGTTGGCATGGCCCGGCAACAGGCCCTGCGCCCTCACCTCTCCTCAACTTGCCTCTGTCCTTTTCTGTTCCCTCAGCTAGAGAAGTACTCTATGCTGTGGGCTCAGATCCACTGTACAGTGAGGAGGAGGTATTATTATTGTTATTTATTATTATTGTTTATTTATATAGCACCATTAATTCCATGGTGCTTTACATTTGAGGATTTACATACGGTACACAAGATATACAAAACAGATAATACTAACAGTGACCAACTGGCACAGTGGGATTCAGGGTCCTGCCGCAAGGGCTTACAATCTATGAGATAAGAGGGATAGAGACAGAAGGTAGGTGTAGAGGCTGCACAGGTGTTGGTGTGGAGACAGTAGCGTTATTGGGGGTTGTAGGCCTTCCTGAATAGGTGAGTCTTCAGGGCCTTCTTGAAGCTTGTGATTGTGGGGGTCAGTCTTATGTGTCTTGGTAATGAGTTTCAAAGTATGGAGGATGCACGAGAGAAGTCTTGGAGACAGTTGTGTGAAGATCGGATAAGAACAGAGTGGAGTAGGAGGTCTTTGGAGGATTGGAGGTTACGTGTGGGCAGATAGCGGGAGATTAGGTCGGAGATATATGGAGGGGACAGGTTGTGGATGGCTTTGTATGTCAGCGTTATTAATTTGAACTCTATTCGCTGGGCATTGGGTAGCCAGTGAAGGGATTGGCACAGGAGAGGTGTATTAAGCGAGCGGCGCAATTTAAGGTGGATTGGAGGGGGGCGAGAGTATTTGTTGGGAGGCCATGAAGAAGGGTGTTACAGTAGTCTAAGCGGGAGATTATGAGGGCGTGGACTAGCATCTTTGTAGTTCCTGGGGTGAGGAAGGAGCGGATTCGATGGATGTTCTTGAGTTGGAGGCGGCAGGAGGTGTTGAGGGTTTGGATGTGTAGCTTGAAGGATAGGTCAGAGTCCAAGGTTATCCAAAGGCAGTGGACCCATGGGACAGTCAGAAGCTACTGCTCATCTAAGATCTGGAGGAGACATCCGCTGCTTCCTCCAGTAGGCGGGCAAGTAGTGATGAGGAGAGTGGCATGGGAGCTGGTGTTGAGGAGGACATCAGTGAACTGCAGACTGTAGTGGATGACGATGTAGCCGATCATAATTGGGAGGGGCTTCATCGTCATTAGGAGAAGAGGGTTGCAGCTTGCGCATGAGGCAGCAGGGGAGTCAGCAGGATGGCAGCAGTGGGAGGTCGGGAGCTAAACGTGCCACGGGTAGACCACTTGCTTCGCAGCAGCCTACCTGCCCGGAAAGCAGTGGTCCAATGTGGTGGTCCAGCCTGCCACAGCAACCACTGCAGCACCCAGAGGCACACACGCCATTTCAGGCAGTTAAGGCTCCACCACCTCAGCCAAGGAAGCTGTGTGTCCTTCACATCATCTTCTGGTCGTGATGCTCATGCTCCTCCTCCTCCTCCTAGTCAGTCATTGCATCAGCAATCCTTTACAGAAGCGATTTAGAAGAGACAGCAGTAAGCGTGCACTGATCCAACAGTGCAGAAGCTGAACATGCTCCTGTCCAAGTTGCTGGTGCTGCAGTCACTCCCTTTCAAAGTTGTGGACTCTGCACCTTTCAGAGAACTCATGGGTTGTGTTGAGCCGAGGTGGAGAGTCCCAAGCTGTAATTTTTTTGACAAAAAGGCAGTACCAGCCCTGCACAAATATGTAGAAGAGAAGGTGGGCCAGTCCTTGAGCCTGTCGGTGTCTGCCAAAGTTCATGGCAGCGGCAACATGTGGAGCTGTAACTACGGTCACGGACAATATATGTCATTTACGGCCCACTGGGTTAATGTGGTGCCTGCCCAGACACACCAGCAACTTGGACAGGTGACGCAGCTTCAACCTCCACAATCTCACGACGTTGGTCCTGCAACAATGTCAGCCTCATCCTCCACTGTCTCCTCAGCCTCCACTACAGGGACAATTCACAGTGCTCCTCCAGCATACCACATGTGCAGGGCACAGCGGTGTCACACTGTTCTACACCTCGTTTGCCTGGGCAAACGAAGTCACACAGGGGAGGAACTGCTCTGTGTTCTTCCTCAAGAAATCGAATCCTGACTTTCTCCGCAACACCTCAAAATCGGAACCATGGTGACCGACAACGGGAAGAACATGGTGTCGACGCTTCGTCAAGGAGGGCTAAGCCATGCGCCCTGGAAGGCGCACGTGTTCAATCTGGTTGTCAAGCGTTTCCTTAAGTGTTCCACCCATCTGCAAGACATCCTAAAAATGTCAAGGAAACTTTGCATGCACTTCAGCCACTCACACAATGCCAAGCACACACTCTTTGAGCTGTAGCGGCTGATATGCGATATTTCCACCCGTTGGAATTCCACCCTCCATATGTTGGATCGACTATATGAACAGAGAAAAGCCATGAACGATTTCTTTATGATCCAAGCGGACAGAGGTATTCCCCTGTTTACAGTTGTGCTAAAACGTTTACATATCCCGGCAGATTTTTTTTGTTTTTTTGTCCTTTTTTCAGAGAATATGAATATCACAAAAACTTTTTCTCCACTCATGGATAGTGGTTGGTTGAAGCCATTTATTGTCAGACTTCTGTGTTTTCTCATTTTAAATCATAATGATGACAACCAAAAACATCAAAATGACCCTGTTCAAAAGTTCACATACCCCAGTTCTTAATACCATGTATTGCCCCCTCTAACATCAATGTCAGCTTGAAGTCTTTTGTGGTAGTTGTGGATGAGGCTCTTTATTTTCTCAGATGGTAAAACTGCCCATTCTTCTTGGCAAAAAGTCTCCAGTTCCTGTAAATTCCTGGGCTGTCTTGCATGTACTGCGTGCTTGAGATCTCCCCAGAGTGGCTCAATAATATTGAGGTCAGGAGACTGAGATGGCCACTCCAGAACCTTCACTTTCTTCTGCTGTAGCCAATGACAGGTCGACCCGACCTTGTGTTTTGGATCGTTGTCATGTTGGAACGTCCAAGTACATCCCATGTGCAGCTTCCTGGCTGATGAGTGCAAATTTGCCTCCAGTATTTGCTGATAACGTGCTGCATTCAGCTTTCCCTCAACTTTGACCAAGTTTCCTGTGCCTTTAGCACAACTGTAACTTTAACATTAGCCAGTGGCAGCTCATGCGCGACACCTGCCGTTTGCTCATTCCCTTTGAGGAGGACACTTTTTTAGTCAGTCGCCAGGACTACAGGATGAACAACGTCGTTCCACTGATTCACATCTTGGAAAAGATGCTTTTCAATCTGGCTGGTCAGGGGACTGGAGATGTGGCGCCTCAAGACCACATGAGCCCTGTGGGGGCTGAACTGGAGGAGGAGGATGAAGAGAGAATTGGAGCACAAACAATGTGTCGCCAAATGGGTCGAGAGGAGGAGCAGGAGCAACCAGAACAGCCAAAGGGAGATGAGGATGATGAGGCAGATGACCCAGACACACCGTTGGCGGTATGCAGTCTAGATGGATGCAGGGAGTCCCTCGGAGTCACTTGCGCAAATGGCCTGAAGCATGCTGACTTCCTTGTGCAGTGACAGCCATATTGTCACCATTCAGCAGAGGGATGACTACTGGCTCTCCACCATGTTAGACCCTCGCTACTGGGGAAAAATGGGGCCTTTTTTACACCCGCTGAGAGGGAGGACAAACTGAACTACTATAGAGATATCCTATGTAGTAAGTTGGCTGCTCCTATCTGCACCATCGTCTATCCTCTCGCATGTCTGACTGGGGGGGCCCTGAGAGCTCAACTTGCACTGGCATGGCAGCTGTGGGAGGGGTGGGGGTGGCAGGAGCAGTATCGGCTCCATCAGCACAATGGGAACAAAATGACGAATATGGTTCTCCTTATGGGTTTAGACACTAATAAACACCTTTAAATAAATGATAATAAAGCTAAGAATTATTGAATTATTGAATTATTATTGACAATACTGTTTTAAAAATGGCCTGCAACTTTATACTGGTTACAAAATGGTAAATATGGTCCTTTTTATGTGTTTTGACACTAAGAATAGTGAATAAGCCCCTTATAATAAAGGCTTTTAAAAAGGCTTTTTTTTACAGATACATGCAGATATGGTTTTGGCACAATAGTACTGAAAAATGTTATGCCTTGTAAGAACAGTGAATAAGCCCCTTATAATAAAGGACTTTAAAAAGGCTTCTTTAACAGACACGTGCAGATATTAGTGTATGATATTTCACTTTTTTTTGCTGTACTGCACTGCAAAAGGCTTGTTGTGTTCCACCTTGATGACACAGATATGAGTAATGAGCAGCAGTATAATGGCAATGTGTATTTTGCTGCAAATTCTTGCTGTTAATGACCCTGCAACCACCCCAAATTCTTCTCTCAATTCCTCCCTATGCTTTCCCTACAGTTCTAAGGCTCAGCCTCTTTCCCTGAACTTCTATATGTTTTCTAAGTCTTTCTCCTGCCGACGTCTGTCCCTACAGTAAGAGCGATGTGGAATGACTGTACCTAAAATAGCCGAGGGTTTTTATAGGGCTGTGACATCACAGGTCCTGCTGGCTGCTGATTAGCTGCACACTTGGCATTGTGTGTGCTCCCAGAGTCCCTTCCCCCTTGTCCTAACATGTGCGCCGGCCATTTAAAAATTTTAAAGAAAATGCGATTCGAAGCGTGAGGAAATCCGGAATCGTGGCGAATCGAAGATTTCCTGAAATTCGGATCGAATTCCACTTCTGCAGAATCGATTCGCTCATCTCTAGTTATGGATCTATGTTTCTGGTATTTAGGGATAGCAGCAGGATGGGTGTGCAGGTGAGGACAATATGTGACAGATGCCTGGAAAAGTAAGGAGCTAAAGATGTCTGTGCTGCAAACTTTACAGAGATTGAAAGAAGTGGTCATGGCAGTCCAGATGGAAGAGACAGGAAATGTGAACGATTAGTCAGAGATGTCACCTATAAGTCACTAAATATTACTGCACTGTGTTCACCTAAATGGTCTGCAGAGCTCTGTGTAGAGCTGATATACACTACCATTCAAAAGTTTAGGGTCACCTAGAAATGTCCTTATTTTTGAAAGAAAAGCACAGTTTTTTTCAATGAAGATAACATTAAATGAATCAGAAATACACTCTATACATTGTTAATGTAGTAAATGACTATTCTAGCTGCAAGCGTCTGGTTTTTAATGCAATATCTACATAGGTGTATAGAGGCCCATTTCCAGCAACCATCACTCCAGTGTTCTAATGGTACATTGTGTTTGCTAACTGTGTAAGAAGGCTAATGGATGTTTAGAAAACCCTTGAAAACCCTTGTGCAAGTATGTTAGCACAGCTGAAAACAGTTTTGCTGGTTAGAGAAGCTATAAAACTGACCTTCCTTTGAGCTAGTTGAGAATCTGGAGCATTACATTTGTTGGTTCGACTAAACTCTCAAAATGGCCAGAAAAAGAGAACTTTCATGTGAAACTCGACAGTATATTCTTGTTCTTAGAAATGAAGGCTATTCCATGCGAGAAATTGCCAAGAAACTGAAGATTTCCTACAACGGTGTGTACTACTCCCTTCAGAGGACAGCACAAACAGGCTATAACCAGAGTAGAAAGAGAAGTGGGAGGCCCCACTGCACAATTGAGCAACAAGACAAGTACATTAGAGTCTCTAGTTTGAGAAATCGACGCCTCACAGGTCCTCAACTGGCAGCTTCATTAAATAGTACCCGCAAAACGCCAGTGTCAACGTTTACAGTAAAGAGGCGACTCAGGGATGCTGGCCTTCAGGGCAGAGTGGCCAAGAAAAAGTCATATCTGAGACTGGCTAATAAAAGGAAAAGATTAATATGGGCAAAAGAACACAGACATTGGACAGAGGAAGATTGGAAAAAAGTGTTATGGACAGACGAATCGAAGCTTGAGGTGTTTGGATCACACAGAAGAACATTTGTGAGATGCAGAACAACTGAAAAGATGCTGGAAGTGTGCCTGACGCCATCTGTCAAGCATGGTGGAGGTAATGTGATGGTCTGGGGTTACTTTGGTGCTGGTAAAGTGGGAGATTTGTACAAGGTAAAAGGGATTTTGAATAAGGCAGGCTATCACTCCATTTTGCAACACCATGCCATACCCTGTGGACAGCGCTTGATTGGAGCCAATTTCATCCTACAACAGGACAATGACCCAAAGCACACCTCCAAATTATGCAAGAACTATTTGGGGAAGAAGCAGGCAGCTGGTATTCTATCTGTAATGGAGTGGCCAGCGCAGTCACCAGATCTCAATCCCATTGAGCTGTTGTGGGAGCATCTTGACCGTATGGTACGCAAAAAGTGCGCATCAAGCCAATCCAACTTGTGGGAGGGGCTTCTGGAAGCATAGGGTGAAATTTCTCCAGATTACCTCAGCAAATTAACAGCTAGAATGCCAAAGGTCTGCAATGCTGTAATTGCTGCAAATGGAGCATTCTTTGACGAAAGCAAAGTTTGAAGGAGAAAATTATTATTTCAAATAAAAATCATTATTTCTAACCTTGTCAATGTCTTGACTATATTTTCTATTCATTTTGCAACTCATTTGATAAATAAAAGTGTGAATTTTCATGGAAAACACAAAATTGGCTGGGTGACCCCAAACTTTTGAACGGTCACTTGGTCATGTTCGCCCCCCCCATTCTGAACCCCTAGCTACGCCTCTGGGGTGTAAGGATTGATTAATGAATTAACTGGCAGAGGAGTAAATGCAGTGCTGGAACTTGAAGCTCCTGGGCCCCAGTGCACCATCTGTAATGGGGCTCCTACCCACCTTGTGCCATTTAGAATAGTGATATATTTTGTGTGGCATAGGACCTTTGGTGGTGTTCTCAAGCTCCAGGGCCCAGTAGCAGCTGCTATCTCTGCACCCCCTATAGCTACGCCCCTGAGTAAATGTATTATGTAATCCCATGGTGGCATTAAAGGGGTTTTCTGGGTAAAAAATACTTTTTTAAAAAAAAGGTCTGTTAGCACTATTAATGGGTTAATAAATGCACCCATATACCTTTAGCAGTGTTTTGCGTGATTTCTGGGTGTCTCTGGGAGCTCCTGGTATCTTCTGCATTTGTTTACATGGTTCAGTTTCCTGCTATGTAACGTCCACGCTCGCTACCTCTCATCTCACTCCCCCCTTCCTCTCTTCCATACAACCCCTCCCTGTCTCTCTAGCTATTCCGCTCACAACTACTAGCCCTTCCCTACCTATTCAGCTCATCCCCTGACCCCATTATATACTTACCTGTCTTCCTCCTGAGGGACGCCCATCCTTATTTTCTGATTGCCGACTCATTTTCTTGTCCCAGCGCTGCTCTGTAGCGACGATCCACCTCTACTGCGCATGTGTGGGAGCTGCACAGTAGAGGTGGATTATCAGCAGCGCTGGCTGTCAGAATAGAGGGAGGAGCCATCCCCGCAGGAAGAAGGAAGATAGGTAAGTATGATGGACTGGATGGGGGGGGAGTAGTAGTGACGTTCCGTTTCCGGAAAGGGGGAAACGGATCGTTATCGGATAACCAGCAAATGTCTCTGGGGCATGTGATCGCCCCAGGGATATGGGTAAATATACATTTTTTATTAATTATGTTATTTAGAAAGTAGGATGGGGGAGGGTGTATAGATTAGTGTAGGGATTTCCATTTATCTCGGACAACCCCTTTAAGGACTGTATGTTCCTTTCCGTTCAGCTATATATAAGTTAAATCATAACTGATACTCATATGCGTGAGTAAGTCGTGAGGTTAGTAAAAGCCTAAACTGTGGCCCAATACAGCTTAATTGTAAACAATACAGAGGAAAGAGGGTATATTGACGAATAGCATAGGTGCTATCTGCCCTATTCAATTTTTTATAGGATTTGCAAAATGTATTACGTTGTTCATTATTAGTGGGAGACCTAGGGTAATGACACCAGATCTTTACAATCTTGTGTTTTCAGTGTTGTCATTCCAAATGCTTATTCGGCTAACAACCACCTACCCTCATACACGTGCATGCTGGGCTCACACCACAGGGCACTTTTTGTCAATAAGGAAAGGGGAGTAAGCTGGTACCAGACATCACTAGCAGCATTATTTTATCTGAAAGCAAAAGGATAAGACATGTAAAATTCACAGAGTCTAATATGCATGGCCAGCCTCAGACTGATGACTTGCTATCTACAAGTCTGGTCTTGGTTAGCAGGGAGAGGAAGATGGAGATCAGAAGGACCTACACTTAGGTCATGGGTTTTTTAGGTGTGGAGACTGAGAGATGGATGGACTGACTGGAGGACTTTTTGAAAATGTTTTACGACAAATGTAAGGAGAAAAGAAATATTTGCAGAGCATTAATTGAATGTGTCCTATGTCAGCCTTACCTAGACTGCAGACTATGTAAGTATATGCACTGATATTTTGATTTACTTCTTGAACTTTACTGGCAGCGATCTTCCTCTCTCTATCTTCTTTCAATCTCTCTAAGACGGTATCTAATTATCTTTAAATGCACTTAATCCTTGACACCTTAAAGTTCATACAGTACAGTCCATATCTATTGAGCATGTACTTGTGTCTTCCAATGTAACTTAAATCGTGGGAATATTCCACTAAAAATGACTAATGCGCACAATTATCTACGATAATGTCATACATTGTAACCAAGGAAACCTGGCCTTCACCACAGCTTTACAAGAGATAAGTACAAGACAGTAATGCACGGATGTTATCTCTTGGGATGCTCCTGCTGTTTGGACATTTACAGTCACATAGAAACATAGAATTTAACATTGAAAAAAAGCAATTGGACCATCTAATCTGCAATTTTGTTATATTATGTGCTCTTTTCTATAGCGCAATGTATTTCTGTATTCGTGTAGCTTATTCTGAAAATTACAGTCTGTGAAAATTTATTGAACTGCCATTGTATGACATTTTGTTGTAACGAAAGTTACCCCATCAAATGGGACATGGTAGAATGTAGAAGAATACGTCAATCTCGATATTCAGATTAAAAAAAATCACCTCTGTTTTATACAACCTCTATTATAGAAAAACACATCACTGGAACAATATGCAGCAGGGAATTATATTGTCGGTGAATGTATTCTTGCTTAAAATATGATTCCAATGAAAAATCATTGACATTCTCTGGAGCTTTTCTCATTGTAATATATTCTCCACAGAATCACGTATTTCTTGGTTTTATATGAATAATCTATCAGTCAAATCCAAAGCTGTACTACCCTGGTTTTACTATTCCATTTGATATGATGAATAGTGCTACGGTAATCAAAAAATAAGCTCCTATATCAAACTCATGGTTTGATATTTTAAGTGTAATAAATTATAATAAATACATGGACATATTTATTGAATGCATTCAAAGCAAAACCTGTAGACTCTTAAGATTTTACTATTTTAATGAATAATGATATTTGAACTGGAATTTACCCAAGAGAATGCATAATGGTGAATAAAGATAGTAACACTCATTTCATTACAGAATAAATCTGCTTGTTTACAAAGAATATAAAGGAAAGAAATTGAATGAAATATTTCTAATAAGAGGTGACAAGGGGGCTTGTCTTACAATATATCCTGTACATGCTTGAAAAACTGAAAAAGAAAGCAATACAGCCACTACACTGGAAAGGCAAAACCACTCAGTGTTCAAATCTAATATATGTACAGTAGATAGGTACCACATATAGGGATAGAAAAATGATAGATAGATAGATAGATAGATAGATAGATAGATAGATAGATAGATAGATTATGTCTATAAAAAGAATTAAATGTTCTGGATATAATAACATTGCCTCAAATTGGTTTTGAATATTTTAGGTCAAGGTTTTTTAGGTTTTGTGGCATTTTTAAAACCATTCCTCATGCCATCAGATCTGCAATCAAATGGAGAAGAGAACATGAACTTCTCAACACATATTCATCTTCTTTTGTGGCTTTTTTTAGTAACAAAATGCAGCATGTTCAAGGGGAGGTATTTACATCTTTGTGTTAACTAGCCATACACATTACACTGGATTTCTATGGGACTGACTAACCATCTAATGTATAGGGGCTTCCCAACACTCCACCCAAAGGCCATGGATTGGGTATTTGGATTTTAACTGCCTGATCTTTATCTTCTCTGGAAGATAAGCCGCTGCCAGACGTGTTTTTTCCCTTCCATTTCAATTCACATTCACTGCTCAGACAAGTCGAGCATGCATGTGTATGGAAGGATGAGATAGCTTTCCGAATGAGACAACATTGCTCAGGCCAGTGATGGGATGCAGTAGCCACAGTCTGCAGTAATGACCATGCAAAACTGCTGACAATGTTCGGTAGGATACATAGTTTTAGTATGCTTATAATATAAGGATCACTATCACAAAGTACTTTGATTTCATATTGACGTGCTTTGGGCACTGTCCATTCAGTTGCTCACAGCACCTTGTCTAAGCTTTGAGTGATGGCTGTAATGGCCTTCTGGTTGGAAACAATGCAGATAGGATAATATAGAATATCTGTTCATAAAAATACATTTGTGATCAATGCAAGTAACTATATATATAGTCAAGAAATATTCCCGTAAAAAGAATCAGTGAATTAAATAAACAGGACCTCAGACTATGGGATAAAGGAAGGTTTTACACTGTGTGATGGCTTCCGGTGTCCGTGTTATTATGGGAACTTATTTCCATTAGAGGTCATATGTGAAAAAATGTAAACGGTGTATCATGGGAATCCCACCTTTTATGCATGCAATTACTCCTTTTCCCTTGGACAGAGGTGAAGTAGCTGCCTCCAGGATTACTATCCACCTCTGCAAAAATATAGAGTTGCGCTGATATCTTACATAACTTGTAAAGGGTAGTGCACTCCCTTTTGCTTGCATCTAACACATGTGGTACCATTGTGGTTTTAGACATACAGTACTAGGTAGCTCTCTTGATCCTTGCCCCATTTTCTCTATTCTTTTTTTATTCCAATATGTTTCTAAAAGCATCCTCAAAAGGTGTCATCTGTTGTCTATTGCCCCTATCTAACTGTGTCAGTATTTTGCATGGTCAAAACTGCTGACGGACTTCCTTTAAAGAGGAGCTTTCAGATCTCCTCTACTACCCTATAGAAGGGGAGATGCTAATCTCAAAAATATATTAGTTTCTATAATTTGATTCAGTATTTTTCTAAAAAAAAGCTGTTTAATAAGGCAGTACTCATAGAGAAACCCCAAGTACTGTTTGAAACTAAAAGTATTTATAGCTCCCAGTGGCTTATTTTGATAATGAGCATTAATTCCCTTTGGTTCATTTGTTTTTATGGCCAATATCCAAATTGCATGTTTGGCCCTACTCTACACAAGGAATGATTGATAACAAGTGGTTAAGTCTCTGAGACGTTTTCATGCATTGTACCAAGGCTGTAATATAATGTAATGATTAGATGTGGCAACCAGTCTCTATATAGCTGGAATATCTACATGGTACGTCTTTGATTTAAGAATGGTGTAGTGTCTGACATGATCTTTGATTGTGCCTTTGTTATGGAGCATTACACAATATATCACAGATCTCATCATGGCACATACTAGTGAAAGACAGATAGGAACCTGGTACTTTAAAAACTGGATACATCACACAGTTTTAGTTCTCACTTCCTGCACAGCGTATAATCATTGAACACTGCAGCAGAATTGTTAAAGTTTAGCAATTCTCACAAGCAGATGGTGTTATTTTGCAAAATGATCTCTCCTTAGAATATACAGTAGGAAGGTGTGAGGATAAAGAGATAAAATTTTCAACAGGTTTGTTGCACTTTATATGTGGTGCAGGAAATAAAGAGGTGATCTTGGTGTTTTTGGCAAGTGTTCTGTAAAGGTCAATTCATTGCGAGTGACATTTAATAATGTTCCTTTGTATTTGCAGTCAACAAGTTTCATGTCTTATTATTATAAAGAATCCAGATATAGAGAAAATAGCAGAGCAGAAAATGCACAGTATACAGACAGTAATATTGTCAGAGCTTTAGAATCCATATATTGAATACTAGGATGGCTAAAAGTGCCATAGAAGTAGGACAATCTCATACAAGTGAATTGAGTGCAGATTATGCAAGCACGCCAGTGTTTAATTCATATGAAGCAGACAGTCGAATTATCAGTCCCCCATTCTCCTGATCGATGAGGGTCCCATCAGTTGGATCCCCAGTGATCTGACACTTAGCCCCAATCCTGTGAATTAAGGATAGGTATTTTTCAGGGAAAAAACCATATAATCTTATAAATATATATATATATATATATATATATATATATATATATATATATACATATAGAGTGCCTTGCGAAAGTATTCGACCCCCTTGAACTTTTCAACCTTTTGCCACATTCCAGGCTTCAAACATAAGGATATAAAATTTAAATTTTTTGGTGAAGAATCAACAAGTGGGACACAATTGTGAAGTGGAACGAAATGTATTGGTTATTTTAAACTTTTGTAAAAAATACAAAACTGAAAAGTGGGGCGTGCAATATTATTCGGTCCCTTTACTTTCAGTGCAGCAAACTCACTCCAGAAGTTCAGTGAGGATCTCTGAATGATCCAATGTTGTCCTAAATGACTGATGATGATAAATATAATCCACCTGTGTGTAATCAAGTCTCCGTATAAATGCACCTGCTCTGTGATAGTCTCAGGGTTCTTTTTAAAGCGCAGAAAGCATCATGAAGACCAAGGAACACACCAGGTAGGTATGTGATACTGTTGTGGAGAAGTTTAAAGCCGGATTTGGATACAAAAAGATTTCCCAAACTTTAAACATCCCAAGGAGTACTGTGCAAGCAATCATATTGAAATGGAAGGAATATCAGACCACTGCAAATCTACCAAGACCCAGCCGTCCCTCTAAACTTTCCTCTCAAACAAGGAGAAGACTGATCAGAGATGCAGCCAAGAGGCCCATGATCACTCTGGATGAACTGCAGAGATCTACAGCTGAGGTGGGAGAGTCTGTCCACAGGACAACAATCAGTCGTACACTGCACAAATCTGGCCTTTATGGAAGAGTGGCAAGAAGAAAGCCATTTCTCAAAGATATCCATAAAAAGTCTCGTTTAAAGTTTGCCACAAGCCACCTGGGAGACACACCAAACATGTGGAAGAAGGTCCTCTGGTCAGATGAAACCAAAGTTGAACTTTTTGGCCACAATGCAAAACGATATGTTTGGCGTAAAAGCAACACAGCTCATCACCCTGAACACACCATCCCCACTGTCAAACATGGTGGTGGCAGCATCATGGTTTGGGCCTGCTTTTCTTCAGCAGGGACAGGGAAGATGGTTAAAATTGATGGGAAGATGGATGGAGCCAAATACAGGACCATTCTGGAAGAAAACCTGTTGGAGTCTGCAAAAGACCTGAGACTGGGATGGAGGTTTATCTTCCAACAAGACAATGATCCCAAACATAAAGCAAAATCTACAATGGAATCGTTCACAAATAAACGTATCCAGGTGTTAGAATGGCCAAGTCAAAGTCCAGACCTGAATCCAATCGAGAGTCTGTGGAAAGAGCTGAAAACCGCTCTTCACAAACGCTCTCCATCCAACCTCACTGAGCTCGAGTTGTTTTCCAAGGAAGAATGGGCAAGAATTTCAGTCTCTCGATATGCAAAACTGATAGAGACATACCCCAAGCGACTTGCAGCTGTTATCGCAGCAAAAGGTGGCGCTACAAAATATTAACTTAAGGGGCCGAATAATATTGCACGCCCCACTTTTCAGTTTTTTATTTTTTACAAAAGTTTAAAATATCCAATAAATTTTGTTCCACTTCACAATTGTGTCCCACTTGTTGTTGATTCTTTACCAAAAAATAAAAATTTTATATCTTTATGTTTGAAGCCTGAAATGAGGCAAAAGGTTGAAAAGTTCAAGGGGACGAATACTTTCGGAAGGCACTGTATATTCTAAACATGTTTCCATAGTATTTCAGTTGTTTTAAAGTTGAACATACAGTATTTGACCTACCGTACTTGCAGTAATAGATGGATATTTTATGCAGTTAAGGTACAATTGATTTACAGATGAAAGCAGAGTTTCTGAACTTCTGAAACTGGTTAAATTACTGCAGCTTGATATATTATCACAGAAGACAACAAAAAACCAATGACAAACTTGTTGTCAGACACAGTCCTAACAGATTACCTGAACCTATAACCCCTTCCCGACATCTGCCACAATAGTATGGCGGATGCTGGGTCTTTACAGATGGCGGCTGCTCTGCAGAGCTGCCTCCATTGCTACCAGGACTCCACTGTAATGTAGCAGAGACCTGGAGCCCCCATGATCAGAGACCCCATGATCAGAGGGAGCCAGATCGTTGGAGCTGACCTGTCTATGACCAGCCTTAATAGTAATGTAGCAAATCTACAGTTGTATTACAGTCTATGGGACTTGCAAACTAACGATTACAGGTTCAAGGCCCCTAGAGCGGCTAATAATATAGCAAAAAAAAAAAAAAAAGTTTAAAAAAAAAATGAAAAATTAAAAGTTTAAATCACCCCCCCTTTCACTAGAATGTATATAAAACAAACAAAAAATACCATGAAACACATACACATTAGGTATCCCTGTATCCGAAATAGCCTGGTATACAAACTTATAAAAATATTTTTCCTGCCATTTTTTCACTGTTTTGGCCTCTGATAAAAAATTTGAATAAAAAGGGATCAAAGCAAAAGACATTCCCCAAAATGGTATAATTAAAAAGTACACCTGGCCGTGGAAAAAAAAACACTCTATGCATCCCCGTTAGAATGCCAGAATATGGAGACTTTAAGGAAAAAAAATCGTTGCAAAGTTTTGGATTTTTGTTAAGGGGTTAAAATGTAAATAAAACTATATAAATTTTCAGTTTCTTGTATTACACCATGTCTGAAGAAGAGAGCTAGCACTCTCGAAAGCATACTATCAAATATGCTCAGCCTCTAAGGTATCGTCTGATTTCTTCACTCTTCCTTTACTACAGCTGGCAGGCTTTCATAGTCTGACTCATGCCACAGAATATGTATTAATTCCATAGTCTTATACTGACATCTAGTGTTATAATACTATAGTACATTACCGTTCTGATTGTATATGTAGTTTCCTTAGCTAAACATTTAGATATGGAGGGATTCCTTATTACATACTACTCAGCGTAAAACATATTATATACTGTATAAAGTTTTTTGTGATTTAACCCTAATGCCTAAGCCCAACCATAGTGCTTAACCCCTAGCAATGTTTTAAAGGGTTTTCTGGGACTTTACTAAGTGATAAAGGGAAAGAGATGCAGTAACGAGGTACAGCCATATAGTACAGTGGGGAAAAAAAAGTATTTAGTCAGCCACCAATTGTGCAAGTTCTCCCAATTAAAAAGATGAGGCCGGCCTGTAATTGTCATCATAGGTAGACCTCAACTATGAGAAACAAAATGAGAAAACATATCTAAAAAATCACATTGTCTGATATTTTAAGAATTTATTTGAAAATTATGGTGGAAAATAAGTATTTGGTCACCACCAAGAAGCAAGATTTCTGGCTCTCACAAACCTGTAACTTCTTCTTTAAGAGGCTCCTCTGTCCTCCACTCATTACCTGTAGTAATGGCACCTGTTTGAAATTTTTATCAGTATAAAAATCACCTCTCCACAACCTCAAACAGTCACACTCCAAACTCCACTATGGTGAAGACCAAAGAGCTGTGGAAGGACACCAGAAACAAAATTGTAGACCTGCTCCAGGCTGGGAAGACTGAATCTGCAATAGGCAAGCAGCTTGTTGTGAAGAAATCAACTGTGGGAGCAATAATTAGAAAATGGAAGACATACAAGACCACTGATAATCACACTCGATCAGGGGCTCCACGCAAGATCTCACCCCGTGGGGTCAAAATGATCACAAGAACGGTGAGCAAAAATCCCAGAACCACACTGCAGAATGACCTGCAGAAAGCTGGGACTAACGTAACAAAGGCTACTGTCAGTAACACACTACGCCGCCAGGGACTCAGATCCTGCAGTGCCAGACGTGTCCCCCTGCTTAAGCCAGTACATATCTAGGACCGTCTGAAGTTTGCTAGAGAACATTTGGATGTTCCAGAAGAGTATTGGGAGAATGTCATATGGTCAGAAGAAACCAAAGTAGAACTGTTTGGTAGAAACACAACTCGTCATGTTTGGAGGAGAGTGAATGCTGAGTTGCATCCAAAGTACACCATACCTACTGTGAAGCATGGGGCTGGCAACATCATGTTTTTTGGCTGTTTCTCTGCAAAGGGACCAGGACGACTGATCCGTGTACATGAAAGAATGAATGGGGCCATGTATCGTGAGATTTTGAGTGCAAACCTCCTTCCATCAGCAAGGGCATTGAAGATGAAATGTGGCTGAGTCTTTCAGCATGACAATGACAAGCCAGGGCAACGAAGGAGTGGCTTCGTAAGAAGTATTTCAAGGTCCTGGAGTGGCCTAGCCAGTCTCCAGATCTCAACACCATAGAAAACTTTTGGAGGGAGTTGAAAGTCCGTGTTGTCCAGCGACAGCCCCAAAACATCACTGCTCTAGAGGAGATCTAAATGGAGGAATGGGCCAACATACCAGCAACAGTGTGTGCCAACCTTGTGAAGACTTACAGAAAACGTTTGACCTCTGTCATTGCCAACAAAGGATATATAACAAAGTATTGAGATGAACTTTTGTTATTGACCAAATACTTATTTTTCACCATAATTTGCAAATAAATTCTTTAAAAATCAGACAATGTGATTTTCTGGATTGGTTTTCTCATTTTGTCTCTCATAGTTGAGGTCTACCCATGATGACAATTACAGGCCGGCCTCATCTTTTTAAGTGGGAGAACTTGCACAATTGCTGGCTGACTAAATACTTTTTTTCCCCACTGTATATGACTCTGTTTCCAGCCAGTATACTGGCTCGACAGAACCTATAATCTGTGAAGGAGCTGCGAGTTGGAACCCATCGATCTGCTATTGATGACCAATCCTAAGGAAAGCTTGTAGATAGACTACACGTCACTCCAACATAGATAATGGTGCACGAGTAGGAATCCACCCCGTAACACTTCTTTGTGTATATACTCCGCACTTAATGATGTTTGATGCAAAAGGTATCCTTTTTTATTAGTGATATATTGGTAAGTACAATCCAATAGTGTAACGTTTTGGTCTGTAAACAGTACCTTCATCAAACACTAAAATGGAACAATAGATATAAACAATATGATAAACATAGCAAACAAGGATCATCAGAAGTTTGCTCATATAATGTACGTGCAAAAACATATTTGACGCAGGTCTTATACATATGTTAGTATATATAAAAACCGTCTTACACAGCTATCAATGAAATACCCTGTGTCAACATATATTAACTAGTACAGATAGTGGCCAGTGTTGGCACATGGCAGGGAAAATAAGAGGCTGTATTCGGCATAGATATACACTGAAGAGTACTTATGTGCCAAAAGCCAGTTGGACAATGCCAATCATGACAATATATCCGTTGGTAGTGTTTATCCGGCTGGGGGTAGTCATATGTGGCATGGTAGTCAGAATAAAGATTAGTCAGGTATCCAGGTGAGCAGGGTTTGTAACATATCCTACTGTAGGGGTAGAAAGGGTCCCAAGACTGTAATGTACAGTCATATGAAAAAGTTTGGGCACCCCTATTAATCTTAATCATTTTTAGTTCTAAATATTTGGGTGTTTGCAACAGCCATTTCAATTTGATATATCTAATAACTGATGGACACAGTAATATTTCAGGATTGAAATGAGGTTTATTGTACTAACAAAAAATGTGCAATATGCATTAAACCAGAATTTGACCGGTGCAAAAATTTGGGTACCCTTATCATTTTATTGATTTGAATACTCCTAACTACTTTTTACTGACTTACTGAAGCACAAAATTGGTTTTGTAACCTCACTGAGCTTTGAACTTCATAGCCAGGTGTATCCAATCATGAGAAAAGGTATTTAAGGTGGCCAATTGCAAGTTGTTCTCCTATTTGAATCTCCTCTGAAGAGTGGCATCATGGGCTCCTCAAAACAACTCTCAAATGATCTGAAAACAAAGATTGTTCAACATAGTTGTTCAGGGGAAGGATACAAAAAGTTGTCTCAGAGATTTAACCTGTCAGTTTCCACTGTGAGGAACATAGTAAGGAAATGGAAGACCACAGGGACAGTTCTTGTTAAGCCCAGAAGTGGCAGGCCAAGAAAAATATCAGAAAGGCAGAGAAGAAGAATGGTGAGAACAGTCAAGGACAAACCACAGACCACCTCCAAAGAGCTGCAGCATCATCTTGCTGCAGATGGTGTCACTGTGCATCGGTCAACAATACAGCACACTTTGCACAAGGAGAAGCTGTATGGGAGAGTGATGCAAAAGAAGCCGTTTCTGAAAGCATGCCACAAACAGATGTGGCATCCCCGAGCTGGCTATGGCTGGGCTGAGGGTGATCTCTGTGCATTGTATTATTTCCTGTTGCTTCATAGCCTGTGTGACATAGCAGGGGGTCCTGAGTCTCACACAACACAGCGCCACCTAGTGAGCCTCACACATGCATTACACCTCCCATAGGATTGAATAGTAACCAAATGTCCAATGGGAGGACATCGCCTGGGAAAAGGGGAGGAGTCAGCTGATCACTGGGTCCCCATGGTAACACCCCTGCAGGAAGGTCCTGCGTGTGAGGAGTTAGAAGTGTGGAGTGTTAGGAGGAGGAGGTGAGGAGATAAGTGTGATGTCCTGTGAAGAAAGCAGTGAGTTTAGTGCAGAAATCTCAAGTCCTAGACAGGCCCAGGAAGGTTGGAGAGCTGACATACTCCAGCTATTCAGAAGATCCTGTCCCCTGTCTGCCTAGCCATCGCCCTGAAGGAAGTCAAGCATCATTATCTTGTCAGCATGAGACTGTGGAGAGAACATTCTGGAACACGTGCTCCATAGCAAGTATCACAGGATCCAGGGGCCAAGGCCAGACCTGTGGAATATCCTGCCACCCTGAATATTGCACCCCGAAACTCTGAGCTATCAGGACCACATAACGTGAGTGGGGAATATTATGTACTAGTATCATGGTGGGCATCCTCCTATGAGCCAAATAGGAGACCAGACGCACCTTAGGGCTGTAACACTGAAGTATAAGGGGCTAGGAACACCTTTCACTAAGTCTACCCTGCACCCCAGGACTTTGCTGTGTCACCAGGCGTACCCCGTTGTTTTGTATTGAAGAAACTGTTTAAGCATTTGTGCCTCCACACCTATGGAAGTAAAAGTTCAACTTTACAACCGTTTCTGTGTCTGACTCTGCACCGACAACATCAGGGCGCCCCAAACACCACCAGTCGGCACAGTATAGGGGAAGCGCCCCGGGGGAACAATTACCACAAACATTTGTGCAGCCCCCTTATCACCGGTACCAGTGGTGGTAACGTGGGACAGCACCAGCGCTGCGCCCTCGTGCCCAGAGACCGTGACAAGTCTGCGCTGTTTGCACCCCCGCAATCCCAACTGCAGCGTTGCCTTCCATCTGGTCACCGCAAGAAAAACTGGCGTCACGAACAGGATACGGGTGTGTGCCATTTTGAGAAAGTCGCCACGAAAAGTGCGCCAAATTGTCTCCAGAGCATCGGTCTTTATTGTGGACTTTGCTAAGATCAAGTTTATTCCCTGAGACTGCTTGCCACAAAGAGGGGGAGCCCTAAATCCCTGAAGTAAGCCCTAAAGACTGTCCTCTCAGTGTGTTACAGCCCTGGAAGAGTTAAAACGCCCAGGACTTGTTTGCTGCGCCACATCGCTGTGTAAGAACGCCCACAAAGGGTTAACTGTACCTTGCAAAAGTGCGGGAGATTTTTAGCACTGCCCATGAGGCCAGGAGACCCATCTGCCACCATCTTAGGAGAGCCCAGAATGCTGAGCGCAATGCTCCAGCGCACCCATACAAGAAAGTGAAAGGCGAACGTGCCGGCGCCATTTCTGACTCTCCAGTGCCGCATCACCGTCCCTGCTGTGCACCGCTGATCTCTGGTCCACGCTGCAGTTGTTGTCAGTGAGTACTGTGCCTCCCTGTCCTTGTCTTCAGTCCTCCCACGGCCCCAGCGAGTGTTTTCCGTGTACAGTGTCCGTGGGGAGTGCCACCATTAAAGAGGGGGAGCACACCGTCAGCCTGCATCACAGTGACTCTGTTAATAGCTACAGCATTCTTAAAGGGACAGCATTCCAAGTTGTAGTCTCCATTCCCTGCCAGCAAGCAGTTGAGTTTCTTAAAGAGACGGCGACCTAATTCCAGTCATACCTGCAAACAACATGACTGAGCAAAGTGACATTGTGCCATCTGTTTCTAGTGATCCAGCAGTGCCCATGGCGAGCAGCCTACCATTCTCCATGCCATTTTACCCTGGCGCACCATGGCTGCCGCGCTACAAAGGGGAGGCGCATACCCTCAGGGACTTTCGTGAGAAGATGCTGTCTCTCTTCCAGTTCTATCCTCTGAATACAGAACAGCAGATTCAGATCCTGCTGGGCCAGCTTGAGGGTGCTGCAGCTAGGGAGGTCAAATCCTGGCCTGCCTCTGACAAAAGAACCCCTGGGCAAATTCTGGACAAACTCCAGGTGAACTTTGATGTGCGATCTGTCTCCGAGGTAAAGATGCGCTTCTTTTCCAGACGACAGCTACCTGGTGAGACCCTGCAGGACTATGCTTTATCCCTCCAAGAGGCGTTCAGAGCTGTGGTGCAAGTGGATCCTTGTGAAAATGTGGACTCTGATAAAATCTTGCTTGACCGCTTCATAGAAGGGGCGCGTACCACATTGCTACAGAGTCAGTTGCGAATGCTTGCTGCACAACATCCCAGCATCACGTTTGCTGACTTCAAGGCCCTTGCCATCCAGGTCTTGGGACAGGAGCAGCCCCAGCCGAGCCCAGTCATCTGTGCTCCCTCACCTGGACCCTCAACAAGCATTGCTCCAGTTGTCCTGCCACTACCTCTGGGTACCTCACCTGCTGCCCAAACTGCGCAGACTACACCAGCAGACTCCAGAGATGACCTTCTGGCCCGAGTGGATCATCTGACCCATGCCATGGAACAGATCACCGTCCGTCTAGATCGTCTGACCCAGCCGTCTTCATCGTCCAGTGATCCTTTGCGAAGTCTCAACATCTCACCTGAGTCGCCACCCAGACGTCCATCTTCAGTGAAACCTCCGCAGAGTGAGAGGCCATACTGTACCTATTGCCATAGATATGGACACACCAGGCCTCAGTGTTTTCAGTTAAACGGGCCACCCCCGAGGCAGCGGGCCGCCCCTCGGGAGGAAAGAAGAAGGGCCCAGGTGAATCTTCAGTGCCATTGTCACGCTTCGTCTCAGCCTGCCCACACATCACAATCCGGGTGAACGGCGTCCCTCTGACAGCGTTGGTGGACACTGGATCTCAGGTAACAACCCTGCGCAAGCAGGTGTTCCTTGAACATTGGGACTTAGGTGTGTTGAATAGAACACCTGACACATGGATAAATCTATGTGCCAGCAATGGACAGCCCATACCACAGCAGGGTTATTGGGAACCCACTATCCAGATTGGGGACTTGAAACTGCCTAGACAGGGTGTAATTGTCACTGATGTAGAGGATGATAGGTTTGCAGTTGTAATATTAGGCATGAATGTTTTACGCCATTGCTTTGCAGAAGTGTTGGATGCCTTGCATGCCTCTCTCCTTACAGCTTCTCCCAGTGACCAGCAGACCATTCAGCGGGCCATTCGTGTACTCAATGCCCAGAACAAGTTCGCCAACAAACAAGGTGAAATTGGTCGAGTCCGGATCCAAGATACCCGTCCAGTAACCCTACAGCCTGGAACAGAAACTATGGTGTGGTGCCGTGCCCGTCCGGGCATAGAAAATCAGGACTACGAGGCCTTGCTACAACCCATACAGGTAGATGGCCAACCACTTGTCATGGCTGCCCGCAGCCTTGTCACAGTTTCCAATGGACGTGTTCCTGTCCGCTTAGTCAACTTGGGCGATGCTCCCGTGAACCTCCACAAGTTCCACTCTGTGGCCCTGCTACACCGGTTAGCACCAGAAGACATTCTCTCTGGTGATTCTACCGCCACACAGCGTTCCACCCAAGCTGCTGAGAACATTCAGAATGGAGCCACGAAGTCCTGGTGGGATGAATTGAACGTGGGAGACGCCAATACCCCTATAGAGCATATCAATGGGGTTCGCAATGTGGCCAAGCGTTACCAACAGGCATTCAGCAAACACCCATTGGACTTTGGTAAGACCACGACCATACAACATCGCATTCTGACTGGCGACCACCATCCAATCAAGGAGCGTCACCGTCCAATACCACCAGCGATGTACCAACCGGTGAAAAAGTTGATCCAAGAGATAAGAGATGCTGATGTCATCCGGGAGAGTAACAGCCCCTGGGCAGCCCCGCTAGTCCTTGTCAAGAAGAAAGACGGAACCCTACGATTTTGTGTGGACTATCGTAAACTCAACAACGTCACGCACAAAGACGCATACCCATTGCCGCGGATTGAGGAATCTCTAACGGCTTTGGGATCAGCTACCTGTTTCTCGACCCTGGACTTAACCAGTGGATACTGGCAAGTCCCTATGGCGCCTGAAGATCGTGAAAAGACTGCGTTTACGACCCCGATGGGGCTCTTTGAATTCAATAGTATGCCATTTGGGCTATGTAATGCCCCAGCCACATTCCAACGGCTTATGGAGAGGTGCCTCGGCCATGAGAATTTCCAGAGTGTGCTACTGTACCTGGATGATGTTATTGTATTCTCCCGGACATACCAAGAACACCTTCGTCACATGTCCGAGGTATTCAAGGTACTTATACAGCACGGACTAAAGGTGAAGCCCTCCAAGTGCTACCTGTTGAAACCCCAAGTTCACTACCTTGGGCATGTCGTGAGCGCACAAGGCGTCCAACCTGATCCTGAAAAGATCACTGCAGTCCAGAACTGGCGAAGACCAACTACCGTCAAAGAAGTCCGAAGCTTCCTTGGATTCGCAGGTTACTACCGGCGTTTCATACCACACTTCGCCCAAGTAGCCGAGCCTCTGAACGAGTTGTTGCGCGGTTGTCCCAGAGAAAACTACAACCGAAAGCTTCCGGTAGACTGGACAGCGCGTCAAGAGGAAGCCTTTCAAGCGCTTAAAGCACTTCTGACGCAACCACCAATTCTAGCCTATTCCGACTACAGTCAGCCATTCCGCTTGTACACAGATGCAAGTCACCAAGGTTTGGGTGCAGTGTTGTCCCAGGTTCAGGACAACAAAGAGCGAGTCATCGCCTACGCCAGCAGGAGTCTGAGAGGCGCGGAGAAGAACGACCAGAACTATAGTTCTTTCAAACTCGAACTTCTGGCGCTTGTCTGGGCCGTGACAGAGAAGTTTAAAGACTACCTGGCTGCCACACCCTTTACCGTGTACACAGATAACAATCCGTTGGCGCATCTGGACACTGCTCGACTGGGAGCCCTTGAACCACGGTGGGCCTCAAGACTCGCGAATTACAAGTTCTCTGTCAAGTATCGCAGTGGCAAGTCCAACGCTAACGCTGATGCACTCTCAAGGTTGCCTGTGGGAGAAGAACCACCCCGAGAAGACATCTGGGAAGAGGTGGAGATGCCACCATTCTACAACAAGTTTGCCCAACAGGTTGCTATTGGTGTCCCTGTAGAAGGAGAATCTCTGGCGAAAACAGCTGCCGAATCCCTCCAGGAGCCATCTCTGTGGAAAACGTTCCAAGAAGAGAGCAGAGTTTTAGGAGAATTGTCAGATTTCCTGCTTACAGGAAGAATACCAACCCGTGTAAAGAGAGGTCTTCATGACGTGGAATTAAAACGCCTTTGGCGACAGAGGAAGCGCCTGTTTGTCCAACGAGGCCTTCTACATAGAAACACTCTTGATCCTGTCACAGGTGAAAGGCTTCATCAGATCCTCGTACCAAGAAGAGACGCACAGATGATACTTGAGGCGTACCATGACAGATCTGGTCACTTCGGGGTACAAAAGACCGAAGCTACCATCCGTCGTCGCTTCTATTGGGTTGGGATGAGGAGTGACATTGAGAGTTGGTGCCGAGAGTGTCCCGCCTGTAGTATCACCAAGGAAGGTCGAAGAGATCAGAAGGCCCCTCTACATCCAATTAAGACTCAAAAGCCGTGTGAAATTGTTGCTCTGGACCATGTGAAGTTGGGTCCCACACGTTCCGGCTACAGCTACGCTCTGACAATGGTGGATCATTACTCCAAGTTTCTTGTCATCGTGCCTGTCAGAGATCTTACAGCAAGAACTATGGCTGAGACCTTCTACGCAGAGTTTGTCCGCCATTACGGTTGTCCTGAGCATATCCTCACCGACCGTGGATCGGCGTTTGAATCCCAATTGTTCTGTGAGCTGTGTCAGTTCCAAGACTGCAAGAAGTTGCGAACCACAGCGTATCACCCTCAAGGGAATGGTATGTGCGAGAAGGCAAATCAAGTGATCATCGGCATGCTAAGAACAGCCGCAGTTACACCTGGTGTTGAGTGGCCTGAGCGTATCAAGGACTTGGCCTATATTTACAACAACACACCCCAAACATCTACGGGATACGCACCATTTTATCTAATGTTTGGAAGACAAGGTCAACTTCCTTCAGACTTAACCCTTGGTGTGAAGGTCCCTGACACCATCAATCCACTACCCATAACAGACTGGGTTGTTGAACACCGCCGACGTATGGAGGAAGCTAAAGAGATAGTTGAAACGCGCATGGATGAGGTTCGTAGGAGACAACAGGAGGATTACAACCGTCACGCCCATGCAGCGCCCCTGAAAGTTGGCGACCGTGTATGGTTAAGGAATAACCATCGGAATGGGAAATTGGATCCATTCTGGGAGAAAGAACCATACAGTGTCATCTCCATACCATATCCTGAATCCGACGTGTATGAGATCTCTAAACCTGGGAGACAGCCCCAAGTAGTACACCGAAACCGTCTGAAGCTGTGCCTTAAAGAAGGACTACCCACAGAGGTGCCCCCAGCTGAGACAACGAGTACAGAGATCTTGTCACCGTATGAAGCAAAAGAGAGACACCCAACGTTAACTGAGCTTATGTGGGCGCCTAAACTACTACCATTTAGCTGTTATCCACCAATTGCTCTAGTGCAAGAGAACCCTTCGACAGATGATTTAATTGATTTCAGTGACTCTGTTCCTGATTCAAATCTCGTTCCACTTAGGCGTTCTGAGCGTACCACAAAAGGCATACCTCCAACACGCTATAGTGATGCCATGGCTGTCCTCGGGTAAAAGAGGTTAACTGTCTCTGCTTCTGTATATATGTTATTCCTGCTCTGATTACATTAATGTTTTTCCTGTGTGTATATACAGTATATATATAATATCTTGCCATGTAATATAGTATTTACATTTATATGCAACAATCCAAGCCATAGTGCCTGGCTCACCGAGCCAAGGAAGTTCTGTTACCCCATTGCGGTATGGACATTGGTGCTAGAGTGCCTACTCTTCCTTACAGAAAGGACTGTTTATTGTTTCTCAGAGAGACTCTCATGATAATGGACACTCACAAAATTTGTGCCAGAGAGCCTCTGGACCCATTTGCACTTTATTCGTATTTATTAATGTTATGTTACATTTCTCACCTTCACCCCAGCCCGTCGCCGAGGTCGGCTCAGTGAAAGAGGGGGAGTATGTGGCATCCCCGAGCTGGCTATGGCTGGGCTGAGGGTGATCTCTGTGCATTGTATTATTTCCTGTTGCTTCATAGCCTGTGTGACATAGCAGGGGGTCCTGAGTCTCACACAACACAGCGCCACCTAGTGAGCCTCACACATGCATTACACCTCCCATAGGATTGAATAGTAACCAAATGTCCAATGGGAGGACATCGCCTGGGAAAAGGGGAGGAGTCAGCTGATCACTGGGTCCCCATGGTAACACCCCTGCAGGAAGGTCCTGCGTGTGAGGAGTTAGAAGTGTGGAGTGTTAGGAGGAGGAGGTGAGGAGATAAGTGTGATGTCCTGTGAAGAAAGCAGTGAGTTTAGTGCAGAAATCTCAAGTCCTAGACAGGCCCAGGAAGGTTGGAGAGCTGACATACTCCAGCTATTCAGAAGATCCTGTCCCCTGTCTGCCTAGCCATCGCCCTGAAGGAAGTCAAGCATCATTATCTTGTCAGCATGAGACTGTGGAGAGAACATTCTGGAACACGTGCTCCATAGCAAGTATCACAGGATCCAGGGGCCAAGGCCAGACCTGTGGAATATCCTGCCACCCTGAATATTGCACCCCGAAACTCTGAGCTATCAGGACCACATAACGTGAGTGGGGAATATTATGTACTAGTATCATGGTGGGCATCCTCCTATGAGCCAAATAGGAGACCAGACGCACCTTAGGGCTGTAACACTGAAGTATAAGGGGCTAGGAACACCTTTCACTAAGTCTACCCTGCACCCCAGGACTTTGCTGTGTCACCAGGCGTACCCCGTTGTTTTGTATTGAAGAAACTGTTTAAGCATTTGTGCCTCCACACCTATGGAAGTAAAAGTTCAACTTTACAACCGTTTCTGTGTCTGACTCTGCACCGACAACATCAGGGCGCCCCAAACACCACCAGTCGGCACAGTATAGGGGAAGCGCCCCGGGGGAACAATTACCACAAACATTTGTGCAGCCCCCTTATCACCGGTACCAGTGGTGGTAACGTGGGACAGCACCAGCGTTGCGCCCTCGTGCCCAGAGACCGTGACAAGTCTGCGCTGTTTGCACCCCGCAATCCCAACTGCAGCGTTGCCTTCCATCTGGTCACCGCACAGAGTCGCCTGAGGTATGCAAAAGCACATTTGGACAAGCCAGCTTCATTTTGGAAGAAGGTCCTGTGGACTGATGAAACAAAGATTGAGTTGTTTGGTCATACAAAAAGGCGTTATGCATGGCGTCAAAAAAACACAGCATTCCAAGAAAAACACTTGCTACCCACTGTAAAATTTGGTGGAGGTTCCATCATGCTTTGGGGCTGTGTGGCCAATGCCGGCACCGGGAATCTTGTTAAAGTTGAGGGTCGCATGGATTCAACTCAGTATCAGCAGATTCTTGAGAATAATGTACAAGAATCAGTGACGAATTTGAAGTTACGCCGGGGATGGATATTTCAGCAAGACAATGATCCAAAACACAGCTCCAAATCTACTCAGGCATTCATGCAGAGGAACAATTACAATGTTCTGGAATGGCCATCCCAGTCCCCAGACCTGAATATCATTGAACATCTGTGGGATAATTTGAAGCGGGCTGTCCATGCTCGGCGACCATCAAACTTAACTGAACTGGAATTGTTTTGTAAAGAGGAATGGTCAAAAATACCTTCATCCAGGATCCAGGAACTGATTAAAAGCTACAGGAAGCGACTAGAGGCTGTTATTTTTGCAAAAGGAGGATCTACTAAATATTAATGTCACTTTTCTGTTGAGGTGCCCATACTTTTGCACCGGTCAAATTTTGGTTTAATGCATATTGCACATTTTCTGTTAGTACAATAAACCTCATTTCAATCCTGAAATATTACTGTGTCCATCAGTTATTAGATATATCAAATTGAAATGGCTGTTGCAAACACCCAAATATTTAGAACTAAAAATGATTAAGATTAATAGGGGTGCCCAAACTTTTTCATATCACTGTATGTAGTTAAGGACTAACATATAGGCCAGAGCAAGTTATAAAATGGTGAGAGGAAGGGGAAGATGCTTACCTGATTGCAGGAACTAAAGGAAATAAAGCAGAGGACGAGCACTTGAAGAGAAAAACAGTGGAGCTTCAGACTACTGTGCTCTGCATTGCATGCATGAGGGAAGCTGGGTAATAAAGCGAAAATAATCTATGAAGGAGAAAGAAAAAAAAGAGGAGAAAACTAACATTAAAAGGAAAACAAAAAATGTAATGAAACAAGAAGGTGAAAAAGAGTTAATAAAAAAGGGGGTAGAAATCTAAAAATAAAAAAACTGATAATGAGGGAAAAAAAGGAAAATTAAATATATGACAGGATTAGGATTAAACTGAAAAAAGGATATGAAATGCATCCAACATGCAATCCGGTATGGAGGGGACTGTCCTAACTATTTATTCTCGAATAAAAAGGAAAAGAAGGGTTAATTGTGAAGTCATGAATCACATTGTGTTAACACTGACTATATAGAAATCTCTGGACATCATAGTCCCTCTTGAAGCCAAGAGGGGGGTGAGAGAGTTGAGTCTATGTATCCAGAAGGGCCTCTTGGGCCTTCAGTCTTTTGACTCTATCTCCTCCTCCTCTAGGTACTGGTATGTATTCAGGTACCTGGAATTTGAGTTGGTTTACCCAATTACCTACTTGATGGAAGTGGGATAGTAAAGGAAGTAGCAGTTTCTTACATTGGATATTGGATTTGTGTTGGGAGATCCAGTCTCGTATATGTTGGGGTGGTTTCCCCAACATACACGAGATCGCATGAACATTTTAAGAGGTATACCACATATGAGATTGGGGATGACAGATCCTGTCTCCCTTCATTACGTTGTTACACTGTGGACAGCCCAATCAGGGGAAGGTGCCCTTTTAAAGGATCCATAAAAACTGTGGTCTGTTGACCCTGGAAGTTGATCTGCCTTGAGTAACTTATCCTTCAAGTTGCCAGGATGGCAGAAACAATGCAAAAATTAGTTACCGAACACGGGAATATCTGGGTATCCTTTTTGTAAAATGGACCAATGACTGCAGATTGATTTGTGTTTACAGTAGGCAAAAGGTTAAAAGTGAAAGTTGTGCACTAGAGTACTATGGCCCCCTACAGTCTCTCTATTGGATCTGCAGGAAGCGTGAGTATTGGTTAAGAGTGTTTCAGGTATCCCCTAGAGAGGAACTTTTCCCGAATTCCTGGAGTGCAAATCGTGAGTTGTGTCTGATGGGAGACTATCCGGTTAACCCAGTTAACTGTTAGAACAGTAATGCATGTTTAGTTGCCTCTGAATGGCAGCTGGTGAAAAGCAATAAGGTACTGTATTTTGATCTCACACATGCACTGGAGAGCACAGTAGTCTGGAGTACCTGTATGGTGCATGGGCTACTCCCTTTCACATTCTTGAGACCATGCTGAGGTGCAGTAATGTAATGGGATGTGCCCCTTTGGTGACATCACACTCGGCCACCGCCACACACCAGCAACCCTGGTCTTTCTTATAAATACTTGCCGCTTTCTCCCTTTCTCATAGCTCCTTCTCCATGGCCTCCAACACATTTCTCTACAAGCGCTCTCGTTCTCTGCTTTTTTTCATTTGGTCCAGGCAATCCAGTCCTCCTTCTTCTCACCATTTTATAACCTGGTCTGACATATATGCTAGTTTAACTACATACATTACAGTCTTGGGACCCTCTCTACCCCTGCAGCAGAATACGTTACAAACCATGGTCATCTAGGTACATTCTATCCTATATCCTGACTACCATGCTACATACTGGAAGAGGATACACATCACTCTACTTGTCTTGATGCTCAAGTAGGGTTTCACCCCATATGTACTATGATGAAAGAACATGCCACTCCAAAGATTCAAAGTATGAATATATCAAGTTTTATTGTGGTGAACAATCCAAATTCAGTAATGTTTCGGTTGACTCTGCAATCTTCGTCAGACTACAAAAATATTAACACAGTAGCAATAATAAGTCGATTGTCATATTAATTTCATATAACAAATAATAAGAGAATTTATAATTACACGTGCTCAAGGTATGATAGTATAGTCAATAGTGGTATATACTCAAGGCTATCAGAGCAAGCTATTGCTATCAGGTGCTATCAGGAGGTGTGACATGTAATGTGCAGGAGCAGAATACTGAGATTAACAATTAAGGGAAACAGCTCATTCACAAAATGATGCATATACAGCAGGGAACAGGTGTAATAAAACAATCTCAGATAGATGAGGGTAAAGAATAAATAATAATGATGGATAGGTATTGATGGACAATAAAGAAGAGATAAGAAGTAAGACATGGTACAAAATTAATGTAACAGGTAATTGTAGCATATTATAGTAATCATGAGACATAAAGTCTCTGTATGGATAGGGCAGCAGGTGGGCAGATCCAGAGAAAGCAGACTGAAGTAGAGAAAGATACAGAGAAAGCAGGCTGAAGCAGAGAAAAAGAAGACAATGTATTCAGTAAGGCTGGGTCCACATCTGCGATTGCAGACCGTTTGTGGATTCCGTTCCCCATTCCACTTGGAGAGAAAAGTCCTGCACCTTTCAGATGGAAACCCGATGGACACCATTACAGTCCAGTTTCCACGGGTAACCATTTTTTAAGCGTATTGGGAATGGAAACCCAAGCACAGGTGTAAAAGAGAGGCCATTGTACATACATGCGTATAATGAATTAAGTGTGTCTAAGGGGTGAACTGGGCATGCTCGAAAATCGCATTGCAGAGGTGGAAGAATTGAACGGTTGTGTTGTAGTTACAGGGCTGATGAATATATGTTTAGGACAGTAATAAGGTGGGAAGATGTAAATGTAAATAATTTGATGTGTGAATAAATGTAAATGTGTTCAAATGTAAATAATATGCTTGTGTGGGGATGTATGGATGGGGGGATAGAATAGTAAAAGGGAAAAAGGGGAGGGTGAAGGGATATGTTCACACAGACCGTTTTACAGGCTGAAAAAATCTGCTTCAGGAATTAGGAAACCTTTTTTGACGCTTGTTTTTGCATGATGCAATTTTTGCTGTAGTTTTTGCCGGGGTTTATTACTCCAGCAAACTGAATGGATCTGGAAACATCCCTTTAAAAAATGCTTGTTGTTTTTGTTTAGTTTTTTTGCAAAAACTGTGTATATATAGAAAAAAAAAACACATCAAAAACCACGTCAAAAAAACGCATCATGCTTTCTCTGCCTCCTATTGATTTTAATGGGTTTTTCAAGGCGGAATCCACCTGAAGCTAGAGGAAGAAAAATTGCTACTGACTCCCATTGAAATGAATAGGCGATGTTTTTTGAGGGGGATTTTGAGGCGGATTCCGCCTCAAAATCTGCCTGCAAAAAACTCCGTGTGAACATACCCTAAAGGGGAGTAGGCTAAAGGGGAGCGAAAAAGGAGGGGTAAAGCAATTGGCTGAACAGCTATAGGTATGCTATATAAAAAGATACTGAAGAAATGTGAGAAATGAAATAGGATCTGGACCTGTTCACCATGTCTGCAAGACAAAAGGAAAGAGTTAATAACTTTTTCAAATTTATATGTCAACAAAGCAAAGTCACATAAAAGCAATAAGTAAACTATAAACCGTTCCTCTGATCAGATGAAACTGGGGGTCTTGTATTCCTGATTCAGACCTTTCTGAGTCAGGGAGTTCAGTTTATGTATCCAGTATGCCTCTCTGAACAAAAGATTCTTTATTCTGGCTCTGCCACGTCGAGGAGCTGGGACCTATTCAAGGACTTGAAACCAAAGTTGAGCTTCTGTATGTTGGTACTGGTGAAAGTGGGCCAAAACTGGAAGAAATTATTTTTTGCATCTGATGTTAGACTTGTGTTGCGATATGTGGTCTCGTATATGTTGGGAAGTCAAACCAACATATACAAGACCACAGAGACATTTTATGGCATAAATGACGAATCGCATTTAGAGAGATTGGTTCTCACACATCTTCGCCCTCTAGTGAGCCCGGCTATGGACCCTCTCCAGTTTGTTTATTGGCCGGGCATTGGGGTGGATGATGCCATCATCCACCTTCTACACAGAGCTCTTTCTCACCTGGATAAACAAGGGAACACTGTGAGAATAATGTTCTTTGATTTCTCCAGTGCTTTTAACACCATACAGCCAGGGCTACTGAGAGACAAGCTGGACCTTGTTGGAGTGGACAACCACCTGTCCTAGACTACCTCACAAACCGACCTCAGTATGTGAGAGCCTGGGACTGTGTGACAGACACCGTGATCTGTAAAACGGGGGCACCTCAAGGTACAGTTCTTGCCCCTTTCCTCTTCACACTTTTAGGTGCAACTCATCTAGCTGCTACTTACATAAGTATTCGGATGACTCTGCAATAGTAGGCCTCATCACAGATGAAGATGACAAGGAGTACAGAGAACTGAACCGACATTTTGTGGATTGGTGCCAGCAGAACCACTTTAGGATTAATGCTGGGAAGACCAAGGAGATGGTGATGGACTTTCACAAGCGCAGATATCCTCCAAAACCAGTGGACATCCAGGGGAAGGGCATTGAGATAGTCAACACCTATAAGTAGCTGGGTGTGCTCCTTAATAATTATTATTATAATAAGCTGGACTGGGCAGATCACCTGGATGCACAGTACAGAAAGGGCCACAGCAGGCTCTACTTGCATAGGAGGCTGAGAGCCTTTGGAGTCCAGGGAGCACTTCTTAGGGCCTTTTTCAACTCTGCAGTGGCATCAACCATCTTCTTCAGAGTGGCCTGCTGGGGGAGTAGCATAACAACCAGGGACAGGAATAGACTCGACAAGCTGATTAGAAGGGCCAGCTCTGTCTTGGGGAGCCCTCTGGACCCAGTGCAGGTGGTGGGTGACAGAAGGATACTGTCCGTGGTGAGCTCCATGCTGGAGAATAACTCCCACCCCATGCATGAGACCGAGATAGCACTGGGCAGTACTGTCAGTGATCAACTGCTTCACCCTAAGTGTGAGAAAAAGGGCTATCGGAAGACTTTCCTCCCCGCTCCACCGAGCTAAGCAGAGATCATTCCATACAGAGAACTGAAAGATCTTTAAGTTGTGATATCCCTTCTACTACTTTTTTTTTACCTTTACCTTTTTATCTGTACTGCCTCTACCTTGGAGCTTTTGTATTTGTATATTGTATTATCTATGCTGCTGTAACACACTGAATTTTCCAATGGTGGGACTATTAAAGGATTATCTTATCTCTTATCTTATTTAAAGAAACCTTTGATTTGGATCTTCTGGCCTGTCTGTGGATGGTCCTTTAATAACATTGTTGCACTGGATGCTCACAAATATAAAAATGGCAAACAATGAGCGGTAGTATAGTGTGGACCTGTTGTCATCAGGATCTAGTAGTAGTGAGAAATGGTGATCATTTGGTCTCTCACCTTATTGTGTTGTGAGTTGACACAATGACATATAGATGTCTGGTAAATGAATCAGGTGAGAGTGGCTGAAGGATGGTCCAACGTCATCGTATATACCGGATACTGGAATATAAGTAAAACAAGAGGATGGGCATGCACACTGTGAGAGTGTGAACCTAGAGGGCGCTGGAGAGTGACCCAAAAACAGGTTTGAAAAGGTCCTTGACCACACCCCTACCGGGGGGCTTCACTCCAGAGCCAGTGCACACAGCAGGAGAGAGCTGCTGGTGACCTGCAGGGAACAGGTGGATGGTGGACCAGTTATAGACAGACAAGTGGTCTGTCCCAAGAGGACTGGCTTCCACAAACGAACTTGGTTAAGCTCAGTGTGAGCCAGACTGCTGAGGAGAAACCTCAGCAAAGCATCTTGCCCTCAGAAATCTTGCCCTCTGTTCGGCATCCAAATCCACATGACTGAACATGCTGGCTGACTGGACATGCACAGTCGGCGCTGTCCAAAGCAAAATAGCGGAGCCAACTGAGCATGCACGGGATTTGAATCACGAACAGAGACTCGGAAGCTCATGACGCGGCGGAGAGGCTTCAGCAGAAGAAGAGAGAGGTGGCGCTGAATCTTCAGAAGAGCGTCTTCTTTGAGCACAGGGGATGCCCCCTGTGCTTTCTGAGCACAGGGGGAATGCCTCCTGTGCTTTTTGAAGACTCATTTGCATACAGAAGAAAAAAGAAAATTCTCAGAAATGGCTGCGCGGATCAGAAAAATAAAGGTAGGAGAAGAATAGCCTTTCTAAAGGCAATTATGACGTGATGTTATTGAAAAATGCCTTTCCCAATGATAGAATCCCTTTAACCATTAGTAAAATAGTTCCTTATTGTTGTACCATACTTAAACAATTTTTTCATATTGTTAGGTATAATTAAAAATAAAATAAAATAAAAAGGATCCTGACTTATCAATGGAAAAAACTTTATCATAGGGAAAGAGATAAACTCACTGGTGTTGTGAATACCAAGGAGAGAAAATACTCGCTGGATGCCCGTTTATAGATACAACTATAAATAAAAAGGACCTGACTTGTCAATACAGCTGTGATATTAAAGAGAACAGTACTTTGTCATAGGGGAGAACAGAGAAGCAAACTCACCAATGTAGATATCGAGAGGAGACTAAACTTGTTGTATGCCCATTTGGGATTTAAATATCTCTACTGTTACTGCGTGAGGGTTTCCTGAAGGGAAAGTGCGCGCTCAGGAAACATTGCACAAGCGCTTTGGAGATGGGGGAGTCCCACACTGTATGTTGGTACTAGAGAAAGTGGGCCACAACTGAAAGAAATAATTTTTTGCACCAGATGTTAGACTTGTGTTGTGATATGCGCTCTCGCATGTGTTGGAAGTCTAACCAACATATACAAGATAGCAGGGACATTTTATGGCATAAATGACAAATGATGAATTGCATTTAAATAAATGTTTGATTTGGATCTTCTGGCCTGTCTGTGGATGGTCCTTTAATAACATTGTTGCAGTAGAGGCAGTTTAAGCAAGGATAAGTGCCTTGTTTATGTGTATTGACTTTTACCAGCATATCTCGAAGGTTTTGGGGACGTCGAAAGCATGGTAAAAAGGGATTTCTGAATTGAGTAATTTGGGGGTATCCCTTGTGTAAGATGAACCAATGTATTCTGATTGACTTATGAATACGGTATGGAAAGGGATGGTACTGGTGTACCAGTGGTATGCGGTCACCTGTGCATCGTGTCCTGTTTTGTCTAGGGCTATTGACTCCGATGAGAAGTCGGAAGGGATAAACCCTAGCTTTAAACTTTGTTTTCATTTCCTCTATACAAGTAGTCTGAATGATGGGATCAGAGACTATCTGTTGTACACGCTCAATTTGGGAAACCCGTTACAGTACCTTGTGTTTGTAAATAGCACTCATCTTGAAATAAAAAAAAATTGTTCTCATGTAATACAAGGGTTAATAAACTATATGGCCTATTTGTTTCAGAGTTGGAAAGTAGTCTCCTTACTGCATACATGCCTTTCTCGTGTGTAATGGTTGTATACAGGCTTGCGACATCCCATGTGACTAGGAAAACCTGTGGAGATATTTGTTTGATGTCACGTAGTATATTCAGAAAGGCGCCTTTGTCTAGCAGGAATGAACGGGTGTTTTTAGTTAATGGAGTGAGGACTTTCTCGAGAAATATAACCAAGGGAGACAATATAGAGTCTGTAGGGGCAACTATGGGGCGTCCCAGGGATTTGTCAAGCCTCTTATGTATCTTGGGTAAAATGTAAAATACTGGGGTTATGGGATCCTGTTTAGTTAAGGATTCTTTAGTCTTACTATCAATGACCCCTGTTTGGAGATAATGAGTTAAGACTTGGTCAATTTTATTGGCAATGGCGGCTGTAGGGTTGCCCACTAACTTCAGGTATACAGACGTTTTGGACAATTGAGAGGTAATTTCCTCCAAATAATCCTGTTTGTCCATGACCACGATGGCTCCCTCTTTGTCTGCGGGTTTAATTATGATACTCTTATTCTCTAATAAAGCTGCCAGTGCCTGCTGTTCAACCTGTGAAAGATTAGATGGACAGTGAAGTTTGCCTTTGTCTGTTTCTGCTCTCAGTTCATTGAAATCTTTATTCACCAGTGTGATAAAAGTTTCAAGAGAATTGTTGCCCCTAGGGAGCATATACAGTGGGGAAAAAAAGTATTTAGTCAGCCACCAATTGTGCAAGTTCTCCTACTTAAAAAAAATGAGAGAGGCCTGTAATTGACATCATAGGTAGACTTCAACTATGAGAGACAAAATGAGAAAACAAATCCAGAAAATCACATTGTCTGATTTTTAAAGAATTTATTTGCAAATTATGGTGGAAAATAAGTATTTGGTCAATAACAAAAGTTCATCTCAATACTTTGTTATATATCCTTTGTTGGCAATGACAGAAGTCAAATGTTTTCTGTAAGTCTTCACAAGGTTGGCACACACTGTTGCTGGTATGTTGGCCCATTCCTCCATGCAGATCTCCTCTAGAGCAGTGATGTTTTGGAGCTGTCGCTGGGCAACACAGACTTTCAATTCCCTTTTCTATGGGGTTGAGATTTGGAGACTGGCTAAGCCACTCTAGGACCTTGAAATGCTTCTTACGAAGCCACTCCTTCGTTGCCCTGGCAGTGTTCTTGAGATCATTGTCATGCTGAAAGACCCAGCCACGTTTCATCTTCAATGCCCTTGCTGATGGAAGGAGGTTTGCACTCAAAATCTCACGATACATGGCCCCATTCATTCTTTCATGTACACACATCAGTCGTCCTGGTCCCTTTGCAGAGAAATAGCCCCAAAGCATGATGTTGCCACCCCCATGCTTCACAGTAGGTATGGTGTTCTTTGGATGCAACTCAGCATTCACTCTCCTCCAAACACGACAAGTTGTGTTTCTACCAAACAGTTCTACTTTGGTTTCATCTGACCATATGACATTCTCCCAATACTCTTCTGGAACATCCAAATGCTCTCTAGCAAACTTCAGACGGGCCCGGATATGTACTGGCTTAAGCAGAGGGACACGCCTGGCACTGCAGGATCTGAGTCCCTGGCGGCGTAGTGTGTTACTGACGGTAGCCTTTGTTATGTTAGTCCCAGCTTTCTGTAGGTCATTCACTAGGTCCCCCCGTGTGGTTCTGGGATTTTTGCTCACCGTTCTTGTGATCATTTTGACCCCACGGGGTGAGATCTTGCGTGGAGCCCCTGATCGAGTGTGATTATCATTGGTCTTGTATGTCTTCCATTTTCTAATTATTGCTCCCACAGTTGATTTTTTCATACCAAGCTGCCTGCCTATTGCAGATTCAGTCTTCCCAGCCTGGTGCAGGTCTACAATTTTGTTTCTGGTGTCCTTCCAGCAGCTCTTTGGTCTTCACCATAGTGGAGTTTGGAGTGTGACTGTTTGAGGTTGTGGACAGGTGTCTTTTATACTGATAGCAAGTTCAAACAGGTGCCATTACTACAGGTAATGAGTGGAGGACAGAGGAGCCTGTTAAAGAAGAAGTTACAGGGCTGTGAGAGCTAGAAATCTTGCTTGTTTGTAGGTGACCAAATACTTATTTTCCACCATAATTTTCAAATAAATTCTTAAAATATCAGACAATGTGAATTTCTAGATATGTTTTCTCATTTTGTCTCTCATAGTTGAGGTCTACCTATGATGTCAATTACAGGCCTCTCTCATCTTTTTAAGTGGGAGAACTTGCACAATTGGTGGCTGACTAAATACTTTTTTCCCCACTGTATGTGCTTTTGGATCTTAGACCCAAGTCTTTAACTGAGATTACGGCTCGTGACTCGATTTCCGCATTGGTTCTTATGATTGGAGTATCAGAGAATTGAGCCATTAGTCTCAGGTTCCTATAGAATATGTGTTAGGAATGTTTTTGTTTTACATTATATCATATAACTATGCGTAGTGATTGTTCTTAAGGATTTGAATGAGACAGTAATTAATCAGTCTGACAGAAGATGGAAAACTCCCCTCATGTCTGTAGACTTAGTTGTGTGATTTATATACTGAATGTATTGTTATTGTGTGTAAAAGATAAGAGTTAGATCTTATTATAAAATGGTTTATGGGACATTCAGTGTTTTATGACCAGATGAGCTAATGTGGTCAGATGCTTAATTAAACATCAAAGATGGCAGATACCAGAAAGTGCATGTGCTACTCATGCAGAACACCCACTTATTTTTAATCAATTGTATTTCATGTTCTATATATGATGTCAGCATATGTTTTTGCATATTGTAAAAAAGCCAACCCTTAAAATCATGTGACTGGTAAGGAATAAAAATTGGTGTTTATTGTAAGTCTGTGGGCAGACACACTATAGCTTGTATGCTGTGTGTGTGTGTTCCTATTTGTTAATAAATAAAACTATTTATATCTTATTTTGTTTCAGACGATCGGTGATGTCATGATTTGATAAGGATTTAGAATTTTCCCCATAATCTGAGTAAGTCCATCTCTAGTTGGAAAGTATCATCTTCTAGCAGAAGGACCCGGCTTCGCATGGGTATATTTCATTTTTTGTTTGTGTAGTGGCCCCATAAGAATTGGCCAGTTTTGCACTTGACATCCAGTATGGCAGTCCAGTATAGGTACAGTCTATTTATGGATGTGTTGTTATGGAAACCTGGTAAATGAAATGTGAACTTATATTGGTGGATGCATGTCATATGACTGAATATTTAAGGACCTGCGAACTGCTATTGACTCATACAGTCATAAATAGCTTGGTTGCTATGGAAACCTGGTGTAAAGCTGTGTGTATGTCAAGACTGAAGAACCTGCAATTTTCCATTGGTCCATTGGACAATGCCTTGTCAGATTGGAGATGGGCTTGGGTCTGCTGGGTTGTTTCAGCAGCTCACTGTTGTCTGTGACATACCTTGTCAGATTGGAGATGGGCTTGAATCTGCTGGGTTGTTTCAGCAGCTCGCTGTTGTCTGTGACATACCTTGTCAGATTTGAGACGGGCTTGAGTCTGCTGAGAGTTTTCATTAGCTCGAGCAGCAGCCATGCATTTTTCTGCAGGGGGCATGAGTAGTTTAAAAATGTTTCAATTTATAAGAATGCTGACATCCAGTATGGCAGTCCAGTCAGTGGCGTAAATACCGGGGTAGCAGTGGTAGTGGCTGCCACTAGCAGAAAGACCCGGCTTCACACGGGTATATTTCATTTTTTGTTTGTGTAGTGGCTCTATAAGAATTGGCCAGTTTTGCACTTGACATCCAGTATGGCAGTCCAGTATAGGTACAGTCTATTTATGGCTGTGTTGTTATGGAAACCTGGTAAATTAAATGTGAACTTATATTGCCTGATACACGTGATATGACTGAATATTTAAGGACCTGCGAACTGCTTTTGACTAATACAGGTCATAAATAGCTTGGTTTCTATGAAAACCTGTGTGTCTAAGGAGACTAAGCGCCTGCGAGCTTCTATTGGCTGATAAGGGACATGTGACCGTGTGTATGGCAGTTGGAATATGAGTGAAAGACTTGCAGGCTTGTATTAGCTAATGCAGGTCATTTTTTGGGAATACTGTATCTCAGGAACGGTACATCCTTTAGAGCTGAGACCCAGTCTAAAATATTCCCGGACTCCTGATGAACATGTGTGCCAAATTTGGTGAGGATCGGTCCAGTCGTTTGGTCGCGCATAAAGAACAGACAGACAGACAGAAACCCATTTTTATATATACAGTGCCTTGCGAAAGTATTCGGCCCCCTTGAACTTTTCAACCTTTTGCCACATTTCAGGCTTCAAACATAAAGATATAAAATTTTAATTTTTTGGTGAAGAATCAACAACAAGTGGGACACAATTGTGAAGTGGAACGAAATTTATTGGTTATTTTAAACTTTTGTAAAAAATAAAAAACTGAAAAGTGGGGAGTGCAATATTTTTCGGCCCCTTTACTTTCAGTGCAGCAAACTCACTCCAGAAGTTCAGTGAGGATCTCTGATTCAGCCAATGTTGTCCTAAATGACTGATGATGATAAATATAATCCACCTGTGTGTAATCAAGTCTCCGTATAAATGCACCTGCTCTGTGATAGTCTCAGGGTTCTGTTTAAAGCACAGAGAGCATCATGAAGACCAAGGAACACACCAGGCAGGTCCGTGATACTGTTGTGAAGTTTAAAGCCGGATTTGGATGCAAAAAGATTTCTCAAACTTTAAACATCCCAAGGAGCACTGTGCAAGCGATCATATTGAAATGGAAGGAGTATCAGACCACTGCAAATCTACCAAGAACCAGCTGTCCCTCTAAACTTTCATCTCAAACAAGGAGAAGACTGATCAGAGATGCAGCCAAGAGGCACATGATCACTCTGGATGAACTGCAGAGATCTACAGCTGAGGTGGGAGAGTCTGTCCATAGGACAACAACCATTTCTAAAAGATATCCAGAAAAAGTCTGTCAATAGGACAACAATCAGTCGTACACTGCACAAATCTGGCCTTTATGAAAGAGTGGCAAGAAGAAAGCCATTTCTCAAAGATATCCATAAAAAGTCTCGTTTAAAGTTTGCCACAAGCCACCTGGGAGACACACCAAACATGTGGAAGAAGGTGCTGTGGTCAGATCAAACCAAAATCGAACTTTTTGGTCACAATGCAAAACAATATGTTTGGCGTAAAAGTAACACAGCTCATCACCCTGAACACACCATCCCCACTGTCAAACATGGTGGTGGCAGCATCATGGTTTGGGCCTGCTTTTCTTCAGCAGGGACAGGGAAGATGGTTAAAATTGATGGGAAGATGGATGGAGCCAAATACAGGACCATTCTGGAAGAAAACCTGTTGGAGTCTGCAAAAAACCTGAGACTGGGACGGAGATTTATCTTCCAACAAGACAATGATCCCAAACATAAAGCAAAATCTACAATGGAATGGTTCACAAATAAACGTATACAGGTGTTAGAATGGCCAAGTCAATGTCCAGACCTGAATCCAATCAAGAATCTGTGGAAAGAGCTGAAAACTGCTGTTCACAAACGATCTCCATCCAACCTCACTGAGCTCGAGCTGTTTCCTAAGGAAGAATGGGCAAGAATTTCAGTCTCTCGATGTGCAAAACTGATAGAGACATACCCCAAGCGACTTGCAGCTGTAATCGCAGCAAAAGGTGGCGCTACAAAGTATTAACTTAAGGGGCCGAATAATATTGCACGCCCCACTTTTCAGTTTTTTATTTTTTACAAAAGTTTAAAATATCCAATAAATTTTGTTCCACTTCACAATTGTGTCCCACTTGTTGTTGATTCTTTACCAAAAAATAAAAATTTTATATCTTTATGTTTGAAGCCTGAAATGTGGCAAAAGGTTGAAAAGTTCAAGGGGACGAATACTTATGCAAGGCACTGTATAAGAGATATGTCGTGCAAAATGACAGCCCTTTTTGAAGTAAAGAGAATTGCAATGGGTTAAGGTTGTAGGAGGAAATATTTACTACTATGGACTATTCCATACCTGAGACCAGGTCATCATCTGGGCTTGGTTGGTTCCTGTTGCACTGGCTGCCTCCTCATTGGATCTTTTTCATACTCCTGGTCTGCTGCGATTTGGTAAAAAAGGCCTTCACCCCCTAGATACACTTAATTCAGTATAAGCATGCCCCTTACATCCCCAGACTAAACACATTCATTCACTGACATGCGACATGTGCGCATGCTCAGTGAATCCCCTGGAGTTGCGGGAAGTAGGGCAATGATGTCACAGGTGCGACACACACGTGATGCTGCTCCTATGCACGGGCCTGCCGCACTATATATAAAAGTGGCAGTACAGCCTTACCCTTGCTACCAGCACTATTCCATGGGTATACAGCACACACTAACTGACCACTTAAACCTCTACAATCCAGTATGTACAGTCATGGCCAAAAGTTTTGAGAATGATACAAATATTAATTTTTACAAAGTCTACTGCTTCAGTTTTTCTAATGGCAATTTGCATATACTCCAGAATGTTATAAAGAGTGATCAGCTTAACAGCAATTACTTGCAAAGTCAATATTTGCCTAGAAAATGAACTTTATCCCCCAAAACACATTTCAACATCATTGCAGCCCTGCCTTAAAAGGACCACCTAACATCGTTTCAGTGATTGCTCCATTAACACAGGTGTGGGTGTTGATGAGGACAGGGCTGGAGATCAATCTGTCATGATTAAGTAAGAATGACACCACTGGACACTTTAAAAGGAGGCTGGTGCTTGCCATCATTGTTTCTCTTCTGTTAACCATGGTTATCTCTAAAGAAACACGTGCAGTCATCATTGCACTGCACAAAAATGGCCTAACTGGGAAGAGTATTGCAGCTAGAAAGATTGCACCTCAGTCAACAATCTATCGCATCATCAAGAACTTCAAGGAGAGAGGTTCCATTGGTGCCAAAAAGGCTCCAGGGCGCCCAAGAAAGACCAGCAAGCGGCAGGACCGTCTCTTAAAAGTGTTTCAGCTGCGGGATGGGGCTACCAGCAGTGCAGAGCTTGCTGAGGAATGGCAGCAGGCAGGTGTGAGTGCATCTGCACGCACTGTGAGGCGGAGACTCTTGGAGCAAGGCCTGGTCTCAAGGAGGGCAGCAAAGAAGCCACTTCTCTCCAGAAAAAACATCAGGGACAGACTGATATTCTGCAAAAGGTACAGGGAGTGGACTGCTGAGGACTGGGGTAAAGTCATTTTCTCTGATGAATCCCCTTTTCGATTGTTTGGAACATCTGGAAAACAGCTTATTCGGAGAAGAAGAGGTGAGCGCTACCACCAGTCTTGTCTCATGCCAACTGTAAAGCATCCTGAAACCATTCAAGTGTGGGGTTGCTTCTCAGCCAAGGGAATCGGCTCTCTCACAGTCTTGCCTAAAAACACAGCCATGAATAAAGAATGGTACCAGAATGTCCTCCAAGAGCAACGTCTCCCAACCGTCCAAGAGCAGTTTGGCGCTCAACAATGCCTTTTCCAGCATGATGGAGCACCTTGCCATAAAGCAAAGGTGATAACTAAATGGCTCAGGGAACAAAACATAGAGATTTTGGGTCCATGGCCTGGAAACTCCCCAGATCTTAATCCCATTGAGAACTTGTGGTCAATCATCAAGAGACGGGTGGACAAACAAAAAACAACAAATTCAGACAAAATTAAAGCATTGATTCTGCAAGAATGGACTGCTATCAGTCAGGATTTGGTCCAGAAGTTGATTGAGAGCATGCCAGGGAGAATTGCAGAGGTCCTGAAGAAGAAGGGTCAACACTGCAAATATTGACTTGCTGCATTAACTCATTCTAACTGTCAATATAAGCTTCTGTTACTCATAATATGAATGCAATTCTATTTCTGTATGTGATAAAAACATCTGACAAACACACATAAAAACCAGAGGGCAGCAGATCATGTGAAAATATAATATTTGTGTCATTCTCAAAACTTTTGGCCATGACTGTACAATAGCCTCTCTTTTACTGAGTACATTGTCTTCTTCTTCTCTGCTTCAGCCTGCTTTCTTTGTATCTTTCTCTACTTCAGTCTGCTTCCTCTGCATCTGCCCGCCTGCTGTCCTATTCATACAGAGACTTTATGTCTCATGTTTACTATAATATGTTACAATTACCTGTTACATTAATTTTGTACCATGTCTTACTTCTTATCTCTTATTTATTGTCCATCATTACCTATCCATCATTATTATTTATTATTTACCCTCATCTATCTGAGATTGTTTTATTACACCTGTTCCCTGCTTTATATCATTTTGTGAATGAGCTGTTTCCCTTATTTGTTAATCTCAGTATTCTGCTCCTGCACATTACATGTCACACCTCCTGATAGCACCTGACAGCAATAGCTTGCTCTGATAGCCTTGAGTATATACCTCTATTGACTATACTATCATACCTCGAGCACGTGTAATTATAAACTCTCTTATTATTTGTTGTATGAAATGAATATGACAATCGACTTATTATTGCTACTGTGTTATTATCTTTGTAGTCTGACGAAGATTGCAAAGAGTCAACTAAAACATTACTGAATTTGGATTGTTCACCGCAATAAAACCAGATATATTCATATTTTCAATCCTTGGAGTATCATGCTACATATGACTACCCCCAGCCAGACAATCAATACCAGCGGATATACAGTCATGATTGGCATTGTCCAACTTTTGGCATTTGGGTTTCCTCAATGGATATTGGAGCTATTCTATGTATCTTTTTGTACATTGTACATTTGTCATAATATATATTATTATAGATTTTGAATATATATTCTCATATCTATTATGTAGCACTGATCATTATTTGTATAGTGACACATATGTTTCCTTGTAACTCTTTCTCACATGCATTTTCATATGTACCACTTTTGTAATCTCACCCACATAAATATACTTCAGTGTATAGCTATGCCAAATACAGCCTCTTATTTTCACTGCTATGTGCCAACACTGGCCACCATCTGTATTAGCTGATCTCTGTTGACATAGGGTATTTAGCATTAGTAACTGCGTAATACGGTTTTCATATATACTAACATATGTATTAGACCTGCTTCAAATATGTTTTTGCACATACATGATGTGAGAAAACTACTGATCTTCCTTGTTTTCTATGTTTATTGTATGTTGTTCCATTTTAGTATCTGACAAAAGTCACATTTACAGACCGAAATGTTTTACTATTAGATTGTATTTACCAATATATTAACACTAATAAAAATCCGGCCTTTTGAATCATTGGAGCGCTGAGTATATATACACAGAAACTAACCTAAGAAAAGGATATCAACAATAAAGTCCTGGAAAACTCTTGAATAGTAACATGCATATAGATATAACTTGATGTCTGGATATTCAGTCAGAGTCTTAGGTAAAGTTTCTATTACCTGCAGACCTAGGCTAATTAATTAGTTATATCTAAAAATTCTGGCTTGGGGTGAATAACAAAAACAGAGGGTCCATCTGCATATATTAATGGTATATGGGCTCCTTGGTTTTTAATTTCATTTTCTAATTTCATGGTACATATGGAACTTCCACCCCAGACTATTAACTTTCTGAAACTTACTTGTGATGTCACAGCAGATTACTCAGTGATGTAGGTAATCTACTGCCACTTCTAAAACTACCTGAGTGCAACCTGTCTTTGTGAATTCTACAGATTACAGTGCTGGCCAAAAGTATTGGCACCCCTGCAATTCTGTCAGATAATACTCAATTTCTTCCAGAAAATGATTGCAATCACAAATGCTTTGGTAATAATATCTTCATTTAATTTGTCGTCAATGGAAAACCACAAAAAGAATTGTCAAAAAGCCAAATTTGATATAATTCCACACCAAACATAAAAAAGGGGGTGGACAAAAGTATTGGCACCCTTTGAAAAATCATGTGATGCTTCTCTAATTTGTGTAATTAACAGCACCTGTTACTTACCTGTGGCACATAACAGGTGGTGGCAATAACTAAATCACACTTGCAGCCAGTTGAAATGGATTAAAGTTGACTCAACCTCTGTCCTGTGTCCTTGTGTGTACCACATTGAGCATGGAGAAAAGAAAGAAGACCAAAGAACTGTCTGAGGACTTGAGAAGCAAAATTGTGAGGAAGCATGAGCAATCTCAAGGCTACAAGTCCATCTCCAAAGACCTGAATGTTCCTGTGTCTACCGTGCACAGTGTCATCAAGAAGTTTAAAGCCCATGGCACTGTGGCTAACCTCCCTAGATGTGGACGGAAAAGAAAAATTGACGAGAGATTTCAACGAAAGATTGTGCGGATGGTGGCTAAAGAACCTCGACTAACATCCAAACAAGTTCTAGCAGCCCTGCAGTCCGAGGGTGCAACAGTGTCAACCAGTACTATCCATCGGCGTCTGAATGAAAAGGGACTCTATGGTAGGATACCCAGGAAGACCCCACTTCTGACCCAGAGACATAAAAAAGCCAGGCTGGAGTTTGCCAAAACTTACCTGAGAAAGCAAAAACTTTTTGGAAGAATGTTCTCTGGTCAGATGAGACAAAAGTAGAGCTTTTTGGGAAAAGGCATCAACATAGAGTTTACAGGAAAAAAAAAGAGGCCTTCAAAGAAAAGAACACGGTCCCTACAGTCAAACATGGCGGAGGTTCCCTGATGTTTTGGGGTTGCTTTGCTGCCTCTGGCACTGGACTGCTTGACCGTGTGCATGGCATTATGAAGTCTGAAGACTACCAACAAATTTTGCAGCATAATGTAGGGCCCAGTGTGAGAAAGCTGGATCTCCCTCAGAGGTCATGGGTCTTCCAGCAAGACAATGACCCAAAACACACTTCAAAAAGCACTAGAAAATGGTTTGAGAGAAAGCACTGGAGACTTCTAAAGTGGCCAGCAATGAGTCCAGACCTAAATCCCATAGAACACCTGTGGAGAGATCTCAAAATGGCAGTTTGGAGAAGGCACCCTTCAAATCTCAGGGACCTGGAGAAGTTTGCCAAAGAAGAATGGTCTAAAATTCCAGCAGAGCATTGTAAGAAACTCATTGATGGTTACCGGAAGCGGATGTTCGCAGTTATTTTGTCTAAGGGTTGTGCTACCAAGTATTAGGCTGAGGGTGCCAATACTTTTGTCCGGCCCATTTTTGGAGTTTTGTGTAAAATGATCAATGATTTGACTTTTTTTTCATTCTCTTTTGTGTTTTTTCATTGCAAGCAAAATAAATGAAGATATTATTACCAAAGCATTTGTGATTGCAATCATTTTCTGAAAGAAAATGAGTATTATCTGACAGAATTGCAGTGGTGCCAATACTTTTGGCCAGCACTGTACGTGAGAAAAACACACTTGTAATGTCACGACCATTTACTTAACTAAAACCCACTAGTGATATCACAGCAGCTTGCCATATTGAAACCCACTAATGATGTCACAGCAGCTTACCCAACTGAAACCCACTAGTGATGTCACAGGAGTTTACCAGATTGAAACTAACTACTGATGTCACAGTAGTCTACTAGACTGAAACCAACTTGTGATGTCACAGCAATTCAGCAGACTGAAACCCATTAGTGATGTCACAGCAGCCTACCTTACTGAAACCAACTTGTGATGTCACAGCAGCTTCCTGACTAAAACCAACTTGTGATGTCACAGCAGCTTCCTGACTGAAACCCACTAATGCAGCAGTTTAACTGAATTATAAAATGCTTATACTATGGTCCATAATAGAAAACAACATCACTCTTTGCCTATACTCTATACATTACAAACCGCTGTGTGCAGGGCTGTTCACAAAATATCTTAGTCCCCTGACGAGACAGCAACTCTGCTGGCTGAGCAGGCCATATTAACCTAGCGAGGAACAAGCCCTAAGCACTAAGTGCTAAGCACCTTTCAGTAGCGGAATGTTGAGGCCTGGAACTGATACAAGTGGCTGAGCAGGTGAAATAGAATGAGCTGCTGATGAGCACAGAGTGTCTGCACGTCATGAAGTTCAGTGACTCCTCCTCTCGGTCCCTGAAGCTGCATTTTATTTGGTGTCTGTGGCTTTTCAGATCCCAGAGTATGATGATTGGAGGCCCAGGGGAGGTGACAAACATAAAAAACAGTGCTACTTACTTCTACTGGGCTTCGACACGACTCCATGTTGTTTTGGGCCCTCTAAATTGACGTCACAGATGTGGGTTACGCCAGTGTCATTATGCATTGCGACGCCGGCCTGACCCACATGACGTCTGTGATGTCACTACAGAGGCCGAAGACAGCATGGAGTCGTACCAGAATGGTGAGTGACACTGGTTTTTATGTTCGCTCACCTCCCCTGGGCCTCTGATCGTTATATTCGGGGTTATAATAATAGCAGTATTTATTGAGGTTCGCTCAACAAATACTCTTGCCATGGGCCCAAAACCTTACTTACTGATCACCACTCCTGCTCATCGTCGGAGGCGGCCCTGAATAGGAATGGGGATCGTTAAGTAAATAGAGCCCTTGCTGAGGCAAGTAACAGCCCCCCTAAGGTCGCAGGCCCTGTGGCAGCCACTATGGCTGTTATGGTGGTACTTATGCCACTGTCTATGATCCATCTCAATGCATCATACTGAGCACAGTTCTGACAATGTTTGCTTGCAACAAGCAATAGTTAGAGGACTAGGAGAATTTAGATTCAAGCAATTACACAGGCTGATTAGTGACAGAAAACAATACATAATACATAAGATAGGGTCACAGGAGTGAGATGTGAGCTGCTATATTCCTTTTTTAAATACAGTATTACACAGACAGGACAGTTAACCCTTTCATTTACAATAATCTAATTTTGTTTGTTGTGCAATAGAGCAGTTTCATCTATATACACAGTCTTTAACCCCTTAATGACCGGGTCATTTTTTGTTTTTGCATTTTCGTTTTTCCCTCCCCACATTCCAAGAGCCATAACTTTTTCATTTTTCAATTCCCAGAGTCACATGATGGCTTATTGTTTGCGAAACAAATTGTACTTTGTAATGTCACTATTCAATATGCTGTGCAATGTACTGGGAAGCTGTAAAAAAATTCAGAACGAGGTGCAATTGGAGAAAAACTGCATTTGCGCCAAATTCATATGGGTTTAATTTTTACAGCATTCACTGTGTGGTAAAAATGACATGTTACCTGTATTCTGCGGGTCAGTACGAACACGGCGATACCAAATTTATATAGTATTTGTAATGTTTTGATACCTTTTAAAAAATTAAAAACTTTGCTAAATAGAAAAAAAAATTTTGCATCGCCATATTGTGTCACCTTTAACTTTTTCATATTTACATGTATGGAGCTGGGTAAGGCTTCTTTTTATGCGGGACAACATGACGTTTTTATTGATACCATTTGGGAAAAGATCTGATGGTTTGAACACTTTTTATTCAATTTTTTATAGGAGGCAAAGTGTTGAAAAAAACGCTATTTGGCCATTTAGATTTTTTTTCCCCGCTACGCCGTTCACCGTATGGGATAAATATTTTAATATTTTAATAGTTCGGGCATTTTGGAGCGCGGGGATACCTAAAGTGTTTATGCTTACTTTTGTTTATTTACTTTTATATCTGATCTAGGGAAAGGGGGGTGATATGAATTTTTGTGTTTTTTTTTATTTTTTCATACTTTTAAAAACTTTTTTTTTATACTTTTACTTGTATGATCAGACTCCCTAGGGACCTTGAAACCTAGGGAGTCTGATCGATCATACTATTCACTGCGATACTACTGTATCGCAGTGAATAGCAAAATGCCTTCACTGCTATTAGACGATGCCTCTGGCATCGCGTAATAGCTCTAATGTAATGACAGGCCTGGGAGCCTTCAATAGGCTCCCGGCTATCATGGCAACCAATCGTCGCCCTCCAGAACGTCTGGAGGGCGACGATGGGGGAAAATGGCGGCGCCTGTGGCGGTTGCGCTATTTAGACGCCGCGGTCCCGTTTGACCGCGACATCTAAAGGGTTAACAGCCGCGATCGGTGCAGGCGGTCCTGAGCGCTCTCCATACATCGTCATGCGACTCAGGACGTACTATTATGCCCTGGGTCGTTAAGGGGTTAAACATAGTTTTTACAGACAAGACAATCCTGTAGTGAAAAATCTTTTGTTAAGGACTTTTTTGGGCAAGAGTTTACAATTTTTCCTTAAATACATATTGCTGTTCTAACAGCAAAGCGCCGATAACGCTTGCGCAAATCTGAAAAAAACTTCTGTTATTTAAGTGTTTTGTTGTTCACACAATATACAGTCTAGTCTGCGTGTGATGATGAGACCCTCAATTTATGTATCTTTCTTTGACATGTATCATTCCTCATTCGTATCGGTCACATATCTGTAGGAGTGTAAAGCTGTGTTTACATTGGTGGTCAATTCGCTCCAATGGTTTTATGTGCATACCATGGAGAGAGGGCCTGTAGGAGGATGGGCTAATGACCTACAACTAACCCAGGCACCCATCTTTCCTTCTAACCAGCATAGATTCCTTTTTTCGTGAGGAGAGGGCTGGCTAAGGGGGAGGTGAAGGGTGGGGCTGAAGGGGGTCTCACACTGAGGTGAGAGTGAGTTTGCGGGAGTCTTTGTGTGGAAGCTGGAAGAGAGACAGCTAAGACAGAGCTGTGTGCTCAGGTATCTTTTCTATCTTTTATTTTCCCTTTTTGTTTTGTATTGTATCATCGCGCTTTTGCTTGTATGTTTATGCTTGATCATATTAATACTGTATATTTCTGTATATGCTATTAATTCGTACCGACCCACTTGGGTTATTAAACATATAAAATTTATATCACTCGTTTCGTTCTATCCTATGACCCGGTCTACTCACGGTGTGTGAGTGGGAGGTTAAGAAAGAAGTTTGATCGCAAGCGTGCCAGGTGGCTGGGCGAGGCGATATTCTTCACAGTGGTGGCAGCGTGGTGGGATCTTAGGATAACAGTGTGTGGGTGTGGTATCACGCAGACACTGAGGATTGTGGCAATCCTATGGAACGGGCGCGGTATGAGATCAAGCTTAAAATACGGTGAAAGTTTGGTACAGTACTGATCCCTCCCTTCTTCTTTTTTTCTGTCCTATCTTTTATTTGGCAACGACTTCCAGTGGATGTCTCGGACTCTGAGAAGTGGAGTCAGGGGACGTCAGCAACTGACTGATACAAACGCTGAGCAGATGGCTGATATGGAAAGTGCTGCAGCTGGGTAGGACGAGGAGCAGAGTCCTGGGGGGCTGGCACAAGAAAACATCACCATGCTAGACGGTTCAGCAGGTGCCCTGACCCCAGAGGTAACTGTGCCTGGAGGGACTAGTAGCCCCAGTTCTGTGGGGGTAACGGACTTATACTTGCAAATGGCCTTACAGCAGATAGACACCAGTGACTATAGCACCCGTCTGAAGGTGATTCACCAGTACCAAGCTGCCGCTGCTGCAGAGCGCCGGGCGGAGAGAGAGGCCGCTGCTGCAGAGCGTCGGGCGGAGATGGAGCATCAGCTTGAGCTAAAAAAGCTGGAACTTTGCCGCAGGCGCAACCTTCCCCTGCACCAACTCCAGGAGCCCGAGCACTAAAGATCCGATCCGAGGACTTTCCAATCTTGGGAGATAACGGGAACTTGGACTCGTTCTTGCGGGGATTTGAGAGGGTGTGTAAGCAGCATCATATTCCCCAGGCAGAATGGGCCCGTTACCTGTCTCCCCGGCTGAAGGGAAAAGGCCTGGATGTTTCCACGAACTTACCAGAGGACGCGGACTATGAGACCATCAAAGCGGCGCTGATCCGGAGATACCAGCTCACGCCGGAGGTGTACCGCAAAAAGTTCCGGAATATACAGCGGGGTCCCACAGAGAGCTATGCGGATGTTCTGCACCACTTACAGGCTACATTCCAGCAATGGATTAAAGGACTTACTGTTACCAAATTCGAGGAGCTTGAGGATCTGATGATAAAAGACCAGTTCCTCCATGTGTGCCCTCTAGAGGTCCGCCAGTTCGTGTGTGATCGGAAACCCAAGACAGCAGACCAGGCTGCAGAGGTTGCTGATGACTATGTATCCACCAGGGAGCAAGGGACCAAGACAGGAGCCACCCTGCAGAGACCCTCAAGCTGGAAGGAGGGGCAAAGCTGGAGTTCACCACAGCCTGCGGTTTCCAAGTGGGGTAAGACAAACTCTGTCCCGGGTGCCCCCTCTACTTCCCCTGTCCCAAGAACTCTGGGCGCCCCCGGGGACCCCCTCCAAGTCCCAAGGAGAGGCCCGGTGGTGTCATGCCTGTAACCAGCCAGGACATTTCAAGGCAGAGTGCCCCAACCACTCTAAGAACCCCCCTGTTTCCCCAGCCACGACAGTTGGCTCATCTGTATACTTGGTGGGGAGGGAGGGGTTGCCATCCAATGCCAACCGTCAACAGGTCATTGTGGGGGGTAAAGTGGTCATGGGATTTCGGGACACTGGGGCGGACGTTACTCTGGTGCAAACTGACTTGGTTCCTGCGGACAGTATTATCCCTGGAAAGACTCTGACCTTAGGGGTATTGGACCAGAATGCTTAACTGTGCCCATGGCTTGCGTCCATTTGGACTGGGGTGCGGGAAAAGGAATGTGTGATGTGGGGCTAATGTCTAATCTGCCTGCCAATGTACTACTGGGAACAGATTTGGGGCTCTTGGTGTCCCAATATGGGGTGGGAGCAGCCCCACCTCGATGTGACAAAATGTCTGTACTGAAGGATGATTTAATGTGGTGTTGAAGCCTGTCACGCAGGCAGAGGGAGGGGTCAGCATTTTGTCTCCCCTTGCTGTGTGCCCAGCTAAAGTAATCAGTGAGCATGTGAATGAGGTATTGTGGAATGCTGACCTGGCTGTAGCCCCGCCCACATCTGCGGGTGGTGAGAGCCCCCTCAGTGTGACCCTGGCTGAGCCAGTCACCCATGCAGTTCACTGTGAATCAATGAATGAAAGCAATGTCAATGTAATTGCTAATTCTTGCCTTGCAGATTTCCAGGGTAGCTCTTCTGAGATGCTGGGGGCAACCCCAACTGATGACAATGTGCCAGGTGGTCAGGTGGGTCACGGGGATCTCAGGGCCAATCCGGATGAGGAACGGACTGCTGGTGTTGCGGTGGTAACCCGCAGCCAGAGTGCTAGAGGGGTGGAAGGCGCTCCGACCCCTGAGCCGTTCCCTCTGTCACCCAGAGATGGCACTGAGACCGCCATGACTAACCTCCCCACACTGGAGCCGGAGGAGTCCGGCGGGTATGTGACATGCACATCTCTTCTGTCTGGTTCCAGTCAGGAGTTCAGGGACGCTGTCCAAGCTGACCGCAGTCTGGGCGCATTGAAGGAGCGTGCCGATCAACCTCCCTTGGAGTCGGACAACGACCGCATGTACTGGGAGCAAGGGAGGTTGTACCGGGAAACTATCCCCACAAAGGGAAAAGAAAGTCGGCTTAGGGAGAAACATTTGGTGGTACCCCAACCCTATCGGGTGGAATTGTTGCGGATTGCTCATGATATTCCACTGGCAGGCCACCTGGGGATCGCTAAGACCAAGGCTCGCCTCAGTCACTTATTCTACTGGCCTAAAATGGGGACCAATGTAGCTAAATACTGCCGTTCATGTGACACTTGTCAGAGGATGGGCAAGGTGGGGGAAAGCCTCAAAAGCCCCAATGATACCTATGCCCATCATAACCGAACCTTTCCAGCCTGTGGCTGTGGATCTTATTGGACCCCTGTCCATTCCCAGTCGCACCGGGAAACGTTTCATATTAACGGTAGTAGACTACGCTACCAGGTACCCAGAAGCTGTCACTCTGTCTTCCACCCGGGCTGATGTAGTGGCCAAGGCTCTGGTAGGCATCTTCTCCCGTGTTGGATTTCCCAGAGAGATGCTCACAGACCAAGGTACCCAGTTCATGTCTGCCTTGATGCAAGGCCTGTGTAAGGTAACAGAGGTGCAACATCTGGTGTCCAGCCCGTATCACACACAGACCAATGGCCTGTGTGAACGGTTCAATGGCACCCTGAAGCAGATGCTCAGGATGTTAGTCGAGTCCCACGGGCGCGACTGGGAGCCTTATCTCCCGCACCTGCTGTTCGCTTACCGGGAGGTGCCTCAAGCCTCAACGGGGTTCTCCCCCTTTGAGCTCTTGTACGGGAGAGGTGTACGTGGGCCCCTAACTCTTATGAAAGAGTCCTGGGAAGGAGAAACGGCCATCCAAGGTGTGCCAGTCGTGGAGTATGTCCTGCGATTCCGTGACCAAATGCAGGCTATGGTGCAGCTGGTGCATGACAACATGGTCCAGGCTCAGGCTGACCAGAAGCGCTGGTATGATCAGAATGCCCATGAGAGAACATACCAGCCGGGGCAGAAAGTATGGGTCCTAGTCCCTGAGCCCCAGGACAAGCTTCAGGCGAAATGGACCGGTCCATACGTCGTGCACCAGCAGGTCAACAGCGTCAGCTACCTGGTCACTGTTGATCCAGGACGGAACTGGCATAAGGTCTTCCATGTCAACATGATGAAGGATCATCATGACCGGGAAGCTAGTGCCTTTCCGGTATGCAGTCTGCTAGAGGAGGGGGAAGAAGAAGACCTTGTTGACTTGCTTGCTCATTTTCAGGAGGATGGGTCCAACAAGAAGGCACAGGTGAACCCCCTTCTGGCTGAGGCCCAGCTGTCCCAGCTGGATGAAGTTGTGCACTCCCTACCTGGTCTGTTCTCTGCGAAGCCTGGGAGAACTGACCAGGCCATTCACCATGTGGATACCGGGAATCATGCCCCTATCCGGCGGTCGCCATATCGCGTCTCCTCGGAGATACAGGTCCAGATGCGCAAGGATATTGACGAGATGCTGGACCTGGGGGTGCATGGGCTTCACCTGTGGTTCTTGTGCCCAAAAAGGACCGGACCACCCGGTTCTGTGTAGACTACAGGGAACTTAATGCGATTACAGTCGACGATGCATACCCCATACCGCGCATCGACGACCTGCTTGACCGGTTAGGTAAGGCCCAGTACTTGTCCATCATGGACTTGAGTCGGGGATACTGGCAGATCCCCCTGTCCCCTCAGGCACAGGAGCGATCGGCCTTTATCACCCCTTTCGGACTGTACGAGTCCACTGTCATGCCATTCGGCATGAAGAATGCCCCTGCCACTTTCCAGCGGATGGTCAACTCCCTGCTGACGGGATGCGAAGGGTTTGCCACTGCGTACCTGGATGACATTGCCGTCTTCAGCTCCACTTGGGATGAACACCTACAGCACCTGGCGCAGGTGCTGAGGCGGATCCACAGTGCGGGCTTGACCATCAAACCGGAAAAGTGTCAGCTGGGCATGCACGAGGTCAAATACCTGGGACACCGGGTAGGTGGGGGAACCCTGAAACCAGAACCTGAAAAGCTGGATGTAATCACGTCCTGGCCAACCCCCCGGACCAAGCGACAGGTGATGTCTTTCCTGGGGACGGCAGGGTACTATAGGAAGTTCGTACTGAACTATAGTGCTCTGGCTGCCCCCTTGACGGACCTCACCAAGAAGAAGTTGCTGCAAACTGTCCAGTGGACGGATGCTTGCGAGCGCTCCTTCCAGGACCTGAAAGCGACCCTGGCGAACGCACCTGTACTTCAGGCGTACGATGAGACACATCCGCTTGTGCTACAGACAGACGCCAGCACCTACGGACTCGGTGCCGTACTGAGCCAGCTTGACTCAGCAGGGCAAGAGCACCCGGTGCAGTACCTCAGCCGAAAGCTACTGCCGCAGGAGGTGGCCTACGCCACAGTGGAGAAGGAATGCCTAGCAATTGTTTGGGCCTTGCAGCATCTGCAGCCTTACTTGTATGGGCGCCACTTCACCGTGGTGACGGATCACAACCCTCTGATCTGGATCAAACGTGTTGCAGGTCAGAATGGACGGTTGTTACGTTGGAGCCTGGTGCTGCAGCAATACAACTATGACATCCGGCACAAGCCTGGCCAGGCCCATGGCAACGCCGATGGCCTGTCCCGGCGCGGTGAGGCTGCGGAGGTGCGGGTGGAAGAAGAACGGAGGCTCCTCCTTCCTCCCGACACGCTCTAAAAGGGGGAGGTGTGAGGATGAGACCCTCAATTTATGTATCTTTCTTGGACATGTATCATTCCTCATTCGTATCGGTCACATATCTGTAGGAGTGTAAAGCTGTGTTTACATTGGTGGTCAATTCGCTCCAATGGTTTTATGTGCATACCATGGAGAGAGGGCCTGTGGGACGGTGGGCTAATGACCTACAACTAACCCAGGCACCCATCTTTCCTTCTAACCAGCATAGATTCCTTTTTTTCATGAGGAGAGGGCTGGCTAAGGGGGAGGTGAAGGGTGGGGCTGAAGGGGGTCTCACACTGAGGTGAGAGTGAGTTTGCGGGAGTCTTTGTGTGGAAGCTGGAAGAGAGACAGCTAAGACAGAGCTGTGTGCTCAGGTATCTTTTCTATCTTTTATTTTCCCTTTTTGTTTTGTATTGTATCATCGCGCTTTTGCTTGTATGTTTATGCTTGATCATATTAATACTGTATATTTCTGTATATGCTATTAATTCGTACCGACCCACTTGGGTTATTAAACATATAAAATTTATATCGCTCGTTTCGTTCTATCCTATGACCCGGTCTACTCACGGTGTGTGAGTGGGAGGTTAAGAAAGAAGTTTGATCGCAGGCGTGCCAGGTGGCTGGGCGAGGCGATATTCTTCACACTGCGCTAATCTGAATAATAAACTCTTGTAATTTCATTGGGGGGGTTAATTATTAGTGTTGTTAATATGAAAAAATATTTATTGCTTAAGCATTCTGCACAAGTATGCATATATAAACAGTATTGTAGCATCCACTAATCTAATAAAAAGTATCTCTGTTATTTAAGCTTTTTTTTTGTGTGTGTGTGTTCTCTCAATAGCCTAGGCTAATGTGAAAAAAAAACCTCTTGTAATTTCAAGGGGAAGGGAGTTATGCTCTGGTCCTGCAGCCTGGTCCATCATATTATGCCCTGCCGCTCTGCCTGCCACACATGTTGCCACAGCTACCACCACAACCACCATTCATCCAAGCGTGTCCTGCAGCCTGGTCTATCATATGCCACTATACCACACTATTGGTGCCACAGTGTTGCCAATAATAAAAAAAAAAAAAAAACTATTTTAGCTTATCAAGGGATAGATTTTGGTGGCTTTTTTATTTTTGAAAAGCCAATTCTTTATCACCTTTCAACTTGGCTCCAACTTCTCACAAATAACAACAAGCCTGTAGCATTTACAAGTCATCAAAATGTGCTTATTTTTCTACAAAACCATTGCTTTTTGCAATATAACCACCATGTGTGTCTAAAAAAACCACAGATGCGCACCTTCACCTTTCACTTTGAGATAATTTCGGCTGTGCTTGCCTTAGGGAGCTAGAAATTGGATATACAGTATAGGTTCCTAGGAGCCTTGAGAGTATTCTACACTATGTTTTAAGTCAATTTAAGGTGTGATTCATACTTGTTCGACCCAAAGTGAATGTTGGTCCCAAACCACCCAAACCTAAACAAATCTTGAGCGTTTCGCTCATCTATACCTATCTCCTGTACTCCACGCGCAATTTAAGGTGTGATTCATACTTGTTCAACCGAAAACTAATCTTGGTCCCAAGCCACCCAAAACAAAACAAATCTTGAGCGGTTCACCCATCTGCACACACTGGTACAGTTTTTCATTGAAGCCAGAGAAGTACACTTTGGTTTCAGTGCACATCCACAGTAAATCCAGGGTATACATCTTCAGCTTCACTGAAGAACAGCACAGGCTTCTGGAGCACCAGAGGTAAGTCTGATGAAACTCATCAGACTCATCTCTAAGTGAGTATAAATGTTTAGGTTTTTTTTTTTTATGCAGTCATTGACAGTGTTACAATAGGCCTATTTGGGACACTAAACCCCCGATCCATAAGGACCTGTGGGTGGTTTGGTGTCCCAAATTCCACTGGTTCCCTTTAAAGTTATAACATGCATTGGGGGGGTCCACTCTTTCCCCACCCTGTGCTGCACTTCTAGCTATGTGTAACATCCTTGCCTGTTCAGGCTTTGGCACCATCCTCTGGGCGCACACTGCGGCGCAGGAGGCGTGCCCGGTTGTGATTCCTTCCTTTGGGTTTTTCTTGTATTGTCTGAACACTGTCCTATTCCCTCACCTCCTTAATTGATTTTCCACCACACCCTTCTCCTTCACCTTGTTTCCCCCCTGCTCCACTAAGAGTTAACTTTGTTCCTGCCTTTGTGATTGACAGCCTGTCCTTCTATCAAGTCTGGGGCGGGTTCTTTCTCCCTATTTATTGTTTGCTCACTTTCCCATTGGCGCCTGCTATTGCATTTCGCTTACTGGCTATACTCCTTGTTACCTGCTCTTCTGATTTTCTGACCACTGGCTTACCTTTGACTTCTCTTGGATTGTGATTTTGTACTGCATTGCTCATTTGTTACCGACCCCTTGGCTAGCTGACCTCCCTTTGTTGTTGTACGTCTTGTCTGCATTCTGTTATATCACTTATTATAAGGAGGGACTGTCGACTGGTTGCTGGCTGTCACCTAGGACAGATCGTGCAAGTTAGCCAGGGACAGTGGGGGGATTCAGCTTAGGGTCCACTGTCTTGTTGTGCCCCCTCCCCCCTAAGTTCTCCAGCAGTTACTGGGGAATCACTCCTCTAGTGATTCCCTTACACTATGCCTCTGATTTGAGTATATGTAACCCAATCTCCAGCACCTAGTGATCTGTTTGTATTATTTTGTGTTGGTTCCACTAATAATTCAAGAGATAGCAAATTTCTAAAAGAAATGAGACTTCTGTATTCTTAGTTTTTAGGTACATTTTCGCATATTTATTATAATCTACCTTTAGGCTAAGCCCCCACATTGCGGAAACGTAGCATTTTTTATTGCAGATTTTGCTGTGGTTTTTTGAGCCAAAGTCAGGAGTAGCTACAAAAGGAATGGGAAATATAAAGGAATTACTTAGACATTTCCCTCCTGCTAAATTGACTCCTGACTTTGGCTCAAAAAAAAGCAGCAAAATCTGAAACAAAAACCTCAGCGTTAAGTTTTGTAAGGCTCATGCCCCACGTTGCGGAAACACAGCTTTTTTTGTTGCAGATTTTGCTGCGTTTTTTTGAGCTACAGCTAGAAGTGGATTGAGCAGAAGGGAGAAGTATAAGAACTTCCTAGATATTTCCCATTCCTTCTGTAGCCACTCTTGGCTTTGTCTCAAAAAACCGTAGGAAAATCTGCAATGAAAAAAGTTGCGTTACCGCAACATGGGGCCTCAGCCTAGTGTAGTATTTTGCATAGAAGTAAGGTAAACGTGTTTCATTTATCTTCTTCACTAAACTCAAATCCCTGCTGGTCTTATTTTGTTTCTTGACTTTACCTGGTTCCTAGGATTGCACATTCAATTGCGCAGTTTTTTGCAATATTTTAAAGATGTGCCCATAGTCTATACCAGGGGTCGGCAACCCCCGGCACGCGTGCCAAGAGTGGCGCGAGGCTTATTTCCCTGGCACGGCAGCGGTGTGTTCACATATGTCACATCTGTTTCCCTCCGGCGTGGTGCACACAAGCTGGAGGGAAACTGATGCCAGGACAGATCCCATAGTTTTCTATGGGATCGGTTCTGGCACAAGAGGCATCAGTTCTGGCGCCGGATTTGTGCCTCAGCCGGATGGAAAAACGTTACCTGCAGCGTTTTTCCATCAGGCTTCCTTAAAATTTCATTAGCACCTGGTGAAGATGGATGTGGCATCACCCAGCGTCTGCACACTCTGTGTACAGTAGTGAAGCCGGTAATTGCCGGCTTCACTACTGTACCTGAGCGAATTGCTCAGGATTGGTTAAAGCTATAAAGAAACACTTGGATTCATTTTAAAGAGGAGAATATCCTCTTTAAAATGATACCAAGATCACCATGATCGTCCTTAAACATCCTGAGCGATTCGCAGGTGAAAACGATGTTCGTCATTGAAATCCCAATGCAGATCTCAATTCCCGACATCGTTTTAACAGTGAATCGCTCTGAATGTGTAAGGTCAATCATGGAGATCTTGGTATCGTTTTAAAGATGAGATTCTCATCTTTAAAATGAATCCAGTTGCATCTTTGTGGCCCTAATAGATCCTTATAAATGGGGCTCTAAAAGTGTCCCCCCCTCCTGTGTCAGGCAGCATCTTAGAGCTAAGGAAGGAGGGGGAGGAGGAGCTGCAGAGAGAATGATAAATCATCATTGTCTGTGCATAATCTGCAGATGACGGGGGTAGCAGGGACTTCTGTCCATGTTATCCCCTCTCCTATTAATCAGAGAGCATACTGTACTTCTGCTCTCTGATTGTCACATAGAGGGATAATGTAATACCCCTCTGAGCCTAATCACATAACCAGGAAGTTTATTGGCGCTGTGACCCAGACATTTACCATCCTCCAGGTCGCAGCGCCAGAAGTGTCGCACCAAACACTTACACAACACATGCACAAAGTCACTAATAAAGTTTACATTTTTTCACTGTCTCTGTCCTGTCCATACCTGATCTTTATAGAGTAAAATACGCCGCCAGCCTCTCTAGTGATATCTGTTACACGCTAAAATAATAGTAATAGCAATTATCACTAGTATTATCACCATAATACCGTGTGCAGGGGCCGCTATGTGACATAATACCGTGTGCAGGGGTCGTCAGACTTACAATTATTGACCGGCACTCCGAGTACCTCAACTTTGATTTTTTTAATCAAAATCGGCACGCCGAACAAAAAAGGTTGCCTACCCCTGGTCTATACTATACACGATAACCAATTCATACTGTACATACTTATATATGTATCTGGAATTGATGACTTTAAGGCTAAACAAGGTTTTCTTGCTCAAACATAATGAATAATAGAATGCAAAATGTGTTTGTATTATTCTTTATTCTTTGCCGTCATTCTGTCAGTTGATCAATACATTTCTATTTTTGGCATTAACTATAAGGATAAATGGTTAATTTCAGTGCACTGCCCACTGCACAGCTTCTCATAAAGGTCTATAATGAGCTTCACATTGCATCCTCCATCCGAAAAACAATTCAGTAATGCAAAACATTTTATGGGTATCATATTGTTGTCCCTGTTTAAAGTGCACATGATGTACCCAATTCATCAAATTGTTCAGTTCATGACACAATTCACATTCTTAAGCCAATACAAAACCCTGAGTTTGCCCAATTTATGCATGCAGTTGCCATTATCACTCACGCTTCTTATGCTAGGTTCACACCTGCATTCGGTTTTCCGTTCGTGGGGTCCGCTTGGAGACCCCACAAACGGAAACCTAATCCGCTTACAAAAAGTAGTTACCCGTGGAAACGTGTGGACCCCATAGACTATAATGGGGTCGGCCGGGTTTCTGCCCGGTTTCCACCCGAAAAAGATGGAAATATGCAGAGAGAAAAGTCCTGTTTTCAGGACTTTTCTCTCCACATTTTTTAACCATATTTGAGGACAGAAATCCTGAACGGAGACTGGGTGCAGGTGTGAACCTAGCCTTATTTGTGTCTCTTCTTTGGCCCCTGTTGCAAAGCACCACTTCTGTGTTACAGAACAAATATCCCATACATAATAAGGGTTGCTTACTATTATGTATCCATCTCACATGGCATGATATAAGTTTTAGGTTAACAGCTGTGCATAATGCCTGCGCCAAAATAAATAATTTCTACCTAAAGTTCAAGTTTCTGCTAGAGTAAAATTGTTTACAGCAATGTTCAACAAGGCCAGGAGAGGGCCCTATAGCTGTAGGAATATTCTTCCACTATAATTTGCAGTTATCAGCTTGATTACTTCACTTAAGCTTACTGTATAAATAATGCTTGATTTACTTTCATGTACATTGTATAAATATTTTGGACACATGGTGTACCCAAGTACAAGACCCCATTACACTCTTTTTCCACTATTGATATCAATATGGCTGTGCACATCAGTTAACTTGATCATTACCCTTGTATCTTAGGTATAGGACTCTGAATAGAGCTCTGGAAATTCATTATTTATCTCCTTATTTGACCAGTGAGATTGATTTTCCTCTTCATTATCCTGATTATTTCTTGTCTTCTTCATCAAATGGTAAATCCGCACTGGGTCATCATGAATCAGCTCATCTTCAGCTCTAATTTCTGCTGTCAGTTGCTCACTGTTCAGGTAAATACTGGATCTAGATAAGATACTAACATTTGCTCTGCTCGACTCCTCAAACCATTGTTTACTCTTTGGTTTTGTTTTCTTCTTTCTATTTTTACCTGGTCTCTTTGGACTGAGGTCAAGATCAGCATAGCACATCCGTTCCTCAGGATCCACCTGCTAAAATAAATACAAAAAAAATTAGAGTCAAATAATTTATTAAATGGACAATCTAAATCTCTCTTGCCATTTCTCAAAATATCATCTGCCATTCCTCTTTGACAGCCTGGACTAGAAGTTCTGGTAGCCCTCGTGAATTCAAAAAGAATAGCAAAAACTTTTCTTTAGGAGAGCGTACAGATCTGAAATTGTCAATCCTCGTTGACCTCATGCTAAGTGCACTTTTGTTAATCTAACCTATGGCTGTGTTGATAAATTGTGGTTAACATGTGGGTTTGTTGTGGTTTTATTGCAGTTATTGCAAAACTGCAACAACAAAAAATGAATAGTCCTTTAGAAATGAGAGATAGGAGAAGACTGAGACATTGTAAACAACAGAAGGAAACCCTTAGTACATGCTGAGGATAAGACCACACAGAACACACTACCCAGAGGAACCTATAAGAGGAGGTAGATCTATTTGGGTGTGGGTGTATCAATAGCATGGTTAGGGGCAACCTTATCAAAATGGCCTCCGCACATCTATTCATGAATGTCACATGTGGTCCAATTATTATTTTGTCAAAATGTATAATTACTATATGGGTGCAGAATAGTCTTATTATCTGGGCACAGTTATAGCAATATTACTTTGGCACTGTGTTTTCTTATTATATGGGTACATGGTAGTATTATGTTTTGTTTAGAATGAAGTGAAGGCATTTAGCAAAGAAAGTATATCATATAGTACTGTACAGTGGCATCAGATGTATATATTGAGAAACTATATTGGGAAACTCCTGACATACACCTCTGAGGGAAGGCTGAAATGCAATGTGTATATATATATATGGTGGGGAAAAAAGTATTTAGTCAGCCACCAATTGTTGAAGTTCTCCCACTTAAAAAGATGAGAGAGGCCTGTAATTCACATCATACGTAGATCTCAACTATGAGAGACAAAATGAGAAAACAAATCCAGAAAATCACATTGTCTGATTTTTAAAGAATGTATTTGCAAATTATGGTGGAAAATAAGTATTTGATCAATAACAAAAGTTCATCTCAATACTTTGTTATTTATCCTTTGTTGACAATGACAGAGGTCAAATGTTTTCTGTAAGTCTTCACAAGGTTGGCACACACTGTTGATGGTATGTTGGCCCATTCCTCCATGCAGATCTCCTCTAGAGCAGTGATGTTTTGGGGCTGTCGCTGGGCAACACGGACTTTCAACTCCCTCCAAAGGTTTTCTATGGGGTTGAGATCTGGAGACTGGCTAGGCCACTCCAGGACCTTGAAATGCTTCTTACGAAGACACTCCTTCGTTGCCCTAGCGGTGTGCTTGGGATCATTGTCATACTGAAAGACCCAGCCACGTTTCATCTTCAATGCCCTTGCTGATGGAAGGAGGTTTGCACTCAAAATCTCACGATACATGGCCCCATTCATTCTTTCATGTACACGGATCAGTTTTCCTGGTCCCAAAGCAAGATGTTGCAACCCCCATGCTTCACAGTAGGTATCATCTAACCATATGACATTCTCCCAATACTCTCCTGGAAGATCCAAATGATTTCTAGCATGCTTCACAGTAGGTATGGTGTTCTTTGGATGCAACTCAGCATTCATTCTCCTCCAAACACGGCGCGTTGTGTTTCTACCAAACAGTTCTACTTTGGTTTCATCTGACCATATGACATTCTCCCAATACTCTTCTGGAACATCCAAATGCTCTCTAGCAAACTTCAGATGGGCCCGGATATGTACTGGCTTAAGCAGGGGGACACGTCTGGCACTGCAGGATCTGAGTCCCTGGCGGCGTAGTGTGTTACTGATGGTAGCCTTTGTTACGTTAGTCCCAGCTTTCTGTAGGTCATTCAGTAGGTGCCCTCGTGTGGTTCTGGGATTTTTGCTCACTGTTCTTGTGATCATTTTGACCCCACGGGGTGAGATCTTGCGTGGAGCCCATGATCGAGGGAGATTATCAGTGGTCTTGTATGTTTTCCATTTTCTAATTATTGCTCCCACAGTTGATTTCTTCACACCAAGCTGCTTGCCTATTGCAGATTCAGTCTTCCCAGCCTGGTGCAGGTCTACAATTTTGTTTCTGGTGTCCTTCCACAGCTCGTTGGTCTTCACCATAGTGGAGTTTGGAGTGTGACTGTTTGAGGTTGTGGACAGGTGTCTTTTATACTGATAACAATTTCAAACAGGTGCCATTACTACAGTTAATGAGTGGAGGACAGAGGAGCCTCTTAAAGAAGAAGTTGCAGGTCTATGAGAGCCAGAAATGTTGCTTGTTTGTAGGTGACCAAATACTTATTTTCCACCATAATCTGAAAATAAATGCTTAAAAAATCAGACAATGTGATTTTCTGGATTTGTTTTCTCATTTTGTCTCTCATGGTTGAGGTCTACCTATGATGTCAATTACAGGCCTCTCTCATCTTTTTTTAAGTGGGAGAACTTGCACAATTGGTGGCTGACTAAATACTTTTTTCCCACTGTATATATATCTACAGATGTAGCAGAATTAAACCAAAATTTATATTTTATAATTGAAGACAAAAAAAACAAAAAAAACAATGAATTTTCATTGATTTTTGTTGTTTTCTGTAATAAGACATCACACTGCAGCAGTTTAACCAGTTGTATAAGTTCAGGTTAACTCTTATACTGCTGTAATATATACACACATATTTACGTTTTAAAGCACCACAGCACTTTACAATACACAATTGATAGGGTTCATGTACAAACAAATTGAGACATTACAGAGTAATAAAGCAATTCACACACTGGGACTGAGGGCCCTGTTCACAAGAGCTTACAATCTATGAGGTACAAAGGGTGACATACTAGGTAGAAGTGCTTACATACTGTAGTTTTCCAGCCATTTTCATGAGGTAAAGTTGCACAAATAAATAAAGCTGTATGAGCCGGTAACTAGCCAGTGTAATTGTATGTACAGATCCAAAATGCCTGGGCATGTAAGGTAACACTTAGATAAATGCATACCTTACAATTGTCTTTTGAGAGGGACAGTCCCAGCTTTTGACCTTAGCACCTCTATCCCCCTCTGTTCCCTAAATGTCCCTTTTTTGATATTGGGAATAGATGGACCGTATATTGGTATATTTGCTATTACTTTATTTGGTTAAATCAATTACATTTATCCTAATAGTTAAAGGAGTATTCCCATGAACATAATCATATCTATATTTGTAGATAAGTAAAAGTTAAACATTTTTGCAAATATAAGTAGTTAAAAATTCTGCAGAGTTTTAAAGATTTTCTCTAACTATCTTAGTAGTGAAAGTCTGTTTTCCTGATCGGTTACCAATGGATACGACCACAAATGCAGAAACTTTCTATGGTCTTGGACTTGTCGGGAACACAGCCATGATTTTCTTATTGTAGCTGGGTTATCAGGCAGGGGCACTACATGTATCAGAAGATATTCCGGCTACAATAAGGAAGTCATGGCTGATTTTCTGACCTTAGAAAGTTCCTGCATTCATGGTCATATCCACTGGCAACCGATCAAGACAACAACTTGTGACCACAAGATATTTAGAGAAAATCTTTAAAACTCTACAAAATGTTTAATTACTTATATTTGCAAAAATGTTTAACTTTTAATTATCTACAAATTTAAAAATGGTTATGTTCAAGCGAATACCCCTTTAATGCTCCAATTCATAAGCATGGAGTGTACACAGTGACAAAGTACCTGATTTTCCTCCAGGTTTCTTTCATGAGCCGTTGCCATTGGTTCATAACAGGATTCATCATTATTATGGTCTATGTTTTAGAGAAAATAGCATCATAAAATAGCTTTATTTCTTATTTTTTTACAATATTTTTAGACTTTTGTCGTTTTGTACTTCATCTACTATAAAAGTCTCCCTTCTTCCAGTTGAATGAGCATGTTTTAAGGGAGCCTGCCGCCACCATTTATCTGCTGCTGTAGGGGTTATTAGTGGCATAGTGAGCATACCTTTTTGTATAAAAGTGTGATCACATTGCTGGGAAAATTCAATTTTTAATTCATATACAAATGAGGTGTTTGATAACCTAGATAACACCCAGATGTATAAAACTGTCTAAAAGCAAAACTGTTTTTGTTGCCCATAACAACCAATCAGATTTTACTTTTCAAGAGCACTGTAAAAAATGAAAGCAGCACTTTCAGACAGTTCTATCATATATTTGAGGCGTTCTTTTCAAGAAGGTTTGGGTCATTTGTTCATGACAACAGAATCCTGAGCCCCATAGCAAATGTTTTAACATATACCTATTCCCTCCAATACTGATGATGACAAGGGCACTAAATACAGGGGGTTGCAGTGATCACAGCTACAACCAGGTCCGGAGGCCTAGGGGACCCACAAGCCACCCTCAGCATTCTAGGGCTCGATAAACTTCTTTGCTCTCCCGTCTCATTTCTTTTGATGGCATTGGAAGGCAGTCTGTCCATCCTAACTATATAAGCCTGCCTTCGGACTAGTAGAACTGAGAAGATATATTATATACAGCCTTCCACTGTGGGAAAAGAAAAATGGAATTATTTCATGGCATAAAAATAGCAGTTGGTCAGCAGCATACAATCTATAAGGGATTCTATAGGGGAAGCTGGAACATAAAAAGGGCATGATTACTATGTGGGGCTCCAACAGGTGATGGAAATAATGGGAAGCCTGAGTGTGCATAGACATTTTGTGAACAAGTTTCCATGGTGGCCTGGGCCCAGGTAGAGAAGGAAAGGGAAATGTAAATGTTGCTAAGATATGCAAATGAGACATGACTGACAGTTCTGAGGACAGGTTGCACAGGGGGACCCTAGATGAGCTTTTGCATCAGGGCCTGTGAGCTTTTAGTTATATTCCTGTACAAGGGTGAAATTTACAGTCATTCTTTATCATACAATATCCATGTGGATCTTGTCTGAAATATGTTATTCAAATTCTGGGAAAAACTGTTTAGGGGTCGCTTTATCCCACAGGTTAAACAGAGATTTGAATGACAGAGTGAATGTCAGTTTAGCAGGGTGAGGGAGCAAGGAAAGAGCCAGATAAGTTAACCCTTTAAGGACACTGCCTAAAAACACCATAAGGCCAAGGTCCAATATTGCTGAAAAGCGGCTTTTTTTTGTTGTTGCAGATTTTGTTGCGTTTTTTTGAGCTATAGCCAGGAGTGGATTGAGCAGAAGGCAGAAGTATAAGTGTTTCCTTTATATTTCCCATTCCTTTTCAAGCCACTCAAAAAACAGCAGCAAAATCAGCAACAAAAAAGCAGCATTTCCGCAACGTGGGGATTAAGTCTAAAGACCAGGCCCCATTTTTTGGAAACTGACATGTATCAATTTATATGGTAATAACTCTGTAACACCTTAGCTTATCCAAGTGATTTTGAGAATGTTTTTTCATGACACATCGTACTTCATGCTAGTAGTACACTTTAGTTGATATTTTTTGCATTTACAGTATTTATGAAATAAGAGGAAATTCAGAGGAAATTTGGAAAATTCACAATTTTCAAAATGTGAAATGCTCTGCTTTTCAGACAGTCAAACCAACCAAAATACTTATTAATTAATATTAATCTACCATACCAGATTCAAGTTGTTTCTGTGACCATTGTGGGTTTTTCTTTCATTAAACGAGGAGTACCAACAATTTTGTCCATGTGTGTATTTGGTACTGCCATGTTCAGGAGAAATTGTATAACAATTTAGGTATGTTCTCCTTTAACCCCTTCACATGTGTGACATGCAAAAGTATTCAGCCCCCTGTACTTTGATACCCCTAAATACAATCCAGTGCATTCAATTGCCTTCAGAAGTCACTTAATTAGTTAATAGAGTCCAGCTGTGTGTAATTTAGTCTCGTATAACTACATCTGTTGGGTGAAAGCCTCAGTGGATTGTTAGAGAACACTAGTGAACAAACAGCATCATGAAGACCAAGGAACTCACCAGACAGGTTAGAGATAAAGTTGTGGAGAAGTTTAAAGTTGGTTTAGGTTATAAAAACATATCCCAAGCTTTGAATATCCCAAGGAACATTGTTCAATCCATCATCCAAAAATGGCAAAAGTATTCTACAACTGCAAACCTACCAAGACATGGCCTTCCACCTAAACTAACAGATCGAACAAGGAGAGCACTGGTCAGAGAAGCAGCTAAGAGGCCCATGGTCACTCTGAAGGAGCTGCAGAAATCCACAGCTCAGGTGGGATAATCTGTCCACAGGACAATTATAAATTGCATACTCCATAAATTAGGCCTTTATGGAAGAGGGCAAGTAGAAAACTATTGTTGAAAGAAAGACATAAGAAGTGCCGTTTACAGTTTGCTACAAGCCTTATAGGGGACACAGCAAACATGTGGAAGAAGGTGCTCTGGTCAGATGAGACCAAAGTTGAACTTTTTGGCGTAAATGCAAAGTGCTATGTGTTGCGGAAAAGTAATACTGCTCATATCCCTGAACACACCATCCACACTGTGAAACATGGTGGTGGCAGCATCATGCTGTGTGGATGGTTGTCTTCAGCAGGGAAAGGGAAGCTGGTCAAAGTTGATGGGAAGATGGATGGAGCTAAATATTGGGCAATCCTGGAAAAAAATTTGTTGAAGGCTGCAAAAGACTTGAGACTGGGATGGAGAATCAACTTCCAGCAAGACAATGACCCTAAACATACAGGCAAAGCTACAGTGGAATGGTTTAGATCAAAGAATATTAATGTGTTAGAATGGCCCAGTCAAAGTTCAGACCTAGATCCCATTGAGCATCTGTGGAAAGACATGAAAATTGCTGTTCACAGACAGACGCTCTCCATCCAATCTGGCTGAGCTTAAGCTATTTTGCAAAGAAGAATGGGCAAAAATCTCAGTCTCTAGATTCGCAAAGCTGGTAGAGACATACCCCAAAAGACTTGCAGCTGGAATTGCAGCGAAAGGTTGCTCTACAAAGTATTGATATAGGGGGGCTGAATACTTTTGCACATCACACTTTTCAGATTTTTATTTGATTAAAATTTTGAAAACCATGTATCATTTTTGTTCCACTTCACAATTATCTGCTACTTTGTGTTGGTCTATCACTTAAAATCTCAATAAAATACATTTAAGTTTGTGGTTGTGAGGTGACAAAATGTGAAAAAGTTCAAGGGGTATGAATTATTTTGCAAGGTACTGTAACTTAGTTATTATGTATCCAAAAGGCCAGAGTACTGTATGGTTTTAAACAGTACAATTAAATGTTAGTCTGTGCTGTTCTAACTGCTAGAGTCTAAACCGAGGTCTATACTTTCCTCTAATAGATAACAATGTTATACTTTCTGAGATATCATCCAGCCATCACCATTAGAACTATCTTAGGAAACACTTATGTATTGAAATTTCTGCTCCAAGGGAAATACAGTAGCTTTCCATTCCTGTTTCTAGGTTCTCAAAACAAGTTGCCAGCATTTGAGTCTTTTAATTTCTATTATATTTAACCATTAAGAACCACATTTTATAATATTCATATCCACTTACCAAGAATTGGTAGGCTGAGATTGCCATAAATTGGGTTATTTTCAGTATACTGCTGGTCATAACTGCTGGAAAAGAAGCTTCATATAATTTACCTTTTCAAAGTTAACTCAAATGCATAGAAAATGATTTTTGTACATGTGTTACATAATAAAATCAAAAAGCTTTAACAAGTGCCTGGTATTATTTAGTTATATCAGTTCTAACATGAAAATCCATTGCTGTGGAAACTATATGGAGCAGACAGAAGTAACCCCAAAAATTAAGTAATAGAAAATAAGAAATTACAGTTCTTTTAGTACTTATGTATTTTAACTGTCCTTAAAGCGGTTGTCTCATTAAGGACACTTATTCCCTATCCACAGACTGAAAGTTGGGGTCCCAATCGCTGGGTCCCCCAGTGATTAGGAGGACGGGGGACTGAAAGCCCCCTTAAGGCCTCCTTGTGAATGGAGCACCAGTACGCTTGCGTGACTAGTGCACTAATCACTTCTATGGGGCTACCGGGACTGTAATGTTCTCACAGAGGGTTCTAAACCATTCCTCATAAACAACACTTCACAGAATATGAATGATTTATGCTCATAAGATAAAACTTGACTTATTTCGTTAAGTAAAATACCAAGCAAAAAGATGTCTCCTAAACCTAAAAGACAATCTATGATGCTGTCTGCCTGCCCATTCTGATCCTAAATAAATATCGTACCATACACTTTTTCTCCCAGAACTAGGCTTATTATCATGACATAACCCTTTAATAAGTATACAGTGTGAGGGAGTAGTCACATATCAGTCACAAGTGTTCTCAGTCGTCTATAGTGCTAGGGTATTATCTAGGAACCAGGTGTCTCTTATCAAGAAAACTCCCCTACCCCCCATCCACCCATATATGCACAAAAAGCATCACTGAGTAGACTGCGCAAGACTACCACATGATAACCATATTATACTCAAAAAAGTCTGGTGAACAGTGTATAAGGATTCAGGTCACAGGAACCAATGATTGTCAGTAAAAACATATGTCAGTAAGGGAGCATACTGTCTCATCATGTGATCATCTATCCAAAATAAATGCAGCGATCACATATAATGTGATAAGTATGCATTCTCTAGCCTGGGCATCATCACATTTGGAAGTATCAGATAAAAGAGATAAATATGTAACCAGCATCCCGTTAAACGAGTAACTTGCTGTTATGCCCATGAGAAATGTGGATTAGGGGGATTGTTGGGCAGCATCATCATAGGTATATTATACTCTCAAACAGGGATAGCTATCAAATAATACTCTCCATATAGACTGTCATTGTAATATAATCATCTATCATATCCTACAACCCCAATATACCCTCATTATATTCTGAAGATAGGTCATGCCCTAGGGCAGTCATATGTGTATTGTTGTAGATATCTGCCAAAGGGATTTTATTTTACACTGACCTATCTTCAGAATATAACAGGCAGACAGCATCATAGATTGTCTTTTAGGTTTAGTAGATGTCTTTTTGTTTGGTATACGTCTTTTTGTTTGGTATTTTACTTAACGAAATAAAAGTTACGTTTTATCTTATGAGCATAAATCATTCGTATTCTGTGAAGTCCATTCACAAGGAGGCTTTAAGTGGACTTTCAGTCCCCCATCCTCCTGATCACTGGGGGACCCGGTGATCAGGCCTCCAGTGATTGGACACTTATCCCATGTCCTGTGGATAGGTATCCACAATGAGACAACCCCTTTAAGCTTAAAGCCAGCCACACATAGTGGATAGGTATCCACAATGAGACAACCCCTTTAAGCTTAAAGACAGCCACCCATAGTGGATAGGTATCCACAATGAGACAACCCCTTTAAGCTTAAAGCCAGCCACACATAGTGGATAGGTATCCACAATGAGACAAGCCCTTTAAGCTTAAAGACAGCCACACATAGTGGATACATATTCGATTTTGGACTGCCATCATGCAGCTGTCCAAATGATGATGGGATTGGTTGTGCGAACTTTCACATCATCAAAATCAACATTAACAACTAACTTTCCTATCAGGGGGCAGTTAAGATGTTAAAGAGGACCTTTCATGTCCTCATGTATATGCGGTTTTACACACCGCTAGAAAGCTGAATTCAGCGCTCTGTCGGCTTACCCGTTATATGCCCTGGGGCTGGAGATATCGGGGGTCTAAATTTCACCGTTTAATGTCTGAAGGGCATTCCTGACAGTCGCGCTTGGCTGTGAGGAACGCCCTCCCTGACAGTACGCGTCCACAGACCTATACTGGGGAGACGTTCCTCACAGCTCAGCGTCATCACTGGACGGTAAGGAACACCCCCTCTCTCTGAACTCGTCCATAGCCCTGTACTGTGAGAGGGCTCATCTCAGTGATGATGCTGAGCTGTGAGGAACGCCCCCTCAGTACAGGGCTATTGACGAGTACTGTCAGGAAGGGCGTTTCTCACAGCGCAGCTAGACTGTCAGGAACGCCCTTCTGACAGTGCACGGTGACATTTAGACCCCCGATATCTCCAGCCCTGGGGCATATAACAGGAAAGCTGAATTCAGCGCGCTGTCGGCTTTCTAGCAGTATGTAAAACTGCATATACATGACGACGTGAAAGGTCCTCTTTAACCCCTTTCTGCTCAAACCACCTATCCTTTTTCACATTTTAGTTTTTTACTCCCTACCTTACAAAAGCCATAGCTTTTTTATTTTTTGTTCACAGAGCTGTATTAGGGATTATTTTTTGCAGGACAAATTGTACTTCATGATTGTACCATATCATTTACTGAAAATCTGTAAAAAAAATTTAGAATGGGGTGAAATTAGGACAATTAGGCATTTTCTTATCGGTTTTGCAGCTAAAATGACATGCTAGCTATATTCTGCACATCAATTATGGCAGGCTGATTTATTATGTTTTATCACAAAATTTTGCAAAATAAAAAAAGACCTTTAGCCACCATATTCTGACACCTGTAACTTTTTTATATTTTCATGTACAGAGCTGTGTAAGACAGCGGTTCAGCAATTATATTTCCAACTATGGCGTTCAACATATAAGATAAATATTTTTATGCTTATAATTTGTACATTTTCAGATGCAGGGATGCCTAATGTGTTTATTCTTGACTTTAGTTCTCTTTCCAATCTAAGGGAAAGTAGGGTAGGGGTGATTTTAAATTTTATATATTTTTATCTTTATATATTTTTAAAAAAAACTATTTTATTTATTTATTTATTAATTTTTAGACACCCTAGGACCAGCATAGCTGGTCTGTTTTCAGCAGAAAACTCTGCTATCGGTCATTTGCAGCATCTACATGTCCAAAAGTTTGTTAGCCAAAACATCTAATGTATATGACTGGCTTAAAGGAGTTAACTAGATTCTAACATTGATGGTCTATCCTTAGGATAAGCCATCAATGTTAGATCTGCCGGGGTCCGACACCAGAGACCCCCACAGATCACTGATACAGCGCGGCACTTTGTATTGTAGGTATTGCAGCGCTGAAACATTGAAATCTATGGGGCAGAACTACAATACATACAGTAGACTAGCTGGGGGTCTCGGACCCCCGCAAATCTAATAAGCCATCACCACGTGCTGTACATGCTGGGGTTTGGTGTAAATTGTTGCGGTTTTAGAAATTGCAGCATGTCAAGTATACCTACAGAAATGCTGGCAGTTTCCCTATTGGCATAATGGAAGCAGAAAGTGCGCAGAGGAAACTTCTGCGGACTTACTGTGAAAAACGCTTTGGGAAATGTTTTTCCCACAGAGCTTTTTTGCTGCATCCCGCTATGTGGGGCCTTAGCCTAAAGTCTTTAAGGAAATCTGACATAACGGAATGGGGAAATAAGTGGTCTTTGGCGCTACCAGTGATTACTGGGGATTGGACAAACCAGAACCATTGCAATTTACTGGTCACTGCAATGACCTTAAGGCCCCTATTAAACAAGGTAATTTAGCAGCCAATTGTTGGGAATGAACAAGCATTCGTTCCCAAAAACTGAATTTTCTAATAGTGCTGACAATCATCCAATGGACAAACATTTGCTTCTTCATTGGATGATCGGTTGATTTCAGCAGGACACAAAGTCATTGCCCATCAGCAGCACATCGCCCTGACTAATAAGGGCTCTGCAGCCGATGGACAATGAAAGTATATGCAGGGGAACAATCACGTTAGCAGTCATTCCTCCTGCATGCTGTGTGCATAAGTCTGTGTAATCAGACCAGGTAGAACAAATGCTGTTTGGCATGTTTTGTAGCCATCAGAGCTCATTATAAAAAATCTCAGTCTAATATCACCATTAGTTTAACAAGTGCTTGTTCCCTTTAAGTTAGACATCATCCTATTAGATGTTCCAAAGCAAACATCTCAGAAGGTGCTCCTAAACCAGATCATTCAATGTGAACCAATCACTGCATATGATAATAGCCATTGTACTGTGTGAATCTGGTGTAAAAAGTATTCACATCTCAACTGCTTTTTTTTTTTGTTAATTCTTAAAGAATACATGCAAGACAAACACTTACAGTAGCATGAATAGTACAAAGATGCACAATTCTGCAGATGAGCTTACATACATATAGCTTCCAACCGTCCCGCATCTGGCGGGACAGTCCCGATTTTACACTGCTGTCCCGCGGTCCTGCATAGCTTACAGTTTGTCCCTCTATGCCCCTGAAGTGTTTTGCTGTTAACAAACTTTATTAGGGTAGGGTAAAGGCTAAATGTTAGATGCTAAATCCTAGTGGGCTAAAGGACCTTTGATGACGTCATGACCATGTGATCAGACTCTTGTGTGGGCGGAGCTATTCTGGATACTGCGGGACAGTGTGATGTTACACAGAAAGCTGCTGGGAACAGAGAGTGAACTGGGGGCAGATGTAGGGGACAGTTAAACTGAAGAAAAATGTAGGGGCAGTTAAACTGAAGGCAGATGAAGGGGGACATTAAACTGGGGGCAACTGGAGGAGGACATTAAACCATGGTGGTTGCTGGAGGGGACATGTCTGCCTCTAGTTGCCCCCAGTTTAATGTCCCCCTCCAACTACCCCCACTGTTTAATGTCACCCTCCAGCTGCCCAATAGTTTAATGTCATCCTCCAGCTGCCCCAATTTAATGCACCCTCTAGTTTCCGCCAGTTTAAACTGGGGAACGAGGAGAGAGACTTAATACTGTGGGGCAATTGGAGAGGAACATTATAATGTGGGGGCATATAATGTTAGGATGACTGTAGGAGCATTATACTGTGTAGAGGCACAAGGAAAAATAGATGAAAACGGGCGGAGCCAACATAGAAGTGGGTGGAGATAAATTTGCCGTGGGAGGTATGCATACATCTTGCGAAAGTAAATAAATGTACCAAATTGGAGAAACATAAAAAAATAAAAAGAAATTTGGTATATAGTACATACAGAACTACAGCTGATGCAGCAATTGGCTGCAGCAGTCATATGGGTATACAGCTATATCACCACTACAACTAAGTAAAAAGAGACCGGCAGGGTGAAGTGTTCATGCATATAAATATATTTGAGCTCTGTGCATGAGAAGTTTGCTTAAAGTAAAGGCAAGTCTGAATCATAAAACGTAATAAAACATATTTGGCAAGGTATTGCTGACCTCACAAGTGGGATATCATCCTATTACTGAAACAAAATATATAAAGCGCAGGCATGTAGCCATACAGTGGGGAAAAAAAAGTATTTAGTCAGCCACCAATTGTGCAAGTTCTCCCACTTAAAAAGATGAGGCTGGCCTGTAATTGACATCATAGGTAGACCTCAACTATGAGAGACAAAATGAGAAAACTAATCCAGAAAATCACATTGTCTGATTTTTAAAGAATTTATTTGCAAATTATGGTGGAAAATAAGTATTTGGTCAATAACAAAAGTTCATCTCAATACTTTGTTATATATCCTTTGTTGGCAATGACAGAGGTCAAATGTTTTCTGTAAGTCTTCACAAAGTTGGCACACACTGTTGCTGGTATGTTGGCCCATTCCTCCATGCAGATCTCCTCTAGACCAGTGATGTTTTGGGGCTGTCGCTGGGCAACACGGACTTTCAACTCCCTCCAAAGCTTTTCTATGGGGTTGAGATCTGGAGACTGGCTAGGCCACTCCAGGACTTTGAAATGCTTCTTACAAAGCCACTCCTTCGTTGCCCTGGCAGTGTGCTTGGGATCATTGTCATGCTGAAAGACCCAGCCACGTTTCATCTTCAATGTCCTTGCTGATAGAAGGAGGTTTGCACTCAAAATCTCACAATACATGGCTCCATTCATTCTTTCATGTACACGGATCAGTCGTCCTGGTCCCTTTCCAGAGAAACAACCCCAAAGCATGATGTTGCCACCCCCATGCTTCACAGTAGGTATGGTGTTCTTTTGATGCAACTCAGCATTCACTCTCCTCCAAACATGACGAGTTGTGTTTCTACCAAACAGTTCAACTTTGGTTTCATCTGACCATATGACATTCTCCCAGTACTCTTCTGGAACATCCAAATGCTCTCTAGCAAACTTCAGACGGGCCCGGATATGTACTGGCTTAAGCAGGGGGACATTGCAGGATCTGAGTCCCTGGCGGCGTAGTGTTTTACTGACAGTAGCCTTTCTTACGTTAGCCCCAGCTTTTTGCAGGTCATTCACTAGGTCAGATCACAGAAGTAGGTTCCTACGATACTCTCAATAAATTAAAATATAACTTTTATTAACACACAATAAAAACATAGGACAGACATCAACTAAACATATAGTATAGGGAATGTCTCATCTATCCCAAAGATAAAAAATGGATTTCCCTATAGAAAAGGCCCCTAATCCCTAACCCCAGATAGATAAGACAGCAATATATAAACTGATGAAAAACTCATGCATCCAAATAGTGAGAGGATGAGTATCAAAAATAGGATTATTTATACCATCTCCAAACACTATCTGAGCCAGGAAAATGGGCAACTGATAATTCTCCTCTCAGTAGATGTACTAGATATAAAATAACATATATCCTGGTGTATGGTGTAACCAAAAGCCAGTGAGTTAACAGCGCATAAGGAGGTGAAAGATGTAGTTCAAACACAGCTAAATAGTATGGAGATATTATGTCAGCTCTCTCCCACTAGCTAGGGATATAAAACCACCCCACCCACTGCTGAAGTACACACCTACACCATCCACTATGTTAGCAAGTCAATACCTAGATATTACATAGATATTAAATAAATAAAGCATGGCGGGTCTGAACCTGCATAGTGTTCCATAGGTAAATACATCTGCCAGTGACCTAGGTGAGACTAAGTACACACCTGCACTGTCCACTATATTAGCAGGTCAAAGCCTAGATCTTGTTAAATAGGTAAAACATAGCGGATCTAAACCTGCATAGTGTTCCATAAAAAAGTACATCTATCGATAACCTAAATAAACTCAATGCGTTTCCTTGCATTCAATATCAGCAAGGATTATATCAAGTTCATCAGGAGTAGATATACAGTATGAGCGAGGAATAGTGCGGTAACAACCGCAGTTCCCAGAGCCCTGATGGTGGGCTCTGGTACTTAAAATAGCCGACTCTGAATGCTGGCACAACAGACACTTATACAGGTCTGTGTGCTGCTATATAGCCCAGTCCACTGCCGTGCCCCCACCGGAGAGGACCAATCAGCGTACACGTCCACGCCTCCAGCTGATCACGTGATCGCGTTACATTGGGCTGGGTTTCAATCATAAACAAAAACATATCCATGGTTGGAGAAAACCAGTACACATGATGACACAGGTAAATATAATGTGCATAAAATCTAGAGCCAAACGGTGATCAAGGTGAAATGTAGATGATCAGTTGTGATCCCCAAATATGTTCAAAAAGAATGGAACTAGTGACAGTGGGATGCCCGTCATCCAAATACTTAGTTGCACGTATTAAAGCAAGAAATATGGTATTACGGAAATAGCGTCAATGACATGATCAGGATAAAACAAAAAAAATAAATAAAAAATAAAAAATAAAAAAAATATATAAAAAAAAATGGATTGCATGTATTAAAGCAAATATATGATATCACGAAAGTAGCGTCAATGGCATGATCAGGATAAATATAAAGGGTTAAACATAGATCATGCATGCCCCTATCCAAAAAAAAAGAAAAAAAAAAACGCTAATCCTACATATCTAACCTAATACCTAATACGCATACCTATCAGGATGACATAATGCCTCCCCAACACCACGCAGTCCCATATTAAAGGAACATAGGACACATAAAGGATTGTATATCCATGTCCACCCCTACATGTCCACAGGGGTAGGGAACTACACACCCTCAAATAAAGGGAGTGAATGAGATCGCCTCATTGAGGCCAAGCGGTTTCATAGATTTAAACCTAAACATCCACTGGCTTCCTTGCATAATATAGCCTTATCCCAATCACCTAGAGGGGGCATTATGTTATGGACTGGGTTATGTAGCAGCACACAGACCTATATAAGTGTCTGTTGTGCCAGCATTCAGTGTCGGCTATTCTAAGAACCAGAGCCCACCATCAGGGCTCTGGGAACTGCGGTTGTTACCTCACTCATACTGTATATTTACTCCTGATGAACTTGCTGATATTGAATGCAAGGGAATCGCGTTGAGTTTATTTAGGTTATCGATAGATGTACTTTTTTATGGAACACTATGCAGGTTTAGATCCGCTATGTTTTACCTATTTAACAAGATCTAGGCTTTGACCTGCTAATATAGTGGACAGTGCAGGTGTGTACTTAGTCTCACCTAGGTCACTGGCAGATGTATTCACCTATGGAACACTATGCAGGTTCAGACCCGCCATGCTTTATTTATTTAATATCTATGTAATATCTAGGTATTGACTTGCTAACATAGTGGATGGTGTAGGTGTGTACTTCAGCAGTGGGTGGGGTGGTTTTATATCCCTAGCTAGTGGGAGAGAGCCGACATAATATCTCCATACTATTTAGCTGTGTTTGGACTACATCTTTCACCTTCTTATGCGCTGTTAACTCACTGGCTTTTGGTTACACCATATACCAGGATATACAGTATGTTATTTTATATCTAGTACATCTACTGAGAGGAGAATTATCAGTTGCCCATTTTCCTGGCTCAGATAGTGTTTGGAGATGGTATAAACAATTCTATTTTTGATACTCATCCTCTCACTATTTGGATGCATGAGTTTTTCATCAGTTTATATATTGCTGTCTTATCTATCTGGGGTTAGGGATTAGGGGCCTTTTCTATAGGGAAATCCATTTTTTATCTTTGGGATAGATGAGATATTCCCTATACTATATGTTTAGTTGACGTCTGTCCTATGTTTTTATTGTGTGTTAATAAAAGTTATATTTTAATTTATTGAGAGTATCGTAGGAACCTACTTCTGTGATCCTAATATTTCCCTTTGAGTATTCCTTTCACCATCTGTGACATTCATTCAGTAGGTCCCGCCGTGTGGTTCTGGGATTTTTGCTCACCGTTCTTGTGATCATTTTGACCCCACAGGGTGAGATCTTGCGTGGAGCCCCTGATCGAGGGAGATTATCAGTGGTCTTGTATGTCTTCCATTTTCTAATTATTGCTCCAAAAGTTGATTTCTTCACACCAAGCTGCTTGCCTATTGCAGATTCAGTCTTCCCAGCCTGGTGCAGGTCTACAATTTTGTTTCTGGTGTCCTACAGCTCTTTGGTCTTCACCATCGTGGAGTTTGGAGTGTGACTGTTTGAGGTTGTGGACAGGTGTCTTTTATACTGATAACAATTTCAAATAGGTGCCATTACTACAGGTAATGAGTGGAGGACAGAGGAGCCTCTTAAAGAAGAAGTTACATGTCTGTGAGAGCCAGAAATCTTGCTTGTTTGTAGGTGACCAGATACTTATTTTCCACCATAATTTGCAAATAAATTCTTAAAAAAATCAATGTGATTTTCTAGATATGTTTTCTCATTTTGTCTCCCATAGTTGAGGTCTACCTATGATGTCAATTACAGGCCGGCCTCATCTGTTTTTAGTTGGAGAACTTGCACAATTGGTGGCTGACTAAATACTTTTTTTTCCCCACTGTATTCCTCAATACACTCAATACTATGAGGGATCCGTGAAAACAATTGCCCTTGAATATACACTCTGCCGTGATAAACGTACTTTTTCATGGACGAGTACCCGGCCCTGTTGTGTGAATGAGTCATAAGAATGAGGCCACACATTGTGGTTTTGCAAAGTTACATTACAATATTCAAAAAACATAAAAACGACTGTTATTCAACAAAATGAAATGAAACTCTGAAATAATTGCAAATACATACCTTATAGTGCCCTGGCTGCTATATTTCACCACTTTTACTGGATTGGAAAATAAATAATAATAAATGATTAAAAATTATATTAAAATGACTGTCTGGTTTAGAAATGATATTTCCAAATACATGATTTCCACATTCTGAGTTAAAAGGAGTCTGTCAGCAGCAAAATCAGTATCAAACTCATGATATTACCTTGTAGAGATGCTTCTACACTTAACAAAGATGTTTTTCTTATTCTGCATTGCAGCTCAATTTTCATGAAAATCAGGATGTTATTCTTAGGCAAATTAGCTGAAAAATGCTTTAGGGGCATTTATTCTCCTGTCTGGGCTACACTCTCTGCTCTAAATAATCTTCCTTAGCTGCCAACCAGATCCTCCCTCATTGCTTGAGTGACATCTTCTACTATGTCACACTTTGTCTACAGTTAGGGGCGGTTATCTGGAGTGGAGAATGAAGCCCTAGCAGTAGAAGAAATGCCACTAAAGCCCTTTTAAGCTAATTAGCATAAGAACAAAATTCAAATCTTCAGGAAAACAGAGCTGCAATGCAGAATAAGAAAGGCATTTTTGCAAAGTGTAGAAGCCGTCCTACAAGGTACTGTCAATAGTTTGATATTGATTTTCCTGCTAACAGACTCCCTTTAATACAGAGGCCTACCCCAATCATGGTAACCAATTTGTTAACAAGTTACATAAATCTTCACAAAAACTGAAAAAAACTCAAGTTATACCTGCAATGTACCACAATGATTGTTGTAATGGCAAAACACAGAAACTGAACGTTTGCTACAGGGTAACCCACAGATTACTGCAGCTTCATGGGGTTTTAAGCAGTAGGACACCAAGTGATCAGTAGACATGTGCTTATGCTCTATTCATACCATGTTGATGAGGTTTGTAGCTTTTTTTTTTGCATACAGATGAGCATAAGAAAAAAAATAATAACTCTTCTGTATGCACCAAATCATAGCAGGAAGAGAACCTATGGGGATATTCACATGACAGATTTCTTGCACAAATTTTTGCAACTGATAATCAGTTGCACTCATCTGGATGGGGTTAATTTCATGGCAAGAACATGGATTTTTGCAGCCGAGCCCCATTCATTAATTTGTGTATCTGCCATGTGTGAATTCACCTTAGGCTATGGCCCCACGTTGCAGAAATGCAGCATTTTTTGTTGCAGATTTTGCTGCAGTTTATTAAGCCAAATTCAGGAGTGGTTTTAAAATAAGGGAAACGACTAAGAGCTTCCTTTATATTTCCCATTCCTTTTCAAGCCACTCCTGACTTTGGCTCAAAAATATGCAGCAAAATCTGCAACAAAAAATGCTGGATTTCCACAACAAGGGGCCATAGCCTTAAAGCCATTTTCTAGGATTTAAATGATGATGAGGATGACGTAACCTTAAGATAAATCATCAATATTTACTTTATTTATTTTGCTTACTTATGTAGTAAGTAAGCGCCATCATATTCCACAGCGCTTTACAAAGATATTGTCAACACTGTACCAAGTAGGGCACAATCTAAAATCCCTGTCAGTATATCTTTGGAGTGTGGGAGGAAACCCATGCAATACAGGGAGAACATATAAACTCCTTGCACCTAGGACTGCACCGCTGCAAGGCAACAGTTCAAACCACTGAGTCACTATGCAATATCAAATCAGTGGGAGTACAGGGTGTAGGACCCACACTGATGTTATATTGATGACCTACCTTAGGCTAGGTCATCATCATCTAAATCCCATAAAACGACTTTAAAGAGGACTTTTCACCACCTCCAACATGTCCAGCTCTTCACATCAACTTTTTAAGCGGATTGGGTTTCCGTTTTTCAGGTCCCCAAGCGGACCCGAATAACAGAAACCCGAATGCAGGTGTGAACCTAGCGTAAATGGTCTTAGGACTCACCCATGTGCGAGCGGCTGGCCCTGATTGAATGGCATTCATTGGGGTCAGCAACCATGGCCCCAAAACCAGCCAGGAATAGGACCTAAGTTTTGTGGCATAGACTGTCGGCCCACACATGGATCCGTGGAAATAACAGTCATATTCATGGGCCCGTAGAAATGAATGGGTCAGTGTGCTATCTGGGAAAAACCTGGATAGCACACTAAACTAGCACACGGTCATAGACCCTTATAAGAACCCTATGTATCAAATTACCCAAAAGTAAGGGCCGGTTCACATATCTGAGTTCGGCATTCTGTTCGGGGGGTCCGCCTGGGGAACCCCCGAACGGAAACCTATACGAATTGCATTGTTTACCTGGGAAACCACACGGACCCGATAGACTATAATGGGGTCCGTGTGGTTTCCGCTCGGTTTCCGCACAAAGCAAGCAGAGAGAAAAGTGCTGCAAGCAGCACTTTCCTCTCCACATGTTTCCGCATGTTTCGCGCGGAAATCGAGCGGAAACCAAACGGATCCCATTATAGTCTATGGGGTCCGCAGGTTTCCTTAGGTAAACCGCTTTTCTATGCGTATTGATTTCTGTTCGGGGGGGTCCCCAAGCGGACTCCCTGAACGGAATGCCGAATGCAGATGTGAACCGGACCTAACTGAACTGAACTCTGAAGAATGGCAACAAAAGGATCAAAAACATTAGTAGCAGAAATCATGTCAGAAGACAGATAGTGAACACAGAAGTCTGTCTTCACTATTTGCTACGATGTATCAGTTTAAGTAAAGTATATCATCTTTGAGAGAATGCGAATATCCAAAGTGTTGAAGAGCTAAAAATTCTCAAGTGAGAATTTGATGTACATGTATGCACTCTGTACAGTTCACTGACACTGCAATGACATGTCTGACTGCAATCAAAAATTTGCAGCACAACATTTATAAAAAAAATTCTAATGTAAATATAAAAACACACTTACCTTTTCGGTGCTTTATGACACAGTGCGCAATATTAATCATTAAAGATAAAATGAAAGCCAAAGAAACTATGACCAGTGGCACCAGGAGCTCCATGCAGTGTTCTAGAGACAAATAAAATAGAGCTTGTTTTACATTGTGATTTGTTCTAAATAAATCTATTAAGGGCTCATGTACACAGCCATATAAGGGATCAGTTATATATACTACAGTATCAGGCTAAATTACCCTTTATGCATCTTATTTCATACAGAGACAATACTTTTTTGCTGTATTTTATACAAATGTGCTCCATTGACTGCTGTATAGAGGCAGTGAATCATCCCCTAGAAGTTGCAGTTCCCTCAAAAACGTTAGTAAAAGCTTAATAAAACAATATTTGTACCCCAAAATCGTGGTACCTAAAAATACCACAACCCAGATGGAGGAGACCGGAGGATGCGAGTTGTAGTGGTGGAGGATGTGCCACCTAGCAGGCCGAGCACACTCACCAACCACTCCAGACCCACTCCTGGGCCGGACAGAGTCGTGGGGGGTCCTGTAGCACTACCGGATGGTGGTGGTAGTAGTTGTTTTCTCCGGGGTGCTTCCAGTTGGAGAGGGGACCTCTTTTCTATGAGCCGGTGTGGTGTAAGTCGGAAGGGCCCTGATGGTGATGCAGGCACGACTCAGGAGTCAGCAGTGCAGTGAACAAGAACAGTTTTTATTTTTCAACTGGAACAAAGGTAACGGCCGCTTCCAAATGAGGGTAGTAGTATGTCAGTGTCCAATCCCCCAGCCTTGTTTCTAGGAGGGTGCCCAGGGATGTTACAGGCTCTGTGATATAGTCCACCACTACTCCTCCTCTCACGCCTCTCCCAGCCAGGTACACTGGGGATGGAGTCACAGGGAGTCCTGACAGGGATCTGGTTACCTGTAGACTAGGCCCGAACATGGTCCTCTTGTCAGGGCCCTCTCCTGCTCCTCCTGGCATGGCACTGAAAATGTCCAGAGGTACTGACAGCAATTCTCCCTTACTCAGGGCTGTCTCTGGATGAGCCTGGGGCTGATGATATTCCTCCTGGGGCTGTGAAGGCGATCATTGAGCCCTAGTCCAGCTGCAGGATGCAGGGATACTCTGCACCCTCTCTCACCAACTGCACTCACTAGACTAAAGACCAACCGTCACTGGGGAGACTAGGTCTCCCTACAACCCTGCCCAGTGGCCTGTGATAGGCCAGGGCTGAACCAAGGCAAGGTTTTGAAAACTGCAGGGGGGGAAATACAACAGGGAAAGCTGCAAAACAGTACCATTTAACACAGAAGATGGAGCCAGAGGCACAAAAGACAAGCAAGTTAAAGCAGCAGCCTCTGGGATGCTGCAAAAATTCAACCTGTCACACAATACACAAGCCCTCACAGTGTTATGTAGATATTAAAATGAAATATAATATGGCTTTTGAAATGAAGAAAGAAAAAAAGTCTAACATAGGTCACATTCTGAGGGGGTTAAGTAATAGTGCCAACATAAAGTAGACATATGGTAAACTAATGAAGTTAAATAAAATAATATTTTAAAATTTTCTGTAAATTTCACATTTTTAATAAACACAGTGATCATAAAGACTAAACATAATGTATATTGGGACAAATTTATAAAAAATGTCTTTAAAAAAACCTGCCTTAGTTGCCCATAGCAACCAATCACTGCATAGCTTTCATTTTTCAAAAGCACCAGTAAAAATTAACATGTTGTAATTACTTGCTATGGACAAGGAAGACAGTTTAGCTTTTAGACTATTTTAGTAAATGTATATTGTTATGTCACAAGAAAATCTCAGAATCAGTTAATAAGTAAACGCATTATAAAGTTATTCACTTATGAAGTGACATATTCTTTCTTTTCTACAGCTCAGATCAATTGATACCATTCCACAGATCTGAAATAGATGGAATATACAGTGGGGAAAAAAAGTATTTAGTCAGCCACCAATTGTGCAAGTTCTCCCACTTAAAAAGATGAGAGAGGCCTGTAATTGACATCATAGGTAGACCTCAACTATGAGAGACAAAATGAGAAAACATATCTAGAAAATCACGTTGTTTGATTTTTTTAAGAATTTATTTGCAAATTACGGTGGAAAATAAGATTTTGGTCACCTACAAACAAGCAAGATTTCTGGCTCTCACAGACCTGTAACTTCTTCTTTAAGAGGCTCCTCTGTCCTCCACTCATTACCTGTAGTAATGGCACCTGTTTGACATTGTTATCAGTATAAAAGACACCTGTCCACAACCTCATACAGTCACACTCCAAACTCCACTATGGTGAAGACCAAAGAGCTGTGGAAGGACACCAGAAACAAAATTGTAGACCTGCACCAGGCTGGGAAGACTGAATCTGCAATAGGCAAGCAGCTTGGTGTGAAGAAATCAACTTTTGGAGCAATAATTAGAAAATGGAAGACATACAAGACCGCTGATAATCTCCCTCTATCAGGGGCTCCACGCAAGATCTCACCCCGTGGGGTCAAAATGATCACAAGAACGGTGAGCAAAAATCCCAGAACCACACGGGGGACGTAGTGAATGACCTACAGAAAGCTGGGACTAACGTAACAAAGGCTACCGTCAGTAACACACTACGCCGCCAGGAACTCAGATCCTGCAGTGCCAGACGTGTCCCCCTGCTTAAGCCAGTACATATCCGGGCCTGTCTGACGTTTGCTAGAGAGCATTTGGATGTTCCAGAAGAGTATTGGGAGAATGTCATATAGTCAGATGAAACCAAAGTAGAACTGTTTGGTAGAAAGACAACTTGTCGTGTTTGGAGGAGAGTGAATGCTGAGTTGAATCCAAAGAACACCATACCTACTGAGAAGCATGGGGATGGCAACATCATGCTTTGGGGCTGTTTCTCTGCAAAGGGACCAGGACGACTGATCCGTGTACATGAAAGAATGAATGGGGCCATGTATTGTGAGATTTTGAGTGCAAACCTCCTTTCATCAGCAAGGGCATTGAAGATGAAACGTGGCTGGATTTTTCAGCATGACAATGATCCCAAACACACCACCAGAGCAACAAAGGAGTGCCTTCGTAAGAAGCATTTCAAGGTCCTGGAGTGGCCTAGCCAGTCTCCAGATCTCAACCCCATAGAAAACCTTTGGAGGGAATTGAAAGTCCGTGTTGCCCAGCGACAGCCCCAAAACGTCACTGCTCTAGAGGAGATCTGCATGGAGGAATGGGCCAACATACCAGCAACAGTGTGTGCCAACCTTGTGAAGACTTACAGAAAACATTTGACCTCTGTCATTGCCAACAAAAGATGTATAACAAAGTATTGAGATGAACTTTTGTTATTGACCAAATACTTATTTTCCACCATAATTTGCAAATAAATTCTTTAAAAATCAGACAATGTGATTTTCTGGATTTGTTTTCTCATTTTGTCTCTCATAGTTGAGGTCTACCTATGATGACAATTACAGGCCTCTCTCATCTTTTTTAGTTGGAGAACTTGCACAATTGGTGGCTGACTAAATACTTTTTTCCCCACTGTATTTGTATCTAGGAATCTTACATTTCTTTATACCATTTCTTTCCACTTCCTCTGTCTACAATAGCTGCCCTTTGTTAGGTATTAACGTTTACCACTTGATATACCCTTTGTTCCCTTGCTGTTGTATTGGAAACAGGCACAACGTCAGTACATTGCAAAACCAGGCAGATGCCGGGAGCTACTGGGCTCATTGGAGCCCCTTCTCAGTGAACTGAAAACATTAGCTTTGTTAACAAGCCAGTTGTATAGTCTGTCTTTTCTCTTGCTAAACTTGCTGTCAGTCATCTGCAATCCCTGTCTGAAAATGGCCAAAAATAGGACATGACCTATATTTTGACGGTCCGTGAAACGGTCATGTGACTAGCCCCCATTCAGTGACAGTGAAATTAATACTGCCATTTGATGTCTGTTAAAAAAACGGCCATTATTCACTGTCATGTGAATGTAACCTTACTCTATTTTGTTCCATTAAGTTTTTGTTATTAAATGTGATTTAACTAGATGAAAGAAGAAAACCATGATAGAAATACTAGATGTTAAATGATATTTATTATGGGCTGGTAATTGCACTGTAACATAGAATGAAAGAATTTAGTGAAACTAAAGTTAATCATACTGTTAATAGGAGCTGCCTAAATGCTCATTGAGCTGACAGCTCTTCCTAATCAACTCCCCATACACATGAATTTTCTATTCAGACAAGCATGCCTGTGAGCTGAATTGAGAAGGGGGAATAAGCTTCTGCCAGACATTTCTGATGGCAGCTCATCTGCCCTGAAAAAAAGGATCAACATTGAAATTTAACATACGCCAGCTAAACATTTCATACACATTAGATGGTTGGCCAATCCTAGCAAAATTGCTAAATTCAGGTAATGTAAGCCTAAGGTGTATGACTCCCTGTTACAGAAAAGAATTAAGACATGTGTGAATGTGTAGAAGACTTAGTAATGTTTCCTTTTAATGTAATAAATAACTGCTTAATAACTGGAAGTTTTTGCACTTCTTCAGTCCAGCCCTGTGTTGTTGCTGTCCAGTCTGTGTAGTCCTGGAAAGCAATCACAAAGCATGAGAGAGCTGAGCCTGTGAGTGCAAGTAGGAGCACCACCTATGAAAACAGGAGTATCACTCATTGCCTCATGCAGTCATTGCTTTGGTGTACTGTAATGTTTCGTATGTCAAACTCTGTTCTGTATCCTTCAAGCAAAGCCAGTGAATGTTGGTTCTGGTATATGAGTCGATGGATGATTCTTTTCTATCTGACTACACTGCACCACTTGCCTGTGTGGATATTAATTCCATACACTTTCCATAGCTGTCAGTTGAATGCCCATTTGGCCAGCAACTATTCCTCTTGACTCCCATATACAAAAGTATGCTCGGTTTGCCAGAGTTTGCAAGTGTTGTGAATGGGGAGAACAAAAGGATAAAGCGCTGAAATTCAACATGCCTGATAGTTATACCTTAAAGTGACCGAAGCAAGCGATAAGATTTTTAATAAAGTTTTCCAGTTTTTGTTATGATGTATGATAGGGTTAAATTTATATAATAAATACTATAAAAATAACATAAGCATATTATTAGAATTTCTATGTATAGTATTATACATGAAAAATTCTACACATAGGAATGTGGTTTACAAAGCATATTATCATATTGCTCCAGAAAGTGTATACCATTTCAGATGATTTTTGCTACAATTTTTAATGAAAATTCCAGCATTGGAGATATACCAAGCTTACCATAAAATAATCAATAGATGTAATATGATCTAGACTAGTTTATAATATCAGTAGTCCATGTTTTCATTTACATCTTACTGTATATGACCCAACAGATAACACACTAAAGGTGCACAGACAAATGTCGGCAGAACCCATTCCACTTCAGCAAGTCCCTGTGACCATCTAATGTGTATGAAGGTATCCTTATTGTCCTCCGACAGCAGATGCTGAGGGAAGAAAGGGTTGTAAATATTGAACCTGCTTGATCCTTTTATTCTCAGGGAAGATAAGCTGCTGTCAATGAAGTGGGTCTGAAATTCATTTTATCTCTGCAAGCATTCTGTTACACATAATGATTTCAAAAGACCACCTCTCTAAGAAGTCCACATTTTATCCTTATCCAGATCAGATTTACTGTAGAATATATAGCTCCACCATATTTTATGTATATTGGTCATCTTCTTTGAGAAGACTACCACCAACAAGATCATTTTCACTCAATTTTGGGTGGTCATCTCAAAGAGATTTCATGGTATATAAACATTTAGGAAGCTGTTTTATTATAGTGTATGCTGTCTATGTGTTGCGTTTATTGTGTAATATTAAAGCATTGTGTTACACATAATGGATTACAGTTAAAATTGAAGAACCCTCTTCAAAAGACCACCTCTCTAAGAAGACCACCTCTTATCCAGATCAGATTTCCTGTAGAATATATAGCTACACCATATTTTATGCATACTGGTCATCTTCTATGAGAAGACTACCACCCATTTTCACTCAATTTTGGGTGGTCAGAATTGTTTTGTTTTAGTGTATGCTATCTATGTGTTACCTTTATTTTGTCTTATTAAAGCATTATGTGTACAAAAATAATATGCTCTACGAAAAAAATTTATGCTACTACTATTTTTTTTTTATTGAAACAACATTAAAATATTAGAACTGGGGGTTTGTTGGCTTAATTTATGAGTAAATGGTAAAGTCTGCGTAGGAATAATAGCTTGAACTATATGGACTTGTGTCTTTAACATTACAGTTAGGGGCTTAACTAGAAGCATTTGGGCTGATCTGCAAAGCATTTAACAGACACCAACTTTTATATCCAATTACAAGTTTTCTTTAATGTGGCAGAGTGACTGCTTTGTCTGCATCCCTTACAGCTATTCCTCTGCTTTGCAACTTGTTAGCACAGAAAGGTTATAGTGCAGCTGTAGTATATTTAGTATTTTTATGAAATACCAGAAATACTGTAAATCCAAAAACAAGGAAGAATACAATAAATTGTACTTTTTTTCTCTCCACACTTGCAATTAAGCCCTGTCTTCTATTAAAAAAAATCTATGCAACAAATAGTGTGGCCGCAGCCAAAGATACTTTGAGCGATATGGCAATTCCCAAGCAAGTAGGGGCAGTTTCCATAAGGTAAATGAATAATTAGATAATATATAATGCATAAATTAATAGAGTACACATACTTCAAACAGGACACAAGACAAATAACTCTTAAATTATAACTCAGATGGTCCTGCAAAATGCTATCTGTTTCTTTATTTATTACTAAGTACGTACCTGTGAAAGTTGTCATTGCTGCAGAATGCTTTCTGCTGAGTAAAAGGAAACAATACATTGAGGTATAGTTCATAGTAAAGTGCTTTATGCAAGCTTATTTGGTGCATCCCACCTTTTGTGCGGTTCTTAAACAGGATGTGAGATACATAAAGATAGCAAGTGAACTCTTTAACGCAAAATGCTGCTAAATAAAAAAAAAGTGGCCAGGGAACAATAGGTACCTGGGTCAAAAATCTAATTTAAACACAGGACAAAACTCATCTATTTGTTTGACAACTTCACATTAGATCATTGGTGAACAATCTGCAATCCAGGCAATCACATTTACTGTATCATATGGAACCACCTTGACTCCATAGCTTTTCACATCTGTTCCTTGATGGCATACCTCCCTCTGTCAAAGAACAGAAAGAGGGAGAAAATGAGTGGCGCGTGCAATGCTCTGCAACAAATTTAGCCACACCCACTTCTGTTTTGACTCCACCCATTCCCATGCATTTCTCTTTGTGCCTCCTCACAGTATAATGCCCCTACAGTCACCCTAACATGATATGCCTCCACATTATTATGTTCTGTTCTGCTCCAATTGTCCCCACAGTATAATGTACATCTCCTGGTGCACACACAGTTTAATGTTCCCCTCCATTTTCCCCCAGATTAATGTCCCCTCCATTTGCCCCCAGTTTAATGTCCCCCTCCAGTTGCCCCCAAAGTTTAATGTCCTCCTCCACTTGCCACCAGTTTCATGTCCCCCCTCCATCTACCCCCACAGTTTCATGTCCCCCCAGCTACCCCCACAGTTTAATGTCCTCTCCAGCTGCCACCAGTTTCATGTCCCCCTCCAGTTGCCCCAGTTTAATGTCCCCCTCCAGCTGCCCCCACAATATTATGTCCCTATACTGGTACTAACCAAACATAAAAAAACACTAATACTCTCCTCTCCTCGCTCCCCTGCTGCTCTGTCTGTCTTTGCTCCTGGAGGCTTCAGGGAGCTGCTAGTGCGATGTGAGAGATGTCATCACATCACGCCTACAGCTCCTGGAGCACACAGGGGCGGACTGGTGAAGCAGTGAGCAGACGGCTCCTGCATCACCATTGTATTCAACTCATCTACATCCTATGGACATAGATGAGTTGAAGCGGGGACAGCAGATGAGTTGAAACCAGGACAGCAGCACAGGACCTGGAACCCGGGACTGTCTCACTGAATCCAGGACAGTTGGTAGGTGTGTGATGGATAGCTCAGGAAGAAGGCATCACATCAAAACGTCATGTGACTGTACAGCTTCACTTTATCGCGGGGTATATAACCAGTATTTTATCAAGGTCAAAGAGAAGTCTCTCCAGTTTTCCTTGCTCAGCTCACTATGATGGATAAGTCTCACCCCATGCTCATAGCTGATAATGATTAGAGATAAGCGAATCGATTCTGCAGAAGTGGAATTCGATCTAAATTTCAGGAAATCATCGATTCGCCATGATTCCGGATTTCCTGATGCTTCGCGGTGACGAATATTTAGTAAGGATCTTTGTGACATCAGACGGCCACATGATATTCTCTAGTGATGTGATTGAGTAGACGTGTCTTTGCTTGTTAGCAGATCCTTCCACATGAATAAAAGTTGTCCATGCTGGAGAGAGAGAGACATGACGACGGCATCCAAGGGCTTCCGCCATTTTGCCGCCCACCTAGGCTATCTGCAGCATTTTATTTGCCACGAAGTAATTCGGATTGAAGCAAATTTTTTTGGAACTTCTAATCGAACTGCCGAATCAAACTTTTGAGAAATTCGCTTATCTCTAATAATAATCATCAGTCCTGCCAGCAAAATTAAGCTGTCAGCAATTTCAGTGACAGGTTTCCTTTGAAATCAAATGTCAATTGACTCCGATAGCCACCAACATATCTTCAGAGCAAAGAACCATGCATTTAACTGCTGACCATCTCCCCCTGGAGTATTTGTGCTTGGAACCATTTGTCTAGTGTTTAGCTCCTGAGACTCTCTTTATTTGAAACTTTATTACAGCAGACTGTGGCACTTTTGGGTGCCTAGAGATTTCAGTTGTGAAGCCAGTAGACCTACAGATGTAACAGAGTTAACCTGAACATCTGCAATTGGTTAAAATTCTGCAGCATGAAAGTTTATCACAAAAGACAACTAAAAACAATGAAAATTCACTGACTTTTTTTTTTACAATGAATTTTAATTGCTTTTTGTTGTCTTCGGTGATAAGATATCATGATATAGAAGTTTAAGCAAATGCAGAAGTTTGGGTTAACTCTGGTACATCTGTATAAATGCACCTTCCTACACATGTTGTAACTCAGGATAAGTGACAGAGCTACAGGGATTACAGCAGTCACACTTGCAACCAGGCACCTGAGCCAGAGGGGCCAAAGGGTCCCCTTACCACAGTACTGCTGCCTGTACTGATAAGTTCTATAACTGATTTCTTCCTACACAGCACTGATACTGTGTGCAGCGGTGTTTGCATCACCTTCTTTGTCCCCTACTCTAAAGAACCATCACCATGAGCTTGATGAAATATATATATTATACTGTGTCACAAGTTATGTTTATATTTATGAATTTTCTTATAGGTATAGGATTTTTCATTCATTGGTGATGTTAGGAGATTGGCCCTTAGTATAATTGAACCAGGAAAAAAATGATGACATTATGCTCAAGGTGGGATTTTACAGGAAGTGGGTTGAGCTGAGGGTCCATATATTGGAGGACATATATGACCTCTTTGCTCTGCCCATCTACTTCCTGATGTGTTCCAAGCCAGACTTAAAAACAGGTCTGTACTTTATTCTCTTTTTATTTTGAATGAATCAAATGCAGCACCAGGCTAAGTAGTGAGTCCCAGCACCAGACACACTGATCAAATGGCAAAACAGCGCTGAGCATCCAGCACACTCCAAGCCGCACCACCCTGACCTCCAGAGGTGTTCACCAGAGCCCCTGATGGTGGGGATGGACTTGGAAACTACTGCTGGGAAGGGCAGTTACAGGTCAGAGAACACAGTACGCACAGTGCACCACTTGTCTCAGCAGACCCAGAAACTGAAAACACTTACCGGAAAACTTCCAGAGACAGGATGAAGGTCTGAAAATGCAGAAAGCAGCAGATGGCGGTACCCAGAAGGTGACAGCAGTACACCAATAGAGTAGTCGTCCAATCCTAGAGGGGTAATCCAGGAGAGAGGACAAACAAGCTGGGTTGGTAACAGGAGAACAGAGCGTTACCAAACTGTAATCAAGGAGCATGAGTCTGAAGGCAAGCCAAGGTCGTAGCAGGAGAGAGCGGAGGTACAAAGTCAGGAGACGAGAGCAGAGTCGGGGATGGAACCAAGAAGTCAGGCAGGACAGACACGGAACATAAGAGAGGAGAGCTAACATCCAGTACAGACCAAATAGCTAGCGGTGAATGGGAGCGGAAGTGAGGAATAAATAGTTTCCGACAGTCACCCACATTAACCCTTCACCAGAAGAAGAGAGGTCCCGGTCCGTGTTAGGAGAAGGCCGGCAACCCCTGCATAGCCGCTGCGGAGGTTCCAGCACTACTCCTAACAGTTTGTATGTGAATGTCTATTTTGTTCCATCCTTTTTTTGTTAAGCACAGTATTTAAAAATTGTACTTAAAGGGAGTCTGTCACCTTCCTTAACCCCTTCAAGCTGCCACCATAGTGCTGTAGGCGCTGTGACATGTTTCCATATTATACCTTCATTATGTGTCACAGTCCCATGGATGCCAAGGAAAAGACATTTTCATTATTAGCAAATTAGGTGCTCATTGTACAGGGGGCATTCCCAGAGATTTCTGAGCACAGCTCTCTCTGTTGAAAACACATCCCTGTGCTTTGTTCCACCCCCTGGTCAGTGGGAAACAATAGTCCCGCTCCTGTGACTTCATCATCTGGTCTCTGAAGTCTCGCATATGCGCAGTATGTACCACAAATCTCAGTGCATAAGTTCATATGAGCTGTATGCTCATATAAACTGAACAGTACAAGTGCATAGTGCGCATACGCAAGATTTAACCGAGCAGGCAATGACATCACACAGGACTATCATTTCTCACTGGCCAGGGGGGTGGAACAAAGCATACATGGACATGTTTTCAACGGAGAGAGCTGTGCTCAGAGGTCTCTGGGAATGCCCCCTGTGCTCCGAGCACCTAATTTACATAATAAAGAAAAAGTATTTTTCTTGGCATCTGAAGATAGACTCCCTTTAAGAACTTTTTGTGTATATTACATCTAAACTTTAATAAGATTGTCCTTGGCTCTAAATGTCCCCACAAGTCCGAAGAGAGTAAATATCGCTTAGCCTTTTGTTTACTATTGTTGAAAGTGGTGCTGGTATATTGGTGTCTCACCTACCATACTTGATGAGCGGCTGCCGCTATTTGTGTGGATATATGTAGATGGTCACTTCTGGTGTAACCTAGTGTGATATTTGAGTTGGAAGGGAGTGTGCGCGTGTGGTGAGGAAGGTGCACAGATGCCCCACAGAATTGGTAGACACTGAGTCAAATATATTTTGTGTGAGACCCTGTTCAATGACAATTGGTTGGCAGCAGGTGTGATAGGTGTGATATATTTTCATATTAACCCTTACGGGGTAATCGAAAAATTTTGAGGTGTTCGCCAGACTACAAAGGACAATTGTGCTAAATTGCACAAAGAGATACTACAAACAATTCCCCTCCACCCTCTTGTTTCTCTATCTGTTTTTAATGTATTTTGCAAACAAAGATGGCAGTGACATATCTCTGATATCTGTGTGAGCAGAGCGGCCTTGATGGAACTGATAAGACAAATGATATTCTGATCCAGGCCTTGGCGGAGGATGACACCCAACGCCAACAACGTGTGGAGCCAGGCTCCTATACAACATGAGAGGATTGAGCAGTGGATCTTACCCCCAGAAAAGTCTGACCTGGAGGAGACCAGCGACATGAGTGCACAAAGTGGAGTGGACTTTTGTGTGCTATTAATTCTCTAACAACTAAGAGATTGTGACCCGCAGACTTAATTACAGCTTGTGTTACGCAAGCAGATTGTGAGTTTGCTGCACAGCAAGCTGAGACACAGTACTAGCTGGAGTTGGCCCGACTCCAAATGCGTTTGCTGCTCTTCCCCTAGACCAGGATGGGGATTATGATGCCCTAAAACAAGCATTAATCCAAAAATACAACCTCACCCCGGAGGTATATTGCAAAAGATTCTGGACTCTACAATGTGGACCTACTGACACCTACTCGGATATAGTGGATACCCTCAGGACCCACAGTCAACAGTGGATCTGAGGATTATCTATTTCTATCCTTGAAGACCTACAGGACTTCAGGATCAGTTTTTGCATGTCTGTCCCCTGGAAGTACGTCAGTTCATAATGGATTGGGAGCCCAAGAATGAAACCCATGCAGATCAAATTGCAGATGTCTATGAAGTCAACCAGAAACCAGCAATGAAGAAGCTGGCTGTGGACAGCTGTAAAGGGGTAAGACAACTACTAACACTGTTTCTCCTACCTTTTGCCTCTCTGGGGGATCTGCATCTTTCTCAGGCCTGTTTATGGTTCCTGCAGATGTTTTGTGTGCAATAAACCAAGACACCTCAGTCCATTTGCCCAGACAAAAGAAAGAATCCCTCCACCTGTGCCTAATCCACTTGTTTCTACACCAGCTGTTTTGTTTTGTGGATGGGAGGGGAAACCTATTGATAAGTCACACTCTGTTACAGTAGAAAATACGATCACTTGGGGGCTTAGAGATACAGGTGATGCAACAACACTGCTCCATGCTGAACTTGTGATTTCTGAGGACATAATCCCAAGAAAAACCCTGACAGTGACGGGGATTGGAGGATTCCGAATTGCTTTGCCCATGGTCCAAATTTATCTTGATTGGGGTGCGGTGAGAATGTTAAAAGAAGTGGGGATGTTGGAGGATCTTGGACATTTACACTGAGGAGCAAAAGGGTAACAATGTTTTGAACTCTTGACTTTTAGGCTCCATGTCTCACTATCCACTACAGCTTCGACCATGAGACTACCATCATTTTATAGACAATCATCTGGGCTGTCTCATATATAAATTTGACATTCAGCTATTTAGCATATGATTAGTTATGCATATTCTTGTGATGTAGCTGCATTGTTACCGTTTTGCTCCTAAAAATCGGCATTTTAATTTTTGTTATTTTGTTAATATGTTTGTAAATCCACCTTTGGCTTTCAACACTGCCTGAATCCTTCTGGATGTCTTGACCGAAATCTGATCCCAGGTTCCTTCTACACGTTCCCCATGTTGGTGCATACTGGTTGACTTACTTGGGTATGAACACAGCTTTTTCTTCAACTCTACCCACAAGTGTTCAATTGGGTTGAGGTCTGGGGACTGTGGGGGCCAATGTAGCACCTCTACTTCATTGTCATTGAACCATTTCTGCACTAATCTCGACATATGCTTGGGGTCGTTGTCCTGCTGGAAAACGATGTTGTCCTTTTCATACCCATAGTACTCAAGTGTACCATCGATCCTGGTCAATTATCCAACGCCTTTGGCTGTGAAACAACCATATATCATCAGGCTTCCTCCATCAAACTTGATAGTTTCTTCAATTTCTTGATCTGTTAGCCCCCTTTTCACTAGTTTCTTCCAGACCCATTTTGCTCCTATCAGAGCCCAGTCTATTGAATTTCGTCTCATGGTTCCAAATCACCCATTTCCAATCTTCTACTGTCCACTTTTTGTACTTTTTTGCAAACTCGAGCCAACACTTCTTATGATTATATTGAAACAGGTATTGTTCAAGAATCTCAGATGTGTGTAGGGAATTGGGATTGGTGAAGACAATGTGGTTGCTAGTAACATGCCCTCCTCATTACTCCTCAACTCTTCTCTAGAGACAACCTGCCAGGATTTTGCAGTGGCACCATAATCTGATGACAGTGTGGACAACCCAGAGTGTGTGGCAGAAGAACCCTGAACAAGTCTGATGAGGGGAGTGAGTCAGCTCACATGTGCAACTCTGAATGGTACATATTCTCTTGAACCCATCTCTGCTTGCTGTGTATACCTTCAGTTCACCCTGCAACTCTGAATGGTACATATTCTCTTGAACCCATCTCTACATGGCTGTTCTCTGACCCCTATCCTAGAATTTCATCCAGGCTGTATTTTTTGCAATCCCATGTGTCCTTATCTGTACTAGTGTCAGTTTTTTGATGCTCAGTGATTTTATGGTAGTTACCTGGTCAGTGTATTTGTAACTACATAGCCCAGTCTCCTCATGTGTCACAGTTTGTTGATTAATTGGTTAACGACTTAAATTAGTGCTAGTTATGAAGCTCTGCATCCCTATATAAGTAGATACAGCTTATGGGGGAAGCATTTCCATTGCAGGGGGGCATTTCCTAAGGCAGAATCCATCTTAACCGAAGTGCATATTAACCAAAGTGCACTTACACATGGCACTAAGATAGGGCACAAGACAGGCCAGCCATGGAAGAACACCAGGTAAAATTAAAACCAAAACAACAAGCTTTATCACATGGTATGATATAGCTGCACTGTCACTTATTATGTTAGCAATTGTCTTTCTGCAGAACTCCCCTCCATCTCTACCACCAGTGCACACTATCCATATCAGTCCTTCTCTTCTGCCTTCTCCCATGTACAGCTCTCACACACTTTTCACTCTCTTCAACCACCCTAATCCCTATACTGCTTTTAGCAGTGAAACCAAACATAAACATCCACATAAATCACTTAACCACCTTCTGTCTCTGTCCATTTTGCTCCTCCTAGCTGCTGGGGACATCTCTCCAAACCCTGGCCTTTTCTCCCTAATTTTTCCTCTTCCTACACACATAGAAATCCTACAAAACTAATCAATATTTACCGTGTTCCCTCTCCTTATCTTTCTCCTGTCTCTTTTAACTGTTCTCTCTGGAACGCCCGCTCAGTGTGTAACAAACTAGAATATATTAATTACTTATTCCTCAGTAAATCTCTCAACTTGCTTGCCCTTACTGAAACCTGGATCCAGCAGTCTGATATGGCCTCCCCTGCTGCTCTGTCTCATGGTGGCCTACAATTCTCACACACCTCTAGGCCTGACAACAGGAAGGGTGGAGGGGTAGGTTTACTTCTGTCACCACTGTGCACTTTTCAGGCCATCCCACCAGTACCCTCACTCACATTCCCCTCATTTGAAGTACATGCTATCAGACTTTTCCGCCCATTCTCCTTACGTGTAGCTGTGATCTACCGTCCTCCCGGCTCACCCTACCAATTTCTGGATTACTTCGCTTCTTGGCTTCCCCTCTTTTTATCCAGTGAAATTCCTACCCTCATCATGGGTAACTTTAACATCCCCACTGACACCCCTGTCTCCCCAGCTGCCTCACAGTTTCTCTCAATAACCACGTCTTTTGGTCTTTCACAACTTACCTCTTCCGCCACACATGTAGATGGCAACACCATTGATCTTGTCTTCCATCGACTCCTCACAGTTTCTAAATTTACTAACTCTTTTCTGCCACTCTCTGATCATAACCTTCTGTCTCTAACCATCAGCGCTTTCTCTCCTTCACAGGACACACCTACTCATCATACACATAGGAATTTACGTGCTATTAACACCCAGGACCTCTCAGATACTCTACAGTCCTCTCTGTCCCCCATCTCTTCACTGTCCTGCCCCAATCTAGCCACCAGTCACTATAATGAAACCCTTAAGAGTGCCTTGGATGAGGACGCTCCCCCTCCACTCGAAAGGTTAGATGCAGGAGGCAGCAACCCTGGCACACGCCACAGACACGTTTTCTTCAGCGGTGCTCTGAACGTCTGTGGAGAAAATCACGTACACCTGCAGACTTCCTCCACTTTAAATTTATGCTTAAAACCTATAATTCTGCCCTTCACCTAGCCAAATAAGACTATTTCACCGCTCTCATCTCTTCTCTCTCCTGTAACCCTAAATGGCTATTTGAAACTTTTCACTCCTTACTCACTCCCAAGGTGCAGATGCCATTCACAGACCTTAGCACAGATGACCTGGCCACTTATTTCCATGATAAAAGTGATAAGATCCATCAGGAAATAACTGCCCAATCCCCAGGTGGCACTGACCCCTCACCAGCCGCACTTCAGACTGTTCATTCTCATCTTTTGAACCTGTTACAGAGGAGGAATTATCTCAGCTACTTTCTTCTTCTCGCCCTACAACCTGTAGTAGTGACCCTTTCCCCTCACACCTTCTCCAGTCTCTGTCACCTGCCATCACAACTTACCTTTCTAAAATTTTTAACCTCTCTCTCTCTTCTGGAATTTTCCCATCCTCTTTCAAACATGCTGTCATAACCCCACTACTGAAGAAATCCTCCCTTGACCCGTCCTGTGCTGCTAACTATCGACCTGTCTCTAACCTTCCTTTTATCTCCAAAATCTTGGAATACTTAGTCTATTCTCGTTTAATCCGCTATCTTTCTGATAACTCTCTTCTTGACCCCTTACAATCTGGCTTCCGCACTCTGCACTCTACTGAAACGGCCCTCATAAAAGTCTCCAATGATCTCCTGACGGCTAAATCCAAAGGTGATTACTCTCTTCTTATTCTTCTAGATCTCTCAGCAGCATTTGACACTGTTGACCATCAACTCCTCCTCACTATGTTCCGTTCTGTCGGCCTCACAGACACTGCTCTTTCCTGGTTCTCCTCTTATCTCTCTGACCGCACTTTCTGTGTATCATTTGCGGGCTCTGTTTCTTCCCTTCTTCCCCTTGCCGTTGGGGTTCCTCAGGGCTCGGTCCTAGGTCCTCTGCTCTTCTCCCTCTACACAGCCCCCATTGGACAAACCATCACTAGATTTGGCTTCCGGTACCATCTTTATGCTCATGACACCCAATTATATACGTCATCCCGTGACATCACCCCTGCACTAATACAGAACACCAGTGACTGCCTCTCTGCTGTCTCAAATATCATGTCTTCGCTTTATCTGAAACTGAATCTCTCAAAGACTAACCTACTGCTGTTTCCACCATCTAATAGATCTGTCCCTGATATCTCCATTGCAGTCTCTGGCCTTACCATAACTCCTATTCAGTATACCTGCTGCCTCGGGGTTTTGTTTGACTCAGACCTTTCCTTCACCCCCCATATCCAATCACTCGCACGCTCATGTCATCTCCACCTCAAAAACATTTCCAGAATCCGCCCTTTCCTTACCACAAATACACTAAAGACACTTATTAGTATCCCTAAAACGTACCCTCCTCTGTTCACGCTCCCGCATTACCTCACAGGATATGATGCCGTATCAGACTAACTTTATATGTCCAGGCACCATCTGCACGTTAAAGGACAAGACTGATGATGGCTCATGCAGCTTTATATATGTGTAATGACAGTAACCTCTATTACAGAATTGTCTGACCATTGTACAAACAATGCTACGTCTGTTGCTGCCTCTGCTACCTCCTGTGTCACCCCCTCTACCTCATAGATTGTAAGCTCTTGCGAGCAGGGCCCTCAGTCCCAGTGTGTGAATTGAATATTTCTTTGTAATGTTTCTTTTATGTCAGTACTTGAACCCTACAACAAATTGTAGAGTGCTGCGGAATATGTTGGCGCTATATAAATAAAATGTATTATTATTATTAATAATAGAGGTGAATATGTACCCTAAACAAGGGAAAAATGGTACCAGTGTAATGCCAGATTGCAGTCTACCTGTGCAGGGGGAAGTTAACCCTCAAGTGGACTTATCAGTCATGGGCAGGAGTCCAGATTGCTCACCTATGATCCATGTGACCAACAGATACCACTGGATCTCCATTCCCACTGAAATAAGGTAGTTAGGCCTGATGAAGATATGACCCCACTGCTTCAGCAGCTGTACAATGCCACCTCTCAGCAACAGAAAGCTATTGATACCGTTTTTCTCCGAAAATAAGACAGGGTGTTATATTATTTTTTTTTCTCCAAAAAAAGGGCTAGGTCTTATTTTTGGGGTAGGTCTTATTTTTTTTTCCATGAACAACAATCACACATTTGATCACTTTTTATGTTAATTTTTATCACAGTCGAATCAGCAGATAAACGGCAGTTCGGCACTTTTCAATTTTTTTTCCCACTACGGTGTTCACCATACAGGCATAAATATTTTTATACGTTTGTAGACCGGGTGTTTTCGGACACAGGGATACCTAATGTGTATATATTTCACAGTAATTTTTTAGTTTTATATGTATTATTATTATTATTATTGTTTATTTATATAGCATCATTAATTCCATGGTGCTTTACATTTAAGGATTTACATACGGTACACAAGATATACAAAACAGATAATGCTAACAGAGACCAACTAGCACAGTGGGATAGAGGGCCCTGCCCGCAAGGGCTTACAATCTATGAGGGAAGAGGGATAGACAGAGGCTGTTCAGGTGGTGGTGTGGAGACAGTAGTGTTATTGGAGGTTGTAGGCCTTCCTGAATAGGTGAGTTTTCAGGGCCTTCTTGAAGCTTGTGATTGTGGGGGCCAGTCTTATGTGTCTTGGTAATTAGTTCCAGAGTATGGGGGATGCACAGAGAAGTCTTGGAGACGATTGTGTGAAGAGTGGATAAGAGCAGAGCGGAGTAGGAGGTCTTTGGAGGATCGGAGGTTACGTGCGGGCAGGTAGCGGGAGATTAGGTCGGAGATATATGGAGGGGACAGTTTGTGGATGGCTTTGTATGTCAGCGTTAGTAATTTGAACTCTATTCGCTGGGCAATGGGTAGCCAGTGAAGGGATTGGCAGAGGGGAGCGGCCGATGAAGAACGGGCGGGGGGAGAGGTATATTAAGCAAGCAGCACAGTTTAAGGTGTACTGGAGGGGGGCGAGAGTGTTAGCTGGGAGGCCATGGAGAAGGGTGTTATAGTAGTCAAGGCAGGAGGTTATGAGGGCGTGGACTAACATCTTTGTGGTTTCAGGGTTGAGGAAGGAGCGGATTCGATGGATGTTCTTGAGTTGGAGGTGGCAGGAGGTGTTGAGGGTTTGAATGTGCAGCTTGAAGGAGGGGTGAAGATTATGAACTCTGTTTTCTTCATGTTGCGTTTGAGTAAGTGGGAGGAGAGAAAGGAGGCTACGGCTGCTAGACATTCTGGGACTCTGGACAACATAGAGGTAATGTCTGGTCCAGAGAGATATATTTGGGTGTCGTCAGCATAGCAATGGTAATGGAAACCATGGGATTCTATGAGTTGACCAAGGCCAAGGGTGTAGATGGACAACAGGAGGGATCCTAGGACGGAGCCTTGGGGAACACCTACAGAAAGGAGGCAGGGAGGTGGTATGCGAGTGGGAAACGCTGAATGTGCAGTTGGTGAGGTATGAGGTGATCCAGGGCCAGGTCTGAGATGCCAAGGGATGAGAGCATTTCTAACAGGAGGGAATGGTCGACTGTGTCAAAGGCAGAGGAGAGGTCGAGGAGGAGGAGGACAGAGTAGTGACGTTTAGCGTTGGCAGTTAGAAGGTCATTAGTGACCTTGGTTAGGGCAGTTTCTGTGGAGTGATGGGGTCTGAAACCTGACTGAAGTCTGTCAAAGAGCATATTGGATGAGAGATAGGAGAGTAGTTTGGAGTGGACGTGTTGCTCTAGCAATTTAGAGGCATATGGGAGAAGTGAGATGGGGAGATAGTTGGCGGGAGAGGACGGGTCAAGGGAGGGTTTCTTAAGTATAGGTGTGATGGTAGCATGTTTGAAGGCAGAAGGGAAGGATCCATTGGTTAGGGATAGGTTGAAGAGATGGGTTAGGCCAGGAGTAATGACTTCAGAGAGTTTGGGGATGAGATGTGACTGGTTGGGTCAAGAGCGCAGGAGGTGAGGTGGGATTTACAGATTAGGGTGGAGAGCGTTTCATCAGTGACAATGGAGAAACAGGTTAAAGATGAAGAGCACAGGACAGTTGGGTGGGGTGGTTGTCGAGGGTGTAGGGTGAGACTGTCTCTGATGGTTTCAAGTTTGCTTTTGAAATAAGAGGCAAAGTCATCAGCTGTGATAAGTGAGGTCGGAGGGGGCGCAGGATGACGTAGAAGGGAGTTGAAGGTAGTGAATAGCTGTTTGGGGTTGCGGGATATGGCAGATATTAGTGTGGAGAAGTAGACCTGCTTTGAAGAGGTGAGTGCATTCTTGAATGTTAGTACTGCCTCTTTGTTCCTGATGAAGTCCTCCTGGGAGTGGCTTTTCTTCCAGAGGCGTTCTGCAACCCGTGAGGTACGTCTCAGTTTTTTAGTCAGGTCAGTGTGCCAGGATTGCCTATTTATCGGTCGGGCTCTGGTGTTAATGAAGGGTGCCACAGAGTCAAGGGCTGAAGTGATGGTGTAATTGTAGAAGTCAGCGGCGGCATCGGCGTCCTTGAGTAAGAATATGTCAGCGAGCGGTAGGAGAGAGTCTGAGAGCATGTGGATGTCAAGGCAATTAAGGTTTCTGCGGGAGCGTGTAGGTTTCGGGGTTGGGGGTCTATTACAGAGGAGAGGGCAGAGAATGTCAGCAGGTTGTGGTCAGAGAGCGTGGACAGAGAGTTAGAGAGGTTGGATAGAGAGCAGAGGTGGATGAATATGAGGTCCAGCGTGTGCCCCTTTGTGTGGGAGGCAGAGGAGGACCATTGAGAGAGACCAAAGGAGGCAGTGAGGGACAGGAGACTGAAAGCGGGGGGGGGGGGGTGGTTTGTGTTAATGGGGATGTTGAAATCACCCATGATGATGGTGGGGGTGTCAGTGGATAGGAAGTGCATTAGCCAGGTGGTGAAGTGGTCAATAAAGGCAGCAGTAGGTCCCGGCGGTCGATATATATGACGACCAGTTGGAGGTTGGAGGGCGAGTAAATGCGAAAAGAGTGCACTTCAAAGGAGGGGAGGGTGAGAGCAGGTAGCGGTTGGATTGGGGCGAATGGGCAATTGTCAGACAGGAGTACGCCTACGCCTCCACCAGGTTTATTGTTGGGGCAGGGAGTGTGCGAGAATTGCACACCTCCATAGTAGAGGGTAGCAGGGGAGGTGGTGTCTGAGGGTGTTATCCATGTTTCTGTGATACCAAGAAATGATAATTTATGAGAAATGAAGAGGTCATGGATGTAGTCAAGTTTGTTGCGTACAGAGCGAGCATTCCATAGTGCACCAGGGAGGGCGTGGGGAGGGGCAGGAGCGGGTAAGATAGGTGTAAGGTTTGGGGGGTTCTGTGCGCTGATGGCGGTTGTGCGGAAAGTTCCGACAGCAGGGAATTGCTGGGGTGGTCCAGGATTAGGAGATATGTCGCCAGAAGTGAGGTATAGCAGGGAGAGGGATAGCAGGTGTAAATAGGAGAGAGTGTGGGGAGGTTGTGTGTGTCTGGGGCGAAAAGCTTGTAGGTCTGTGAGTAGCTGAGCAGAGAAGGTCAGATGGTGGGGTAAAATAGATGGAGAGATAGAGATATACAGTAGTGACATGGCTGGTTTGGTGTGGAAAAGTGTTTTTTACAAGTATGGGAAGAACAACAGTGATTAAAGCGAAAAGCATTTCTATAGTGAATAGCTAGGTTTTGTTTTTTAGTGGCTTGTTGTTACCTTCAGTTCCCTTCTGGTCCAATGCTGGCCTAATTGTGGTCTGTACACTTTAAAGCTGCACTTTGAAGATGCAAAATTATGTATCTTATTGCTTTTTATGGACTCTTAACCCAGCCCACTTTTCCTGGAACGTCCTACCTGTGACTGGGTGTACTACTGCCATTCATCAAACCCATAACTCTCAGTGGGTAACACATGTAGATATGATATGCCTGTCAAGTGATGTCAAATGCTTTTACAACTCCAGGCATACCAAGAATAAAGATTGAATTATACTTAATTTCCCAGATACATAATTTGGGTCACTTATTAATATCCAATACCCATATTTTTGTGAGGTCCCTACCATCTTTTCATGCATATAAATTTCAGAAGGGAATTGATATAGTAGAAAATAGTAAAACTTCACTTTTATTTCTTATATAAATAAAAATAAATATAAAATCGTATTAGAAAGACGAGACTCACTAGTGCTCCCAAGTGCTACCATGTGATTAGTGAAAGGGAAGGGATGAGATCACATAAATTGCATATATAGTGGTGGAAGAGTGAAGAAATCAGGCGCTACCTTTTAGAGGCTAACTGAGTATATTTATAAGTAAGCTTTCAAGAGTACTAGCTCTCTTCTTCAGACATGGTGTTATACAAGAACTGAAAATTCACAGATTATTTATACTCTATACACATGATCTTCAAAGGATTTTAGAGTCCTTAAAAAAAACAAAAACAAAATGCAATCTAAGTAGAGAAGTTATTTACAACAGGTCAAAAAACAATCTGGAAACTTGTGGGGCGTGACGGAGGGATCAGTAATTCTTGCTGTTATCTGTTTTCTATCAGGAGGTGATTTGTGACCCTCACAGTTCATACATAGTGTGACATGAAGCTGGCATGAATATTAAGTCCAAATTGCAGAGTTTGAAATTTTTGCATAAACTTGTATTCCAATTCTTTCCTTTCCTCCTGCGTCTTAAAATGTCCCATTAAAACCACAACCCGCAAATCTTCAATAGAGTGGTTTTCTCCGGAGAAATGTGCGGCCACTGGGAGATCTGTTCTGCTGTTATTAATATTGGATCTATGTGAGTTCATTGGCCATTGCTATTTCACTCTCAGACTGAGAGATTATATTGATTTAGTCCCCTGATGATCCAGCAATGGCTGGTGAAACGCGTAGGGATTTTTATTTTAACTCTTTAGCACTTAGGGAGAGACTTTTAAATGTGTGATATAGGTGTCAGAAAGAGTTGTATGTGGAAAGGGTGCTGGGAGGCTGTGGGGTGCTGACAAAAGTACCCTATTGAGGGTGTATTCCGCTATAACCTGCCAGTGGAGTGTATCTGGTGAATCCTCAGAGCCAGGTGACACACAGTTCTAACTGACTGTGTGTCCATATACATTTGAGGCTTTATTTGAGGCACCAGACTATATTTATACCTCGGGCAGAGTAGACGCTGTCTCAGCTGTTATGAGAAGCAATATGCGGACTTTTGCTGAATACTAAACTAACCCCTCCCTGTTTGTTTGTCTTAGCTCCCTGTTTGTTTGTCTAACCCCTCCCTGTTTGTTTGTCTTAGTTACCCTTCATACACTCCCTTTAAATGACACTGATGCTATTAACTATATGACTCATGTTGCTATCATTATTATGGACATTAGAAAATAAAATAGCAGGGCTAATATCTGCTTTGGGCATCTATAAACATTAGTGCACACTATATATGCAATTTATGTGATCTCATCCCTTCTCTTTCACTAATCACATGGTAGCACTTGGGAGCACTAGTGAGTCTCGTCTTTCTAATACGATTTTATATTTATTTTTAGTTGTATAAGAAATAAAAGTCAAGTTTTACTATTTTCTACTCTATCAATTCCCTTCTGAAATTTAGATATATAAATCCTGATAGAGCTATAGGCAGGGCTGGACCTCCTGCATTCAGACTAACTGGTCTTTAACATTATATCTTTTCATGCATGGATAGTGATAAAACATAAAAATGGAAGACATACTGTATCTTTAAGGTCATAACTTTTCGTTTGTTCAGTATCCAGTTTTTTGGGCATCCATGCTTTCAGACTGACACCTGGAGTCGTCGCATCAGGCTACAATCCACAAACAATGACTTGCAAATTAGTGGCTGTCTGCAGTGTACCTCTTGTTCATCTGATCACTTGCATCCTGTGGGAACAAATTTAAAATTACCATACAAATCAGAATTAGGATGTGTTCACATGGAGGAATTTGCCACGGATTTGGGAGCGTATTTTGCCCCCGAATCCGGAGCAGATTTCTCCCGGAAAAAAGAAGCGTCCTGCTTGATCTTGCTGCGGATTCCTCGCGCGGTGTCCGTGGCTTGAGATGCCCTCCTGATTAGGCCCATTCATCCAGGCCTAATCAGGAGTGGGATGCTGTGACGGAATGCTGAAAATGAAGAGAATTTCCACCCTTACTGTACACAGACTTAGCCTCTGGTAGTCTCAGGTAAATGGGGCAGCTATGGAGAAAGTTTGTATTAATGATTCTGACATTTCCTCTATTCACTACCTAGCATTCATTTACCGTTATATAGGGTGAAAATGAGATTACAGAATCTATTATAAACTATTATAGATTGCAGGAGCTTTAAACATGTGCCATAAATTTACAAAGGCATGTGTTTAATGCCCAGGACCAAGAGCCATGCATTCATGGTGCTTGGTACTCAGCAGTCTAAAAGCAGTATTGCAATAGTAGAAACTTAAAGGGTTTATCCGGTTTCTAAGATTGAAGTCTGTGGGGCAGCCCTCCAGTATTTACACTCGCTGCTACAGTTTGTACGACGAGTAAGCAGTGCAGCTCTCCTATCCCGGGAACCCTGCAGATCTAATATTGATCTTATAAACCGTCAATCTTATAAACCTATCAATCATATAAACCATATAACCCCTTTAAAGAGATTGCCTTTTCAGGCCACCTTGTACATACAGGTGCATCTGAATAAATTAGAATATTTTTGAAACGTTCATTCATTTCTGTAATTCAGTAATTCAATTCATAATCAGCAGTCTTCCATGATTGTGTGTCCTACTGAACCAGACTAAGGGACCATTTAAAGGCTTAGGAAACCTTGGCAGGTGACACACTGAATTTACAATACTGAACTTTTTCACAATATTCTAATTTTCTTAGATTTGGGTTTTCATTAGCTGTAATCCATAATCAACATTTACAGAAATAAAACACTTGAAATAGAACACTCTGTGTGTAAAGAATCTAGAAAATATAGTAGGTTACTTGTTTAATTTAATTACTGAAATAAATAAACGTTTCAAAGATATTCTAATTTATTGAGATGTACCTGTATTCTTTTCCCAGAATCCTTAGCAGTGCAGGTAAGGACTGTAAGACTCTTCACACCACAAGGTGGCCTCAAAAGTCAGTATCCTTATGAAGACATAGTACCCCTTCTGATCTACAGTATGCCTTCTCATTTAGCTAGATAGTACCCTGCTTTGCACTGATGAACATCAATAACCCCAAAACAGCTGTCTGTGGATGGGACTCTCTTCCTTTTGGGGAGATATCCTGGCTTGGCTTTAAAGGGGTATCCCCATGATAATGTAGCTTAAGCTAACTGAAGTGTTTTACCCAATACCTTGCTTTATTTATCTTGTTGCATTTTTCATATACAGTAATACCTCGTACACTCGCGTTTCCGAATTTGCGAATTCACAGATTCGCGATATTTTTTTGGCAACTAACATATATAGATTTTGCTCTTTTTTCTCAGATCTGTGAAATTTAAAAAAAAAAAAACACCTTCGCTATTGGGTAGTAGCGTCCTGTTCGTTACGTACCCGGTAATTAGTTTCATTTTACTGTGAGTGTATAAGAAAAATGAATGAATGTATTAATATACAGTACTGTACAGTATACTTTAGTATACTGTACAGTACTGTAGGGTAAAGTTTATTGATATTTAGGGGTTAAACATTAGAAATCGGCATTGTAAGCACTTCTAATTGCTTGTACCAAACATTCGCGATTCCTCGCGATCCGTGACCGGTTCTGGACCCTAACCTCGCGAATGTACGAGGTATTACTGTACAGCTAAATATATGTCCTTAGTGTTTACAGTGTTTACATATTGCCTAGGTTTCAGATCACTATTTAGCTGCAGTGGTCAGCTGTCTCAGTCCCTATTCCAAGACACCTCTATTCTCTTCTCTTCACTGTGATTGACTGCTCTGAAATGTGCAGCTATGCAATTATACCAAGCACAGCACAATGTAAGATGCTCTGCTTTGTGTTCAGTGAAGAAGCTGCAGCACTCACTCAAACACAGCGTTTTTTTTTAAACAGCTGATCTGTTTGGGTCCCGGGTGTCAGTCCCCTAATGATCAGATGTTGATGACCTATCCTAAGGATGTTTCTGCCTTCTCATGTTCCTAGCTATAACTTTTTCATTTTTGCATCAGTATAGCTTTATGAGACTGGATGGAGGCAGAATAAAAGTTAAATATATTGAGGGATCCCTTAGCAACCACAGGATATCCACCCTACACTGTCAGATGCTGGGATTTGCTACTTCTGCAGCATCCCAGAGTGCTACTGCTTTTATGTGTTTGTCATTGTGCTCTGGGTTTTATGTTTGTATGTTGTGTTCCATGTTAAATGTCATTATTGTGCAGCTCACCTCTGTATTTCCCCCTAAGGTGTTCAAAACCCAGACTTGGTTCAGCCCTGGCCTATCACAGGCCACTGGGTGGGGTTGTAGGGAGATATTATCTCCCTGGCGACGGTTGGTCAAGGCAGTTCAGTGCATGCTGTGAACCAGACTAGGTGTGCAGAGCTGACCTGCCACCAGCCTCTGGACTGAAGGCCAACCGCCGCTTTCACAGCCCCAAGAGGGATATCATCAGCCCCAGGCTCGCCTGAAGACAGCCCAGAGCAAGGGAGTAAAGCTATCCAAGCTGCTGGATTCAGTTGGTGCCATGCCAGGAGGAGCAGGAGAGGACCCTGACAAGAGAGACGCATTTGGGCCTAGCATACAGGTAACCAGATCCCTGTCAGGGCTCCCTGTAACTCCATCCCCAGTGTACCTGTCTGGGAGAGGCAGAGAGGAGAAGTAGAGGAAAGTCATCCTGTGGAGCCTATATCTTCTTTGGGCACCCTCCTAGAACCAAGACTGGGGGTTGGACAATGTAAGACTACTACCCCCATCTGGAAGCTGCTGTTGACTTACTGTTCCAGTTGCCTAATAAATGGCTGTTTGGTTTACCTGCATCGCTGAATCCTGAGTCGTGCCTGCATTACCAACAGGGCCCTTCCGAACACCACCACACTGGCTCAGGGAGGAGAGGTCCCCTCTCCAACTGGAAGTGCCCCAGGGGAAAGAACTACTACCACCACCACCCGGTAGTGCTGCAGGACCCACCTCGACTTTGTCCGGCCTAGGAGTGGGACTGGAGCGGTTAGGGAGCGTGCTCGGCCGGCTAGGTGGCACAGCATCTGCCACTACTACTCCCATCCTCCGGTCTCCTCCATCTGGGTTGCGGCACTTCAGGTCCATTGGCATAGCAATAGGTAGTGCAGCGACAACAGTCACTAACAGGACCTGGACCCTGATGCTGCCTGAAAGATCTCTCTACCACATAAATATGCCAATATTCTAAAGGGCAGAAGGAAGGGTTACAATTTTTGCACTGAGGCCCAGAAGCTTCAACTTATGCCTCTGCCAAGGTCATTCCCCTGCACTATCATAGTGAATCTGGGAATCCTGTTGTTCCTGGAGATAGGTTTAAAAGATCATTCATTCCCTTGGCAATCTTACTCTTCAACAGTGTCAACAACAGCAAAGTAGAATGCAGCAGTGGTCCCCACCTCCTCCACATAGATGCTGCTTCCAGGGTCTGCTATATTGCATGCATAGGGCAGGAAGGGGGTTACATTTTTTTTTGCAAGAACAGCTTGAGATATTTTAAAAGTCATTTTGGTATACATATAAGTAAGCATTCAATTTAAGATGTGGCTCACTATTGGTTTACACTAGCGGTCGGGTCTCCATTGTTTGGGTCTACATTGGGACCTGAAAGACGTAGACCCTGTCCGCTTAAAAAGCTGTTACCTGTGGAAACCTGAGGACCCCATGGACCCGTGTTGGCGAACCTATGGCATGCGTGCCAGAGAGGGCACGCAAAGCCCTCTCAGTTGGCATGGAGCGCTGTTGCCATGATTGCTCACTAACGGGGAATCCAGTACAGGATTCCCCGTTAGTGAGCGATCGCTTCTTTCAGCTATATGTGCAAATGCACATACAGCTGAAAGTTGTCAGTGTAGGTCGCAGTCCTGTGTCCTTACACTGCAGAGTGTAACCTCTGCCCCGACGCAGGCACTATGACGTAAGTTATCAGCGCCTGCGATCAGAAGAAGAAGGAAGACGCTCTTCTTGGGACTGCAGCATACTAGGTAAGCAGCATAAACTATTGTGTGGGGGCCCACTGTGGAGCATATAATACTGTGTGGGGGGCCTACTGTGGAGCATATAATACTGTGTGGGGGCCCACTGTGGAGGATATAATACTGTGTGTGGGCCACTGTGGGCCATATAATACTGTGTGGGGGGCCTACTGTGGAGCATGTACTACTGTGTGTGGGACCACTGTGAAGCATATAATACTGTGGGGGGCCTAAAGTGGAGCATATAATACTGTATGGGGGGCCACTGTGGAGCATATAATACTGTGTGGGGGCCCACTGTGAAGCATATAATACTGTGGGGGGGCAAAGTGGAGCATATAATACTGTGTGGGGGACCTACTGTGGAGCATATACTACTGTGTGGGGGCCCACTGTGAAGCATATAATACTGTGGGGGGGCAAAGTGGAGCATATAATACTGTGTGGGGGGCCTACTGTGGAGCATATACTACTGTGTTGGGGGCCCTCTTTGGAGCATATAATACTGTGTGGGGGCCCACTGTAGAGCATATAATACTGTGTGGTGGCCCACTGTGGAGCATATAATACTGTGTGGGGGCCACTGTGGAGCAAATTATACTGTGTGGTGGCCACTGTGGACCATATAATACTGTGCGGGGGCCACTGTGGAGCATATAATACTGCACGGGGGCCACTGTGGAACGTATAATACTGTGTGGGAGCCACTGTTGGCATATAATACTGTATGGGGGCCACTCTGGAGCATATAATACTGAGTGGCGGTCACTCTGGAGCATATAATACTATGTGGGGGCCACTGTGGAGCATATAATACTGTCTGGGGGCCACTTGAGGGGAGTGAATTGTACTGTGTGGGGGCCACTGTGGAGCGCATTGTACTGTGTGGGGGCCCTTCACTATTTATATCACACAATATCTGTTTTATAGCAGACATGTGATATTATTACAGGCTGTAATAACATTGCATGGTCACTATAAAACAGATTCTGGTTAATTTAAAGTTAAATTGCTGTGTTGGCACTTTGCGATAATTTAGTGGGTTTTGGGTTGCAGTTTGGGCACTCTGTCTCTAAAAGGTTCGTCATCACTGCCATAGACTATGAAACCATCCTTGCAGGACCTTTCTCTCTGACAATTTTAAGTGAAATCTGCAACAAAGTCTTCTATGGAGACTTCAAAGCAGTAGTGAATTCAGCTTTACTGAAAGAGAAAGTATAAAAAGGAATAAAAGTTAAAATGGTTTTCCCATCTCCCTCTCTCAGCAGTTTGCTTGCTGTCTCTTCTTACTTCCTGTATTTTTCAAGCTGTTGCGCTTGTTGGGGAGGGCTTTGACTGTTTGATGGACAGGAACTATAAAGTACCTCAATAGATATAGACATTGCCTTTACTTTGAGAGATTATTTATAATCATTACTAGAAATATAATATAAATGTAGATCAAATAATATGCACAGTAAATGTATATTAAATTAATCAGATTTGGAAAGAAAAAAAAACTTACATGAGGGAACGGATTTGCAGTAAATTCAGTGTTAAATTAGTGTTTACATAGAGAGATAACAGACAGGGCTTTATCAAAAACATTACAATTAGCTGAACTGATTGTCCTGACCACAGAACTGTACATAACAGAGAGAACTCAGCCCCCCCCCCCCAAAGAGCAGTGACTCATACCCTGACCTGTGTTATCAGATAAGGAAACACTGTGTAAACAATGGGAGGAATAATTTCACATAGCAGACATTGCTAAAGAAATGTATTTACGAAAACTCTTGAATTTACGTAAGCTAGCAATATACATAGGATCATTGAAATGGGACTACCCCTTTAAATAAATTAGGGAATTCCCCAGCTACTATGAGTGCTGGAGAGCCCCTTCTCCAGGGCATTCCACTTGCACTGTCACCTTCTGGATTGCCCACCCCAGGAAATTTTCACTCCTGCTAGAATGTTTGAGATTCCCAACAGCAGAGCAGCAGTGGACCTTGGTTTCTGCCAGACTTTGCTGATTGCTGATACAGACCCTGATAGACTGACACTTCCTGATTTGTAGGAGATTTGTTTGAAGTACTCACCTCATTTTCAGCACAGACAGGATTACAAAGACTGTTATTAACTATATATGTGATAACATAGGAACCACCATTCACAATAGCTGGCCTGGGCACATCTACTTCCCTTCATTGCGCAAAGACCTCTGCACAGGTTAAAAGGCATGTCTAGAAAATTCTCCCATAGACCTCAAAGAACATCTGCAGACTATTAAGTCTCTGAACAGAGTCTTATTGTAAAATACTGTATACTCGGGTGAATTCTTACTCACGTGTTGACCCATAAGATAATATGGGAGGACTCGCTTCTTATAAAAACATAGAAGTTTATTGAAGTCTTTAGGAAAAACTTTCAGAATAATAGAAATATCAGTCTAACATCATGGAAGAAATTCATAGTTCTTTCCTTAAGATAGTATGGAGGTTATCAGCCTGGAACTTCATCGGTGGGATGTTTGTCATCTGTGGGATGGTCACCTTCACACAACATCTCTCAAAGTGTCAGAGAGACAGACAGACCCAGACAAGTGTGTCTGTCAATCATTTATATTCATGACAGGGAGTGTACCCCAGCATCCACAAACTCTTTACTAATGTATTTGGGAAAATACCAAAATAAGTATACTCTTGACACACATGTATTCTAAGATAGGAAGTGTGTTGTCAGCAGAATAGAATTAACCCTTTCATACCATGAATATTGTAATCTAATGATATTTAAAGGGGTTGTCCGGGATAAAATACAAACTAACCCCTAAACTAAACCCCCTCCCCCCGCCAAACTTTTAATTTACTTTTATTAAAAAAAAATGTATAATTACCCATATCGACCCCAGGGACACTTTCTGATAATCCGGTGACGTTCCGTTTCAACGCTTCCAAAACGGAAAGTCACCAGTACTCTCCCCCCTTCCTTCCCCAACCCCATCAATACTTATGTGCCTTCCTGTCCGGGAACGGCTCCTCCCCTCTTCCTCTCTTCCAGCGCTTGCGCAGGCCTCACAGGAGGTACTTCCGGTCTGTGCACAGCGACTCCAACCTGTGCACAGTGAAGGAGAAAGGAGGAACCGGCTCCAAGAGTGGAAGATAGGTAAGTATGAAGCGATGGGGGGCAGGGGGTCTTAGAAGTGGGCGGGATAGCTTAGCTAGGAAGACAGGGGTGGGGGCGGACGCTAGTAGTGGACAGGATAGCTTAGCTAGGGCGACAGAGAGGGGGTTGCAATGGAGTGAGAGAGGAAGGGGGGAGCAGTGACAGGAAGGTAGTGTGGAAGGTACACAGGAAGTTACATAGCAGGAAGCTAACACCATGTAAACAATTGCAGAAGATGCCAGGAGCTCCCACAGAAACCCAGAAATCACTCAAAACTCTGATAAATGTATATGGGTCTACTTATAACCCATTAATAGCACTAACAGACCTTTTAAAAAAAAAAATTGCACGGAAAACCCCTTTAACACTTATAGATCAGGCACTAGGAAGGGCCTTCTAGAACACTTTTAATGACTGTCAATTATAGGATGAGTGATATAGAGGAGAAACCATCCAACAGCCGTGACCTAGAAAGAAAGTCGGGTGTATTAAGTCAGGGACCCCATATTTTATTGAATTTATTTAGAGCTTTTCTCTTCAGATTCACCACTCTTTTTAGTCATATTAGTGCATTAAGTTTTATACGGTGCTCCTTCAGTGGGGGTGGAGTTGATTGTATCCGGTCTGTAATGAGCTTTCAAGCTTGAAACAGGATTTATGACATACCCACTATTTCTGGTGTGTGTGTTACATATCTTCCTCTATAATACCCAGGATTCATACTTTATGCTGTGCCCACAACATGATGTCATATACTTTATGTACAAGTTCCAATACCCCATTCCCTTAAGGGCCCAGTGAAGCACACTCCCACACAATGTGCATCAGGTGCACTCCATCCTGGTCGCACCTGGGGCACCTGTGATCGGACCATGCTATTATGGAAAAGGACAAGTGTCTTATACGCTCTTTGTAGCGAAAAGGTTTGTGACCGTCATTACACTTCGCACAGTGAGATCATCCTGGCTAGACTTAGAATGGCATCCTCATGCTGCGCCTCATGCAGACCCTATACTGGAGGTGCAGTTGAGTCTGTAACTGTTCAAAGCTGCAGTATTTTTTGCCTTCCTCTGGATCAACACTGTAGGGGACTGTAGGGTTATAGGTTGGACTTGATGGACTGATGTCTTCATCCAATCTCATCTACTATGTAACTATGTAACTATGTATTGGTCACCAGACTGTACAGATGCAACTGTATGAATACCCCTCGATTTCCAAAAGTTGGAGTCTTGTAATTCCAAAATCTTTTGGGTAAACTCAAGTAAACTTAGTGAGTCCAGCCAAATTTGGGTAAACGTAGTGTGTTCAACCAATCACAGGATCCTTTTACTCCACACATTGTACAATGATAATGTGGGGCATAGAGGTTGTCTACCTCCCCCTTTCCCAGCCTCTAGGCAGGGCTGGCATTAGGGGGGACAAACTGAGCAATTGCCCTGGGCCCCCATCTTCAAAGGGGCCCCCTGGATCTAGAGCACCAAGCTTGTGACCTGACGGTTTGGATAAGGGGCTCCGTTTACAACTCACACTATTAAAATATATGACAAAGCAGGGAGCTGTAGAGTCCTTGCTCTGCCATAGAAGACTTGACGCATGTGATGAGATTATGTCATTGCATCGTGGCACCTGTGTCGGACTAGTAGAGGGAGACTCTGGCTGCTCCACTCAAGGTGTTGGGATAAGGTGAGTATAGAGATTTTTTTTAATGAAAATTAAGGACACAGATATATGAACAGGGACATACTGCATAAGGAGGAACTATTAATAATAAGGCTGGGGGAACTATTATTTATAAGGGGGGCTATTTATATGGTAGAACCATTATACATAGCCCCCCCTTATAAATAATAGTTCCCCCAGATTTATTATTAAAAGTTCTTTTTTCTAAATAGTCCCCCCCTTATAAATAAGGAGGAACTATTAATAAAAAGGCTGGAAGAACTACTTCTTAGAAAACGGGGGCTATTTATAAAGAGAAACTATTATTATTATGATTATTATTATTCTTAAGGCTGAAGGAACTGTTCTTTGGAAGAGGTCAGCTATTTATATGGAGGAACTATTAAGGCCAGCAGAGGAACTATTATTTATAAGATGGGGGCTATTATTAATAAGGAGTTCGAATCATAATGGGTGTATTCTTATTTATAAGATGGGATTGCTATTTATAGGGGGGGACTAGTACTGATAAGGGGGCTATTATTTTAAGAGGGGATTATTATTTATAAGGGGGAACTATTACTGATAAATGGGGACTATTATTTATAGGCAGGTACTATTATTTATAAGATGGCACTATTATAACTGATAAGATGGTCATTTCTATTGTGTGCGGGTAAAAAGGGCTTATTATTACTGTTTGGGGGGCAGAAAGGTGGTATTACTAAATAACTTTTTTAATTGATATGATTTTTATGAGGATAGAAGTGTGGGCACTATTACCCCACATTCACATGACCGAATTTCATCCGTGAAACTCCGTCTGTGTGTTGGCTAGATTTACCAGCCTGAACATTATGCCGGGAGCGGGACTCCTAGTATTATAATTATTTATGATGCTAGGGGTCCCTGCCACCCAGTGACATAGTGTCCTGTACTGACTATAGTACGGGAGAAAATAACTATAATGGTAGGAGTACCGGGAGAAACTTGGTTGTGTGAATGCAGGGTTACTTTTACTTTGTTTCGCACTACTATTATCTTTGTGTCACTATGTAGTGGTAATGGAGATAGCCACAGTGTGGAGGTACTTTACTATCTAAGACTTTTCTATTGTGTATTTTTGATACTAGTGGTAGTTATATTATATGTTTTGTTCAGTAGTTGTCTGTATAGTGGTAATAATGCTCCCCGGTATAGCTGTATTATATCAAAACTCTATTTTTTATTTATTTATTTATTTATTTATTTATTTATTTATTTTTTTACAAATCTTTCTGTCATTATGGAAGCAGGTAACATTCCTGACTCCCTCAAAACCATACATGCTTGGACAATTATATATGTTTTATCAATAGAGTGACAACCTGTGACTAAAACCCTGAAGGCAGCTGATTATCTCCTGCAGAAACAAAGAATCAGGGGCATTCTTTTCAGGGGTCATATGCACGTTAAATGATTGGACAATGCCACTGCAACAAGCATATTTGGACACTTATCTTATGTGCATGGCAAGCTTACTGTGAGAGTATGTAATGCAGGTGTGTGCTTATGACGGTTAGAGATCCCTGTGGCCCACTTACAAAATGACTCGTATTTGGTGCAGAGGATCATACCTTTCTAAACTGCGCAGATCTTTATCAGTAAACATGGTTTACATCAAGCAATATTGAAAATCTTCAATATGGTGAGAATAGTAAACAGCAAACAGGAATGTTTGGAAATTATTTTTTTGCTTGATTTGCTTCTAAAACAATGTGTCATTAAATAAAAAAGTAAGTCTTAGGGAATGTTCACACTACTGTTACTAAAGTCCGTTGCTGTCCTCCATCATAGGAAGACAGCAACGGACATTAAACTGTTGCAGAGAACGGTGACAGACTGATTCTGTGTCTGTTCGCATTGACACTAATGTAAACAACATGACGAAAATTATCTTCTGTCGCGTTTGTTTACCTTTGTAATTGAAGATAAAGTCCTGCATGCAGCGGGCATTAACAACGGTAATGTTAATGCCCCTTTAAAATTGTATCAGCTCCATACCAGCTCTCCCCCTGACTAGATATTTTTGAGCCAGCAGCTATTTTGCTTCCTCTCCAGCCTAAGGTGGAAGTGCGGTTGATGTTTATGTGTGCCACCAACACTAGCAGTGATTGTGGCTGACATATTCAGATCTCCAGAAGAGCCAAATGTGTCACTCACATGCTACCACCTGCTCTAAAAAAAGATATGACCTAAATTTGTTCTTCTAATAAACTATGTGACCTAATAAGTTTATACCAGATCAGACATAATCAAAAATAATTACACTGGGGAAGGCTATTAATACTGATTGGCGGGAGTCCTAGGAGTCAGACCACCACCAATAGGCTAAATAAAGGAGGTGCAGCACTTCAGCAAGTCCTGCATCCTCTTCATTGTTTATCAGACACAGCAAAAAAACACGCAGTAGTGGCTGTGCCAGGTACTGGACCTTAGGCACAATAAGTAAGCAAAAAACACTTATTTTAAAGGCATCATCCCGCCTCCTGATGTTGATGCTGGGTGATATAAGGGTTAAGCATGTTGGATTTCAACATGCACTTTCCTTTGTATATGTAATGTTCACAAAAAAATGTCACAAAAATTAGCCTCCAATTTGTAGTGTTTTCAATTTCATGCAACCAGGAAACTGTGGCCAAAAAGAGATCACTTTTCTACAAGGTTTTTATATTTAGACACAACCTTAAATATCCGGAGTGAGCAAAAACAGGAAATGTGTAGAAGTTTTATATCTGGAATGCATCTGAACTGCAAACTTCATCTGTGAAGCACAGTGAGACTAAAGGATAAAAAAAATAGTGCTGATAAAACAGAGAGGTTGTTGATAGCAACCAATCAGATTTTAGCTTACATTTTTCAATACAGCTATTAAACGTTATAATTGGGTCTGTTGTTGTCAGTAACTGCTACATATTTACTGTATATACTGTATTATATTCACAGAGTTATAGGAATTATAATGTTATGTACGTTTATATAGCAGTTAGACAGGATTAAGCAAGAATGAGCTCAGGAGGTAGCCACTGGGTAGTGACATTATCTCTCTGCTAATGTGTCAGTATGAATCTGACCGCATAGCGGCCGCAAGCTAGCTGGCCTTATAAATCCAAAATCCGAGTGAGAGGCATGGTCAAACTCTGCCTCCGGATTCACCCCACCACTCTGATATCAGCCACCCATCATGGGTGTGGTCCGGAGACGTCAGTGGAGTATCTCTAGGTAACCAAGGAAATAGGAAGTGATCTGAACAAACTCTCGGATCAGTAGTACAAGAAAACAAGTTAAATAGCTTTCAGAACATTTTAGGGGCAATCGCAAGAGCTTTATGCTTAGATTGCTTTAGGTTTATATAGCACCAAGAGATTCAGCAGCACTACAATTGGAAAAAATGAAATGACGAGTAATGAAAAAAATGAATAAGCAATTAGAAAAGAGAAGATAGGTAGGCACATAAAAGCTTACCGAAAAAGGGGGAGCCCTCCTACACATCCAGAAGTGTAGTTTTCTACAAATCTTGAAATTTATACTGTTTGTTATTTTGGAAGCGCTACGGAGCGCCAATGTGATAATTTTGGACACACAGTCACTATAACTTTTAGTGGATACATAATCTTTTAAAGAAGGCAGTGTGACTAAAACCGGAGTGGTTACTGTCTACAACTGTATTGACGTGTGTCTTTCACTTACACAGGGCATTGTTATTGACTACATTATATAAATCATTAGATTTAGATTTCTTTTAATGGGAGGACTGGGGCACTAATTGTGTGGGCACTATATAGCCCTGCTGAAGGAGCAGTTTACTGCATGTGAGCAGAGCACCACTGGTGTAATACAAAGGCATCAATAAAAGGACAGAATACCAGTCTGTTGGAGGCATTCAGGAGTATGAGACTAGCCAAATGGTCTGTGTTGCATTAAATGGATATGTAAACACGTAAATGGGGACTTACAGAAACACCTTATCACAGTAAGCCACATTGTTACCATAAGTCCAGAAACATGCCACTTCAGACACATGCATCACATGGAATAAACAGGTCTTTTATTTTCAATTTTCAAGCTTTGTGTGCTGCCCATTTGTGAATATATGATAAGAGGAAACAGAGGCTTGTTTTCTGGGACTTGCATTATTTTGCCTTTTTGTTAGTGCTCCTCTGAATTTTTTTGTTTCTAACATGTAATTTTAGCTGTAAAAAAAAGCCATAAAAATGGCGAAAATGCATTTTTTAACATCATATCTTTATTAAAGATTTTACATGTAGTAAACAAACAAAAAGAACAATAGGAGTTCTACTAAGGCGAGTAGAATCAGTCCTGATGCAGTAGGAATAACAAAATCCTATAAATGCATGAATGTAATAGGACTCAAATCATAATAAAAACACAGTGTTAGAGAACCAGTATGGGGAGGGTACACAGTTGAATGATAGTAGAGGTTCACAGGAGCGGTGAGGATGGGAACTTGGGGGGGGGGGTGGATTTTGGGAAGGGTGTACACTTGCAAGTGAGGGATCAGAAGGTAGTAAGGCCTCTATAGGAACATGTCAAAGGTTGGAGAGTATTGAAACAGATCCCATAGCGGCCAAGTCTGTTGTGATCGAGAGGAATCAGGTTTGAGTTCAGACATCATAAACTCCATACAATGGATACAAAGGATCTCCTGGATCCAGTCACATATTGTGGGAGCAGAAGGACGCTTCCATAATAACTGTAGGAGCAATTAGATCATCATGCAATGTGAGGGAGGACTGAGATAGAACTTGGTGAAATCTGAGGGGTTTTTGGATTGTGCGTAGGGATAAGAATAGCGGAGCATGGGCGGTGGGGTAAGTTAGGATTGTACGAGATAGATGTGTGTGGGCCATCCGGTGTACAAAGACCTACGGAGTTTAGCTAAGTTTTACAAGCCACCATGACCTGTTGAGCGATGTATGGTAGCGCAGAGAGGGAGGAACTCGACCAAAAGCCAGTCTAATATGCGTCAGTTACTGCAGCCAAATAATAGAGGAGGCCACTCGGCGCTGATAGACCTCCCCCTTTTTAGCTCTGAAAATTATAATCCTAGCAATCCTGGGTGGTTTCAAAGCCCATATAAATTTAGTGAACATGCCCTGAAGTATCTTAAAGAATGGTTTTGGAAGGTTGATGGGGATCGCTTGAAATAAAGAAGCCTTAGGAAAAAAATCAGCTAAGCTTTCTTTTTCTCTGCACAGCGGCTAAGTCCCTCATAGCCTTGCACTGGAAATTAGTCTCACCCCCTCCTATCCCTGACTTTATTGCTCTGGTTAAGAACATTCGCACCCTAGAACTCATGATTGTTAACCTGAATAATACGGTGGCGGCCTTTGATGCTATATGGTCTTTGTGGGGTGCCTACTGCACCTTACAGGATCTGTGATTTCCCCCTTCCCTCTTTTCTCCCTACATTTTCACCTTTGTCTGTCTCCCCCTCCATTAACTTTTTTTTTTTTTTTTACTATTTTGCTTTAGCTCTCTTTTGCTTCCCTGTTGGGTGGTCATTCATTGTCATTGTACTTTGTTTTGTAGTATGTTCTTTATCCTTTGTTGTATACATTGAAAACTTTAATAAAAATTACAGTTAAAAAAAAGAAATAAAGATGCCTAGACAGGATATTCATTTTTAGAATATTTACATAGATAGATAGATAGATAGATAGATAGATAGATAGATAGATATGAAAATCCCAATAGCAGAGGTCTTTCTGAAAGGTGCTGAGCATGGGGATAAAGTTAAGTGCATAGGCTTCTGAGGAATTTGCAGAGAGATGAATTCCGAGATATTTTAAGGATCTGGAGGACCAAGAGAAGAAAAAGGAGGAGCAGATGGTCCGGGAGGTGGAGGTATCCAGAGAAACATTTAAGGCCATACTCTTTGAGATGTTAATTTTGTAGTTACTAAAGTAACTATATGATGCAATGTCTGATAAAAGGGAGGTCAGGGGGTTGTGTGATGTAGAGGAGTACATTATCTGTGAAGGCAGAGAGTTTGAAGTGGAGAGCTAAATCCACTAATGTTAGGGTGTCATGATATTAGGTGCAGGTATGGTCTTATGATATCAATATTGGTCTATAATATTGCACATAATGCAAATGGAATGTGGTCAAACTACTATTGTCCTGTCCCTGAAGCAATCAGCCATTTGGTCAAAAGCCTTCATCTGCATAAGACTGCAACCCTCACTAACCCAGCGGGGGTTCATTTAGACAGGATATGGTATGCAAATGATCCACATATAATTGCCAGACACCCTGGCACCATTATTGGGTCAGAGGGCTTATGGTTTTATGACAATATCTGGCCTGGGGAAGATCTTATTGTCGATCCGATAAAGTCCCCAGATGCATCAGGTCAAGGCGCACGCTCAGAATATACACGTCACAGTTCAAAGTCCAGGAAAGGTCCAGGCACTGATCTCCTTACCCAAAGGGAGCTGGAGTGTCGAACTTGGAGTCTATGTATTGGGGATCTCGCCAGGAACCCCATTATACTACCAGCCAGACTCTATAAACATCATGCATAGAATTATACTGAAAAGTTATTCTGAGAGATGTAGAGAGGGGGGCGGGGCTTCTCCCCCTGGTGACCTCACTCAGGGAGGAGACCAGAGGAGACAAAAGGGCTCCGCCCAGGCTGAACCAGGCTCTGTTGTCCTGGAAATTTGGAGATGCACGCTTCCTAGAAGCAAGCTGTGGGGGAAGCCAGCCATGTGACCAACATGTGGCTGCCATGCAGCCTAAGGAGCCAAACTTGAGGCCATTTTGTGAATCTGGAAGAGATGTCCCTGCATGTAAGAAACACATGCTTTGCCCAAGACTGTGCTCTGAGCCTACCACATGGGCTCAGAGAAATGGACTAACTACTTGTTCCAGAAGTTCTTCTGCCATTTTACTCTGCTAAAGATGATCTGCAACTGGACGTCCACAAGATAAGTGCCCTGGCCACCATTGGAAGTCAGAGATACTGTACCTTCACAAGCTGGTGTTGGTAATATATATTCTTTTCTTTCTTTTATCCCCATTTTTATTTTATGTACCGTGTTATGCCGTTTTCACTTGTATCTGCTTGTTAATCGCTGCATGTATTCTATGTATGTGTTAAGTGTCTAGTGCCGACCCATTTAGGGGTTAATAAATATATAAAATTTAGAACGCCCGTTTTGCGTATTATCCTCTGTTGACCCGCCTCACTCATGGAAAGTGGGTGTGAGGTAATCAAAGCGATCTTAGGTAGGCCAGGGGCGGTTCCTGGTAAACTCGGATCCTTCACATAGGGTTACAGGAAATTGCTATTAGGAGATGTTCCAGCACTAACACATATAAGATGGGGAATAATGGGCATCCCTGACGTGTGCCGTTCCTGATGGTAAGTGGAGAAGACAAGGTGCCATTAACCTTGATCTGGACTTGAGTAGAGTTGTAGAGAGCGCGAATGCGACTAAGCATATTTTGGCCTAAACCAATTTGTGACAAGGTGGCCTCCATGAAATTCCACTTCCACCCTGGCAAAAGCCTTTTCAGCATTGAGGTAAAGAAGCATGAGCGAGATCTCCTGGTGTCTAGTGTGATGGATAATGGAGTATGTTTTAAGAGTGTCTCTCGCTTCCCTTGATGGGATAAACCCCACTTGATCCGGGCGGACCAGAGATCCCACAAGGCCACTCAACAGGTTTGCAAGAAGTTTTGCGAAAAGCTTTGCATCTGTATTGATTAAGGATATGGGCCTGTAACTTGGGCACAGCTGGGGATCTTTGCCCTCTTTAGGGATCATTATGATATGAGCATGTAAGAAAGAAGGGGTGAAGGGAGTCCCAGAGGAGGTGGCATTGAAGGCTGAGAGGAGTAGAGGGGAGAGCTCTGTGTGGAGTACTTTGTAAAATTGGGACATAAGGACCAAGGCTTTTGCCTGATGGGAGGGCACCGATAGCGTGATCTAGCTTTTCCACCATGAAAGGGTCTTCCACTTGGGAGATTGTGTCTGGAGGCAGTGATGGCAGGGCAGTATCTGCAATATATTGAGCTAGAGGCCTGTGAGAAGTCAGTGTTGGATTTGTGGAATGTTAGGATGGGAGATTATAGAGCTGGTCATACTAGTCATGAAAAGCTTTAGCTATTTCATTAGTCGTATGAGTCACTGTCCCGTCTGGGTGCTTGATGAACGCAACATAAGATTGTGCTTTACGCTTACACAGTGCCTGTGCGAGATATCGACCTGACTTGTTACCCCATTCGTAGAATACTAGGGTAACAAGTTTGTCGCAACCATTGTTACTTGTGATCTAGTAGGATGCGAATCTCATTGTGTATAACCATGAATTAATACAGCGTAGAGAGCTGAAGATTGTTTGTGTTGAATTTCAAGTATATCAAGTTTAGAAAGAAGGTCTTTTAATTTAGCACTAGCTTATTTTTTCCTGCGGGAGCCATGGTTGATCAGAGTCCCTTTAAGAATACATTTGAGAGTTTCCCATTGGTTGGAGGGGGGAGGTTGGGTCATGCAAGTGATCCTGTTGAAAGTGGACAAAGTTTTGTTTAAGCTCAGACATGCAACTCCCATCCAGCAGAAGAGGAAAATGCATTTTATTTCTAAATCCCCATTCTGAATTTTTTTCAGCTTCCCAGTACATTGTACAAAATATTAAATGATGTCATTATGAAGTACAATCTGTCCTGCAAAAAACCGAGCCCTTATACAGCTTTATGAACAGGAAAATAAAAAAAGTAATGGCTTTTGAAAGTCGAGGATCAAAAAACAAAATTCAAAAAATGAAAAATGGTTGAAGCAGGAAAGGGTTGAATTTAAGAGAATTATGTTATGATACAAACAACTGAAATTCATCCTCTGTACCTGACCACACAACCAAATTTCATCTACACTATATGTGCCAGATATATTGATTTTGAACACTATAGATCAGGGGTCGGCAACCCCTGGCACTCGTGCCACGAGTGGCACGCGAGGCTTATTTCCCTGGCACGGCAGCAGATTCCTCACCCAGCAGCTTCCATCGGACCAAACATGGCCGAAACGAAACTGCTATTATTATACTGTAGGGTCTCTTCAGACCCCTGAGTATAATAAGCGGAGACTTAGGAGAAGTGATGAAACATAAAAAACAATGATACTCACCTTGCTTCCTGCGCTACACGGCAGCTGTGAGATCTGCAGGCGCTTCTGACAGCTGACAGGGCCTCAGAGGTCACGTCTGCATCTGACGTCATTACGCATAATGACGCGACGTGACCCCAGAGACTCAATCAGAGGTCGCTGACTACAGGCAGAAGCTCCAAAGAGAACACAGTGGCTGCGGAGCGTGGAAAAAGGTGAGTAGCATTGTTTTTTTATGTTTGTCATCTCTCTTGGACTTATTATACTCGGGAGTCTGAAGAGAGCTATGGAACATAATACCATGTGCAGGGACCACTATGGGACGTAATACCATGTGCAGGGGTTGCTATGGGACCTAATACCGTGTGCAGGAGCCGCTATGGGACCTAATACCATGTGCAGGGACCACTATGGGACCTAATACCGTGTGCAGGGGCTGCTATGGGACCTAATACCGTGTGCAGGGACCGCTATGGGACCTAATAACGTGTGCTAGGGCCACTATATGACATAATACTGTGTGCTGGGGTCACTGTGTGGCATAATACGGTGTGCAGAGGCCACTATGTGACATAATAGGGTGTGCAGGGGTCACTATGTGACATAAAACCGTGTGCTGGGGCCACTATATGACATAATGCCGTGTGCAAGGACTGCTATGTGACATAATACGGTGTGCAGAGGCTGTTATGGGATATAATACCTTGTGCAGGGGCCGCTATGGGACATAATACCGTGTGTAGGGGCCGCTATGGGACATTATTCTGTATAACGGTGTGTTTTCTGCATTATGGATGTGTTTTTGCACATAAAACACAGGCATTTTTTTTTTTGTGGAAAAAATGCACCATGTGAACGCAGTTTTACATTGAAGTAAACGTTCCAGTGGCCTAAGACTATATCTGCATCCAGATACATAGTGTGTATTCACCATAAGGATGCCGCCATACAGTACTCCTGGACACTTACATTTACCACTAATTGGGGGATGCATATGGACTTTCATTGCTTCTAATCGGAAAGTACAGGAGCGTCCCAGGAAATAGCAGTAAACGCATGTGTCCTAAAGCATCTTGTGGCAGCACTTCTGTGTTATGGTTTGTAGTATATGACTTTAGTTTAGGGGTCGTCAGACTTACAATTATTGACCGGCACTCCGAGTACCTCATCTTTGATTTTTTATTTAAAATCGGCACGCTAAACAAAAAAGGTTGCCTACCCCTGCTATACAGTAGATACAGGCACAGGGTGTTATTCTGAGCTCTAACACTGGATACTTCTGATTGGAGCTCTGAATCATGCCCCCCTGGAAAACACTGCTCTTCTGACAGAGTTAAAGAAGCACATCAAACACCAAAACTAACAGTGCTGATTGCTCAGGAATGGTGCAGGCTTGGGAGAAAATTCCAACTGCACTGGAATCAATGGAGCGGCACCTATTAACAGACACTAAGAACTTGAATAGGTGGAGGTGGTGAAAGGTCCTCTTTAAAGAGGACCTTTTCATGTCCTCATGCACATGCGGTTTTATATACCGCTAGAAAGCCGACAGTGCACTGAATTCAGCACACTGTCGGCTTTCCCGTTATGTGCCCCGGGGCTGGAGATATCAGTGTCGTTAGTTGAGGCACCGATCTCTGCCCACTGTAAGAAGGGCGTTCCTGACAGTCTAGCTGTGCTGTGAAGAACGCCCCCTCTGACAGTACAGAGCTATGGACGAGTACAGTCAGGGGGGGGGTTCCTTACAGCCCAGCTAGACTGTCAGGAACGCCCTTCTGACAGTGGGCAGAGATCGGTGCCTCAACTAACAGCACCGATATCTCCAACCCCGGGGCACATTCGGGAAAGCCAACAATGCAATAAATTCAGCGTAATGTCGCCTTTTTAGTGTTAAATAAAACAGCATGTGCATGAGGACCTGAAAGATCCTCTTTAACTATAAGTCACATGTATAATTATGCTAATTCTTCTATGAGAGTGATGTTGATTACACTCCCAATATACAAGAGATAAATTAAAAATCAGAGTGCCCTTCATGGACTAACCACTGATCCCAAAATTGAAGGGCATTGTTGATATAATTTTTTTTTTTTTTATTGAAAATGCTTAATTAACAATCGGTTGTCATACACAAGCATACAATGTACTGTGAAGCAGAGCACACTGAGAAGCAGCACACAATACATAATAACAATCACTGTACTTAACATGACATACAATACATGTTGCCCTACAGTTTTGTTAATGAACAAGTCACAAGAGGAAAGAGTGGGGTGGAAAGGGGTTTTAATTCTCTTCTTCATGTATGTCTAGATTGTCCCTGATGGAACAGTTAATGACCACACTGTGGATAAGCCTGTGACCCTGGATGGAAAAACTCTCTCTTCACAAAACATGGCGATTTGGAAACACATCACGGTTTTTCCCGCAGTGCTTTTCACAGAAAGTCTAAAGAGGTTTCCTCTGCGGACTTTCTGCTTCAATTACAATTATAAGGAAACCATCAGTGTTTTCATAAGTATAAGTGACATGCTGCGATTTCCAAAAACGCGACTCTTTTGGTAATCGCAGCGTTTCCGCTGTGCATATTTTTCTGCAATGTGTGGATGGGATTCACCAAACCATGGCGTTTTTATGCCACGTGGGTCCCTGGATATTTTGCTAACAAACTCCATCTTTCAGTAGGTGTTCCACTGATTTTGGCGTAGTTTTTCTCTAGCTCCACCACTCCTGAGTAATCGGTGTTGTTAGTTTTGGTGCCTGATATAAGTTAGGCTTTCTACTCTCAGTAGGTGGTGTCAGGCAGAAGCAGGCAAGGGGCATGATTCTGAGATCTCTAGCACTGTCCAATCAGAGGCAGACAGGAATCAGAATCAAGCCCCCTGCCTGCTCCAGTCTGAGACTACTTACTTGACAGTAGAGAACGTAATTGGCATATCAGCCACCAAAAATAAGTGAAAAAAAATTACAACAAAGCCATAATCAATGGAGCAGCACATATTAAAGGATACAAAGAAATGGAGGTGGAGGCTGTGAATGGTTTTTTTTAAGAAGCCCCATTTTTCAAATTTGTCATATTTCTGACATCGTTCTGAAATTGCGTTTTTGAGTTTCATTTTTATGGTATTCATTCCACAGCAAAAATGACCTGTAAACTGCTTTACTACTTCACAAAGTAGATAAAAAAATTATTTAACCGTGTTTATTATAATTTTACAAGATAAAAGAGTGACAACATTCAGACATTAAAATATTTGAAGGATTCATAAAATTACTGCGGTGGTGAACATGTGCAGTATCATGAGACTCACAATGAAACCTGTTTTCTCTTCATAAAACAGGTTGATGATAAACAGGGGATGATTTTTTTTTTTCCCCACACCCCTACGTATCATCTTAGAATTGTCACAATGACAAACATTTGTAATTTGCTTTTCTCACAGGGACTCAAAGGGCAAGAAGTGTTGTAGAGTTGGAGAGTTAGTGCTGTTGGACAGTCTCTGATCCCCAACACCCACAAGGGTCACTTGTTTTACAGGAAGCCAATTTACCTATTAGTATATCATTGTCATGTGGGAGGAAACTGGAGGAAACTCCATGCAGATGTTGCCTTTAGTCAGATTCAAAGGACCCCAGCGCTGTAAGACAACAGTGAGCCTAGCAAAAAAATCAGTAGTTCTATTATCTTCAGACAGTGCATTGCCTATAATTGCAGCATTTTGGACCTTGTCCAGACATCAGGAATCAGGTCTTGCTTTCCATTCACTGCACACTTAAGAAGTAGTGGCAAGGCAAGGTATAATAAATCTGGGCCAATGTGTTTTCAATTACACAAACAGATCTGCCCTGAAGGATTTAACCAAAGATGTTATAGAATCCTTGAAGGAAGAGATGGCAAAATATGGGCAAGTCATCATCCCAGCATGTCAGAATCCAGAGCGGCAAGTGGCCTGAAGACTGAAGAATGTCAGTGTTATGGCTCCTAGAAGTGTATTGTGCCAGAAAGTATTCTCCTTACCCCCAGTAGTACCACATATGTGTGACATCAGAGGAACCACGACATAGAAAGAGGAAATCAAAAAATCATCACTGTTCTTTTAGCATCAATCGCAAATCTGGACCACAAACAGAATCACAATCATTGGCTTCAGTCTTCAGCTCAAAGGTCACGACAGCAATGAAAAGAGATCAACAATAGAGGCCGGGTATACAGCAGGTACAGCATTGTCACCAGTGGCAGTTTAGACCACAGAAAGTTTGGCCAGTGAGTCAAAGAACATTTTTTGTAATGTTGAGTAGAGATGAGCGAATTTCTCAAAAGTTTGATTCTGCAGTTCGATTTGAAGTTCCAAAAAAAATTTGCTTCGATCCGAATTAATTCGCAGTGAATATCGCTAAAAAACACCTATTTCCTAGCTTCAGAGAGCCTGTATAGTAGTGTAGAACACTGTGCCTTGTAGTAATACGCATAGGGAGGCTACTGTGGTAGTCAAATAATACTGTGAGTCCGAATGATACGCACATGACAGGCGTCGCTCTTAGAACCACTACACACTTCACTTATTTGGACAGTTACAGGGCCAAAACTGACCAACTAACTCAAGTGTGTTAGTGCCAGGTAGAAAGAACCGTGCAGAGGCCCAACATCCTACTGTAGAGTGCAAGAGCGCACTCCTTTTACACCATCGTCTGTCGATTTCACATATATATGGTGGCAGCAGCATGAGGAGGCCATACAGTGACCCAGTGGCAGCGGCATGGGGGGGCCATACAGTGACCCAGTGGCAGCGGCATGAGGAGGGCATACAGTGACCTAGTGGATACGGCATGAGGAGGGCATACAGTGACCCAGTGGCTGCAGCATGAGCAGGCCATACAGTGACCCAGTGGCAGCGGCATTAGGAGGACATGCAGTGACCCAGTAGTGGCTGCGGCATAAGGAGGGCATACAGTGACCCAGTGGCAGAAGTGGAGATAGTAGCAGCCTTAGGAGGGCATACAGTGACACAGTGGCTGCAGCATGAGGAGGGCATACAGTGACCCAGTGGCAGCGGCATGAGGAGGCCATACAGTGACACGGTGGCAACAACATGAGGAGGGCATACAGTGACCTAGTGGTTGCGGCATGAGGAGGGCATTCAGTGACCCAGTGGCAGTGGTATGAGGAGGGCATACAGTGACCCAGTGGCTGCGGCATGAGGAGGGCATACAGTGACTCAGTGGTTGCAGGATGAGTAGGGCATACAGTGACCCAGTGGTTGCGGGATGAGAAGAGCATTCAGTGACCCAGTGGCAGCAGCATGAGGAGGACGCAGAGTAACGCAGTGGAAGCTGATTGAGGAGGGCATATAGTAACCCAGTGCTTGCGGCATGAGGAGGACATACAGTGACCTGGCGGCAGCGGCATGAGAAAGGCGTACAATGACCCAATAGCTGTGGCATGAGGAGGCCATACAGTGATCCGTTGGCAGTGGTATGAAGAGGGCATACAGTGACCCAGTGGCTGCGGCATGAGGAGGGCATACAGTGACCAAGTGGCAGCAGCATGAGAAGGACGGAGAGTGACCCAGTGGAAACGGCATGAGGAGGCCATACAGTGACCCAGTGTCAGCGGCATAAGGAGGCCATACAGTGACCACATGGTAGCAACATGAGGAGGCTAAACAGTGACCAAGTGGCAGCGGCATGAGGATGACATACAGTGACCCAGTTCCTCCCCTGTGTGACTTTGTTTGCCCAGGCAAACGAGGTGTAGAACAGTGTGACAATGCTGTGCCCTGCACATGTGGTATGCTACAGGAGCACTGTGAATTGTCCCTGCAGAGGAAGCTGAGGATGAGGTGGACATTATTGCAGGACCAACGACGTGAGAACGTGGAGGCAGAAGCGGCGCAACCTAGCCAAGTTGCTGGTGACAAGGTGAGAATGTGAACTTGGCAGCAGCATGAGCAGGGCATCCAGTGACCCGGTGGCAGTGGCATGAGGACGGCATCCAGTGACCCAGTGACAGCGGCATGATGAGTGCATACAGTGACCCAGTGGAAACGGCTTGAGGAGGGCATACACTGACCCAGTGGCAGTGGCATGAGGAGGACATACAGTGACCCAGTTCCTCCCCTGTGTGACTTTGTTCACCCAGGCAAACGAGGTCTACAACAGTGTGACACCACTGCACCCTGCACATGTGGTATGCTGGAGGAGCACTGTGAATTGTCCCTGCAGTGGAGGCTAAGGAAACAGTGGAGGATGAGGTGGACATTATTGCAGGACCAACGGCGTGGGAACGTGGAGGCGGAAGTGGCGCCACCTGGTGACAAGGTGACAATGTGAAGTTGGCAGCAGCATGAGGGGGGGCATACAGTGGCCCAGTGACTTTGGTATGAGAAGGCTATACAGTGACCCAGTGGCAGCGGTATGATGAGGCCATACAGTGACCCATTGGCAGCGGCATGAGGAGGGCATACAGTGACCCAGTAGCAGCAACCTGAGGAGGCCATACAGTGACCCCGTGGCAGCAACATGAGGAGGCCATACAGTGACCCAGTCGCAGTGGTATGATGAGGCCATACAGTGACCCAGTGGCAGCAATATGAGGAGGCCATATAGTGACCCAGTGGCAACGGTATGAGGAGGCCATACAGTGATCCAGTCGCAGAAACATGAGGAGGCCATACAGTGACCTAGTGGCAGTGGTATGAGGAGGCCATACAGTGACCAAGTGGAGCAACATGAGGAGGCCATACAGTGACCCAGTGGCAGAAACATGAGGAGGCCATACAGTGATCTAGTGGCAGCAACATGAGGAGACCATACAATGACCCAGTGGCAGTGGCATGAGGAGGCCATAGAGTGACTCAGTGGCAGCGGTATGAGGAGGCCATACAGTGACCCAGTGGCAGCAAAATAATGAGGCCATACAGTGACCCAGTGGCAGCGGTATGAGGAGGCCATACAGTGACCATGTGGCAGCAACATGAGGAAGCCATACAGTAACCAAGTGGCAGCAATATAAGGAGGCCATACAGTGACCCAGTGTCAGCAGCTTGAGGAGGCCATACAATGACCCAGTGGCAGCAATAAGAGGAGGCCATACAGTGACCCAGTGGCAGCGGTATGATGAGGCCATACAGTGACCCAGTGGCAGCAATATGAGGAGGCCATATAGTGACCCAGTGGCAGCGGTATGAGGAGGCCATACAGTGACCCAGTCGCAGCAACATGAGGAGGCCATACAGTGACCAAGTGGCAGCGGTATGAGGAGGCCATACAGTGACCCAGTGGCAGCAACATGAGGAGGTCATACAGTGCACCAGTGGTAGCAGCATGAGGAGGATGCAGAGTGACCCAGTGGAAACGGCATGAGGAGTCCATACAGTGACCTAGTGTCAGCGGCATTAGGAGGCCATACAGTGACCAAGTGGCAGCAACATGAGAAGGCCATACAGTGACCAAGTGGCAGCAACAACAACAATACCTGGCCAAGCTGACAAGTGACAAGGTAACAGTGTGAAGTTGGCAGCAGCATGAGGAGGGCATACAGTGGCCCAGTGGCTTTGGTATGAGAAGGCTATACAGTGACCCAGTGGAAGCAACATGAGGAGGCCATACAGTGACCAAGTGGCATCAACATGAGGAGGCCATACAGTGACCCAGTGGCAGCGGCATGAGGAGGGCATACAGTGACCCCGTAGCAGCAACATGAGGAGGCCATACATTGACCCAGTGGCAGCGGTATGATGAGGCCATACAGTTGCCAAGTGGAAGTGGTATGAGGAGGCCATACAGTGACCAAGTGGCAGCAACATGAGGAGGCCATATAGTGACCAAGTGGCAGCAACATGAGGAAACCATACAATGACCCAGTGGCAGCAGCATTAGGAGGCCATACAATGACCCAGTGGCAGCAAAATGAGGAGGGCATACAGTGACCCGGTGGCAGTGGCATGATGAGGCCATACAGTAACCCAGTGGCAGCAGTATGAGACCATACAGTAACCAAGTGGCAGTGGCATGAAGAGGCCATACAATGACCCAGTGGCAGCAACATGAGGAGGCCATACAGTGATCCAATGGCAGCGGTATGAGGAGGCCATACAGTGACCAAGTGGCAGCAACATGAGGAGACCATACAATGACCCAGTGGCAGCAGCATGAGGAGGTCATACAATGACCCAGTGGCAGCAACATAAGGAGACCATACAATGACCCAGTGGCAGCGGCATGAGGAGGCCATACAATGACCCAGTGGCAACAACATGAGGAGGCCATACAGTGACCCAGTCACAGCGGTATGATGAGGCCATACAGTGACCAAGTGGCAGCAACATGAGGAGACCATACAATGACCCAGTGGCAGGAACATGAGAAGGCCATACAGTGACCCAGTGGCAGCGGTATGAGGAGGCCATACAATGACCAAGTGTCAGCAACATGAGGAGGCCATACAGTGACCCAGTGGCAGCCATATGAGGAGGCCATACAGTGACCCAGTGGCAGCAACATGAGGAGGCCATACAGTGACCAAGTGGCAGCAACATGAGAAGACCATACAATGACCCAGTGGCAGCAACATGAGGAGGCCATACAGTGACCAAGTGGCAGCAATATGAGGAGGCCATATAGTGACCCAGTGGCAGCGGTATGAGGAGGCCATACAGTGACCCAGTGGCAGCAACATGAGGAGGCCATACAGTGACCAAGTGGCAGCAATATGAGGAGGCCATATAGTGACCCAGTGGCAGCGGTATGAGGAGGCCATACAGTGACCAAGTGGCAACAACTTGAGGATTTTCGTTGACGGGAAGCAAGGTGCACTCTAAGTATACCACCACCTGCTGGTTCATCTGCTGCTCTGTATCTAGCTGCTGATGAGCAGCTTCTTCACTATGCGGCTGAAGAAAGCTGCTCATCAGCAACTCTAGGCTCAGGCTGCTGCTGATGGAGCTGATACTGCTCAGCATGCATCGAGCCATTTGCACAAGTGACTCCGAGGGACTCCCTACATCCATCTCCACTGCATACTGCCACGGTGTGTCTAGGTCATCTGCCTCATCCTCCTCATCTCCCTTTGACTTTTCAGGTTGCTCCTGCTCCTCCTCTCCACCCATTTGGCTACACATTGCTTGTGCTCTAATGTCCTCCTCATCCTCCTCCTCCTCCAGTTCAGCCCCCACAGGGCTCATGTGGCCTTAAAATGTAGACACCACATCTTTTCCAGGATGTGAATCAGTGGAATGACGTTGTTCATCCTGTAGTTCTGGCCACTGACTAACAAAGTGGCCTCCTCAAAGGGAACTAGCAAACGGCAGGTGTCACACATGAGCTGCCACTGGCTAACGTTAAAGTTACACAGGGGAGTACCTCTGTCTGCTTGGATCATCAAGAAATCATTTATGGCTTTTCTCTGTTCATATAGTCGATCCAACATATGAAGGGTGAAAACATTGCATATCAGCCTATGTTGTGGGAGGCCATTCTGCCGCTGCAGCTCAAGGAGGGTGTGCTTGGCGGTGTACGAGTAGCTGAAGTGCATGCAAAGTTTCCTTGACATTTTTAGGATGTCTTGCAGATGGGTGGAACACTTAAGGAAACGCTTGACAACCAGATTGAACATGTGCGCCATGCAGGGCGCATGGCTCAGCCGACGCAGCGCCGACACCATGTTCTTCCCGTTGTCGGTCACCATTGTTCCGATTTTAAGTTCTCTTGGATAAAGCCAGGATTCGATTTCTTTATTGAGGTCACGGAGCAGTTCCTCCCCTGTGTGACTTCTTTCGCCCAGGCAAACGAGGTGTAGAACAGATTGACTCCGCTGTGCCCTGCACATGTGGTATGCTGGAGGAGCACTGTGAATTGTGCCTGCAGTGGAGGCTGAGGAGACAGTGGAGGATGAGGTGGACATTGTTGCAGGACCAACAGCGTGAGAATGTGGAGGCAGAAGCTACGTCACCTGTCCAAGTTGCTGGTGTGTCTGGGCAGGCACCACATTAACCCAGTGGGTCGTAAATGACATATATTGTCCTTGACCGTAGTTACAGCTCCACACATCAGCGCTGCCATACACTTTGACAGACACGACAGGTTCAAGGACTGGCCCACCTTCTCTTCTACATATTTGTGCAGGGCTGGCACTGCCTTCTTAGGAAAGAAATGATGGCTTGGGACTCTCCACCTCAGCTCGGCGCAAGTCATAAGTTCTCTGAAAGGTGCAGAGTCCACCAAGTGGAAAGGGAGTGACTGCAGCACCAACAAGTTGGACAGGAGCACGTTCAGCTTCTGCACTGTTGGATGAGTGCACGCATACTGTTGTCTCTTAGCTATAGATTCTGTGATCGATTGCTGACGCAATAACTGACTAGAAGGAGGAGCAGGAGCATCACGACCAGCAGATGATGGAAAGGACACACAGCTTCCTTCAGCTGAGGTGGTGGAGCCTTGCCTGCCTGAAATGGGGTGGTGGCACTGGGTGCTGTAGCAGTTGCTGCGGCAGGCTGGACCACCACATTGGAGGCACGGCTCTCCTAGGCTACTTTATGGTGACACTGCATATGTTGGAGCAGGGCTGTGGTGCCAACATTGGCACACTTCACCTTCTGCCCACAGATTGAACATTTGGCCATGTTCACCTCCCCCTGCCACACCGCCGAGTAGGTGATTTTACCCCCAACACTCCGCAATAACTGACTGCTACCGCCACTGCCTCTGTGAACCCCTGCACCACTGCTTTCCAGGCAGGTAGGCTGCTGCGAAGGGGGTGGTCTACCCAGGACACATTTAGCTCCCAACCTCACACTGCTGCCACCCTGCTGACTCCCCCGCTGCGTTATGCGCAAGTTGCAATCCTCTTCTCTTGATGACGATGAGGCCCCTTCGTCACCCAGCTCCCAATTACGATCAGCTACATCGTCATCCACTACTGTCTGAAGGTCACTGATGTCCTTCTCAACACCAGCTCCCACACCACTCTCCTCATCACTACTTGCCCGCCTACCACAGAAAGCGGCGGATGTCTCCTCCAGATCTTGGCTGAGCAGTAGCTGCTGACTGTCCTCTAGTACCTCCTCCTCACTGTACAGTGGATCTGAGCCCATAGCATAGAGTAGTTCTCTATCTGAGGGAACCAAAAAGGACAGAGGCAGGTTGCGGACAGGTGAGGGCACAGGGCCTGCTGCGGGGCCATGCCAACTAAGGGTTGTGTCCGTCGAACCCACTGACTCTTGGCTGGGGGTGTCTGATGTGACTTGGCATGCATTGGATGACCGAGTCAACCAGGCTACAACCGTTGGGTTGCTGGTCAAGACACTACCACTACTTGACACTGGGAGCTCAGACCTCTGTAACCCCCTTACTATGCTGCAACCTGTGCCTGCGCCAGAAACATTTAGGCCTGCGGCCCCTCCCCTGTGCATGGCCTCTCACTTCTCTGTCTGACATACTGTTCGATGAAAAACTTAATTGCAAAGGGCAAAAAGGCCTGTTATTTTCTACTTTGAAGAAAACAGCAAATATGCCCCTTATGTCTTCACCCACTAATGAACACCAATAAAAAAAGCATGATAAAGGCAGAGATTTGTGGCTCAGAATTATTGACAATACTATTGATAAATGGCCTGCAACTTTATACTGGTAACAAAATGGCAAATATGGTCCTCCTTATGGGTTTACACACTAATAAACACAGTTAAATAAGTGATGATAACTGCTAAGAATTATTGAATTATTGAATTATTATTGACAATACTGTTTTTAAAAATGGCCTGTAACTTTATACTGGTAAGAAAATGGTGAATATGGTCCTTTTTATGAGTTTTGACACTAATAAACACCTTTAAATAAGTGATAACCAGTAAGAATTATTGAATTATTATTGAAAATACTGTTTTTAAAAATGGCCTGCAACTTTATACTGGTAACAAAATGGCAAATATGGTCCTTTTTATGGGCTTTGACACTAATAAACACCTTTAAATAAGTGATACCCGCTAAGAATTATTGAATTATTGAATTATTATTGACAATACTCATTTTGAAAATGGCCTGCAACTTTATACTGGTAATGAAATGGTGAATATGGTTCTCCTTATGGGTTTAGACACTAATGAACACCTTTAAATAAGTGATGATAACCGTTAAGAATTATTGAATTATTATTGACAATACTGTTTTGATAACTGGCCTGCAACTTTATACTGGTAACAAAATGGTGAATATGGTCGTTATGTATTTCCCCACGTTAAAGGCATTTATAGTAACATGACACCATATACAGATAAGATATTTTTGGATGATAATTCAGTTTTCTTTGGCACAATAGTACTGAACAATGTTATGCTTTGCAAGAACAGTGAATAAGCCCCTCATAATAAACACTTTTAAAAAGGCTTTTTTTACAGATACGTGCAGATATGGCTTTGGCACAATAGTACTGAATAATGTTATGCTTTTCAAGAACAGTGAATAAGCCCCTTATAATAAATTCCTTTAAAAAGGCTTTTTTTACAGATACGTGCAGATATTAGTGTATGATAATTCACTGTTTTTGCTGTACTGCACTGCAAAAGGCTTGTGTTCCACCTTGAAGACACAGATATGAGTAATGAGCAGCAGTATAACAGCAATGAGTGCTGCAATGTGAATTATGGTGCAAATTCTTGCTGTAAATGACCCTGCAACCACCCCAAATTCTTTCAATTCCTCCCTATCCTTGACGGTACCTAAAATGGTTGAGGGCTTTTATATGACTACGACATCACAGGTCTGGCTGGCTGCTGATTAGCTGCACGCTTGGCATTGTGGGTGATCCCACGGTCCCAGAGTCCCTTCCCCCCTGTCCTAAAATGTGCGGCGGCCATTTTATAAAAAATGCGATTCGATGCATCGAAGCGTGAGGAAATCTGCAATCGTGGCGAATCGAAGATTTCCTGAAATTCGGATCAAATTCCACTTCTGCAGCTTCGATTTGCTCATCTCTAATGTTGAGCAACAAATAAAGTGGCTTCAGCAGGAATATGGACTGGCTATCCCACTGCCCATAACTAAAGCCTTCAATACTTGACTTGTATCATGACCACAAACTGTAACAGCACTTGATAAGTTGGGAGGAAGTGTAAGAGTGATATGTCCTGTATCATTTGTAAACCTCTTTGTGCCTGCTGTCTGTGGTGAGGTGGCATGTGTTCCCCTATATCAGTGTGTCTGTCCCCTTTGCTTGTGTTCTCTGTATTACGCTTGGTTCATACTAGAACCTGGTATCTGTCTGCTGCCAAACCATTTAAAAAATAAACGGATTGGTCCAAAAACGGATTCCAAACAGTTACACAACGGATACCTAAATGGATGTCCGTTAAAAATATGTCAGTTTCTGTCTGTTTTTCTCCGTTTGTGTCCATTTTTGCCTCTCTTTTTTTCTTTTTTTTTTTATATATATATATATATATATATTTTTTTTTTTTTAAAAGAAGACTATGAATATGCTAGAGATATATCTGGAAGGATTATCCATTTGCAGCCAGCTTTCACAAGGAGAGGATCATTCCTATCTATACTCTTCATTATATTTTCCGCCTGCTTGGAATCATGATGCCTGCTCATGTCACTTTCAGTTTTGAATACTTCATGCTGCGTATGTGCAGCATCCCGGAGTGCTACTGCTTTTATTGTTTTTCTCTTGTGCCTCTGGTATGTCCTGTCTTCTATGTTCTATGTTCTGTGTACCATTTACCGTATTGTTATGCAGTTTTTCCCATTGTTTTCCCCTGTAGTTCTCCCCTCTGTTTCAAACCTTTCCCATGGTACAGCCCTGGCCTATCACAGGCTGCTGGATGGGGTCTGAGGAGACTTTTGTCTCCTGGACAACTGTTGCAGCTCAGGTCTCGTATGGTCAATGTGTTAGCAGTTTGCAGAGGAGTCAGTGCAAGTCAGCACTGAGACTGAGTTTTAATGGCTATCCATTCAGTCCCTAGGAGGAAGATTTAGCCCAAGGTTCTTCTAGAGACAGCCCTGAGGAAGAGAGTTCGGCTGTCAAGAGTTTGGACTTTGTGCCAGGAGGAGCAGTGGAGTACCATGAAAGGAGGAGTTGGCAGGGCACCTTATCTAACCAGATCCCTGTCAGGACTACCCTGCACTACAGCCCCCAGTATCTACGGCTGGGAGAGGCAGATGAGTGGAGTTATAGTTGGAGTTGGAGTGGATCTTTAGAGCCTTAAACATCCTGGGCACCCTCCTAAGACCAAGGCTGGGGAGTTGGACACTGGAGAACTATAACCCCCATTTTCAAAGCTGCTTGTTGTTACCTGTTCAGTTGCTGAGTAAAGCATTACCCTGTTTCACTGCACATCTGGCTACCTGAGTCGTTCCTGCTTTACCATCAGTGCCCTTCTGACTTCCATTACACTGGCTCGGAGTAGAGAGGTCCCCTCTCCAACTGGAAGTGCTCTGGGGGAATAAAACTACCACCACCATCAGGTAGTGCTGCAGGACCCCTCTCAGCAGTGTCCGGCCTGGGAGCAGAGCTGGTGAGCGTGGTTGAGACCTGTAATTGACATCATAGGTAAACCTCAACTATGAGAGACAAAATGAGAAAATAAAAAAATCAGACAATGTGATTTTCTGGATTTAAGAATTTATTTGCAAATTATGGTGGAAAATAAGTATTTGGTCAATAACAAAAGTTCATCTCAATACTTGGTTATATATCCTTTGTTGGCAATGACAGAGTTCAAATGTTTTCTGTAAGTCTTCACAAGGTTGGCACACACTGTTTCTGGTATGTTGGCCCATTCCTCCATGCAGATCTCCTCTGATGTTTTGGGGCTGTCACTGGGCAACACGGACTTTCAACTCCCTTCAAAGGTTTTCTATGGGGTTGAGATCTGGAGACTGGCTAGGCCACTCCAGGACCTTGAAATGCTTCTTACAAAGCCACTCCTTCGTTGCCCTGGCGGTGTGCTTGGGATCATTGTCATGCTGAAAGACCCAGCCACGTTTCATCTTCAATGTCCTTGCTGATGGAAGGAGGTTTGCACTCAAAATCTCATGATACATAACCCCATTCATTCTTTCATGTACACGGATCAGTCGTCCTGGTCCCTTTGCAGAGAAACAGCCCCAACGCATGATGTTGCCACCCCCATGCTTCACAGTAGGTATGATGTTCTTTGGATGCAACTCAGCATTCACTTTCCTCCAAACACGACGAGTTGTGTTTCTACCAAACAATTCTACTTTGGTTTCATCTGACCATATGACATTGTCCCAATACTCTTCTGGAACATCCAAATGCTCTCTAGCAAACCTCAGACAGGCCCGGATATGTACTGGCTTAAGCAGGGGGACACGTCTGGCACTGCAGGATCTGAGTCCCTGGCGGCGTAGTGTGTTACTGACGATAGCCTTTGTTACGTTAGTCCCAGCTTTCTGCAGGTCATTCACTAGGTCCCCCCGTATGGTTCTGGAATTTTTGCTCACCGTTCTTGTGATCATTTTGATCCCATGGGGTAAGATCTTGCGTGGAGCCCCTGATCGAGGGAGATTATCAGCGATCTTGTATGTCTTCCATTTTCTAATTATTGCTCCCACAGTTGATTTCTTCATACCAAGCTGCATGCCTATTGCAGATTCAGTCTTCCCAGCCTGCTGCAGGTCTACAATTTTGTTTCTGGTGTCCTTCCACAGCTCTTTGGTCTTCACCATAGTGGAGTTTGGAGTGTGACTGTTTGAGGTTGTGGACAGGTGTCTTTTATACTGATAACAATTTCAAACAGGTGCCATTACTACAGGTAATGAGTGGAGGACAGAGGAGCCTCTTAAAGAAGAAGTTACAGGTCTGCCAGAGCCAGAAATCTTGCTTGTTTGTAGGTGACCAATTACTTACTTTCAACCATAATTTGCAAATAAATTCTTAAAAAATCAGACAATGTGATTTTCTAGATATGTTTTCTCATTTTGTCTCTCATAGTTGAGGTCTACCTATGATTTCAATTACAGGCCTCTCTCATCTTTTTAAGTGGGAGAACTTGCACAATTGGTGGCTGACTAAATATTTTTTTTTCCCCATTGAACTGTATATTCTCTACTAGGTATATAGATGATTTTTGGGACGATGCTAGATAAGAGATCTATACTGGTTATATTTGAAGAATTTGAGTATTTAAATGGTTGTTTGCTACATTCACACGATGAAGACATAGATGTATGATACATAATGGATATTCATTTCTGTAAAATGGGTGGATGTCGCTGTATTTGTTATTGTATTAAGTCCGCAGAGGGACAAGCATACCAGCTGAGGGGTGATGCTAAATATATGCATCAACAAAATCTCGATAATACCTAATTTTTACATACATGGAAAAAGAACTTTGGTTTTAACGGTAAATTAATAGTGGTAGAAAAATGTGGAGGAATCAAATAACTTAATAAAAATGGGCTAAAGAGTGACTGACCGATGCAATGAAGAGGTGCCAGAAAATGTTCAGAAAGGCCTAAAACAGGATGTTTAAGTATGTTGGCTAAATTTAGCATGTCAAAAAGATGGAACTTTGCATGTTGAAACATAGACATAAAGGATGGTTATCAGACTGGTTTGACAGACAAGATATGTGTTGATTGAAAGTGCCCAAGAAAGTGAACAAGGGTTGATTTAAGTCAATTGAGAACACATAAAGGATTTGGTATCACTGTTTGTTATGGTATGTAGGAGGAAGGGCTTAACCCTAGCACTTCGGCGCCATCTTTAGTCTAAATTCCCTCACCGTACGGGTGACCAGCAGGCTGGACCTGCCTTAGATGTAGACAGTAAAATCTGTTACATTTTGTGTTCTTTTGTTATGAACCATTCCCCAATAAATCAGGACTGTCCCCCACTATTACACACACTGTCATATAACAATGTTTTTAGGGAAAAAAAAGAGAGACAAATTCTTATGTTTCAGTGAATTAGAAGTCACATATCTGCTATACTGTAACGTCTTTTGTGTATAATTTTTGTTATGTGATCAGGGGATCGATTTGATCCCTTATTTAACGCTTCTGCCCTCTCTGCTGATATATTCTAAGTATTTCCTAACCTCACTGAATTGTTTGTAATTCTGGAGTATGTAGAAGTTGTAGAGAACTGAATTTACTTGGGATTACTATGGGATTAATAATTGTCATTATATTCCTTATTTGGTTATAAAACAGACTATCCTTGATCAGAGGAAAGGATATCATTGTGCACATTTAGTGTAGTTCTTAAATATCCTGTCTATACTGTGTGTTTTTGGATTATTGTTGACCATATCAGCTGAAGGCTGGAGATAAGCTGAAGTTAAAGTATTTTTACAGAGTGAACATTTTGTTCTATTTAGACTAAATTGCCATACTATTCCTTGTGTACCAATAAATATAGAGTATTGGGATATATTGAACAAGATCTTTTTGTACTTAAAAATATAATCTTCAGGTGTCTTTTAAACAGACATTCATACTACAGGGTGAGATACAGGGGGTGAGAGCCATCTCAGCTATGTGTGGGATGAGTGGCTGTTTGCAAGATAAGAAGGAAAAAACAAAAAAAAACTGACCTTGGCTAGCAAACTTCTTCTTACTCCCTCTGTATATATTCAGCATGGGGGAGTGCTGGCTACAGAATGCAAAGTAATTTAATATACAATGAAGAACCATTGTTAATGCAGATTTTGAGTTTTGGAAATATTGAACTGTACCCCATGTTACAAATTCCAAACCCTTTAGCTGGGAACATGGGGGCAGATGGTTAAAGAGTAGGTCCTACTATGTATGTCTACAGACCCTGGACAAATAATGATGTTAAAAAGGAAAAGGGCATTAGGTCTCTGATACAAGTGGTTTTATCTATAAGTATTATAAAGGCAAGAAGAAAATACTTCTTCTCAGTTTGGTTCTTCCTAGGTACGCTGAAAGGTAGGTCTTGTATGTCTTCCATTTTCTAATTATTGCTCCCACAGTTGATTTCTTCACACCAAGCTGCTTGCCTTTTGCAGATTCAGTCTTCCCAGCCTGGTGCAGGTCTACAATTTTGTTTCTGGTGTCCTTCCACAGCTCTTTGGTCTTCACCATAGTGGAGTTTGGAGTGTGACTGTTTGAGGTTGTGGATAGGTGTCTTTTATACTGATAACAATTTCAAACAGGTGCCATTACTACAGGTAATGAGTGGAGGACAGAGGAGCCTCTTAAAGAGGACCTTTCACGTCCTCATGTATATGCGGTTTTACATACCGCTAGAAAGCTGACAGCACGCTGAATTCAGCACATTGTCGGCTTTTCCGTTATATGCCTCGGGGCTGGAGATATTGGGGGTTTAAATTTCACCGCTCACTGTCAGAAGGGTGTTCCTGACAGTCTAGCTGCGCTGTGAGGAACGCCCTCCCTGACTGTGTTCGTCCATAGCACTGTACTGGGGGGGCATTGCTCACAGCTCAGCGTCATCACTGGGTGGTAAGGAACGCCTCCTCGTGCATAGTCAAGTACTGTCAGAGGGGGCGTTCCTTACAGCCCAGTGATGACGCTGAGCTGTGAGGAACGCATCCCCATTACAAGTCTATGAACGAGTACTGTCAGGGAGGGCGTTCCTCACACGCAGCTAGACTGTCAGGAACGCCCTTCTGACAGTGAACGGTGAAATTTAGACCCCCGATATCTGGGGCATATAACGGGAAAGCCGAGAGTGCGCTGAATTCAGCGTGCTGTCAGCTTTCTAGTGGTATGTATAACCACATATACATGAGGACTTGAACGGTCCTCTTTAAAGAAGAAGTTACAGGTCTATGAGAGCCAGAAATCTTGCTTTTTTGTAGGTGACCAAATACTTATTTTCCACCATAATTTGCAAATAAATTTTTAAAAAATCCAACAATGTGATTTTCTAGATATGTTTTCTCATTTTGTCTCTCATAGTTGAGGTCTACCTATGATGTCAATTACAGGCCTCTCTCATCTTTTTAAGTAGGAAAACTTGCACAATTGGTGGCTGATTAATACTTTTTTTTCCCCACTGTATGCCCTTTCTTCTTGTTGGTGATGAGGCCTTCCAGATGTGTGGCAACTTGCTGAAGCCATATGCAAGTCGTGGCCTGAACTATTCCAAACTGATTTTTAATTAAAAGGCTTTCCAGAGCCAGGAGACAAATGGAATGTGCATTTGGCATCCTGACTCAAAAGTGTAGGATCTTCACAAGGCCCATTCAACTTGTCCCAGAGGGAGTCAATGATGTGGTCAAGGCATGTGTTGTACTACACATATATCTTCTTTCCAGAGAGCCTCTTGAAATAGACCCAGAGCAGAGTGACTCTACACTAGAAAGCCTGGAATCTGCTGGATCAATTTGCTGAATTCTTTATTTCCAATGCTGGATGGGTTGATTGGCAAATTTGAACTCAAATTTGACTTGTTTTCTATTTTAATGTCTGTACTTTTTATGTCTTATTTTTTTCTTTTTGGCTAATCAAATGTGTTTTCATTTAATTTTTATGATGTTTGTTCATGTTTGATAAAATATCGTCATTGCTTTTTCTTTTTTTTTTAAATTTTGTCTCTGTGGCTCTGCTTACCAGCCTCTGCTGTTGCCCAGGTGTGTAGTAATACCCTGAACACCCTGGGAAACAGGAGAAGCTGGGTTAGAGGGCCGCAGAAGCAAAGCCCTTATGCCCAAGTCCATGTACACTTGGATTTTCTCTCTACAGCTGTGGAGACCAGTCTCTGCTGTTGCCCAGGTGTGCAATAATACTCTGTATACCCTGGGAAGTGGTAGAAGCTGGGCTAGAGGACCACAGAAGCAAAGTTCTTATGCCCAAGTCCATGTACACTTGGATTTTTTTCTCTGCGGCTCTGGAGACCAGCGTCTGCTGTTGCCCAGGTGTGCGATAATAATCTGCACTCCATGGAAAGCAGGAGAGGCTGGGCTAGAGGGCCGCAGACACAACAAGTAATATATAATATATTAATAGTATTAAAATAGGTACACAAACTCAAAATTTAAAGTCAACAAATAAAACTGTTTTTATTAATTTTTTTTTTGTGTTTTTTTGTTTTGTTTTGTTTACAGCCTGTCTGTAGCTGAAGAATAATTGTAAAAATATATAGTATATGTAAAAAATATATAAAAGTAAAAATAAAATAAAACTGAAACTAACTAAAATAAATAATAATAAAAAAAACTATATACAAAAACTACTGCCATGGATAGGGAGGGGGGAAGGATGTGGGAGGATACATGGTTCCAGAACTGCTGGCCCCTCTATGTTCTTGGGAAGGCTTCTACAGGGCCCTCAAAAGGAGTCACAGGGTCTTGGAAGACCTACAGGAGGGAGTTGTGGAGTTTGGAGGAAGGAGGACTCTGAGAAACCAGTGAAGGACTGGTTCCTCAGAGTAGAAGGCATAGGAATGGAAGAAGGAAGAGGAAAGGGGGATGTGGATGGGGGGTAGGAGGTGGATGGGGGTAGGAGTTGGATGGGGGAGGGTAGGGGATACAGGGGGCAGTGTAGGTAGTCCGAGACCACGTTAAGAAGAACGATCCTACACCTATGCAAATTTGTAGGACTCATTTGCTCTATCCAGGGGGCCAAAGTTAGGAGGAACTGAACTGTTGGAGACAGTATTCGACGACACTGCTCTCTCCAATCGTTGAATGTGAGAAAAAAATTCCTCACAGAATGATAATTGCTCCTCTCTAAAAAAAGTTCATCTGCTCATCCAATCTCAACACGCAATCTTGAATGATCCTTGCAAGATCCTCAAAGTCCGATGGACATCTCCTGCTTGCTCTATCCCTCCTTAGCAACTCCCAAAAGAGGAGTTTATAGCCTCTCTCAGAGTTGCCGATTGGGAAGAACCAGACAGGAGAGTGCTTTATTTCTGCATGGGCAGAAGTAGAGGGACCTGCAGTGGGGTCATCGGTTGCTGGGGAAATTGACTCAGGCGTTTGTGCACTGGAGGCCGAAGGCGCACTCATGCTGGTGGTACTGTGGGAAAAAAGAAAATTATAAACATGCCAACAAAATGTTAAACATTGATATTATTTCTCCGGTGTCCTCCCGTGTGTCCCGGTTCTTTTGCTCCGGCGGCTTCACTCTGGGCCTCACTCAGTCAACGCTGAGGCCAATCATTGGTCTCAGCAGGCCTCAGGAAGAGGACCCGTGGTGTCACAGGTAGTGAAATTGCAGACCCTTCGCTGATTGGCCTCAGCAGTCACGCAACCGCTGAGGTCAATCAGCAGCTTCAGCAGAACTCCGGAAGAGACCCGGGAGAAGCCGCCGGAGCAGAAGAACTGGGTGCTCCAGGGCCTACCAGCGCAGTCCGGTCCTGCTGCTCCGATGTCTTCTTGTTGCGAAGTCCCGAGTCCCTTCTCTTAGGCTGCTGGTTGGCATCAGCGGTCATGTAAGGTGCGTTCTTCCACCAGAAGAAAACATCCAAGCAGGACTGGATGGTATGTTTTTTTACATTTTTTTTTCACCTCCTCCAGCCTAAAAAAAAAAAAAAAAAAAAATCCTGGACAATCCCTTTAGGTAGGGAGGGTTTTTTTTATAGTGATCTTTTCAAAAAAAAAAAAACCAAGCCCACACACAGCTACATTGACAGAAAAAGAAAAAAGCTCCTAATTAAATGTGCTATTGTAGTAAAACATTAAAATATATTTTGTAATTGCAATCATAGATTAAAGCTGGTAAATGTTATTTGGGAAGGTGGGTTGGGCTCCAATTAGAAGTCTGCTGTGGGGCCGGGTCTGTTTTTCATTTATGCCATTGCTTTATATGTGCAGCAGCCACGTGGCCATGATAAGTCTGCAATCTGTAGTGTAGATGGCTCATTGATTTCCATTGTATATTTTTTTTGAGAATGCAGGTCATTGCACAAGGAGGAGGGGAAGCGGTAAGCTGGTACCGAGGGCCGGCTCCAGGTTTGTGTGAATCCTTGGGCGACAGAGCCTCAGTGGGTCCCTTTTGGAGTAACTCATACACACTGCAGCAAAAAAAAAAACAATTGAAATTGGGTGTTTTTGCTGAGGTAGACCTACTGAAGTGGACTGTAATACAATCCATTCCATACAAGTAGATACAACCTGCTCAGACATCGGAAAGTAAAGAGGAATTTGAGGCGGATATCTGCCCCAGATTCTTCTTTATTTTCTGCCCCCGGCTCACGGTGCACAATATCAGTATTCTGTTGTGGCTTTTCACCGCTGATTAGGCCCAAATGAATGAGTCTAACCAGTGGGGAGTCTCAAGCTGAAGCCATCCAGTAGGACACTTTTTTTTCCAGTTTCCTGCTCCAATTAGTTTCAATAAGAGACAGAATGAGGGAGGAATCTGCCTGATACTGTTAATAGTGCCACTCCACAGTGGCCCCCACATATTATCATATGCTCCACAGTGGCCCCCAAAACAGTATCATATGCTCCACAGCAGCCCCCACACAGTATCATATGCGCCACAGTGGCCCACACACAATATCATATGCTCCACAGTGACCCCCACACAGTATTATATGCTTCACAGTGGCCCCCACACAGTAGTATATGCCCACAGTGGTCCCACATAGTATTATATGCTCCAAAGTGGCCCCCACACAGTATTATATGCTCCATGGTGGCCCCCACACAGTAGTACATGCTCCACAGTGGCCCCCACACAGTATTATATGCTCCACAGTGGCCCACACACAGTTTTATATGCTCCACAGTGGCCTCCACACAGTATTATATACTCCACAGTGGTCCACACACAGTAATATATGCTCCACAGTGGCCCCCACACAGTATTATATACGCTACAGTGGTTCACACACAGTAATATATGCTCCACAGTGGCCCACACACAGTATTATGTGCCCACAGTGGCCCCCACACAATATTATATGCTGCAGAGTGGGCCCCCACACAGTGCTATATGCCCACAGTGGCTCCCACACAGTATTATATGCTTCACAATGGTCCCCACACAGTATTATATACTCCACAGTGGCCCACACACAGTAATATATGCTCCACAGTGGCCCGGACACAGTATTATATGGTCCACAGTGGCCCCCACACAGTATTATATGCTCCACAGTGGCCCCCACACAGTATTATATGCTCCACAGTGGCCCCCACACAGTAGTATATGCTCCACAGTGGACCCCACACAGTATTATATGCTCCACAGTGGCCCACACAGTTTTATATGCTCCACAGTGGCCCCCACACAGTATTATATACTCCACAGTGGCCCACACACAGTAATATATGCTCCACAGTGGCCCACACATATTATTATGTGCCCACAGTGGCCCCCACACAATATTATATGCTCCACAGTGGGCCCTCACACAGTGCTATATGTCCACAGTGGCCCCCACACAGTATTACATGCTTCACAGTGAACCCTACACAGTATTATATACTCCACAGTGGCCCCCACAGTATCATATATTCCACAGTAGCCCCTACACAGTATTATATGCTCCACAGTGGCCCCCCACACAATGTTATATGCTCCACAGTGGGCCCCCCATACAGTATCATATGCTCCACAGTGGCCCCCACACAGTATAATATGCTCCACAGTGGCCCCCACAGAGTAGTATATGTTCCATAGTGGCCCCCACACAGTATTATATGCTCCACAGTGGCCCCCACACATTTTTATATACTCCACAGTGGCCCACACACAGTATTATGTGCCCATAGTGGTCCCCACACAATATTATATGCTCCACAGTAGGCCCTCACACAGTACTATATGCCCACAGTGGCCCCCACACAGTATTATATGCTTCACAGTGAACCCTACACAGTATTATATACTCCACAGTCGCCCCCACACAGTATCACATATTCCACAGTGGCCCCACACAGTATTATATGCTGCACAGTGGCCCCCACACAGTATTATGCCTGTCCCCTGGATGTCCACTGGTTTAGGAGGGCATCTGCATTTACGAAAGTCCACCAACATCTCCTTGGTCATCTCAGTGTTAATCCTAAAGTGGTTCCACTGGCACCAGTCCACAAAATCCCAGTTCAGTTCTCTGTACTCCCTGTCATCTTCGTCTGTGATGAGGCTTACTATTGCAGAGTACAGAATACTTCTGTAAGTAGAAGCTAGATGAGTTGCACATAAAATCTGCAGTGTACAGTGTGAAGAGGAAAGGGGAAATAACTGTACCCCGGGGTGCCCCCCGTATTACAGATCACGATATCTGACGCATAGTCCCGTACTCTCACATACTGAGGTCGGTTTGTGAGGTAGTCTAGGATCCAATTGGAGAGGTGGTGGTCCACTCCAGCAAGGGCCAGCTTGTCTCTCAGTAACCCCGGCTGTATGGTGTTAAAAGCACTGGAGAAATCAAAGAACATTATTCTCACAGTGTTCCCTGGTTTCTCCAGGTGAGAAAGAGCCCTGTGTAGAAGGTGGATGATGGCATCATCCACCCCAATGCCTGGCCGATAAGCAAACTGGTGAGGGTCCATAGCAGGGCTCACTAGAGGGCAGAGATGTGTGAGAACCAGTCTCTCTAAAATCTTCATCAGGTGGGATGTCAATGTTACGGGCCTGTAGTCGTTGAGGTCCATAGGATGAGGTTTCTTTGGAACCGTTACCACACAAGAAGATTTCCACAGATCAGGTACTATCTCCAGCTTCAGGCTTATATTAAACATATATGTAATAATACCACACAGCTGGTCCCAGCAAGTCTTAATTAACCTTGCACTGATGCCATCTGGCCCTGCAGCCTTCAAAACTTTGATCTTTTTCAGCTCCCTTCTCACCTGGGCACGTGTGAAGATTAGACTGTGGTCAGATAATGAAATATTGCTGGATTTATTGGTCTGGTGGGAAAGTAGCCACAGGGGGTGAAGTCAGTGTGGTAGAGGGAACTGAAAGACATGCTGGGGTGGAAGGAGCTGGTGTGTGATCAAATCTATTGAAGAATAGATTTAGTTCATTAAGCCAATTAACATCGACTGTATATGACCAGAAATTGACTTAAACCCTTTCCAGACTGCACTTATATCTTTCCATTTCATTTGCTTTTCCATTTTTTCCTTATAATTGGCTTTTTCCTGCCTGATTTCACATCTAAGCTCATTTTGTACCTCCCTCAGCCCCACCTTATCTCTTGCCTTGAATGCCATCTTTTTCTCCTTAAGTAGTGTTTTTATATCAGAATTAATCCATGGTTTGTTGTTGGAGAAGCACCTCACCACTTTTGTGGGTACTGTGTTGTCCACGCAAAAATTAATGTAGTCCGTTATGCAGTGTTTGAGTCCTTCTATGTCTTCTCCATTAGAATCCTGCAGCACTTCTCATGCGGTTGTGTCAAAACAGTCCCTCAGAGCCTCATCACTCTCCTCGGACCATATCCTCACTGTATGGGTGGCAGCTGGTTCTCTAAGTACAAGTGGCTTGTACACAGGTCGGAGATGCACCAGGTTGGGATCTGATATTCCCAGGGGCGGTAGGGCTGATGAGTTATATACCTCCCTCGCATTAGCAAAGAACAAGTCCAATGTTTTGTTATCTCTTGTGTGGCAGGTTACATACTGTATGAAACTGGGCAGTGTGGATGATGGAGAGACATGGTTGAAGTTTCCAGACACAAAAAGGAGAGCCTGGGGGTGTAGCGACTGCAACTGGCTCACCGTGGCTTGTAGGACCTCAAGGCAGCGTCAGCTTTCGCACAGGGGAGGGACATATGCAGCTATCACGATGACATGCGATAGTTCCCTTGGTAAATAGAAAGGTCTCTTGATCACAGCTAATAGTTCAATGCCCTTACAGCAAGTTTGCTCCTTAATCACAATGTGCCTAGGATTACACCATCTATCATTCACAAATATCGCCAGCCCTCCTTTCCTCTTACCGCTCTCCCTGTCCGCCCAAAGGAGTTTAAAGCCATCCAAGAAGACAAGTGTGTCCGGAGTAACTTCGGTGAGCCAAGTCTCTGTAAACAGCATCATACTACACTCCCGAAACTCCTGATGATGCCTGGTGAGCGCCACTAGTTTGTCCATCTTGTTCACAAGAGGTCTCACATTGCCCATAATGATGGAGGGGAGAACAGGTCTAAAACATCTCCTCCTAATCCTCCAAAGGGCACCAGCTCTACACCCCCCTTATTTTCTTCCTCCAAAGTTCCTGGGGGATGTCTGGTCTAGTGTCATGCAGCCCTGCTGTGTATCTAAGCTGCAACACTTCATCTCTGGAGTAGACAAAAGAATCCTGGAAAACAGGCAGGATCTCCTGACACAATAGTTCCCATTGGAAGCACAACAAAACAAACAAAAAGAATTACAAAGGTCCAAGTACAAGTCCTCATATGGTTCTTCATAGTGCAATGCCCCTTATGTAGAATGATAAGACAAAACAAAGAAAGGAAAAGAAGAGAAAACTCGAGGTGAGCAGGAGCTGCTGTAACAGGCTGCCACTCCAGCGGCACCATTATATGCCCACAGTGGCCCCCACACAGTACTATATGCTCGCAATGGCCCTCACACAGTATTATATGATCCACAGTGGCCCCCGATAGAGCCGGTGCTATTATTATACAATGGGGTCACCTCAGACCCCAGAGTATAAGCCCAGGGGAAGTGATTAAAAATAACAAACACTTATACTCACCTTACCTCACCTTTCCAGGGTATCCGGCTGTCTGAAGCATGACGTCATTAGGCTGGCGCTCCCCATGTCACCACTAGGGCCCAATTACAAGCCCCAGCAGTGATGTCTGGGGCGCAGGACCTCAGTCACCGGACAGAAGGGCTCCGGAGTGGATACTGAGCCCAGGACAGGTGAGTATAAGTATTTTTTTATTTTTAGTCACCTCCCCTGGGCTGGCATCTATTGGAAAGGGGCACGGTGATCGCCAGGCCCATTTCCATTAGCAGTATGTATAGCGGTCGGGGAACCAGGCATTCCCCGACCACTATCATGGTGTTCTGGGGCCCCGGCTATTTCCAGCTGGCTGTGGGCCCCGCACCACATACTGTTATGCCACTGCCAAACTTGGGGCTCCAGCACTTACCTACTATTAATTACGCCATCCTCTGTTATCTGTCACCATCTTTATAACAAAGGCAAGTGTCATCCTATTGTGAGTGCCAAAGTAAAAACTGCATTATTTCTGGATTTTATAAAATTCTATATAGGTAATAACATAAAAATGTTACTTAAATAATGGATAAATGCTTGATAATACATTCCATTTACATATTCTGTTTACACAGTTCTGTAAAGACTAGTTGTTTGTGCTATGTTGATTTGATATGTGGTCACTCTAAGGTCTAGCCATTCACACTAAGCATCATGCTTACCTAAACTTCCTGTTAAGGGAGGTGTCATAAGTGAGTATTTCTGTGATACCTATAACTTCTTCATGCATGTAGCCTGAACAGTAAACTAAATTTTCTGTACATTTCAAAGAATTTTGACCGTTACAAAATGGATCTGCCGTGCTACCATGGAAATATAGGTATTAAAACTTGTGAAAAACTTCTTCTCCGAAAAGCTAAGAATGGATGTTATTTGCTAAGGAATAGCGAATCTGTTCCTGAAGCCTTGTGTCTGTGTATCTTGTAAGTACTTTATGATTTACATTACATAGACAGTATAAGTTATTAATATGCAAAACCAACAATTGAGCAAACATTTTTATTGATGATATGATCAGACTAGTAACTGATATGTTGGTAAAGAGGCTCATACATTTTATGTAGAACAACTCATGTGATAGATGGTTGCCCATATCATTTACCTGAGTGCTTGTGTTTTTATAAGAAAACGTGCCACATTGCACTTTGCATTGCCGTCCCTTTTGCAGTTTTAGAAACTAGGAAGGTATACTAATAAAGTCTTACAGTGCTTAACCTAAATTATATTTAATTGTAAGTTTTTTATATTACCCTATATTGCCCTAGAAATCGGAGTTTTGCTATTATTTGAAGCTCATGATCTCATGTAAAATACTGCACATAAATGGCTGTTATTGAGAACAAGCCTCCCCAACCATACACATTAACCCTTAAGATTTTAAAAGCAACCAATTTACGTGTTTTTCAGTTATTACATACCAACACCTATAACTTTTTTATTTTTCTGCAAATGTAACTGTGTGAGGGCTTGTTTTTTTTTTTGGACAAGTTGTAGTGTTTAATAGTACTTTTTTGGAGTAGATATATATCACTGATTAACTTATTAAAACTTTCTGGGAAGGAATATAAAAAAAAACAAAAAACTGCAATTTTGCCAATGCCATTTTAAGCTATAAATTCTGCACTGTGGGTCTTATATAACATTATATATTTATTCACTGGGTTGATAAATTCACATTGATACCAAATATGTATAGCTGTCTAATATAATATTTTTTTTTGTCAACAGACTTGTGTGAAGACATGTTTTTGTGGGAAGACCTGTAGTTTTTATTGACACCATTTTGGGGAATATAACCCTTTTTGATCACATTTGATAAAGGTTTTTTGGTGGCCAAAACTGAATTTATTTATTTATTTATTTATTTGTTTGTTTATTTTAAATACTGTTAACAATGCAGGAAAAATAGCACTACAGTTATATTACTCAGGTCATTATGGACATGACAATACTCAATATGTATGTTTTTATTTATTTATTTCATTTATGGTTTATTAAACATTTTGGGATGGGTGCTTAATGTTTTGTTATAATTTTATCTGTGTTTTTAAAAAATTTTTACAATGTATTTAATTTTTTAAAACTATATATTAATCACTCTGGGGATTTAAGTTGCAATCTCTTGATCGCTTGTATAATACATTACACTTCCTATGTAGTGCAATGTATTTTATGGTCTATCAAATTTTGACAGGGATTCTAATAGACAGGGAATCTATTAATTATAATTATACAGAAAGCAGCCCAGCAGATCCTGACTGCCATGTAAAGGCATAGGACCCCTGCAATCTTATTAAAACCTCCTCCCTCCAAAACCTATATAAATGGACATGGCACCAGCTTTCTCAAAGTGCAGTAGATCCCGCACTATTCTGGCGCAATTGATATATACAGTCAATTGCGTCAAAATAATGGGCCCATTAGTGATCCATTTATAAATTCTATATGCTGGTCACTAATGGGTTAATCATAACAAAGCTTTTAAAGCAAAATTGTATAAAGAGATGAATTTGTTAGACCAATATGTATTATTGGCTGAAGCCACACAACCTAAGGGGGCTAGCCACCACAAAATCACCAGCAGCGATATACAGTAACAGCACTGGGGATGAGATTTAAATGGACATAGTAATTGTCAGGAATTGACAACCAAACTCAGAGGGGCACACAACTGTTTACCTTTTTAGTTCTGTATTGTAATAGCTCACATCTTTGTGTTCTTGTGGCTCTGGCAATTTGGTTTTTAATTGCTCACAGATGGTAGTCCTGCTTCAAGAATGTCTTTTTGAGGCCACCAAGGTGTTTGTCCATATCTACAGGGACAAAACATATGCGCTGTTTCTGATTGACTGGCTGTAGATAATGGCTTTTTATTGTGTTTCTTCAAAACTGTCCCATCTGAAGTATGTTGGGGCAGTCAATTGACTTCTGATACAGTGATGTCTCCATTTTGTTGTTCTGTATTTTGATGACTATGTTCAGAAAAGTTATTTCAGTAAAGGAATAGTTTTATGTCGAGTTACTATTGGGATGAAACTGATTGAAATACTGGTGGAATATTTGCAGCTGTTGTTCAGGCTCAGAGTCAGATGCCAGATATTACTTTAAAGTCTATAGAAAAATATTGAAATGTCTAGCTACACAGGGGTGAATTGATTAAGACTGGTGTAAGAACCACCAGTGTTAGGCTATATTCACACGAACACTGCGAAAAAATGCTGTAAAAAATTTACATTTTTCTCAGCCGTCTTGCACCCTTTTTCACATTTGAGTATATGAAGGGATCCGTGAAAACTGACAAAAATAAAACATGACCTATATTTTGACGGTCCGTAACAAGGGATTGCCAAAATGTTGGTCATAAGAATAGCCCCATTCCCATTAATGAATTTTAATGCAACTGTTTGATGGCTGTTAAAAAAATGGCTATCAAACAGCCAATAATGATGTTTGTGTGACTGTAGGGTTAATTAATTCTTCTGCAGATGTGAGATGTTCTAGCCCAGTGATGGCGAACCCTTTAGAGACCGAGTGCCCAAACTGCAACCCAAAACCCACTAAATTATCGCAAAGTCCAACACGGCAATTTAACCTTAAATTAACCAGGATCTATTTTATATTGGCCGTGCAATTTTATTACAGCCTGTAATAATATCACATGTCTGCTATAAAACAGATACTGTGTGATATAAATAGTGAAGGGCCCCCACACAGTACAATGCGCTCTGAAGTGGCCTCCAGACAGCATTATATGCTCTAGAATTGCCCCCACACAGTATTATATGCTCCACAGTGGCCCCCACTCAGTATTATATGCTCCAGAGTGGCCCCTGCACAGTATTATATGCTTCACAGTAGGCCCCCACACAGTAGTATGTGCTTCACAGTGGGCACCCACACAGTATTATATGCTTCACAGTGTCCCCCATACAGTATTAGATGTTTCACAGTGTCCCCTACACAATATAAGATGCTTCAGTGTCCCCCATACAGTAGTATATGCTTCAGTGTCCCCCACACAGTATTAGATGCTTCACAGTGTCCCCCATACAGTATAAGATGCTTTACTGTCACCCATACAGTAGTATATGCTTCAGTGTCTCCCACACAGTATTAGATGCTTCACAGTGTCCCCCATACAATAGTATATGCTTCAGTGTCCCCCATACAGTAGTATATGCTCCACAGTAAGGCCCCACACAGTAGTTTATATTACTTACCTAGTCCCATGAAGAGCTGCAGTCCCACGAAGAGCGTTCTCCTTCTTCTTCTGATCGCAGGCGTTGATGACTTACGTCATCGCTCCTGCGTCGGGGCAGAGGTCACACTCTGCAGTCAGTGTAAGCCGCAGTACCGTGGACCGCGGCCTACACTGACAGCTTTCATCTGTATGTACATATGCACATACAGCTGAAAGAAGCGATCGCTCACTAACGGGGAATCCTGTACCAGATTCCTCGTTAGTGAGTGATCATGGCAATGGCACGTGTTCCAACTGAGCGGGCTCTGCGTGCCCTCAATGGATCATTTATTTAGCAGGCGTAAGTTTGCTGTCAGCCACTATGAACAGTCATTTGCAGTAATTTTTTTAAAGGATCACAGCCAAGACAGCGATTTCAGGCAACATTTATTGTATATCTATAGTCAGCTTAACTGTACTTTATTACCTCACCAGAGTGGATCGATTTAAAAAGGTTGAGATGTCAACAAGTAAATTCTATAGTACCAATCTCTTGATTCAATCTTGTACTGCTAGGTATGGAAGACTGATCTATACATACAGAATTTTTCAAAATGTTAATGGGCTTTACCTGATTCAGGTAAGATGTTTTATATATATACCCACACAGTATGTCATGCTGTTCACATAATGGGTGAGATTTATTAAAGGGATTGTCCAATATTATACATTAATAGCCTAGTGGTGCAGACATTACCCAGTGTACATAGCTGTCTAGTTCTAGCTCCGTACTGTATGGATATTGCCTGATTTATGAGGGTGCTGGGCGTCTGACCCCCACAGATCTTATATGGATGACCTATCCTAAGGATATCACATGAATATTTGAACTTGGGCAATCCCTTTAAACTGTCTCAAAAGAAAAAAAAATGTCATTTCTGCACATTGCAACCAATCACAGTAAAGCTTTCATTTAGTATTTTGCTCTGCTATGCTGTGATTGGTTGCTACGGGCAACAAAGACTTTTTTAAAGAAAGTTTCATAAATCTGCCCCATCAATGGTTCTGTTTGGCATTTTATGATTTAAGATTTGGTATTATATGTTTTCTGAAATATTACAATCCAGCATAAGTTCACCAAAGCAATCGTAGACCAAGGCAATTGTAGAAGCAAATTGTTCTAATTTATTGTGTTGATATGTACAAAATCCTGGAAGGCAATTCTGACCTCTTTCTGAGATCACGTATGAATATGTTAGGATCAGCTAGACTCTGCACCTCAGTTTCGTCCTACTCCTAGGTGCTCCACAGAAATTCGATCAAGAACAGTTCTTGCAATATCTAAAAAAAAAGTTTCTTGCCCATAATCAGCTACTGCTTCACTGCCCTGAGCTTCTTCCCACACTTTCTGCCAATTGTTTAACGAACCTGGTTAGATTTTTTAAGAACTTCATTCTTAGGATTGGTGAGGGTCCAGTAGCAAGACCCCACCAATCACAAAGCAATATGCCATCACTTTGTGTTTAGTGAACAACCCTTCAATGTGCATTTCATTAAATTAGGATTTTTTAGATGCTTCAAAAATATTACTATTGTGGTTTTCACTATGACAAAACTAATACTATATTATTTTCCTCACTTCAGGCAGCAGAAGGAGTTAAAGAAAAAACTTTTACAAATCTCAGGAATCTCATATCAAATTATGAAAAACCAAATCAAGGATTGGTGTATAATCTGATATATCCTGTTAATAAAGACTTAAGTGAACAGATGCCTCTCCAAATGAAAGGGTCTTTGAAACGCGTTGTACTGGATGAGACCTATGCAGGTGATTTAATGTGTATTACAATTAAAGCTAACAATTAATGTTATTTAAGGAGTCCTTTCTCATTGATTTACAGTATCTACTGCTAGATAAAGACCTGTTGGCTTTCCTGACTTTATAAATGCTAAAATTGCCCGTAAATAGAGATTCTGGTACATCACATCTCAAAACAATGCATTGGGCTGTTTCTCTGTTATTTCTCCTAAAAATTTATGGCTAAATGGACCACAGGGCGCTACCTTGTCAAGGGGAGGTATCCCTTTGAGAACTTTTTAGGTGCACAATGTAGCATGTAGTTTTAGGCCATTTTTTCTGACTAGGTCGGCAAGGCGTGATGTACAGTACCGTGTAAAAGTTTTAATAGTTTATTTTTGTCAATTAGCAAAATGTAGTGAATGAACAAAAGAGAAATTTAAATAAAAAATCAAGTATTTGTTGTGACTACCCTTTGTAGGAGTAATTCTGGAAGTGATGATGTGGCTCCTACAGAGCCTTGACATCAACTTCATCAAATCTATCTGGAATTACAAGAAGAAATAGAAGGATTTGAGCAAGCCTACATTCACAGAAGATCTGTGCTTAGTTCTCCAAGATGTTTGGAATAATCTTCCTGCTGAGTTCCATCAAAAACTGCGTGCAAGTGTACCTAGAAGAATTGATGCTGTTTTGAAGGCAAAGGGTGGTCACAACAAATATTGATTTAATTTCAATTTCTCTTTTGTTCATTCACTTTTCAGTCTGTTAATTGACAAAAACAAACAACACTATTTTCTAATGTATTTTATGAAGTACCTGACTAGATATAGACATTACCTTTACCATGAGATATTATTTATTATCATTACTAGAAATCTTATATAAATACACATCAAATATTATGCACAGTAAATGTGTATTACATTACAAAAGGTTGGAGAGGAAAAACAAACTTACATGCTGCAGAGGAGAGAATGGAGAGTGTTATCTTTGTGTTTACATAGAGAGAATACTGAGATGGAGCCTTTATCAGCAAACTGTAATTAGCTAAACTGATCGTCTTGACCGCAGAACTATACATAACAGCAAGAGAACTCAGTCCCCCCAGGAGAGCAGTGACTCATCCCTCCGACCTGTTATTGCAGGACAGGGACCAAGGAAACACTGAGTAAAATGGTCCATCAACAAAAAAACAAACGTGTGAATATAACCATTCACTCTCATAGTTTTTTTTTAAAATAGCCATCATGTAAATAAATTTACACTGTCTACAGAAAGAATTAGCAAATTTGTTACTCTGTTTTCCCTGCCTCTCTCACAATCATATCACAAGGCATTATAGGAAAGGAGCTGGGGAGCTCATGCGCCCTCTATTGGATGTAACAAATCCTCAATTTGCTTTTGACTCACCGAGCCTTGAGACAGCAAAAGGGATTTTAGCCAAGCCAATTTCACTTATCTGCATACAGCGCTGTTTCCGGATTGTTGTCCTTCATCAGTACAGAGCAAAGTGAATTGGCTGGCTTAGTGGGAGGCAATGAGTGGGTTAGGGACAAGAATCTCTCACATTGAGGAGAGCACCAGTAAAGGTGTGTAGAGATTTTAATTGCCTTTTGCCCTCTACTTAGCATCTACATATCACAAGGCATTATGGGAAAGGAGCTGGGGAGCTCATGCGCCCTCTATTGGATGTAACAAATCCTCAATTTGCTTTTGACTCACCGAGCCTTGAGACAGCAAAAGGGATTTTAGCCAAGCCAATTTCACTTATCTGCATACAGCGCTGTTTCCGGATTGTTGTCCTTCATCAGTACAGAGCAAAGTGAATTGGCTGGCTTAGTGGGAGGCAATGAGTGGGTTAGGGACAAGAATCTTTCACATTGAGGAGAGCACCAGTAAAGGTGTGTAGAGATTTTAATTGCCTTTTGCCCTCTACTTAGCATCTACATATCACAAGGCATTATGGGAAAGGAGCTGGGGAGCTCATGCGCCCTCTATTGGATGTAACAAATCCTCAATTTGCTTTTGACTCACCGAGCCTTGAGACAGCAAAAGGGATTTTAGCCAAGCCAATTTCACTTATCTGCATACAGCGCTGTTTCCGGATTGTTGTCCTTCATCAGTACAGAGCAAAGTGAATTGGCTGGCTTAGTGGGAGGCAATGAGTGGGTTACTGGTGCTCTCCTCAATGTGAGAGATTCTTGTCCCTAACCCACTCATTGCCTCCCACTAAGCCAGCCAATTCATAGTTTTGATACCTTCAGTGTGAATCTACCATTTTTATAGTCATGAAAATACAGAAAACTCTTGGAATGAGAAGGTATGTCCAAACTTTTGGTCTGTACTGTTATATATATATATATATATATATATATATATATAAAACTCAAAAAAGCATTTGTAGCAACACCAGCAAAACTGGGTATCGTCCCATAAATTGCACAGCAGAAACCCCTCTCCAGCCAGAAGGGTTCCTAATAGAAAACACAATCCAGTCTGCCAGCAACTTGTAGAGATGGAAAATGTCCTTTTATTGGAAAAGCAATACACCACGTATCGGTTCTCACAGGAACCTTTCTCAAGTGCCTATATATATAGTTAAAAATGCAAATCACCCTCCGCAAAAAAAAAAAGACTCCCTATGAATCTTTGTACACGGAAATATAAAAAAATTACGGGTGTCAGAATATTGCGACAGTAAGAAAAAAAAAATTTCCAAAGTTTTGGATTTTTGTCAAGGGGTTACAATGTAAATAAAACTATATAAATTTCTTATCCCCAGAATTGAAACAAAACATAGAATGTAGGTGACATGTATTTTTTGGCTGCACAGTGAACGCTTGTAAGAAAGTCGCACAAATGCACTTTTTCTCCAACTTCACCTCATTCTCAATTTTTTCCCAGTACATTGTAACGAATAATAAATGGTACCATTTATGAAGAACAATTTTTCCCACAAACATTAAGCCCTCATATGGCTTTGTTAATGGAAACATAAAAAAGTTATGGGGTCTGGAAGGCAGGGAGTCAAAAACGAAAATCAAAAAATGCCTCAGGCGGGAAGAGATTAACAGACATCTGATGTTCAATGACAAATCTAGCATATCTTTTGACTGTTTAGTCTAAGTTTATGCCAACTTTTAGTTGGCTTACTTTGAGGAAGAATTTTTCAACACTACACTATATTGGTGCATTTTTCTCACATCGTGGCACATTTAAGCCACTCCCACTGTTTTCTAAGAATCAAAACCTACATGCCTAGCATGTCGAATAATTTTAGCCTAAACTAGATGTGCCACATTGCAGCATGTTTACACTAGTGGGTATTCATAGCCACAGTAGTACATCTGGGCCATAGTTTTCTTGCACAACACAGCTAGCTTATCAGGAATTATTATCCAGCCTTTTCCTGACAGAAATGACTCATTTAATGCTGTAGACAGCCTCCTATCTTTGACTTTCTCCTCCTCCTCCCTTCACTAGAAACTAGTGAAAATAATAACACTGCTTGTGTACAGCATTTGGACTGAAATCGCTCAAGATAAGAAGTAAAGACAGGAGTAAGGCCTTATTTACACGACATTACAAATGGCATTTTTGATAGATCTAACATTTCCACAGCAGATTTTTTCTGCAATGTGTGGATGGGATCAGCCAGAATCCCAACCACTTTGCAGGTAAAGTAAAACTTAGCATTTTTTGCTGCAGCGTTTCTGCCGGGGCCAAAACGCTGCATTTTAGCAAAGTGGGGCCCTGGCCTAACAGACGTTAAATGGACGTCAATCTGTTTTATACCCATTAAAAACTGATCCACTGATCTTTATTAGGTCAATTTCTCTGTCAAAATAGTGCAAGCCTAAGATTGAGCATGTCAGTTTTGAAACGGCCATAAAAAACGGTCAGTCAAAAAAACAAATAAGTGAAAAGATTCACTGTGTCATGTGAATAAGGCCTAAGCATACATTTACACAACCAAAGTGCAAAACGGCCTTGAAAAATGTTCATTTCTCACAGTCGTCCTGCACCTGAGGGGCACCTGTTTTCACGGATTGAGTGTATGGAGTGGTCTGTGAATAAGCCATGACCTATATTTTGACGGTCCATTACAACGGACTGTCAAAATAACGGTCATGTGAATAGCCCCCATTCACTTGAATTTAATTTTATGTAGCCGTTTTTCACTGTCATGTGAATAAAGCGTAATACTTAAAGACACAGGCATTTTGCTTTGATAAAGTATATTGCAAAGTTTGTTCCCTTCACCTGCCTGCACTATTGATTTATGAAAAAACAAAAGTTTACTTACACTTTAACCAGATGCCACCGCCCACTGTCTATATGCACCCAGGCAGTTGGCATCTAACTGTGCAAGGACCTACCTTTTCAGAGTTAAGCATCTACAGGACCAGGGAGTTGGCTGTTGTTAACAGTTGGACATCCTAGAGAGAAGGCATGGATAGTTTATTACTTTCCCTGCTTCCCAATTGCTTTATACACAGTGCATTAGGAAAAAAATATTTTTACATTTTTTTTAAATAGTTTTACAATGCACCCCAAATGTCTATTCTAACCCTATGGGGGTGCAGAATGAGCACGGTGGCTCAGTGGTTAGCACTGCAGCCTTGCAGCACTGGAGTCCTGGGTTCGAATCCTGCAGAGGACATCATCTGCAAGGAGTTGGTATGTTCTCCTTGTGTTTGCGTGGGTTTCCTCTGGGTACTCTGATTTCCTCTCCTTCCACACTCCAAAGACATACCCATAGATTGTGGGACAGTGACTGTCAATGTATTTAAAAGCGCTGCGGAATATGATGGTGCTATACAAGTAAGTAAAATTTAAAAAAAATGTCACTACTTCGCCAGGTTCTAGCCTCGCAACTGGTTACATAAATCTTTGTGTCAAACACATAAATATTACTGTAATGGAGAGGAAAAACTATTTTAAAATGTTATTTTAATAGCACTTTGTGATATTAACCCCTTGCCAACACCTACCATACTATTACAGGGGATTTCAGCACTTTAAAGATGGTGCCTGCTCAGGAGCTGAACAGCCCATAGCCGCTGGGTCTCCTCTGCATTATACAGCTGAGACCTGGCAGGAATGTGCTGCCGTGTTTAACACAGTTGCCATACCCTGGAACAAGGGTCAGGGGTAACATCATGTAGTCAAGACAGCCGGAAGTATTTTAAAGGCAGATGTTTTTGAAAAATGCAGATTTTTTAATTTGCCTGCAGAAATGCTGTGTTTTTCCCATAGACATACAGTATATGGGTTGATGAAATGAAAGATGCAGCAGAGAAACAGTGAAAAAAGCAGTGAGGAACGCCCCACTTTACAGTACAAGTCTATAAAAGAGTACCCTCAAGTGGGTGTTCCTCACCACCCAGGGATGACGCTGAGCTGTAAGGTCGGCCCCTCTGACAGTGCAGTGATATCAATAGCCATCTCTAACAGCATTGGTCTCTCTGGCACTGGGGTACATACCTGCAAAACTGACACTGAATTAATGCACTGAATTAATCAGCTTTGCAGCAGTATATATAAAATGCTTCATCGTAGAGGGCATGAAAGCTCAGAGAAGGGCTGAAGAAGGAGCTGTCCGGCAGTCAGCCTGACGAATTAGTAAATATGGGCTTATATATGCAAATAATGATTTTTAGTCCAAAATACATACAATTCAATATTACAATAAAAAAAAAAATATTGTTAATCTGTATATAGCCTTTAAAGTAGACTTGTGATTACTAAATGCAAATAAATACTGGCAAAGCAGCAGTAAGGCTAGGTTCACACCTGTGCCTGCTCTATGTTCAGGGTTTCCATCCCCGAATCTGCTTAAAAAATGCGGCGAGAAAAGTCCTGCAAGCATTACCGTTATAGTCTATGGGGTCCACGGGTTTCCGCGGGTAACCACTTTTTAAGCAGAGTGAGTTTCCTTTCTTAGGGTTTCCAAGTGGACCCGAAAAATGTAAACCTGAACGCAGGAGTGAACCTACCGTAAGAGTATGTATTCACTATAGTACCAACTACCACGTATACAGATTTATCTGATGAGGAGCATACTGCATTGATTATAGTAGGAGTTAGACAAAAGATGTTCCTGTACGAAATAATAATAACCTACAACACAGTGAAAGGTCTGTGCTGCAAAGGCTAAAACATTTGGGTTGCTACATAACATTAACACTATAAAGGCATAGAAACTAATGCACTATATCTGTATAAATGCAAATGTTATTATTCTATATTCATTATATATTTGTAATCAATATACTTATATCTTACAGAGATTGACGACAGAGAATATGTGGCTGTCCTACCTTCTTGAATTGCTACCAGTGCTATGTTTACTTTAAAGGACATTCAACAAATTTTAAGCGTACCTAAACTTTCAGGCTGAGGCCCCACATTGCGGAAATGCAGCTTTTTTGTTGCAGATTTTGCTGCGTTTTTTGAGTCAAAGCCAAGAATGGCTACAAAAGGATTGGGAAATATATAGGAAGCTCTTGTACTTCTACCTTCTGCTCAATCCACTCCTGGCTTTGGCTCAAAAAACTGCAACAAAAAAAACTGTGTTTCCACAACATGGAAACTTAGGCCTTAGCTTCAAACAGCTTTTGATTTTCTGGCAGAATTTGTGTCATTAATAAATTTTGTATTATATTTTATTAATAAATTTTGGCTCCTTTCTGTAAAATCTTTCATTCTTTCCGGTATTCTTTATTGGCAGCTAAAATTTGTACACTGCTTTCACTAGGTGTACAGAGGGACAGACTCATGTTGGGGGACACTTCAAACAGTTATATATTGGGCATTATAAAACATACCATGTTTCTCCAAAAATAAGACCTACCCCGAAAATAAGCCCTAGCTAGATTTTCCAGGTTTTTTGGTGTAGGCTTGAAACATAAGCCCTACTCCAAAAATAAGCCCTAGCTAATTTAACCCCTTCCCGACATCTGCCATGTGATTACTGCGGATGCCGGGTCCTTAAAGATGGCGGCCACTCTGCTGCAGAGCGGCTACCATAGCTGCCATACCGGGTCTCCGCGGAGACCTGGAGTTAATGCCTGCGATCAGTTTCTACCCTGATCACGGGCATTGTTCAACGTGACCCCCTCTCCTGCCCACCAAAGTAGCACAACCCGTAGTTAATGCCCGCGATCAGACTGGACTCTGACCGCGGGCATTGCTAAGTGTGACCCCCACCCACCCCCGCAGTCCCCAGGGCCGGTCTCAACCGCCTAAGCTACTATACTATAGCTACAGTCCCTCCAAATCCAACCCCCCAAAGTAGAGCAACTATCCCCAGGGCCGGCCCCGTAACTTTCACGTTGCAGGTTGGCTCCCGCTCTGTGAGATCGTGGGAGCCGACCTGTTCCTTTGACAGCCGGGAGCCTTATGAAGGAATATACATAGGAATATTACTATTGAGGTCCTGCCTCAATAGTAATGTAGATAATCTCCCATAGACTGCAATATGTTGTATTGCAGTCTATGGGATGATTGCAGGTTCAAGTCCCCTAGGAGGGGTTAATAGTAAAAGAAAAAATAGTTAAAAAATATTAAAAAACAAAACAATAAAAGTTCAAGCCCCCCAACTTTCACTAGAATACATATAAAACTAAAATATTACTGTGAAACGCATACACATTAGGAATCCCTGTGTCTGAAAACGCCCACTCTACAAACTTATAAAAATATTTTACCTCTGTGGTGAATGCCGTAGCGGAAAAAAAAAATCAAAAGTGCCGAACTGCTGTTTTTTCGTTGTTTCACCTCTGATAAAAGTTTAAATAAAAAGAGATCAAATCTGTAATTGTTGTTTATGGAAAAAAAATTAAGACCTACCCCGAAAATAAGCCCAAGCCCTTTTTTCGGAGCAAAAAATAATATAAGACCCTGTCTTATTTTCGGAGAAACACGGTAGAACAGTTCTGGTATCATACGGAAGATGAGATTCTCATCTTTCACATAAATAGAAAACGAAGCAAGACAACACATGGAGAATATGCACACATCTGATTATCCAAAATATATACGGAGGATTTTATTACAAAAATGGAAGAGTCAAAGCAATGATATTGGTGTTTAAAAATATACATAACCGGAAGTTATAAGATGGGTTGACACCATCATGTTACATGAGAAGATTAATGCTACTATCTCCGATACCCACCTGATCTTTGATAAGGTCTGGGCATCTTGGGTCCATGGCAGTGGCATAACGACTAGGTCCGGAGTTCGGGTTCATGGCCAGCTGGAAATGGCCCGGGGCCCTGGACTACCATGATAGCAGTCAGGGAAAGACTGGTTCCCCGACCGCTATTCATACTGTTAGTATAAAAGGGCCTGACATGTCGCTGGCCCCTTTCCAATAGATGCCAGCCCAGGTGAAGTGACTAAAAATAAAAAAAATACATATACTCACCTCTTTTGGGCTCAGCATCCTCTCTGGGGCTCTTCCGCCTGTGATTGGGCCCCAGTGGTCACATGGGGTGCTCCAGCATAATGACATCAGCATGCCCCACATGACCGCTGAGGTCCAATCACAGGCAACAGCAGTGAAGTTTGGGGACAGACAAAGCAAAGATGCCCAGGAGAGGTGAGGTAAGTATGTGAGTATAAGTGTTTGTTAATTTTAATCACTTCCCCTGGGCCTCTACTTATTATATATTATATAGAGTGTAATAATAACACCGGCTCTTGGGAGCATTTTATACTGTGTGGGGCCACTGTGCAGCATATTATACTGTGTGGGGGCCACTGTCGGGCATATAATACTGTGTGGGCCACTGTGGAGCAAATTTTACTGTGTGGAGGCCACTGTGGAGCATATTATACTGTGTGGGGGCAACTGTGCAGCATATTATACTGTGTGGGGTCACTGTGGATCATATTATACTGTGTGGGGCACTGTGGAGCATTATACCGTATGTGGGCAACTGTGGAGCATATTATACTGTGTGGGGGGCCACTGTGGAGCATATGATATTGTGTGGGGTACACTGTTGGGTATATAATACTGTGTGGGCCACTGTGGAGCATATTATACTGTGTGGGGGCCACTGTGCAGCATATTATACTGTGTGGGGTCACTGTGGATCATATTATACTGTGTGGGGCACTGTGGAGCATTATACTGTATGTGGGCAACTGTGGAGCATATTATACTGTGTGGGGGGCCACTGTGGAGCATATGATATTGTGTGGGGGCCACTGTCGGGCATATAATACTGTGTGGGCCACTGTGGATCATATTATACTGTGTGGGGGCCACTGTGCAGCATATTATACTGTGTGGGGTCACTGTGGATCATATTATGCTGTGTGGGGCCACTGTGGAGCAATTTATATTGTGTGGGGACACTGGAGCATATTATACTGTGTGGGGGCCACTGTGGATCATATTATACTGTGTGGGGGCCACTGTGGGGCATATAATACTGTATGGGCCACTGTGGAGCATATTATACTGTGTGGGGGCAACTGTGGCGCATATAATACTGTGTGGGGCCACTGTGGAGCAATTTATACTGTGTGGGGACACTGGAGCATATTATACTGTGTGGGGCCACTGTGGAGCATATTATACTGTGTGGGGGCCACTGTGGAGCACATTATAATGTGTGGGGCCCCTTCTCTGTTCACATCACATGCTGTTTTATAGCAGCGGTGCAGTATTATTACAAGCTGTAATAACATCACATGGTGATTATAAAACAGATACTGTGCAATGTAAATAGTGATGGGGTCACAGCACTCGCAAAAAAAACACATTCTCTTCAAAGAGTTGATCTGCAGTGGCCCCAGGTGTTGGACCCCCACTTATCTCTTACATTTCTTAAGACTGTTAGGACCCTGCAGATCAACTGTTTCCCACAGCACGCAGCTTCCAGTATTGTTTATATGCCGTGCCAGCGTTGTTCACTCACCATCTTTTTGATAACTTCATTTGTGGGTACTATAGTTGTATCCCTTTAAATATCTGAGATACCACTGCAGCACCCATAACTGTCACTATCCGGAATTCGCTGTAGGGAGGAAGTAGGGGACCACAGACAAAAGTTTGCACCGGGGCCCACAATACTTTAGTTACACCACTGGTCCACAGGTCTAACATCCCAGGTCTCCCATACTGTCTCAAGCTCTAACCATATAACTGGATCAGGTGCCTTCTTCCACCACCCTCCCTCAGGCGACTCCTGAGACATCACTTCTCACTGTCCATATATACCCATATATACAATAGCGCTATTTACCCCCCCCCCCCCCCTTTCCTTACCCAGGTTGGTTTTTGAGTTTTTAATATTCCTTTGTTATCCCCCCATGTTATGTTTTTGTTGATTTTGGATGTATAACAATATCTTTGATATGCATTGGCATCCCTTTATCTACTTGTACCTATATTATGTCTACGTTACTGTTTACAAAGTTTTCTGTTATTGCAATAATTCAATAAATATATTTGAAACAAAAAATACACATAACATCCAAAAGATCGATTAACCAATACTGGATTTTATTGCCGCATTTACACCCATAATAAGGTGACATACATTGGCTGGAAGTGTAGTGTAGTTATGTCAGAAAGTAAAAAAACACCAAACGTTCATATACTGTAACCTAAATTTTACTGGGTTTGATTGTAGTAGTAAAAAATATGGTACAGCCGACACAACATTGCAACACCCAGAGTTTCTAGGCGATGGGCATCGTTCCTGTTCCCACGGTTACTTGTGAAGCAGTATCTGCTTACTCAGAAAGTGTGGACCAAATAACCGGATGAACTCCGCACATACTCTTGAAAGCCTATAAGGCTACTCTCATAGAGCACGACCATCCCACTGCAGCTAGCACAGGTTCATATCACACCTCGGTGCAACCAGAGTTTCACCTACCAGTATACACTTTACACCTGCAAGGAACACAGTAATAGACACACAGCAATACATCACATTACATCACATCTCTAATCATGAGGAAAGAACACTATGTGGCAATATTGAAGCAACATCTCAAGACATCAGCCAGGAAGTTAAAGCTTGGGTGCAAATGGGTCTTCCAAATGGACAATGACCCGAAGCATACTGCCAAACTGGTTACAAAGTGGCTTAAGGATTACAAAGTCAATGTTTTGGAGTGGCTATCACAAAGCCCTGATCTCAATCCTATTGATAATGTAACACAAATTTTGTTCCCAGCTTTTAAATGTTATATTCCAATTGCTTATGTCTAAAACAAATTAAAAATTGCTTACATTCATCATAAACTTTGCTTTTGTGACCACGGCAACGAAAATTATGCATTTTTACTATAGAAACAGACGATTTTGCATCTTCTCATTTATACAGTCAGACTAAGAACACTATATGCATTGCAAATTTACACAGATTACCAAAAACTGTTCAGAAGAGTGCGGTTTTCCGAGATTTACGACTATACTGCAAATCAGTTTCACGAATCAATCCCCAAATATAGTCGCCCATCATGTTTTTGTTATATTGTCCTTGGTAACGGCGTTCAAAGTTCATAATGTCCTGGTGAAAGCGCTCGCCTTGCTCCTCTGAATAAGCTCCCATGTTCTCTTTGAACTTATCAAGATGAGCATCAAGGATATGGATTTTGAGTGCCATCCTGCAGCCCATTGCAGCATAGTTCTTTATCAGAGTCTGAACCAGTTGTACATAGTTTTCATCTTTATGATTGCCTAGGAAGCAGCGAACCACTGCGACAAAACTGTTCCAAGCTGCTCTCTCCTTCCTATTCAGCTTCTTGGGAAATTCACTACACTCTATGATCTTCTTGATTTGTGGTCCGACGAAGACACCAGCTTTGATCTTTGCTTCAGACAGCTTAGGTAAAAGATCTTGGAGGTAATTGAAAGCTCTCCTTATCTAGAGCCCTGACAAATTGTTTTATGAGCCCCAACTTGATGTGTAGTGGTGGCATCAGCACCTTGCGTGGGTCCACCAGTGGCTCCCACTTTACATTGTTCTTCCCCACAGTGAACTCTGTCCGCTGAGGCTAGTCCCGCCTGTTGTAGTGCGCTTCAGTATCCCGGCTGTCCCAAAGGCAAATAAAGCAAGGATACTTAGTAAAACCACCTTGGAGGCCCATCAGGAATGACACCATTTTGAAATCTCCGATAACTTCCCAGCCGTACTCATCATACTTCAAGGCACCTAGCAACATCTTGACACTGGTGTATTCCTCTTTCAGGTGCACCGAGTGAGCTACAGGAAGAGACGGATACTTGTTCCCATTGTGAAGCAGCACGACTTTGAGGCTCTTGCATGAGCTGTCTATGAAGAGACGCCACTCATTCGGGTTACAGGTGATACCTATAGCCTCGAATAGACCGGCCACATTGTTGCAGAAGCACAGTCCATCTTGATGACTGAAGAAGATGGAAAAAACTTGATGACGCTTCCTCTGATCTGTGACTTGGATGCTTTCATCTAATAAGTTCCATTGCTTGAGCCTTGATGTCAGAAGCTCAGCGTTGGACTTGGTGAGACCAAGGTCTCTGATCAGATCGTTGAGGTCTTTTTGGTTAGGGTAGTATGGCTTCCGCTCCTCATCTGCATATGAAGAGAAATCGTGATCTTCAACGTCTTCCTCGATGTCTGACCTGCTGCTTTCTTTTGAAGGTGGTGTAACCCTGTCTGGAGGTGTTGGTACAGGAAGTTCAGGGCAGTGTGGTACTGGGGCGATAGATGACGGAATGTCAGGATAAGTTACAGGCGGTGCATTTTTGCCAGTGCGACGTTTGGAAGGGTCCACCATACAGAAGTAGCAATTTGTTGAGTGATCAGTCGGTTCACGCCAAATTCTTGGGATAGCAAAATGCATGGCTCTCTTCTCTCCCCTGTACCAACCGATAAGCAAACAAAATAATATTTGGATTGAGAATTTGATTTAGGCCTATTTCACACTAATGACTAGTGATATTTACAATATTAACACAGTTAATCTGCTATTTAAGAGAGTAGCATTTATCCACTTACCTTCAAGAGTTTTCTTGCAGTGCTCACATGTGAAATGAGGAGACCATGGTTTGTCTTGGTCACCAACAGGCATGCCGAAGTATGCTTTGTAGGCCTCACACATCTTAGCAGATGCTTCCACAGAGTACTTTTTCGCTCTTGTCTTTATAAACTGGCCACATACGTAGCAAAATGCGTCTGCTGGATGTATGCAACCTCTTGTTGCCATCTAAATTGACTAAGTTGCTGTGAACTGTAATAAAAAAGGATGTCTCTCCAAACTTGATAAAAAATGGTCTTTATTCCATGCAGTATTAAAGTTCAAGAGTGTACTGAGGATTCAGCAGAGCAAGATTGATCACCCGGTACCAGAGTGACACACAATATATACATTTACATTCCTAAGCTCCTCCTATAATGGGTGTGGGGTAAAGTGTGAATACTGTCGTTATCAGAATCTGAATAGATATTGAATTCACACCTGTCTGTCTAGGTCAATTTCCCTTTGTCTGTGATGGCCATTGCCCACTTACTATGCAATCCCAATCAATTAGATCCTGTCTCTCCGTCTCTCAGGAAGGGCTATAGTGGCCCTATATAACTGTAGTTATACAGCTACCTACAATTCTGTACAGTCCCAGAAAGTTCTAGATAATTCTGGGCAGTTCTAGAAACTTCTTGATAGTTCTCACAATTCCAGAAGCTTCTTAAGTATCTTTAAATATTGCGAATATCCTTAAAAATAGATCAATTTCAAAATATCATTGTGCTGACCACAAAAGCAAAGTTTTCAGGGAATAATAACTTTTTTCTATTCATTTAAGGTACAAACAATCAGGAAAACACACTTAACAACTGGGAACAAATAATTTTTTGAAAATTGTTACATGGATAATTATCATCGAAATAGGCACAGCATCGAATAAACATACAGGTGCATCTCAATAAATTAGAATATCTTGGAAACGTTTATTTCTTTCAGTAATTCAATTAAAAAAGTGACCTCCTATATTTTCTAGACTCTTTACACACAGAGTGTTCTATTTCAAGTGTTTTATTTCTGTAAATGTTGATTATGGATTACAGGTAATGAAAACCAAAATCTAAGAAAATTAGAATATTGTAAAAAAGTTCAGTATTGTAAATTCAGTGTGTCACCTGCCAAGGTTTCCTAAGCCTTTAAATGGTCCCTCAGTCTGGTTCAGTAGGACACACAATCATGGAAGACTGCTGATTATGAATTGTATTACTGAAATGAATGAACGTTTCAAAAATATTCTAATTTATTGAGATGCACCTGTAATTTTATACTATAGTGGGGAAAAAAAGTATTAAGTCAGCCACCAATTGTGCAAGTTCTCCCACTTAAAAAGATGAGAGAGGCCTGTAATTGACATCATAGGTAGACCTCAACTATGAGAGACAAAATGAGAAAACAAATCCAGAAAATCACATTGTCTGATTTTTTTAAGAATTTATTTGCAAATTATGGTGGAAAATAAGTATCTGGTCAATAACAAAAGTTCATCTCAATACTTTGTTATATATCCTTTGTTGGCAATGACAGAGGTCAAACGTTTTCTGTAAGTCTTCACAAGGTTGGCACACACTGTTGCTGGTATGTTGGCCCATTCCTCCATGCAGATCTCCTCTAGAGCAGTGATGTTTTGGGGCTGTTGCTGGGCAACAACTCCCTCCAAAGGTTTTCTATGGGATTGAGATCTGGAGACTGGCTATGCAACTCCAGGACCTTGAAATGCTTCTTACGAAGCCACTCCTTCGTTGCCCCGGCGATGTGCTTGGGATCATTGTCATGCTGAAAGACCAAGCCACGTTTCATCTTCAATGCCCTTGCTGATGAAAGGAGGTTTGCACTCAAAATCTCACGATACATGGCCCCATGCATTCTTTCATGTACACGGATCAGTTGTCCTGGTCCCTTTGCAGAGAAACAGCCCCAAAGCATGATGTTGCCACCCCCATGCTTTACAGTAGGTATGGTGTTCTTTGGATGCAACTCAGCATTCACTCTCCTCCAAACACAACGAGTTGTGTTTCTACCAAACAGTTCTACTTTGGTTTCATCTGACCATATGACATTCTCCCAATACTCTTCTGGAACATCCAAATGCTCTCTAGCAAACTTCAGACGGGCCCGAATATGTCTGGCACTGCAGGATCTGAGTCCCTGACGGCGTAGTGGGTTACTGATGGTAGCCTTTGTTATGTTAGTCCCAGCTTTCTGCAGGTCATTCACTAGGTCCCCCCGTGTGGTTCTGGGATTTTTGCTCACCGTTCTTGTGATCATTTTAACCCCATGGGGTGAGATCTTGCGTGGAGCCCCTGATTGAGGGAGATTATCAGTGGTCTTGTATATCTTCCATTTTCTAATTATTGCTCCCACAGTTGATTTCTTCACACCAAGCTGCTTGTCTATTGCAGATTGAGTCTTCCCAGCCTGGTGCAGGTCTACAATTTTGTTTTTGGTGTCCTTCCGCAGCTCTTTGGTCTTCACCATAGTGGAGTTTGGAGTGTGACTGTTTGAGGTTGTGGACAGGTGTCTTTTATACTGATAACAGTTTCAAACAGGTGCCATTACTACAGGTAATGAGTGGAGGACAGAGGAGCCTCTTAAAGAAGAAGTTACAGGTCTGTGAGAGCCAGAAATCTTGCTTGTTTGTAGGTAAACCAAATACTTATTTTCCACCATAATTTGCAAATAAATTCTTTAAAAATCAGACAATGTGATTTTCTGGATTAGTTTTCTCATTTTGTCTCTCATAGTTGAGGTCTACCTATGATGTCAATTACAGGCCTCTGTCATCTTTTTAAGTGGGAGAACTTGCACAATTGGTGGCTGACTAAATACTTTTTTTCCCAACTGTATTACACAGGGGCTGCTAGGGACACTGTATATGGCCATTTAAAGAGGTTAACCCTCACCTTTTTGCACAAGTGCCAACAGACCGCACAAATTTACATTGGGGTTTTGCCTTCTCAACAGGAAAGATGCTGCATGTAGCTTGAGAAGCTATGATAAAGATTTGTGGTGTCTTACATTCTGCCTGATATGGAGGCATTATTGCAATGGCTAAATTTAGCAACCTTTGGAAAATATGTAAGAAAATGCTGCACTGTGGAACTGGAAAGTATTACATCTCAGTTAAATGTTACAAAAGTTGTGACCTTTTCTCAATGTCTTGAAATTTTCATTATAGCACACGGAAGCCCAATTGTCACAGAAATTTGCAGTTTTGCTCTATTTTTCAAAGTATGGAGTGTTTGTAGCAGAATTGAGAATAACAAGTGTTTCCTTTATAATTCCTATTCCTTTTGAAGCCACTCTCGGCTTTTCCTCAAAAAACGCAGCAAACAACAATAGTTGTTAGTGATTTGGGCCCATTCCTCCTGACAGAACTGGTGTAACTGAGCCATATTTGTAGGCCGCCTTGCTCGCACCTGCCTTTTCAGCTTTACCCATAAATTTTCAATAGGATTGAGACAGGGCTTTGTGATGGCCACTCCAAAACATTGACTTTGTTATCCATAAGCCACTTTGTAACCAGTTTGGCAGTATGCTTCGGGTCATGGTCCATTTGGAAGACCCATTTGCGCCCAAGCTTTAACTTCCTGGCTGATGACTTGAGATGTTGTTTCAGTATTGCCACATAATGTTCTTTCCTCATGATGCCATCTATTTTGTGAAGTGCACCAGTCCCTCCTGCAGCAAAACAACCCCACAACATGATGCTGCCACCCCCATGTTTCACAGTTGGGATGGTGTTCTTAGGCTTGCAAACTTCTCCCTTTTTCCTTCAAACGTAACAATGGTCATTATGGCCAAACAGTTCAATTTTAGTTTCGTCAGACCACAGGACATCTCCAAAAATTAAGGTCTTTGTTCCTGTGTGCATCTGCAAATATTAATCTTGCTTTTTTATGTTTCTTTTGGAGTAATGGTACTCGTTTCACTGTGGATAATGACACTTTCTTACCAGCTTCAGCCAGAATCTTCACAAGGTCTTTTGCTTTTCTTCTTGGTTTGAGATGCACATTTCGTACCAAAGCACGTTCATGTATGGGACACAGAACCTGTCTCCTTGCTGAGCGGTATGATGACTGGACATTCCCATCTTATTTGTACTTGCGTATAATTGTTTGTACAGATGAACGAGGCACCTTCAGGTATCTGGAAATTGCACCCAAGGATGAACGAAACTTGTGCAAGTCCACAATTCTCTTCCTGATATCTTGGCTGATTTCTTTAGACTTTCCCATGATATTACACAAAGAAGCAGTGTGTTTCAGGTGTGCCTTAAAATACATCCACAGGTGTGTCTCTAATCAACTCAGATGTTGCCAATAAACCTATCAGAAGCTTCCAAAGACATGACATCATCATATGGGCTGTCCCAAATTGTTTAAAGACATAGTAATCTTAGTGTATGTAAACTTTTGACTTTACAGAAATGAATAAAAATACCTTAAAAATTCTCTCTCTCATTATTCTGGCATTTGGCAAATATAAATAATTTTGATAATCCTAATTGACCTAAAACAGGAAAAGTTTATTCTGATTTCATGTCAGATAGTGAGAAAAACATGCATATGTGTCTTTTTATATAGTGTATGTAAACTTCTGGTTTCAACTGTATATTTTGACAGTCTATTACAACGGACCGCTTTGTCCACTTTTCTCAAAATAGGGATAGGACTCAGAAAATTGACAAAGCGGAGCAAAATGGCCATGTGCAATAAAAAAGTACTACTATTACACAAATATGGCCAGACATTTTAACGCTAGGTTCACACTAGCATTCAGCTCTCCATCGTTTGGGTCTGCATGGGGAACTCAAAAAAGGTGAACCCGTCTTCTAAAGAAGCAGTTACATTCGGACTCTCACAGAATCCATAGACTATAATGGGGTCCAACTGGGTGTCTGTCGGGTTTCCGTCGGTTTTATACTTAAACCGGTGGGGAGAAAAGTTCTCTGTGCACGTCTTTTCTCTCTGACGAAAACAAAAAGGTTTATTGACTTACGGTGTTTACTTACATATGGATTTTCATTCATATTTGTGAATTTCACTATTGTATGTACTGGATGTTATTTTTATCTTGTTCAATAACTTTGAATGCATAAAAAAAGAACATTTGTACTACTTCCTGACTCCACAGCCCTGGAATAGCAGTAAGATTCATATTTATCAGCGCCACTGAATTATGCAATGTTGTACTTGAATACAAAAGGGCCAGCTTCTTCAGGTTCATAACTTGCACAAAGCAGTGGGTAGGAGTCTTCAGACACAACTGTGTTAATAAATATGACCAAAAATATTCATAGACTGCAACAGTGGCGTAATTAGGAATGGCTGGGCCGCAAGGTGAACATTTGATATGGGGCCCCCCCAAACCGCCGCCCCCAACCCCCCCCCACACAAACCGCATTCCTGCGCACACTATTATGTGCCATAGTGGCCCCTGCACACAGTATTCTGCCCCATAGTGGCCCCTGCACACAGGATTATGCAGCATAGTGGCCCCTGCACACAGGATTATGCCCCATAGTGGCCCTTGCACACAATATTATGCCCCATAGTTGCCCCTGCACACAGTATTATGCAGCATAGTGGCCCCTGCACACAGCATTATGTGCCATAGTGGCCCCGGCACACAGTATTATGCCCCATAGTAGCCCCTGCACACAGTATTATGCCTCATAGTGGCCCCTTCACACAGTATTATGCCCCAGAGTGGACCACCCATGAACTATTTTTATACTCTGGGGTCTTTTTAGACTGGGGCTAAGTAGGAAAGACCACAAGATGTGACTATGTGCAACAAAATTCAGATGTAATTTGCTCCAAAAAAAATCCTGGCATACATGTCTTGAACCATTTTTATTTGAGTAATTTATTACGACTTATCCAACAACAGCGCTTATAAGAAGAGGGTTTATAGTGAAAAGTGATGTGGAAAAAACTATGATGTGTATCAGCCACGGTATTTTCTGCAGCACTTTTTGGCTGCGGCTCGCTGCGTGGGGCCTTAGCTTAAAGTTAGAATGCACTATTTTTATCATCCATTATCAGCCACTGTAATAAATATGGCATAGTTTAAGAATTTGTAGACTAAGAGTCTTATTAGGCAGTCCAATATCAGGGCTATTACTGGCAATGAGCACTCCTAGGAATGATTGTTCCTGATAACTGTCCTGTTGTGCTGACCAACAAGCAAATACTTCATCCAGATGTTACAGGTTGGTCTATACTAATTATTGAAAAGTCGTACATACATTGCTTTTTAAGGTTAGATGTTTTTTTGTAAATTCCCTGACATTTTTCGTTTTTCTTGTTTTTTCCAAAATGCAGAATGCCTTGAGTCTGGCATTTTTTTTCAGGTGTTTTCCTATTGACGTCTGTGTAGGAGAAAAAAGCCAAAAAGAAAACACGTGAAAAACTATGGGGCACATTTATCAATACTGTCAAACTTTGCACTGTCTAAAACTATGAATCCTGGGGCAACTTCATCGATCACTCTATGCCAGTTTTCTGATGAAATTAAGGCGCACGTTTAACACAAGGCACTTTCTTGCGCTGAACATGTGCCCCGCACCTGGATCCGTGCCTCATCTGCTACATTCTGTGAATGTGGGCGCTGTAAGGCAAGGATCTGAGCGGGCCGAGGTGGGGCTGTAGATTTAACAGAATGTAAACGTCTAAGCACTTCCTTTATATTTTCCATTCCTTTTCAAGCCACTCCTGACTTTGGCTCAAAAACAGCAGCAAAATCCACAACAAAAAATTATGCGTCGGGACTGCAGCCTCTTCATAAATATTTTGGCCCAGGTGCCAGTCGGGCTGTTTATGAAGACTGCACCCTTGTTCGTAGTTTTAGACATATATATAAATCTATAATATGAAATGTTGTTCTGCACTCCGTATAGTAGATGAGGTTGCTTTTTGGATGGCTTGTCAGAGCCGTAGTAGTATAAATATATGGGAGATCCCACCAAGCCTTTCAAGTCTATATGCCAAGTGTTTTATGACTATTATTCTGTATTGCTGCATGAACAAGGGTACTAACATTAATAAATTATATCTTCACACCAATAAATTATATATTCACATTTTGCATAACAAACGGAGTGCTTGGATTTACAAGTGCATCTCAATAAATTAGAATATCATCAACAAGTTATTTTTTTTTAGTAATTCAATTGAAAAAGTGAAACACATATATTATATTAGTAGTAAACAATTGTAGAGTAACTAATCGTGCTCAAGTATACTAACAAAGAGAAAAAAAACAAACTAGCACTAAAACCTAAAATATAACCTTTAATAATCTGATTAAAAAGTGTACAATGCACTACAAAAAAAATAACGTCTGTAGTGTTGCTGCATGTGGCGTTCAGCAGTCAACAGCACATAATTAGCTTATCACAATGTCCATAAAGCCTCTGTTTGAACAAAGCTAAACTAAGTGCTCAATAATCATCAACATGTGAGAGGCTTTATCACAATGTCAATAGAGCCCCTGTTTGAATAAAGCTATCCTAAGAGGCTTATCACAATGTCAACAGAGCCCCTGTTTGTATAACTCTATCCTCTAAGAGGCTTATCACAATGTCAACAAAGCCCCTGTTTATATAACACTATCCTCAACTATCCCCCAGAGATAAGCAGGGTTCATCAGGAGAAGGTAAAGATAGAGATAATATCTAGCCTACTGAGATAATTTACAGTAAAAACTGCAATTCCCAGTGTCCTGATGGTGGACACTGGTACTAAGAGAGCCGACGCCATTCACTTTGTCCCGCCGGGTTAATAAACCCGTAGCCCCGCCCCCATGATACTCCCCCCCTCATGACGTCATCGGACCAAGGCTCCGCCCACCTCGTCCGGAGGTTTGTCATGCAGGGGAAAACAGGTTTCCATGAAGAGGAGACGCTGAACAACAAATGTAAAAAAGAGAAAATGGTGAATGAAAACAAGACTGCAATAAAGTGAATAGAAAAGAACCTTTCAAGCTCACAATCAGATTTACTTAGGATAACAAATGCAAAATACAAGTATAAGTCTGTAAGAACGAATATATGACTGGACTAGGGAAACACTGATATGTACACTAATATGTACTAGAGTGGCAAAGATAAACCAGCCACCACGGCAGTGCATACAATTATGTACTGCTTTAATTGTTATGTCCCATCCATATAGAGAAATACCCAAAGATGTAAAACATCAATAAAATAAACAAAAGATATTTGGGTAAAGCATAATAATAAACCATAAAAATGAATGAAAACTAATATTGCTATATAAACAGACTAAATAGATGTAAAATGCAGATGAAACCATAATTATATAAATGATGCAAAAGAGAGTGAATCATTCAGGCCTTTAGGTTTCACACTCTGAAATTGAAAAATACGTCTGGTCTCATGTTGTAGGATCAACCGATTCCAGTTACCACCTCTCACTGGGGGACGTACTCGTTCTATACCTTGAAAGGTCAGAGACTTAGGGTCACCTCCATGATATTCCCATACATGGGTAGAGAGGGTGCGATCTTCTCTCCGTGTGATATAGCCTACATGGTCACGTATTCTGCGTCTAAATTCTCGTATAGTTTTACCTACGTAATTTAAGGGACAGGGGCATGTGGCCACATAGATCACACCAGTGGTCCTACAGTTGATGAACTGTTTAGTAAAATGTTTCTTACCAGTAGAGACAATAGGAATAGTGTCCCCTTTCAAGATGTAGTCACATGCCTTGCATGAACCACATTTAAAGGTCCCAACAGGGACACTTTTATCCAGCCAAGTGCTAACCGCAGAGCAGGGTGTAAAGTGGCTATGTGTTAGCAAATTACCCAAATTCTGACCTCTGCGATAAGTAACAGAGGGATGTTGACTAATTAATTCTCTTACATCTGGATCAATTGTTAATATGTTCCAATGGGATTTGAGTATTTCCATGACACTCTTAGCTCCATGGTCATAGTTCCCTATCAGGCGGATAGTATGTGTATCCTTATATTATATAACATATATTATATTGAGTCATTACAAACAGAGTGAACTTTTTCAAGTGATTATTTATGTTACTGTTGATAATTATGGCTTACAGCCAAGGAAAACCTAAAAGTCATTATCTCAGAAAATTAGAATAATTAACCCAAAACAGCTGCAAAGGCTTCCTAAGTGTTTAAAAAGGTCCCTTTGTCTGGTTCAGTAGGCAACACAATCATGGGGAAGACTGCTGACTTGACAGATGTCCAGAAGGCAGTCATTGACACACTCCACAAGTAGGGTAAGCAGCAAAAGGTCATTGCTAAAGAAGCTGGCTGTTCACAGAGTGCTGTATCAAAGTATATTAATGGAAAGTTGAGTGGAAGGAAAAAGTATGGTAGAAAAAGGGGCACAAGCAACTAGGATAACCGCAGCCTTGATAGGATTGTTAAGAAAAGGCCATTCAAAAATTTGGGGGAGATTCACAAGGAGTGGACTGCTGCTGGAGTCAGTGCTTCAAGAGCCACCACACACAGACATATCCAGGAAATGGACTACAAGTGTCACATTCCATGTGTCAAGCCACTCATGACCAATAGACAATGCCAGAATCGTCTTACCTGGGCCAAGGAGGGAAAGAACTGGACTGTTGCTCAGTGGTCAAAGGTGTTCTTTTCAGATGAAAGTAAATTTTGCATTATATTTGGAAATCAAGGTCCCAGAGTCTGGAAGAAGAGTGGAGAGGCACACAATCCAAGCTGCTTGAGGTCTAGTGTGAAATTTCCACAACCAGTGATGTTTTGGGGAGCCATGTCATCTGCTGGTGTAGGTCCACTGTGTTTTATCAAGACCAAAGTCAACGCAGCCGTCTACCAGGAAATTCTAGAGCACTTCATGCTTCCCTCTGCCGACAAGCTTTTTGAGATGGAATTTTCATTTTCCAACAGGACTTGGCACCTGTCCACACTGCCAAAAGTACCAATACCTCAGAGGCGTAGCTAGCGGGGGGGGGGCAGGGGGGGCAGTGGCCCCAGGCCCACTGAATCTCGGGGGCCCACTTCGGGGCCGCCGCAACACAGGTTACCCTCACCTCACATATTAACTGCATCGGCGTCTGCATGACAACGATACAGTTAAAATACATTCTCTACTCATACGTAGCTCATAAACCACAAGACACTTCAGGCCTGTGGCCTACGAGCTGCCCTAAGACGTCTGCGTCCTGGAACAGACGTCTGCGCGATGACGTCAATGTCCTGCGCCGTCCGTGCCAGTAAGCGGCGGCAGTACCGGTGGTGGAGACTCCTCCTCGGGGGATCGGAGGTAGGTGAGTAGCATCGACTTTTTTTTTTTTTAACTCACTTTGGGCATTGTAATTGGGGGTGGGGGGATGGGGGTAATACATATAAGAGATCAATTGGGAGCATTGGGAATTTAGATAAGAGGCCATAACTAATATAAGGGGTATTAGGGGGCTTTAATAAAAGAGGATATAAATTATAGAGAAAAGTCAGTGGGGTCTGTATGAATGTAAGGGGAGATAATATTAGGGGGCATTGGGACAGTATTAAAGGGGTTTTCTAGGGAATAATAAACTGTGGGTGCACCAGAATGACATTATAAAGTGTGGGGCATATCACGTTAGGGTGACTGTAGAAGCATTATACTGTTTGGGGACACAAAGAGAAATGGATGGCTATGGGCGGTGTCAAAGACGAAGTTGTTGGGGCCAAATTTGGTGCACTAATCTGTCCTTTTTCTTTCCTTTGAAAGTTGTGAAGTATGCATACATATCTGATGAATGGGAGCTGAACTGCAGTGGCCACTACACAGAGCACGGTGCTGTCTGCTTCTACCTACTTGCACTTTGTAGTATGGGGACTGGACATACTCCTGAACATCTGATCTGTGCAGGAATCAGATATTTATGGCCTATCCTGGACAACCCCTTCAAGGGTATGTTTAGAAGACAATGGTCTTCTACCTCTCCAAAAACCAGCCCTATTCTGCTTCTCATTATTTTTAAAGGGAAAAAAGTGTCCTGCTTGATCTTGCTGTTGGTTTATGCAGCAGAATCACTGCTGAAATATTGTACAAGTCTAATCACACATGCAAACCTACACCAGAAACCCAAAGCTCAGCCTCAGCTTTCTGTAGTGGGTTCCACAGGGCAGGTTTTTGAGGAAGACCGCCTCAAAATCCTCTCCAATATATTGTTGCAAAATACTGCTGCAATGTGAACAAGGCCAAAAACCCATGTTAATAAACCTGCTTCCATTTATTACAATAGCCTTTTTTTTCCAGGCTGCATGTGGCCACCAAATACTGCACGATTATACAGTAAATTGTATGTGACTCGTATGAAATTAGATGTGACTGAGGCTAGGTTCACATCTGCGTTCGGGTTTCAGTTCGGGGGGGTCCACTTGGGGACCCCCCAAATGGAAACCTAATCCGCTTAAAAAAGGGCAAAAAATGTGGACATGTGGACAGAGGCACGGAATCCCTGTACAGAGAGCCAACGCTGGTGTGAACCCAGCCTTAGGGTACATGCACACGACTATAGTGTGGTCAGTGTGTTATCAATTCTTTTCTTATCAGATATCACACTGACTTATTCTTTTCCATGGCCCCATACACGTGTCTTTCATAGATCCAGGACAGGTCTTATTCCATAGCTCCCAACTGTCCCGCATCTGGCGGGACAGTCCCGATTTTACACTGCTGTCCCGCGGTCCTGCATAGCTTACAGTTTGTCCCGCTATTCCCCTGAAGTGTTTTGCTGTTAACAAACTTTATTAAGGTAGGGTAAAGGCTAAATGGTAGATGATAAATCGTAATGGCTCAAGGACCTTTGATTATGTCATGAACATGTGATCAGACTCTTGTCTGGGCGGAGCTATTCTGGATACTGCGGGACACACTGTGATGTTACGCAGAAAGCTGGGAACAGAGAGTGATCACAGATAAGTAGGAGAGAAGAGAGCATGTGTGAGCAAGAGGAGGGAAATGGGGGCAGATGTAGGGGGCAGTTAAACTGAACGCAGATGTAGGGGGCAGTTAAACTGAAGGCAGATGAAGGGGCAATTAAACTGGGAGCAGATGAACGGGCAATTAAACTGAAGGCAGATTAAGGGGGCAATTAAACTGATGGCAAATAAAGGGGACATTAAGCTGGTGGCAGATAAAGGGGGACATTAAATTGGTGGTAGATGGAGGGGGCAATTAAACTGGGGCAAATGAAGGGGGAACATTAAATTGGTGGCAGATAAAGGGGGACATTAAGATGGTGGCAAATAAAGAGGGACATTAAACTGACGGCAGATGAAGGGGGCATTAAGCTGGTGGCAGATGAAGGGGGATATTAAGAAGGTGGCAGATGAAGGGTGACGTGAAGCTGGTGGCAGATGAAGGGGGACATTAAACTGGGGGCAGATGAAGGGGGGCATTAAGCTGGTGGCAAATGGAGGGGGACATTAAACTGAGGGGGCAGATGGAGGGTGACATTAAACTGGGGGCAACTGGAGGAGGACATTAAACCGTTGGGGGTAGCTGGAGGGGGGCATGTCTGCCTGTAGTTGCCCCCGGTTTAATGTCCCCCTCCAACTACACCCACTGTTTAATGTCACCCTCCAGCTGCCCCATAGTTTAATGTCACCCTTCAGCTGCCCCATAGTTTAATGTCCCCCTCCAGCTGCCCTAGTTTAATGTCCCCCTCTAGTTTCCGCCAGTTTAAACTGGGGCACGAGGAGAGGGACTTAGTACTGTGGGGAAATTGGAGGGGACCATTATAATGTGGGGGCATATAAAGTTAGGGTGACTGTAGGAGCATTATACTGTGTGTGGGGGCACATGGAAAAATAGATGAAAATGTGCGGAGTCAACATAGAAGTGGGTGGAGCTAAATTTGACACGGTGTCCCTCTTTCTGTCCTTTGAAAGTTGGGAGGTATGTTATTCTAGTACGGTTTGCCATCTGGCTCATTCAATTAAGTGTATAGGTTTGTTGACAACTCGGACAGCACACAGATGACACCTATGTACCACTTGTTCCGTATTTCACAGAACTTGAATTATGCTATGTTCACATCTGCGCCCTTTGTGGGACCAGAACAATACACACATAGACTGCTAAAATAGCGGACACCAATGACTATAATCCATCGTATCATCAGATGTCTGTTTTTTCAAACTGAAACCTCTGGACACAAAAGTCGGAGTTGCAGCACTTTTTTATTCGGCGACTTTCAATGGCTTACTGCGACGGAGTCTCCAAACAGAGACAACGGTGCAGATGTGAACCCAGCCTTACAGACTAGTATAGGTCTGAAATATGCTGCCAAAAAGTGGCCCATTGATTTCAATGGGAGATAGGAGTCAATGGACAAAGAAAACCTAATATCTGTATGGCGGCTCACTGCAGAAGTTACCTATTGTAATAACAAGGTGTCCATTTTAATAGGATAACAGCATTTTAGCCTGCCTCCACTGCACTAACTTGTCGAATAGTAAAGTTTTTCCACTTCAAACTCTCCCTGCGCCTTCTCTGAACATTTGTCCCTTGCCGGCTTCCATAGCTGTAACCTGACGTCACGCACAGACCTAAACTAACATGAAAGTTTAGGGCGCGAAATTACAGTCAAATCGTCTGTGTAGTTCCCCGTCGTCTTCGAAGAGCCATGGACCAAGTGTCCTGTATGAAGAGCTTACTCCTGGCGGTGACGCAGTACAGGAGCTGTAAGAACGAGACCAACGGGGCAGCGCTACAGCGACAGCTGGAGGTACAGTATCTAGTCATGTAGGTCTATGGCTTGTCGTGCTGCAGCTCAGTGTATCCGTGCTAACCCATACTCCCTCATCTGTCAGGCCTTCCTGGGGTTAAAGCTTAACAAGTTATTTGTGTCCAACCACGTATTGCCCAGTGAGTGTCTGAGCAGCCTTGTGGAGCTCATCGAGGACCCCAACACCAGTCCTGCGGTCACCCTCAAGACCATTAACCTGCTCTCAAGTCTGGGTGAGAGGCCTCTTTGTTTTCCTTCATGAAATGACTTGTTTGTTTCTTGTATCTTTATTGTTTTAGCTTCCTTATGCCTGAGTAAAATAGACAAAACACATTTCCTATGGTGACAGGCTTATATAAATGTTGCAGTCTGCAGCAGTCTCATGATATGATCTTTTGCTCTGTCACAACATGTTATATTTTACAGGAGAAATAACACAACATTCTGTCCTGTTTTTCTCTTTGAAATGTTAGTCACCAGGACAGACACCCAATGGACCCATTATAAGTCAGTGGGTTACATCAGGAGCTGTTGATATGTGTCGGTGGAAAGGCTCTATTCACATAAACATTAAAAACAGCTGTCATGAGGCCATTTTCAAAACAAAGTGAGTCTATGTGGCTACGGTTTATGAAAAAAGTCCTATTTTTGCCAGGTTTCTTGGATCCCTGATTAGTTTATAAGGGATCAGTGAAACTGGGTGCCCTGTGAATGCAAATCAGGCTGGGTTCACACCAGGGCTTAAACTCCGTTTGGGCTTTCCGTCAGTGTTTTCTCTCAGCGTTTTTTTGCCCCTTTCGGGAGGAAACCTGGTGGGCCCCATTACAGTCTATGGGGTCTGCAGGTAACCGCTTTTTTTGCAAGTGGATTAGGTTTCCGAACACAGGTATGAATCTAGCGTCAGATGTGAAAAACAGACTGCTTCATCTGTTTCCACAGCAGATTCTGTCCACTGGCCTGGATTTACCATTGTGACTTCAATTAGCCAATGGTATAAACATGGCACATCTAGTTTGGGCTTAAAGGGGTTGTCCAGGATAAGAGCTTTGTTTTTTTTTTTTTATGTTAGGCTAAGGAAGGTGGAAAAAAAACATGCTTACCTGTTCCCAGTGTCTCCCAGCACGGTCTAGTCCTGCTGCTCTAGTGTTTTCTTCCGGCGGAAGTGACCGCTGAGGCCAATCAGTGTCCTTTCTTTAGGCTGCTGATTGGCCTAAGCGGTCACAACATGCTGGACAACCTCTTTAAATTTGTTTTATCTTGCTGGACATGTGGATGTACATTCTCTAGAAAAATATGGTGTGGCTTAAATGCATCACAGTGTACTAAAATTGTGTTGTAAAATTCTGGCTCAAAGTAAGACAACTAAAAGGTGGTATAAAGTTAGGCAAGACAGTCTAAAGATACACCAGATTTATCATACAGCATCGTCTACTGTGATAAATCTGGCACATTTTTAGACTGCCTGTCTAAGTTTACACTGTCATCTTGTTAAATTCTGAACTACATATCATCATTCTCCTGTGTAAACAGTAGGCTCAGGGTGGCCGGTAGAGTAAATGTAAAAAGTTGCACAGGTAATTATTGCCAATGAAACTTGGCATTTCATACCACTTTTTTTTTAGTCTGGTTTTAATCTGTCATGTATTTCAACGATAGAAATCCAGTGCTTTACACTTGGATTCCTGTCCTGGAATTAAAGGGAACCTGTCACAAATACGCAGTAAAATTTGTAAAAGCATGTTATGGAGCAGAAGTAGCTGAGCATAGGACATAGATTGAGGTATATGGTTACAGGACACCTTTCTCTATATGCCTATGTTCACAATAGTGCTATTTTCTCGATTGTTTTGGCCTGTCATCTGATCAGAACAGACTGAAAAAGAATTAAAATGGCAGACATGGACAGAGCACCCTCTGTTTTCATCCATAATCATTCACTGTAATGTTAAAGACCAGGCACAAGTTTTCTTCCGTCTTATTTACTTTTCAAATGGAGGAGAAAGTTATGCATGCCTAGTTTTCTTCTGTCTAAAACAATAACAAGTAAGATGGAAGAAAGCTTCTGTCTTGTTTTTAACATTACACTTAATGTGATGGATAGAAACGGAGGGTGCTCCGTCTGTATCAGTCATTCTATTACTTTTTAAGTCTTTTGCTCTGATGACAGATAATGGGCAAAATAGCACTAGTTTGAACCTGGCCTAACCTGTCATTTATACATTGAAATCTTTGCTCTTTCTTTGCTGAGAAGTCAAGAGGTAGTCCTATCGGTGATTGACATCCTCCCCTCTGACTGCCTGCATTATGGTGATACTTCGCTAAGTATAGGAAGGGAAATCTAAATTCTGGCATTGTGACACCTCTACAGTTATTACATGAAAACATATAAATACTCAGCAGAGCCTGCACCAATAAAATGCATGCACAAAACTCTACATTGGCCTATCCTGAGTGGGAGCTTACGTCCGTCACACATTTAGGCCTCATGCAGACGACCACTGTGTGCTGTCAGTGTTCTATCTGTATTTCACAGCTACCACACTCTGACCCATTCATTTCTATGGCCCCATACAGACGACTGTGACTGTGAGCCAGGAGGAAAATTCAAGGCAGGGTCCCATTGTGGCCTGTGCTCACTGACCTCAGTGAATGGGGCCATAGAGGCACAGGTAGCACATGAATTGCATCCATGTTTAAAGAGTTTGTCCAGGTTAAAATGTTATTTTTTTAATTAGGCTGGGGGAGGTGAAAAAAAACATACTCACCTGTCCCCTGTGCTCCGTTGTCCTCTAAGCATGATCCCGTTATTCTGCTCAGCTGTCTTCTTGTAGTGGAATTCCCCGCCTGCTGTGACATCCCAGGTCCCTTCCACTGAAGTTGCTGATTGGCCTCAGCGGTCACGTGTGGCGGGGACTACCACCAGAAGAAAACAGGAGCTGCAGGACCACACTGGGAGTCACTGGACAACAGGGACAGGTGAGTATAGTGTTTTTTTTTGTTTTTTTTTTTTTATCTTATCACCTCTCCTGGCCTAATTAAAAAAATAAATTAAATTTTATTCTCGACAACCCTTTTAATTATGGCCCAGCGTTACGCACAGAATTGTGTGCGTGTCGCCTCTGCTGGAATGAATATAGTATGCCCTCTGATTATAATATATTACGAAATTTTGTTGACTTTTCTGGCATTTTTATTTTTATATTTCTGTGTGCTGTGTTTTTATAGCTTCTGACGTTCAAACAAGAGAAACTCTTCTTGCCACCTATAATGTTACCAGTGTGCTGGCTGGCGTGGTGCATAGATACAGCTCCATCCTGAATGATCCTGTTTTATTACAGGTTTGTAAGTTCAGTCTTTATTACTACACTTCAAACCTTATTTCTAGTAAGGCTGGGTTCACATCTGCGTTAGTGTCTCCGCACCTAATCAGTTTCTGTGATCTGTCGAAAGATCCTAAAAACTGATTGGAACAGGTTGTTTAAAAAAAAAAATGTTTTTAAAAGCATCTACAGGTGTGCGTTTAGAGCATTTCTGTTCTGAATCCTCTCTTTTTTTTTTTTTTTTTTTTTTTTTTTTTATGGTGGTTATTCATTGACTGATCCATCAAAAAAGACTGACTATGGTATGCGCTGTGTAACCATTTTGTGTTTTTGATGAATCTTTTTTTTAGTCACAACGGGCAGATACCAGGCACAGATGTGAACATAGCATCAGCTTTGTCTTATAAATTGAGTTGTGATGAAATGTATTTTTCTAAATATAATATAACAGAATTAAATATTTTTTTTTGCTTTAAGGCTGGCGCTCCACATTGTGAAAACGCAGCGTTTTTGCCGTTGCGGAAATGCAGCAGAAAAAAACCCTGTGCTTTATAGTACCTGCAAAGTGAATGGGATTCTAGCTAATCCCAACCACACATTGCAGAAAAAAATCAGCAGCGGAAAAACTGTGTTTTCAGAAAATGTTTTTAAAAATCGCAGTGTCAATTATACTTGCAGAAACGCTGGCATCTTGCCTATGCAATTAATAAGGGCAGAAGGTCTGCAGAAAAAAACGCAATGAAAAACTGCGGAAAAAAATGTGATGCATTTTCACAGTCCCCCCCCCCCCCCCCCCCCAGCGTTTTTTTGGCTGCATTTTGCTACGTGGGGCCTTAGCCTTAAAGTGGTTATCCATCTACAAAAAATGATCTGCAACTACATTCACAGTGGTGATAAATATTCGCTGTTCCCTTGTGCAGCCTTTTCTTGGCTTTATTTTACCTGAGACTTTGTATCACTGTTATTTACATGCACTGAATCTGTGAAAAACCACATTTCCCATGATGCATCTCTCTGCTCTCCCTCTCTATGCCTGCTGCTCACAAGGGGGAATGGGAGTGAGCTTCCAAACAAACATCACAGCATCATGTGACCATCATGCAGTTTCTTCACAAGTTTACTGCATGTAAATTAACAGTGATACAAGGAGTCTCAAGTAAAATAAAGCCAAAAAGAGGTTGCCAAAGGGATCAGTGAGTATTTCGCACTGCTGTGGATATATATATATATATATATATATATATATATATATATATACAGATAATTTTTTGCAACTGTTTTTTTTTTTTTTTTTTTTTTTTGCAAATTCTTGTCCATAAATGGTTATGTTATAAGCTGACCACTCAGCCTGTAAGCTTGACCATTCAGCCACCCCCCCTCCCCACCAAAGTGCTATAAAAACTGTACGGGTTATTGTTAGTCTCGGCTGGAATCATGGGATGATGTCCAGCACCTCTGGACGTCATCGAGCGATGGGTATATATCAGTACATGATATATAATTGGGCTCCCCATCCAGTGAACTATTGCATAATTTGTATCTCTTTTCATTTATTAAACACCTATTATTGTATCATGTTCTGGTGTGATTATAGTCGTTCTTTGACCATCTTTGAGTTAACTTGTTATAAAAACCTGTTTGTCTACAGTAACCCAGTTTACATCTTGCCTATTAATAAAGACTGTACAGTTTACAGTGGTCAAGTAGTCATTTTATCTGCCCCTGCTCGTTTTTGTGTTTTTGTTTTTGTTTTTTTAAATGCATTGCTGTGTCTGCAGGTGGGACACATAGAAATGCAAGTTTTAAAAGGTTGTCCAGTCACCAAAAAAAATTGAATGGCTTCAAATGGTGAAATATGAAACATAAAGGGTAATATTTTGCTGCAGCGAGTAGCAGTGTCATCATTGGAGGCTAGGCCAGGAAGTGGTGGACTGGAAACAGCAGAAGACCAGTAATATAAGTATTACTTTTTATCGTTTTTTCAGTAGCACCCGGCACTTTTTTCTATGCACTGGTGTTTCGTTGGCACAGCTTTGAGACCTTCAAAAAAAAAAAAAAAAAAAATGACTTTTTATTTACTTTTATAACATTCTATACTAGACAACTTTTTAACACTTGTTGGCGACTAAACAAATGAAAAATATTTCAGCAAATGAAAATGGCTTTCAGCAAAGTGACTTGTTAAGATGTGATTATGAGAACCCCCTTTATCACCTGCCTTTATCACTCTTCTCTGTACAGATTGGGGGAATTTTCTGATCACTAGTAATTCTGCTTTTTTAGATTTTAGTGGCCAAAAAAACAACTTTTGGTATTTATTAATTTATTTTTTCATTTTATTTATGGTCTTCAGTATGCAGAATTGAAGACTGCTGCTTCATTTCAGGTGGAAAGGGGAGGGTACAAAGGATCCCTATTCTCATGTTCATTGGGGTCCCAGCAAGTATGCTATGGAATTTTACTTACAATTGTATGTTGATGAAAAATACCACAATCTAATTAAAAATGTTCTATTTTGGGAGGTTTAAAGGGTAAATGATTTAGTTGGGGGACAACTGCTTTCATTTCATGCTGCATAAAGTTCACTTGACTATTTTTGCTAAAATTGTAATAATGGGTTTGTATTTTCATTAGAGCATTCAACTGCTGCAAAGACTGACCTACAATATAAGAGTTATTCATGCAAGTGTCAATATAGAGGAATTGATTTCATTCTTGATGAACAGAATGTAAGTAATCATAGCTAGTTTTCACTGTTATTCTGGGGTAATATCTATTACATGATGTAGATCCATATAGATGGATGCATTTGTCTATCAGTTTGTGGGAAATATCTGAAATATATATCAGTAAATTTCTATAATGTATATGTGTGTGCAGCAATATTTTGTTCACACCCATCCCAACTAACTAATCTTGTGAACAGTAGCAGCACATACAGACTGACTGTTGCTCTCTGACCAACAGCAATAAAACAGTGGTGTTAGAATTGCTGAAAGGACAAACAATTATGGTATTTACTTACATGCTTGAAGAAACCACTGCGGTGTATAGAGTTACAGTGAAACCTCTCCAAAAGATCACTCCTTTGAGAAGCCCTCCCTCCAGGCTATAGATTTTACTCCCTTTGTCCTCTATGGAATCTACCTCTCTATAAGCAGACCATCCTCTTACCCAACCAAAGACCACTTTTTTAAGCAAATTTTTCAGTTGAAACGCCTTTGAAAAGACCACAAATTGTATTTACATACACTGTGCGACAACTATGGACACAGGTCTGTGCTGCGCAGAATCACTGGACTCCAGTGAGCAAAAGACTTATAAGGGACATCAGGGGTGAAAAGTCACACACATCACAATGGAGCAGAAAGACCATGTCATCATAGTCAATGTAATCTGCCACTGAGGTGCTGAGTATACATGCCAACTGTCCCGATTTTGGCAGGAAAATCACTGAGCCAAAAAAGGGATGGGTTTTATGTATACCCCCACCAAAAATGGGCATTATTTTGGGTGGTCCCAGGTGGGCTCTAAAGTTGGAACTTGGCCTATGAAATATCAGCATGTATTGTTAAGGTTAGTAGTGAAGGGGAAAATTGGGGAGCTATGCTGGGGTCTATGAATGAGCAGGAAGCCATGCTAGAAGCCATAAATTAAAGGACAATTTGGAAAGATGCCAGGTTGGGGACCAAAAATGATGGGGCCATCTTGAACTAGGAAATATGCGGCTCACCAGGGAATTGAGAGAGAGTTGGGGGTCCCCTAGGATTGTGTGTGGGTTGAAGCGACTTCTGTACAGTACCATGGCTGGTTTATTATTCCCTGTCTAGGTCTGGTTCTGTGTGATATGCTGATGTGTGCATGATTTTCCACTCTTTCATCATTCTTTGGGGTGGGGGTGACTGTTCATGCTTGCTGACTTTATTAGGCCCTTTAACCTGAATTCTGAATACTATTATTTATTTATTTTTAATTTTTTTTTTTACCTTTGAGGGCCAACCTCAAAAAAACCCCCCAAAAAAAACACTTTTCTCGCTTATTTCACTAGGGGACACAGCATCATGAGTATAGACCTGGTCACTAAGAGACAGACACTAGGGAAATGAAAGCTGTTGGCTCCGCCTCCAGGCTATACCCTGCCACAGCCACTGTGCATGAATCAGTTTTAAACCTAGTGTCATAGGAGGAAGACACGACTCAGGTCTTCTGTCTTGCATCGTTTTTATTTTTACTTTTCTTTCAGGTGCAGGGGGTCGTCAGCGAGTACGCCACACTAGTCGTATCCTCCTGCGGGCGCAGCGGTCACCCAGTCCTCACTCACCGCACCGGCGGCCGGAGTACCAGTGACCACACTCCCACGTGTGAGGTCCTGCCGAGGGGGTGACCCTGCGGCGCCTGAAGATGCCAGACAGGTGAGTATGAAAGTTACTTCAGCCCCTCACCTCCTCCACCTCAGGCCCCACTCAGCCTCTCAGTGCCTCTCCTAGGGGAAAAATAGAATGGGTCCTGTTTAGGGGGGTATCGCAGGGACCCCGAGAGCTGGGCCTTAAATTTTAGAAAATAAGCCCCTTTTTTTTTTCTGGGGCGTTTTTGGGCCTTCTGGTCACTCCTACCTCACCACCGACGGTGCCTGCCCAGTAGCTACTGAGCCTGTATTTACCAGGGGAAGGGCTTTGCTTGTCTTTTTGACTTGCTGGGACAGCGGGGATTCCTCTTACTCTCCTCCAGCTCCCTGAGAGACATTGCACCTGCGGAGCCCTCTCTGCAGCAGTTTGTGAGTGGCCATCTTTTGCGATCTGGTAGGATAACCCCCTGGGTTACTCTTAATTCCCATGGGCCCCCTCTGCTTTGTCACTCTCCCTCCGGCCCCTCTGGTTCCGTCACGTTTTTATACGTGCGCCCGCTGTATCAAAAACAGTTGCCATGCGGACAGCCTGAGCCCATGTGCTCTCTCTGCCTTCTGCCTCAGCCAGTCAGGAACCTCCTGGCCCCTCTCCGGTTCTTCCATCACCGGATTGGGCGGCCTCCCTCTCCTTGGCCATGGTGTCCTAACCAGACTTAACTAGTCAGTGCTGGAAACTTGGAATGGCTGCTTTCCCAAATCGCCGCTCAGTCGGTGGCTTCTAGGGATCTCCCTGGACACCCTTATAGTTCCCGTCGCAGCTCCAGGAGTCATCCCCTCAAAAGGACCAGGAAGTCTTCCTACAGTCCACGGTCCCCCACCCCTTCCTCTGGGTAATCCCCAAATAGGGACTCAGCTCACGGCTCCACTCCGACAGGCGGATTCCGACTCGGAGCTTCAGCTAGGCTCATCTATATCTGGTGCTACACGGGAGTCATCCATGCGGTAGAGAGACCCTACAGATCTGAGGACCCTGACCCATCCTCTCAAGTGGACATCTCCTTCTGCCACTGGGTGTTTGATCACATCTTGAGGGCACAGTGACTTTTCCCTGGACCATCTTCTGTCTTCTACTAGGAAATCGGACTTCCCTTCCCTTGACCTGTGTGTCTCCAAGTGGAAGGTGAGCTCGGGCAGTTCTGCCAGGCTATGCTGTGACACATTTCTCTAGCTCTCCCTGGCTGGCAATGATGAACATCCGAGGTAAAGGAAGCAGGTTGCTCCAGTGGTGCAATCTGTTAGCGCGCGGTACTTATACATCAGTAACTAGTGAGCGCAAGCCAACCTGTCTTGGCGTCTTGTCAGCGAGCCGCCCCATGTTGTCCCTTCCTATCATTAAGAGCCTCCTGCAGTGGATCCCGTGATAGCTAGGCTCTCCAAGGCTTCTATTCTGCCTTCAGCGGACTTTGCCTATCTCAGTGATCCCTCGGAATGAGATCGGATCGCTTATGTTGTATTGTTTGCAATGCAGAACTGATACATTGCATTGTCCTAAATGCTGGCTATGGTATTGCTACAAGAAGGTGGCTTCCCTCCCCAGGGTGGCCTTCGTAGTTGCTGGTTTCTCCCTGCAGCTCTCCTTCGCTGCCTCTTGTGACATCAAGGCTTGCTTTTCCTGGGCCAAACAGCTTCAGTCAAACCTCCCTTATGAAGCTTCCCTCCAGCTGCTCGTCTCTGAGATCCTGAACGCTTCCAAATAACTGGAGATGCCTCCCAAATCCGCCAAGGCGGCCACCAACACAGTGGTTATCCGCCATACCATTTGTATTTGTTGTGGAATACTGAGTCCGCCTCCAAGAAGGCGAACGCAGCCCTTCTCCCTTTCCAGGTCGACCTGGGCCTAATTTTTGTTAAAGGCGTTGAGAAGCTTATCCCTGAGGCCACGGGGAAATAGATTCTTCCTCCCTCAGAGGCGTCCTATGTGTCAGCCGTTCTCCTGTTCCAGAAAATTTCTTTCAAGTCCAGGCCTCCCTGGCGGTTCTGCACCAAGTCGTCCAGGCCTTCCTCTTCCTAGCCTTCCTCGGCATGAAGTTTTTTTTCCCCTCTTTGGGCAACTCAAGTGGCGGGACGTCTGGGTCCTGGGCCTGAGAGGCGGTGTCGTCCGGCTACTCCAGCTTTTGCTGGAGTCTCTTTGCCTTCCCTACGTCGGACAAGCCAGGCTGTCTCCAATCTCAAGCGGCAGGGAGTCAGCGTCCCCATTCCCGCTTCAGAGCGCATCCTGGGTTACTATTCCTACCTGTTCTCCATTCCCGAGAAGGACGGCTTCCTTTGTCCCATCATGGACCTGAAAGGGCTCAACAGATTCGTCCATGTCTGCAAGTTCCTGCTGTAGTCTATGCAGTCTGTGGTGGCATCCCTGGAGATGGGCGAATTCTTCGTCCATCTACATCATCGCACTGTGCCGTCAGCGGTTTCTTCGTTTTGCGGTAGATCCTTGACCTTTCCAGTTGTTGCTCTCCCCTTCAGGCTGGCCTCTGCCCTCTGGGTTTTTTTCCTCAGTGATGGCGTCTCTTGTGGCCATCCTCCGCTCCAGAAGTGTTGCCGTGTTTCCATACTTGGACGACCTCCTGGTGAAGCCCCTCCAGGTCAGACAATCTGACCAGCTTGTGGTTCACCTTGGTCCTTCTTCGCCAATTCTGCTGGCTCATCAGTGAGGATGTCTCGTGCCCTCTAAGCACATGGAATCCGGGACATGATCCTCTACTCGCTCCAGGGTGTGATTCTCCTCCCGAAGGCCAAGATCCGGAGGTCCGATGTGTCCCACCTTCAGAGGTACTCTCCTTGCTCTCTTCGTTTCAGCATGTGGGTCTTGCGCACGATCGCCTCGTCCCTCTAGGTTGTACCTTTCATTCACTTACTCTGTCGTCCTCTCCACTTGACGATTCCGGCGTGCTGGGACAAATCTCCAGACAGCCTCATCTGCCTGGTTCTCTTTCCTCCTTGGTTCACCAAGAGATTCTTTAGTGTATCTCCTCCCCAGGAATTTCTCAAGGGAAGTCATCCTTCCCCTCTATTGGTAGGTGATTCCCACTGATGCCAGTCTCTCCGGCTGGGGAGTGGTCCTCGATGTTTTTACCGTTCAGGGCCTGTGGTCCAGGGCCGATTCCTCCCTCCGGTTCAACCTGCCGGAACCCAGGGCTATCTTATTTGCCCTTTCTCCATGGACCTCTCTTCTCCAAGGACATCTGGTCACAGTCCAGACTGACCTCTCCTCCATGGTTGCCTACTTGAACCCTCAGCGGGGCACCAGGAGCTGTGCGGCCTTAGTAGAAACTTTACAATCTCTTCCTTGGGTGCAGCGCCTCGTTCCAGCTCTTTTGGTGGTCAACCTTTTTTTCTGGCATGGACCACTGGGTGGCAGACTACTTGAGTCGAGAAATTATTGCTCCGGGCGATGGTCGCTTTATCAGCAGATCTTCCTTCAACTGTGCTCCTGCTGTGGCGTGACAGACGTCGACTTTTTTCACCTCCGCTGAAACCACAAGGTCCCCGGCTAAATTGCCAGGTCTCTGGATCCTCGAACCATCACCGCCGGCGTGCTTGTGAGTTCTGTTTTTAACTTCCTCTTCTCCCTCGGGTCCTCCAGAATCTCAAGACCAAGGGGGTTCAAGCTATCCTGGTGGCACCAGATTGACCCTGCCGGACCTGGTACGTGGATCTCATGTTCCTCTTGGCGGATGCTCCTTGGCCTCTTCCTCTGCTGGTCGACCTTCTGTCTCAAGGACTGCTGTTCCACCCCACCTTGACTCAGCTGCGTTCACGGCGTGGCTGTTGAATCCGAGGTTTGCGGCATTGTGGTTTTTTCGGAGTTTGTTATCCTAACATACTCAAGGCCCAGAAATTCCAGAGAGCTTAGATCTGCCATTAAACGTGGAAGGCTTATGTCTACCATTGGGAGAGTAACGATTCTCATCGGATCTTCCCCAGTCTGGTCTGGATCAAGGTCTTAGTATTTTTCCCTTTTCAAGACTTTCCTACTGGAGTGCCACTCTGTGCTCCTTTGGAACCCTTGGATCCGTGGGATCTTAACCTCGTCTTTATGGTGCTTCAGCTTCCCCCCCCCCCCCCCTTCGAGCCTTTGATATCCCTTTTTTTGCCTTCTGTCCTGGTAGATCGAGTTTCTGGTGGCCATTACCTCCGTCCGCAGGGGTCCCGAATTGGCTGCCCTTTTTTTTTCCGGCAGCCTCCCTTTCTGGTCCTCCACAAGGATAAGGTTTTCCTCCGGATAAGGTTCTCCTTAGGGTGGTTTTCCTCCTTTCACATCGAGGACTTGGTCTTGCCCTCTTTCTGCTCGGTCCCCAGGCATCCATGTGAGTTCTTGCTCTTCCCTGCCCGGTGGTTGCCCAGGCGATTTGCGTGTATACTGTCCCTCACGGATCCTTTCTGTTGTTCGGACGCTTTGCTCATTCTCCCTGAGTGCCCTTGCAAGGGCCTGCCTGCTTCCAGAGCTCCCATCTTCTGATGGCTTTGGTCTGAGATTAGGGAGACCTATCAGTTTAAAGGTAGGGCTCTGCCTTTCCGTGTGACGGCTCTCTCCTCTAGAGCTGTTGGAGTTCCCTGGGCCTCTGGCATCAGGCTTCTGCATCCCAGGTCTGTAAGTATCCCACTGGGCCTCCATCCTCTTTCTCTAAGCTTCACCAGATCCATTCTGTGGCCTCTGCCGATGCCACTTTGGGTTGTAAGTTTCTGGAAGCGGCTGAGCGTTAAAGGGATATTCCCATGAACATAATCATATCTATATTTGTAGATAATTAAAAGTTAAACATTTTTGCAAATATAAGTAGTTAAAAATTCTGCAGCGTTTTAAAGATTTTCTCTAAGTATCTTAGTGGTGACAGTCTGTTGTCTTGACTGGTTGCCAATGGATACGACCACAAATGCAGAAACTTTATATGGTCTGGGATTTGTCAAAAACCCAGCCATGATTTTCTAATTGTAGATGGGTTATCAGGCAGGGACACAACATGTATGAGAAGATATCCCGGCCACAATAAGGACATCATTGCTTATTTTCTGACCTTAGAAAGGTCCTGCATTTATGGTCGTATCTATTGGCAACCGATCAAGACAACAACTTGTCACCACAAAATATTTAGAGAAAATCTTTAAAACTCTCCAAAATGTTTAATTACTTATATTTGCAAAAATATTTAACTTTTAATTATCTAAAAATTTAAAAATGGTTATGGTCATGGAAATACCCCTTTAAGGGTTTGCATGGCCGTGTTATTCCCACCCTCTGGGACTGCTTTAGGACATCCCATGGTGCTGTGTTCCCCAGTGAAATATCGAGAAAATGGGATTTTTGTACTCACCGTAAAATCTTTTTCTCGTTGTATTCACTGGTGGACACAGATCCCACCCTTGTTTTTCAGTGTTCCTGCCTGAACTGTGTTGGTTTTTTTCGGGTTCAGGCATTGTTGGTGGTTGTTGGTTCCATGTTCCTTTGTGTCTCTCTCTCCTACTGCTACGGTACAAACTGATTCATGCACAGTGGCTGTGGCAGGGTATAGCCTGGAGGCGGAGCCAACAGCTTTCATTTCCCTTGTGTCTGTCTCCTAGTGACCAGGTCTATACCCATGGTGCTGTGTCCCCCAGTGAATACGAGAAAAGGATTTTACGGTGAGTACAAAAATCCCATTTTCTGTGCAAATTTGGGTGGTTGGCTCAGAGTTTTCACTGTTTATAAGATTATACAGCTTGTTTAGGGTATGTTATGTTTTAATATGGTCTCGAATCAAAATATTTCTATGGACAATGCCAAAGCATAATTCATATTCATTACGCACAAAGGCTGATGCATTAGGTAGCACACAAAACCCAGGATGATACAATGTTAAATAGCTCAAATATGTTGGGAAATAGTTAGCACTCTTATTGATATCTTGCTAATTCAGTTCTTGTTTTGCATAGCAAAAAGGAAGAAGAGGTTAATTGTAAGTGACATCACTTTATTCTGTTTCATACTTGTGTGATGTGTTACAAACAGACTAACCACATAGGTAAAGGGAGGCCTATGTACGGTCATTAATTTGTAAATGTCCCAGCAATAATGAACTGTTCAGACCCTTGACTTTTTTTTTTTTTTTTCTCATTTTACTTGCTGACTAATAGTAGGTGTGATATTTTGTTCCCTGTTCAATGGTCACTAACCATTGAAGAGCTAAATGAATTCTTTGTGTGTCATTCTTTGCAGTCCTCTTCAATATGACATTACAGACGTGGGTTACACCGGCGGCATCTTGTGTCGAGATATTGTGAGGAATTCCCCCCCCCCCCCCCCCGACAGTACTCGTCCATAACCCTCTACTGTCAGAGGGGTCATTCCTTACCGCCCAGCAATGACACTGAGCTGTGAGGAACGCCCTCCCAGTACAGGGCTATGGATGAGTACTGTCGGGGGGGGGCATTCCTTACAGCCCAGCTAGACTGTCAGGAACGCCATTCTGACAGTGGGGAAAGATTGGTTCCGAAACTAACAGCACTAATATCTCCAGCCCCGGGGCACATAACGGGAAAACCGACAGTGTGCTGAGTTCAGTGCGCTGTCGGCTTTCTAGCGGTATATAAAACTGTGGGTTTTACTTAAATTATGTAAAACCCTCAGTGAAAATCCATATACAGAATTAAGATGCTGCAGATTTTAAAATTTGTACCATATGTCAATTTCCCCACGGAACAAAATCAGCTTTGTGTATTGTAAATGAAAGGGAGTCTATCATTGCCCAAACACCTTTTTAATTGAAGCCATGTTGGGAATAGCCTTTATGTTTCATCAAAGTTTATTAAAGATTTTTTTAAGTACAGTGGAAAAAGAAAACAAAGTAGTGCGAGCAAACAAATGACGCGAAGGCACGCAGGCCTCGCTTATAAACAAGAAGCTTGGGATAAGACCCAAGCTAACGCTGTGGAGCACAGTGCAGTAACAGAGGAACTGAAGGCCCAGATATATACGGAACCATAAAGCAACATCTTAAAAGTAATGGGAGAAGACAAACAAAGGAACACACAATGGGAACTACTATCAGGAAAACATATACTAGAGAGAAATAGGGAGGGAGAGGGGGGAACAGTAAGATGGAAGAGCGACCAATAACCTCCTCCAAAGGACGGAAGAGAGAAAAAGGGAAGAAAGAAGCAGCAGGGTATCACTATATCAGGAAAAGAGAACTCAGACCATTCCTGGAACACCACCTAAGGCCGCCAGAGAACATCAAATTTGGAGGGGTCGGGGGAATCCTCCGCGACCAGGGCCTCCATTCTCCTTATGAGAAAAAGCTCCTGAAGAAATTCAACCAGGGAGGGCGAAACAGTGCTTCGCCAGTGCCTGGGAAAGACGGTTCTAGCAGCCGTGAGAAAGTGTCGCAGGAGGTCTTTTTTCACCGCAGAGATCCTGCCAGGGATAACTGAAAGAAAGGTCAGTTGGGGAGTTGCTGTGATGGTGCGACCACACACTTTAGCATACCGAGCGAACACAGCGTCCCAAAAGGGCCTTAGAACGTCACACTCCCACCAGATGTGATATAGGGTGCCTTTCTTAGTACCACAGCGCCAACACCGGTCAGTCACAGCAGGATAAATTCTGTGGAGGAAATCAAGGCACCGGTACCACCGAGACAGGATCTTGAAATTCTTTTCTTGCACACTGCAGGGCAACGGAAGCTTATGTGCGAACAGGAGAACCTTATCCCAGTCGGCAGGGGAGAGGCCTCTGCGAAGGTTTGAGTCCCAGGGGTCTGTGTAAGAGGGGGGCCCTGGGGTAGCATCTTGGAGAAGAACGCTGTAAAGAACCGAGAGCGCTCGGGGAAGAGTCAGTGTGGGGAAAGGACGGACTCCAGGTCAGTCATGGTAGAGGAAAGGAGAGGGGACAAAGAGAATTTCCACAGCAAGGCTGTAAGTTGACCATACTCCAGCCAGGGTAAATGAAGGTCCGGGTGAGAAGCGCTCAGCTGAGCCAACAAAGGAAGGGGCGGATCCCTATCGACCTGTCTAAGCCTAATGTCGTCGTCGCTTCGCCAACAAAGAAATCTATCTGCAGAGCAGCCCGGTGGAAACATAGGATTGCTAAAGAGCGGACTAAGGGGGCCAGGGACTCTAGCCACTCTCCCTTTGGAACAAACCGAATCCCAAGTCTTAAGGAAGTGCCAAGAGAGGAACGAGTGCCTGATGGATCTCGGGGGGAAATGAGGTGGAATCCACGGCAATGAGGGATGAGGGACCGATAACAGATCAGCCTCGATAGAAACCCATTGCTTGTCCATGCTGTGGTAGCGCCAGTCAAAAAGACGGAGCAAAACCGCAGAGCGGTAATAAAGTCTAGGATCCAGAAGGCCCGCACCTCACCTGTCCTTGTGGCGGTTCAACGTCTGGTATTTTATCCTACTCCGCGCCAAACCCCACACAAACCTCCCAAACAGGGACTGGACTCTAGTGAAAAAGGTGCGCGGGAGGTGAATGGGGAGCACCTGGAATAGATATAAAAGCCGACGGACCACGTCCATCTTGAGGGCGTGAATATGGCCGAACCAAGTAAGGTCCTGTGTACTGTATCTCCAGAGGTCCGCCGCAAGAGATTCGAGCAGTGGGAGGTAGTTGAGACAATACAAGTGGGAAGGGTCAGGGGGGATATGAATTCCCAGGTATTTGAGACCAGTGGTCTGCCACTTAAACGGAAAGTTGTCTGCAAGAATGGCAACCTCTGCATGGGGTATCGTGATGTTAAGGGCCTCGCTTTTGGAAAGGTTTACTTTAAAGTTACTAAGGTGACCAAATCGGCTAAACTCGCGTAATATAGACGGAAAAGACACGCATGGCTGAGAGACGTATAGAATGAGGTCGTCACCATACAGCACCGCCTTAACCTGGCGACTGCCCATCTGAAGGCCATGGATGCCTCTCATTGAACGTTACGGTGTAAGGGAGTACACTGGTTGAAAATTCAGTCGGGATTGGGATTTTTATATATATTTTACAGCTGCATATAAATATTGCAATCCCGACTGTGTTTTCAGCCAGTGATATCTCTGGAAATAATATAGGTAGAACCTTACTGTCTCATGAAAGAAGAGTATCTCCTCTTTCATATGACAACAAAAGTAAGGTTGTATGGTTTATAATGTCCGAAATCTAACTGTTTTGAAGTGACCCTCCCCTCCCCTCAGGGCTGTGGAGTCGGTACGCCAAAGCCCCGACTCCGACTCCTCAATTTCCCCTGACTCCGACTCCGACATACATGGCGCATGTTTAAGAGATAACTTAATTTAAGCTTTTTATCATCCTTATGATACAATAATCAAGCTATTTAGGTAGAACATAAAATATATTTATTGGATACAACTTTAGAACACAAAAAACTTTAATAAATTGCAAATATGCAAAACGCTGCAGTAAGTGGTAAAAAAACAGTTTTCAACAAAAACGTCCTGAATAACATTTGTGGAGTCTATGAATTTGTTCTGAGAAAAAGTATCACCTCCATCAGATCCTCCTTCAAAGATGACCTCAAATCGGATTGAATTATTTTAAGGCTAGAGAACAGCCTCTCTACACTAACTTGGGTTGGTGGCAAAGCGGTGACCACATAGGCAAGATCTCTAACAATCTCGGGGTATAAAGGAATTGCCTCCTGCAGTCATTTTTGATGATTGGTTGAACTCTTCTACTTCTTTGAGAGCAAGTGAAAAATTTTGCTGAAATACAGTTTGTTTACTATGGGAATGGAATCTTTTTCTCTGCGGCAATGCTTTGCCTGATCCATGTCATCCAAATACTTTTCAAAGTTAAACTCTTCATCTGATGAGGCTGAAGATATGGTGGCAGTAGCACTGGCAAGACCCAATTCCTCTTGCTCTTGGCAGTCCTGTAGCCCACTCATCCTAATTGCTACCTCAGTCAGAGCTTCTTTTCAGCGCATGTGATAAATATGAGAGAATTTTGAAGCAGCTTCAGCAAGATCTAATTCTAAAGTATCATTTTGCTGTTGTTCTGTAGTAATATCTGTTTGTTCCTCAGTTACAGGAACAGGACTGTGGGCTTCCATCTCAGACATACTGAATCCAAAGTTTTCTTCTAACTGTTCTTCACCTTCCTTATTCTCATTCATCAGTTTAATTGTACTTATCATGTTTGAAGCATTGTCCGTTACAATAGCAAGAACCTGTTCTTTTTTGAGTTCATAATCTTCCAGAACATTTTCCACTAAGGCCTGGAGAAACTGACTGGTGTGTTGAGCTTTAGTATCCTTTACTGCCAGTGTCTTGGTAACAAATTTTTTGTTGTCACAAACAAATCTTACATTTATAGCAAAATAGTTCACTCTGTGACGCGTGCAGGCATCCATTTTAAGATATATTAAGCGTCTCTTGAGAATCTTTTTAAGATGTTCTTTTTGGTTAAGGGCTTCTTCAATCACTAATTTTCTAATACTTTGTCTTTCCAGAGAAACACCAAGTTTGCGGGCCATTTCTCCATTAAGAGCTTTAAAACTTGGTCGAGCAAATAATGATAATGGTACACCGTCCTTCACAACAAGCTCTATGAGCTGTCTTTTAAACACATCTGCTGTCATTGTTACAGTAATTTTGTCACTTAGAAAATATCTTGTTACTGATGTTTGAGACAATCTTTCATCCTCCGTTGTCTGGCGGGAAGTGCTGGGCACTGGTTTCTTGGTGTCACTCTGATCCTTCTCAGTCACAGATTTGAAAACTTCTGGGTGGAAGCGGCTTAAATGTCTTTTTAGATTGGAAGCTCTCGTAGGAGCGTTTTTCTCGCTTCCGGAGTATGCACTGATTTTGACATCACAGCATTTGTTCTCATCTGGGTCACTTATCTTACACTGACACACAAAATATTTTTTATCTTCAGTTAGTGTGAAATGCTCAAATACAGTAATACCTCGTACATTCGAGAGGTTAGGTTCCAGAGAGGGTCGCGGATCGCGAGGAATTGCGAATGTTTGGTACAAGCGCTTAGAAGCGCTTACAATGCCGGTTTCTAAAGTTTAACCCCTAAATACCAAAAAACTTTACCCTAGAGTACTGTACAGTATACTAAAGTATACTGTACAGTACAGTATATTAATACATTAATTAATTCATTAATTCATTTGTCTTATACACTCACAGTAAAATGAAACTAATTACCGGGTACGTAACGAACAAGACGCTACTACCCAATAGCGAAGGTTTTGTTTTTTTTTAAATTCACAGATATGTGAAAAACAGCAAAATCTATATATGTTAGGTTCCAATAAAAATATCGCGAATCTGTGAATTCGCAAATTCGGAAACGCGAGTGTACGAGGTATTACTGTACAGCTGACTTCATAGGAAGCTTCTTAAACATTTTATAATGATATAAATTTGTTTTCAAAATAATTTTGTCCTATAAAAAAAAAAGGTATATTGTAATATCTGAAAGAATAGCGAGTATAACTTTGGATAGAAATAAAACAAACTATGCATAAATCAATAGTACAGCTATCGATATGTCATGATAAATAAAAAGTTTGTAATATATGTTTTATTAGGTCTCTTTACTCTGAACTTTCAGTATCACACTTTTCTCTGGATACAGCTCACTAAGGGCCTGATGTGTGAAAACTGTCTTGGTCTAAGACTTTCTTTGTTACCCATAGCAACCAGTCAGAGCTCACAGCAACCAATCAGAGCTCTGCTTTCATTTCTCCAGAGCACTACATGAAAGGGGAGCTCTGGTTGCTATGGACAACAAAGAAACTTCTACACCTAGACAGTTTCATACATCAGGCCCTGGGTGTTTTACATCATACTGCTTCACAATCTACAAAGTGAAACTACTAGCAGTGCTAGATAACAAAGCCTTGGCAAGTGGCAACAGCTTCTACACCTATAGTACTTTCTCACATGTGTGTTTCTGTATTTCTAAGTTTGAGATGTTAGAAAACAGTTTCCCCCCTTATATTCTATGTATAGCATATATAAGCCATCTGAGCAGAGCAGCTAACCTCTCCAAACATGAGCTCAGAGGAGAAGCAAACTAACACACAGCATACAGAGAGAACATACACTGGACAATTGATTTATGCAGTTTATTGAAAGTTTAGATATACTAAGAAGAAGTACTTGCCTTAAAGGAGTTCTCAGTCTCAGCACAATGATTCACTTGCTGACAAGCAGTCACTCTGTGTCCTCGGGCTGTGGGTGGGTCTCCAGCACAATTACAGATAAAGTCAAGCTTTTCAGTCCTCACAATCACAACACTTGTATCTTTTGCTTACTCCAGATAATGGTGCTAAACCTTATAGGTTCACTCAGAACTCAGTCCCATCATTATATGAGGAATAGAACAGACCTTTACAGGACATTTCATCATTTTCCCAAATTCTTATGAAAATATATTCAGCACATACTGCATTGTACTACTAACTGTACCAATTTATTATATATTTTGGGAGTCGGAGTCGGTCCATTTTATACCGACTCCACCAAAATAGGCACCAACTCCACGACTCTGACTCCACAGCCCTGCCTCCCCTCATTTTCTCTACATTTTACACAGCCCCATACTCCCGTACACTGTAACATTCAGTGAGAGGCAGAAACGACTCTCAATACAGAAGCAAGGGAGAGAGGGAACAAATACAGGATTTCACAGAAAGGATCCAAAATGTGTTAATAAAGTATATTACAAAATTTATTAATGACACACACTGCCAGGAAATCAAAACTTATCCGAAAGTTTAGTTAAACTTTAATATTGGAGCAGGAGGAATACTCTGAGATTGACTCTTCTGACGATTCTTCTTCTGAGGTAATTATTAAATTCATGAGACCGCCACTTCTCTCAGAAGACAGAACAGTTGCTTAAGGCCACCATGAACCTGGATTACTCTAGGGCACAAAAGTCTGTACAAGATTCCATGTTTGCAGAATTAAGTACTCCAAAACATAGAGTTTTTCCCATCCATCAGAATATTTGGACACTTATCAAAAAAAGAGTGTAAACACCCAGAGAGAAACACATATGTACCTAGGTCAGTCAAAAGAAAATATCCCTTTGCTGAGGAGGATACAGCTTGCTGGGATAAATCCCCTAAACTAGATGTGTGTCTGTGAAAGGTATCTAGAAGAAGCACCTTGCTGTTTGACAATATGTTTTTGTTAAAAGACCCCATGGGTAAAAATGCGGATGGTTTTATAAAATATACTTGGGATGCGGCTGCAGGTTCCTTCAAACTTGGCATAGCTGCAACCTACATGACAATGATCCTTCAGCTATGCTTAGATGAAATTGAATCTCATTTAAAGAACAAGACTTCTAAGCATGGGGATAGAGGAAAAGATCAACACAGTTTATAGCAGACACCACTGGATACAATAAGAAACAAGGAAAAAGGAGATTTTCAAAGGAAAAAGGCTAAAGGGATGCTCTTTGGTTCCAAGTCCAAAAGTCCAGTAAAAAGTGTCCCTCCCAATAATGCCAGGGATCGGGTGGGGGAAAGTTATCGAATTTCTCTCAAGTCTGGACCGCTATCTCCAACAGTACTTGGATCCATGGTGTTATTTTGTTCCTTTTCCCCATCCAGTCATGGGTAAAAAGGTTTCGCCATATTAAGCGAGGTAAGAAAACTTCTGGAGTGGAAAGTAATTATTCCAGTTCCCCTGGAAGAAAAAAAATTCAGGGGTTTTATTCAAATTTGTTTCTAGTGCCCAAGCCCAATGGGTTACAGAGGACTATCATAAATTTAAAACTCCTGAAGAGATTTCTTGTATATTGGAAATTAAAGATGGAAACGATAGTCAACAGTGAATCTCCTGTTTCAGGATTGCTACATGGTGCCAATCGACTTGAAAGATGTGTATTGCCATGTGGCAGTCCACTGAGAGAATCAAAAATTCCTGAGATTTGCAGTAAGTGCGAACTCAAAAGTCTTTAATTTCCAGTTCCGGGCACTCCCATTCGGTATCTCCATGGCTGTGAATGGTGAGGCCATGTTTTCAGTCTCTGTAAGGGCCAGTGTTCCCAGGAGGAATTGGGCATATCCTCAAATGTGAAGGAGCTATTAGCAGTTTTGTGCATGTAAACTAAATGGGGGGCTTATATAACTAATGTGATAACTAGGGCTGGTTTCACATTGGTGTAACATGGCTGCTTTATTGCATATATATTATGGTCACAAGCTCTGGAGTTCTTGCAGTTCATCATTACTGGTGTTAGAGAGTCATAATTCTTGATCTGATGACCTACTGGAAGTCCAGGTTACTGGGGGTGCAAAAAAAAAAAACACACTCTATTATACCCATCTGAAAGCTGCCAAAAACTGGGATTTTAATTGGTGACATTCAATGGGTGAAAATGTGTTATCTGACTGGAACTTTTCCGCCTGTCAGAAATGTTTTATACATTCATCTCTAGTGATGATTGCTTTTGCTATTATTTTAGCATGTAACTAATATTGCTAGAGAGGTGGTTGGTGTATTTTACTCTATAAAGATCAGGTAGGGACAGAGTCAAATGTAAATTTTATTGATGACTTTCTGTATGTGTTGTGTGGCTCTTTGGTGTAACTTTTTTGGTGCAGCCATATGGACGATGGTAAACGTCTGGTCACAGCCTTCCTGGTTATGTTCAGAGGGGTATTACATAAGAATGCCACTCTGATTAGGCCCAGAGGGGTATTACAATATCCCTCTATGTGACAGAGAGCAAAGGTATAGTATGCTCTCTGATTTGATAGGAGAGGGAATAACTTGGACAGAATCCATGTTATCCCTCTCTGTAATCTGCAGCTCTGCTCCTCTGCCCCTCCTTCACGCTGCTCTGAGATTCCGCAGGAGGGGAGAGAATACATTAGAACCCCATTTCTTAGGATCCGTTAGGGCTATGAAGATGATCTTGGGTTTATTCTAAAGACAATAATCTCATTATGATAGCACTTACAGATTTTAAGCTATTTGCTGTTAAAAATGCTGTTGTGAATTGAGATCTGCATTGGGATCTCTATTCTGAACAGCATTTTCACCACCAAATTTCTCTGGATCTGTAAGTAGCATCATGATGTACTAAGATCATCCTTTTAGCCCTAACGGATCAGGAGAAATGGTCATTAGTAGCAAGGATGTTCTTCATACGTCCTCTGCTACTGAAGTGCCACCCTTTCCGGATGTATAAATATGTGGGTGGCACGGAAAGTGTTTAAATAGCTCCAACAATCAGGTAGCAGACTGCCTGAGCAGATTCAAGCTAAATCAAGCAGAGTGGTGCATGAATGACAGGGTTTTCAAAATGGTCACAAAATTATGGATTCTAGATTTTTTACAAGTTTGGTTTGGATAAGGACCTAGTTTTGTTCACCTACAGCAAAGTTCAGGTGCCTAATTGAATACCTAAGAAAATGTATAAAACTTTGTTAAATATTCAGGCTAGGATAAGGGATCCACTGTAACTAAAGGCCACCTTGGCTAAAAGGGTCAGACAGGCTATCTCCCTAGCTTATGATTCAGAGGGGGCTTCTCCTGCTGGCATCTCGGCCCACTCAACCTGTTCTATGGTCACTTCCTGGACGGAAAGGAGACATGTTTCCATTGACCAGATTTGTAAGGCAGTGGTCTGGTCCTCTTCGTCCATTTTCTTTAAACCTTATCGGATGTACTTTGGTGCTTCTGACCTTCCCCCCCCCCCCCCGAAAAAAAAATATTTTTACTAAGTAGGAACAGTGTTGAGATAAAGTACAGCAGTTTAGACGCATTTTCTTTTTTACATGGTCAACTTACTCATGCTTCTCATATATACGTTGCAAAAAGTGACTTGTAAGATCGCAGAAGTAATAAAATTACACTGTACAAACTTACAGAGTTGTAACTTCAGCTATTGTGTATGCTACTGAAGTGCAGACAAAAATGCTAGTAGAGTCATGGATCAGACATGTTAAGACAAGTTTAGGGCCGGTTCACATCTGCGTTCGGTTTCCGTTCGGGGGAGTCCACTTGGGGACCCCCCAGGACGGAAACCTATATGCGTAGAAAAGCGGTTTACCTTGCAGCACTTTTCTCTCCGCATGTTTTGTGTGGAAACCGAGCGGCAACCACATGGACCCCATTATAATCTATGGAGTCCGCAGGTTTCCTTAGGTAAACCGCTTTTCTATGCGTATAGGTTTCAGTTTGGGCGGTCCCCAAGCAGACTCCCCGAACGGAATCCCAAACGCAGATGTGAACCGGCCCTTAGACAAAACAAAATGATGAATCATCCCTGATATGCAAAAACACAATTATACTCTACAGCTAGGGAGAAGCACTGTGATTTTCTGTACTCTGTAATGCTAGGTGTATTGCCTACTACTACTTTTATGTATGGGGTCAAATTGACCCCTTCGGTACTTATAGGTATGAATTGTAAAATCTAGGCCCCTGAAAAAATTACAATTCATTTTTGTGTCCTAAAATATACACTACCATGAATAAATAAGCCACAAAATCTCAGAACTCATTTGTTAAAATTTTAGAAGTTATAAGAAAAATAAATAGCAAAATGACCCCTCCGGTAGTTCTAGCATTAATTCCCACCCTTTGCTTTATTTCTTCACTTCCAGCAGCAAAAAAAAAAAAAAAAAAATGTGTGTATGTTTTCGGATTCACGGTTCATTGTTTTGGGCTTCTATACTGTACATACTCCTAATCAAGCTCGGTAACTACACTGAATCTTAGAGGAGATCCGAAAAGATTTTTGGGTTTCCTGTCCTTGGAGTGAATCCTCCTCTCTCCATGGCTGCTGTCATAGGATTGAGGAAATCCAATTGCCGGTAAATGTGTCATTGAAAATTATTACATGTGCCTTTTTAAATTTCTGGGCAAATTCTACACTAAAATATCTAAGGAATCTTAACCCATAGAAAGCAGCCAAATCATTTCTCAGTTTCGTTTCTTAAGAAATTGAAAGCTGCAGTCTGTTCTATACTGTTGGGACATCTAACACATGTGAAATTATGGTCAGATGTGTTTTGTTTGTTTGTCATCGAACTGTGTAGATTTCTTATTGTATAATTTTAAAACTGTTTAAACTGTTTGTCACATTGTAATGTCAAATCCTGTCTGTCATGTGTCCTTGGATTTGTAAAGTGCCGTGGAATATGTTGGCGCTATATAAAGTTATTATTTTGGAATATGTTTTGGAATATGCTTAAAGAGGTTGTCCAGGATAAATGTATATTATAAACATAAGGCCCCTATGCCCCCCTCCAACTTTCTAAATTACATTTATTAACAATTTTTCTTTGTTTTACTGTAATATGTAGGTCATGTGACCTACATATATTACATTTTTTGCTTTTTCGCTGACGTTGCGGGGGCTCAGTCTAATTGATATCCACCCTCTCACCTCTTTATTCTCATCATTTCTCCTGTGTTTATCCGGACCCTGGGACATCATCACTGGAAGGCCCCCTATTCATTGCGTTTGCCGGCTGCCCAAAAATGCGCAATACAGTGGGCAGCTGACACACGTCACAAAGAGGGTGTGCTGGCCAGCAATGACGTCCTGGGTCCAGACCTGCCAGAAAGAAAAGGTAAATGTATTGGGGCTGGGGGCGGGAAAAAAATGAGGTGACGGCAGGCACACGTCTCAAAGAGGAGGTGCCAGCCAGCATATTATACTGTGCGGGGCACTGTGGAGCATAATACTGTGCGGGAAACCCCTGTGAAGCACATTATACTGTGCAGGGGTCACTGTGGAACATATGATACTGTGCAGGGGCCACTGTGCAGCATTATATATCTAAATTTCAGGAGGGAATTGATAGAGTAGAAAATAATAAAACTTCACTTTTTTATTTTTTATATAAATAAAAATAAATATAAAATCGTATTAGAAAGACGAGACTCACTAGTGCTCCCAAGTGCTACCATGTGATTAGTGAAAGAGAAAATATTGTATCTCATATATGGGCAATTCACTATATAGTGAACATAATATATAGATCTATGCAGAGTGACTTTCACTCTAGCATTACTACGGTGATCTATGATTCATGGCTTTTATGGAATTTAATGAGAATATGTAATATGTAATATAGATGGCACCTTGATAAGTGTAAGCTCAGTTGGGAAATTATTGTTCACTGTAGAGGTGAATACGGACCCTGTATACCTTTATTGATGCAATGTACCATCTGGATGTGATATCTGTTGTGCTTCAACATTTATATGTATTGCGGAATTGAGAAGTGCTAAAGTGATAAAGCATCTTATGTGTTTAAGCATAATATTAGACAATGCACATGAATTTCTTGATAACATGACTTTTGTGTTTCCTGCTCCAACTGCCTACAAATGGGATCAGAGAGATGACAGCACGATGTAAACATAGGAGACATGCTTCTATGTCTCCATGACGACACTGACAGCTCCCCTGCCCCTGGGAGGAGCGCCTCGGATGACAAATAGTGTGAGGGGAGGAGCATCGGCTATGGCTCCGCCTCCCCCACATTATGATTGGACGTGAAGTCGTGACACGCCCTGTGGGCGGGGCTTAGTCACGTTTTAAGGAAGGCTTTCTTGAGACTCCGGTGCCATTGCTATTTCACTCTCAGATTGAGAGGTTATACTAATTTAGTCCCCTGATGATCCAGCAATGGCTGGTGAAACGCGTAGGGCTTTTTATTTTAACTCTTTAGCACTTAGGGAGAGACTTTTAAATGTGTGCTATAGGTGTCAGAGGTGTATGTGGAAAGGGTGCTGGGAGGCTGTGGGGTGCTGACAAAATTACCCTATTGAGGGTGTATTCCGCTATAACCTGCCAGTGTAGTGTATCTGGTGAATCCTCAGGGCCAGGTGACACACAGTTCTAACTGACTGTGTGTCCATATACATTTGAGGATTTACTTGAGGCACCAGACTATACTTATACCTCAGGCAGAGTAGACACTGTCTCAGCTGTTATGAGAAGCAATATGCGGACTTTTGCGGAATACTAAACGAACCCCTCCCTGTCTGTTTGTCTTAGCTCCCTGTTTGTTTGTTTAACCCCTCCCTGTTTGTTTTAGCTACCCTTCATACAATCCCTTTAAATTACACTAATGCTATTAACTATATGATTTATGTTGCTATCATTATTATGGTCATTAGAAAATAAAATAGCAGGGCTAATATCTGCTTTGGGCATCTATAAATATTAGTGCACACTATATATGCAATTTATGTGATCTCATCCCTTCTCTTTCACTAATCACATGGGAGCACTAGTGAGTCTCGTCTTTCTAATACGATTTTATATTTATTTTTATTTATATAAGAAATAAAAGTGAAGTTTTATTATTTTCTACTCTATCAATTTCCTCCTGAAATTTAGATATATAAATCCTGATAGAGCTATAGGCAGGGCTGGACCTCCTGTATTCAGACTTATGCTTCGTTCACACCTGCGCTTGGTGTCCGTCCGTTGCCAATCCAGTGAAAATCTCGGCGAACTGGATTGGCGTCGGATACAGACCGGTCAGCGGCGCATTGGTTAAAAACCCATTCATTTGAATGGGTTTTTAAAGCAGTGCGCGGGTGTGCGCTTACACCCTCTGCGCTGCGAATCCTTTTTTTTTTCATCGGACACGAAGTCCTGCATATCCGACTTTGTTTCCGACGAAAAAAAAAGGATTCGCAGCGCAGAGGATGTAAGCGCACACCCGCACACTGCTTTAAAAACCCATTCAAATGAATGGGTTTTTAACCAATGCGCCACTGACCGGTCTGTATCCGACGCCAATCCAGTTCGCCGAGATTTTCACTGGATTGGCAACGGACGGACACCAAGCGCAGGTGTGAACCCACCCTAACTGGTCTTTAACATTATGCAGCATTATATACCATGTAGAGAATTATACTGTGGGGGTCAAAATTCTGGCGGGCAGCCCTGTGTGCTGTGTCTGTACACAGGACTGTTGGGTCCTAGACCCTTCAGTCCAACAATGTGTGTGTAATTATAATAGAGAGAGAGAGATGCAGTTGTCAAATTATTCGTGTGTGTGTGTGTGTGTGTGTGTATTTACCAAATGCCCAAAAAAAAAAAAAAAACCATGAAAAAGGAATTGTTATCCTGAAGCTTTCTCTGTGTGACTGTAATGATGATATACGGGAGTGATTACAATATTACAGCCAAAGGAGAAAGTAATTGAGTGAGTGAGAACAAGGCTGCTGAGGGTGTATTGAGCAAGCTAGTTAGGGAAACAGGGAGGGGGGAGTGAGTTCTGAGTGCAGCCCAAGGAATCATGGGAGTTGTAGGAAAGCACAGAACAGGAAAATGCAGATGTAAGCAAATGAAGAGGATGCCAGGAGAACCCAGAAATCACTCAAAACTGCTAAAGGTATTTGGGTGCACGTATTAATAGTATTAACAGTATTGATTTTTTGCTCGAAAAACTCCTTTAAAAATCAGGCACCATGCACACGACGTGCTTTGTCAGTTTAACCATGATTTTAACAACTAGTTCGCTTACCTATTCTCTTAAATCTCAGGACAGGTCACATTCCTGTCCCTTATGCACCCCAAGCATAAGTGCATTAATACATTAATGAAATGTATAATCCGTGTGTCACCTAGTCTGTTTTATCATTAACCCATAAGTAGCCTAAGTTTTCACCAGTATTTTGTACATATGAATGTAAACCTGCTGTTTCCTTTTTATTTGTTCTAGTCAGTCCCCTGAAGATGATCTAACAATGCCATGTCTTGGCCTTTTGGCAAACCTTTGTCGGAACAATCTTTCTGTCCAGTCACATGTGAAGTCGTTGGTATGAAAAAGATTTTAAAAATCTGTTTCTATTTTATCTTGACTAGATTAATTTTGCGAACGACGCTTTCATGTCTGCTCATATTTTATGATTTAACCCATTCCCGGTCAGGACAGTACTATAATGTACATATAGTCACAATAATAGTATGACACTGTTCTGTAGCAGGCACCAGATCTGTGCCTGCTACATGGCTTCCAGGTCTGAGCTGCGCTATACAGCCAGGACCAGAGACTAGTAGCTGAAGTCTGAAAATGCTCTGACTCTGGTGGCTTAATCCCTCAGATGCCCTAATCTATATCGATCACAGTATTTGGGTGGTTAAGGGTGAGAGCTCCCCCGTGGTGAAATTTCGGGGTCTGAGGGTTTGCCATGGCAGCGTAGGAGGCAAATTAACGGCCTCCTAGCTACCTTTCCATGTATTGCATAGGGAATCAATGTACCATGTACTGCAATACAGAAGTATTTGCAGTATATGGTACATGGGATCAATAGATCCCAGGTTCAAGTCCCCTTTTTGGGACAATGTCCAAAATTAAAAAAAATAAATAAATAATAGTTAAAACCCTTTTACCATTTAATTTTCACATCCTAATTAAGAAGCCAATTCCCTATTAGGATGTGAAAAGGGTTGGAGAAGTCTTTTGGGGGACTTTTCCTCTTTCCTTCTCTCACTACCCACTGCTAGTACAGACACAGTGGGGGTAGTGAGAGCTGAGATGCTGCTGATGCAGCAGCATTAATCCCTTAGATGCCATAGTCAATCATAATTCAAAAATTCAACTGTTTTATAAAAAAAAAAAAAAAAAAATCACAAAAATACCCCTTTTCCTATATAAAATTAATTAGGTAAAAAAAATTACATATGCAGTATCTCTGTGTCCATAACAACCCGTACAATAAAACTAAAACATTTAAAGGATAAAGGTAACATGTTGGTTATGCTGTATGGTAAAAGGCAAAAAAATGTAAATGTTAAAAAGCAGAATTGTCAGAATTAATATTTTTTTAATACACTCTGAAAGAGTTAATAAAATGTAGTCAATAAGTTATAGGCACACCAGAATGGTGTCATTACAAATTACATTGCTTCCTAGAAAAAAAAAGGAACCCCCCCCCCCCGAATCCAAGGAGCTATTAGGAAATAGTAGGGAGTTTGGTCTACCCTATGTACTCTGCACACCTTGCATATTTACTTTTCAACATCTGCTATGCATTTTAATGTAGAAAAACTTATGCTCACAATGGCCCTTGATAAATTCTTTTTTGGGTGCGGTTTTTAAAATGGTTCACTTCCTAGGGAAATACTGGCACCTTAGGGGCTCTGCAAACATGACATGGCATCTCCAAAAGTCACACAATGCTCCTTTACTGCATATAGCTGTATACCCAAACAATTTATGCCCATATGTATGACATTGTACCCAGGATAACCCACTTAATGTCATAAACTACTGTTTGGGCACACAGCCTACCATAGAAGGGAAGGAGCATTATTTGGTTTTTGGAGCACAGATTAAGAATGTTTGCTGTTTGGAAGCCATGCTACTTTTGCAGAGCCCCTGAAATGCTAGCAAAGTGTAATTCCCTGACACATGACCCCATTTGGGGTGTAGTGAGCATCTTTACCCCTCCATGTATTGCATTATTTATTTTCCAGAAATTAATATGCAACAGATGGTGGCAAGTTAAAAAAAAAAAAAGCTGTTTTCCAGAAATACATCATTTCAGTGTGCAATATGTTATGCCCAGGTTGTGTCAGAGATGAACACTACAAATGCTGTTTTACCTGGGATAACCACCTAACAGATTTTGGAGTGCGTTTATGCTGAAATAAGCTGGGCACTGAAATAGCGTATTATTTCATGGGGAATTATGCAAAAGCAACATTGTGTCCAAAACCCGATCCCTCTAAATCTACACTCTAAAAAGCATGGCACTCCTTCCCTTCTGAGCACTGCTGTGCCCTGAAACAGCAGTTTATGCCCACGTATACAAATTTTTTGCACTCGGGATAACCCATTTAAGTTTCATGAGTACATGTCCCTGATGACACAAAGTGGGCATAACATAAAGGGCACTGAAATGGCATATTTTAATTTTGACTTTGCACATTCAATTTTGAGACACACTTATCTGCTCAAAATAATCATTATACCCCTTGATAAATATTTTCAGGGGTGCAGTATGCAAAATGAGGTCACTTCTTGGTATTTTTCTGCACTGGCACCTTAGGGACTTTGTAAATGCGACCTGGCACCTGAAAATGATTCTGCCCTCCAAAAGCCTAATGACACTGCTCACCACCTGTATCCTGCTGTGTGCCTAAACAGTAGTTTTAGTCCACATGAGAGGTATTTCTGTACTCGGGAGAAAATTGTACATCAAATTGTGGGGTGCATTTTCACCTTTAAACCCCTTGTGAAAATGATAACCCAATGTTAATAAAATCAGTGAAACAGATGTGGGGTCAAAATGCTCACTATACTGGTTGATAAATTCATTAAATAGTATAGTTTCCAAAATGGGGTCACTTTCTGGGGTCTTCCACTGTACTGGTACTTTCAGGGCTCTGCAAATAAGACATGGCACCTGAAAACTATTCCGGTAAATCTGTCCTCCAAAATTCAAATGATACTCTTTCTGGTCCGAGCTCTGGTATGCACCCACCCAGCAGTTTACGACCACATATTCTGCTCCTGCCTGACAATACAGAGCCTAAGTAGTATATCAGGCACCAAAACTAACAGCACTGATTGCTCAGCAATGCTGGGAGCTAGAAAAAAATCCCAACTGTGCCAGAAAAAGTGGAGCAGCGCCTATTGAAGGACACAAAGAGCTGGACTTGCCAGAGGTGGTAAAAAGTCCTTTTTAAATTGATATTGGACTTATAACCCTTCTAATATCCAAAATAAATCGAAGGATGTTTAAAAGATGATGCCAATATAAAGCTGAGATATGGTAGATAATATTAATGAATTTGGGTGGTATGACTTTGTGCCTGATAAGCGGAGCATTTCAAACTTTGGAAAAATTAGCAATTTTCAAATTTCCACCAAATTTCCTATTTCAAAAATAAATGTAAACAATGTTGAACAAAGTTTGCCCACTAACATGTGAAGTACAACATGTCACGAAAAAACAATCTCAAAATTACTTGGTTAAGTTAAAGCGTCCTGAAGTTACCACATAAAGAGACACATGTCAGTTTTCAAAAACTGGGCCTGGTCTTTAAGGTGTGTTTATTCCATGTCCTTTAACCACTTCCGTACCACCCATAGACTATATATGTCCAGAAGGAACTCAGCAACTGCACAAAATCGTGCAGCTGCTGAAATGGGGAGCCGGCTGTAATTTCAGCCAGAGCTCCCAGAGAGAAGGCAGGGAAGGTTTATTACCATCCCTGCATTCCCGATCGCTGTGTATACAGCGCTCAATGAGCGCTGTATTCAGCGCTATGGGCGCCGCCATCTTGCGGCTCCCCTCTGCCCCGGCGGTCATGTGATCCGCCGGGATCAGCGTTTGTTAGAGCTGCTGGGTCTTACAGGACCCAGATCAGCTCTATAGTTATGTGAAAGCAACGTGTAGGAGGCTGCATTTCTCCTGCAACTTGGGCTAAATGTACCAGCCCCAGTTACAGGGGAAATCAGCCTCCCGAAAAAAAAAAAGTCATCAGATGTCCCCAAAGGTCTATTATGACCTTATGGGAACACAATGTAAAAAAAAAAGTATAGAAAAGTAAAAAAAAAAATTTAAATAAAATAATACGCCAATAAAACGCCCTTATTACAGGTTATAGCCCCACCTCCGACGACACCATAAAAAAATAAAAGTTTACCGTAACAGAGAGGAAAAACGATTTTATAAAGTTTTTTTAGTAGCACTTTGTGTTATTAAATAAAAAAAAAATGAAAAGTGAAAAACAGACACGTTTTCCCTCCTCTTTTGTTTATATTTTCCCAGATATAAAAAAAAATTAAAACACATTCAAAAATAAAAACATAAAAATAAAGCCTAACGTGTCACCGAAAAAAGACGCAGAAATTAGTTGAATAACGCAAATGATAAAAATGTTATAGGCCTCCAAATCTGCACATACAACAAACCTGAAAATGTGCCTGGTATGAAAGTGGTTAAAGGGTTAATATGAATTCCCTTACAGTGAACGCCATAAAGAAAAATTAATTAGTGCATTGTGCAAATTAATGGGTTTTTTTTGGGGGGGGGGTTCACCTCCCTTCTCTCAAAAGATGCAATAAAAAGTTATCAAAAAGCTGTACATACCACATAATGTTACTAATAAAAACTACCGCTTGTCCTACAAAAAAAAAAGAGCCTTCTTAAAGCACCATCATCAAGTTATGCTTCTCCGAGAATATGGTTCCCTGCAGCAAATTGTTTAGTTTCACACAGTGGTGTTTTATTCCAGAATGGTGGTAAAACATAATAAAACTGAGATATAAATAAGGTATTGCCGTAATAGTAATTAACTGCTGGAAAATATGCCATATGATTTTTAATGGAGAATGGACCTGCTCAAATATGTTAATCAGGGGGCGGGCCTAGCTGTGGACTGCAATGGCCGCATAGTCTCAGAGCTCTTGGTCTGAGTCTAACACAGCGACATTATAGGCGACGAGCCCGTGGCCTTTGGGCACAGAATTTTACAGCAAAAAGTGCCTTAACTTCGGGGATGCCGAGAAGGAAAAAGTCGGCGCTGAGACCGCATAAAATCTCGGATTTCTATTTCCCCCATGGGGGGGGGGGGGAGGACCAGCATGGAGAAGGCCCGCGCCTGGAAACAGAATCTAGGGCCTCGACTCCACCGCGCGACCCTCCGGAGGAAACAAGCGCGCTCTCCGCTCACAAGAGAGCGCTCTCAGCTCCATCCTTACTGCAGCTGCTGGACGGCGCGGCCGCGGAGCTACCTGGGCCTTCTCCCCGGCAGGCCGGGGCCTGCAATGGAAGTGGGCCTCCGCAGGTCGGCGCTTCGGGATCTGCGGGCCTATCCGGCCTGGGGACACACCAGTCGCCTACCGCCAGCCCAGCTAAGCAGAGACCAAGACTCCAGGATAGCGACTCCCAGGATGGCGAGGTGAGCAACAATGTGCAGCCTACCCCCCCCCCACCCACTGATTTTTTTTGCAGAAATCCCAGAGACAGAGAACCCACTCACTGAGGCCTCTATGAAATATATGCTCATGGCTTTCTGCAAATCATTAAAAACGGACATGTCTCTCATGGTAAAGCCGTTAGATAGAGATATTCAGGAACTGAAAAACCGTACAGTTCATGTTGAATCTAAAATGGCGGAATTTGCGACATCACACAATGCATTAATAGATGCTCACTATGAGATGGAGTCGGATGTGTCGTTTTTGAAAGCTAAAGTAGCAGACTTAGAGGATCGCTCACGGAGAAATAATCTGAAATTTAGAGGGATTCCGGAGTCGGTCTCCGCGAATAATTTGACGACGTTCCTCCAAGATCTGATCCGCTCTCTCCTACCGAATCTTACAGAGATGGATTTAATTATTGATAGAGCTCATAGAGTCCCCAAGCCATCTCATCTAGATGAAGCAATACCCAGGGATGTTCTTGCTAAAATCCATTTTTATCGCACCAAAGATCTGGTTTTGATGACTTCCCAAAAGCTGGGGCACTTACCTGAACCATATCACAAAGTATCTATTTACTCGGATCTATCAGCCACGACACTGCAATTGCGGCGGCAATTCATCCCTATTACAGCAGCTTTACGCCAGCACCACATTTTATACAAGTGGGGATTTCCGGTCCGTGTGATCATTACCCGAGACAACACGGTGCATGTCGTTAAAACTTTGGAAGAAGGAAATCGTCTGCTTCACAAATGGAACATTCCGATTGTCGAAATACCACCCAAACAACCACCTGGTCCTGTGTCGGATGGTTGGCACCAAGTGAGGGCCCAAAGACGTCCACGCAAAGGGCTATAAAGCTAAAGACTCACCTTTTCTTGGATTTCGTATGTCCACTGTCGTTGAACTTATCCCCCCAGTATTACGACAGCCGCTGGTCCGCTGTACCATACTCTTTTTTTTTTTTTTCTCTTTGTTTGGTTTTGCGACGAAGGTTTACCCATTGGTTTTGTAATTTGCAGGGTTTGGGGTTTTTTTTATTACTGGTTCTGGCACATTGGACGTAGTGAATATGAAGGGTGGAAACAGTTTCTCTTCAAGCCAACAGTGACACCTACTGGTATAAGTGGTTGTGGTAAGAATCTCAAAGCATTTCTAACTGTGTATCATGGTACTTAAGATTATGTCCATGAATGTCAGAGGTTTGAACTCCCCTCAGAAAAGAGCCAATTTATGGCGTGAGGCCCGAGGGCAGAACAGTGACATTCTTGCACTACAAGAGACACATCTTTTAAGGGCAGACGCTTTTCGCATTAATCACCCAGCATACCCACATGTGTTTCATGCTCACTACTCCTCAAAACGTAGGGGCACATTGATTGGAATTAAGGACTCGGTAGCGTTTCACTTGTTATCTCAATACGCTGACCCGGGAGGGCAATTTGTTATAGTAGTATGCATTATTAACAATGTCACCTATACGCTGGTATCAGTCTATGCCCCAAATAGGAAACAGGTGGCATTTCTAGGGAGACTAGTGAGGGCGGTAGGAAAGAGGAAGAAGGTATGTTTAATACTAATGGGAGACTTCAATATGGCCCGGACCCGCAAGCAGACACCACGTCTGGTATACTAACACGTCACCCCTCCTTATCACAGGCTATATGGCGCTATGAACTATTTGACATCTGGTGTATCTTGCATAATTCTGAAAGAGATTATACGTATCATTCCACGGTACATAATAGCTATTCACGAATAGACTTGTTCCTGGTTGAGCAATCTAGCATTCCCCTTGCTAAGCAGTCCGAGATATCTCAAATAACTTGGTCAGACCATGCAGCGATAACCCTGTCCATAGCTGAAAAATACGAAGCTGCTAGAACATATCTGTGGAGGTGTAGTGACTTTTTAATGTCACAGCCAAAGTTAAAAGCAACGGTAGAGAATGACTTGAAGGAATTCTTTCAGATTAATGCCCCCTCTGCTCCTGGCCCTGAAATATTGTGGAATTCTCACAAGGCCTTTATTAGGGGAACGTTTATTCGCCTAGTGCATATTGAAAAGAAAAATAGGATGGCGGAAATAGATCGTCTGCTCCGTCAGATAAGAATTATAGACACCAGCAATAAACAATCTCCGTCTCACTCACGTGCAACGGAATTAATAGCTTTACGCCAGCAGTTAACTGCTTGCCTATTGCATAAATATGAGAAAAACCTGAAAAAGATTAGAGCCACATATTACTCTCAATCTAACAAGGCGGGCAAACTTCTAGCATCCAAGCTGAAACAAAAGCAGGCAAAATCCAGGATTCCATTTATGTATAGCAAGGAGGGTACATACAAAATCTATGACTCTATTGGCATTGCTAACGCCTTTAAACATTTTTATGAAGGCCTTTACAACCTAGCGGACGACTCCTCGACAGTCCCCCCGACAACCCAGGATATTGAACGATTCCTCAAGGCGGCTCAACTACCCGCACTCACGGAGTCACAGCTGGACTCCTTGAACGCGCCTATCACCTCAGAAGAATTACTATCCATCATTAAATCACTGCCATCACATAAGTCTCCGGGCCCTGACGGCCTTACTAATGAATATTATAAATGCTTTTTCCCAGCCCTGATGAGCCCGCTGCTGTCATTTCTGACGGCCGTGGTTGATTCTGGGGTCATCCCAAAAGAAAATCAAGAAGCCCTGATAGTTACGTTGCCAAAGCCTGGCAAACCCGCCACCAGCCCCCAGAACTTCAGACCAATATCGCTATTGAACACAGATTTAAAAATCTACGCTAAATTAACACTAGAAGTCCCAGAAATTTCGAGCTCCCCCTTCAAGTCCTGAAAGAGGGTCAAATGACCCTTAGTCCAAACTGACAACTCTGATGGCTCCAATTAGCATTTCCTTTCATTTGTAAATGTGGCCATTGTCTGAGGAATCTGCAGGGGGGAATTGTGTTGATCCAGCTCAGGTCTTGTAAGAGAGTGTAAAGAAAAGAATGTAAGCTGCTCCTGAGTGTCTGCCCACCCCCCAGCTGCATTGTTGTGCTGGGAATATTTGCTAACACCTTAGCAAATTTGCATGCAGCCTTTTGTGCTGTGGGGGATGTGACTGCTTCTCAAAGTAGTCTGCGACTTGAAATCAAAGTACATCTGTAATGTCCTCCCATATCTTGGCAAGGACCCCAGTCGTCCCAGCGGGGAGAGACTGTCCGAAACTGTAGTGATGAGGCTGATGGAATCATTCATGGACAAGGGCAGAACTGTAACCACGAACAATTTCTTTACATCATTGTCACTTGCACAATGACTGCTTAGCCGGAAAACCACTATCCTCGGCACAGTCAACAAGAGTCGCCGGGAAATTCCTCAATCCGCTAGACAGATGGACCGCACTGAATTCACCACTCAGGTGTTTTCAACCACTGATGCCACACTGACAGTGTATGCACCCAAACGAAAGAAGGCCGTCTACATTCTCAGCAGCATGCACAGCGTGGTTGAGACTAAGGATACCAACAAAAGGAAGCCAAACACGGTCACACAATACAACCACACAAAGTGCGGTGTGGATGTAATGGACCAAATGGTGCGGGAGTACAGCCTGCATGCAGGAACACGGAGATGGCCATTCGCCGTGTTCTACAACATGATTGACATGGCAGCACTGAATGCTCATGTTCTTTATCAGGCATGCACTGGGGTGCAGGAGAGACGGGTGGACTTCTTGGTTGAGCTTGCAAAAGAGTTAGGTGGCTCTCATGTGACTGAAAAGAAGGCACGCAAGGAGAAACTCCTTCGGCAACAACCTTCCACACCCAGCCCTGGCAAAAGGGCGAAGTGTCAGGTCAACCATCGATGCACGAACAATTGTGCAACTGAGAGATGTGTTTACTGCTACAAATACACGTGTGGCAAATGTACCAGGGACATACCCAGGCAGTGCCAGGTATGTTCCGACAGTGCAGACAGACTGCTGAGTGAGTGCTGAAATGCTAGTCACACAAGAAGGACATGCCACTCACACACACACACGCAGCCCCCCACAGCAGCCTATTGTAAATATGTGTGGAATTGTTTTATTCCTTGTATTTTTTTTTTTATTTTCATAACAAAAATAAAAAGCATAGAAACAAATAACAGTTGTTCTTTTGTATATTTACATTTTTGTATATTTAGATTCAAGTCAATGGGTGCAGAAAAAAAAAAAAAAAAAAAAAATCACAGCTACTTGCGATATTTTTGTGATCTGTCCCATTGGTCATATAGATCACTCCTCTGGGATTTTTTCGCATGAAAAAAATCGCACAAAAAAAAAAAAAATCGCAGGAAAATCGCACCTATGAAAAAAATCGCACGAAAAAAAAATCGCAGGTGTGCTTGGTGCCATTGAAATACATTGGCAAATCGCAGAAAAAAATTGCATCGCATTGCGATGCGATTTTCGCGCAATTTTTTTTCGCTAGTGTGCTTGAGGCCTTAGACCAGGGGTCGGCAACCTATGGCACGCGTGCCACTCTTGGCACGCGAGGCTTATTCCCCTGGCACGGCAGCGGACTCCTCACCCAGCAGTTTCGATCGGACCAAACACGGCCGAAACGAAACTGCTATTATTATACTGTGGGGTCTCTTCAGACCCCCGAGTATAATAAGCGGAGCCCCCGGGGAGATGATCAAACATAAAAAACAATGTACTCACTATTCCACGCTCCGCAGCCGCTCTGTACTCTTCGGGCGCTTCTGCCTGCAGGGGCCACTATAGAGCATAATACCGTGTGCAGGGGCCACTATGGAGCATAATACCGTGTGCAGGGGCCACTATAGAGCATAATACCGTGTGCAGGGACCACTATGGGACATATACCGTGTGCAGGGGCCACTATGGAGCATAATACCGTGTGCAGGGGCCACTATGGGACATAATACCGTGTGCAGGGACCGCTATGGGACATATACCGTGTGCAGGGGCCACTATGGGACATATACCGTGTGCAGGGGCCACTATGGGACATATACCGTGTGCAGGGGCCACTATGGAGCATAATACCGTGTGCAGGGACCACTATGGGACATATACCGTGTGCAGGGGCCACTATGGAGCATAATACCGTGTGCAGGGGCCACTATGGAGCATAATACCGTGTGCAGGGGCCACTATGGAGCATAATACCGTGTGCAGGGGCCACTATGGAGCATAATACCGTGTGCAGGGACCGCTATGGGACATATACCGTGTGCAGGGGCCACTATGGAGCATAATACCATGTGCAGGGGCCACTATGGAGCATAATACCATGTGCAGGGGCCGCTATGGGACATATACCGTGTGCAGGGGCCGCTATGGGACAAATACTGTGTGCAGGGGCAGCTATGGGACAAATACCGTGTGTAGGGGCCGCTATGGGACATAATACCGTGTGCAGGGGCCGCTATGGGACAAATACCGTGTGCAGAGGACGCTATGGGACATAATACCGTGTGCAGGGGCCACTATGGAGCATAATACCGTGTGCAGGGGCCACTATGGAGCATAATACCGTGTGCAGGGGCCACTATGGAGCATAATACCGTGTGCAGGGACCGCTATGGGACATATACCGTGTGCAGGGGCCACTATGGAGCATAATACCATGTGCAGGGGCCACTATAGAGCATAATACCGTGTGCAGGGGCCGCTATGGGACATATACCGTGTGCAGGGTCTGCTATGGGACATATACGGTGTGTAGGGGCCGTTATGGGACATATTGCTGTGTGCAGGGGCCGCTATGGGACAAATACTGTGTGCAGGGACTGCTATGGGACAAATACTGTGTGCAGAGGCAGCTATGGGACAAATGCCGTGTGCAGAGGCAGCTATGGGACATATACCATGTTGAAGGGGCCGCTATGGGACATAATACCGTGTGCAGGGACCACTATGGGACATTATTCTGTATAACGGTGTGTTTTCTATATTAAGGATGTGTTTTTGCACAGAAAACTCCGGCTTTGTTTTTTTTTGTGCAAAAATGCACCAGTTTTACATTGAATGAAAAAGTTCCAAATATAGCTGCATCCAGATACATAGTGTGTATTCACCATAAGGATGCCGCCATACGGGGCTCCTGGACACAATAAATTTACCACTAATTGGGGGCTGCACATGGACTTTCATTGCTTCTAATCAGAAAGTACAGGAGTGTCCCAGGAAATAGCAGTAAACGCATGTGTCCTAAAGCATCTGGTGGCAGCACTTCTGTGTTATGGTTTGTGGTATATGACTTTAGTTTAGGGGTCGTCAGACTTACAATTATTGACCGGCACTCCGAGTACCTCATCTTTGATTTTTTTATTAAAATCGGCACGCCGAACAAAAAAGGTTGCCTACCCCTGCCTTAGACAAATGCTTCTGGTCATTACTCACAGCTGTACCTTGCTCTAAAATTTCTAATTCTATTTAAAATATATAAAAAATGATTAATTGTTTCAGTGCTTTTTTGCTCAAATAAAACTAAACTTAATACAATATGTATAGTCTTTATATTATCAAATACAATAAACTGAATAGAACTAACTAGACACTAAATGGCTAAACTCAATGGAAAACAACAACCTCCTGTGGTGTGACAGTAATGGCCTTAATTACAGAACAAAAGACGGTGATTATAGGATGTTAGATAAAATCCTTCAGGTCATTCGACCCGTCTCTGGGTTCCAAAGGTAGAAATGTTAAATGACCCCTCTCTGGGACTTCTAGTGTTAATAGCGAGCCGACTGGCAGTCTGTCTCCCAAGTTTGATAAATTATGATCAAGTGGGATTTGTTAAAGGGAGACAATCATATGATAATACCAGACGTATATTGAATATAATACACCATGTCGACTCTAGAAAGGAAAAGGCGGTGATCCTTGCATTGGACGCAGAGAAGGCGTTCGACCACATTTGCTGGTCGTATGCCTTTTCGGTGCTTAGAAGTATGGGGTTTTCTGGAGCTATCTTGAGAGCGATTGAGGCGTTATACTCAGCACCTTCTGCGAAGGTGTTCACTAATGGAGTAGTCTTGGATCCATTCCTCATTACGAATGGGACCAGATAGGGGTGCCCCCTATCACCCCTGCTATTTGTTCTTTCTATAGAGCCTTTAGCCCAAATACTCAGATTGGACCCGAGAGTGGGAGGCATTGACATAGGAGGTAAATCTCACCTTATATCATTATATGCTGATGATATTATCCTCACTCTGTCTAATCCGCAACTATCTATTCCTCATCTTATGGACACTATTAGTACTTTTGGGCAATTATCATTTTATAAATTAAACATGGCCAAATCACAGGCATTACCTTTCAGTGTCCCTCCACCCTTGCTCCAGCATCTACAATCGACTTATGATTTTGATTGGAGGAAGGACAGTGTTCAGTATTTGGGGATACAGGTGACAACATCATTAGGAACCCTCTACAAAAGTACAGTCATATGAAAAAGTTTGGGCACCCCTATTAATCTTAATCATTTTTAGTTCTAAATATTTGGGTGTTTGCAACAGCCATTTCAATTTGATATATCTAATAACTGATGGACACAGTAATATTTCAGGATTGAAATGAGGTTTATTGTACTAACAGAAAATGTGCAATATGCATTAAACCAAAATTTGACCGGTGCAAAAATTTGGGTACCCTTATCATTTTATTGATTTGAATACTCCTAACTACTTTTTACTGACTCAGTGAAGCACAAAATTGGTTTTGTAACCTCACTGAGCTTTGAACGTCATAGCCAGGTGTATCCAATCATGAGAAAAGGTATTTAAGGTGGCCAATTGCAAGTTGTTCTCCTATTTGAATCTCCTCTGAAGAGTGGCATCATGGGCTCCTCAAAACAACTCTCAAATGATCTGAAAACAAAGATTGTTCAACATAGTTGTTCAGGGGAAGGATACAAAAAGTTGTCTCAGATTTAACCTGTCAGTTTCCACTGTGAGGAACATAGTAAGGAAATGGAAGACCACAGGGACAGTTCTTGTTAAGCCCAGAAGTGGCAGGCCAAGAAAAATATCAGAAAGGCAGAGAAGAAGAATGGCGAGAACAGTCAAGGACAATCCACAGACCACCTCCAAAGAGCTGCAGCATCATCTTGCTGCAGATGGTGTCACTGTGCATCGGTCAACAATACAGCACACTTTGCACAAGGAGAAGCTGTATGGGAGAGTGATGCGAAAGAAGCCGTTTCTGAAAGCACGCCACAAACAGTCGCCTGAGGTATGCAAAAGCACATTTGGACAAGCCAGCTTCATTTTGGAAGAAGGTCCTGTGGACTGATGAAACAAAGATTGAGTTGTTTGGTCATACAAAAAGGCGTTATGCATGGCGTCAAAAAAACACAGCATTCCAAGAAAAACACTTGCTACCCACTGTAAAATTTGGTGGAGGTTCCATCATGCTTTGGGGCTGTGTGGCCAACGCCGGCACCGGGAATCTTGTGGAAGTTGAGGGTCGCATGGATTCAACTCAGTATCAGCAGATTCTTGAGAATAATGTACAAGAATCAGTAACGAATTTGAAGTTACGCCGGGGATGGATATTTCAGCAAGACAATGATCCAAAACACAGCTCCAAATCTATTCAGGCATTCATGCAGAGGAACAATTACAATGTTCTGGAATGGCCATCCCAGTCCCCAGACCTGAATATCATTGAACATCTGTGGGATCATTTGAAGCTGGCTGTCCATGCTCGGCGACCATCAAACTTAACTGAACTGGAATTGTTTTGTAAAGAGGAATGGTCAAAAATACCTTCATCCAGGATCCAGGAACTGATTAAAAGCTACAGGAAGCGACTAGAGGCTGTTATTTTTGCAAAAGGAGGATCTACTAAATATTAATGTCACTTTTCTGTTGAGGTGCCCATACTTTTGCACCGGTCAAATTTTGGTTTAATGCATATTGCACATTTTCTGTTAGTACAATAAACCTCATTTCAATCCTGAAATATTACTGTGTCCATCAGTTATTAGATATATCAAATTGAAATGGCTGTTGCAAACACCCAAATATTTAGAACTAAAAATGATTAAGATTAATAGGGGTGCCCAAACTTTTTCATATGACTGTAACTATATCCCAATGTTAAAAATATTGCAAGAAGAGACCGAGCGAATGTCTAAAATGGATGTTTCTTGGATAGGACGGGTAGCGGCTTTTAAGATGCTGCTATTGCCTAGACTATTGTACTTGTTCCGTACGCTCCCAATATCCATTCCGGTTTCCTTTTTTGAGACAGCACAAAGGGTGATTTCAAAATATGTGTGCAATGGTAGGAGACCTAGAATCAATAAAAGCTTTTTATTTAAGCAACGAGAGGCAGGAGGGTTGGGAGTACCAGTGGTGAGGAATTATTATATAGCATCACTGGTCACTCAGTGTGCAAGGTGGAAGTCAATGGATACCTCGGTTCCATGGCTACATATCGAGCAGGCGTTTATATCTCCCCTAAAGTTGGAAGATGCGCTGTGGCTGCCCTTCTGGAACATTCCGGCTCCGGGATCCTTCTCCCCAGTCATGTGCGCTTTGCTAATGGCATGGAAGCTAATCCATGGGAAAGCAAACCCAGTGAAACATTTTCATATTGCAGAAATGCCTCTGTCATTGATGGCTTGGATGATTGATGGCATGGGGGTCTCGGGTTGGGAATTGAGGGGGATCACGCAGATTTCTCAACTATACTCTGACTCTAATCAGCCTATACCGTTTGTGGATCTTAGACAAAAATACGGAATCCACGTAGGCGATTTCCTTAAATATTTTCAGATATGGCACTTCATATCTAAACACCCTGTGACGACCCTGCCCCATAACGGTTCACTTTTTGCTTGGTTGTCGACCAATGTGAGGGGATTACGATTTCTTTATGATAAAATGGATGGAATTTCGACTTTTACTAGATCCACTCCGTTCCATTGTTGGGAGAGAGATTTAGGAATGGTCATTACTCCAGACGACTGGCAACGAACGATTAAACTGATCCATCTGTCTTTAAAATGTAGCACCCACATAGAGACAGCAATGAAGGTCACTTTACGGTGGTATAGAACTCCATCTACTTTGCAGTTAGCGTATCCCTCCATGTCTGGGAATTGTTGGAGGGGATGTGGAGACAGAGGAACCCTTCTTCACATTCTGGGAATTTGCCCAATAATTCGTGGTTACTGGGATAGTGTCTTCGAAATGATCTCTGAATTGTTTGATGTACGTCTCCCCCCTACTGCACATATGGCGATTTTGCTACTTGGCATTCCCGGAGAACTGAATAGGCATAAGCAACTTATTTGTAAAATTCTAACGATGGCTAAACTAATGTTGGTACAGAGATGGAGGGCAACAGCCTCCCCGCCTATGTCGGCCCTGTTACTAGCCATTAACAACACATATTCTTATGAAAGGGTGATCGCAATGGGTAATTACTCGTTTCATAGATTCGAAATAATTTGGGATGCGTGGATACATTCTAGATTTGTCACGTAAAAAGAATTGAATGGTATTTGAAACCCAATAGAGGAAGTTGGGACAGAAATAGAGAGGGATATGAAGCTCGCCAACCCCGTCGAAAGGGGAACTGGGGAGGAATAGCCAATGTCGCGGGTACGAGTCAAACGTCCTCTGCACAATTAAACATCTCATGTAGAAGAGAAAACTGTTTACGAAGAATACACCCTAGAGGTAGATATCCACAGCCTAATATATGTGCCTATATGTTATTACTAATGTTCACTTTAAAAGTAATCTTTATATTTGGTTTTAAAGATATGCGGTTCTAAGAATATATCTTGAAACTGTATTACAATGTATATTAACTGTACATCGCAATATCTACTCATTTTGTTCTTTGTTTTTGTATTTTGAAAAATTGAATAAAAAATATTGAAACTAAATATGTTAATCAAAGCTAATAAACACTTTATATTTACCCCAAAATGGTGCCAACAACAAATAAATCCTTACATGGTTAGATCAAAAGAAAAATTTATAGAGACAAAATATAAAAAAAACTTTGCCAAACCTACCCTGTCTCCTTAAAAAGGAGTCGGTCCCAGTGATTTATAGTTCTCAGAGCAGTGAGCACAGTGCTAGAATCTGTAGAATGGCTGCTTGATTTTGACAAAAAAGCTCTTCATTCGAGTGTAAATTAGTGAATCAGGGGCATGTTCTGTGTGTTGGAATTGATCCGGATTTTATGACAGACTTGACCAATCACAATCTGCATTTTCACAACACTGTTTACATGCAGCTGCACCCCTGTGGAAATTAAAATAAATAAATAAAGTAGTAGGATTAACCCCATTGAATGACAGCAGGGCTGATCCTCATGCAGGTCTGTGGTAGCTGAAAGTGCACATCTATGGCAAAAATCATAGGATCAGTTTTGGGTTTTATGATTTGGAAATATACACTGATTTCAATCTTCCATGTGAATGTTCTGTAATGTACAGTCATGGCCGTAAGTGTTGGCACCCCTGAAATTTTTCCAGAAAATGAAGTCTTTCTCCCAGACAGTTATTCCAATTACACATGTTTTGTTATACACACGTTTATTTCCTTTGTGTGTATTGGAACAACACAAAAAAACAAGAAAAAAAAAGCCAAAAGTTATATTTCACCCAGAACTCCAAAAATGAGCCCGATAAAATTACTGGCACCCTCCACTTAATATTTGGTTGAACACCCTTTGGAAAAAACTGAAATCAATCGCTTCCTATAATCATTAACAAGCTTCTTACATCTCTTATCTGGAATTCTGGATCACTCTTCTTTTGCAACAGCTCCAGGTCTGTCATGTTTGAAGGGTGCCTTCTCTCAACAGCAATTTTAAGATATCTCCACAGGTGTTCAATTGGATTTAGATCCGGACTCATTGCTTGTCACTTCAGAACTTTCCGGCGCTTTGTTTCCATCCATTTTTGGGTGCTTATTGAAGTATGTTTGGGGTCATGGTGTTGCTGGAAGACCCATGACTTAAGATGCAAACCCAGCTTTCTTACACTGGGTCCTACATTGAGACCCAAAATCCTTTGGTATTCTTCAGATTTCATGATGACTAGCACACAATCAAGGCACCCAGTGCCAGAGACAGTAAAACAACCCCAAAACATCTTTGAGCCCCCACCATATTTGACTGTAGGCCTCATTCCGTTTTCAGTAACAGTACAATGATGTGCTTTACCAAAAAGCTCTATCTTGGTCACATTTGTGTACGAGATGTTTTCCCAGAAGGATTTTGGCTTACTCGCATACATTTTGGCAAACTGCAGTCTAGCTTTTTTATGTTTCTGTGTCAGCAGTAGGGTCCTCCTAGGTCTCCTGCCATAGCGTTTCATATCATTCAAATGTCGATGGATAGTTTGCACTGACACTGATGCACCCTGAACCTGCAGGACAGCTTGAATTTCTCTGGAACTTGATTGCGGGTGCTTATCCACCATCCGGACTATTTTGCGTTGCAGCCTTTCATCAATTTTTCTCTTCAGGGAGGGTCCAGGGAGATTGTCTACGATGCTCAACATAATAGCTAAAGTAACATCAAGATCTCTGGAGATGGACTTGTAACCTTGAGATTGTTAATATTTTTCCACAATTTTGGTTCTCAAGTCCTCAGACAGTTCGCTTCTCCTCCCTCTGTTCTCCATGCTTAGTGTGGCACAGAATGCAAATATTGAGTTCTCTCCTTTTTATCTGGTTTCAGGTGTAATTTTACATTGCCCACACCTGTTACTTGTCACAGGTGAGTTTGAACAAGTATCACACATTTGAAACAGTTATTTACCTACAATTTTGAAAAGGTGCTAACAACTTTGTCCGTCCCATTTTGGAGTTTTGTGTGAAATTATGTCCAATTTGCCTTTGTTTCTCTGTTTTTGTTTGTGTTCCAATACACACTAAGGAAATAAACGTACAGTGGGGAAAAAAAGTATTTAGTCAGCCACCAATTGTGCAAGTTCTCCCACTTAAAAAGATGAGAGAGGCTTGTAATTGACATCATAGCTAGACCTCAACTATGAGAGACTAAATGAGAAAACTAATCCAGAAAATCACATTTGTCTGTTTTTTTTTAAGAATTTATTTGCAAATTATGGTAGAAAATAAGTATTTGGTCAATAACAAAAGTTCATCTCAATACTTTGTTATATATCCTTTGTTGGCAATGACAGAGGTCAAACGTTTTCTGTACGTCTTCACAAGGTTGGCACACACTGTTGCTGGTATGTTGGCCCATTCCTCCATGCAGATCTCCTCTAGAGCAGTGATGTTTTGGGGCTGTCGCTGAGCAACGCAGACTTTCAACTTCCTCCAAAGGCTTTCTATGGGGTTGAGATCTGGAGACTGGCTAGGCCACTCCAGGACCTTGAAATGCTTCTTACGAAGCCACTCCTTCGTTGCCCTGGCGGTATGCTTGGGATCATTGTCATGCTGAAAGACCCAGCCACGTTTTATCTTCAATGCCCTTGCTGATGGAAGGAGGTTTGCACTCAAAATCTCACGATACATGGCCCCATTCATTCTTTCATGTACATGGATCAGTCGTCCTGGTCCCTTTGCAGAGAACCAGCCCCAAAGCATGATGTTGCCACCCCCATGCTTCACAGTAGGTATGGTGTTCTTTGGATGCAACTCAGCATTCACTCTCCTCCAAACACGACGAGTTGTGTTTCTACCAAACAGTTCTACTTTGGTTTCATCTGACCATATGACATATACTCTTCTGGAACGTCCAAATGCTCTCTAGCAAACTTCAGACGGGCCCGGATATGTACTGGCTTAAGCAGGGGGACACGTCTGGCACTGCAGGATCTGAGTCCCTGGCAGCGTAGTGTGTTACTGACGGTAGCCTTTGTTACATTAGTCCCAGCTTTCTGCAGGTCATTCACTAGGTCCCCCCGTGTGGTTCTGGGATTTTTGCTCACCATTCTTGTGATCATTTTGACTCCACGGGGTGAGATCTTGCGTGGAGCCCCTGATGGAGGGAGATTATCAGTGGTCTTGTATGTCTTCCATTTTCTAATTATTGCTCCCACAGTTGATTTAGTTGATTTCTTCACACCAAGCTGCTTGCCTATTGCAGATTCAGTCTTCCCAGCCTGGTGCAGGTCTACAATTTTGTTTCTGGTGTCCTTCCACAGCTCTTTGGTCTTCACCATAGTGGAGTTTGGAGTGTGACTGTTTGAGGTTGTGGACAGGTGTCTTTTATACTGATAACAATGTCAAACAGGAGCCATTACTACAGGTAATGAGTGGAGGACAGAGGAGCCTCTTAAAGAAGAAGTTACAGGTCTGTGAGAGCCAGAAAGCTTGTTTGTAGGTGACCAAATACTTATTTTCCACCATAATTTGCAAATAAATTCTTAAAAAATCAGACAATGTGATTTTCTGGATTTGTTTTCTCATTTTGTCTCTCATAGTTGAGGTCTACCTATGATGTCAATTACAGGCCTCTCTCATCTTTTTAAGTGGGAGAACTTGCACAAATGGTGGCTGACTAAATACTTTTTTTTCCCCACTGTATATAACAAAACATGCAATTGCATTATTTTATGGAAAAATTTAAGGGGTGCCAACACTTACGGCTATGACTGTGATATGAAAACTGGTGCACTGTTTACAGTAACTGTGCTGATTTACAGTATGTGTAAAGTATTTAGACCAGGTTCTTGTTTTTGTGTTCCGTGCAGGTTCTAGTTGTCACATTACAGTCATGGCCAAAAGTTTTGAGAATGATACAAATATTAATTTTTACAAAGTCTACTGCTTCAGTTTTTCTAATGGCAATTTGCATATACTCCAGAATATTATAAAGAGTGATCAGCTTAACAGCAATTACTTGCAAAGTCAATATTTGCCTAGAAAATAAACTTTATCCCCCAAAACACATTTCAACATCATTGCAGCCCTGCCTTAAAAGGCCCACCTAACATCGTTTCAGTGATTGCTCCATTAACACAGGTGTGGGTGTTGATGAGGACAGGGCTGGAGATCAATCTGTCATGATTAAGTAAGAATGACACCACTGGACACTTTAAAAGGAGGCTGGTGCTTGCCATCATTGTTTCTCTTCTGTTAACCATGGTTATCTCTAAAGAAACACGTGCAGTCATCATTGCACTGCACAAAAATGGCCTAACTGGGAAGAGTATTGCAGCTAGAAAGATTGCACCTCAGTCAACAATCTATCGCATCATCAAGAACTTCAAGGAGAGAGGTTCCATTGGTGCCAAAAAGGCTCCAGGGCGCCCAAGAAAGACCAGCAAGCGGCAGGACCGTCTCTTAAAAGTGTTTCAGCTGCGGGATCGGGCTACCAGCAGTGCAGAGCTTGCTGAGGAATGGCAGCAGGCAGGTGTGAGTGCATCTGCACGCACTGTGAGGCGGAGACTCTTGGAGCAAGGCCTGGTCTCAAGTAGGGCAGCAAAGAAGCCACTTCTCTCCAGAAAAAACATCAGGGACAGACTGATATTCTGCAAAAGGTACAGGGAGTGGACTGCTGAGGACTGGGGTAAAGTCATTTTCTCTGATGAATCCCCTTTTCGATTGTTTGGAACATCTGGAAAACAGCTTATTCGGAGAAGAAGAGGTGAGCGCTACCACCAGTCTTGTCTCATGCCAACTGTAAAGCATCCTGAAACCATTCATGTGTGGGGTTGCTTCTCAGCCAAGGGAATCGGCTCTCTCACAGTCTTGCCTAAAAACACAGCCATGAATAAAGAATGGTACCAGAATGTCCTCCAAGAGCAACTTCTCCCAACCGTCCAAGAGCAGTTTGGCGCTCAACAATGCCTTTTCCAGCATGATGGAGCACCTTGCCATAAAGCAAAGGTGATAACTAAATGGCTCAGGGAACAAAACATAGAGATTTTGGGTCCATGGCCTGGAAACTCCCCAGATCTTAATCCCATTGAGAACTTGTGGTCAATCATCAAGAGACGGGTGGACAAACAAAAACCAACAAATTCAGACAAAATTAAAGCATTGATTCTGCAAGAATGGACTGCTATCAGTCAGGATTTGGTCCAGAAGTTGATTGAGAGCATGCCAGGGAGAATTGCAGAGGTCCTGAAGAAGAAGGGTCAACACTGCAAATATTGACTTGCTGCATTAACTCATTCTAACTGTCAATATAAGCTTCTGTTACTCATAATATGAATGCAATTATATTTCTGTATGCGATAAAAACATCTGACAAACACACATAAAAACCAGAGGGCAGCAGATCATGTGAAAATATATTTGTGTCATTCTCAAAACTTTTGGCCATGACTGTAGACCCAGCCAATAGTCAACTGAGTTGACTTTAAATAAGTTGAAAGAACATGTTTATTAATCCCCCCATCACCTTCCACTGCTATGAACGAGAATGTATTGTGGACCCAGTATGTTGCATTAATGTGTTTATTACGTTTTATTTCTTTTACAGTACAATGTTAAAGGATTCTACCGTACATTGATTAGTTTCTTGGCACACACCAGTTTAACGGTTGTAGTATTTGCACTTTCAATTCTGGCAAGTCTAACATTAAATGAAGAAGTTGGAGAAAAGGTGAGATTTTGCATCATTATTCCTAAGAGACTTTTTTTTCTTATGTACAGTATATTGTGACACTGTCTCTTCTGTGCTCAGCTTTTGCTGTTTGGCCTCTGTCCTATCTGTAGAATTACTGCTGTTGTGATCAACAAATAGTTGGCAAAGACTTTTGCATTTTTTCCAGTTCTATGCAGTTGTCATTCCTAAGTGTGCTATTCAGCTAGCTTACAAAATTGTAACCTGTGCTTTGTATGGTTCAAATGAAATATAAGGCCTATTAAGTATGCAAAAATGACAGTTTCAGGCATAATGTACATCTTCCTAGTACTATTGTATAATAATATATAGACTTACATAGTGTGCTGTGCAAAAGTTTTAGGCGGGAGTGCATAAATGCTTGAAAGTGATTTAAAAAATAGAAGTGTTAATAATGAATCAACGACATTCAAATCAATATTTGATGTGACGATCTTCCAAACAGCATCACTTCAGTTAGCTACTTATGTCGCACACAGTACACTCAGCTTTTGAAGGAACTCTGCAGGGAGCTTGTTACAAATTTCTTGGAGAGCTAACTACAGATCTTCCTCTCTGGATGTGTTGGCTTGCTCATACTGACTTTTCACGCAATCCCAGACAGGTGATGATGATGATACCAGGGCTCTGTTGGGGTCATACCACTTCCAGGACTCCTAGTTCTTATTAACGTTGAAAATAGCTCTTAATGACATTGACTGTATGTTTGGGGTCATTGTCAGCACAGTACTGTATATGCCAGTTTGTACCATAAGCTGGCCGTAGACATAAGGTATTTATGTGCAGATCATTATCAAATTTATCTTATTTTAGGATCATCAACTGTTAATCTTATTCGTATGACCTCCACTAACTTCGGGTTCTCAGATCTTAAAGGTGTTATGCAGTTATAAATAAAGCTTAACAGTGCATTCATTGCACTGGATAAGCTTTATTAATATATAAGCGGGTCATCCATAGCCCCAATGATTCCATTTGCAGAGCGTTGCAGTATGCCGGAAGTCTCTACACATTACTTTCCCTTTTGCCACTCCAACTCTGTGATGTTGCCAACTCAGCTCTACTCCTGCTGTAGGTCCTTGGAGAAGTGTGGAATAGGTCATGTGATCGAGATTTGGTGTATCAGCAGGGGAAATAGAGGAAAAAGACTTTTGGCCTTCCCAGCCGCATACTGCAAATGTAATCACCAGGGGACCTGGATATATAATAAAGCTTATCCAGTGCAGGAAATTCACTGGTAAGCTTGTATTTTTCCCTACATAACCCCTTTACAGTAGCCATACAGTTGATGGCTTTTGGTCAAATGTAGTTAGGTCCAGAAATATTTGGACAGTGACACAAGTTTTGGCATTTTAGCCGTTTACCAAAACATATTCAAGATACAGTTATATAATCAGTATAGGCTTAAATCTTTTAAAGTAGAACTTCCACAAAAAATGTTATTCTCTGGGCATTAGAAAGGCATCTGATGTCAATTGTAGTAAAAGTAATCTTCTTACCAGTGGCTGTATTTGTGAGTAATCTACTCAGTAAAGTAGTCTTTGGACAGATGAAACTAAGATCAAAATGTACCAGAATGATGTGAAGAAGAAAGTATGGAGAGGGCTTGGAACGGCTCATGATTCAAAGCACACCACATCCTCTGTAAAACGTGGTGGAGGCAGTGTGATGGCATGGGCATGCATGGCTTCCAAGGGTCACTAGTGTTTGTTCATATTAGAGAAGATAGAAGCAGCCGAATAAATTCTGAAATATACAGGGATATACTTTCTGCTCGGATTCAACCAAATGCTGCAAGGTTGTTTGGACTGCGCTTCACAGTACACATGGACAATGACCCAAAACATACTGTGAAAGCAACCCAGGAATTTTTTAAGGCAAAAAAGTGGTATATTCTGCAATGGACTATCTCAACCTGATCGAGCATGCCTTTCACTTGCTTAAGACTAAACTTAAAGAGGGTTGTCCAGGGAAAAAATATTTTTAAAATAGGCTGGGGAGGTCCCTGGTGCTTCAGTGTCCTCCACTGCTGTCTAGTCTGTCTGCTGGGCTGTCTTCTCAAAGTGAAACTGCTCGACGACTGTAACATCCCGGATCCCTTCCGCTGATGGGCCTCAGCAGTCACGCGACCATTTTAGTGTTTACTGTTTTAGTGGTCCGACTCCCCATCGTTCAGGTCCGACGCAGATGTGAACCTAGCATTAGTCATCTTGTTTTTGGTCCTTGTCATTATGGTAGGCCATTTTTCCTTGCTTCTAACACTTCATATACTGCATTATCAATACACTGATATTTTCACTATTGTGTAGCCCATGAAGGGTGGTATTAAGACTTGAATACATGCAGTGAGAAAAGCTGTTTCGTTTTTTTTTTTCATCTGTCAGCTATTGACTGTCACCCACTAGAGCTACTGCTGATAAGAGAAGTGTGTTATTCCTTGTATTCTTGAACTTCAGTCTGTGCTCTTAAGTGTGTGTTGGCTGCAGACAGCTGTTTCGGCAAGGTCAATCACTTCTCCATTTTCTGTTTATTTGTCCTTTCTGTAAAGAGACTTTAAATCACTCAGTTGACTTATCTTTATGGTAGTTTTTAGAAAACCTTAAGAGTACTTACTTTCAGATAAAACTATAAGTGATTGGAGCTCCAGAAACCAGACCAGTGACAATTTCTGAGCATTCCCCAAGTAATGACTTTCCTCTTTTATTACAGCAGTGATGGCATTTATTGTACCAGTATTATGTCATCTTTCTAGTTTCTTTTGAACTTTTAACTTTTTTTTTTTTTTTTGTTTCTTTCAACTTGATGCTTGAAGCAGCACATATAACATTATATTATCATTAAAGGGGTTGCCCAGGATAAAATACTTTTACAATAAGCTAAACACCCTCCCCCCTGCCTAACTTCTAATTTACTTACTTTATCAAAAATGTATATTTACCCATAATGCTGGAGTGGTTATGTGACCGCTCCAGGCACATTTTCTGATTTTCCAGTGATGTTCTTTTTCTCCATTTCCTTGAAACGGAACATCACCAATAATACCCCCTCCCCCCCCCCCACACACTCCATCATACTTAACTGTCTTCATGTACAGATCTTCTGGGCACAAAATGTCACTTCGTTCAGGGGGGCCGACTCCTCCTCTTCTTGATGTCTGCCAGCCTCCCACGCGTGCACAATAGAGTTGGACTGCCGAAACTCCAGCCCTATTGTGTTGGCAGACGTGAAGAGAAGGAGCCAGCCTCCCACGCCTGTGCAATAGAGACAGAGTGCCAGCACTCCGGCTCTATTGCACAGGCGCCGGCACACGTGAAGAAGAGAAGGAAAGAAGGAAGTGATCTCCCGTGCCTTGAAGATCTGGACAGGAAGACAGGTGAGTATGATGGGGTGGACTGAGTTAGTTTATTAGGTAGGGCTAGTAGTCCGTGGGCTAGCTAGGGAAACAGGGAGAGGGGGATCTGAATGAAGAGAAATGCATCATGGTAGTTGTAGGATAAAATAACAGGAAGCTACCCATGTAAACAAGTGCAGAGGATGCCAGGAGCTCACAGAGAAACCCAGAAATCATTCAAAGCACTGCTAAAGGTATTTGGGTACACTTATTAACCCATTAATAACACTAAAAGACCTTTTTTTAATATATGCAAAGACAGAGGATTAAAGAAAAAATAAAAGTGGCCTTATAACCATTTAGAAGACAAATTTACCTTCACATGGCTTAGCAGTGTTTGGAGTATGTTAATGGTACTGAGTGAAGTGTGAAAAACATCATTACTTCTACAAAAGAGCCAAAACCAATGTGGCAAGTCAAGAGGCAAATGCCATTTTAGATCAAAACCAATCAAATGTAGTCCAACAAAGCACAATGGGTAACAGCCTCATCACATGTAATGATTCACTTCCAAGCTTTAACACCTTCCCACTAGTGGTATTTTTTGATTTTCGTTTTTGACTCCCCTCCTTCCAAACCCCCAAATTTTTTTTAATTTTTCCATTCACAGAGCCATATGAGGGCTTAATTTGCAGGACAAATTGTTCTGTTATGATGCCATTTATTATTCTATACAATGTACTGGGAAGCTGGAAAAAAAAATGCAGAAAAGTGCATTTGTGCGACTTTCTTGTGGGCTTCGTTTTTACAGAGTTCACTGTGCACATGTCACCCTTATTCTGTGTTACAGTACAATTCTGAGGATACCAAATGTATATACAGTAGTTTTATTTACATTGTAGCTACAGATGAGCGAATCGATTCTGCAGAAGTGGAATTTGATCTGAATTTCAGGAAATCTTCGATTCGCCACGATTCCGGATTTCCTCACGCTTCGATGCATCGAATTGCATTTTTTTATAAAATGGCCGCCGCACATGTTAGGACAAGGAGGAAGGGACTCTGGGAGCGTGGGATCACCCACAATGCCAAGCTTTTTTTTTTTTTATTGGTTTTCATTAGTGGGTGAAGAAATAAGGGGCATATTTGCCGTTCTCTTCAAAGTAGAAAATAACAGGCCTTTTTACCCTTTACAGTTAAGCTTTTTCATCGAACAGTATGTCAGACAGAGAAGCGAGAGGCCATGCACAGGGGAGCGCCGCAGGCTTAAATGTTTCTGGCACAGGTCGCAACAGAGTAAGGGGGCGTGGCAGCAGGGGTCAGTTACAGAGGCCTGAACTCCCAGTGTCAAGTAGCGGTAGTGTCTTGACCAGCAACCCAACGGTTGTAGACTGGTTGACTCTGTCATCCAATTCATCTCAAGTTACGTCAGACACAACCCTTAGTTGGCATGTCCCGACAGCAGGCCCTGTGCCCTCACCTGTCCTCAACCTGCCTCTGTCCTTTTCGGTTCCCTCATCTAGAGAACTACTCTATGCTGTGGGCTCAGATCCACTGTACAGTGAGGAGGAGGTAAAAGAGGACAGTCGGCATCTACTGCTCAGCCAAGATGGGGAGGAGACATCCGCTGCTTCCTGCGGTAGGCAGGCAAGTAGTGATGAGGAGAGTGGCATGGGAGCTGGTGTTGAGGAGGACATCAGTGACCTGCAGACAGTAGTTGATGACTATGTAGCCGATCGCAATTGGGAGCTGTATGACAAAGGGGCCTCATTGTCATCAGGAGAAGAGGGTTTCAGCTTGCGCATGAGGCAGCGGGGGAGTTAGCAGGGTGGCAGCATTGTGAGGTCGGGAGCTAACCGTGCCCGAGGTAGACTACACGCTTCGCAGCAACCTACCTGCCTGGAAAGCAGTGGTGCAGGGGTTCATGGAGGCAGTGGCGGTAACACTCAGTTATTGCGGAGTGTTTGGGGGTAAAATCACCTACTCGGCGATATGGTAGTTTTTTGTAACGCGCCAGGGGCGGTGAACATGGCCATATGTTCAATCTGTGGGCAGAAGGTGAAGCGTGGCCAGGGTGCCAATTTTGGCACCACAGCCCTGCTCCAACATATGCAGCGTCACCATAAAGTTGCCTTGTAGAGCCGTGGCTCCAATGTGGTGGTCCAGCCTGCCGCAGCAACCGCTTCAACACCCAGTGCCACACACCCCATTTCAGGCAGTCAAGACTCCACCACCTCAGCTGGAGGAAGCTGTGTGTCCTTCCCATCATCTGCTGGTCGTGATGCTACTGCTCCTCCTCCTAGTCAGTTATTGCGTCAGCAATCGATCACAGAATCTATATCTAAGAGACAACAGTATGCGTGTACTCATCCAACAGTGCAGAAGCTGAATGTGCTCCTGTCAAGTTGTTGGTGCTGCAGTCACTCCCTTTCCACTTGGTGGACTCTGCACCTTTCAGAGAACTGATGGCTTGCGCCGAGCCAAGGTGGAGAGTCCCAAGCTATCATTTCTTTGCCAGGAAGGCAGTACCAGCCCTGCACAAATATGTAGAAGAGAAGGTGTACCAGTACTTGAGCCTGTTTGTGTCTGCCAAAGTGCATGGCAGCGCCGATGTGTGGAGCTGTAACTACGGTCAAGGACAATATATGTCATTTACGGCCCACTGGGATAATGTGATGTCTGCCCAGACACACCAGCAACTTGGACAGGTGACGCAGCTTCTGCCTCCACGTTCTCACGCTGTTGGTCCTGCAACAATGTCCGCCTCCATCCTCCACTGTCTCCTCAGCCTCCACTGCAGGGACAATTCACAGTGCTCCTCCAGCATACCACATGTGCAGGGCACAGCGGTGTCACGCTGTTCTACACCTCGTTTGCTTGGGCAAATGAAGTCACACAGGGGAGGAACTGCTCCGTGTCCTCAATAAAGAAATTGAATCCTGGCTTTCTCCAAGAGAACTTAAAATCGGAACAATGGTGACCGACAATGGGAAGAACATGGTGTCGGCGCTGCGTCAAGGAGGGCTGAGCCATGCACCCTGCATGGCGCACGTGTTCAATCTGGTTATCAAGCATTTCCTTAAGTGTTCCACCCATCTGCAATACATCCTAAAAATGTCAAGGAAACTTTGCCTGCACTTCAGCCACTCATACACCGCCAAGCATACCCTCCTTGAGCTGCAGCGGCAGAACGGCCTCCCACAACATAGGCTGATATGCGATGTTTCCACCCGTTGGAATTCAACCCTCCATATGCTGGATCGACTATATGAACAGAGAAAATCCATAAACGATTTCTTGATGATCCAAGCGGACAGAGGTACTCCCATGTGTAACTTTAACGTTAGCCAGTGGCAGCTCATGTGTAACACCAGCCGTTTGCTAATTCCCTTTGAGGAGGACACTTTGTTAGTAAGTCGCCAGGACTACAGGAATAACAACGTCATTTCACTGATTCACAGCCTGGAAAAGATCCTTTTCAATCTGGCTGGTCAGGGGACTGGAGATGTGGCGTCTACATTTTAAGGCCACATGTGCCCTGTGGGGGCTGAACAGGAGGAGGATGAGGAGGACATTGGAGCACAAACAATGTGTAGCCAAATGGGTGGAGAGGAGGAGCAGGAGCAACCAGAACAGCCAGAGGGAGATGAGGCTGAGGCACATGACCCAGACACACCGTGGCAGTATGCAGTGGAGATGGATGTAGGGAGTCCCTCGGAGTCACTTGCGCAAATGGCCCCATGCATGCTGACTTCCTTGCGCAGTGACGGCATTGTCACCATTCGGCAGAGGGATGACTACTGGCTCTCCAGCATGTTAGACCCTCGCTACCAAGGAAAAATGCTGTCCTTTTTTTCCCATCACCCACGACAGCACCCAGAGAGAGGATCTGCCCCCAGGGACAGGAAACCTACGGTATAAAAAGGTGGAGCCTCTCCTAACCCTCAGTTGTTTCCTGTCCCTGGAGGGAGATCTACTTGCCTGCTTGAGGCAGGCTTACCTGATGCCATAGGAAAGAGTTGGTCCTGGTAGGGGTTGCCTCTCTTCTTCCATGGGTGGCTGTTAGCTATGGCCCAGTCTGGAGTCGGTGCCATCCCCCCAGCTATGCGCCGCTGGTGTTCCGGGCGCGGGGGTTCCAATATCCAGGCAATGAAGCCGTATCCAGGCAAGGTGTGTTTCCTCTGCTTTAGGCCGCAGGAGTTCCGGGCCTGCAGGGAGGCACATGGAGGTGCCAGCCCGGAAGGAAGTGGGCATGGCTTCCGGTGGAAGGGGTGTGGCCTAACGGCTGAATAGCCATATAATGCAGATTGAAGGCTGGTGGAGCTGCTAAGCAGTTCCTCACCCTCCCTGCACTGAGTCTCTACAGTATAGAAGAGCAGCAGCTACAGCCACAGCTGCAGTCACCGTCCCAGCAGCTGCAGGCAAGAGGAAGACCCCAAGATGGAGGGCAAGATGAAGGTCCACCTCCGCCTTCCTCGGTATTCTAGGGGGATGTAAGTGGCTGCGTGCCAATCCTTTTATTTTTTTGATTGATTGGTTCCCCTGTCTTTTGTAGGATAGACCTAGGAAAGCCTTGGCAAAATCTAAGTATAAGGAATGTGCCTTATGTAGAACTAGACTTTCTTCTTCTTATGAGAAAAAGCTCTGCCCATCATGCATTGATAGAACTATTGCTGAGGAGTCCCTGTCATTCTTACAGGGTATCAGATCTATGATACAGGAGGAGGTCAGGAGTTCCCTTAAGGGTAAAAGTAGCAAAAAAAAGAAGTCCAGTTCCTCTACCCAGGGTCATGACTCCTCTTCTGAGGAGGAGTCTGTTCAGGGTGAAAGTGGAGAATTATCCGATGACACCTCTTCTTCCTCCATATCTGATGTAGAGGGAGGACAGTCGTTTTTTCCAGTTGAGGACACTGACAAGTTGCTCAAAGCCATTCAAGCGACTATGGGGATTGAGGACTCTAGACCCTCCCATTCTGTGCAGGACATTATGTTTGGAGGTTCGTCAAAGGAGACACTTTCCAGTCCATAAAAATATTACATCGCTTATTAAGAGGGAATGGAAAAAGCCGGACAAGAAGGGTTTTATCCCTAGAGGAGTTAAGCGTTTGAAGAGGAAGCTTGCTCTTCTTGGGATAATGTACCAAAAATTGATGTTGCCATAGCCATAGCCTCCAGGAAGTCAGCACTGCCTTTCTAGGACATGGGTACTTTGAAGGATCCCTTAGACAAGAAATCAGAAAGCTTCCTAAGGCGTTCTTTGGAGTCAGTAGGAGCGTCCCTCAAGGCCAATATAGCGGCTACCTGTACTGCAAGATTCCTTATGATCTGGCTAGGGGAGCTGGAAGATCAATTAAGGGATAAGGCCCCAAGAGAGCAGATTCTGTCAGCCCTGCCGACTATTAGAAAATCTGCAGATTTTTTGGCAGATGCTTCAGCGGATGCTGTAAGATTATCAGCTCGCTCCCTTGCCCTGACCAACTCTGCCAGAAGGGCTATATGGCTGAAGAGTTGGACTAATGTCCAATGATGTAGGGTCTAAGACCCGGCTGTGCAATCTGCCCTGTGACGGTGAATATCTATTTGGACCAGCCTTGAATGACATCTTAGCTAATGCAGCAGATAAAAAGAGAGGTTTTCCTGTGCCTTCCTCTGGTCGTACACGGAGGTCCTTTCGTCCCTTTGGAGCATACAGAGGGCAGAAATTTGTCAAGTCCAGAGATAATATCTGGTCGGAATCCAATAAGAAACGCAAGGGATTCTTATTTAGCAACTCACCCCGTAATAAAGATCCAAGACCCAATAGGCAATGACGCCAGGCCCTGGGTAGGGGGGAGACTGAGGAAATTCCTTCCTGCCTGGAGGAAAATTTCATCAAGCCCTTGGATTCTGGATACAGTGGGAGTAGGCCTGAAGTTGGAGTTCTCTTCTCCTCCGCCTTCAATTTTTGAGATTACCAGAACTCAAACTTCCCTAACCTCTCAATCGGCTCTGGAATTGGAAGTGAAGAGCCTGATCTTGAAAGGGCTGCTGATTCCAGTTCCCCAGGAAGAGGAGAGGCAGGGGTTTTATTCCCATCTGTTCTTGGTAAGGAAACCCGATGGCTCCTACAGAACCATAATAAATCTAAGGAGGTTAAATCAGTTTCTGTCTTACAAGAAATTCCGGATGGAGACAGTGCAGTCAGCAGTGAGATTGTTAACTCCCAATTGCTGGATAGCAGTGATAGTCCTGAAAGATGCTTATTACCATGTTCCATTTTTGCCAGGTCACCAGAGGTTCTTGCGAGTAGCAGTAGAGATGGGAGGGGTGGTTCAGCATTACCAATATCAGGCCCTTCCCTTTGGAATCTCCATGGCCCCAAGAGTCTTTACCAAAATAGTGGCAAAAATGGGGGCACATGTAAGAGAAAAAGACGTTCTGTTTATTCCATATCTAGACGACTTTCTCATTCTGGCAAGATCCAGAATAGAATGTTTAGAAAGTGTCAGAGTAGTATTGGACATTCTGGAGGAATTAGGTTGGATGGTGAATCTAGAGAAGTCAAGTTTAGTTCCTTCTCAACAGAAAAAGTTTCTAGGGATCATTCTAAATTCCACAGCTCAGAGATGTTTTCTCCCTCCAGAGAAAATAGAGAGGGTTCTGTCCCTAGTAAAAACCCTGATCCAGTCCCCCAGGGTCACTATAAGAAAGGCTATGTCCATCCTGGGGACTCTCACGGCCTGTATTCCAGCAGTACCTTGGGCTCAGAGCCACTCCCGATACCTGCAGTGGGAAATCCTGACAGCCTGGCGTCAGGAAGAGAAAATTCTCAACATATTTATGTGGGTGTCTCGGCCAACAAGAGAAACCCTGGGTTGGTGGTTAGTCAGGGGTCACCTAGAAATTGGAGTTCCATGGAAGATCTCAGACCCCCTAATTATTACCACGGATGCCAGCCCTTGGGGGTGGTGTGCCCACATGGGGGATCTGGTGTTCCAGGGCTGCTGGTCAAGGAGTCTTTCTCAGGCCTCCTCGAATCAGAGGGAACTAATGGCGATTTTGGAGACCTTGAAAGTCATAGGTCAGGGTATTCGGAATCGCCATGTAAGGATCATGTCCGACAATATGACTGCAGTTTCATATATAAATAGGTAAGGGGGTACAAGGTCCCTTCCCCTTATGAAAATAATGGCCCGGATTCCACACCTGTCAGGGCCTCTGGTTCTCTCCTTGTCCGCTCTGCATATCAGGGGGTCAGACAATTTCAGGGCAGATTTCTTGAGCCGTCACAGTCTGAATCAGAGCGAGTGGGAATTGATCCAATCCATCTTTTTAGAGATCACCAGGGTTTGGGGAGTCCCGGAAATGGATCTCTTTGCCAGTCAGTCAAACAAGAAGGTGGAGAGATTTTTATTTTTTTTTTCCCTAAACCCAGAGGAATTCCCCTTTGGGGGGGGTGGATGCTCTGTCCCACAAGTGGGATTTCAATCTAGCTTACGTTTTTCCTCCCTTCTTTCTCATTTCAGCAGTTCTGAGGAAGATCAGGGAGGATCGAGCGAGGGTCATTCTAATTGCCACCTTTTGGCCGAGGAGAGCCTGGTTTACCTGGCTTAAGGATCCTGTCCTTTTCGGACCCTTGGATTCTCCCAGTCAGCCAGGACCTTCTATGTCAGGGCCCCATTCTCCACCCGGAGTCCAGCCAATTACATTTGACGACCTGGAATTTGAGCGGAGATTACTAGCCTCAAAAGGTTTTTCTCAGAATCTCATTTCCACTCTTCTAAAAAGCAGTAAACTGGTCACTACTAAAATATATGCTAGGACTTGGTTCCGGTTTTTTGAATTTCTAGGGGGTTCTCCAGAGGAGCTTTAGGGATATACCTAGAAAACAGATTCTAGAGTTCCTTCAGAAGGGGCTAGAAAAGGGGCTTTCTACCAGCACTTTAAGAGTCCAGGTTTCAGCCTTTAGTGCTCTGCTAAACGTTAAATTGGCTGACGATCCCTGGGTGATTAGGTTCATCAAGGCGGCCTCTAGAAGTAGACCTTTTGTTATGTCCAGAGTTCCTCCCTGGGACTTGAACCTAGTTCTGTCTGCCTTAACTAAACCTCCCTTTGAACCATTGGACTCTATCCCTATTAAAAACGTATCCCTGAAAGTGATTCTTTTAGTAGCCTTTACCTCGGCACGTTGCATAGGAGAATTGCAGGCTCTGTCAGTTAATCCATCCTTTACTGTTATTACAGAGGAGAGGGTAATAATTAAACCAGACCCGTCTTTTTTGCCTAAAGTAGCTTCAAAATTTCATAGATCTCAGGAGATGGTTCTCCCCTCTCTCTGTGCTAACCCGAGTAATGATAAAGAGCAGGAATACCATTGTTTGAATGTCCCAACAAAGGGAAGGCTGCCTTTAAGTGTAGTCTGGCTAGGTGGGTGAGACTAGCAATCTCCCTGGCCTACAGTTCTTTGGGCCTCCCCCCCCCAAGTGGGGCTCAAGGCACATTTTACTAGGGCGATTGCCACCTCTTGGGCCAAGAGAGCTGATGCTTCCATAGAATCTATCTGCAAAGCTGCAACCTGGTCTTCACTTTCTACCTTTTTTTTGCCATTATAGGATGGACATTGGGGCTTCTGCTGATCTTTCTTTTGGAAGGAAAGTTTTACAAGCGGTGGTCCCTCCCTAGTTTTTCCTATTTTATTCTCTCTGGGTGCTGTCGTGGGTGATGGGGAAAAATGGTAATTACTTACCGGTAATTGGATTTTTCAGAACACACGACAGCACCGTTCTTTATCGCTCCCTTTTTTTCTTGGTGATGGACTTTTGTTTGGCACTGGGTGTAGCGAGCAAAAAAAAAAAAAAGTTGTGACCTTAGGGTCATGAGTTACAAGTTAACTGGAGTCTCTCTCGCTTCTATAAAACAACTGAGGGTTGGGAGAGGCTCCACCTTTTTATACCATAGGTTTCCTGTCCCTGGGGGTGGATCCTCTCTCTGGGTGCTATCATGGGGTCTGGAAATCCAATTACCGGTAAGTAATTACCATTTATTTACACCCGCTGAGAGGGAGGACAAACTGAACTACTATCGAAACATGCTATGTAGCAAGTTGGCCGCTTCCTATCTGCGCCATCATCCAGACTCTCACATGTCCGACCGGGGGGCCCTGAGCGCTCAACTTGCACTAGCATGGCAGCTGTGGGAGCGGGTGGGGGTGGCAGGAGCAGTATCTGCTCCATCAGCAGCCTGAGCCTAGAGTCCCTGATGAGCAGCTTTCTTCAGCCGCATAGTGAAGAGGCTGCTCATCAGCAGTTAGAGACAGAGAAGAAGTTGAACCAGCAGGTGGTGGCATACTTAGAGTGCAGCCTGCCACCCGTCATCGAAGATCGGCTGGACTACTGGGCAGCCAAACTGGATTTGTGTCCACAACTGGCCGAGTTTGCCCTGGAAAAGCTGTCCTGCCTGGCCAGTAGTGTGGCATCAGAGCGGGTGTTTAGTGCGGCGGGAGCCATAGTTACCCCAAGGAGAACTCACCTGTCCACTCAAAATTTGGAGAGAGTGACCTTTGTGAAGATGAATCAGGTGTGGATCAGCCAGGATTTCCACCCACCAATGTCTGATGCAGCAGATTAATTGATTCATCCTGCCTCCACCACACTCTGCCACTGGGTCACTGTATGGCCTTCTAAGGCTGTTGCTACCTACCTATTATATCACCTTGCCACTCTGTGACCTACTCATGCTACTGCCACCACCGCACTCTGCCACTGGGTCACTGAATGCCCTCCTCATCCCGCAACCACTGGGTCACTGTATGCCCTCCTCATGCTGCAGCAACTGGGTGACAGTATGGCCTCCTCATGCTGCTGCCACCTCTTCACTCTGCCACTGGGTGACAGTATGGCCTCCTCATGCCGCAGCCACTGGGTCACTGTATGGCCTCCTCATGGCGCAGCCACTGGGTCACTGTATGACCTCTTCATGCTGCAACTACTGGGTCACTGTATGCCCTCCTCATGCCGCTGCCACTGGGTCACTGTATGGCCTCCTCATGCTGCAGCCACTGGGTCACTGTATGGCCTCCTCATCTTGCTGCCCTTGGGTCACTGTTTGCCCTCCTCATGCCGCTGCCACTGGGTCACTGTATGGCCTCTTCATGCCACTGAGTCACTGAATGCCCTCCTCATGCCGCAACCACTGGGTCACTGTATGCCCTCCTCATGCGGCAGCCACTGGGTCACTATATGCCCTCCTCATGCTGCAGCCACTGCTGGGTCACTGTATGCTCTCCTCATGCTGCAGCCACTGATGGGTCACTGTATGGCCTCCTCATGCAGCTGCCACTGGGTCACTGTATGGCCTCCTCATGTTGTTTCCACTGGGTCATTTTATGTCCTCCTCATGCCACTGCCACTGGGTCACTGTATGGCCTCCTCATGTTGCTGCCACCTCCACATTGTCGCCTTGCCACACTGTAGACATATATGTGGAATCGACAGACGACTGTTTAAAACGAGTGCGCTCTTTCACTCTACAGTAGGATGTTGGGCCTTTGCACGGTTCTTTCTGATGCTTGTTGCGTCTTTTTGGGGGGTTTTTGTTTTTATTTACGGGGTCAGGTTTACTTTTTAGTTATACCATTTTGGGGAATGTCTATTATTTTGATCACTTTTTCTATTAAAATTTTTATCAGAGGCAAAACAGCGGGAAAAATAAAAACGGTGGCACTTTTTGTTTTTTTTTGTCCCGCTATTGCGTTCACTGTAAAGGAAAAATATTTTTGGAAGTTTGTACAGTAGACTGGGCGTTTTTGGACACAGAGATACCTAATTTGTATGTGTTTCGTAGCAATTTTATACTTATATGTATTCTAAGGAAAGGGTGATGATTTGATTTTATAATTTTTATTTATTTTTTTATATCACTTTATTTATTTGACCCCGTAGGGGTCTTGAACATTAACGCAATGCATTGCAAAATATCATAATTTGTATGACCAGCTGCATAAAACAGCCTGTCGTACAAATGAATTCCAGACAAGCCTGGGAGCCTTCAATAGACTCCCGGCTGTAATGGCAACAGATCACCGTTCCTGGATCTTGTTTCAGGTGTCAGCAATCCTCCCCAAAATGGCACCGCCCATGTGTTATCTTAAAACGGCGCCTCGGTCAGCTTTGACAGAGGAGCCTGGGGGCCTTAATGCCCGCGATCAGTGCAGGCACTGATTGTGGGCAGTAGCGCTGGGTCTTTGCTGTATAATATACTTAAATACCCGAAATCCGCCATACTATTACGGGGGATGTCAGGAAGGGTTTAAAGTGGGGGGGGGTGGTATTCCCACAAAGTCATATTTCATATAAAAGTACTTTGCAAAAGCAATTAGCAAAATTGTATATGTCACTAGAAAAATTCCAATGAAATCCCTCTTTCCGTAGCGCTGTTGCCAGTGGATACAGCCTGTAGTCCATTATCATCAGGACAAGCATGCTCAGTTTGATTTTCTTCCCCATAGCTATTTTAGTTTACCCCCTTCCCAGTCTGCATCATAGTATTGTAGCACTGAGCATATAGTTAAAGCTCAGCGCCATAATAGTACGACACTGTAATACTGCGGACACAGGAGCCAGCTCGGGACTAGCTGTCCAAAGCAGATTAACCCCTGTGATACTGTGGTCAATAGCAATCACAGCATTACGGGGTGGGGGCGGGGTCCGGAGGCAAGATCGTCACCTCTCTGATTCCCCACAATGAGATTGCATGGGTCCAAGGGGTTGTCATAGCAGCCAGGTGGCCGAGCAACTTCAAAAAGATAAAAGTAAAGTAAAATTAAAAAAAAATAAACATAGTAGTTTAAAAAAATCCACCTTTTTAATTTAAAAATCGCATAATGTAAACAAAAAATAAACATGTTAGGTATCCCCATGTGCGTATATTCCCCCCCCCCCCCAAATGCTCACATTTGGTGAAAAAATCTTTTGAAACTGTTTGTTGTGCATTTTCTTGGGGATACAACTATATCTGTCTCAACATCCCTATGTTATAATGGTTTGATCACTGCTTAGTGGTAAAATCTGCACTAGAGGAAAGGTGAAGCAAAAAGGCACAGAGGTGTTGCCATCTAACATTGGACAGCTGTAAGATGCCCAACATTTGCATAATGCTTTTTAATGACATTGTAACTATCCTAACTATATAAGGTACTAAGCCAGTATCATCTAGTCATTGGCAGGTACCTTACAGTGGGTACAATGCTTTTTTTTTTTTTTTTTTTTTTTTTTTTTGTTAAATGGTTGCCTGTGGAAAGACCTCTGCGTATGCTGCTAGTACATCTTGAGCAGTAATGAAATGCAAATTATGGTGAATGTATTATTTAGGAATTTAGAGAGAACCAATCTCTTGACCACAATACAAATATTAGCAGCATGCTGGGTAGACAGTGTTTTTGATATGTGTATAGCGAAGCGATTGTGTTATCCCAATTTTCACCATTCCTGGAAGAATAGCTAAAGATTAAATAAAAAGTGTGGTCCTCCTGGCTTGAAAAATCACACAGTCAACACGGATGGCTTCTGCTAGGAAAGTACCAATGACATAAATGATGTATGCCTTGTGATGGGTTCACTGTAACACTGTACGCTGGATTCTTTTGCTGTCTTGGGAGTGCGCCTTTACAGATCCCACATACCACCTAAAGGTAGAAACTGCCATCAATAGCCATTCTAGCAATGATACAAGTTTGGCTTCATATTTGGTATCATTATATAATCTGTGCCAATAAAAAGAAAATAATATTATTGGCCAGAAAATGTTACCCTTAGAATGTGGCTTGAAATGTTGTGGATGTTGTGGAATCTGGAGGCCTTAATCATTTTAGTAAACTTCTGTCGTGTTAGAAATTTATATTGGTGGTAGTCAGTCTGTTCATGTTATACTTGCAAGTGTTCTATTTATTGATTTAAATGGTACCTATCATTTTTACGTGTTATAAGACTAGCTCAGGGCCCCTTAGTATGTTATTGGCTTTCCTTGCAGTGTGGAGATTCAGTAAAAGTCCAAAAGCATATTATTAATCCATACACTGCACACTCAGCCCTCTGAGGAGAGCCAAACAGAAACATCCCATTTGTTGTAGCCTTTGGCAGTGGTACCCCACCATTCAAAAATTTATGACAAGACAAAAGTTTAGTAAAAATAATAGGTATCCTCAAGTTATGATTTGTAATTTGTGTTGTATACAGTATTTCTATGTTGACACTGTATAGTGTGATTTATAGTACATTTCTAATTTTGGCTACTATGTGCATTTTCTGAAGAAAAAACATTTTTTATAGCTTTTTCATTCCAGAAACATCCATCAAACCTTTCAGTTAATTTTTAATATTCTCGTAAATGGGGATGGCACATTAACCAGGAAGTACTCAGTCGACCTCCTTATGGACTTGTTAAAGAACCCCAAAGTTGCTGATTATTTATCAAGGTAGTATTTCATGCTTTTTGTATATGCTTATGTGTGTATCCTGTATGGATGTATATGTGAAAAACTAAACAAATCCATTCAAAATCATGTGCACTAGACCCTATCATTGTTTGAAAAAGTTTGATGTTTCAGTATGTTTTTCTACAATTTACATATATATTATATCCCTGTTTTGCATTACTTTAGATATGAACACTTTAATTCATGTCTTGTTCAAGTACTGGGCCTATTACATGGCAAGGATCCTGATTCGGCGTTGAAGGTATTTTTTTTTTCCTCCTTAATATGAAAATTAACACTGAGAATATTTGTCTGTATTTTGAAGTTCATTTGTCACCAAAACAATTTTTTTTCTATTAGTCTGATTTAATAATTGTTCTCTGTATAGTGTTGAGGAGAATGTCAGTAGGAAAGTTGGTATCAGACTAATGTCAGTACCTTGTAGGGAGGTATCTGCACTTTCCAAAGATGCCTCTTATTCTACATTGCAGCTTCATTTTCACTCTTTGGATAATCACCCCTAACTGCTGCCCAATTCCTCCCATAATTCCTCCCACTGTCACTCTTTGCCTACAGTTAGGGGTGGTTATCTAGAATGGAGAGCGAAGCCATAGCAGGAGAAAAAATGCCCCTAAAGTATAGGTCCATTGAAAAAAGCAGATTTTTTTTTTTTCCACTGATACGGATGCATCACGTCAATGTAAGTATATAGGTCTGTGAAAAAAAAACAATGTTTTCACAGATGCTAAAACGGATCAACCACCCACCAATGAGCAATGTGGAGTGCTATCCATTATTGTCAAGAATATCACACTTCACAAAATGTGGAAGTGTTAATACAGTATAAGGCCGGAGTCCCCAGTTGCAAAAAAGTGTTTTACATTACCTGCAAAGTGGATGGGATTCTGGCTAATCCCGTCTACACAATGCAGGAAAACATCCGCAGTGCAAATGCTGCAATTTCAAAAACGCATACATTTTTGTAAATTGTAGCATGTAAATTATACCTATGGAAAACAGCAGCATTTCCATATAGGTATAATAGAGGCAGAAAGTAAGAAAACTATGGACTTTCTATGAAAAAAAAAATTCTTTTCCGCAACGTTTTTTGGCTGTGGCGCGCTATGTTGGACCTTAGACCAACACATGGCTTTGCTTGGGCTGGGAAACACAATCCATGTATTGGCAAAATTTACCAGCCCAACCAGGGGTCAGCTGAGCTGCTGTAAGACCAGTAAACAAAAAAAAAAAATGTAGAACAAATATATAAACAGACAGTACAGTACCTTTCCAATGATCTCTTTACATATTGGCCTGTAACCGTGATAAGTGGAAATCCTCTAAGTCTAGAGCAGGGGTGTCAAACTCATTTTCACCGGGGGCCACTTCAGCCTCACGGGGTACCTTGAAGGGCCAAGATTATTTTACACGTGTATAAAAGTAACTTCTCCTTAACAGTTAAGCAAGCTATTAGACAGCGTATAATATAAACAGGCGCCATAGCCCCTATTTATAGCGCCCCATTTACACACACTGTAATGTTCCACAGCAGTCCCTGCACGCTGTATTATGACTCGCAGCTGCCCCTGCACACGGTATTATGCTCCCTAGTGGCCCCTGCACACGGTATTATGCTCCATATTGGCCCCTGCACACGGTATGATGCTCTATATTAGCCCCAGCACACGGTATTATGCTCCACAGTGGCCACTGCACACGGTATTATGCTCCATAGTGGCCCCTGTACTGGTATTATGCTCCACAGTGGTCCCTGCACAGGGTATTATGCCCCATAGTGGCCAAACCATGAACTATTATTATACTCTGGGGTCTTTTCAGACCCCAGAGTATAATGAACGGAGACCCAGGGGAGGTGACAAACATAAAAACCAGTGTTACTTATCCTGGACACCGGTGCACTCCTTGCAGCTTTCGGCCCTGTTTAATTGCACACACACGTCACGTGATCAGGCTGGCGACGCGACCTGATGACGTCACCAGAGGCCTCAAGCCTGCTCGGAGTAACACCGATCACAGGAGAGGTAAGTAGGATATGTTTTTATGTTCCCTCACCTCCCATGGGCCCCCCGATTATTATAATCCGGGGTCTGAAAAGACCCCGGAGTATAATAATAGTAGTGTTTGAGGCCCGCGGCCTCACTTACCGATGCCCGCGGCTGCTCACAGCGGCATCCACTTCCCTTTCTGCGTCCCATAGCAGAAGGAGAAGCGGGGGCGGCCACGAGCAGACGCGGGGTAGGTAAATAGATAGGCCGTGACCGGCTGGGGATAATCCAGCCAGTCACGGCCTATTTATATATTAAAAAAAAAAGTTATACTCACCTTCGATGCCTTGATGCAGCCGCTGCCTCCTCTTCTTGTCCGCGACGTCTGTGTCTCAGCGTAGGTGGCGCGATGACGTCATTGTATCGCCGCCTGCACTGAGATGCGACGTCTCTTAAACCAGCCCAGGACAGGCCCCGCTCAGCTGTTTTTTTTTTTTTTTTTTGTTTTTTTTAAAGCGGCCTGTACTGGGCTGGTTTACATTGAATAGAAAAATGCCGCCCCCCAGACAGTGAGGGACAGTGCTGCCTGAGCCAATAAAGATGGCGGCCGCCCAGGGGCGCACCGCTAATGAGGCAAAGTGAGGCGTCCGCCATCTTTATTGATCTTGTATTGTGTGAGGCTGGGCCGGATAACAGAAGGCAGCGGGCCGGATTCGGCCCGCGGGCCTTGTGTTTGACACCTGTGGTCTAGAGGAAAAAAGGTTTTACCATAGAAAGAGTGGTAAGACTACAAAACTGTCCGACACAGGATGTGGTGATGGCTGATAATTTGCACGAAGGGACTGGATGCCATTCTTGAAAGTAAGAATATCACACTTTATGGGAACTAGAATTTTTTTTGAGATTGGTTATTGATCCAGGGACTTAGTTCAATTGCCATATTTCTAGTTGATGGGGCAATTGGCATCCCCCTCATGGTTGGGGGTGGGGGGGTTATTGCCTTCCTGTGGATCAACTTGGTAGGTTTATAGGTTGGACTTGTGTCTTTATCCAACCATATCAACTATGTTACTACATTTAGAGCGCTAGAGCAAATTCTCCTTTTCCACCAAGGAGGACTTGTTTGCATTCTCCTAGCTGAGTAGGCATGGTCTAATAAGTCCCTGTACCGTCTTACCGACGTAATAACCCTTCTGAGCTACTATACTATGTAATATAGGTACAAAAATGCTGGTAAAAAAGGTTATATGAAACTGGCTTAGTAACAAGTTATACGATACTGTCCACTTTCAGTGGTGTTATATATTACAGTAGTATAACTTCTACATGGGTCCATAAAGCTTATTGTTGACTAATTAAAGTTCTGTATTTTTCAGGTGTTAGAATTGCTGTTGGCTTTCTGCTCAGTCACTAGTTTACGCCACATGTTGCGCCAGACTATACTAGAACAATCAAGTATTCCTGCAACAGGGAATGGAAGACTCGGGCCACGTACAAAATCTCCTGAACCAGCTGTGGCCCTTGTTCATTGGTCAAGCCAAGCACTTGAAGCTCCTCAGAACTGTGCAGCATTGGCACTAGAGCTCTTCAAGGAAGTTTTTGCAGTAAATGTGTACCTTTTTACTTTCCTTTCAGGTTTTACAGTAAATCGCATTTGTTTCTATGTAGGTGTGAATCCTGAAAATGTTTAATGAAGGCGAAAGATAAAGCACAAGACAATAGCACAGGATGCAACTTTTGAATATGACTTTTTTTTTTTTCTTTCAATATATACAAGTAGATCTAAGATGAAAACATATTTGCATAATGCAGATCTTTTAGGTGGACCATAATGACCAAGATGAGAATAGCTGGTCTCGCTGCTCTACATTCTTTCTGTAATTCTAATAGAATCGAATAGGTAGTACATAAATAGTGTAGCATTTTAGCTACATTGTTTCTGTAATTGTTTAGCTACAGAAACAGTATAGCACAGTCGTCACACTATTTCCATAGTTCCCATTCACTTGTGTCGGGAAAACTGCATAGCGAAACAATGTTCTGCTGTTTTCATAAGTCCCACACTGGTAGTTGGGACCTGTAGCCAGTTATTCCCTTCTTGACCGTGTTTGACATAGTTGGGAATAACCATTGAAGTTACTGCATTTTAATACTCCTCTTTCTAAGAGGGAGGAGAATAGTGGATTTTCAGAAATAGTAAACGTAGGCAGAAATGGCAAATGTATTGTAAATTGTCATGGGAACTTTTACATTAAATCCTTAGGAGAGGCTCATTGTTTAATTTTTCTTGGCCCTTATGAGAGCCTGAGATGACTTTCATTGTTTTCACTGGCACATTCACTTGCAAAGACAGAGACGTAACCTCATTTTGTTGTTTTGTAGAAGTCACAGCGCCCAATCCTTAGGTTTAATGGTGAAGTTCCACAGTACTTTTCAGCGTTTTCCCTAAGGGCCTAATTTTTTTTTTTTTTTCCTTTCTGCTTTATGATTAGGATGCCATTGACAATGGTTCCAGCCAGTCTGCTGAAAGGTTTATAGACCTACTTTTGCCAGTTATCATTGACCAACTTCAGGTTCCTGATCCTTCTTTGGATGAACAATTAACAAAAAAAAAGTGTGAAAGAATGGTAAAATCAATGGATGTATTGATCAATATCCTTTTTGTGCTTATTCTTATCTGTGTTTGGGATCCACTCTTGATTTTGGCTTTAACAATGATTACAAAATGCTGATCAGGTATGTAAATGTAATTATGGCGATTTCCTCCCCTATTTACATATAGAGCTGGTTCTGTGTTTTCCGAGAGTTGGTGTTAAATTTTATGGTTAATCTCCTTAACTTTGTGTACCGCTCTGTGCTGATGATGCATTAAAGTCCCATATTGCTATGAAGCTTGCTGTCAACAGATGTGTCGCTCTTGTTGATTATCAATTTACATTTAGTGGTGCAGACTCCAGCTTTGGTGCCAAAATGGTGGATTCTGAACTATCGTAAGTTCCATAAGTTTGTTTTTTTGTTTTTTTTTCTAAAAATACAGATTTTCATAAACTGAGATTATTTTTTTTTTCACATGTTAAATCAAGGTGGATTTTAATGAGACAAATCCAATTTGCTAATGAGTTTTACCTTTAGAATGTTGATACTATTACCATGCTTTCTGTCTCCGGTTAAAGTTAACCTGGCACCAGGATTGGGGCCCCTTAAGTTGCTGGTATTTAGGCCCCAAACTTTTGTAGTTTATTTCCATTCACACCGTAGTTTAGCATTTTAACAACTTCTAACGTGGCAGAGATAAGTCTGCGACTTGTATGCACTGCATTGTTGATGACCAGGTCTACATCTCAACGCACTGTATACTGAAATATCCACTTTTTGTTCTGCACATAAGAATATTTTACCACAAACTGGGGTCTGATCACTTTTACTTGTCAACATCACTTATGCTGTGAATATCTGGAGAGTAGTGAAAATACTGCAGGACATTTTGTTTTTGTAAACTTGTTTTTGCTGTTAGGATGTGTATAACACTGTGCCTATTGTACATTGAAGAGACTGCAGCTCTCACCTGGCACCTCATAGGCCCCTTCAATCAGCTGCTCAGCAGGTGTGCCAGGAGCCATCTGATTTGATGACCAATTCTGCAGATAGGTAAATAGGTTGAATTGGAAATTCTGCTTGCAGGTTGTCTCAGGCAGATGTGTAACTGATTACACATATGGTCTGATTCGAGACTGGATCTTATAAGAGAGTGTAAAAAGTGCTTTCCCTTCTGCCCTATAAAAAAACCTCTCAAAGGCTACGTTTGGGTAGTGTACCTCTTGGTGAGAGATCGTAGACTGCTAGACATGCCTCTACATCGCACTCAAAGATATTTTGTACAGTTGACAGACTTTGAGAGAGGTTATATAATCAGACTGAGAGATGCAGGCTGGGTTGTTTTCTTGAAAGTAGTGGGTACCTGAGGCCATGCACAAACCAGATCTAGGTGTCTTAGACAGACCACCAGTAGAGGATTGTTTGATCTGCCAACAAACACAAGCAGCCACCAGAGTTTCCTTGTAAACCATCCAGGCACAGTTGACACTTTCATTATGCACTCTTGTCTCTGCCTGGACCATTTTCATGTGCTTAACTGAAGGACATTTGGTGTCATGGCGCCACAATTGCCTTCATTTGCAGTGACATCATGAACGAGAAACTTGGACTGTTATTGATTGGAACCATATTGTATTTAGCAATGAATCCAGATTCTGTTTGGATGATGGTCACCCCCTAGTAGTGATAAGAATGACTGTAACAGCTCAGTGATATGTGTAGGACATACTGTGGCCACATGTGCTACCTCTCATGGCAGGGCTTCCAAAGAGCGTTTTTCAGCAGGATAATTCTCGCCCACACACCGCAACGGTTTAATAGGAATTTCTCTACCAACTCTTCTTTGGTCTGTTTGGTTGCCAGATTTATCGCCAATTTAGCATTTATATGACCAGCTGGGATGTCTGAGTGTTCAGGATATACAGACCCAGCTGCAGCCTCTATGGGCAAATGTACCACAGTATACCATATGAAAACTGTATGCCTCCAAGGCCAACTGTATCTCCTCTTTTTTCCAGCTAGAGGCAGCCCAACAGGGTATTTATTTAGCTTACTTATATAGAACCATCATATTCTGCAGCATTTTACAGACATTGTGGTCACTGTCCCATATAGGGCTCACAATCTACATTCCCTATCAGTATGTCTTTGGGGTGTGGGAGGAAACCCACGCAAACACGGGGAGAACATACAAACTCCTTGCAGATGTTTTCCTTGTCAGGATTCAAACCTAGGGCTCTAGTTCTGCAAGGCTGCAGTGCTAACCACTGAGCCACCGTGCTGACCTAGAACTTCCTTTCAATTGTACAGTTTTCGACAATAAACACATCCTTTTGCTCCAATATTGTAATAACTTATATATCATCATTACATTGATACATATAGTTTCATTTGATTCCAAGAACTCCTTCTTGATGCATTATTTTGTTGTCAATTAGTGTAGGATTGAAAAGACGGAAGTGGTTAAATTTTTAAAGAAAATTTTTTTGCTTTTGTACCAAGCAATGTTTCATCAGATGTTATTCTGAAGACTTTGGACGTTATGAGCAGACTTAAACAGTTGGTTACCAATATGGAAGCTGCCTTCTACAAGATACTGCAGGTATGGTTTATTGGCTTGTTAGTTTGCAGTTAGTATCGATTCCATAATTTGCAATGGTGTGTGGTCATGTCTGAAGACTGCATACTGCTCACTCCAAGAAAGTGCTGCTGTAATCCCCAATACTTTTTACCCAACTAAACAGCAGTGGCATTGTTTAGTACTGCTTTTTTATTTATTTATTTATTTTTTTTACCCTCTATTTTACAATTCGGACATATAATATACAACTGACCCACAGTTTTCCCTGCCAGTCTGTGGGATTTATTTATTTATTTTAAAGGACTGAAATTTGAAATATATGTCCCGTGTGGATAATTTTTCAATATTTTTTGGTCTAGAAACCTTTACACAAAAGCTACATCATATAGAAAGTGTTCTAAGAAAGTTTGTGATTTCTGCATGTTTTATTAATATGCTTCATAAAAGTTCATTACAAATGCTTAATTACTTATCAGGTAATTTCAGTTTTGTGATACACATAGGCTGGTGTCACGCAATATACTATAGGCAGCTATACTGTATAGCCAGGTGCTTTCACTTCAATTAAGAGAAATGCCTGTTAATTTCAGCTCTATATTACTGCCTGTACTGGTTTGCTGTTACTACATGGCCAGTAATGATATCCAGCTGAAATTAATTGGTGCTTCACTTGTAAAGTGCTGAAAGCATTGGTGGCCAGGGGAAATAATTGGTCACTACTATAAGGTAGGTGCCACATCAGGTCACTGCTTTCATTTTCAAAATTTCTGTAGGAAAATGAAAACTGGAATCTTTGGATTTCCTGTCTTATAATGCATTTGTATACCTGAGTGAAAGGTAGGTAGAATACCTACCAGTCAGATTCCAGGAGCTTTTTATCTCTGCAGGTTAATAAATGAAAGCTGAGCAGTAGATACTGCCATATCTACTCTTTTTTTTGAGCTCCAGTTTAAACAAAACCCTTCTATTACTTTCAAAATGAAACCTGCATTGTTATATAAATATAAAATTATTTTTTTCCCTGCAGGACCAGCGTTTGATCCCATCACTGTCTTTTGCTTTAACTTCTGATAACCGAGAGAGAGTTCAAGCTGGCCTTCGAATTTTATTTGAAGCTGCACCACTGCCAGACTTCCCAGAATTTGTGTGAGTAAAAAGAAGGCAAACTGAAGGCACAACAATACGGAAATATTTAAAGCGGAACTAAACTTTTTGATATCTTTTTATTTTCTTTCACTATGTTCATAAATTTTGTAATAGACTTTAACAAATTTTGGATCATTTCTGTGAAATCATGCATTTTTTCACTTTTTCCCTACTTCTGTATAGGGAGCTTTTTCTGCCTCTCACTGAATGTTACTGTGTACGGGAGTACGTGCAGTGTAGTAGAGGAAATGGGGGGTGGGGGGGGTCACTTTAAACAGTTAGTTTTCAGACATAATAAAACGTACAAAGTAGCTTTTTGTGTAAACGTGAAAGAGGAGATTATCTTCATTCATGTGACACTAAGGCTGCAATGCTATCTAAACTATTTCCAGAGATATCACTGGTTGAAAATACAATCAGGTTTAGGATATTTTATATGCAGCTGTATAATATATAATGATATAAAAATCCCAATCCCAACGCTGTTTTCATCCAGTGATATCTATGGAAATAATTTAGATAGCGCTGCAGCCTAAGTGTCAAGGGCCTAACCGACACTAAGGCTCCAGCGCTATTTCGCTGTTTCGCCTCTGATAAAAATTTGAAAAGAAAGTGATCAAAGCAATAGACATTCCCTAAAATGGTATAACTAAAAATTATCTGTTCCTGCGAAAAGAGACGCTCTATGCATCCTTGTACACACAAATATAAAAAAGTTGCAGGTGTCAGAATATGGCAACTTTAAGAAAAAAAGTTTTGTATTTTTGTTAAGGGGTTAGAATGTAAATAAAACTATATAAATTTGGTGTCCCCATAATCGTACAAAAACATAGCATACAGGTGACCTGTCATTTTGGCTGCAGAGAGAACACCAAAAAAAAAGAAGCCCAAATGCACTTTTTTTCCATTTCAACCACATTCAGATTTTTTTTGCAGCTTCCCAGTACATTGTGCAGAATAATAAATGGTACCATTATGAATAACAATTTGTCCCTCAAACATTAAGCCCTCCTATGGCTCTGTGAACAGAAAAGTAAAAAAAAAATTACTGGGTTTGGAAGGTGGGAGTCAAAAACAAAAAAACTTCCTCCGGTGGTAAGGGGTTAAATCCTTCCACCCATTCAAATGATATGACTTCTAGAAGGTTATATATAAACTAGCTCTAATTTTCCATTTGGGCAGGAAACTTTTATTTTCTCTGAGAAATGCAAACCGTTATCGCCCACATGGAGAAGAGTTAGCTTACATATAACCTTCCACCTTTTGAACAGGTGAAAAACATTTTTTTTTTTCTTTTTAAATTTATTTTTTTTTAAATGTTTAAAAAAAATTTAAAAATCTAACAATTTTAATTGTGTATTCTCACATATAAAAATGGCCACACTATAACATATAAAAGTATTTTTCCCATATAAATAACGAGAATTGAAAAATACTTGCGGCAAGAAGGGGATAAGCATATAATGCATGTGTAATTCTTCAAAATATTTTTTTTTTTTACTGAATGAGCTATATAAAGCTAGATGGCTTCATGTCTTATGACTACATTAATAAAAACTGTTTCATTTAGACTTGGGGAAAGTATCGCTGCTAATAATGCGTACACACGGCAAGAAACAGATCATCCGTCAAAAAGATATGGATTTCATGTCACTGCAAACAGTTTTAAACCACCACAGACTTCTAATATGCACAGCATTGATATATCATCCTCCAATATCCAGGATCTCATTCAAAAGCTACAGTCAGGGATGGAGGTACGGTCTTGGATGAGTACTACAAACAGAATTACCAGAATAATGGTAATAGAAGGGTTTTATCACCTGAGACTATACTTGTGTATAAAGATTCTGTAAAGTTTACTACAATCTGGTAAAGCAGGGCAATTGACAGGGAATTATCTGTCGCTCTTTGGGTCTATCCGCTATATACTAACACTCTACCATTAAGACTTCTTCTCATAATAGAAGTAGTTATGATAAAAGTTGTATATATGATAACTGCAATTCCTTTAATTTTACAAGGATAGGTATGCCATGCAAATAAATTATGGAGCCCCCAATATCCTAGACTATGACTTGACGGCCACACATCAGTGCCAGCAGGGTGGGCAATGGTGCAGGATCACTAATATCTTCTCCAGCAATAATATAGAATTTAATCACTGTTACACACTCCTGATAAAACACCACGTTGTGGAAAGCAGCTTTTTTTGTTGCAGATTTTGCTGCATGTTTTTGAGCCAAAGCCAAGAATGGCTACAAAAGGAATGGGAAATATCTAGGAAAAACTTATACTTCTGTCTTCTGCTCAGTCCACTCCTAGCTTTGGCTTAAAAAAAAATACAGCAAAATCTGTGACAAAAGCTGCATTTCCGCAACGTGGAGTGTGGAAACACGCTCAGCCCAGTGATATTAGTCTTACTAAGTATGAAAGTATGTTTTTAGTCTTCACAATATTTATGCAGCTATTGTGACCATTATTAGGAGAGTGGTGAATCGATGCTTAATAAGCTGCTGTTTTACCAAAAACACTACAGTGGCTACTCAATAACCAATTTGTAGCAGTGCTCAGCAACTCTCCCTCCTATTGGGTGGGTTGGAATTGGTAGTACAGTCAAGCTATTATTTGGTGGCCGTTATATGTATTTAAATCTACCTCCAGTCCCAGCTAGGCAGCCTGATATAGGTTTAGTTTGGCCATACTGGCAATTTTTATTTTTTTTTTTTAAGCATTATTTTGTCAGGCAGGTTATATAAAATGGCATGAATTCATACACGTTCGTAACCTTTGATTTATTGTGTTTAGACTATGACTTGTATGGCAGTTATTTTCTCTCGTCTTGTAGTTTATTCACTATACCAGCCTGGCAACTGTTGCTCAGTCTTGGAACCAGATTTCAGATGCATTTGATAGGTGCTCTAATCTGTAATGTATCTATCTAATTGACTATTTTTCTGTTTTTCATTTTTTTGCAGTTGAATGAACAAGTGAATGATGTTAGGATTTCTGATATCATGGATGTTTATGAACAAAAACTGTGTGCACTAGCTGTGAGTACTGATCTTTAAAAGAGGACCTGTCACCACTCCTGACATGTTTTAAGTAAATGCTTGTATTCCTCATAAAGAAAAATCTGGATAGTGCTGTTATTCTTCCTAGAAAAGTATGAATTAATTTAGAATTGAAAATTGCTATTACCATTGTCAGTGGTGTGTTCATACGTAGTCTGGCACTGGCAGATCTGATTGGACAGTGCCAGTTTTTGTGTTAGACACCCCTTCTCCCACCCCACCCCCCCCCCCAAAAAAAAAAAAAAATAATTATTACACAGTTGTCAGTTTATTCATAAATGACACATTGCGGAAATATGTGATGAAAAGTTGCTCCAGAAATGTTATATGTGTGTGTATGTATATATGTCAGGAGTGACTAGTCCTCTTTTAATCACATTTTTCAGGTATTTACTCTGGAGAAAACTAGTTATTGATATGTCCTATGTGGTTTTACAGTCTAAAGAAAGTCGCTTACAGGATCTTTTAGAAGCAAAGACCTTGGCTCTTGCTCAAGCAGATCGACTTATTTCACAGTACCAGTGTCAAAGAGCACAAGCCGAAGCAGAGGTGAGAGAAAAACTTTGAGGCTGAAGCCCTACGTGGAGTAAAACCGCTGTGTTTTACAGTCCCTGCAAAGTGGATGGGGTTCTAGCAGAAAAAAAGCCGCAGTGGAAATGCTGTGAATTCCAAAACCGTGGCGTTTTGGAAATCGCAGCATGTCAATTATACCTATGGAAACGCTAGCGGTTTCCGTATAAATATAATAGAAGCACAAAGACTGCAGAGGAAACCTCTGCAGACTTTCTGTGAAAAGCACTGCGGGAAAACCTGCATTGCGTTTCTGCCGCAGTTTTTCCCGCATCACTTTTTGGCTGCAGCCATACATGTGGGGCCTTAGACTGAGATTGTTTCTGACAACTTATGTTCTGCAATATACCAGAGTACCTAACATTCCTCTTGAACTTTGTCTGTTTCACACCTACCTACCACAGTACAGTATTGAGGCCATTTATTTTACAGTATCTCATATTCGTAAAAATATACTGATGCCTTTACCATTTTATTTGAAAATATCATTTGTATTTCTGACGCCGACCTATTTTAACGCATGGATTACTTTCATACTGCAGGCAAGAAAGCTGGCCACATTACTTAAGGAGACAGAAAGAAAGAATGAGGAACAGAGCTTGCTTCTAAAATCTCAACAACTTGAGTCTGAACGAGCAAAGAGTGACATTGAGCAGTTATTCCAGCACAGCAAAAAGCTCCAAGTAGTAGCTGAAGAACATGAAAAACTAAAAGTCTCCTATGCCGATCACATATTGAAGTATGGATACTCTTACCCATATGTCATTCACTTTTTATGTTCATTAAAAAAAAAAAAAAAAAAAATCACATATGACTAAATCAGAAGTGAGAGACTATATAGTCTAAGCCATATCTGCTCAAGTCAATGCTTCCAGATGGATTTGTATTCTGCCCCCATTGTCTTACAGAATGCAAATCCAGCTTTGAAATGGGATACTGGCTTACTAGTTTCGCTTATCACTAGTTAACTTTTTCTTTAGCTGACAGTTTTACTGTGTAATACCATACCAAGATTTTCACAATCCTGATAACTTGGAAACCAAAAGCTACCTACATTCTTTTCTGATGGAATACAGTGGTTTGCATCCTGTGTTAGTCTTTACTAACTGTTCGGTAATCTGATGTCAGAGAATCTTTATCCTACCACATTAAAGGTTGACATGTAAGAACCATGCCACACTAAGTGGAAGCTAATAGAAAATGATTGTTATTGCCAGAAGAAGCTACAAAAGGACCTTTGTTTCCTCTGCAGTGATCATTGCATGGGAAATGTAGCATTACATGCCAGCCATTCAATTTATTGGCCATCCATTTAATAAAGTCTGGCTGACTTTTTCCTGATCAAGAACTGCTGCCAAAGATCTGCTCTCTGTACTTATTCATAGACAGGGCTCCTTTAGTTGGAGACTCACTTTCTCTATAAGATCCATATGGCCTGATAACCATAATCCATATGTCCTATCTTCATGAGACCATCCTTTTAAAGTTGTGCGTAGATGTTCAGAGTATGTCTGTGAACACTCTTGTGAGCTTTTGTTTTAAACTTTCAGACAACTTTTTATTTTCTAGCAGCATTTGTGTCATTAATAAATTATGGCGCCTTTCTGTGAAATCCTTCTTTTTTTTTTTTTCCTCTTTCCCTCACTTTTCTATTGAGAGAGCTGTCCCTGCTTCTTATTTTCTCATTGTGTACGGAGTATGGGGCTGTTTGAAGTCAAGAGAAAATGAGGGTGGTGGAAAGTCACTTCAAATTGCTATATCTCAGACATTATAAAAGGTAGAAAGGTGTCATATGAAAGAAGATTCCCATCTTTTATGTGACACTAAGAATGCAGTTCGAGAGATATCACTAGTTGTAAACACATTCGGGATTGAGATATTTATGTGACTGCAACCTTATGATACCACAACCTTGGTATCATATGAAAGATGAGAATCTCCTCTTTCATATGACCCTAAAAGCTACCTTTTATAATGCCCAAGATATAAGTGTTTAAAGTAACTCTCCACTACCCTCCATTTTCAACTTTGTCACACAGCCATACTGCGTACATAATGAGAAGCATGGGAAAGAAGAAAATGCAGGATTTCACAGAAAGGAACCACTATCTGTTTTTTTTTTTTTTCTTCTAGCATTACAATTGCAGTGATGTACCTTGGGTATGCGAGAAACCTGTTTTTGTGTCATTTAGCACTTGGGCTTGAACTTGACTACACTACTTTGTGTCAGCATAGTAGATTTTGAGTAAATGTTGTGTTTTGTAGATATGAACTTTGTGAAAAGCTATACAAGGAGCTGCAAGGATCTTATAATGTATTAAGTAAGCAAGCTGACACCATGAAAAAACTGAATGACTCCCTTAAGCTTCAAAATGAAAAGTAAGAGTTTTTTTTGTTTTGTTTTTTATCAGTCTGTGCAAGCATTTAATTTGGGGCAGCATGTTGCAGAGATCCTGTGGGGTTTTTTGTGTGAAGATTTTGCTGTTTTTTTTTTTTTTTTTCAGTCAAAGGCAAGAGTGGCTTCAATGGGAATGGAAAATATAAATCCGTTTTATTTCTCCCTTCTGTTCAATCCATTTCTTTTTTGGTTCAAAAATCCACAGCAAAATCTGCAACAAAAAAACAGCTTTTCTGCACCATGAGCCTTAGGCTAAGGCCCCATGTTGCGGAAAATCTGCTTTTTTTTTTTTTTTTCGCTTTTGTATCGGGGCTGTGTGATGAACATTTTTCTAATATACTTTATACAAACTTCCTTTTAATCTAAAAAAGGCTGTGAAGTTTCTATTAGCAATGATCTAACTAAGCAATGCCAGGGAGACTGTTCGTACACATGTACTGAACGTAGCACATAGAGCTGAAGCATTTACCAAAGGGGATGGTTATTTCAAATGGCTGTATGTTTGGATTTATTCCACCTAGAAAAATGGTTTTGTTATCATAAAAAAGTATTGAAGTACTAGCTGTAAAAGAATTAGAGATATCACTAGTTAAAAACACTGTCAGGAATTTGAACTTAATATGAAGAAGTTCATGCTGTATATAAAATTCCATTCCTGGCTTTATGAGACGAGAACCATTTTTCTAGATTGTATCTTCTATATCTAGCCTAATACTATAAAGTATAATTTAATTATATTTTATTATACATGTTGTCTTTATCGGAATGGCTTACTTTTGGCCTGCCATTTGTTGTTCCCACGTCTCTGTTTTTATTTTTTTTAAGCTCAGTAATTTGAATAACTTTACTAATTTTGCTTTTATGCATATTAGTAATTCCCCCTGTGCTCCGAGCACACCCGCGTCATCAACTTCTACCTGCATCGCCTCCCCCTTTTTCCTTCTTCTCCTCTTTGCTTCTTCTTCCCGTCAGCAGAATCTTTATTCTGCATTCCACTAACTTGTTAACTACTAATGGGACAAAGTTATTGTGTCCTTACACCTAAAAGTAAATTATGCTGGTTTATTTTTATTTTATATGATGGTGGTTTATCTGGCAATGTTGTTGTTATAATTCAGAACTCTGGCACAATTAGAAGACATTGAAAATGAAAGAAAAGAAGTGTTCAAACAGCTACAAGATAGAGAGAGCAAAATATTGAGTAAGTAATGCAATTTTATTAAAGGATCTGTCCCATGAAGGATGTTTATCCCCTATGGCATAAATAACATGTTAGTATGGGTCAGTAAAATAATTATGGTGATACCAAATATGTATAGGTTTTTATGTTTTTCTACCCTTTTTTTTTTTTTTTTTTTTTTAATTTCTTGCATAGATGAAAGCAATAGCTTTTTCTTTTTTTTTTTTTTTTTTCTTCTCCCTTTTTAATCTTGTTTATCATATGATTTGCTGTACGATTTTCAGAGATTTATGACTTCTTTTAATTGCTTTTAATTCATTTTTCCTTTTTTTTTTGGCGGGGGGAGGTTGGGTGGACAAATACATTTTTGAGCACAACTGCATTGTGTAGTGCAGGAATCAGCAACCTTTTATCGCATGGCATGCCGATTCTTATTTATTTATTTTAAATTGTAGTGGAGTTACTCAGAGTGCCATGCAGTAATTGTAAAGATGTCAACCCTTTATATATCACTTCCATTTTAATCTGACATGTTACCTTGAATATTCCTGAGGTGCTGCCAGTTGCTGGCCCCTGGTGTAGAGTTTGCAGTGCATTTAATGCAGTCGAGATATTGATGTGGTTGATTGCAGGTATTAGGGTGAGGAATGTGCAAATAAGACCTCATTAGTGGAAAAGAGGAACTTTATTCTAGTGCCACCTTTCGGAAGGTAGGTCCCTGTAGATTTTCAAATAAACCTAAGGCATAATTTGGGAATAATGGCCAAGCCAGAATATTTCCTCTCTTCCTTTTGGCGGTATTATTCAAGTTTCTCTTTTCCACCAATAAAGCCTTATTTGCATATCTCTTACCCAGAATTCTTAGCAGGGCATGCATGGTCTAATAAGCCCCTGTACCATTTCTCCCTAATGAGAGATTACTCCTTCTGACCCAGGTATTAGGTTGGTGAGAGGATGTACCTGGGATGCGGCTGTACCTGCAGCCTGACCCCAGCTGCCAATGTTTCACTTCTGAATAAGTGAAGTACCAATGAATTTCACCTTCGTATTATTTACATGCTGTGTGGTAATGGCAAAACCACGAAGCCTGTAATGATATGCAGTTGAAATTCATCAGTGTTTCACTTACAGAAGTGAAACACTAGGGATGGGTACATTGTGTGTCACCACTCTTGGTGCTTTGGGAAAGCATTATTGTTGAATGTGTTTCCAGTTAAAGCAACACCTGACTTGGAAACACACAGGAAAAATCACATTAAGTAATCATGCTTACTCTCTCCCTTGCAATTAGTCATATCATTAACTCAACTGCCTTGCAGCTCTTTGGCATTGTTTTTATTTTTATTTAAATTTTTATTTAAAGCCTTCACCAAACAGGTTAAATAACATAATTTTATAGCATGAGGGCTGTTGAGGAAGTGGCAGTACCAATTATATGCACTCCCTTCCCCCCCTCCTTCATTTTTCAAGACCGGTGTCAGTTGGGTCCTTTATTGAGACTGATGTACAATACATAAATCAACTGGATGTCCCAGTGCCAGAATGGAAATCCACGCAAGTTAGGAACAAATAATGAATGTGTCTGGCTAAGGTGCCCTCTGTGCCGCTCCCCGCACACATTCACACAATTTGGGGAGTAAGACGTTGAACGGGAGTTGTAGAGCACAATTGGCACAAGAAAGGGCCTTTGACCAAATGTGTGCCACAATATTATTCCTCTATGCCAGTTTTCTGCCATAGAATTATAAAGCTGCCCCAAAGTATTTTAATGGAAAATTTGTTTTGCTTCCGTAAATGGTAGCTCTGTCAGCCATTGTTAGACCCTCGGGGACCTTCAGAAATGATTCACGCTCTTCAATTGCTTTGCAGGGGTGCAGTGGGATGACAGAACAACTGTCAAACGCCTTGCATGCTGTAGTCTTTAGAAATTGTGGCAAATAAGGGGTTAATGGCAGTGATCACAGCTTTTTTTCTGCTCACTACCAGTCATTGGGTATGCATCTGTGATGTGGGGTGAGAGAGGGAAAACACAGTGCAACTATTACCTATCCCCAAATTGGTAATAAATGTCCAATTTATTACATGTTAAAACCTCATCAATAACTGTAATTGGGATCTGGAGTCCCCTGTTCCTTCTCACCACATGACCACAGCGAGGAAGACTTTGAACTGAGCTGGGGTCGAGCACTCATTCTTAAAAAAAAAAAAAAAAATGCCCAAAGCACAGGGTTGGCTGGTGATCAACCAAAAATCGCTCCACTGTGCTAAAAACACTCATAGTTTTAGCTGTCTGAAAATGTTTGCAGTGATTTCATGACCAAAATCAGACATGTTTTTTGTGTTTTATATATTATGATATATCCCTTTTTTATTTTGATGATTAATAGATTTTCAACAAAAAGTGAAGGGTTTAGAGGAGAAGGTTAAAATGAAACAAAAGGAGAAAGAAGATATGGAAGAAACTATTGATATCCTTCGGAAAGAATTAAGTAAAACTGAACAAGCTAGGAAGGAACTGAGCATTAAGGTAAGAAGTTTTCTTATGGCTAAAACATTTTAGCAGAAAATAAAAACGTTTGCTTTTGTACAGCATTTATACAATCAATATTGGACCCATGAAAAAAGTAATGCAGAATAAGGGCAGTAGTGGATTTATCTGTCTCAAAAAATGCCTTCCAACTCTCACATTATTTTCAGTGGGAATCAGTAGCAGATCTTTTCCTCTAGCTGTTGTGTATTTTTGCAAGGTGTAATACCACTGCAGGGGGGTATGTGTAACTCCCATTGAAATGAAAGAGTTGGGAGGCAGTTTTTTATGTAATTTAACCCTTTCGCTGCCAGCACTCTCCGGATATTTTGCACCTGTGGTAGCCATAGCAATTTTCACAGTTTTGAGCTGGACAAATAAATGTATCCTAAATTGCAACATTAAAAAAATCATACTAACCCCCCATATCTATATATTTTCTTAATGTGGACACCAGCAGCATTATCAAAATGCCACTTGATACTGTATACGAACAGGCACCTTCATGCAATTTTGATTTTAAAGTGTATATTTTATTTAAAAAAAAAAAAGTGCAAATGTATATTAGTTGCTAAAAGTGGAAATCAAACAAAGTTATATGCACCAAACCTCCTAAAAATAAGAGTTCAAAATGTGTAGAGTTCATTCATATCACGAAGACCTACACTTGCGTGCACATATCTTCATAAAATCACCAGAACTGGAAGGAACAAAAATCTGCTTTGAAGCTGGAAATGTTAAAAAAGTATCATCCTATAAAATGAAGGGATTACACACCATGAAAAGCAAGTGCACTCCTAAGCCCTATATATTTCTTGAAAGTAGACAACCTGAAGAATTACATGTGTCTCGATGGGTTATCAAGAACATGTCCACCTTCATGTAACTTTGTGACACGCACATAATTTTTTGAAATAATGCACTAAAACATATATTTGCACCTAAAACTCCTATTCAATCGTAGAGTCACACACAAAACACATATAAAATAATAGATCAAGGTGTACACAATTTATATATACCACAAACATCAACTACAACAAGAGCTCGTACTCTCAAAAACACTGATTCAGAAGCCAAGCAATATTTTGCTGTCATTCACTAATATGTTAAAAATTTATACTGCACATAGCAAATTGTGACTGCGATACCAAAATCTAACTTTTTTTGATATTGCACAGCATACATATAAAAACACATCTTAATATTTCATATATGCAACCATCTTCATGCAACTTTGCAGCAGAGATTACAAGCATAAATTGCACAAAAATTCTAATTTGCCACTAAAGTGCATGCTCAAGCAGTCCCTTTCTGCAAACAAAATGTACTTTCCAAAAAACTGCAAGATGTGTGGAATTTCATACACATATATATATTTGCAGGTGTTAAAGAAACGCCAAAATCGTTCAAATGTGGCAACCAATTTTGTACATGAAAATTAAATAGGAGCGTATAAGAATAGAATTTTCTATCCCCCTATAAAAATTGTAGAAATTTATACGGTCATCTCTAGTGATAATCGTTATTGCTATTATTTTAGTGTGTAACAGATACCACTAGAGAGGTGGTCGCGTATTTTACTCTATAAAGATTAGGTATGGACAGGATAGGGACAGGGTCAAATGTAAACTTTATTGATGACTTTGTGTATGGCGCAACTCTTTTGGCTACAATCTGGACGATGGTAAAAATGTAATTTGTAATTGCGTCTGGGTCACAGCGCCAATAAACTTCCTGGCTATGTTTAGAGGGGTATTACATAAGAATACCCCTGTAGTAAGGCTCAGAGGGGTATTACATTATCCCTCTATGTGACAATCAGAGAGCAAAAGTATAGTATGCTCTCTGACTGATAGGAGAGGGGATAATATGGCAGAAGTCCATGCTACTTCATGTCACATACAGGATATGCATAGACGTGCAGTCTGGAGCTCTCCTTCTCCCTCCTTCCTCATTCAGCAGTTTTTAAGATGCTGCCTGAGCCAGGAAGGATGAAGACACTCTAGAGCCCCCATATCTCAGAATCTGTTAGGGCTATGAAGATGAGCTTGGATTCATTTTTTTTTTTTTTTTTTTTTAAACTGTAATTTTTATTAAAGTTTTAAAAAAGAGACAGATCAAATACAGAAAATTCTTCATAGCAGATAATCCGTTAAGTACACAAAAAAAAATAGTAATACAGAGACAAGGTTTAGGGAATACATAAGACAAGACAAAGGGAAGGAACAATAAGGAGAAAAACAAAGGGGGAATCAGGTCTCAGACACCTTGCGTGGCACAGTAGGTATCCCAGTGGGACCAAATTGCTTCAAATGCCTCTACCGTATGGTTAAGGGAGGCGGTCAAGTACTCCAGACTGCGGATGTCCTTCATTCGGGCTATTAATTCTGAGATCGCTGGAGGAAGGGCTTCTCTCCATTGGCGGGCTATGAGCGTTTTGGCCGCAGTACACAAGTAAAGGAATAGCTTAGATGTATTTTTACTGAGATCTTTTGGAGGGAGATTCAGCAGATAAACCATGGGGTCCAGGGGTATACCCTGGATGAAAAGAATCTTAGTCAGCTTCCCAACCTCGAACCAGAAAGGGCAGACTAGGGGGCACTCCCAAAAGACCATGGAAAATTTGTTCCTGTTGTTGTTTGGCATCGCCAGCAACTGGAAGGAATAGTGGGGTTGAGAGCATGCTATAAAGCTGGGGTATGATACCAGTGCATAAGTATTTTGTATTGCGTTTCCCTGAACGTTACACAGGAAGAGGATTTAGCTGCTCGGGACCAAATAACCTGCCACTGGTTGTACGAGATGTGCATGCCCAGGGCTCCAGACCACCGGGTCATATATTTGTGGACCACCGGAGTCTGCCCCCCCTGAGAGGTCAGAAGCCCATAAATATTAGAAATTAGACCTCTAGTGGAGGTACCTGCCCGACATAGTCATTCAAAGGCTGTAGGGAGGGAAACTCGGGTGGACCCAAACTGGGAGAGAACAAAATGAACTATCTGTTGATAGTGAAACCACTCTGAGGTAGGTAAGTGCTGTGTGGAGGTGAGGTAGTTAAAGGGCCTGAGCTCCAAGGTCGACGGGTCCACCAAATCAGCTATGTGGAATAGACCCAGCCTGCTCCAGGGCCTGACCATAGCCGCCGTGAATCCGCTTGGGAGAAGTGGATTATATAAAAAGGAAATCATAGATGAGTGCGGGGAGGCCAACCGAAACAATTTAGAACAGGTGTTCCAGATAGCCTGAGTAAAGCCGATAGGGCCCAGCAGCGGGGCAGTGGGCGGGGGGGGGGGAGGACCACAGAAACACATTAGGATGAACAGGAGTCAACCAAAGCTTCTCTATCTCCACCCATTTCGTATGTGCCTGGGATGCCGCCCAATATGGTATACTACGTAGATGAGCAGCCCAGTAATAGTGTAATATGTGCGGAGCCCCCAGACCCCCCTCCGACTTACCCGCCAACATCACCGATCGGGGAATGCGATGGCGTTTGCCATTCCATATAAATTGGAATATTGCTTTTTGTAGGGATCTCAGTTTGCATCTAGGGACTGCTACTGGAAGGGTCTCAAAGAAATAAAGGAGCTTCGGGAGGAGGGTCATCTTAACTGCAGTTATACGGCCTATGAGAGAAATATGGAGTGGGCGCCACTTATCCAGGAGAGAGCGGAGCTCATGAAACAGATGAGGATAATTGGCCGAGCAAAGCGTATGGTACGAAGAGGATATTTGAACGCCCAGATAGCGCAGGGAGCGGTCTCTCCATTGAAAGTCAAAGTTAGACTTGAGCAACTGCAAGGCCTCGCTTGGGATATTCAGAGGCAGGGCTTCCGTCTTACCAGGGTTGACCTTTATAGCCTGAAAGATCTCCATAGTCCTTTAAAACACGGAGAAGGTTTGGAAGGGAGGTATGGGGTTTAGTGAGAGTCAACAGGACGTCGTCTGCGAATAAGCTAATCTTAAATTCCCTATCTCTTACAAACACCCCAGAAACATCCGGGGCGGATCTGATCTGGGCCGCCAGGGGTTCAATACACAGTGCGAATATTAGAGGTGACAAAGGACATCCCTGACGGGTTCCATTACGTATGGACAAGGGAAGGGAGGAAGCATTAGGGAGCTTAACAACTGCCGAGGGATGAGAATAAAGAACCCGTATATTCGTGAGAGAGGCCCCCCGAGAACCCGTAGTTTTCGAGGGTGGCTGTCATAAATGACCAATCAAGGCAATCGAAGGCCTTCTCAGCGTCCAGACTCAAAAGCATGGTGGGGGTGGAGTAACGGTTGGCCACGTCAATCAAGTCCACTGCCCTTCTAGTGTTATCTCCCCCCTGACGACAGGGGACAAATCCCACCTGGTCTTTGTGGATGAGAGATGGAAGCCAAACATTAAGCCTGTTTGCCAAGATTTTTGTGAAAAGTTTGAGGTCCGTATTCAGGAGGGCGATGGGACGATAGGTAGACCACTCCTGATGGTCCTTGCGTGGTTTTGGGACTAGGGAAATGTGAGAGTGCAGCATAGTGTGCGGGATAGGGGCTCCGTCCAAGAAAGAGTTGAAAAGTTGACACATATGAGGGAGATCATCAGAATAGAAAGTTTTATAGTAGGCATAGGTGAACACGTCAGGGCCCGGAGCCTTACCATTAGGCAGACCCTCTAGGGTGGCAACTAACTCCTCGCTCGATATTGGGGCATTAAGCGAAGAGAGAGCCGAGGTCGGGAGGACCGGGAGTCGACATGAGGCCAGGTAAGAATGTAGGTCTGTCCCTGTAATGGTGGGGTCTCTCCTGGCAGGCGAGGGGAGGTTATACAATGTAGTGTAATAATCCCTAAACAAGGCCACTATGGCATCGGGGTGGTGTTGAAGAGTGCCCTGGGAATCTCGGACAGCATGGGGCGTAGACGAAACCCGACGGTCTCTTAGGGTTTTGGCTAAAAGTGTGTGGGCCTTATTTCCCCTTTCGTAGTATCTCTGGCGGCTGAAGAGGAGGAGGCGCCGGGTGGCCTGGGTGGCGAGGTCCAGGTGGTCTGCCCTAGCAGTCACTAATTGACGTAGCAGAGATAACATGGGGCGCAACGCTAGTCTCTCGGTCAGGGATCTGATCTTACTAGCTAGAGCCTCCTCCCTGGCCCTCCGGTCTCTCTTAATCTGTGTTCCCAATGCAATACAGTGACCTCTCATTACAGCCTTATGGGCTTCCCACAGTGTGGACATAGCGGGGACTGAATCAGAATTAACTCGAAAGTATTCTTGGAGGTGAGAACGAAGTTTAGCCTGGGTTTCTCGTGAATGGAGGAGGGATTCATTAAGTCGCCAGTGGCAACGTTTTGTTGGAAGGGGGATGGAGGACAGCGTGAGCACCACAGGAGCGTGATCAGACCAGGATATGGGGCCTATGTCAGCAGACTTTAATAAGCGAAGGGCCAATGTATTACCGAAAAAATAATCTATTCTGGAGTGGGTTTTGTGGGGGTGGGAATAAAATGTAAAGGAGCGGGCAGAGGGGTTATCCACCCGCCAAAGGTCGTAGAGGGCAGCTGACCTCACAAGGCAGCGAAACTCTTGCTAATCTCGCCTGTGAGGATCCAGGAGGCCCATTAGTTAGGGTGAATCTATCCATACATTCAGAGAAAGCCATATTAAAGTCTCCACCCAGTAGCAGTGCAGATCCCTCAAATACTTGCAATTTCCGTAGGATCTGTTTAAGGAAGGGGATCTGAGAGGAGTTAGGGGCGTATATGTTGCACAGGGTGATAGGCTGACCGTATAGAAGCCCTTCCAGATTGATATATCGTCCCTGGGGGTCTAGGTGAGAGGCCGAAACAGTAATAGGGCAGGTACGGGAAAGCAAAATGGCCACCCCTCCCTTCCTGCGACTGCAATATGCAGAGTAAGCAGAGGGGAAGTAATGACGAGCAAAATTGAATGTGCCATTATGGTCATAGTGGGTCTCCTGGAGGAAGGCTACATCTGCCCGGAGAGAGCGAAGCTCCCGCAGGACCATTCGCCGTTTTGAGTTGGAGCCCAGGCCCTTGACATTTAATGTAATGCACTTAACCATAGGGAATACAGAGTGGGTTTGTTGCTAGTGTAGGAAAAATGAGGCAGAGTCAGATCTCACCCAACCATAGAGGGTCCAAGTCTTTGAAAATGTAGAGGTGGAGGGTCCAGGCCACTGTGGCCAGACGGGTCTTTGAACCTGAAAAAGGGGGGGGAGGGAGAGGGGGAGGGGGAAGAGACAGAAGACACACAAAAAGAACAAGGCATAACAAATAAAAAACAAAACAAAAATACTTAAGTAACACAGTTAAACTAAATCTAATGGTCAGGACTAAATCTCCTGGCCGGGGGCAAAAAAAGAAATGTCCAAGTTAGGGCCACAAGTGACCCTACCGGGGCCCAACCAGTGGGTCCCCAGCTGGACGAAACCCCCATAGTAAAAGGGGCGGGCGGGAGGCGGGGGTGGGGTACCAACCATAAGCAGATCCAAATAAAGCATTGGGGACCAAAAGAAAGTAACATCTGCCGGTCACTGAAGGGGGGGGGGAGTCTAACCCGCCCAACCGGCAATGCTGAAACATAGGTATGATGCAGAACAATTGTGGGACCATAAAGAAAAACTGCGTATAAATATAAACAACAATAGTAGCAGAACACCCCTAGTAATCAATATAAACGTATCCCTCCCAAGAACTAGGAGGCCCGAGAAAAAAAGATAGTCACGGAGGAGGGGGATCCAGCCTCGATCTTCTGGAAGAACGTTGCTGTCGTCTAGCTGGGTTCTGGGTCGTCCAGACCGGGGGGGGGGGGTTATGGTGGAGCAACCAATTCCCAATTCTACAGATCAGGAGGAGGAATATCCATAGCAATGCAGAATGGCTCCAGGTCTGCATGGAATCGTAGGGTAGCAGAGCGTCCATTGTGCCTAGCTGTCAAAGAAAAGGGAAATCCCCAGCGATACGGTATCTGTCGGTCGCACAGAAGCTGCAGTAGAGTGTGCAGGTATCTCCTTTTCTGTAACGTAATCCAGGAAAGGTCCTGGTAAAGCTGAATCTTGGCTCCTTCAAATTCGAAGTCTTTAAGACAACAGGCCCTGGAAAGGATAGTTTCTTTCAATGCAAAGTCATGCACGCAGCAAATAACATTGCGTGGAGTGGGGCCAGATCCCTTGGGGCGCAGGGCCCTGTGAGCTCTATCTAGCTTGATTTTATGTGTAGATGGTTCCTGTAAAATTGAGTTGAAAATCTCCTCCAAGGTAGCATGTAAATCCTCCTCCTGGTTAGCCTCAGGCAGCGCCTTGATTCTAATATTGTTGCATCTGCCCCTGTTATCCAAGTCCTCCAAGTGGCGCTGCATGTCATTAACCACCTGGCATTGGGAGAGGACAGTGTCCTGGAGGTGAGACACATGGGATCGGGTCTGGTCATGATCGTCCTCAAAGGTTTCAACCCGGCTTGCAATATGCTGGAGATCTTGCCGTAGAACTGCGATTTCTGTGCGGATCTCTGAACGACATGCCGTTGTGACTTTACCAACCAAGGAATCAAAGTCCTCTTTTGACGATAGGTGAGCAAGGTAGTCAAGCCATGGTGGACGATCAGAAGAGGCTGTTAGAGCAGAGTGTGGCGGGAGTCGGGGTAGACGGAGAAGAAGGCTGGGTATCGGTGGCAAAGGGGGACAAAGACGGAGTTGCCTCCAGGTCTGCATCCTCATCTCCGAGAAGGGATGGGGGCCGCTGTGAGGGCGCGAGGCTAAGAGGTTGTGGGGGCTGCTGGAGGGTTAAATGTTCCTCCACAAGGCCAGGAGGCTGCTCAGGGTCAGGGGATGACTTGTGGGGGTGAGAGGCAGCTGCTGAGGTCTCCTGGGATACCGGGTCCCCCTGGCTCCGTATGGGGGAGCCCGCTGACAGAAGCGCCGGTTGGAGCTGCGGGGGAGGGGGGGGCAGTCAGTGCTGCGGTGCGAGCAGCCGCCGCGCCTGACTTACCCGGCGGTGAAGGGGTCTGCTGGGGCCCTGTGTCTGGGCTCTGGAGTTCTGAGGCTGGAGGCCTGGCAGGCTGGCCTCTCTGCAGGATGGATGCCCCCCGTGTCGGTAGCGGGACCGCTGCGGCAGACGTACTGGAGGCGGCCAACGCGGCAGAAGAAGATGGCCGCCGCCTCGTGGAGGCCCGTGCTGTAGATGCTGTCGGCTGCAGAAACGTGGACAGGGTAGGTTGCACGGACCTGTCCGCGGATGCACAGTCCCCTGGAACAGGTACCCGGGTAGTTTTTTTTTTAGCCATGGGGGTCTGATCAATGCTGGAGGTCCCACTTTAAGGTCGGTCAGGCAGGAGCTCCCCTAATGCACGTCTCACCACATCAAGTATCAAGTCCCTAGCCACGCCCGCCAGCTTGGATTCATTTTAAAGATGATAATCAAGGTCGTCATGATATCCCTTACAGAGTCAGAACGATCTGCTGTTAAAAACGCTGTCGGGAATTGAGATCTGCATTGAGATCTCAGTGCCCAATAGCGTTTTCACCAGTGAATCGCTCCGGATCTGTAAGGGCTATCATAATGATATTTTAAAGATGAGATTCTCTTTTTTAAAATGAATCAGAGATAATCTTCATAGCTCTAATCGATTCTGAGATATCAGCATTAGTAGTAACTTGAAGCTGAATTTTTCCACTTAACCAAAATCTGCATAAAATTCTGCACCTGTCAGGTATAATTTTCTGCCTTCCATTCACTTCAATAGGAGTTATCTGATGGAATATACCTAAGGATCGAGCATGATGCTTATTTATTCCCACTAATTGAAAAAAAATCAGCTAGAAGAAAATCTGCTTCTTTTTCTCATTGAAATGATTGGAGGCAGGTTTTGGGTGGAATTTGGAGCTGATTTTGAGACTGCACCCTCCTCAAATTCAGTGCCAAATTCCGCTGTGTGAATAGTTCAATCATGTATATCACCTACTGATTCATTGATGGCCACTTACCTCTGCCGTTTTCCATGCTTCCATAAGCTTTTACAGTTGTGCTAAAAAGTTTACATACCCCAGCAGATTTTTTGGTTTTTTTGGCCTTTTTCAGAGAATATGAATAAAACAAAAACTTTTTCACCACTCATGGTTAGTGGTTGGTTGAAGCCATTTATTGTCAAACTTCTGTGCTTTCTCTTTTTAAATCATAATGACAACCAAAAACATCAAAATGACCCTGTTCAAAAGTTCACATACTCTGGTGATTTTGGCCTGATAACATGACCAGAAGTTAACACAAAGGGGTTGAATGGCTACTACTGTAAAGGTAACATCCTCACCTGTGACCTGTTTGCTTGTTATCAGTGTGTGTGCATAAAAGCGGAGTGAGTTTCTGGGATCCAGAGAGACTGTTGCATCTTTCCTCCAGCCACTGATGTTTCTGGATTGTAAATCATGGGGAAAGCTAAATAATTGTCCATGGATCTACGGGAAGAGGTAGTTGAACTGTATAAAACAGGAAAAGGATACAAAAAGATATCCATGGAGTTGATAATGCCAGTCAGCAGTTTTCAAACTGTGATTAACAAAGGGAAACTCAGGAGCTCTGTAAAAACCAAACCACGGTCAGGTAGACCAACCAAAATTTCGGCCACAACTGCCCAGAAAATTGTAAGGGATGCAAAGAAAAACCCACACATAACATCAGCTGAAATACAGGACTCTCTGAAAACTATCGGTGTGCTGTTTCAAGATGCACAATAAGGAGGCACTTGAAGAAAAATGGGCTGCATGGTCGAGTTGCCAGAAGAAAGCCATTACTGCGCAAATTCCACAAAGAACCTCGCCTTCAATACGCCAAACAGCACAGAGACCAGCCTCAAAACTTCTGGAACAAGGTAATTTGGGGTGATGAGACAAAAATTAAACTTTTTGGCCACAACCATAAACCTTACATTTGGAGAGGTGTCAACAAGGCCTACGATGAAAGGAACACCTTTCCTACTGTAAAGCACGGAGGTGGATCACTGATGATGTGGGGATGTGTGAGCTTCAAAGGCACAGGAAACTTGGTCAAAGTTGAAGGAAAGATGAATGCAGCACGTTATCAGCAAATACTAGAGGTAAATTTGCACTTATCAGCCAAGAAGCTGCGCATGGGACGGACTTGGAAGCTCCAACATGACAACGATCCAAAACACAAGGCCAAGTCGACCTGTCATTGGCTACAGCAGAAGAAAGTGAAGGTCCTGGAGTGGCCATCTCAGTCTCCTGACCTCAATATTATTGGGGAGATCTCAAGTGCGCAGTACATGCAAGACAGCCCAGGAATTTACAGGAACTGGAGACTTTTTGCTGAGAAGAATGGGCAGTTTTACCATCTGAGAAAATAAAGAGCCTCATCCACAACTACCACAAAATACTTCAAGCTGTCATTTTGATTTAAAAAGAGAAAACTCAGAAGTTTGACAATAAATGGCTTCAACCAACCACTAACCATGAGCGGAGAAAAAAAATTTTTGTGTTATCATTCATATTCTCTGAAAAAAGGCCAAAAAATCTGCCGGGATATGTAAACTTTTTAGCACAACTGTATGTTTGTATGGTTTGAATTAGTGTGACACATAGTGTTAAATTAGTGTGGGGGTGTTTTTTCTGTTAACCCCTTCCTGATATTTTTTTCTTTTTCCCTACTACCTTCTCAGAGCCATAACTTTTGTACTTTCCCATTGAGATAGCTGTATAATGGCTTGTTTTTTGCAGGACAAATTCTGTTTTCAAATGGCACCATTTAATTTTCTATACAATGTGTTTGTAAACTGTAAGCACACTGGCGCTCCATTCACAAGGAGGCCTTGGGGGGACTTTCGGTCTTCCTGATTGGGCCTCCTGCATTCGGACGCTTATCCTTTGTCCTGTGAATAGAGGAGGATATGTGTCCATAACGTTACAGCTGCTTTAAATACTTTTGTGGGGTTTTTTGTTATTCAGTCACTGATAGAGGCAGGGCTTAATAGGCACCATAATGTGGCAGGCGTGGGAGCCTTCACAAGGCTCCTGTCTGCCATGACAACTGATCAACACCCTGCAGTTGGAAATTGGAGAGCTTTCTGATTCCATGGTCATAACCGACCACATCACCTGAGGAGATACCCTGCATTCACACGTCCGTGTGCTGGCCGAATTTACCCGCCTAAACGTGTATGACACTTGCTTAGCTCCTGAGCCAGCGCTACCTGATTTCCATTGTACATATTTGGTGGATTTTGTGAAGGCATTAATACTGTTCTTTCTCAATACAATAATTTTTAGATTTTTTTTTTTTGTAATTTAGTAAGCTTACATGTTTTTGCTTCTCTATATACCACAGGCATCTTCACTAGAAGTTCAGAAAACTCAACTAGAAACCCGTTTGGAAGAAAAAGAAGCTATTTTAAAATCCCAACAAGAAGAACTGAATAAACATTCACATATGATTGCCATGATACACAGCCTGAGCAGTGGCAAACTCAATACAGGGAATGTAAACCTCAGCCTTTAGTCAAATTGTATATTGTACTTGTCATATGTACAGGAAGCACATAACATCATGAAGAACAGTCATGCCACACACAATAATTTTTTTAAATTAAATGCTAAAGCTCAAAACTATACTTTTTAATATTTTTACAATACAGTCCAAATAAGAATTCTCAATATTCAGTATAAAATGTGTAATGGTAATACTTTTTCATTCTTGTGCTGTCCTGGTATTGTACAAGTGGTTCTTGAACTAGGATTTTATGCAAATATGGTTTACTTATTGTACACTAAAAGGTTATGCCTTTTTTTCTAATGCCTTTTCCTCTTGTATTTCAATTTTTCATACATTTCAAAATATTTGCTTACAGTGCAGCAGAGGTCAAAATACAGATTCTGAAAATGTGATGCTATGCGGATGATGCCTTCAGTTTTTGGCTAATGAATAATTTTTTTTTTTACCTGATAACTATAAGCAAAAATCTTAAAATGGCAAAGAAATTGAAGTCCATAATATAGTATATTTCATAACTTTTTATGTTGCAATAATTAAGAGGTTTTCCCATCTCTGTCATATTAGGCTATATGCAGCTCTTTCTTCAGAAGTTATAGAAACAGCAAAGCTCTCTATCATAACTCCTATTTGCCTCTGTGGGAGGTGCGGAAACTGTATATAATAGGCACATTTGGCTGTTTCTATAACTGCTGACCATGAAAGGCTGAGATGGGAGTAACCATTTAACCTTCATTTACATAAAATGTTGGAATTTCTGATGCTTTTTTGGAAGCAGACTAAAAGCTGTCACTTTTAACAGCAGTAAATGCTAACAAACTGAGGGAGCTATGTTTAATGGTAAAAGAGGCTACTGATGAACAACTGAGTAACAGTCACAAGGATTAAATAAGTTATGATTTATGGCTGTTTCTTTGTATCAGTCCTGTCTGCATTTTTAACAAAACGAATATGAATTAGATTTTAGTATATTTATTTTAAGTAACGTATGTGTAATGGGTGAAACCATAAATTCCATGATGAACTCTAATCAGCACTACAGATCTCTCATTGGCTTTTAGAAACATCTGCTGAGAATGTTTGTGCATTGTATGACATGAACTAGACTAGTTATTGTGTTTGTATGTATCTGAAAATATTAAAATGCTAAATATGTATAGAATGTCTGTTTTTCTTACCGTTGGTGTGCTTGTGTGTATAAGCTATTGAAACACTTAGAAAAGAGAAAAATCTGTCACCAGGTCTGAAAAGCCCAATGACATACATCATCTGATAGGCGCTATCACTGAGTATTTTGGTATTTTCTTTAACCAAATCTGTTCAGTCATTCCAAATATAAAAGCCTATAGTGAAAATGCAAATTAAGGTATACTAGCCAAGTGTGTCCTGAGTTTATCATTTTATGTGAGAAGGACTGATGCGTTTTTTGTTTGTTTTTTTTGATAAAGCATCAACGTACTCCTAAACTATTCACTTTCACAAGAGGTTAAAGGAGAAAATGCACCACAAAATTTTACACAATTACTCCTGAACATGGCAATTATCCCATACAGGTGCATCTCAATAGAATAGAATATCTCTGAAACGTTCATTCATTTCAGTAATTCAGTAATACAATTCATAATCAGCGTCTTCCATGATTGTGTGTCCTACTGAACCAGACTGAGGGACCATTTAAAGGCTTAGGAAACCTTGGCAGGTGACACACTGAATTTACAATACTGAACTTTTTTACAATATTCAAATTTTCTTACATTTTGGCTTTCAATATCTGTAATCCATAATCAACATTTACAGGAGGTCACTTTTTTAATTTAATTATTGAAAGAAATGTTTCAAAGATATTCTAATTTATTGAGATGCACCTGTATGTGATCATAAACTGCAATTTGGGTACATGGTTGGGGCTCATAACAGAAAGCGCTAATTTGGCTTTTGGAATGCAGATTTTGCTGAAATAGATTTCAGCTTCTATGTCTCATCTGCAGAGTCCCTACAGTACTGTGGAAACTCCCCAAAAGTGACCCCATTTTGGAAACTACACCCCTAATAGAACAGAATGTATCAAGGGGTATTGTGAGCATTTTGACTCATCAGACTTTATTAATAAGACATGAAAGTGAGAAATGAAATGTCATTTTAGACCCAGATGGTTCATAATTAACAAGGGGTTAAAGAAAAATCCCTCCCCCATTTAAAAATTTTCAAGCTTAAAAAAAATATTTCTCCCCCCCCCCCCCCAAGTATGGAAATAAAACTAGTTCTCAGTCTAATTGAAGACAACACTACGCTTGTAGAACTAATCATCCATCCATGCATTTAAATAAGGATGAACTGATTTGTTCTTTAACAATGAAAATTCATCTTTAACCCCTTAAGGACCGGGCCTAAAAGTTCCTCATGGACCAGGCCTCATTTTTCAAAACTAACGTGTCACTTTATATGGCAATAACTTTGAGATGTTATAACTTACACAAGTGATTTTGAGACACTTTTTTCATGACACATTGTACTTCATGTTAGTGGTAAACATTGATCAATATTTTTGTATTTATTTATAAAAATTAGGAAATTTGAGGGAAATTTGGAGAAAAATTGCAATTTTCAAAATGTAAAATGCTCTGCTTTTCAGACAGATAGTCATACCACCCAAATACAGTAATAAATATCTACCATATCTCTGCTTTATATCGGCATCATCTTTTAATCATCCTTTAATTTATTTTGGATGTTAGAAGGTTTACAAGTGTAACAGCGATTTTCCAGATTTACAAGAAAATTTCCCAAACTCATTTTTTAGGGACCACTTCAGTTCTGAAGGGGATTATAAAGGCCTATATATTAGAAACCCCCATAAATCACCCCATTTTCAAAAATGCACCCCTCAAATAATTCAAAACAGCAGTTGGAAAGTTTGTTAACGCTTTAAGCATTTCACAAGAATTAAAACAATATGGAGGTGAAATTTAGACATTTCATTTTTATCCAATAATACATTCATTTATCCCTAAAATTAACACATTCACAAAGGGTTAAAGGAGAAAATGCATCTCACAGTTTGTTGTGCAATTTCTCCCGAGCACAGAAATACCCCACATGTGGGTGTAAAATGATTTTTGGGCACACGGCAGTGCACGGAAAAGAAAGAGCGACACTGGACGTTTGAAAAGCAGATTTTGCTGGAATAGTTTTCAGGTGCCATGTCTCATTTGCAGAGCCCCTAGAGTACCAAAACAATGGAAACCCCCTAAAAGTGACCCCATTTTGGAAACTACACCCCTGACAGAATTTATCAAGGGGTATACTGAGCATTTTGACCCCACAGCCGTTTCACAGATTTTATTAACATTAGGATGTGTAAATGAAAAATTACTAAAACATCACTTTATCCCCAAAGTTTTGATTTTCACAAGGGGTTAAAGGAGAAAAAGCCGCCCACAGTTTGTTACACAATTGCTCCTGAACACGGCAATACCCCATATGCGATCGTAATTTGCTGCATGGGTACATGGCGGGTCTCGGAATGGAAAGAGCGCTATTTGGCTTTTGAAGGGCAGATTTTGCTGGAATAGTTTTCAGGTGCCATGTCCCATTTGCAGAGCCCCTAGAGTACCAATATAATGGAAACCCCCAAAAGTGACCCCATTTTGGAAACTACACCCCTCACAGAACATATCAAGGGGTATAGTGAGCATTTTAACCCCACAGCCGTTTCACAGATTTTATTAACATTGGGACATGAAAATGAAAAATTACTTTCTTTCCAATAAACCATCAATTTAGCCCCAAATTTTTCATTTTCACAAGAGGATAAAGGAGAAAAAGCTCCCCAAAGTTTGTTACACAATTTCTCCTGAATACAGAAATGCCCCATATGTGATTGAAATCTCCTGTTTGGGAAAGAGCGCTATTTAGCTTTTGGAGGGCAGATTTTGCTGGAATAGTTTTCGGGTGCCATGTCGCATTTGCAGAGCCCCTAAAGTACCAGTACAATGGAAACCCCCAAAATGTGACCCCATTTTGGAAACTACACCCCTCAAGGAATTTCTCAAGGGGTATGGTGAGCATTTTGACCCTACAGTTGTTTCACAGATTCTATTAACATTGGAATGTAAAAATTAAAAATTACTTTTTTTTTTTCCAATAAACCGTCCATTTAGCGACATATTTTTAATTTTTACAAGGGGATAAAGAAGAAAAAACCCCACAGTTTGTTACACAATTTCTCCTGAACACAGAAATGACCCATATGTGGTCGTAAACTGCTGTATGGGTACATGGCGGGGCTCAGAATGGAAAGAGCGCTATTTGGCTTTTGGAGGGCAGATGTGGCTGGAATAGTTTTCAGGTGCCATGTCACATTTGCAGACCCCTAAAGTACCAATACAATGGAAACCCCTCAAAAGTGACACCATTTTAGAAACTACACCCCTCAAGGAATGTATCAAGGGGTATTATCATTTTGAGCCTAAAAATGCTTCCCAAAAATTAATGTACAAAGTGAAAACTGACAATTTTAAATAAATATGCCATTTTGGTGCCCAATACGTTGTACCAACTTTGTGGCATCAGAGACATACACTCCTAAAACTATTAAGTGGGCTATCCCGGGGTAAAAAAATTATATATGTGGGTGTAACCTGCTTCTTGGGCACACAGCATGGCTCAGAAGGGAAGAAGCACTGCGCTTTTTAGCTTTTGAAGTACAGATCTAGAGGGACTTTCTGGACGCCATGTTGTTTTTGCAGAGGTGCCAGTAAATTGGAATTCCCCAAGAAGTGACCCCATTTTGTAGGGGCAATTTTAGGGTCTTTGCCAATTTTACATGGTGTCCAAAATCCAACAATCTAAATCTATGCTCCAAAAGCCACATAGCGCTCCTTCACATCTGCCCCCTGCTGTGTACCCAAACTGCAGTTTACGCCCACATGTATGACACTGGTGTACCCAGGATAACGTACTTGGTATAAACTGCTGTTTGGGAACAGCCGGGCACAGAAGGGAAGGAGCGCTATTTTGGTTTTTGAAGCACAGTTTGGTTTTTGGACACCATGCCACTTTTGCAGAGCCCCTGAATTGCCAGTAAAGTGGAATCCGCAGACTTGTGACCCCATTTTGGGAACTACACCCCTGAAGGGATTTATCAAGTGGGGTAGCGAGTATTCTTAACCCTTAAGTGTTGCATTCATTTAATTTCAATAAATGAATGTGCAGCTGATAATGAAAAGGAAAAATTGCAATTTTTCCAGAGATACGCCACTTCAGTGCCCAATATTTTGTGCCCAGCTTATGTCAGCAGGCACAAACACTCTAAAAACTGTTAAGTGGGTATCCCGGGCACAACATCTTTTGGAGCGTTCATATCTGATACAAGCCGGGCACAACGTATTATGCATTGAAATGAAATATTCCTGGAAAAATTGTCATTTTCACCTTTCACAATCATCTGCGTATTCATTTCTGGAAAATAAATTATAGCAACACTTGGAGGTAAAAAATGTTCACTGCACCCATGGATAAATTCCTTCAGGGGTGCAGTTTCCAAAATAGGGTCACGTGTCAGGGGATTCCACTTTACTGGCATTTCAGGAGCTCTGCAAAAGTGTCATGGCATCTAAAAGCTAAACTGTCTAAATCTGTGCTCCAAAAACCAAATAGCGCTCCTTCCTTTCTGTGCCCGGCTGTGCCCAAACAGCAGTTTATACACACATATGACATTATGTACATTATCCCGGGTACACCAGTGTTTCATGTGGGTATAAACTGCAGTTTGCGCACACAGCAGGGCGCAGAAGGGAAGTAGCGCTATGTGGCTTTTGGAGTGCAGATTCAGATGTTTGGTATCTGGACGCCATGTCATGTTTGCAGAGCCTCCAATGTACCAGAAAAATGGTAATTACTTACCGGTAATTGGATTTTCCAGAACCCACGACAGCACCCAGAGAGAGGATCCGCCCCCAGGGACAGGAAACCTACGGTATAAAAAGGTGGAACCTCTCCTACCCCTCAGTTGTTTTATAGAAGCGAGAGGGAGACTCCAGTTAACTTGTAACTCATGACCCTAAGGTCACAACTTTTTTTTTTTTTTTTTTTTTTTTTGCTTGCTACACCCAGTGCCAAACAAAAGTCCATCACCAAGAAAAAAGGGAGGGATAAAGGACGGTGCTGTCGTGGGTTCTGGAAAATCCAATTACCGGTAAGTAATTACCATTTTTCCCTTCACCCACGACAGCACCCAGAGAGAATAAAATAGGAAAACACTAGGGAGGGACCACCGCTTGTAAAGCTTTCCTTCCAAAAGAAAGATCAGCAGAAGCCCCAATGTCCAGCCTATAATGGCGAAAAAAGGTAGAAGGTGAAGACCAGGTTGCTGCTTTGCAGCTAGATTCTATGGAAGCATCAGCTCTCTCGGCCCACTAGGTGGCAATCGCCCTAGTAGAATGTGCCTTGAGCCCCACTGGGGGGAGGGGAGAAGGTCCAAAGAACTGTAGGCCAGGGAGATTGCTAGTCTCACCCACCTAGCCAGACTACACTTAGAGGCCGCCTTCCCTTTGTTGGGACCTGAAAAGAGAACAAATAGGGAAGTAGATTTCCTCCAAGAGGAAGTAGAGGACAAAATACTGGATTAGGCAACGTCTTACATCCAAACAGTGGTATTTCTGCTCTTTAGTACTACTTGGGTTAGCACAGAGGGAGGGGAGAACTATCTCCTGAGATCTATGAAATTTTGAGGCTACTTTAGGCAAAAAAGCTGGGTCTGGATTAATTATTACCCTGTCCTCTGTAATAAAAGTAAAGGGTGGATTAACTGATAGATCCTGCAATTCTCCTATGTGACCTGCCGAGGTAAGGGCCACTAAAAGAATCACTTTCAGGGATAAATTTTTAATAGGGATAGAGATCAATGGTTCAAAGGGAGGTTTAGTTAAGGCACACAGAACTAGGTACAAGTCCCAGAAAGGAACTCTGGACCTAACCACCAGTCTACTTCTAGAGGCCGCCTTGATGAACCTAATCACCCAGGGATCGTCAGCCAATTTATCATTTAGTAGAACACTAAGGGCTGAAACCTGGACTTTTAAAGTGCTGGTACAAAGCCCCTTTTCTAGTCCCTTCTGAAGGAACTCTAGAATCTGTTTTCTAGGTATATCCCTAAAGCTCCTCTGGAGAACCACCTAGAAATTCAAAAAAACCGGAACCAAGTCCTAGCATATATTTTAGTAGTGACCGGTTTAGTGCTTTTTAGAAGAGTGGAAATGAGATTCTGAAAAAACCTTTAGAAGCTAGTAATCTCTGCTCAAATTCCAGGCCGTCAAATGTAAGTGGCTGGACTCCAGATGAAGAATGGGACCCTGACATAGAAGGTCCTGGCTGACTGGGAGAATCCAAGGGTCCGAAACAGACAGAATCCTTAGCCAGGTAAACCAGGCTCTCCTCGGCCAAAAAGGGGGCAATTAGAATAACCCTCGCTCGATCCTCCCTGATCTTCCTCAGAACTGCTGGAATGAGATAGAAGGAAGGAAAAGCGTAAGCTAGATTGAAATCCCACTTGTAGGACAGAGCATCCACCCAAAAGGGGTTCCTCTGTGTTTAGGGAAAAAAAATCTCTCCACCTTCTTGTTTGACCGACTGACAAAGAGATCTATTTCCGGGACTCCCCAAACCCTGGTGATCTCTAAAAAGATGGATGGGTTCAATTCCCACTCGCTCTGATTCAGATTGTGACGGCTCAGGAAATCTGCCCTGAAATTGTCTGACCCCCTGATATACAGAGCAGACCAGGAGAGAACCAGAGGCCCTGACAGATGTAGAATCCGGGCCATTATTTTCATAAGGGGAAGGGACCTCGTACCCCCTTGCTTATTTATATATGAAACTTCTGTCATATTGTCGGACATGATCCTTACATGGCGATTCCGAATACCCTGACCTACGACTTTCAAGGTCTCCAAAAATCGCCATTAGTTCCCTCTGATTTGAGGATGCCTGAGAAAGACTCCTTGACCAGCAGCCTTGGAACACCTGATCCCTCATGTGGGCACCCCACCCCCAAGGGCTGGCATCCGTGGTAATAATTAGGGGGTCTGAGATCTTGCATGGAACTCCAATTTCTAGGTGACCCCTGACTAACCACCAACCCAGGGTTTCTCTTGTTGGCTATGACACCCACATAAATTTGTCGAGAATTTTCTCTTCCTGACGCCAGGCTGCCAGGATTTCCCACTGCAGGTCTCGGGAGTGGCTCTGAGCCCAAGGTACAGCTGGAATACAGGCCGTGAGAGTCCCAAGGATGGACATAGCCTTTCTTATAGTGACCCTGGGGGACTGGATCAGGATTTTTACTAGGGACAGAACTCTCTCTATTTTCTCTGGAGGGAGAAAAGATCTCTGAGCCGTGGAATATAGAATGATCCCTAGAAACTTTTTCTGTTGAGAAGGAACTAAACTTGACTTCTCTAGATTCACCATCCAACCTAATTCCTCCAGAATGTTCAGTACTACTCTGACACTTTCTAAACATTCTATTCTGGATCTTGCCACAATGAGAAAATCGTCTAGATATGGAATAAACAGAACGTCTTTCTCTCTTACATGCGCCCCCATTTCTGCCACTATTTTGGTAAAGACTCCTGGTGCTATGGAGATTCCAAAGGGAAGAGCCTGATATTGGTATTGCTGAAACCACCCCTCCCATCTCTACTGCTACTCGCAAAAACCTCTGGTGTCCTGGAAAAATTGGAACATGGTAATAAGCATCTTTCAGGTCTATCACCGCCATCCAGCAATTGGGAGTTAACAATCTCACTGCTGACTGCACTGTCTCCATCCGGAATTTCTTGTAAGACAGAAACTGATTTAACCTCCTTAGATTTATTATGGTTCTGTAGGAGCCATCGGGTTTCCTTACCCAGAACAGATGGGAATAAAAACCCCTTATGAAATTTTCCTCCAGGCAGGAAGGAATTTCCTCAGTCTCCCCTCTACCCGGGGCCTGGCATCATTGCCTATTGGGTCTTGGATCTTTATTACGGGGTGAGTTGTTAAATAAGAACCCCTTGTGTTTCTTATTGATTCTGCCCAGCTATTATCTCTGGACTTGACAATTTTCTGCCCTCTGTATGCTGCAAAGGGACGAAAGGACCTCCGTGTCCGACCAGAGGAAGGCAAAGGAAAAACTCTTTTTTTTTTTTTTTTTCTGCTGCCTTAGCTAAGATGTCATCCAAGGCTGGTCCAAAGAGATATTCACCGTCACAGGGCAGATTGCACAGCCGGGTCTTAGACCCTACATCACCTGTCCAACTCTTCAGCCATATAGCCCTCCTGGCAGAGTTGGTCAGGGCAAGGGAGCGAGCTGATAATCTTACAGCGTCAGCTGAAGCATTTGCCAAAAAATCTGCAGCTTTTCTAATAGTCGGCAGAGCTGACAGAATCTGCTCTCTTGGGGCCTTATCCCTTAATTGATCTTCCAGCTCCCCTAGCCAGATCATAAGGGATCTAGCAGTAGAGGTAGCCGCTATATTGGGCTTGAGGGACGCTCCTACTGACTCCCCAGAATGCCTTAGGAAGCTTTCTGCTTTCTTGTCTAAGGGATCCTTCAGGGTACCCATGTCCTAGAAAGGCAGTGCCGAGTTCCTAGAGGCTCTGGCTATGGCAACATCAATTTTTGGTACATTATCCCAAGAAGAGCAAGCTTCCTCTTCAAACGGGTATTTACGCTTAACTCCTCTAGGGATAAAACCCTTCTTGCTAAGCGATGTAATATTTTTATGGACTGGAAAGTGTCTCCTTTGACGAACCTCCAAACATAATGTCCTGTATAGAACGGGAGTGTCTAGAGTCCTCAATCCCCATAGTCGCTCGAATGGCTTTGAGCAACTTGTCAGTGTCCTCAACTGGAAAACACGACTGTCCTCCCTCTACATCAGATAAGGAGGAAGAAGAGACATCATCGGATAATTCTCCACTTTCACCTTGAACAGACTCCTCCTCAGAAGAGGAGTCTTGACCTTGGGTAGAGGAACTGGACTTCTTTTTCTGGCCACTTTTACCCTTAAGGGAACTCCTGACCTCCTCCTGTATCATAGATCTGATACCCTGTAAGAATGACGGGGACTCCTCAGCAATAGTTCTATTAATACATGATGGGCAGAGCTTTTTCTCATAAGAAGAAGAAAGTCTAGTTCTACATAAGGCACATTCCTTATTCTTAGGTCTATCCTACAAAAGACAGGGTAACCATTAATCAATAAAAAATAAAGGGTTAGCACGCAGCCACTTACATCCCCCTAGAATACCGAGGAAGGTGGAGGTGGACCTTCATCTTGCCCTCCATCTTGGGGTCTTCCTCCTGCCGGCGGCAGCTGCTGTGGCGGCGGCTGTGGCTGCTGCTGCTCTTCCATACTATAGAGACTCGGTGCATGGAGGGCCAGGAACTGCTTAGCAGCTCCACTTTCCTTCAATCTGCATTATATGGCCATTCAGCCGCTAGGCCACGCCCCTTCCACCGAAAGCCACGCCTTCATTACCAGTAAGCCACGCCCCTTCCACCGGAAGCCACACCCACTTCCTGCCGGGCTGACACCTCCATGTGTCTTCCTGTAGGCCCGGAACTCCTGCGGCCTAAAGCAGAGGAAACACACTCCTTCTGCCTGGATATCGGAACCCCCGCGCCCGGAACACCAGCGGCGCATAGCTGGGGGGATGGCACCTGACTCCAGACTGGGCCACAGCCACCGCTGGAAGAAGAGAGGCAACCCCTACCAGGACCAACTCTTTCCTATGCCATCAGGTAAGCCTGCCTCAAGCAGACACGTAGGTCTCCCTCCAGGGACAGGAAACAACTGAGGGGTAGGAGAGGCTCCACCTTTTTATACCATAGGTTTCCTGTCCCTGGGGGCGGATCCTCTCTCTGGGTGCTGTCGTGGGTGAAGGGAAAAAGTGGAATCTCCTAGGCAGTGACCCCATTTTGAAAACTGCACCCCTCAAAGAATTTATCAAGGGGTGTAATAAGCATTAGTATCCCAGACGTGACTGCACAGCAGATGGGGAAAAGTGAATAGGTAAGCTTTGCGGAGTACATGGGGAACACGAAATTCCCTACTATATCCCCAGTAGCTCCTATGATTGAGGGGGTGGTTACTCTGGGGGTCACTTCTGATTTATTTTCCCTCGTAAGCGCTAAATCTGGTTTGTCCCATAACATACTCTCGCACAGCTTATACATTCCCTTCCTGCCGCAGCCAGTTGTGTCCTAATGATTTGGTGATTTTTGGGTTTTTTGTCTTCACATTGTACAAGCTGTATTCTTTATTTTTCGGATGATGTAGCCATATGAGGGCTGATTTTTTTGCGGTATAATATGCATTTTTTAATGACACCATTTTTTTGGGTGTCTATAACTTATTGAATAAATTATATTAACTCTTTCTGGGTGGATTAAAAAAAAAATATCAATTCTGGAATTGGTTTTTACCTTTTAATTTTTTTGCCGTGTGGCGTACAGCCAGGGTCGGACTGGCCCACCGGGGAACCGGTGAATCCCCCGGTGGGCCCCGAACCCCGACTATTAGTACTCATTTTGCCAATGCAAAGGTCAAGGGTCTGATTGGGACGGTCAGGGGCCCGACCGGCTCCTGACCATCCCGATCGGGCCCCTGACCAATGGACAGTGGCGTAACGATCGTGGCCAGAGGGGTGCGGGGCCCGCGGCCAGCTGGAACTGGCCGGGGCCCCGGACTATCATGATAGTGGTCGGGGAAGGCCTGGTTCCCCGACCGCTATACCTATTGTTAATGGAAAGGGGCCGGTCCCTTTCCATTAGATGCCGGCCCAGGGGAAGTGACAAAAAAAAAAAAAAATACTCACCTGGCTGTCCTGGACTCAGCATCGTCTCCGGCACTTTTCAGGCCTCACTGCAGGGGCCTGTGATTAGGCCCCAGCGGTGACATGGAGCGCGCTAGTGTAATGACGTCATCGCGTCCCACGTGACCGCTGAGGTGCAATCACAGGCCCCAGCGGTGACGTCTGGGACACAGGACGTGGAGACCAGGGGACCAAGGAAGATGGTAAAGACAGCAGGACGGAGCGAGGATACCCCGGAGAGGTAAGACAAGGTGAGTATAAGTGTTTGTTATTTTTAAACACTTCTCCTGGACCTGTACTTATTATATTCTGGGGTCTGAGGAGACCCCAGAGTATAATAATAGCACCGACTCTGGGGGTGGGGGGGCCACTGTGGAGCACCTAATAATGTGTGTGGGTCACTTTGGGCATATAATACAGTGTGGGGGCCACTCAGGGCATATAATACTGTGTGTGAGCCACTGTAGGCATATAATACTGTGTGGGGGCCACTGTGGGCATATAATACTGTGTGGGGGCCACTAAGGGCATATAATACTGTGAGGGGGGGCACTGTAGGCATATAATACTGTGTGGGGGCCACTAAGGGCATATAATACTGTGTGGGGGCCACTAAGGGCATATAATACTGTGTGGGGGCCACTAAGGGCATATAATACTGTGTGGGGCCACTGAGGGCATATAATGCTGTGTGGGGGCCACTGTGAGCATATAATGCTGTGTGGGGGCCACTGTGAGCATATAATACTGTGTGGGGGCCACTAAGGGCATATAATACTGTGTGGGGGCCACTAAGGGCATATAATACTGTGTGGGGGCCACTGAGGGCATATAATGCTGTGTGGGGGCCACTGTGAGCATATAATGCTGTGTTGGGGCCACTGCGGAGCATATAATGCTGTGTTGGGGCCACTGCGGAGCATATGATGCTGTGTTGGGGCCATTGCGGAGCATATTATACTGTCCAAGTATTGTTTACATGCTGGGTGCTGCGCTGCTCATTCACCATGCTCTTGACAACTGTGGGTGTGGGTTCTAAAGCTGTATCTCTTTCAAGTATCTGAGATATCGCTGCAGCACTCATAACCGTCACTATCAAGAATTTACTCTAGGGAGGGGGGAGGGGGATCCTGATGGGCAGCCAATGGAACCAATCCAGTTGCAGCTTGTTGCTGCAAGCGTCACTGACGTACTGATGCTGTGCGCGGCGGCGGGTTTCTGAATAGGAGCCCAGACCAGCAGTGTGAAAGGTAAGTACAACTTAACCACGCAAACAAAAAAAAAAACTTTTCCCCCTATTTTGCCCCCAAATCTTTCAACTTCACTGACAACTCTGATAACTACAACCCCTAACAACTCCAGATGCTCTGGGTCTGTTGAGAGTTGTAATTCCCCCCCTCCCACCCCAGCTAATTTCTCACTGTATTGTTATGCTGGTGCCTGCTCTAGGGCTCCAGCATAACAATACCTAAGTCGCAGAAACTCCACTACTGCTATAGGGGAGACCAGTGAAGGGGCCACTGTATGGGCATATAAACATCAATATTCCTCCCTGTACAGTGGCCTCTTCACTGGTCCCCTATACTGTATGGGGACCAATTGATGGGGTCATTGGAGGGGCAGTGATGGAGGCCAATAGCCTGGGGGACATTAAAGGGGTTGTGCAGGATAACATTTTTTTTTTTAATTACACTGCGGCAGGTAAAAAAAAAACAACAAACTTTCTCTCCTGTCCCCAGTGTCTCCCAGCGCGGTTCGGCCTGCAGCTCTGTTTTCTTCCAGCGCAAGTTCCCCCTGCACGTGACTACCTGTGACGTCACATGACCCCTGAAGCCAATCAGCGGCCTAAAGGAAGGGACCTGGGACGTCACAGCCAGTGAGGACTTCCGGCAAAAGAAGACAGCGGAGCAGCAGGACCGGACCGTGCTGGGACCTGCTGACACCGGAGCACCGGGGACAGGTGAGTATGTTTAGTATGTTTTTGGTTTTTTTGGGGGGGGGGGATTAACTTCTCCCCGGACTAATTATAAAAAAGACAAAAATTAAACTGGACATCTTCTTTAAAGTGTGGCTCATTAGGGGTATATTAATGAGGCATAATTTGTTATGGTTTATCCTCAGGATAGAACATAGATATCTTATCTGTACGTGGCTGACCCCGGACTGATCAACTGTACGGAGCCACTTCTGGCGCCCGTCCTGTACACAATACGGGGCCAGAAGCAGAAAGCTCTGTCCACTGTATATTACCCGGGCACCTTCACTGCATCTCAGCACTTATTGAAGTCAGTAGGAACTGAGCTGCAGTGAAGGCGCCGGGAAACTAAACAGCGGATGGATCTTTCTGCTTCCGGCCCTGTGTTGTGTACAGAACGGGTGCGGGAAGTGGCTCCGAACAGCTGATAGGGTTGTGTGTCAGCCCCATACTGATCAGGTATTTATGGCCTATCCTGACCATAGGTCATAAAAAAGGTAACTCTGGACAACCCCTTTAATATGCCCCACACAGTTTAATGTCCCCTCCACAGGATGTTATCCCCCATCACTGCTCCCACACAATATAATGACCCCATAACTGTTCCCCATACAGTATGGGGGACCAGTGAAGAGGCCACCTTATGGGGGGACCAGTGAAGTGGCCATAAAAAAATTTGGCCCAGACAACCCCTTAAAAGAGGTTGTCCATAAACTAGAGCGACCACTGTGGCGGCCGCCAGGGAGGTGTAAAAATAAAAAAAAAAATTTCAAAAAAAGCATACTCGCCTGTCCCCAGCACCCCATTGTCCCCTGCCTCTATCTGTTCGGTCTCATGGTGGCCCCTCATTTCTGGAAATCCTGTACCTAATTGGTCTTAGCGGTCACATGAGGTGCAGGACTCCCAGCAAGGAGTCGCCGGCACGAGACTGAAAGGACACTGGCAGCGGACAACGGAACGCCGGGGACAGGTGAGTATGATTTTTTATTTTTTTATTTTACACCTCCCGCAAGGGACATGGGTTGCGCCAATTCCTGGACAACCTCTTCAAAGGATTTATCCATATTTCTAATATTGATGGCCTGTCCTTAGGATAGGCCAGCAATATTACATCTGCGATGATACAACAGCCAGGACCTCTGTAGATCAGCTTTTACAGGACAGTGCGGCTACAGGTAACAATTCTAAGAGCCATGCTGTTCACTTGCCATACAGGGTGTAGCAGTGTGTTTAGGTAATGCAGTGGTGCACATGGTATGGTGGGTGAGCAACATGGCTCCTAACATGTTATTACCTTTTGCCGCCCTGTCTCGGTACCGCTGATCTGCAGGGGTCCTGATGGCGGGCCCCTAGAAGCAATTCCACTGGTGGGCCCTAGACATCCCAGTCCGACACTGCGTACAGCATAAGTCACATGTTACCTTTATTCTGCAGGTCGGTACGATTATGGCGATACCTCATTTATATTGTTTTTTTATTCGTTACTAATTCTGCAGAACAAAAACCCATTTGTGGACATAAATCAATTGTTTTTGCATCACCATCTTCTGAGATGCAGAACATTTTTATTTTTCGGTTGACAGACTTGGTTTAGGGCTTATTTTTTGTGGGAGGACATGGGCTTTTTATTGGTATTGTTTTGAGGTACATATGAGTTTTTGATCACTTTTTATAGCATTTTTTTGTAAGCAAAAATCATTACTTCCAGCGTTTTTTTTTCCGGTTTTTTTTTTTCGACGTTCACCGTGTATGTTAAATATTGTTTCAGTTTTATTGTACAGGTTGTTACGGACGCGGCAATACCAAATATGTGTTGTTTTTATTAATTTTTTTTTTTTTTTTTATATAATTCATTTTATATAGGAAAAAGGATTTTTGGGGGCTTTATAACTTTTATTAATTTCTTTTTTTACACACTATTTTTTTTTTTTACTTTTTTTTACATTTTTTACCTGTCCTATAAGGACACCTGAGCCAGCGATGCTCTGATCCTGGCTCAGTATTATAGACTGCAATACACGAGCATACTCTTGTATTGCAGTCTATACAAGAATGTCAGCCGATGTAGACGCATCGGCTGACTTCTTCACATCCTGGCAGGATCAGCCAGGTAGTGTGGGCTTCAGGTATCCTGGGGTCACTGGCCAGACCCCGGGCTAGAGAAAATAGACATCCGCAACCCCCGATCTCGCCGCAGGGGTTGCCGGTGGGGGCGGCAACATGGCGGAACCCCTTGGATGCCGCGGTGATGTTTGACCGCGGCATCCAAGGGGTTAAAATCTCCGATCGGAACTCAGTTCCGACCGGGGGTTATGGAGCAGGGTGTTAGCTGTCAGTTACATCTAACACCCGCTCCCGATCCCGGTCACAGGGTCTCTGAAGTGCCGGCCGTAAATTTACTATTGGCCGGACTTCAGAGACCAGGTCCGCAGGCCGTAAATTTATGGCCGGTGGTTGTCAACAGGTTAAACGATAAAGGTAAGAGATTTAATATCTTGCTCCGTGTCTTTGATCTCTGTGTAATGTTCCAGTGTGAACATTACAAAAGTTGCCTTAAAGGGTTTTCCCCTAGAATATATACAGTACAGACCAAATGTTTGGACACACCTTCTCATTCCAAGAGTTTTCAGTATTTTCATGACTATAAAAATTGTAGATTCACACTAAAGGCATCAAAACTATGAATTAACACATGTGGAATTATATACTTAACAAAAAAGTGTGAAACAACTGAATATATGTCTTATATTCTAGGTTCTTCAAAGTAGCCACCTTTTGCTTTGATTACTGCTTTGCACACTTTTGGCATTCTCTTGATGAGCTTCAAGAGGTAGTCACCTGAAATGGTTTTCACTTCACAGGTGTGCCCTGTCAGTTTTAATAAGTGGGATTTCTTGCCTTATAAATGGGGTTGGGACCATCAGTTGTGTTGTTCAGAAGTCAGGTGGATACACAGCTGATAGTCCTACTGAATGGAGTGTTAGAATTTGTATTATGGCAAGAAAAAAAGCAGCTAAGTAAAGAAAAATGAGTGGCCATCATTACTTTAAGAAATGAAGGTCAGTCAGTCCGAAAAATTGGGAAAACTTTGAAAGTGTCCCCAAGTGCAGTGGCCAAAACCATCAAGCACTACAAAGAAACTGGCTCACATGAGGACCGCCCCAGGAAAGGAAGACCAAGAGTCACCTCTGCTACAGAGGATAAGTTCATCCGAGTCACCAGCCTCAGAAATCGCAGGTTAACAGCAGGTCAGATTAGAGACCAGGTAAATGCCACACAGAGGAGACTGTGTGCAGTCATGGTAAAATAGCTGCTAGGAAACCACTGCTAAGGACAGGCAACAAGCGGAAGAGACTTGTTTGGGCTAAAGAACACAAGGAACCACCTTGTTCCAACCACCATGTCTTTGTGCGACGCAGAAAAGGTGAACAAATGGACTCTACATGCCTGGTTCCCACCGTGAAGCATGGAGGAGGAGGTGTGATGGTGTGGGGGTGCTTTGCTGGTGACACTGTTGGGGGTTTATTCAAAATTGAAGGAATACTGAACCAGCATGGTTACCACAGCATCTTGCAGCGGCATGCTATTCCATCCGGTTTGCGTTTATTTGGACCATCATTTATTTTTCAACAGGACAATGACCCCAAACACACCTCCAGACTGTGTAAGGGCTATTTGACCAAGAAGGAGAGTGATGGGGTGCTACGCCAGATGACTTGGCCTCCACAGTCACCAGACCTGAACCCAATCGAGATGGTTTGGGGTGAGCTGGACTGCAGAGTGAAGGCAAAAGGGCCAACAAGTGCTAAGCATCTCTGGGAACTCCTTCAAGACTGTTGAAGACCATTTCAGGTGACTACCTCTTGAAGTTCATCAAGAGAATGCCAAGAGTGTGCAAAGCAGTAATCAAAGCAAAAGGTGGCTACTTTGAAGAACCTAGAATATAAGACATATTTTCAGTTCTTTCACACTTTGTTTGTTAAGTATATAATTCCACATGTGTTAATTCATAGTTTTGATGCCTTCAGCGTGAATCTACAATTTTTATAGTCCTGAAAATACAGAAAATTCTTGGAATGAGGTGGTGTGTCCAAACTTTTGGTCTGTACTGTAAGTATATTTATATTTGTTTCCAATTAACCGCTTAATGACACTGCCACATCCTTTTTGGATCTGTACACCACTGTCAGGGCATTGCAGACATTTTGGGAATAAAGAGATGGACTTAAAGCACACACTATGCAAGAGGAAGACTGTTCCTGAAAAGGATATGCTGACTAACTGGAAAGTACCATCAGAAAACCTCAGCTGCAGCTTAGTGGAAGGATTGTGCCTCCATCATATGGAAGAAGTTTAAGAAGAACTGTAACAGTTTTTATTTAATCAGTGAATTGAGTTCCTGCTGTCTGCAACACTGTTTCCTGAGTCTTAATCCTGTATTTACTATCAAGGATACTCTAAATACTATCAGACTCGGGGATGCTTACCATTAGGATGTGATGCGGAGCAATGCTACAACCATCATTACACACCCTGCAGGACCCTTCTGCACTCCACCAGCTCTGAGGGTCTGATAGAGATCCTTGCCACCATGACCACAGCTACTTTTACTCCAATAATGTTCTTCCTACACTGGGGCACTGTATGGGTGTCTGTCCCACTGTGATGTTCTGACTCTGTCTTGCTCTACCTTCGAGTGTCTCTGTCTCTCTTTAGCTCTTTATTTTTCCTCTTTTTTTTTTTCTATCCTCTCTATGTCTCATCTATCTCTCTCTGTTTATCCTTTCTACAGTGTATTTATATATTCAGTTTCCCATAGACACCCATTGAATCCAAAATGCTTTCAAACTAATAGTGTGAAAAGCTGATATGCTTTGTCAAAAAGTGTTAATAAATGGATTTTTGTACTCACTGTAAAATACTTTTCTTGTTGTATTCATTGGGGAAAGGGGGGGACAGCACCAACTGGTTCTTTAATTAAAACAGGACCTTCGAAAAAAGGATGGAGAAGGCAGAAAAACTGCTCTTAAGGAGAAGAGAAAAAAAAACCTTCCTGGCCTAGACCCAATTGGAGGAAACCAGATCCCTTCCCTAAGAAGAAGAAAAAAATAAAAAAGCGGATGGTGGCCACAACCTAGCACCATTGCACGTAGACCTCCACATGCAATGATAAATTTCAGTCTTGGGTTTTTGAGCCTTGAGCAAGGTCTGGAAAACAGACCACGAAAAACCACAGAGCCTAGAACCAGGCTCCAACAGCCCGCAGTTAAGTGCTGCTGAAGTAAGGAGGGGAAGAACATAAAGACCCTGAGGCAGCAGGACAACTTGCAGAGAAAGAGTCCACCTGCAGGAACTTGAAACCTGCGTACCAGGCCTTGCAGGGCCAAACTTGAGCCACCAGGATAGCCGGAATCCCTCGGTCTTGAGTTCTGAGAACCCAGGGGAGAAGAGGCGGAAGGCTGACCAGGGAAGCACGAGAGCGATGGCAGTGAAGGTCTGAGTGTCCAGGAACATGGTCATAAGAGAGCGAGCTTGAGATTCAAGCGAAAGGCAAAGAAGCCCTATCAGGAGTATAACTGAAGAAAGAACTGTTGGAGAAGTGACCACTTGCACAGGTCAAGCTTTTCTTGGTTTACCGCCCAACAGTCCACACCTAGAATGTGGACCACAGACAGAGCCAGGATGTGACACTCCTTCCAAGGAAGGGAGCAGGAGGCATCCTGTCTGGCCGCTCAGCTCCTGGGGCCCACTTGAGGGGTAAAGTAGGCGACCGCAGTGGAGCTGTTGGTCTTAAGGAGGGTCGCCCGACAAGACAGGGCAAAGATAAAAGGGGGACACAGTTCCAGCAAGTTGATCTGGAGGGAGGCCTCTCATTCAGACCACAGTCCCTGGGTGGGAAGGCTCTGAAGACTGCTCCCAACAGGAAATACTGGAGACAGTGGAGATCACCACCAACTGAGGGGGAAGAAGGGACTTCCCCAAGGAGATCCTCCTGGGAAAAGAGCCATCCTGAAGATCCCAGTGAATCCAAGAAAGGGAGTAGGCAATCGAGGTTGGATGGAGACAACAGAGCTCCAGAATTGCCATTGGGGAGAAACAAGCGGAATTGGGCAATGTGTCCAGAACCCGTGTGCAAAAAAAGAAGAGCGCACAGAGAGTTCCTCTGAAGGAGGACTCCAGGAGGAAACACCTGGAGAGCATACAGGAGCATGTACAGGAAGTCCATGTGCTAGAAGGAACAAGACCGGACTGTTCCTCATAGATGAGCCAGCTGAACTGGCGAAGGAGAGATAAAGTGACCCATAAGCTGATCAGATTGTCCATCTAGGAGGAGGCCTAGACCGGGAAACAACCAATTAAGAAAACACGGCGGTGGAGGATCACCATGAGGGACATCAACACCTCGATGAAGACCCTGTAGAGACTAGTTCGAAGAGGAGTGCGACAAACTGGAAAGGACGCAAACGCATCACGATACGAAAAGAAAACACTGAAGACACTGAAGATGTGGAGGTAGGCATGAATGACAGGGATTCACGTGAAACCTGCAAACACGAACAAACTAGTTGAGCCCCTGCAGGTTCAGGATTGGGGAAAGGGGTCATCCAACTTAGGGTTGAATAAAAGCTCTGAGACCGCTCTGAAGTGGGACAGGAAGTAGCTGTAGAGCGGAGACTGCCAGCAGGAAGGTGGGCAAGTCGGGAAAGTAGAGTAGCTGGTTGACACCACCTCTTGGTTCGAGGAATCGGTGACACTGGCAGGCTAGATCTCCCGGAAAGGAGATCATACCCCCCCAACCAGAGGGGCCCTGAGTGAGGGAAGACCTTCATGCAGAGTAACATGGGAGTCTTTAGAACTAGATTAGGAAGGTTTTAAGAATGTGAGACAAACTGCCAGACAGGCCTGGCTCTGAAGGAGGGCTTCCTGGAATGGAAGTCTCGGGAGGACTACCCTCTGGAGTAGAGGTGGAGCACAAAAGGAGCGAAAACGAAGAGAGCAGCTGCATGAGGATGGCAGATGCAGAACGCTGCTGAGGGAGAAGAAACCTTTCCCCCGGTAGCTGCAGAAATGAGCTTTTCAATACCCTGCCAAAAAATAAAAAACTCTTTCCTGTATGCCCCAGAGAAGGAAAGGGCCACGACCACTGCATTAGAGGTGGATTCAGCACTCTATGATCAGAGCTAAACATAATGGTGGAATTATGGACACCATGTTGGCTGTCGATTGGCAGAGCAGCGAGCTTCTTCCAGAAAGACAGTTACTTTACTTAGGCCGCTGATGCCGCTGATAGGCCTCAGGGGTCACATGAGGCGAGCACTTCCTCCTAAACAAGACCCGGGAGGAGCAGGACCAGACCACGGTGGGAGACACCGGAGCATTGGGGACAAGTTAGTATGGGGTTTTTTTTTTTCGCCTCCTTGCCAAAAATGGCTTCCAAGAGAACTATGCCACTAGATATTATTGAAGCTGATGCTGATAGTGATGGTGAGGATGACATAAATGATGGAAAACATGCAGCTTGTGAAAACTGCCTGACCTGCTGCTATAGACTTTTATATGATCACAACTTGCATTCTTCTGCATATACAAATCTTTTTGTGGCATATAAGGCGCTCCTTACTCTGGCATGCACCTTTCCTGTGAAAGAGTGTTTAAAAAAAAAAAAATTGTAAAAAATCGATTGAGGTCATTGATTGGACAAGAAGTTTTAGAATCCCTAATTTTTATGAACATTGAGAGGGATATTTCCAGGTCTTTAGATTATGATGACATTGTTGATTGTTGATCGATTTGCAAACTCATCTTCTGTTCTTCAGAAACTGCTGCTGTAACCTGGTTGTGTAAAATGGTTTTCTTTGTGTGTCTTATTATATTAATACTGCTCTATTTAAGGTTAGTTATTTGTATCGTGCATCTGATAATTAAAACCTATGTTTATAGAAAAAGAAAATGGAAATCCTGACAGGGACAGGTCCATCATATGACCGATGTTGATGAACCCCTTTGACTATAATGGGGTCCATCAGTTTTCTACTTGATGTTTGTCATTTTGCCTGGCAAAACAGGCTGGCTATCTGCACTATTGTGTCTGTAATGTTTGTTGAACTGTATCTGTGATGGAGGAGAAGTTAATGTTTAATTTTATATTATTTATTTAAATATTATTTATTTGGTTGCCTTTGGTTGTTCAATAAAATAATTTTGGTTTGCTTTTCTGTGTGTGTGTAGAACGTAATATAGTTTGTGTGCTAGGGCTCATGCCTGAATGTATTTAAGATCTGCATAACACAGATCTCAGATATGCACCATGCATACCCATATATAGGCTCAGCTAAAAGTGATATTTGCATTGCTTAAGAGAAAACTCACTTTGATGTAGTACAAAGGACAATACAGTTCTGTTTTGCATACTGTATTGTGCGTGAAAATGCACGTAAAACTTGCATGATGCCAAAAACTGGATGGGCGATATTTCATATGGCAGGAGGGTGGGCCTCTAAAATCAATCCCACTGGTGGGCCCTACGCTCCCCAGTCCGACCCTGACCTCCACCATGCTTGACAGGTGGCGTCAGGCACTCTTGCAGCATCTTTTCAGTTGTTCTGTGTCTCACAAATGTTCTTCTGTGTGATCCAAACACCTCAAACTTTGATTCGTCTGTCCATAACACTTTTTCTAATCTTCCTCTGTCCAATGTCTGTGTTCTTTTGCCCATATTAATCTTTTCCTTTTATTAGCCAGTCTCAGATATGGCTTTTTCTTGGCCACTCTGCCCTGAAGGCCAGCATCCCTGAGTCGCCTTTTCACTGTAGATGTTGACACTGGCATTTTGCGGGTACTATTTAATGAAGCTGCCAGTTGAGGACCTGGGAGGCGTTGATTTCTCAAACTAGAGACTCTAATGTACTTGTCTTATTGCTCAGTTGTGCATCGGGGCCTCCCACTTCTCTTTCTACTCTGGTTAGAGCCTGTTTGTGCTGTCCTCTTGAAGGTCAGCATCCCTGAGTCGCCTTTTCACTGTAGACGTTGACATTGGCGTTTTGCGGGTACTATTTAATGAAGCTGCCAGTTCAGGACCTGTGAGGTGTCGATTTCTCAAACTAGAGACTCTAATGTACTTGTCTTGTTGCTCAGTTGTGCATCGGGGCCTCCCACTTCTCTTTCTACTCTGGTTAAAGCCTGTTTGTGCTGTCCTCTGAAGGAAGTAGTACACACCGTTGTAGGAAATCTTCAGTTTCTTGGCAATTTCTCACATGGAATAGCCTTCATTTCTAAGAACAAAAATAGCCTGTCGAGTTTCACATGAAAGTTCTCTTTTTCTGGCCATTTTGAGAGTTTCATCGAACCAACAAATGTAATGCTCCAGATTCTCAACTAGCTCAAAGGAAGGTCAGTTTTATCGCTTCTCTAACCAGCAAAACTGTTTTCAGCTGTGCTAACATATTTGCACAAGGGTTTTTACACAGTTAACAAACACAATGTACCATTAGAACACTGAAGTGATGGTTGCTGGAAATGGGCCTCTATACACCTATGTCGATATTGCATTAAAAAACAGATGTTTGCAGCTAGAATAGTCATTTACCACATTAACAATGTATAGAGTGTATTTCTTATTCATTTAATGTTATCTTCATTGAAAAAAACTGTGCTTTTCTTTCAAAAATAAAGAAATTTCTAAGTGACCCTAAACTTTTGAACGGTAGTGTACAAAACCCAAATATCCATAACAATTTTACAATCCTTTCCTTCCATCCTCCCAGAGCTGGAAAAAAAAAGAAAAGAAAAAACACATATATTTTAATTATTACATTTTAGCCACTTATCCTGACTTTGCGAATCATTATTTCTGTCCTTTGATCGGGTTCTAATCTCTTCATAATAAATCCATTTGTTACCTACAATTACACTCTTGTACCATTGGAGTTAAATTAGATAACCAATTTCTCGCCAACAATTTTCGAGCCAAAAAAAGGGCTTGAAGTAACAGATTAATATATTGACTTAGACAATTCAAACCCTTAGTGTCTCCCAATAAACACAACCTGAGATAACACACATTTCCAGCATTAAAATAACTTATATAGTATTACAAACCCTCTCCCAGTATCTATGTAATTTGGGACAGTTCCAATGAGTTAAATGATACCAATCTGCTACTGGACATTTTGGACAATTATTGTCCAGTCTTTTCCCATTTTTTTTTTAAAAATTTTGGAGTATAATATACCCTATGTATAAATATAAATTGGGTTACCCTATGATTATAATTAGAGTATATTATAATAGTCTGTTTATATATCAACCCATTGCTCACGATTGATTGACCTTATTCCTGGCTCGGCAGTTTAGGCATATTTCGACACAGGGTTCTCTCTAATGTTTAAAAATCACATTGAAATGGAAGTTTAATCAACCAGTTAATTGGTTACTGTGTGCATAATGGTGTACATTATATAACTTGTAGGGGTTGACATCCTTGCAGTTATTGCATGGCACATCATCCTCCTCAGTGATGTCATCAACTGATTGCTCCAAAAACTGCAATCAGTTGAATCTGGAGATGTATTAAAAATGTACTAGTGCATCTCAATAAATTAGAATATCTTTGAAACGTTTATGTCTTTCAGTAATTAGATTAAAAAAGTGACCTCCTATATTTTCTAGATTCTTTACACACAGAGTGTTCTATTTCAAGTGTTTTATTTATGTAAATGTCGATTATGAATTACAGGCCATGAAAACCAAAATCTAAGAAAATTAGAATATTGTAAAAAAAAGTTCAGTATTGTAAATTCAGTGTGTCACCTGCCAAGGTTTCCTAATCCTTTAAATGGTCCCTCAGTCTGGTTCAGTAGGACACACAATCATGGAAGACGCTGATTATGGATTGGAATTGCTGAATTACTGAAATGAATGAACGTTTCAAAGATATTCTAATTTATTGAGATGCACATGTACATATTGACAGTCTTTACTGGTGTTGAACTTGCAATAGGTGTTGGTGTTTCTAATATCTTATCTTGAGAACTAGCAAAGTATACATCAAGAACGTTGACTGAACATGGTTCATTATTTTCTTGTGTAATTCTAAATTGTGCTATTTATTCTGGGGTTTTTGTGAATACCTGTCATGTTCTGGAATTTTGTAAATTCTTTAGTCAAAAGGTACTTGCAACAAATGTTTTCAATTTTTTTATTTTGCCATTTACCACAGAATGCTGCTTTAAATGTCTGTATTCTGTGTCTCATTGTTATGCCATATACAGTACTTTTCCCAAAAAGTTTTAGACAAAGCTATTCTGATTTCTCAGAACTGTTTCTGAGCCTTTTTGTCTGTAATCATAGCGTTACTGTACCAAGATGAACTATGGCCATGTGCACTTAGGCTAGCTTGATAATTCACAGGCATTTATAGCCATTCCATGTCCAATGACAGCCTAGCAGAGTTATTTAGAAAGTCTTAATAAAGTGACTTCAACCAAGATAAAGCTGTCATCGACTGCTCTCATAAATGAAGTGTCTTAGTGGTTAAATTGTTTCTTGTCTGTGCACCAAAGCTGTGCTTGAAGTCATCACATAACATCACTGTTTTGTATATACAGGTGCATCTCAATAAATTAGAATATTTTTGAAACATTCATTCATTTCAGTAATACAATTCATAATCAGCAGTCTTCCATGATTGTGTGTCCTACTGAACCAGACTGTTTTGTTCAGAATTTTTTAGTTTTTTTTTGATAAAGCATCAACGTACTCCTTAACTATTCACTTTCACAAGAGGTTAAAGGAGAAAATGCACCACAAAATTTTACACAATTACTCCTGAACATGGCAATATCCCATACAGGTGCATCTCAATAGAATAGAATATCTCTGAAATATTCATTCATTTCAGTAATTCAGTAATACAATTCATAATCAGCGTCTTCCATGATTGTGTGTCCTACTGAACCAGACTGAGGGACCATTTAAAGGCTTAGGAAACCTTGGCAGGTGACACACTGAATTTGCAATACTGAACTTTTTTACAATATTCTAATTTTCTTACATTTTGGTTTTCATTACCTGTAATCCATAATCAACATTTACAGAAATAAAACACTTGAAATAGAACACTCTGTGTGTAAAGAATCTAGAAAATATAAGAGGTCACTTTTTAAATTTAATTACTGAAAGAAATAAACGTTTCAAAGATATTCTAATTTATTGAGATGCACTAGTACATTAAAGGGGGTTCCCACAAAGCAAGTTATTCCCTACCCATAGAAAATGGGGGTGGGGGTGTGAATCATTGGACAGGGATAGGGAATAACATGCTTTGCGGGAAACCCCCTTTAACATATTAACTGTATAATGTGTGTGTTTCTGTATGTATATACAGCATTATTTATTTATAGCTTACTTGTATAGTGTCAACATATTCTGCAGTGCCTTTACAGCCATTGTCAGTCACTGTCCCATATAGGGCTCACAATCTACATTTCCCTATCAGTATGCATAGCTCCCAACTGTCCCGCATCTGGCGGGACAGTCCCAATTTTACACTGCTGTCCCGTGGTCCCGGATAGCTTACAGTTTGTCCCGCTATGCCCCTGAAGTGTTTTGCTATTAACAAACTTTATTAGGGTAGGGTAAAGGCTAAATGATAGATGCTAAATCCTAGTGGGCTAAAGGACCTTTGATGACGTCATGACCATGTGATCAGACTCTTGTGTGGGCGTAGCTATTCTGGATACTGCGGGACAGTGTGATGTTACACAGAAAGCTGGGAACAGAGAGTGAGCGAAGTTGAGGAGAGAAGAAACAGCATGTGTGAGCAAGATGGGGGAACTGGGGCAGATATAGGGGGCAGTTAAACTGAAGGCAGATGAAGGGGGCAATTAAACTGGTGGCAGATAAAGGGGGAGATTAAATTGGTGGTAGATGGAGGGGGCAATTAAACTGGGGGCAGGTAAAGGGGACATTAAATTGGTGGCTGATAACGGGGGGACATTAAGATGGTGGCAGCTGAAGGGGGACATTAAATTGGTGGCAGATGAAAGGGGGACATTAAGATGGTGGTAGATGAAGGAGGGACATTAAGCTGGTGGCAGATAAAGGGGGACATTAAACTGGGGGCAGATGAAGGGGGATATTAAGATGGTGACAGATGAAGGGGGATATTAAACTGGGTGCAGATAAAGGAGGGGACATTAAACTGGGGGCAACTGGAGAAGGACATTAAACCATGGGGGGTAGCTGGAGGGGGACATGTCTGCCTCTAGTTGCCCCCAGTTTAATGTCTCCCTCCAACTACCCCCACTGTTTAATGTCACCCTCCAGCTGCCCCATAGTTTAATGTCACCCTCCAGCTGCCCCAGTTTAATGTCCCCCTCTAGTTTCCGTCAGTTTAAACTGGGGCACAAGTAGAAGGACTTAATACTGTGGGGCAATTGGAGGGGAACATTATAATGTGGGGGCATATAATGTTAGGGTGACTGCAGGAGCATTATACTGTGTGGGGGCACATGGAAAAATAGATGAGAATGGGCGGAGTCAACATAGAAGCAGGTGGAGCTAAATTTGCCTGTCCTTTGAAAGTTGGGAGGTATGAATATGTCTTTGGCGTGTGGGAGGAAACCAAAGTACCCGTATTCATATATAGATCATTTCATCAACTTGATGTTATGAAAGCAGAAATAGACAAAATTAAGAATCTGAGCAACTTTGGTACCACTAATGAGGCTAAGTGTAAAGGTTAGAAAAGTTAAAAAACTAATTATTTTTGGCAAATAAGTGTAAAAGTAGTACAAAAAAAACCTGTATAAACTTGGTATCAACGCAATAGTACTGACTGGCAGAATTAAGGTAACATGCAGATTATCTGCTTTCCTAATTCCATAGGTGATGTGCTGCTGCACTATTAGACAGGGCTGTTATTGGCAACGAGCGCTCCTAGGAGAGAGAGAGACTGTTGCTGATAACAGCCCTGAATATTGACCCATCTAATAGAGCCTTAAAAAGTGCTTATTATCTTCAGCTCTTGTTTTATGTGACCACTTTAGGGAACTCCCATCTGAATCTATGTTTGCATCATGTATCTCTCTTCCTTTCCTTTCACTTGTTGTCATGGACTCTGGAACTCCAGTGTTTCCACATAATACAAGAAAGCAAATATCCATAGTACTGACCAACTGCCCAGTTTTACTCATGGATTCACTCCTTATAGTGACACCAAGAGGTTCTTATAATTAAAAATGCCTTCTCACCAAATCTGACTGGTTCCTCTTTCCTTGGGGGGGCGTGGCCTGAAAGCTCATGGAGTAAGTAGTATCTCCTTGAGCTCCGGCCTTGTACAGCTATCTCTTGGACCTGCCAGCAGTTGTTGAAGTGCTCATGGGCAAACGGATACCTACTCCTGCCAACCGTCCACTCCTCACCTGCACGGGCCTCCATGTGGCCACGGCTATCTTCTCTGTGGTCCCATTGGCTTCATCTGACCCTGGAGAGACAGACATAATGGCATCGGTTCCTCCCTCCTCTGAAGATGCGCGGCTGCTGCAGGGATCCTGCTCCCCAGAACAACATGCATAAGAGGATGTCTAGGTAAGTCTCTGCCTCCCTGTTAACCCCCTGGGTCATAATGTGATATCCCTTAGGGAAAGGAGGATCCTCAGTCTATTTAATCTACTCCACCCCCTCCAAATGCCACAGTTGTTTACTGCTCGAAAGACTCTGATTTAGGGGTATCGCCTGCATTATCACCCGCATGAACCATGAAGGAGGAGATCCTGGCTCCCCAGCCCAGGTCCCAGTTCCTCAGAACTATGCTTCGACCTCTCTCAGGCTCCACCACAATGGTCCACATTTCTTGCTCAACTGCCCACGAAACAAAGCTTTAATTCCTTCATTACTGAAGTAACAGAGACGTGCCAAGTAGAGATTTCTGCAGTTTGGAGGGATCTGCGTTGTATTGCCTCCAGAGTGGAGACCTTAGAAGAAGATCATTATCATACTAGGGTTTATGTCACTCAACTACATGATACTACTCTAACCCAGTCCCTGGCGATGAGAGATATGCAATGCCATCTGGAGGATATTGATAATAGGGGCAGGCGCAACAACATCATAAGCAAGAGTCTCCCAATGAAGAAGACCTCCACATCATGCTTGAGGCTGTTTTTAATAGCATCCTTCAGGAGCCACTCTCCCATAGAATCAAGCTGGATAGGGCCCTTCGTGTCCTTTCCCCTAAAAGCTCTTCATGCACGCCTAAAGATGTCATATCCTGCGTCCATGACTTCACCTTAAGAGACTATCATGAGCAAAGTGAGGAGACTTAAAGACTGATGGAGCAAAACTGCAGCTTTACCAAGACCTCTGCCATCTCCGCCCCCTCCTCCAGATTTTAGGAGTCCAGATTCTGTACTGCTGGGGCTTCCCCTTCATCTTCATAGCACACAGCGCAGAATGCTCAGCCACGCTACATGCCCTCTCAGATCTGCCTTCCTTCTGTGACATGTTGGAGGTCCCCATTCCTGAACTGACTGACTGGGAACTGACATCTCCCTCCCCACCACCACCTCCTGTGTGGCAGCAGCAGAAGCCAAAGAGACACCAACTGCCATCTCTGACGTCATCCTTGTGGAGACCCCACTTAGATGGCTCCCCTATGTGAACTTTCTCTTCCTCAGAGGTTAATTTCCTCTGACAGTGTTTTTATCTGTATGATTGAGCCACCCTGTTTGGTTATTTTGCAGCTCCTCAAGTTTTTCTCTCTGCTAGTTTCTTTAGATTGTTACCGTGCAAGGTGGAGTGGAACCCACTCTGCTCTCCCCACACTTTTCTTTAGTAGTTCGAGAGCCTGTTGGCACTCCAGGTTCTGACCCCAGGCCATTTCCTTGTAATGGGGGTCCTCTTTGGTGTAGTATCCTTTATGAGGATTCACATGTTCGTTTTTCTTACGCTACTGACTATTCTCTATGATTGCCCCCTGGCAGCAGATTTAGTCCTGCCCATATGCTATTTTTTGATTGTTTACATGTTTTGTTTTCTTTGCAGATGTTGTCTGTCTCCTTCCCTCCCCCCTCCCCGCCCCCCTTGGTCTAGAGGCCCATCATAGATGACTGTCGCTGCACTACCTCCTCTCAAGCTTAGTCACTGTGAAAAACCCTGTTGGCTTCTAATGATGTGGGTGAGCTTGCTTCCATACTTGCTATTTCTCTGTAGCTCTGGTGTTCCATGGTTAGATGTGTCATCTTGAATGTGATTCTAATTCTAAACATTGTTTGGTCCGGTGGGAACTTCGTCCCTTACATGCTTATGTGGCTTTCCTTCAGGAAACACATTATGACCATACAAGGACTTTCAATTTCGCTAAACATTACTACCCTGCCTCTTATTCAGCTTTCCACGACCACCATAAAGCAGGAGTGGCCATACTTCTCTCCTCCACATGCCCAATTAATATCACTGCCTCCCACCTGGATTCCAAGTCGCTACATAATCCTTGAGGGTCTCCTTTACGGCCAACCCATTTTATTATGCAATGTGTATACCCCCGACACTTCACACGTTCCATTTTTGCAACAGGTTTTGTTGTTGGGAGGCAATTTTAATATGATTTTCTTGGAACATATGGACAGGTTATCCATACCGAATAAACCCCCGCGATCAGCATAATCTGCATGGCGAGAGAGTTCCAGCATTTAATCCCATCCTATGCTTTATATGATCTCTGGTTTGTGGGCAACACCACTGCACATTCCTACACTTTATATGGCATCACTCCAGTTAGAAGCAAAAACTAGTGACTTTTAATCCAAGACAAGTGCGACGTTTCGGTCCTCACAGGAACCTTTCTCAAGCAATAATGTGGTAGCTGCAAGCTACTTTATATAGGAAACACAACAGTGTAATGTGATAAGCAATATCAAATGCAATTACAATAAAAAAGTGCATAAATATAATAATCTTTTGTACAAAAAACACATCAAAAATATACATTGAAAATTCAAGTGATAATCATGTGTATATAATCACCATAATATGTATAAAACCAATAAAATGGTGTAATTCATAACATCATGACTTACAGTAATAAGGTCATAGATAAGTGCAGGTGCATAATAAATTAAGGAAGGGAGGGACATCCCACTCACCTATATAAAATACATTATGTATCCATGCCTATCACGTTATTACAGCGTGGGAAAACTCCCACAGCACATGAATAAACAGCTGTTAATGGTTAGTGAGAATGAGTGCATCAACCGCGCATGCCAACGCATGCGCAATATGCATATCTCAATATGATCCGACATATCAACTCCTGGCAAATGCCCATAACCTACCGCGCATGTGTAGACATGCGCAATCGAAAATTATACCATGGAGGCCATTTCTAATATTGGCGGACATGCGCAGTAAGGTATTATTCCCATCAACAAAATAAGGGACCGTGGATGTATATATGAACTCATTAATGCACAATTAAAACAAATAGATGGACATATTTAAAAGGAGCAACATATAATTAAATAAATAAATAAATAAATACAAATGTGAAAATATATAAAATAATAAACAAATAACAATAATAATCAAATAATCATAAAAAAATCATAAACAAAAATATTTGATTATTATTGTTATTTGTTTATTATTTTATATATATTTTCACATTTGTATTTATTTATTTAATTATATGTTGCTCCTTTTAAATATGTCCATATATTTGTTTTAATTGTGCATTAATGAGTTAATATACAGTGGGGAAAAAAGTATTTAGTCAGCCACCAATTGGGCTAAGTATTTGGTCACCTCCAAGCAAGCAAGATTTCTGGCTCTCACAGACCTGTAACTTCTTCTTTAAGAGGCTCCTCTGTTCTCCACTCATTACCTGTAGTAATGGCACCTGTTTGAAATTGTTATCAGTATAAAAGACAACTGTCCACAACCTCAAACAGTCACACTCCAAACTCCACTATGGTGAAGACCAAAGAGCTGTGGAAGGACACCAGAAACAAAATTGTAGACCTGCATCAGGCTGGGAAGACTGAATCTGCAATAGGCAAGCAGCTTGGTGTGAAGAAATCAACTGTGGGAGCAATAATTAGAAAATGGAAGACATACAAAACCACTGATAATCTCCTTCGATCAGGGGCTCCACGCAAGATCTCACCCCGTGGGGTCAACATGATCACAAGAATGGTGAGCAAAAATCCCAGAACTACACAGGGGGACCTAGTGAATGAGTTGCAGAAAGCTGGGACTAACGTAACAAAGGCTACCGTCAGTAACACACTACGCCGCCCGGGACTCAGATCCTGCAGCCCCAGACGTGTCCCCCTGCTTAAGCCAGTACATATCCGGGCCCATCTGTAGTTTACTAGAGAGAATTTGGATGTTCCATATGGTCAGATTAAACCAAAGTACAACTTCTTACGAAGCCACTACTTCGTTGCCCTGGTGGTGTGCTTGGGATCATTGTCATGCTGAAAGACTCAGCCACGTTTCATCTTCAATGCCCTTGCTGATGGAAGGAGGTTTGCACTCAAAATCTCACGATACATGGCCCCATTAATTCTTTCATGTACACGGATCAGTTGTCCTGGTCCCTTTGCAGAGAAACAGCCCCAAAGCATGATGTTGCCACCCCCATGCTTCACATTAGGTATGGTGTTCTTTGGATGCAACTCAGCATTCACTCTCCTCCAAACACGACGAGTTGTGTTTCTACCAAACAATTCTACTTTGGTTTCATCTGACCATATGACATTCTCCCAATACTCTTCTGGAACATCCAAATGCTCTCTAGCAAACTTCAGACGGGCCTGGATATGTACAGGCTTAAGCAGGGGGACACTTCTGGCACTGCAGGATCTGAGTCTCTGGCGGCGTAGTCTGTTACTGATGGTAACCTTGGTTACGTCAGTCCCAGCTTTCTGCAGGTCATTCATTAGGTTCCCCCAGTGTGTTTCTGGGGCTTTTGCTCACCATTCTTGTGATCATTTTGACCCCACGGGGTGAGATCTTGCGTGGAGCCCCTGATCGAGGGAAATTATCAGTGGTATTGTATGTCTTCCATTTTCTAATTATTTCTTCCGCAGTTGATTTCTTCACACCAAGCTGCTTGCCTATTGCAGATTCAGTCTTCCCAGCCTGGTGCAGGTCTACAATTTTGTTTCTGGTGTCCTTCCACAGCTCTTTGGTCTTCACCATAGTGGAGTTTGGAGTGTGACTGTTTGAGGTTGTGGACAGGTGTCTTTTATACTGATAACAATGTCAAACAGGTACCATTACTACAGGTAATGAGTGGAAGACAGAGGAGCCTCTTAAATAAGAAGTTACAGGTCTGTGAGAGCCAGAAATCTTGCTTGTTAGTGACCAAATACTTATTTTCCACCATAATTTGCAAATAAATGCTTAAAAAATCAGACAATGTGATTTTCTAGATATGTTTTCTCATTTTATCTCTCATAGTTGAGGTCTACCTATGATGTCAATTACAGGCCTCTCTCATCTTTTTAAGTGGGAGAATTTGCACAATTGGTGGCTGACTAAATATTTTTTTTCCCCACTGTAGGTGAGTGGGATGTCCCTCCCTTCCTTAATTTATTATGCACCTGCACTTATTTATGACCTTATTAAGTCATGATCTTATGAATTACACTATTTTATTGGTTTTATACATATTATGGTGATTATTTACACATGACTATCACTTGAATTTTCAATGTATATTTTAGATGTGTTTTTTGTACAAAAAAATATTATATTTATGTACTTTTTTTATTGTAATTGCATTTGATATTGCTTATCACATTACACTGTTGTGTTTCCTATATAAAGTAGCTTGCAGCTACCACATTATTGCTTGAGAAAGGTTCCTGTGAGGACCGAAACGTCGCACTTGTCTTGGATTAAAAGTCACTAGTTTTTGCTTCTAGCTGGAGTGATGCCATTTTTTCTTGCTGTGTATATATATACAGTACAGACCAAAAGTTTGGACACACCTTCTCATTCCAAGAGTTTTCTGTATTTTCATGACTATAAAAATTGTAGATTCACACTGAAGGCATCAAAACTATGAATTAACACATGTGGAATTATATAATTAACAAAAAAGTTTGAAACAACTGAAAATATGTCTTATATTCTAGGTTCTTCAAAGTAGCCACCTTTTGCTTTGATTACTGCTTTGCACACTCTTGGCATTCTCTTGATGAGCTTCAAGAGGTAGTCACCTGAAATGGTCTTCCAACAGTCTTGAAGGAGTTCCCAGAGATGCTTAGCACTTGTTGGCCCTTTTGCCTTCACTCTGCGGTCCAGCTCACCCCAAACCATCTCGATTGGGTTCAGGTCTGGTGACTGTGGAGGCCAGGTCATCTGGCGTAGCACCCCATCACTCTCCTTCTTGGTCAAATAGCTCTTACACAGTCTGGAGGTGGGTTTGGGGTCATTGTCCTGTTGAAAAATAAATGATGGTCCAACTAAACACAAACCGGATGGAATAGCATGCCGCTGCAAGATGCTGTGGTAACCATGCTGGTTCAGTATTCCTTCAATTTTGAATAAATCCCCAACAGTGTCACCAGCAAAGCACCCCCACACCATCACACCTCCTCCTCCATGCTTCACTGTGGGAACCAGGCATGTAGAGTCCATTTGTTCACCTTTTCTGCGTCGCACAAAGACACGGTGGTAGGAACCAAAGATCTCAAATTTGGACTCATCAGACCAAAGCACAGATTTCCACAGGTCTAATGTCCATTCCTTGTGTTCTTTAGCCCAAACAAGTCTCTTCTGCTTGTTGCCTGTCCTTAGCAGTGGTTTCCTAGCAGCTATTTTACCATGAAGGCCTGCTGCACACAGTCTCCTCTTAACAGTTGTTGTAGAGATGTGTCTGCTGCTAGAACTCAGTATGGCATTGACCTGGTCTCTAATCTGAGCTGCTGTTAACCTGCGATTTCTGAGGCTAGTGACTCGGATGAACTTATCCTCCGCAGCAGAGGTGACTCTTGGTCTTCCTTTCCTGGGGCGGTCCTCATGTGAGCCAGTTTCTTTGTAGCGCTTGATGGTTTTGGCCACTGCACTTGGGGACACTTTCAAAGTTTACCCAATTTTTCGGACTGACTGACCTTCATTTCTTAAAGTAATGATGGCCACTCATTTTTCTTTACTTAGCTGCTTTTTTCTTGCCATAATACAAATTCTAACACTCCATTCAGTAGGACTATCAGCTGTGTATCCACCTGACTTCTAGACAACACAACTGATCGTCCCAGCCCCATTTATAAGACAAGAAATCCCACTTATTAAACCTGACAGGGCACACCTGTGAAGTGCAAACCAATTCAGGTGACTACCTCTTGAAGCTCATCAAGAGAATGCCAAGAGTGTGCAAAGCAGTAATCAAAGCAAAAGGTGGCTACTTTGAAGAACCTAGAATATAAGACATATTTTCAGTTGTTTCACACTTTTTTGTTAAGTATATAATTCCACATGTGTTAATTCATAGTTTTGATGCCTTCAGTGTGAATCTACAATTTTTATAGTCATGAAAATACAGAAAACTTTTGGAATGAGAAGGTGTGTCCAAACTTTTGGTCTGTACTGTATATATATATATATTATAGAGTCATTGGGGGAAATTTATCATCCCTTATATGCCAAGTACAAGTTTACTGACGTAAATGATGCCTGAAATCTAATAGATTTCAGTGCAGGCGAACAGTCCTACTGGAGGATGTGACTGATTTATGATGAAGTGTGTGCCCAATTTTCTCCATCCAAAGGTTGGTCTCATGATATAAATTTGTGACAAGTTACCATTGAAAAAACTGTGCGTAGTGAAAACAAGGCCAAGACCCCAAGGTCAAAACCCTTTCCTATAATCTGTCTCTGTTATTTAATTTTATTATAGTTAATTTAATTATATTAATCTTACATATTTATTTTCATACTCTGAACTTTCTGTTGGCTATTATATAAAATGGCTACTATATCAATGAAGCTATAAATGGGACTTTTATTACTTTTTATTTATATTACTGTATTCAGCAAACTGAGACTCCAGTCCTTTACTCTGCCATTAGCACTGAAGTGGAGAGAGATAAAGAAAATGTTCGGAAGCTACAATATACATATATTATCACATGTGATTAGGGAAAACAATTCCTCTGTTCCATTAGGTCATTTATCAACAATGTACCAACAATCATGTGAAGAGACAAACATGAGCCAAAATACACTCCCCATAGCTGTATGCTTATTGTCATCACCAATCTACACACACCCACCAGACTAATATAGCATCAAATGAGAGGTTCTGGGACTTGTTGACCTTGTAGACCTCATATAAAAGGTGGAACTCATCAGGCACAGATTATTGAAGCATTTATTTACTTGACAGGGTAAACCTCTAATTGTATATGTGTGTGTGTGTGTGTGTGTGTGTGTGTGTGTGTGTGTGTGTGTGTGTATATATATATATATATATGTAGGTATGCAGTTATATTTCTGTATGTGTATCATATTAATTAATATGGTGGTTTATATTGTTTTCAGCGGCTGATTTTTTTATATCACATCAATCTGTCAAAATGATGGACATGTCAGATTTCGGGGAGGCAGCTTCCTATCTGAGGAAGAGTGAGAAAGAGTTAATGATACAACAGACTGTGGCTTTTGATGGCAAGTACAGTATTTTATTTTCTATGAACATATTGAGATGGGTGTATGTTGATGGCTTGTTTTTTTTTTTTTTTTTTTTTTTTGGGTGGTCTGCAGTTTCATTTTTTATACATTTTTTGTGCTAAGTGCAGTGAAGTATGAATAATATATTAACATTATTGTATTGGTCAATACAATTATCCCAAATATATTCAGTTTTAATGTTTTTAGGGAATCCTATTTTTTCAACATAAAAAAAGTATTTTTAAAGGCAGTCTATCACTGCCCCCAGCTAAAACACACTTTTATTCTTTATTCAAATGAGGATCTTGGAGCACAGAGGGAGTTTTCTTCTATTACTGAGCACTGCTGCATCATCACTAAACACACCCATCTTGTATTAAACTCATCCCCCTGGGCAGTGGGAGGATCAACTCCCACTGGATCAACTCCCACTGCCCAGGGGGAGGAGCTAAATACAGGATGGACGTGTTTAGAGATGATGCAACAGTGCTCAGTAATAGAAGAAAACTCCCTCTGTGCCCCAAGATCCTCATTTGAGTAAAGAATAAAAAGTGATTGTTCTCCCCATCCCTGGAGCTCTGAAACGTAAGAAAGGTATGTTTTCTATGACACTAACAGCATCTACAGCACTATGTGAGCGGTTTAAAGTAACTGGGGGCAGCGATAGACTCCCTTTAAATAACTTTTAAACAGTACATAAAGTAACTGTTGTGCACTGGTGAAGTTTTCTTTGTTGGCAATGTCATAAAAATGTTTAATTCTTTAGACATTTGTTGTGTAGCTCTCGTAGATGAGCAACATGTAAAAGAATTGCATTTACATTGTAATTTAATGCAATCTTAACATGCTCCGTAACACTTTCAAATTCAGGGTGCATACAGTATGTATAGACAGAAAAACAGAGATTACAGAAAGACAGAAAATAAACAATTTACAATCATATACTGTATACAGGGCATTGCCTCTTTATTTCCAGAATATCTGACAAGTAGCATGGGTAGTTTTCTTTTATAGAGTGCAGCCACAGCTAGACTATGCTTCATACACTGCTCAGTCATGACATAATAATAAACTTTCTATAGTGCCAACATATTCTGCAGAACTTTACAATTCAGAAGATACATATAGAAATAAAATCAGACATTGCAGAGTAACAAACTAATTCCTGTAAGAGAAATGATATCACACAATGTTGATATAGATCAAGAGGGGCCTGGATGTATATCTTTAAAAGAGGAATATCACGAGTTATAATTACTACTTTTCTGAATTTGGCACATTAATCTGATTGCCATATTTGGCATAATTTCCCACTAATATGTGCCAACTGGATCAACACTGTAGAATTATAGGTTTGATTTGTTCAACCCTATCAATTATGTAACGTTATTCTCGCAACTGCTAAAAGAGCTACAGTCCTGCCATCTTTAAGAGTATCATATATAATAGAGGATGAGCCAGTCATCCAGCTAATATCCTTGTACATATGGTAATGAAGAAAATTGGCACACAAACAGTTCGATCTGAGAAATATTGTATAAACTGATACAGGAAAATGTTTATCTGGGCAGATTAACTATGCAAGAATTTACTTCCTCAAGGGGATAAAACAGCCTAAGGTGTTTATTGATCCAACGTGTTAGAAAATTTCTGTTCTATGAAACATGCTAGGGAGTATATTATGATGTGTATTGGCTGTATTGGTGTATTGGACTAAATATAATATGTCTTAGGAAGCAGCATAGTGTGAACTCTATGCATCAAAACAGCATACAAATGTTAGGGAATAAAGTCCAAAGAAGAAAAGTTCTTCATAGGTCAGAAAATAGATCTACTTATTTTATCTTTGTTTCTTTTAGAATTACTTCTCACATAGGAACAGACTTACTGTTGTGGTTATGGGTTTTTTTCTAACTTGTCCTTTTCATCTAAGTCATGCACCCTCGTTGAGCTTGTCTAAAACTAGAGATATCAGCATCCAGTGTTTGCAGCAAAAACGCCCACAAAAATGAAAATGCATAAAACACAGCCCTTTTGCAAAAAAGGCTATTCTTGAAATCATATTTCCCCTGCCTTAAACCTGTAAGTAGAGCTATTGGTGGCCAGTTACAGGGGAGAAAATTTGGTATGTGATAACATTCATCATAGGTAAGGCTCTTAGATCCAACATCTCTGTCACATGGCTTTCTTAATGTAATGTACTATACTTGTTAAAGGAAATCTGTCACCTATATATTTTTTTTAGTTTTGACTTTTCTTCTGGGTGTCTGGCTATATCAGACAACAAGCCACCTAACCTGCAGTTGTACAATTGTCTTTTCAGTGCCTATTCCATTGTGGCATGAAATAGAGGTACACTCTCCTATTGACTGTTGTGAATGTAATGGACATTTTTGCTGTAATAGGAAAAAAGAAATGCTGGATACCTGATGAAAAGGAAGCCTATCTGGAAGCTGAGATCAAAGAGACGGCTGGTGGAAAAGTTACTGTTGAAGTGGCAGATGGAAAGGTGAAATACACCATGCAGAGCACATTTTAACACATTGGTAGGCCCAATGCAAAGGTTTCATAAATGGGCCCCTCCATCATCACCCCTTAGAAATACTTGGCCCACACAAATTATAATGTCAGTGGTTCCCACATGGTATAATGCCCCTTACTGGTGCACATACAGTATAATGCCTCCTTAGTGGTCCCATACAGTATAATGCTCCTCAGTGGCCCATCACACTGCAGAGGCATTAGACATTAACAGGTCCCCCCAGTTCCCCCTCATACATTATCCTGTCCCACCCCCATGGCCCCTCAGACATTATATTATAATGTACCCCTCTCATTTACCCCCACAATATAATGTTCCTTTTCCACTTTGCCCCCACACTATACATTATACCCCTCTAGGTTGCCCCCACAGTATAACGTCCCCTTTCCAGGTTGCCCCTCCCCAGTATAATGTCCCCTTTCCAGGTTGCCCCCCCCCGTATCATTTCCCCTTTCCAGGTTGCCCCCCCCCCAGTATCATATCTCCTTTTCAGGTTATCCCAACAATATAATGTCTCCCTTCCAGGTTGACCCACCCCAGTATCAATCAAATAAAGAAAAAAAAATACTCACCTTTCCCCTATTTCTTATGTCTCTGCTGCCACCAGCTTCAGGGAACAACAGGCGTAATGTAAGTGACGCCACTACATCGTGCCTACTGCTTCTGAGCAGTACACTGGGAGCGGAGACAACAGAGCGGCTGAGTAGTGATTGTACTCCACTCATCTGCACCCGAAGTATGAGCTGTTTGGGGCGGCTAGGAACAGTGGGACAGTACTCTAAATGCAGGACTGTCCCGCTGTCCCAAGGGGATTCCCGCTACCATAGGGGCCGGTGCAAGTGCACTACTGGCCCTATGGTTAAAGCGGCCATGACACCATGTCTATTCAGCATATTGAATAGTATGATATATAGAATTGAATATACACACAAAGGACTTCAACAGATTGTTCTCTTTATTCCTGATTGATTGAAGATCATTTTAATGGAAGTCTTTGTAAAATGATTCCCAAATCAATAACAGTTAGCAAGTAGGGCTTTTATTATGAGCAGAAACATATCTTTATAATCTCAAACCGATGAAATAATGCAGAGATAATTGTCTTCTTATGTATTTTCAAGTGCCCTGGCGGAGAGCCTTATTTTCTAGATTTGCCCCTGAAAGTGTAGCCTAATGCAGCCATTCTAGCCATGGTTAATATTTTCTAGCCCTGCCTGTGTCACACTGTCTGCAGGCCAATTTGCATTACTTCATTGGTCTGTGGCCACAAAAGTATGTTTCTGTTCCTACTAAAGCTTCATACATTAATATTGGTTTGGGGGGCATTATTGACCTGACAGGCTCCTTTAAAGTGTACCTAATCTTTCAAACAACTTTTGATTTCCTAGCAGTATTTGTGTCATTAATAAATTTTAGAATACACTTTATTGATGGATTTTGGTTCTGTGAAATCCTGTGTTGAAATCCATTTTCTGTTCCCTGTGTCATTATTGGCCTTAGAAAACCTCACTGTTTCTGACAGGGAGTATGAGATAGTATGGGTGTAATACAGAAAAGCTGAGGCTGGAGGGGGGTCATTTCAAACACTTATCTCATGCATTCTAAAACTTAGAACTGTGCTTTTGGTCTCAAATGAAAGATGAGTTCTAACTGTATATACATAAATACATATAGCTCCGATATACTATGGTGATTTCAACTGGTGGTTTCTCCAAAAGTATTAAGGGTTGAACTGTGATATTGATGACATAAGAAAGCTGAGAATCTCATCCAGCCATGGTTTACCAGTAATACACCATTACACTTGTACTCCATGCCAGAAGCAGTGAGAATTTCTAATGCAAATATAGGGAAATTGGAGACAGGATGTGAATTTCAGTGCATGAAAAATCCTTTAATAAAGTATTTGCAATGTGCTTTTCTCAGGGAGACTCAAAGTGCGTGGAGCAAGGGAGTTAGTGGCTGCCATACAGGTGCTCATCCCAATACTCATAAGGGTAAGTTGTTTGTACAGGAAGCCAGTTTATCTATCAGTATATTTTTGTCATGTGGAAGGAAACAGGAGTACCAAGAGGAAACCCATGCAAATGCTGGCAGAAAATCAAAAGTTGTTTGAAAGTTTAGATACACTTTAAAGTGAGTTCACCACCATGAAAACCACTTCTAAACCAATATGCTGCATCAGCTTTTATTTATAAACTACACATACCTATCTTGTGTAATCTTGCAGCAGCCGAGGTGTGGCCATACCTGCCAGATCACTTGTTTCCTTTTGTGGTTACCATCCAGCTGCATCACCTAAGCATAAAGACTGATGACCACAAATGTGAATGGGTGTGGCCTTGCCCAGGTTGCAAAAAACAGCTCATTTGTTTATGGGAAAAAAGCTCAGTTTCTCAAATGCCCTCCATGACAGCACCACAGGAGGTTGTATCTCCTCCCACTATTAGGGACAGGAAAAGCCTACAAGAGGTTAAATAGCCCTTCCCCTTCCTCCCTCTTCAGTGTTTTTTCCTGTCCCTACTAGTGGGCAGACAAGAGGTTCGGATCATGCTTACCCGGCAGAGTGGGGTCCAGTGCGGCTGTCCCTGCAGGTCTGCGCCATCTCTCCGCGGAGACTCGGTGGGTCCATCTCCTCCTGCACCATCCTGGGACAGTGGAGATGTGTAACGCGGGCCTCGGTCCCTCCTCGGAGGCTCCCTGGCCTGTAGAGTCCCCTGCCTGTTCTGAAGCTGGTGTTCCATGCTGGATTTACACGCTGGTGTCGCTTCCGGTCGTGGTGATGTCACTTCCGGTTTCGAGGAAAGGCACTAAAGGAGGGAAATTTGAAAAGTTAGCATCCTGAACAGGTGCAGGTTCATCAGAAGCATTCCTATTCGTGGAATGGAATACACAGGTCGTCGGTGGCTGTTAAAAAGCCTCCCAGACCAAGAGGCTTTCTCCTCAAGGTAGGATCATCTGTGTCTGTTTGTTATAATGCCTGGAGATGAGTCCTCTAGAGTGGTGTATGAGCCTGGCATACCCACAGCCCCAGTGAGTAATCTGGTAATGGAATGTTACATGGTATGATTAGGGGAGTTCTCATGTCCCTTTATTGTCATGTATTTATTTAGGAAAAAGAAGGTAAAGATGTGTCTTCTAAATCCAAGAAAGTGGCTGTATTTAAAAAATATGCCATCTGTGAGAAAAAGCTTTTTTCCACATCCAAAAAATCTTTGTCAGTCTTGCACTGAAAATATAATTAAAGGGGAACAGCCGTCTTTAAAGGAGGAAATTAAAGGGATGGTTTGGCATGAGATTCAGCCCTCCTTAGCTTCCTTTTCCCATGCCTTTTCCTCTGCTGAGCTACAACCTGCAGCCAAAAAGAGGAAGTTAATTACTGATCCAGATTCGGATAATAGTGACGTTTACGCCCCATCTGTGTCCGAAGATTTCCTGGAGGAAGGGGAATTACCTGGGCCTTCAGATATTGAGGATAGAAGATATTACTTCTCATCTGCATTTACTCAGGAGCTTCTTTCTGCCATTAGAAGCACCATCAATATAGAAGATGTTCAGGAGAAGCAAACTATTCAGGATGAAATGTTTGCAGGGCTTAGACCAAAGAAAAAAAGAAAAAATTAGCTTTTCCGATTCATGAGAATTTAGAGGGTCTAATTCAGGATGAATGGCTACATCCGGAGAAAAGACTGTTTCTGTCTCAAGAAATTAAGGACAGATTTCCTTTTGATGAATCTAAAATCAAAGGTTGGGCGGAAGTGACAAAAATTGATATACAGGTGGCTAAAGTGGGGAAAAAGACGACGCTTCCCTTTGAAGACTCGTCGCAGCTTTAAGACCCACTATATAGGAAAGCTGACAGCCTCCTTAAGAAATCCTTGGAGTGCTCTTCAGCCCTGTTACAAGTTAATATTGGGTCAACTTGTGTGGCAAGGTCTATGTATAGATGGCTAGACCAACTTGAGATCCATCTTAGAGAAGGCACCTCAAGGGAAGATATCTTATCCTCCATTCCGCTTCTACAGAAGGCCACTGGCTTTCTTGCAGATGCTTCGGCAGAGTCAATAAGGATTGCCTCCAGATCTGGGATCCTCTCTAATAGAACTCGTCAAGCATTATGGCTGAAAATGTGGGCTGATGACCCAATATCTAAACAGAAACTGTGTGCTATTCCCTTCCAGGGAGAGTATGTTTTTGGTCCAAAATTAGATATGTTGCTCGAAAAGGCAACGGATAAAAAGAAGTCACTTTCAGAGCCAAAACCTTCCAAAAGAAAACAGCCATTTCGTCTCTTTCAAGGATACAATTCTGAATATAAATCCAAAGGTAAAACAGGAAGATGGAGTTACCCTAAGGGAGGCAGGGGGGAAAAATATCTTTTTTAACCCCAATAAACAATCCCGGAACAAACAATGACGCCAGGAGGATAGGGGGCAGGTTGTCCAGGTATGCTGTAACCTGGAACGAAATAACTTCCAACTTGTACATCCTAAATTCTATAGCAAGCGCCTTCAAAATAGAATTTTCAACCTATCCCCCCAAGAGAGTAGTGTTTACATCCATACCATCTCCTACGCTTCACCTGGCATAAATGGAAGGTGTCCAGAAACTTCTGGACATGGAAGTAATTTGTCCCTTAGAGAAAGGGATAGGTCATTATTCCCACCTGTTTATGGTAAAAAAAAACCCAAGTGGGGCGTACAGAATAATAATAATAAACTTGAAGCCACTAAACAATTACATAGTTTATCATCGTTTCAAGATCGAATCAGTAAAATCCACAATTCCCCTGGTAGGGCAGGACCATTTTATGGACACCATCGACGTTCAGGATGCATACTATCACATCGCTATTCATCCTCTCTACCAAAAATTTTTAAGGTTTGCAGTCCAGCATGGGGGGAGGCACTCCATTTTGGGCTCTCCCCTTTGGAATATCATTATCCCCAAGGCTATTTACGAAGGTGATGATGGAAGTAGTAGCTTTTCTAAGGAAACAAAATCTGATAGTGGTCCCTTATCTAGACGACCTCTTAGTGGTAGCTCAGTCTTTTTCTCTTCTCCAATATCAGGTTCAGATAGTGTGTCAGACAAAAAATAGGAATTGGGAAAAATCCAATATAGTCCCAAGGTATCGCAAGATTTTTCTGGGTATTCTTCTCGATTCCCACCTGCAGATGTCCTTTCTCCCTCCAGACAAGATAGTGGCCCTAAAGTCCAAAGTTGCCTCCTTTCAAAGGAAGACAAAGGTATCTATAAGGGAGGCTATGTCTGTACTGGAGTCTATGACCGCTTGTATCCAGGCAGTTCCCTGGGCTCAAGCTCATTCAAGAGCTCTTCAGACCTTGCTACTATCAAATTGGGACAAGAGTCAGCTGTCATTAGACAAAAAGATCTATGTGTCTCACAGTGTAAAAGTCTTCCTGCAATGGTGGAGGAATAGCTCAAATTTACAGCTGGGAATTCCTTGGAACCCCTCTCCAGTAATTCAGATTACTACAGATGCAAGCAAATTGGGTTGGGGAGCAACTCTTTCTCAGAGATTATTTCAGGGGGCATGGCCTGCTGCTCTCCATAGCCATTCCTCGAACTTCCTGGAGCTAAAGGCATTTGGGAAGCCCTAAAAGCAACTAGACCATTGATAAAAGACTTTCATGTCAGGATATTGTCAGACAACTTGACAGCAGTGGCATTCCTGCGCAACCAGGGAGGTACTCAATGGCGGAACCTCCAGGCTCTCTCAGCTCAGATATTCGCCTGGGCATAGAAACACCTAAAATCCATCTCTGCTCTCCATTTAAAAGGTTCTTCAAACTGTCAAGCGGATTTTCTGAGCAGGAAACATCTAAATCCAGGAGACTGGAGTCTAAAGACAGAAACTTTCCAGCAGGTTTGTCAGATCTGGAGAACTCCAGATGCGGACTTATTTGCCGATCGACAAAATGCGAAGGTTCCTCAGTTCTTCTCACTCAACCCAAGAGAACCTTGTCTAGGGGTAGATGCCCTTTCCCACAGCTGGGATTTCTCTCTGGCATATGCTTTTCCTCCACTTCCTCTACTTCCAAGGGTTCTGCAAAAGATCATAAAAGAGAATCTGAGGGTCATTCTAATACCCCAGTATGACCCAAGAGAGCGTGGTTTGGGCTCCTAAACAGTCTCAAAATAGCAGATCCATTGGTACTTCCATTAGTTCCAGACCTGCTACATCAAGGTCCAATATTTCATCCAGATCCTCAGAAACTCCGTTTAGCAGCCTGGCTTCTGAAATCTCCATTTTGAAATCAAAAGTACTGTCTGAGTCGGTTATTCAAACCTTCCAGGCGGGGAGGAAAAAAGTTACACATGCTATCTATAGTAAAGTGTGGAAGAAATTCCTTTCCTGGTGTGGCAGTAGTGTTCCTGATATCAACCATCTGAATATAGCAAAAATCTTATATTTCTTGCAAGCAGGTCTAGATAAGGGTTTAAAACCTAGTACTTTGAAGGTAGAAGTATCAGCCCTTAACAGTTATTTTGATTCTGACTTAGCTAACCATTGCTGGGTTAAGAGATATTTACTGGGGCCTGCAGGCTTCTCCCAGGGAGAAAGGTTTTACTTCCACAGTGGGATCTCAATATAGTCCTTAAGGGCCTAACGCTGCGACCCTTTGAGCCAATTGCTGAAGCTAAAATAAAAGAACTGTCCTTGAAAGCGGCTTTTCTGGTTGCCATAACATCTGCCAGAAGAGTTAATGAAATTCAGGCCTGAATAATTTTTCGGCCTGACCCTACTTTTTTTCCAAAAGTGGTTTCCGATTTTCATATGTCTCAGGAAATCATTCTTCCTTCCTTTTTTCAACATCCATCTCATAGCAGGGAAGAATCGTTTCATAGGCTAGATGTCCGTAGAACTATCCTTTCCTATCTGAAAGCCTCTTCAGACTGGAGAAAGGATGAGAATCTTTTTATTCAGTTTTGTGGCCCTAACAAGGGCAAGAAACTGTCAAGGAAATCCCTTGCTAGTTGGATTAAAAATGCAATTTGTAAGGCCTATCTGTGTCAGGGTTTATCTCCCCCGAAACACCTTAAAGCTCATTCTACCAAAGCCATGTCCGTTTCTTGGGCTGAAAGGGCGGATGCCTCCTTAGACCAGATCTGTAGAGCCGATACTTGGTCTTCGGTCTATACATTTACCAAACATTATAGATTGGACCTTTCTTGCACGTCGAACATCTCCTTTGGAAGGAAGGTCCTGCAGGCGATAGTTCCCCCTCAGAGTAGTTATCTGGCATTCCTCCTGTGGTGCTGTCATTGAGGGCATTTGAGAAAATAGAATTAATACTTACCGGTAATTTGGTTTCTGGTATGCCTTTCATGACAGCACCCTGATTTCCCTCCCATTAACTAGACTATATTTGGTTTAAGGTATACTACAGTGCCTTGCAAAAGTATTCGGCCCCCTTGAACTTTTCAACCTTTTGCCACATTTCAGGCTTCAAACATAAGGATATAAAATTTTAATTTTTTGGTGAAGAATCAACAAGTGGGACATTTTAAACTTTTGTAAAAAATAAAAAACTGAAAAGTGAGGCATGCTAAATTATTCGGCCCCCTTAATTTAATACTTTGTAGCGCCACCTTTTGCTGCGATTACAGCTGCAAGTCACTTGGGGTATGTCTCTATCAGTTTTGCACATCGAAAGACTGAAATTCTTGCCCATTCTTCCTTGGAAAACAGCTCGAGCTCAGTGAGGTTGGATGGAGAGCATTTGTGAACAGCAGTTTTCAGCTCTTTCCACAGATTCTCGATTGGATTCAGGTCTGGACTTTGACTTGGCCATTCTAACACCTGGATACGTTTATTTGTGAACCATTCCATTGTAGATTTTGCTTTATGTTTGGGATCATCGTCTTGTTGGACAATCTCCGTCCCAGTCTCAGGTCTTTTGCAGACTCCAACAGGTTTTCTTCCAGAATGGTCCTGTATTTGGCTCCATCCATCTTCCCATCAATTTTAACCATCTTCCCTGTCCCTGCTGAAGAAAAGCAGGCCCAAACCATGATGTTGCCACCACCATGTTTGACAGTGGGGATGGTGTGTTCAGGGTGATGAGCTGTGTTGCTTTTACGCCAAACATATCGTTTTGCATTGTGGCCAAAAAGTTCGATTTTGGTTCCATCTGACCAGAGCACCTTCTTCCACATGTTTGGTGTGTCTCCCAGGTGGCTTGTGGCAAACTTTAAACAAGACTTTTCATGGATATCTTTGAGAAATGGCTTTCTTCTTGCCACTCTTCCATAAAGGCCAGATTTGTGCAGTGTACGACTGATTGTTGTCCTATGGACAGACTCTCCCACCTCTGCTGTAGATCTCTGCAGTTCATCCAGAGTGATCATGGGCCTCTTGGTTGCATCTCTGATCAGTCTTCTCCTTCTTTGAGATGAAAGTTTAGAGGGACGGCCGGATCTTGGTAGATTTGCAGTGGTCTGATATTCCTTCCATTTCAATATGATCGCTTGCACAGTGCTCCTTGGGATGTTTAAAGATTGGGAAATCTTTTTGTATACAAATCAGGCTTTAAACTTCTCCACAATAGTATCACGGACCTGCCTGGTGTGTTCCTTGGTCTTCATGATGCTCTCTGCGCTTTACACAGAACCCTGAGACTATCACAGAGCAGGTGCATTTATACGGAGACTTGATTACACACAGGTGGATTATATTTATCATCATCAGTCATTTAGGACAACATTGGATCATTCAGAGATCCTCACTGAACTTCTGGAGTGAGTTTGCTGCACTGAAAGTAAAGGGGCCGAATAATATTGCACGCCCCACTTTTCAGTTTTTTATTTTTTACAAAAGTTTAAAATAACCAATACATTTCGTTCCACTTCACAATTGTGTCCCACTTGTTGTTGATTCTTCACCAAAAAATTAAAATTTTATATCTTTATGTTTGAAGCCTGAAATGTGGCAAAAGGTTGAAAAGTTCAAGGGGGCCGAATACTTTCGCAAGGCACTGTAATTGTGGTCATCTGGAATACACTGAAGAGGGAGGAAGGGGAGGGGCTATTTAACCTCTTGTGTGCTTTTGCTGTCCCTAATTGTGGGAGGAGATACAACCTCCTGTGGAGCTGTCATGGAGGGCTTACCAGAAACCGAATTACCAGTAAGTACTAATTCTATTTTCTGAGCAGCAAGATTGCACTTTGACATAAGAAAGGTATGATCAGTATGTAAGTAAGGGCCCCTAAACAAAATACAAGAGGTTTAAAAGTATACTTTTTGGCGGTGAACTTCCTTTAAATGTCTCCGTTATATGTCTATAAGTTTTCATCACCCTTATAAAGTGGGATACCACGTAGACTTCTGTCAAAAGGTATATGTTGGGAGCTTTTTCTAGCATATTTGTCAAATGAACGTTGAAAATATCATGTGAGCATAGCATTAACTGTATTTCTTTGGTTACTGGTTTATATTTCTTTAGACGGTTGTTGTTAAGGAAGGAGATGTTCAGCAGATGAATCCTCCAAAGTTTGACATGATTGAAGACATGGCCATGTTAACACATCTGAATGAAGCATCTGTATTATTCAACTTGCGTAAACGTTATGCTAACTGGATGATCTATGTAAGCTGCATTATATATTATTGTTTATATATGATATGGCTTTTTAGCTCAACAAGCACTTTGAGTATTTTTGCATTTAAAAGGTATTCCAGTCAGAGCACGTTACTCCTATCCAAAGAACATTACCCGATCCACAGCACTTTACCCCCATCCAACCCCTGGGACACCCACCATTCGCAAGAACTGGGGTGCTCTGCACCCAAGTTTTGAATAGCACAGCAGGACAGACAGTTTGAATCACTAATTTCATTTCAATGGGTCCACCATAGATAGCTGAACTACAGCACTGAAATGAATGGAGCAGCGCATACTGTCCTTCCTGCTGCTCCACTGAAAACTGGGGTGCACCCCAGTTCTTAAGATGAGTGGGGCTCTGACTAGAATACCCCTTTTAAATATGAAATCTTGAAATGACCTTTATTTTACATTTTACATTTTAAATTTGTTTTTACCAATATTTGTTTCTCATGACAAGCATTACTATTGATCTACATTCACCATAAATGCAATTTCTTCTCTCTTCCCCATTTTTGGATTTCTTCAGACATTAATCATTTTCTGTAAAGCTTTATTTAGAATTGTGTCTAAATATTTCAGAATATCAAAATTTCATATGAAAGACATCATTGCTTATTGGGTCAGTAGTTTAATGTATTAATTAACAATCATCATTTTTTTTTTTCTAAATTGTAGACCTACTCAGGCCTTTTCTGTGTGACTGTGAACCCATACAAATGGCTTCCAGTCTATAAGACAGAAGTGGTTGCTGCCTATAAGGGCAAGAGACGTTCTGAAGCCCCTCCTCACATCTTTTCCATTGCTGACAATGCTTATCATGACATGTTACGCAGTAAGTATCATTTTGCCTTACTACCTTGTAAGTAACTCCTAGATCTTTGTCATAGTTACTCCATTTTTAAAGTTCTGTTCACATTTACAGTGGGTACGGAAAGTATTCAGACCCCTTTAAATTTTTCACTCTTTGTTTCATTGCAGCCATTTGCTAAAAGCAAAAAAGTTCATTTTATTTCTCATTAATGTAAACTCAACATCCCATCATGACAGAAAAAAAAAACAGAAATGTAGATATTTTTGCAAATTTATTAAAAAAGAAAAACTGAAATATCACATGATCATAAGTATTCAGACCCTTTGCTGTGACACTCATATTTAATTTACATGCTGTCCATTTCCTTCTGATCCTCCTTGAGATGGTTCTACTCCTTCATTGGAGTCCAGCTGTGTTTAATTAAACTGATTGGACTTGATTAGGAAAGGCACACACCTGTCTATATAAGACCTCACAGCTCACAGTGCATGTCAGAACAAATGAGAATCAGGAGGTCAAAGAAACTGCCCAAGGAGCTCAGAGACAGAATTGTGGCAAGGCACAGATCTGGCCAAGGTTACAAAAGAATTTCTGTAGCACTCAAGGTTCCTAAGAGCACAGAGGCCTCCATAATCCTTAAATGGAAGAAGTTTGGGACGACCAGAACTCTTCCTAGACCTGGCCGTCCAGCCAAACTGAGCAATTGTGGGAGAAGAGCCTTGGTGAGAGAGGTAAAGAAGAACCCAAAGATCACTGTGGCTGAGCTCCAGAGATTCAGTAGGGAGATGGGAGAAAGTTCCACAAAGTCAACTATCACTGCAGCCCTCCACCAGTCGGGGCTTTATGGCAGAGTGGCCTGAAGGAAGCCTCTCCTCAGTGCAAGGCATATGAAATCCCGCATAGAGTTTGCCAAAAAACACATGAAGGACTCCCAGACTATGATAAAAAAGATTCTCTGGTCGGATGAGACAAAGATTGAATTTTTTGGCGTTAATTCTAAGTGGTATGTGTGGAGAAAACCAGGCACTGCTCATCACCTGCCCAATACAGTCCCAACAGTGAAACATGGTGGTGGCAGCATCATGCTATGAGGGTGTTTTTCAGCTGCAGGGACAAGACGACTGGTTGTAATTGAAGGAAAGATGAATGCAGCCGAATACAGAGATATCCTGGAAGAAAACCTCTTCCAGAGTGCTCTGGACCTCAGACTGGGACAAAGGTTCACCTTCCAACAAGACAATGACCCTAAGCACACAGCTAAAATAACAAAGGAGTGGCTTCAGAACAACTCTGTGACCATTCTTGACTGGCCCAGCCAAAGCCCTGACCTCAACCCAATTGAGCATCTCTGGAGAGACCTGAAAATGGCTGTCCACCAACGTTCACCATCCAACCTGACGGAACTGGAGAGGATCTGCAAGGAAGAATGGCAGAGGATCCCCAAATCCAGATGTGAAAAACTTGTTGCATCATTCCCAAGAAGACTCATGGCTGTACTAGCTCAAAAGGGTGCTTCTACTGAATGCTGAGCAAAGGTCTGAATACTTATGACCATGTGATATTTCAGTTTTTCTTTTTTAATAAATTTGCAAAAATATCTACATTTCTGTTTTTTTTCTGTCAAGATAGGGTGTTGAGTGTACATTAATGAGAAATAAAATGAACTTTTTTGCTTTTAGCAAATGGCTGCAATGAAACAAAGAGTGAAAAATTTAAAGGGGTCTTAATACTTTCCGTACCCACTGTACGTAGAAGGCTCTGCCAGGAACCTCCATTGCAAATCCTGTGCGATCTGCAGAGAAAAATAACACTGTATGCAGTGCCATTCTAACCAATTAAAGAATAGACAATGCCGGGTATTCCATTGTAATCCAGGTGCCAGTGACCACATCATGGTATTCATTATGCAGTAAAACTATGATGGAGATGTGATGAGTTTTCATTTTGCATTTTTCTTTTTATGTGCATTCATAGAATATATTTTAGTTATCAATTGATATAAAGGAGCCAAGTATATCCTAAAGGGAGTCTGTCACCAGGGTGAAACATATTAAACCAGCAACACAGTTAAATAGGCTAGGTTCACATGATGTCAATACTTTTTTCTATATGAAATTGTTGTGCATCCATTGCCAAGATCTTTCAGAATATGCAAGTAAGCAATCTGGAAAACTGAGAGCAGCTTCGTTGCTCCAAACTGCACCACCTCAAACTGCTCTAATATGCCCTCCTCCCCGGCTCCTTCTTGGAGTAAAAGATGCAAGTGTGTTTTAGGGCAGTGTGGGGTGTAATAGTTTGACTCAAGAGTTGCCCTCGGTACTTCAGGTACTGCTCATTTGCATATTTTGAAATCAGTGAATATTCTAGCAATGGATGCACAAATTTTCATGGAGAAAAAGCATCACAATCAGGTGTGCCTGACCTATCTAACTGTGTTGCTGGTTGCATATGCTTAACCCTGGTGACAGACTCCCCTTTAAATCATAATGTTCCTCCATTACACTAAGATTATTACCCCAACCCACAATAAAAGAGTAGATTTCAAAATATTATAATTTTGTTAGATGTGACTACTGTATAGATAATGATTAAAGAAGTGCTTATCCAATAAAATCCTTAAGAAATATCTTATGATAGCAAGAATTTATGAAACCCTTGAATATACATTTTGGTAATAAGTTGAAATGTAAATGTTAATGTAAAACTTCTTGTGTTCCTTCCATCCACTAACCGACCTAACCCTGATATCTCCATTTCTGTCTGTGGCCTTACTATTACCCCAAGGTGGCATGCCCGCTGTCTGGGGGTTGTATTTGATTCAGATCTCACCTTTACCCCACATATTCAGACACTTGCACACTCTTGCCACCTGCTCCTTAAAAACATCTCTAGAATTCGCCCTTTTCTCACCGTGGAAACATCAAAAATCCTCATTGTCGCTCTGATTCTCTCTTGTCTTCACTATTGCAATTCTCTTCTAATGGGGCTTCCTCTTACTAAACTCCCCCATTACAATTTGTCCTGAATGCAGCCGCCAGACTTATCTTTCTGTCAAACCGGTACACAGACGCATCTAACTTGTGTCAGTCACTGTATTGGTTGCCCATCCATCACAGAATACAATATAAAATTATCACACTCACCCACAAATCCATCCATAGCGCTGTGCCCCCCTATATCTCCTCTCTCGTCACTGTCTACTGCCCTATTCGTCCTCTCCGTTCTGCCAATGACCTTAGACTTGCATCCTCTGTTATCAAATCATTCCACTCCCGTCTCCAAGACTTTTCTCGAGCTGCACCGGTGCTCTGGAATGCTTTACCCCGTACATTCTGATAAATCTGTAACTACGGCAGCTTCAAAACTGCCCTAAAATCACATCTGTATGGTCAGGCTTATCACGTGACCTAATCACCGTGTAGTGTGCAGAGGTGTAGAAAAATAACACCTTTTACCTTCCTCCTCTATTCCTCAGATCGCGTCCTCTCCATCTAGAAGTTAAACTCCTTGCACTTAGTATATGTTTGTTCACAGATAGCGGCTAGTGGCGGGTTCATACAACTTCAGTTACATAACCTTTTCTATTAAAAGATGGCTGGACCATTGTAGTAAACAAGCCCTCTGACCTCTTGTGTCCCCCTATCTCCACATAGAATGTAAGCTCTTGTGAGCAGCGCCCTCACGCCTATTGTTTGATATGTTTATTTCTTTGTCACATTATAATGTCTCATATTATCTATTCATGTGTCCTCTGATTTGTAAAATGCTACGGAATATGTTGGCTCTATATAAATAAAGTTTATTATTATTATTTATTATTATTATGTTATTATTAAATGTTATTATCATGCTCTATATCTAATATCTAATTTTGAAAAACTTTTGTTTGTTAGATCGGGAAAACCAGTCAATGTTGATCACGTAAGTAAGCTGAACTCTTTACAGAAAGCTTTATTAAATCTACAGCAAGAAGTACACAATATATGCATAAAACCAGTAACTTTATAAATATACCTGGATCACCAACCTGGCACACATTTTTTTTACAAATCCCTAGCACAGTTCATGAAGAATTTTTGGCAAAATCATCATGAGTTACATGCATATTTATTGTAGATTTGCTGTAGATATTAACTTAGTCATCGTACTGATATTTTGTGTCCAGTGAGGTATGCCTGCTACAGGTGCATCTCAATAAATTAGAATATCTTTGAAACGTTTATTTATTTCAGTAATTGAATTAAAAAAGTGACCTCCTATATTTTCTAGATTCTTTACACACAGAGTGTTCTATTTCAAGTGTTTTATTTCTGTAAATGTTGATTATGGATTACAGATAATGAAAACCCAAATCTAAGAAAATTTGAATATTGTTAAAAAAAAGTTCAGTATTGTAAATTCAGTGTGTCACCTGCCAAGGTTTCCTAAGCCTTTAAATGGTCCCTCAGTCTGGTTCAGTAGGACACACAATCATGGAAGACTGCTGATTATGAATTGTATTACTGAAATTAATGAACGTTTCAAAGATATTCTAATTTATTGAGATGCACCTGTATATGTCTGTGTGACATGATCAGTCGTTCCCTTGAGTGTCATCCTCTTCAATCTTCAGAAAATATTTTGCAACATGCTTCCTCAGAGAATGGTGAGGTAGAAGGACTTGAGGTACTATTTATCAATTATGATTTGCCCATTGTAAAAAACAAAAAACACAACCACCATCTTACCAAAATGAATGTGCATAGTCTAGGAATAAAGTAAATTTACATAATTACTTACATAATTGTACTATCTATCTATCTATCTATCTATCTATCTATCTATCTATCTATCTATCAATCATTTCATTAAAGAAAATCTGTCACCCAGAAACTCAATTTAAAGCCAGCTACAGTGCATTGTAGGGACATTATGCTGTGCATCATCATAACTTGAGACATACCTCCCAACCATCCCAGATTCAGTGGGACAGTCCCAGATTCCAGGTCCTGTCCTGCTGTCCTGGCTGGCGGGAGGTATGTCCTGACCTCAACTCATCTGCGTCTCGAGGACACAGATGAGTTAAATGCAAGGGTGAAACAGGATCCATCTGCCCCCCGTGTGCTCCGGCCCCAGGAGCTGTAGGCGCGATGTGATGATGTCACTCACATCGCGTCGGCAACTCCCTGAAGACTCTGGGAGCAGAGTCAGCTGACAGAGCAGCAGGGGTATGAGGAGAGGGGGGACATTTAACTTGGGGGGGCAGATGAAGAGGGACATTAAACTGGGGGGGCAGATGGAGGGAACATTAGACTTTGGGGGCAGATAGACAGGGCATTAAACTGGGAGGCAGATGGGGCGGGACATTAACCTTTGGGGGCAGATATAGGGGGGCATTAAACTTTGAGGGGGTTGCTGGATAGGGACATTAAACTGGGGGCAACTGGAAGGGGACATTAAACTGGTGGCAACTGGAGGAGGACATTAAACCATGGGGGTAGCTGGAAGGGGACATTAAACTGGGGGCACCTGGAGGGTGACATTAAACCATGGGGGTAGCTGGTGGGGGACATTAAACTGTGGGTGCACCAGAAGAGGGACTTTATATTGTGGGGGCAATTGGAGGGGAACATTATAATGTGGGGGCATATAACATTAGGGTGATTGTAGGAGCATTATACTGTGTGGGGGCACAAAAAGAAATACATGGGAATGGGTGGAGTCAACATGGAAGTGGATGGAGCTTAATTTGCCACAGCCCACATTCTGTCCTTTTTCCTGCCATTGAAAGTTGTGAGGTACTGTATGCCTTGAGATCCAATAGATGACCACTTCCTTGAAAAAGACATTTTTATACATATAGAAATGAGTCTCAAGTGCAATGGGGCGTGCCAAAGCCTCATCTGCATATTTATAAAAACATTTTCAGGAAAATTTATTTAACAAGCTAAGGATATGATGGGTAAATGTGACTAGAGGCATTATATTAATGAACAAACCTATCTGATTACCTGTATGTTTGTTTGGACCATTTTTATTATTCCTAATATTTTCAGGCTTGTTCTATGGTTCCTGGTTTACACTTCCTGGTTGTGGGAGTGTCAGTGCTTTTCCCAGCATCCACCACTGCACTTCCTAGAAGCTTTTCATTCATGCATACATCCTCTGATGATGTGCAATACTCTCCCTGTCTTGCTATACACACACAGACACACACACACACACATACATATATATATATGCATTTGTATCTGCATATATACTTTATTTACATATAGTATTTAAGAATATGAGTGTGTATCTGTATCAGTGGCGTAACTAGGAATGGCTGGGCCCCAAGGCGAACATTTGACATGGGGCCCCCCCAAGCCGCCGCCCCAACCCCCCAAAGCCGCCGCCCCCCAACCCCCCCAAACCGCCGCCCCCAACCCCCCCCACACACACAAACCACATTCCTGCGCACACTATTATGCCCCATAGTGGCCCCTGCACACGGTATTATGTCCCATAGTGGCCCCTGCACACGGTATTATGCCCCATAGTGGCCCCTGCACACGGTATTATGCCCCATAGTGGCCCCTGGACATGGTATTATGCAGCATAGTGGCCCCTGCACACAATATTATGCCCCATAGTGGCCCCTGCACACAGTAGTTTGCCCCATAGTGGCCCCTGCACACAGTAGTTTGCCCCATATTGGCCCCAACGCACAGTAGTTTGCCCCATAGTGGCCCCTGCACACAGTAGTTTGCCCCATAGTGGCCCCTGCACACAGTAGTTTGCCCCATAGTGGCGCCTGCACACAGTAGTTTGCCCCATAGTAGCCCCTGCACACAGTAGTTTGCCCCATAGTAGCCCCTGCACACAGTAGTTTGCCCCATAGTGGCCCCTGCACACAGTAGTTTGCCCCATAGTAGCCCCTGCACACAGTAGTTTGCCCCATAGTAGCCCCTGCACACAGTAGTTTGCCCCATAGTGGCCCCTGCACACAGTAGTTTGCCCCATAGTGGCCCCTGCACACAGTAGTTTGCCCCATAGTGGGCCCTGCACACAGTAGTTTTCCCCATAGCGGCCCCTGCACACAGTATTATGCCCCATAGTAGCCCCTGCACACAGTAGTTTGCCCCATAGTAGCCCCTGCACACAGTAGTTTGCCCCATAGTGTCCCCTGCACACAGTAGTTTTCCCCATAGTAGCCCCTGCACACAGTAGTTTGCCCCATAGTAGTCCCTGCACACAGTAGTTTGCCCCATAGTGGCCCCTGCACACAGTAGTTTGCCCCATAGCGGCCCCTGCACACAGTATTCTGCCCCATAGTGGACCACCCATGAACGATTATTATACTCTGGGGTCTTTTCAGACCCCAGAGTATAATGATCGGAGACCCAGGGGAGGAGAGAAACATAGAAAACACTGCAACTTACCTCTTCCTTGCTCCGGTGCACTCCCGTGCGCTACTTCGGCCATCTTCAATGTCGGACCGGATCTCGCGCGATCCAGGCCGGCGTCGCGACGCATAATGACGTCGGCTGACGTCTGGGACGTCACCAAACAGGCCCGAAGCCTGCGGAGCGGCGGATAGGTGAGTTACAGTGTTTTTTATGTTCGCTCACCTTCCCTGCGCCCCCGATCGTTATACTCCGGGGTCTCTAAAGACCCCGGAGTATAACGATAGCAGTGATTGTGGGGTTCGCGGTAGCGACTGCCACAGGGCTCCGGGCCCCGTAATGTTCCGGGCCCTGTGGCAGTCGCTACCACTGCTACCCCGATAGTTACGCCCCTGATCTGTATATAGTAATAGCATCATGTTCATGATAGGTGTGGCTAACAACTGAAGTCATGTGCACAATGAACAACACATAATCATGAATAAGGAAGTAATAGGGACTGTGTTGTTCACGCAATTCTGCAAAAGGGTAGTAAATTTTAATATGGTTTCAATTAGAAAAATTCATTTCAGGACATTTTTTTCTGTTAAAAAAAATCTCAGAAAACCCATTTAAGCATTCCTAATCTTGAATTATACCTGTATACAGTATGCACATAACACAGCTAGCAGCAAAAACACTGTGAAGTGTAATTTTTCATCATACATACCACATACACATAGGACTAAATATACTGTTTTTGCCTACTTAGCATTATTTATGATATTGTTATTAAAGGGGATAGGTCATTAATTGAAGATCAGCATGGGTACAACACCCAGACTCCCATCAGATTAGCTGTTTGAGTCGATAGTGGCTCTCCCTGTGGGCAACTTCCACTTCACAGACCATGTGATGTCACATGACCTGCTTGCAGCTCAGTCCCATTCAAGTGAGCAGGACTGATCTGCAATACCAAGCAGCGTTCACCTAAACGTTGCAGTCTCTTCAAACAGCTGATTGGCAGTTGTCTCAGGTTTCAGACTCTGCTGGGAGAAACTATCCTAAGGATATGTTATCAATTGATAAGCCCGGAAAATTCCTATAATACTTCATTTATTCTCACTTGTATTTCAGTGGAGAATCCGGTGCTGGCAAAACTGTAAACACGAAACGTGTAATTCAGTACTTTGCTACAGTAGCTGCAATTGGTGACCCTACTGGTAAAAAGAGTGTAAGTATTGGTTTAGAAGTTGATTCGCCATAGTTAGCAAATCCTCTGTATATTCATTAACTTAAGGAGACAAATTGTCTGCTAGCTATCACTAAGAAGAATACTACATGACAAGTATCTGTTTTATAATGCTGTAGTGGAAGAGTGAGGAAATCAGGCGATACCTTTTAGAGGCTAACTGAGTATATTTGATAAGTAAGCTTTCGGAAGTCTAGCTCCCTTCATCAGACATGGTGTTATACAAGAACCTGAACATTCACATTATTTATACATACACAAGGCATGGATCTTCAAAAGGATTCTTGGACTAACAAAATGTAATATACGTAGAGAAGTTATTTATAACAGGTCAGGAAATAAACAGTCTAAAATTTGTGGTGCGTGACAGAGGGATCTGTTATCTATGTGTAATGAGGTGGTGATTTGTGACCCTCACAGGTCATACATAGTGTGACATGAAGCTGGCATGAATATTAAGTCCAAGTCATACATAGTGTAACATGAAGATGGCATGAATATTAAGTCCAAATTGCAGAGTTTGATATTTTTGCATTAACTTGTACTCCCATTGTTTCCTCTCATTCTGCGTCTTAAAATGTCCCATTAAAACCACAACCCGCAATATCTTCAATAGAGTGGTCTTCTCTGGAGAAATGTGCGGCCACTGGGAGATCTGTTCTGCTGTTATTAATGTGGGATCTGTGTGAGTTCATTCGCTGACTAAGTCTCTGCCCTGTTTCCCGCACATAGAGGCCTGTGGTGGGACATTGCACACACATTATGAGATACACCACATTGGAAGACCTGCAGGGAAATGTCCCCCTAATTCTTTGCAGCTGTTGTGACTGTGGGACAGGTACACTGTCAGCGGTGTGGATGTGCCCACAGGTCTTGCACCTGTTTTGCAGGCAAGGTGAGGTGCCATTTTCAGTTGGGGCCTTCAGGGCGCTCCGGACAATAATACGCCGCAGGTTTGGTGGTTGTCGAAAGGAAAGGAGAGGGGGGACTGGAAATATGTCCTTAAGTCTGTTGTCCCTATGTAGCACAGGTTGGAGCTCCTTGGCAATCCTTCATAGGAGCTCCAGCTGTGGGTTGTAGGTGACAACTAGGGGAACTCGGGCTTCTTTCCGGGTATCTTTATATGTGAGCAGACTGTCTCTGTTAATGGCTGCTGCTTTGTTTAATTGGTTGTCCGTCACTTTTGGTTTTTATCCCAATCGGAGAAATTTCGTCCTCAGTTCCTGGAGGTGCTTGCCCAGGTCTGCTTTGTCGGAGAAAATACGATTGTATACAGCGAATGGGAACTTCAATGGGGACCAGATGTGCACCCCAGTATGCAAATCTCTTTATGGCAGAACTAGAAGGAGCATATTTATCAACATGCACCACCAAACCTATGATTTACCTTCATTATATCGATGATATCCTTGTCATCTGGACTGCAGGTGAGGAAGCCCTACTTCAATTCCATAATGACTTCAATGACTTTCAACCTACCATCAACCTTAAACTTAGCTATTCAGAGAGTGAAATCCACTTTCTGGACACCACAATATACATCAAAGACCACCGGCTACTCACATCAATATACCACAAACCCACAGACAGAACGGCCTACCTGAGAAACGACAGCTTCCACCCCAAGCACACAAAACAATCTATTATTTACAGCCAGGCTATACAATACAATCGTATTTGCTCCGACAAAGCAGACCTGGGCAAGCACCTCCAGGATCTGAGGACAAAATTTCTCCGATTGGGATACAAACCAAAAGTGACGGACAACCAATTAAACAAAGCAGCAGCCATTAACAGAGACAGTCTGCTCACATATAAAGAGACCTGGAAAGAAGCCCAAGTTCCCATAGTTGTCACCTACAACCCACAGCTGGAGATCCTATGAAGGATTGCCAAGGAGCTCCAACCTGTACTACATAGGGACAACAGACTTAAGGACATATTTCCAGTCCCCCCTCTCCTTTCCTTTCGACAACCACCAAACCTGCGGTGTATTAATGTCCGAAGTGTCCTGAAGGCCCCAACTGAAAATGGCACCTCACCTTGCCTGCAAAACAGGTACATGACGTGCATGCACATCCACACCGCTGACAGTGTACCTATCCCACAGTCACAACAGGTTTACAGAATTAGGGGGATATTTTCCTGCAGGTCTTCCAGTGTGGTGTATCTCATAATGTGTGTGCAATGTCCCACCACAGGCCTCTATGTGGGGGAAACAGGGCAGAGACTTAGTCAGCGAATGAACTCACACAGATCCCACATTAATAACAGCAGAACAGATCTCCCAGTGGCCGCACATTTCTCCAGAGAAGACCACTCTATTGAAGATTTGCGGGTTGTGGTTTTAATGGGACATTTTAAGACGCAGAATGAGAGGAAACAATGGGAGTACAAGTTAATGCAAAAATATCAAACTCTGCAATTTGGACTTAATATTCATGCCAGCTTCATGTCACACAATGTATGATTTGGACTTAATATTCATGCCAGCTTCATGTCACACTATGTATGACCTGTGAGGGTCACAAATCACCACCTCATTACACATAGATAACAGATCCCTCTGTCACACACCACAAATTTTAGACTGTTTATTTCCTGACCTGTTATAAATAACTTCTCTACGTATATTACATTTTGTTAGTCCAAGAATCCTTTTGAAGATCCATGCCTTGTGTATATATAAATAATGTGAATTTTCAGGTTCTTGAATAACACCATGTCTGATGAAGGGAGCTAGACTTCCAAAAGCTTACTTATCAAATATACTCAGTTAGCCTCTAAAAGGTATCGCCTGATTTCTTCACTCTTCCACTACTTTCTAAGCCTTGGAACATGACTAAGAATAAATGAGCCATAGGTCTATCTGGAGACAGTTATTTCACAGTACTTGCCCCTCATCCTTGCAGAATAGAATTTTGGCTGGCTAACATGTCTTTGAAACAGCTTTGTTGGGTAAGGGGCACTGGCTCTCTTTAAAGAGGACCTGTCATCAAGTAGAAAATGCTAAATGAAATACATCATTCGATTCTTGCTATTCTCCTGGACAATTTGGGTTTTTTTCCTTTTTTAAATCTGTCCACCCATTAAAAAGTTATGGGCGCTGTAAGATTATTTGTAAACTAGCTCTCTCTTCTCCATGTGTACGGGAACCTTTAATATTCCTATAGAAAAACATGCGGTTACTGCCCACATGTAGAATCAGAGCTAGTTTACAGATAATATTCCCCGGGTTTATATCATTTGAATGGGTGGAAGGATTTAAAAAAAAAATAAACAAAAAAACAACCAAATTGTCGAGGGGAACAGCAAGAATCAAATAATGTATTTTATTTAGCATTATCTACTTAGTAACAGTTCCTCTTTAAATAGAGTAGTTAGTATGGAGTTTTTCTGTCACTAACATAAGTTTGTTTGCAAAAATTGGGATGAACCAATTCATACAGTATTAGTCTTAGTTTTAGGCCAGCCTAAGTCTTTCTGTAGCTTTACTTCATATCATTGTACATACAAGTGTGGTTGTGTAGTTGTCATATGTTCAGATTCATTTGCAAGTATTGATTTGCTGAAAATTGAGGCAATATTATATTTTGTATTACAGCAACCAGCAACAAAGACTGGGGTAGGTAGAAACATTTGACATCCAAAAATATCTTAATATAATAGATTTCTATATATTTGTACATGTTGCTATCCAGTTTGTTTCTTTTTTACATCTAAATATGATCTGGGGTGGATGCATAGCCATTTTACAAGTCTGATCTTTGAGAGGGGCTTTTCTGATTTCACAGGATAGGATCCATTCAAGTGATTGGCACTAAAAATAGGGCTCATAAAAAGAACTGTAATAACGCAATGTACAGCAAGCCATAGTTTGTACAAGCTGATGATGGTATTTGGGATATAAAAATAGTTGGCTCTTTTTAATAAAAACTGGTATTTACTTCTTACAATATAATGCTTATATAGATATATTGCCGGGAAAAAGTACTTGTGAATTTGTCACAATTCAGATGTATTTGGTATTTAAATAGATTGTCTTTGTCTTACATTACATTTTCTTTAAAGATCTGAATGAACTAATAGTGTCTGACAAAATAAATATTGCCTATTCATGAAAAAGTAGTTGACTGATTTTTTTTCTATATTTGCATAATAGTCACATACAGGGGAAAAAAGTATTTAGTCAGCCACCAATTGTGCAAGTTCTCCCACTTAAAAAGATGAGCTCGGCCTGTAATTGACATCATAGGTAGACCTCAACTATGAGAGACAAAATGAGAAAACAAATCCAGAAAATCACATTGTCTGATTTTTAAAGAATTTATTTGCAAATTATTGTGGAAAATAAGTATTTGGTCAATAACAAAAGTTCATCTCAATACTTTGTTATATATTCTTTGTTGGCAATGACAGAGGTCAAACGTTTTCTGTAAGTCTTCACAAGGTTGGCACACACTGTTGCTGGTATGTTGGTCCATTCCTCCATGCAGGTCTCCTCTAGAGCAGTGATGTTGAGATCTGGAGACTGGCTAGGCCACTCCAGGACCTTGAAATGCTTCTTACGAAGCCACTCCTTTGTTGCCCTGGTGGTGTGCTTGGGATCATTCTCATGCTGAAAGATCCAGCCACGTTTCATCTTCAGTGCCCTTGCTGATGGAAGGAGGTTTGCACTCAAAATCTCACGATACATGGGCCCATTCATTGTTTAATGTACACGGATCAGTTGTCCTGGTCCCTTTGCAGAGAAACAGCCCCAAAGCATGATGTTGCCACCCCCATGCTTCACAGTAGGTATGGTGTTCTTTGGATGCAACTCAGCATTCACTCTCCTCCAAACACGACAAGTTGTGTTTCTACAAAACAGTTCTACTTTTGTTTCTTCTGACCATATGACATTCTCCCAATACTGTTCTGGAACATCCAAATGCTCTCTAGCAAACTTCAGACGGGCCCGGATATGTACTGGCTTAAGCAGGGGGACACGTCTTGCACTGCAGGATCTGAGTCCCTGGCGGCGTAGTGTGTTACTGATGGTAGCCTTTGTTACATTAGTCCCAGCTTTCTGCAGGTCATTCACTAGGTTCCCCCGTGTGTTTCTGGGATTTTTGCTCACCATTCTGATGATCATTTTAACCCCACGGGGTGAGATCTTGCGTGGAGCCCCTGATCGAGAGAGATTATCAGTGGTCTGGTATGTCTTCCATTTTCTAATTATTGCTCCCACAGTTGATTTCTTCACACCAAGCTGCTTGCCTATTGCAGATTCAGTCTTCCCAGCCTGGTGCAGGTCTACAATTTTGTTTCTGGTGTCCTTCCACAGCTCTTTGGTCTTCACCATAGTGGAGTTTGGAGTGTGACTGTTTGAGGTTGTGGACAGGTGTCTTTTATACTGATAATGTCAAACAGGTGCCATTACTACAGGTAATGAGTGGAGGACAGAGGAGCTTCTTAAAGAAGAAGTTACAGGTCTGTGAGAGCCAGAAATCTTGCTTGTTTGTAGGTGACCAAATACTTATTTTCCACCATAATTTGCAAATAAATTCTTAAAAAATCAGACAATGTGATTTTCTGGATTTATTTTCTAATTTTGTCTCTCATAGTTGAGGTCTACCTATGATGTCAATTACAGGCCTCTCTCATCTTTTTAAGTGAGAGAACTTGCACAATTGGTGGCTGACTAAATACTTTTTTTCCCCACTGTACTATTTTAGGGAAATAAAAGAATAATTGATTGTCCTTAGCTCAAAAATACAAAATTAGTATACTTTGCAACTACTGTTATACAATAGTTTGCATCAAATTGAAATAACATTTCTGGTATTTGTTTAGTAAGGCTAAATTTATAGAAAAGAAATAGCTATCTATGTACTCTGTGTCACCCCTTGTCCTTGCAAAGTATGCCATCAATTAAAACACCACCAAGCAAAAAAGTTGATATTGTTGGGTGATTACTCAGATGTTTTGGATCTGAGGCATAAAAGATACAGAAATTTACTATTACAACTATTATTTCAAGCCAGACTCCAGGTCCTGAAGAAGTGTTTGCTAAAGATCCAACACTTTTTCTGAGCTTGAAGGAACAAATGTATAGGGTGCTTTTGTTTGAGAGGATTTATCCAAGAAATGAAGGATAATAATTTAGAAATTTATTAAAGGGGTTGTCCAGTATAAAACAATATTTTTTAAACTAAGCACCACATGCCCCCCCTCCAACTTTATTAAACATATTGGATATTTAGACAGTAATATATGTAGGTCATGTGACCTACATATATTACATTTTAACTTTTCCGATGACGTAACGGGTCATCAGTATAATCCATATCCTGACCCGTTAAGTCAGGAAAAAGGCCTTGCTCCCGCTAGCCCCTTTGTACTTACCTTTTCCTGTAGACCCTGGCAGACACACGTTATCCTGCCTCTCCTCTTCCGTGTAGAGCAGCCCCCCCATGCACGCGCAATAGTGCTGGGAAGCAGCACACTATACTTACCATTCTTCCCCTGCTTTCCGGACCAGAGCCGTGACGTCACTTCCAGAAGTGATGTCACACCCAGCTCCACGAAGAACCGCCCCTGCCAACATGATAGGGAAGGCTGGGGAGATGCCGGCTACCTCAATCGCACGTGAACTGTGCTTGTGCAGTAGCCGGCATTCTCTCCTAGCCCAGACTGCTCGCATTCAGCGAGTATACAAGAGGCTATGGAGGATTTATGGTATTGGCCAACATTTGGTCAGCGCCATGCGCTCAATGTTTTAGTATATATTTTTCTTCCCCTGCTTTGCACATGAGAAATAGCCAGCAGTCTCCTCCAGCTGAGTCTGCCGGCTCAATTCCTGATCATGGGGGAAGAACAGGGAAACAGGGAGTGGGGAGTGTGTGAGAAAGAGAGGGGGTCAGTGAGAGAGGGAGTAGAAGTGAGGCATCATGGAACTTGTAGGAAAGAAACTACAGGAAATTAGGGATGTAAACTAATGCAGAGGATGCCAGGAGCTCACTGAGAACCCCAGAAATCCCTCAAAACACTGCTAAAGGTATTTGGTTGCACTTATTAACCCATTAATAGCACTAACAGACCTTTTTTGAAAAATGATTTTTTGCTCTTAAAAACCGCTTTAAGGCTAGGTTCACATCTGCGTTCGGGGGGGTCCTAATCCTCATAAAAAAGCAGTTACCTTAGGAAACCCATGGATCCCATAGACTATAATGGGGTCCATGTGGTTTCTGCTCGGTTTCCGCCCGAAAACGGTGGGAAAATGCAGAGAGAAAAGTCCTGCTTGCAGCATTTTTCTCTCCGTATTTTTCATGCAGAGAGGGGAACGGAATCCCCGAATGTAGTACATGCGCAGGTGTGAACCCAGCGTAACAAATGGAAATTTTGGATTCATCAGTTGCATCCTCCAGAGAAGAGTTTTGCTAATAGACTTTGTTAATAAGCTACTTTTGCATTAATAATTTTGCACCCTCCTGCACCAGGGGTTTGGGGTCAGGTTTATTTTAATTTTGAGATGGAGATGTTTTTGATAATTTTTTTGTATTGCTTAATAAATAATAATAAAAAAAAAATTAAAACACCACCAAGTCTATATATAACCTACCAGTGGTATACAAATACATATAGTGTTTTTATAACTGTGTATTTTTGTCTTGTAGGGGACCCTGGAAGATCAAATCATCCAGGCAAACCCTGCCCTAGAAGCCTTTGGGAATGCCAAAACTCTGAGAAATGACAACTCTTCTCGTTTTGTAAGTTCACTTGTTTTGCTTGCTCTCCAGTCTATGGTCATCCTTTTCACTAAATTCTTAAATTTGTACTTTAAAACTGTAATTCATCATATTTATATTCAGCTATATACAGCAAAAATATCCTAATCCCAACTGTGTTTATCTCTGTAAATCATATGACAATAAAAGCAAGTTTCTATGTTTTATTGTGCCCAAGATATAGCCATTTGAAATGACCCTTCCCATCCTCATTTAGTCTTTATTTCACAAAGCCTGTACACCATACACAATGAGAAGTAGGAAACAGCTCTCAATAGTACAGCAAGGAAAAGAGTAAAAAAAATGCAGGATTTCACAGATAGGAGATAAAATTTGTTAATAAGGTATATTACGAAATGTATTAATGACACAAATGGTGCCAGAAAATAAAAAGTTGTCCAAAAGTTTAGTTATGCTTTAAGGATAAAGTGCGCATTTTAAATTGGTCAGATGGTCAAACAGGAGAAAGAAGCAATTTCAGTAGATTTCCATTGCATAAAAAGTATTTATTTTATTCTTTTTCAGGGTAAATTCATCAGGATCCACTTTGGTACAACTGGAAAGTTGTCTTCTGCTGATATTGAAATTTGTAAGTTTACAACTCAGAACCAGTCTGCACAATACCGCCATAATTTTCAATTTTTGACATGTACATTTTTTGAAATATAAAATAAATTAAACCACATTACAATCTAATAACCATATATTTTCTGAAAGTTAACACCTACCACATTGCCAACCAGCACTTCATCTTCATGTAATTTTGCATCAAAGCCTAATGTTTTATAAAACAAATGTATAAAAATGAGTGTTTCTGACCCAAGCTGAGTCACATAAACTGTGTGCAGTGTTTATATGTGTCACTTAAAGAGCACCTGTCATGTCCTGTGACTTTTTAAGTTTTATATACCCCTACTGCTAGGAGTGTCAATGTGCTAAACAGCTAGCTGCTATTCCCTTAAGATTACCGTGCCAAAATATTAAGCTTCTGCAGTTTTCAGAGCTCTTCTAAGCTGATTCAATCAGCACCTGAGGAGGGATATTTAAACTCTATTCTTGCCCACCTAGGTGCCTGCTATTAGTTTGTACTTTAGTGAGGCTCTGAACTCAGATCATTTGTGCTGGATTGCTGTGTCATTGACCATTGGCCTGTTGAGGGAATACGCTTATCTTCTGATTTTGGCTCTGACGATACCAATCGGATTAACCTTTTGGCTTGGACATGTTCACTCTTCTGATTCATTCCTCTGGTTTGACTTCTGTACTTCTGAGTTTGCTGTGGGTTCTGGTTTGACTTCAGCTTGTATAGTGTTTATTTCTTATACTAGTTTCTGTAGTGATAACTTGGGTCCAGATTCAGCACAAGTCCATCTGGCTTCGCAGCTGGTGCTGGTGAAGACGTTTGGGTGCCCAGTCAGATCCGACAATTTTTGATAATTGCTCCAATGATAGTATCATAACACCTACACAGGTGCTGAGTATACTTTCAGCTACAGATAAAAGTATAATGTCAAGTGGGCAGTCTCTACCACTTAGTGTCATTACTGGGCAATGGATGACCTCCCACTTAACAATACAAACTTCTATTAGTAGCTGAAAATGACATCATAAAAAATCTTTGGAACTGGGCAAGCTACAGAAAGAATAATAACAGTGTCTTACTCTAGTGCACTGCACCCATGTAGAAATATACAGTGGGGAAAAAAAAGTATTTAGTCAGGCACCAATTGTGCAAGTTCTCCCACTTAAAAAGATGAGGCCGGCCTGTAATTGACATCATAGATAGACCTCAACTATGAGAGACAAAATGAGAAAACATATTTAGAAAATCACATTGTCTGATTTTTTTAAGAATTTATTTGCAAATTATAGTGGAAAATAAGTATTTGGTCAATAACAAAAGTTCATCTCAATACTTTGTTATATATTCTTTGTTGGCAATGACAGAGGTCAGATGGTTTTCTGTAAGTCTTCACAAGGTTGGCACACACTGTTGCTGGTATGTTGGTCCATTCCTCCATGCAGATCTCCTCTAGAGCAGTGATGTTTTGGGTCTGTCGCTAGTCAACATGGACTTTCAACTCCCTTCAAAGGTTTTCTATGGCGTTGAGATCTGGAGACTGGCTAGACCACTCCAGGACCTTGAAATGCTTCTTACAAAGCCACTCCTTCGTTACCCTGGCAGTGTGCTTGGGATCATTGTTCTGCTGAAAGACCCAGCCACGTTTTATCTTCAATGCCCTTGCTGATGGAAGGAGGTTTGCTCTCAAAATCTCACGATTTATGGCCCCATTCTTTCTTTCATGTACACGGATCAGTCGTCCTGGTCCCTTTGCAGAGAAACAGCCCCAAAGCATGATGTTGCCACCCCCATGCTTCACAGTAGGTATGGTGTTCTTTAGATGCAACTCAGCATTCACTCTCCTCCAAACACGACAAGTTGTGTTTCTACCAAACAGTTCTACTTTGGTTTCATCTGACCATATGACATTCTCCCAATACTCTTCTGGAACATGCAAATGCTCTCTAGTAAACTTCAGACAGGCCAAGATATGTACTGACTTAAACAGGGGGACACGTCTGGCACTGCAGGATCTGAGTCCCTGACGACGTAGTGTGTTACTTTGTTACGTTAGTCCCAGCTTTCTGCAGGTCATTCACTAGGTACCCCTGTGTGGTTCTGGGATTTTTGCTCACCATTCTTGTAATCAATTTGACCCCACGGGGTGCGATCTTGCGTGGAAACCCTGATCGAGGGAGATTATCAGTGGTCTTGTATGTCTTCTATTTTCTAATTATTGCTCCCACAGTTGATTTCTTCACACCAAGCTGCTTGCCTATTGCAGATTCAGTCTTCCCAGCCTGGTGCAGGTCTACAATTTTGTTTCTGGTGTCCTTCCACAGCTCTTTGGTCTTCACCATAGTGGAGTTTGGAGTGTGACTGTTTGAGGTTGTGGACAAGTGTCTTTTATACTGATAACAATGTCAAACAGGTGCCATTACTACAGGTAATTTTCCACCATAATTTGCAAATAAATTCTTAAAAAAAGCAGACAATGTGATTTTCTGGATTTGTTTTCTCATTTTGTCTCTCATAGTTGAGGTCTACCTATGATGTCAATTACAGGCCTCTCTCATCTTTTTAAGTGGAAGAACTTGCACAATTGGTGGCTGACTAAATACTTTTTTCCCCACTGTATATAAAACTCACAGCCCATTAATCACAGGACATAACAGGCCCTTTTTAAGTCAAGAACACTGTACACAGGGGGTTTTACCTAACTTGTACATGTCCTGTCTTGTATGTCCCAAAGATGACACCTCAACCCTGATCCCACTACAGTGAGTGGAATGTATATCATGCATGTGTGCCTTTCTGCAATCACTTTTATGGGATTTCAAGATATCTAAGATTCCATTGCTAATATATCCAATACACAACAGTTCATATTAATAGTATCTGCTATAAGGTCAGCATTTTTATGTAAATATTGTTGAAAAAATATATTGTTACAATTTAACAAAATTATTTCAGATTTATTGGAAAAATCCAGAGTAATTTTTCAACAGCCAGGAGAAAGAAGCTACCACATCTTTTATCAGATAACCAGTGGGAAAATGAGTGAATTACAAGGTGAGATGCAATTCATAACCACAAAACAGCATAACAGTGCTAGGTAAAGAAGCAAAATACCATCTTACAACACTGCGTAAATTATATGTGAAGCGAGGACGTCAGGTTTACAAACTTTAAAGTCAGCAGAACGGCAAATTTATTGCCGCTTAGATTAATCTCATCGGAATAATTAGCAAAAAACTCAGAACTGCACGTTAAACATACTTAGAAAAGTAGAGCTGTGGTCATTAAAGGGTATTTCAATGCAACCAAACCTAAAGTGAAGAGGAAGATGCACTACGCTCATTATTGAGTCTATATAGGCAAAATATGAATGTTCATAATGATAAAATATGAATTTTTACAACCCTACTTTGCTCCTTCTGAAACACCTGTTTGGGACAGGGACCAGTTGTTGGACTCTGACCAATCTAATACTAATGACTATGTTTTTCTTTTTAGATATGCTTTTAGTGAGCACAAACCCTTATGATTTCCACTTTAGCTCGCAAGGTGTTGTTACAGTGGACAACTTAGATGATGGAGAAGAATTAACTGCAACTGATGTAAGTATTAACAATCCAATATATATGTTACCGTTAAAGTGCGAAATCAGTGAATGTGAACATTACCTAGGTAATCTGCAGATTAACTGATTTGCTCCGTTAAAGTGCAGAATCAGGAGTTTTCCGCACTTTACCTAGGTAATGTGCACATTCACGGCTTGCAGATAGTTAAAGTTCGGAAGTTTGTTTCCTTCGTAGTCCTGCTGTCCCTACTCCGTCCCCCCTCTTCTCCCTCCACCGTTAGTATTCTTTCGCCAGCAGCGTCTCGTCGTCACCGGCCGTTGGCTGCCCAGTGCGTAGCATAAGCTAAGACGGTTTGCTTTCAAAGCCCATTCAACTTTAATGGGTTTTGAAAGCAAACGGGCGGGTGTGTGTGTGTGCGCGCTTACACAATCTGCGCCGCGAAGCAGCTGTCTTTTTTTTTTTTTTGGACACAAAGGACTTGGTTTCCAACGAAAAAAAAAAAAAAAAAACGGCTTTTCGCAGCGCAGAGGGTATAAGCGCGCAAACACATCCACCCATTTGCTTTCAAAACCCAATCAAGTTGAATGGGTTTTGAAAGCAAACAGGTCTTCAACCTATCCCTATACTGTCCCGATCCTTTTTTTTTTTGTCGGCATTACGTTCGCTGTAAGACTACACAGCGACGTTGCTGCTGTTGTTCCGGCAAAACATGTCGTTATCTGCACTTTAACGAGTGCCTAGTAGGTAATATGCACATTGACTAGGTAATCTGCAGATTACCTAGGTAATGTCAGAAATGAAAGCAGTTTTCCGCACTTTAACGGATCGCCTAGTGAATCTGCACATTACCTAGGTAATCTGCAGATTAACTGATTGCTGCACTTTAACAGTAACATATACATCTTTACAAAAGTTGAGTTAGGAAGCATAGAAGTTTGTTTTCTAAACTGCGTCAGCAAATACTGTCTGATATTTATTTATACATTTCCACAGCAAGCATTTGATATATTGGGATTTATACCTGATGAAAAGTATGGATCCTACAAACTGACAGGTGCCATAATGCACTTTGGAAATATGAAATTTAAGCAGAAACAAAGGGAAGAACAAGCAGAGGCTGACGGCACTGAAAGTAAGTTCAGGAACTAGGACATTAACAGTGAAACTTCTTAGAGACATTGAAAAATGGTCTTTTAGGAGTTTGGTCTTCTCAAAGAAGATGACCAGTATGTATTATCAGGGGTGTAAATACCAGGGTAGCAGCGGCCGTAACCCCAGCAAGTAACGAGCCCTATTTACTTAGCTATCCCGGCTTCTGCTAACAGCCGCCTGCGCTTCCCGTTCTGAGGAAGCAGATTTCGGCTGTGAGCAGGAGCAGGGATCGGTAAGTAAGGCCGCGGGCCGCAAACCCCACAAATACTACTATCGTTATACTCTGGGGTCTTTTTAGACCCAAGGGTATAATGATCGGAGGCCCAGGGAAGGTAAGGGAACATAAAAAACACTGTTACTTACCTCTCCTGTACTCCAGCAGGCTTTGGGCCTCCCTGGTGATGTCCAGGCCGACGTCATTATTCCGTATGGTTTCTGCTCGGTTTTCGCACGAAGCAAGCATGTTTCCACATGCTTCGTGCGGGTCCATGTGGCTTCCCAGGTAAACCACTTTTTATGCGTATAGGTTTCCTTTCTGGGGGTCCCCAAGCGGACTCCCCAAGCAGACTCCCCAAACGTAAACCCGAACGCAGATGTGAACTGGCCCTTACAAGGGAAAGAATGCACAGAGGACAGAAAGTGGATTTCAATGCAGGATTTTACAGAAAAGAGCCAACATCTGTTAATAAAGTATATTACAAAAATTAGCAATGATACAAATACTGTAAGAAAATAAAACAATGTTTATTGCTTAAAAATATATTTGAACATGAAAACCCATATTTAGAATTCTTACACTGAAACTTGCCATAGAACATATAGACAAAATCAGCTGATAAGAATCTGTGGTATGCTTCAATCTATATTAGATACGGATAAGGCTGCTTATTTGATGGGCATCAGCTCCTCTGAGTTGGTGAAGGGGCTGTTGCATCCCAGGGTGAAAGTGGGCAATGAATATGTGACCAAAGGACAAACTGTAGAACAGGTAAGACCACCACTAAAACTTGTACACATTAAAACTGTAGCCATACATGATACATGTTTTGTACATTTGTTTGTGTCTGTCAGCATAAATAGTAGTTATAAACTAAACACACTGGGGGGGCATTTATCAAGACTCTTGCACCTATGTTCTTTAAATTCTGCCCCCAGTGGGGGGGGGATTTATTATTTGTGTCTTTTTTTTTTTTTTTTTACCCTTTTTAGCTGCATGCACCTTTGTTCTATGTATATTTCCATGAGCCTAATTTACTAAAAATTCCAGTGGCACCTTTTTTTATTCTGACCCAATGCTCCACAAAACTGAGAAAATTAAGCCTTTCATAAGTATGCAAATGAGTCCCCAAGTGCTACTTAAGGTGTTCCCTCTGGTTCAAGTGCCTTGGCTCTCATCAATTGTGGCTATCATCAGGAGGGTATGCATACCCCCTCTAGCAGATCTCCAACTCTCCACCCTTATTTCTTCATACAGCAGACTGGGCCTGAGAAAGGTCGCCAATTCGACCAAAACATCGCCTGTATATTCTGCTTAACATATATCGTGAACATTCCTTACTACGAGATTATATATTGATGGATGATCATATAGCTTTCTATTACGTAAATAAACTTTTGCTATATTAACAAGTGTGTTGCGTGGTGTTACAACATATGTGATTGGATTGGGGAATCCTACCGCGTAGCACCCCATCACATAGGAGAAGTGCAATACCTCTGATTTTTCCATTTGGCTCCCATCAAGACCTCCCACCTTCATATGTTTGCTCCCAGCTCCTTGCGAACACTTATTTCATTCTCAACCACATCCTTCCCCCCTCCAGTTTGGTTTAAAATCCTGCGTGTGCTCACCACTTCCAAATTCTAAGCCATGCACTGTAAAGTCTCTATCTCTGGAGGCACAAGTGATTGTACTGAGAAGAATTTGTTTGAGAAAGAAAGGAGCATTTAGAAGGTATGAAAGACTTAGATGGAAGCTGAAGTACTCAAACCAGAGGGAATGCCCAGTTACCATTTGCATGTTTATAAAGAGATTTTTCTCTTCATTTGAATCTGTGTGAACTGCCCTACAGTACTATTTACTTAGTTTACAACTGATGTCGGCAGACAATTTCACAAACTGACTTATACCAAAGGTGTTATGCAATGACAGTACCATGTTTACAATCACTGAGATCTTTAGTACTTCTACCAATGCTTGTCTGCGGAGACTGCTTGGCTGTGTGCATTATTTTATATACCTGCCGGCAATGGGTGTAGCTTAAACATCTCACCTTGTTAGTTAGGAGTGGTGTCTACAAACTTTAGGCTAAATGGTCTATACCAAGAACTGGTATCAAGGCTAAACCTTTGTCTAAAGTGCTTTGATTCATCTGCTAGATAATGTGCAGTTGTACAAACTATTTTCAGAGCTGTCAACTCACCCTTTTTTGTAGGGAGTCTCCTGGGTTTTGAAGCCCTCTTACCCTGTCACCCTGTCAGTCACACTTTTCACCCAGACTCCTGTCAGTTCATTACATAGATAATGGAGGGGTGGTCTATATAGCTCAGTGTGTCTCTGTGCAGTAGTTAGTAGTATAATGTTGTACCGTGTTAGCCATTGAAAGTATCTGTATCTGTGCAGTAGTGACATGTGATTGCACAGCAGTCCTTTTCCTCTAGTGCTGCAGAAGGCTCTTTGAAGATGATCCCTTAAGCAGTACATTAGCTATACCTGATTTCCTTGATCTCCAACTAAAAGATTGCAAGACTGCAGCCACAGGAGGAATAAGGACAAGTATAGACTGTAGGTAGCAGAGGTAGTTTACATAGAAGTCAGTGAGTCAGTGTCTGCTATGCAGGAATTTAATACAACATATGGGAAGAATGCAATGAAGATAGTACAGCCATGTGTGGCATTAATAAAATCTATAGAAAGAATGTAGTGCTATTAGTTAAGTATGGGTTTAAGTATTAATATAATTCACAGAAAGCTTACACTGAGGTTACATTGTATAAAAGACAAATTTGGACATTAGTGTCACAGGGATAACACAATCTATAGGGAGACACAGGGATTAATACAATGTATATGGAAACACAGGGGTAAATATAAAGTATATGTAAAATGTAGAAAGATTTTTTGCTCTGGTCTGAATTTATTTTAATGTGTTATCAAGGGTTTGATGCCTTTGCCCTTAACCACACCCTTTATATAAAACACACCCCTTATAAAAGCCACTACCCTTTTGTCATAATCCTCTGCTCAGGTATCACTCTGTAATGGAGTCCCCAGGTCGACGTCTCTGCATTTTGTGTACACTTGTTCATATACTTCCTACTAGAATAAGCCATCCTGTGATATACTTTGCTGGTTAAACATGGCGTTGAAAATGATTAAAGCTTTGTTTTCTAAAATCTTTCTTACGTAGGTTGTTTATGCAGTCGGTGCATTGGCCAAAGGCATCTATGACCGAATGTTTAAGTGGCTTGTAGTCCGTATAAACAAAACACTGGATACAAAGTTGCCCAGACAGTTCTTCATTGGTGTGCTTGACATTGCTGGATTTGAAATTTTTGATGTAAGTCATGTATTCCAAGAATCTACGAAGCTGCCATGAGAACTTATAAATGTAAAGATGATTCATCCTCAATGACTGCCCTATTATGTTTCTAATAGTTTAGCTTTCTGAGGCTAGCTTTGCATATTATTGTTTAGGATTGTCTCACAATATATGCTAGATGTTCTGTCATGGACTGCATACCTATTTCAGTGTAAAGGAGTTGATTGCTTCTTTACCACTACAAATATAGATGAAAAACTAAATTAACTAACTAAACTGACTAGCATAATCTAATGATTTATTTTTATTCAGTTTAACAGCTTTGAACAACTGTGCATCAATTTCACAAATGAGAAACTGCAACAGTTTTTCAACCATCATATGTTTGTGTTGGAACAAGAAGAATATAAGAAAGAAGGTATTGACTGGGAGTTCATTGACTTTGGACTTGACTTACAGGCCTGCATTGACCTGATCGAAAAGGTAATGACAGTATTTTATAATTACACTTTAAAAAATAATAATTTATATTAATTTATTATGCAAAAAAAATATAAATTAAAATGTTTTATTTATTTAGCATTAATATATATATATATATATATATATATATATATATATATATACATATATATATATATATATATATATATATATATATATATACAGTCATATGAAAAAGTTTGGGCACCCCTATTAATCTTAATCATTTTTAGTTCTAAATATTTGGGTGTTTGCAACAGCCATTTCAATTTGATATATCTAATAACTGATGGACACAGTAATATTTCAGGATTGAAATGAGGTTTATTGTACTAACAGAAAATGTGCAATATGCATTAAACCAAAATTTGACCGGTGCAAAAGTATGGGCACCTCAACAGAAAAGTGACATTAATATTTAGTAGATCCTCCTTTTGCAAAAATAACAGCCTCTAGTCGCTTCCTGTAGCTTTTAATCAGTTCCTGGATCCTGGATGAAGGTATTTTTGACCATTCCTCTTTACAAAACAATTCCAGTTCAGTTAAGTTTGATGGTCGCCGAGCATGGACAGCCCGCTTCAAATTATCCCACAGATGTTCAATGATATTCAGGTCTGGGGACTGGGATGGCCATTCCAGAACATTGTAATTGTTCCTCTGCATGAATGCCTGAATAGATTAGGAGCTGTGTTTTGGATCATTGTCTTGCTGAAATATCCATCCCCGGCGTAACTTCAAATTCGTCACTGATTCTTGTACATTATTCTCAAGAATCTGCTGATACTGAGTTGAATCCATGCGACCCTCAACTTTAACAAGATTTCCAGTGCCGGCATTGGCCACACAGCCCCAAAGCATGATGGAACCTCCACCAAATTTTACAGTGGGTAGCAAGTGTTTTTCTTGGAATGCTGTGTTTTTTTGACGCCATGCATAACGCCTTCTTGTATGACCAAACAACTCAATCTTTGTTTCATCAGTCCACAGGACCTTCTTCCAAAATGAAGCTGGCTTGTCCAAATGTGCTTTTGCATACCTCAGGCGACTCTGTTTGTGGCGTGCTTTCAGAAACGGCTTCTTTCACATCACTCTCCCATACAGCTTCTCCTTGTGCAAAGTGTGCTGTATTGTTGACCGATGCACAGTGACACCATCTGCAGCAAGATGATGCTGCAGCTCTTTGGAGGTGGTCTGTGGATTGTCCTTGAGTGTTCTCACCATTCTTCTTCTCTGCCTTTCTGATATTTTTCTTGGCCTGTCACTTCTGGGCTTAACAAGAACTGTCCCTGTGGTCTTCCATTTCCTTACTATGTTCCTCACAGTGGAAACTGACAGGTTAAATCTCTGAGACAACTTTTTGTATCCTTCCCCTGAACAACTATGTTGAACAATCTTTGTTTTCAGATCATTTGAGAGTTGTTTTGAGGAGCCCATGATGCCACTCTTCAGAGGAGATTCAAATAGGAGAACAACTTGCAATTGGCCACCTTAAATACCTTTTCTCATGATTGGATACACCTGGCTATGAAGTTCAAAGCTCAGTGAGGTTACAAAACCAATTTTGTGCTTCAGTAAGTCAGTAAAAAGTAGTTAGGAGTATTCAAATCAATAAAATGATAAGGGTACCCACATTTTTGCACCGGTCAAATTTTGGTTTAATGCATATTGCACATTTTCTGTTAGTACAATAAACCTCATTTCAATCCTGAAATATTACTGTGTCCATCAGTTATTAGATATATCAAATTGAAATGGCTGTTGCAAACACCCAAATATTTAGAACTAAAAATGATTAAGATTAATAGGGGTGCCCAAACTTTTTCATATGACTGTATATATATTATAAATATATTATAAATGTCATATCTTTTTCCGATAGCCCATGGGGATTTTGTCAATCCTTGAAGAGGAGTGCATGTTTCCTAAAGCTACAGACATGACATTTAAAGCTAAGCTTTATGATAATCATCTTGGAAAGTCACCTAATTTACAAAAGCCAAGACCTGACAAGAAAAGAAAATATGAAGCTCATTTTGAGCTTGTCCATTATGCTGGAGTGGTAAGTAAAACAGCGCAAACAATCTACATGATAAATATCATGGCACCATATATAAAATATATTTGTAATTGGTTTTCATCTGCAGGTTCCATATAACATCATTGGTTGGCTGGAAAAAAATAAAGATCCACTTAATGAAACCGTAGTGCAACTCTTCCAAAAGTCATCCAACAGGCTTCTAGCCTGTCTTTTTGAAAATTATGTCAGCTCAGATAGTGGTTAGTATTATACATTATAATTGTGTTCTGCTAATAATGATTTATGTGATGTAATGGCAGAATATTTTAACACAGGAGTTCATAACATCAGTTATCCTCACCTATAGGAAATCACTACAAATTATGGAATCATTTACTGTATATATGGTGTAATTTTAGAACATTGCCTTTTCTTCTTCATTGCATTTTCTCCTTATGATAAACTTGTTACACAACATATTTATCTTGGAATGGATGACATATAAACTGAGCGTGAGTCTTTTTTGGACACTGTATGCAATCAGATTACATACAGTATACTATGTAACATTTCCCCAGAGGCATCTTCACGGTCCTATATATGGGGCCAGCAGCAAAACTCTGGACAGGTCCTATTCCTATCTGGCAACATGCTCATAGTCGTGTGCATGTCGCTTAGACATTTATGTTGTGTATCCATAATTGCTGTCTGTCAAATACATCACTGAGATGCCTCAAACAAGAGAGCCAAACAGACATAAAGATATAAAATTAAGACTACGTTTACATTAGTGTCATGACTTTCAGCTGTAAGTAAATTTGCGGCACTGTAACAGATTTATCATATGCCAGATCCAAATGGTGAGTGACTGTCCCCTATGCTTTATAATAGAGTTTAATGAGAATATAACTAGATTTCCTGGGTTATCCAGGGTCACCTAGAAATTTAGAAATAATTATGGCTGTTGATTTGGATCACATAAATCACCTTAAAGTGTATGTATAACAGATGTAATACCTATGGCCAACAAAACCGCTAAAACTTCTGAAAGGATTTTTCCATCACTGTGGAAAAATCAAATTGATCAGTAGGACTATGGAAGTTTTACTTAAGTAGCACTACTTATAGCACTTTCATCATCATGGAAGACAACCTGCCCACTGCATCTTATAATAGAGTCAGTCTAGGTTTCATTGAAGGTTTTGTCATTTTGATATCAAGGATACATGCTGTATTATTCAAAAGTGACAGAAACCCTGATTGAATCCTCAACAGAGTCCTTAAAAGCAGACATGAACATACTCTTAGTTTCAAAAGAATTTATTGAAATATTGCTGTAACATAAAACATAGAAAACATCAAGAAAATTGTAATATCAGTACAAAAATGCAAGGCAATGCAACCATAAAACGGAAACTGCTATATATTCGATGTCAGCATAGTCATAGAATAAGCAAAGGAGGTAAAAAGGTACAAAAACCTAAAAGCTAGGAATGTGATGGGTTTACAAAGGAGGTTGGCCCAATGGACAATATTGCAGTGTTTTCTCACATTATCAGAGGCCTGTCTACCAGGGATAAACCCCCACCTGATCGGAATGTATGAGGGACAGTAGGAAGCTATTGAAATGGGTGGCAAGGATGGAGGAAAATAACTTTACATCTAAGTTTAAAAGTGAAATTGGTCTATAATTGGTGGGGGTGGTGGCGTCTTTCCCAGACTTGGAAATAACTGTGATGGATACTCTATGTCCTGGGGAAATTTCCCATCCTGTAAGATGTGTTTGAACATCTGAAGGAGGTGTGGTGAGAGGATACTTTTGAATTTCTTATAATATAGGGAGAAGAAGCCATCAGGTCCCAGGGCCTTCCCATTTTTATGGGCATCAATAGCAGCATCCAATTCCTCCTTAGTTATGGGGTCATTTAGGGCAGCTGCCTGGGAGGAGAAAACAGAAGGGAGGTGGAAGGAGCAGAGAAAGGAAGCAATCTCCAGAGGGCGGGCTATAGTGGGGGCAGAATAAAGTTTTGCAAAACTGGTGGAATTGAGCATGAATTGAGTGAGGGTTAGAAGTCATAGTACCACCGTGACAGAGAGCTGAGTTGTTAACCAGACATCAGGGTGCAGAAGATGCACACCAAGGAGCAGAAATGGGCCCCATAGAGGTCAGCAGAGTGGCATAGTCAAAGTAAAGTATAGAGAGTTCAGGCCAGTATAAAAGTGGACAATCCAAGATGGCCACCAGTAATGCGGTGCAGATACTGTATATAAAGTCCTTTAGAGAAAAGCAAAGCTCTTTAGGGTATGGCAGTGTATATCAACTGAGGGTTTGTTTTTTTTACAAACAAAGCAGGGAGATACCGTGCAGCAGAGGTAGGGATGGATGCCCAGGGGCTCTGGGGAGCTTTAGGATATACTGGCCTCGAGTGCAATGCAGATGGTAAAGGCAGAGGTACTTGGCTAATGTTGTGGGTGCCAGTAAGGGTTGCAGGAGGGTCACAGGAGAGGAGGTCCGGCTTGCAGCAGTCAAATCAAGATGGTGGTCGCTCCAGGAGGTGGTTTGGAGTGCAGGTGCCAGCAGGCTTTCAGACCCCGCCAGGAGCAATCTGCGGGGACAGTGATGTATGCATTAGGGTGCCGGGTAGCATGGAGAAGCCGGCAGTAAGGGCCAGTGAGGAGTGTAGCAGAGGTTCTTCTGTGGCTTGTCTCAGACACCGCCAAGGGGATAGCCATCTAGACAGTGCCTTGAGACTCTGTAGGAGCTAGAAGATGGCAGCGCCACACGTGACGGCACCGCTTCAGGAGCTGGAGATACCCGAGTATCAGAGTGATGGAGCCCGTGGATCCCTCTGAGGGAGCCGGGGTAGACAGAGGGGATCAGTTAGCAGTAGGGGGGGACACAATAAGAGACCTCAAAAACTGAAAAGTCCTGGTAAGATGCGGGAGCACACAAGACACGCATCCAGCTAGGTACAGCGTCAGGCCACGCCCCCTACGAACATACCCTTAAATAACAATAACAATATTCTTGATTTAGAAGTATTGCCATAGTGAAAAGAAAGGGTGATTTTTTTTTTTTTTTGTAAAAAAAAACAAAAAACTTTCTTAACCTATTCCTGTAGCTGCCTTGTATACTTCTGACAAACACTTGCTTCTTTTCCTTTTTGTCCATTATAATTGCAATATTGTACTTATCATACATTTGTATATCCAGTGAACAATATGTAGAATGTTACAACATGAAATCATAGGAAAGGCAGTTCAAATGGCAGTCATGTAAGTTCTCGAAACATTCACTGTTCTCTCATATATTGGTTTCATTCACAGCTGATCAAAGTGGGGAAAAGAGGCGCAAGAAGGGAGCTTCATTCCAAACTGTGTCCTCTATGCACAAAGTAATTTTTTTTTGTTTTACTTTTATAACGTTATGTACAATATAGCGTGCACAACATAAGTTATCCTTAACAGAAAAGAATGACTTGAATATCTCGGCCTGCCTGACATTTAGGGAGCAATTAGTTCAACGCTATTATTATGTTGAATAATGATACAGATGCATGGTGTATAATCCAAAACATTTTACTTTTTATACTACTTTGGACAGATACCCATGTTGCAATCAGTTACACTTTAATTGTAGTAGTAATAATAACTTTATGTACAGTATATACTGCCAACATATTCCGCAGCACTTTACAAGTCAGAGGGTATATGAATAGACAATATTTGACAAAACAATGTGACAAAGAATTAATGTATTAAACAATAGGAGTGAAGGCCCTGCTTGTGAGAGCTTACAATCTATGAAGAAATAGAGGAGACACAAGAGGTCAGAGGGCTTGCTTGGTACAATAGTCCAGCCATCTTTAAATAAATAAGGTCATATAACTGAAGCCCATCACAGCCAGTATCTGTGAATATATAGATACTAAGTGCATGGAGTGCAGGGTAACTTCTAGAAGAAGGGGACAGGTTCTAAGGAAGAGAGTAAAAGGATAACTTAGGATAAGAAATGTTAGAACAATGTGATCAGGTTATGTGATAAGCTTGAACATGTTTGTACTATAAGGATTAGGAATAATATATCAGAAAATCTGAAAATATATCTTCTAATTTTAATACAAGTGACTGAAACTAAAAATTAGAGACTGTGGTAACCCATTCCCAAAGTTAGAGTAACTTGGTACCTACCATTCTGAAGCTGTATAGGGGTTTTCAGAGTGGAGGATCTTCCACCATGGTTGGTTGTTATGGTACCAAGCAGCAGTGGTCATGAGCTACAAGGAAACCTGTACAGGTTTCTGCAATGGTGGGGACCTTGTTACACTCCAAAGTTTAGCTCTGGAGTGTAATGAACAGCTTTTCGCTAGACAAAGCAGCATTTTCAACTTTTTCTCAGATGGTAAGTTTACGTTGCTATCTGGACAAATACACCACTGTTGACTGTTATATTTCTTATTACAAACCCATAAAAATTATTCCACATAGTCACTAGTTTATTTATTATTAACATAAATTATTTTTACTTCAGGAAAATCTGAATAAATTAATGACCAATCTTAGATCAACGGCACCACATTTTGTTCGCTGTATCATTCCCAATGAAACCAAAACTCCAGGTAATTTTTCATATCTTATGTCATATCTTATTATCAATACCTATGTTTTCTATGCTATTTTAAATCTAAACCTGTTGACATCAGATATGCCACAATTATGAAGAGGTATACTACCCCTAAATATTGTGATGCATCTTGGGACATTTGTGCATTAGAACGTTGGCATAGATTTCATGTGTAATTTCTACTTCATTTCTGTCTTAAATTATAATAAAAGAGGCCAAGTGGTGCCTAACCCTCAAAATGTTGCCTGGCATGTGCCAAAATTTGCAACTTTTTGAATAGAAAAGGTTAATAAATTCCCCCCATAATAATCTGGAGGTATGAATGGACATTGTGTTTTATGTTACTTGTAGGTGTTATGGATCCATTCCTAGTACTACATCAGCTCCGTTGCAATGGTGTCTTGGAGGGAATACGTATTTGCCGCAAAGGCTTTCCCAACAGGGTTTTGTATGCTGACTTCAAACAGAGGTATGTTGTTAATCATACAGAGTTCCTTATGTTAACTAACTACCAATAGATGGCATTAATATAGATACTTTAGAGTAATATATTTCTAAATTATCTATAAAATATAGCCTGTTAGGCATAGATACAGCGTCCATCATTTGTTTCAGTTTAAAGCGTAACAAACTTTCGGACAACTTTTGATTTTCTGGAAGTATTTGTGTCATTAACAAATTTTGTAATATACTTTATTAACAAATGTTGTCTCCTTCCTGTGAAATCTTGCATTTTTTTACACTTTCCCTTGCTTCTCTATTGAGAGCTGTTCTCTGCTTCTCAATTTCTCATTTTATATGAAGTATGGGGCTGTGTAAAGTGAAGAGAAAATGAGGGTGGGGGAGGGTCACTTCATAGGACAATAGCTTCAATAAGGCAACTTTCATATGATACTAGGTAAGCAGTTATAACTTTAAGATTTCCAGAGATATTACTGGTCGAAAACAGCTGCATATAAATATCCCAATCCCAACTGTGTTTTCAACCAGTGATATCTCCGGATATCTTAAAGGTAGAACTGCATACTTAATGTGAATCTCCTCTCTCATGACACCAAAAGTTTTATAATGTTTTATAATGCCTGATATATAGCTGTTTAAAGTGACCCTCCCCCACCTTCATTTTCTCTTCACTTCTCACAGCCCCATAATACACAATGAAAAAAAATGAGAATCAGGGAATAGCTCTCAATAGAGAAGCAAGGGGAAGAGTGAACAAATGCAGGATTTCACAGAAAGGAACCAAAATTAGTATATTGTAAAATTTATTAATCACATAGTTACGCTTTAACAGCACAAAGAGATGACAAAAGTAGCAAAAATGTTATCTCAGCTACATTAAAGTCAAGTCACTATAAAGAACTTTATAATTTACTGAATTTTCTGACAACATTAGTATTCTTACATTAAATTCAACCTAATAGTTCACCACCCAGGAGAATGCTTACATTTGAGAGCTTTGTTTACAAAGGGCCAGTTTCTGACAGATACACAGTCCATCCCCAGTTCTCATCCTTAATTGGGGGAGGACATAGGTTATACTTCACTTTTGCCCTAGGCTTCATAAAAGCTAGAGGCATCCATTGTATTACCATAAGAGTCTAATTTACTGATTTATTTTGGAAGGTACCGCATTCTAAATCCTTGCGCCATCCCAGAAGACAAATTTGTGGACAGCAGGAAAGCGTCAGAAAAACTTTTAGGAAGTCTGGACATTGATCACACTCAGTATCGATTTGGGCATACAAAGGTTATTAATATTTGAGTTTATAAATATTAGTGCTAACTATTTATATTATGGTTAATCAGTTTTTGTTGGTAATTCGGAAATGAAATTTCTAATATCATGTACACAAGCTTTATGAAATAACAAACATGTTTGTTTTTTTGTCCACATAAAGTAGAGATAGAATATCATTAGTTTTTATGCACCCACTTTGGGTGTATTTTTCTGTATATTTTTCAATTGCAAATAAATGTCTTTACAGGCCACCACTCCTGTGCTAGCTTTGACAACTAGATGTTGTTGTAACACCTATTTGTTATTTAGGACTGGGCTTCACAGAGACTTTTTCGTACAATACAATGAATTACTAAAACAGAGATGTTAGGAGAGGTGACAGGATCAAACCACAAACCAGTTGCCAAAATTAATGCAGTCCTCAGACCACAACTCAGAATATAAACAGACCCCAGACCCAACCCCTAAAAAAAAGCAAATCCAAAACTTACAAAACTATTACAGTCCTGAAATCAGACTCAAGTAAACAAATTCAGACCCCAGAACAGACCTGCAACCAGATCTACTAAATAAACACAGACCCCAACAAAACAAATACAAATACAAATCCATACATATACAAAACAGACTCCATAATTAAATATAGGTGCTATACAAGACACCCTAAATTGATACAAAAATACCCCCTAAATACAGACCAATACTATAACCCTAAAATACAGACCCTTAAATACAGACTCCAACCAGACTCCCCCCTAAATACTGGCGAATACTGCTAAATAAATACTGACCTTGGACCAGACCCCTTACACACAGACCTAGACCTCCTAAATTGAGACTTTTTTGAGACACCCTAAATACAGACAACAGGCCCTCTAGACTTGACCTTGCAGTTTTGCCATCTGACTTCAGGACTTGCACACATTTGTGATTTTAACCATTGAAAACTGCAGTTTTGTTTCAGTCTTTGTCACAATTTACAGCAAATATTATGACATAAAAGCAGTGAAGCTCCTGGTCATCACCCAGACTGCCTGTTTATAATCCTCCATTGATAGAAGTGTTTACGCTTAAAACCGTTCTTCTGAATTACAGTATACTATTTTGTATGTACATGTTTCTAATATAGGGTAATGATTTTGGCAATATCACAAGAAGTAAACATTAGCTATATCCAGGTCTGCCCTAAAAATACTCACACAATGAAGCACACGTTGTAAATATAAAACGGGCTTTTTTGTATAATAGGTTTTTTTCAAGGCTGGTCTGCTAGGACATCTTGAAGAGATGCGGGATGAAAGATTAGCTAAAATTCTCACACTGATACAGGCAAGAGCCCGAGGAAAACTAATGAGAATTGAATTCCAAAAGATTCTTGAAAGAAGGTAAAAGTATAAGAATTAGAAATAAGACAAGAATGCAAATTCAGGAACATAACGTTTGATTTTGCTCATGTAACCTGAACTAAAAAAAAACTTTGGTTGATATTCCTTATAGTGCACTTATGCCATTCTTATCAGAATGTTTTATGCAATCTACATATTCTTTGGCTATCCTATAATAGACTGAGTCATGTGACCAGGATGTCTTCTCCTTTTGGAAGAGATTTTTATGGTTTGGCTTATATACCAAGTCATGCTGCAAGAACATTTTAAGGTCTGAACATTGACTAGGGATGCTACTGTCCAATAGGTGGCACTTGAGGCATAATTTTCCTTTTTCAGCAAGGAGAACTATAGAAATGCAATCAGATGACTAAAAGAGGACCTTTTACCACCTTCAACTCTTTGCAACCATCAATAAGCATCACTCCACTGATTCCAGCGCAGTTGGCATTTTTTCTCTGCCCCTCCACTCCTGAGCAATTGCTGCCATTTGTTTCAGTTCCTAATATGCTAATTAAGCTCTCTACTGTCAGATGGGCGGTTCCTGTCTGTATAGCCTACTGGGTGCTGAAACTAACAGAAATGATTGCTTTCGAACAGGAAGCTAGAGAAAAATTCCAACTGTGCTGGAATCAGTATAACAGTGCTTACTGAAGAATGAAAAGCATTGGTGGAGGTGGTGAAAAGTCTTTTTAATTTGGTTATGCACTTGATATAACTGTTTGCCGCTATTCCACCCAAATCCATAAACATGAACATTCTGCTTGACTGAGGATGCACCTTTTTAACAGAGAGAGAGAGAGGGTTAAGACAATCTAATGTGTATTTATGCTTCACTGGTAACAAACTTTATTATTAACGTATAATGATAATAGAAAAACATAGCAATTAGAAGTAAGGGGACGTTCACACTACCATTGGTGACCATCAATAGTGTCCACTGCTAGTGTCCGTTACAAGATTTAAACAACGGACACTAGCAGAGCTATCATAAATCCATTAAAAATCCCATTGATTTCAATGGGATTTTATCTGTTCACCCTTAGTAACCGTTAGTGTTTATTTACACTAAATCCGTCACATGTCCGTTATTTTTCGCGGACACAAAAATCTGGGGTACAGGACTTTTGTGTCCACGGAAAATAACGGTTTTATGAGGGACATCAAACGTCCATTATTTTTTTAACATTAATGTCTATGGGTAACGGACAGTAACGGATAAGCGTCCGTTAAATGGACCAAAAAAAAAAAAAACGGACACATTAACATCAGTTAGTGTCCGTTAATGTCCGTTATGATAGGTGTTCGTTTTTTTTTTTTTTTTTTTTTTTTTAATGGACACTATCACAATGGACATCCAACGGTAGTGTGAACCCACCCACTCAAATTTTTTTCGTATGTAGCTGTATTAGGCATTTAAATATTGGGGTACATAAAAAGAACAAGTGCAGTTGACATATGTAAGATTTATATTATTCTTTCAGACATTTTTATTTGAAAATTGTGGCTTTTCTATATTATTCTTTTTTTTTTAAAGAACATGATTTCTTTGCACCTAATACAGTCTCTAATACATGTTTCATACTGTTGACACATCACTACAGGATAGGTCATCAGTATCTGATGTTTGGAGGTCCAACACCTGGACTCTGCCGCTGGGCACCAAAAGCTACTTCATTGGAGAGGGAGCAGAAATGGCCTGTTTCTAGTAATAGGAGTGGAGCTGCAGCTTTGCTCCTATTCTTTAAATAGGATCAGACTGCTTCTGCTCCCCATCCACTGCAGTAGGATCTGGCAGCTGGGCGCTGCCAGAACAGCTGATTCGTGTGGGGTCTGGGTGTCGAACTCCACAGAATATATACTGATGACCTATCCTTGTGGATATTATAACACCAATACAACTACTGAAACTGAATTCACATATTATACTTTCATAAACATGTTTGTTATATATATATATATATATATATATATATATATATATATATATTATGTTGTATAGTAACCCCAAACATAATTATTGACGATGCCTCACTAGTTCTCCATATTACAGTTGACAAGTGTTGATTTCTAGTAAAATCAATATGTTTTCTTAGGGATGCATTACTTATTATCCAGTGGAACATTCGTGCTTTTATGACTGTTAAAAATTGGCCTTGGATGAAGCTCTACTTCAAGATTAAGCCTTTGCTGAAGTCTGCAGAAACCGAGAAGGAAATGGCAAACATGAAAGAAGAGTTCCAAAAGCTAAAGGAGGCACTTGAAAAATCGGAAGCCAGGCGGAAAGAGCTTGAGGAAAAACAGGTCACATTAGTGCAGGAAAAGAATGATCTAACACTTCAGTTACAAGCGGTAAGAACAAATAAAGTCTTGCACATAATATATATTAATCATAAAGTACATGTGTTATGTGTTATGTACTGAAAATATTTCTTACACATCCATATAATTTGAGAGCTGTAAGCACATAAATGGTAAAATTTTTATTTATGCTCTTTATCATAAACATAATGCACTGGGATATAATGAAAAAAGTCTCATAAGATATTAATGCCAATCTAATATAAAAAAAACTAATTATTTAAAATTTCTTTGTAATAAAACTTAATTATTAGTGATATAATATTTAAAATTACACTTACTTACTGCCAAGTGCAAGATGCAATAACAATGCAAATCATGATGAAGTTTAAAAATACAAAATACAAATGAGTATTAGATAATATCCATGCTAAATATATACCAAATAATGATAATATAATAATATTGATAATATAATAAATTATAATATAATAATATACTCCCAAAAACATCATATGCCATATGTCAGGCACTAGCTTTCAGATATAGGAGCCGTATTGCTGTTGTAAAGAAACTATTACTGATTTCATTTGTTCCTGAGTAAACTTCTTGCCAACTTTCCATTGACTATATACATCCAAGTAGTTGGCAATTAACTCTGCAAGTACGTACTAGCACTGGTCCCCAAAGAGAAGGCAGGGACCGTTTATTACCATTCCTGCCTTCCCAATTGGTATACACACAGCAATCAATGAGTGCTATGTATACAGCTATGGAAATATTTTAACGCCTTGACAACATGTACCATAATAGTACTAGTGTTATTCCCTTAAATCAATCATAACTGCGGCATTTAAGGGGTAGTAGAAACGAATGCCCCACTTCCCTTGTGCCAACTTCGGGGGTGCTAATGAATACGTGACCCTGGGCCTGATGCTTACCTCCGCTTACAGTTGCAATCCTGCCTATGGCAGGACCGATGAAATAGGCATATGTATAGGCTGACAGCCTTAATACACTGAGAATTGCAGTGTATAATACTAAACCAGCGATCAGATGATAGGCCCAAAAATATCAAAGAAATAAATCAATAAAGAAAGCACCCAAAAAGGCCCCTTTACTGTATAAAATGTTTTATTTGTAAAATAATGAAAAAAATAAATAAAAACCAATACATATTTGGTATCGCCGTGTACATACCAACCCATACAATTAAAATAAAATTTAACCTCCATTGCAAACACCATAACAATAAAGAAAAAACCCTGCCAGAAATAATGATTTTTCACCATCTCACCTTATAAAAATTATATAAAAAGTTAATGAAAAAGTTGTATATTCCCCATTTAAAAGTACATCTCATGCTACAAAAAAAAAAAACCCTTAACCAACTCTAGTACACAGAAAAGTAAAAAATGTTATGCATCTCAGAAGATGATGATGCAAAATGAGTTTTTATTCAGTAAAATTGATAAAGTATAAAAAAAAAACAATATAAGTTAGGTATGACCATAATCGTACTGATCCATAGAATAGAGATGTTACATATACAGTCATATGAAAAAGTTTGGGCACCCCTATTAATCTTAATCATTTTTAGTTCTAAATATTTGGGTGTTTGCAACAGCCATTTCAATTTGATATATCTAATAACTGATGGACACAGTAATATTTCAGGATTGAAATGAGGTTTATTGTACTAACAGAAAATGTGCAATATGCATTAAACCAAAATTTGACCGGTGCAAAAATGTGGGTACCCTTATCATTTTATTGATTTGAATACTCCTAACTACTTTTTACTGACTTACTGAAGCACAAAATTGGTTTTGTAACCTCACTGAGCTTTGAACTTCATAGCCAGGTGTATCCAATCATGAGAAAAGGTATTTAAGGTGGCCAATTGCAAGTTGTTCTCCTATTTGAATCTCCTCTGAAGAGTGGCATCATGGGCTCCTCAAAACAACTCTCAAATGATCTGAAAACAAAGATTGTTCAACATAGTTGTTCAGGGGAAGGATACAAAAAGTTGTCTCAGAGATTTAACCTGTCAGTTTCCACTGTGAGGAACATAGTAAGGAAATGGAAGACCACAGGGACAGTTCTTGTTAAGCCCAGAAGTGGCAGGCCAAGAAAAATATCAGAAAGGCAGAGAAGAAGAATGGTGAGAACAGTCAAGGACAATCCACAGACCACCTCCAAAGAGCTGCAGCATCATCTTGCTGCAGATGGTGTCACTGTGCATCGGTCAACAATACAGCACACTTTGCACAAGGAGAAGCTGTATGGGAGAGTGATGCGAAAGAAGCCGTTTCTGAAAGCACGCCACAAACAGAGTCGCCTGAGGTATGCAAAAGCACATTTGGACAAGCCAGCTTCATTTTGGAAGAAGGTCCTGTGGACTGATGAAACAAAGATTGAGTTGTTTGGTCATACAAAAAGGCGTTATGCATGGCGTCAAAAAAACACAGCATTCCAAGAAAAACACTTGCTACCCACTGTAAAATTTGGTGGAGGTTCCATCATGCTTTGGGGCTGTGTGGCCAATGTCGGCACCGGGAATCTTGTTAAAGTTGAGGGTCGCATGGATTCAACTCAGTATCAGCAGATTCTTGAGAATAATGTACAAGAATCAGTGACGAATTTGAAGTTACGCCGGGGATGGATATTTCAGCAAGACAATGATCCAAAACACAGCTCCAAATCTACTCAGGCATTCATGCAGAGGAACAATTACAATGTTCTGGAATGGCCATCCCAGTCCCCAGACCTGAATATCATTGAACATCTGTGGGATAATTTGAAGTGGGATGTCCATGCTCGGCGACCATCAAACTTAACTGAACTGGAATTGTTTTGTAAAGAGGAATGGTCAAAAATACCTTCATCCAGGATCCAGGAACTGATTAAAAGCTACAGGAAGCGACTAGAAGCTGTTATTTTTGCAAAAGGAGGATCTACTAAATATTAATGTCACTTTTCTGTTGAGGTGCCCATACTTTTGCACCGGTCAAATTTTGGTTTAATGCATATTGCACATTTTCTGTTAGTACAATAAACCTCATTTCAATCCTGAAATATTACTGTGTCCATCAGTTATTAGATATATCAAATTGAAATGGCTGTTGCAAACACTCAAATATTTAGAACTAAAAATGATTAAGATTAATAGGGGTGCCCAAACTTTTTCATATGACTGTACTGTATGATGAAGACAAACATTTTAAAATTTTAAAAAAGCTATTCCTGAATGTATAAGCTATGCAAGTGTATATCAGGGTACACCCCAGAATGCCCCCCACTGTAGGAGTTAGTAGGAAAATAGTGAGGAGAATTTGTACTCCACACAGCTTACATATTCGCTATTGACCACCTGCTGTGCATTCACATCTGAAAAACTAATGCTCACTGCGCTCCTCATATTGTTTGGATTTTGTATGTCATGCCTCTTTTTATAAAGCCACGTGCAATCCCCTGTCACATTTTGGAAACTGCACCCTTCAAAGAATTATTCAAGGGGAATAGTGAGCATTTTTACCCCTTGAGGTTGCATTAATTTATATTTCAGAAATCAATGTACAGCGGAAGTTGAAGATTGCTTTTCTTTTCCCAGAAATACACCATTTTAGTGTATGAACAGTTTTTGGAGCACCTTTCTCTGTTGACTCAAGCTGGGCACAACATACAGGGCACTTAAATGGCAAATTGGTGGAAAAATAGCAATTTTCACTTTTCACCTTCAGCTGTGCATTCATTTATGGAAAATAAATAAATTCTCAAAGGATAAAAAAAAAATAAAGAATCACTTAGGCCTGGTCCCTTTAAAGCGTTAATGGCGTGATTTTGCTGCAAAAATAGTGAGTTTTACAGTACCTGCTAAGTGGATGTGAATCTGGCTAATCCCATCCACACATTGCAGAAAAATATCCGCATCGGAAATGCTGCGATTTCAAAAACCGTTGCGTTTTCGTAAATCGCAGCATATCAATTATACCTAAGGAAACGCTGGCGTTTTCCATAGAAGAATAATAGAAGCAGAGTGTTCCTCTGTGAACTTTTTGTGAAAAGCGCTGCAGGAAAAACTGTGATGCGTTTCCGCCGTGGTTTTTCCCACATTGGTTTTTGGCTGCGGCTCGCTACATGGGGCCTTATCCTCAAGTGGTAAAAATGCTCACTATGCACCTTGATAAATTCCCTGAGGTGTAGTTTCCAAAATGAGGTCTATTTTGGTATATCCCGCTGTACTAGAAACTAGCAGGCCAGAGGAGTGAAAAAAATAAAAAAAAAATACTCACCTGTCCCCGATGCTCTGGTGTCCTCCCAGCACAGTCCGGTCCTTCTGATCCAGTGTCTTCTAGAAGTGAAACTCACATCCCTTCCGCTGAAGCCGCTGATTGGCCTTAGTGGGAGGCTCAATTCACACTGCCCAGGGGAAGGAGTTGAATGTAGGATGGGTGTGTTTAGTGATTATGCAGCAGTTCTCAGTAATAGAAGAAAACTCCCCCTTTGCTCCAAGATCCTTATTTGAATAAAAAATAAAAGTGCTTTTTATCCGCATTCCTGGGGCTCTGAAACATAGGAAAAGTATGGTTTTTATTCTGCTAACAGCATCTACAGCACCATGGGAGCGGTTTAAAGTAACTGGGGGCAGTGATAGACTCCCTTTAAATACCATACATTAGCAGCACTATATGTGACAGGGCATTGTACAATATCAAACCCAAACCTTTTGTCATCAGATATCATAATACAGATTAAACAGATTTCTACTTACTTTGAGAATCCATGTCAAAATGGCTCTATAATTCTTTTAGAATGTTTTTCCACCTGATGTTAACAAGTGTTTTAGAGACAGAGAGCGCAGGACTATTAAATTTTCAGTTTAATCTCAAGCAGGAAAACTTTCACAGGGATTTATACAGCCATTCTGACATGGATTTTCAAAGTACACCAGTCTTACCCGGTCTGAGAAGTCTATTTACTAATGTATGCCTTTTTAATCATGTATGCAGTTTGTGTACATTTTGTGATAAATCATCTCTAAAGATGTCATTAAAGTAAGTGACCAGATCAAATTGTGATATTATTAAGCCTCAAAATGTGCAGCTATATTTGATTTTGAAAAAGTATTGTCGAAATATCATAAACTGTATATGAAAAGCATATAGTAAGAGATTATGAAACAAGTTATCTAAACGTCCTCATAGGAACAAGACACTCTGGCTGATGCTGAGGAACGATGTGACTTGTTAATTAAAACTAAGATTCAAATGGAAGGCAAAATTAAGGATCTTACTGAGCGGATAGAAGATGAGGAAGAAATGAACTCAGAGCTCACGTCTAAGAAAAGGAAACTGGAGGATGAATGTTCTGAACTTAAGAAAGACATTGATGATCTTGAAATAACATTAGCTAAAGCAGAAAAGGAAAAGCATGCAACAGAAAACAAGGTAAATGTTCTGTTTTGTAGCAGTATAAAAGATGTGATAGAATTAAATAATGGTCATTTTGTTCACAACAGCAGATAGAACCTGTGGAAAGTGAAAGTCTGACAAATTTTGTATACAATAACAGGTTTCTGCTGCACTTATTGTTTTTTTCTCCAACCCATTTCCAGGTCAAAAATTTAACTGAGGAAATGGCAGCTCTGGATGATACTATTAATAAGTTAACTAAGGAGAAAAAGGCTTTACAAGAGGCACACCAGCAAACGCTAGATGACCTTCAAGCTGAGGAAGACAAAGTCAACACTCTGACCAAATTGAAAACAAAGCTAGAACAGCAAGTAGATGATGTAAGAAGAGATTTTAGGATTTGCTGAATTAACAATAATTGATGTGGACTATGTAAAAAGGAGACAAATTAGAAAAGTCTACCATTTTTGTGGCTTGATAAATAATGTATGGACCTGTTAAGAATTATATTCTACGAAGCTGTAAATTGCACACTTTAATTCTGTATATAATAAAACATAGCGTTATAATTGAAAGAAGCTATATGTAAATATATATAAATTGAAATAAACCATAGAAATATGCCTAATTATCCAAAAGCATGAATAACCCTTCAACAAGGCCATCTTACATCACATTAAGAGATAAACCATGTACATAAAACATATCTCTGAGTATTCCTCTTTATTTACAGCTTGAGGGTTCCTTAGAACAAGAGAAGAAAGTGAGAATGGATCTTGAAAGAGCTAAACGCAAGCTGGAAGGCGATTTGAAGCTGACACAAGAGAGTCTTATGGATGCTGAGAATGATAAGCAGCAGTTGGAAGAAAAGCTAAAAAAGTAAGTTTACAAATACAACCGAAAAAGTAAAAGATTTCTTCAGTCATCTAAGGCTATGTTCACATGGTGAAAAATGAAGAGGAGATTGAAATGGACATATAAATGGGCCTAATCAGGGAAAATTCTCAAGCCACAGATTCTGCAGCTTTATATGGCAAGCATGACACTTATTTTTTGGGAATCCTGCTCCAATCTCTGCCTCCCATTGAATATAATGTGAGGCAAAATCAAGGTGGAATCTGAAGCTGATTTGGGGGCAAAATCCACCTCAAATTCAGTGTCAGATTCTGCCTTGTGGACATAGCCTAAATGAATGTCTCCTTAGAAAGTCTCCAAAATTAGTTCAGTTCCACTCCATCATGAATAAAAATGATTGTCCTCTGCAATGGTCCTCTGTCCTTTTTGTACTGTAGAACTGTGTTACACATCTTCTTTGTTCAAAAGGAATGGACAACTATGTAATACATTATCTGGCTGATCCCAATACAGCAGGAGCCACTCTCTGCAGAGGATGTCTGCTCTTGCTAATGGTCGGAACCTTGAGAGGGGATCCCATTTATGACATCCATAAGACCTAATAGAGCGTGATATACTTAGAAACATCCTTTTACCCCTCCCTAAAATATATTATGCAACAAAATAAATGTACTCTACGGAAATGTAGGAAATACTATAAGTTTACTCTTCCTTATAAGGAAATTTGTCCATTGTTGTAGCTGTGTTTTTCTATTTTTTGTTTGCTGGCTTTAATAGGAAGGAATTTGAAATCAATCAGTTGTCTTCTAAGATTGAAGATGAGCAAGCCATTGTCATCCAGCTTCAGAAGAAAATAAAGGAACTTCAAGTAAGTAGATTATTATTAGACATTTAATAAATGGCCAAATGAAACTGCTGATAGAGGCATACATGTTTATTACTCTATTACCTATGTGTGCTTATTTTATTTTCTATGGCTTACTAGGTGACCAATAATGTAATGAAAAATTCAGTTAGTTATAGATCTATGGACATATCAATGGTAGGGAAGAAGTAATAGGATTGGCGGAAAATGTACATTAGTAAATGTAAAGCAGATAAGCAAAATGCTGTAGATTAAAAGAGAAAAGTTATTTATAATGCTCATGTCCATGACATTTGCCATTGGTTACTTTTCAGGCTCGAATAGAAGAGTTAGAAGAGGAACTGGAAGCTGAACGAGCAGCACGTGCAAAGGTAGAAAAGCAGAGGTCAGATCTCACAAGAGAGTTGGAAGAATTAAGTGAAAGACTAGAAGAGGCAGGTGGAGCAACATCTGCTCAGTTGGAAATGAACAAGAAGCGGGAGGCAGAGTACCTGAAACTACGCAGAGATCTGGAAGAAGCCACACTGCATCATGAAGCGACCTCGGCAGCTCTAAGGAAGAAACATGCAGATGCCGTCTCAGAACTAGGAGAGCAAATTGACAATCTCCAAAGAGTGAAGCAAAAACTTGAAAAGGAAAAGAGTGAGTTCAGGATGGAGGCAGATGATCTTTCTTCAAATATGGAACAATTGGTCAAATCTAAGGTGATTTTAACAAAGTGTCACATGATATTTCTTTGCTTCTTTAAGCAGGGTTCACACTACCGTTGGAGTCCGCTATGAAGGTGTCCGTTAAAAAAAAATAAACGGACACCTATCATAACGGACCCTAACTGATGAGCATCAGGTAGTGTCCGTTTTTTAATGTCACATACCGCTAGAAAGCCGACAGCGCGCTGAATTCAGCGCACTGCCGGCTTTCCCGGTATGTGCCCCGGGGCTGGAGATATCGGCAGTGTGGAGTTACATGTTTTACTTTACTTACTGTTTGAAGGGCGCTGTGAGGAACTCCCTCCCTGCCACTTCTCGTTGGTCCATAGCGCTGTACTGAGGGGGCGTTCCTCACAGCTCAGCGTCATCGCCGGGCAGTAAGGAACGCCCCTTCTGACAGTACAGGGCTATAGACCAGTACAGAGAGAGGGGGCGTTCCTTACAGGCCAGTGATGACGCTCAGCTGTGAGGAACGCCCCCTCATACAGTGCTATGAATGAACAGAACTATCAGGGAGGGCATTCCTCTGACAGTACCCGGCTATAGACAAGAACAGAGAGAGGGGGCGTTCCTCACAGCCCAGCGATGACGCTCAAGCTGTGAGGAACGCCCCCTCAGTACAAGTCTCTGAACAAAGAGAAGTGTGAGGGCGATCCTCGCAGCGCCCTTCTAACAGTAAAACATTACACCGCCGATATCTCCAGCCCCGGGGCACATACCGGGAAAGCAGGCAGTGCGCTGAATTCAGCGCGCTGTCGGCTTTCTAACGGCGGTATGTAAAAACGCATGTGCCTGAGGACACGAAATGTCCTCTAACACTGCTAGTTTTTTTTTTTTTTGTTTGTTTCTCCTTTCTGAGCATGCGCAGGGAAAGTAAACGGACATAAAATAATGGACAGTAACTGATAGCTTTCAGTTACTGTCCGTTATATGTACGTTACCCATAGACTTCAATGTTAAAAAAGTAACGGACACTTGCTGTCCATCAAGAATCCGTTTTTTTCAAACGGACAAAAAGTCCTGCATGTAGGATTTTTTGTCCGTGAAAAAATAACAGACTTCTGATGGATTTGGTGTAAACGGACACTAACGGACACAATATAAAAACCCATTGAAATGAATGGAAATTTTAACGGATTTCTGACGGTTCAACTAGTGTCCGTAGCTAAAATCTTGTAACGGACAATAGCCACGGACACTACTGACGGACACCAACGGTAGTGTGAACGCTCCCTTACTGGTAAATTTAAAATATAACTAAAATATTTATATGACATAGAAAATTATTTTCTTTACTGAGCTTAAAATAAAATGCAACTTATTAATTGTAGTGACTGAATTATGCAGTCAACTTAGTTGGAAAATACTCAATACTGCAGAAGCAGTGTCTTCTCAGACAACCACCTTGCACTATTAGTGAAGAAGTCTTTGTTATTTTTGGTAAAATCAGAACTATTTCCTGTACAATTGCTTTACCCTAACAAAGTATCCATATGTCTATGTGACTACTTCAGATCAACTGCCCTACTACAATAAAAGTAACTATATATCATTCAAGATCCCTGTGACTTTGTTACAGGCCATATCAGAAAAACTTTGTCGAACATATGAAGATCAGCTCAATGAAGCAAAAACTAAAATGGATGAGATGACCCGTCAATTGAATGAGCTCACCACTCAAAGAGGAAGGCTTCAAACTGAAAATGGTATCTATTATTTTTTTTGTACTATTAATATCAATAGAAGTAGCATAAGGTTATAGAAAATTATTCTGAATTTACAACTTGTCTACATGCCATTAACTAGAGGATCTAGACTCTAGAAATCGATCTAATCGAGAAAAAAGCCCGGAAATTCAGACGGGACTAAAGGTTTAATAAACCTATGGATCACAAGCTATCGGCAATTGAAGAAACTAAAGAAAACCATCCAAACACAACCGCTATTCTCAATACACTGGAGGCTGCTCCTAATCAATCTACCTCCAGCATTATCCACAACACATTCACTATTCCTACCCCTCCTGTACATCACAATATCCAAACTAAGCCCATTAGGAAACCAAATGGATCTCCCTCTACCAAACTCACACACTGTACCACAATCTAGTCGCACCTTCCTTAGGACCCCCCATCAGCCCCAGTTAAACCGCAATTGGTTAAGCCATCTTCATCCAATACCCCCCTATCTCCTCTTCCAGTTACTACCTCTTCTACTATGACTGCCCAAACTATTAGTCATTACCAGCCATTCCCAGCAGGACATATTCCGGCAGGAGCTTTCAAGGCCTCTGAACTTGATAACCACCTTTCTCATTTCTTGACCAACTCACCAGATCTTGGTTTAAACATTTCCCAAATTTCCACACATGACGACCCGTCCTCACCCATAGCCTCATCTTTTCCCTCTGCTGATAACACACAATTGAACATTTCTAAACCAGATACCTCAGTTCCCCAAACCGTCCATCCCCCATCACTTCCCATCAGTCTTCCTAGTATTCCCACAGGGTCCACTAATCCCTCAGTCGACTTATTTTTGGCCCTCCCTTCCCAACTCACCATGCCCCCTATTCCCCACTCACTCCCTACTCATCAGTCGTCCACTCTATTACTACCCCCCATCACCAGCTCCACCACCATAACTCAATTTTTTACCACCAGTAGACGTATATCAACAAAAAGAAAAACCGATCCAGAGGGTGTAGAGGGGGCAGAGGCAAATCCAAGATCCAAAAGAAGGAACCTACCCTGAGACCTAAACATACCTCACCTATCAAAATATTTAACCTATCCTCATACCAATTTACTCTGGATGAAAATAAATTACTTAACAAAGGCCTATCTTTTTGCCCCACAACCCAACCCAATGGTTTTCAGTTATTTTTAAATTTGAATTCATATACTCGTCAACTCACAATACTAAGACATTTTAGCATTTCCCAACATAACGCTTCCGCTTCAATATTAGTTGACCCACCAGCTAGTTCCTCTCAACTAGCATCTATTCCTGTTGATGTACAGCCTCCGTCCAATTTTAACCCAACCCATCATAAAGGACGAGCAATAGAAACATTTTTTTCTCTTGTACACAATGAATTTCAAAAGTTAGTAAACAACCATATCCCTTCCTCCAACAACTTATCCAAATCAGAACAAAAAGCTATGAAACAACTCAGATCAAATTTAGATATCACCATCCGCCCTGCTGTCAAAGGTGGAGGTATTGTGGTTCAGAATACTCTAGACCCCTGATGGCGAACCTATGGCACGCGTTCCAGAGAGGGCACACAGAGCCCTCTCAGTTGGCACACGCGCTGTCGCCATGATCGCTCACTAACGGGGAATACGGTACAGGAATCCCGGTTAGTGAGCGATCGCTTCTTTCAGCTGTATGTGCATATGTACATACAGATGAAAGCTGTCACTGTAGGCCGTGGTCTGCAGAACCGCGGCTTACACTGATTGCAGAGTGTGACCTCTGCCCCGACGAAGGCGCGATGACGTCAGCCATCAGCGCCTGTGAACAGAAGAAGAAGGAGGACGCTCTTTGTGGGACTACAGCTCTTCGTGGGACTAGGTAAGTAACAAACTACTGTGTGGGGGCCCACTGTGAAGCATATACTGCTGTATGGGGGACACTGAAGCATATACTACTGTATGGGGGACACTGAAGCATATACTACTGTATGGGAGACACTGAAGCATCTAATACTGTGTGTGGGACACTGAAGCATGTAATACTGTGTGGGGGACACTAAAGCATCTAATACTGTGTGGGGGACACTAAAGCATCTAATACTGTGTGGGGGACACTAAAGCATCTAATACTGTGTGGGGGACACTAAAGCATCTAATACTATGTGGGGGACACTGAAGCATATACTACTGTATTGGGGACACTGAAGCATCTAATACTGTATGGGGGCCACTGTGAAGCATATAATACTGAGTGGGGGCCACTGTGGAACATATAATACTGTATGGGGGCAATTCTGGAGCATATAGTACTGTCTGGGGGCCACTGTGGAGCGCATCGTACTGTGTGGGGGCCCTTCACTAATTATATCACACAGTATCTGTTTTATAGCAAATGTGATATTATTATAGGCTGTAATAACATTGTACAGTCAATATAAAACAGATCCTGGTTAATTTAAGGTTAAATTGCCGTGTTGGCACTTTGCGATAATTTAGTGGGTTTTGGATTGCAGTTTGGGCACTCGGTCTCTAAAAGGTTCGCCATCACTGCTCTAGACTATGTCAAAGAAGCCTTGCAACTCCTAGACGACACTAATTTTTATGAGCCTTTGCGTAACAACCCATTATCTTGTTACATTACCAAATATAGGAATCTCATCCAGCAGGCAGGTAACAATAATCTACTTACCAAAAAAGAAAAAAGTTCTTACATGTCATAGAACCTCCACTTCCTTTTTTTTATCATTTACCAAAAGTTCAGAAATCCCTTCCATGCCCCCCCCCCCCCCCGGCCAACCCATAATTTCTGAGATCGACTCACTAACCAGTAACTTATCTCATTTCATTGATCTTCATCTCCTGAAATTAGTACTCCAATTACCATCTTATTTAAAAGATTCAACACAATTAATCAAGGAACTACAACATCTCAATACTACCCACTCTACTAACACTAAATGGTCCCTACTGACGGCGGACGTCTCAGCCCTATATACAAATATCAGTATCACAAAAAGACTTCATTTTATTGGGCATCAAATTTATATTAGAACACAATATCTTTTCTTTTAGAGATAAAATATATAAACACATAAAAGGCTGTGCTATGGGTACGCGGTTTGCGCCCTCCTACACCAATCTGTATATGGGCTTTTTTGAGGAGCAATATATATACAATTCTTCTGCCTTTGATACACACATTGTTTTATTTAAACGATATACTGTATAGACAATCTGTTTTTTGTTTGGAATGGGGACGAAATTTCTGCTAAAAATTTCATTACCTCATTGGGACTCAATAACTTGGGACTATCCTTTACCCATCAATTCTTGGCTGAAAAAATTGAATTTTTTGACTTATTGATTTCTCTAACCCCTGCTGACACATTTCAAAATGGTAGATGTGAACAGCTATTTAGAGTACAACAGCGCACATTATAGACCATGGCTGAAGAATATTCCCTTCAGCCAATTCAAGAGAATTAGAAAAAATTGTGATAACTTTAACACCTTTACCAATCAGGCCATTATCCTTAAAAAACTATTTACTGAAAAGAAATACCCCCAATCCATTATTCGAAATGCTTTCAAAAAAGCAGCTGAGCTCAGTCAGGAATCATGCTTAATCAAAAACAATAAAATATCTAGTTCCCCAGGTAAAAATACTCACACCAGGAATAATTTTATAACCACTTACAACTCTGAACATATGAACATCAGGGCCATCCTAAACAACCATTGGAAAATACTCCTCAGCGACAAATATCTCAATAAAATTCTCCCACAAAAACCCATATTAACATTTAGGAGACCCATAACATTGCATAACATTTTATCCCCCAGTAGACTTCGGTCATTACCTACACCTCGTTTTATGACCATAACCCCCTCTACTCCCAATGTATTTAAATGTGGTCACACCAGATGTTTATGTTGTCTTAATATAATATAATAGAGCCACCACTTTCAAATCCAACGTTATCAATGAGACCTTTCCTATCCAATCACACCTCAATTGTTCCTCTGAATATGTTATTTATTTGTTAGAATGCCCATGCAAACTTCAGTATGTGGGCTGCACTATTCAACCTTTCCACTGCAGAATTAATGGCCATTGGGCCAATGTCACGAAAGGTTTTCTAAAACACAACCTATCGGCACACTACGCCACGACTTATGGGTGCAATTTTTTATCTCTTATCTCGATGCCTATCGAACAGATTTTTATCTCTGTCCCCGACCGCTTTCAGAGGCTGCACCAGAGAGAAGAGTACTGGATATATAAATTAAACACATTGAGCCCCAACGGACTCAATGATGTTATTGATTCTGCTTGCTAGGTCTTTAACAATAAAAAAAATATAATTTCTTTTTCTTCCACAGACCAATTCCGTTACAATTAATTCCTTTTTAATTCATAATATTCCTACCCATTGTCAAAATAACTTTTTGACAACTTTACTACAGCCCCACCAGACCATTAATACTTTTCAATTTCATTAATTCACATACCCCTGTTCACTTCGGTCTCTCAATTTCCCGTATGCTATCGCGATCAGGCACACGCTCCACGCATGCATACACCCCTTCCCCGACTTCTCCTCACCTCCTCCGGGTCTCTTCATTTTGGCACTTTTCGCGCATGCGCACTACCTCGCTGTGATTTCAGCGCCTCCACCTACAGACGCCGGCCGCTCCTATATTTACCCCTTTGGGCCTCAACATGACAACTTGATTCCCAGGTCCTTACGGACACGACGAGCTGTGAGTACCCCTCCCTCTACCATTTACACTCTACTAATAGATATTTCTTTTATCACACCTGTCTGCTCCAAATGACCAGTGTATGTGTCTTATTTAATTATTGTCCATTTTAATTCCGTTTATACTATTACAAACTGACAGCCACATATAATAAGTGCCACAATATTGAACTATTGGTATATATATATATATATATATACAGTGGGGGAAAAAAAGTATTTAGTCAGCCACCAATTGTGCAAGTTCTCCCACTTAAAAAGATGAGAGGGGCCTGTAATTGTCATCATAGGTAGACCTCAACTATGAGAGACAAAATGAGAAAACAAATCCAGAAAATCACATTGTCTGATTTTTAAAGAATTTATTTGCAAATTATTGTGGAAAATAAGTATTTGGTCAATAACAAAAGTTCAACTCAATACTTTGTTATATATTCTTTGTTGGCAATGACAGAGGTCAAACGTTTTCTGTAAGTCTTCACAAGGTTGGCACACACTGTTGCTGGTATGTTGGCCCATTCCTCCATGCAGATCTCCTCTAGAGCAGTGATGTTTTGGGGCTGTCGCTGGGCAACACGGGCTTTCAACTCCCTCCAAAGGTTTTCTATGGTGTTGAGATCTGGAGACTGGCTAGGCCACTCCAAGACCTTGAAATGCTTCTTACGAAGCCACTCCTTTGTTGCCCTGGTGGTGTGCTTGGGATCATTGTCATGCTGAAAGACCCAGCCACGTTTCATCTTCAGTGCCCTTGCTGATGGAAGGAGGTTTGCACTCAAAATCTCACGATACATGGGCCCATTCATTATTTAATGTACACGGATCAGTTGTCCTGGTCCCTTTGCAGAGAAACAGCCCCAAAGCATGATGTTGCCACCCCCATGCTTCACAGTAGGTATGGTGTTCTTTGGATGTAACTCAGCATTCACTCTCCTCCAAACATGACGAGTTGTGTTTCTACAAAACAGTTGTTTCTTCTGACCATATGACATTCTCCCAATACTGTTCTGGAACATCCAAATGCTCTCTAGCAAACTTCAGACGGGCCCGGATATGTACTGGCTTAAGCAGGGGGACACGTCTGGCACTGCAGGATCTGAGTCCCTGGCGGCGTAGTGTGTTACTGATGGTAGCCTTTGTTACATTAGTTCCAGCTTTCTGCAGGTCATTCACTAAGTCCCCCCGTGTGGTTCTGGGATTTTTGCTCATCGTTCTTGTGATCATTTTGACTCCACGGGGTGAGATCTTGCGTGGAGCCCCTGATCAAGGGAGATTATCAGTGGTCTTGTATGTCTTCCATTTAATAATTATTGCTCCCACAGTTGATTTCTTCACACCAAGCAGCTTGCCTATTGCAGATTCAGTCTTCCCAGCCTGGTGCAGGTCTACAATTTTGTTTCTGGTGTCCTTCCACAGCTCTTTGGTCTTCACCATAGTGGAGTTTGGAGTGTGACTGTTTGAGGTTGAGGACAGGTGTCTTTTATACTGATAACAATGTCAAACAGGTGCCATTACTACAGGTAATGAGTGGAAGACAGAGGAGCCTCTTAAAGAAGAAGTTACAGGTCTGTGAGAGCCAGAAATCTTGCTTGTTTGTAGGTGACCAAATACTTATTTTCCACCATAATTTGCAAATAAATTCTTAAAAAAATCAGACAATGTGATTTTCTAGATATGATTTCTCATTTTGTCTCTCATAGTTGAGGTCTACCTATGCTGTCAATTACAGGCCGGCCTCATCTTTTTAAGTGGGTAACTTGCACAATTGGTGGCTGACTAAATACTTTTTTCCCCACTGTGTATATATATATATATATATATATATATATATATATATATATTTATTTATATATGAATTTAGATATTGACCCTTATGCCCTTATTATATGTATTTTTATATGTATTTTATCTATTTGCTTGTCTTTCCCCTCTTTTTTTTTTACTTAATGTTTCTCTTGCATAATTTATAAATTTTTAGTCTGAACATAATTTGTTTGTTTTAGAGCTAGAAATTTTGGATATAGTCTTGGGATTCTCTCCCTTTTATTTTATTCTATTTTATTCAATTTTTATTCAATAGATATAATTAATGTTTACAATTATATTAAATTATATTATATGTGTTATGTTTATATGTAGTGGCCTGATGAAGACGCCGATTCGGCGTTGAAACGCGTTACCCTTTTGCATGTCCTTTGGAACCAATAAAATGATTTTTATGAAATACAAGCCCTCTTTATTAGTCAGCAGCGCTCTCAAATTATCCCAGTTTTTTTCTTTACTTTTTTTCTCTCTATAAGGTTATAGAAAGCATACAGCTATAACCATGCAATCAGCATAAAACTGATCAATGAAGGTTCTATAGTTACTGTATCATTTAGCACATAGGAAACACCAAGTGTTCTAAGCATGCCAACCATTTTCTTAAGTGTTCATAAGGTATTCTCCCAAACAAATCCCATACTTAAAGAAGACCTATCACTATTATGACCCTGATTATTTGGGAATGTAATGGTGGTAATAGATCCATTTCAAGACTGAAAAAGGTTTGATGCAGTAAGCAAAGTCTACACATACCATACTTCTGCAAAGAAGAAGTACATAGCCATTTCCTTAAACATTTAATACATTGGTCTCGTAAATGTTAATAACAGGAGAATTTTCAAGACTTCTTGAAGAAAAAGAATCTTTAATAAGTCAACTATCTCGAGGAAAATCTTCATTCACACAACAGATAGAAGAACTTAGAAAACAACTTGAAGAAGAAACAAAGGTAATGTAGTTATTTAATTTGCATAGCAAAAATTACATATTTTCTATTGCAAGATTACATCTAAAAGATGGTTCCCACGTAGTTTAGATCTCATAACTTTCCTTCGTACACATATACATCAGTGGAATTGTAACGATGTCAGGCAGCATTGCAGACATCTGGTTCATTGTAAAAATGACGCACATCACTTTATAGTCAGGGGTACCTTCATGCAGTTTTGCACTAATGAATAATATTATTATTTAAAAAAAGGATATGTCTGTATGCACATATCTTCATATATTCACCAGATCTGCCAGAACTGAGAAGACCAGAACCCTCTGTGGTCCATGTGCCATTAAATATTTAAGTCACTGAGGTCTTATCAGGCTCAGAGGATGATTATATATATTATGTGTATTTTCTGAATATACTGTATCATGTTCTATCATGCATCTTCTACAACTGTCCAACTTGTACACTGCACTGGGGATCAGCGGATCCCAGATTCAAGTCCCCTCATGGGACAGGAAAAAAGTAAAATTAAAAAAAGTATTTAAAAAACATATAATGTAAACAAAATTAACAAACATGTTAGGTATCCTCATGTGTGTATAAGGCCACACTATCCAAAAATAGCATTAGCTATTCCGTACGTTGAAAAATAAAATATGCCAAAATGGGCAAATTAATGTATTTTTGTCACCTCGATTCCCCCCAGAAATAACAATAAAAAGTGATTAAAAAATCATAACTACCAAACATTGGTACCAATAAAAACTACAACTTGCCCTGCAAATAAAGAGAACTGAGATAGCTCCATCAGCAAAACAATATAAAAGTTATAGATGTGAGAATATGGTGACAACAGGAAAATAGTTCATTTTCGAAAAAATGACGTTTTATTAGTAAATGTAGTAAAACATAATAAAACCAATATAAATATGGTTTCACCCTAATCATAATGACCCACTGGACAAAGCTGACATGTCATTTTTAATCTAAAAATGCAAAAAGTAATGATAGAATTGTAGATTTTTTTTTTTTATAAGGACCCCAAAAACATTAATAAGAGCTAATTAGAAGATTATATTTACCTTAAAATGGTGCCAAATGAAAGTACAACTTGTCATGCAAAGAATAATTCCTCATATAGGAATGTCGACAGAAAAATAAAAAGTTATGAAATTTAGAAGGGGGGAAAGGAAAATATGAAAAAGTCGCCAAATATTAATGTTCAAACTACCCCAAGTTTTTAAAAGGTTAAGCATCACATTAAACAAGAGTTGAAGTAATTTCTGTGTCCATTCCATGTTCATATCTGGCCCTGATTACTTATTACATATATCCTTAGCAGTAAAGAGGTCAATATGAAGGTAATATACAGTAAATATAAATAATGGCTATGTGTATTTGGTTATATAAAAGAAGGAATTCATGTGAAGTAAAACTTTCATTTTCTTGCTCAGGCCAAAAATGCACTGGCTCATGCTCTTCAGTCTGCTAGACATGACTGTGATCTTCTTCGTGAACAATTTGATGAAGAACAGGAAGCTAAAGCTGAGCTCCAGAGGAGTTTGTCCAAATGCAATGCTGAGGTGGCTTTATGGAGGAACAAATATGAGACAGATGCGATTCAGAGAACAGAGGAGTTGGAAGAGGCAAAGTATGTCGTCTACATTCTGTGTTTGATAATACAATTTTACATACAAACCCCATTAAGATTTGAACCCACAACCACAGTGCTAACAACTAGGCCACCATATTGACCTAATACTATTATCACATTTACTGTACCTGTAGCTTGAAAATATGCTTTAAACTCTGTTCTGTTCTGTGTTGCACAAGGACAAAATAGTGGTACATTATGAGTCAGTGGGGGCCATTAGCTACTGTCATTGTCCATTTTGTGATGGATAAGGCATTGTGTTGTGGTTTCATTTTTAAATAAAACCATGAGTTGTGAACAGATCTTTATATGTAATGGCCATAGTAAAAGAAAGCAATATTTATCATTTACATTTATATGAACCTTATTTGATTGCCTTTACATTGTTTCATAGAAAAAAGTTAGCTGCACGGCTGCAGGAGGCTGAAGAGGCTGTTGAAGCTGCTAATGCTAAGTGTGCTTCTCTGGAGAAGACCAAGCATCGCCTGCAAAGTGAGCTGGAAGACATGATGATTGATCTGGAAAGGTCCAACGCTGCTGCTGCTGCCATGGACAAGAAGCAGCGTAACTTTGACAAAATTATAGCTGACTGGAAACAGAAGTATGAGGAGGCACAGGCCGAGCTGGAAGCCTCACAAAAGGAAGCCCGCAGCTTAAGCACTGAATTGTTCAAGTTGAAAAATGCCTATGAGGAAGTACTGGATAACCTAGAAACTGTAAAGCGTGAAAATAAGAATCTGCAAGGTATGAACTTTAACATTGGAAGTAACTCTCCATTAAATTTAATTTTTCTTTAAAAATTATACAATGCTTAAAGAGGACCTTTCACCACCTACATCAACTCCAGTTCTTAGTATCCTTCAATCCTCACCGCTTCACTGACTCCAACATAGTTAAAATATTTTTTTCTAGCCCCCATCATTGCAGAACAATCGGTGCAGTTAATTTCTCGTCTACTTCACTGGGGGACACAGCACCATGGGTATAGACCTGGTCACTAGGAGACAAGACACTAGGAAAAAGCAAAAGCTGTTGGCTCCGCCTCCAGGCTATACCCTGCCACAGCCACTGTGCATGAATCAGTTTGAAACCTAGTGTCATAGGAGGCAGACACGACCTGACTCAGGTCTTCTGTCTTGCATCGTTTTTATTTTTACCTTTCTTTCAGGTGCAGGGGGTAGTCAGCGTGTACGCCACACTAGTCGTACCCTCCTGCGGGCGCAGCGCTCTGCAAAAGAGCAGCCTCGCCGGTCACCCAGTCCCCACTCACCATTCGCCGCACCCCCGAAAGCGGCCGGAGTACCGGTGACCCCACTCCCACGTGCGAGGTCCTACCGAGGGGGTGACCCTGCGGTGCCTGAAGTCGCCAGACTGGTGAGTATGAGAAGAATAGAAAGCTGGTGAGTAAGTTACCTCAGCCCCTCTCCATCTCCCCTTCAGGCCCTCTCCATCTCCCCTTCAGGCCCTCTCAGCCCCTTAGTGCCATTTCCCAGGGGGACAATAGCATGGGTCCTGTTTAGGGGGGGCATCACAGGGTTCCCCTGAACTGGGCCTTAAATCTTAGTAAATAAGCCCCTTTTTTCTGGGGCGTTTTTGGGTTTTCTGGTCGCTCCTACCGAGCGGCCCCCGTTGGGGGGGGCACCCGGTTCCCCCACCGCTCGTGTGGGGACCCCCCTTTCCTGGCCCCCCGGTACCTTTTCCCAGGCCTCCGCGGAACCTCCGGAGTTCGCGCTGGCGCCGCGCCGCCGACGGTGCCTCGCGGTCGGCCGCGGTTGTACGCGAGTCCGAGGCCTGGCCGGGAACTAGGCCGCAACGGGCCCGTCCCTTTCCCGGGCTTTTCTGGTACCCAGACTCCGCCTAGGGCCTTCCATTGGCCAGGGGGCTGTCCTGGCAAGCCATCCAGCCTGCCCAGTAGCTACTGAGCCTGTTTTTACCAGGGGAAGAGCTTTGCTCTCCTCATATTCTCAATTTATTTATTTATTGGCTTATTTATTTATTTTTTGGCTTGCTGGGACAGCAGGGATTCTTCCCAGTTCCCTGGGAGACATTGCACCTGCGGAACCCTTGCTGCAGCAGTTTGTGAGCGGCCATCTTTTGCAGTCTGGTAGGCTAACCCCCTGGGTTACCCTAATTTTCTTGGGCTCCCCCTCTGGTTGCGTCACGTTTTTATACGTGCACCCGCTGTATCAAAAACAGTTGCCATGCGGACAGCCCGAGCCCATGTGCTCTCTCTGCCTTCCGCCTCAGCCAGTCAGTAACCTCCTGGCCCCTCTCCGGTTTTTCCATCCCCCGGATTGGGCGGCCTCCCTAACCTTGGCCATGGTGTCCTTACCAGACTTAACTAGTCAGTGCTGGAAACTTGGAATGGCTGCTTTCCCAGATCGCCGCTCAGTCGGCTGCTTCTAGGGATCTCCCTGGACACCCTCATAGTTCCCGTCGCAGCTCCAGGAGCCTCAAAAGGACCAGGAAGTCTTCCTACGGTTCACGGTCCGCCACCCCTTCCTCTGGGTACTCCCCAGATAGGAACTCAGCTCACGGCTCCACTCCGACAGGCGGATACCTCCCTCCCTCTGCTCGGTCTATTTAACTGGGGACGCCTCTGACTCCGACTCGGAGCTTCAGCTAGGCTCATCTATATCTGCTGCTACGCGGGAGTCATTTATGCGATAGAGATCCTACAGATCTCTGAGGACCCGGACTCATCCTCTCAGGTGGACATCTCTTTCTGCCACTGGATGTTTGATATCATCTTGAGGGCACAGTGACTTCTCCCTGGACTATCCTCTGTCTTCGACTAGGAAATCGGACATCCCTTCCCTTGACCTGTGTGTCTCTAAGTGGAAGGTGAGCTCGGGCAGTTCTGCCAGGCTATGCTGTGACACACGTCTCTAGCTCTCCCTGGCTGGAAATGATGAATGTCTGAGGTAAGGGAAGCAGGTTGCTCCAGTGGTGCAATCGGTTAGCGCACGGTACTTAGATATCAGTAACTAGTGAGCGCAAGCTGGCCTGTCTTGACATTTTGTCAGCGAGCCGCCCCATGTGTCCCTTCCTATCACTGAGAGCCTCCCACGGTGGATCCCATGATAGCTAGGCTCTCCAAGGCTTCTAGTCTGCCTTCAGCGGTTTTTGCCTACCTCAGTGATCCCTCGGAGTGAGATCGGATCGCATCTGTTGTATTGTTTGCAATGCAGAACTGATACTTTGCATTGCCCTAAATGCTGGCTATTGCATTGCTGCAAGAAGGTGGCTTCCCTCACCAGGGTGGCCTTCGTAGTGGCTGGTTTCTCCCTGCGGCTCTCCTTCGCTGCCTCTTGGGTCATCAAGGCCTTCTTTTCCTGGGCCAAACAGCTTCAGCCAAACCTCCCTGATGCAGTTTCCCTCCAGCCGCTCGTCTCTGAGATCCTGAACGCTTCCCAATAACTGGAGATGCCTCCCAAATCTGCTAAGGCGGCCGCCAATGCAGTGATTATCTGCCATACCATTGGGATCCGTTGTGGAATACTGGGTCCGCCTCCAAGAAGGCGAACGCAGCCCTTCTCCCTTTCCAGGTCGTCCTGGGCCAAATTTTTTGTTAAGGGCGTCGAGAAGCTTATCCCTGAGGCCACGGGGGAATAGATTCTTCCTCCCTCAGAGGCGTCCTATGTGTCAGCCGTTCTCCTGCTCCAGAAAGCTTCTTTCAAGTCCAGGCCTCCCTGGCGGTTCTGCACCAGGTCGTCCAGGTCTTCCTCTTCCTAGCCTCCTCGGCATGAAGATTTTTCCCTTCTCTGGGCATCTCAAATGGCGGGACATCTGGAGCCTGGGCCTGAGAGGCGGTGTCGTCCGGCTACTACAGTTTTCGCTGGAGTCTCTTTGCCTTCGCTATGTCGGACAATCCAGGCTGTCTCCAATCTCCAGCGGCAGGGAGTCAGCGTCCCTGTTCCCGTTTCAGAGTGTATCCGGGGTTACTATTCCTACCTGTTCTCCATTCGCCTAGAAGGACGGCTTCCTCTGTCCCATCATGGACCTGAAAGGGCTCCACAGATTCTTCCATGCCTGCAGGCTCCGTTGTAGTCTATGCAGTCTGTGGTGGCATCCCTGGAGATGGGCAAATTCTTCGTCCATCTACATCATCTCGCTGTGCCGTCAGCGGTTTCTTCGTTTTGCTGTGGATCCTTGACCTTTCCAGTTGTCTCTCTCCCCTTCAGGCTGGCCTCTGCCACCGGGGGTTTTTTTCCCTCAGTGATGGCGTCTCTCATGGCCATCCTCTGCGCCAGAGGTGCTGCCGTGTTTTCAGACTTTGACGACCTCCTGGTGAAGCCCCTCCAGGTCAGACAATCTGACCAGCTTGTGGTTCACCTTGGATGTTCTTCGCCGGTTCTGCTGGCTCATCTATGAGGATGTCTCGTGTCCTCTAAGCACATGGAATCCGGGACATGATCCTCTGCTCGCTCCAGGGTGTGATTCTCCCTCCGGAGGCCAAGATCCTGAGTGTCCCACCTTTGGAGGTACTCTCCTTGCTGTCTTTGAATCGGCATGTGGGTCCTGCGCACGATCTCCTCAACCATCTAGGCTGTACCTTTCATTCACTCTGTCGTTCTCTCCTCTTGAAGATTACGGCCTGCTGGGACAAATCTCCGGACAGCCTCATCTGCTTGGTTCTCTTTCCACCTTGGTTCACTGAGAGATTCTTTAGTGTATATTCCTCCCCAGGAATTTCTCAAGGGAAGTCCTTCTTCCCCTCTGTTGGTAAGTGATTCCCACTGCCGCCAATTTCCCCGGCTGGGGAGTGGTCCTCGATGCTTTGATTGTTCAGGGCCTGTGGTCCAGGGCCGATTCCTCCCTCTGGTTCAACCTGCTGGATCCCAGGGCTATCTTATTTGCCCTTACTCCTTGGACCTCTCTTCTCCAAGGACATCTGTCACAGTCCAGACTGACCTCTCCTCCATGGTCGCCTACTTGAACCCTCAGCGTGGCACCAGGAGCCGTGCGGCCTTACTAGAAGCCTCACAATTTCTTCCTTGGGTGGAGCGCCTTGTTCCAGCTCTTTCGGTGGTCAACCTTTTTCTGGGTGGCAGACTACTTGAGTCGAGAAAATATTGCTCCGGGCGAGGGTCGCTTTATCTGCAGATCTTCCATCCACTGTGCTCCCGCTGTGGTGTGACAAACGTCGACATTTTTAGCCTCCGCCAGAACCACAAGGTCCCCGGCTAAATTGCCAGGTCTCTGGATCCTCGAGCCATCACCGCTGGTGCTCTTGTAAGTTTGGTTTTTCACTTCCTCTTCTCCCTTGGGTCCTCCAGAATCTCAAGACCAAGGGGGTTCAAGCTGTCCTGGTGGCACCAGATTGGCCCTGCCGGGTCCGGTATGTGGATCTCATTTTCCTGTTGGCGGATGCTCCTGGCCTCTTCCTCTGCTGGTCGACCTGCTGTCTCAAGGACTGCTGTTCCTCCCCACCTTGACTCAGCTGCGTTCACGGCGTGGCTGTTGAATCCGAGGTTTGAGGCATCGTGGTTTTTTTCGGAGTTTGTTACATACTCAAGGCCCGGAAATTCCAGATAGCTTAGATCTGCCATCAAACGTGGAAGGCTTACGTCCACCGTTGGAAGAGTAACGATTCTCATCGGATCTTCTCCAGTCTGGTCTGGATCAAGGTCTTAGTCTTCTTTCTTTTTAAAAGACTTTCCTACAGGAGTGCCACTCTGTGCTCCTTTGGAACCCTTGGATCCATGGGATCTTAACCTCATCTTTAAGGTGCTTCAGGTTCTCCCCTTCGAGCCTATGATATCCCTTTTTTTTGCCTTCTGTCCTGGTAGAATGAGTTTCTGGTGGCCATTACCTCCATCCGCAGGGGTCCCTAATTGGCTGCCCCTTTTTTTCGGCAGCCTCCCTTTCTGGTCCTCCACAGGGATAAGGTTTTCCTCTGTCTGCCACAGTCTTTTTTTCTTAGGGTGTTTTTCCTGCTTCCACTTCGAGGACTTGGTCTTGCCCTCTTTCTGCTCGGTCCCCAGGCGTCCATGTGAGTGCTTGCTCTTCCCTGCCCGGTTGTTGCCCGGGCAATTTGCGTGTATACTGTTCCTCACGGATCCTTTCTGTTGTTCGGACACTTTGCTCATTCTCCCTGAGTGCCCTTGCCAGGGCCTGCCTGCTTCCAGAGCTCCCATCTTCCGATGGTTTTGGTCTGAGATTAGGGAGACCTATCGGTTTAAGAGTACGGCTCTGCCTTCCCGTGTGACGGCTCTCTCCTCTAGAGCTGTTGGAGTTCCCGGGGCCTCCGGCATCAGGCTTATGCTTCCCAGGTCTGTAAGTATCCCACTGGGCCTCCATCCTTTTTCTCTAAGTTTCTCCAGATTCATTCTGTGGCCTCTGCTGATGCCAATTTGGGTTGTAAGTTTCTGGAAGCGGTTGAGTATTACAGGTTTGCATGGCCGTGTTATTCCCACCCTCTGGGACTGCTTTAGGACATCCCATGGTGCTGTGTCCCCCAGTGAAGTAGACGAGAAAGTGGGATTTTTGTGTACTCACCGTAAAATCCTTTTCTCGTTGTATTCACTGGGGGACACAGATCCCTCCCTTGTTTTTTTCAGTGTTCCTGCCCGAACTGTGTTGGTTCCTTTTTGGGTTCAGGCATTGTTGGTGGTTGTTGGTTCCATGTTCCTTTGTGTCTCTCTCTCCTACTGCTACGGTACAAACTGATTCATGCACAGTGGCTGTGGCAGGGTATAGCCTGGAGGCGGAGCCAACAGCTTTTGCTTTTTCCTAGTGTCTTGTCTCCTAGTGACCAGGTCTATACCCATGGTGCTGTGTCCCCCAGTGAATACAACGAGAAAAGGATTTTACGGTGAGTACACAAAAATCCCACTTTTGGTGTCTGATATGTCATTTAGGCTATGAACTATCAAAAGGGTGGTCGCAGGCAGGAGCAGGCAAAGAGGCGTGATTCTGAGCTGTCTGACATTGTCAGCCTCTGGATGGACAGTGAGGGAAAGCTTAGAATCACACCCCCTTACCTGTTCTTGCCTGACACCGCCCACTTAACAGTAAAGAGTCTAATTATCATATCAGGCACCAAACCTAACTGTGCTGATACTTGGGAACAGTGAGGGCTAGAAAATATATTTCAACTCTGTTGTAGTCAGTGGCTCAGCACCTATTAAAGTAAACAAAGAGCTGGAGTTGGTGGAAACGTTGAAAGATCCTCATTACATGGGATATCTACCTGTTATGATCAAATGACTACATTAATTATGTTAATAAACTTCTTGAGGCTAAGGCCCAACGTTGCAGAAACGCAGCATTTTTTGTTGTGTATTTTTGAGCCAAAGTCAAGAGTGGCTTGATAAGGAATGGAATATATAAAGGAAGCACTTCGATGTTTCCCTTCTGTTAAATCCACTCCTGACTTTGGCTCAAAAAACTGCAGCAGAATCTGCAACAAAAATGCGCTGTGTTTCCACAACATGGGGCCTTAGCCTGAAGCTCTTGACATATAGTAAAGGAGTGAGTCTGTTTAGTGGTCTGGTGCCGGCTTTGTGGGGAGAGCAATGGAAGGTTATTTACTATGCTTTACAGACAGAGAAATAGAAAGCTTAAAAGGAATGTATCTCCATTTTTTTTTTCTTTATGAAAACAAGATGAAATATGTCACTTTTTTATTTTTTTTTTTTTTTTTTTTTATTATCGGCTGTTTTGCGACTTGCGTTCACTGCAGGAAATGATTGGACCCGTGGAGTGCATGGACAACACATGGAAATGTGCCATTTTCCACTCTACAATTGACATATTCGTGTCCATGTAGCCTAAGGCCTTGATAGCATTGGCAACAGAGCTGTCTCACTCACATTATAGCAGCTACAGTTAAATGTATTTTCCAGTAGCCTCGTCCTCTTCCCATAGACTTCTATGTAAAAACTAATTCAACCTGATAAGTGAAGAAGGAAACATTTTTCTTTTATAAAATGCATTACAAAGTTTAATGTAATTTATGAAAAGTTGTTTTATAACTGGACATATGCTTTAAATTGCACAGTTATGTCTAGACTGTAACCTATGGATATTTGCTTTTCAGAGGAAATTTCAGATTTGACTGACCAAGTTAGTGAGGGCAATAAGAGTTTGCATGAAATAGAGAAGGTGAAGAAACAAGTTGAACAAGAGAAGTCAGAGGTTCAGGTGGCCCTGGAGGAAGCTGAGGTAAGGGAAACCTATACTATACAAGTAAATGTCCAGTAATTATTAGATAAAATATACTCATGAGGAGATTACTGGTTGTCAGTATAATGTTTGGCCCTTTACTTGTGAGCCCTATATGGGACTGTGACTGCATATGTGTAAAGCGATACGGAATATGTTGGCACAATACAAGTAAGGCTAGGTTCACAATTGCGCAGGAGTCTCCATTTGGAGACTCCTCCACAGAAACCGCCGAAAATCGTTGGAGAGAAAAGTCCTGCATGGAGGACTTTTCTCTCCACCGGGTTTAAGCATAAAAACGGGGAATACCTGCTGGACACCCAGCAGACCCCATTATAGTCTATGGGTAACCGATGTTTTAGTGGTCAGGCTCTCCGTCGTTTGAGGCCCCCGGCGGATTTTACAATGCCGCGAAGCCGCTTTTTCGTCGGAAACAAAGTCGTACATGCAGGACTTTGTGTCTGACGAAAAAAACTGGCTTCGCGGTGCAGAGGGTGTAAGCGCACACCCGCGCATTGCTTTAAAAACCCATAGAAGTGAATGGGTTTTTAAGCAAAGCGTCGCAAACCTTTCCCTATCCAGTTTTCCGACATTTAGGTCAGATTCGCGGCGGACGGAGTGCTGGCGCAAGTCTGGACCCACCCTCAGAAAAAAGTGGTGTAGGTACAGTAATACCTCGTACACTCGCGTTTCCGAATTTGCGAATTCACAGATTCGCGATATTTTTTTGGCAACTAACATATACAGTAATACCCCGTACATTCGCGAGGTTAGGGTCCAGAGCGGGTCGCGGATCGCGAGGAATCGCGAATGTTTGGTACAAGCGCTTAGTAGCGCTTACAATGCCGGTTTCTAATGTTTAACCCCTAAATATCAATAAACTTTACCCTACAGTACTGTACAGTATACTAAAGTATACTAAAGTATACTGTACAGTACTGTATATTAATACATTCATTCATTTTTCTTATACACTCACAGTAAAATGAAACTAATTACCGGGTACGTAACGAACAGGACGCTACTACCCAATAGCGAAGGTGTTTTTTTTAATTAAATTTCACAGATCTGAAAAAAAAAGAGCAAAATCTATATATGTTAGTTGCCAAAAAAATATCGCGAATCTGTGAATTCGCAAATTCGGAAACGCGAGTGTACGAGGTATTACTGTATAGATTTTGCTCTTTTTTCTCAGATCTGTGAAATTTAAAAAAAAAAAACACCTTCGCTATTGGGTAGTAGCGTCCTGTTCGTTACGTACCCGGTAATTAGTTTCATTTTACTGTGAGTGTATAAGAAAAATGAATGAATGTATTAATATACAGTACTGTACAGTATACTTTAGTTTACTTTACTTTATTGATATTTAGGGGTTAAACATTAGAAATCGGCATTGTAAGTGCTTCTAAGCGCTTGTACCAAACATTCGCGATTCCTCGCGATCCGCGACCCGCTCTGTAACCTAACCTCGCGAATGTACGAGGTATTACTGTACATTGTGAAAAATTACATTTAGTCAAACGCTATATTTTTCAGTGTAATTATGCCACAGAAAACTTTATACTCTTTCCCCTTATTTTAAAGGGTGCTCTTGAACATGAAGAAAGCAAAACTCTGAGATTTCAGCTAGAGTTATCTCAAATAAAAGCAGAATTTGAAAGAAAATTGTCTGAAAAGGATGAAGAGACAGAAAACATAAAGTATGTTCTTTATGCCAAAATTAATTGTTACTAATCACCTTTACGTTTTAGTCAATAGTTCTCTGAATTCAGAGATCCTGTCCTCATGTGTAAAAACTAATGCAGAAAAGTACTTGAGTTCTTGCTCATGGAAACCAGTCCGGCTACTGCTTTCATTTTTAAACCTGATTTAAAAAATTAGTGCCGAAAGGAGTTTTCCCAGGAACATAACCATATTTCAATTTGTAGATAATTAAAAATGAAACATTCTTGCAAATATAATTAATTAAAAATTTTGCTGAGTTTTAAAGACTTTCGGTAATCATCTTAGTGGTGACAGTTTGTTATATTGATATAGTGCTAATCTATACGACCATGAATACAGGAACTTTCTTTGGTCTAAAACCCAGTGATTTACTTATTGTGGAATGATAACCCAGCCACAATAAGGAGATCATGGCTGGGATTATGACAATTGCCAGGCCGTAGAAAGTTCCTCAAGACTCATGCAGAAAAAGAATAGGACCAAACTGAGACTGGGCACTTATCTACACGAATGTCAAAACAAAATTATTTAATACCAATAATACACATATCTATTGCATAATTAATAAAAAAAACTAATACAAAAAAAACCCTATCCACAACCATATACAGTATGTATCTATACTATTCCGGAAATGTATAAGTGTTTAGAACTGAAATCTTTATTGCACCTAAATCCACAAAAACAGGAGAAACCAACAGCGTATTATTGAATCACTGCAATCTAACTTGGACTCAGAAGCCAAAAGTAGAAATGAGGCAGTCCGGCTTAAGAAAAAAATGGAAGGAGACCTGAATGAAATGGAAATTCAGTTAAGTCATGCTACTCGGCAAGCTACTGAAGCAACAAAAAGCATGCGGAACCTACAAGCCCAAATCAAGGTATTGTGGCAATTGAACACAGCGTAAAAAGCTATTATGTGTATCTATAGCTTTTATTTATAAAATTGTAAACTAGAGAGATTACAGATGGGCAGTAACCCTTAAAACCCTTAAGCCAAGGTCCCGCACTGCAAGAACATAGCACTTTGCCCGCAGCGGAAACACTGTGGCAAAAAACTCTGCGTTTTACAGTACCTACAAAGTGGATTGGATTCTGGCTAATCCCATCCACACATTGCAGAAATTTTTTTTTGCTGTGTTTCACTACATGGGGCCTTAGCCCTAAAATGTGTTTTACAGTATTTAAAAAAATAAAGACTGCTTTTTGTTGTCCAGAAACACTCTGGACCATGAGATGGTATTATAGCTCATTCTACAGTAATGCAAGTGAAAGAAGCTGAGCTGCAATAACAAATCACATGTACAAGAGTGCTGCTCTGATGTCGGATGTTTAAAGAAAACCTGTCACAGGAAAATGCAGAGCTATCTGCAGGCAGCACATTTTCCCACAAGACTATATATTGATTAGTCCAGCTCCACCTGCTCTATAACATGCTGCACTACATTACCAAAACATATTTGTCTAGAAAAAAAAGGAAGCATAATTAAAGATTGCAATTAAATAAAATAGAGATGCAAAAGAAAATATAAAATAGGCACAATTTATTAATTTATACTGTACTATGTATGGTATAATATGATTTACATTGTATTTCAATGTGTGTGTTCTGCTAGTTGGCAAAAAAAACAGTAGTTTTTAAAGACGGCATTATATCTGTCATTATATCTGTCATTTGGCCTCCTATATAATTCTACCTTTTTAGCTTTGGGTGGGAAGAAAAAAAAATCATGCAAATCATTATAAAACAAATGAATTACATATTACTGAATAGTATTTTTCCATCCTTATATCCTTATCCACTATCCATTACTGCATTGCCTGTTTTCATCCTAATACAAGGTTCCAATTTTATTAACAAGTGAATGGAGATTCTGTGATTCCCCCTAGGAGAGTGATATTGGGATTCATCTTTGTTTCCAGGCACCTGCCCAACAATAACCAAGCTGATTTGCTTGGTTATCGGCCTTGTGATCATCATGATTCACGATGGAAATCGAGAGCCTCTGTACATTTGCTTAGACATGTAAGGTCACAGTACTTGTTATACCCCTTGATAAACTCTTTGAGGGGTCTAGTTTTCAAAATGGGGTAATATTTTGGGGGGTTTACCCTGGTCTGGCACCTCAGGGGCTCTGCAAATGCAACAAGGTAAAATCTGACCTCTAACAGCCAAACAGCTCTCTTTCCATTTTGAGCCCTGCCATTTGTTCAGTAGTTTACCACCACATACAAGGTATTGTTGTGTTCAGGATAAGTTGCATAACAAACTGTGGAGTGCATTTTCCCTTTAAACCCCTTGTGACAATGAAAAAATTGCCCTCTAAAATCCCATTGGTATTCCTCCCCTACTGTGTCTTGCTGTGTGCCAATACATCAGTTTATATCCACATTTCCACCATTTCCATGCTCAGGGGAAATTGCATAACAAATTGTATGATGCACTTCTCCTTTAACCCTTGTGAATGTGTACATTTTAGGGCTAAATAAATGTGAAAGGAATTGAAATATGTTAAATTCACCTCCGTTTTGTTTTAAATCCCATGAAAATCTTAAAGGATTAAGAAACTTCCTAAATGCTACTTGAATTATTTCAGGAGTGCAGGTTTGATAATGGAGTGATTTATGGGGGTTTCTATTACAGAAGCCTTTGAAAGTCTCTTCAGAACTGCACTGGTCTCTTAAAAGAGGGTTTTGGAAATGTTTTTGAAAATTTGGAAAATTGTTAGTTGGGTTGTAAGCCTTATAATGTCTGAAAAAATAATTAAAGGCTGTTAAAAGTTTAATGCCATCATAAAGCAGAGATATGGTGACCAGGCCTCCTAGCTGCCATGGTGACCCTTTGGAACCCGCGATCTTATCGTGGGGGGTCCGAGGGTTGATGGGGGGCAATCTTGCCCCCGACCTCCTGGCTGCTGTGATCGCAATCGATCTTCTGGCTCTGGCAGCTGGTCCCAACCCTCAGCTGTGTAACACAGCCGAGTGCTGGAAGTAATGCCATAGACACAGCTCCTGTTTTGCCCGTGGCATTACAGCGCTGTACTCTTAAGACGCTGAGCATTAACTATTAGCTCAGCATGATGTAATAGTATGGTGCAGAGAGGGAAGGGGTTAAAAAGATATTGCTGTGTAGAGCAATGCATACCAAAAGTGCTAACTTTAGCCTGAGCCTTGGGGTATCAATGACTCTTGGTACTGAAAGGGTTAAGTAATGACATGTACTATATGCTCAATAGTATGGAGCACATTAAACATTATAAACTACAGTTCCTACTTATATATATCTTAGTTATTAGTCATACGTATTATATATCTTTAGGATCTTCAAGTCCAGGTAGATGATTCAATACATTATACTGAAGACCTTAAGGAACAGTCTGCAGTCAATGAGCGAAGAAACGTTCTACTTCAAGCTGAGCTTGATGAACTGAGGGGTGCTCTGGACCAAACAGAACGAGCAAGGAAACTGGCAGAGCAAGAACTACTAGAAGCTACAGAAAGGGTCAACCTGCTTCATTCACAGGTTAACAATTAATATTCTGTAAAAAAATTATGTAATATTTTCATGAGGATCTTTATTGCACTAAATTTCAACCAATTTCTCATTTTTGGCATAACCAAAGTATATGCCATAAATAAAGGGATAGATGCAGGTCCCACCACAAGGCCCCTGACCCCTGTTTATATGTGCTGAGAATAGAGAGTATACCACGCATGTTTGTCTCTCTCTATCCATGTATATGGGAATTCCAAAAATAGCTAAGAAGGTAGCCTTGGCTATTTTCAGAAGTCCTATAGACTTGAATTGAAAGCACACTCAATTCTCAGTGGTTAAGAACAGGGCAGTGGACCTCCATTTACAAGATAAGTTTGTGCGCCAGAGGTGGTGGTACCCACTTCTATTGCACATTTATGGCAAATCCTGGGGATATGACAGAAATATATGGTATCTAGTGGGAATAACCCAATAAGTGATCACAGTAATTTTTTTTTACTGATTACTTTAATTTAATCATATTAGTTATGTTGCATGCCTGTCATATCACCTAAAAGGTCTAGTAGCTCTTTTGTGATTTTCCCTTGAGTTTATCTGTGCTAAACCTCTTAAACTTTTTTGTGGCTTAGCACAACACTATCTCAGAACTGGGCCTGAATAATTTTTTTGTGGGTTAGCCCTACTCTGTAGATATATAAAACAAATTCAGAAAATCTGTAGGAGCACATAGCATTTCCTGGGTGTTGGTCAAGAAGGAGTTTAGTTTTCTTTAACTTAACACTGAGATCTTCAATGGTCATTAACTTTTCTACAAACTTTGTATAAATCAATAGTGCAAGCAAAAGTTTGTAATATGTAAGTTTCTCCTCTACTTTCTGTGTGCAGTATAAAGGTGACATCAAAACAGACGCTAGCTCAGGGAGAAGTGAAAATTACAGATATAGCCTACCAAGCGGATAATTACTAAAAATGTAGAATTCAGGCTATATCATGGCCAGGTGAAGTGTTATTCCTCATGTAAATGCACTGTACTATTGAACTAATAATAATAGTAATGCAAAGTTTATTAAAAGATACACCTTCAAAACAGTATGAAAATAAAAAATGTATTAGTAAGGCTACATTCACATCTGTGCCAGATTCTCCATTGCAGTGCACACCTGCACGGAAGAATTTTTTCTCTGCCCATTTCTGTTTGAAAACAATGGACACTTGATGGACCCCATTATAGTCAATGGGTTTCATTGGACTCCATGTGTAACAAATATTTCAGCAGTTGGCCTCTCCGTTGTTCTAGTCCTCCTCCGGACTAGAACAACAGAGAGACAGGACTAGTGTGAACCTTGTGTTAATTAAAAAGTGCCTACTGTATCAGTTTCTACTCTATATTCTAATATCTATCTTTTAACAGAACACAAGCCTCATCAATCAGAAGAAAAAGTTGGAGAGTGATCTGACCCATATGCAGAATGAAGTAGAGGAAGCCATTCAGGAATGTAGAAATGCTGAAGACAAAGCTAAGAAAGCTATTACTGATGTGAGTCTATATGTACAATTGTATATATTACATATTCATCATCAATTTATGTAAGTGCTTTTGAGGTTTTTACCAAATTTATAGGCAAAATTGAAACCAAATTATTTACCTGTGGCATTACTATCTTTTGTCTCAGTATTAGATGATAATAGTCTTTAATGTATTTTTATATTACTGATTAGTTTGAGACTCTGATCTGTAATAGATTTTATGTATCTTCAGGCTGCCATGATGGCAGAAGAGCTGAAGAAAGAACAAGATACCAGTTCTCATTTGGAAAGGATGAAGAAAAACATGGAACAAACTATTAAGGATTTACAGAAGAGACTGGATGAAGCAGAACAGATTGCACTTAAAGGAGGCAAAAAGCAGATTCAGAAGCTAGAGTCACGGGTATGGCACTTTCACAACTTCATACATATTCAGTAAATATGTTAAAATACAAGTAAGCATTTACTATGCATAATATGAGATCTCTATAGATACATAGACATACCCTTGTATTCATACATTTACAACATGAATAAAAATTTCTGTAACTTGAAATACACTCTGTCCTAGATACGTGAATTAGAAAATGAATTGGAAACAGAGCAGCACCACAATTCAGAATCACTAAAGGGAGTCCGAAAGTTTGAGCGCCGCATCAAGGAGCTAACATATCAGGTATGCTATTTAAAATGGGAGGAAGAAAACATAGTCATATTTACAGCTTAATTTGAGGATCTTAAAGTGTTACAGAACATAAACATGCATAGATTTTTGGGCTTGTGCAAGTATCTGCAAATCCCATAGTGCTCATACACTATATTTAGTGGCCTTACGACAAGTCTACATTAAAGTTTGCCAAAGGCTACTATGATTAATCTAATCTACAGGAAGTAAGAGGTGTGCAGGAGGTGTCAGACAGCGGCTGGTTCTCAAGTTAAAAATAGATTGAGGCAAGATGTAGGTGGAATTATCACTCATTTTCCTTGTCTAGATTAACATATTCATTCTTAACAAAATATGTAATATCTTCTTATTGTTCAAACTTTCCTGCTCCTGAAGGCAGAGGAAGACAAGAAAAATCTAATTCGTATGCAGGACCTGATTGATAAGTTACAACTGAAGGTTAAAAGCTACAAGCATCAAGCTGAAGAGACTGTAAGTGTTGGAAAATGTAGTACCATGTACTGTAAAATTATATCATATGCAGTAAAAATTATTATAAATGGCATTTAATGTGTGATTGGTTGTTGGATGGTGATAGAAATGTATATTTAAACTAGTAAGGGAACAGATCCTTCAGGAAGACTAAAATGTAAAATAAGAGGTTAGGAATTTTCTAAGTGGTTATTTATGCTTATTCTTCTGATTCTGATTTTGTGAAATTCCTCATTATATTGCTAATGTGTAAAGGTAACAAATGGTGGATTATTGGAATGCATTGGTTGGCACTGCCCCATAGAGTGCAAAGTATCAACACTATTTACCCATGTGCAGTGGGTGTGATTGCCTTTAGCTTTAGCTGGAATTACTGAAAGTACATGAAGCCAAGTAGAGATAAACCACATAATAAAATACATTGGAGAACACATGAAATTGCATTTGCAAAGTTAAACTACTACTACAGTCTACAGGATCGCACATACTGCATTTCAAAGTATTCCTCTCAACTGACATTGTAGCTTGATAATATAGAAAAGTGGTGCAAAAAGTCTCCTTGTAGGTCCTTCCTGGTGAAGTAGGGGTATATGTAAGAATATGTTACATTTACATATGAACATGGTACATTAATTGCAGACATTTTTACAACTGCAACATATATCTAGGGTCTGTAGAAATCTATGCACATGCTGTAAAAACAACCCTGTGTGCAGTGGCGTAACTAGGCATGGCTGGGGCCCAAGGCGAACATTTGACATGAGGACCCCCCCCCAACCGCCGCCCCCAACCCCCCGGACCGCCCCCTCCACCACCACCCCTGCACAAACCGCATTCCTGTGCACACTATTATGCACCATAGTGGTTCCTGCACACAGTATTATGCCCCATAGTGGCCCCTGCACACAGCATTATGTCCCATAGTGGCCCCTGCACACAGTATTATGTCCCATAGTGGCCCCTGCACACAGTATTATGCCCCATAGTGACCCCTGCACACAGTATTATGCCCTATAGTGGCCCCTGCACACCGTATTATGCCCCATAGTGACCTCTGCACACAATATTATGCCCCATAGTGGCTCCTGCACACAGTATTATGCCCCATAGTGGACCACCCATGAACAATTATTATACTCTGGGGTATTTTCAGACCCCAGAGTATAATGATAGCAGTGTTTGTGGGATTTGCGGCCCGCGGCCTCACTTACCGATACCCGCTCCTGCTCACAGTCACCTCCACCTCCATAGAATGGGAAGCGGAGGCGGCCGTGAGCAGGAGCGGGGATTGGTAAGTTAATAGGGCCCGTTACCTGCTGGGGTTACTGTTATGCTGTGGGGGGAGGGGCTCACAATTCCTGATATCAGCCGTGTGTGCTATGCCTACATCACAGCTCCATCACTAAAATATTGCACATGCATGATGTATTCCATGCCTGTGTCATCCCTCATACAGTACTGTGCATGAACCAGCGATGGAGCTATTGGGGAATACACTGAACTATAGGGGATGACAATATTGGGAAAATACTCAGTAACGCCAGATAGTCAGCAAGATTTCAGTGAAGGAGCCGTGGTGTAGGATATTAGTAGGAATCTGTTGGGTGGGCCCCCAGAACAAGTTACTCTGGTAGGCCCTAGGCTCTTCAGTCTGACATTGTGTATATATCTCCTGAACAAATTAAAACTCAATGTTTCACAATATGCCTATGACCATTTTGCATATATTTGGTAGAATAATCCAGTATCTTTCAGGAGCAACAAGCAAATCAGTACTTGACCAAATACAAGAAGCTGCAGCATGAGCTGGATGACGCCCAGGAAAGGGCTGATATAGCTGAATCACAAGTAAACAAACTGAGAAGCAAAACAAGAGATGGAGGGAAGGTAAGATGACATCCTATGATCATTGTGGCCTCTTGGTGTTGTTACTGTATATTACTGCTTGTACCTGGTCTACATATATGAAGAATGCATTTTCCATATGATGATATCCAATTAAGTTTAAAATCCTGGATAATCCTCAAATTGAAGGGTATCATTAGCATCCTTAATACTCTACTAACCTTTATGTATCCATTTTTCTTTTTCATTTATTGGCAGCTTAGCCATCAGTTTGGTTCTGTACCGTTAACAAGACTGGATACATATTCATTGCCTCTGCTGCAGTAACCAATGGAAATATGTACATACAGTTTCAAATTCATATTTTATATTTCATCTGTAGGTGCGTGAAGAGGAATAAACAGAAGACTTGTGAAATCTGAAAGGCACTCTGAAATTTTAAAGCAATTTAAGCTGAAGCTGTAAAGCAACTTTAGCATGCAAACAAGTCAAATAAATCTTATCTCATATAATTTAGCTCTTCATTATCATATTCTCTTTTCTTTAAGGGGTTTTCACATCTCATGGTTTCACCTGCTCTCTTGTCTCCCCTCCCCAACACTTCAGTGACAAGTTGGTGGGCATGCTTAGCCTATATTATGGGCAGTTCAGGCCAGCTTGTTCCAGAGACTAAATTTCACAGCTGTTTGTGGATTGACATACAGAGATACCAGAGGTAATGATCAAGCACTGTTCTAGCCCTTATCAGGGCTCAGCATCTGAGAGCACTTTGTAGATCTGACAGACAGCTGTATCTGGCAAATGCAGCAAGACATATAAAGCAATAAACTACAAGTTTGAGGGTGGGTTCACACCTGCGTTTGAGTCCGTCCGCTGCCAATCCGAGTGAAAATCTCGGGAAACAGGATAGGCATCGGATACTGACAGGTTAGCAACGCATTGATTAAAAACCCATTAATTTGAATGGGTTTTTAAAGCATTGCGCGGGTGTGCGCTTACACCCTCTGCGCTGCGAAGCCTTTTTTTTCGTCAGACACAAAGTCCTGCATGTCCGACTTTGTTTCCGACGAAAAAAAACTGTAAGCGCACACCCACGCATTGCTTTAAAAACCCATTCAAATGAATGGGTTTTTAACCAATGCATCGCTAACCTGTCGGTACCCGATGCCTATCCCGTTCCCCGAGATTTTCACTCGGATTGGCAGCGGATGGACTCAAGCGCAGGTGTGAACCCACCCTAAGCTACAAGTTTAAATATTATCCTGAAGATGGGAATACCCCTTTAATTCTTTATGCTTAGCAAATCTTATGATTTGTTCTTTTGCTAGCAATCATTATGATTATCGCCTGGTAAAAATGCATTAAAAGATCAGTAATGTGTGATAACATTTGTTGCACAATAGAAATGTATTCAGTTATTTCAGTTTACAAAACAAATTGTAAGAATAAGTTCAGAAGAATAAAACAGGAAACATAATGTCACAACACACATTGAAAGGGAATAAAAAAAGAAACTACCCTGATACCCTATTGCGAACCCTCTGCAAAAGAACATTAGCACACATCAATGAAAATACAATAGAAAGCTGATCAGCTGACCCTCCAAGTTAAAGGGTTATTCCCATATTATGTGATAACTTATCACTAAGATATCCCATCATTTTATGATCAGTGAGAACCACCCTTTGCAATCCTTGCCAATATTAAGAATAAAGGGAGCCACAACACTCATTTAGCACCAGCATCATCTTCATTGTTTTCACAGCACGGACATGCTCCAGCTCACCTTCTATTCAGGAAACCGCAGAACACCTCTACTGATTTAAAAGAGGAAAATCCTTCAGCTACAGCGGGGGGTCTAAGTGACCCTATGCAGGGAGAACTTTGATGATAATGCAATGCTAGGGCAGTGCTGCAACCGCCATAGGATAGTGCCATGTCGTCACTTTATAGTATGGAAATAACCCTTTAATGTTGGAGTCATCTTAACAGAAAACATGTCATATGTTCAACCTTATTGTCTATGAATTCTGGAAGTGCTAAGAGGACAAAATATTTAAAGGAGTATTCCTATGATAACTGCATGGTAAACACTTTTGTTAAGATAGATGTAGGTTTCAGAGGTGGGATCTGTATCTGTCAATCACTAATGGAATATCCTGTGGCTATGCCATAAATGTCCCAGATAGGAATGTCCCTTTAACCAAGTTTAAAAAGAGGAGAGAGAAAATTAAGATAGAGATATAAAAGAACTAAATCTAAAATAGAAGAAAGAGAAAAAGTGGAGGTAAGGGGAAGTAAAAAAAAAAAAAAGTTATAAATATTAGGTTATGTTCACACTATCTTTATCTATGTCCATTGAAGTCATCCATACAGGATGACAGTAAGCGACATTAACTGTAGCAGAATAACTGACACAGACGTACAGTGGGTACGGAAAGTATTAAGACGACTTTAAATTTTTCACTCTTTGTTTCATTGCAGCCATTTGCTAAAAGCAAAAAAGTTCATTTTATTTCACATTAATGTACACTCAGCACCCCATCTTGACAGAAAAAAAAACAGAAATGTAGATATTTTTGCAAATTTATTAAAAAAGAAAAACTGAAATATCACATGGTCGTAAGTATTCAGACCCTTTGCTTAGTATTGAGTAGAAGCACCCTTTTGAGCTAGTACAGCCATGAGTCTTCTTGGGAATGATACAACAAGTTTTTCACATCTGGATTTGGGGATCCTCTGCCATTCTTCCTTGCAGATCCTCTCCAGTTCCGTCAGGTTGGATGGTGAACGTTGGTGGACAGCCATTTTCAGGTCTCTCCAGAGATGCTCAATTGGGTTGAGGTCAGGGCTCCAGGGCAACCACCAAACCTGCGGCGTATTATTGTCCGGAGTGCCCTGAAGGCCCCAACTGAAAATGGCAACTCATCTTGCGTGTAAGATCTGCAGGCACATCCACCCCACTGACAGTGTACCTGTCCCAAAGTTACAACAGGTGCACAGAATTAGGGGGACATTTTCCTGCAGGTCTTTCAATGTGGTGTACCTCATAATGTGTGTGCAATGTCCCACCACAGGCCTCTATGTGGGGGAAACAGGGCAGAGACTCGGTCAGCTCATGATCTCACACAGATTCACCATTAATAACAGCAGAACAGATGTCCCAATGGCCGCACATTTCTCCGGAGAAGACCACTCTATTGAAGATTTGCGGGTTGTGGTTTTAATGGGACATTTTAAGACACAGAGGGAGAGAATGGAAATATAAGTTAATGCAAAAATGTCAAACTCTGCAATTTGGACTTACTATGTATGAACTGTGAGGGTCAGAAATCACCACCTGATAGCAAACAGATAACAGCAATAATTACTGATCCCTCCGTCACGCCCCACAAGTTTCCAGATTGTTTATTTTTTGACCTGTTGTAAATAACTTCTCTACTTATATTTTTTATTCTCTTATTATATTTTTGAAGGATTCTAAGATCCTTTGAAGGTCCATGTCTTCTGTGTATAAAAAGTCTGTGAATTTTCAGTTTCTTGTATAACACCATGTCTGAAGAACAGAGCTAGTACTCTCGAAAGCTCACCATCAAATATACTCAGTTAGCCTCTAAAAGGTATCGCCTGATCTCTTCACTTTTCCACTACTTTCTATGGCTAACACAGTACAACATTATACTACTAAAACCATGAAAGGCATTTTCCAGGTTAAATAATTGATGACATATTCTTAGGATAGGTTATCAATTAAAGATCGACAGGGGTCTTACCATGTGAAGTGGAAGTAGTGTTCAGGGACCCTGGCAATCAGGACTACAGATCTTGAATTGATGACCTATCTTGAGGATAGGTTATCAATTAAAAGGTCCCAGAAAACCCCTTTAAATATGGTAAAGGGTATAAAATAAGGTTCAAGAGCAATGCGCTTTTAATAAAAAAAAAAAAAAAAAGGTCACTTTTTTCATGGCCTAAACCGTGTAATCACATAGCATGCAGGCACTTCTTAGGAGACAGAAATGGCAGAGACCATGTGCGTTAAGCGGGAAATTACAGCCCCTGCTTCGCTTACCTCCTGGAGCCAGATATTGCAGCCTGGTACCTATTATACCACTTCTACACCTCTGGATCTTCACAGCCCATCCCCTGAGATGTCTTGGGATGAGAGTGAACCAGCATCCAAAATGTATCAATTCATGACATAAATCTCAATAAGTCAAGTCAGTGCAGTCTCTAGCAAAGCTTCCAGCAGGGCCTCATGGAACCAAAACTTGACTGCCAAAATATTAGTTGTGTGGTTTTCACAGCTTTTACAACAGGAACTAGATAAGGTGGCAGTCAGCATCACCACAGAGTGAAACCAAACTAGAGAATACGGTATCTGAGGTGAGTCAACATACTGGCCACGTAGATGTTTATGCTTATGTTCAGTTAGGAGACCAAGCAAACTAAGTTTGAGGACATGGAAAATCGCTCTAGGAAGGAAGACTTTTGAATTTATGGAATACTCACGTCAGTAACTGATCTGCACGGATGGTTTACCAAAAGTTATCTTTAACCCACATTATTTCTCTACTAAATATAAACTTAAACAGGATGATAGAGACCATCAGTATCTTAAAGAGGTTGTCCAGGAAATATTTTTTTTATTAGCTGTCCTGAGCTGCACTGATGGCACCCAGCCACTATACAGGGACCGACACTATCTCTTTCAGGTCACGTGTTAAGTAAAGTACAGCATCAGAAGTGGCTTCGTACAGCCGATCTATGTGGGGTCCATGTACTTATGGCCTATCCTAAGGATAAGCTATAAAAAATATATCCTTTAAGCTGTGGGAATGTCTTGATATAGATTTTCACTGACTTATCTCCTATAACTATACAGAAATTATATAATTATTATATATACTGTATGTATATATATATATATATATATATATATATATATATATAATATAATTTTTATACCATTGCTACACATATTGCAGACACATGAAATTCACTATTGCTGAGTTTTTTTGTTTAGACTGATATTTGGTTACAAAACTATCCTGCCTCACCTGTGCACCCTCTGTCACCTCTGTGACAGACTGTGGTATCTTGAATGGTTTCCTCGAGTAATTTTGGTTTATCTTTGTCCACTAGTGAGTAACCATGCCCTTATCTGCAGCCTTTTTTCATCTGGGTCGAGTGTTCAGGAGTTCCTGTCGATGGATGGATGATCTCTGCTTTGGGCTTTGCCCTTGTCTGTTGCTGTGAGAATTGAATTAAAGGGGTTCTACAGCCCCTAATGCATGTTTTTTTTACTGATGACCTATCCACAGGATAGGTCAGCAGCCTCTGGGCAGTGGATGGCAATGGAAGCAATTTGCTCTTATACAAGTAACAGGAGCAGAGCTGCTGCCATGTCCACTCTATAGTGGTGATGCCTGGGAATTGAAGCTCAATTCCTGTTACTTGAATAAGACTGCTTCCACTCCCCATCCACCGCAGAAGCTTTCAGCACCTGGAGGCTGACAGAACAGCTCAATTGTGTGGGGTCAAGGTGTCGGAATGGTCATCAGTATAAAACATGCATTAAAGGCTGGAAAATTCCTTTAAAGAGGACCTTTCACGTCCTCATGTATATGCTGTTTTACATACCGCTAGAAAGCCGACAGCGCACTGAATTCAGCGCACTGCCGGCTTTCCCGGTATGTGCCCCGGGGCTGGAGATATCGGCGGTGTTAGTTTCATGGTTTACTGTCAGAAGGGAGTTCCTGACAGTCTAGCTGCGCTGTGAAGAATGCCCTCCCTGACAGTTCTCGTTCATAGACTTGTACTGAGGGGGCGTTCCTCACAGCTCAGCGTCATCGCCGGGCAGTAAGGAACGCCCCCTCTGACAGTATAGCGCTATGGGCAAGTACAGAGAGAGGGGGTGTTCCTTACTGCCCGGCGATGACGCTGAGCTGTGAGGAACGCCCCCCCAGTAAAAGTCTATGAACAAGAACTTTAAACCATGAAACTAACACCGCCGATATCTCCAGCCCCGGGGCACATAACGGGAAAGCCGGCAGTGCACTGAATTCAGCGCACTGTCGGCTTTCTAGCGGTATGTAAAACAGCATATACATGAGGACGTGAAAGGTCCTCTTGAAAGGGAATCTGTAAGGGCAATTTGGAACACTAAACCACCCACACGTCCATATGTACCTGGGGTTTAGTGTCCCAAATCACCCTATTATAGCGCAATCCATGGCCGCATTAAAAATAAAAAAGCTTTATACTCACCCTGCCGCTGTACTCCCTTCGCCTGTGCAGTTCTTCAATGAAGCCAGAGGAGTACACCTCGGCTTCAGTGCGCATGCCCCGCAATTACGTAGTGAAGCCGGGGTGTCCATCTTTGGCTTCAAAGAAGAACAGCGCAGGCGCCGGGAGGCATGCCTCATGAATAAGCTGAACTGTTCTCACCAAACAGCATCGATCGGACCCTTCTCTAGGTAAGTATAAAGGTTTTTTATTATTAATGCGCCTGCGGATTGCATTACAACAGGGCGATTTGGGACACTAAACCCCAGGTCTATAAGGACCTATGGATGGTTTAGTGTCCCAGATTGACCTGACAGATTCCCTTTAAGCTTATGTTTGACCACCAGGGCCAAAAAAAAGTCTACACTGGTCCAAGCATAGATTCTTTTGCCAAAGTGACAAGCCAGGCACTTTGTTAGAATACAGACTAAGTCCGTGGTCTAGTGTGTCCACACTTCCCCAACTTAGGTTATCTAACAGCCAACTGTCTCTTTCCTAAAGCCATTCTAAGTGAATTCCATAAATATTACTCAAAGCAGTATTCAACACCTTCTGTACTGAAAAAGACCAAGGCAGATAATTTCTTCTCTGGGTTTTATATGCATCCCTTCTTAAAAGGGCATGTGGATGTCTTGGAGACAGCCTTTAGTGCCAACAAAGTTTTGGATGCTATTAATCAGACAAAATCTGCATCTGCTCCTGGTCTTGATGGATTACGGATATCTGGCGCCCTTTGTGCAGGTTAGAGAATTCAGACAATTTAGTGGGTACCCAACAAGGGTACCCTCTATCAAACTCACTATTGAATCCCTGGCCCTAGCGATTTACAATAATGCAAAAACTAGAAGTGTTAAAGCTGAAAACATTGAGCATTGCTGATGATATTTTGCTGTCTTTGCTTTCCCCTATGGTTTCTCTACCTAACCTATACAGAGTTTTATATCTATTTTCACAAGTTTTTAAGTATTAACCATTCCAAATCAGGAGTTTTAAATATTAATCTCTCAGACCCTGTAATGAAGCTATTGGCTTTGAATTTCAGTGGCCTGAGGATAGATTGTCCTATCTCGGAATAAATATTATGCCTCCATTGGTTTCTTTGGTCAAGGATAATTACCCTCCCTCTAATCATTAGAAAAGGACCTGACTAGATGGTAATCTTATGAACTATCACGGTTTAGCCATATAGGACAGTAGAAGGCTATGAAAGTGTACTGTCAGGGGGCGTTCCCCACTGCCCAGCAATGACACTAATCTTTAAGGCCAACCCCTTAGTGCAGGGATATCAGTACTTAAACTAATGGAACCAATATCTGTGCAACCAGGGCACATACCAGAAAAGCCAACAGTGTGCTGAATTCAGCTTTCCAGCGGTATATTACAAAGCCAATGTTGGAGGACATGAAAAAATGGCATTAACTAATGGGACAACTTCAAACTAGTATGATGCTCCAGCAGTGGAACAGTTTCAATATAATCGACTACATTATTTTGTACAGATACTCTGTGGCACTTCTGATGATTTCCCGAAACCCATGTCCTTTGAAACTGCTTATCTTAATGATTCAGCAGTTAGAATTGTAGTCTCATTTTTTATAATGTGCAATTTGTGGATACATCCCCTCTATCCTACATGGTCTTGTGGTAAAGGGATGTTGGGAGGATGTTTGAGCCTGCTTGGACCAAGGTGATATCACATATTGCTAAGATATCTATTATTCATTCCTGATTCAGGCAGGATATAAAACTCAGCTTAGATGATACAGTGGGAAAAAAAAAAGTATTTAATCAGCCACCAATTGTGCAAGTTCTCCCACTGAAAAAGATGAGTGAGGCCTGTAATTGACATCATAGGTAGACCTCAACTATGAGAGACAAAATGACAAAACATATCTAGAAAATCACATTGTCTGATTTTTTAAGAATTTATTGGCTTAAAAAAATCTCCAAAAAAATGCTACATCTCCGTAACATGGGACTTTAGCATATCAATTCGGTTGAAACAATTCAACCTCCACTGAACCCAAGTATGAGGATGTCCTAGAACCCCATTCATGGAATACACAACTAAATTTTGTGTAACCCATCCTTAGAGCTCCAAAGTGACATTTTGCACATAACTTATTGTTACGCAATCTCATGTGAGGTTGATGCTCGAATTTGCATGCGATATGCTGTCAATAATAGCAGTACATAGAAGGAGCATATGCAGTTGAATTTGTTTCCTGCATCTATCTCACAAAATTAAATACCGTTGGAACTTCTACAATTGAGATACTGTGGATGTATGCATGACATCACAAGAAGTTATTCTAAGCTATAAGAATATATGAACATGTGCGATTGTAGTACAAGTGAAATAACTATACAGGTGCTCACTAAGAAACTATGATCACAGTAGTGATGGTGATTTAAGTCCAGTTATGGGTGCAGAGGCATTGCAGCCATAATAAATAATGATAAAGACACTAAGCTCTTAAGGCCATTTAGCACTGGAAAAAGCACACATTGCATTCATATTATATTGGGTAAAATATTTACATTTTTAAATAAAAATGCTGAATTGTAAGCACTTTCTAGAATATAAACTGCTATGGGAACCAACAATTAACCCCTTCCCGCTCTGCGCTATACTGTTACATTGCACTGAGCATATACATAACGTTCAGCACCGTAATAGTACTGCGTGGTAATGCTACAGGCACAGGAACTTTGCATGTGGTATGACTTCCTGGTCTCAGCTGTATTACACAGCGAAGACCAGGGATTAGTCGCCAGAGTCAGAAAATACTCAGATTCCGCCAGCTTAAATCATCTGATGTTCAATAACGCAAGATTGCTGGGTACAAGCTGTTGCCATGGCAGCCAGGAGGCCAGACAACAGCCTCCTGAAGCCGCTCCCTATTACACATAGGGAGCCTATATGTGATGTGCTGCAAAACGATGTATTGCATTACATTACACTGGGGAACAGATATCCCAAGTTCAAAATCCTTGTTGGACAGAAAAAAAAGTAAAAAAAGTAAAAGTTCAAAATAAAGTATAAAAAAAAAATAAAAAGTTCAAATAACCCACTTTTTACTTTAAAAAATACATAATGTAAACAAAATAAAATAAACAGAAATAATAAAATATTCAGAAATGCACAAATTAACATATTCTGGTCACCTCACTTCCCCCCACAATAGCAACATGTGATCAAAAAGTCATACATACCAAAAATTAATATCAAGAAAAACTACAATTTGCCTCGCAAATAAAGAGCCATGACATAGCTCAGTCAACAAAACAGTAAAAAAGTTATAGGCATCAGAATACGGTCCCAGGAAATTTGCTTATTTTCAGAAAATGGCATTTTATTAGTAAACATGGTAAAATATAATAAAACCAATTAATTAATGCGCTTTTTCACACAGACCCCAAAAATGTTAATAAAAGCTAATCAGAACATTATATTTAGATTAAAATGGTGCTAAATAAAAGTACAACTTGTCACGTAAAGAATAAGCCCTCGCGTAGCTATGTCGACAGAAAAATAAAAACGTTAGAAATTTTGTTAGGAAAATATGAAAAAAGTCGCCAAGCATTGATGTATAAACTACCCTGCATCCTTAAAGGGTTAAACCTATGCATAAGAGAAGGAGGTATGGAAATGTTAACCTAGTTATTTAAATGTAAATATGGATGCCAAAGTTACCCTGCTTGATACATTATCTCTTCTCTGCTGCATTATTTTTTTTTTTGCATTATCCATGTGTTCATTATACCTGCATGTAACATCATGTTTTCTATATAGTGACAATGTACATAAGTAACCTTTGCATTATCTCTCTACCTTGACATTACAGTGTCTTTGTATTGTGACACCATTGTGTTTATTACATATGAATTTTGACACTACAATACTTAGATTCATATTATCCCAGTAATGTGATATGATTGTATTTTATTAGCTCTGCACTGTGACATCACTGTGTTTATAATTCTTTTACGGTGACATCATTGCTTATTATTATTTCTTTATTGTGACATCACTGTTTATTTTAGCTCTGTACTGTGACATCACTGTTCACATTATCAATATACTGTGATATCACCCTGTATTATGACATGTGTGTTCACTATCTCTATAGCGTGACCAAGAATTATCCTTGTACTGTGACATTGCTGTGTGTATTATCCTTCTGTTGTGACATAATTGTTTATTAACACAGTACTGTGACATCTTTTTTTTTTTTTCAATTCAAAGTTTATTGATTTTCAAAAAGACATAAAATAGAGTGAAAACAGATAGCTGCAACGGCAGCATGAACATTTTATACTGTAGAGAACGGGGAGATCCCCAAGTAGAGTCCAAAGGACAAGAAGAGGAGGGGAAGGGGAGAAGAAAGGAGGAGGAAGGGAAAGGAGCAGCGAGACAACAAAAACAAAACAACACAGAATGAGAGGGAAGAAAGAAAGAAGAGAGAAAAAAAAGGGGGGGGGGGGGAATGGGGACTATACAGCAACAGTATCCGGGAGTTTCCCAGGGGTGCAAACAATCGAAAATTCTTCATCAGAAAGAGCAAGAATTGTACTGTGACTGTTTAGGGAACTGCCATTTCTACTAGTATATAATGTGTCTAGCTTCTCTGCCCCTGCAGTTTGGCTTCAGAGACCCCAGGCATTCAGTGCAGGGTTTTGTTTTGTAAATACAGTGAGTCAGAGACATGTGAGGCAGAGCTGCTGTGAGACAGACATGTTATGTCTGGGGGAGTCTAAGGCAGGTGGTAGGTGTAATTCTAAGGAGTAGATAAGTAGATATTTAAGAATCTATATGCTTGAGATCAGCTAGTGAAGCTGCTATACCTTACTTCAGAGCCACCTGTTCCACTTTACTTCAGAGTATATAGTTAGGTATGTGTTACTCCTATATACTCACAGGACCTAGCTAGTAACTGTAGCTAGGGATCAATATACAGTGCCTTGCGAAAGTATTCGGCCCCCTTCAAATTTTTGCCAAATTTCAGGCTTCAAACATAAGGATATAAAATTAAAATTTTTTGGTGAAGAATCAACAACAAGTGGGACACAATTGTGAAGTGGAATTAAATTTATTGGATATTTTAAACTTTTGTAAAAAATAAAAAACTGAAAAGTGGGGCGTGCAATATTATTCGTCCCCCTTAAGTTAATACTTTGTAGCGCCACCTTTTGCTGCGATTACAGCTGCAAGTCGCTTGGGGTATGTCTCTATCAGTTTTGCACATCGAGAGACTGAAATTCTTGCCCATTCTTCCTTGGAAAACAGCTCGAGCTCAGTGAGGTTGGATGGAGAGCGTTTGTGAACAGCAGTTTTCAGCTCTTTCCACAGATTCTCGATTGGATTCAGGTCTGGACTTTGACTTGGCCATTCTAACACCTGGATACATTTATTTGTGAATCATTCCATTGTAGATTTTGCTTTATGTTTGGGATCATTGTCTTGTTGGAAGATAAATCTCCGTAACAGTCTCAGGTCTTTTGCAGACTCCAACAGGTTTTCTTCCAGAATGGTCCTGTATTTGGCTCCATCCATCTTCCCATCAATTTTAACCATCTTCCCTGTCCCTGCTGAAGAAAAGCAGGCCCAAACCATGATGCTGCCAACACCATGTTTGACAGTGGGGATGGTGTGTTCAGGGTGATGAGCTGTGTTGCTTTTACGCCAAACATATCGTTTTGCATTGTGGCCAAAAAGTTAGATTTTGGTTTCGTCTGACCAGAGCACCTTCTTCCACATGTTTGGTGTGTCTCCCAGGTGCCTTGTGGCAAACTTTAAATGAGACTTTTTATGGATATCTTTGAGAAATGGCTTTCTTCTTGCCACTCTTCCATAAAGGCTAGATTTGTGCAGTGTACGACTGATTGTTGTCCTATGGACAGACTCTCCCACCTCAGCTGTAGATCTCTGCAGTTCATCCAGAGTGATCATGGGCCTCTTGGCTGTATCTCTGATCAGTCTTCTCCTTGTTTGAGATGAAAGTTTAGAGGGACGGCCGGGTCTTGGTAGATTTGCAGTGGTCTAATACTCCTTCCATTTCAATATAATCGCTTGCACAGTGCTCCTTGGGATGTTTAAAGTTTGGGAAATCTTTTTGTATCCAAATCCGGCTTTAAACTTCTCCACAACAGTATCACGGACCTGCCTGGTGTGTTCCTTGGTCTTCATGATGCTCTCTGCACTTTAAACAGAACCCTGAGACTATCACAGAGCAGGTGCATTTATACGGAGACTTGATTACACACAGGTGGATTATATTTATCATCATCAGTCATTTAGGACAACATTGGATCCTTCGGAGATCCTCACTGAACTTCTGCAGTGAGTTTGCTGCACTGAAAGTAAAGGGGCCGAATAATATTGCACGCCTCACTTTTCAGTTTTTTATTTTTTACAAAAGTTTAAAATAACCAATAAATTTCGTTCCACTTCACAATTGTGTCCCACTTGTTGTTGATTCTTCACCAAAAAATTAAAATTTTATATCTTTATGTTTGAAGCCTGAAATGTGGCAAAATGTTGAAAAGTTCAAGGGGGCCGAATACTTTCACAAGGCACTGTATATATATAGTTCAGGGCAGTGATAGGTTAGGCTTCCGACGGCCAACTAGCTAGTTAGAGGCCTGGTTGCACTAGTAGTTAAGCTGGCAGGTTAAGGACTTAGGGTAGTCAGGCCTGCATCTACTACCATTACTGTCGCCCTGTTTGCTGCCTGTGAAGGATCTCATCATCATCATCTCCTGATCGGCTGTCTGTCATCTCCTGGAAGAATCCGAGGATCCACAGTCATCCACAGGGGCCCCTGCATCTCTTCTGTTGCCTGGAGGTATTGTGCACAGGACTCTTGCTATATATCTATATATATATATACCCGGGTATATAACCTAAGACTGTTGTGGACTTGCTGGTTGTTGTAGTATTGCTGTGTTCTGAGTATATTGTATGTATGTACTATTACCCTTTTGATTCTTATAAAGCTACTGTTATAACCTTATGTGGTATCTGTATGTATTCTTCAGACTGTGAGATTAGTACAGTAATCCTTGTTAAGGCTACTAACTGTACTTCATGGGTAAGTCCCAGGAAGAGATCCTTCCTGTAATACAGAGGCTCTATCCTGGGTGGAGGCACTGATATATTTCATATATGTTCCCACTCTTCCCTTCAGCGAAGGTTTCAGGTCCCATTATACACACAGGTCAGTGCCAGAGTCTGTTGCGGGAGGGATAATACTCCTACCCCCCCCCCCCCCAAATAGGGCTTTGTTTATTATCCTTTTGTTGTGACATCACCGTGTTATTACCCTTCTATTGTTCCATAACTGTGTTTATTAACCCAGTTCTGTGACACCACTGTGTTTATCATCCTTCTATTGTGACATCACTTTGTTAATATAGGCTAGGTTCACACTAGCTTTACGTTGGGGTTTTCGGCGCCCGAACCCCGGGTTTAAAAAACGTGGAGAAAAAAGTTCCGCACTTTTTGGGGCAGTAACTGGGCGGACGCCATTATAGTCTATTCCGCGGGTAACAACTTTTTTAGCAGGTTAGCTTTCTGTTTTTCAAGTCTCTAAGTGGACCCGAAGAACGGAAAGTCGAACGCTAGTGCAAACCTAGCGTAACACTGTGACTTCACTGTGTTTGTTATCCTGCTGTTGTGATATAGCTGTCATATGTGTCATCACTGTGTTTATTATCCTTCTATTGTGATATCACTATATTTATTATCCTTCTATTGTTACATAACTGGGTTTATTAATCCAGTACTGTGACATTCTTGTGTATATTATACTTCTATTGTGATATCACATTGTTTACTAAAACTGTACTGTGACTTCACTGTTTATTTCCTTCTGTTGTGACATCACTGTTTATTAACACTGTACCATGACTTCACCGTGTTTATTATCCTTCTGTTGTGACTTCACTGTTTATTAACACAGTACTGTGCCATCACTGTATTTATTATCCTTCTATTGTGACATCAGTCATACCTCCCAACTGCTCCCGGATTCTGTGGGACAGTCCCAAATTCCGGGTCCTGACCCGTCGTTATGGTCGGCGGGAAGTATTTCCCGGTTTCAACTCATCTGCGTCTGGATGGGGGATATTAAACTGGGGGTAGATGAAGGGGGGACATTAAACTGGTGGCAGATGAAGGGGGGGCATTAAACTGGGGGCAGATGAAGGGAGGACATTTAAACTGGGGACAGATGGAGGGGGGCATTAAACTAGGGGCAGATGAAGGGGGGGCATTAAACTGGTGGCAGATGAAGGGGGCATTAGACTTGGGGTTGATGAAGGGGGGTATTTAAACTGGGGGCAGATGGAGGGGTGCATTAAACTGGGGCAGATGAAGGGGGGACATTAATCTGGGGCAGATGAAGGGGGGACATTAAGCTGGGGAGAGATTAAGAGGGACATTAAACTTGGGACAGCTGGAGGGGGACATTAAACCGTGGGAGTAGCTGGAGGGGGACATGTCCGACACTAGTTGCCCCCAGTTTAATGTCACCCTCCAGCTACCCCTACAGTTTAATGTCCCCCTCCAGCTGACCCAGTTTAATATCCCGCTCCAACTGCCATTAATTTATTGACCCCCTCCAACTACCCCCACTGTTTAATGTCACCCTCCAGCTGCCCCAGTTTCATGTCCCCCTCTAGTTTCCGCCATTTTAAACTGGGGCACCAGGAGAGGGACTTAATACTGTGGGGCAATTGGAGGGGAACATATTGGGGGCATATAATGTTAGGGTGACCGTAGAAGCATTATACTGTGTGGGGGCACAAAGAAAAATGGATGAGAATGGGCAGAGTCAACATAGAACTGAGGGGAGCTAAATTTGCCGCGCACCATTTTGTCCCTCTTTCTGTTCTTTGAAAATTGGGAGGTATGCATCAGTATATTTATTAACTCAGTACTGTGACATCACTGTGTTTATTAACCTTTTATTGTGACATCACTGTGTATATTAACCCAGTACTGTGATTAATATTGTTGTTTATTATCTTTCTATTGCTACCACTTTGTTTAGTAACCCTGTACTGTGACATCACTGTGTTTATTATTCTCCTGTTGCAACATCACTGTATTATTATCTTTCTATTGTGACATCACTGTGTTTTAACCTTGTATTGTGACATCACTGTTTATTATCGTTCTGTTTTGACATTGCTGTATCATCTTTCAATTGTGACATCACTGTGTTTATTAACCCAGTACTGTGACATTGCTGTTTATTATCCTTCTATTGTGACATCACCCTGTATATTAAACCAGTACTGTGATTGATATTGCTGTTTATCATATTTCTATTGCGATATCACTGTTCCTTAACCCATTACTGTGACATCACTGTTATCTTTCTATTGCGACATCACTGTGTTATCTTTCTATTGTGACATCACTGTGTTTATTATCCCAGTACTGTGACATTGCTGTGTTTATTATCCTTCTGTTGTGACATCACTGTGTTTATTAATCCTGTAGTGTTACATCAAAGTTTATTATCCTTCTGTTGTAACATCACTGTGTTGTTATCTTTCTATTGTGAGATAACTGTGTTTATTAATCCAGTACTGTACTGTGGTCGAGTGGGGACCAGAGTTACCTGGTATGGCTAAATAGTGTAAGACGCATTATTAACCAATAGCCTGCACTACATCTACTTCATATGTATTCTCCTGCCAGTTTTAAACATGGAGGCACCGAGTCACCTGACACAGAGTCGCATCGTATGATGTCACGGCGACCGTTGCCATAGGAAAGAATTAACGAAAGCTGATGCGCTAGCAGAGAGAATCGGGGTTGTCGTGTTATTACCGTGCTCGGTAGGTTCCACCTTATACCTCCAGTGTATGTGATACGGGCGGGGGTGTTCTGACTCATTTATCTGGCTGGTGATTCCTCTGCGGGTCAGCCGGCTTATGTCTGCATCTAAAGATGATGATGGACGGGGCCTCGGGCGACCCAGCCAGACTTATGATAGTTTTCACTTTGGAGCTTCTGGTTGTTAAATAGGCTGGATTCTGGATGAACGTATTGTATATAGGAGCATCACTGTAATACATGGACAGCAGGACACCTAGTATAAAGAAGACAATCCAATGCAGAGTATCTTCCTGTGCCCCTATTAGGACCTGTTGTGGCAGCATAGTGTGCAGTATGTAATGAAGCAGACTTGTCAGTGGTTGTCATTGTGACACATTCCATCAAACCAATCAGTGGTCACTGGAGAGGGACATTCACATATGTCACCTTTTCCTTGCTGGTGACCGCTGAGTCCACTGATTGGTCTCAGCTTTCACTGAGGTCACAGTAGGACTGTTGGCATTGAGGACACGACACGAAGACTGTGTTGACACCAGCGACGAACAATGAGGCGCCTATGACAGGTGAGTATGATTTTTTTTTTTATTATTATTTTTTTTAATCTTGCATCTCCCCGCCCTCCAAAGGGATTTGTCTGGACAATCCATTTAAGTCTTGAATGTAGTCAGGCAAAAAATGCAGTGGGTTCAGATTTCTGTCAACTGTTGTGCTGTGGTCACAGCGGATTGTGGGAAAGAGAAAACACATTTACTATCATTAGGCTATAGAGATGCGACTTTGAGGTTTTATGTCTCACCTAGCCTTAGAGCTACACAAAGTAATCTGATGGTGTGACATAACATCTCAGTGTCATTTACACACAAATTGTAGAGCAGTCTTAGTCTAAATAAAGTAGACATAATTAATAATATAATAAGTTTAGTCGTTACATCATTACATGGTTGGTCACTTGTGTCTACGTAAGGGGGTATTGCACTATGAAGAACCATATGAGGACTTGTACTTTTGCAATACTTTTTGTTTGTTTTGCTGTGCTTTCAATGGGAACTATTGTGTCAGGAGATCCTGCTTGTGGCCAGGATTCTTTTGTCTACCCCAGGGATGAACTGTTTTAGTTTAGAGAGACAGCAGGGCTGCTTGCTACTAGACCAGACATCCCCCAAGAACTTTGGAAAAAGAAAAGAAGGGGGTGTAGAGCTGGTGCCCTTCGGAGGATTAGGAGGAGACGTTTTAGACCAGCTCTCCCCTCCATCATTATGGACAATGTGAGATCTCTTGCGAACAAGATGGATGAACTGGCGCTCACCAAGCATCAGGAGTTTCGGGAGTGCAGCATGATGCTGTTTACAGAGACTTGGCTCACCAAAGTTACTCCAGACACACTTGTCTCCTTGGATGGCTTTAAACTCTTTTGGGAGGACAGGACAAGGGAGAGCGGTAAGAGGAAAGGAGGAGGGCGATATTTGTGAATGATAGATGGTGTAATCCTAGGCACATTGTGATTAAGGAGCAAACTTGCTGTAAGGACATTGAACTATTAGCTTGTGATCAAGAGACCTTTTTATCTACCGAGGGAACTATCACATGTCATCATGATAGCTGCATATGTCCCCTCCTCTGCGAAATCTGACGCTGCCTCTGAGGTCCTGCAAGCCATGGTGAGCCAGTTGCAGTCTCTACACCCCCAGGCCCTCCTTCTTGTGTCTGGAGACTTCAATCACGTCTCTCCATCATCCACACTGCCCAGTTTCACACAGTATGTAACCTGCCACACAAGAGATAACAAAACATTGGACTTGTTCTTTGCCAATGCGAGGGAGGTATATAACTCATCATCCCTACTGCCCCTGGGAAGATCGGATCACAACTTGGTGCATCTCCGACCTGTGTACAAGCCACTTGTATGTAGGGAACCAGCTGTCACCCGCTCAGTGAGGATATGGTCCGAGAAGAGTCATGAGGCTCTGAGGGACTGTTTTGACACAACCGCATGGGAAGTGCTGCAGGATTCTCATGGAGAAGACATAGAAGGACTCACGTACTGCATAATGGACTACATTAATTTTTGTGTGGACAACACAGTACCCACAAAAGTGGTGAGGTGCTTCTCCAACAACAAACAATGGATTAATTCTGATAAAAAAACACTACTTAAGGAGAAAAAGATGGCATTCAAGGCAAGAGATAAGGTGGGGCTGAGGGAGGTACAAAATGAGCTCAGATGTCAAATCAGGCAGGAAAAAGCCAGTTATAAGGATAAAATGGAAAAGCAAACGAAAAGAAAAGCTATAAGCGCAGTCTGGAAGAGTCTTAAGTCAACCAAGGGTCACAGACAGTCTGACTCCCAAGTGGAAGCAGATGCTAATTGGCTTAACGAACTAAATCTATTCTTCAATAGATTTGATCACACACCAGCTCCTCCCACCCCAGCATGTCTTTCAGTTCCCCCCTACCACACTGACTTCACCTCCTGCAGCTACTCCCCACCAGACCAGTAAATCCAGCAATCCGTTGTCATTATCTGACCTTCTCACGTGCCCAGGTGAGAAGGGAGCTGAAAAAGATCAAAGTTGAGAAGGCTGCAGGGCCAGATGGCATCAGTGCAAGGCTAATTAAGACTTGTGGGGATCAGCTGTGTAGTATAATTACATATACGATATGTTTAATATGAGTCTGAAGCGGGAAATAATACCTGTTCTGTGGAAATCTTCTTGTGTGGTGCCGGTTCCAAAGAAAACTCATCCTATGGACCTGAACGACTACAGACCCGTAGCATTGACATCCCACCTGATGAAGGTCTTAGAGAGTTTAGTTCTCACACATCTCCGACCTCTAGTGAGCCTGGCTATGGACCCTCTCCAGTTTGCTTATCGGCCAGGCATTGGGGTGAATGATGCCATCATCCACCTTCTGAACAGGGCTCTTTCTCACCTGGAGAAACCAAGGAACACTGTGAGAATAATGTTCTTTGATTTCTCCAGTGCTTTTAACACCATACAGCCGGGGCTACTGAGAGACAAGCTCGCCCTTGCTGGAGTGGACCAACACCTCTCCAGTTGGATCCTAGACTACCTCACAAATCGACCTCAGTATGTGAGAGCCTGGGACTGTGTGTCAGATACCGTGATCTGTAATATAGGGGCACCCCAGGGTACAGTTCTTGCCCCTTTCCTTTTCACACTGTACACTGCAGATTTTAGGTGCAACTCATCTAGCTGCTACCTACAGAAGTATTCTGATGACTCTGCAGGATTCTGAAGGCCTCATCACAGACGAAGATGACAGGGAGTACAGAGAACTGAACCTGGATTTTGTGGTCTGGTGCCAGCGGAACCACCTGAGGATTAACGCTGGGAAGACCAAGGAGATAGTGGTGGACTTTCGTAAATGCAGATACCCTCTTAAACCAGTGGACATCCAGGGGACGAGCATCAAGATTGTCAACACCTATAACTACTTGGGTGTGCTCCTTAATAATAAGCTGGTCTGGGCAGATCACATGGAGGTCCTGTACAGGAAGGGCCACAGCAGGCTCTACCTGCTTAGGAGGCTGAGAGCCTTTGGAGTCCATGGGGCACTTCTTAGGACTTTTTTCAAGTCAGTTGTGGCATCAGCCATCTTCTTCGGAGTGGCCTGCTGGAGGAGCAGTATATCGACCAGGGATAGAAGTAAACTTGACAAGCTGATTAGAAGGGCCAGCTCTGTCCTGGGGGAGCCCACTGGACCCAGTAGCAGTTGGTGCGTGACAGAAGGATACTGTCCGTGGTGAGCTCCATCTGGGAGAATAACTCCCATACCATGCATGAGACCGTGAAAGCGCTGGGCCGTAGAGTCAGTGACCGACTACTTCACCCTAAGTTGGAGAAGGAGCGCTGTCGGAAGTCTTTCCTCCCCGCTGCGGTCAGGCTGTACAACCAACTCCGACCTAAGCGGAGATCATTCCACACAGAGAACTGAAATTTCTTTCTGCTGTGATATCCCCCCCCCATTCCTCCCACCCTACTTCTTTACCTGTACCTTTCTACCTGTCTACTACCAATGGGATACCTCTACCTTGGAATGTTTTATATATATTGTATGTGTATTTGTATTTCTTATCTTGCATTGCATATCCTTGCTGCTGTAACACACTGAATTTTCTCGTGTTAGGACTATTAGGCTGTGTTCACACGGAGTTTTTTGGCAGCGGATTTTGACGCGGAATCCGCCTCAAAATCCGTCTGAAAAAACGTCTCCCATTCATTTCAATGGGAGTCAGTAGCGTTTTTTTTTCCTCTAGCGTCTTTTTTCCGCTAGCGGAATAAAAAAGCGACATGACCTATCCGCGGGGCGGAATCCGCGGCTCGAGATGCGCTCCTGATTAGGCCCATTCATCCGGGCCTAATCAGGAGCGGGATGCAGCGACGGAATGCTGATGCACTGCATCTGCATCCCGTCGCGGAAGACTGCAGTGAAAATTCCGGCGGCGGAAAATCTGCTGCCAAAAAACTCCGTGTGAACACAGCCTTAAAGGATGATTATTATTATTATTATTATTATTATTAATAAAGTCTGCAGAATAAAGTGTATTATACTGCAGAACATTGAAGAAAACTAATCCTTTACATACTTGATTATTATTATTAATAAAACTAGGCCGCTTCTTGTGTCAGGTGTAACTACTACACTACCAGTTTGTTCACATTTGCATTGGGGCCTCAGCTGCAAATTCCATAACATTTTTTAAATCCGATAATTTTTATTGAAAAAACTCCATACAATTTTACATTTTCAAACATGCATATCGAATAAGAAAAAAAAATATTACATACAAAAAAAAATTAGTTTGAGAGAGACAGTATATATGGCAGAAAATATAAAAAATAACATACCATATCTCTGAAAAATGCAAAAAACTAATAGCAAAAAGACATAACATCCTCCCTCCCTAGACCCCCTCCCTCCCAACACAGATGCAACAGCAAATTCAGAGTCATCAGTTTACATTCTGTGGTTCCAAATATCTAGCACCAACATTGGAGAAATTGTTGCACACTGCATATCAAACAATAGTCCCTCATAAAAAAACTGGTCAGGAAACCTCACAGAATATTCTCCTTGGAAAACATCACAGGATATTTCCCCTTGGAAAACACAGTCAAAAGGACTCTAGAGAGAAGCCCTGGGGTGTCTAATCATGTTCCCCATACTTTCTCATATTTCTGGGGGTTTTCCTCTTAATATATACCCCACGTTCCAGCTGAATAGTCGCATTCATTTTAGTTTTCAGTTCCCTAAGTTTAAATGGAAGAGGGTCTAGCCAATGGCTTCCTGGCCTGATAAAGAATCTGGGAGATACCCACAGCTTCAGGAGATTCCATGTCTACCCAGTCTCCCAGAAGAACCAAATGACACGTCTTGGGATCCATCTGGATTTGACTGTGATAGACCTTTTGAGTTAATGCTAATACTCTATTCCAGAATGTTCCTATAGTAGAACTTTCCCATAACGTGTTGTAGGTTGGCATTGTCATGCCCACACCTAGGACAATTGCCTGCCATCCTCTCAGACTCCCAGCCATTGATGTCTTGCAAACTTTATAAAATAAGTATAGGTGTGATAGCCTCTGAACCACACACACAGAGAGCCTAGTGGTCAATTGCAGGTTTTCCTGCTACTGCTCTTCTGTAATATCTCACAGAAAAAAAATGGTTTAAAACGATAAAATTTAACTTTTAATATCTTAAAATAAAAAATACACAAAGGACGTCCACTAGTCTACTAAAAGACAGATCAATGTCGTCTGTGCCCGTCGGCTACTCTATACACTGGAGCACACCATCAGTGCTCCAGGAACTGCAGTTGTAACTGCAATTTAGAAATTTATAGCAGCTTAGACCAATTTATAAGTTTATTAGTATTACAGTGCTGGCCAAAAGTATTGGCACCCCTGCAATTCTGTCAGATAATACTCAATTTATTCCAGAAAATGATTGCAATCACAAATGCTTTGGTAATAATATCTTCATTTAATTTGTCTTCAATGGAAAACCACAAAAAGAATTGTCAAAAAGCCAAATTGGATGTAATTCCACACCAAACATAAAAAAGGGGGTGGACAAAAGTATTGGCACCCTTTAAAAAATCATGTGATGCTTCTCTAATTTGTGTAATTAACAGCACCTGTTACTTACCTGTGGCACATAACAGGTGGTGGCAATAACTAAATCACACTTGCAGCCAGTTGAAATGGATTAAAGTTGACTCAACCTCTGTCCTGTGTCCTTGTGTGTACCACATTGAGCATGGAGAAAAGAAAGAAGACCAAAGAACTGTCTGAGGACTTGAGAAGCAAAATTGTGAGGAAACATGAGCAATTTCAAGGCTACAAGTCCATCTCCAAAGACCTGAATGTTCCTGTGTCTACCGTGCGCAGTGTCATCAAGAAGTTTAAAGCCCATGGCACTGTGGCTAACCTCCCTAGATGTGGACGGAAAAGAAAAATTGACGAGAGATTTCAACGAAAGATTGTGCGGTTGGTGGCTAAAGAACCTCGACTAACATCCAAACAAGTTCTAGCTGCCCTGCAGTCCGAGGGTACAACAGTGTCAACCCGTACTATCCGTCGGCGTCTGAATGAAAAGGGACTCTATGGTAGGATACCCAGGAAGACCCCACTTCTGACCCACAGACATAAAAAAGCCAGGCTGGAGTTTGCCAAAACTTACCTGAGAAAGCCAAAAACTTTTTGGAAGAATGTTCTCTGGTCAGATGAGACAAAAGTAGAGCTTTTTGGGAAAAGGCATCAACATAGAGTTTACAGGAAAAAAAAAAAAAAGAGGCCTTCAAAGAAAAGAACACGGTCCCTACAGTCAAACATGGCGGAGGTTCCCTGATGTTTTGGGGTTGCTTTACTGCCTCTGGCACTGGACTGCTTGACCGTGTGCATGGCATTATGAAGTCTGAAGGCTACCAACAAATTTTGCAGCATAATGTAGGGCCCAGTGTGAGAAAGCTGGGTCTCCCTCAGAGGTCATGGGTCTTCCAGCAGGACAATGACCCAAAACACACTTCAAAAAGCACTAGAAAATGGTTTGAGAGAAAGCACTGGAGACTTCTAAAGTGGCCAGCAATGAGTCCAGACCTGAATCCCATAGAACACCTGTGGAGAGATCTCAAAATGGCAGTTTGGAGAAGGCACCCTTCAAATCTCAGGGACCTGGAGAAATTTGCCAAAGAAGAATGGTCTAAAATTCCAGCAGAGCATTGTAAGAAACTCATTGATGGTTACCGGAAGCGGTTGTTCGCAGTTATTTTGTCTAAAGGTTGTGCTACCAAGTATTAGGCTGAGGGTGCCAATACTTTTGTCCGGCCCATTTTTGGAGTTTTGTGTAAAATGATCAATGATTTGACTTTTTTTTCATTCTCTTTTGTGTTTTTTCATTGCAAGCAAAATAAATGAAGATATTACTACCAAAGCATTTGTGATTGCAATCATTTTCTGGAAGAAATTGAGTATTATCTGACAGAATTGCAGGGGTGCCAATACTTTTGGCCAGCACTGTAGCTCCTGACGATCCTGATACAGGGGAAACGCGTAGACCAAGTTTATTTTCTATTTTTGAGTTAGTTGACCACAAGCCATACCACTTGGGGGCATGAAGGACTGACAGGAGACTGGGGCAGTCTGATTAGCCTGGAGATTAGTTGGTGGAACTTGAGTCACTAATGGAAATGGTAGCTGTATATCCCTGGAGTCAACATAGGGGATATCAGTAATGGCTGCAATATAAGGGTTTATTGAGTATAAGGGTCAGAATATCATAGTTTCCCTTATGTTCATAACATTTTAATGACAGGAAATGAAGTTACTGTGACCTGTACCTAGATTACTGGCATATGTACATACTACAGACTAGGGTTGTGGAGGTATATCATGGCTGTGCAGGAGTCTAGTCAGTGATGCTTTACAAATTATGTGTGTGGGGACCAGGTGTTTGGGTTTTCCTAGCACTAAGAGCAACTGACAAAATACTGACCTGTTGTATGATGCAGCCGTGATACTATAACCTTAGTCTAAGGGTGGTGAAAGTATCTAATTACACCCTAGGTCCAGTGGAAAGTTGGAGAGTGTGAATACTGTCTAATATTTAAACCCTGAATAAACTCTGAATATACAGGCACAGGACCACATTGATCTGTCTTTTAGTAGACTGGTGGACGTCCTTTGCGTATTTTTTATTTTAAGATATTAAAAGTTTTAAGTTTTATCGTTTGAAACCATTTATTTTCTGTGAGATATGAAGTAATAGGGAATGGTGTAGAACCCGCTGTGAGACTGCTCTTCTGTAATGTGGCCTATGTCTTCCATCCATTTCCTCATCTGTGGACATGGCTAAATAGAAGTGACAACTATAATATATTTTATCTTCTAGACAAGGTGGATAAAGTTGTCTTTGGTTATTTCAGGTAAAAGTCCTGTAGAGTTCTGATTGGAATGACTGAGGATGGCAGAAGAATGGAAGAGGAGGAGCGTGGCCCTGGAGCTGTCTTCCAGGTGTTCGTCCTCATGGAAGACTTGCTAGAGAAATTGAAACTACTGGACTATGAAGAGGATTTATTAAGGAAGCACAATATGAGGCCAATATCCCGGTAAGTGGAGTGTATAAATACTTTGCAATCTTCACTTGGTTTGTGCATTGTTTAACCCCTTCATGCCACAGCCAATTTTCGTTTTTACATCTCCATTTTTCCCTCCCCCCATTCCAAGAGCCATAATTTTTTTCATTTTTCAGTTCACAGAGTCACATTAGGGTTTATTGTTTGAGGGACAAATTGTACTTTGTAATGGCACCATTCAATATCCTGTGCAATGTACTGGGAAGCTGTAAAAAAATTTAGAATGAGATGGAATTGGAAAAAAAACGCATTTGTGCTAATTTCTTATGGGCTTAATTTTTAAGGCATTCACTATGTGAATACTGTTACTTGTTGTATTTTGCGGGTCAGTACGATCACGGTGATACCAAAGTTATATAGTATTTGTAATGTTTTCATACCTTTTAAAAAATGAAAAATTTTGCAAAATAGAAAAAAAAATTTGTGTTGCCATATTGTGACATCTGTAGCTTTTTTATATTTATGTGTATGGAGCTGGGTAAGGCGTATTTTTATGCAGGACAAGATGGCATTTTTGTTGATACCATTTTGGGGAAAGTCTGATAGTTTGATCACTTTTTATTCCATTTTTTTTATAGGAGGCAAAAAGTTGAAAAAACAGCCATTTGGCCATTTTGATTTTTTTCCCCCGCTACGCTGTTGACCGTATGGGTGTATGGGATAAATATTTTAATAGTTTGGGCATTTTTGAGCGCGGGGATCCCTAAAGTGTTTGCTTACTTTTGTTTATTTTTATATGTGACTTAGGGAAAGGGGGGGTGATTTAAACTTTTGTATTATTTTTTTTTTACTTTAAAAAACTTTTTTTTATTTTCCTTTTACTTTTATTTTCAGATCCACTAGGGACCATAAACCCTAGGGGGTCTGATCGCTCACACTATACACTGCAATACTAATGTATTGCAGTGAATAGTAAAATCCTTTGACTTCTATTACACGCTATCTAATGACAAGCCTGGTAGTCTTTAATAGGCTACCTGCTGTGATGACAATCGCCGCCCTCCGATGACGTTCTGGAGGGTGGCAATCGAGTATAGATGGCGGCGTCTGCGCACTTTAGATGCCGCTGTTGTGTTTGACTGCAGCATCTAAGTTGTTAAGGGCTGCGATCGGTGTCGGCATTATTATATTATACAGCCAGCAGCCGCCGTGTATGGAGAGAGCTCAGCTCCTGAGCCCTCTCCATACACCCCTTCAAACCTAATCAAGTACATGTACATGATTTTGCATGAAGAGGTTGAAAAGGAGACTGTCGATAGAACCTAGCATGTTAACCCAAATCTGCAGATACAGATAGGTTAGGGTCTCCTGAATCAAACAGTGTTTCTCGCTTATATCATTGGGTACACAGTACCATGGGTATATGCCTAGCCACTAGGAAGATGACACTAGGAAATAAGAAAGTGTTGGCTCTGCCCAAGTGGACTATACCCTCTTCACAGACAGGAAATGAATCAGGTTTAGCCTAGTGTCCATAGGAGGCAGACATGTCCTGCTTGAAGGCTTTCTGCTTTTTATTATTTTAGTTTTCTTTCTTTCTTTTCTCTTTCAGATTACAGGGGGGTCCTCAGTGTGCAACACCACATTAATTGTACCCCCCTGTGGGTGCTAGCAGTCGAGTAGCTAGGGTTTCCCTGCACAGGCCTAAGTATCTTTTCATCACCGGTCACCCAATCCCTCTACTTGTCTGCCGCCGCAGCTGGAGTGCCGGTAATCCCACTTTGAGTGCAGGTTTACCGAAGGGGTGACACTGAAAGCACCCGAAAACATCGGATGGGTGAGTAAGCTTCACTCCCTGGACCCCCTTCCTGCTAGGCTCTATCTCCAGTGGCCCCATCTTCCCACTGCTTGCCACCTAATATCCCTCCAAGTACACAACCTTCTGAGGTGCTGTGCCTCTCCAATTGGGCTCTCTCATGCTACAGTACAACATTCATTCATGTTAGTGTCAGCCCTGCTCCCCTGGTAGGTGCCCTTACTGTGTCATTTCTGGGGTGTCCCTGGGCTCCTCTCCTGTGTGGGTGAAGCTTCCAGGCCCTTACTGTTTCTCGGGTACCTTCTGCACCAGGGTCCTCCCTGCTGCAGCATGGCTGAACGGATCTACTCCCAGGTTTCTGTCAGACCTAGGCCTCATTCAGCCCCGCCCACCTCTAGTGAAGTGTTTCTCCCATGTAGTTCAGGCTTTTATCACCTGACTCTAGGGGGAGTTTCTCTTTCCTCCCTGTCAGATTAGAAGCAGGCTTTTGCAAGGGTGGGAGGGGTCTTCATTTTCCACTCCTGACAAATCCTGAGTGGGCTTTTTAGGGGGTTTGAGGTGACTTTCATTTTCCGCTCCAACCTGTGCACATCAGACCTTTCGGGTACCCCCCCCCCCCCCTTTCTCCTGCTATGGGTGGCGTTCTATCCTTTTGAGGGGATTGATCTAATGGATGGTGTTCCACCCGTCTAGAAGTACAGCCCTTTCCTGGCTACAGTGGCCCCTCCTCCTTGCCTGTATCTGCCACAGGCCCATGTTAGCTGAAGTCTCTGACTCCAGGCCCATTACATCAGGCCTCTCTCCCATATTCAGCCTTCTGCCTCCTCCAAGCACATTTAGTTCCTGGCCCTGGGCTCAAACCAATAGAGTGACCATCTCCTCATTGGTGCCCAGAACTGAGGAGCAGCCCCCATAATATGCACCTCATTCTAATCCAGGGGTTCTGGGTCCTTCACTACCCTTGCAGTATCTTAGGTGCTGGTGGCGTTAGTCCGGACTAAGATGCTTCCCCCACTACAGTTTTGACTCTGACCTAGCACCTTGGCCTACCTTGCCCCTCTTTCAGGGCAATAATGTTGCTCAGTCCATGACTTTGAGGCATGTAGGGATGGGGACCTAGTGGTTCAACTCAATGTCATCTTTTACATGAAGCTGGGGGGGCTGATTCTCTGGCTTCTCTCCCCTCTCTCTGAATAGTTTCTTGTGTGCTGCAGCCCCCCTTTGGCCCCTGCTGCAGGTTGGAGCTCTGATTAATGATCCTTCTGTTCCACCCTCCTTTGTCTAGGGTGAGGTGCAGTTCCCTGGAGGGACTGGATACGCTTCTCTATTAGAGTCCCATTTGCCTCCCTCCTGGCTACTTCCTCACAAGACTTCTTCTGGCGAAGAAAAGCTGGCCTGCCTCCCTGGGGACCCCTTCACCCTGAGTCCGAGCAAACTACCTTCCTGCCACACAGGATTTCATGCAGGCTGTACAGGACTCCCTCTGCATGAGGCTGAGTCTTCCATCCCTTGTGGTGGCTGCCTTTCCTCACAACAGGCACTGACCTTGTTTGGGACCCTGTCAAGTTCCCCCTCTGTGGAGCAATAACACCTAGACAGTCCCCTCTTCGGGGATGGAGCTGATTTTATTTGGGTGCCACAATTAAAGAGGTTGTCCAGGCATTTTTTTAATGCCTCGGCAACCGGGGCAGTGTCCTCCCAGCGCGTTCCGGTCCTTCTGCTCCGGCGTCTTCTCAAAGTGAAATTATTCACTGGCTGTGACGTCACAGATCCCTTCCACTGAAGCCGCTGATTGGCCTCAGCGGTCATGTGTGACTGGGCCTTTTGCCACACATCATCACGGGACCCAGAAGACCGTACCATGTAGGGATGACTCTGTGTCGCCGAAGATGGCGGATCAGGTAAATACCTGAAGTAGTCCAGCTGACCCAATTCCAGCTAATCCCAGGGGGGGGCTTTCAGGTCCTTTTCCCTCAGGCCATTTTCCATCAGTGGGGTACCTTCTCCCTAGGTCCTCCAGAGTTGGGGCCTCCATCTTTAGATAATGACCCCCTTTTTTCTTGTCGGCGCTGCTGTCCTATTCATCTTTGAGGGGGGCAGTATTTTGGTGGCCTGCTCTTCAGGGGCCCTCATCCAGGCCCCTGGCTTCTATTTCCGGCCCCCATGGACCTTCCGGAGCCCCCCACTGGGGGTGATTCGCTGTCGACCGTAGCCTCCTACTTTAGTCCCTAGTCTTGCTGGGGACTAGGCCGCAAGTAGGCCTGAACAGTGAACACTGTAAAAACAAAATCCTTAAGTCGCACAAACGCAGTTTTTCTCCAATTCCGCCCGATTCTAAATTATTTTTCAGCTTCCGAGTACATAGTACGGAATATTAAATTACACAATTACAAAGTACAATTTGTCTTGCAAACATTAAAGGGGTTGGCCACTTTCAGACCAATATTGAGAGACAAAAGTTATTATTTGTATAATAAAATGTTGTACAATTTTCCAATATACTTTCTGTATCAATTCCTCACAGTTTTCTAGATCTCTGCTTGCTGTCATTCATTCTGCTTACCTCTAATGGATGAAATTCTGACCGTGGTCATGTGATATACAGTCCATGGTCATGTGATGAACACACAGGTGCTACTCGTTAATAGTCACAGCACAGTGATCAGACATCTGCCTGGTAACGAGCTGTGCACCTGTGTGCTCATCACATGACCATGGTCAGACTTTTATCCTTTAGAAGTAACAGAATGAATGACAGCAAGCAGAGATCTAGAAAACCTTGAGGAATTGATACAGAAAGTATATTGGAAAATTGTACAACTTTTTTATACAAACAATAGCATTTGTCTCTCAATATGGGTCTGAAAGTGGCCAACCCCTTTAAGCCCTCATACGGCTCTGTGAATGGAAAAATAAAAAAGTTATGGGGTTTGGAAACGGCAGTCAAAAATGAAAATCAAAAAATGCCTACGGCGGGAAGGGGTTAATGTGCCTGTTAGGGGGTTAATATAGTTATTCAGAGCTGTCATAATAAACACAGTGACAGTACTTATCCTAGTACATTGTGGCTTTTATACCTGTTCACCTTTGAACATCATTTTAAAGGTTCTATCTACAGATTAAACAGACATTAAAAGTTGAGTAAGAATTCTGGTGGTTGGCACAAGCTTGCTAATAGTAATACCATTCACAAACAACTCCTAGCATGCACTCTTGGTTGGCTGTTCTCAGAACTCACATAGAAGTGAATGAAACATGCTGGGGAGTGTAGTTTCACAACAGCATTAGTGCAAAGGTTGCTAACTCCTGATCTGACACTATAATAATAATAACTTTATTTATATAGCGCTAACATATTCCGTAGCACTTTACAAATCAGAGGACACATGAACAGACAATATGATACATTACAATGTGACAAAGAAATAAACATATCAAACAATAGGAGTGAGGGCCCTGCTCGCAAGAGCTTACATTCTATGAGGAGATAGGGGGACACAAGAGGTCAGAGGACTTGTTTGCTACAATAGTCCAGCCATCTTTTAATAGCAAAGGTTGTGTAACTGAAGCTGTATGAACCCGTCACCAGCTGCTATCTGTGAACAAACAGATACTAAGTGCAAGGAATGCAGTGTAACTTCTAGATGGAGGGGCCAGGTTCTGAGGAACATAGGAGGAAGGATAAAAGGTGTTATTGTTCTGCACCTCCTTCTGCACTCTACACTGTGATCAGGTCATGTGATAAGCCTGACCAAACAGATGTGATTTTAGGGCAGTTTTGAAGCTGCTGTAGTTGGGGATTAATTGTATTGTTTGGGGTAAAGCATTCCAGAGCATCGGTGCAGTTCAAGAAAAGTCTTGAAGATGGACGTGGGATGATCGGATAACAGAAGATGCAAGTCTAAGGTCATTGGCAGAACAGAGAGGACGATTAGAGTGATAGACAGTGAAGAGAGAGAGATATAGGGGGTGCAGCGCTATGGATGGATTTGTGGGTGAGTGTGATAATTTTATATTGTGTTCTGTGATGGATGGGCAACCAATACATCGAATGACACAAGGTAGATGCATCTGTGTACCGGTTTGACAGAAATATGAGTCTGGTGACTGCATTCAGGATGTAGAGGGGAGAGTTTAGTAAGAGGAAGCCCAATTAGAAGAGAATTGCAATAGTGAAGACTAGACAGAATCAGAGCGACAATGAAGGTTTTTGATGTTTCCGTGGTGAGAAAAGGGTGAATTCTAGAGTTGTTTTTAAGGTGCAGGTGGCAAGAACGTGCAAGTGTCTGAATATGTGACGTAAAGGTGAGATCTGAGTCCAATACAACCCCCAGACAGCGGGCATGCCACCTAGGTGTAATAGTAAGGCCATAGACAGAAATGGAGATATCAGGGTTAGGTCACTTAGGAGATGCAGGGAACACAAGAAGTTCAGTTTTTGAAAGATTCAATTTCAGATAAAGAGAAGACATGATGTTAGAGACAGCAGAGAGAAACGTCACTGGTGTTCTGTAGTAGTGCAGGGTTGATGTCATGGGATGAGATATATAGTTAGGTGTCATCAGAATAAAGATGGTATTGAAAGTCAAATCTGCGAATGGTTTGTCCAACTGAGGCTTTGTACAGAGAGAAGAGGAGGGGGCCTAGGACCGAGCCTTGAGGAACACCAACCGCAAGGGGCAGAGGAAAAGAAATAGCACCAGCGATACACTAAATGAGCGGTCATAGAGATGGGAAGAAAACCAAGAGAGAGCATTATCCCTGAGGCCAATAGAGTGAAGCATAGTGAGGAGGAGTTGGTAGTCTACAGTGTCAAATGCTGCTGAGAAATCTAGAAGAATAAGTAGTGAATAATTCCCTTTAGATTTAGCTGTCAAGAGATCGTTGGAGACCTTTGTGAGGGCTGTTTCTGTAGAGTGTAGTGCACGAAAACCTGATTGTAAGGGGTCCCGAAGAGAGTTAGCAGAGAGATAGCGGATTAGGCGGTAGTAGACCAAGCGTTCCAGGAGTTTAGAGATGAAGGGGAGGTTAGAGACATGTCAGTAGTTAGCAGTACAGGATGGGTCGAGGGAGGGTTTTTTCAGTAGTGGGGTTATGACAGCATGTTTGAAGGAGGAGGGAAAGATTCCAGAAGAAAGAGAAAGGTTAAAGATTTTAGTAAGTTGAGTTGTAACAGTAGGGGACAGAGACCGGAGGGGGTGTGACGGGATAGGATCGCTTGTGCAAGTAGTGGGGCGAAAAGAAGAAAGCAGTTGGGAGACTTCTTCTTCTGTTACTGGGTCAAATAGTGAGAGTTCGCAATGAGGAGCAAGTGAGGGAAGGGGACTGATGCTGCTTAGAGATTGGATTATTTCATGCCGGATGTTGTCGATTTTGTCTTTAAAGTACGTGGTCATGTCTTGAGCACTGAGTTCTGTGACAGGTACCTGCACCTTTGGCGTGAGGAGGGAGTGAAAGTTGTCAAAGAGTCGTTTGGGGTTATTGGATAGAGAAGCGATAAGAGAGGTGAAGTAGGCTTGTTTGGCAAGGTGAAGAGCAGAGTTATAGGCTTTGAGCATAAACTTGAAGTGAAGAAAATCTGCAGATTTCGCCATAGACATTCGGCACATCTTGAGCGCTGAAAACGTATTTGAGGATTGTGCCTAGATTGCTGCTGTCTGTGTTGGGGTTTTCGGACGGTCAAGGTTACTACTTTATTCAGGGTCGCTTTGGGAGTCTCATTGTAGTGTTTGGTGGCCAGTTCAGGACAGGAGAGAGAAGAGATGGGAGACAGTGATGACTGTAGGTATCTGAGAGGTGTTGTGTGTTTACAGCCCTTAGATTTCTGTATGTGCGGTAGGTCAGTGTTATTTTGCGAAGAGCGTTTGATGGTAAAGGAAAAAAAGGTTGTGGTCGGAAATTGGTAGGTGAGCGTTAGTAAAGTCAGAGACAGAACAGAGCCATAAGAAGACCAGATCAAGGATATTACCATCTTTGTGTGTGGGAGAAGAAGTAAGCTCAGAGAGACCAAGAGAGGTGGTTAGTGATAGAAGGCGAGAGGCAGATGGGGAGACAGGGGTGATAATGGGAATGTTAATGTCACCCATAACGAGGGTAGGAATTTCACAGGATAGGAAGTTGGGAAGCCATGAAGAAAAATGATCTAAGAATTGGTAGGGTGAGCCAGGGGGACAATAGATGACAGCTACTCGCAGGGAGAAAAGGCGGAAGAGTCTGATAGTGTGGACCTCCAAAGAGGGGAAAGACCGATGGTACTGGCGGAATGACCTGAAAAGTGCATTGTGGTGATAGAAGGACTTCTACCCCTCCATCTTTCCTATCCTCAGGTCTAGGGGTATGTGAAAATTGGAGGCCATCATAACAGAGAGCAGCAGGAGAGGCAGTGTCAGACTGTTTAATCCAGGTTTCAGTGACAGCCAGCAGGTTAAAAGACTTGAAAAAAGAAATGAAAAGATCTTGAGTAATGTCAAGTTTGTTGCAGAGTGAGCGGGAGTTCCAGAGAGCACAAGAGAAAGAGACTGGTGGAGGAGGAGAAGACGTCAGACAACAAATATTGATAAAGTTAGCAGGGTTTCATGTGAGACAGGTACAGAGTTGAGGTTAAAAGAAGGAGGACCAGGGTTTGGAGAGATGTCCTCAGCAGCTAGTAGCAGGAACATGGAGAGATACGTCAGATGGTTAAATGACTTGTGAGATCGTCTGATTTGTTGCACAGAAGCACAAGGTGGGATACGGTGTTTGAGGAAGGTGAAGAGAGAATGGGAGCTGCACATAGGAGAGGGAAGGAGAGAGGGACTGATGTGGATAGAACTAACAGGAGGTGGGAATGGGCAGTAAGTTTGTAAAAAGGCAGCAAATAGAGACAAAAGACATGCAGTGAACATGGTGGGACAATTGTATTTACAAACTTACAAGTTTTTTGAAGTGGTTATTCTGCTGATCTGTCTTCTGCCCTGTCTAAGTGCCATGTTTAACTGCAGCTTCTACACACTTGTGATTGAATCACACTTAGGATTGAATTGCATCGTGCCAACCCCAGCACTACACAGTAGAATGGTTGTTTTTTCATCATCAGGTTATTGTACAGTATCTGGCATAATGCCTGCATTTCCCAGAATTGGCAGAGATTGCTCTATACTGGTCTTGATCCAATCAGTAAATACTGCAAGATTTTAAAGGTCTGAAGTCTGCAGAATTGTGCGTACAGTTTTTGAGTATAATACAGGCTTCATGGTTCAGTTCAGACAGTGCTTATAATGTCTGAGGTATACATTGGGAGGATTTCCCAACCGATGCCTCTGATCTATGCTATACAGTGTATACTGTTAGCTATACAGTGGGTACGGAAAGTATTCAGACCCCTTTAAATTTTTCACTCTTTGTTTCATTGCAGCCATTTGCTAAAAGCAAAAAAGTTCATTTTATTTCTCATTAATGTACACTCAGCACCCCATCTTGACAGAAAAAAAAAAACAGAAATGTAGATATTTTTGCAAATTTATTAAAAAAGAAAAACTGAACTATCACATGGTCATAAGTATTCAGACCCTTTGCTGTGACACTCATATTTAACTCACATGCTGTCCATTTCCTTCTGATCCTCCTTGAGATGGTTCTACTCCTTCATTGGAGTCCAGCTGTGTTTAATTAAACTGATTGGACTTGATTAGGAAAGTCACACACCTGTCTATATAAGACCTCACAGCTCATAGTTCATATCAGAGCAAATGAGAATCATGAGGTCAAAGGAACTGCCCAAGGAGCTCAGAGATAGAATTATGGCAAGGCACAGATCTAGCCAAGGTTACAAAAGAAATGCTGCAGCACTCAAGGTTCCTAAGAGCACAGTGGCCTCCATAATCCTTAAATGGAAGAAGTTTGGGACGACCACAACTCATTCTAGACCTGTCTGTCCAGCCAAACTGAGCAATCGTGGGAGAAGAGCCTTGGTGAGAGAGGTAAAGAAGAACCCAAAGATCACTGTGGCTGAGCTCCAGAGATGCAGTAGGGAGATGCCAACTATCACTGCAGCCCTCCACCAGTCGGGGCTTTATGGCAGTGTGGCCCGAAGGAAACCTCTCCTCAGTGCAAAGGTGTTTTTCAGCTGCAGGGACAGGACGACTGGTTGCAATTGAAGGAAAGATGAATGCGGCCAACTACAGACATATCCTGGAAGAAAACCTCTTCCAGAGTGCTTTGGACCTCAGACTATAAGCACACAGCTAAAATAACAAAGGAGTGGCTTCGGAACAACTCTGTGACCATTCTTGACTGGCCCAGCCAGAGCCCTGACCTCAACCCAATTGAGCATCTCTGGAGAGACCTGAAAATGGCTGTCCACCAACGTTCACCATCCAACCTGACGGAACTGGAGAGGATCTGCAAGGAAGAATGGCAGAGGATCCCCAAATCCAGATGTGAAAAACTTGTTGCATCATTCCCAAGAAGACTCATGGCTGTACTAGCTCAAAAGGGTGCTTCTACTCAATACTGAGCAAAGGGTCTGACTACTTATGACCATGTGATATTTCAGTTTTTCTTTTTTAATAAATTTGCAAAAATATCTACATTTCTGTTTTTTTTTTTTCTGTCAAGATGGGGTGCTGAGTGTACATTAATGGAAATAAAATGAACTTTTTTGCTTTTAGCAAATGGCTGCAATGAAACAAAGAGTGAAAAATTTAAAGGGGTCTGAATACTTTCCGAACCCACTGTATACTTTTTTTTAACATGACAGCTAATTGAGAACATATGCCACTGTATGACTATATATGACTGTATGGCTATATAAGACTGTATGCCTATATAGTGATGTATGTTAGCTGTCATGTTCAAAACAGTATACCTAACATTGTACTTTTTTTCTGTATCATATATGAAATAGCTTAGCAGACATCCTATTTAATATAGCTGAAACCAGCCATGTGTACACCTAAAGGACAGGCGATTGAAGGCCTGTGGCGACTTTTGATGTATGCGTGAATGCATCACATAGACACTGCAGACACAGTATGAATTTAATGTCTTTCGCTCAGTCAGAAAAGGAAAGCTATATATGACCATAGTGTTCTTTCCATGTGACACGCATCTACAAGTACAGCTAAAAAAATCTTAAAGGACCTTAAGAAACAACTGCCCATATCTAAGTATAACAGAAGTAACCTACTCTCATGTAATTGTTAGAGACAACTTCTGTGTACCTGTGTCTAAAACCAAAGGCATGGTTTAGAGATCCGTTTGACCCCGATCCCAGATATGGTTGCCTTCATGGTTACTAAGCAAGCCTTGTGAATGTAGCACAGGGTCAGTAGGCCTCTCTGCCATATTGTATTTTTTTTCTTTTCTGATCTGTGTACAGCAGAATGATCAGATCTCTATAATGCAATTTATTATATTCTCTCCAGGTTATATTTCGCAATGCCAACCAATCCCGGAGAGCAGTTCTACATGTTTAGTACTGTTGCTGCATGGCTTATAAATAAAGCCGGACGATATTTTGAACAACCCCAAGAATATGATGATCCAAATGCTGTGATTTCCAAAATTCTTACAGAGCTGCGCTCATTTGTAAGTTCACGGATTAATGGCAACTTCTTATGAATATTTATCACTGTTTGTAAATCTGAATGTTAAAGTTATGATGTTATACATGTTTCTGTTCAGGGTGGTACAGCAGATTTCCCCCCCTCTAAGTTGAAGGCAGGCTATGGAGAACAAGTGTGCTATGTCCTTGACTTCTTGGCAGAGAAAGCCTTAAAACATATAGACTTCACATGGAATAGGTGAGTTGGTTTTAATGTTAGTTTTAAAGTGAATCAGTTTCGTTGTTACAGAACTACATTATTAGCATTTCCCTAAACATAGTGTAGTTGTCGGAGTCTCTCCGTTTACAGTTTTAGTGACTGTGATACAATACTACGGCACTAATACTAGGGTACTAAATCTCCTAGCTCCTATGCTGCTGCATATCTAGTTGCTTAAAGGGAACCTGTCACCAGGGTGAAGCATAATAAACAGCAACACAGTTAGATAGGTCAGACTTATCTGAATGCCTTTTTACCTATGAAAATTTGTGCCTCCGTTGCCGAGATATTCATTTATGTTGCAATGTGCAAATTAGTAATCCGGAGCACTAAGGGTGGCTCCATTGCTCTAAACTGCTATGCTCAACACTGCTCTAATACACTTCCTCCGTCTCTTCTTTGAGCAACGGGGCCAGGGAGCTATGCATAAAACTCTCCTGGCCCTGTAACCTCACATCTGCACCAGACTATTAAAGCAGTGTGAGCCGTAGCAGTTTGAAGCATCAGAGTCAGCCGTATTGCTTCAGATTGCTCATTTGAATATTGTTAAATAAATCAATATCTCAGCGACGGAGATGCAAATTTCCATGGGGAAAAGGGCATTGCATTCAGGTGACTCTAACCTACCTAACTGTATTGCTGGTTTAACTGTGTTGCTGTTTCACCCTGGCAATAGACTTCCTTTAAGGACCTTTGATGCTACACTGAAGCTTATATAAAGCACTTAAAGGGGTATTCCGATCTCAAGGATCCTAGCTATACTGCTGGCTTATGTAAATGCAAGAGATTTCCTAAATACCTTGCTTTAGCAATATTGCTTCGTTTGCCTGCTGTGTCTATATCCCCCCCAGTACTAGCCAGGAATTTCTCTCTATCCTCCTGGTCTAGTTACCAGGAGTTTGGCTTTTATTATCTCTCTTCGTATATGGGTACCTCATTTTAGATATAGATACTTAATACAAGTTAATTTTTATTTTATTATATGTTCACTTCCTTATGGTTTCAGTGATTTCGCTCTTTGTTTGCCTGCTATGTGAAATTATTCCTCCCATTGTTTACACATCGCTGTCAAAGCGTTGATTGTTAATGACCAGGTAGGGGGTTTAACCCCATAACGTCCTTGGACATACTATTACGTCCTGGGCGCTAGGTACTTCGCGCTCCAGGGCGTAATACTACGCCTGAGGCTAACTGACAGCTAACACCCTGCTCCATAACCTCCGGTAAGAACTGAGTTCCGATCAGAGGTTTTAACCCCTTGGATGCCGCGGTCAAACATGATCACGGCATCCAAGGGGTTCTGCCATGTTGCTGCTCCCCACGGCGAGATCGGAGGGTGCCGATATCTGTAATCTGCAGCCCAAGGTCTGCCCAGTTATCCCAGGCTGCCTGGAGCCCCCACTACCTGGTTGATCCTGCTGGGACCTCCAGAAGTCAGGCTATGTCTTGCAGTCTATAGTGCTGATCTAGCGATGCATGAAAAAGTAAAAAAAAAGTGAAAAATAAATAAAGTATGTGAAAAAAATTAATAAAATAATAAAACCCCAAAAATTCCCTTTTCCTATATAAAATGAATTATATATAAAATAAACCCTAAAAATTAATAAAACCAATACTTATTTGGTATCGCCGCGTACGTAACAACCAGTACAATAAAACTGAAACAATATTTAACTTACATGGTGAATGTGGAGGAAAAAAAAACGGCAAAGAAACACCAGAACTAATGATTTTTCGGCATCTCGCCTTACAAAATATGCCATAAAAATAATTCCTACCCCAAAACAGTACCTATAAAAAGCACAGGTTGTCCCACAAAAAATAAGCCCTAAACCAACTCTGTAAACTGCAAAATAAAAATGTTACGCATCTCAGAAGATGGCAATGCAAAAATAATTGATTTATGACCCCAAATGGGTTTTTGTTCTGCAAAATTGGTATCACATAATAAAACAATATAAATGAGGTATCGCTGTAATCGTACCGACCCGCAGAATAAAGGTAACATATTACTTATGCTATACGCTGCATGCGAAAAATTTTAAAGCTAAAACACAATGCCAGAATTGATGTTTTTTTTTTTTTTTTTTAATCCAGCAAGAAAGAGTTAATAAAATTTATTTAATAAGTTGTAGGCACCCAAAAATGATGTCATTATAAAATACATCTCATACCGCAAACAGCAAGTACTCATATGGCTACATCACCAGAAAAATAAAGAAAATATAGCTCGTATAATGTGAAGACAAAAACCCCAAAAATCGCCAAATCATTAGAACAAAACTGGCTGAGTCAGGAAGGGAATGTATAAGCTGTGCGAGCGTATATCAGGGAAAAAAACAGATTTAGAGTTTACGAGGGATAATAAACCAGAAGTGACACCCCCGATAATAGGAACTGCTGGGGAAATAGTAGGAAATTTAGTGTATCCAATGTACTCCGCACAGCTTACATATTCACTGTTCACCATCCTTTGTGCAGTCAAGTCTGGGATACTAATGCTCACTACACCCCTTGATAAATTCTTTGAGGGGTGCACTTTTCAAAATGGGGTCATTCCCTAGGGGATTCCACTTTACTGATACTTTAGAGGCTCTGCAAACATGACATGTCGTCCAAATCCCAAATATCTGAATCTGCGTTCCAAAAGCCACATAGTGCTCCTTCCCTTCTCTGCCCTGCTGAGTGCCCAAACTGCAGTTTATGCCCACATGTATGACACTGGTGTACCCAGGGTAACGTACTTTATGTCATATGTGGGTATAAACTGCTGTTTGGGCACAGCCGGGCACAGAAAGGAAGTAGCGCTATTTAGTTTTCGGAGCACAGACTTGGACGGTTTGGTTTTTGGACGCCATTGCACTTTTGCAGACCTGGAATGCCAGTAAAGTGGATTCCCCTGACATGCCACCCCATTTTGGAAACTATACTCCTGAAGGATTTTATTCAGGGGCGCAGTGAGCATTTTTATCCCCCAAGCATTGCTATAATTTATTATCCATAAATAAATACGCAGCTGATGGTGAAAGGTGAAAATGACAATTTTTCCAGGAATACGTCATTTCATTGTGTAATGTGTTGTGCCTGGCTTGTATCACAGACGAATTCTCCAAAAGCTGTTGTGCCCAGGATCCCCACTTAACAGTTTTTGGAGTGTGTGTCTGTGCAGACATAAGCTGGGCACAACATATTGTGCACTGAAATGGCGTATCTATGGAAAAATTTTATTCTTAACTTTTCATTATCAGCTGCACATTCATTTCTGGAAATTAAATTAATGCAACACTTAAGGGTTAATAATGCTCGCTACCCCACTTGATAAATCCCTTGAGGGGGTGTAGTTTCCAAAATTGGGTGACATGTCTGCGGATTCCACTTTACTGGCAATTCAAAACTATTCCAGCCACTTCTGCCCTCCAAAAGCCAAATAGCGCTCTTTCCATTCTGAGCCCCACTATCTTCCCATACAGCAGATTACAATCACATATGGGGTATTTCTGTGTTCAGAAGAAATTGTGTAACAAACTGTGGGGTGTTTTTTCTTCTTTAACCACTTGCAAAAATTTAAAATATGTCGCTAAATGGACGGTTTATTGGAAAAAAAAAAAGTAATTTTTCATTTTTACATCCCAAAGTCAATAAAATCTGTGAAACAGCTGTGAGGTCAAAATGCTCACTATACCCCTTGATATAATCTGTGAGGAGTGTAGTTTCCAAAATGGGGTCAGTTTTAGGGGGTTTCCACTGTATTGGTACTTTGGGGGCTCTGCAAATGCGAAATGGCACCTGAAAACTATTCTAGCAAAATCTGCCCTCCAAAAGCAAAATAGCACTCTTTCCATTCCTAGCCCCACCATGTACACATACAGCATATTACGACTACATTTTGCGTATTGCCGTGTTCAGGAGCAATTGTTTAACAAACTATGGGGTGCTTTTTCTCCTTTAACCCCTTGTGAAAATGAAAACTTTGGGGATAAAGTGACATTTTAATAATTTTTCATTTATACATCCCAGTGTTAGTAAAATCTGTGAAACGGCTGTGGGGTCAAAATGCTCACTATACCCCTTGATGAATTCTGTGAGGTGTGTAGTTTCCAAAATGGGGTCACTTTTGGGGGGTTTCCTTTGTATTGGTACTCTAGGGGCTTTGCAAATGAGACATGGCACCTGAAAACTATTCCAGCAAAATTTGCTTTTCAAACGTCCAGTGTCGCTCCTTCCCTTCTGTGCGCTGCCGTGTGCCCAAACATCAGTTTACAACCATATGTAGGGTATTTCTGTGCTCTGGAGAAATTGCATAACAAACTGTGAGATGCATTTTCTCTTTTAACCCTTTGTGAATGTGTTAATTTTAGGGCTAAATTAAGGGATTAGTGGAAAAAAATGAAATGTCTAAATTTCACCTCCATATTGTTTTAATTACAGTGAAATGCTTAAAGGTTTAACAAATTTCCCAAATGCTATTTTGAATTATTTGAGGGGTGCAGTTTTGAAAATGGGGTGATTTATGGGGGTTTTGTAATATATAAGCCTTTATAATCCCTTTCAGAAATGAAGTGGTCCCTAAAAAATTAGTTTGGGAAATTTTCTTGTAAATCTGGAAAATCACTGTTACACTTGTAAGCCTTCTAACGTCCAGAATAAATTACAGGCCGATTAAAAGATGATGCCGTTATAGCAGAGATATGGTAGATACTATGTATTAATGTATTTGGGTGATATGACTATCTGTCTGAAAAGCAGAGCATTTCACATTTTGAAAATGGTGATTTTTTTTTTTCCAAATTTCCATCAAATTTCCTATTTTTTTTTTTTATAAATAAATACAAAGATATTCATTAGTGTTTACCACTAACATGAAGTACAATGTGTCACGAAAAAACAATCTCAAAATCACTTGTGTTAGTTAAAGCATCTCAAAGTTATTGCCATATAAAGTGACACATATCAGTTTTGAAAAACGAGGCCTGGTCCTTAACGCACTTTTGGGCTGGGTCCTTTAAGGGGTTATAGAGCAAAGTGTCCATATTTGCAAATGATACTAAACTCAAATGATCAAAGAGGATAGTAGAATATTACAGGGGGATCCAGGGAAGCTGGAAGCATGGGCAGAGATGTAATGTAATTTAATGTAGACAAATGTAAGGTTGTACATGATTATGTACTTAAAGGGAATCTATAATTAAAAAACAACTTTTAAGCTCCTACCTTTCATTGTTGTCTTGTCCCAGCTGTTTCTGTAAAAATCCGTTTCTTCAATTATGGAAATGATCCTCACGGAGCACCCGGGGCGTTCCTCCTTGGCAGCAAGCACCCACCGCGTCATCGCTTGTCACCGCCCATTAGTCTGTTATGGTGACTCCCATTCTCTGTATCTTCTTTCTTTTGCTACCTCTGACGCAGCGCTGGACGGCAGCGACTGCGCATGACAGCCGCCATTTTCCTGTGGTCCGTACTGCGCCTCTTGTGAAAGACCACTGGAGGAGAGTGAATGCTGAGTTGCATCCAAAGAACACCATACCTACTGTGAAGCATGGGGGTGGCAACATCATGCTTTGGGGCTCTTTCTCTGCAAAGGGACCAGGACGACTGATCCGCGTACATGAAAGAATGAATGGGGACATGTATCGTGAGATTTTGAGTGCAAACTTCCTTCCATCAGCAAGGGCATTGAAGATGAAACGTGGCTGGGTCTTTCAACATGACAATGATCCCAAGCACACCGTCAGGGCAATGAAGGAGTGGCTTTGTAAGCAGCATTTCAAGGTCCTGGAGTGGCCTAGCCAGTCTCCAGATCTCAACCCCATAGAAAACCTTTGGAGGGAGTTGAAAGTCCGTGCTGCCCAGCGACAGCCCCAAAACATCACTGCTCTAGAGGAGATCTGCATGGAGGAATGGGCCAACATACCAGCAACAGTGTGTGCCAACCTTGTGAAGACTTACAGAAAACGTTTGACCTCTGTCATTGCCAACAAAGGATATATAACAGAGTATTGAGATGAACTTTTGTTATTGACCAAATACTTATTTTCCACCATAATTTGCAAATAAATTCTTTAAAAATCAGAAAATGTGATTTTCTGGATTTGTTTTCTCATTTTGTCTCTCATAGTTGAGGTCTACCTATGATGTCAATTACAGGCCTCTCTCATCTTTTTAAGTGGGAGAACTTGCACAATTGGTGGCTGACTAAATATTTTTTTCCCCACTGTATCTAATGATCTTTTACACCTAGGCCAGTGACAGTGACAAGGGGACATCCTCTACATCTGGAGGAGACAGAGTTTCACCAGCAACATAGATGGGGATTTTTTACTGTAAGAGCAGTGAGACTATGAAACTCAATGCCAAAGGATGTAGTGATGGTAGATTCATTGTGCAAGTTCAAAAAGGGTCTGGATGCCTTTCTTGAATGGAAAAGTATTACATACATATTATGGGTTTTATGTATTTGTTAAAAACAAGTTGATCCAGGGTTTTATACTTATTGCCACATTTTGGAGTTAGGAAGGAATTTTTCCCCCCTGATATGGGGCAATTGATGGACCTGTGACTTCATCCCTCGTCATATACTATGTAACTACACACGTGGACAAAATTGTTGGTACCCCTCGTTTAATGAAAGAAAAACCCACAATGGTCACAAAAATAACTTGAATCTGACAAAAGAAATAATATATAAAAATTCTATGAAACTGAACAAATGAAAGTCAGACATTGCTTTTCAACCACGCTTCAACAGAATTTTTTTAAAAAAGAAAACTCATGAAACAGGCCTGGACAGAAATGATGGTACCCCTGAAAATAATGTGACCAAAGGGACATGTTTAAATCAAGGTGTGTTCACTAATTAGCATCACAGGTGTCTACAATCTTGTAATCAGTCAGTGGGCCTGTATATAGGGCTACAGATACTCACTGTGCTGTTTGGTGACATGGTGAGTACCACACTCAACATGGACCAGAGGAAGCGAAGGAAAGAGTTGTCTCAGGAGCTTAGAAAAAAAAAATTATAGACAAGCATGTTGAAGATAAAGGTTATAAGACCATCTCCAACCAACTTGATGTTCCTGTGACTACAGTTGCACATATTATTCAGAAATTTAAGATCCATGGGACTGAAGCCAACCTCCCTGGACGTGGCTGCAGGCGGAAAATTGATGACAAATCAAAGAGAAGGATAATACGAATGGTAACAAAAGAGCCCGGAAAAACTTCTAAAGAGATTTAAGGTGAACTTCAAGCTCAAGTAACATCAGTGTCAGATCGCACCATCTGTCGTTGTTTGAGCCAAAGTGGACTTCATGGGAGACGACCAAGGAGGACAGCATTGTTGAAAACAAATCATAAAAATTGACAAGCCACAAAGCTTCTGGGAGAATGTCCTATGGACAGATGATACAAAAAAAAAAAATCGAAATTTTTTGGCAAGGCACATCAGATCTATATTCACAAACGGAAAAATGAAGCATATCTTGAAAAGAACACGGTCTCTACTGTGAAACATGGAGGAGGCTCTGTTATGTTCTGGGGCTGCTTTGCTGCATCAGGCACAGGGTGTCTTGAATCTGTGCAGGGTACAATGAAATCTCAAGACTATCAAGGGATTCTAGAGAGAAATGTGCTCCCCGGTGTCAGAAAGCTTGGTCTCAGTCGCAGGTCATGGGTCTTGCAACAGGATAATGACCAGAAACACATAGCTAAAAACACCAAAAATGGCTAAGAGGAAAACATTGGACTATTCTGAAGTGGCCTTCTATGAGCCCTGACCTAAATCCTATTGAGCATCTTTGGATGGAGCTGAAACATGCCGTATGGAAAAGGCACCCTTCAAACCCGAGACAACTGGAGCAATTTGCTCTTGAGGAGTGGACCAAAATACCTGTTGAGAGGTTCAGAAGTCTCATTGACAGTTACAGGAATCGTTTCATTGCAGTGATTGCCTCAAAAGGTTGTGCAACAAAATATTAAGTTAAAGGTACCACTATTTCTGTCCAGGCCTGTTTCATGAGTTTTCTTTTTAAAAAAATTCTGTTGAAGCATGGTGGAAAAGCAATGTCTGACTTTCATTTGTTCATTTTCATAGAATTTTTATATATATATTATTACTTTTTCAGATTCAAGTTATTTCTGTGACCTTTGTGGGTTTTTATTTCATTAAACGAGGGTACCAATAATTTTGTTCATTTGTATGAGTTTATAATATTTTCAATATTTCCTGATGTGAAAAAAAAAACAAAAAAATGCAAAAAAATTTTAAAATTAAAAAATCAGTGATTTTAATTAAAAAAACAATGTTTTGTTTTTCAGTGACACATTCTTTTTAAAGGAGGTTCCACATTTTATAAAGTGATGTCATATCATTAGCACATCATATTTTAATCTGTGGAAGTTTAAAGGGATTGTCTGGAATAAAATAAAAAAAATAACCCTAAACCTAACCCCCTCCCCCACCTAACTTTTAATTTACTATTAAAAAAAAAAATCTATAATTACTGAGATTGCCGGGGCGGTGATGTGACCGCCCCAGGCATACTTTGTGATATTCCGGTGACGTTCCGTTTCCGGAAAAGGAACGTCACCAATACTCCCTCCCCCGACCCCATCATACTTACCTGTCTTCATTCTCCTGGGCATCAGGCGTAATTTCCGTCTTCTCTGCCTGTGCCTGCGCAATAGAGCCTATTGCGCAATCACCGGCAGACGAAGAGACAAAGCTGGGTTTTCATGCATGTGCAATAGAGATCTATTGCGCAGGCACCGCAGAAGTCCACAGAAGAAGGAGTTGACAGGACAGAAGATAGGACACAGAAGACAGGTAAGAGTGATGGGATCGGGTGGGCTGAGTTAAGTAGGTAGGTAGGGCTAGTAGTCCGTGGGCTAACTAGGAAAACGGGGGGGGGGGGTGAGAGAAGGAGGGGGAGGGAGAACTAAGACAGCAGGAAGCTAGTCATGTAAACAAATGCTGAAGATGTCAGGAGCTCCCAGGGAAACTGAGAAATCACTCAAAACACTGCTAAAGGTATTTTGGTGCACTTATTAGCCCATTAATTGCACCAAAATACCTTTTTTAAAAAAAAAAAAAAAAAAAAGGGGGTTTTTGCCAGGAGAACCCCTTTAACCTCTGGGTCCCTTACTGAAAATGAAGAGGATACAGTGCTGACATAACACTTAACCCCTTCACTCTTTTTCCTGCACTGTGGCACCCTTGGAGGAATTCCAGTGAGAATGCCACTGCGCAGGTCAAAACATTAAATGGGCTACCTGGCTACACCAGAGCTGCATTGCCTTCATTGTTGAGGTCTCTGAAGTGGAACCCTCACCAATTACTTTGTAATGGCATATCTTAGCAATATGCCATCACTGTATACAATGGGATTACCCCTCTAAACTTGACTGTTCAACGCTATTTCAGCTTGTTTTGATAATTCTAGAATGATTGAGGCATAAGCACTGTAATTTCTGATGGTGGTGTCTGGGTTTTCTCCAGTCTTGGACATTATCAGTGGCAGTGTCTGTCACTCAGTCACCTCCCTCTGGTTCTTTGAATAGGTTTAGCAGCTATGTCAGTGTGGAAGTGTTTGGTAGTCTTTGTTAAGGCACTTCTGTCTCTTCGGGGTGAGAAAAGGTCAAATAAAATTCTGACAAAGTACATTGAAACCAACGATTTTAAAAATAGTTATTGCAGATGCTTCTACCCTTGCCTACTGTCTCTATCCCCTTTCCTTCATAGATCGTAAACCCTTGCGGGCTGGGCCGTCTAGCCTACTGTTCCAGTTGGTCACTTAGTATTGTACTTGTTATGTGTACTTTGTGTATTGTATGTAAACCCTCAAATGCCCAGCACCATGGAATTAATGGCGCTCTAAAAATAAATAATAATAATACTAATAATAATTTTTTAATCATTTCAGACCAGCCTACCCATCAGAGGGACTGGAAGAAGAGGTTGTAGCGGAAGACGATGCAGAGTTAACATTAAATAAAATTGAAGATGAAATAGTTGTGAGTTCTATCATATAATTTCTATAGACTCTAAGAGCCCATGCACACCACCGAGTGTGCAACCGAGTTGGGGGCCGAGTTTATCACGGAATGCAGTCGGTTGACATCTGAGTGCATTCAGTGATGCATTCATATCTATGGGGCTTCTGGATCCGTTCTGTTCCGATGGATCCAGATCCCCATAGATGTGAATGCATCTTGGAATGCACTCGGATGTCACTCCGAGTGTCATCTAACTGCATTCCGTGATAAATTCAGCCACCAACTCAGATGTACACTCGGTTGTGTGCATGAACCCTAAATCTCTATTCACATGACTGTGATGCAAAACAGCTGTGAAAACCTGACTTTTTTCCTGATTGTTCTCAATATTGTTTGCCATTTCCATGTCACAACAGTTTGTGCTGCGTTCACAGAGCATTAAGAAGAAAGTTTGCAGTAGGCACAGTGATCCTGATGTGAGATAATGCATATGCACTTGTGTCAATACAGCATCTGTATGAATAAAATGTATACGTTGATCTTTAAGTATATGTGTGTAAATATTATACAACCTCATATTTTATCTATAATTTTGCTTTGCACGCCATGGACAGAAGTGGCAATAAATACAGTAAATAACTTTTTGCTAATGTGTTACCATTTACTAGGAAGAAGATTCAGAAAATGATGAGGAACAGTTTATAGATTTAAATGTTCTTAAAGCGCAAACTAGCAAATTGGTAAGTACCTTTATCAGCGGGAGGGGGGAGGAAAAGGCTGCAGGAAAACACATATAAATTGCTACTGCTACTACACTCTGCTATTCTGTGAGTCAGAGAGCTTTTCTGGCAGAATGTTCAAAATATCACTCCACAGAATGTGGGAATAAGGTAGGAGCAGCCTCCTCCTATCCCCACCCCTCTCCATAGAGTTCTGAGTAAGGATAAAGAGTTGGAGAGCAGCCAAATAGTTGGAGAAGGAAACTGGTTTCTTTAATAAGATATACTACAAAGTTTCTTCTATTCACTGTACTATTCATTTCGGGGAGAGGGGGGCTGTACTTTAAGTTTTCATTCAGAAAATGTTTACGCTACTTCATAGAACTACAAATAGATACTAAGCCGTGGAAGACTTAGGAGCCTTCCCCTGAGGCTACAGTAATAAATAGCTGTATAAGATAGTTAACTGCGCACTTAATTGAGACTCCTGACCACATAGGAAGAAGTGAAATGTTTGGGTGGAAGTGACTGGGTTTATAAAATCCCCTTCACTCACCAGAGGGAATTTTAGTAACAATTAATAAAAATTATATTTTAGGGGAAGGTGAACTGTATGCCCCATCTTGTTCATATAGCATGTAATGTTATAGTGGATCTCTATGTAAACACACAGCTTGACTGAAGATAAAGAGAAAGAGAGTAGCCAAATAATTGGAGAAGGAAGCTGATTTTTTTAATAAGTCATATTACTAAGTTTCTTATTTTCACCTGTTCCATTTCGTTTATGAAAAGTTGTTTTACACCTGGAGGTACACTTTAATGTTTTACATAAGTTATTTAAATTTCTAGATCTGACAGCAGGCAGGACAGTAGGGGCAGGTGATATAGGACTGTTGATGTTAGAAGCTTTTTCCCTAGTGTAACTTCTTGTATTGTATGCAGATAAGCAACTATGATCTGTACTGTTCATTCTTATTCTTAAAGTATATCTCTACTTATAAACAACTTTTCAGAAAAAAATAGTACAGTTGAAATTTTGTAATATATCTTAGTAAAGAAATACAGTATGTTTTCTTCTCCACTTTTCAGGCAGTTACTTTATTCATATTAGTCTATGAAGAGGGGAGGGGGCCTAGAAAAGACACTCAAATAATTGCTGCTGTTACACTCTGTTTCTTGTTTTTTTTTAACACAGCTTATAGAGTTGTAGATAACAAGCTGTGAGAGCACAAAATGAGGCAATAAATCAATTAACCAGCAGGCAGGAGAATCCTACTCAACCCATTCATGCTCTACAGTATAAGGTGTGAGGCTGAATATGGAGACGGATATAATGTAAACAGTACAGTGAGATTGAAGATAAGGAGCAGGAAAACAGCTTAATAAGTGCTTATAGAAACAGATGTTCTTAATAAGATATACTACAAAATTTCTTATATTTAATTTCACTATTAATTTTTGAAAAATAGTTTATAACTGGATGTACACTTTAAATTCAAGGTTAGAAAATATGAGACATGAACTAATTGGTTGCAATAGGTAACATTGACACATATTTCAATAGTTTGCTGTATGAAGCCTTTTTTCCATACCGGATCATTGCTTTAGACTTTTGATATGCTTTATTAGCCAGAGTGGTTAGTAATTGGAAAGAGAGATGGGTCACCCCATGGTCCCATGCATTGCGCAGGAAACATATGGATTTAGATGGGTATAAGGCTATATTCATATGTGATTGCATTCAAAACATATAGTCAAAACCATTTGGAAACCTTATTTGTTTCTTGAAAATTAGCTGTGTGTTTTTTTTATCAACTGCTGCACTTAAGTGAATGTATTTTTTGTTATGTTCCCATTGCAGTTTTCAATATGCAGTTCAGTTTTTCATTTTATTACTAAGTTCACACTAGTGTCGCCTGTCTGTTGTTCTGGTCCATTGGGGGACCAGAACAACAGACAGGTTGACTGCTAAAATATTATTTATTTATTATGCTTACTTATATAGCGTCATCATATTCCGCAGTGCTTTACAGACATTGACAGTCACTGTCCCATATAGGGCTCGCAATCTACATTCCCTATCATTATGTCTTTGGAGTGTGGGCAGTTACATACAGAGACCGGCAGACCCCATTGACTATAATAGTGTCCGTTGTGTTTTTGTTTTTTTTTGTAAAAAAATAAAAACATGCATATTTAAATATATTATGATTTCCTTTGCAATGTCCTGAATTGAACTGTATAATAGATAAACTCTATAATAGATGGATTACCAAGGAAAATGTGTTAAGGCTGTATTTACAAATCGCATAATTTGTTCAATTTTTCCTGAAATATTGCAGTAGAAGGAAGAACATATCTTCTTGTGCTTCCCTTGGTGACAATAATTGATTATATTGTTAAATATCGAGGGGTTTCCTGAGTTGACAGTTTCTTGTAAAGTTCAGTTACATTTCTTCTGCTGCATTTGGGCATAACATTGGTATACCTCCAATACTCAATATTTTTCAATTAAGAAGTTTTGCATTTCCACAGAACTCTGCTGAATCTTCTAAACCAGGAGAGATTTTGGAATCCAGTATAGATGCAGCCGAATGGTACCTGGAAGTGGAGCGGGTTCTTCCTCAACTGAAGGTCACAGTCAGAACGGACAATAAGGTGAGCTATTATCAATAGTTAATGTGCTGCGTGAACCTCTGAACGTGAGTTGTAGGAATTGCGGAAATATTTCTGTTTTTCATTTTAGGACTGGAGAGCTCATGTGGATCAAATGCATCAGCACAAAGATGGCATGGAAACATCCCTAAGTGAAACAAAGGTGAGATTGTGCATCCTGCTGAGGTTCCCGAGAGGGTGACTGTCAATTTACTCATGAATTTCTAGTAGGAATAACAGAGGAATAGCACAAAGTAGAATTCTATGAAAAGATGCTACAAAATGGTTATTTCATAAAGGATACAAATATTTCCTAAAACAAATATGTCAGAATCGCTGACATGTCCTCCTTAAAACGAACTTTGTTTATCATAAAATTTTAACACAATATATAGTTAAAGTACATAGTGCTCTCCTTTTTAGTCTATTTGTGGCAGATCTGTTAACTCCCAGCCCCCTCTGCATTCATTTGCACTGACTGTCAGCTTTTCAGACTACCATCCAGTCTAAACACTCACTACATTTAGCAAAATGGATCATGCTTAATAATACATTTGATGTGTCTTTAGAAATTGTTGTTTAACTTTACAACACCTATTGGATAAGTTTTCTTTTTTCCAAAATTGTACCACACAATGGCACATTTTCAGAATTTTCCAATAAGCCATGTTCCCTTGTCAGACATCCATATAAAGTAGCTAAAACACATAACGCGTGTGGTGCAAGGCATTTAGACCATTTTTTTGACACAAATTAATCTAGGATTTTGACACATGTAGTTTAGTAAATCTCCTCCATTGTGCTTTAGTAGTCTGAGACTTCTTTCTGCTGTTGGATTGGCCAGAGCTGCTCGTGATGGTGTGAACAGTTTGGCACCTGGGTGAGACATTGGTCTGTTATAGCAGAATGTTGGTGCTAAAAAGTGTGAAAAGTAAATTGAGCCTCAAGTTATTATAGAACAGGTACTGTACGTGCCTCCTAGCAACCCCATGCATAGTCTTTTAATAATATTGATCTATACACTACCCCTATAATGTTTTTGCTTGTATAGAAGTGGATGTATTTTCCTGTAGCAGTGAAGTTGTATTCCCTTCCGAATTTAAATAAAAACTGACTAGTTGTTAAACTGTATTCATTGTATTTCCAGGGTTATCTGGACAAACTCCAAAGTGAAGTAGGCAAAACGCTGGAGAAAGTTAGCAGTCGTGAGAAGTATATCAACAGCCAGCTAGATCCCTTGATTCAAGAGTATCGGGCCGCACAAGCCCAACTGAGTGAGGTAACGCTTTCAAAGTTTTATTAAAATATGTTATCTTGGTCTTTAGTAGAACTGGAAATATCAATACATTTTGGATTATACCAATAGTTGGTCAGTTATGAATTTCAACATTCAGTATGTATGCTCGCATCTTGCCAATACTATGATATCCTGCCCAGAAAGAAGTCTGGGCAGAGCCATCTACCGTACCTCTAGGTCCTTTCTCCTTTTCTGTAGACAAGGCATCCCAGGTTAGGAGGGAGGCTGAACGGCATTTTTCTCCTATTCACAATTCATGGGGTGGCTCCAGTATCACTAAATTACCACAGGGTTATGTTATTGATACAGATACTGGAAATACAGGTTACCAGGAGTAACCTCTGTGGTCAGGGGCTGATTCATACAGCAGAGGTGCAATACTGTTTTAAAGGGAGTCTATCATTGAGATTTTCAATTTATAGCTAAGGCTATATTCATGGAGCCCTTATAAAGGCTATTGTTGGCATACCTTTTATTCCCTGACTATTATCGGCGTTGTTCAGAAAAATCCGTTTTAAATTAGCTTCCACGGAGCACAGGGGGGCGTTCACCCTGTTGTCCGAGCACCCTCTGCGTCATCAACCTCTCCCTGCATTGCCGCCCCCTTCTTCCTTCTTAACGCCTCTTCCGCCTCTTTGCTTCTTTCTCCTATCGCCGTGAACGAAATCTCACGCATGTTTGAGCTGACAGGAGGACGAAGCAAAGAAGAGGAGGAGAATGCGTCAACAAGAAGGACGAAGGGGGCGGCAATGCAGGGAGAGAGTGATGACGCGAGTGGTGCTCGGCACACAGGGGGAATGCCCCCTGTGCTCCGTGGAAACTAATTTACATATCAAGAAAAAGGCTTTTTCTGAAAAATGCCGGCAAGAGTCAGGAAATAAGAGGTATGCCTACAATAGCTTTTCTAAAGGCTACGTGAATATAGCCTTAGCTAAGCTTGAAAATCTCAATTTCCATTGCTTCAAGTCTAGTTTACATTGTAACATATTAAAATAAAAAAATGAGTGGAAAACTGCAAGAGTCACATATTATTACAGATTATATGTAAGACTCCATTCCTTGTTCTGTTTTACTCATAGTTAAAAGAGCAACATCAGCAAGTAGCTGAAAAGGTAACAGAAAAGACAAGAATCCTGTCTGAGGTAAGCATTTATATTTTATGATTTTTTTACATACTGTATTTCATTGTAAAGTTATGAAAATAGGAGCTTCTAGAAGGGGTACTGTGATGAACAGACCCTCAGTTACATATCTGTCCTTGAAATGTATCATTTCTGATTCATAGTAGTCGTACCTACTTTTAGGAATGCCATGTTAAGTTGTGTTTACATTGGTGGTCACTGCCTTCAGTGGTGTTGTGTGCATACCATGGGGGAAGGTCTCTCTAGCCAGCCAGTTTATATTGCCTCCTGGACAGCAGATGCCATGGGGGAGGCAGGCGAGCAACCCCCCCCCCCCAGCTCAACCCCCAGACACACATCTTTTTCTAGCTAGGCAATCATCCCCCTTTTCTTAGGTCCTGCAGTGTGTGGGGAGAAGGGGGCTGCCTGGGAAGGTGTGGCCGGAAACTTGGTTTATATTCCAAGGAGAGGTGAGGCTCTTTTGTCTTCTGAGTCTGGCTAGCATGTAGGAGAGACAGGCTTTTGTAACTTCCTGAAGAAAGGATCTTGAGGCCTACCACATGGGCTCAGAGAAACTGACTACAAGCCTGTGCCGGTATTTTTCTATCTGGAATTTCCCTTTTTATTTGATGTGCTGTATTTTACTTTTATCTGTATTTTGCTTGGTAAGTGATATATATTTCTGCATATATTAATGCTTAGCACAGACCCACTTGGGTTAATAAATATACACACGTGAACAAATTTGTTGGTACCCCTGGTCTAATGAAAGAAAACCCACAATGGTCAAAGAAATAACTTGAATCTGACAAAAGTAATAATATATAAAAATTCTATGAAAATGAACAAATGAAAGTCAGACATTGCTTTTCAACCATGCTTCAACAGAATTTAAAAAAAAGAAAACTCATGAAACAGGCCTGGACAGAAATGATGGTACCCCTGAAAATAATGTGACCAAAGGGACATGTTAAATCAAAGTCTGTCCGCTAATTAGCATCACAGGTGTCTACAATCTTGTAATCACTCAGTGGCCTGTATATAGGGATACAGATACTCACTGTGCTGTTTGGTGACATGGTGAGTACCACACTCAGCATGGACCAGAGGAAGCGAAGAAAAGAGTTGTCTCAGGAGCTTAGAAATTTGTGTATAAAATTTAAAAAGCTCGTTTCATAGGATAATACGACCCGGTCTGCTCACGGTGTGTGAGTGGGAGGTAAAGAAGGTTGGACGCAGGTGTACCAAGCGGTTTGGCAAGGCGAGATCCTTTACAGTGGTGTCAGCGTTGTGGGATATATGATAAACAGCGTGTGGGTGTGTAGTATCACTCAAATGCTGGGAACTTGCGGCAAGTCCTATTAAGCGAGCTCGGTACTAGAAAAGGCTTAAAAGATATGGTGAAAGTTGGTACAGTGCTGTCCCCTTCCTTTTCTCTTTGTTTTTCTATTCTGTCTTTTATTTGGCAGTGGCTTCCAGTGGATGGCTAGTGGGCTCAGAAACAGAACCACAGGTCTACAGCCTGATTTCTTGTCCCAAGTCCTAAGGTGTTGGGACAAGAACTCATTACCAGGCCAGAAGGTGCAGCAACTAGCCCAGTCCCAGAGATCACTATGCCTGGGACCAGTAGCCCCAGTCCTATGGGGGTAATGGACTTATATTTGCAAATGGCCTTAAAGCAGCTAGGCCCCAATGACTCTAATGGTCGCTTACAGCTGATCCGCCAATATCAGCAGAGAGAGAGGGAAGCTGCAGAACGTCGGGCCGAGAGGGAGGCCCAGGAACAGGAATGTGAACGTCAGGCCGAGAGGGAGGCCTGGGAACGGCAAGCAGAACGGCAGGCTGAGCAGGAGCATCAGCTTGAGCTGGAAATCTCCCAGCAGGAACAATCTGCCCCTGCGCAAGCTCCAACAGCCCAAGCACCAAGGCCCCGATGCGAGAATTTTCCAGTCTTAGAAACAAATGGGGACTTGGACTCTTTCTTGTGGGGGTTTGAGAAGGTGTGCGGACAGTATCAGCTACCACAGACGGACTGGGTCCGTTACCTGGCTCCCCAGCTGAGGGGAAAAGCTCTGGATACTTATATAGACTTACCAGCTGACCAGGACAAGGATTATGTGTCCGTCAAAGCGGCGCTGATCCAGAGATATCAGCTCACCCCTGAGGTGTACCGCCTAAAGTTTCGGGGCCTGCAGAAAAAAACCTATGGAGAGCCATGAGGATGCAGCGGCCCAGCTGTGTGTGTGGTTCTGGCAGTGAACGGATGGCAGGTCTGCCACCACCAGAAAGGACCTCGCGGACCTCATGCTCCAAGAACAGTTCTTGAATAATCTGTTCCAAGGAGGTGCAGAAGTACCTCCTGGACCGGGAACCCAAGGACATTCACGTAGCTGCAGCAATGACCGATTGTTGACCAACAATGACCAACCAGATGTCACAGAAACCTGCCAGCGATGGCTGGAGAGAGGGGGTAAGACAAACTCTGCCCCGTGGGGCCCCTTCTCCAGGACGGAGGTCCCCACAACCTCCTGGTTCCAAGTGGGGTAAGACAAACTCTGTCCCGGGGGGACCCCTCTACTCCCCCTGTCCCTAGAACTCTAGGCGCCCCCGCAACCTTCCCCAAGGGGAGGTCCGGCGGTGCCATGCCTGTAACTAGCCAGGACATTTCAACCGCATGCCACACAGCAGGTGGCTCATCTGTGTATTTGGTTGGGAGGGTGGGGACACAATAAAATGCCAACCGTCAACAGGTCACTGTGGGGGATAAAGTGGTCATGGGATTTCGGGACAGTGGGACGGATGTTACTCTGGTGCAACCTGATTTGGTCCCTCCGGACTGTATTATTCCCGGGAAAACCCTGACCCTGAGGGGTATTGGATACGAACGTTTAACTGTACCCATGGCTTGTGTCCATCTGGACTCGGGTGCGGGAAAAGGAATGCAGGACGTGGGACTGATGTCTGATTTGCCTGCTAACGTACTGTTGGGAACAGATCTAGGACCCATGGTGTCCCAATATGGGGTGGGGAGCACCCCAACTTACGTTGATAAACTGGTGGTGCATGATGTGGATTTTGTTGAATTGTCCCAACTTGTCATATCTGCAGAGGGGGCCCGTAACCCCCCTCTGGGCTGCTTTCCACTGCGGTCAGTGAAAATGCTAATGAGCTGTCTGCAGCTGGAAACAGGGAAAATGCTAATGAGGTGCTGTGTAGTGCTGACCTGGCTGTAGACATGCCCACAGCTGCGGGTGGTGATACCCCCCTCACTGTGACCTTGCCTCCACCAGACAACACTAGAGCTCATTATGAATCAACAATTGCTAATGACTGTACTGTCAATGTAATTGCTAATGCTTGCTTTGAAAATGTACAGGGTAGCTCCTTTGAGACACTGGGGAAACTCCAACCACCTCACCCAGTGCCTCAGATCAGCGCCCCACTGTTGACTATGTTCCAGATGGGCAGGTGGGTCACTGGGATCTCAGGGCCGATCCAGATGAGGGACGGACTGCTGGAATTGCGGTGGTAACCCGCAGCCAGAGGGGTGGGAAGTGCTCCGACCCCTGAGCTGTTCCCTATAGCACCCGGAGTCGGTACTGAGACCACCGTGACCAGCCTCACCACACTGGAGCCGGAGGAGTCCGGTGGGTATGGGACATGCACGTCTCTTCTGTCTAGTTCCAGTCAGGAATTCAGGAACGTTGTTCAAGTTGACCGCAGTCTGGACACATTGAAGGAGCGTGCCGCTCAACCTCCCTTGGAGTCGGACAAGGACCACATGTACTGGGAGCAAGGGAGGTTATACCGGAAAACGGTCCCCACTAAGGGAAAGGAAAGTTAGCTCAGGGAGAAACATTTAGTGGCACCCCAACCCTACCGGGTGGAGTTGTTGAGGATTGCTCATGATATTTCACTGGCAGGCCACCTGGGGATTGCTAAGACCAAGGCTCACCTCATCCACTTATTCTACTGGCCCAAGATGGGGAAATATGTAGCTAAATACTGCCATTCATGTAACACTTGTCAGAGGAGGGGCAAGGCTCCAAGGCCCCAATGATACCTATGCCCATCATAGCCGAGCCTTTCCAGTGGGTGGCTGTGGATCTCATTGGACCCATGTCCATTCTCAGCCGCATCGGGAAACGTTTCATATTAACGGTAGTAGACTACGCTATTAGGTACCCGGAAGCTGTTGCTCTGTCCTCGACCCGGGCTGATGTAGTGGCCAAGGCTCTGGTAGGCATCTTCTCCCGTGTTGGGTTTCCTCGAGAGATGCTCACGGACCAAGGTACCCAGTTCATGTCTACCTTGATGCAAGGCCTGTGTAAGGTAACAGAGGTGCAACATCTGGTGTCCATCCCGTATCACCCGCAGACCAATTGCTTGTATGAATGGTTCAATGGTACACTGAAGCAGATGCTCAGGATGTTAGTCGAATCCCATGGGCGCGACTGGGAGCCTTATCTCCCGCACCTGCTGTTTGCTTACCGGGAGGTGCCTCAAACCTCGACAGGGTTCTTCCCCTTCGAGCTCTTGTATGGGAGGCGTGTACGGTGGCCCCTAGTTCTCGTGAAAGAGTCCTGGGAAGGAGAAACAGCCATCCAAGGTGTGCCAGTCGTGCAGTATGTCCTGCGATTCCGCGACTAAATGCAGAAAATAGCGCATCTGATGCATGACAACATGGTCCAGGCTCAAGCCGACCAGAAACGCTGGTTTGATCAGAATGCCCGTGAGAGAACATACCAGCCGGGGCAGAAGGTATGGGTCCTAGTTCCTGAGCCCCAGGACAAGCTTCAGGCCAAGTGGGCTGGTCCATACGTTGTGCACCAGCAGGTCAACAATGTCACAGTTGACCCAGGCATAAGGTCTTCCATGTCAACATGATGAAGGATCATCATGATCGGGAAGCTAGTGCCTTTCCGGTGTGCAGTCTGCAAGAGGAGGGGAAGAGGAAGACCTTGTTGACTTGCTCACTCATTTTAGGGAGGAGGGGTCCAACGAGGAGGCCCAGGTGAACCCCCTGCTGACTGAGGCCCAGAGGTCCCAACTGAACGAGGTTCTGTGCCCCCTCCCCGGTCTGTTCTCCGGGAAGCCCAGGAGAATTGAATGGGCCATCCACCACATGGACACCGGGAATCATACCCCTATCCGGCGGTTGCCATATCGCGTCTCCTCAGAGGTACAAGCCCAGATACGGAAAGAGATTGACGAGATGCTGGAATTGGGGGGTGATTCAGCCTTCTCACAGCGCGTGGGCTTCACCTGTAGTCCTTGTGCCCAAAAAGGACAGAACTACCCGGTTCTCTGTGACTCAATGCGGTTACAGTCGATGACGCGTACCCCATGCCGCGCATTGACGTCTTACTTGACACGTTAGGTAAGGCCCAGTATCTGTCCATCTTGAACTTGAGCTGGGGATACTGGCAGATCTCCCTGTCTCTCCAGGCATGGGAGCTGTCGGCCTTTATCACCCCTTTCGGATTGTACGAGTCCACTGTCATGCCTTTCGACATGAAGAATGCCCCTGCCACTTTCCAGCGGATGGTCAGCTCACTGCTGTCAGGATGCGAAGGGTTCGCTACGGCATACCTGGATGACATCGCCATCTTCAGCTCCACTTGGGAGGAACACCTACAGCACCTGGCACAGGTGCTGGGGCGGATCCACCGCGCGGGCTTGACCATCAAACCGGAAAAGTGTCAGCTGGGCATGCGCGAGGTCCAATACCTGGGACACTGGGTAGGTGGGGGAACCCTGAAACCAGAACCTGAAAAGCTGGACGTAATCACGTCCTGGCCAACCCCCCGGACCAAGCGACAGGTGATGTCTTTCCTGGGCATGGCAGGGTACTATACAGTCATGGCCAAAAGTTTTGAGAATGACACAAATATTATATTTTCACATGATCTGCTGCCCTCTGGTTTTTATGTGTGTTTGTCAGATGTTTTTATCACATACAGAAATATAATTGCATTCATATTATGAGTAACAGAAGCTTATATTGACAGTTAGAATGAGTTAATGCAGCAAGTCAATATTTGCAGTGTTGACCCTTCTTCTTCAGGACCTCTGCAATTCTCCCTGGCATGCTCTCAATCAACTTCTGGACCAAATCCTGACTGATAGCAGTCCATTCTTGCAGAATCAATGCTTTAATTTTGTCTGAATTTGTTGGTTTTTGTTTGTCCACCCGTCTCTTGATGATTGACCACAAGTTCTCAATGGGATTAAGATCTGGGGAGTTTCCAGGCCATGGACCCAAAATCTCTATGTTTTGTTCCCTGAGCCATTTAGTTATCACCTTTGCTTTATGGCAAGGTGCTCCATCATGCTGGAAAAGGCATTGTTGAGCGCCAAACTGCTCTTGGACAGTTGGGAGAAGTTGCTCTTGGAGGACATTCTGTTACCATTCTTTATTCATGGCTGTGTTTTTAGGCAAGACTGTGAGAGAGCCGATTCCCTTGGCTAAGAAGCAACCCCACACATGAATGGTTTCAGGATGCTTTACAGTTGGCATGAGACAAGACTGGTGGTAGCGCTCACCTCTTCTTCTCCGAATAAGCTGTTTTCCAGATGTTCCAAACAATCGAAAAGGGGATTCATCAGAGAAAATGACTTTACCCCAGTCCTCAGCAGTCCACTCCCTGTACCTTTTGCAGAATATCAGTCTGTCCCTGATGTTTTTTCTGGAGAGAAGTGGCTTCTTTGCTGCCCTCCTTGAGACCAGGCCTTGCTCCAAGAGTCTCCGCCTCACAGTGCGTGCAGATGCACTCACACCTGCCTGCTGCCATTCCTCAGCAAGCTCTGCACTGCTGGTAGCCCGATCCCGCAGCTGAAACACTTTTAAGAGACGGTCCTGCCGCTTGCTGGTCTTTCTTGGGCACCCTGGAGCCTTTTTGGCACCAATGGAACCTCTCTCCTTGAAGTTCTTGATGATGCAATAGATTGTTGACTGAGGTGCAATCTTTCTAGCTGCAATACTCTTCCCAGTTAGGCCATTTTTATGCAGTGCAATGATGACTGCACGTGTTTCTTTAGAGATAACCATGGTTAACAGAAGAGAAACAATGATGGCAAGCACCAGCCTCCTTTTAAAGTGTCCAGTGGTGTCATTCTTACTTAATCATGACAGATTGATCTCCAGCCCTGTCCTCATCAACACCCACACCTGTGTTAATGGAGCAATCACTGAAACGATGTTAGGTGGTCCTTTTAAGGCAGGGCTGCAATGATGTTGAAATGTGTTTTGGGGGATAAAGTTCATTTTCTAGGCAAATATTGACTTTGCAAGTAATTGCTGTTAAGCTGATCACTCTTTATAACATTCTGGAGTATATGCAAATTGCCATTAGAAAAACTGAAGCAGTAGACTTTGTAAAAATTAATATTTATATCATTCTCAAAACTTTTGGCCATGACTGTAGAAAGTTTGTACCGAACTATAGTGCTCTCACCGATCCCTTGACAGACCTCACCAAGAAGAAGTTGCCGCAAACCATCCAGTGGATGGTTGCCTGCGAGCACTCCTTCCAGGCCCTGAAAGCGGCCCTGGTGAACGCACCTGTACTTCAAGCGTACGATGAGCCATGTCCGCTTGTACTACAGACTGACGGCAGCACCCACGGTCTCGGTGCTGTGCTGAGCCAGGTTGCAGTACTTCAGTCAAAAGCTTCTGCCGCAGGAAGTGGCCTACGCCACGGTGGAGAAGGAATGCCTAGCAATTGTTTGGGCCCTGCAACATCTGCAGCTTTACTTGTATGGGCACCGCTTCACCGTGGTGACAGATCACAACCCTCTGATCTGGATAAAACGAGTCACAGGTCAGAACGGACGGTTGTTACGTTGGAGCCTGGTGCTTCAATACAACTATGACATCCGGCACAAGCCCAGCCGGGCCCACGGCAACACCGATGGCCTGTCCCGGCGGGGTGAGGCCGCAGAGGTGCCGGAGGAAGAGGAACGGAGGGTCTTCCTTCCTCCCGACACGCTCTAAAAGGGGGAGGTGTGATGAACAGACCCTCAGTTACATATCTGTCATTCCTGATTCATAGTAGTCGTACCTACTTTTAGGAATGCCATTTTAAGTTGTGTTTACATTGGTGGTCACTGCCTTCAGTGGTGTTGTGTGCATAACATGGGGGAAGGTCTCTCTAGCCAGCCAGTTTTTATTGCCCCTTGGACAGCAGATGCCATGGGGGAGGGAGGGTAAGCGACCCTACCCCCAGCTCAACCCCCAGACACACATCTTTCTCTAGCTAGGCAACCATCCCCCTTTTCTTAGGTCCTGCAGGATGTGGGGAGAAGGGGGCTGCCTGGGAATGTGTGGCCGGACACTCGGTTTATACTCCAAGAAGAGGCGAGGCTCTTTTGTCTTCTGAGTCTGGCTAGCATGTAGGAGAGACATGCTTTTGTAACTTGCTGAAGAAAGGACCCTAAGGCCTACCACATGGGCTCAGGGAAACTGACTACAAGCCTATGCCAGTATTTTTCTACCTATTATTTCCCTTTTTATTTGATGTGCTGTATTTTACTTTTATCCGTATTTTGCTTGGTAATTGATATATATTTCTGTATATGTTAATGCTTAGTACCGACCCACTTGGGTTAATAAATATATAAAATTTAAAAAGCTTGTTTCGTATTATCCTATGACCCGGTCCTCTCACGGTGTGTGAGTGGGAGGTAAAGAAAGTTGGTCGCAGGTGTGCCAAGTGGCTTGGCAAGGCGAGAACCTTTACAGGTACATATCATTTATTTGAGGCTTCATGGATTCTGATTACATTTTTCTTCCTCTGTTTTCTTTGCTGTCAGGTATAGTGTCACAGAGAGATTTTGTGAAGCCAGCCTATCATCTATGTAATCGGGTGAAAGCTGGGTTTATACATCTATATTCTTGGTGATTTTATGTTAAGAAGTTTTGGTCAGAGTTTATTTCCCACCAAGGCATCTTGGGGATAGAAATACCTTACTGTGCTTTTTTATGGCTGTTAAGTATCTGTAACCAAATACAGACACCTCCAAATAATTAAAGATCCAGTGTCTAAATCGCTGCTCTTAGCATGATTGATAATTGGCAGAAATCTTGACAGAGTCGAGGAAAGTTATTATAAAGGTGATACATAGCAAACACATCCTTCTTGCTAGAAACATGGATGGTTAAAGATTTAAGCAGTGTTGAAGTCCCTGAATCCAGAATCTCTTGGTAGACAAAAGAGATCATTGCCAAAGTATCTGAAAAGTTAAAGAAAACTTGTCACATGAAAAAGCTGTCCAGTCTGCAGGTAGCATGCTACAGAGAACTGAGCAGATTGATGTATAACCTGTCATTTATTCATTAAAATTTTTGCTTTTTCCATGTTACAAAGTCGAGGAGGTGGTCCTATGAGCCCTCCTCTCTATGACTGTGCATACAAAGATAGCTGTCAGACACTGATCAAACCATCTCCTTGCCTTCTTAGCATAGAAATAGCAAAGATTTCAATGGAGAAATTAAAGATTATACTGAATCATTTCCCCCAAAATTATGCATCACCCTCCTCCTTCTCTATAACAGGGGTCAGCAACCTTCAGCTTTCCAACTTCTGTGAAACTACGATTCCCATCATGAACCATTCACTTCCGTGGGTGTTCCAAGAACAGCAAATAAGGGTAAGTTCATACGGCGGAAAATGAAGAGGAATTTGAGGCTGACAGTCGCTTCATATTTCTCTCCATTTTCCATTTTCCTGCAGAGGAAAGCTGAAGCAGAACAGAATCTGCAGCAAGATTGAGCCAGGCCGCTTATATTTTCAGTGGCCTTCTCCAATCTCTGCCTCCCATTGAAAACAATAGGAGGCTGAATCAGGGTGGAATCTGCCACTGATTATAGGGCAGAATCTGCCTCAAAATCAGTGCCAGATTCTACCATGTGAACTGGCCCAAGTATGGATGCTGGGAGTTGTAGTTTCACAACAGCTGGAGTGCCAAAAGTTGCCAATCCTTCAGTCAGCATTTTCCATTTGACAAGTTCCCTTTAAAGACAAGGGTGAATAAATGATCGTTCGCGGAGCAGTTGGAGGGGATTCTTTTTTTTCTTTTTCCATGGTCATGTGGTGGATGAAGTTAGGGGTTATCTTCAAGGTGTCTCGTTTTACTTTATTGTATGTTTTCCTTTTGATATACAGTACAGACCAAAAGTTTGGACACACCTTCTCATTCCAAGAGTTTTCTGTATTTTCATGACTATAAAAATTGTAGATTCACACTGAAGGCCTCAAAACTATGAATTAACACATGTGGAATTATATACTTAACAAAAAAGTGTGAAACAACTGAAAATATGTCTTATATTCTAGGTTCTTCAAAGTAGCCACCTTTTGCTTTGATTACTGCTTTGCACACTCTTGGCATTCTCTTGATGAGTTTCAAGAGGTAGTCACCTGAAATGATTTTCACGTCACAGGTGTGCCCTGTCAGGTTTAATAAGTGGGATTTCTTGCCTTATAAATGGGGTTGGGACCATCAGTTGTGTTGTTCAGAAGTCAGGTGGATACACAGCTGATAGTCCTACTGAATGGAGTGTTAGAATTTGTATTATGGCAAGAAAAAGCAGCTAAGTAAAGAAAAATGAGTGGCCATCATTACTTTAAGAAATGAAGGTCAGTCAGTCCGAAAAATTGGGAAAACTTTGAAAGTGTCCCCAAGTGCAGTGGCCAAAACCATCAAGCGCTACAAAGAAACTGGCTCACATGAGGACCGCCCCAGGAAAGGAAGACCAAGAGTCACCTCTGCTGCGGAGGATAAGTTCATCCGAGTCACCAGCCTCAGAAATCGCAGGTTAACAGCAGCTCAGATTAGAGACCAGGTCAATGCCACACAGAGTTCTAGCAGAAGACACATCTCTACAACAACTGTTAAGAGGAGACTGTGTGCAGCAGGCCTTCATGGTAAAATAGCTGCTAGGAAACCACTGCTAAGGACAGGCAACAAGCAGAAGAGACTTGTTTGGGCTAAAGAACACAAGGAATGGACATTAGACCTGTGGAAATCTGTGCTTTGGTCTGATGAGTCTAAATTTGAGATCTTTGGTTCCAACCATCATGTCTTTGTGCGACGCAGAAAAGGTGAACGAATGGACTCTACATGCCTGGTTCCCACCGTGAAGCATGGAGGAGGAGGTGTGATGGTGTGGGGGTGCGTTGCTGGTGACACTGTTGGGGATTTATTCAAAATTGAAGGAATACTGAACCAGCATGGTTACCACAGCATCTTGCAGTGGCATGCTATTCCATCCGGTTTGCGTTTAGTTGGACCATCATTTATTTTTCAACAGGACAATGACCCCATACACACCTATAGACCGTGTAAGGGCTATTTGACCAAGAAGGAGAGTGATGGGGTGCTACGCCAGATGACCTGGCCTCCACAGTCACCAGACCTGAACCCAATCGAGATGGTTTGGGGTGAGCTGGACCGCAGCGTGAAGGCAAAAGGGCCAACAAGTGCTAAGCATCTCTGGGAACTCCTTCAAGACTGTTGGAAGACCATTTCAGGTGACTACCTCTTGAATCTCTTCAAAAGAATGCCAAGAGTGTGCAAAGCAGTAATCAAAGCAAAAGGTGGCTACTTTGAAGAACCTAGAATATAAGACATATTTTCAGTTGTTTCACACTTTTTTGTTAAGTATATAATTCCACGTGTGTTAATTCATAGTTTTGATGCCTTCAGTGTGAATCTACAATTTTTATAGTCATGAAAATACAGAAAACTCTTGGAATGAGAAGGTATGTCCAAACTTTTGGTCTGTACTGTATAAAATAAAGAAAGAAAAAAATGTATCCCCAAATTAATTTCTATTTCTTACCTGGCTTGAAAAGTGGAAGTTGTCTTTGTATGTATGTGAAAAATGTTACCAATGGTGAATTGAATTCAATCAATGTATCTATGACAAGGCTGCACCTGGTCGAGATCAGAACAGGGTATATTGATGGGAATTTATTCATAGAAAACTGGTGGAGAGGGATGATATTGTGATGCACATTTGGCACTAGGCGCGAGTTATAATATAAATCTATGCCAGTTCCCAACAGGAATTTAGGAGAATGTAAAGGATTTGAAGCTCTGCTTCAGAAAAACAAAGCTCCGATATATTGACAAATGATTCTGCCACATCATGATGACTGCAAAGTTTCGCTTTAGTTATTATGAGGTATTTTCCTGTACACAAAAGTGGTGTATTTATATTCCTTCTGGTATGCATTTTTAATGTTCTTAGTAACATATCAAACAGTATACCAACTCACAATGTCTTAAGAGATGAATCTTCTTGGGGGATCTCTTTGCCATATTAAATTCAGTTGTATTTCACTTTGGAACTTGACAAATACCATAGCTCTGCTCTGAGATTATATATGTTTTACTAGTTTAGGAGTTTTGCATGGAATAAAAATGTTAAATGTAGTTCTGTATTTCTTTGAAGCTGAATGAAGAATTAGAGAAAGTAAAGCAGGAAATTGAAGAAAAAGGGAGCAGCATTACAGATGGAGGTAAGTGTAAATGAAGATGCCTGAACTGATCCACTTCTGATTTTCTTCTTCTGATTTCACTGCCAGTTTTTTTGAGGAGGGTGACTGATGGCTCCACTTTTGTCAGAGATGGACACATGACTTGAGTATTTTACAAGTTTAGAAGTAGTAGTTTAGTTCTGCAAAATCTTGAAAGACCTTGCCATAACTTGCTTGGCAGCCAATAATATGTTGGAGATTAGTATATGGGTATAACATGGTATAATGCATTGATATATTGTAATCTAAAAGGACTGTACTTTATGGACAGTGCTAGCAGGCACAGATGTGTCTTTCTAGGGCTGGGGAGTTAATTGAATAAGAACCAACAACCCAATAAACCATCGTGATTTTGTGCACGTAGGTTATTTCGGTTTAGTTATTACAATATTCACAAGGTTCTACTTTTGGTTTCATTCGGACCAAACAAGTCCGAATCAGAACTGCAATTATACTCTGGGGACTTATATGTGGCTGTTTAGGCCCAGTCACAGGCCTCAAGGGTCCTTAATGTCTTTCAAGAGGCCAGAAAAGGCCTGAAGAAGATAGGGACACGCCAGAGCCCAGGGTAGGTGAGTAATACTGTTTGCTCACCTGCCCTGGGCCTTTGATGTTTATACTCTGGGGTGTGAAGAGACCTGACAAACTCCCTTTAAAAAATATCTTTTACCACCTTCACCAACTCCAACTATTTACATCCTCTAATATGTGCTGTTCCACTGATTCTGGAATAGTTGGATTTTTTTTCTGGCCCCCTCTATTCCCAAGCAATCAGTGACATTAGTTTTAGCATCAGATATGCTGATGGGCTTTCTACTGTCAGATGAGTGGTCTCAGACTATCTGCTCCAGCCTGGGACTCCCACTTGGCAGTAGAGAGTGTACTCAGCGTATCTCATGCTTCTTTTATTGTTTGTGAGAAAAATAATACCAACTGTATCAGAAGCAGTGGAGCAACGCCTATTAAATGAAGTAAAGATGTAGAGGTGGTGGTCCTCTTTAAGAGACGCAAACCTCTTATTTACATTTGTTATGCATTTCAAGGCAATTTTTTTGTTACTGTACGAGACATAGTACATTTCAGATACTGGAGGCTGACAATTATTTTATCCAGTGTGATTACTGACTGAAAACCCAGACAGATATTTGCCATTATGATCACAACTGTTTCTCTCATGTATCTGCAGTTTTATATCTCTCATATACTTGCAGAAATATTTACATAGGTAAAAGGGTTAAGCTATTAGTGACCCATTTATAAACTGTATTTTATAATTTACGTGTCCAGAGAGGTTGTCCAGGTTCAGAATATCGATGGCCTATTGTTAGGATAGCCAGTGTAATATCAGATCAGTAGGTGATCAATCTTGGTACCCATGTGAGCAGCCGTTTGAAAGGGCCAGGAAGGAGTCAATGTCCTACATCGCAATATCTTGCACCACTACTGCTAAGCTGTCGGTATTTAAGTAGATGGAACAATGTAGAGAACGAAGAGGTCACAGCATTTGACTGAATGCTGCCATCACATCAAACAACTGATCAATGTGGGTGTGGAAAGTCACACTACCCACCCATGAATCTGATAGTGATGAACTAACCTAAAAATAGACAATTAGTATTCTGACACTGGAAAACCCCTTTAATGCTAATAAACATGTTATGTTTATTTTGTCCTAGTGAAAGGTGTTGGTTGTACCCTGGGTGTGTGCTTTATTTGTGAACCTCATATCTTGGCAACATACTGTAGAATAGGAATACCTCTCCTGAGGTGTCTAGTTTAGTAATTGCTTTCATTCGAAATAAAATGATAGTTTAAACACATTTTAAAAATATAATGAACAAAATGTTAAATAAAACACTTTATTGAATAAATTATGAAAAAAATAGTAAAGCAAAGTTTTTTTTTTTGTTTTTTTTTTAACTTATCTTTTTTTAAATTGACAGCAATAGGAGCTGAAATACAGTAACATTGCCCAGCCATAATAGTGTACGAAGCCATCTGCTTCCAGCCCTGTACACTGTATAAGTATGAGGATCTGGCGCAGCCCCAGACAACTGATCCGTGTGGGGGCTAGCTATCTGCTCCCATCAGTCAGATGTTTATGGCATATCCTAAGATTAGGCCATAGAAATAAAAATCCCAGCTAACCCTTTTAAAGTAAATTCATCATAGAGAAAATGACATATTATTTAAAGGGATTTCTAGGTTCAAAATATTGATGACTTATTCCAAGGATATGTTATCAATAACAGATTGGTGGGATCTGATACCTGGCACACCCATCAGTCAGCAGTTTTCAGCAGCTGATACGCAGAGAGTGGGGCAGGAAGCAGACAGCTCCATTCTTTGTAGTGACCAAAATTATTGAAGATCATCTCCCAACAGTTGATCAATGGGGGTGTCTGGTATCAGACTCCCACAGATTTGATATTAGTGACTTATGTTTAGGATAGATCAACATTTTACCTTTAGATCCAAATTAAACTTTATATTTTTTGGTGTTTTTATATAAATATAAAAAGTGTTAAATATATTAGTTTTCACACTTGCCATTTGAAGAATCTTCTACATTGTTATATATCTTCTATGTAATTGGATATTAATTTAATAATGAAACTAAAATACATGATACACTCTCTTTAAGGTACATGATACACTCCCTTTAAAGGGAATCTGTCAAGGCAATTTGGGACAATAAACCACGCACACGTCCATATGGACCTGGGGTTTAGTGTCCCAAATCACCCTGTTATAACGCAATCCATGGCCGCATTAAAAATAAAAAAAAGCTTTATACTCACCCTGCTGCTGTACTCCCAGCGCCTGCGCAGTTCTTCAATGAAGCCAGAGGAGTACACCTCGGCTTCAGTGCGCATGCCCCACAATTATGCAGTGAAGCTGGGGTGTCCATCTTTGGCTTCACTGAAGAACAGCGCAGGTGCTGGGCGTGCTTCATGAATAAGCCAGACCGATCTCACTAAACAGCGTTGATCGGACCCTTATCTAGGTAAGTATAAAGGTTTTTTTATTTTTAATGCGCCTGCGGATTGCATTACAACAGGGCGATCTGGGACACTAAACCCCAGGTCTATAAGGACCTGTGGGTGGTTTAGTGTCCCAGATTGACCTGACGGATTCCCTTTAAGGTACATGATACACTCCCTTGAATAGAGTAAGCCATTCACATGAATGAAATGCTACATTCCATGTTCCTTAGAACAGCAACTATGCAGTGCAGTGCAGTTTGTCCTATTACAGCTATAGTAACCACAAAGCAATATGCCATCACTTATTGAAAGTGGGAAAGCCACTTTGAGAGCAGTTTGTTTTTAGGGGTTTATATGCACTAATAATATATTTGATAATGTTCCTCTTATCTGTGAAAGTACAGCTTTCTTTTATTCCATTTTGGTAGGGCTTTTCTGTTTTTACATATGATCTGATTTGTTCCTAGTCTTTTGGGTAGAAATCTGCTACTTGCCAGAAGTAGTGCAGAGGTAGAAAACATAGAACCTGGAGACTGACAGCAAAGAGATCACTGTTAGTTTCACCAATTCAGCAGTCTGTGTACGTGCCCAGTTTCAGACAAGTAGGAGGTTATGCTTATTTTTCATCTGCATCTTCCAAACTGATGGAGATCTACACAAACTACAAACTAACACAGACAAGTAGCAGTAGCAAGACAGAGTCCTTGAGGACAGCTGTGAAGATAAAGCTGAACTGAACATGGCCAACAGTAAAATATCACCATGCTTCTAAGATCCAGAGCTGCCCCATCTTCACTATGCAATCTGTGTTTTCCCTGTTAAAGTATGTAACCTCTCTTTACAGCCCCGCTTGTGAAGATGAAGCAAGCCTTAACAAAGCTGAAGCAGGATAACGTACAAATGGACATTAGGATTGGTGTTGTGGAGCATACGCTGCTTCAGTCAAAACTGAAGGAAAAATCAAACATGACAAGAGACATGCATGCTGCAGTTATTCCACAGTCTTCCATTGGAGACTATTAATTATTATATTGGGTTTTTATATTATAACTTGATTTAAAGGAAAATAAAAATCTTCTAGACTATGTTTATACATAAATTATACTGTGTCTGTAAAATCTGTCCTTATCCTCAATCAACTCACAATGTATGTTTTGTCAAAAAAAAAACTTGTTCGTTGTTGCAGCCAGGTCTGGAAGTACGTTTTTTTTTTCTGTGACGACATACCATTTACCCTCCCCCAACATGCATATGCAGCAAGTAAATATAACAAACTTGGCAATATAGGTTCTTACATAAAAGCTTCTATCTAGTAATCGGGCTGCTTTCCTTCTCCCACTCAGTCTGTTACTACTATAACTGTTAGCCTCACACACAGATAGTTACTTCTAACATGGAAGTCAGAGGGGGAGAGTCTACTGGCAAGAGAGAAGCAGTGATGAGAGACTTGAGTGAAAGGAGAGAAGAAATAAGGCTGATAAATGGCAATAGAAACATTTTTCAATAAAGTTATATTACAAGGTATATTATATTCATTTGTACTATTGTTATGGAAAGTTGTTCTATAATTGGAGGTAAGGGCTCATGCAGCTGTGCTTTGCCATACAGCTTCCATTGGGAGCCAAATGTATTTAGCTGTCCTATGTACCCTGAGAGCAATGCTGCATTTTTTGTGTTGGATTCCTATAGGATTTTATATGGATTCCATAGATTTTGTATTTGGTTATAGGTTGGACTTGATGGACCTGAGTCTACATCCCACCTCTTCTCATCCACTATGAAAACTATGAAAAAGAAGCTGTAATACCTCCATGTGCATGAGGCTGAGAAAACATTGGCACTGTCATCACAGGACAGCACCTGCAAACCTGTAAAATAACCTCCAGCAGAAGGAAAATTTATATATATGTATAGACGCTATACTTCTTTCTATTTTTGTTGCAAGATTTGTATTTTGCATATTATTTTGTAAGTGTTGTTGTTATATCTATTATAAATAATATAAGATTTGTATCTTATAACCAATGTATTGAAAAGATGGAAATAATTTTTTTTGTTTTTGTCGTCTATCAGTGATATACAGTGAGGCCTCTTTAGAGATCTATACTTAGAGAGGTTGTTCTGGTTAAACCAACACCTAGAATAAATATGGGAGTTGTTGCTTCTCAGGGGTGGGTGCTGCTATAACTGGAGGTCCCCTGATTTTCAGATTTTATACGTACCGTATTTTTCAGACTATAAGACGCAGCGGACCATAGGTTTTAGAGGAGGAAAATAGGGGAAAACATTTTGAATCAAAAAATGGTAAAGTATTTAATATGGGAGTTGTAATTTTGCAACAGCTGCAAAGTCACATTGACAGGTGGCCCTGCCGCTGTACGGGGAGGCATAGGGCATCTTTTTTTTGCAGGGCCAGATGTAGTAGATTTTAGTTATACTTTTTTGGGCAATGTCTATTGCTTAGATCACTTTTTATTCAAATCAAAGGTGAAACAGTGAAAAAAAACGGCGGTTCAGCAATTTTGATTTTTTTTTCCCCGCTATGACATTCACTATACAGGAAAAATATTTTTATAAGTTTGTAGACCGTGCGTTTTCAGACACAGGGATACCTAATGTGTATGTGCTTCACAGTAATTTTCTACTTTTATATGTATTCTATGGAAAGGGGGTGATTTAGAACCTTTATTTTTTTTTATATATATATATATTTTTTAAAAAAACTTTTTTTTTTTTTTTTTTTACTATTTTATTCCTATGTTCCTATTCCTATGTAACAACCTGTTCCTATGACAGCCGATGTGGGGCTGTCATAGGAACAGGTCGGCTCCCGCAATTTCACCGAGTGGGAGCTGGCCTGCAACTTCAAAGGTACGGGGCCGTTGTGGACTGGCCCCAGGGGCTACTTTTTTACTTTAGGGGGGGGGGGGCTTTAAAGTATTAATGCCTGTGATCAGAGTGGACTCTGATCGCGGGGATTAGCTCTGGGTCCCCACATTACAGGCAGGAGTGGGGGCGATGCTGTGACCCTGCTCCTCCCCCAAATTTTTGGGGAAAAAAGTGCGTTTTATAGTCTGAAAAATACGGCAATTGCTAATTTTCAGCATTTAACCCTGAATATAAAACATAAATACAAGGCATGTTGAATGATAAAGCTACCCAGGTTCAGCAGGAAACAGATTAAGGCTGAAGTCCCACATTGCAGAAACACAGCTCAAAAAAACGCAGCAAAATCTTCAACCAAAAAAGCTGCGTTTGTGCAACGTGGGACTTTAGGCTGAGGCCCCACGTTGTGGAAACGCAGCTTTTTTTTTTTTTTGTTGCAGATTTTTCTGTGTTTTTTTGAGCCAAAGCCAGCACTGGATTTAACAGAAGGAAAAAGTATGTGATTCCTTTATATTTCCCATTCCCATTTTTCTCCTGGCTTAATTTAAATTATATAATCTCTATATCCATACTGTATGGAATAATACCCCCTACTGTATATTACAACCACAAACTTAAATTTATTTTAAGAGATTTTAAGTGATAGACCAACACAAAGTAGCACATAATTGTGAAGGTGGGAGAATCTTTCCACAGGACAGCTATAAGTCGTGCATTTCACAAATCTGGCGTTTATGAAAGGGTAGCAAGAAATAGCCATTATTGATAGAAAGACATAAGAAGTGCCATTTGAAGTTTACCATAAGTCATATAGGGGACACACCAAACGTGGAAGACAGTGCTCTGGTCAGATGAGACCAAAGTTGAACTTTTTGGCCTAAATGCAAAGTGCTATGTGTGGCGGAAAAGTAACACTGCTCACCACCCTGAACACACCATCCCCGCTGTAAAACATGGTGGTGACAGCCTCATGCTGTGGGGAGGCTTTTCTTCAGCAGGGACAGGGAAGCTGGTCAGAACTCATAGGAAGATGGATGGAACTAAATACAGGGCAATCCTGGAAGAAAACCTGTTGGAGGCTGCAAAAGACTTGAGACTGGGAAGGAAATTCACCTTCCAACAAGACAGACCCTAAACATACAGCCAGAGCGACAGTGGAATGGTTTTTATCAAAGAATATTCATGTGTTAGAATGGCCCAGTCAGACCTAAATCCCATTGAGCATCTGTGGCAAGACATGAAAATTGCTGTTCACAGACACTTTCCATTCAATATGACTGAGCATGATCTATTTTGCAAAGAAGAATGGGCAAAAATCTCAGTCTCTAGATGCACAAAACTGGTAGAGACATACCCCAAAAGACTTGCAGCTGTAATTGCAGCAAAAGGTGGCTCTACAAAGTTTTGATATAGGGGGGATGAATACTTTTGCACGTCACACTTTTCAGATTTTTATTTGATTAAAATTTTGAAAATCATGTATCATTTTTGTTCCACTTCACAATTATCTGCTACTTTGTGTTGGTCTATCACTTAAAATCTCAATAAAATACATTTAAGTTTGTGGTTGTAAGGTGGAAAAATGTGAAAAAGTTCAAGGGGAATGAATACTTTTGCAAGGCATTGTAGATGTACATTTGATTTTGATTTTTTTTTTTCAACTATCTGGTTCTAACCCTTTCCCTGACACCCACGTACAGACAGTACGCCCTTTTTACTAATGCCGATTTCTCAGGATCCGTTTGGGCTAGGAAGATCTTGGATTCATTTTAAGGATTAATTAAAATGAATCCCCCCAGGGTCACATACAGGTTATGCACAGACAATGAAGATTTATCATTGTCTCTGCAGCTCTACTCCTCTGCCCCTCCTCCTCCACATTGCTCCGAGATGTTGCCTGAGGGTGGAGGGGGAGGGCACTTTAGAGCCTCATATCTCAGGCATGGAGATCCCAATGCAGATCTCAGTTCCTGACAGAGTTTTTAACAGCAAATCACTCCGTATCTGTAAGGGTTATCATAATGATCTTGGTATTATTTTAAAGATGAGATTCTCAAATCCAATGAATCCCAAGATCATCTTTATAGACCTAACGGATCCTGAGATATGGGGCTCTAAAGTACCCTCCCCTTTAAGCCTCAGGCAGCATCTTGAAACAATGCGGAGGAGGGGCAGAAGAGCAGAGATGCAGACTGCAGAGACAATGATAAATCATCATTATCTGTGCATAACCTCTATATGACCCCAGGATGAGTCAGGGTGACTTCTGTCTATGTTATCCTCTCTCCTATCAATCAGAAAGCATGCTGTACTTTTGCTCTCTGATTGTCACATAGAGGGATAATGTAATACCCCTCTGAACCTAATCACAGCGATATTCTTCTGTAATACCCCTCTGAACATAAACAGGATGTTTATTGGCGCTGTGACCCAGATGTTTACCATTGTCCAGGTACAAGTTTATCTCAATAAATTAGAATATCTTTGAAACGTTCATTCATTTCAGTAATTCAGTAATACAATTCATAATCAGCGTCTTCCATGATTGTGTGTCCTACTGAACCAGACTGGGGGACCATTTAAAGGCTTAGGAAACCTTGGCAGGTGACACACTGAATTTACAATACTGAACTTTTTTACAATATTCTAATTTTCTTAGATTTTGGTTTTCATTATCTGTAATCCATAATCAACATTTACAGAAATAAAACACTTGAAGTAGAACACTCTGTGTGTAAAGAATCTAGAAAATATAGGAGGTCACTTTTATAATTTAATTACTGAAAGAAATAAACGTTTCAAAGATATTCTAATTCATTGAGATGCAGCTGTAGCACCTTCAAAAGAGTTGCACCAAACACTTGCACACAACACATACACAAAGTCATCAGTAAAGTTTACATTTTTCACTGGCCCTGTCCTGTCCATACCTGATGTTTATAGAGTAAAATACGCCGACCGCCTCTCTAGCAATATCCATTGCATGCTAAAATAATAGCAATAACGATTATCACTAGAGATGAATGTATAAAACACTTCTGTCACCATATAAAATCCTAGTTTTTGGCAGCTTTTAGATGGGTATAATAGCAGGTGTTTTTTTTGCACCCACAGTATAAACAAAACACCTGGACTTCCAGTAGGTCATCAGATCTAGAATTATGGCTCTCTAACTCCAGTAACGATGAACCACAGGAACTTCAGAGGTTGCGTCCATAATATGTGAGCATTAAAGTGGCTATGTTACAATAATCTGAATCCGGCCTTAGTTATCACATTAGTTAGGTATAGAAATTATAATTGTTCATTAGAGTTACAATTTTTATAGGGGAATAGATTATTATATTCTTATGTAAGCCCCTATTTAATTTGCAGTAACAAAGTCAACTATGGGACTCCAAAGTTAAAAAAATTGGATATTGATATGTGAGTGGTATGTATGAATTCCTCACATCTTGCAGTTTTTTTGGAAAGTACATTTTGTTTGCAGAAAGGGATTGCTTGAGCATGCACTTCAGTGGCAAATTTAAATTTTTGTGCAATTTTTGTTTCTAACCTCTGTTTGCTGCAAAGTTGCATGAAGGTGGTGGTGTATATGAAATATTAAGCTGTGTTTTTATATACTGTAATCTAAAAAAAAGTTAATTTTGGTATCACAGTCACAGTTTGCTATGTGCAGTATAGATTTTTAACATTAGTGAATGAGAGCAAAATATTGCTTGTCTTCTCTATCTGTATTGTCTTCTGTGTTTTGAGAGTAGGAGCACTTGTTATAGTTGATTTTTGCGGTACATATAAATTGTGTTCACCTTGATCTATTATTTTATATACATTTTGTGTATGAATGTACGATTGGATATGAGCAAGCAGGTGTAGGCCTTAGTAATATGAATGAACTTTGCAAATGTTTAACTTTTATTTTTAGGAGATATTGTGCATATAACTTTCTGTTTGGTTTCCACGTTTAGAAACTAATATAAATTTATTTCCAATATGTTTTTTTGGGGTTTTTTTATAAAACATACACTTTAAATCAAAATTGCATGAAGTTCATATACAGTACCAAGTGCTATTTTGACAATGTTGCAGGTGTTTACTTTCAGAAAATATATAGCTACAGGGGGAGGGGGGTAGTATAATTTTTTAATGTTGCAGTTTTATTTGTCAATCTGAAAAATGCGAAATTTACCCTGGCTACCTGCAGTGCAAAATGTCCGAAAACCCCTGGCAGCGAAACGGTTAATAAATAAAAAAAACATTTGCTGACATAAGTTGTTGAGCTTGTTTGTGATAGATCCTCTGATTCCACTGTATTGTTGAGGTTGTTTGTAATAAATAATCTGGTTATGCTAGGTTCACACTAGCATCAGGTTGTTCATTGTCCTGGTCCATCAGTACAAACAGACCACTACAACAGCAGACGCAAGCAAAGTCAACGGACCCCATTGTGTCTGTTATTTTTAACTGAAACCATTGGACTTGCAGGACTTTTTCATCTAGCAATTTTCAGCAGACACTGCGACGGAATCTCTGATTGTTGAGGTTGTTTGTGATAGATCCTCTGATTCCACTGTATTGTTTAGGTAGTTTGTAATAAATCATCTGGTTATGCTTGGTTCACACGGTTGTCCATTGTCCTGGTCCGTCTGTCCAAACAGATCACGACAACAGCAAACTCTAGTTTGAAAGTACAGAAGAAAGAGGAACACCGCCAGCGGAATGATTAATATACATGAAGTCCTTCTGTCCCGATGTGTTTCTGCAGATAAATGTAAATGTTTAGAAAAATGGTTTATATAAAAGTATCTTATATATAACATCCTTGTAATGTTTTCTCATTTTTTTTTTTTACCCCAATTTCAATATAATGTCAATATGCATCACAGTAGTATTTACGGTAGGCTTTAATTCGATTAATTCGCCCTTAAGAAGTTTGACATCCTGTTTTTTAACAGAATCATCAAATTGATTCTTGCCCTTTCTGCCCCGTTCTGACCCCCACTAATCATCAGTTTATCCTCTATTTTTATATGCATAGGAAAAAAAAACACATTAGGCATCCCACATCCAAAAATATCCAAACAATAAAAATGTTTATATGAGTAAACAGTAGCAGCAAAAAAAAAAAAAAAAATTGCAAAATCTTCTTTTGCAGTTTTGCCTCCCAAAAATAAAATAAAATGGTGATCAAAACAATGGACATTCCCCAAAATGGTATGAATTATAACTACAATTTGTGCCATATAAAAGACACCTTACACAGCTCCATTCACTGTCAAGATTTTATTTTTTGTCTAAGTCACCCAGCCCTAATTAAAGGGGTTATCAGAATAAAATCATTAGGACAGGCATAGGGAATGATTAAAAATAAATAAAACAAGCTATTGCCCAGCTATCCCTCTGAAACTTCTAGCAAGAAGTTCAAGTCTCCCCTGAGGGAGATGCTGTCCATCTACAAAGATCACCACTGCAACCAATCAGTGGCCTCTTGCTGTAAACATTTGAGGCCAGTGATTGGCTGCAGTGATGATCTGTGTATATTGACTCCTCCCACCTTCGGCCACGTAAACTGATCTCCGAAGAGACCACAGGAGCTTATTGCTGTAAGCAATGGTGGGGAGGACAGGTAAGTATTTTCAGTCTTTACCTGCACCTCTTCTAATGTTTATATAACTTGAACAATCTCTTCAAAGGTGACCTAGTGAGGTGACTTACGATATGATTTAAGTGAAAAACTCATTTTTTATGGCTTGTTCCTTTTTAAGCAACACTTTTTGACCATTGCTGAGTTTTCAAGTACAGCAGATACATCATAGGGATTTCCGATCATAAGTGAAAGTCTAGCTTTTCCTCCTTTCCATCCCCCTCTCATGAATAAAACAGAAAAAGATGAAAATAAAATAATGTAATTGATTATTACAGGTCCCTAACATATTGGACTGTCACTATAATGGACTGATCTTTAACACCAGCATTGACTTACATGTATTTTGAGCCTTGAGGACATTGATTACATTTACTAATTTGGAGGGATTGGGGAAAAAAAAGCTTCTTTTTTTTTTAAAACATGTTTTTTGAACCAAATGCCTGAAGCCTTCCAGCAGCCACCTATTCCAGCAGGATGTACTCTACAGATTAGTAGGAAGAATATATACAGTCATGTTCTACACGGTTTCTGCTCTGCAATAAATTATTAGATGTACTTGCTATATGTTGGGTGGAGAGCTGATTCCTTGATTGTTTGGCAATCTCCCAACACTCAATTAAGATACTGAAACCTATTGGTGAAGACACAAGATGTGTCTCTGGCCGCACACTGGGCCACGCCACACTGTCAGCATCTTTAAATCATTTTTGATTATTCTTTGTTTTCCTCTTAACCTCTGCATGGATTTTATACGTTTACCTGCAGAACCGCAGACCATTAACAGAGAAACATAAATGATTGACAATCTGAGTGAAGGCATTGGTGGCCTGGTATACAGCAGGTGGCGTATCATATGTTTTCACCCTAAATGAAGAAAGCAATAAGTAAACTAATACTTGGTTAAGAAGGAAATCCAGTTTACCTTTCTTGATTGTGATATTGACAAAGGTTTCTTCCATATCCATTTTCTGTTCTGTTTGAATTAAACAGATATAGTACCCATTGTCACTTACACCAAGCTGAGCTAAATTCAGATTGCATTTCTCATGGATGTTTATCCTGTTCTCATAAACTGTATTAATGATAGGTAATGAATTTGTCATTGAGGCTATTGTCATTTTATTTGTTCCTTTTTTTACCAAATCCCATCTGGCGTAGAAAGTGGCATCACAAAAATTGCACGTCACGTTATTCTTCATGATGGGTTCTAAAAATACAGAAAAAATAAATGATTATTCATTAATTTAGGTATAACTAGGAATGACTATACCCCAGAACAAATGTAATCCCTGCATCCGTGAGGCTATGCTTATGTACAAAATACACTTTGATGGCATTGTGGTCTGAAGTAGAACTTGCCGTTAAACCATTTTGTCCTCTGCTTAGGGCAAAATCTGATGAAGTTCAATATCAGTATTAGAATAAGACACGTCTGTTGGTCACATAGCCATACTGCAGCTTGGTCCAATTCATTTCAATGGCACTTAATGTTGCCATGTGATCTGGATATGATGTCACTTCCTGAGAGGAAAGCGGCCATGTTTTCTAGTCCTGCACAACCCATTTAAGTGTAAACTATACAGTACTAGGTTGAAGACATACATAGATATGCAGTTGTGCTCATAACTTTACACACCCCCCAGGCAAAATTTGTAAGAATTTTTTCTTTTTCTTAGAAAATATAACTGATCCTGCAAAACATCCATTGATGTCACTGTAGTTGTCATCACAGAATTGTGTTTACGCTATAGACACACATCAGTGTTTTGGGGTGTGTTTTGCATCAATGTTTGTAAACCAGACCAGGAGCTGATCAGAAACACAGAACATATGCAAATCTTTCCATTATACATTATTTCTGTGTAGTTTCCACTCCTAGTTTTAGCCTACAGTCAGTTTGGCAAATAATGCCTAATTCACATGTCACTATGGTGTTTTTTTTTGCTTGTTTTTTTACTCATTATATTTATCTGAAAGACCCTCTTCTCGATGGTAATAATTGTGTACTCACAGTGTTTTTACTTATCCTGCTTTCACCTTCTTCACCTTCACATGATCACAGTGTGACCTCTTTTTTTCGAACATGGATTGCTATGCAAACGAGATCTCACTCTGCTGCTGCAGATTCTACTCAGATCTACCATGGGACCTTAGAGTCCTGCCCCCTGTTCTTCTGCGGAAATGCCTCCTCTGCCTCTCACGTAATCTTCTCCCTATAGCCCCCTCTTTCACATACTGCCCAGAGTTCCCCATCTCTCACAATTAGGTCACCATGCTTCCATTACCTTCCCCAGTATTAGCAGCAGCAAGGGCTGCGGCTTTCAGCATCTGTAGAGACATCATCCTGCAAGGTCCTGGCAGGTATAGAGTATTATAAGCTCTGCATTGTTTTACAGAAACAGGAAGTAGACATTAGTACAAGTTTAAGACATGGACGACAGTATCTACTTCCATGGAAACCTGCATGACAAAGCGCTGAAGGGTATGTAAACTTATGAATAGGAGCATTTTCCCTTTTTGCTATGGTATGTAGCGTATAATGATTGTGCTATTCTGTGATGCTGTAATAATAGGTTACCACACTTTAGGAGGAAAATAGGGGGTGCGTCTTATAGTCTGAAAAATACGGTAACCTATTATTAAAATAGTAGTAAAAGTTTAATAAAAAAAAAAAAAAATTCTTAAATCACCCCATTTCCCTAGAATACAAAAAAAAGTAGAAAATGACTGTGAAAAAAAAACAAAATAGGTACCCCTGTGGCCGAAAAAGCCCCCGCTAAAAACAAAAAAAAAAATTTTTCCCGGGGGGGGGAAGGTGGCGGAGAGAAAAAAAAAAAAAGGGGGCCTTTTATTTTCTCTCCTCTCTTTTTTATAAAAAAAAAGAGAAAAAAAAAAAATAAAAAACCAAAAAAAAGTAAAAAAAAAAAATACACCCCCACACAAAAAAAAAAAAGGCCCCCCTTCCCCCTGCGGGGGGGCGGGGCCCCGTTGTGTGGTAGCTGTTGTATAGAAAAAAAAAAAAAAAAAAAAAAAAAAAAAAAAATTAAAATAAAAATAAAATAAAAATTTTTTTTTTTCTTTCCCTCTAACAAAATATGGCTTTTTGGGGGGGGGGGGGTTGTTAAATAGAGAGAGAGAGAGTGGTGTAGTCGACCTAAAAACAAATTCTCTTTGTGGTTGTTGGGGGGGGGGGGCCCCAAAGGGTATAGACCTGGTCACTAGGAGACAAGACACTAGGGAAAAGAAAGCTGTTGGCTCCGCCTCCAGGCTATACCCTGCCACAGCCACTGTGCATGAATCAGTTTGTACCGTAGCAGTAGGAGAGAGAGACACAAAGGAACATGGAACCAACAACCACCAACAATGCCTGAACCCGAAAAGGAACCAACACAGTTCGGGCAGGAACACTGAAAAAAACAAGGGAGGGATCTGTGTCCCCCAGTGAATACAACGAGAAAAGGATTTTACGGTGAGTACACAAAAATCCCACTTTCTCGTCTACTTCCCTGGGGGACATAGCACCATGGGATGTCCTAAAGCAGTCCCAGAGGGTGGGAATAACACGGCCATGCAAACCTGTAATACTCAACCGCTTCCAGAAACTTACAACCCAAATTGGCATCAGCAGAGGCCACAGAATGGATCTGGTGAAACTTAGAGAAAGAGGATGGAGGCCCAGTGGGATACTTACAGACCTGGGAAGCAAAAGCCTGATGCCGGAGGCCCCGGGAACTCCAACAGTTCAAGAGGAGAGAGCCGTCACACGGGAAGGCAGAGCCTTACTCTTAAACCGATAGGTCTCCCTAATCTCAGACCAAAGCCATCGGAAGATGGGAGCTCTGGAAGCAGGCAGGCCCTGGCAAGGGCACTCAGGGAGAATGAGCAAAGCGTCCGAACAAAAGAAAGGATCCGCGAGGGACAGTATACACGCAAATCGCCCGGGCAACAACCGGGCAGGGAAGAGCAAGCACTCACATGGACGCCTGGGGACCGAGCAGAAAGAGGGCAAGACCAAGTCCTCGATGTGGAAGCAGGAAAAACACCCTAAGAAAAAAAGACTGTGGCAGACAGAGGAAAACCTTATCCTTGTGGAGGACCAGAAAGGGAGGCTGCCGACAAAAAGGGCAGCCAATTCGGGACCCCTGCGGATGGAGGTAATGGCCACCAGAAACTCATTCTACCAGGACAAAAGGCAAAAAAAAAAAAAAAAAAAAAAAAAAAAAAGGGATATCATATGCTCGAAGGGGAGAACCTGAAGCACCTTAAAGACGAGGTTAAGATCCCACGGATCCAAGGGTTCCAAAGGAGCACAGAGTGGCACTCCTGTAGGAAAGTCTTTTAAAAAGAACGAAGACTAAGACCTTGATCCAGACCAGACTGGAGAAGATCCGATGAGAATCGTTACTCTTCCAACGGTGGACGTAAACCTTCAACGTTTGATGGCAGTTTTAAGCTACCTGGAATTTCCGGGCCTTGAGTATGTTAGAATAACAAACTCTGAAAAAACCACGACGCCTCAAACCTCGGATTCAACAGCCACGCCGTGAACGCAGCTGAGTCAAGGTGGGGTGGAACAGCAGTCCTTGAGACAGAAGGTCGACCAGCAGAGTAAGAGGCCAGGAGCATCCGCCAACAGGAATATGAGATCCACATACCAGACCCGGAAGGGCCAATCTGGTGCCACCAGGATAGCTTGAACCCCCTTGGTCTTGAGATTCTGGAGGACCCAAGGAAGAAGGGGAAGTGAAAAACCGAACTTACAAGAGCGCCAGCGGTGATGGTTCGAGGATCCAGAGGCCTGGCAATTTAGACGGGGACCTTGTGGTTCCGGCGGAGGCTAAAAAAGGTCGACGTTTGTCACGCCACAGCGGGAGCACAGTGGATGGAAGATCTGCAGATAAAGCGACCCTCGCCTGGAGCAATATTTTCTCGACTCAAGTAGTCTGCCACCCAGAGGTCCACGCCAGAAAAAAAGGTTGACCACCGAAAGAGCTGGAACAAGGCGCTCCACCCAAGGAAGAAATTGTGAGGCTACTATTAAGGCCGCACGGCTCCTGGTGCCCAGCTGAGGGTTCAAGTAGGCGACCATGGAGGAGAGGTCAGTCTAGACTGTGACAGATGTCCTTGGAGAAGAGAGGTCCAAGGAGTAAGAGCAAATAAGATAGCCCTGGGATCCAGCAGGTTGAACCAGAGGGAGGAATCGGCCCTGGACCACAGGCCCTGAACAATCAAAGCATCGAGGACTACTCCCCAGCCGGGGAAATTGGCGGCAGTGGGAATCACCTACCAACAGAGGGGAAGAAGGACTTCCCTTGAGAAATTCCTGGGGAGGAGATACACTAAAGAATCTCTCAGTGATCCAAGGTGGAAAGAGAACCAAGCAGATGAGGCTGTCCGGAGATTTGTCCCAGCAGGCAGTAATCTTCAAGAGGAGAGAACGACAGAGTGAATGAAAGGTACAGCCTAGAAGGTTGAGGCGATCGTGCGCAAGACCCACATGCCGATTCAAAGAGAGCAAGGAGAGTACCTCCGAAGGTGGGACACTCAGGATCTTGGCCTCCGGAGGGAGAATCACACCCTGGAGCGAGCAGAGGATCATGTCCCGGATTCCATGTGCTTAGAGGACACGAGACATCCTCATTGATGAGCCAGCAGAACCGGCGAAGAACAACCAAGGTGAACCACAAGCTGGTCAGATTGTCTGACCTGGAGGGGCTCCACCAGGAGGTCGTCCAAGTCTGGAAACACGGCAGCACCTCTGGCGCAGAGGATGGCCATGAGAGATGCCATCACTGAGGAAAAAACCCCCGGTGGCAGAGGCCAGCCTGAAGGGGAGAGAGACAACTGGAAAGGTCAAGGATCCACCGCAAAACGAAGAAACCGCTGACGGCACAGCGTGATGATGTAGATGGACGAAGAATTCGCCCATCTCCAGGGATGCCACCACAGACTGCATAGACTACAACAGAGCCTGCAGGCATGGAAGAACCTGTGAAGCCCTTTCAGGTCCATGATGGGACAGAGGAAGCCGTCCTTCTAGGCGAATGGAGAACAGGTAGGAATAGTAACCCAGGATACACTCTGAAACGGGAACAGGGACGCTGACTCCCTGCCGCTGGAGATTGGAGACAGCCTGGATTGTCCGACATAGGAAAGGCAAAGAGACTCCAGCGAAAACTGGAGTAGCCGGACGACACCGCCTCTCGGGCCCAGGCCCCAGACGTCCCGCCATTTGAGATGCCCAGAGAGGGAAAAAACTTCATGCCGAGGAGGCTAGGAAGAGGAAGACCTGGACGACCTGGTGCAGAACCGCCAGGGAGGCCTGGACTTTAAAGAAGCTTTCTGGAGCAGGAGAACGGCTGACACATAGGACGCCTCTGAGGGAGGAAGAATCTATTCCCCCGTGGCCTCAGGGATAAGCTTCTCGACGCCCTTAAAAAACTTGGCCCAGGACGACCTGGAAAGGGAGAAGGGCTGCGTTCGCCTTCTTGGAGGCGGACCCAGTATTCCACAACGAAACCAAACGGTATGGCGGATAATCACTGCATTGGCGGCCGCCTTAGCAGATTTGGGAGGCATCTCTAGTTATTGGGAAGCGTTCAGGATCTCAGAGACGAGCAGCTGGAGGGAAACTGCATCAGGGAGGTTTGACTGAAGCTGTTTGGCCCAGGAAAAGAAGGCCTTGATGACCCAAGAGGCAGCGAAGGAGAGCCGCAGGGAGAAACCAGCCACTACAAAGGCCACCCTGGAGAGGAAAGCCACCTTCTTGCAGCAATACAATAGCCAGCATTTAGGACAATGCAATGTATCAGTTCTGCATTGCAAACAATACAACAGAAGCGATCTGATCTCACTCCGAGGGATCACTGAGGTAGGCACAGTCCGCTGAAGGCAGACTAGAAGCCTTGGAGAGCCTAGCTATCATGGGATCCACCGTGGGAGGCTCTTAGTGATAGGAAGGGACACATGGGGCGGCTCGCTGACAAGATGTCAAGACAGGCCAGCTTGCGCTCACTAGTTACTGATATATAAGTACCGTGCGCTAACCGATTGCACCACTGGAGCAACCTGCTTCCTTTACCTCGGATGTTCATCATTGCCAGCCAGGGAGAGCTAGAGACGTGTCACAGCATAGCCTGGCAGAACTGCCCGAGCTCACCTTCCACTTGGAGACACACAGGTCAAGGGAAGGGATGTCCGATTTCCTAGTCGAAGACAGAGGATGGTCCAGGGAGAAGTCACTGTGCCCTCAAGATGATATCAAACATCCAGTGGCAGAAAGAGATGTCCACTTGAGAGGATGAGTCCGGGTCCTCAGAGATCTGTAGGGTCTCTCTATCGCATAGATGACTCCCGCGTAGCAGCAGATATAGATGAGCCTAGCTGAAGCTCCGAGTCGGAGTCAGAGGCGTCCCCAGTTAAGTAGACCGAGCAGAGGGAAGGAGGTATCCGCCTGTCGGAGTGGAGCCATGAGCTGAGTTCCTATCTGGGGAGTACCCAGAGGAAGGGGTGGCGGACCGTGAACCGTAGGAAGACTTCCTGGTCCTTTTGAGGCTCCTGGAGCTGCGACGGGAACTATGAGGGTGTCCAGGGAGATCCCTAGAAGCAGCCGACTGAGCGGCGATCTGGGAAAGCAGCCATACCAAGTTTCCAGCACTGACTAGTTAAGTCTGGTAAGGACACCATGGCCAAGGTTAGGGAGGCCGCCCAATCCGGGGGATGGAAGAACCGGAGAGGGGCCAGGAGGTTCCTGACTGGCTTAGGCGGAAGGCAGAGAGAGCACATGGGCTCAGGCTGTCCGCATGGCAACTGTTTTTGATACAGCGGGTGCACGTATAAAAATGTGACGCAACCAGAGGGGCCGGAGAGTGAGAGAGGGAGCCCAAGGAAATTAGGGGTAACCCAGGGGGTTAGCCTACCAGACTGCAAAAGATGGCCACTCACAAACTGCTGCAGAAAGGGTTCCGCAGGAGCAATGTCTCCCAGGGAACTGGGAGGAGAGTAAGAATCCCTGCTGTCCCAGCAAGCCAATAAATAAGCCAATAAATAAATGAGATTATGAGGAGAGCAAAGCTCTTCCCCTGGTAAATACAGGCTCAGTAGCTACTGGGCAGGCTGGATGGCTTGCCAGGACAGCCCCCTGACCAATGGAAGGCCCTAGGCGGAGTCTGGGAACCAGAAAAGCCCGGGAAAGGGATGGGCTCGTTGCGGCCTAGTTCCCGGCCAGGCCTCGGACTCGCGTAGAACGCGGCCGACCGCGAGGCACCATCGGCGGCGCAGCGCGACCGCGAACTCCGGAGGTTCCGCGGAGGCCTGGGAAAAGGTACCGGGGGGCCAGGAAAGGGGGGTCCCCACACGAGCGGGGGGGAATTTGGTGCCCCCCCCCGACGGGGGCCGCTCGGTAGGAGCGACCAGAAAGCCCAAAAACGCCCCCAGAAAAAAGGGGCTTATTTACTAAAATTTAAGGCCCAGTTCTGGGGGACCCTGGGACGCCCCCCTAAACAGGACCCATGCTATTGTTGGCACTGAGGGGCTGAGAAGGGCTGAGAGGGGGGGAGGTGGAGAGGGCCTGAAAGGGAGATGGAGAGGGGCTGAGGTAACTTTCATACTCACCTGCCTTCTATTCTTCTCATACTCACCAGTCTGGCGTCTTCAGGCGCCGCAGGGTCACCCCCTCGGTAGGACCTCACACGTGGGAGTGGGGTCACCGGTACTCCGGCCGCTTTCGGGGTGCGGCGACTGGTGAGTGGGGACTGGGTGACCGGCGAGGCTGCTCTTTTGCAGAGCGCTGCGCCCGCAGGAGGGTATGACTAGTGTGGCGTACACTCTGACTACCCCCTGCACCTGAAAGAAAGGTAAAAATAAAAACGATGCAAGACAGAAGACCTGAGTCAGGTCGTGTCTGCCTCCTATGACACTAGGTTTCAAACTGATTCATGCACAGTGGCTGTGGCAGGGTATAGCCTGGAGGCGGAGCCAACAGCTTTCTTTTCCCTAGTGTCTTGTCTGCTAGTGACCAGGTCTATACCCATGGTGCTGTGTGCCCCAGTGAAGTAGACGAGAAAACCGAAAATTACACATATGAAAAAAAAAGGCGGGGTTTTTCCGACCCCCCGGGTAGCCAAAAAAAAAAAAAAAAAAAAAAAAAAAAAATTTTTTTTTTTGGCCGCTGCCTGGTGTATGCAATCTTCTAAACACAAATGTACATATTAAAGTAGACACCAGATGTATGTAAACTTAGATATTTGGAAGCAGGGGCGTAACTAGCAAAGAGGGGGCCCCATAGAAAATTTTGGTGGGGGGGCCACACCCCCCCCACACGACGGCGCGCCCCCCCGGGGGGGGGGGGGGGTGTTGTTTGTTGTCGGGTGGCCGCCGCGGGGTGTTTTTTGTTTGTTGGCGGCCGCCGGGGGGGGGTGTTTTGTTGGGGGGGGGGGGCGGGGGGTGGTGTTTTGTTGGGGGGGGGGCCGCCCCTTTATTTTGTTTTGTGGGGGCCGCCCGGCCGTATATTGTGCTTGGTGGGGCGGGCGCTGTGTTTTGTTTGTTTGCTTGGCCGGGGGGTGGGTTGTTTGTTTTGTTAAAAGTGTAGGGTTATGGGTTGGTTGCCTTTTTTTTTTTTTTGTGGGTGGGGGGGGGGGGGGGGGGGAGAGAGAGTTAGTGTGTTGTGTTTGGGGTTGTGGGGGGGGTTCTGGGGCGTGGCTTGTTTTGGGGGGGGGGGGGGGGTTGGCTGGGGTATGCATCGTGACACCTTCCCTGGGCCTCCGATCATTATACTTGGGGGTCTAAAGAGACCCCCGAGTATAACAATAGCAGTTTCAGTTCGGAAGTATTCGGTCCAAACAGAACCACCCCAGGCTCTGTAGCAGCCACTATGGCTGCAATAGCAGTAGTTGCACCCTTTTTTGGAAGTATAAAAGGTATTCTGAATATATAGAATGATATAAAAAAGAAGGACATGAGGTAAAATAATATTGCATGCCCAGGTCATAAAACTGTGGGAATATGTGGTCCCAGCCTTTAGAGACCCTGTAATAACAACAATTAACATGAATCTATGCAGAATCCATTAAGTTAATATCTTACCCTTCATTCTCCAGGTACCTGTCCAAATGCTTTGTAAACTGGCGTGGTGTACAGTGCAATAATATTTTAGAGAGTTATTTTTGACAGTATAGGAGCTTTTAGTGCTTTGACTTTTAGAAACTTCTTGACCATTCTCATACCACTTTATAGTAATGTCTTCAGAAGAAGAGGCATTAACAGAGCATGTGAGATGTATACCATTATCATCAAACATATAATCCATTGTCTGCTGAAGATCTGTAAAACAAATATATCATTACAGTGGTTGTCCAACTCATAATTTTATTATTTAACACTTACTGAGAAGCACAAAAAACGTAACAAATCAGTATTCACCTTTCCCAGGACCTCTGTATACAGGTTCCCCAGCTGCTTGTACCAAGTGAGGTCTGCAGTCACGTGCCACTTGTTGAAGAGATGGCTGCTGAGGCCTATGATTGGCTGCTTGTGATGTCAGTAGGCCTTCAGCTCTCTGGAGCACTGCCCTTGCCACTCAGACCTTTACCATCTCCTGCCTGCACCACCACACCATGTAGTGAAGTTGATAATCCCCATTATCCAGAGGTGTAGCTAGGGGTTCGGCACAGGGGAGGCCCCCCAACATAGATATACCAATATTATCACTATAAGGTGACCATATATTGGTAGATACTGGCTCTACACAGGGCTCTGCAAACCATTTAGGTGAATACAGTAATGACTTACAGGTTGACGGCTCTTTTTGTAATTATTCACATTTCCTGTCTCTTCCATCTAGACTGCCATGACCACTTTCCCCAGCTGTGACTTGTGCCTGTAAAGTTTGCAGACATCTTTGGCTCCTCACTTTTCCAGATACCTGACCCATATTGTCATCACCTACATAAAGTCTCCATCCTGCTTCTACCCCCAATTATAAAATATATAATATTACTCCCCCCAGAATGAATAATACTCCCATATAATAATGTCCCCATGTTTCCTAATTAAAGCTGGGGCCCCCGTGACATAAATGTCGCGGTTTGGCCGTAGCGGAAATGCTGTGGAAAAAAACACAGCGTTTTACAGTGTCTAGCAAATCTATCCACACATTGTGGAAACATAAAACCGTTTTGGGAAATCGCAGCATATCAATTATACCTACGGAAATGATGGCGGTTTCCCTATAAGTATAATTGAATCATAAAGGCCGCAGAGGTTTCCCCTGTGAAAAGCACTTTTTTGCTGCGGTCTGCTACCTGGGGCCTTAGCCTAAAGAGGTTTTCCAGGTCATCAATAAAAAAAATCAGTGGGGTTCCAACACCCGGGACCTTACTGATCAGCTGTTTCAAGGGACCGTGCTATTTGTGCAAAAGCCATAACCCCTTCTCTGTTTACATCGTATCACTCATCACATGCAAGTAAACTACAGCCTCATTCTATACACGTCTATATGACAAGGCTGTAAGTACATCACTATAAAAAAAAAACCAATATGAACAGACGCCATGGCTCCTTAAAACAACCAATCAGTGGGGGTCTAGCCTGAGGCTAGATCATCATAAAGCTGAGCTGGAAAGCCCCTGCAGACATTAATATAATTAAAAGTAATTAATGTGTTTATGGCAGCCCTGGGACACTGAGCCACCCAGCCACCCACACTAGCTACACCTCTGCCATTTCCCATCCCATTGCTCTCAGGGCTGAAGGTCTGCCCCCCAGTGCACCAACTAATTTGAATAAGACTTATTTTTCTCCAAATCTATAAAAGTGACATACATAACGGTATGCTGTTTATAACTGCAATGTGATCGGTAATGAGGTGGCTGCAGTTGAATATGCTTGGGGGATGTGGCAGACTCCCTTTAAGGCTTAATGCACAATTGTACTGATATGGTACTTTGCTAGGGCTCAGTTTAGACCAGTGATCTGTAGCTTTTTTTTTTTTTTCTATGCACTTATGCAGATTGTGAAGGATCTCGCCTTGCCACACTACCTGGCACACCTGCGACCAGCCTTGTTTCTTAACCTCCCACTCACACACCGTGAGCGGACCGGGTTTATAGGATAATACGAAATGAACTTTCTAAATTTTATATACCGTGTTTCTCCAAAAATAAGACCTACCCCGAAAATAAGCCCTAGCTACGTTTTCCAGGTTTTTTAGAGTAGGCTTGAAATATAAGCCGTACTCCAAAAATAAGCCCTAGCTAATTTAACCCCTTCCCGATATCTGCCATGCGATTACAGCGGATGCCAGGTCCTTAAAGATGGCGGCCGCTCTGCTGCAGAGCGGTTGCCATAGCTGCTGTACCGGGTCTCCGCAGAGACCTGGAGTTAATGCCCGCGGTCAGTGTCTATCCTGATAGCGGGCATTGTTGAGCGTGACCCCCCCCGCCTCCCCTTCCAACCAAAGTAGCACAACCGCCGGAGTTAATGCCCGTGATCACAGTGGACTCTGACCGCGGGCATTGCGTGACCTCCGCGCTTTTCCCCCGCAGTCCCTAGGGCCGGTCCCCACCCCCTATAGCTACTATACCGGGTCTCCTTGTACAGTGGTGACCCACAGTTAATGCCCGCGATCAGAGTCCACTCCGATTGCGAGCATTGTTGAGTGTGCCAATCCGTGACCCCCCCCCTACAAATCGACCCTCCAAAGCAGATAGACTATCCCCAGGGCCGGTCCCCACCAGCCCCGTACCTTTGAAGTTGCAGGCCTGTTCCCGCGGGTGAGATCGCGGGAGCCGACCTGTTCCTTTGACAGCCGGGAGCTTTATGAAAGCTCCCAGGCCTGTCATAGAAATATTACTATTGCCTCAATAGTAATGTAGATAATCTCCCATAGACTGCAATAGGTGGTATTGCAGTCTATGGAATGACTGCAGGTTCAAGCCCCCCTAGGAGGGTTTAATAGTTAAAAAAAAAAAAAAAAAAAAAGTAAAAAATATAAAAAACACAAAATAAAAGTTCAAGCCCCCTCCCACTTTCACTAGAATACATATAAAAATAAAATATTACTGTGAAACACATACACATTAGGTATCCCTGTGTCCGAAAATGCCCGGTCTACAAACTTATAAAAATATTTTACCTCTATAGTGAATGCCGTAGCAAAAAAAAAAAGATCAAAAGTGCCGAATTGGTGTTTTTTCGCTGTTTCACGTCTGATAAAATTTGAAATAAAAAGCGATCAAATGTTTGATTGTTGTTCATGGAAAAAATTAAGACCTATCCCGAAAATAAGCCCTAGCCCTTTTTTCAGAGCAAAAAATAATATAAGACCCTGTCTTATTTTCAGAGAAACACGGTATTTATTAACCCCAGCGGGTCGGTACTAAGCATTAACTTATGCAGAAATATACATCAATTACCAAGCAAATACGGATAAAAGTAAAATACAGCACAACAAAATAAAAAGGGAAATAAAAGAAAAATGCCAGAACAAATACGTTTCTCTGAGCCCATGTGGTAGACTTCAGGGTTCTTCTTTAAGCAAGTTACAGAGTGGGTGAGCATGTGTCTCCTACATGCTGTCCAGAACAAGAAGACCTCTGATTCCCCCAGGCGAGACTGTATAATTATCCCCAGTTTCCTCCCTGCATGATGTCACTAGGAGGAGGAGCCCCGCCCTCCTTCCTCAAATCTCTATAATCATGCTTCGTTATATTTCCTCGCCGGCGGACTGTAGTGTCAGGCAGGAGGTATGAAAGGGTTAGTGACGAGATCCCCATCGTGTAGACACCAAGGATAACACCGCAATCCCCTTTGGGTAAGGAGATCAGTGTCTGGACCTTTTCCAGGCTTTGAACAGTAACATGTGTGGGCTCTAAACGTGTGCCTTGGCCAGGCCCACCTGAGGAATTTATTGGGGTGCCTGTAAGAGGTTCCCCGGGGAAGATATGGTCATAAAACCATAATCCTTTTGATCTGTGGGCTGCAGACCAGGATTCTGTGTTAAGTTTGCTTATAGCCTTCCAATACACATCTCTAGGATGTCCCCCCTGTGGTGATAACAAGGTTAGCACAGGTATGCTAATTGCGCCAGGGACAGAACAATGGGACTTGGTTGTAGAGTAGAATGACCGCATTCCGGCAGCCACACTAGTTTTGATAACAGGCACCAACCCCCCCTGTGTAGTAGTAATATGGACCAGTAGTAATACATCACAGCAGAAATACTTAACTGGAGGTCTCTCATCATAACACAGATGGTTGGGGATTTCTACCAATAATGTTAAAACACAATTGCTTATCTCCATGGTTCCGTTTAGTTGTATCTTAGTTGTTGTCCTCTCTCTGGAGTCACAAAAAGGAACTAAAGTCCTAAATCAGGCTAAAACATAGCTTTTAATGTTGATAGGATAAAGAGACCAAATAATTCCAAACCCTTATAGGTATATAAATACCAAAAATAAATAAAGGGATCAGTATCAAAAATATAATGGAAAAGCACTATACAGGACTGCCTTGGTCGATTGACCACTCTCTCTCTCTCTCTCTATATATATATATATATATATATATATATATATATACACACAGGGGCGTAAATACTGGGGTAGCAGCAGTAGCGGCTGCCACAGGGCCCCGGGACATGAGAGGCCCGGAGCCCTGTGGCAGCCGCTACCGCGAACCCCACAAACACTGCTATCATTATACTCGGGGGTCTTTTCAGAACCCCGAGTATAACGATCGGGGGCCCAGGGAATTTGAGGGAACATAAAAAACACTGTAACTCACCTCTCCTGCGCTCTGACAGACTTTGGGCCTGTTTGGTGACGTCAGATGTTATCCGACGTCATTATGCGTTGTGACGTCGGCCTGGATCACGCGAGATCTGGTCCAACATTGAAGACGGCCAAAATAGCGCACCGGAGTGCAGCAGAGCCAGGGAGAGGTACGTACCATTGTTTTTTATTATGCTACACATGTTTCCAAACATTAAAGAGTTAAAAACAACTCCATAGTAAATATACAACACAGAAAGTTGGATAAACAAAGATGCAAATCTGATACAGGACATCAATATTCTGTCCCTGATAAGTGTTTGAAGCCCCTCCAATATATGCAGGGGTATCTCACATGTAGATGGAATACATGGGAATATATAGCAGTCAGAGCCCTGTATTATACACAAAGGAGTCAGACTGATAAATAACAAGCCCAAACATCTGATACTTAATAGATCCAAGTCTCAGTGTAGGTCTATGTCCTCTCTCTGCCTGCAACGTTGAACTCCCAGGTCCAGGATGCTGTTCTCTAGTCCTTGCCTATAGGTTGCGCTAGTTATTTTAATAAATTCTAAACCTTGCTGGCTGCAAACAGCGATCTCTTGCATCTGTGGGCTATTTAGCCATTTCCGAATATCTGTTGTAATAGTAGGGAAGCTCCTTAGTCTTCTAGTCACTAAACTCTCCCCACTACAATCTGTCCTGAATGCAGCTATCAGATTCATCTTTCTGTCAAACTGTACACAGATGCATGCACCTTGTGCCAGTCGCTGAACTGGTTGTCCATCCTCCACGAAATCCAATATAAAATTATCAGACTCACCCATAAATCCCTCCATAGAGCTGTACCTACATCTTCTCCTTTATCACTGTCTACCACCCTAACCATTCTCTCCGTTCTACCAATAACCTTAGACTTGTATCCTCTGTTATTGAACATCCCATTCCCATTTCCAAGACTTTTTTCGAGCTGTAGCAGTGCTCATGAAAGCTCTATCCCAGACAATTCGATTAATACCTAAATATGGCAGCTTCAAACATGCCCTAAAAACACATTTTTTTAGGCAGGCTTATCACACAACCTAATCACATGATTCTACATTTCCTCCCACTAAACTAACATTTCTTATCATAAGCCTTCCCTTCTACTCTATTCCTCAGATCCTGCCCCTTCTGTCCTGAAGTTACCCTGCACTCCGTGCACTTAAAGAGGTTCATGTGAGAGTTTGTGCAAAGATTTAGGTGATCCATACTCCAATATCTCAAGTCGACTTGCAATGTCGAGATTCCATTGTTCTATATTAACCCCCTTCAAGAACACTATGTCTGATATTGATGGTGACCCTCCTGTTGCGAAACATATATTGCTGCAACATTGGCTGCAGTCTTCTCTTCCAGAGCTGACTCTGCAGCTCAAAACAGTCATGGAACTGAAACGACTGGCCAGATTATCTAAACAAGAGAGGGGACCCAAACACTTCTTTAAGAAGTGGAAAGCCTTCATTTCTAAACACTGCTCTGCAGAGGAGATAGAATTTATTGTTACCCCATTCCACTACATGGTATCTGGAGTCCTCACTATGTGGGAACTTGGGCTGTTTACAGCTTACATGACTATGACCTATTTTGAGCACCACCACTTTCTGGGACGGATAGTCTTGGTTGTTGAGCTCCAGGACCATGGATGGCACCATTGTGCTTTATGGACTTTTTATTTAATTTTACTTTTATATTCTGTATTGTTTTTTTTGGTACAGCCTCCAATGTCAGAGCCCATTGTAGGGCATAATATCTTACTTTATTTTGTATACTTTTCTATCTACACTACCGTTCAAAAGTTTAGGGTCACCTAGAAATGTCCTTATTTTTGAAAGAAAAGCACAGTTTTTTTCAATGAAGATAACATTAAATGAATCAGAAATACACTCTATACATTGTTAAGGTGGTAAATGACTATTCTAGCTGCAAATGTCTGGTTTTTAATGCAATATCTACATAGGTGTAGAGGCCCATTTCCAGCAACCATCAGTCCAGTGTTCTAATGGTACATTGTGTTTGCTAACTGTGTAAGAAGGCTAATGGATGTTTAGAAAACCCTTGAAAACCCTTGTGCAAGTATGTTAGCACAGCTGAAAACAGTTTTGCTGGTTAGAGAAGCTATAAAACTGACCTTCCTTTGAGCTAGTTGAGAATCTGGAGAATTACATTTGTTGGTTCAATTAAACTCTCAAAATGGCCAGAAAAAGAGAACTTTCATGTGAAACTCGACAGTCTATTCTTGTTCTTAGAAATGAAGGCTATTCCATGCGAGAAATTGGCAAGAAACTGAAGGGAGTAGTACACACCGTTGTAGGAAATCTTCAGAGGACAGCACAAACAGGCTCTAACCAGAGTAGAAAGAGAAGTGGGAGGCCCCGCTGCACAACTGAGCAACAAGACAAGTACATTGAGTCTCTAGTTTGAGAAATTGACGCCTCACAGGTCCTCAACGGGCAGCTTCATTAAATAGTACCCACAAAACGCCAGTGTCTCAACGTCTACAGTGAAGAGGCGACTCAGTGATGCGGACCTTCAGGGCAGAGTGGCCAAGAAAAAACCATATCTGAGACTGGCTAATAAAAGGAAAAGATTAATATGGGCAAAAGAACACAGACATTGGACAGAGGAAGATTGGAAAAAAGTGTTATGGACAGACGAATCGAAGTTTGAGGTGTTTGGATCACACAGAAGAACATTTGTGAGACGAAGAACAACTAAAAAGATGCTGGAAGAGTGCCTGACGCCATCTGTCAAGCATGGTGGAGGTAATGTGATGGTCTGGGGTTGCTTTGGTGCTGGAAAAATGGGAGATTTGTACAAGGTAAAAGGGATTTTGAATAAGGAAGGCTATCACTCCATTTTGCAACGCCATGCCATACCCTGTGGACAGCGCTTGATTGGAGCCAATTTCATCCAACAGGACAATGACCCAAAGCACACCTCCAAATTATGCAAAAACTATTTAGGGGAGAAGCAGGCAGCTGGTATTCTATCTGTAATGGAGTGGCCAGCGCAGTCACCAGATCTCAACCCCATTGAGCTGTTGTGGGAGCAGCTTGACCGTATGGTACGCAAAAAGTGCCCATCAAACCAATCCAACTTGTGGGAGGGGCTTCTGGAAGCATGGGGTGAAATTTCTCCAGATTACCTCAGCAAATTAACAGCTAGAATGCCAAAGGTCTTCAATGCTGTAATTGCTGCAAATGGAGCATTCTTTGACGAAAGCAAAGTTTGAAGGAGAAAACTATTATTTCAAATAAAAATCATTCCCTTACGTCCCACAGCAGCACAATATGGGGTATTCCTGCCCCTGTGTGCTGGTAGGACAGGCGGAACTTTTAATTTGCATAATTTATGCATTACTACGTTACCCTATAAGAGGCCAAAGAGACCTCCCCCCCCCTTGTGTTTTTTTCTGTCCTGTGTGGTGGGACAGGTGAAGGGAGGTTTTTTTTTTTTTTCCTCCCATGTTTTGTTTTTCCCCTAAAGTTTGTTAACTTCCTTAGGGGAGTCATCTTTACACCTCTCTTCTCTTCTGTGGAAAAAAAGGGGTGTTTTTATTTAGGAAGCTTTTTTGTGCTAGCCAAGCTTTCAACCTTCGCTCTGAAAGGTTGATTTCAGTAGTTCCTGCAGCTGTAGTTACATGCTGCATGTTCAAAGGCCGGTATGCAGGCCACTTGTGCAGCCTTGTGGTGGAGCATTGCCATTCCACTTACCTTTTTTTGTGCCTAGCCAAGCTTGCAACCTTCGCTTTGAAGGTTGATTTCAGTAGTACATGCAGCGGTAGTTGCATGCTGCATGTTTAAAGTCCTGTAGTGCAGGCCACTTGTGCGGCCTTGATGTGGGGCATTATCGTTTCACTTACCTTACAAGCTCCGCGGCTGCCAGAAGTGACTTCGGTCACTTTGTTCCTCCAGGACCTTTATAAAACATTATCATCTAGAGGTTCAGAGTTCTGTGGCGACTGCCTTTGGTCAGTCAGTCCTAAGTATTGTACAGCAGGGAAACCCTCCCTAAGGGAATTACTTGCTATATCCCCATATTGTGCTGCTGTGGGACATAAGGGAATCGTTGATTATAATGTTAATCTGTTTTCCCTTAGTCCCAACAGCAGCACAAGCTTCCCTCCCTAAATTTGGAAATTTTTTACTTTATAACTTACACAAGGGGGGGAGGTCTCTTTGCCCTCTTATAGGGTAACATAGTAATGCATAAATTATGCTAATTAAAAGTTCCGCCTGTCCTACCAGCACACAGGGGCAGGAATACCCTATATTGTGCTGCTGTTGGGACTAAAGGAAAACAGATTAACATTATAATCAACGATTATTTCTAACCTTGTCAATGTCTTGACTATATTTTCTATTCATTTTGCAACTCATTTGATAAATAAAAGTGTGAGTTTTCATGGAAAACACAAAATTGTCTGGGTGACCCCAAACTTTTGAACGGTAGTGTACATTGGACTGATGTGTCCAGTACACTGATTTCATGATACTGTACTATGCTGTGACATATTTTATGGCTGGCTGTACCTGTAGTTATTGAAAATAAAATAAACGATTTAAAAAAAAAAAAAAAAAAGATTAACGCCAAAAAGTTCAATCTTTGTCTTATCAGACCAGAGAATCTTATTTCTCATAGTCTGGGAGTCCTTCATGTGTTTTTTGGGAAACTCTATGCGGGCTTTCATATGTCTTGCACTGAGGAGAGGCTTTCTTCGGGCCACTCTGCCATAAAGCCACAACTGGTGGAGGGCTGCAGTGATAGTTGACTTTGTGGAACTTTCTCCCATCTCCCTACTGCATCTCTGGAGCTCAGCCACAGTGATCTTTGGGTTCTTCTTTACCTCTCTCACCAAGGCTCTTCTCCCACGATTGCTCAGTTTGGCTGGACGGCCAGGTCTAGGAAGAGTTCTGGTCGTCCCAAACTTCTTCCATTTAAGGATTATGGAGGCCACAGAGCTCTTAGGAACCTTAATTGCTGCAGAAATTCTTTTGTAACCTTGGCCAACCTTGTAACCTTGTGATCCGTGCCTTGCCACAATTCTGTCTCTGAGCTCCTTGGGCAGTTCCTTTGACCTCATGATTCTCATTTGCTCTGACATGCACTGTGAGCTGTGAGGTCTTATATAGACAGGTGTGTGCCTTTCCTAATCAAGTCTAATCAGTTTAATTAAACATAGCAGGACTCCAATGAAGGAGTAAAACCATCTCGAGGATCAGAAGGAAATGGACACCATGTGAGTTAAATATGAGTGTCACAGCAAAGGGTCTGAATACTTATGACCATGTGATATTTCAGTTTTTCTTTTTTTAATAAATTTGCAAAAATATCCACATTTCAGTTTTTTTTTCTGTCAAGATGGGGTGCTGAGTGTACATTAATGAGAAATAAAATGAACTTTTTTGCTTTTAGCAAATGGCTGCAATGAAACAAAGAGTGAAAAATTTAAAGGGGTCTGAATACTTTTCTGTGCCCACTGTAGATGAGTATAAGATGAGGATACATAAGTTTTTTTTGTTTTTTTTTACACCCACCAAGGACACCCCTGAGTTTGCCCTGTTTCCTAAATCTTGAGATTTAAATCTTTAATTTGGCAATGGAGGAGTGGGGATAACTCCTTCAGGATGTGATCCATCCTGTTGTGACTTATACCAAACACAAGAGTCTGATTTATCTGCAGACTGCACAACATCTGGACCCTCGCCAAGTCAGGTGGTCCCTATTCTTCACACGTTTTAATTTTCAGCTGTACTTCTGGCCTGTGGAAAAAAGTCTAAAAGCAGATACTCTGTCTTGTTCCTTTGATCCCTCTGACCTGACTATGATCTCAAGCAATAATCCATTTCCCCTGACTGAGAAGCATAAGCACATCACAGACCAGGCTTGTGTCATTTCTGAACCAGTGAATAATATAAACTCTTGTCCCAGTCACCCAGGGGAAATGGATTATTGCTTGAGATCATAGTTCAAAACTTGCTGGACATTCTGGAATCTGTAATACTTTGAACTTGCTATCTCAACATTTCTGGTGGCCTACACTTGCACAAGATATCCCTGAGTTCATTGCCACTTGTTCCTACTGTGCGCAAAATAAGGTCCAATGACAAAAAAAATGCCTGGTCTGCAACATTTCTCAGCCCATTCCATATTTTCTTTGCCAGTACATCTTTATAGATTTTATCACAGACTTGCTTCCCTCTTCTAGATGTACTGCATTTTGGGTTGTAGTGGACCACTTTTCCATAATGGACCATTTCATTCCATTACCTGGTCTTCCCACCTCTGCTTGTTTAGCCAATCTGTTTCTAAAACACATGTACTGTCTACATCAGGGGTCCCCAACCACCGGTCCGTGGACCAGGCCGTTGGAGGTCTTTTGCCAGTCCGTGGGCTGGCCTTGGTAAAGGCGGCTCCCGACACATTATGTGGGGAGGGTTGGCGATCTGGCCACAGTGTTGTGGCTCCTAGCATACCTAATGGCGCGGGACCTCAGTGTACAGCGCTGTAGACCAGGTCCCTGCCATTAGCTATGCTAGGAGCCACAACACTGTGGCCAGATCACCAACCCGTCTCGTCTAAAGCGCTGTTTAGTGTATAACCCCGCCCCCATATGAACAAAGCCCCACCCCTAAACCGCCTCACCCCCCCTGCCGGGCCGTGGAGAAGAAAAGGTTGGGAGCCGCTGGTCTACATCAGGGGTACTCAAGTACTTTTAGTAAAGGTCCACTGACCAAGTTTAGGCAAGAAAAACTAGGAAAAAATATTTAATACTAATGTAACCTTCCCTTTCGGTCAAATGATGTAGAAGGATCAATGTCACTAACTAGTGAGGGGGCACTAAGGAGCATTATACTGTGTGTGAGGGGCACTAAGGAGTTTTATACTATTGTGCCACTAACATGGCATTATACTGTGTGTAGGGAACTAACATGGCATTACACTGTGTGTGGGAGCATTAATGTAGCATTATACTGTATGGGGGGGCACTAATATGACATTACACTGTGTAGGGGAAACTAGGGAGCTTTATATGTTGTGGGAGCTCACTAATGGGACATTAGTGCCCCTCACATACTATAATGCCCCATTAGTAGCCTCCACATGTTAATGAACTATTAGTGTCCCCTCATAGTATATTCCTTAGTGCCTCTCCACACAGTATAATTCTCCATTAGTGCCCTCCACACAATATAGTTCCCTTGAGTGCCCTCACAAAAATGGACACTAACAGCAGTCGGGAGAAACACTTACCATTGGGCCTTGGATGAATGGATTATCTGAGCTTATATGGTTGTCAGGGTAATGGCAATAGGCGTGGCCTTCAGGGTGATGCCACAATGCCATCCCTGCAGTTATTAGTCAGGATATGAGGGGCGGAAACAAGGAGCATTCACTTTGGCAGTGACGTTGTAGTTCCACCTCACAACAAGAGCAGGCATTTTCTTTTATAGGATGTGAGGCTGGGTGCCGCCTATTTCAGTTGACATAGCAACACCACCCATTAGCAAGGCTTGAGAAAGCGTGTTTAGCATGTGAAACAGCTATTACCTGTGGAGCCCTTGATTTTACCCTGTATTTTTATGGCCTGGATTTAATAAACTGGATGTTTTAATGGATTGTTGAGTGTGGCCTTCTCTCTATTCTCTTTATGTCTTGTTACAGGTTGGATATGCTTGGCTGAAGAACACCATTTAACACCAACAGGGTCTTGTGTGATCTGTATACACTTGTGGGGGAAGATATGCTTGCTTGAGGACACTAGTACCACCATTCAACTTTCCTGTTATGACCTTTTATTTTAGCCCCCTCTAAAGTTTCTTCAAAGGGGTTTTCCCATCTCCCTGTGTCAGCAGCTTTGCCTGCTGTCTCTTCTTCTTACTTCCTCTATTCTTCAGCAAGCTGGGGGGAGAGCTTTGACTGTTTGATGAACAGGACATTATGAAGTATCACAATATAAACTTTGCCATGAGAGATTATTTATGATTACTAGAAATCTAATATAAATGCAAATCGAATACTATGCACAGTAAATGTATATTACATTGTGCAGATTTGTATAGAACATTTACCATGTTTCTACAAAGAACAGACTCAGTGTTATCTTTGTGTTTAAATAGAGAGACACTGTTCAAGCCTTTATCAGCAAACTGCTATTAGCTGGACTGATTGTACTGCAGGCAGAGCTGTAGATAAGAGTGAGAGCACACAGCACCCCCCTCCCCAGAGAGCAGTGACTCACGTGATCCGTCTCATCAGATAGGCCATGCTCCATGGAAACAATGTGTAAACAATGAGAAGAATAATTTCACATAGTAGTCAAACAAAGCAGTATTTCTAAAGCAATGTATTTAGGAAAACTTTTGAATTTACATAAGCTAGCAGTAGATAGGATCCGCGGGTTGGCAATGCCCTTTTAAGTTCTTTCAGAAAGAAATTGCTGCAGAGATCAACTGATCACTATACATACCACCATGGACGACACAAGTCTGTCAGGATGGAGTAGCTCTTACAGAGAGTTTTTCCTATCTGGCTCATAGAAGGAGATTCCCTCTATAGTACAGAATAAGGATTGGGCTCAGACCTTCTATAAATAAACAGTACTTGGAACCAGTACTTAACGCCTAGTGCTATACATTCACAGTGATGAGATCTTATGGGCATATCAGTTATACTTACACCATCACTTGATCTGATATGGCTGTGAGTGATAGCTATCACCAAACAGCGATGGACAATACAAAAAAAAAAAAAAACACCTTTTCCATCCTTTTAATCCTTGTGATGTTTCCATCATCAAGGTTCAATATATTGTGTGGTTTAGTTTCAACATTATGGATGTTATGAATGAGATGAATGTTTTTATCAATTACAGTTGTCGATCAGTTGTGTATGGAAGGGGAGAGTTCCTTTTTCACATGTATGTATAGCTTAATGTGGTTTTCCCATTAATGATATGTCTGCTTGCTGAGAATCTAACAAAGGGAATCCCAGCAACCATGACAGTGGGGACCTGCAAGTGACTGAGTGCCCCAGTGAGCAGCAGTAGTGAACATATTCAACAGCCACTCCATTTACTTGAATTGAACTGCTGGAGATAACCATTCTTGTTTTATACTGTAAATTTCTGGGAGTCTATGTTCAAACTATTTTGGGAGCAATATTATTCTGACATAGAAGATAAAAGTTTCTTACCTATAACCTGCAAAGTTATTTCATGTTCAGTACTTTCTGCCTGTGTCCCCACGTAGCATTTATATGTATTTTCATCAGTTTTCTTCAAGTTTCTTATTAACAGAGAAGCATTTCCTTTATTTATTTCCTTTACAAACAGTGACGTTCTTCCAGTATACTCTTTGTCTTGGTTTTCCAGTTGGTCTATTTCTTTATAATATGAGTGCACTGTTATGATGCTGCCAATAGTCCAATGTATGACTTCCTTCCCGCCAGGTTTAAAGGAACACGGCAAGATGACATCTCTGTTTTGTTCACCCAAAAGTGCACCTATAAAACACAAAAGATATGAGATTGTTGAATAGTAACTCATAGAAACCATCATGCAAACATATTTCAGCCTAGATTACCTGAAGACATATTGCCAGGGTGACTCCTGACTCCAACCCCCAAAAAATAAAACTCAGTGAGACACTCAAGGCTAAATGCCTATTCTATTCTAGAATACAATAATCAGAGGCGCTCAGAGGCATACCTCTCAGGAAGCAAGGGGAAAGATGGGTGCACTGACATGGTGAGGTCGATAAAACTATACTGGTGTCTACAGGATTCTGATACAGCTAAAAACCATTGTAACCTATTCTCATTCTTGTCTTTTAGGTCTGCAGCTCACATGATGCAGGACCATGGACAGTATGTCAGCATTCCAGTCACTGCATTGTGCCATTCTTAGGGTATGTTAACACAGAGTTTTTTGCAGGCTGATTTTGAGGCAGAAACCACCTCAAAATTCATCTAAAAAAAAAACTCCTCCTATTCATTTCAATGGGAGTCAGTAGCAGTTTTTTCCTATAGCTGATTTTTTTAAGCTAGAGAGAAAAAAAAGCGACATGAACTATCTTCAGGTGGTTTCCGCCTTGAAAAAATGCTTGCAGTTTGTTGACGTGGTTTTTGACATGTTTTTTAACGCGGTTTTTGGAAAAACCGCATCAAAAACCGCAAGCATTTTTTTGAAGGGAAGTTTTCAGGTCCATACAGTGTGCTGGAGAAAAAAACCGCGACAAAAACTATGGCAAAAAGCACGATAAAAAATGCACGAAAAACATGACAAAAACTGCATCATGTAAAAAACGTGTCAAAACACTATTTCCTAATTCTTGAAGCAGATTTTTTCAGCCTGCAAAAAACTCTGTTTCCGTGTGAACATACCCTTACTCAGTGTCGGACTGGGATGTCTAGGGCCCACCAGTGGAATTGCTTCTAGGGGCCCGCCATCAGGACCCCTGCAGATCAGCGGTACCAAGACAGGGCGGCAAAAAGTAATAACATGTTGGGAGCCATGTTACTCACCCACCATACCATGTGCACCACTGCACTACCTAAACTCACTGCTACACCCTGTGTGGCAAGTGAACAGCATGGCTCTTAGAATTGTTACCTGTAGCCGCACTGTCCTGGAAAAGCTGATCTACAAAGGTCCTCGCTGTTGTATCATCGCAGATGTAATATTGGTGGCCTATCCTAAGGACAGGCCATCAATATTAGAAATATGGATAAATCCTTTGAAGAGGTTGTCCAGGAATTGGCGCAACCCATGTCCCTTGCGGGAGGTGTAAAATAAAAAAATAAAAAATCATACTCACCTGTCCCCGGCGTTCCGTTGTCCGCTGCCAGTGTCCTTTCAGTCTCGTGCCGGTGACTCCTTGCTGGGAGTCCTGCACCTCATGTGACCGCTAAGACCAATTAGGTACAGGATTTCCAGAAATGAGGGGCCACCATGAGAACGAACAGATAGAGGCAGGGGACAATGGGGTGCTGGGGACAGGCGAGTATGCTTTTTTTGAAATTTTTTTTTTATTTTTACACCTCCCCTGGCGGCCGCCACAGTGGTCACTCTAGTTTATGGACAACCTCTTTTAAGGGGTTGTCTGGGCCAAATTTTTCTATGGTCACTTCACTGGTTCCCCCCACATAGTGGCCTCTTCACTGGTCCCCCATACTGTATGGGGAACAGTGATGGAGCCATTATATTGTGTGGGAGCAGTGATGGGGGCTAACATCCTGTGGAGGGGACATTAAACTGTGTGGGGCATATTAAAGAGGTTGTCCAGAGTTACCTTTTTTATGACCTATGGTCAGGATAGGCCATAAATACCTGATCGGTAGAGGGCTGACACACGGCCCTATCAGCTGTTCTGAGCCACTTCCGGCACCCGTTCTGTACACAACACAGGGCCGGAAGCAGAAAGATCCATCCGCTGTTTAGTTTCCCGGCGCCTTCACTGCAGCTCAGCTCCTACTGACTTCAATAAGTGCTGAGATGCAGTGAAGGTGCCTGGCTAATACACAGTGGACAGAGCTTTCTGCTTCTGGCCCTGTATTGTGTACAGGACGGGCGCCAGAAGTGGCTCCGTACAGCTGATCAGTCCGGGGTCAGCCACGTACAGATAAGATATCTATGGCCTATCCTGAGGATAAACCATAACAAATTATGCCTGGACAACCCCTTTAATATACCCCCCTAATGAGCCACACTTTAAAGAGGTTGTCCAATATAATTTTTGTCTTTTTTATAATTAGTCCGGGAGAAGTTAATCCCCCCCACCAAAAAAAACAAAAACATACTAAACATACTCACCTGTCCCCGGTGCTCCGGTGTCAGCAGGTCCCAGCACGGTCCGGTCCTGCTGCTCAGATGTCTTCTTTTGCCGGAAGTCCTCACTGGCTGTGACGTCCCAGGTCCCTTCCTTTAGGCCGCTGATTGGCTTCAGGGGTCATGTGACGTCACAGGTAGTCACGTGCAGGGCGAACTTGCGCTGGAAGAAAACAGAGCTGCAGGCCGAACCGCGCTGGTAGACACTGGGGACAGGAGAGAAAGTTTGTTGTTTTTTTTTACCTGCCGCAGTGTAATTAAAAAAAAATATTATCCTGCACAACCCCTTTAATGTCCCCCAGGCTATTGGCCTCCATCACTGCCCCTCCAATGGCCCCATCAATGGTCCCCATACAGTATAGAGGACCAGTGAAGGGGCCACTGTACAGGGAGGAATATTGATGTTTATATGCCCATACAGTGGCCCCTTCACTGGTCTCCGCTATAGCAGTATTGGAGTTTCTGCGACTTAGGTATTGTTATGCTGGAGCCCTAGAGCAGGCACCAGCATAACAATACAGTGAGAAATTAGCTGGGGTGGGAGGGGGGGAATTACAACTCTCAACAGACCCACAGCATCTGGAGTTGTTAGGGATTGTAGTTATCAGAGTTGTCAGTGAAGTTGAAAGATTTGGGGGCAAAATAGGGGGAAAAGTTGTTTTTTTGTTTGCGTGGTTAAGTTGTACTTACCTTTCACACTGCTAGTCTGGGCTCCTATGCAGAAACCTGCCGCCGCGCACAGCATCAGTACGTCAGTGACGCTTGCAGCAACAAGCTGCAACTGGATTGGTTCCTTCGGCTGCCCATCAGGATCCCCCTACCCCCTCCCTAGAGTAAATTCTTGATAGTGACGGTTATGGGTGCTGCAGCGATATCTCAGATACTTGAAAGCGATATATAGCTTTAGTACCCACAACCTCAGTTGTCAAGAACATGGTGAATGAGCAGCGCAGCACCCAGCATGTAAACAATACTGGGACAGTATAATATGCTCTGCAGTGGCCCCAACACAGCATTTTATGCTCCGCAGTGGCCCCAACACAGCATTATATGCTCCGCAGTGGTCCCAACACAGCATTATATGCTCCGCAGTGGTCCCAACACAGCATTATATGCTCACAGTGGCCCCCACACAGCATTATATGCTCACAGTGGCCCCCACACAGCATTATATGCCCTCAGTGGCCCCCACACAGTATTATATGCCCTCAGTGGCCCCAACACAGCATTATATGCTCCGCAGTGGCTCCCACACAGTATTATATGCCCTCAGTGGCCCCCACATAGTATTATATGCCCTCAGTGGCCCCCACACTGTATTATATGCACACAGTGGCCCCCACACAGTATTATATGCTCCGCAGTTGCTCCCACACAGTATTATATGCCCTCAGTGGCCCCCACACAGTATTATATGCTCCGCAGTTGCTCCCACACAGTATTATATGCCCTCAGTGGCCCCCACACAGTATTATATGCCCTCAGTGGCCCCCACACTGTATTATATGCCCACAGTGGCCCCCACACAGTATTATATGCCCACAGTGGCCCCCACACAGTATTATATGCCCACAGTGGCCCCCACACAGTATTATATGCCCACAGTGGCCCCCACACAGTATTATATGCCCACAGTGGCCACCACACAGTATTATATGCCCACAGTGGCTCCCACACAGTATTATATGCCCTGAGTGACCCCCACACTGTATTATATGCCCAAAGTGACCCACACACACTATTAGGTGCTGCACAGTGGCCCCCACACAGTATTATATGCCCACAGTGGCCCCCACACAGTATTATATGCCCACAGTGGCCACCACACAGTATTATATGCCCACAGTGGCTCCCACACAGTATTATATGCCCTGAGTGGCCCCCACACTGTATTATATGCCCAAAGTGACCCACACACACTATTAGGTGCTGCACAGTGGCCCCCCACCCCCAAAGCCGGTGCTATTATTATACTCTGGGGTCTCCTCAGACCCCAGAATATAATAAGTACAGGTCCAGGAGAAGTGTTTAAAAATAACAAACACTTATACTCACCTTGTCTTACCTCTCCGGGGTATCCTCGCTCCGTCCTGCTGTCTTTACCATCTTCCTTGGTCCCCTGGTCTCCCCGTCCTGTGTCCCAGACGTCACCGCTGGGGCCTGTGATTGCACCTCAGCGGTCACGTGGGACGCGATGACGTCATTACGCTAGCCCGCTCCATGTCTCCGCTGGGGCCTAATCACAGGCCCCTGCAGTGAGGCCGGAAAAGTGCCGGAGACGATGCTGAGTCCAGGACAGTCAGGTGAGTATTTTTTTTTTTTTTTTTTTGTCACTTCCCCTGGGCTGGTATCTAATGGAAAGGGGCCGGCCCCTTTCCATTAACAATAGGTATAGCGGTCGGGGAACCAGGCCTTCCCCGACCACTATCATGATAGTCCGGTGCCCCGGCCATTTCCAGCTGGCCGTGGGCCCCGCACCCCTCTGGCCACGATCGTTACGCCACTGTCCATTGGTCAGGGGCCCGATCGGGATGGTCAGGAGCCGGTCGGGCCCCTGACCGTCCCGATCAGACCCTTGACCTTTGCATTGGCAAAATGAGTACTAATAGTCGGGGCTCGGGGCCCACTGGGGGATTCACTGGTTCCCCGGTGGGCCAGTCCGACCCTGCCCTTACTGTGGTCCCTGTGTCTTCCAGGAGACTTCAGGAAAGAAGAGCTTGTGGCTGCATTTTTGGCGGATTGAGGTTAGGCGAGTATAATTTATTTTTGGAGCAGTCAAAGGAAAATCAGGGGCATTATTAATCTCATGTGTCAGTTTGGGGTGTTAATAATCTTGGGGGCAGGGGATTGGCAGTACTATTAATCTCAGATGGCAATCATGGGTATAATTAATTCAAAGGGGAATTAAAGGGCATAATTAATTCAAGAGGGCACTCAGGGGGCCTTATTAATCTAGGGTGGCAATTGGGAATTATTATATTTAAGGTAGTACTCAGGGGACATTATTCATTTGATAAATCTCTTTTGGGTTTTATCACTTTAAGAAGCACTCTTTATTTAAGGGGCACTCAATAGGCATAGTTAATTTAGGGAGCACTCAAGGAGAAATATTAGTTAAAAGGGGCATTATTAATTTAAAGGGGCACACAGAAAACATTATTAAGGGGGCACATGGGGTCAGGGGCGTAAATACCAGGGTAGCAGCGGTAGCGGCTGCCACAGGGCCCGGGACATTAGGGGACCCGGAGCCCTGTGGCAGCCGCTACCGCAAGCCCCACAAACTAATGGCGTAACGATCGCCTCTCCTGGGCACAGCGTTCTCTCCGGCGCTTTTCCGTCATGTGACTCAGGCCTGTAATTAGGCCCCACCGGTCACAGCAGCGATGTCGGAAGTGGGCCTGAATACTCTGAAGACGGCTGAATGCAGTGAGGATGCCAAGGAAAGGTAAGGCAAGGTGAGTATGAATGTTTGTTATTTTTAATCACCTTCCCTGCGCCTCCGATTATTATACTCTGGGGTCTGGGCGGTATCGGAGCCCCCCGGCCTCCCCAGGAAAGGACTGCCCACCCTTGGCCTGTGCCATGATCCTTAACCACAACCAAATATCTTTATGGCCCCAGCGAATGCTGAACCGTACCACCTTCCTCTGGCAAAACTGCTCGTCATACCGGAGCCAAGCCTGGCCCCCGTACACCTGATAAGCCTCACCAATAGCATCAAGATAGCAAAAAAGGGGGGGGGAACAATTTTCCAGCGCTTCCTCCCCTATGACACTCACCAAAATGGCAAATGCCTGCAACCAGTTCGAAAAAGTCCGAGGAATGAGGCGATACCTCCGCTTCTCTTCCTCCTCCTTTTTCTCTTCCTTCTTGGGCCGATCCAAATTAAACCTCTCTAACGGCAGAAGGGAGAATATGTCAACATACTCGCCCTTCCATATGCGTTCCCTAACATCTTGTTTCAAATGGGCCCCCAAGGGCCCCCCCTCAAAACAGACATAGACTTATCCCTTCTCAGCGTCATCCAGACGCGCCGCATCCTTACTCTGCGTCTGAACCAACACTCCCGCCGAAACCGCCACATCTGACCCTGACGCCCCGTCCGACCGCCCCAACCCCCACACACTCGCAGGATACGGTGCCACCAACCCTCTCCCCATACACCAAACCATATCTGCCAATGCCCCCATAAAATCATCTAAACCCTTGCCTAGCCCCCCAGGGTGTCCCCCCCAACCCCCCCATCCCCCGGGGACAGCTAACAGGGCCCTAGAAGGTGAAAAAGCAGCCTCACTTGGTTGCCTGGGTGCTGTGTCCCCAGCAACTTCAGGGTCCTTATCTGTCAGAAGAGGGGTCATCACTGTGGAGGTGTAGGCCTCACCACCATGTCCCCCTGTCTGGGCGGCCATCTTGCCCGCACCTCAACGGGCCTCCTCGAGTGCCGGAAGTCGTCGACCCTCCGGAGCCGTCAGACAGGGCCACGACGTCACCATGGCGACCATCTCCTCGCTGAGCCTGCGCAGCAGCCACCGGCAGGACGGCTGCTCCCCTTCCTAATCCATCACTGTCATCGGAAGAGGGAGGGGGATTCCTCTCCACTGTCGCATGTCCCGCCACCCACGTGGATTCCTCCCGGCCCTGGAAGGCCACATGGCAGCAGAGGGGCTCTGGATGCAGCGCAGGACCCGAGAGGTCGCTTCCGGGCTAAGGCGTGCTGGAGGCCTAGCCCTCCGTGGCTGTCTTTGAGATGAGAAGGGGCTGCGAGCCGGCTCCCCCCGACCCCTGAAGCAGGCCCTGGCCTCCACCAACACCATCAGAAGAAGGACAGCCGAAGCAGGTCAGTGGTAATGGAAGCTGTTCTATTCTGCAGGGCACTTCGTCCTGACTGGCGCCAAAGTTCCCGCTCTCTCTTTATGTACCCCCATGTCCCCCCTCCCTTACGTCACCTTCCACCGGCCAAATTAACTCCTTCCTGTCTGTCGTCCATCCTCTCCTGGCATCCCTGTCATGTAGCCCTTCCTTTTAAGGCATAGCCTTTAGTCCGCCCTTTCTGGATGGGACATGTAGCAAAAGCTGTTTTTATGGTTCTCCTAGAAGACTGCTCCTATGTAAATTTTTGTCAGTAGAATAGATATATAGTGTATTACCATGGGGAAGATAGATTTTTATCATGGAGACACATTGGTAATAACTACTCTATTTGTTAAATCTAGTTTAACAAAAATTGTTATTGTGCATGGAGAGACTTTTGGATGTAAGGTTTATTAGATAAATTGTCTAGAATTGGATCTGTATACATACAAATACACACTGCTTAGTGTATTTATAAATACATACACTTTCACCTTATCACATACAGCATAGAGTAATTCCATGATTATATAACATGGTTCATTAGTTCCAGTTACCATAGTCCTGCTGTGCTGTGTAAATGGCTCTCTTAACACCATAGCCTGATTTTTTGGAATAATTTGCAGCATAGAAGGTAAATATTTCTTACCTATAACTTGCAAAGTTATTTCATGTTCAGTGCTTTCTGTCTTTGTCCCCACATAGCATTTATATGTATTTTCATCACTTTTCTGCAAACCTCTTATTAACAGAGAAGCATTTCCTTTACTTATTTCTTTTACAAATAGTGACGTTCTTCCAGAATAGTGTTTGTCTTGGATCTTCAGTTGGTCTGTTGTCTTATAATATGAATGCACATTTATGTTGCCAATAGTCCAGTGTATGACTTCCTCCCTGTCAGGTTTAAAGGAACAAGGCAAGATGACAGCTTTGTTTTGTTCACCCAAAATTGCACCTGTAAAACATAAAAGACATGACATAGTTCAATATAAGTTTATAGAATACATCAAATAAATATATATCAACATCTTAATGAATAATCTGCAGCTGAATAAATATTTTTAATTAATTATAGTTAAAAACTGATGCATATAGCCACTTTTATTGTCTCATATAAGATCAAGCATTTCCCATGCAGTGGACATTGATCTTTCCATGAAGTGTTTAAACTGTTTTTTAGGGATCCACAGTTTCAGTAACTATTGCTGTCAGTGGCATAACTAAAGTCTTATGGGCCCCCTACCCCTTCCCTACAGCGAATTCTTGATAGTGACATTTACGGTGCTGCAGTGATATCTCAGATACTTGAAAGGGATACAACTATAGTACCTACAACTGCAGTTATAAAGAATACAGTGAGTGAGCAGCATAGTGCCCAGCATGTAAACAATACTGGGAGCTGTGTGCTGTGGGAAACAGCCGATCTGCAGGGTCTAAACAGTCTAAGAGATGTAAGAGATCATTGGGGGTCCAACACCTGGGGCCCCTGCTGATCAATTCTTTGAAGATACTGTGGTGCTTTTGAGAGCGCTGTGACCCCTTCACTATTTACATTGCACAGTATCTGTGAAACACCCGAGGAAAACTTCTTGGAAAGAGAAAATTTCTTAATGAAAGAGCAAGACTCTGCTTGAAATGTCCTCCTGAGGTTTTAAAACTAAGTGAGGAAGGGGAAAGTCTCTGATCCTCACCTGACAAAGACTTCTTTGTGAAGGAGGACTTGAATCCTCTGTTTAGAGCACCTCTAGAGAAAGGTCTTCTGGAATGTCCCTGGAAATCCCAGGCCAGCCCCTGGGACTTGTGCAGATGACCCTCAGAACGAAAGGTCTTCATAGGTCTTTTTAGCTCAGCAAAGGACTTGCGAGAACTATATCTGCCCTTGATCTCTTTAATAATGCAGCATCCCAGAGTGCTACTGCTTTTGTGTGTTTGTCATTGTGCCTCTGGGTTTCATCTTTGTATGTTCTGTTCCATGTTAAGTGTCATTATTGTGCAGCTTACCTCTGTATTTCCCCCTGCAGTGTTCAAACTTAACCTTGGTTTAGCCCTGGTCTATCACAGGCCGCTGGGCGGGTTTGTGGGAGACTCCATCTCCTCGGTAACCCTTGGTCTGAGAGCAGTTCAGAGTAGGTTCACATCTGTGCTTCAGTCCGTCCGTTGCCAATCCGAGTGAAAATCTCAGCGAACGGGATTGGCATCGGATACAGATAGGTTAGCGACGCATTGGTTAAAAACTCATTCATTTGAATAGGTTTTTAAAGCAATGCGCGGGTGTCCGATTGCACCCTCTATGCTGCGAAGCTGTTTTTTTTTCGTCTGACACAAAGTCCTGCATGCCCAACTTTGTTTCTGACGAAAAAAAAAGGATTCGCAGCGCAGAGGGTGCAATCGGACACCTGCGCATTGCTTTAAAAACGCATTCAAATGAATGGGTTTTTAACTAATGCGTCGCTAACCTGTCTGTATCCGATGCCAATCCCGTTCGCCGAAATTTTCACTCGGATTGGCAACAGACGGACTGAAGCGCAGGTGTGAACCCAACCTTAGTCAGTCTAGAGTGAGCAGTGGAACAGTAAGGGTGTGCAGAGGTTTCCTGCCCCCACAAGCTGCACTGAGGCCAACGGTTAGCCAACACAGCCTTCAGGAGGATTACTTCGGGCCTAGTCTTCAGGTAACCAGTTCCTTGTCAGGCCTCCTAGAACCAAGGCTGGGGATTGGACACTGTAAGACTACTACCCCCATCTGGAAGCTGCTTTTGACTTACGATTCCAGTTGCCTAATAAACGGCTGTTTGGTTTACCTGCATCGCTGAATCCTGAGTCGTGCCTGCATTACCATCAGGACCCTTCCGTACAAAACCACACTGGCTCAGGTAGGAGAGTTCCCCTCTTCAACTGGAAGTGCCCCGGGGGAAAGAACTACTACCACCACCATCTGGTAGTGCTGCAGGACCCCCCTCGACTTTGTCCTGCCTAAGAGTGGGACTGGAGCTGTTTGGGAGTGTGCTTGGCCTGCTAGGTGGCACAGCATTCGCCACTACTACTCCCATCCTCTGGTCTCATCCGACTGGGTTGCGGCAATAATCTCTGGAACAAACAAACTGTTTGTCTCTAGATTAGGGTACTCATGGGATTTTGGAGCTAAATCTGCCATCACTGCCGCTGTAAACCAAAGAGTTTTGCGGATCTTTGTGACATAATTGAATGTCTGGCCGATCATTAAAACTACTCTGCTAGCTGCCTTAAGTAGTGCATGCTTGGATGACAATAGTGCTTTAGTCCTTTGAGATGAAGACATCAAGATGCAATAATGAACCAACAGCAACAGAAATTTTAAACTGAACGTTTTTCTGGGCCTGGTCTGTGGCATCATTTTGGACAACCACTCCAGTAATAGACAATAATGCTGGGTCTATATCTGGCCCAACCAGCACTTGGATATCAGGGATCCCAATGACATTCCTCAGTACAAGCTCATCCTCTTTAACCAAGGTAGAGCAAAAAGCAAGCTGGGCAAAATCTCTCTCCCCAGACGAAGAAGAAATTTCCCATCTTTGTGAAAACAACTTGGGGGGGAGATCCTCCCTGGATGTGTCTTTTTAAAGACACTGGGGCTGTTTATGGAGCAGGCGTCCGCCTCCATTTCTGTCTAAAAAATTTCTGAGGTAGAGCCCATGACCTCTTCTTGCTGACCACATATGAGTGGTCTGTGTTTTAACAGACGGATCGGGAGGCAGTCACCTATACCCACTAGCTGGAGCTAAGTGACTGTCTCCCCATTGAACAAATGTAGCATAATAGCTGGTATTGGCCGCATTGTAATGAGTGTATAAAGTTATATGTTATGGCAGTGGTCTCTTTCAGGAGGATAATGCATCCTACCACAATACAAACATTCTGCAGGTATGGTTTGAGGAACCTAAACAGTTGTAGATGTTGGTTTGACCTTAAAACTCCCAAGATGTAGGTTTACAAAATGGAAATGTGCTAATGTAGAGAGCAGCCAACATTTTTTGACAAACTGCAGACAAGATGTGGTCAAAAAAAGCTGTGATGGTGGTCTGTCCTGGATATAAAAACATATACTTTAGAGAAGGTATCACCTGTGAGTTACTAAATGTCATTGTGTATTGTAATGTATTGTAACCTCTTGTATTGTGTGCAGAGAGATTATTGGATAATGCTATTTGTGAAACAACTCCCAGAAAACCCTTGGTATTGTCTGAAAACTTTTTACAATGTACAAACTTACATGGCAGGGTTTAAAATGAGTTTATTGTTTATTCTCTGTACTGAGTATTCTCAGAGGTCAGACCCCAGCAATAAAAAACGTATGACCTATCTTGTGGAAGTGGACAAAAATACAAACAATTCTAGTACTTCCTTTCCTAATCTCCTTCTGTCTTTGATCCTAACTTGTTTCTGCAGCTCCGTTGTTGTCTTCCGGTGGAAATATCCAACCCACATGACAGCTGAGGACAATCACTACCCCTGACGTCCCTGGTTCCTTTCCTGAGGCCACTGATTAGCCTAAGCAGTCACGTGACTGCTAAGGCCAATCTGCTGCCTTAGCGGAAGGGATTCGGAACATCACAGCCAGACAAAAATTCACAAACAAGAAGGCAGCCGACCTGACTGGACCGGACCACCCTGGAATAACCCTGGAGCATTGGGGACAGGTGAGTATGCTTTTTTTTCTTTATTTTTTTCACCTCCCCCGGCCTAATTAGAAAATATTATTTAGCCCGGACAACCTCTTTAAGGGTATCAGTTTTTTAAAGGTATATTTAGAATGATTGGTAGTGTGCTACATAATTTTGTAGTGCTGTTTTTATACATTTTTAGTTAAAGGGGACCTGTTGCCAAATGCAAAACAACATACCTCATTTAACTGCTGCTGTGCACCTTAACAAGGTGGTGTTTTTGTTTAATTCTTTGTGTATGATAGCTAATTTACATATAACCTTCCCAGGGCCATATTTTTTAATGGGTGGACAGATTTATTACAAAAAAAAAAAAGGCAAATTGGTTAGGGGCACAGTGGCAACCAAATCATGTACAGTACAGACCAAAAGTTTGGACACACCTTCTCATTCCAAGAGTTTTCTGTATTTTCATGACTATAAAAATTGTAGATTCACACTGAAGGCATCAAAACTATGAATTAATACATGTGGAATTATATACTTAACAAAAAAGTGTGAAACAACTGAAAATATGTCTTATATTCTAGGTTCTTCAAAGTAGCCACCTTTTGCTTTGATTACTGCTTTGCACACTCTTGGCATTCTCTTGATGAGCTTCATGAGGTAGTCACCTGAAATGGTCTTCCAACAGTCTTGAAGGAGTTCCTAGAGATGCTTAGCACTTGTTGGCACTTTTGCCTTCACTCTGCGGTCCAGCTCACCCAAACCATCTCGATTGGGTTCAGGTCTGGTGACTGTGGAGGCCAGGTCATCTGGCGTAGCACCCCATCACTCTCCTTCTTGGTCAAATAGCCCTTACACAGTCTGGAGGTGTGTTTGGGGTCATTGTCCTGTTGAAAAATAAATGATGGACCAACTAAACGCAAACCGGATGGAATAGCATGCCGCTGCAAGATGCTGTGGTAACCATGCTGGTTCAGTATTCCTTCAATTTTGAATAAATCCCCAACAGTGTCACCAGCAACGCACCCCCACACCATCACACCTCCTCCTCCATGCTTCACGGTGGGAACCAGGCATGTAGAGTCCATTCGTTCACCTTTTCTGCGTCGCACAAAGACACGGTGGTTGGAACCAAAGATCTCAAATTTGGACTCATCAGACCAAAGCACAGATTTCCACAGGTCTAATGTCCATTCCTTGTGTTCTTTAGCCCAAACAAGTCTCTTCTGCTTGTTGCCTGTCCTTAGCAGTGGTTTCCTAGCAGCTATTTTACCATGAAGGCCTGCTGCACACCGTCTCCTCTTAACAGTTGTTGTAGAGATGTGTCTGCTGCTAGAACTCTGTGTGGCTTTGACCTGGTCTCTAATCTGAGCTGCTGTTAACCTGCGATTTCTGAGGTTGGTGACTCGGATGAACTCATCCTCCGCAGCAGAGGTGACTCTTGGTCTTATTTTCCTGGGGCGGTCCTCATGTGAGCCAGTTTCTTTGTAGCGCTTGATGGTTTTGGCCACTGCACTTGGGGACACTTTCAAAGTTTTCCCAATTTTTTGGACTGACTGACCTTCATTTCTTAAAGTAATGATGGCCACTCGTTTTTCTTTACTTAGCTGATTTTTTCTTGCCAGAATACAAATTCTAACACTCCATTCAGTAGGACTATCAGCTGTGCATCCACCTGACTTCTGAACAACACAACTGATGGTCCCAACCACATTTATAAGGCAAGAAATCCCACTTATTAAACCTGACAGGGCACACCTGTGAAGTGAAAACCATTTCAGGTGACTACCTCTTGAAGCTCATCAAGAGAATGCCAAGAGTGTGCAAAGCAGTAATCAAAGCAAAAGGTGGCTACTTTGAAGAACCTAGAATATAAGACAAATTTTCAGTTGTTTCACACTTTTTTGTTAAGTATATAATTCCACATGTGTTAATTCATAGTTTTGATGCCTTCAGTGTGAATCTACAATTTTTATAGTCATGAAAATGCAGAAAACTCTTGGAATGAGAAGTTGTGTCCAAACTTTTGGTCTGTACTGTATGTCATTTAGCATTTTATACTTGTCGACAGGTCCTCTAACATTTTTGCAAAATTGTTCCAAATGTTGTAGTTTTTGCTCTAAAGTGGGTCATCTCTTTAAAATGCATGCCAGGACAAGTTGTTTCTTAAAGGTATTTTAAGCTACATATAATTTATTGACCGAATTTAATATTTTCTTCTGCAGTATAAGATGGCTACTATTGGGTCTATTTTTTGGTTTATATTTGAAAAAAAAAATCTATACATATAAATATATATATTTATATTTAAAATAAAAAAGCGATTTATTTATTTCATTTGTGTTTAATCTAATCATTTCTCAATCCAAAATGGGTAATGCTATATATGCAATACTGTACAACTTACCATGGATGACTTTGACATTACAAAAAATCAGTAATAGGGAAAACATTGTAGACATTTCCTTCTCCTCCACACCTTTATGTCTCTGTCTTTGTGACATTCTGAAAATTAAACACAATAATCTTAGGCAGATGAGAAAACATATTGTGCATATTTACTTTACGGAAGATATCTGACAAAGAACATTGCAAAATGTGTGTGTGCCACTTTTTAAAAACCAGTTGCAACAATATTTGTTGCAACTGGTGTGTGTGCACCTCCCATGATAATTTCACAAAAACGAAAGTTGTGAGGGAGTTACACTAAATTTAGTGGCACAAATGATCACTCAAATCTATGCCAGCTACAAAACTGGCATAGACTCCAGCACAGGCGCACTTCCCAGCAGAGGAGCTGCCAAATTTATGAAGATACGTGTGCCTTAAAAAAGAGGCATCTCTTCCTCAGTTGCTGGGGTTACAAAGATTTGCGTTCAGTAAGCCAGACTTCACAAATATTCCCCACTAAAGCAGATTTATTATGCCTTGTACAGTTATCTGGCATACATTAAATAAAAAATTCTGTGTGGGAAGTGCACTAGGTTTAGTACCATTTACGCCAGTTTACTGGCTGTTGATGTTGCTGTTTTTCCTCCTACTGCTGTGAATGTGAAGAAAATTAGCAAAGAAATCAGATGTGGCACTGAAAGGGTGACTTGGCCAGTCAATATTAGAATAGAAAACACATGTGTGACAGTCAGCTTGGATTTTTGCAGTGATAATAGTATTTCTGTATTTGTTAACAAAAAACACTATTACAAAAAAAATTGTTAAATGGTCACTAACCTTTCAGACAACTTAGTCTCATTTCATAGATCATGTGATTCTAGACCAAAATGTAATGCACTTTAATTAAAAATACACACATGGACAAAATTGTTGGTACCCCTCATTTAATGAAAGAAAAACATACAATGGTCACAGAAATAACTTGAATCTGACAAAAGTAATAATATATAAAAATTCTATGAAAATTAAAAAAATGAAAGTTAGACATTGCTTTTCAACCATGCTTCAACAGAATTTTTTTAAAAAAGAAAACTCATGAAACAGGCCTGGACAGAAATGATGGTATCCTTAACTTAATATTTTTTTGTTGCACAACCTTTTGAGGCAATCACTGCAATCAAACGATTCCTGTAACTGTCAGTGAGACTTCTGCACCTCTCAACAGGTATTTTGGCCCACTCCTCATGAGCAAACTGCTCCAGTTGTCTCGGGTTTGAAGGGTGACTTTTCCAGACAGCATGTTTCAGCTCCTTCCAAAGATGCTCAATAGGATTTAGGTCAGGGCTATTTCAGAATAGTCCAATATTTTCCTCTTAGCCATTCTTGGGTGTTTTTAGCTGTGTTTTGGGTCATTATCCTGTTGCAAGACCCATGACCTGCGACTGAGATCAAGCTTTCTAACACTGGGCAGCACATTTCTCTCTAGGATCCCTTGATAGTCTTGAGATTTCATTGTACCCTGCACAGGTTCAAGACACCCTGTGCCAGATGCAGCAAAGCAGCCCTAGAACATAACAGAGCCTCCTCCATGTTTCATAGTTTCACAGTGTTCTTTTCAAGATATGCTTCATTTTTCCGTCTGTGAACATAGAGCTGATGTGCCTTGCCAAAAATTTCGATTTTTGAGTATAAATGTTTTTTTTTTTTAAATTTTTGTTACCTCCCCTGGGCCTCCAGCTATTATACTCTGGGGTCTGAATTTTGTACCGAACTGAATTTAGGACAAAACAAATCTTCTGGAGTTTGCCCATCTTTAGAGATTACCTAAGGCTAGAGACATACAAAATGACCACAGGGAGAATCAGCTCCAGTCTAGTGGTATCCAAACTTGTGCCTCCATTTTATGACAGATTATTGTTTTTAACTGTTCACCTGCCTTACTTTAGTAAAACTGAGTTTTTACTTCATTCCTCATTGTCTTCTGACTCTGTCATCCTACATTAGCATCAAGGACACCCCAACCACCATCAGGCAGGGTATACCCCAGGGGAAACTACTACCACCACCATCTACACCGCATGTCCCCTTATCACCTTTGCACCAGACCTTGTGCAATACTGAATTTTTAGTGGAGCCAAGTACAGCCACCGTAAGCCCAACTGTTACTGGCTACTACTCCCATCCTACCTGCATTCTTCCATTGGGTTGCTACACAGGTCTTACCCATGGATTTCAGCTTTTGCAATACAAAGTTTGAGAACTACGGAAGACCCACAGCAATTACAGCAGGGGGATTTCTGCAGCAAAACCACCAATTTCAGGTGTTTTTAATGTTGTGGCTTTTAGCCACAGCATGAGTTGTGCCACAAAGGGGCCTACTGATACTCTGTTGATCAAGGGTCCACAAAATCCAGGAATAGCCCTGATGGTCACCTTAAGTTTTTGTGTACCTCACCCTTTACAACGTCTTGGAACTTGAGGAAAGTACACATTCCCAAACACAGTGAAGACCTTAATGAATGAATAGGTTACCATCACATAAGATCTAACTAAAGAAGTTGAATTCCTACAGACACTTAGGTGTTCTTTTTCAGATAATACCAATTCCATAGATAAAAGTTGGATCCCCAACCTGAAAACATGTGCAACACTTATGCAACTACTTGCAGCTCCTCAAGATGAAAATACATATATTATACTAAAATACAATTATCATACGAAGGCAAAAATCAAACCAATCCAATGCAAAATTCACAGCTACATTTCTTTAAAGCTTGACTAAAGATTTTTGGATGGCTGCACTTCAGGCACGTAAGGGTAAGTTCACACGAATCCACCTAAAAAAAGTCTCCCATTCATTTCTATGAGAGTCAGTAGCAGAGTTTTTCCTCTAGCTATTTTTTTCAGCTACAGGAAAAAAAGGGTGTCATGACCTACAGGTACATCTCAATAAATTAGAATATCTTTGAAACATTTCTTTCTTTCAGTAATTAAATTAAAAAGTGACCTCCTATATTGTCTAGATTCTTTACACATACAGTGTTTTATTTCTGTAAATGTTGATTATGGATTACAGGTAATGAAAACCCAAATCTAAGAAAATTAGAATATTGTAAAAAAGTTCAGTATTGTAAATTCAGTGTGTCACCTGCCAAGGTTTCCTAAGCCTTTAAATGGTCCCTCAGTCTGGTTCAGTAGGACACACAATCATGGAATACAGCTGATTATGAATTGAATTACTGAATTACTGAAATGAATGAACGTTTCAAAGATATTCTAATTTATTGAGATGCACCTGTATCTTCCACCTTGCAAACCCAAAAGAAATTAATGGGAGGCGGAAGAAAACTTGACACGGTTTTTGGATGCAGTTTTTACAAAAACCACTAGCCTATTTTTGAGGTGGATTTACCAGGCCCATCCCCAAAACACTGTGTTGGAAGAAAAAAAAAAAAAAAGAATCAAAAACTGAATTGCATCAGTTAGATGTGCATCACATCAAAAACCACGTAAAAAAAACTTCTTCTAGCTGAAGCCCCATGTTGTGAAAATGCAGCATTTTGCCGTGGTGGAAACGCTGCGTTTTACAGTACCTGTAAAGTGAATGAGATGCTAGCTAATCCCATCCACGTTTTTGAAAATCGCAGAATGTTAATTATTCCTGTGGAAACGCTGGCATTTTCCATATAGGTATAATAAGGGCAGAAAGTCCGCAGAAGAAAACTATGCGAAAACGCAATGAAAAACACTGTGAAAAAAAAAAACACGATTTGTTTCCACAGCGTTTTGCTCTATGGGGCCTTAGCCGCCTAATTCCTGAAGCAGATTTTATATGCCTGCAAAAAACTTTGTGTGAATTTACCCTAATGACTCTCCCGAGGTCGAAGCCAAGCACCTGGTGGTAAATCTCTAATGACCTGCAGTCTCTGTGTTTGGATAGTGAGGGGAAGCATGGCTTCACAAATCTGGATGCACATTTATACAATGTTGAACTTGTGAAAATAATAAATACATGTATTGTTAACCTCAAAACACTTTCTCAGACTGGGGATATGAGGGTGAGATGTAATGTGGCGAAGAGACTTTTTATCTGTGAACTTGTTTTCAAATCCATACACAGTATGAAATCAGGGGCGTAACTATCGGGGTAGCAGTGGTAGCGGCTGCCACAGGGCCCGGGACATTAGGGGCCCCGGAGCCCTGTGGCAGATGCTACCGCGAACCCCACAAACCAGTAATGATCGCGGTCGCAGAGGGTGCGACCGCGAACGGACCCGGCAGGTTACGGAGCCTGCGGCCAGCTGGAGATAGCCGGGCCCCGGACCACTATGATAGCGGTCGGGGAAAGCCTGGTTCCCCGACCGCTATACATACTGTTATTGGAAAGGGGCCCTGGCATATTGTAGGCCCCTTTCCAATAGATGGCAGGTCAGGGCACCCAGGGGAGGTGACTGAAAATAATAAATACATATTCTCACCTCTCCTGGGCGCAGCGTTCTCTCCGACGCTCTTCCGTCATGACTGAGGGCTGTGATTAGGCCCCAGCGGTCACATGGGGCGCAGCCGCGTAATTACGTCAGTGCGCCCCCATGTGACCGCTGAGGCCCAAGCACAGGCCTTGGCAGCGACGTCGGAAGAGGGCCTGAAGACGCTGAAGACGGCAGGATGGAGCGAGGATGCCAAGGAAAGGTAAGGCAAGGTGAGTATGAATGTTTGTTATTTTTAATCACCTTCCCTGGGCATCCGATTATTATACTCTGGGGTCTGAGGAAACCCCAGAGAATAATAATAGCACCGAAGCGGAGGGGGCTGTTGAGAGCATATAATACTGTGTGTGGGCCACTGTAGAGCATATAATACTGGGTGGGGGCCATTGTAGAGCATATAATACTGGGTGGGGGCCACTGTAGAGCATATAATACTGTGTGGGGGCCCCTGTAGAGCATATAACACTGAGTGGGGTCCACTGTAGAGCATATAATACCGGGTGGGGGCCACTGTAGAGCATATAATACTAGGTGGGGGCCACTGTGGGGGGCATATAATACTGTGTGGGGGCCACTGTAGGGAGGATATAATACTGGGTGGGCCCACTATGGGGGGGCATATAATACTGGGTGGGTACCACTGTACCACTGTGGGAAGCATATAATACTGGGTGGGGCCACTGTGGGTAGCATATTATACTGTGTGTGGGGGAGAAATGTAGAGCATATAATGCTGTATGGGGGCCACTGTGGAGCATATAATGATGTGTGGGGGGCACTGTTGAGCATATAATACTATCTGGGGCCTCTGCTGAGCATATTTTACTGTTTGGGGACCCGGAACCGGTCGGGGGGGGGGGGGGGGGCATGTCAAATGTTCGTCTTGGGGCCCAGCCATTCCTAGTTACGCCACTGTATGAAATGCTCCCAAGAGCCCCCTAGAGTCGCTTCAGGTGAACCCCACGGAACTTGACAAATATTCGTGAGGTTCGAGCCTTTGCTTCAGTACTATTATACTCTGGAGTCTCCTCAGACCACAGAGTATAATAAGTAGAGGCCCAGGGGAAGTGATTAAAAATAACAAATATTTATACTCACCTTCCCTCACCTCTACTGGGCATCTTCGTTCCATCTGGCTCTCTTCAGCATCTTCTTTGGTCCTCTTCTGCCTGCGACGTGCCCCAAACGTTACTGCTGGGACCTGTAATTGGGCCTCAGCAGTCACGTGGGGCATGTTGACATCATTATGCCCTCAGTCACAGGCCAGAAGAGCCCCGGAAAGGATGCTGTGGACTGTCAGAGGCCCAGGAGAAGTGAGTATAAGTATTTCTTATTTTTAGTCACCTACCCTAGGCTGGCATGCCAGGACCCTATCCATTAACATGTATAGCTGCACATAATCATACTGCAGGACAGTCCTATTCAAATGAATTTGGTTGAGCTGCAATACCAAGTGCTGTCACTATACAATATACGGCTCGGTAAGTAGTACCAAAGAGGCCACAGCAATCAGTATCATAGCCTCAGACAACCCCTTGGAACCTCTAATTTCAAATGAACCCACAGCCAATTACAGAAACCACGCTCTTTGACCACACTCCAATGATGGCTAGCATAAGCCCATTCTCAAAACAAAGGTCAAATCCCATCGAAGGACCTCTATCAATCAAATTGCCAGAAAAGAAGAAAAATAGTGGTATACACATAAAGGAGATGCTCACCTATTAGCTAGTGCAAAACAAATCATTTTGTTAACACTGAAGATAAAAAGACTAATAACCACACTTGTAGCAAATGGACAACTCTGTGTCAGGGTGAGGGTGTCCACGGTGCCTGCACCAAATATATGTACAGACATACAGGCTGCCTATTCAATACAAAATACAATATAAACTTATCACCCTCATCCACAAGGCTCTCCATAATGCTGCACCTCCCTACATTTCCTCCCTCATCTCTGTCTAACGCCCAACCCCTACTCTCTGTTCACTCAATGACCTAAGACTAACATCCTCTATTATCAGAACCTCCCACGCTTGTATACAAGACCTCCCGAGTTGCACCACTTCTCTGGAATGCTCTATTATGGACCATCAGATTAAATCCCCAATTTCTACAGCTTCAAGCGCAAACTAAAGCCATATCTTTTCAGACAGGCCTATGGCAACTCATAATGTAAACCCTTCTGTAGTAAGAATTACTAAAAATACCCTCCTCTGTTCACGCTCCCACATTACCTCACAGGATACGAAGCCGTATCAGACTAACTTTATATGTTCAGGCACCAGCTGCACGTTAAAGGACACGACTGGTGACGGCTCATACAGCTTTATATATGTGTAATGACAGTAACCTCTATTACAAAATTGTCTGACCATTGTACAAACAATGCTATGTCTGTTGCTGCCCTGCTACCTCTTGTGTCACCCCCTCTACCTCATAGATTGTAAGCTTTTGTGAGCAGGGCCCTCAGTTCCATTGTGTGAATTGACTATTTCTTTGTAATGTTCCTTTTTTGTCTGTACTTGAACCCTACAAATTGTACAGTGCTGCGGAATATGTTGGTGCTATATAAATAACATGTATTCTTATTAATAACATCCAGGAACAGTTTAAAATGACCATCCAAATGTATAAGTTCCAGTATTAGAATAACATACAATGTGATGCCCACAGGATCTACTATATTCTACTATAAAGAATGAATAAACAAGTATAATCACGATGCATAACCTGTGGACAAAATTGATGAGAGAAAGCACCACAAAATGAGTAATCCATTAAAAAGTATGGGAACACAAATAACAAAAGCATAGTGTGAGAAGGTGACAGGCAAAGTGCTGGAGTCCCGCTATATCAGCCCCAGGTTTCTGACATACGTGTGGTCCAGGATGGGTCTGGAATAGGCTTCAGCCCCAGGTGTAGGTCAAAGGCTCTTTACTGGGCCATACTGTATAAGCCTACAGAGCCTGCACTTCAGGGCAGATCCTGGGAGTGAGAGGAGGTGCCTGGGTCTGTCCTGCTGTACTGAGTCTGGTGAGACTATTTCGTGCTATTCTGTTTGTTCGTGTTGCTGGTAGTAAGCCACACGTATAGTTAATTTTGTACTGTTTAGTTTAGAGCTGGATGAGCAAGAGTTTTGTTTGTTTTCCTTTTGCCTGAAGTTAAGGCTACATTTTATTTTGCTCCTTTTGTCCCTGAAGTGAAGGTTTATTTATTTTGCTGTTTTTTTTTTTTGTTTTTTTTAAATAAACCTGTTTTGCTACAGTTTTGTGTCCCTGTGTCTGACTGGTTGGGTCCGCACCACTGCTGCTACCGAGCTACCTTCCCCACAATAGTCATAAAAAAATACCACTGGATCAAGTCAACAGAGAAAATCTTCAAAATCTTCCTTTAAAAGGAATGTATCATGTATATATTTGTAAAATTTATTTGTTAGAACCAGATGAAACAGGATGGAACAATGAAATTTCTAATTGTTTTTTATTTTCTGGCTGCACATTTTTTATTCAATTTTTTAGTATGTAATTATGGGGCTGCCATCTTGCCTGAGCTTCTTCTCTGATATGTTAACATCATTTAGTGATATGCCTTACAGCATATTCATGGCCATAGGCAACAATACTCTGCAGTTGACTCATTGAAGTCTAGGATGAGCTGGGATAAGCAGTAGAAAACCTGTTATATATGCATTATATGGTGTTATCTGTAGAGGTGTTATCTTCGATTGTAATACTGACTGGTTTAGGAGACTGATGACCTATCCCCAGAATATCATTAAAATTAAGACCAAAGACAACACTTAACAGCAAGAGTGCAATCATTGTAATACCATAAAATGACTACTTTATTGCTTACAGGACACAAAAAAAACAGGTACAGTAAATGTCAGTGGGGACCCAGCATCCAGCCCAGCATCCAGCCCCTGCACTCATCAGCTGTTCTGAGTATAGTGGTTACGATATTCATTTCTAATTCTGATGAGCAGTGGTGAAACTACCATAGCAGCCATAGTGCATCCTATGGGCCTGAGATATGCGGGGCCTGGCCCCCCACTTCTTTTTTTAAGTGAGGCCTATATCTACTGGATTATTCCAGCAGACAATGGCCGATATTCACTCACATAACCCTGCTCCTGCCCATGGCCGTCTCCACTTTGGACTCCAGGGAGATACCACACACTATGTCCTCACACTAAACAACGTCCAGACATCAGATCCTGATCCAGACTCAGGACATAAGAGGCAGCAACATCCTGAAGTCGTGGAATCAACCATGGGCAGTAGTGGAGATGAATGAGTTAATATCACCCATTATTTACTGTGGAGGCCAGTTGAAAGGGCAGTATAGTCTGCGGCGCCAATAAAGAGGGTAGCATAATGTTTGGGGTAATTACTCTGTGGGGACCAATTAAGGGGCAATATACTGCGTGGGGGCTAATACAGGGGGCAATATACTGTGTATAGAGTCAGCAAAGGGAATGTTAAACTGTTTGAAGGCAAGTAAAGGTGGGGTTATACTGTGTAGGGGCCAGTAAAAGGGGCTTTATACTGTGTGGGGCCAGTAAAGGGCGTTTTTATACTATGTGTGGGGCAGCAAAAGAGGTATTAAACTTTTTGGGGGCCAGTAAAAGGGGCACTTAACCATGTAAGAGGCCAGACCTTCTTAGTTACTCCAAAGCTCTGCTATGTGTTGTCTTTAGTCTTAGTTTGTTAGCATGATTTGTTTTCAGCACATGAGATGTACCTGATGATTAATTTTGGGGCAGTGCCCACCTCCCACCATATATTATCACCAGGATAGTTCATCAATATCAGGATAGCAGTGGTCTACTTGTCACCCCAGCAGTTTAAAGAGGACCTTTCATATGCTCTAAGATATGGCATGTTATAATATACCACTGCAAAGATGACAGTGTGCTGAATGCAGCAATATTTAAGTGTTGTAGGTATTTGCTCTGGTGCCAGAAATATCAGTGCTGTTAGTCAGAGGGGCTGGCCACACAGCACATCGTCATCGCTGGGTAGTGAGGAAAGCCCCACCTCACAGTACAAGACTATAGAAGTGTGCTGACAGGAGACTATCCTCACCATCAAGTTATGATGCTATGACAGTGCAGTGATACTGGGTTACATACCTGCTAAACTGAAAGTGTGCAGAATTCAACACACTGTCAGCTTTGCAACAGTATATAACATGAAAGGTCCTCTTTAAAGTGAATGAGACCAAGCTATAACGCCATGTAGACTCAATTCTGTGTAGATAACAGGGCCGGTTTTAGACAAAATGGGGCCCTGGCTATGTTTACAAGTGGGGCCCTGAATCCTAAGACATACCTAGTGGCGGAACTACCACCATAGCAGCTGCTATGGGGCCTGTGAGCATAGGGGGCCTGGTGTGCCCCTGCTGCTTTTGTTTTTTAAATAGGCCATTAACTGCTGGAGTTACAGCTGCGGTACTTGGTACTTGTTGGGCGAACCTCACAAGATCTGTCTCACGAAGTTTTCCTGGCAGTTTCGCTCCGACAAACTGCTATTATTATACTCTGAGGTCTTTTCTGACCCCAGAGTATAATGTTCAGAGGCCCGGAGAAGGTGAAAAAAAAAAAAAAGCGGTATTAGTTACCTCTCCTGTGCACCAATGTGAATTCCTGCTGTATTCAGTCCTTTTCAATTATGTCACAGATGGCACGTGGGTCTGGCTGGCATCACTGACGCACAATGACACTGATGTAACCCATGTCTGTGATGTCATCGCAGACAGCAAGAAGTAGCGCTGGTGCAAAGGAGAGGTAAGTAAGACTTTTTTTTTTTTTCACCTCCCCTGGGCCTCCGAACATTATACTCTGGGATTTGAAGAAATCCATGAAAAGTTCATGGATCGTGATCCTCAAAACTATGAATTAACACATGTGGAATTATATACTTAACAAAAAAGTGTGAAACAACTGAAAATATGTCTTATATTCTAGGTTCTTCAAAGTAGCCACCTTTTGATTTGATTACTGTTTTGCACACTCTTGATGAGCTTCAAGAGGTAGTCACCTGAAATGGTTTTCACTTCACAGGTGTGCCCTGTCAGGTTTAATAAGTGGGATTTCTTGCCTTATAAATGTGGTTGGGACCATCAGTTGTGTTGTTCAGAAGTCAGGTGGATACACAGCTGATAGTCCTACTGAATGGAGTGTTAGAATTTGTATTATGGCAAGAAAAAAGCAGCTAAGTAAAGAAAAACGAGTGGCCATCATTACTTTAAGAAATGAAGGTCAGTCAGTCCAAAAAATTGGGAAAACTTTGAAAGTGTCCCCAAGTGCAGTGGCCAAAACCATCAAGCGCTACAAAGAAACTGGCTCACATGAGGACCGCCACAGGATAGGAAGACCAAGAGTCACCTCTGCTGCGGAGGATAAGTTCATCCGAGTCACCAGCCTCAGAAATCGCAGGTTAACAGCAGCTCAGATTAGAGACCAGGTCAATGCCACACAGAGTTCTAGCAGCAGACACATCTCTACAACAACTGTTAAGAGGAGACTGTGTGCAGCAGGCCTTCATGGTAAAATAGCTGCTAGGAAACCACTGCTAAGGACAGGCAACAAGCAGAAGAGACTTGTTTGGGCTAAAGAACACAAGGAATGGACATTAGACCTGTGGAATTCTGTGCTTTGGTCTGATGAGTCCAAATTTGAGATCTTTGGTTCCAAACACCGTGTCTTTGTGCGACGCAGAAAAGGTGAACGAATGGACTCTACATGCCTGGTTCCCACCGTGAAGCATGGAGGAGAAGGTGTGATGGTGTGGGGGTGCTTTGCTGGTGACATTGTTGGGGATTTATTCAAAATTGAAGGAATACTGAACCAGCATGGTTACCACAGCATCTTGCAGCGGCATGCTATTCCATCCGGTTTGCGTTTAGTTGGACCATCATTTATTTTTCAACAGGACAATGACCCCAAACACACCTCCAGACTATGTAAGGGCTATTTGACCAAGAAGGAGAGTGATGGGGTGCTATGCCAGATGACCTGGCCTCCACAGTCACCAGACCTGAACCCAATCGAGATGGTTTGGGGTGAGCTGGACCGCGGAGTGAAGGCAAAAGGGCCAACAAGTGCTAAACATCTCTGGGAACTCCTTCAAGACTGTTGGAAGACCATTTCAGGTGACTACCTCTTGAAGCTCATCAAGAGAATGCCAAGAGTGTGCAAAGCAGTAATCAAAGCAAAAGGTGGCTACTTTGAAGAACCTAGAATATAAGACATATTTTCAGTTGTTTCACACTTTTTGTTAAGTATATAATTCCACATGTGTTAATTCATAGCTTTGATGCCTTCAGTGTGAATCTACAATTTTTATAGTCATGAAAATACAGAAAACTCTTGGATTGAGAAGGTGTGTCCAAACTTTTGGTCTGTACTGTAATACCGCAGGTACCAGAGGATGTTAAAGCACCTCTTTCAGTTTTGAAACGGCGGACGCTATTCTAGTCAATTGGGTCCTCTGGTGTCTGTGTGTAAACTCTAAAACAGTGGTCCGGCTCCCCCGATGGACCGGAACGATGGAGAGGCCGGAGCACATGTGAACCTAGCCTAAGAGTTTTCAATTCATTTTAAAATTACAGTTATTATCTGGCTTTCATCATTTACATAGAGTATGTAACAAGAATCTTAGGAAATATAATGGTGATCATCCTGACAAATGTAATGCAAAACTGCAGTAAATACTGACAGCATAACAAAACAAATATATATGACATTCTGGTTCAAGTTTTGGCTACCATAGGGAATCTGTATTACTACACAAACACACATAAACACATACACATGACAGAACATATGTACACACACAGACACAAGACAGACCATGTGTACACACACACACACACACACACGACAGACCATGTGTACACACACGACAGACCATGTGTACACACACACGACAGACCATGTGTACACACACACACACGACAGACCATGTGTACACACACACACACACGACAGACCATGTGTACACACACACACACACACGACAGACCATGTGTACACACACACACACACACGACAGACCATGTGTACACACACACACACACACACACACACGACAGACCATGTGTACACACACACACAACAGACCATGTACACACACACACACACACACACACACACAGTCAGGGATTGGGCTGCAGCAGCCTAACGTAATGGATCATTCCCTGCACAGCAAGACTCCGGGAGAAGGGGAAGGAGCTGTCAGCCTGCTATGGCACTTGGTAAGTGAGAGAGGGGAGAGACCCAGTAGCCCAGTGGGCTCCCTCAGGAGCTTGGGGCCCCGGGTGCTGATTCACAGATAATGGTGCTGAAGTCAGGGGGCTCCTTAAGTTGTGGGGGCCCTGATTTCCCAGTTTGCCTCCGCCCCCCTTAAGCCAGCCCTGGTAGACAATAAAGAGAATGGAGTGCTTCCCCTTTAAATAGCTGATCAGCTGCCAGTTTCAAACCCTGATGATCTGACAGATCGTCAGTTTCCTGAGCCTTGTCAGTCCCTTTAAGTAATTCCTAAGTAATCAGTTTTTATCAGCTGATAGTGACCAGGTACAGTGTGTGACACATGCCTGACACATTATTATATGTACCAGATAACACTAAAAAACATTAACCTCATTCCTTACAAATTGTTCTGCTCTAAAACATCAAAGAAAAAATGATTTATCAATACTGGTACAAATAAAAGATGGTGCTTACAAAAAGCTACCCACCTGTTACTTAGAAGCAAAACTGAAAGGTATTTGTTTGGTAGCTAAGCTCAGGACGTGACACACCTACAGTGATTTGTGTTCTGAGAAGTCATAAGAGACTTGGACTTTCCTGGGTTATTTCAGAGTCCATGGGTGAGACTCACAAAAACTAGGGCATTGAACTGGAATACAAAAACATTACTGTACATTATACACTAGGTTCATACCTGCGTTCGGATTTCCGTTCGAGGGGTCCGCTTAAAAAAGAGGTTACCAGCGGAAAACTGAAGACCCCATAGACTATAATGGGGCCTGCTGGGTTTCCACCCGAAAGGGGCGAAAAATGTGGAGAGAAAAGCGTCGCATTTCTTAAACAGGTTCGGGGACGGAAACACCGAACGGAGTTTAAGAGCTGGTGTGAACCCAACCATAGGTAAACAGCAAACAGATACACTTCCCTAGTGGAATCAGCAAAAACATTGAATCAAGTTTAATATAGTTGATGTAGAATATAACACTTAATAGTGTCTAATATATATAAATATAAATATTTAAAAAATTTAGAGTTTTTTTTAGCAAAGATTTTCTCTAACCTTCCCAACAGTCCATGTGAATACAAAATAAATCAGACAGTAAACTATTGCCTGATTAAGAAACTGTAGAAATGTTGTTATTCCTTGTGGCTCTGTTCAAGAGAGCAACCTTATAGTGTTACAGCTATTTATACACTGCACACTCTTGTAATGCTGGCACTCCCCTCTGCCACCCTGCCCTTTTTCATACACAATTTCTATCCATTTTACCAGCTGATAATGGAAAAGAAAAGTTAGGCATATCCACAAAGTCTCCAGTCTGCTTTTCCATGGTGATTCTTTCAACGCACCTGCCATCACTGCTAAATTTACTTATCTTCTGCAATAACAACTCTGTACTGGCTATCAGGTTTTCTGCATATTATCTTTAATATTATATGATACATATTAAGTTCAGACACATTTATACGTTCATATAGTAGACGCATACATTTCTTACCTTTTCCCTTTTGAACTTTACCTTGACACTGAACTATGAACATTTCATAACATGTCATACCGGTTTGTCCATTGACCACAGTTTCTGCTCCACCTGAGAGGGTGGAGCAAAGTTGCTGTTATTTAGAAAGAGCTCTCCTCTTTACTACGATATCATCAAATGCCCTGCACCACATATACTGTATACTTAGAAAAGACTCCACAGCAACAGTGCTATAAACAGAATCCTTACAAAGTCAGCTGGTTACATGGTAGAGGGTTACAGTGTATGTTTATCTCCAAATACTCAACAGATTAACTGTTTATAGTCTATTATTATACTGACAGACCTGATCATAGAAAAACACCATTGCAAAGCAAAACCTTCGCACAAAGAGATAACACTTCCCCTTAATAAAGATTCTTACCATGATAATAATTTAATAATACAGTACAATATTCTACCAGGAAGTGCATGCTTAATGTAGGTGGAATTGTTCTAAGGACATATTCACATGCAACAGATTTCAGACACAAATATTTCTGCAATGATTCTGATGCATGTCAACTTACCCTTACCTTTCCCACCACCTTACATTTTCCTTATGTGTTGTTGGCATCTGCATTCATAGAGCATTTTAAGGGGATTTTCCATCAGAAAAGGCCCCACGTGGCGTCCTGCAGCAAAAAAGTGATGCGAGAAAAACCATGTTGGCAACGCATTGCTGTTTTTCCCGCAGCGTTTTAGACAGAAAGTTTGCAGAGGTTCCCTCTGCAAACCTATGGGGAAACCTCCGGCGTTTCCGTAGGTATAATTGACATGCTGCGATTTCCAAAACCGCTCCGGATTTGGAAATCGCCACTTGTCCGCAGCGCAGTTTTCACCGCAAAGTGGGCATGGGATTCGCTAGAATCCCATCCACTTTTCTTCTGACTGTAAAACGCTGCGATCGCGCCACATGGGGCCCCGGCCTTATGCGGTATTTCCTTTGGTATTATACTAGTTCTCTTGCTTCTTTCAACTTAACATTGTACAGTTTGTACAAGCAAAAAGCCATATACACTTCTACAGGTCTGTCAGGTTTCACTGGAATTCTAGCATTCTTCTTAAGATGCAAAGTTGCCTATTAAATACTTTCCACCCCATGAAATACAGGTGCCTGTTCCACATAATAGTACGTCATGAAGACGGCATCAGGAGAGGATGTTAGCTGTAACAAACATTCAGCTAATATCCTGCTCTAATGCATACGAATAGTGAAAACACCATTCGTGGCTGTTTAACCCCTTAGATGCCACCATCAATAATCGCGGGAAGCTGATGCATTGTCATAGTGACAGGAGGGCCTACAGAAGGCCCACATGTCACCAAAATAGTAAACCTGCAAGAAGCAGAATCTTATAGATTTATTTTCAGTTTCATGTGGTATACAGTAGTACATTGCAATGCAGAAGTATTGCAATGTACTATAGTAGCAATCATGGCACCTAGTGTTCAAATCCCAGTATGAGACTAAGTAGAAATGTTAAAAAATAAAATGCTGTAAAGTATTAAATAAAAAAAACAACATAGCTTTTTCCCAAAATTTTTTTGCAACAGAAAAATAATAATAATTAAAAATAGCCATTTTTGATGCATTTGTAACAGCCCATACTATAAAAATAGAATAGAATTGGAACTGCCCAATGCTGTTTTACTGTTTTTGGCATACCTTCCCGGACTTCTAGTGTTACTTACCTGTATGCTTTTGATTTAAGACTGGTTACCTGCTACATGTTGTTTTGATGCTGTTGCGTAAACCCTGGCCGGGGGCTCCAGGGGGAGCAACTCCAGCATTGGAAAGCTCATCTTCCATATTAGAAATTTTCCTCACCTTTTCTGTTTTTTTTTTTGTTTTTCTCCCTCTTTTTTTACGTCTGTTGTGTCTGTCTTTTCCCTTAATGTTTGTTGTCCTCCTTGTTCTCCTACTTTTTCTACCTACACCTTCTCCCTTGGACATGGCTTCCATGACTTTCTGCTCTCTTAACGTTAAGGGTCTTAACATTTCTCAGAGGAAGAACCAGATTTTATACTAGTTACATAAAATTTGTTCTTGATTTTATGGGACACCCACTTTAGGGAAAATCATGCCTGGATATTCGCAGTAGGCATTACCCCTCTTGGTTCCACAGCATCAACCTGGCTGTGAAGTACAAGGGAGTATCTATTTATCTATTGCTTTGTATAGGTCTCTCTAACACGAGGTACTGAACACTATGCTTGACACTGAGGGCAGGTTCATTTTTTTCTGCAGTTGCACATTGGAAGCAACGTAGCGGGGTGCAACCTCCCCATTCAGCAGCAGATGGCTTACTGTAAGATCTTGTTTGGGAAACTTGCAGAGTTTAGTGAGGGTGAAATAACCCTTGGGGGTGACTTTCATTTTGTAATAGATCCAGCTGTTGATTCCGCTCCCCCACATAATCCCTCCTCCCCCTCACAGTTGCGCAAGTTGAAAAACGTGTTGTATCGTAACTGTCTCGTGGCTGTTTGGCGGTTCTTGCATCCCCATGTTTGATAAAAAATGTACCATTCTCCAGCTCACAGCTACTATGGATGCCTTGATTATTTTCTGACAAGTCACCACGCACTTTCCGGTTCCCTTTGGCCTGGATTGGTTCAGTCATTTGGTCTTACCATGCCCCGGTCTTCTTGTCCCTTGAGATCCCTGGCCTCACTTTGTGCCCCTTTATGTGGCGCTTAAATGACAGTGCCCTTAAGGATACTGCATGTAGGAATGATGTTAGCTCCACGATTTGCGAATATGAGTTGAAACATACCCATGACCCATCTCCCCTACCGTTGCAATGGAAAGCCCTCAGGTGTGTACTTAAAGGTGTCTTTATTAAGCATGGTTCGAAACTTAAGAAAGAGAGGTCGGCCTGGATTGGGAATCGCTTGGCTAAAATCCACTCTTGAGATGACCCATAAACAGACCCAGGACCGGTCAACATTTAATGTGCTCCTTAACGCCAGGGAGGTACTTAGATCCTACCTAGATGAAATGTATGTTCATATAAGAGACAGGGCCCGGAAGCATTAAAATTTGACAATATGTGCAGTCGCTCTCTAGCCTGACGCCTCCACTCCCGTAATACTCTGACCTATATTCCTCATATCCTCCATATATCATATTCCTCCATCCCTATAGACATTGCAGAGGCCTTTCGGCTTATTACCACGAGTTATATAACATACGGGGTCATTACGCAGACCTTGACCCGGGGTCTCTTCACAATAAACTATGGGACTTTGTCTTAAAAACAGCCCTTCCTACCCTTTCGGACTCTGACAGAGATTCTGCTGCATGAGCCCTTCTCCAAGGCGTCTCCTTCGGGTAAATCTCCAGGTCCTGATTTCTTCTCCCCCCCCCCCCCCCCCCCCCCCGGCTTTACAAATGCTTCCGAAACCTCTTGGTCCCTACTCATGTGTTGGTTTTTAATATTCTCAATGGCAATACTCTGTTCGCTTTTCAGTCTCTTTTGGCTTTAGTCGCAGTCATCCTGAAACCCGGTAAGGACCCAACTAATTGCGCTAGTTATCATCCAATCTCCTTATAAATGACGACTTCAAGCTATATTCCAAACTGCTCTGTAATCGGCTTTCTCTTTTGATGCCGACCTGATCCATACTTATCAGGTTGGCTTTATTAAGGGTCACATGGCGCGAGACAATATTTGTTAAAACTCTTCTTGCAACTGCGGTGGCACGCAACCGCGGCTCCCCTCTGTGTCTCTTGTCCGTTGATGTTAAAAAAGCCTTTGATCGTGTGAACTGGGGCTTCTTGTGGGCTACGCTTGAACAGGTGGGGATAGGCCCCGGATTTCTAGGGAAGATCCTGTCCCTATATGGCAACACCTCTGCTAGGGTGTGCGCTAATAGGATCCCGGTATGTAATTGGACCAGGCAGGGTGTCCTCTGCCCGCCTTCTATATGCTGTAGTCATGGAACACCTGGCAGTGGCTCTCCGGGCGTGCTCTATTATACACAGTCTTCAGATGGTAAGCCGACAGGTCAAGACTGCTTTATACGCTGACGACCTGCTTCTTTATGTTACTCAGCCCCGTGTTTCCTTCCCATCAAAACTGAACAAATTCCAATGCTTCAATTATATGAGTAATTTTAATGTCAATCTCTCTAACAGTTAAACTCTGAATGTTAATCTGCCCCCGACATTAGCTGCTCACTTAGCTGCCCAATTTCCCTTTAAATGGCATCCCCACTCAATTAAGTACTTAAGGATACATATTCCTTCGAAACCATCTAGCCTCTTTCATCATAATTATTTCCCCTTACTGGAGTAGACTGTGTTGGACTTGCGGAAATATGGTGCATTATGTTTATCCTGGTTTGGTTGTATTAATGTCATATAAATGGACGTTGTCCCCAGCCTCCTCTATAAGTTCCAGGCCCTACCCATTCGTGCCCTGCATTATTTTTTCTCTCGCTTACCGTTGATTTTCGGTCGGTTTGTCTGGGGCTCGGCCCACAGTAGACTTCAGGTTCCAAACGCTTACATGTCGTAAATGCGATGGGGGGCGGGACTACCAGACCCTCAGCTATATTATAAGTCCACGGTTTTATTGCGCCTCTTTGATTGGTGCTATAGAGGCCTAGATAAAAAATGGGAGGCCATCAAGGCTGATTTGCTCTCTTTCCATCTCCCTTCCCTGCCCTGGATCCCGACCAACTTTTGCCCAAGGCACATTCGGCACACATTCCTATCTACGCACTTACTGTCTGGGATTATGTGTGTCAGGGTGGCTCAGTTGTCAGGGTTCTGGGACCCTTAAGCTTACTATTTCATAAACCTATGTTCCTGTCTGGATCCTCAGTCCGTTGGTTCCTGAGTTGGGTCGATCATGACAATGTGAGACTGGGTCGAGTTGCTGGGACAGTGCCCTTCCCTTCCCTTGGATAGTTGCATGCCTCCAATTCCAACAGTAGCAGTATTAGATTGTATTATAACAGTGAGGGGCCGGAAAGCAGACTGGTGAGTATTGGCACTCAGCTTGTACGCCACAGGCAAGTATCCCGGATGATGTAGGAGATTGTTGACTTTCTAAGACGGAACTGGAAGTACATGGAGGAGAAGCTCTCTCCTGTTGCCAAATACATTAAAATAAAAAAAAAAAAAAGAAAAAGAAATATAAATGTATATAGATAGAGAGAGATAGATAGATACAACAAAGAAAGTACAAAGCAGCACAGCAATCCAAACATATGGCTGCAAAATCCTAAGAGAGTTGGCTACTCCCAGTGCATACAAAAAGTAGAAAATGGCAGCACTCCAAAATTTGAAAATAAGGAAGTTTAAAAAGGTACAAAAATAGAGCTGAAATGTCGCTTTGGAGTCTGGATGACAGTCGTTGAAGAAGTTCATCAAAGGTGGAAATACTCATATGCAGGTAATAATAGAACTTCTCTGGATGTTGGCGCAGTTCTCCATAAAGACTGGAATAGACTTCCCTTGTCATGCGGGTTGATGTTATGGGATGAAGTATCTTCGTCTATGCCGGGCAATTCTTTTCCACTTCATCCTCAGCCTGATCATTGCTAGATCAAAAAGCAAAGATGGAGGAATCATAATGAAAAATGACAGCAGCAGTAGAGCTGGAACACCGAAACAATACTTGCCTCTCCAAAGCTGGCTCCAGACTAAATTGTCAGCTCTTCTTCCTGCTTTTATATTTTCTCTGTCTGTCTTGCTGTTATGGCAACCAAATAAACAAAAAAAAAAAAAAAAAAAAAAAACGGACAGAAACATAACGGACAGAAACAGACAAAAACGGACCTTAACTGATTTTGAGTCCATTTTTCATGTATTTTTAATGGATCTGTTTAACGAATCCATTAAAAAAACAGACACCTAAGAACCGTAAACATCTGTTACTGTCGGTTTTTTTTTTTTTGGTTTTTTTTTAATGGAGACTTTCATACAGAATTCAGAAAGTAGAATGAACGCACCCTTACTTGCAAATAATAGACTTTATATGTCATTGTCTCTGTATTGATATTGCGTTGATATCCTGTTATACCATGCAATATGGTATTGTTTAATTGTAATGTGACATTGAAACAAAAAAGGACCCTGCACCCAAGTTTCGAACTAGGCTACATCCTTAAAGTGTACCTCTATTTATTAACAATTTTCATAAATGAATAGTACAGGTTAATATATGAAACTTTGTAACATATCTTATTAACCCCTTCCCACTGCAGCCATTTTTCAATTTTTCATTTTTGACTCCCAGCCTTAAAAAGACATAAATTTTTTATGTTTCTGTTCACAGAGCCATATGAGTACTTCATTTTTGTTGGACAAATTGTACTTCATAATGGTACCATTTAGTATTCCATACAATGTACTGGGAATTGGAAAAAAAAATTCAGAATGGGGTGGAACTGGAGAAAAATTGCGTTTGTGGGACTTTTTTATGGGTTTCATTCTTACGAAACTCACTTTGCAGCCAAAATGACATGTCACCAGTATTCTATGTCATATTCTTTTTATATAACTGTAATTTTATTGAAAAATTTTTCATTAACAAGGAATAAAGAAAAAACAAAAAAACAATAATAATCAAACAAACAGGAAGCATTGAGGTAAATAGAGGCTATCTGCCTCCTCCCCCTTAAGCAATATGCATTTAAATTAAGCAGTGAACAAGGGAGGGGGGGAATGGAGGGGTTAAGAAGACAAGGGTAGGACCAAAGGGAAGGGGGGGGGAGGGAAGGAGAGGACTAGAGATCAGAGACCCTGTAATGTACAATACATGTCCCAGGGTGCCCAAATAGCCCCAAAGGCTTCCCGTGAATTATGTAGGCCAGCAGTCAGGTATTCAAGACTCCTCACATCCTTCATTCTAGCCACAAGCTCAAGACTAGATGGGGGACTCACCTTCTTCCAGTTTCTAGCTATGAGAGTTTTAGCTGCAGTACAAAGATGCAAGAAAAGCCTGGATGACTTATTGCTCAGGTGTCTGGGGGGAAGGTTCAGGAGATAAAGAAGAGGGTCAAGAGGAACCTCTTGCAAAAAGAGAGCAGTCGTCAGAGTCCTGACCTCCCTCCAAAAACCGAGGATGAGAGGGCACGTCCAAAAGATATGGTGCAGGGTACCCACCGCAGCTCCACAGCGCCAGCACCATGGGGGAACTAATGGGTTTAAAGTATGAAGGAGAGCCGGAGTATGATACCAATGCATCAACAGCTTATACTGCGTTTCCCTAAACGTAATGCACTGAGATGATTTCTGGGCCCGAGACCATACAATCCGCCACTGTTCCTGGGAGATGGGTTTACCCACCGCCTCCTCCCATTTAAGCATATAGCGATGATTAACAGGAGAGCCTGTAGTTTGTGAGTTAAGAAGTTGGTAAATAGAGGATATAAAGCCCCTAGTGGACGTGCCTGCACGGCAAATCTTTTCAAAAGCGGTGGGGAGTGACACCTTAAGAGACCCATGGAGGGAGCGGACAAAGTGAACCACCTGCAAGTAATGGAACCATTCAGTACTTGGCAGGTTTTGATTAGCTGTAAGATAAGCAAAGGACCTGAGTTCCAAGGTTCCAGGGTCAACCATATCAGCAATCCGGTAAAGGCCAGCTTCAGACCACACTTTAGTCATGGCAGAAGTCAGGCTCTCTGGGAGAAGGGGGTTGTATAGTATGGAGACCATAGATGAGCGCGGGGACATCAGGGAGAATCTAGCACAACAGGTAGACCAGATAGATCTAGTAAACCGAATGGGGCCCAACAGGTACGAGGCAGGGGGGTGGGGGGGGGAGCTGACCCACAGAAGCGCGTTAGGATGCATGGGTGCCAGCCATAGCTTCTCTACCTGCACCCATCTGGTGTATGCTGGCATAGCCGCCCAGAATGGGATATGGCGTAAGTGGGCCGCCCAGTAATAATGTAACAGATGTGGGACAGCCATACCCCCAGACCCCCTATCCGCCAGCATAACAGATCTAGGTATTCGGTGTCGTTTTGCTTTCCAGATAAACTGGAAGATAGCTTTCTGTAGGTTCCGTAATTCTCCCCGAGGTATCGCGACTGGGAGAGTCTCGAAAAAATACAGTAGCTTCGGGAGGAGAGTCATCTTGACCGCAGCAATTCTCCCCAAAAGGGAGATAGGCAAGGGTTGCCATTTGTCCAATAGGGCTCTTAGCTCACAAAACAACCGCGGGTAGTTTGCCGAGTAGAGGGTCGCATAGGAAGTGGATATATGGACTCCCAGGTAGCGGATAGAGGACTCCCGCCACTGGAAATCGTAATTACTGCGGAGGAGAAGGAGAAGGTCCCGTGGGATGTTAAGTGGGAGTGCCTCAGTCTTCGCGGGGTTCACCTTATACCCTGAGAGATCACCATAGGTCTCTAGCGAGCGCAGCAAGTTTGGAAGGGTAGTATGAGGGGAGGTGAGAGTGAGGAGTACATCGTCCGCAAAGAGAGATATCTTAAATTCCTTATCTTGGACCATGATGCCCTTGATATTAGGGTCTCGCCTAATCTTGGCCGCTAGCGGTTCAATGCAGAGGGCAAATATGATGGGTGACAGGGGGCAACCCTGCCTAGTGCCATTTCGAATAGGGAAGGAGGGCGAAGATGCATGGGGAAGCTTGATTGCTGCTGAGGGTAAGGAGTAAAGGGCCTGGATAGCTGTGAGAAAAGGTCCCGTAAGCCCGAACGCCTTAAGCGTAGTATGCATAAACGACCAATTTATGCGGTCAAAAGCCTTTTCAGCGTCCAGGCTCAAGAGAAGGGCTGGGGTAGAATAATGATTGGCCACCTCCACCAAATCCACAGTCCTCCTGGTGTTGTCACCACCCTGACGACAGGGGATGAATCCCACCTGGTCCTTATGGACAAGCAGAGGGAGCCAAGCATTCAGTCTATTGGCTAAGAGTTTGGTGAAAAGTTTCAGGTCTGTGTTCAGCAAAGCAATCGGTCGGTAGTTAGCACAATCCTGCAAGTCCTTACCCGGTTTAGGGACCAATGTGAGTAGTGAAGAGAGCATAGTCGGGGGTATAGGGGAACCTGAAAGGAAGGAATTGAAGAGGGACAATAGATGAGCAGAGAGTTCACCCTGGAAAACCTTATAATAATTGTAAGTGAACCCATCTGGGCCTGGGGCTTTCCCATTTGGGAGGTCCCTCAGGACCCCTTCTAGTTCCTCCCTGGTGATGGGGGTGTTCAGGGAGGTTAGGGCCTCAGGAGGAAGGCGTGGGAGACAACAATCCTTTAAATAGTCTTCCAGTAGTGTTGAGTCATCCCCAGGGAGTAGTGCTCGTGGGGGGGGTAAGTCATACAGCTTAGAGTAGTAAGAGTGGAACGCCAGCACCACAGCATCAGGGTGATGTTGAAGAGTACCCGCGGGGTCACGGACAGAGTGTGGTGTGGAAGAGGCCCGATGATCCCTGAGGGTTCCTGCCAGGATGGTATGAGATTTATTACCTCGTTCAAAAAACCGCTGACGGGTATAAAGGAGAAGTCGTTCCACATGGCGGGTCTCCAAATCACGGAGGTCCGCCCGGGCCAGGACCAAACGGCGAAGAACCCCCAGGGATGGATGCGCTGCCAAAGTCGTCGTAAGGGACCGAATACGGGCTTGGAGGAGCTGTTCCTGGGCCTGTCTGTCCCTTTTAAGCCTAGAAGCCAATGCGATACAGCATCCTCTCATGACCGCCTTATGGGCTTCCCAGAGAATGGCAAGAGAGTCTACCGAGCCTAAGTTGTCCCTAAAATAATCTATCAAGTGTGTGCGCAGGGTCTCGAGGGAGGTCGGCGAATTGAGCAGTGTTTCGTTAAGACGCCAATGACATTGGCGAGTAGGCACTGGAGTCGTAGATAAGGTAACCACGACTGGGGCATGATCAGACCAGGTGAGAGGGCCAATGTTCGTGTCCCTAAGCAAACGAAGAGCGGGAGCATTTCCAAAGAAGTAGTCAATGCGGGTGTGAGTGTTATGAGGGTGAGAAAAGAAGGTGTAGGAGCGCGCCGTAGGATTGTCCACTCGCCAAAGGTCATACAAAGAGTGGGCGCGGATCAGCCTGCGGAACTCCCTTGCAAGTTGGGCCAACCTATGGGGGGTTGGGCCCTGGGGTAACGCCAGACGATCCGCCCGTTCAGAGAAGACCATGTTAAAGTCTCCCCCCACCAGCCAAGCTGATGGTGGGAGAGCGCGCAGACGGGAGAATACCCGGCGCAAGAACGGGATCTGTGCTGAATTGGGGGCATAGACATTGCATAAAACAATCGGGGCACCATAAAGGAGCCCCTCCAAGATAACAAACCGGCCACCTGGGTCTATGTGGGAAGTCGTCACTGTAATTGGGCAGGATCGAGAAAGAAGGATAGCCACCCCAGCTCTGCGTCGATTGTGGAAGGCTGAAAAAGCTACGGGAAAATAATGCTTAGCGAAGGCAAAAGTACCAGCGCGGTCAAAATGAGTCTCCTGAAGAAACGCCACATCCGCTCGTAAGGAGCGGAGTTCTCTAAGGACATGGCGCCTTTTAATGTTGGAACCCAGGCCCTTGACATTAATTGTCACGCACCTAACCATTGGGACCCAGGATTGGAGGACAGTGGCGGATTGCAATAAGCTCACCCATCTCACATGACGCTGGCAAGTTTCCCTCGGAGAGGCAAAAGGGCAATCCACAAACAGGAACCCAAAGTCGAGGCAGGGTCTCTAGATCAGGGAGGGGGGGGAAAGAGAGGGAGGGAGGGAGGCAAAAGACATCATAAATGACAAAGTAAAAATAAAAACAGTTAAACAATACTTTGTGGGCGAGGCTAAGTCACTCGCCTGGGGACCAATGAGGGCAGCCAGAGGTCCAATCAGGATCAATGGCCGCACAGTCCAAGTATCCCCTTAGGGGGGAGAGCGTGGACAGGAGGTCGGAGGGGAGGCGGTGGATCCCCAACCACCAGTAAAAAGAAGGAAGGAAGGGGAGTCACCGGAACCCCACCCCGCCCCACTCCGCTAAAACAATCCAATAATAAGCATAATAGATGAGACCCGTAGACCTAAAAAAAGAAAAAAAAAGAAGCAAACATAACATTAAGGCATGCAGATTCCAAAGCACCACCGAGAAAAGGGAGAACGTCTCAAGGGGGGGCAGCCTCCTCAGGGATCAGTCTCCAGCCGGGGCCTCCGAGTGGTCACCACCGCGGAGGATGCATGACGTCGTCTGGGCTCCAATCGTTGCCAAACCGGTGGTGGGGGAGGGGGTGGAGAGAATAGCTCCCAGTCTGTTAAATCCGGCAGGGGAACATCCAATAGGTCACAGAAGAGAGGCAAATCCGCAAAGGAGCGAAGCGTAGCGGAGCGACCATCCCTACGAGCAATGAGAGCAAACGGAAATCCCCACCGGTAAGGAATTTGGTGCTCCTGAAGAATCTGGAGGAGGGGTCGGAGATGGCGGCGTTTCTGGAGGGTGATTAGCGACAGATCCTGATAGAATTGTAGTGGAGCTCCCTGAAACTCGAAGTCTTTGAGTTTGCGCACTTTGCTCATTATAGCCTCTTTAAGGGTGACGTCGTGGAGGCAGCAGATGACATCACGGGGTGTGGCGGAAGATCCTCTGGGTCGAAGGGCTCGATGTGCCCTATCAAACTTAATTTTGTGGGACGGGGGCTCCTGCAGTATAGTGTTGAAGACAGCCTCCAGCAGAACAGGCAGATCCTCAGATTGGTCAGCCTCTGGGAGTCCCTTGATGCGTATATTGTTGCGCCGGCCCCTGTTGTCAAGATCCTCCAAGTGGCGTTGCATGTCCCGTATAGCTGAACCCTGTTCAGTGGTAGTATCATGCAGTGAGGCAACATAGTCTCTGGTAGTGTCATGGTCATTCTCCAGCGTGTCCATTCGGTTAGCAATGGAGTGTAAATCAGTGCGGAGGGTAGCAATTTCAGATCGGAAGGACGCTGTGATTTCCGCAACCATACTTTTAAGGTCTTGTTTAGTAGGAAGTTGAGGAAGAAGGTCCGCCATGGATGATGGTGCTGAAGATGGGCCTGGAATGCAGCTCTGGGGGTGCAGGACTGGAGGGGGGGAGCCATAATCCTTGGGAGTGTGGGGCGGAGGAGCCCCTACGCCAGCGCCTTCCACCGCGCCATCCCCCCCTGAGCTATGGAGGGGAGGGGCGATGGGGGAAGATAGTAGATGGGGGGCCACAGAGACCAGCTCTGTGGCCACAGGCTGCAACTCATCAGCGGTGTAGGAGGGAGCAGAGCCACTGACCTCAGAACTCCTTGAGAAGCTGGAGACATCCGGGGTCCTCTCATGCCGCTCTGCCAGGAGTGCTGGTGAAGCAGAATGTAGTTGCTGGGACATCCCAGGGTGAGGAGACTGTGGGAGTACTCGTGCTGGGGAAACTCTGGGTTGCCCAGGCGCCGACAGGGATCTCTGTTGAAGCGGCGCTCCGCTGGCTGACAGGGGGAGCGCGGGAGGAGAGAAGCTGCGCTGCGACCCCTGTGCCTGGAGAGCGGAGGAAATCCAAGATGGCCGCCCCGCAGCAGCCTGGCCCGGTAGAGAAGGCCGCTGGGCCAGAAAGGCGTCCAGGGTGGCCCCCCCAGACCTCTCCACGGGCGCTGGGGTGCCCGGGGCCACCTTCCTCGGTAAGCGCTTGCCCATACTGCGCCTGCTGAGGGGTCCACGGGTCTCAGTAGCGAGCGGAGGAGCGGAGAAGGACCTGCGCGCGTGCTACTCCATGCGCGTCCAGGCCACGCCTATGTCATATTCTGACACCCATAACTTTTCGATATTTCCTTGTATGGGAATGCACAAGGCACCTATTTTTGCAGGGCCAGGTGCAATTTATGCCATTTTGTGGAATGTATGATGTTTTGATTGCTTTTGATTAAAATTTTTATGGGAGACAAAACATCGAAAAAACAGCGGTTTGGCTCTTTTGATTTTCTTTGTCCTACAGCATTTGCCTTATGGGAAAAATGTTTTTATATATTTGTTGACTGGTGTTTTCGACGTGGGGATGTATAATTTGTTTATGTTTGTTTATTCATTTTTATTTCAAATCTAGAGAAAGGGGGTTGATTTTAAATTTTTTTTTTTTTAGATTTTTACATTTTTTTTATTAGCCCCTCTAGGGGGCTTGAACCTGCAATCTTTTGATTGGATGTCCCATAGACTGCAATACAACTGCTTTCTAGTCTATGGGAGATTCACTACATAGCTATTGAGGCTGGTCATACACTATAGCTATAATCCTATGAAAGGCCTGAGAGCCTTCATAAGTGTCCCGAATGCCATAGGAGCAGGATGTCTCCCACAATTTCGCCACTCAGTAGCCATCCTTTAACAGACACGGTACGGTGCTGGGGAACTTGTGTGTGTGTGGGGAAGGGGGGGGGGGTGAACTCTGATGGCGGGCATTACCTCCAGGTCTCCAACAGTGCAATACACAAAGACCCAATACTTGCCGTACTATTATGGTGAATGTCAGGAAAGGATTAAAGAAATCTGTTTTCTTCTTCACTTTTCGGGCAGGAAACTTTCTACATATTAGTCTATGAAGAGGGGAGAGGGGATAGAAAATCCTCTCACATAGTGAGCGGCTGGCCTTAATAGTATGTCCATTTGCCTTAAGGAACTGGCAGTCACAACGTACTATTACTCCCTATGTTGTAAAGGGGTTAAACATATATGATGGCTTAAAGGAGGTGCTGCTAATGGCCAGAAAAGTGTCTGGACATTTCACCTTGCTGCCCTTGCACCACATCATTCCAACTTGCTGGAATTCCACATTGCACGTGCTGGAGTGTCCTTGTCAGCAGCAGAAGGTGATGAATGATAACTGCTTACAGTAGACCACAGAGACAATATGTAATTTTCAAATTCAGCATTGGTTGCATATGATGTGTCACCTCCTGAGGCCACCAAATTTGTCAGCAGGGACAACTTCATCATAAGTCATCTCTTTAATATTGCATATAAAAAAACACATTCATGCAATGAGGGATGAAAGAAGTAGAACAGCTTCCACCTCTTGGTCACCATCATCACCCTGGGGCTGTTGGGGATCTGCATGAACGATCTTATGTGTAAGAAGAACTGAAAGAGAATGAAGAACTGAATCTGAGTTGGTGTTAGAGAACCTGGGACTCCTAGACTTTGGGAGGTGGAGGAGAAGGAGGAAGACTTTTGTGTGGATGTAGAGGGACATTGATATTTCACAGCCAGGAGATGAAGGCTGACCATTACTTGCTTGGAGATGTTGATGATGATGATTCTGAAAAAAAAAACTACTCAGAGCAAAGAAAAGAGAACATGTTGGGACATAACACCCATATTTCCATAGTCCTCATCCTCCCTGTTGTCACCTCCAGCCCCTAACTGGCTCCTGTGTGCACACTTTCCTTGTTAGCACCTGCTGCTCCTGCAGGGCGTGCATGACAGCCATCTTGCCCTCTTGCCATCTTGCACCACAAGTTTCCAGACTGTTTTTTTGACCTGTTGTAAATAACTTCTCTACTTAGATTGCATTTTTTTTAAAGAATCCAAGATGCTTTGAAAACCATGTGTATAAAAATCCGTTAATTTTCAGTTCTTGTATCACACCATGTCTGATGAAGGGAGCGAGTACTCCTGAAAGCTTACTTATAAATATACTCAGTTAGCCTCTAAAAGGTATCGCCTGATTTCTTCACTCTTCCATCTTGCCCTCTCAAAGAGACTGTGCATGCTTGCTAATGCGTCCCAACCATTCCTTGAGTCTCCTAGGGTATTTAGGTTTGTCAGACCTATCATGGGCACCTGAGTAATTAGGTTCTGTCTTTGATATTAGGTTTTGTCTGCTGGTTTTTCGCAAGTGCTACTTCCTGTACTAACCTGGCCTGTGTCTAACCTTGCTTCCGCCTGCTGTTTCTGTTCCTGACCTTAGCTATACTTTGATTACCACTTGCCCTGACCCTTTGGGCTATCCCTCACTACAATTCTGCTTGACCCTGTGTTATTCACTCGTGTCTCTGGTTTCACCAGCCATGAATTATACCAGGACCACTCTGAGAGGTAGCAACCTGCACTGAAGTTCCCATCTAAGCACAGAGTTACAGGGTGAATACTGGGAGAGTCATTTAAGACAATTCTGTAGGAAATGGCCTTGTTATGACTGACTACAGTTTTTCGAACTGGTGTAGATCACCATTCAGGTGCACGGGTGAGCGACTGATACATGAAGAGGCTGGAACCTCTTCATAAATCAGTCATGCCCTGCTCTAGTTGGGGCTTTTATTAAGACTGGCATTTCACAGAATTCATGCCCCAATGTGTGAGAAATTAAGTACACGGTTAGAGTGCTATTACAAATATCAATTTTTAAGAGAGCTGCCAACAAACCTTGACAAACTAAAGCAATGGTAAAGAAGAGTTGGCCAAAATTCCTTCAGAAATTCGTGAGAAACTGATAAAGTCATGCTTCCAGTTATTGCTGCTAAAAGTGGTTCTACCAGTTGTTGATTCATGAGGTGTACTTAGTTTTTCACACATGGCTTTTCCATTTTGTATTCATTTTTATTAAATATGTAATATAATAGAATCTGCTGTGTTGTTGTTCACCTAAGATTGTATTTACCTAATTTTAGCATTTTCTAAGGACCAGATGTTTCTTTTTATTATGTCCTTATACATAAATCACTATCATTTACCCTGTTCAAGCCAATTATCACTGCCATGCTAGGCCAGTGTAGAGCCAGCAGGTCTCTCCTAGCGTCAGCATTGAGGTGATCAGTCATGTGGTAACTTAAGACAATGAACAGTAGCAGCACTATTTTTGACTCTACACTATAAACAACCATCAATAGTGAAATTTTATGAAGATTGACACTTTCATTGCCAATTTTCATATCTCCTGCACCAGTTGAGGATGCACCTCATTTCTAATGAGCTGCACACCCCTCCTGATAAATCAAGCACACCCAACCTCCCAGCCATGTGCCTGCACTTGAAATCTACACCAACTCACATGTGTCGTAGATTTTAGGCATCATTTACCCCTGTAAACTGGTGTAAATGATCATAAACCTGGTGGGGCATGTGACCTCAAATTATGCCCCCTTTCAGGAAAGTGGTGATGGTAGCATGAAAGAGAAAAATCCGCACTTTCTTGCACAAAAACTGGACTTACGCAAACATTCGCAAATTTTACATGCCTTGTATGCCAGTTTTCGTGATAAATCTTCTCCAATGAGTTATATGTATGACGGCAAAGAAGACAGAGGTAGAGAAAACAATTTCTGAGTGCCACATTCATACCCTGTGTTAAAGGGCCCTCGAGATACACGACCCACCTAACCGATCAAATTGCAGACCTTTGAATCTTACTACAATGGTCTCTAACAACCTGCCCACCCCAACAGACCCTCCAACAGCAATTCTACTTACTCACTCATTACCCAAATATGTCGGATACCAACCTCCCCCAGAGGATGTCTCAGCATTGGAGGAACCATTTTTTCAGGTGATTCTCCAGGTGATTGTGTCCTTCATAGCAGGAAAAAGCCCAGACCCTGACGGCCACACCCCTAGCTTTCACAAAACCATGAAAAATCTTTCAACACTGTTTAGGAGAGATCTTTTCTGCAAGCAGATACCGCAGCTCTCTCAAAAGGGGCTGAGGACCTACAATTTGAGGTGCCTTCTGCACATGATGATTTACCCAAATAAGGTGGGATCTGTATCCAACATAAAGCCACAGGATAACACCCGATCATGCTGCTGTCTCTAGATGCTGAGAAGCTTTTGACTGGGTGGATAGGGGCTTACGGTAGGCATCCCTCACCCAAATAGATCTGGGGCAGAAAATGCTGTGTCACATATAAGTCTTGTATTAAATTAAAGTAAATGGCACGTCCATTCACAAATCGCAATGCCATGAGGCATGGATGCCACCGGCCCCCATTACTATAAGTGATTGTAATGGAATACCTTGTAATAGGAATATGCCAGAACCCTAGTATTCATGTGGAAAATGGACACTAACTGACAACAGATCAAATTCCATTGAAATCAATGGGATTTTTAACGGATTTATGACAGATCTGTTAGTGTCCATTGTTAACATTTTGAAATAGATGCCAGCAATGGACACTACTGACGATAGTGTGAACGCCCCCTAAGGGTGAGTTCACACACAGAGTTTTTTTTTGACGCTGAAGAAATCTGCTTCAGGAATTCAGCAGTTTTTTAATGCAGTTTTTGGCTCTTTGTTTCCCTCTAGAACACAGTTTTAGGGATGGGCCTAGAAAATCCGCTTAAAAAAACTGTGTCCAAAAACTTAATTGAGTTTTTTCCGCCTCCCACTCATTTCTATAGGGATTGCAAAGCGGAATCTGCCTGAAGATAGGTCATGACACTTCTTTTTTTCTCTAGCTGAAAAAAACAGCTAGAGGAAAAAATCTGGTACTGACTCCTACAGAAATGAATGAGAGATGTTTTTTGAGGCGGATTTTGCGTGTGAACTTACCATTAGTTATTCAGTTACTCAATTCTGTCAAGCAAACCAAAGCAGGGGATGTCTATTCTCTGTCCTACTGTGGGACAGATGATGCTAAATTGCTTAGATAATGGTTTTAAACCAGTAAAAAGCCATGTTTCATAGCATTTTTCTTTGATAAATGATGTCCAATGTGTCACCAATTCCAGTACTAACAGGAACCCAATACCCTATCTTGTATGTACCTGAAATAACAATTTGAAACTCTAAAACAACACATGGACATGACATAAAAAAACAACAAAACAACATGAGGGGCTGTTATACAGTTATTGAAACATTTTATTACCATCTCAAATAGTTTAAGAAATCTACACAGAGCTTGACTGGGAACAAAATAAGATCATCACAGCTGTAAAAAATATTAGTTCATTGTTATATAATAAATATAAGTTCAATTTTGGAGCATAGCATTGGGATGGGTACATGGTCAGACACAAAATGCTTCATTGCAGCAAAGAGGTTCAATGCTTTTGGTCTCTTAACTGGAAATTATATCTAATTTTTGGAAAATAAAATTGGATTAAGGAAAAGGAAAAAAAAATATATACTTGTCTGGGAGTTTCTGGAACACTGTGTTTTATGGCACAAACCACAGCACAAATGACAACGTTGAAAGCAAACATAAAAAAGCGAAAAAACACTGGAACACTGTATAATTTATAAAATATTTGATGCTGCCCAGACACCCATTTTTTAACTTAATCACAGGTTTACTACAGTACAGTTGATTTAAAGGGTCTAATGTGGGTGTAACACACATACACAGGCGTATTGATGTTATAAGTGGTTTAGTACACTAAAGCAAAATATTGCAACAGAGCATATAGGTTTTCTATTTTGGTATTCAAAGGTTTATAAGGTGCAAACATTTCATGAGGAATTTTTATCACATGTCTTGATGATGCTGCTATGAAGATGTGAACATTATGGCAATATTTCCACAGAAGCCCTGTTTATTACAGTTTGTACAGAACAAGCGTGGTGTCCTCCATAAACAGAATGAAAACCCACAAAATGGTGCTTTCCTGCATCAGGAGATCAGTTAGGGGTTTTCAGCCCTGGGAGGAAATCTTACAGTCTTTCCAGCTCTGGGATAAAGTATTGGAGACCTGGATATGCTCTATGTATATACATACAAACATACAAATCCGGAAATGTTGGAGTGAAATGTTAAGAAGTTGTGCTAATATTTGTTACCTGATTATACCAATGCTTTGTCTGAAGGATTCAGTGCATTAGCAAAGAAATCTACTGAAAATCACTTACTCAGAGCCAACAATGGCCAATATCTCAAAAACTAACTAAAGCTTTGCAGGATTTCTGCTACTTAGTGCCTAGCAGCTTAAAAATTAAGCAATATCTACAAAAGTTTCAGAAAACAGTCACTATACTACTCTAAGGGAAAGCCACTTAGGTTTAGTAACTCAGTAATTGTCACATATAAAATATTTGCTCTCCATTTAAAAAAAAAAAAAAAGGTACCATAGTCATACAGAAATATCTAGAAGCAGTATTGAAATAGTACTAGGGGCAATCAGCCAAAAATAGATATATTTAAGGGAATCAAGATAAGGACTATTAATGTTCAGGACAAAAAATAAACTAGTATAATTCTGAAATTCAGTATAGAATAATTCCTGATGTGCCATATTCAAATACACACACTGATCTAACACTTAGTGCCAAGTCGTAGTGCCAATGCTATATTGGTTTGAAGCTAGGGTCCTCAACCTATTGTAACTGGTGTGTCACATTGAAATATACTAGTTGGTACCAAACAACATTATAGGGGTATTCCCATGAACACAGCCATATTTAATTTTGTAGACAAAAGTTAAAATTTTTTGCTAATATAAATAATTAGAAAAAATCTTTAAAACTCTGCAAATTTTTTAACCATCTTAGGAGTGACAGTCTCTCTCTTTATAGGTTGCCAATAGATATGACCATGATTGGAGGAACTTTATATGGTCTGGCACTTGTCAGAAACCCAGCCATGACTTCCTTATTGTGGCCGGGTTTTCTTCTTGTACATCTAGAATTCCTACCTGACAACCTGTCCACAATAAAGAGATCATGACTAGGTTCTGACACGTTCCAGACCACACAAAGTTCCTGCATTCATGGTCATATTCCTTGGCAACTGACCAAGACAACAGACTGTTACCACTAAGATGATATTTGCAAAAATGTTTTAATTTTCTACAAATTTAAATATGGTTATGTTCGTAGGGTAAAACCCCTTTAGGCCGGGGCCCCACGTGGTATAAACGCCGCTGTTTTGCTGCAGCGTTTTAAAGTCCCTGCATACGGGAAAATACACGCAGCAGACATGCTGTGATTTCCAAAACCATTGTGGTTTTGGAGATCGCCAATGTTTCCGTAAGTATAATAGACATGCTGTGGTTTCCCTATAGGTATAATTGAAGCAGAAAGTCTATCGAGGTTTCCTCTGTGGACTTTCTATGAAAAGTGCTGCGTTTTCTTGCTGCGACCTGCTAGGTGGGGCCTTAGCCTAAAAGTGTACACACACACATATCTGCTGAGCATATTTTTAAACACTGTATTAAAATGACCTTAAAGAAGTTGTACTGGATTAGAAAAACTTTTTTTTTTTTTTTTTTTAACAGGTCATAGGTGGTAATGCAGCTCAACTCCACTCCTGTTTATAAAGCTAAACTGCAATGAAAACACAACTATGGACAGGTGTGGCACTGTTTATAGAAGAAAGAAGTCATGTTGTACTAATCCTGAACAACCCCTTAAATTTAATAGATGCTCCAAGTATTTTTAGGTTAGTTATTAATCAATTGTAAAGCAAACAATACTTTGCCCCCTGGCAATGCTATGTTACTAGTACCTAGACAAGTATCAACAGACTGTCATAAAATGGTGAACTTGGCGCCAAGTTACAGTCATAAGATTCATAGCTAACCATGGAGCCACATTTCAGTAATGACACAACATCTGGGACCCAAAAGCAAGAAGCCTGACAACCATATGTGACTCCGGAGCTATTGGCAGGGGAACACTGCATTAAAGTAGGTTTTCTTTCTGTCCTCTGCAAGTAAAACATTTCCTGTAAAGAACTGAGATGACCACAATATTGCATGAATTGACAGAATACTGAATGCACAAGCATAGCCAGTAATTCCACATAGTTATGCTAAATATACACAGGCATCTCAGATAAAAATATGACCTTACGGAGTTCAGGCATCCTGGCTGTATTAATGGTCTGAAAGATCTGAAATGTCCACTGAAGAGAGTGATGTCCCCACTTATCAATATTTATTTCATGGCCACAAAATCTCTGTCAAAGTATCTAAGTTTAGGATCATTTGAAACATGCAATTTGTAGATACTACTGAAAACCAACAAGCCAAACCTAACTATGTACAGAAATGGTTAGAGAGCCACCTTGTGGACTATAGTAACATGATGAGAGGTCAGGTATAGCAAGGGTCTACTTAAAGCTAAGTATTTCATTATTAGAAAAAAGGCAAACATGTTTATTGCTGTAACAGTACCCCAAGCTCAGCGTATCAGTATGGGAAAGGTAAAAGAACAATGCAATGCCCTGCCGGAATAAAACAGAGCTGTAAAAGGCTTTACTCATAATAGGTAGGCGGAAACAACTTTATATAGAAGATTCTACTCTAGATTCTTACTACAGATTTTAGAAGTACGTGATATAATACATAACTGACCACAATCTAGAAAATAATGGCTTTGTTAATGCTTTAATAATTGTCTAAAACTAGGCTGGGGATATCACACCTTGCTAAATAAAAAGTAGGAAAAAAAAATTCTCTGTATGGAAGACATTCACATGTCTGCTAGATAATAATTTATAAGGTTGCTTAGGAGTTTTAATCCTTGCAGTTAGAAAAAGTAAATCTTATTTGGATCTTCAATCGCAGATATGTACAGTATATAGACTAGTACATGAAGAACTTGCATAAATACTTTCACTCTGTATTACCTAAAAGGGAGACAGAGAGGAGCAATCACCTTCCACATATTACAAGTGCCATGTAAAGAGGCACTGAGGAAGGCCATGTGAAGATGAAGACAGCCCTATAGACATGGGGCTGCAAGGACTAGTAAGGGGAGCAGCGAAGGGGGGTAGAGTTGCTATTTCATGCAACAGAAAACCATAAAATTTCTTCACAATTTAATCTCTTTTAAGAAGACTATCAATTTATCCACAGCAGAACTCCTGTGACTGAGTTTCTATTCCACCATATATTATACATACAGTGCCTTATGAAAGTATTCGGCCCCTTTGAACTTTTCAACCTTTTGCCACATTTCAGGCTTCAAACATAAGGATATAAAATTTTAATTTTTTGGTGAAGAATCAACAAGTGGGACACAATTGTGAAGTGGAACGAAATTTATTGGTTATTTTAAACTTTTGTAAAAAATAAAAAACTGAAAAGTGCGGCGTGCAATATTATTCGGCCCCTTTACTTTCAGTGCAGCAAACTCACTGCAGAAGTTCAGTGAGGACCTCTGAATGATCCAATGTTGTCCTAAATGACTGATGATGATAAATATAATCCACCTGTGTGTAATCAAGTCTCCGTATAAATGCACCTGCTCTGTGATAGTCTCAGGGTTGTTTCAAGCGCAGAGAGCATCATGAAGACCAAGGAACACACCAGGCAGGTCCGTGATACTGTTGTGGAGAAGTTTAAAGCCGGATTTGGATACAAAAAGATTTCCCAAACTTTAAACATTCCAAGGAGCACTGTGCAAGCGATCATATTGAAATGGAAGGAGTATCAGACCACTGCAAATCTACCAAGCCCCGGCCGTCCCTCTAAACTTTCATCTCAAACAAGGAGAAGACTGATCAGAGATGCAGCCAAGAGGCCCATGATCACTCTGGATGAACTGCAGAGATCTACAGCTGAGGTGGGAGAGTCTGTCCATAGGACAACAATCAGTCGTACACTGCACAAATCTGGCCTTTATGGAAGAGTGGCAAGAAGAAAGCCATTTCTCAAAGATATCCATAAAAAGTCTCATTTAAAGTTTTCCACAAGCCACCTGGGAGACACACCAAACATGTGGAAGAAGGTGCTCTGGTCAGATGAAACCAAAATCAAACTTTTTGGCCACAATGCAAAACTATATGTTTGGCGTAAAAGCAACACAGCTCATCACCCTGAACACACCATCCCCACTGTCAAACATGGTGGCAGCATCATGGTTTGGGTCTGCTTTTCTTCAGCAGGGACAGGGAAGATGGTTAAAATTGATGGGAAGATGGATGGAGCCAAATACAGGACCATTCTGGAAGAAAACCTGTTGGAGTCTGCAAAAGACCTGAGACTGGGACGGAGATTTATCTTCCAACAGGACAATGATCCCAAACATAAAGCAAAATCTACAATGGAATAGTTCACAAATAAACGTATCCAGGTGTTAGAATGGCCAAGTCAAAGTCCAGACCTGAATCCAATCGAGAATCTGTGGAAAGAGCTGAAAACTGCTGTTCACAAACGCTCTCCATCTAATCTCACTGAGCTCGAGCTCTTTTCCAAGGAAGAATGGGCAAGAATTTCAGTCTCTCGATGTGCAAAACTGATAGAGACATACCCCAAGCGACTTGCAGCTGTAATCGCAGCAAAAGGTATCGCTACAAAGTATTAACTTAAGGGGGCCGAATAATTTGTCACGCCCCATTTTTCAGTTTTTTATTTTTTACAAAAGTTTAAAATATCCAATAAATTTTGTTTCACTTCACGATTGAGTCCCACTTGTTGTTGATTCTTCACCAAAAAATTTAAATTTTATATCCTTATGTTTGAAGCCTGAAATGTGGCAAAAGGTTGAAAACTTCAAGGGGGCCGAATACTTTCGCAAGCCACTGTACATACTGGCTATCTTTCTTGATTCCTGCACAGTTGCACCTGTTAATTTTAGCACCCAGTATGCTAGTTAAGATCTCTACTGTCAGGTGGGTGGTCCCTGGTTGGAGGAGACAGCTCAGGACCACCTACCTGACAGTAGAGAGCCTAATTAGCATATCAGATGCTGAAAATAACAGCACTGATTGCTTTGGAACAGTGGTGGCTAGAGAAAAATTCCACTGCGCATCAGTGGAGCAGCACCTATTGACGCAAAGATTTCGAATGGGTGGATTAGGTGAAATGTCCTTTTTAAAGGGAGTGTACCACCACCAAAATTGCTTCTAAACCACTGATAAGCTGTTGTAGGACTTGTTAGTGGCATCGTGACTATGCACTGTTTGTGTCAAAGTTCTATCTTGCTGCTTAGAAATTCAACTTTTAATATATATGCAAATGAGCTGTTCAGTGAACTCAGGTTGTGGCCTCATCTACACCTGTTTTTCCCTATGGTTGACACACTTCCAAAACTGCCAATCTTTATTTTAAGGGTCAGTGCTGGTTGGAGACTACAGAAATAAACTAGTGCTGTGGCTAGCATGGACACGCTGTGGGTCCATGGCATTTAGATGTCCTATTTCTATGGCACATGGCATGAGCTGAGGATATGAAGAAGGGTCTACGGTCTACAGGAAACTAGAGAAGCGTAGAAGGCAAGGATCGAAGACAAGACAACCTATCAATGGTACTCGTGAGCCTACTGTTTATATCATGTGTATACAGATTAAAAGTTGATTTTCTCAGCAGCAAGACTGCACTTTAACACCTAAAATGTTTGTTTCATATGCCACTAACAGCCACTACAATAGCACATAAGTGGTTTAGAAGAGACCTTTGTGGTGATGGACTCCTCTTAAGTACATATGCCCTGATAGGGCACAACAGCTGGGGTTGTCTTTGTGAAACAACCCCTTATAGGACAAGGACATCTTCAACTAAAGCAGTCAGTAAGACATTGCCAGTTCTTGAATGGGTTGTGTTTAGTCGTCTTAATTCCCATTGTTCAGCACATACAATTTGCCAAATGTTTAAAAGTACATTACTAATGTCAACCAAACATATTACAGCAAAGTGTGACATCTATATACTATGGTCAGAAAGGTCTTTTTCAGATTTGTAACTAAAAATCAACTTAACATTTTATGCTTACATTAAATCCTTTTACATAATTCATAGATGGAATGGAGAACACAAAATACAGAGAACTACTGCTCCCCTTGTTAATGGTGACAAGGTGCACACGCAGTGCTAGTGCATAGTTTTAATTCCCTGGAGCAACCATGCTAATATGGAATCCCTGGTCTGGATACAGCAGTCATCACCCTAAAGTACAGTATCAGATAACAGTGTTACTGCTGAAATTGAAATTGCAGCTACGTACAGTGCTTCAATACCTTCAAATATAAACAGTGCGCAAAATAGCCAGCTAGTTACAAACGGTTAAAAACAGCATCTCTGTTTCATTCCATTTCTAAGTAGAAAGCTTAAAGTGAAGCGCACAACTGTGTAATGACCAAAAACATACATGAAAACATTTTCTGTGATAGTCTAAATTTCTTTCTGAAGGATCTGCCCAAACAGTATGTATATATGCTTCTACTTTTACATGTATGTTTATGCCAGGAAGAGAAATGCCGTTTTACATAGGGCCACTTCATATTTAGATATAAAAAAAAAAATAAATAAAAGTTGTGTCAACAGAGCTATACTATCTATTAAGGCTTATTACTGAATATGTGTCCATATCAGTGGCTGCTGTTCAATACATTAACAAGTACATGTAGTTGGTGGCATTTAGATGGCCTGTGTTTATGGCACATGGCATAAGCTGAGGATATGAAGAAAGGTCTACAGGAAACTAGAGAAGTGCAGAAGGCAAGGGTCGCAGACAAAACAAACAACAACCCTAACAATGGTACACCTGAGCCTACGGTTTATATCCTCCTGAAACATCTTTTAAACTCAGTCTCAATATAAATGTAAGCATAAACTATTATATAAACCATTTTTGGAACGTAAATCTTCATTTACAAAAATGACCAAGCATGTCTATTATCTAGTGCAGTGCATCAGTATTTCTTTTTTTTTTCTTTTTAGTAACTATAATATGAAACTAGCAACACACTCTGCATCACGGAGCCTCTCTATGGAGATCAGCACTGATGGCTTCACTCTTCATTCCATTGTTAGCCTCAGTAGAAAGCAACCGTGACCATAGCGCCATCTTCTTCTATTAGCAGGCCAAGAACAAGTTGAGCTTCAAGGATAAATCCCAACCTTTCAGCTTCTGGCTTCAAGTGAAATTCTTATCTGCCCATTTCGTCCTCCATTTCAGCCTTTCTACGTAAGGCTCAAGGCTTATACTTAAATATGTCATAAAGTGAAGCTTCATTGGTCAGCGCAAGATATAAGAACAGCTGCCTGGGACATGTCTTTCTTCTGTCCATCTCTTGCATGGGTAGATCTAGGACTTCTGTATACAAAAAAACAACATAAAAATGTTAGTTATACATCAAACAGATTTTCCCAGTTGCTGTATCTTATATGGCAAAGCTCTGTATAATACCCTAGTATGGTATGCTCTGAGAGTCGAACAGCTGTCATGTCAGGCAGTCTGGCTGTTAAGGATACAGTGCCTACGAACCAGTCCTTTAAACTGGGTTGTTAGTAAGTCCCTAACAACTAGTCTTTCGCAGACTACTGAGGGTTTGAGAGCAGGGCAAAAATACCATTGAACTGAAAGTAGAGAAGTGGTAATGGGGCAGTCTATTATTCTCTAACTCTTCTGTATTATCAGCATTGCTGTAAACACACATGCCTCCTGTTAACAGGCAACACCCCTTGCTAAAACTCCTACACCCCCATTTCTATGCTATGCCCTTTTATGCCACTATATTTCTGTATATAATACTCTTATCCCCCCCCCCCAAACAGAATAGTGCCCCCTCTGTGCTCTCCACATAGTATAATGCTCCATTATACACGCCAGCACAGCATAATGTACCCTTTATGCCCCCATTGTACCCAAACACAGTATAATGTCAGGGAAGAAAGGTGGCGAGATGGATTAATTATTTACCAATTTGCTTTCTGTCTCTTGTCTGCACCATGGTCTGATATAACATCAGTGCTTGGTGCCCATCAACAACCTCCATCAGTATTGATGGAAGAGTTCATTGTGCTTCTAAACTACTGGGCTGAGACAGCCCTCTAAGGTAAGCAAGCTGTCTTAAGTTTAAGTAAAGATGGCAGGCATTTAAACTTACTCAGCAGGGGACTCTGGAAGGTGAGCAGCCACTCAGGCACACACCTTGTTGGGAACAGTTATGGAGACTGTAGAATGGAACAGCAGAGAAACAAAAGACAAGTCAAACCTGTGAACATTTTCCATTGCTGCCACCTCAGCCAGAGCAGCTAGACTAAAGAAAGCAGACACAGCTGGTATGTCTTGGGTAATACTGCAGTTCTGGTCAACACCTGCTTCCCCAGAGATTGTCAGCTCTGCTCGGCAAGTTCCCTCCACACTGCTGCTACTTTGATAACTACTTGGAGGATTTTTTTCATCTGAAAACAAAATAAACAGATGAATATATGTGTAACATATGTTAATGTTGTGGTATACTGGCAGACTTACAATACTGTAACATATAAAATAATAAACTTAAAGAGAACATTTCATCACCTCCAACAAGTCCGGCTGTTACATAATTTAATAGCTGCTGCTCCACTGATTCCAGTACAGTTGGAATTTTTTTCTCTAGCCCCCTTCGTTCCCGAGCAATCAATGCTGTTAGGTTTGGTGCCTGAGATGCTATTTAGGTTCTGTACTGTCAGGAGGGCGGTGTCAGGAAGGAGCAGACAAGGGGTGTGATTCTAAGCTGTGACCCTGGCTGCCTCTGATTGGAGCCTGGAATCACGCCCCCTGCCTGACACTGCCCTTCTGACATTACAGAGCTTAAATAGCACATCAGGCACCAAAACAAACTGTGCTCAGTAATGGTGAGAGCTTTGCTCTCTGATTGTCACATAGAGGGATAATGTAATACCCCTCTGAGTCTAATCCCAGGGGTATTCTTATGTAATACCCCTCTGAACATAACATAACCAGGAAGTTTAATGGTGCTGTGACACAGACGTTTACCATCGTCCAGAGCGCAAAAAGAGTTGCACCAAACACTTACACAACACATGCACAAAGTCATGAATAAAGTTTACATTTGACCCTGTCCATACCTGATCTTTCTAGAGTAAACTACGCCTCTGTAGCAATATTCGTTGCACGCTAAAATAATAGCAATAATGATTATCACTAGAGATGAACGTATACATTGCTACAATTTTTATAGATAGAAAATTAATTGCAATTATAGATAGAAAATTAATTGCAGATAGAAAATTAATTGCAATTTAATTTGCATGCACAAAATTGGTTGGGGCATTTCTGCTATTTTGGCGTTTCTTTAACACCCGCACCTGTAAATATATATATATGTGTGGTATGTATGAATTCCTCACATGCAGTTTTTTGGAAAGTACATTTTGTTTGCAGAAAGGGATTGCTTGAGCATGCACTTTAGTGGCAAATTTGAAATTTTTTACAATTTTTGCTTGTAATCTCTGTTTTCTGCAAAGATGCATGAAGGTTGTTGTGTATATGAAATATTGTGTTTTTATAAACGGTATGCTGTGCAATCTCAAAAAAGTTAGATTTTGGTATCACACTCACAGTTTGCTATGTCCAGTATAGACTTTTAACATATTAGTGAATAACAGCAAAATACTGCTTGTCTTCTGTATTCGTGTTTTTGAGAGTACGAGCACTTGTTGTAGTTGATGTTTGCAGTATATATAAATTGTGTACACCTTGATCTATTATTTTATATTTGTTTTGTGTGTGAATGTAAGATTGAATAGGAGTTTTAGGTGAAAATATATAGTGCATTTTTTCAAAAAATTATTTGTGTATGTCACAAAGTTACATGAAGGTGGACATGGTTATTGATAACCCATTGAGACACATCTAATCAGGTTGTATACTTTCAAGAAATATATGCTTTTCATGTTGTGAAATCCTTACATTTTATAGGATGACACTTTTTTAATATTTCCAGCTTCAAAGCAAATTTTTGTTCTTTCCAGTTCTGGTGATTTTAGGAAGACATGTGCATGCAGGTTTAGGCCTTAGTGATGTGAATGAACTCTGCACATGGTGAACTCTTGTTTTTAGGGTGTTTGGTGCATATAACTTTTTGTTTGGTTTCCACTTTTAGCAAATAATATACATTTATTTGCATTTTTTTTTAATAAAACATACACTTTAAATCAAAATTGCATGAATGTGCCTGTTCGTATACAGTACCAAGTGGCATTTTGACAATGCTGCAGGTGTCTACTTTAATAAAATATATCGGTATGGGGGGGGGGGGGGGGTTAGTATGATTTTTTAATGTTGCAATTTAGGTTTTATTTGTCCATCTGGCTACCAGTGGTGCAAAATTTCCAGAGACCCTCTGGCAGTGAAAAGGTTAAAGGGTTTTTCATAGCTTTATTGACTGATGATCTATCCACAGGATAGGTCATCAACTGAAGATCAGAGGAGGTCCAACAACTGGTAACCCCAAAAATCAGTTGTCTGAAGTGGCAGCAGTGCTCCCCCTTCACAGGTCATGTGACATCATGTTCACTGGTCACATGGCCTATTCGCAGCTCAGTGCCAAGCACAGCTGCTAAACAAATATACAGAGCTGTTCTTGGTTTTCAGTGAGGAGGCTGCAGCACTCAGCTGTGGTCTCTTCAAACAGCTGATCACTGGGGGGCCTACGAGCTGGACCTCCACCAATCCTCAAGTGATGAGCTATCCTAAAGATAGGCCATCAATTAATAAAATTTTAATCCCCTTTAAAGTGAACCTTTCCCATTCAAAATGGAGACCAATCTGTAATCCTACTCACTGAGTACGACTGCCCACTTGACCCAAATGAGCTGAGATTTAAATAAATAAATCTTATACTAGAACATTTTCCATAAAACAATATATCAATCTGATCTGCTACTCCTGCTCTATAACATGTTTCCTGCAGATTGGATTGCATTCTCAATGTGACAGGTTCATTGTATTAGATAATATCACTATTTCTTGCTTGGATGTTTTTTCATCCAGTGTGTAAAATATACCAGGTACCTTAACATTTCTAATAAACATTTTCTGCAGATGCAGAATACTCTGCACTAATATTCAGATATAGCAGACGTAACAATCACAGTTGGATTAGGTCAGCGCAATCCACCTGTAATGCTAGGTTGACTGCCAGGCAATTCATTAGAATTGCTGGAAATGCTGCATTCATTTGCACATATGAATTTCTGGAATGTGACTGCCTCCTCCATCCCCTCCCTGCAACTGTCATCCATGTACTGTGATACAGAGTTGTCACAGTGTAGACATATACAGTAGTAAATAAATGCAGAGCCGCCGTCACCATGATTTGGCCATTTGAATTTAGTGCTAATCAAAGTACAATCACTGAAGAGCCACTGCTGCTACTGAAATCAATAGCAGTGTCAGCTGTTCAATAGTTGGCTCATTTGAATTTAGCGCCAAAACAGTGCTAAATAGAACAGGCCCATCTTGGGGGAGCCCGGACGCTAAAAGCACTGAAGGCTCCACTATGATTTATCCCTGTACTGTTACACAGTGATGTCAAAGTAAAAGGATATACAGTCATGGCTGTAAGTATTGGCACCCCTGAAATTTTTCCAGAAAAGGAAGAATCTCTCCCAGAAAATTATTGCAATTACAGATGTTTTGTTATACACATGTTAATTTCTTTTGTGTGTATTGGAACAACAAAAAAAAAAAACTGGGTAAATAACTTTGTTTCAAGCTTGTGATGCTCGTTCAATCTCATCTGTGGCAAGTAACAGGTGTGGGCAATGTAAAAATTACATCTGAAACCAGATAAAAAGGAGAGAAGTCGACTCAATCTTTGCATTGTGTTTCTATGTGTGCCACACTAAGCATGGGTATCAGAAAGAGAAGTCTGAGGACTTAAGAACCAAAATTGTGGAAAAATATCACCAATTTCAAGGTTACAAGTCCATCTCCAGAGATCTTGATGTTCCTTTGTCCATTGATGAAAAGTTGCAACACAGGATAATCCGGGTGGTGAATAAGCAGCCCCAATCAAGTTCCAAAGAAATTCAAGGGTGCATCACTGTCAGTGCAAACTATCCATCGACATTTGAATGAAATGAAGCGCTATGGCAGGAGAACCAGGAGGACCCCACTGCTGACACAGAGACAAAAAAGCTAGACTGCAGTTTACGTGAGTAAGCCAAAATCCTTCTGGCAAAACATCTTGTGGACAGATGAGACCAAGAAAGAGCTTTTTGGTAAAGCACATCATTCTACTGTTTACATAAAAATGGAATGAGGCCTACAAAGAAAAGAACACAGTACCAACAGTCAAATATGGTGGAGGTTTAAAGATGTTTTGGGGTTGTTTTGCTGACTCTGGCACTGGGTGCCTTGACTGTGTGCAAGGCATCATGAAATCTGAAGATTACCAAAGGAATTTGGGTCGCAATGTAGGGCCCAGTTTCAGAAAGCTGGGTTTGTGCCCTAGGTCATGGGTCTTCCAGCAGGACAATGACCCTAAACATACTTCAAAAAGCACCCAGAAATGGATGGAAACAAAGTGCTGCAGAGTTCTGAAGTTGCCTGCAAAAAGTCTGGATCTAAATCCCATTGAACACCTGTGGAGAGATCTTAAAATCGCTGTTGGGAGAAGGCACCCTTGAAATATGACAGACCTGGAGCAGTTTGCAAAAGAAAAGTGATCCAAATTTCCAGTTGAGAGGTCTAAGAAGCTTGTTGATGGTTATAGGAAGCAATTGATTTCAGTTATTTTTTTCAACCAAATATTAAAGTTGAGGATGCCAATAATTTTATCCCATCCATTTTTGGAGTTTTGCGTGAAATTATATAATTTTTGGCTTTTTTTCCTCTGTTTTTTTGTGTTGTTCCAATACACACAAAGGAAATAAACATGTGTATAACAAAACATGTGCAACTGCAATAATTTTCTGAGAGAAATACTTACAGTACCAACCCTTACAGCCATGACTGTATAACACTGGTGGCACACATATAATAGCAGAGCGGCCCTACTGTGATTCAAGCATTTGCTTTTAGCGCCAAAACATAGAGGTTGGGCTCTAAATCCAAATGGTCCAATCACTAAACAGCCGACGCCGCTCCACTATTATGTACTATATCCCTATACTGTTGCGAAGGATGCCATCATGTGCCTGTCTCCATCTTGCACTCCTTTTCTAGGGCACTGCCTAGAGCTCATCTTTCTTAGAAGAAAACTCTTATATATAGAAGATATGACTTCTTTTGTGTCTTATCCAATAGTTATATGCCAAAATGTATATTGGCTGTTCAGTGATTGGCTCATTTGAATTTAGTATCACAGCACAGGGGCAAATAATGACAACTGACAGCGGCTCTGCTATTTTTAACTACTGAATATCTCTGTACTGTAAAGTCACTGTGTAACAGTACAGGGATAAACCACTGTACCACAAAAGAGAAGGAAAGTGCTGCCTGGCAATTCGTATCAAGTATATGGAAGCTCCTGCTGAGACATCTGACACATTGCTGGTGTGAAATGTCATGTCAGCAATGCATCAGAAGTGGTTGCTAAGCCAGTTATATATGTATATGTGTTAAGCCAATAAGGCTTTGTTTGTGCTTTCACATAGGTGCATTCATGTGGTGCAGCTGGGCGCAGTCAAAACTGCATGCAGTTTATTCTGATACAGTTTGTACATGTTTTTTTTTGTGTAATTACTCAATGTTACAGGTGAAACGCATTTATTTAACATGTTTTACCTGTAAAATTAAGAAACTAAACCAAAACATCAAAAGTGCATGTAGTTTTTCCCAATTGTACAATGTGAATGCACCTTTAAAGGGGTTTCCCTGTAAACAAAAGTTATCACCTATTCACAAAAAAGGTCAAAAGTGTCAAATCAGTGGTGGGTGGGTGGGGGTCTGGGAACGCCACCAATTGCAAAAATGGGTAGGAGGGTGAGAGAGCGCTAAATTTGCCAAAGTCTGCCACTCTCATCCAAACATGGCCCCTTGAATCAGCTGATCGATGTTAGCACTAACTGAGAGTTAGACTCCCACTGATCTGATGCTGAAGACTTATTTAAAGGATAGGTCAAAAATATTGTAATCCCAGGAAATCCCTTTAAGAGAAAAGATTACAACAGACTATTTAAGAGGAAAAAAAAAGTATACAAGTGATTTTAGTACAATATAACTGTGTAACTCTCACCCAAAACAGGACCTAATGAAGAAGGCTGACAATCCAAAGATCTAACTAGGTGTGTAATTTTAGTTTTTCTTGCTTTCCTCTTCTGACTTCCGACCAGAGGTTCCTGTGTTGCTGTTGGCTCTGGAATGGGAGAAACAGTATTGGAATTGTTCCTCGGTGAATTATCGGTGATGTTCCTGTCTTCTGCTATGGCTAGACAAAAATAGAGAATTAACACATTAGCTAAAATGGAAGTATAGCGGAACTAAAGTTTACTTGGTAGCGTTACAGTACCTACACCTGCCGCAGTTTCTACGGCAAGTGTGCAGTGCAGCTCCCGGGCATGTAAACATTGCCAGGAGCTCCGCTGTCTTGGTACAGCTGATCAACGGGGGATCCAAGATGAGGATAGGCCATCTATAGTAGAAACTGGATAACCACTTAAAAGTGATCCACAATAAACAAATGTTAAAAACACAATGTGAATGACCCTTACACGGACTACAGCATAAATAATTCTGAAGGCTTTATTGAGGGCAAATAAATTAAACATTCTAGTGAATATGTGAAAACTAAAACTGAAACATATGTATGTCTGCAACATACTTTCCTACATTCAAAACCTCACCATCCCTCACAACATATGCCTTTTTGGCCTAGCAAAAATATGGCTAGCTCCGGAAACCATCATCTACTGGTTGCACAGACCTGCCACAGAGGTGTAACTAGTGGGAAGGGGAGATGATCAGCAGCTACACATCAACTGCACTGGCGTATGCATGTGACTGATACAGTTGAAATGCATAGTCAAGAAGGAAGCCTATCACTTCCTGCTCTAATAGTAAGTGGCTCATAAGCCGCAAGCCATTTCAGGTATATGGCCAACAAGCTGCCCTGAGACGTTTGCATCCTGGTGCTTTACAGCGAGCAGCAGCACTGATGGGGGCTCCTGCTCGGGGCACTAGGGGATTGGAGGTAAGTGAGTATAATTTAAATTTATTTATTTTTCACACATTTTGAGCATTTTAATGGGGGTGGATTGTAACACATATAAGAGGGATATTGGAATCATTGTAAATTTAAGAAAGGACCTAATATAATAGAACTAATATAATGTGTATTGGGGGCTTTAATAAAAGGTGGTATAATTTATAAAGAGAGGACTGTGGGGGCAGTATGAATATAAGGGGTAATAGAAATATTATGGGGCAGTATTAAAGTGGTTTTCCAGGGAATAATAAAGTTTACTGGTAAATTTTAATATTCTCTGGGTAACGCCATTAAAGGGGTTGTCTAGGAATTGGGCAAATTGCAGGGGAGGCTGGGGAATGTGAAACATAAAAAAAATCCATAATACTCACCTATACCCGGCACGCTGATGTCCACAGTTGCTGTCTGTTTGTGCACACACCATGCCTTCCCCCTATAAGTCTAGCACTGCAAATGACCGCTGAGGCCAATCAGTGGTTGGAAAGCACAAGGTGACATGACTGGGTCCCTTCCTGCCGTCGCTGAGGCCACTGATTGGCTTCAGCAGTCACGTGTGGTGCAGGACTATGAGGGTTTAATGTTTGCAGGACAAACTGTACTTCGTAATGGAACCATTTGATATTCTGTACTATTACAGTGGATGTCAGGAATGGGTTAAAAAGCACACAGGTGTATTACTCATTTCCAGGGGATTTTTATATTATATATTTTATGATTGGGGGTAGCAGCAGGATGAAAATTTTATGTAGGTGAGAACATTGTGGGTCGGGTAACTGGAAAAATGAGGAGCCAAAGATGTCTGTGTTACAAACTTTACAGAGACAAGTCACAGCTGGATCAAAGAGACGAGAAATGTGAACGATTACAGTCAAGACATGTTACTTGTAAATCACAACATTTTTCCTGTACTGTATTTACCTAAACGGTCTTCATAGATCTGTGCAGAGCCGCTACTTACCACTATATGGTCACCCTATAGTAATAAAAGGTCTACTTTAAAGGGGTATTCCAGGCTGGGGGCCAAGTCTTTTATGGGTTACCTATCCTCAGGATAGACAGTGGACAGAGCCTATTTCTGACTCCATTCCCTGTATAGATTCAGATGCCAGAGACCTGGAATAGCTGATAAATTTGTAGTCCAGGTGATGGATCTCCACCAATCTCATACTGGTAAACTATTCTGAGGTCTGTCCAATCCAGGTGATCAGTATCATAATTGGCCCCCTGCCCAGAAAACCCCTTTTAGGCTAAGGCTACATGTAACGAAACTCAAAAATATTTTGAGAGAAAAAAATGCAGCGAATATGCAATTCCAAAAACTTTTGGGTATTTCACTGCATTTTTGCAGGTAAAATTAACATACTGTGTTTGTTTCAGCAATGTGCTTATGAGACAAAATAAAATCTTATTTTTTTGCAGAGACTTTAAAATGCAATGTTTTTTTTTCTGCTACGTTAACATGTGGCCTTAGCGTTAAAGTGGTATTCTCTCATCTCAGCATTATATTACTGAGATGAGAATATGTGTGTCTCCAGCAACCCCAAGTAGTCAGGAGTTATGAAAAAAGCCTAATGAGGCTGTTTTACAATCTTTATAGAAACTCGCATGGAAGTAAATATAAGTTATATGAATATATAGAAAAAAAAAGAGCCAAAAATACGGACTTATATGCAGTTCATTCTAAGTAATGGAATCAATTATTGAAAGGGGCTTGCTAAAAATAATAGTAGCAATGTTGGTGAAGTAATTTATTCTGTGGAATAACAGGTGTCAGCTATGGCCCTATTTTAAGGTAGGAGGGGGCAAATATTGGTTATAGAGCATTTCCTTCTGAAATATTGGGAAAAAGGTTAGTTCCAGACATTGTTCTGATGAAAAACGTACTTTGATTAAAAAAGTTAATTGGAGAATGAAAAACGTAAAGAAAAGTGAAGGAAATGATAGGCTGCTCAGCTAAAATGATCTGAAATACCTTGAAGTGGCAATCAAAAGCTGAAAGATGTGGAAAGAAGCAAGGAACTATATTACCACCCTAATCTCTGTATATCACCCGTGGCGGAAGGTAGCGGGGCACTTGTCCAGGACGACGGTTGGGAGCTACAGTATGCCTATGCTCCATCTCTGTGACGTCAGTGACATCATGTGACATAACCTAGCGCTAGACGCGCTGACTGTAACTAGGACTTATTTTCTGGGTAGTGCTTATTTTTGGAGAGAAAGGGTATCTGTGTAATTAAAATAACCTTTATCATAAAAACAGATGGACCACTGTATAAGCAATGCTACCTCATATGCCACCCCTGCAAGCTCTTGTGTCACCCCCTCTACCTCATAGACTGCAAGCTCTTGCAATTAGGGCCCTCAGTCCCATTGTGTGAATTTATTCTCCCTAATGTCTCATTTTGTCTGTACTTAAACCAAATGATTTGTAAAGTGATGCGGAATATGTTGGCACTATATAACTAAAATGTATTATTATTATTGAAAAACAATCAAAATGGCAAAGGCTCAGCCAACGATCCCCTCCAAAATATTGTTCTTTTTGGGTTTAGTTGCTAAAGACATTATGGCAGATGACTCCTGAGCACTGAATTCATGCCACACTACACTGCGAAGACAATAAATCATGGTGATGCATAAATCATGACATGGGGATGTTTCTCATATCATGGTGTTGGGACTATTTATCACATATGAGGGATAATGGATCTGTTTGAGTATATCTAAATATTTCAGGAGATCATGTTGCCCTATGATTAAAGGGATCCTATCATTCAGAAAGGCCAATTTTAGTAAGACCACATCGTAATAGCACTTATAAAGGCTATTCTTCTCCTACTTTGTTTCGCTCCTCCCCGTCGTTTAAAAGAAATGTTGATTTTTATCTTTATGCTAATGCATTTTCAGAATGCACAGGGGGCGTTCTACACTAGCGTACTGCATGCGCTGTATATAATAGGCCACAGGAAAATGGCCGAATGGACATGTGCAGTAAGCGCAAGTCTCCTGAATGAAGGATGAAGTCATGAAGAGGCATCTGCTAAAGAAGAAGAGAGGCGGCGCAGTATGTTCAAAAATGCGTCTGAGGAGAGTTTCAGCACTGGGGGAACGCCCCCTGTAAATTATGAAGATGCATTAGCATAAAGATAAAAATCAACATTTCTTCTAAACGGCGGGGAGGAGGAGCGAAACAACAAAGGTAGGAGAAGAATAGCCTCTATAAAGGCTATTACGACATGGTCTTACTAAAATTAGCCTTTCTGAATGATAGGATCCCTTTAAGAAGAAATGCCCTTGAAATTCCCTTCAACACGATAATGACCATCATCTAATAACCAAACATCTATATTACAGACAAACAGGATTGAGGTAATGACGTGGCCAGCCCAATCCCCTGACTTTAGTCCCATAGAGAACATGCAGGATGACATAAAAAATGTGGTTTATGAGGCAAAACCAAAAAAAATGCAGAGTAACTGTGGACCAATGTTCAGTTGATCTACTCCATGCAACACAGATGTCAGGCAGTTCTCAGAAACAACAGTTATTCCAACTGCCATACACACGGTCCCTTATCAGCCAATAGAAGCTCGCAGGTGCTTAGTCTCCACATGCACACAGCTTTACTCCAGATTTCCATAACAACCCAGCCATTTGTCTTCACTGCTGTAGGTTAGCTTTAAAGGCGCATGGGCACTGTGGATAACACTGTTACACAAGGTCACATACACACAGATTTAGTCCAGATTTCCATAACAACCGATCACAGGTTTTTCACTGATATCAAAACTGAAATACACATGATCACATGACGCTCATGGACCAATGGAAACTCACAGGTTCTTCAGTCTTGACATACACACAGCTTTACACCAGCTTTCCATAGCAACCAAGCTATGACCTGTATTAGTCAATAGCAGTTCACAGGTCCTTAAATATTCAGTCGTATGATGTGTATCAGCCAATATAACTTCACATTTAATTTACCAGGTTTCCGTAACAACACAGCCATAAATAGACTGTACCTATACTGGACTGCCATACTGGATGTCAGCATTCTTATAAATTGAAACGTATTTAAACTACACACAAACGACAAACAAAATAGACCAGTGCCAATTCTTATGGGGCCACTACACAAACAAAAAATGAAATATACCCGTGCAAAGCTGGGTCCTTCTGCTAGTACATTATATTTTTGAGTTTTTAAATAAAAATGTTAGCACTGCAATAGCCTAATAATCTTTTCTCGTCTACTTCACTGGGGGACACAGCACCATGGGTATAGACCCCGGCCACTAGGAGGCTGACACTAGGAAAAAGCAAAAGCTGTCGGCTCCGCCCTATAGTCTATACCCTCTCACACACAGAGTGCTGAGCCAGTTTTAACCTAGTGTCATAGGAGGCAGACACGACCTGACTCAGGTCTTCTGTCTTGCATCGTTTTTATTTTTACCTTTCTTTCAGGTGCAGGGGGTAGTCAGTGTGTACGCCACACTAGTCATACCCTCCTGCGGGCGCAGCGCTCTGTAAAGAGCAGCCTCGTCGGTCACCCAGTCCCCACTCACCATTCGCCGCACCCCGAAAGCGGCCGGAGTACCGGTGACCCCACTCCCACATGCGAGGTCCTACCAAGGGGGTGACCCTGCGGCGCCTGAAGTCGCCAGACTGGTGAGTATGAGAAGAATAGAAGGCAGGTGAGTGTGAAAGGAGTATTTCCCCTCTCCAACTCCCTTTCCTCAGCTCTTCTTTCAGGGGTTAGGATGGCCATCTGGATCTAAGGGGTTAGTTTCTCCCTGGGTCCCCTTATGTGAATGGGCCCCTTTCTATGGCACTCCTGAGCGGCACCTGCGGGGGGAGGGGCGCGCGCGCGCGCGCGGCATCCGTTTTCGGGGGTCTCCTCATCCTCCCTTTTTTTCTGGCCACCGAGGGCTTCCATGGCTCCCGCGGGGGCCTTTTTCGCCGGCGGTGTCGCGTCGCTGGTTTCAGGGCGCTCCTGTTGCGGCGTTTACTTTAGCCCCAGGCTTCACTTCGGACTAGGCCGCACTTAGGCCCGCCCCCCTCCCCGTGCTCTCCTCCGGGCGCTCATGGCCTCCGGGCTCCTCCCTATCCCCTCTATTGGCCGGGGGGCTGTCCTGGACTGTCGTTCAGCCTTTCTTCTAGCCCCTAAGCGCGGGAACTCCAGGGGGAGGGCCTTGTTCTCCAGACAGCGTGTTTCTCTCTCAGCCTGCGAGACACAGCACCGGGAGATCTCTCTCTGTGCAGCCTTTCTGCAGCAGTCGGCTAGCAGACACCTTTCTCAGGTCTGGTAGGTTTACTCCTGGGTTCCCCCCTTTTTTTCCTGGGCCTTGCACTGCCATGTCCTCTCGTGAAGAGTCATCTCGGCCCTCGGCCTCCTCCAGTGCCGCCCCGCCACGTTTTATACGTGTGCCCGCTGTAACAAGAAGCTACCATGTGGACAGCCTGAGCCCATCTGCGCGCTCTGCCTTCCGTCTCAGCCAGCCCAAGAGCCTTCTGGCCCCTCACCAGGTCACCCTTCTCCGGATTGGGCGGTTGCTCTCACCCAGGCCATTGGTAACCTGGCCAGGCTTAACCAGTCTGTGGTGGAGACCTTGGAACGGCTGCCTTCCCAGATCGCCGCTCAGTCGGCTGCCTCCAGGGAACCTTCCGGGCGCTCACATGGCTCCCGTTCCAGATCCAGGAGCCGTCCCCGCAAGAGGACCAGGAAGTCTTCCTACAGGTCACGGTCATCCTCCCCTACCCCTGGGCACTCCCCAGGCAGGGCCTCTTCCCGCGGAACCACTCCGACAGGCGGAACTCTGTCTCCCCCTGCTCGATCTGTTTCTCCTGGGGACGCCTCTGACTCCGACTCGGAGCATCAGCAAGGCACAGCTATATCCGCTGCTACGCGGGACCTCATCCGTGCGGTCAGAGATACTCTACAAATCTCAGAGGACCCGGACCCTGCCTCCCAAGAGGACACCTCCTTCCGTCACAATCGGCGCCCCCCCTCTGGTCTTTCCTAACCATGGGGCGTTTGACCACATCTTGAAGGAACAATGGCTTCACCCGGACCGTCCTCTGTCCTCGACTAGGAAGTTGGACGTCCTCTTTCCTTTCCCGGACCAGTGTGTCTCTAAGTGGTCAGAATCTCCCGCGGTGGACCCCGCGGTTGCTAGGCTCTCTAGTGCTACCATTTTGCCTTTGGCGGACTCCGCCTCTCTCAGTGATTTCTCAGACAGGGAGGTGGAAGCTCTCGCTAAAGCGGCCTTCACAGCGGCCGGCTCTTCTCTGCGGCCATCCTTCGCTGACTCTTGGGTCAGCAAGGCCTGCATATCCTGGGCCAAACAGCTCCAGGCTAGCCTCTCTGATGAAGCTTCCCTCCAGGACAACCAACTGCTTGTTGCTCAAATCCTGAACGCTTCCAAGTACCTGTGTGATGCTTCCTTGGAAGCAGCTCGCCGCTCTGCCAAGGCGGCCGCCAATGCCGTCGCTATCCGCCGTACGGTTTGGACTCGTTCGTGGAACGCTGAGGCCGCCTCCAAGAAAGCTGTTGTAGCCCCTCCCTTTTTCCCGGGAAGAACAGGGCCGGCTTTTTGGTAAGGGTCTTGAGAAGCTTATCTCTGAGGCCACTGGGGGCAAAAGTTCTCTCCTCCCCCAGAGGCGTTCTAAGCGCCAGCTATCTTCTGCCAGGAGTACTCAGTGCCTTCACTCCTTTCGTGGCTTCTCCTCTCGCTCCGGAGGTCGCTCCCCTCGGGGCTCCCGCTCCAAGAAGCCCTCTTTCAAGCCCAGACCTGCCTGGCAGCCCCGCTCCAGGCCCTCCAGGCCTTCTGGTACCAAGCCCACCTCGGCATGAAGGCCTTCCCCCACTCGGGGGGTTCTCGGGTGGGGGGACGTTTGCTCTCCTTCCGGGAGACCTGGCTTGCCAGCGTCGACGTCGCCTGGGTTCGAGAGGTCGTGTCAAACGGATACTCAATAGAGTTCTTCTCCCTCCCAGCCGGGAGATTTTTTCCGTCCACTTTGCCGCCTTCCCCCGCTCGAGCGACTGCATTCCTTCTGGCTGTCTCCATTCTCCAGCAGCAGGGAGTCATCGTCCCCATGCCCGCTTCAGAGCGTTTCCAGGGTTACTACTCCAACCTGTTCACTGTCCCCAAGAAGGACGGCTCTCTTCGCCCTATCCTGGATCTGAAGGGGCTCAACAGGTTCGTCCGTGTCCGCAGGTTCCGCATGGAGTCCCTGAGGTCGGTGGTGGCTTCCCTGGAGCCGGGCGAGTTTCTTTCGTCCATAGACATACGCGACGCTTACCTTCACATTCCCATTGCGCTGGGCCATCAGCGTTTTCTTCGTTTTGCAGTGGGTTCGCGTCATTTCCAGTTCGTTGCTCTTCCCTTCGGGCTGGCCTCTGCCCCTCGAGTCTTCACCAAGGTGATGGCGCCTCTCATGGCCATTCTCCGCTCAGGAGGAGTTGCCATTATCCCCTACTTGGACGACCTTCTGGTCAAAGCTCCTTCCAGGGTGGACAATCTTTCCAGCTTGCGGATCACTTTAGACCTCCTTCGCCGGTTCGGCTGGCTCATCAACGAGGAAAAGTCCTGTCTCGTGCCTTCTCAGCGCATGGATTTCCTGGGCATGACCCTCGACACTCTCCAGGGCAGGGTTCTCCTTCCAGAGTCCAAAATTCTGGCCCTTCGGTCCGGGGTCTCCCACCTTCGGAAGGCCTCGCCTTGCTCTCTTCGGTTCTGCATGCGGGTCCTGGGCATGATGGTCTCGACCTTCGAGGCCATCCCCTTTGCCCAGTTTCACTCGCGCCCTCTGCAGTTGGCGATTCTGGCACGCTGGGACAGGTCTCCATCCAGCCTTGGCCGCATGATTCGCCTCCCTCTTCGAGTTCGTCGAGAGCTTCTTTGGTGGCTCTCCTCTCCGGGAATCTCTCGGGGGAAGTCCTTCCTTCCTCTCCATTGGCAGGTGGTCTCCACCGATGCGAGTCTGACAGGCTGGGGGGCGGTCTTCGGGGCCTTGACCGTTCAGGGTCTGTGGTCCGGGGCGGAGTCCTCTCTCCAGATCAACGTGCTGGAACTGAGGGCCATCTTCTTGGCCCTGTCTCATTGGACCTCTCTCCTCCAGGGGCGTCCAGTCAGAGTCCAGACCGACAACTCCACCGCAGTCGCCTACCTAAACCATCAAGGGGGCACCAGGAGCCAGGCGGCTCTTCTGGAAGCCTCTCGCTCCCTCCGGTGGGCGGAGCGGCATGTTCCAGCTCTTTCTGCGGTCCACATTCCGGGCGTGGACAATTGGGAGGCGGATTACCTAAGCCGAGAACGACTCGACCCAGGCGAGTGGTCTCTTCATCAGGAGATATTCCTCGAGTTGTGTTCCCGGTGGGGCACTCCCGACGTCGATCTCTTCGCCTCCCGCCTGAACCACAAGCTACCCCGGTACGTGGCCAGGTCCTTGGACCCTCAAGCCATTGCAGTCGACGCTCTCGTGGTTCCCTGGTCGGACTTCCGTCTTCTGTACCTGTTCCCTCCTCTGCCGCTTCTCCCTCGGGTTCTCAAGAAGCTCAAGACCGAGAGGGTTCCTGCCATCTTGGTGGCTCCAGATTGGCCCCGCAGGGCCTGGTACGCGGATCTTATCTTCCTACTGGCGGATGCTCCTTGGCCTCTTCCCCTGCAGGCAGACCTCCTGTCCCAAGGCCCGCTGCTCCACCCTGCCTTACATCTGCTGCATTTAACGGCATGGCTGTTGAAGCCGAGGTTCTGAGGCGACGTGGTTTTTCGGAGCCTGTTATCCAGACCATACTCAAGGCCCGGAAGCCTCAGTCGGCCAAGATTTACCACCGCACGTGGAGGTCCTACGTCCGCTGGTGTGAGTGTAATGCTTATCATCCGCTCCTTTTCTCGCTTCCCAGGATCCTGGCTTTTCTCCAGTCCAGTCTGGATCAGGGTCTTGGTCTTTCTTCTCTTAAGGGGCAGGTTTCTGCTCTCTCTATCCTTTTTCAGAAGACCCTGGCCTTCCGCCCTCAGGTGAAGACCTTCTTGCAGGGTGTGGCACACTGTGCCCCCCCTTATCGTCCACCCACAGATCCGTGGGATCTCAATCTTGTCCTTGAGGTGCTTCAGGACCCCCCCTTTGAGCCTTTGCGGGATATCCCACTTCGGCTCCTGTCCTGGAAGGTCGCTTTTTGGTGGCCATTACTTCCATTCGCAGGGTCTCTGAACTCACTGCCCTGACTCGGCAGTCTCCCTTTCTGGTTCTCCATAGGGACAAGGTTGTCCTTCGTCCACCTCCGTCTTTCCTGCCAAAGGTGGTTTCCTCTTTCCACATCAACGAGGACATTGTCTTGCCGTCCTTTTGTCCGGACCCTAAACATCCTCGGGAACGTTCTCTTCACTGCCTGGATGTTGTCCGGGCGGTTAGGATCTATTTGTCTCTTACTGATCCTTTCCGCCGATCGGACGCCTTGTTCGTCCTCCCCGGGGGCCCCCCCGAGGGTCCTCGCAAGGGCCTTCCTGCTTCCAAGGCTTCCATTTCCTCCTGGATTCGGTCTGCGATCAGGGAGGCCTATCGACTTAAGGGTAGGGCCCTGCCCTTCCGCGTGACGGCTCACTCCACGAGGGCTGTTGGAGCCTCCTGGGCTGTTCGGCATCAGGCTTCTGCTGCCCAGGTCTGCAAGGCCGCCACCTGGGCTTCCATCCACACTTTCACAAAGTTTTACCAGATTCATTCTTTGGCCTCTGCCGATGCCAGTTTGGGTCGTAAGGTTCTGCAAGCGGCTGTGCGCTAGGTTGTTCGCATGGCTGTTTATTTCCCACCCTCTGGGACTGCTTTAGGACATCCCATGGTGCTGTGTCCCCCAGTGAAGTAGACGAGAAAGTGGGATTTTTGTGTACTCACCGTAAAATCCTTTTCTCGTTGTATTCACTGGGGGACACAGATCCCACCCTTGTTTTTTTGTTTCTGCCCGAGCTGTTTTTGGTTCTTTTCGGGTTCAGGACATGTTGGCGGTTGTTGGTTCCGTTTTCCTTTTTTTTCTTTGGTGTCTCTCTCCTACTGCTGCGGTACAAACTGGCTCAGCACTCTGTGTGTGAGAGGGTATAGACTATAGGGCGGAGCCGACAGCTTTTGCTTTTTCCTAGTGTCAGCCTCCTAGTGGCCGCGGTCTATACCCATGGTGCTGTGTCTCCCAGTGAATACAACGAGAAAAGGATTTTACGGTGAGTACACAAAAATCCCACTTTTCCTTTACTTTCTGAGATATCGCCATACAAGGCAGGTGCCAGATGTATAATATAGCTGTCACCTGCCACTAACAGCCGTGCATTGTGCTGGCACCAATTGCTACTGTTAACCCTTTAGATGCTGCAGTCAAATGCAACCACAGCATCTAAACAGACCCAAAGCTCCCATATTGTAACGATCGCTGTCCCCAGAATGTCATTGGAGGGCAATGATTCGTTACTTCTCACTGTAAAACCATTATGAGGAGGCAGTCAAACATGGACACTGGTACTCCATATTTTTATCATATCTTTCTTTCTAAAAATGTTTTTTATAATACAAAAATATACATCAACACACAAAAATCCCCCCCCCCCCACACAAATAAACAGCTCAACCTCGCCCACCCAGGGACACTCCATTTAATGTGTATGTGACTGACAGAAAAAGGGGAGCACTATATTCAACGGTCTTGACCTGCCCCATAGGTTTTTGGCTGTCCCAGGGCAGTTGTGGAAAAATAATTTACACGGTCATTAAAAAGTCAGGTTAACTGAAGAATAGGAAGTTTTTAATGTAAAGAAAGAAGCTATTACTGTATAATGTATACCTTTATCCAATGCACTTAGTTTCTCCTTTTTTTGCTTGTATTTGCTTACAATTTTGTGAAATAGATTCTTCTTCTGTGGCTGTAAAGCACCTGCTATAAAAATACAAGATAATACCACAGTTATAGTTTGCTAATCCAAAACTACTCATAGAATCTCTTTAAGGCCGGGGCCCCAAGTGGCGTAAACGCCGTGATTTGGCCGTGGCGGAAACACCACAGAAAAAAAACGCTGCGCTTTACAGTCCCTGCATATTGGACTGCGGAAATATACACGCAGCGAACATGCTGCGATTTCCAAAACCATTGTGGTTTTGGAAATTGCAGCATGTCAATTATACCTACGGAAATGCCGGTGGTTTCCCTATAGGTATAATGAAAGCAGAAACTCCGCAGTGGAAAACTGTGAGGACTTTCTGTGAAAAGCGCTGCAGGAAAAACCAAACCTCGATGTGTTTCTGCTGTGTTTTTTCCCGCAGCACTTATTTGCTGCGGCCCGCTACATGGGGCCTTAAGCCTGAAGAGACAAACTGGTAATATTTTTTTTAGCGAGTCATTATATTGTCTAATAGACCATCCTCACAATCTCAGGGCCTGACAGTTATATAGTATAATGAGTATAATGAGTACTGCAGGGTTATGCAGAGACAGGAAACAGACATGGGTGAAAGCATCAGCAATAGCAGATCTTGAATCTACTTCAATGAATTCCTTGCATAGCTATAAAATAAAAAACAAAACAAAATGCTGGAGTGTCACTTTAAGTAAATTCACATATAAAAGGTACATATTTTGACACATATTTTGCTGACAATCCACCGCAATAGGAGGATTTTGCTACAGATATCCGTGTTTCCACAACATAATGTGTATACCATGGACATGCTCTGGTTTTCACACAGATTGTTTTTTTCTAGGGTTCTGAAAGGTAGTATACAAAAGAAAACGCATAAATACAGCTCACCTTAAAGGGATTCTATCATTGGGAAACCCATTTTTCACTAACACCACGTCGGAATAGCCTTATTCTTCTCCTACCTTTATTTTTCTGATCCTCGCCGCTGCGTCATCAGCCCCCCGTCTCTGTTCGGGATTCAAATCCCGCGCATGCTCAGTCAGCTCTGCCATTTCGCGAACAGAGACTTGGGGGCTGATGACGCGGCGGAGAGACGTCAGCAGAAGAAGAGAGAGGCGATGCTGGATCTTCGTAAGAGCATCTTCTTTGAGCACAGGGGGAATGCTCCCTCTGCTTTCTGAAGACTCATTTGCATAAAGAAGAAAAACTAAATTTCTCAGAAACGGCGGTGTGGATCAGAAAAATAAAGGTAGGAGAAGAATAATCTTTCTAAAGGCTATTCCAACGTGGTGTTAGTGAAAAATGGGTTTCCCAATTATAGCATCCCTTTAAAAAATAAAGTCTTATTCACACATCCACATTTCACGTACATATAGTGTGCTCAGATACATACAAACTGTAGAAAATGCAACCATGAGCAAAGGAGCCTAAAACAGATGAGGACATGCGAATGAGGCCTATGTTAATGTTTGAATGGAATGGACATATATTACATTTCCAGTGCATGGAGGCCCCTCAGAGAACAGGGGCAGATAGAATTCCACTAGTAATTTCTGAATTGCCAGCAGTGGAAAAAACTATAGAAAACACTTAATTCTTTTATATTAAAAAAAAAAGTATTGCAGGATTCTCTTATATGAAAGAATAAAGTCTTTTTTTTTATTGTTTTCCCCAGACTGGCAATTAAAAAATTACTAGTGGAATTCTGAAAGGTAGCCTTACATATAGCCTAACAGCAACATGCACACACAACCTTGTAAGTCCCTTCAGGCTTCTCTTAAACGCTGTGCAGAAGAAAAACTGCATTGTCATTGACAATAGCTGCATTGTTATTGAGGGAAGTAGCTTCACATTTTCTGCTAAAAAAGTGCATGCTTTTAAGCCTGTGATGTTTTTCTTTTATTGAACAGTGAATTTCTGAGCAAAGTCTGGTGCTAGGCCCTTAAACGGGAAATAAAGCACAAAAATGATGCCAGTGGTCTTTCAAAGGTAAAGGAACACCTCACAATTACGTTCTGAATATCAGAAGGACTCTACAGAACATATTAGGCTTATTTCACACTACGTTTTTCACTTTCTGTAGAACGTATATGTTGAAAGGCTGCCAAGGAGTAAAGTTAATGATAGGCTGGAACGGATGTCATACTGTTGCACCCATCCCCCACAGAACGGTATTGTATGTATTCTGCACAGTACACTTTTTTATCCTGGCAGTCACTGTATATAATAGCACAGCCTGATGAACTAATGTATGCAGCCAAAAATACTGAAATACTGCCGTATACTGATGAATAGAAGTCCTATTGACCTCCTTGACCTCCACACAATGAATGGGGGTTCAATAAATTAATGTACTGGATACACCAAGACCACTGGTTCCGCCACTGCAAAGTGAAAAGAGCTATAGAAGGAATTAAAGACAGCCCACAAGGAATGGTGCTCCTGAAAACCAAAATCATTTATTGCTCCATCAGCTTCGAAAAACAGAAGAAATAACATATACAAAAATCTGAAGCTACAGATACCTTTGTTTGCTTTCTGTTCCTCCGTTTGCCCATTTTTGGGCTTTTTCTTCTTCCTCTGCAAGGAAGCATTTTTGCGATCAAACGTAACCGGACTATACTGAGGAAGACTGTTGAATTTCTTCTCAAATTCTTCTTCCAGCTTTGCCAAACTATAAAAGAAAGAAAAGTTAGTTCTTTAAACATAAAGATTTAGTCACCAACCATTAAACAATTGCTTCCCACCAATCTATTATGCCCACACTTATGAGAAATGGGAAAGAATTGTCCTAGTTGACTTAGACTGGCCATGTAACTATCCAGAAAATGATCGACAATATCCAGAAACAGTGAGTGGACCTTCAAGAAGGGGTCAAACAGAAGTAAATATTGGCTACAGGAGACAGCACAGGACTGTGTTGATGGTAATGGAGCAGAATCAAATCTGACAGTCTCATCACTCAACATGGATTCATTTGTCCAGACCCCTACTGTTAAAGGAGTACTGTAAATGGTATTATTCAGTCTGAGGAAAACACACTTAAAACCACGCTTCATGTGTGCTTTAACACCAAAGTATTACACTGCACGCCTTGTGCCTAGATTATTCAATGTAAGAAACCAAACCTCTTCACTGAAAATAGGTTGTCCTCCTCCAAAATGAAGAATCTGATGTGGATGCTAAACTATAAGATGGCGAACTGTCAGATGACAGCAGGAACTACTAATAAATATAGTGAAACTGCAGATTGCTTCAATGTAGGAAATTTATTAAAACATGCTCTGACCAGCTTCCCTGTCCCTACTGAAGAAAAGCCTCCCCACAGCATGCTGCTGCCACCACCATGTTTCACAGTGGGGATGGTGTGTTCAGGGGATGAGCAGTGTTACTTTTCCGCCACACATAATGCTTTACATTTAGGTCAAAAAGTTCAACTTTGGTCTCATCTGACCAGAGCACCTTCTTCCACGTTTGCTGTGTCCCCTACATGGCTTGTGGCAAACTGCAAACAGCACTTCTTATGTCTTTCTTTCAACAATGGTTTTCTTTTTGCCACTCTTCCATATTTGTGGAGTGCACAACTTATAGTTGTCCTGTGGACAGATTCTCCCACCTGAGCTGTGGATTTCTGCAGCTCCTCCAGAGTGACCATGGGCCTCTTGGTTGCTTCTCTGACCAGTGCTCTCCTTGTTCGATCTGTCAGTTTAAGTGGACGGCCATGTCTTGGTAGGTTTGCAGTTGTAGAATACTTTTTCCATTAAAAGGATGATGGATTGAACAGTGCTCCTCGGGGCGTTCAAAGCTTGGGATATGTTTTTATAACCTAACCCTGCTTTAAAATTCTCCACAACTTTATCTCTGACCTGTCTGGTGAGTTCCTTGGTCTTCATGATGCTGTTTGTTCACTAGTGTTCAATAACAAACCACTGAGGTCTTCACAGAACAGGTGTATTTATACTGAAACAAAATTACTCACAGCTGGACTCTATTAACTAATTAAGTGACTTCTGAAGGGGGCTGAATACTTTTGCACATCACACTTTTCAGATTTATATTTGATTCAAATTTTAAAAACTATGTATCATTTTCATTCCACTTCACAATTATGTGCTACTTTGTGTTGATCTATCACTTAAAATACATTTAAGTTTGTGATTGTAAGGTGACAAAATGTGAAAAAGATCAAAGGGGTATTAATACTTTTGCAAGCCACTGTACAACAAGCTATTGTACATCAGTAATAATTGTATAATGGAATACAATATTTAGCTGGAGCTTGTAACTTTTTTTTCAAATTCCAACTTTGACACCAACTCCACCCAAAAACTGACCATGGCTTCCACAGTCCTGCTGTTGTAGCCATCTGTTGCCGAGCTGCTATTTCCCTGCATTCTTGTTACCTGCTAGTGTTGTGATACTGATTGATGCAGGATTTCAGCTCAACAGGGCAGATACAGTTGGTACTCTGGAAAGGGGATTACTATGGGTAAAGTCCAGTGCTGCTGTCTTGTGCCCAGTTGGCGTTGTTACAGTAACATTGCTGTATACACTATTCAAATACTTACCTGTAGTTTACCTATGTTAAACCTACAATTTACGAGCCAGGGATTTATTTCATTAGGTAAAGTTTCAAGTGAATGTGGTTGCACCAAAATTAAAACTAATCTCCAACTCACTATCCAGTCTCTCTAGTGCCACCTTCTGGAGGAAAACTAATAAGCACACTTTTTCCCAAGGAACAATTCCACTGGGATTCCCCACATTAGCTGAATCTGCGAGAAGAACCAGTATTTTTCAAGAAGTTCTTCAAAGGCATTTTACCTAGCCAGGCAGATCCGTACTCAGTATTCATTAGGAGCAAAAATTCTGAAACTGTGTGTCTGGTTTGGCTAATATAACTAGGCTTCAAGGCTGTTTAATGGCTCAGACATTAATGGGATCAGTAAATGCTACTCAACCATTCAGTGTATCCGAGATTACTCAAAGCTTCAGTGCAAAGTCAAACAAACTTGGGCAACGAATTTCTATAGATTATCACCACAAACTACACATACCCAACATTTCCTTCCTCCTTTGTTTTACTTTTCTTCAGCTTCTTATTTCCATTTTGACTAAAGGTCCAAGTGTCATCATTCCAATTTCCTTCATGATCAGATGATCCACCCTTCCCTAAATTTCTTTTCCCTAAAGTAAAAACAGGGCAAAGTTAGAACCAATATAACAAATATTCTTTATATCAGATCAATGGAGCATTTTACGGCCAAACAACATAAAAGGGCCTCAGAAGGGCAAGGCATGACACAGGGAAGCCCCTGCATTGGGCATGACACAGTAAAGGTTCTAGCTGAAGTGCTCCTTCAAAAATCGGTCACTCACATAATTATAATTAGTGCTTTTTTTCTTACCTAGAAATGTGTTTAGAAAAGTAGCATGAAGACCTATAAATACCACACAAACTAATACTGAGCTTACCTGTTATTTTATTGGAATTGTCCACCTCAAAATCCACCCTTGGTAAAATAATAATTACCAAAAAATGTAATTATTTAAAAAGGCTTGTCAGCAGGATCCCAAAGGGGCTAGACTGAGAATTGGTTACAGTCTTATGAGTATAATAAACTTATGTTTCTACATGTAATACCAGCTTTACATGATGTGCTATGTGACATATTATCTTTTTGAAGTAGTGATTCAAAGAACATAATGTGGCTTTGAGAGATATATATGGCCAGTAACAATAGTCACATGGAATGTGGGATTTCAAGGGAGTCTATCACCAGTACACTACCTAATGGACTATAAGCACAGTCAGATAACCAGGCTTCACATGCATAGACATTCAACCAAGACATCCCCCCCTCCCGCCACCCCTAGGATCCCAAGCTATAGGATTGCGGAGTTCTAGGGGTTGCCACGGAAACCAGGAGGTTGTGGCTATGCACAATGTACTAAAATACAATGTAGTGACTGTCATAGACTCAGGATCCTGTTTTTATTTTTCAGGAGTGAAACCTTATGTGGTCTATTGCCGCAGCCTATCCACATAATGGGTTTTCCCACACAGACAATGATAACAAGGCAAAAGGGTATGTCATCTGATGTTGTATAGGTCAGACCACTGAGACTCATACTGACTAATCTCTAGCGTAGCGAGGCAACATAAGATTTTTCCCAAGTTGACACTGTGGGATCTGCAACATTTACTTCAATATTGAGTTCTGCAATAACAGACATAGGACTAGGATTAGAAGATCTCTTTAAACCACCCCTGAATTCAACGTCTTTCCATCTTCAAAAGACGCGACATTCACTAGTTGTTTTTCTGTTTTGCACACCACTCTTTGTAAAACTCTAGAGACTGCTATGTGTGAAAATCCCTGGAGAACAGCAACTTCAGAGATACTCAAACCACCCCATGAGGGAAACAATCATTCCAAAGAACATGCACACAAGATAATGCGGTATGTGTACAAAAATGTCGATTACACAAAAAATAGTAATGTACACTAAAAAATAGCCTTTATTAATACATTTTAGAAGTTAAATCAAGCCACCTCTTGTCATCAGGTGCTTAAAAAGAATGGAGCCATCAATAGGGCATAGGTATCACCAACCAGACGGAGATGTGGTGTGATGCTCAATGATATACTAAAGGAGAACCACCCCCTGATATGCGATCACACACTGCCACAATTAGAGCCGTGTGGATCAAGTGCATAGGCAGAGAACACTCAGATAGATAGTTCACACACACACACACTCTGGCTTGTAGGTCAGTAAAAGACCGACCCAATGCATCTATCTAGCCACTACTTTAGGAGCTTACATTACACTCCCACAATTGTCTACCTAATGTCCACAACAAACACACACAATGGGCGGCACATGTAGATACTGCCCTAACATCCAGCCTGACGCATTTCTGCATTTCAGAGGCATACAGAACAGGGCAAAAGCAGAGTGCACCTAGATAGTGTACACTCTGCCAAGTATAATAACGAGCGCCTAGTGTTTAGCCCGGCCGGCCCTGTTCTGTATGCCTCTGAGCTGGTTTTCCCAGCAGAAATGCGTCAGCTGGGTGTTAGGGCAGTATCTACATGTGCCGCCCATTGTGTGTGTTTGTTGTGGACATTAGGTAGACAATTGTGGGAGTGTAATGTAAGCTCCTAAGGTAGTGGCTGGTTAGATGCATTGGGTCGGTCTTTTACTGACCTACAAGCCAGAGTGTGTGTGTGAACTATCTATCTGACTGTTCTCTGCCTATGCATTTGATCCACACGGCTCTAATTGTGGCAGTGTGTGATTGCATATCAGGGGGTGGTTCTCCTTTAGTATATCATTGTGCATCACACCACATCTCCGTCTGTTTGGTGCTACCTATGCCCTATTGATGGCCCCGTTCTTTTCAAGCACCTGATGACAAGAGGTGGCTTGATTTAACTTTTAAAACAATCATTCCACCATCTTTTATGTATTGAGTTGTAGTCACATGATTGTCTTATTAGATATTTACCTTAACCAGCATGTTTATGTGTTAGGCTCACATCTTTGCCATAGGTCCATTGCAGATTTTGTCACAAGAATGGAGCATTATTTTTGAGCAGTATGACAGACATCATAATGGAACCAAGTTATATACGCCATTAGAAGTTTATGGGGTGCATTAGGCACTGTTGGTGTCCATTGTGTGAAGGATCCAGAACTGTCATGAAACTATGCTGTGTGTGAACACAGCCCATATATACAAACACACATACACATATTTTACAGATATTGAAGTGAAGTAGTACACTTGAACCTGCAGTCTATCAATATAAAGTTAAGCACACTGGCTCATATATCTTACCTCTGTCAACATTTGCTCGCAAAGTAGTCAACATTCCCTCAGAGACTAGTGTTTTATAAAGAGCACCTTTGCAGGACCTTTCTGACTTCCTGGATCCACATGCCTCAGACTTTTTGTTACTGTCACAGTCCTCAGACTTTAGCATTTCTGGTAGTTGTGACTGGAGAACATCCTCTGTTGGAGATAGTGGTTCATCCTTTATGTCTTCCTGCAGTTCACATTCTGTGGCATGTGTCAAAGTTATGGTCTCCGGCTCCATCGATTCTTTGGTGGACTCTGTTTTCTCTTTCTTCTCTTTAGATTTCACTTTTTTCTTTGCTGACTTTAACTCTGAGAAGTCATAGTTTTTTGGACTAGCAGCAGAACTGACTTTCTTGCATGGGGAAGATGAAGGTGTGTCAATGCTCCAATCTCCTTTTGCAACAGCTTCTATAGTATACATGACACTTTCAATGTCTGATTCTGAAGACTGTCTCTTTTTACAGCTTTTCTTTGGAGACCCTTTCTCAGCAGCATCGTGGTCAGTTTTATTTTTCTTCTTTTTCTTTTTAATTTTGTCCCGTTTCAGTAATCCTACAAAATGTGCATCTACATGCTCTGTGGAAGGCGACCCGTGTGTTTTAATTGTAACATTACTAAGTCCTTCCTCTTTGCAAACAGTAGAACATTCTTTCTGGCTGTTACTTATAACAACTTTATCAGTCTCTTCAACATTCAAGGCTTTCAACTGTGCTGGATTTAGATTTCCTGAAATTTCTATTTTCACTGCTTCTGATGCCACACACATCTACATGAGAAAAACATGAGATACAATGTAGTGCCACAATCTCCGCAGAAGCAATAATAAAAAGTATTCCAATGTCTATATCATATAATTTATAAAACAGTTTGCGCATGACCGCCAAACTGCACCAAAGCTACATAGAGCTAGAGATAGTGGTCATTTTGGTGTCACATGGACTGTTGCCCAGATTTTTTGTATTATGAAAATAATTAACTCCTTAGTGACCAGCTTGTTTTGGCCCTTAATGACTAAGCAATTTCACTACTAGCAATTTCACTACTATGCTAATGTAGATTAAATAATCTGATAAATGCATTCACTAGGTTGACATGATTACATCAATACCAAATTTGTATAGCTTTTTTTTTTAAAAAAATGTTATTATTTTTGCAAAGTAAAACCCCCTTTTCTATTCATTTATTTTATTTCTTTGTTTTTGCATTGCCACTTTCCAAGAACCATTACTTTTAGGTCAACAGAATTGCCTAATCAATATGTGTACTATGTTTTTATTATTTTTTTTATTTTTTTTTAACAAAATATTTTGGTATGGGGCAGTTAATGTTTTATTATGAGTTTACTTTTTTTTTTTAGTAAAACTTTAATTATTTTTAACATTGCTTTATAGTACCACTAAGGAACTTAAACTTGCGGTTGTCTGATCGCTAACATAATACATTGCAGTGGTTATGCAGAACTAGGGATTGTGCTTGTGGGGGGGGGGGGGTGACTATTAAAAGGGAGATCCTCCCTCTTCAACCAGTTACATGCCACGCTATTGACCATGGTATCTAAAGGGTTAATGCTGCCATATCTGTACTCTCTTCTCTCTCACTGTGTCTGTTCCAGTGGCGTGTAATGAGGGGGTAAGAGAGGAGAAAGCATTCAAAAAGCCCCTTGCGATTCTAGTGCAGGGGGTTGTGAATGCCTTTTTACATCCAAATGCTGAATTAGCTTAGCAATTAGGACTTATAAAGGCAGGCTAGTGGCATAAAGTGGTTAATGTTACAGAAATTATTAGCAATTTATTGGCATATCAGAAAAAAAAATGTAATATCTCATAACAAAAGAAAATGATTGGGAACAGGGTCAGACTGGCCCACCGTGGAACCGGTGAATCCCCCGGTGGGCCCCGATCCCCGACTATTAGTACTCATTTTGCCAATGCAAAGGTCAGGGGTCTGATCGGGACGGTCAGGGGCCCGATCCGGCCCCTGACCATCCCGATCGGGCCCCTGACCAATGGCGTAACGATCATGGTCGCAAAGGCTGCGACTGCGACCAGAGGGTACGGGGCCCACGGCCGGCCAGCTGGAAATGGCCGGGGCCCCGGACTACCATGATAGAGGTCGGGGAAAGCCTGGTTCCCCGACCACTATACCTATTGTTAATGGAAAGGGGCCAGGCCCCTATCCATTAGATGCCAGCCCAGGGGAAGTGACAAGAAAAAAAAACATACTCACCTGGCTGTCCTGGGCTCAGCATCGTCTCCGGCACTTTTCTGGCCTCACTGCAGGGGCCTGTGATTAGGCCCCAGCGGTGACATGGGGTGCACCATCGTAATGACGTCATCGCGCCCCACGTGACCGCTGAGGTGCAATCACAGGCCCTAGCGGTGACGTCTGGAGCACGGGACGTGGAGACCAGGGGACCAAAGAAGATGGGAAAGACAGCAGGACGGAGCGAGGATGCCACTGTGGGCATATAATACTGTGTGGGGGCCACTGTGGGCATATAATACTGTGTGGGTCCACTGTGGGCATATAATACTGTGTGGGGTCCACTGTGGGCATATAATACTGTGTAGGGTCCACTGTGGGCATATAATACTGTGTGGGGGCCACTGTGGGCATATAATACTGTGTGTGGGCCACTGTGGGCATATAATACTGTGTGGGGCCACTGTGGGCATATAATACTGTGTGGGGTCCACTGTGGGCGTATAATACTGTGTGGGGACCACTGTGGGCATATAATACTGTGTGGGGGCCACTGTGGGAATATAATACTGTGTGGGGGCCACTGTGGGCATATAATACTGTGTGGGTCCACTGTGGGCATATAATACTGTGTGGGGGCCACTGTTGGCATATATTAATGTGTGGGGTCCACTGTGGGCATATAATACTGTGTGGAGGCCACTGTGGGCATACAATACTGTGAGAAGGCCACTGTGGGCATATAATACTGTGTGGGGGGCACTGTGGGCATATAATACTGTGTGGGGGCCACTGCGGGCATATAATACTGTTTGGGGGGCCACTGTGGGCATATAATACTGTGTGGGGGCCACTGTGGGCATATAATACTGTGTGGGGGCCACTGTGGTCATATAATACTGTGTGAGGGCCACTGTGGGCATATAATACTGTGTGGGGTCCACTGTGGGCATATATTAATGTGTGGGGTCCACTGTGGGCATATAATACTGTGTGGGGGCCACTGTGGGCATATAATACTGTGTGGGGGCCACTGTGGGCATATAATACTGTGTGGGGGCCACTGTGGGCATATAATACTGTCTGGGGGCCACTGTGGGCATATAATACTGTGTGGGGGCCACTGTGGGCATATAATACTGTGTGGGGGCCACTGTGGACATATAATACTGTGTGGGGGTCACTGTGGGCATATATGAATGTGTGGGGGTCCACTGTGGGCATATAATACTGTGTGGAGGCCACTGTGGGCATATAATACTGTGAGAAGGCCACTGTGGGCATATAATACTGTGTGGGGAGTACTGTGGGCATATAATACTGTGTGGGGGCCACTGCGGGCATATAATACTGTGTGGGGGCCGCTGCAGGGCATATAATGCTATGTTGGGGCCAATATAATGCTGCGTGAGGGCCACTGCGGAGCATATAATACTGTGTGGAGGCCACTGTGGGCATATAATACTGTGAGAAGGCCACTGTGGGCATATAATACTGTGTGGGGGGCACTGTGGGCATATAATACTGTGTGGGGGCCACTGCGGGCATATAATACTGTGTGGGGGCGGCTGCAGGGCATATAATGCTGTGTTGGGGCCAATATAATGCTGTTTTGGGGCCACTGCGGAGCAGAAAATGCTGTGTGCGGGCCACGGTGGAGCATAGTATACTGTCCCAGTATTGTTTACATGCCGGGGGCTGCGCTGCTCATTCACCGTGTTCTTGATAACTGCAGTTGTGGCTACTAAAGCTGTATCTCTTTCAAGTATCTGAGATATCGCTGCAGCATCCGTAACCGTCACTATCAAGAATTCACTCTAGGCAGGGAATAGGGGACAAAAGTTTGCACCGGGGCTCACAAGACCTTAGTTAAGCCTCTGCCAATGCATTTGCATTGGCAAAATGATGACTAATAGTGGTCAGGGGCCGGATCGGCAACCTCGGGGGCCCCAGGCAACATTGTAATGATTAAAGATGGCCAGCTGCCGGCATAGCGCAGCGGCAGGAGACCGTCCCTACCTTCTTGTTGGCCCTCCCCCTGTAGCCTGGATCCTGATGGGCAGCCGTTGGAACCAATCTAGTTGCTGCAAGCGTCACTGATGTACTGACACTGTGCGCGGTGGCAGATTTCTACATAGGAGCCCAGACCAGCAGTGTGAAAGGTAAGTACAACTTACCCACGCAAACAAAAAAAAACTTTTCCCCCTATTTTGCCCCCAAATCTTTTAACTTCACTGACCACTCTGATAACTACAACCCCCAGCAGCCCCAGATGCTCTGGATCTGTTGAGAGTTGTAATCCCCCCCCCTAGTGGCCCCTTCAATATTCCCCCCCCAATGCAGTGGCCCCTTCACTGGCCCCCTATAGTGTGTGGGGACCATTGATGGGGTCATTATATTGTGGGGAGGGCAGTAGTGGAGGCCAATAGCCTGGGGGACATTAAAGGGGGTGTGCAGGATAACATTTTTTTTTTTTTTTTTTTAATTACAAAGGGGCAGGTGAAAAAAACAAACAAACAAAAAAAAAAAACTAACTTTCTCTCCTGTCCTCAGTGTCTCCCAGAGCGGTTCGGCCTGCAGCTCTATTTTCTTCTGGCGGAAGTTCCCCCTGCACGTGACTACCTGTGACATCACGTGACCCCTGAGGCCAATCAGCGTCCTAAAGGAAGGGACCTGGGACGTCACAGCCAGTGAGGACTTTTGGCAAAAGAAGACAGCTGAGCAGCAAGACCGGACCGTGCTGGGACCTGCTGACACCGCAGCATCGGGGACAGGTGAGTATGTTTTTGTTTCTTTTGGGTTTTTTTTTTTTTGGGGGGGGGGGGGAATTCACCTTCCCCAGACTAATTAGAAAAAAAGAAAAAAATTATACTGGACAACCTCTTTAAAGTGTGGTGCATTAGGGGGGTGTATTAAAGGGGTTGTGTCCAGGCATAATTTGTTATGGTTTATCCTCAGGATAGGCCATAGATACCTGATCTGTACGGGACTGACCCCGGACCGATCAGGTGTACGGAGCCACTTCAGGCACCTGTCCTGTACACAATACGGGGCCAGAAGCAGAAAGCTCTGTCCACTGTGTATTAGCCGGGCACCTTCACTGCATCTCAGCACTTATTGAAGTCAGTAGGAGCTGAGATGCAGTGAAGGCGCCGGACGACTAAACAGAGGATGGAGCTTTCTGCTTCTGGCCCTGTGCTGTGTACAGAATGGGTGCCGGAAGTGGCTCCGAACAGCTGATGGGCCGTGTGTCAGCTCCCTACTGATCAGGTATTTATGGCCTATCCTGAGTATAGGCCATAAAAAAGATTAACCCTGGACAACCCCTTTAATATGTCCCACACAGTTTAATGTCCACCCCACAGGATGTTAGCCCCCATTACTGCTCCCACACAATATAATGGCTCCATCACTGTTCCCCATACAGTATGGGGGACCAGTGAAAAGGCCACTGTATGGGGGGGACCAGTGAAGTGGCCATAAAAAAATTTGGCACAGACAACCCCTTAAAAAGAGGTTGTCCATAAACTGGAGCGACCACTGTGGCAGCTACCAGGGACGTGTAAAAATAAAAAAATTTCAAAAAAAGCACACTCACCTGTCCCCAGCACCTAGTTGTCCCCTGCCTGTGTCTGTTCAGTCTCATGACGGCACCTCATTTCTGGAAATCCTGTACCTAATTGGTCTTCAAGGTGACATGAGGTGCAGGACTCCCAGCAAGGAGTCGCTGGCACAAAACTGAATGGACACTGGCAGCGGACAATGGAGCGCCGGGAACAGGTGAGTATGATTTTTTATTTATTTATTTATTTTACACCTCCCGCACGGGACATGGGTTGCGCCAATTCCTGGACAACCTCTTCAAAGGATTTATCCATCTTTCTAATACTGATGGCCTGTCCTTAGGATAGGCCAGCAATATTACATCTGCGATGATACAACAGCCAGGACCTCTGCAGATCAGCTTTTCCAAGACAGTGCAGCTACAGGTAACAATTCTAGGAGCCACGCTGTTCACTTGCCATACAGGGTGTAGCAGTGGGTTTAGGTAGTGTAGTGGTGCACATGGTATGGCGGGTGAGAAGCATGGCTCCCGACATGTTATTACCTTTAGCCGCTGTGTCCTGGTACCGCTGATCTGCAGGGGTCCTGATTGTGGGCCCCTAGAAGCAATTCCATTGGTGGGCCCTAGACATCCCAGTCCGACACTGATTGGGAAGCTGAAAAAATGTTTTATTATAGTTCAAGGGGGCTTGTATGGTGACAGACTCACTTTAATGTATTTCCAGAAAGAAGGCCACTTGCAGATAAAATAAATAAAATATTTTATCCAACAAGGACAAACCTTCAAGGTATAATACTACATTTGTCTACAAATCTTTCAATATGCTTGCTCTACATTCTTTTTATTCTATTTTCTATACACGATTATGGGGGCAGACATCTTGCCTGAATGACTCTGTTAACAACAGTTCAGAAATTTGCTTTGTAGTACCACATGAACGTATGAAAATTTAACTCTGGAGATGACTCTCTAAGATGACTGGTGACCCAATGATGATGATTGGTTACCCAAAAATGCTCTCTACAGAACAGGAAATGTCAGCCTATGATGAGAGACTGACAAGGAAAATCCCATGTCAAGGAGCAATAGATTTTTTTTTTTCCTAAGACTATATTTCACATGAAAAACTTGATTTAAACAAACATATGATTGACAATACATTCCCTTTAAAAGGTGTGCTTGTTGAGATGAGTGCTCCAATTACTTATAAAGAGAAAAGCAGAGCAGGACATTGAGAAAAGGGGATCTTTTTTAATTGCTCTCTGTCTGACCCCCTCTCAGGTAATAGGTCCCCTTTAAACTCTCTGATTTTAAGAGGTCTGTTGGGAGACCCAGGGATCACCTGTTATCAGCAGCAGAACTATAATGTAAATTCATGCAATGGCACTACAGGGAAAAGAAAGCATTGCAAGAAGCCAATAAATATTATTATAAATATTATCCAGTGCTTTCAATGGGCAATCTAAAATGCTCCAGAGGATAGAGTTGGGCTGGGCATGGCTATTGGCTTTAAACAGAAGAAGCAACATCACATTTAGAGACTTTTTTTTTTCTTTCCCCACCACATTCTGCTAATTTTCACATAAACACTTTTTTAACAGATGTAGCCGTTATTCCACAATTGGGTTCTTTTTAATGCTGTTTACTATATTCCATGGGATGCAATGGTTAAAGAGTACCAAATATGTTTATAATCTGTATATATCTGGAGTTAAAAACAGTAACAAAACATTTATTTTGCAAATAGTTAATGAGGTATTTTTTTACTATTTTATTTAGGTTATTTTGATTCAGATATTTATTGATTTTTTTTTTTTTTTTTTAGAGGATTTACTGTACATTTCCTAGCTATTTATCTACAATTTACTAACATCACACTTGCTGTTTTTGTGATCTTTTTAGAAAGGAATGGGGAGTATAAAAAAGTACAAAAACTGCATGTGTGATTTTAGCTGTACACAGGAAATATTGGGGTTTTTTCAGTGTGGGTCATTACTGCAGGAATGCGCTTGCCAATAACACATACAAGACTTGTTATTTTAAAGGGGGGATTCCCAGTTTAGAAAGCCAGGTTTCAAATACTCTATTGGGAAACTAATGGGTTAATGGATCCCTGACCAGGATCCTAATCTCTTGTTGGGAATGAAGATTGGTTACACAGATCTTCCCTGGAGAACATGTCTGAATGGACACTGTGTAATGCTTAATTGTATTGCAGGTAAGCTAAACACTGACCTTTTACCAACTACACGAACTCCAATTCTTAGCATCTGTTAAGGTGCTGCTTCTCTGATTCCAGCAGAGTTGAAATTTTTTCTCTAGCTCCCATTGTCCCTGAGTAATAAGTGCTGTTAGTTTTGGTGTCTGATATGCTACTTGGGCTCTGTACTATTAGGTGGGCAGTGTCAGGCTTCTGCCCATCCAACAGTACAGAACCTAAATAGCATATGAAACACCAAAACAGCACTTTTTGCTCAGGAACAGTGAGGGCTAGAGAAAAATTTTCAACTGTGCCGGGATCAGTGGAACAGCACCTATTAAATAACGGAAAGAGCTGGACTTGACGGAGATGGTGAAAGTTACTTTATAAGGTGCATTATAGCATAATGGAATCTGAGTGTGGCTGAAATCCTAAGGCAGCCACCAATGATCACGATTATAACATGATCACTGTTTGGCCACATGTGGGCGGGTACTGGCCGATTTGGCTACCGCTACATTAGAATGCGCCCTAACGGTCAAATTTCTGCACAGATTAGCAGCTCGGAAGGGGCGGCATTTTTAGACCAATTTATTGTGAAGGGGCATTTTCTAATTCGTAGAAATTCTCCAAAGTGAAGAAACATTGTATGTAAGGTCTGCTTGATTTAAAAATGGCCTTCCAATACATAGGCAGCACTAGATTTTTTATTTTTATACTAAGATAGGATACAGTAAGTAAGCTATATTTATGATTTTATATTCATTTCTCTATGGACCAACAGAACTTGCACAGCTTAAAATTATCAGGTACTTTTACAGTTGTTACCTCTGCCAGCTGAAACAATGCTGATGTCCCACACTGCTTTGCTGATACAGATGAATCGGAATGTGATGAGCTTGAGGAAATCTACACTCAAAACCAACAAACACATCAGTCACACAATGAAAAAAAAAAGTAGTGAGGTGCACTCATAATATGGCTAACAAAAGGCGATGGAGAAAAACTGGCTGAAAGTGAGATCTTATTACCGCTGCTGTTTAGCTGAACTTGGAATAGGAGTTGAGTTGTCCAAGAACAGGAAGAACTTCTACCAATCTGACAAGGCAATACTTCTTTTCACAGCCCAATGAACACTTACAAACTGGCTGAAGGGTTTACCAGTCAGCACCAACAATATGTCATGCACTTTAAAAGATGAATTGCCTGCAATATTTCACACATATTGACAGAAAATGGCAGGACAGTGGAGTTGGTATATTTCCATAGTCTGACTCTGACTCCTGCTCTAACTCCTTCATAAATGGCTTACAGCCATGGTCAGACAAACTGCAAAACTCCTCTAATTTATGAAAAAAGCAAGTGACTGAATTCCTATGAAAGCAAATATGCATTTAATTAATTAAACAATACCAGTAATTGTATAATGTAATTAAAAATAATAATTAGTCATTTTATTTTGATGCCGGAGTCTGTAACTTTTTTCCCGACTCCACAGCTCTGAAAAATGGTTACTGTAATTTGTATAATATAAAATTATATCACCTAATTTAAATACAATATTGACAGCAATACAATCTAAATCTGTTGTATTCATTTAACCCCCTTCCCACTCTGCACCGTACTATTACGTCACGTTGAGTATATCGTTAACGGTTGGCGCCATAATAGTATGGCGCTGTAATGCCACGAGCACAGGAGCTGTTCCTGCGGCATTACTTCTGGCATTCAGCTGTGTTAAACAGCCAAGGCGATCAATAGCGATCATGGTATCCAGGGGGTTCGGGGGCAAGATGGCGCCCCCCGTCACCCCATGGAGCCCCCGCGATAAGATCATGGGTTCCAAGGGGTTGCCACGGCAGCCAGGCCGCAGCCTCCTGACTGCCTATGCACAGTTCCCATAGGAACTAATGGAACTAATTTCAGGACATTGCACTGGGGATCTGAGATCCCAGCTTCAAGTACCCTTGTGGGACAGGTAAAAAGTGAAAAAACACACAAACACATAGTAAAAAAAAAAAAAACACACAAAAATAAACAAATAATAAAAAGTTTAAAAAACGCCTTTATATTTAAAAAATATATAATGTAAACAAAAATAAATAAACATGTTAGGTATCCCCACGTGCGTATAAGTCTCTACTATCCAAAAATAGTGTTAATTAACGCATTTTGGATACTTTGCTATAAAAAAAAATAACAAAAAGTGATCAAAAAGTCAAACATACCAAATATTGGTACCAATAGAAAGAACAACTGGTCCCGCAAATAAAGAGCCCTGACATAGCTCCTTCAACAGTACAGTAAAAAAGTTATAGGCGTCAAAATACGGTGACTGCAGGAAAATCATTCATTTTCAAAAAGTGATGTTTTATTTGTAAAAGCGATAAAATGTAATAAAAACTAATATATATATATATATATATATATATATATATATATATATGGTATCGCCGTAATCATAATGACCCGCCGGACAAAGCTGCCATGCCATTTTTAATGCAGAGTGAACGCTGTAAAAACAAAATGCAAAAAACTATGATAGAAATGTGTGTTATTATACATGGACCCCCAAAAAACATTAATAAAATCTAATGAAAACATTATATGTACCCCTAAATGGTGGCAAATGAAAGTAGAACTCGTCACGCAAAGAATAAGCCCTCATATAGCTATGTCGACAGAAAAATAAAAAAGTTATGAATTTTGGAAGACGGAGGGAAAATATGAAAAAAGTCACCGAGCATTAACGTACAAACTACCCTACGTCCTTAAGGGATTAAAGGGATTTTCTGGGATTACAATATTGGTGGAGTATTACTAAAATACCTATATCAATTTGGTGGTGGTTTAACTCTCAGTACCCACTCCAAACAGCTGTGGCACTGTCTTGTTTACATTGCTTCATACCCCTGCATGTTGTATACTTGCAGTTGTACTGGGTATTGCAGCTTTGTTCCATTCAAGTTGCCACTTGCCCCACTACGGTGGATTCTTTAAACAGCTGAATGGTGGTGGCACCAAGAGTTGGACCTGCACCAATCTTATATCGATGACTCATTCTAAAGCCAAGTGTTCCATACTGTCATCCAGATAATCCCTTTAAGAAGGCATTAATAACCATCATAGTCAGTATCATGTTACCTCTGCTAAATGGAAAAGTGCTGACTTTCCACAGCGTTTTGTAGGTTCAGGGCTGTTAATCTGCAAGGTACCTGAAGAGATCTGTACATAAAAAAAACAATATTAAAACTAGCCATTCTCAAGATATGGAGGTATGCTCATCCCCTTACAACATATAATCAACCACTCACTTATAAATGCTTAATAACTGCGCTACGCAAGCAAGCACCCTAAAAGTCCTGGCAACATATTATACATTAAAGGGAATGCATAATAATGAGAGGATTCAACCGCTGTAACTAATAAACGGTAAATTCTATAACTACATCATACCCACACGTAACAGTCAGAGGGTGTGTTTAAAAGCCAAAACAAGGAATGGATTGAAAAAAAAAAAGATCGCATGGTGATTTTTTTTTTTTTTTTTTTTTTACTTAAAGTGTATCTCTAGTTATAAACAACTTTTCATAAATGAATAGTACGGGTTCATATATGAAACTTTATAATATATCTTATTAAAGAAATATCTTTTCTTCTCCACTTTTCAGGCAGTTACTTTCTACATATTAGTCTATGAAGAGGGATAGAAAATACACACACATAATTGCTGTTTCTTCACTCTTTGAACTCTTTTAACACTGTTAGTTTGTAGATAAGAGACTACTAGTGCACAGAATGAGGCAATAAATCAATAAACTAGTCGGCAGGAGAATCCTACTCCACCACTCCCTCCTCCATAGAACTCTATGTGTGTGAGCCAGAATACAGAAGCAAATATGACAAGCGGTCAGATTGCAGATAAGGAGTAGAACAGCTAAATGAGTGGAGAAGGAAACAGATATCCTTCATAAGATATATTACAAAGTTTTTTATATTTAAATGAACTATTCATTTATGAAAAGTTGTTCACAACTGGAGGTACGTTTTAAAGCGTATCTTAACAATCAAACATATTATAGATATTGTAACAAACTTTATTAAAAAAAAATTTGGGTCCTTTCTATGAAATCCTGCACTGAAATCCAGTTTCTGTCCCTCTCATATTCCTTCCGCTTCATGCAGGACACGGGGCTATGGGCATACGGATCTTGTATAATGCACAGAAGCTGAACATAGGGGGGCACTACAAACAGTAATATCTCAGGCATTGTAAAACATAGAAAAGTAAATTTTTTAGATCAACCACATTGGGAGCACCTGCAGCGTTATTGCATCATTCACATGACGCTAGGTTCACACTAGCCCTTTGGGACCTGAAAAAACGTAAACCTAATCCACTTTAAAAGCGGTTGCCCGTGGACCCCATAGACTATAATGGAGTCCGCTAGGTTTTCGTCTGAAAAATGCAGAGAGAAAAGTCCTGCTTGCAGGACTTTTCTCTCCACATTTTTCAAGCAGATTTAGTGACAGAAACCCCGAATGGAATTCGAACGACGGTGTGAATCCAGCCTGACAGAAAAATGTATTTATGCTGTTTTAACCGCATGTCTGAATATACCCTTATTGCATTGTGTGCACAAAAATCCCTCTGTTTCAGTGTATGCACACATACGGTACAGACATGCAAACAAGTTCATCATATACACACGTGGACAAAATTGTTGGTACCCCTCGTTTAATGAAAGAAAAACCCACAATGGTCACAGAAATAACTTGAATCTGACAAAAGTAATAATATATAAAAAATTCTGTGAAAATTAACAAATGAAAGTCAGACATTGCTTTTCAACCATGCTTCAACAGAATTTAAAAAAAAAGAAAACTCATGAAACAGGCCTGGACAGAAATGATGGTACCCCTGAAAATAATGTGACCAAAGGGACATGTTAAATCAAAGTGTGTCCACTAATTAGCATCACAGATGTCTACAATCTTGTAATTAGTCAGTGGGCCTGTATATAGGGCTACAGATACTCACTGTGCTGTTTGGTGACATGGTGAGTACCACACTCAACATGGACCAGAGGAAGCAAAGGAGCTTAGAAAGAAAATTATAGACAAGAATGTTAAAGGTAAAGGTTATAAGACCATCTCCAAGCAGCTTGATGTTCCTGTGACTACAGTTGCACATATTATTCAGAAATTTAAGATCCATGGGACTGTAGCCAACCTCCCTGGACATGGCTGCCGGAGGAAAATTGATGACAATTCAAAGAGAAGGAAAATACGAATGGTAACAAAAGGGCCCAGAAAAACTTCTAAAGAGATTAAAGGTGAACTTCAAGCTCAAGGAACATCAGTGTCAGATAGCACCATCTGTCGTTGTTTGAGCCAAAGTGGACTTCATGGGAGACAACCAAGGAGGACACCACTGTTGAAAACAAATTGTAAAAAAGCCAGAATGGAATTTACCAAACTACATGTTGACAAGCCACAAAGCTTCTGGGAGAATGTCCTATGGACAGATGAGACAAAAATAAAAATTTTTGGCAAGGCACATCAGCTCTATGTTCATAGATGGAAAAATAAAGCATATCTTGAAAAGAACACTGTCCCTACTATGAAACATGGAGGAGGCTCTCTTATGTTCTAGGGTAGCTTTGCTGCATCTGGCATAGAGTGTCTTGAATCTGTGCAGGGTACAATTAAATCTCAAGACTATCAAGGGATTCTAGAGAGAAATGTGCTGCCCAGTGTCAGAAAGCTTGGTCTCAGTTGCAGGTCATGGGTCTTGGAACAGGATAATGACCCAAAACACACAGCTAAAATCACCCAAGAATGGCTAAGAAGAAAACATTGGACTATTCTGAAGTGGCCTTCTATGAGCCCTGACCTAAATCCTATTGAGCATATTTGTAAGGAGCTGAAACATGCCGTCTGGAAAAGGCACCCTTCAAACCCAGGACAACTGGAGCAGTTTGCTCATGAGGAGTGGGCCAAAATACCTGTTGAGAGGTGCAGAAGTCTCATTGACCGTTACAGGAATCGTTTGATTGCAGTGATTGCCTCAAAAGGTTGTGCAACAAAATATTAAGTTAAGGGTACCATCATTTCTGTCCAGGCCTGTTTCATGAGTTTTCTTTTTTTAAAAAAAAATTCTGTTGAAGCATGGTTGAAAAGCAATGTCTGACTTTCATTTCTTTATTTTCATAGATTTTTTATATATTATTGCTTATGTCAGATTCAAATTATTTCTGTGACCATTGTGGTTTTTTCTTTCATTAAACGAGGGGTACCAACAATTTTTTCCACTTGTGTACATGCATAGTCTATTCTGTTTTTTCTGTTGTTTTGGTAAATTGGATATATTGAAATAAATTTAGATATGGTTTACCACTTACTTCTGCAAACTGGAAGAGTGCAGACTTCTCACATCGCTTAGCAGGTGAAACCACATCTGACTCAGACGTGCTTGAAGAGATCTGAATATAAAATACATTTATACATATAATAAACTTAAACCGGATATTGACAAAAGCATTTAAAAAATAAAATACAAAAATAAAAAGTTAGATGTGATTTTAAGAAGGAGAAGCAGGATACTACTCATAATGGCACAATTTTGGGGTACCTATATCCCACTGATCTAACTTTTATTAACTCTTTCCAAAAGGAATAAAAAAAGAACAGCAATTCCACCACTGTATTTTTCATCTTAAAACTTTGCGGCATTCACCACTCTGCTTAACTAATATGATAAACCTACACTCTGGGGTCCATAAGATTACAGTGATACCAAATGTATGTATATATATATATATATATATATATATATATACACTTGTTTAAGTTTTACTACCCTCTGCTACATATATACAGTGGGGAAAAAGAAGTATTTAGTCAGCCACCAATTGTGCAAGTTCTCCCACTTAAAAAGATGAGAGAGGCCTGTAATTGACATCATAGGCAGATCTCAACTATGAGAGACAAAATGAGAAAACAAATCTAGAAAATCACATTGTCTGATTTTTTAAGAATTTATTTGCAAATTATGGTGGAAAATAAGTATTTGGTCACCTACAAACAAGCAAGATTTCTGGTTCTCACAGACCTGTAACTTCTTCTTTAAGAGGCTCCTCTGTCCTCCACTCATCACCTGTAGTAATGACACCTGTTTGACATTGTTATCAGTATAAAAGACACCTGTCCACAACCTCATACAGTCACACTCCAAACTCCACTATGGTGAAGACCAAAGAGCTGTGGAAGGACACCAGAAACAAAACTGTAGACCTGCACCAGGCTGGGAAGACTGAATCTGCAATAGGCAAGAAGCTTGGTGTGAAGAAATCAACTGTGGGAGCAATAATTAGAAAATGGAAGACATATAAGACCATTGATAATCTCCCTCGATCAGGGGTTCCACCCAAGATCTCACCCCATGGGGTCAAAATGATCACAAAAATGGTGAGCAAAAATCCCAGAACCACACGGGGGGGACCTAGTGAATGACCTGCAGAAAGCTGGAACTAACGTAACAAAGGCTACCGTCAGTAATACACTACGCCGCCAGGGACTCAGATCCTGCAGCGCCAGACGTATAACCTTGCTTAAGTCAGTACATATCCGGGCCCGTCTGAAGTTTGCTAGAGAGCATTTGGATGTTCCAGAAGAGTACTGGTAGAATGTTATATGGTCAGATGAAACCAAAGTAGAACTGTTTGGTAGAAACACAACTCGCCGTGTTTGGAGGAGAGTGAATGCTGAGTTGCATCCAAAGAACACCATACCTACTGTGAAGCATGGGGGTGGCAACATCATGCTTTGGGGCTGTTTCTCTGCAAAGGGACCAGGACGACTGATCCCTGTACATGAAACAATGAATGGGGCCATGTATCATGAGATTTTAAGTGCAAACCTCCTTCCATCAGCAAGGACATTCAAGATGAAATGTGGCTGCATCTTTCAGCATGACAATGATCCCAAGCACACTGCCAAGGCAACGAAGGAGTGGCTTCGTAAGAAGCATTTCAAGATCCTGGAGTGGCCTAGCCAGTCTCCAGATCTCAACCCCAAAGAAAACCTTTGGAGGGAGTTGAAAGTCTGTGTTGCCCAGCGACAGCCCCAAAACATCACTGCTCTAGAGGAGATCTGCATGGAGGAATGAGCCAAAATACTAGCAACAGTGGTGTGTGCCAACCTTGTGAAGACTTACAGAAAACGTTTGACCTCTGTCATTGCCAACAAAGGATATATAACAAAGTATTGAGATGAACGTTTGTTTTTGATCAAATACTTATTTTCCACCATAATTTGCAAATAAATTCTTTAAAAATCAGACAATGTGATTTTCTAGACATGTTTTCTCATTTTGTCTCTCATAGTTGAGGTCTACCTATGATGTCAATTACAGGCCTCTCTCATCTTTTTAAGTGGGAGAACTTGCACAATTGGTGGCTGACTAAATCCTTTTTTCCCCACTGTATATATTCCGAAATTCTGCTATTTCTGATATTCTGGATATCTTAGAACAGTAGACAACAAAAAACAAACAATTAAAAGTCATAAGTATATATATTTTATTGGTGCCATTTTGAGGTACCAATAAAGTATACTTTTTGTAACTTTTTTTGGAGATGGACAGGCAAAAAAAAGCAATTTAAGCACTTTCTTTTAGATTTTTTTTACTGCATTTACATGTGACTGTTGTATTGCTCAGGTTTTTACTGATGCAGCAATATGTGTATTTTACTTACAAAACATTTTGGTGGGAAAATTATAGTCCCACTTGTGAACTTTCCTTCGCTTACATAATATATTGCACTACTTATGTATTATTTTGTCAGTATCAAACTAACAGGCAGTGGATTAGGCTGTGTAAGAGCATGTACAGTAGGCAGACCTAGAGGGCCTTCATTGGGACCCCATGTACTAGCATCGGCACTCTGTAAATGGATTTGATTCTTGACAATTGGGAACCCTCTCCGTAGAACCGGAGCCTTGGAAGACGGTGAGTGGTTTGAGCAGCTCTAGCACCCATCTCGGGACCTGAGCACTCACTGAATCTGCCATTTCCAAAGCATTGGTTATCCCTGCAGCTGTGGTAAGTACTCCCTGGGGTACACAGGTTGAGAACCACTGTATTAGACTCTGCTTTTGGCAAGCAAGTCAGCATTGTGGAGTGAAGGAGAGCTACACAATGCACGCTCATCACTGAAGAAACTCGAAGTGCTGCAGCAGATAAGTGTTATGAAAACTACTGAAAAAACACAATTAGTGATCCACCAATGGAATTAAGGTGTTAAGATTAATTACAATTAATATAAATATGCTTGGAACAGTTAAGCATTGCCTATATATGGCAATCCAATACTGAATAATAATGATGTTGGTAGAACTTGCATGGTTATTCACTAACCAATGTTATTTATTGAATATTCCTGATCAGTTCTGGGTGACAAATGTCCAATATGGCAATTTTTCTTTGTTCCATTGTTAAATTTGACTTGACATGTAGCAAGATAGATTTAAGTGAAGAGGAGGGAAATAATGTGTATTGCGGCAGTCTGGGAAACAAACTAACATGATCCATGGTATTTATGGGTCATCAGTTAGCTCCAGTAAGTTTCTGTTCTTTCAGGTTTTCATTGCTTTTGACAGGCAAAATGGCATAAGTTGCTAAGCAAAAGTATAAGGGAGAAGCTCCTGGCCCCAATGCAAAATATGTAATGGGGCCCCACTTACCATGTGCAATATACTGGTTTCTTCTTATGTTGTAGAAAGTCTTTTAGGCCCTCTCTGTCTCCAGGGCCCAGTAGCAATTGCTACCTCTGCACCCATTATAGATATGCCCCTGCTGCTATAGTTATTCTAGCCAGTAAAAAACATGAACGCTTAATGAATTCCATTCAGGTCAATGGACCTTTTATGTTCCAATTTTGACTAGTTAAAAACAGATTTATCAATGAACCTTCAGAAATGGCTTTATGCAGTATATAAACAGAGTTGTATTGTATATGAGGGACTCTATTAAAATCCTGCCTTATGCACTCATACACTCAGCATGTTATCACTCTATTATAACACCACTGTTTCATGAAGATGACAAAGGCATACAAAAGGCTAAGAATATTCAAAAATTAGGACAGTACATGAAAGATGGCATGCCAATAGGACTGACTCTGAAACTTCGCTTTCTGTTCTTGACACATGAGCTACAATAAAGTCTGCGCCTTACATAAACACCCTTATCCAAGAGTTGTCCTACCCTTTGAACTTCTGACTCTAGTAATTGGTAGAAAGCATAACACTCTTCATATGATAGACGGTGCCGTATATGCATTAGAGTAATAAGCTAGGTGTTCTTGCCAATAGGAGAGAAAAAGTGGACTTTCATACCTCTGCAAATTCAAGCAATGCAGACTTCTTAGTGGGATGAAAGCAGTCAGACTCCTTTGACCTAGGAGGACTTGAGCATACCTGTGCATATAAAACAAGTTCAGTACATAGACAGAATAAAGTAAAGAGCAGAAATGCCGCAATAATATTACTGATCTTGACATCTAGACCCTTCACTGATCAGCTGATCTGTCTGTCAGAAACCATATACAAGGTATGAGTCTAGAAGCAGCTCTGCCCCTATTCAAGTGAATGGGAGCAGAAATGTAGTTCTTTGGCACTACCTCTACAGGGTACGGCACTGTAGCTGTGGCACTGGAGAACTGTATAGTGCTGTACATTGTAATGGTGGTGCCAGGGACCTGCAGCTCTGCTCCCATTCACCTGAATAGGAGCAGAGCTACATCCAGGCTTATCCCTTGTATAGGCTTCTGGCAGCTGGATCAGCTGATCGATGCAGGGTCTGGGTTTTAAAACTCCACTCATTAGATACTGTGGATAGGACATCAGTACACATTACCCTTAGGTCTTAAACAACCCCTTTAGCTATCTAGGCATTTATCCAGTAGCAACCACTGTGGGGAAAATGCAATATTACATGGTATATAATTTGAATGGGTACCCTTGTAATACTAGGATTGCTCAAGTCTGCCTGAATGGGGGAGGGGGACTGCTTGTACAGAGTGTCTCTCTGTTTTTAGCTCTCAGGGTTGGTTCACACTTGCGCCTAGAGTCCCGTCTGACATGAATCCAACCTAAATATCAGAAAAAAGGATAGGGAAAGGTTTGCAAGCGGTTTGTTTAAAAACCTATTCACTTCAATGGGTTTTTAAAGCAACCCACAGGTGTCCGATTGCAGCCTCTGCGCCGCAAAGCCTTTTTTTTTGGTCAGACACAAAGTCCTGCATGTCCGACTTTGTGTCTGACCAAAAAAAAAAGGCTTTGCGGCGCAGAGGCTGCAATCGGACACCTGCGGGTTGCTTTAAAAGTCCATTGAAGTGATTAGGTTTTTAAACAAACCGCTTGCAAACCTTTCCCTATCCTTTTTTCTGATATTTAGGTTGGATTCACGGCAGACGGACTCCAGGTGCAAGTGTGAAACAACCCTCACTTGCTCAGCAGTGGCCACTGCAACAGACAGGACAGAGGGTTGAGGGACCCCAGGAGAAAAGAGAAGGTCTTAAAGGTGGTATCAGCATCTACCACACATTTATAGCATATCCATAATGACTAAGCCACTTTTAGCTATTTTATACTCATGCTGGTTAAACAGGTTTATTCTTTAGGCTATTGTTATATATTATATAATTTATATAATATTACATATTATTATAATTTCGGCTCCATTTTTTATTTTTTTTTAATCATAGTATTTGGCTGCGACATTGGCTATTTAAACCCTCCAGTTTTCAATTGTTATTATTTTAAGGCAGATTTATATAAAACTCCTTCATGGAAGAAACTTCCGCAGAGATTGAAATGCAACACTGTTGCACAGTAGGCAAACTGTGGGACAACTGCTCATTCTTTCAGTCTGATCTAAGCTGCCTGTATGTTATAGATGGACTGTATAACAATGCAGTACATTATATACAGTTGAATGCTATGTAATAACACTTAGGGTAAGTTCACACTGAGTTTTTCTGCAGGTGGAATCTGCCTCCAAAAACGCCTCTCAACTCTCCCATTGATTTCAATGAGAGTCGAGCAGATTTTTTCCTCTAATAGATCTTGAAGCTCCAGGATGTATCTTAAGGCAGACTCTTGTCTTGGAAAGCCCATTAAAATGTTTCTGCAAAATCCGCTACAAATAAACGCTAGCGGTCTTTTTCTGCCTCCCATTAATTTCGAAGTAGTTTGTGAGGCAGAATCCGTCTGAAGTAGACTAGACTCTAGATTTTTTTTGTGATGTTGTTTGCTGAAGCTTAACATTGATTACTATATATCACATTACACTGATTACTATATTATTATATAAGGACCAGCAATATATGATAACCTATGCCATGTTCACATCTGCACCCCAGTGTCTGTTGTTCTGGTCCATCGGAGGACCAGAACAACAGACACATGGACCACTAAAATTGCGGACATCAATGGTGCCCAGTGGACCCAATTGACTATAATGGGATCTGTCGGGCGTCCGTTCTTTTAAACTGAAAACTCTGGACTTTTTGCTTGGCGATTTTCAGTGGTCACTGCAACAGAGTTTACAAACATAGACTTTGATGCAGATGTGAAAAAAACCTAAGATGTAAGTATCTGAAAGGTGTAGGTCCAACTGCTAGGACCCCATCTATAAGTTTCAATTATGGGATATCCCCTTTAAAAGTTGAGATACACTTTACAAACCACAAATTTATTACATGTCCTAGGGATAGGGTTCCAAGCACTGGAATATCCCTTTCCAATGCATAATACTAAACATTCTGCCATTTCAGCAGTTTCTATTGTGTCACTTAATTTTTTTCCGCTAAGTATTACAGTATAACACATTTTTAAATACAGGCTTCAGACGCTAGAAAAGACATTTCTTTTTGCATGAGATCCTCATTACGGTAGATCAGATCAATGCCATGCCCAAACTTGTATCTTGTAAACATAAGCTAGAAAACCTGCGTTAATAATGTTACAATAGATCAGACAAAACTACAAATAATTAAAAAACAGACAGGAACATTCTGTTACAAAATAGCATCAGCACTTTTCAACATCATTACCTTCTACACCTTGTAACATGCGCATGCCTCATATAATCTTCTATCCTTAGAAAGAGAACACTATGACCTATAGTTATTACAAACCTCTGTCTCTTCATTTTCTATGTGAGCAGCCATTGCTTGATCCCTGTGTGCAGTCAAGGCATGTTCTCCAGCAAGAAGCAGCATACTTAATCCTCCCATTTGTGTTGGATCTTAGGAATAAACAAGTACATTACTTACAAGTTACCTGTCATAATAGCTCAAATCAGCTCAATCCAAGCCATACAGTACTGGAGAAAATGCTTCCCCACTGGTCATAACAATTTATTTTTAGGCTGATATATATTTGCCAAAAGTTTTTTGTGGCTTTCTCTGTGCCATTACATGGAACCTATACATTAGTGTTTATTTTACTAATGGTAGATTCTTAACTTGAAGATACAGCAGTGTCAGGATTCCCCCACTCACAGAGTAGCAGAGTATAGCAGCTGAGGCTGTGTGCCTTTTCCAGCAGCCTCCTTACCCCCCTCTCCTCTCCATAGACTAATATGTGAAAAGTAACTACTCCTGATAAGTTTAGAAGGAAACATATTTCTTAAATAAAAATATATTACAAAGTTTCTAATATTCTCAAGTACACATGATGGTATAGCGATTTTTAGGACAGGTGACACTGCTAACTGCACCGGTTTTCTTACTCTAAATAATTCCAATATATTTTAATGTCAGCTAGAATCCATATATCCTCCAACCGGAGAACACGGTTGTACACCTTTTTAACCTTGTTATCCCTCTTATTGCTGTAATGTACGTTATTTTGGATTATTTATTACGGTTTAGTCTGCAATACGTGCAATATCTTCTAATGGTCATTTTCATCTACAGTGCTGCTACTATGTGTTTTATTTTGTAAGTCTTGTTGTTTTACTCATTGTTATGTCCACTATTTACTGTACTCGTGTTTTCATTCAATAAATGCCTTTGAAACTGTATTCACAAGTACTATTAATTTATGAAAAGTTGCTTTACAATTGGAGCTACACTTTAACCCCTTTACAACCAATGACGTACTTGTTTCAAAGGCATTTATCGCAAAAAGTTGTGTCAAGATGACTCAAGTATTATACTTGACTGCAGCTGCTGATCCTCTCGATGCCATGGTCAAGTGCAACCACTGTATCTAAACAGGGCTGGTGCCTTCATATTTGTAAGTCCCTGAAACATCAGTTGAGGGCAGATATCGGTTGACATGACAGCTGGGAGCCTATTGAAGGGTCACAGGCCTGTCATTACTATGGTCCTATTACATGCTGCCAAGAGACTCTGTGAACTGAAAAATAAAAAAAAATTAAAAATATGGCTCTCGGAATGTGGGGGGAATGGTCTTGAATAACATCAGTGGGAATAAAAAACTTTCAGAGGGCAATTAATGCATTCTAATATTTAAGTTGGCGCTTAAAGAGATTTTTAGATTTTTGCATTTCATGGTTTCACCTCCTCTCCCCTCTCCTGATTTCTCTGAAAAGTTGGTGGATGGACTTAACCTGTGTCATGTAAAGGTCAGGCCGGCAGCACGATGACTGCATACTGCTATTTCTGGATTTACATATAGAGATAACAGAAGCACTGTTCTAGCCCGTACCACTTCACAGAGCTGACAGACTGCTCCATTAGCCATCAATCTCAGTGAAGAGAATAGAGCTTCCAGGAACAGGGACTGACATCCCCTGCAGCTAAATAACAGGGGTGGTCTGAAACCTACAAGCTGTAAACACTGAAGACACATATTCAGCTGTATCTGGCAAATGGAGCACAACAGATAAAGCAATGGAAGGGGTAAAACACTTCAGTTAGTTTAAAGAGGACCTTACACCATCTCCAGTTCTCTGCATCATTTAAAGGGGTTGTGATGTTATGGACACTTCTCCCCTATCCACAGGACAAGGGATAAGTGTCCAATCACTGGGGGCCTGATTGCTGAGCTCCCCCCAGTGATCAGGAGGCCTTCTTGTGAATGGAGCAACAGTGCCTTTGCGTGACAGGCTCTCCATTCACTTCTATGGGGGCTCTCAGTGCTGTAATAGCTTTAATAATCACTTCCCACTTATTCCAGTACAGTTGGAATTTTTCCTCTATCCCCACTGTTCCTGAGTAATCAGTGCCTGATATACTAATTAGGTTCTCTACTGTCATGTGGGTGATGTCAGGTAGAAGAAGACAAGGGAGCAGGATTCTGAGTTCTGACACGGTCAGCCTCAGATCCTACACACAACCCACAGACACAGTGATGTACCTAATATAATTTCTCCTGTGATAATGCTGCAGACAGATTTAACAAACTCTTCAGTGCATGTCAAAGGAGTGAATACCCAAGATCAATTTTTACTGTGCAAGAGAACAGATTGAATCATATATTTCTTACAGTGAGAGGGATGTCTGTGGTTCTCTTACTGTGATGTAGTGCCAATGACAAATGGGGAGAGTGTAATAGCGGACATGACATGGAGCCTCACGACAGTTCATATGTCTGACTAAAAAAAGACGTCACATAGATTCTTTCTATATCATAAAATGTAAGCAGAAGTAATGAGCAAAAACAACTACATCTACAAGAGATTGATTCCAATAACACGATTGAGAGATACAATGAAGAGTGAACAGAAATGGCTGAATAGTGTTGGTAGACATGGCTTACCTGCAATGCCAAAATTTAGCTGTGGCATTTCTTCTTCCTTTGAGACTATCTTGGAGCTTGGTATTTCTTTGACTGGTTCCTGGGAGTAAGGCCAAAGCTTTTTCCTGGTTGTGACAGTTGTAGGGGCTTTCACGGGCTTATTAGTTGTTGGGCACCATTTGTAACCAGGATGTGCTTTCATAAATGCATCCTTGTACTAGGAAGACATAAGAACAGAGATACAAAGATATTATTATTATTAGCTATTAAGATACTATTATTAGCATACTATTACTAATTCCTAAACTAAGAAATAACTATAATGCTAGTAGGAATCTGATTGACCTACAAGTCTGATGATATGACTTCATGGCTAAAGATACAAGGTAAGACACAACTGTGTGTAAATCAGTTTTCAGCCACACGGCTTGTAACAGTGAAGCACAGGATTTCAGATGCAGAAATGTGGGTAAACATGTGAATTTTACATGTGAGTTTTTTTTCATGCAGTACACTACTGACCCGCAGCAGCATTGTGAACAGGTACCAATAAGACCTATTTGCATGGTTCTTACAAAATGTTGTGGCAAAATCATGGCATAAGCATAATGGTGTTTTTGAACAGACCATTTAACAGTCCATTTGTTCATATTTTCTTAAAGTTGGCCATTGCGCCTACAAATAGCTGATCAGCAGGATTCTAGCAATCTCACAACCACCAACCTAAGGATAATACACCAGCAACCTGATAGAAGCTATGGGCAGCCACTTATTCCTTGCATTGGTTTTTATAGATCTCTTAAATGAAGTGGAAATTATACCAGGCACAGCCGCAAACTGTACCTGTGTAAATGGTAAAAGGTGATGGATGTCCACATCATGATGGCCTGACAGTTTTGCAGGTATAATGCAGACTTTCAATCTACAAAATCTCATACATCAGGTTCATATTAAACCAAATCCAGAGGCTAAATGCACAGACAAGCAGAAAGAAGCAACCTCTATAATATAATAGAATAGTTCTATGTATAGTTTAGCGCTCAGTGAGAGTTATCTCTAGATATTTCTCAGGCATCCTGACTTGTACAACAATACCTTCTGTCCTGTCAAGGTTAAATATCCACATTCAGGCCTGCCTTGCATGAGAAGGGTCTGTGCACAGTATAATGTAATACAGCACTTCTTTTACACGGAGATGTCACACTATTGCCATAAGCAAATGATATTTCCTGATTCCGACACATTTACATTTACTTCCTTTAGATGATATGGTAGCTAATACAAGTCACACTGGGGCTGGGGGTTACCATACAAGAAAAATACAAGCCTACAAACCTTGGCCTTTGCTACGATAAGCCATCAAGTTTCTCTTTCATCTTCTGTAGAAAACGGATAAAAAAGCCTTGGCCTCAAGACACAGCTCACATGTCCTGATAGCACCACCTAGTGACAAACTATGGCCACAACCATTAGCCTGCACAGTGAATAGTAAATGTGGGTGACAATCAATATAACCACTATTAAAGCTTCAACATGCAGTGATATGCCATGGAAGATGTCCCTGTATAACTAGGAAGCTAAGCCATTCAATAGTCCAATAAAACCGAATGATAATGTCCATACTATCTATTGCACTGATTCCTCAGAAACAGATGACTAGATGCAACTGCGGGAAGAGGACAAGTCAGTTTTCTAATGTTTTGGAAGGAAAACTTTTTTTGAACTTGAAAGGTGCAATATATAAACAATAAGTAAACTAAAAAAAAATGACCTATAACTTCAGCTTTACAGATATAACAACTACAGTATCTGCCCAGACTCTGCTGTGGCTGCCAGAAATGCTGGTGTCATCTACTGCCAGCATAAACAGTTTGTCCCCATTTGATGCCACTTTCTATGTTGTTCCCCCAAACAGAAGGAGACTGCAACATTTTTAGTGACTTGTCGCATTTTATATATCGGTCCTACATCAGCTTGCCAGTTCTACCACTCCCACTTTTAAAAATGTATAGTGAGTGTTGTAGAAATGCAAAAGGTCAGAAAATAATTGAGCAAATAAGCCCAGAAGTCCTGTAGTGCAATGAGTTTGGTGCCTTAAGCACCAAGAGATAACGCCGGAGAAATCCACTTGTAGCTAATCATTTCCCAACCAAAGCTTTCTGAGCACAGTGGACGCCCCCTGTGCTTTCTGAAGACTCATTTGCATAAAGAAGAAAATTCTCCAAAACGGCGGCGCGGAGCAGAAAAATAAAGGTAGGAGAAGAATAGTCTTTCTAAAGGCTATTCCGACGTCAGTGAAAATAGGGTTTCCCAATGATAGAATCCCATTAACAAAGCAGGGTTTGGGGGCTATTACACATTCTATCTTAACTTGTGCCGATGCATGTGATGTTTTTTCTGCACCAGTGAAAATGACTAACACTGATTAGAAATGAAAAATACGTGTGGGGTTCCAAAAAATGAAGATGTGTAATAGAACCATTTAGCTTTTTTTTTTATCTCCTGTTGCAGGGAGAAGTGGGAGAAGGTTTCTGCTGCAGTAATCTGCATCCCAGCTAGATTGGTCAGCTGTAAGTAACTGTAACTCTGAAAAGACAATATCTGCATGTCCCCACATAGAGAATAAGTTTTGTTTTTAACTCTTTGGACAGCAATATATGACAGAAGAGAATCCAAGATGACAAAATGGTATGATTTTGCAATATTTGTTTCATTTTGGCTTCAAACCCCTCTAAAGTCTGTTAACCATGTAGAGGACTCATAATTGTATTTCCGAGCTTTCTCTTAAAGGGGATGTCCAGGATAAAATTTTATTTTAAAATTAGGCTAGGGGAGGGGTCTGGTCCTGCTGCTGCAATATTTTCTTCCAGCAGACTGCCACATTGCCACATGTGACCGCTGAGGACAATCAGCGGCCTTAGTGAAGGACACTGGACGTCACTACCTGTGACGTCCCCAGATCCTTTCCTTAGGCCACTGAGGCCAATCAGCGGCCTAAGGGAAAGGACCTGGGACATCACAGCCAGTAAGGACTTCAGCTGCAAGAAAACATTAGCGTAACAAGACCGGACAGTGCTGGAAGGACACCAGAGCACTGGGGACAGGTGAGTATATATATATTTTTTTCACCTACCCTGGGCTAATTTAAAAAAAATAATTTATCCTGGACAACCTTTTTAAAACACTTCCATAAAAGATGCTTTACCCCCCTTCCAGACCAGGCACATTTTCGGGTTTTTTGCATGTGCAGTTTTGAGGGCTGTAACATTTTTATCTTTTGAATTATTCAACTAATTTCTGCATCTTTTTTCGGTGACACATAGGGCTTTATTTTTATGTTGTTTTTATTTTTGCATTTGTTTAAATTTTTTTATATCAGGAAAATGTAAACAAAAGAGGAGGGAAAACATGTCTGTTTTTCACTTTTCATTTTTTTTTTATTGAATAACACAAAGTGCTACTAAAAAACTTTTTAAAATAGTTTTTACAATCCATTACGGTAATTTTTATTTTATATGGTGTCGTCGGGGGTGGGGTTATAACCATTAATAAGGGCGTGTTATTGGCGTATTATTTTATCTATTTTTAAAATTATTTTATTTACTGTATTTTTCGGACTATAAGATGCACTTTTTTCCCCAAAAATTTGGGAGGAAAATGGGGGTGTGTCTTATAGTCAGAATGTGGGTGTTTTGGCGGGGCGGGGGGGGGGCTCCTGCTGCCGCCAGCTTCCTGCAGCGGGAGGAGTGGGACGATGCTGCGGGCCCTGGGCTTGGCTATTACGGAGGATGCCGGGTCTGTAAAGATAATGACGGCCACTCTGCTGCAGAGTGGTCGCCATAGCTACCAGGTCTCCGCTGTAGCATACAGCGGAGGCCCGGAGCTAATGCCCGCGATTAGAGTCCATTCTGATCGTGGGCATTACTACCTGTAAGCCCCCCCCAAAGATATTAAAACTTCCCCCGGGCCCGGTGGTACCTTTTTCGTTGCAGGCAGGCTGCCGTAATAGTAATGCACAGAATCTCCTATAGACTGCAATACTGTTGTATTGCAGTCTATGGGACTTGCAATCAAATGATTGCAGGTTCAAGCCCCCTAAGAGGGGGCCTAATAAAATAGTAAAAAAAAAAAGTTTAAAAAAAAAAATATAAAAAAAATAAAAGTTCTAAATCACCCCCTTTCCCTAGAATACATATAAGAGCATAAAATTACTGTGAAACACATACACATTAGGTATCTCTGTGTCCCAAAATGCCCAGTCTACAAACTTATAAAAATATTTTTCCCGTAGGGTGACTGTCGTAGCGGGAAAAAAACATAAGTGCCGAACTGCTGTTTTTTTTGCTGTTTCTCCTCTGATTTGAATAAAAAGTTATCAAAGCAAGAGACATTCCCTAAAATGGTGGTATAACTAAAAAGTACATCTGGCCCCGCAAAAAAAGATGCCCTATGCCTCCCCGTACAGCTGCAGGGACACCTGCCAATGTGGCCTTGCAGCTGTTGCAAAACTACAACTCCCATATGTTATTAAATATTTTACCTTTTTTTTGCTTCAAAATTTTTTTTCATAATAGACCTTTGGGGACATCTGATGACTTTTTTTTTTTTGTTGGGGAGGCTGATTTTCCCTGTAACTAGGGCTGGTACATTTAGCCCCAGTTGCAGGAGGAATACAGCCTCCTGCACGTTACTATAGACGCTGATCTCGGCGGATCATGTGACCTCCAGGTCAGAGTGGTGTTTACAGTGCTCATTCAGCTCTGTATACACAGCGATCAGGATGGCAGGGAAATTAATAAACCTTCCCTGTCTTCTCTCTGGGAGCTCCAGCTGAAATTACAGCCGGTTCCGTTTCAGCAGCTGCACGATTTTGTGCAGCTGCTGAATTCTGCTTGGACGTTCCGGTACGTCCTTGCAGAAATAGATAACCACCTTCCGAATGTATATAGTCTATGGGCGCTACGGAAGTGGTTAAGTAACAGAAGCCAGCATGAAGAAAAGTTTACCAAAGGAATATCTTATCTGGTTATCCAAGGGAATCTTTATCCCAGGTGGCAGACGAATGGGTTAGTTCAATAAACCTGACTAACATTACTTTCATACAACCACACATAACAATCTTTTAGCAAACCTCCTTGGCCATGTCAGTGTATTTCTGCTTCTCAATGGGGTCCAGGTAAGCCCACCAATCCGCTAATATTTTTGTAGCACCACGGTTATCCAGGCGAGGATGCTCTTGGCGCACAAGAGAACGATGACGTTTACAAAATAACAGGAAAGCATTCATGGGTCTCCGGGCTCTCTGTTCAGGGGACTCGCTGTCTTCTGTTTCATCCACCTCATGTTCTAGTCCATCGGCATCAAGGAGCTGAACCTGCAATTAATATTATGCAAATTACTATAACAATACACCATAGAATATAGCACTAATAAATAAACCTCTAGTTACACATTTAGCCTTACATCTGACATATACTTTTACAGGTGCATCTCAATAAATTAGAATATCTTTGAAACGTTCATTCATTTCAGTAATACAATTCATAATCAGCGTCTTCCATGATTGTGTGTCCTACTGAACCAGACTGAGGGACCATTTAAAGGCTTAGGAAACCTTGGCAGGTGACACACTGAATTTACAATACTGAACTTTTTTACAATATTCTAATTTTCTTAGATTTGGGTTTTCATTACCTGTAATCCATAAACAACATTTACAGAAATAAAACGCTTGAAATAGAACACTCTGTGTGTAAAGAATCTAGAAAATATAGGAGGTCACTTTTTTAATTTAATTACTGAAAGAAAGAAATGTTTCAAAGATATTCTAATTTATTGAGATGCAGCTGTATACAATGAAAGGGAAAAAAAAAGTACAGTTGTGCTAAAAAGTTTACATACCCCGGCAGATTTTTTGGCCTTTTTTCATGGTTAGTGGTTGGTTGAAGCCATTTATTGTCAAACTTCTGTGTTTTCTCTTTTTAAATCATAATGACAACCAAAAACATCAAAATGACCCTGTTCAAAAGTTCACATACCTCAGTTCTTAATACCGTGTATTGCCCCCTCTAACATCAATGACAGCTTGAAGTCTTTTGTAGAAGTTGTGGATGAGGCTCTTTATTTTCTCAGATGGTAAAACTACCCATTCTTCTTGGCATAAAGTCTCCAGTTCCTGTAAATTCCTGGGCTGTCTTGCATGTACTGCGCGCTTGAGCTCTCCCCAGAGTGGCTCAATAATATTGAGGTCAGGAGACTGAGATGGCCACTCCAGAACCTTCACTTCCTTCTGCTGTAGCCAATGACATGTCGACTTGGCCTTGTGTTTTGGATTGTTGTCATGTTGGAACGTCCAAGTACGTCCCATGCGCAGCTTCCTGGCTGATGAGTGCAAATTTGCCTCCAGTATTTGCTGATAACGTATTTGCTGCATTCATCTTTCTTCAACTTTGACCAAGTTTCCTGTGCCTTTGAAACTCACACATCCCCACATCATCAGTGATCCACCTCCGTGCTTTACAGTAGGAATGGTGTTCCTTTCATCATAGGCTTTGTTGACACCTCTCCAAATGTAACATTTATGGTTGTGGCCAAAAAGCTCGATTCTTGTCTCATCACTCCAAATTACCTTGTTCCAGAAGTTGTGAGGCTTGTCTCTGTGCTGTTTGGCGTATTGAAGGAATAATCAGGAACGTATAATCAGGAACTTCCGAAGATTATAGACTGGCTTTCAGCACTCCAGGACCTACCATTCCCAATGTATTCACAAAACCAAATATAGCACCACTGGTTTCCACATGAAGGACCTTCCTCCATATCATATCATATGACCTGTATTAGCCAATAGAAGCTTTCAGCATTTACTCACTATTGTTCACTGTTATCAGCCAGTACCAGGGTACAGCCTTCCTGTGAATCATATTAACCAACAGAAGCTTGTAGATCCTTCCTCATAATAGTCTCACTCACATGCACCATTATTACCTGATTTCAGCAAGCAATCACCATTGTTCTCTGTTACCAGCCATCATCAGAGGACAGCACTCATGTAACCATGTACACTGGCCCACTGTTGTTTTCTGTTATCAGTCAATATCAGAGGATTGTAGATAGATAGATAGATAGTTAGATATATAGATAGATAGATACTTCAGGTCACACAAACATGGCCTGTATTATACCAGCAGAAAATTGGCCTTCATCTGGTGTAATCTCCAGTATTTGACAGTTTGCAGGTCCTGCACTTTACTACATAATCCTATGTGGAATGGTACCGTGGAGCGGTTGTCTATACCAACCAATCAGATTAGTACTTTCATTTTCAAAGGGACTATGGACAGATGACAGCTGACACCAGATTGAACAGTTATGTTTAAGTCTAAAGATTTGCCTGACAGTTATTCCTCCAGACCACCCCATACACGTGTATATTTCTACTCAGTCTTCTACCTTTAAAATTTCACATGAGATTGAAGTTCTGAATCAGTTCTGTATACTTTCTGAATTAAACTGAATTACAGAAATTTTCTACCAACACACACACAGTACCAGTCAAAAGTTTGGATATTCCTTTTCATTCCATGGTTTTCTTACATTTCTATTTTCTACATTTCTACAAACTCTTTGACAGAAATGTCAGCTTGCTGCAAAAGTGGGCATGTAGTCAAGTCTCAGGCAGATAAGTAAATGATTATACATGCGGTCTGATTAGACAATGGATCTTCCCACAAAAGGGAATCGCAATGTCCGCCTGAAATTGGTGGCTTTCAATGAATAGGTATGACTTGCCAAGAGTTAATTTGGGGAATTTTTTTGCTCTCATAGGCTGGTGACACATGATATACCAGGACACCAGTGCTGTCACTCAAGGTGACACCAAAACTATACAGTCAGTAACTATGTTAAAATAGAATTAATCTGCGTCTGTGACCTGATGCAGATATTGTTGTGTGTCATCACCCATAATTGTGCTTGATACCATCAGTTGTGTTGTGCAAAGGTAGGACTGGTATTCAGTTCCATAAAGTGCTTAGTCCTATTCAACTATTGTTCTAATCCACACTACACAGCATTCCAAATGATTATGCAAATTGGATTAAATGTCATAAAGTATTTGGTCACCTACAAACAAGCAAGATTTCTGACTCTCACAGACCTGTAACTTCTTCTTTAAGAGGCTTCTCTGTCCTCCACTCATTACCTATAGTAATGGCAACTGTTTGACATTGTTATCAGTATAAAAGACACCTGTCCACAACCTCAAACAGTCACACTCCAAACTCCACTATGGTGAAGACCAAAGAGCTGTGGAAGGACACCAGAAACAAAACTGTAGACCTGCATCAGGCTGGGAAGACTGAATCTGCAATAGGCAAGCAGCTTGGTGTGAAGAAATCAACTGTGGAAGCAATAATTAGAAAATGGAAGACATACAAGACCACTGATAATCTCCCTCAATCAGGGACTCCACGCAAGATTTCACCCTGTGGGGTCAAAATGATCACAAGAACGGTGAACAAAAATTCCAGAACCACACGGGGGGACATAGAGAATGACCTGCAGAAAGCTGGGACTAACGTAACAAAGGCTACCGACAGTAACACACTACAGCGCCAGGGACTCAGATCCTGCAGTGTCAGACGTGTCCCCCTGCTTAAGCCAGTACATATTCGGGGCCCATCTGAAGTTTGCTAGAGAGCATTTGGATGTTCCAGAAGAGTATCGGGAGAATGTCATATGGTCAGATGAAACCAAAGTAGAACTGTTTGGTAGAAACACAACTCGTCATGTTTGGAGGAGAGTGAATGCTGAGTTGCATCCAAAGAACACCATACCTACTGTGAAGCATGGGGGTGGCAACATCATGCTTTGGGGCTGTTTCTCTGCAAAGGGACCAGGATGACTGATCCGTGTACATGAAAGAATGAATGGGGCCATGTGTCGTGAGATTTTGAGTGCAAACCTCCTTCCAACAGAAAGGGCATTGAAGATGAAACGTGGCTGGGTCTTTCAGCATGACAATGATCCCAAGCACACCGCCAGGGCAACGAAGTAGTGGCTTCGTAAGAAGCATTTCAAGGTCCTGGAGTGGCCTAGCCAGTCTCCAGATCTCAACCACATAGAAAACCTTTGGAGGGAGTTGAAAGTCCATGTTGCCCAGTGACAGCCCCAAAACATCACTGCTCTAGAGGAGATCTGCATGGAGGAATGGGCCAACATACCAGCAACAGTGTGTGCCAACCTTGTGAAGACTTACAGAAAACGTTTGACCTCTGTCATTGCCAACAAAGGATATATAACAAAGTACTGAGATGAACTTTTGTTATTGACCAAATACTTATTTTCCATCATAATTTGCAAATAAATTCTTTAAAAATCAGACAATGTGATTTTCTGGATTTAGTTTCTCATTTTGTCTCTCATAGTTGAGGTCTACCTATGATGTCAATTACAGGCGTCTCTCATCATTTTAAGTGGGAGAACTTGCACAATTGGTGGCTGACTAAATACTTTTTTTCCCCACTGTATAATAGGTGCAGAAAGTCCGCAGAGGAAAACCACCGTCATTTTTTCCTCAGCATTTTGCTGCATGGGGTTTAGCCTTAAGGCTACATTCAGACGACTGACATTTCAGCATATGGAGGTATCAATGAAAATAGGCAAAAATAGGACACAACCTATATTTTTATGGTCTGTGACAACAGACCGTCAAAATAACGGTCATGTAAATAGCCCCGATTCTCTGACACTGAATACAAGGCTGGCGTGTGACATCCGTTAAGAAAACGGACATGACACAGCCATTAATCACTGTTGTGTAAATGTAGCTTAAGATGGACATTCTACATTATTAAGCAGGTCATAGGTTTCAAACAATATGAGAAAGAAAAAAAGACCTCTCTGTTGTCGAAAAGCATCAAATAGAGCAATGCCTTGTACAAGGTATGAAAACATTAAATATTTCACAAAAACTTAAAGCTTACTCCAGTTATAAACACGTTTTTATAAATGAATAGTAAAGGTGAAAATAAGAAACTTTGTAATATATCTTATTAACCCTTTCTCGACATCTGCACAGCACAGAGCAGCGCTGGGACTATTGCGCGCTCAGGCAGAGTCAGAAAAGATGGAGGAGCCGTCCCACAGGAGGAAGTCTGAAAGGAAGAGAGGTAAGTATGATGGGGTGGAGGAGGAAGTATTAGTGACGTTCCGTTTCCGGAAACAGGGAAAACGAACATCACCGGTAACCCCAGGGATATGGGTAAATATCCATTTTTGATAAATTATGTAATTTAGAAAGTAGGCGGGGGGGAGGGTGTTTAGATAAGTGTAGGAATTACATTATCCCGGACAACCCCTTTAAGACCCCCAGCTCCTCAGTCAAAGGTGACCGAGGCTCCATTTTGCAGGGATCACCGACACCCGGAGTGAGATCCGAGGTCGGCTTCCCGTTGTCATGACATCCAGGTGCCTACTGAAAATTCCCAGGCTTGTCTCCCATTCATTTGCAGCCTGTCATACAAATGCCGGTATTTTGCAATGCATTAGCATTGTAATGCATAGCATTAGTGATCAGACCCCCTTGGGTTCAAGACTCCTAGGGGGTGTAATAAGTGCAATAACAAAAAAAAATAAAAAAAATTAAAAGTTCAAATCCCTAGAATACATATAAAAATTAAAAATTACTGTGAAAAACATACACATTAGGGTATCCCTGTGTCCGAAAATGCCCGGTCTACCAATTTATAAAAATATGTGAACACTGTAGCAGGAAAAATAATCAAAAGTGCCAAACCACTGTTTTTTCGCTTCTGATAAAAATTTGAATAAAAAGCGATCAAAGCAACAGACATTCCCCAAAATGGTATAACTTAAAAGTACAACTAGATTTTTGTTAAGGGGTTACAATGTAAATAAAACTATATAAATTTGGTATCCGCGGAACCAATTAACCTGGGGGTAGGAGAACCCTACTCAACCCATCCCTGCTCCTTAGAGTTGTATGTGTGAGGCTCAATACAGGGATGGATATAATGTAAACAAGCAGTGAGTGCTGAAAAAAACAGATGTCCTTAATAAGATATATTACAAAGTTTCTTATATTTAAATGTGCTATTCATTTATCAAAAGTTGATTATAACTAGAGGTACATTTTAAGCGTGATCATGGCACAGTGAAGAGATTTGTGGCTGATTCAGAGCACAGATGGGTTCGTGAAAATAAAGGTACAATGACGAAGGTTTCAGATTATCGGATTAATAGAGCATCTGCTAAAATACCATTACAAAGCAGCAAATATGTATTTGAAGCTGCTGGTGCTTCTGTATCTCACAAACCTCAAGGTGTAGGATCCTCCAGATGCTTGTAGTTGTGCCCTAAACAATGCTCACAAGCACAAATGGTTGCAGTGGGCCCAGACATACATGAAGACAAATTTTGAAACTGTTTTGTTTACTGATGAGTGCCGTGCAACCCGTCCAGATGGATGGATTAGCGGATGGTTGGTGGATGGCCACCATGTCTCAACAAGGCTACGATGTCAGCAAGGAGATTGCGGAGTCATTCTTTAAGCCAGAATTATGGGGAGGCCCCTTTAGGATCTCTGAAGGTGTGAAAATGACCTCTGCAAAGTATATAGAGTTTCTGACTGCCCACTTTCTTCCATGACACAAAAAGAATAATCGTGCTATCCATAGCAAAATCATCTTCATGCATAACAATGCGCCATCTCATGCAGCAAAGAATACAGTCATTGGGTACTATGGGCATAAAAGGAGAGATGGCCACCATCCTCCCTTGACCTCAACCCTATTGAGAACCTTTGGAGTATCCTCAAGCAAAAGATCTATGAGCGTGGGAGGCAATTCACATCAAAACAGCAGCTCTAGGAGCCTATTCTAACATTCTGCAAAGAAATTCAAGCCGAAACTATCCAAAAACTTAGAAGTTCAGTGGATGCAAGAATTGTGAAGGTCATATCAAAGAAGGGATCCTATGTTAACAAGTAACTTGGCCTATTAAGATGTCTTTGATTGAAATAGTTTTTGATTTCACGATTGGGGACCCGAAAGACGTAAATCCTATCTGCTTAAAAAGCAGTTAAATGCGAAAACCTGCGGACACCATAGACTATAATGGGGTCCACTGGGTTTCTGATTATTTTATACTGAAATTTTAAGCGGTATCTGGGACGGAGTGCCCAAATGCTAGTGTGAACCTAGCGTAAAATTGACCTCTTAATGCTGCAAATTCAACAAAAGACCATTTTCAGCTCTTTACAACCATAGAATGTTTAGAAACTCTGTTGTGCATAATAATTTGGAACAGTGGATTTTGATTTTTTAATTTGTGAAAAAAATGCTATCATTTGGAAGCTTATCCAATAAAATTTTATTTATACTGTAACGGTTGAAGATTTTACGATTATACCGACTTACTTATACTGTATGTATCGATTTTGGAAAATCAGGGAAAAATATAGTTTGCATAATAATTTGGAACGTGGTGTACTGTACGTGTATTGCAAGAATCACTCAACTAAGTGTAGTGGAACATGACTTTTTTGACTGACTGACCGAATAAAATATGATATGTGTATGTATCCTTTGACCACCATTGTTCTAAAAACATATGTGTAATGGACAGCAAAAATTCACCTAAACTAGTAAAAAATAATCTATAAAAATAAATGCTTATTTGTCAAAACTACTAATTAGCCTTTGGTTGTATTTATTGACTTTCTAGGGCCCCTTATTGCACTATTTTTCAAATATTTTTTATTGCTTTTTTAACAATAATTTTTGTTGGTATTTTTTTAATTTTACAACATTTTGCCCACATGCTTTTTTTCTGTCATTTTTATGTCCTATGAAAAAAGCCAGAAAAAACATCCAGAGAATACAGTATTTAAAAAACACCACAAACAAAAAACATTTGTATACAGACTTTTCAACAATTGACTCTTCTAAGGTAACATTTCACTACAGTGTTGGTTATCAAAAAATGCTGTTTAAGGATAATTCCTCACGTTGCAGAAACGCAGCTTTTTTTTGTTGCAGATTTGAATGCATTTTTTTGAGCCAAAGCCAAGAATGGCTACAAGACGGAATGGGAAATATATAGGAAGCTCTTATACTTCTACCTGTTGCTCAATCCACTCCTGGTTTAGGCTCAACATGGGGCCTCAGCCTAAAGGGAGTCTACCACCTCCCCGATCATATTCAACTATGTTACAGAGCACATTACAGTGACAAACAACCTATCATAACAGTGGGAGGATCAGCACTCACTGCATGCAGTGGAACAGGTAGGAGATAGTAGGGGTCTGAGTGGCAAAAGCAATGCTCCAGTCTGAAGGCCCCTCCCCCATACACCAATTGCCTCATTTGCATAAGACTTCAAAGCTATGAAAATGGCACACATAACAAAGGTATGGTGTTTGTCACTGAACACTGTTGTGGCAGCTGAGCCTGCTTGAGGGGAGGTGGTAGACTCCCTTTAAAATGCAGGTCATTTTTCTAGTTGCCACAGTGTAGTAGATGAGATATTATGGAATCCTATTCACACAGTACAGTCAAACTCACGCGCAGTAACCTCAGAGTGCCTTATTTATGGAGCTGTATGTCAATTTGTTCCCACTTTTTCTGCACTGAATTTCACTACAAAAAAAACTAGTGATTTTTATTGCGAGACGTTCCTATTGTTAGGTTCTGTTCACATTTGCATAACAGCACCTGTTGCAATATCTGTCAGATTTACCTCCAGAAATAGTACTGCATGCATCTCTATGTTTATGCCAAAATAATGGACTGCAATGTAAATGAATGGGTACCATTGGGCTCCACTGAAGCCATGACATAAATGTGAAGAGAACCTTCATGCAATATTTCTACCAGTGCTGACACCTGCCTGGCATTACCAGCGTGTGACAGAGAGCTTTTTCTTATGTATCGCCACCCAGCTTTCCTAGTCTCAGAAAAGAATACTGTAAAGGGAACATGCAGTGTAAGTAACAGATGTCACACTGGCATTTTGCCATTCGGGAGATTTATAAAGCCGTCTGGGAACTTCTGTGAGAACGGTACTGTGTGGAGGCTATCACCCAGCTTTCCCCCAAATAGATACTAAGGCCCTGCCAGCTGTTATTATGACGAAGCTACCAGGACAGCGGATGGCCCTTGTGGCTGCAGCAGTACAGGCCTCAGTGATGGCACCAGGTAGGCGCTAATATAGCTATGGTATCCGGCTCCCACGCTGAGCTCATGGCCGAGCTTGCGGCCAAGTTGGCAGTGTGTAGGCAGACATGGTAAAGTTTGCGCCTCTTGCTGCAGGTCACCATGCGCGTAGAGCCGTGCAGGGCAGTGACAGACATCACACCAGCTCTAGCGATGCTCACGTCTGGGCAGATAATGGAGCCTGAGTGGTGCAGCCACCGGCCGCCCCAGCTCCAACACGTCCCCAGCTGTGTCCACTACGCGGAGGGAGTGATGGGCTCTCGTCCTCCCTCCACTTGTCAGTGAGTACAGTGGCTGCTTGTGCTCTCCCCTTGCCTCCTCACTCATCGCTGACTGATCATCCCCAGCACTAACTCCACTTCCCCTGCAAAGGCTCTCTCACCGGGACACGGGCTCTGATGTCTGCCGGACAGTTATCACATAAGTACCGTCCGGGCTCCGGTAAAGGCTCCGCCATTTTCCGCTGCCCTGGAGATGACGCACGGCGACATCAGCACGCTGCGACCGATAGACGGCGAGAGAGAGGGGCCAAACCACGATGTAGCCGAGAGATGAGGGGTCCGGGGTAGGGTGGCAGCTGAGTGGCACAGGCTGGAGCTGTTCTTATTTACAGAGATTTACCTAAATCCATCTGCTGCATTTCATGGATGCACACAGGAGGGACATGGACGCGAGCACCGTCCTCCCTGAGTAGGTGGCACCTGGCATGACAGGAAGCTGCAGCTAGGGGCTTCATGCGTTGGGCTAAACAAGTGGAGGTCCCTTTCTTAAAAGTCCGCCATAATGCTGCCTATAAGCATAGATACAGTGCCAAAGTAATACTGCCGTGCCCAACCTACAGAATAGTGCCAGGATGGAGCATCAAAGCTTCTGTTTAGCAGGAAGCCATGACAGTTCTGCTACTAGCTGTCCATGTGTTTGCCATAGCGTCTTGACTATAAGCCATTTTTAGTTTTTGACTCCCGGTCTTCCATACCCCATAACTTATTTATTTTTCCGTTCACAGAGCCATACGAGATCTTAATGTTTGCAGGACAAATTGTTCTTTATAATGGAACCATTTAGTATTCTATACAATGTACTGGGAAACTGGAAAAAAAAAATCATAATGGGGTGGAATTAGAGAAAAAGTGCATTTGTGCGACTTTTAATTTATTTTTTTTTACAGCGTCCACTGTGCAGCCAAACTGACACGTCACCTGTATTCTATGTTTCGGTATGAACCTGGGGATACCAAATTTATATTGTTTTATTTACAGTTTAACCCCTTAAAAAAAAATCCAAAACTTTGCAAAAAAAAAAATTTTTTTTTTCTTAGAGTCACCATATTCTGACACCCATAATTTTTTTTTATATTTCTGTGTACAGGGATGCATAGAGTGTTTTTTTGCCATTTTGTGGAATGACTATTGCTTTGATCATTTTTTTATTAAATTTTTTTTCAGAGGGAAAACTGCAAAAAAAAACATTTGTTTGGCTTTTGATTTTTTTTTTTTTTCTTCCTGCTATGGAGTTCACTGTACGGGAAAAATATTTTTATAAGTTGGTAGACCAGGCATTTTCAGACACGGGGATATCTAATGTGTTTCACAGTCATTTTTTTTTTTTCTTTTATATGTATTAGGCCCCTTGCAGACGACCGTGGTGTGGGTCAGTGTGCTATCTGTGTATTTCACGGATAGCAAATTGACCCATTCTTTTCTATGTGCCCTCACACACAACTGTGATTTGCACGGTCCCGTGTGCGGGCGACAGTCCGGGCCACATCAGACAGGATAGGAATAGGACCTGTCCTATTTTGCAGCCCGTGCTTCTGTGGCTCCTATTCATTTAATGAAAGGAGCTGCGGAAGCACGGCCCATGCTTTTAAATCACGGCAAGCCGGTTGCAGCACGGTCATCTGCAACCGGCCTTATAGGGAAAGGAGGGGTGTGATTCAATTTTTTTTTTTTTTATACTGTATGTATTATACCCCCTAGGGGCCTTGAACCCCAGGAGGTCTGAAAACTAATGCAATGCATTGCAAAATACCAGCACTTCTATTACAGCCTGCATAGAGCAGCATGTAATAGATGTAATGGCAAGACAAGCCTCGGAGCCTTCAATAGGCTCCCGGCCGTTATGGCAACAGATCTCCGGCCCCAGATCTTGTTATACAAGTTATACAATTTATTTTACAATATATCTGCTATATCAATTCCTCTCGGTTCTCTAGATCTCTGCTTGCTTTGATTCTTTCTTTACTTTTAGTCCATGGTCACACAGGTGCACAACTCGTTACAAGACTCTTGATTACTGTGCTGTGACTGTACCAAGCTGTGCACCTATATTTGTAAGGATGTAGCACACTATTGTACCTATACACTTGGTATTGTATTTACTTCATTTGGGACTGTACTATATATACTGACCTTATATGGTGAATAAATACATCACAACCATTGCACCCTCTGTGAAGTCTCTTACAAGCTGTGCACCTGTGTGTCCATCATGTGACCATGGACTGATTTTCATCCACTGGAAGTAAGCAGAATAAATGACAGCAAGCAGAGATCTACAAAACCATGAGGAACTGCTACATTTATTTGCTGAAAATGGACAACAATTTTAACTTCTTTCCCTATCATGACATAATACATCATGGACCAGTGAGACTTTCCGCATCATTCCGTACTATTACGTCATAGTGATGACACCATCAGGATCAGGTGTCAGCTATACAATACAGCCACGGTCGGAGCTGAGCTCTGATCACAGGTGTTAAGATGCCACAGTCAATCATGGGGTGGCTAAGGACATTTACCTGTTGCCACAAGTTTTTCATATCAAGCAAGGCTAAGGAAAATAACTTCAAAATATTGTCAAAGTGGTACAGAGTCCCCGCCGCCCTACACCTAATATACTCAGCGGTGTCAGATGTATGCTGGTGTTGTGTACGTGTGTGCAGTATGATGTTACGTATCTGGTGGATCAATCAATTTTGGGCCAAGGTAACTGAACTTGAAGAAGCTCACAGAGGTGGAGATTGCGAACAAACCTGTCCCTCTTCTCCTGTACATTCTCCCAGGCCACCTTAACTCCCTTACTCACTCTCTGATCAGCTTTATGATCATTGCCACGAGGACAGTGGTTCTTATGCTCTGGAAAAACAGGAACTTACACCGTGTCCCATACAGGAATCAGATAAACTGGCTAAGGCCTGGGCTACATGGGTAGTTTTTCAAACATCCCTAGAATTTGTGACATATACCTAATGTGGGGCTCCCCTGGGCATGGGAGATGTAACCCCATTCCCTTAACTAGATCATCACTGCATACCCACTGAAAAATACGGGTCATTCTGCTACTACTCATTACTCGCATCTTGCTGTTTTACCATTTTATTCACCATGCTTTATCTACTTTGCTAATAAGCAAATTGTATTTGTAACCTTCACTGTACTTCATTTATAACAGTTTCTTCAACTATATGTAACTGTTTATTACGCTGAAAAATAAAATGTTCTAAAAATAAATAAATAAAAATATATAAATAAAGAACAAGCAATAAATATTTGATATCAATGTGTCCGTAACAAACTGTATTATAAAACTAAAACAGATAACCCGCACGAGGGACGTTATGGAAAAAACTGCCAAAAGTAATGATTTTTCACCATTTAGTCTCACAAAATATGCAATAAAACGTGATAAAAAAGAATTACACTTATTGATAATTGTTTTTCTGGAAGACCATGACAGTACCCCTGTGAGTAGGATTGTCCATCCATGACAGGAAACCTCAAAAGATAAAATGTTCATGCCTCTACCACACCTCAGTGATTGGTGTGAGCGCGATCTGTGCTAAACTTCACTATATTGAAATCCAAATTAGTAAAATTGGTATATGGGCCGGCTCAGAGAATTACATAGGCACAGTCAGACAGTGTGTATAATGGATTCTATTAAATAGAGGAAAAGGTGAGGATTAAATACATTGTGGGTTTGGTTATACATTGCAAAGAAAAGGTGTGATTAGTATAATTAACATGATTGGGTATAAAAGGTGTAACATAGCTTTGCCACATTGCTATTGGATAAGGCACAAAAGATATATTATAGATATCATGGAGACAGGCACAACTTAGTATTCTCCACATTGGCAAGATGGAAACCCAAATTAGTGTAAAAGTGAACAAAAGTTACAACAAAAGAACAAAGGCAAGACAAATGACCCTGTCCAGAAAGTTATGTCCCTATCCTGTCCTATCTTAGATCAGCACCCGGGAAGCGTAAGGAGGAAAAAAGCAGGGTTGGGCAGAAAAAATTTGGGGTGCTGTCAAGGGCTTCAGGAAAAAACAATTACTGGCAAGTGTAATTCTGGTTTTATTATTGTCCATTACAGCACCCCTGCGAGACTTTACTAGGAAGAATGTAGGGAGAGACCACAGACTTATCTTAAATTAGGAGAGTCACCCACTAATATCTGGACATATTAATACGTCCAAATATTAGTGGGTGACTCTCCTAATTTAAGATAAGTGTTTGATTGGCACGTAATACCTAGTAATTTTTTTCTAATTTGAAGCGACCACAGACTGGAGCACTTTTCTTCCAAAGGCCAAGTCAGAATGAAAATTCAAATTAAGGTGATAAGGTCTGAAAAAATGTTTGCAAGGAGCTCCAGGTGGCTGCTCCACACATCTGCCTTCTCTGCCCAGAAGGTAATTACTGCCCTGGTGGAATGGGCCCCAAACCCTTCAGGGACAGTTAAGGACTGGGATGTATAAGCCAAGGAAATGCAAGAGCAAATTTTCCTCTCTTCTCCATAACAAGGAGACCTGAAGGTATGTAAGAAGTCATCTCCTCACGTCTAAACAATAGAATTTTTCCTCACCTGGATTTTGGGATCTGCACAAGAGGATGGGAGGAAGCCTACCTGCTCCCTGTGAATGTCTGAATTGATCTTGGAAGAAAGGATGGCAGAGGCTGAATGTTAACTTTATCTTCTGAAATGACTATAGAGGAAGGGATGAAAACATCTGTATCTAGCAGAGGTTATTGCTAGAAGGAAGGTCATTTTTAGGGTTAGGATCTTAACTGATAAGTTCTCTAAAGGACTCAAATGGACTCCGGGTAAGTGCCGAAAACACAAGGTTTAGATCTCAAGGGGGCACCAGACACCTAGAGGCTGGGTTACGGCACCTGGCTGCCATGAGGAAACTTGACCCATGAATGTTCAGCCAGTCTAAGTTCAAAGAAAGCACTGAGGGCAGAAATCTGCACTTTAAGAATAATGGGCTTAAAATTTTTATCCAAACCTGCCTGTAGGAACTCTAAAATAAGTGGAATCTTAGGGGGCATTAAGGAGTCCTGGTCCTATTTGGAAAAATTACAGAACACTCGCCAAACTTTCTGATAGATGGTAACCATAATGTTTTTTTTTTTTTTGCTGCCCAGTAAGGTATTCACTTCTTTTTGTGATAATGCTCTGACAAAATCAGTCTCTCAAATTCCACACCGTTAACTGGAGATTGTGAAGCAGAGGGTCCTGCTGGAGAAGGTCCTTTCTCCATGGTAGGTGCTGGGGGGGAGAGGGACACATGAGAACCAGACTTTCCTGGGCCAGTTTGAGGCGAGAAGGATAACTGCCTCCTTGTCCCCCCAAATTTCTCTTCCCCTCTCCTTGGAATCAGGGGTGCACCTCTAATGAGGCAAAGTGAGGCAGCGGCTTCAGGTGGCACTATCTGTGACTGGAGGGGCGGCATTTGTACTATTTATTTAACCTAAACCAGCCCAAGACAGGCCACTTTATAGAGATAAAAAAAAAAAAATACTGTGCAATACCGTGTGTAGGGGCCGCCGTAGGACGTAATACCGTGCAATACTGCATGCAGGGGCTGCCGTGGGCTTATTATCGTGCAATACTGCGTGTAGGGGCCACTGTGGGCCGTAATGCCATGCAATACCGTGTGCAGAGGGTGCTGTGAGCCATAATACTGTGTGTAGGGGCCACTGTGGGCCATAATACCGTGTGCATGGGCCACTGTGGGCCATAATACCATGTGCAGGGGCCGCTGTGGAACATTATAGTGTGTATAAATGGGGCATTATACTGTGTGGGGGCCAGGAAAGGGGGTGCTATGCTGTGGGAGAGGGGGCTCCCATGTCAAAAATTTGCTGGGGGGCCCAGTCTTTGTTAGTTATGCACCTGAAAAGGGGCCATTAGGGAGCATTATATATATATATATATATATATATATATATATATAAGGGGTGGTCATTTATATACCCATACATTAGGGGACATCGATTATATAAGGAGGCATTAGGGGACATTATGAATAGAAGAGGGCATCATTTCCTATAAAAGGTCATTATGGGAGCAGTATTTATGTTAGGGGGAATCAGTGGCATAAAATAAGGGGGCAATTAATTAAAGGGGTTGTCCAGGATAACCACTTTTTTAATAGGAGACCAGGGAAAGTGATAAAAAAAAAAAATAGGAGCACCTGTCCCTTGTGCTCCGATGTCTCCCACCGCAGTCTGGTTCTGCTGCTCCGGTGTTTTCTTCTGGCAGAAGTCCCCACCGCATATGACCGCTGAGGTCGCTGACATGGGACGTCACAGTGCTGAGGGGACTTCTGCTGGAAGAAAACACCAGAGCAGCAAGACTGGAACGCGCTGTAAGACACCGGAGCACCTTCACCAGCCTCATATTAAAAAAGTGGTTATCCTGGACAACCCCTTTAATGTGGCAATTGGGCTTTATTAAATGAGCTTTCCAGCTCATTTTTATTGATGATCTAGGACAGATCATCACTAAGAGATCAGTGAACCCCTCCTCTGATCAGCTGTATGAAGGGGGTATGGCATCACACGCTGTCTGTTTATAGTGACCGTACAATGTAATTACAGTCTTGTCACATAGACATGTATAGGACAAGGCTGTAGTTACATTACATGGCCACTATGAGATGAATGACACTATGTAAACAGAGAAGGGGTCACGGCACTTACACAGGTACCATGGTTTATTCACACAGCTGATCCTGGGGGTCCAGGGTTTTTGAGCCCCACTGATTTTTTATTTTTTTTTATTAATGACCTGGAAAACCTTTTAATTAGGAAACAACTTTGGCATTATTAATAAAGGGGCACTATTTAAACAGGGTACACACGGACATTATTAATTTAAAGATGAACTTGGGAGTATTATTTATTGGGGGGGTTATATCGTATATTTTATAATTGGGATAGCAGCAGGATGGGGGCTTTGTGTACTGTAGGTGAGGACAATGTGGGTTGGATGCCTGGAAAAGTGAGGAGCCAAAGATGACTGTGTTGCAAACTTTACAGAGACAAGTCACAGCTGGAAGAAGTGGTCATGGCGGTCCAAAGGGAAGAGAAGGGAAATGTGAAGGATTAGTCAGAGACGTCAGCTGTACGTCACAAAATGTTACTGCACTGTATTCACCTAAATGATAGAGGAAAAATACCCGATTGATGGGGGTCTGTCTGCTGAGACCCCCACTGGGCCTGAAAATTTAGGGGTTTTTCCTCCCACTGAGTAGGAATTGAGACTGGCCGCTGCTAGGCTGAATATAGGCATGTCTCTTGGTGGATGGACAAACCCACGCTCTCATTCACTTCGATGGAAGTGCCAAAGATACCCGAAGTCCAGTACTCAGCTATCTGCACCGCTCCTATTAAAGAGAATGGGGGCCACGTGGGCTCGTACATCCACCAAGCACAAGATATAGTAAGCTATTTTCATTGTTAATGCAGTGTTGTTGATCTTTGCTACTGAAGTAATACAGGAAGAAGAGTTCTTAAAAACTTTTATAACTGTGTATGTTTATTGTGCGACGATAGCAGCGTGTGAAGCTAGCAGTATGTAAACTAATTTTTTTTTTTTTTTTTCAAGTGAACTGCTCAGAAGATGATTCTCTGCCCACTTGAAAATAAAGTTTGACAGGTATAGAAGGGAGGATGATTGAGTTCCCCCATGGTGGTTTACATAGGGGACTGCTGTAGAGTTGTCTGAAAGGATCTTCCCATTCATCCCTACTAGCCTGTGTTATGCTGCTAGGAGCCCTTTCTGGATAACCAAGAATTTCTTGAAATTTCAGGAGGAACGCCTCATCCCTATCGGCCACAACCCCTGCCTAAAGTCTTCCCCCAGGTGGGCTCTCCCAAACCCATGGGCTGGCATCTTTGTATAAAGTTAGATAACAATGAACCGACCAAAGCATTCCTGACCTCAGGTGATTGAGGTTCATCCCCCACAGCAGTGAAATCCTAAAATGAAAGGAAAAACCTTTGTGTACAGTGTCATTCAAGAGCTGTCCCAGAGACCCAAGATCTCCTGCTTTAGTGGACTTGTACTTTGCAGAGCCACCTTTCGCTGCAAGTCTTTTGGGGTATGTATCAGAGTACAGGGGGCTGAATACTTTTGCATGTCACATTTTTCAGATTTTTATTGCACTAAATTTTTGAAAACCATGTATCATTTTCATTTCACTTCACAATTATCTGCTACTTTGTGTTGGTCTGTCACTTAAACTCTCAATGTACATTTAAGTTTGTAGTTGTAAGGTGTCAAAATGTGAAAAAATTCAAGGGATATGAATACTTTTGAAAGCCACTGTATTTATTCCTGTAAGGCCTGTCTTCTGTTGGGATCTTTTTGGCACTGAGTAGGGAAGAACACCCGGGGCAGTGGAGGACATCAGAAAGGAGAGGCCCATGCTGTGGCACAGCCATGAGGGAGCATGCACTGTCCAATTAGTCATAGCAAAGGAAGAAGGAGAGCGAAGCACAATACCAGACCTGGTACAGAATGGGTATCAGGCAGCATCATAGGACGGCTTACGCCCCACAAGGAATAAGAATATTTTGTGCAGAACTGACTGCAATAGGAAGGGAAATGTGTATGCGTATATCAGGGTACACCCCTGATATAGAGATTATGAGGGAAAAGACACCAGAGGTGACCCCCAATCATAGGAGTTATTGCAAAAACAGTGGGGAATGAAGTACACCGTAAGTACTCTGCAAAGCTTACATATTTACCTTCCGCTGTCAGATTTGAAAAACTAGTGCTCACTACGCCCCTTGATAAATTATTTCAGGGGTGCAGTTTTGAAAATGGAGTCACCTTCTGGAAGATTCCACTTTACTGACACTTCAGGAACTCTGCAAACATGACATGGCGTCCAAAAACCATACATCTAAATCTGCACTCTATAAGCCATACACAGCTTCTTCCATTCTGCATCCTTCTGTTTGCCCAAACAGCAGTTTATGTCCACATATATAAATATTGTTGTTTGTACCCCAGATACCCCACTTAATGTCATATGTGGGTATAAACTGATGATTGGAGACAGATTTAGATGGATTGGTTTTTGGACGCCATGCCACTTTTGCAGAGCACCTGCAATGCCAGTAAAGTGGAATCCCCTGACAGGTCAGATCCCTCAAAGATCCCAAGGGTATTAGCAAACATTTTTACCCCCAACTGATGCATTAATTTATTTTTCAGAAATGAATGTGCAGTTGATGGGGAAAAGTGAAAATGTAAATTTTTCCAGTAATACGTCATTTCAATGCCCAATATGTCAGAGATAAACACTCCAAAAACTGTTGTAACCAGGATAACCTGTTTAACAGTTTTGGAACTGTGTGTCTCTGCTGACACAATCTGGGCATAACATATTGGGCAGTAAAAATGTCAAGAAGAATGGCAATTTTAAGTTTTCCCTATCAGCTGTGCATTTATTTTTGGAATTTAAATTAATGCAACACCGAAGGGTTAAAAATGCTCTCTACGCCCCTTGAGGGGTGTAGTTTATAATGGGAATTCCACTTTACTGGCACCTCCAGGGATCTGCAAGAAAGACACAGGATCTAAAAACCAGTCACTCTAAATCTACACTCCAAAATGCACAGCGCTCCTTCCCTTCTGAGCTCTGTGGTGGCCCAAAACAGCAGTTTACTTGAGATAACTCAGTTTAGGAGAGAGTGACTCGGTCAAAGAGGACCTTTCATGTCCTCAGGCACATGCGGTTTTATATACCGCTAGAAAGCCGACAGTGCGCTGAATTCAGCGCACTGTCGGCTTTCCCGTTATGTGCTCCGGGGCTGGAGATATCGAAGCCAGTAGTGCATCAGAAGGGCGTTCCTGACAGTCTAGCTGGGCTGTGAGGAAAGCCCCCTCTGACAGTACAGGACTAAGGACGAGTACAGTCAGGGGGAACGTTCCTCAAAGCTCACCTAGACTGTCAGGAATGCCCTTTTGACAAAAGGCAGATGCAATACCGGCACAGATATCTCCAGCCCTGGGTCACATAACAGGAAAGCCGACAGTGCGCTGAATTCAGCGCACTGTCGGCTTTCTAGCGGTATATAAAACCGTATGTATCTGAGGACATGAAAGGTCCTCTTTAACACAATATATAGAGTACTGAAATAGCATATTTGTTTAACCCCTTTCCCAAAATCCACCATAATAGTAAGGTGCTGCCGGGAAGGACTTTCCTCAAACCAGGAGAGAGGGAGAGTGGATGAAAGTCACTACCCTCACACAACTGTATTTAGGCTTTCCACAAGCGAGGAAAGATCTGCGCAAACTGGAAGTTTCAGGCCTAACCGCTTTTATACACTCTGGCCGGGCTCTCATTCATTCGAATCCCCATGTGGACCCGAAAGACGGAGAGACCAACGCTAGTGTGAACCTAGCCTAAGAGTGGTGAGACTATGAAACTCCATTCCACAGGGTGTGATGATAGCTAATAACTTGTTCAAGTTCAAGAGTGGTCTGGGTGCCTTTCTTAAAAGTAAGAATATCACAGCTTATGGGCGCTAGAACATTTTGGGATAAGTTGTTTAATTAGTCAATTGCCATATTTGAAGTATAAAAGTATTTTTTTTTCCTATAGTGCAACTGGTATCTGCCTCATGATCAGTGGCGTAACAAGGAATGGCTGGGCCCCAAGGCGAACATTTGACATGGAGCCCCCTCCCGAACTGCCGCCCCCAACCCCCGCATAAACCGCATTCTTGCGCACACTATTATGCCCCATAGTGGCCCCTGCACACAGTATTACGCCCCATAGTGGACCATCCATGAACGATTATTATACTGTGAGGTTTTCAGACCCCAGAGTATAATGATTGGAGGCCCAGGGTAGGATACAAACACAAAAAACAATGCTACTTACTTCTTCCTCGCTCCGGAGCACTCCGATGCGCTACTTCGGCCATCTTCAATGTTGGAGCAGATCTCACGTGATCCAGGCTGGCGTCGCGACGCAAAATGACATCAGCTGACTTCTAGAACGTCACCAGACAGGCCCGAAGCCTGCTGGAGAGGTGATTTACAGTGTTTTTTTATGTTCCCTCACCTCCCCTGGGCCCCCGATCGTTATACTCAGGGGTCTGAAAAGACCCTGAGTATAATGATAGCAGTGTTTGTGGGGTTTGCGGTAGCGGCTGCCACAGGGCTCCGGGCCCCTAAATGTCCCAGGCCCTGTAGCAGCCGCTACCGCTGCTATCCCGGTATTTACGCCCCTGCTCATGGTAACTTTTGCCTTCCTTCAACTTGGTAGGTTTATAGGTTGGACTGGATGGACTTATGTCTTTATCCAACCTCCAAATTGTTTAACATTACAAGAAATTGTAACAGACTAATTCAGTGTTTTGTATTATTTTGGAGTGAATGATCTGAGTGTCTTCTAATCAAGAAATAAATAGATAATAGAATTTTGCTGAATGATGTAGATATTTATTTGAAACAATATTTTCTACATTTATCACATTAGTAGGTTCCATCTCTTAGTGGGTCATAATTTTATGGTTAGTGTGCCATCTTGTGGATACTCAAAATTCTATGGTATAAATGTTAAACATTTTATTAAGAGATGGCCTCTTGCAGAAGTCTAACTTTCCATCTCTGCACCCTTCCTCCCATTACACTCTATAATTCTTTTATGTACTACTGTACAATTTCCAGCCTCCTTTCTTCGTTTGATCAGGCACCATCTTGAATTTCAGATTTTAACCTGCTTTGTGTTAAATCCATAATGCTTCAGCACTTCATAACATGGGCAGCTGGAGCCAGTGCCACCTCTTCCTGCTGGGAAGACAGTTATTATCTTTCACTATATTCCCCTATATAAGCTAAGAGACCATACATGTACAGTCAGGAAGGCTGCACTGTCATCTTCTCCATTATAACTGTGTCACACATAGGAACTGTCCAATCATCAGCAATAACTGTGATCAGAATTAGTGTTGCCCCTGCCTAAACTGGGTTGAGAGCCCAGGAAAGTAGGAATTAGACCTACCAGTAATTGTGTTTCCAGGAGTCCTTCATGACAGCACCACAGGAAGTTGCCCTCTTGACCTCTGAGCAGGACAGGAAGTTAGAGAGGTTAAAGGTCCCCAGCCCACCTCCCCTCTCCAGTGTCTCTTCCAAATTAACACACCAGTTTCAACAAAATATACTGATATATATATACACACACACACACACATTTTAAAATATCATAATGTGTGGATACCCACTATATATCTTTTTTTTGGTATGTGTTACATCACATACACCCCATAGCCATATCTGCTAACAAGAAGTAACGCAAAGGTGAGGGTATATCAGGGTGCTGTCATTAAGGACTCCTGGAAACACAATTACCAGTAGGTCTAATTCCTACTTTCCAGGACGTCCCCCATGACAGCACCACGGGAGTAGTATCAAATTACTCCAGTTGGGGGGGGGGGGACTACTGCTTGTAGAACTTTGCATCCAAAGCCAGTATCCTGACTGCAAAAAATGTCCAGTCTATAATGTTTAATAAAGGTATGAAAACTAGACCATGTAGCAGCCTTACAAATTTGATCAATGGAAGCTTCCCCTCTCTTTGCCCAGGTAGAGGCTACTACCCTAGTGGAGTGCGCTTTGATTCCCCCTGGTGGAGGGAGATCCTGTGCAATATAGGCTTGTTGGATTAAAGTTCTTATCCATTTTGACAGGGTGCTTTTAGATGCCTTCTTACCCCTGTTTTTCCCTGAGAAGAGGACAAATAAGCTGTGATCTTTCCAGAAAGGGGCTAACTTCTCTTAGGCCAAGACTGGACCACCTGGATCACTCTTGTCTTTTCCCTTAATAATTTCTTTAGAACCAAGGGAGTCAGAGGAAACTGAAGGAAGGCATATGCCACCTCCATGTCTCAATCCTGAGACAGTGCATTGATTGCCGCGTCTCGTCCCACTTTTTTGATGGAAAAGAAGCGACCGACTTTGGTGTTTTCTGAAGAAGCAGAGAGGTCTACCTCTGGGATCCCCCATTTCAGTGTTAGTTGGGAGAAAACGTCCTGAGTTAAGGACCAAGCCCGCGGATCTAACCACTTGCGGCTGAGGAAGTCTGCAGAGAGCTTCTCTGAACCCTTTGTGAATTGCCGTAAGGGAGAGAATGCTCAATTCTGCGGCTAAGGTCTGAAGGTGCGCGTGCCTGGTTCCACCTTGGTGACGAAGAAAGGAGACCACCGTGACGTTGTCTGACATCACCTTCAGGTGTGATCCACGTAGAAGGTCGCCTGAATCTCCCAAACTGCCCTCAACTCCCTGTAATTCGAGGAGCGGCTCTGAAGATAAGAGCCCTTTACAGATGCTCCCCAGCCTATTCCACTGGCGTCCTTTACTATGACAGTCTGAGGACCTAGGTACCACAGCACTCCTTTGCCCAGGTTTGCTGGATCAAGCCACCATAGAAGGGAAGTTTTTATTTGCTGGGAAATTTAAATGCTGTTGTTCAGAGAATTCTGATCTCCGTCCCAATTTGAGAGCAGAAGTTTTCGTAAAGGTCTTGAGTGAAATTGGGCCCAAGGAACTGCTTGAATACAAGAGGTCATGATACCTAAGACTCTCATCCCTTCCCTTATAGAACAGCCCTCCTTCCTGGAAAAACTTTGAACTTTCTGGAGAACATTCTCCTGTTTTTCTTTGGGGAGAAAGGATGCCTTAAGAGTAGCATCTAAGGCCCGGTTCACATCTGTGTTTGGGTTTCCATTCGGGGAGTCCGCTTGGAGACCCCCAAATGGAAACCTATACGCATAGAAAGGCGGTTTTCCTGGGAAACCCGCGGACTCCATAGACTATAATGGGGTCCATGTGGTTTCTGCACGAAGCAAGCGGAGAGAAAAGTCATCATCGCATCTGGACGTATCAGGGGAATTGTAGATCTTATAGACTCCATCTTGAATCTTATGTATTTTACGGACTTGTTGAGGTGTTTTAAATTGATAATGGCCCAGAAGGAACCATTTATTTATTTATTTTTAATTAAGAAGAGCCTTGAATAGTGGCCCCTGAAATGTTCTTCGCAACAGTTTTCTTATGTCCAGAAGCAGAGCTTGCTGTAGATTCTGGGATGGGAAGGAGATAAGCACAAATTTTCCTGGAGGAAACTCTGCAAATTCTATCATGTACCCTTCTGCTAGGGTATTTAATACCCACGGGTTCGAAGTAATACGGGACCACCGGGTGGAAAAGGTCCACAGTCTTCCTCCTACTGAGTTAGGGCCATTGTCTCCCTGAAGGGCCGGGGTTGTTGGGGTTAAGCAAGAACCCTCAGCACTTACCTCCTTTTGGATAGCTCCAGTGACCAGTCTTCCCCTTCCCTTTATAGGAAGTGGAGGTGGTAGAAGGAAATTGGCGGTTTTTCCAAAAGGACTGCCTTTTAACTCTCTCCTCAGGAAAATTCTTTTTCCTATCACCTGCCTTTTCAAGGATGTTATCCAAGACAGGTCCAAACAGAAAACCCCTGGTAAAGGGGATATTACAAAGCTTATTCTTTCAAGCTGTATCTCCTGACCACATTTTCAACCATAAGGCCCTTCTGGTGGAGTTTAACAGTGCTGCGTTTCTGGCGGCGAAACGGACTGTTTCAGCTGAGGCATCTGCCACAAACCCTGTTGCCTGTTTCAACAGGGGGTGGAGCTCAAGAGCTCTTCCCTAGAGGTTCCTTTTTTTAAGATGATCTTCTAGTGACCCAGCCAAAGAAACATGGCCCTGGCTACGGAGGTAGCCGCTATGTTTGTGGAAATAATGGCAGAGAAGGACTCCCATGATTTTTTAAGCAGACAGTCTGCCTTTCTCTACATAGGGTCCTTCAGCTGCGAAGAGTCTTCAAAGGATATAGAAGTTTTTTTGGCTACTTTAGCTACCGGAATATCTACTTTGGGTAGCTGATCCCATAACCTGGAATCCTCAGGATTAAAGAGCAGACGATTTTTAAATTTCCTGCCATTCAGACAGAATTAGGCTCTTTAGGTAATCATTAACCGGAAAAACCACCGATCTTCTTGCCACAAGGCCAAACATCTCATCCTGAATAAAACAAGGTTGTTCTTCATCAGGTACATTCATGGTGGCCCTTAATGCCTGAATTAAAAGTTTCCACATTCTCAGAGGAGAAACAGAATCTTCTATTCTCCTGGGAAACTGGGGGGAGTGAATAAGCTCTCCTCTTCTTCTAACTCCCCCTCAGAGAGATAGAAGAACTCTTCCTCTAAATCGGACCCCTTAGTACTCATATGAGAGCTCAGGGGAAGATCAGAAACCAGCCGTGGTCTTTTGATGGGAGGTTCTTTTTCAGAGACAGATTCCTGCGGCTGGAGCAGGGAGGAAATAGAGCTTTTTACTTAATTCCCGATTAGTGTCCTTAACTCAGACATAAAGGCAGGTGTTTCATCTTTAATCAGCTTTGTCAGACAGTCCTGACATATCTGCTTCTTGTATGGTAGGGGGCTTGGCACAATTAACACATTTCCTACGTTTTTTAGTGTCGGATTTCTGCGGTATATCTTTATTCTAAAAAACACAACAAACCTAGGCTAAGTACACCAAACAACCCATTAAACAGTGCCACGCCCTCTTGCATAGATGTACTTACATGCCCCTGGGCCAAGTCAGCATCAGGGCGAGGTTTTAGGGTTCCCCCCTTTCTATGCTGCATTACAACATTAAACAGTTGTAACACACAGTATCACGAAGGCCACATTGCTGTGGCATCCTACTCACCATTTGAAGTCTTCTGGCAGGTGAGCAGTATGAGGTACTACTGGTTCTGGCGGACTCCGCACCCTCCACGCAACCTGCCTAACATGAAGTATGCCACCTCAAAAGATGGCCACCGCGACACTTCCGGTTGCATGATGATGTCAGACACCAACCGGAAGTGCTCAGAGCAGAGCGGGGAAGCAGGATGAGAACCCCAGAGAGGGGGAGCGGCTGCCGAACACGTGGGGGCCCAGGGAACAGAGGAATTCCTGAACTGCCCCTGGACCCCTGGCTATGGGAACCCTACCCTGAGGGGTGCTGGCCACGGACCAGGGATTTGGGAAGGAGAGCAAGCCAGAGACCCTCAATCCGCCTCCCTGCCCAGGTATGAGATCCTCCTGCGGGTTTTTGGGAGCTGGGCAGAAACAGGGAAGAACAATCTCCTGATTTCTGTGAAAGGTAGAAGCTACTTTCAGGATAAAGGATGTGTCTAGCCTAAATATAACCCTGTCCTCCAGAATTCTTAAATATGGCTGTTGTATAAACAAGGAGTGAATCCTCTCTACGTCCTGCCTCTGAGAGGGATAAGAAGAACACTGGAGAGGGGAGGTGGGCTGGGGACCTTTAACCTCTCTAACTTCCTGTCCCGCTCAGAGGTCAAGACGGCAACCTCCCGTGGTGCTGTCATGGGGGACGTCCTGGAACAACTAGTTTTGATTGGTGAGTAGAACACCTTGCAGCCATCCCTTTTTTTGACAGTGTCAGGTATGTAACTGTACTGTGTGAACCTCATCTTACTGTATATACAAATTTCCCACATTATTAAAATGGGTTTTTCAGGATTTATCAAGCCTTAGGCAGGGTTCATACTACCATTAGATTCCGTTACGAAGGTGTCCGTTAAAATAAAAAAAAAAAAACGGACACCTATCATAACAGACATTAACGGACACTAACTAATGTTAATGTGTCCGTTTTTTTAACTGATCCAGTTAATGGATCAGTTAAAAAAAAAAACGGACTTTAGCATCAGTTAGTGTCGGTTTTTTAACACTGTTTTTTTTTTTGTTTCTGCTTTGTGAGCATGCGCAGAGAAAAAAAACAGACATAAAATAACGGACAGTAACTGATGGCTATCAGTTACTGTCCGTTACCTGTAGACTTCAATTTTGAAAAAATAACGGACACTTGCTGTCCGTCAAGGATCCGTTTTTTCCAAATGGCCAAAAAAGTCCTGCATGTAGGATTTTTTTGTCCGCGGAAAAAAAAAAAGACTTCTGACGGACTGGGTGTAAACGGACACTAACAGACAATATAAAAGCCCATTGAAATGAATGGAAATTTTAACGGATTTCTGTTCAGCTAGTGTCCGATGCTAAAATCTTGTAACGGACAATAGCTACGGACACTACTGACGGTAACCAGCGGTAGTGTGAATGTCCCCTTAGGATGGAATAGGTAAATCAGTGAAAATCAGCTGTTTGAATGGACAGTAGCACTGCAGCCTCTGCAGAGAGAACCAAACACAGCACCATACATCGAATAGTGGCTATAGTTGGTATCGCAGCTCCATTCACTTAAATGGGACGGAGTTACAAACAGGCCATGTGACCGATAACACATGGCCTGTGAAGCAGAAGTATCGCTATCGCCTGAAACAGCTGATCTTCAATTAATGACTTCTCCTAAGGCTAGGTCATCAATTGATGACACCCTAAAAACTCCTTTAAGGCTAAGGCCCCCACGGAATGGAACCCTGCAGTAAAAACTGCGGCGGAAACGCATTTTCCGCAGAATTTTTCATTGCTTTTTCAAAGAGTTTACCTCTGCGGATTTTTTGCTCTCATTATACCTATAGCGGAAAAGCTGGCATTTTCCCACGTATAACTGAGATGCTGCAATTTTCAAAAGCAAGTTCAGGTTTACTGGCCCATTAATATACCCAAACTGCTCTCTAATGAGCACCCTACACTCCACTTATTACCTGAACCCAATGTGATGCAAGACCCATTTTTGATAAATGAATAACTTTGTCCATTGCTTCTGGTTACCTTGTTTAAAAAAATAAATAAATAAATAAATAAAATTTACCCTGATGTTTGCTAAGCAAGGACCAAAACCTTTAAAGGGATTCTATCATTGGGAAAACATGTTTTTAACTGAAGCCACATCGTAAAAGCCTTAATAAAGGCCATTCTTCTCCTACCTTTCTTGTTACACTCCTCACCGCTGTTTAGAAGAAATGTTGATTTTTATCTTTATGCAAATGAGTCTTCAGAATGCACAGGGGGCGTTCCCCCAGTGTGAAACTGCATAGGGGGCGTCCACTGTGCTCTCCTCAGATGCATTTTTGAACTTACTGCGCCGCATCTCTTCTTCTTTAGCAGACGCCTATTCTTGACGTCGTCATCCTTGTACGAGTCTTCGTTCGGCCATTTTCCTATGGCCTATTACATACAGCGCATGCAGTACGCTCGTGTAATATGCCACAGGAAAATGGCCGAATGGACATGCGCAGTAGGCGCATGTCTCCCGTGCAAAGGATGAGGTCAAGAAGAGGTGTCTGCTAAAGAAGAAGAGAGGCGGCGCGGTAAGTTTAAAAATGCGTCTGAGGAGAGCACAGGGGACACCCCCTGTGTAGCTTCAGCACTGGGGGAACGCCCCTGTGCATTCTGAAGAGTCATTTGCATAAAGATAAAAAAATCTACATTTCTTCTAAATGGCGGCGAGGAGCAAAACAAGAAAGGTATTTTCCTAACATAGCAGAATGCACTGAAAATTATTGGAGGTGTATACCAAGCTTTACAGAGCTTATCTGAGGCTAAGGATCCATGTTGTGGAAACACAGCTTTTTTGACTGCTGCATAAATGCAGCGGAAAACAAAAAATGCTGCATTTTACAGTACCAACAAAGTGAATGTCATTTTGTTTACTCTCAACCACACACTGCGGGGAAGAAAAAAAAAAAAGTTTGCAAAAATGTATTATTTTTTTTTTTTAATACAGCATGTTAATTTTAGCTGCGGAATCATGAACATTATATATATATATAAACCCACAAGATAAAGAACGGAATGGAGGGGGGAGGTTAAGACAAGACAAAAGGAGGGATCAGAGACCTTGGAGGATACAATATGTATCCCAAGGGGACCAAATAGACTGGAAGACCTCCACCTTATTGTTGAGTGGCAGTGAGGAACTCCAGACTTCTAACATCCTTGATACGGGCCACCAGCTCAGAACCTGTGGTGGGGGGGGATGTACACACCGCCAGTGGAGAGCCACCAGCATCTTAGCCGCAGTGCAAATATAGAGAAATAGCGTAGACGACTTCTTGCTAAGGAGTCACGGTGGCAAATTAAGAAGGTAAACCAAGGGGGTCTAGAGGCACTCCCTGGAGAAAGAGAACATCAGTCATGGCCTTGACCTCCCGCCAAAAAGGACAGAGCATGGGACAGGTCCAGAATATGTGGTATATAGTACCCGTCTCAGAAAGGCATCTCCAACAAACAGGTGGAACTCGGGTTAAGAGTATGCAGGAGAGCAGGGGTGTGGTACCAATGCATCAAAATCTTATATTGCATCTCACGAAATGTAATGCAGGTAGAAAACTTAGCTGCACGGGACCATATAATCTGCCACTGGATGGGCGAGATCTGCCTGCCCACAGCCTCATTCCACAGAGTCATATTTGTGGGCCAGGGTGGGCTGCCCCTCTGGGGAGGTGAGCAGGCAGTAAATAGCTGAGATCAGACCCTTCGTAGAAATGCCAACACTACATAACCTCTCAAAAATGGCAGGGACAGAAACCCGCGGGGCCCCAAATAGGGTGGACACAAAATGAGCTATTTGTTGATAGTGGAGCCATTCCGTGCGTGGCAGGCGCAGAGTAGAAGTAGCCTAAGCTCCAAGGTAGACGGGTCAATCAAGTCAGCCACATGGAACAGACCCAGCCTGCTCCAATGGTATACCATAGCTGCTGTCAGTCCCTCCGGGAGGAGAGGATTAAAAAGAAAGGAGACCATAGAGGAATTTTGTTAGGCCAGTGGGAAAATTTTATGACAAGTAAGCCAAATAGCTCTAGTGAAGTGGATTGGCCCAGGAGGGATTGGCAGGTAGGGGGGAGGTGCAGAGCTGCACCGCCCTGCGCCAATAATAATATAGTAGATGTGGGACCGCAAGACCTCCCCCTCCGTCTTATGAGACAACATCACAGAGCGGGGAATACAATGCCGTTTCCCATTCCAAATAAATTGAAGGACCTCTGAAGGGATCGCAACTCAGAGCGAGGGACAGCAACAGGGAGGGTTTCAAAGAAATATAAGAGTTTAGGTAGAAGGGACATTTTAACCGCTGTAATACGGCCTATGAGTGATATAGGTAAAGGACGCCATTTATCTAGTAGTGCACGAAGCTCATGGAACAATCAAGGGTAGTTCACCGAGTACAGCGTAGAGTAGGAGGAAGACAGTTGAATGCCTAAGTAGCATAAAGACCTATCCCTCCACTGAAAATTGTACTGTAGTTTTGGCGAAGGAGTTGAAGAGTGTGTTCAGGGAGATTAATGGGTAGGGCCTCAGTTTTTGAAGGGTTCACCTTGTAACCCGATCACCTTCCATAATCCCCTAGCGTAGTCAAGAGATTTGGGAGGGTAGTGTGTGGGTTAGTTAAAGTCAATAATACATCGTCCGCAAAGAGACTACGTAATTGTAAAATCCCTATCACGCACTTGGACCCCCCTAATATCGGGATTGGATCTAGTCTTAGCAGCCAGGGGTTCAATGCAGAGGGCAAATATAAGGGGAGAAAGGGGGCAGCCCTGGCGAGTCCCATTACGGATGGGGAACAAGGAGGAAGCACAAGGGAGCTTAACCTCCGCCGAAGGTGACGAGTAAAGAGCTGTGATCACCGAGAGGAAGGCCCCTGAAAAAAAACAAACTTCTCCAGAGTAGCCATCATAAAGGACCAATCTAAGCGATCAAAGGCCTTCTCAGCATCTAAACTCAAAAGGAGGGTAGATGTAGCAGTATGGTTGGCCCCCTCTATCAAATCCACAGCCCTTCTTGTGTTGTCTCCCCCTGACAGCAAGGAACAAAACCCACCTGGTCCTTGTGGACTAAATAGGGGAGCCAAGCGTTGAGCCTGTTTGCTAAAATGTTTGTAAAGAGTTTGAGGCCATAGTTCAGGAGGGCTATCGGATGATAATTAGAGCACTCGTGATGGTCTTTATTTGGCTTGGGGACCAAAGTGATGTGGGAGTGTAGCATGGAGTTGGGAATAGGGGAACCATCCAGAAAAGAGTTCAAGAGGCCGAGAAGGCAAGAGCTCTGACTGGAAGGTCTTATAATACAAATATGTGAAACCGTCTGGGCCAGGGGCCTTACCATTGGGGAGGCTTTTTAAAGCATCAGAGAGCTCCTCATCAGTGATGGGAGCATTAAAAGTGTCTAGGGCCGAGGAAGGTAAGGTAGGGAGAGGACAAGAGTCGAGATACTGGCGCAGTTCTGAGGGGGCGGGGGGAAAATTGGATGGGGCCTGTGCAAACAGATTATATAATTTAGCATAATAAGCTTGGAAGGCAGAAGCAATGGCATCAGGGTGGTGGAGGAGAGTGCTCGAGGAATCACGGACCGCATGGGGGGTGGAGACCCAATGGTCATGAAGGGTCTTAGCCAGCAGGGTGTGGGCTTTATTACCGCGTTCATAATAGCGCTGCCTAGTGTAGAGGAGCAATCTCTGAGTAGCGTGAGTAGCTAGGTCCCCAAGATCGGCACGAGCTGCAACTAACTGACGTAGTAAGGAGGGGAAGGGACTAGCTGCCAAATGATCCTTAAAGGGACCTTATCTTGGCTATCAAAGCTACTGCCATAGCTTTCCTATCCTTCTTAAGCCGCATCGAGAGGGCAATACAATGACCGTGCATCACCGTGTGCTTCCCAAAGGATAGAGACAGATGAGACCAAATTCCCATTGGTCTTAAAATAATCTTGTAGGTGGGTACGCAAGTCATTACGTGTAGTCTCAGAGTGCAACAAAGATTCATTTAAACACCAGTGACACCGCCGAGTAGAGACCGGAGCAGAGGAAATAGAAACAGTTACCGATGCTCGATCAGACCACAAAATGGGGTCGATATCTGCATCAGTAAGTAGGCGGAGGGTTAGAGCAGTCACGGAGCAGCTGGAGGAGCGGACGCAGTTGTCGTCTCTTCTGCAGCGTAATCCAAGAAAGATCCTGGTAAAGCTGAATTTTAGCTCCATCAAAGTCAAAGTCCTTGAGGCGTCTAGCTTTGGAGAGAATAGCTTCCTTCAAAATGTAGTCGTGGTACAGAAAACAATATTCCATGGAGTTGGTCCAGATCCCTTCGGGCGCAGAGCCCTGTGGGCACGATCAAACTTAATTTTGTGTGTGTGTGTGGGGGGGGTTCTGCAGGATACTGTTAAATATCGCCTCCAATGTAACAGGCAAGTCCTCCTCCTGGGTAGCTTCGGGGAGGCCTTTGACTCTAATATTGTTACGGCGCCCCCTGTTATCCAAGTCCTCAACATGGTACTGCATTTCCTGCATTGCCTGACACTGTGTCTGAACATTATCCTGAAGCTGGGAGACATAGGCCCGGGTATCATCATGATCATCCTCCAGTGTTTCCACTCTAGATGTCATGTGCTGAAAGTCCTTCCATAAAGCAGCAATCTCTGCACGAAAAGTGCCAGTGACTTCAGCAATTAGGGTCTGGAAATCCTGTCGGGTTGGCAGGTGAGCAAGTACCTGGGCCCATTCCGGTGGTAAGGGAGAGATGGGCCAGGCCATGTGTTCAAGTGGAGTGGAGTTCAGGCAATGAGGGGCAAACTCCCAGGGCAGAGGTCACGGAAGCCCGATGTAAGGGTGAAGGATCCAGGTCATGCCCAGGGTGGGCCCCAGCAGCAGAGGAGGCAAGGATCACAGTATGGGGACCCAGGAGGGCGGAGGGGACCCCTTGCGCCAGACCGACCTTAGAAGCAGATGGTGAGCTGTGGCCTTGCTGCAGAGTGAGTTCAGGAGCAGGAACAGAATCGGCAGAGGCCTCAGGTGGAGGAGCCTGCAGAGCTGCTGGGAGAGCAGTGGTGTCACGGGGAGCAGAGCAGGATCAGCCGAGTCCCTGGTAAGTGGAGGAGCAGAGACTGAGCAGACACCTCCCATGCCTGCAGCATAGCGGAGGAAGCCATCAGAGGAAGCTGGGAGTGCTCAGGGAGACGTGAGTTCGACATCAAAGATGGCCGCCGCGTGAAGGAGCGGAGCGGGTGCCTGGGTCAGGTAAGTGGAGAGAGAGAGAGAGGTCTGAGTCGATCGGTCACCGGAGGTGGAGGGTCCCGTGAGGGGGTGTTTGGGCAGCTTCTTGCCCATGGATAGCACCCCAGATGCGTAAGAAGTCCCCTATAAGGCGCTGGCAGAGCGGGAGCTCCCCAGAGAGACGTCCGCTCAGCTACTCGGCATCAGCCACGCCCCCTTTCCTATATATTTAATAGGAGAAGAGAAAATGCAGAGATGCACAATCGGGGAATATGTACATAATGAATGAATGATAAAAAAAAATAAATTCCGGAGTGCCTGTTTAAAATCCCCAGTGATTCTAACAGATGGATAGCCCTTTTAAGGATAAGTCCACATGGGATGGATACGCTGTGGATTTTCCCCCCACAGAATTGATTTCTAAAATCTCATCCAAACACTCGGGGGGGGGGGGCATGCAGAGCCTCTACCCAAATTCACCTGCAGCACAGAGTTAACATTTATTTTGCAGATTTCACCCTTAGCTATGCAGGAGGGTGAAATCTGCAAGAAAATCCACATTTAAAAAAAAAAAAAAAAAGCTGCAGCAAATCTGCAATAAGTATTTACCGATGCAAATTCTGTCCCACGTGGACCAAAGCAGCTACCATCTGCTGGTAGCTGCTTTGGTCTCTTCAGTTACAGGAATAAATTAATTACTAATGGAAACAGACTTGGATATTTTCTCTGATATGTACTGATGGATTGATCTAAATTAAGCTATAATGAGCCAGTAAGCAAGTTTAGAAAACAAACACTGTTTAATACGCAATATTTTCATAATGTCCATAGGCTGTGCTGTCATCACACAAAATGTAAATATTGTACAAGCAGTCACATGGTAGGAGATTGCCCATCACTCTTAGGAGGTTTCTTCAGTGGCAGATTTTACTGTTGAGTCTGGTTGGTTTTCTGGCGCTGAAGATTGCCGGACTGAAACCTAGAAAAAGAATAACAGATATAATAAAAATTGTTAAAATTTTGCCGCTGATTAAACTACTGATCTACAAGGGTTAACCTGTTTGGATAATCTTTCCCCAAATGAGCCCCTTTTCTTTGAATACGGTATGTCTGGCCCCAAAAGGATTTTTCATAGCGATGACCTACACAAAGAATAAGTCACCAGTAGGTGATCTGTGGGGGTTCAACAATCAAGTGTCAAACCCCCAAGTAAAGAAACCTTATATAACCATAAGGCTTAAGGATGAGGACCCATGTTGCGGAAACGCAAATTTTTTTGTTGCCGATGTGCTGCGTTTTTTTTTTTTTTTATCTAAAGCCAGGAGTGGATTGAGCAGAAGGTAGACGTATAAGTACTTCCTACATATTTACTATTCCTTTTGTAGTCACTCTTGGCTTTGGCTCAAAAAAATGCAGCAACATCTCTGTTTCCGCAAAGTGTGGCCTTAGCCTAAAACCAGTTCCTATTTTTAACCCCTGAAGAGCCTTAACATAAACACTGTATACTTACCAGTTTATTTGACTGGGGATTCAATGGAGAATCAGTGAGCAATACAATCAAAACAGTGGCTGAGCGGTGATGCTCAAACAAAGCTGATGTGCTCACTTGTGCACAGAAAGTACAGTGGGGAAAAAAAGTATTTAGTCAGCCACCAATTGTGCAAGTTCTCCCACTTAAAATGATGAGAGAGGCCTGTAATTGACATCATAAGTAGACCTCAACTATGAGAGACAAAATGAGAAAACAAAACCAGAAAATCACACTGTCTGATTTTTAAAGAATTTATTTGCAAATGATGGTGGAAAATAAGTATTTCGGTCAATAACAAAAGTTCATCTTGTAAGGGTTAAAATATAACTTGTATTATATTCTATACACTGTACACACAGGGAGTGAAATGTTTTGCAGACCGTCAGCATCATTTAGAGCTCTTGTAGACACAAAGTCTGGGATAGCATTCAAGGCCTTGCTGTTCTCAAGAAAGTTAAAAGAAAACATACAGATAAGTAATGAGAAGTAACACATATTATGAGAAACTGTGAATCTGCCTAGCAGCGGAACCGGAAAGACCAAATATGTACATTGGTCACATGACTGTTGTGTAACCAACTTGCCTTTAAAACTTGTATGAACTATACAATAAACGAAATCATTCTTACTAGACTCCTGGGCGTGTCTGTAGTTTGCTTTCCCGAGCTCGTACCTGTTCTATATTTAATTAGGATTACGGTGACATCCATCCCGGGGGAACTTAACCCCCGACAATGACATATACTATGATTTTAACCATAAATGCCAAGATGGAAATACCCCTTTAAACCAAAATTATAAAATTATATATATGTCAAACTGTATTTGTAATATTCATCCTGTTTATATCAATGCCAGGATTCAACTTTTATGCTTTTTGTAAAATTAAATCCGCTTTCAGGAAATGTCCCCTACAAAGAAGAAACTAGGATATTGTGATGTTCCACAGGGGTTCAACTTTTGGTTGGAATCCAGTGAAGAAAATTCTAAAGTCTGGCAGTTTGCCCTTAAGGTAACCTGAAGTACAACTCAGGGGTTTTGAACACCTGTGGTAATGACAAAAGGTGGGGTTTGGGAAATATTTGAAAATTGTACAAAAATAGTAATATGTAATTTTGGTGTCAGTATTAACTGCTATCTGCTTGAATTGTATTCCTGTATTCTGTTGTAGCGCTCTGCAGATGTTCTGCAGGGAATAACCAAAACATTAATTGACTGCCAAGTAGCTCCAAGGACGTTGTATCTGATATGATGCGCACGCAGAAAATCACAAGCTTAACATGATACTGTGTTACCCAATAATGTTACATGTCAATTATTACAAAGTGAAACTTGGCTTTGGGCCTCCGGGGTCTGCAGCCTGTGTATGATGACTATTTATGCCCAAAGGGAAAATATTTTGATAAAAGTGTTAGCCTAAGGTTAAATGGAAAAGTAAGGTACAATGACAATATATATGTGTATAATATTGTGTAATATATATGTGTAAAATATTCAAGAAAATACTCAAGCATATGAAATTATGTCTTGTACTATGTTATGTAAATTTATTGACTTGCCTGTTATCACCTGAAGTAAGGTATCTGCTAAAAGAGAAAGGTGAATCAGTGGAAGTTTATTATGGAAGACTTCTCACTAAAACGGTGGATGCTTTAGATCAAACTTATCCTGTAGAAACCTCATTTCAGGGTTGCAGAATACTCACTAGGTATTTAGTCTCAGACACATCAGATAACATTCTTGGCACAGATGTGATGGGAGCATTAGGTTGTAACATCATGTTGCATCCATCAGGAGAAGCATATGTAAAAGTCACACATACCAATCATGAGATTTTGTGTTTGTTATCTGCCGAGTTAAGTACACCAAATTGTATTTTTGTCCTTACTGAAGAAGAAAATGTACTGTTATCCCAAGTGCCAACAGCATTATGGGCAACTGGGAAAACAGACTTAGGTAAATTGGATGTACCCCCTGTTATGGTAACCCTGAAACCTGGTGCTCAGCCACCCAGGATTAAACAATATCCTCTGACTCATGCCCAAGAGGATGCCATAGCGGTAACCATAGTGGAATTAGTAAAAGGCAGAGGCATTAAAGGAATGCACTTCTGCAGCAAACACTCCTCTTTTCCCAGTGAAGAAAAAGGGTAAAAAGGGAGAACCAGATACTTATCGTATGGTTCATGATCTTAGGGAATTGAATAAAGTAACACTAATTGAAACCCCAGTGGTACCTAACCCACACACCCTGCTGTTAGCTGTCCCCATAGGTACCACCTGGTACAGTTGTGTAGATCTTTGCAATGCATTTTTTTTTTTTTCTGTGCCTTTACACCCCGATTGCCAGTATTTGTTTGCATTCACATTTAGGGGAAAACAGTACACCTGGACAGTACTACCACAAGGGGCGCAAAACAGTCCTAACCAGTTTACAAGGTGTCTCACACTTATCATGAGTACTTGGTATTTTTCACATGATGATGTCATTTTGTTACAATATGTTGATAACCTTCTTCTTTGTGCTCCAGACAAATCAACCTGTGAAGCAGCGACCATCAGCCTGTTGTGTTTCCTCTGCCAGCACGGCTGCAAGGCCGGCAAGGATAAGTTGCAATTTTGCAAACAAAAAGTGTTATTTCTGGGACACTGTCTCGGCCAGGGTACCAAGCACCTGTCAGATGAGAGGACCAAGGTGGTAAGAGACATGCAGGTGCCAACCTCTCATGCTCAGCTACGTACCTTTTTGGGATTGGTATCCTACTGTAGGCCATGGATCAGATCTGCATCTCTGACCATGCAACCTCTGTATGATTGCCTCTCCTCAAAACCATTCAGCCTTACATCTGAGGCCTTGGATGCGTTTTACCAGCTGAAGTTGCAGATAGTCAGTGCTCCGGCCTTAGGCCTACCTGACTATCAGAAACCTTTTCAGCTCTACGTGACTGAGATGATGGGACATGCAACTGCAGTTCTCACACAACAACACGGGGATAAGAAACGCCCGGTGGCCTATTACAGCTCACGGTTAGACGCTGTAAGCCAGGGGGACACCCTCCTGTGTGCGGGTTGTCCTCTCAGTACAAGCGTTGCTTGACAAAAGCTCAGACATTGTCCTAGATCATTTATTGGTTGTGTATACACCTCATGACATCCATGCTATCCTCACACAAGTAGACAGACGTCACCTTTCCTTGGCAAGGCAGAGCAAAATGGAATTTGCTCTGCAGTCCTCCTCAAACATCTCTTTTCAAGGCTGTTTAGCTTTGAATCCTGCAACTCTTCTTCCTGTAGGAGTTCATGATTCAAAAGGGGGAGTGGAAGATGAGTTATTTTTAAACTCCCTCTCTGAGGAAGAACTGTTTGACAGCCAGCATGAGCATGATTGCGTGGCTCTTATGTCACAGGAAACAGTGGGATTTGACCATGTCACAGATGTGCCATTACAAAATCCTGATTATGAGATGTTTGTGGACGGCTCAAGGTATCTGACAGATGAAGGCAAATTTGTTACAAGTATGCTGTAGTCACTGAACATGACATCATAGTCCAAGAAGCTCTTCCACCACACATGTCAGCCCAAGAAGCTGAGCTCAAAGCCCTTATGGAGGCTTGTAAGGTAGCCAAAGGTAGAACAGCCAACATATACACTGACTCCAGGTATGCTTTTGGCATTGCACATGATTATGGTCCGATATGGAGGGCAAGGAACTTCCTAACGGCCCAGGGCAAGCCAATTAAGAATGGAGATGTGGTAAGTCGACTGATGGAGGCCATACTGCTCCCAAAGCAGCTGGCAATTGTGAAAGTCAGAGCTCACGCGAAAGGAAGGGTCCCTGAAAGCCGTGGAAATGAGAGAGCTGACATAGCAGCCAAGGCTGCAGCACTACTGGTCAGAAGGGGTCCCAACCAGGTGAGCAAAATGGATATTGACCTAGCAGACCCTAAAGGGCTGTACTCAAAGGTTACCAGTGTGGAAACTGAGAGATGGAAGAAAGCAGGTGCTACAGAAGGTGATGGTATGTGGAAAATGGGGGATCGATTATGTCTGCCCGCAGCAGTCTACCCCCAGATGGCTGGCTTGGCCCACGGTAAGGTGCATGCCTCTCGAAATGCCATGGAGTCATTAGTGGGTAAATTATGGTTTGCCCCAGGTTTTGGAAGAGCTGCTAGCAGTCACGTAAAAGCATGTCACATATGTGCTCTACACAATCCAGGACAGGTAGTTAAAACACCCACCAAGTGTACACCAAAATCCCTGTACCCATTTCAGAGGATACAGATAGATTACATACAGTTGCCTAAGTCTGGAACATACGAGTATGTATTGGTCTGTGTGGATTTGTTTTCAGGATGGCCTGAGGCCTACCCTGTGAGCAAAGCAACCGCACAAGCAACTGCCAAGAAACTGATGTCCGAACTTGTGTGTACAGTCATGGCCAAAAGTTTTGAGAATGACACAAATATTATATTTTCACATGATCTGCTGCCCTCTGGTTTTTATGTGTGTTTGTCAGATGTTTTGCATTCATATTATGAGTAACAGAAGCTTATATTGACAGAATGAGTTAATGCAGCAAGTCAATATTTGCAGTGTTGACCCTTCTTCTTCAGGACCTCTGCAATTCTCCCTGGCATGCTCTCAATCAACTTCTGGACCAAATCCTGACTGATAGCAGTCCATTCTTGCAGAATCAATGCTTTCATTTTGTCTGAATTTGTTAGTTTTTGTTTGTCCACCCGTCTCTTGATGATTGACCACAAGTTCTCAATGGGATTAAGATCTGGGGAGTTTCCAGGCCATGGACCCAAAATCTGTATGTTTTGTTCCCTGAGCCATTTAGTTATCACCTTTGCTTTATGGCAAGGTGCTCCATCATGCTGGAAAAGGCATTGTTGAGCGCCAAACTGCTCTTGGACGGTTGGGAGAAGTTGCTCTTGGAGGACATTCTGGTACCATTCTTTATTCATGGCTGTGTTTTTAGGCAAGACTGTGAGAAAGCCGATTCCCTTGGCTGAGAAGCAACCCCACACATGAATGGTTTCAGGATGCTTTACAGTTGGCATGAGACAAGACTGGTGGTAGCGCTCACCTCTTCTTCTCCGAATAAGCTGTTTTCCAGATGTTCCAAACAATCGAAAAGGGGATTCATCAGAGAAAATGACTTTACCCCAGTCCTCAGCAGTCCACTCCCTGTACCTTTTGCAGAATATCAGTCTGTCCCTGATGTTTTTTCTGGAGAGAAGTGGCTTCTTTGCTGCCCTCCTTGAGACCAGGCCTTGCTCCAAGAGTCTCCGCCTCACAGTGCGTGCAGATGCACTCACACCTGCCTGCTGCCATTCCTCAGCAAGATCTGCACTGCTGGTAGCCCGATCCCGCAGCTGAAACACTTTTAAGAGACGGTCCTGCCGCTTGCTGGTCTTTCTTGGGCGCCCTGGAGCCTTTTTGGCACCAATGGAACCTCTCTCCTTGAAGTTCTTGATGATGCGATAGATTGTTGACTGAGGTGCAATCTTTCTAGCTGCAATACTCTTCCCAGTTAGGCCATTTTTCTGCAGTGCAATGATGACTGCACGTGTTCCTTTAGAGATAACCATGGTTAACAGAAGAGAAACAATGATGGAAAGCACCAGCCTCCTTTTAAAGTGTCCAGTGGTGTCATTCTTACTTAATCATGACAGATTGATCTCCAGCCCTGTCCTCATCAACACCCACACCTGTGTTAATGGAGCAATCACTGAAACGATGTTAGGTGGTCCTTTTAAGGCAGGGCTGCAATGATGTTGAAATGTGTTTTGGGGGATAAAGTTCATTTTCTAGGCAAATATTGACTTTGCAAGTAATTGCTGTTAAGCTGATCACTCTTTATAACATTCTGGAGTATATGCAAATTGCCATTAGAAAAACTGAAGCAGTAGACTTTGTAAAAATTAATATTTGTATCATTCTCAAAACTTTTGGCCATGACTGTAGGTTTGGAGTGCCCGAGATGATTGAGTCTGACAGAGGTACACATTTCACAGGTGAGATAATGAAAGAAATAATGTCTGCACTAGGGATTGAGCAAGCTTTCCACACACCCTACCATCCTCAGAGTTCAGGCAAAGTGGAGAGGCTGAATGGTACACTTAAGTTGAAGATTCAGAAAGCCATGGCAGAGACGGGAAAGCCTTGGCCTGAATGCCTGTCTCTAGCCTTATATTCAGTAAAAACTACTCCTAGCAGGAGGACAGGGTTGTCACCATTTGAAATATTGTTTGGAAGTGCACCCAAAACAGGACTGTACTTCCCTCAGACATCACAGCTTAACTATGACAGCATTGCCAGCTATGTACAAGATTTGTGTAAAAAACTGAAAGAAACACATAAACAAGTGTTCTCTTCTATTCCAGACCCTTCTGATTTTTCAGGAACACATAGCTTGCAGCCTGGTGATTGGGTAGTCGTGAAAAGACACTCCAGGAAATCTCTTGAACCTAGATATGATGGCCCCTTCCAGATATTACTGACAACTGCCACCTTAGTAAAGTTGGAGGGAAAATCTACCTGGATACACGCTTCACATTGCAAGAAAGTTGAAGCGCTGAGAAGGAAATGGAATACAGTTAACCAATATGTAAGATAGGATGTTATTTTTAACCTCTTCAATGGAGAATCCATCATAGATGGCACACAAACAGTGTGAAGGTATTCATTGAACTTGATTAAAAATAAAGTCCTAAAATGGGGGAATTGTAAGGGTTAAAATATAACTTGTATTATATTCTATACACTGTATACACAGGGAGTGAAATGTTTTGCAGACCGTCAGCATCATTTAGAGCTCTTGTAGACACAAAGTCTGGGATAGCATTCAAGGCCTTGCTGTTCTCAAGAAAGTTAAAAGAAAACATACAGATAAGTAATGAGAAGTAACACATATTATGAGAAACTGTGAATCTGCCTAGCAGCGGAACCGGAAAGACCAAATATGTACATTGGTCACATGACTGTTGTGTAACCAACTTGCCTTTAAAACTTGTATGAACTATACAATAAACGAAATCATTCTTACTAGACTCCTGGGCGTGTCTGTAGTTTGCTTTCCCGAGCTCGTACCTGTTCTATATTTAATTAGGATTACGGTGACATCCATCCCGGGGGAACTTAACCCCCGACAATCTCAATACCTTGTTATATATCCTTTGTTGGCAATGACAGAGGTCAAAAGTTTTCTGTAAGTCTTCACAAGATTGGCACACACTGTTGCTGGTATGTTGGCCCATTCCTCCATGCAGATCTCCTCTAGAGCAGTGATGTTTTGGGGCTGTTGCTGGGCAACACGGACTTTCATCTCCCTCCAAATGCTTTCTATGGGGTTGAGATCTGGACACTGGCTAGACCACTCCAGGACCTTGAAATGCTTCTTACAAAGCCACTCCTTTGTTGCCCTGGCGGCGTGCTTGGGATCATTGTCATGCCGAAAGACCCAGCCACGTTTCATCTTCAATGCCCTTGCTGATGGAAGGAGGTTTGCACCCAAAATCTCACGATACATGGCCCCATTCATTGTTTCATGTACACGGATCAGTCGTCCTGGTCCCTTTGCAGAGAAACAGCCCCAAAGCATGATGTTGCCACCCCCATGCTTCACAGTAGGTATGGTGTTCTTTGGATGCAACTCAGCATTCACTCTCCTCCAAACACGACGAATTGTGTTTCTACCAAACAGTTCTACTTTGGTTTCATCTGACCACATGACATTCTCCCAATACTCTTCTGGAACATCCAAATGCTCTCTAGCAAACTTCAGACGGGCCCGGATATGTACTGGCTTAAGCAGGGGGACACGTCTGACACTGCAGGATCTGAGTCCCTGGCGGCGTAGTGTGTTACTGACGATAGCCTTTGTTACGTTAGTCCCAGCTTTCTGCAGGTCATTTACTAGGTCCCCCGTGTGGTTCTGGGATTTTTGCTCACCGTTCTTGTGATCATTTTGACCCCACGGGGGTGAGATCTTGCGTGGAGCCCCTGATTGAGGGAGATTATCAGTGGTCTCATATGTCTTCCATTTTCTAATTATTGCACCCACAGTTGATTTCTTCACACCAAGCTGCTTGCCTATTGCAGATTCAGTCTTCCCAGCCTGGTGCAGGTCTACAATTTTGTTTCTGGTGTCCTTCCACAACTCTTTGGTCTTCACCATATTGGAGTTTGGAGTGTGACTGTTTGAGGTTGTGGACAGGTGTCTTTTATACTGATAACAATTTTCAAACAGGTGCCATTACTACAGGTGATGAGTGGAGGACAGAGGAGTCTCTTAAAGAAGAAGTTACAGGTCTGTGAGAGCCAGAAATCTTGCTTGTTTGTAGGTGACCAAATACTTATTTTCCACCATAATTTGCAAATAAATTCTTTAAAAAATCAGACAATGTGATTTTCTGGATTTGTTTTCTCATTTTGTCTCTCATAGTTGAGGTCTACCTATGATGTCAATTACAGGCCTCTCTCATCTTTTTAAGTGGGAGAACTTGCACAATTGGTGGCTGACTAAATACTTTTTTCCCCCACTGTAAATAAAGACTGGAGACCAAAACAGACAGGTGTGTATACAGAGTTTCTTATTTTAAGCCTCTGCACGGGATAAAGTATAGGAACTGAAATACCCCTTTAAGGACGTAGGTTAGATTGTACGTCAATGCTTGGCAACTTTTTTCAGATTTTCCTTCCCCGCCTTTCAAAATTCATAACTTTTTCATTTTTCTATTGACATAGCTATGAGAGGGCTTATTCTTTACGTGACGAGTTGTACTTTCATTTGGCACCATTCTGGGGTACATGTAATATTTTGACTAACTTTTATTAACGTTTTTGTGGGGTCCATGTGAAAAAACCACAATTCTATCATCGTTTTGCATTTTGTTTTTAAGGCGTTCACTCTGCATTAAAAATGACATGGCAGTTTTGTCCAGCAGGTCATTACAAATACAGTGATACCATACGGTTTTGTTGATGAAGATACGTAAAGATTCTTTATTTGTGGAGCAAGTTGTACTTTTTATTGGTACCAATGTTTGGTATGTATGACTTTTTGATCACTTTTTATTGCTGTTCTTTGGGGAAAGCGAGGTGACAATTTCTGGATAGTTGGGACTTCTACCCACATGGGGATAACTAACATGTTTGTTTACGTTATGCGTTTTTTAAGAGTTATAGGGATATTTTTAACAAATAATTCATATAAACACCATAATAAATAATAAGCATAGCTCAACTAAATAACAGTGTTGCTTCATAGAGATCGGCAAAGCAGTCCCAAGTTCTATGCTTGAAGAAACCACCTTGGACTGCAGGGTATAAATCTTCTAAAGAAAAAATCCAATCCAGCGCAAGGTTCGATGACTGTTAAAACTTCATCTTTTATTCATTCCAGTTAAAAACAGGACATCAGTGGAAGTACATCACATCATTTCTAAGCGTTTAGAGGCACTCTGGCCTCTTATTCATGGTACCAATATTGAAAAAACATTTTAAAACATAGTCCACCAATGATAATACAGAAATGCTATGACATCAACAATGAACCTTACAAACTCTACAGTACCCATTATGTAAACAACTGACAACCCACACATGAATTAAACCCAAGGTGACCAACATCATAAATATCACAAATCCAAATGGTGTCCTATAAAAGTGTCTAAATCTTATAGTTTAATCCACATAGGCCTTAATGAGCAAAAATGTTGATTCAAGTGATAAGCCAATGGCAGTTCAGGCAGTCTCCACAATCAATATCAAAAAATCTAATCCAAATAAAAATGAATGCACGAGTTACTTATTTACGCCATAGGAATGTAAAAATATATCCAGAACTCTATATAATATATGAAAACATAAAAAAGCATTTATATTGCAACTGTGTCCCTTGTAGACTCCTCCACAAATCATTTCCTGGTCAGCAATATGACATATTACCATCAACATAAAATCCCTTTTTGGATTAAGAATATCAGAACTCAAATATTGTGTATCTATTCATACATGGGTAGTCATTTGCATACATAAGGGTTACCGTGGAAAATTTATGGTTAATGTGATGTCATAGCATGTGACATTTTGCTGTATTATTATTATTAGTGGACTATTTTTAAACAGTTTTTTTAATATTGGTAGATATTGCCATTAATAAGAGGCCAGAGTGCCTTGAAATGCTTAGACGTAATGTTCTTCAACTGATGTCCTGTTTGTAAATGGAATGAATAAAAGATGTAGTTTTGAGAGTCATTGATCCTTGTGCTGGACTGGATTTTTTTCACCATAATTCTTAATATAGGACATTGATATCAGATTGATGGGAATTGGACTTCCAGCAGCCTGAGATCAGCTGACTGCATAGTTCATGTTGCACTGAAAGCTGCTATACAGTGTACTGGTAGGAAGCAGATCACCATACACACTGTGCAGCAGCTGTACCTAGTCACTGCAGCTCTCTCCCATTCACTTTACCATTTTGGGGTATATAAGACTTTTTAAATCAAATATATATTTTATTTAAGTTTTCTTTCTTTTAGTCTCACAACGGGACTTGAGCATGCGATTGCTTGACTGTACAATATTTGCTGTGTAATATGCCTTTGTCGTCATTCTATCCTATTATTATTTCCCTTTAGCCAAGATATAGTAGGATGCCAAAACACTATGCTCCCTAACCACTATCAGACAGGATTACAACAGGATGATCGGGGAACAGAGAGAGCCCCACTCTCTGTCTAACCCCTCAGATGCCGCAGTCTGGGGAGCTAAATTTACAGGATCAGAGTTATGAACATTGAGATATTACAGCTAGGTGTCAGCTATATAACATAACACAGACAGAACCTGCCATGTATGGAGTAGACTCAGATCCGGAGACCACCCCATATGACATATGTCTTTACTGCACATTCTGACATCAGAATCAGAAACCGATCAGCAGGATAATCTCTTTAACGTGCTAAACATAAAATGGGGCAAAACCACTCACCCCAGACATCCCTGCTCTCCTTAAAATAATGCCTTCTGCAAGCAATGCTTTTGATGTCTCCTCGAACAGCTTGTCTTCACTCACTTCTCCTGCTTCCTGAAGTTGCATGTATGTTTCCACAAATCTGTAATAGGCAAAAGACAAACCAGAAGATTACAAACTCACCAAATCTATTTGTATGTCTGTCTTTAAAGAGGACCTTTCACTACCACTTTGCATGATTTAATACACACGTGGACAAAATTGTTGGTACCCCTTGTTTAATGAAAGAAAAACCCACAATGGTCACAGAAATAACTTGAATTTGACAAAAGTAATTTGCCAAACTCATGTTGACAAGCCACAAAGCTTCTGGGAGAATGTCCTATGGACAGATGAGACAAAAATCAAAATATGTTCACAGATGGAAAAATGAAGCATATCTTGAAAAAGAACACTGTCCCTACTGTGAAACATGGAGGAGGCTCTATTATGTTCTGGGGCTGCTTTGCTGCATCTGGCACAGGGTGTCTTGGATCTGTGCAGGGTACAATGAAATCTCAAGACTATCAAGGGATTCTAGAGAGAAATGTGCTGCCCAGTGTCAGAAAGCTTTGTCTCAGTCGCAGGTCATGGGTCTTGCAACAGGATAATGACCCAAAACACACAGCTAAAAACACCCAATAATGGCTAAGAGGAAAACATTGGACTATTCTGAAGTGGCCTTCTATGAGCCCTGACCTAAATCCTATTGAGCATCTTTGGAAGGAGCTGAAATATGCCGTCTGGAAAAGGCACCCTTCAAACCCGAGACAACTGGAGCAGTTTGCTCATGAGGAGTGGCCAAAATACCTGTTGAGAGGTGCAGAAGTCTCATTGACAGTTACAGGAATTGTTTGATTGCAGCGATTGCCTCAAAAGGTTGTGCAACAAAATATTAAGTTAAGGGTACCATCATTTCTGTCCAGGCCTGTTTCATGAGTTTTCTTTTTTAAAAATTCTGTTGAAGCATGGTTGAAAAGCAATGTCTGACTTTAATTTGTTCATTTTCATAGAATTTTTATATATTATTACTTTTGTCAGATGAAAGTTATTTCTGTGGCCATTGTGGGTTTTTCTTTCATTAAACGAGGGGTACCAACAATTTTGTCCACGTGTGTAGATGATGCTCCACTGATTCTGGCACAGTTGGAATTTTTTCTGTAGCCCCCGCTATTCACAAGCAATCGATGTGATTTGTTTTTGCGCCTTATACGCTATTTAGTCTCTGTACTGTCAGGTAGGCGATATCAGGCAGGAGCAGACAAGGGATGCGATTCTGAGCTCTGATACTGGCTGTCTTTGATTGGAACTCTGAGTCACGCCCCCCAGATTGACAGCGCCCTTCTGACATTACTGAGCTTATATAGCACATCAGGCATCAAAACTTACTGCGCTTGTTGCTCAGGGATGGTGGAGGCTAGAGAGAAAATTCCAACTGCACTAGAATCAATGAAGCTGGACCTATTAATAGACGATGCTGAAAACTTGAATTAATGGAGGTGGTGAAAGGTCCTCATTAAAGAGGATCTTTCATAAAGAAATGCTAAATACCATACATTTTATTCCAACGTATCAGTCAATACCAGGCGCTACCAGGTGAGATGCTCTGGCTTTTATAGCTAACTGATGGGTTACCTGTTTAGGACTATTCTTGACCCTCTGGCTTTGCTCCTTGTGGACTTTTACTGCTCTTTCTGATGAAGAATTTTTGATTGCTTGCACCCCTGGGGTCCTCCCCTGGACTCGGATACTGTTGCTGTATAGTCCCTATCCCCCCCCCTTTTTTTCCCTCTTTTTCTCCTCCTTTCTTCCCTCTCATTCTGTGTTTGTTTTAGTTGTCTCGTCACTCCTTCTTGTCCTTTGGCCTCTACTCGGGGATCTCCCCATTCTCTATAGTATAAAATGTTGATGCTGCCATTGCAGCTGTTTTCACTGTATTTTTTGTCTTTTTGAAAATCAATAAACTTTGAATTGAAAAAAAAAAAAAAAAAAATACCATACATTTTGTATTTCTCTGAGAAAATAAAAAGGACCCTTCCCACATGGAGAATCAGAGCTAGTTCACATGTAGATTTCCAGGGGCCATATCTGTTGAACGGGTGGACAGGTTTAGAAAGAGAACAGCAGCAACTTGATCAGGGGCACAGCAAGAATGAAACAATAAATGGCATTTAGCATTTTGTACTTGGAGACAGATCCTCTAAGTGTTGAAACCCTCCCTGGAGAAGCCCTTAAGAGAGGGGCTACCTAACATTGTGGGCTGGGGTTACTTGTGTACAGTACGATGGATATTTTTTTAGCTCTAGTATGGGCCTGGGTCTGTGGGATATGCCGATGTGATACCAAGTATGAAATATACGCTATAGTCCTTTTACCATTATTTGTGTTTTTAGGTGGCTGTACATTTTTGCTGACTCCTCTATATGAGAAGCATGTATCAATTTTTCACAGCCTCCCCATAGATTGACTTCTGGCTTTGGTGTCCAAATGGACATTTTTTTTCTCAGTGTGGCATCCCATATTAGCATCATTATACAAGACATAATTTCACAGATCTATTAAGATTTTTCAATTATTAGTCATAAGTCTTACCTTTGACAAATAGATCTGAAGTTTTTTCGGTACAAGTGAAATAATCCCGTATTACCAAATGTCTCATAAAATTTGCTGAGGGAAAAAAAATAAAAAAAATAGCAGTCAAAGCAGCTATACCATATTATGGTAAAAAAATAAATAGATGGCATATAGGCAGAGATGGAGGGACATAAGATAAGACACGTCACACACTTTGCCTGCACTAGTTTTTAGGATAGAAAACTAGTGCTGAAGAAGTCTACTGCAAGAGAGTACGTAGAACACCACTATATATAGCCATTATATAATTTTATTCTGCAGTTTTTACCTCTGCAGGCTATATTTGTAGTTTTCTCTGAGCTGGAGGGAGAGACTAGCTGCCATATACTGCGCAGTAAGTATAGGAAAACCTGCTCTATAATGGTTTCTCTCTCACTCAGAAACCAGCTCAAGAACATGAGAAGTTGTGACAAGTACATAAATAAAGCACCTTGGTTGTGGTAGAAAGCTCCTATTTAGCTCTAGCTTCACGCTTCTATAAACATATGTAAAACTGAGGGTAGGGTGGGTTCACACTTGCGTCAGAGTCCGTCCGTCCCGAATCCGACTGAAAATCTCAGGAAACTGAATAGCGAAAGGTTAGCGACACATTGCTTAAAAACTCATTCATTTGAATGGGTTTTTAAAGCAATGCGCGGGTGTGCGCTAAGACCCTCTGCGTCGCGAATCCAGTTTTTTCGTCGGAAACAAAGTCGGACGTTGCTATCCAGTCCCTATACAGTTTTCCGAGATTTTCAGTCGGATTCGCGGCAGACAGACTCTGGCGCAAGTGTGAACTCACCCTGAGTCATGTTACCTGCATTCCACCTCAAGACAGATTTAGCAGGGATTTTCAGAATGAAACTTCCAGAGGCAGAAGGAGCAGGGATACAGGCTGATAAGAGCTGACAGAGGCATTTCTCTCTGATTTTAATATATCTTAAGTTTTCTAATAATCAGAAATCATTTATGCAATTTGTTGAAAAGTTAGTGACCATTTAAAACATTCGACTCCATTAACCTCTTCCCACTCTGTGCTGTACTATTACACCACATTGAGCGTATAGTTAACGCTCAGCGCTGTAATGGTACGTAGCTGTACCTCCAGCATTTCTCATGGCACTTGGCTGTGTTACACAGCCGAAGCCAGGGACTAGCCGCCGGAGTTGGGAGACACTCTGGTGGGTTAACCCCATGGATGCCATGATCAATAGCAATCTTGGCATCTAAGGTTCCGGGGCCAAGAGTATTACAGTACATTGCACTGGGTATCAGAGTTTCCAGGTTCAAGTCCCCTTGTGGGACAGTAAAAAGTATAAAAAAAACAACTAAATAAAAATGTTCAAAAAACCCACCTTTACATTTAAAAAACACAATGTAAACAAATAAAACAAACATGCTAGGTATCCTCATGTGCGTATAAGCCCCCACTAGCGAAAAATAGCATTATTTATCCTGTACAGTGAATTCCATTAAAAAATATGGACTGCAATGTACAAAATGTATTTCGGTCACCTGGTGTGAAAGATCCTCAGTGCGCCAACACCGCTGTGGCCCCACCTGAGTCCTCTTTCATATAAAAACCACACTCACCGCCAGTGAGTGCCGGGTTCACAGATAAATACAAGACAAGCTTTCTAAATTTTATATATTTATTAACCCCTAAATGGGTCGGTATTAACATCTAACATATACAGTTCAGAACAGATATACAGATATATGCAAGCATTAACAGTTACTAGTTACAAGATACAGTACAAATAAAATAAAAGGGATAAAGGTGAAATAATTACTTTACCACACATGTCCTTGATGTGGTTCTGTAGTCCAACACTCACACATGCTCTGGTATGTGTGAGATCACCAGTGGAGGCTTCTTGGCATGTGGCATTAACTCCTAGCATGTGGCATCACAGTCTCTCAGCATTAGTCCAATAGTCTCATCACAAAAATCTCCTCATGGTGTTCGCTTGTAATCCCAACACCAATCTCTTGTAGTCTGTGATGGTCTGTCTCAACTCCATAGCATAATCTCCATAGCATAATCTCCATAGCATAATCTCCATAGCATAATCTCCATAGCATAATCTCCATAGCATAATCTCCTCCCACAGACCTCTTACCTCATCTTTTATACCCTTTATGCCACCTCCCAGAATGAGGTCACCGGCGGCAGCAGGTCTCATTGAATAATCCACTCAAGTCCAGACCCTTTGTATGTAGATGAGACCAAGTGACATGATACAATGTTATCAGGCAGGTCTGATCAACAGCCCAGGCTTGAACAATGCACTATTGTTTCTTTGATCACTCAGGGCTGTATAGGAGTACAATGGGTCCCTGCTGTGATGGATACAAAGCCCTATTGTTCCAGCCCGGCCACTACTGCCAATATACCTATGAGTAGGCTGTGCACATTATGAATGAGTGCAAGCAAGAAGGGAGACACTATACCCAGAGACCAAAATATAACTTTGAGTTTTAGCCATATTTCAGCAGAATCATCACACCTGGCTTTCCCCAAAACATAGCAAAGAGTGATAAAAAAGTCATACATACCAAATATTGGTACCAATAAAAAGTACAACTTCCCTGCAAATAAAGAGCCCTTACATATCTCCGTCAACAAAACAGTAAAAAAGTTATAGGCAGAATATGGGGACCCCAGGAAAATAGTTTTCAAAAAGTGCCTTTTTATTTGTAAAAGCAGTAAAATCTAAAAAAAAAAAAACAATATAAAAATGGTATTGCCGTAATCGTAATGACCCGCTGGACAAAGTTGCAATGTTATTTTTAATGTAAAGCGAACGCTGTAAAAAACAAAATACAAAAAACTATGATAGAATTACGGGTTTTTTCACATGGACCCCGCAAAAACGTCAGCAAAAGCTTGTCAAAACATATGTACTCCAAAAAGGTGCCAAATGAATGTAAAACTCAGCACAGAAAGAATAAGCCCTCACATAGCTATGTCGACAAAAAAATAAAAAGATATGATTTTTGGAAGGTAGGGAAGGAAAATATGAAAAAAAAAGTGGCCGAGCATAAACGTACAAACTACACTGTAACCTTAAAGGGGTTATTTGGGGCAGAATTTTGTTTTACAGTGTAATCACTGCTGTATGCTTATTGTACAGAAGACAGTTGCCCTGCTTATTAGCTTTGCAAAACGCAGCAGCTCCAGCTCTCTAAGTCGTCAATGACTCCACTCTACTCCAGTGGGAAGTCCAAAGAATAGAGCGTCAAAAGGGTCAAAGTGTCAGTGGGGAGGATGAGGAATAAGACTTTTGACATCCCTGTTGCAATGTGCAAAGCTAATCATTGGGGCACTGGGGGAATGACTTTGATACACTAAACAAATCGAAAAAAATCTATCTTCACAACCCCTATAACAAGATTACTGTACAATACCTGGTATAACAGAAACCATTCCAGAATGTAAATTACCCACCATGTACAGAAATTTAGCAAGTAAGGACTACACAGAGATTTCAATCCTAAAGCCCATAGAATGTGACTGCAGTTCTGAATGACAGTATTAAAAACTCTAATTTAGGATACTACATATTGACAAAGTTGCACTTTTTTATTTACACTATATCTACTGTATATGCAAAATGCAAACTGGGGAAAAAGGTGATCTTAATTTTTTCTACAATTTTCTTTTTTACTAAATTACTATGAATTGCTTGTTGTATATAAATAGCTAGAAAGAACCAGCAATACGAAAATGACAAATAATCCTGGGTTGTCCCACATGCAGAAATTACAACCAAGAGGAATTTTATATAAAGAATTGTAAAATTATTATTGACTATATCAGCAAACCTAGCAAATAACTCACGCGCGTATGACATCTTCACTGTACAGAATTGCAGGTACGTTGTCTGGCAGCTTGTTCCTGCGTTTTAGTGGTTTCTCATACGTTGGCTCTCTTTTTGGTGGGAAGGTGGCGTATACGTCATACCAGATGGGTTTCTCATTTTGCTTTATTACTCCAGCACGCATGAGATCTCGCGTTCTATCAACCACAGGCATAAGACGTAGTTAAAAACATCTGACTTGACACACATATATAGATGTCTGTTCAAAAATTCTGCAGGTAAGGGGCTCTCCATTTTATAAACTCCTATCAATATCTAAGATTAATCTTAGTTTGAGATGTTGTGCAGTCAGGACTCCTGTGAACAGTGAAAGATAGCACTGTGACTTTTAGACTACTGAGTCTCCTTATATTGTGCATGTGCTAACACACAGTCTAAGGCTACATGCACAAGACCGTGTACAGTGTGCAGGTCAATAAAAAAACTATTTTCACTGTCCCATACATTCAAATGAATTATGAAGTATAGGACTTGCTCCATATTTTCAGTCTCTTTTCTGCAGCCCTGACACACTGAAATCTTAGAAATGTATGGGTCTGTACTTTTTGCCGCAATTATGAATAAAAAGTATGTTTGTGTGCATGAGTCCTAAGTGGGTGGTGTAAGCAGACGCAGCAGATGATGTTATTCCCCAATGCTGGATTACCTATTTTACAACTATCACATGAAAAGCAATCTAATCTGCGGGCAGCATGTTATAGAGCAGAAGGAACTAAGAAGATTGATATAGGATCTTGCAGGAAAAGATTAAATTAACAAAGGCAACACCTCCAACCCCTTATGAAAGAATAATTCCGAAACACACAATGAGGCTGTGTGTACTTGTGCTTTATATTATACTACTCAATTCACAGCCCTATACCAGTTATTGTTCTACCACCTTCGTATCAGTAGTATATCAAACATTGAGGGTGCTCATTTGCTAAGCAGTTTGTATTTAATAATAATAATAATTTTATTTATATAGCGCCAACATATTCCACAGCACTTTACAAATCAGTGCATCAGTGTATAAATTAAAATAGATTTCTGGCCCTCGAACAAAATTTAGGGAAGGGAAAGCGGTTATCCAGCTTTCTAAATCTCATGTCCTATCCTTTAGACATCAGTTTTAAATTGGCAAGGGTACGATAATGAATGAATAAATGAATGTATATATCCTCTGTTATTTATCGTTTAAAGTGTAACTCCCGTTTTGTTTTTTGCTTTTGTTGTAGGATGGTGGTTTGAGAACATTTTTGTAATATACTTAAAGAAGTATTCCCATCTGAAGGATGATATCTAAACTGCTACCTAATGTAAATTCAAGAGTTTTCCTAAATACATTGCTTTAGAAAAAATGCTTTATTTACCTGCTAAGGGGTCGTTCACACTACCATTGGTGACCGTCAGAAGTGTCCGTTGCTATTGTCCGTTACAAGATTTTAGCATCGGGCACTAGTTGAACTGTCAGAAATCCGTTAAAATTTCCATTCATTTCAATGGGTTTTTATATTGTGTCTGTTAGTGTCCGTTTACACCAAATCCGTCAGAAGTTCGTTTTTTTTTTCGTGGACAAAAAATCCTACATGCAGGACTTTTTGTCCGTTTGAAAAAACGGATTCTTGACGGACAGCAAGTGTCCATTATTTTTTTACCATTGAAGTCTAAGGGTAACGGACAGTAACTGATAGCTATCAGTTACTGTCCGTTATTTTATGTCCATTTTTTTCCTGCGCATGCTCAGAAAGGAGAAAAACACAAAAAAAAAAAAAAAAAAAAAAAAAAAACGGTGTTAAAAAACGGACACTAACTGATGCTAATGTGTCCGTTTTTTTTTTTTTTAACTGAACCATTAATTGGATCAGTTAAAAAAAAAACGACACATTAACATCAGTTAGTGTCCATTATGATAGGTGTCAGTTTTTTTTTTTGTTTTTGTTTTTTTAACGGACACCTTCATAACGGACTCCAACGGTAGTGTGAACCCTGCCTAAATTAGATTATTTCTCCCCATTGTTTACACATCGTTTCCTTGGTCCCCAGCCTGTTATTTCTCCTTATCTAGCATCTTATAATGGATGACATGACTCACTGCTCTCTGGAGGGAAGGCGGTCTGTGTTCTCGGGATTGAGCTTGCTCTCAGAACAGTTATGTCCTGCTCTTAGGTCCCAAGCAATCAGTTCAGCTACCTGCAGTTTGCTGATAAAGGCTAGGACAGTGTCTGCTATCTCTGTATGTAAACACAAAAAATTAGTTGGAATATTATACCGTGTGCATGGGGCCACTATAGGACATTATTCTATATAACTGTTTGTTTTTGCACAGAAAACGCAGGCAGTTTTTTCTTTTTTGTGCAAAAACGCACCATGTGAACGCAGTTTTATATCAAAGCAAAAGTTCCAGTGGCCTAAGAATATAGCTGCATCCAGATACATAGTGTGTCACCACCCTAAGGGTGCTGCCATACGGTGCTCCTAGACACATACATTTACCACTAATTGGGTGCTGGACATGTACTTTCATTGCTTCTAATGGAAAAGTAAAGGTGCGTCCCAGGAAATAGCAGTAAGAGAATGCGTCCTGAAGCATCTTGTGGCAGAACTTCTGTGTTATGGTTTGTGGTATATGAGTTTACTATAGGGGTCATCCACCTTGCAATTATTAACCAGCACTCTGAGTACCTCATCTTTGATTTTTTTTATTTTTTTTACTTAAATCGGCACACCGAACAAAAAAAGTTGCCTACCCCTGTGTTAGAGGATGTTAATGGTGCAGTCTGTGAGCAAAAACAACGTACAAATAATATAACCACAGTGGCGGTGATGCCAGTAACCCCCTCTAATCTCTATAGAAAGCATGTCATAAATAGTGTAGAGGTGAGCTCACACCCAATGTCACCATGATGTATACACTTATATAACTATGAATGAGGGGAAGGAGGGCACTAGGTCGTATTAATAAACCCTAAGCACTATACTGTAATACATCATAGAAAGTAGAAATCCTCTATATTACCTGGTGAACACAGTCCCCAGCTTCTCCAGTCTGCTACCGGCCATGCTGTCTGTGAAGGTGCTCCTGATCTGTCAAGTCCATGCATCGGTCATCTACAACCTGTACTGACTACAGCGGCCATATTTACTACTGGAAGAGAGAGACGGCTGAAAGTTACCATATACAACAGGCAATGCATTTCATTAACACATAACCACACTCTATCTACACAGCTTCTTTACGGTGGTAAACCCACTGCCAAACGAGAAGGAAACGAGATGGACGTCCCGTCCATTAATGGAACAGGCTGATTAATCAAACGCCGAGTAATGAGGGGGTAGGGAAGCTATTTTAGGGCACTTTGAAAAGAGCTTCATGAAGTCGAGTAAAATCATCGCTAGAGTTAGTACTAGAAAGCTGAAAGATATCAAGCAAAGTAAGAATGCGCTTAGAGATTACTTCAGTGATCTAATGTGAAAATAACAGCGCAGCAGACATGGTTTCTGAAAGGTTTTCGTTTGTTTTCAGCACCTTGGAATCACTCTCATTGACAGTGATCTCCAAGAACATGGCCGCCAACAAGGGGTTGGTGACGTAATTCACGCATGCTCCGATGCTTCAGCCAATGAGAGTGCTATACTAAGCGAATAAGGGTGCGTCTAGCATGGAGTTGCTCCTGGTAGGTTCTCCCTCTTGCTACTCCAATGTAGCCACCTTACTAGTGAACGGTCTAGAATGGAGTTGCTGGAGGTAGGACTTGCTAGAACCAACGCCAGTGTACACTGTTCATTACTGAAATGACTAGAATGGAGTTGCTTACAGGAGCTGCCAACAGAAACTCCCATCTAGTCACCTCAGTACAGGACAAGCTAGAGTGGAGTCTGTAAGGACGAAAAACCCATTTCCAGGCATAAAGATATATTTCCATATAATTTATGGGTGCCATGTGTGTGTGTGTATATATATATATATATATATATATATATGTGTATATATATTGTAATATGTGACATTTATTATAAGTCACAAGTTTCTTGTGAGTTATAATGGAAATCTATGGCAGTTCCTAACTGGCATGTAGTTCAATTGTGACGTATTGGTGTGCGCCTTATTTATGAAGAGACTAGGGCCTCACTACTTTCTGTAGTTACTATAGGTGGGTCCTCCATACAGCAACTCCTTTCTAGGTGTCCCACCACTGTACTGACTAGAATGGAGTTGCTGCAGGTAGGTTCATGGTCTCAGTGTATTCTGTAGTTACTATAGGTAATAATAATAATAATAATAGTCCTTTAATAGTCCCACAATGGGGAAATTCAGTGTGTTACAGCAGCAAAGATAAGCAGATACAAATATAAATACAACATGTACAGGAATGTTCCAAGGTGAGAGGCATTACATTAATAGCAGACAGACAGATAGGACGTAGCAGGGGGGGGGGGGGGGGGGGGAATTTAACAGGCAGAGAGATATTTCAGTTCTCTGTGTGTAATGATCTCCGCTTAGGTCGGTGTTGGTTGTATAGCCTAACCGCGGTGGGGAGGAAAGACTTCCGATAGCGCTCCTCACACCTAGGGTGGAGCAGTCGGTCACTGACAGTACTGCTCAGCGCGATCACAGTCTCATGCATGGGATGGTAGTTATTCTCCCGCATGGAGCTCACCACGGACAGTATCCTTCTGTCACCCACCACCTGCACTGGGTCCAGGGGGCTCCCCAGGACAGAGCTGGCCCTTCTAATCAGCTTGTCAAGTTTATTTCTGTCCCTGGTTGATATACTGCTCCCCCAGCAGGCCACTCCAAAGAAGATGGCTGATGCCACTACCGAGTTGAAGAAAGTTCTAAGAAGTGCCCCCCGGATTCCAAAGGCTCTCAGTTTCCTAAGCAGGTAGAGCCTGCTGTGGCCCTTCCTGTACAGGGCCTCCATATGATCTGCCCAGTCCAGCTTATTATTAAGGAGCAAACCCAGGTACTTATAGGTGTTCACAATCTCGATGCCCGTCCCCAGGATGTCCACTGGTTTAGGAGGGCTTCTGCCTTTGCGGAAGTCCACCACCATCTCCTTGGTCTTCCCCGCGTTAATCTTCTTGTGGTTCCGGTGGCACCAGTCCACAAAATTCTTGTTCAGTTCTCTGTACTCCCTGTCATCATCATCTGTGATGAGACCCACTATTGCAGAGTCGTCAGAATACTTCTGTAGGTAGCAGCTGGATGAGTTGCACCTAAAATCTGCAGTGTACAGTGTGAAGAGGAAAGGGGCGAGAACCGTACCCTGAGGTGCCCCCGTTTTACAGATCACGGTACCTGACACACAGTCTCGGGCTCTCACATATTGAGGTCGATTTGTGAGGTAGTCTAGGATCCAGTTGGAGAGGTGGTGGTCCACTCCAGCAAGGCCCAGCTTGTCCCTCAATAACCTGGGCTGTATGGTGTTAAAAGCACTGGAGAAGTCAAAGAACATTATTCTCACTGTGTTCCCTGGTTTCTCCAGGTGAGACAGAGCCCTGTGCAGAAGATGGATGATGGCATCATCTACGCCAATGCCCGGCCGATAAGCAAACTGGAGGGGGTCCATAGCGGGGCTCACTAGAGGGTGGAGATGTGTGAGAACCAATCTCTCCAAGATCTTCATCAGGTGGGATGTCAGTGCTACAGGTCTGTAGTCGTTGAGGTCCATAGGGTGGGGTTTCTTTGGAACTGGTACCACACAAGAAGATTTCCATAATTCAGGGACTATTTCCTGCCTCAGGCTCATATTATACATATATGTAATTATACCACACAGCTGGTCCCCGCAAGTCTTAATTAGCCTTGCACTGATGTCATCTGGCCCCGCGGCTTTCCTCGCCTTGATCTTTTTCATCTCCTTCCTCACCTGGGCCCGTGTGAAGGTCAGACTGTGGCCAGATAAAGACGGATTTCTGGATTTACTGGTCTGTTGGGAAGTGGCCGCATGGGGAGAAGTCATTGTGGTGGGGGAAGCTGAAGGACATACTGGGGTGGGAGGAGCTGGTGTGTGATCAAATCTGTTGAAGAATAGGTTTAGTTCATTAAGCCAATTAACATCTGCCTCAATCTGGCAGACAGACTGTTTATGACCCGAAATTGACTTAAGCCCCTCCCAAACCCCCCTTATGTCTTTTCTTTCCATTTGCTTTTCCATTTTTTCTTTATAACTGGCTTTTCCCTGCCTGATTTGATGCCTCAGCTCCTTTTGTACTTCCCTCAACCCCTCCTTATCTCTTGTCCTGAATGCCATCTTTTTCTCCTTAAGTAGTGTTTTTATATCAGAGTTAACCCATGGTTTGTTATTGGAGAAGCACCTCACCACTTTTGTGGGTACTGTGTTGTCCACACAAAAATTAATGTAGTCTGTTATGCAGTGTGTGAGTCCTTCTATATCTTCTCCATAAGAATCCTGCAGCACTTCCCATGCGGTTGTGTCAAAACAATCCCTCAGAGCCTCATCACTCTCCTCGGACCATATCCTCACTGTGCGGGTGACAGCTGGTTCTCTACGTACAAGTGGCTTGTACACAGGTTGGAGATGTACTAGGTTGTGATCCGATCTCCCCAGGGGCGGTAGGGCTGATGAGTTATATGCCTCCCTCACGTTGGCAAAGAACAAGTCCAGTGTTTTGTTGTCTCTTGTGTGGCAGGTTACATACTGTGTGAAACTGGGCAGTGTGGATGATGGAGAGGCATGGTTGAAATCACCCGATAGAAGAAAGAGGGCCTGGGGATGTTTTAACTGTAACTGGCTCAGCGTGGCTTGTAGGACCTCGCAGGCAGTGTCAGCTTTCGCAGAGGGGGGGACATATGCAGCTATCACGATGACATGTGATAGTTCCCTTGGTAGGTAGAAAGGTCTCATGCTCACAGCTAATAGTTCAATGTCCTTACAGCAAGTTTGCTCCTTAATCACAATGTGCCTAGAATTACACCATCTATTATTCACAAACATTGCCAGCCCACCTCCTTTCCTCTTACCGCTCTCCCTTGTCCTGTCTGCCCGAAGGAGTTTAAAACCATCCAAGGAGACCAGAGGGTCAGGAGTAACTTCAGTGAGCCAAGTCTCTGTAAGTAGCATCATGCTACACACCCGAAACTCCTGATGATGCCTGGTGAGCGCTGTTAGTTCATCCATCTTGTTTGCAAGAGATCTCACATTGCCCATGATGATGGAGGGAACAGCTGGTCGGTAACGCCTCTTTTTAATCCTCTGAAGAGTTCCTGCTCTGCATCCCCTCACCCGCTTTTTCTTTCTCCAAATCTCACGGGGGATGTGTGACCAGATGGTATGCCGTCCTGCTGTGTCTCTGAGCTGCAGAATTTCCTCTCTTGTATAGACAAAGGAATTGTCTGCATACACAAAAGATCCCATTTTCAAGCAGAACAAAAAGACAGATAAAAAACAAAAAAAAAAGTATCACAAGGGTCCAAGTCTTTGTGTGTGTTTCTTCATAGTGCAAAGTCCTTAAGTAGAGAGGTACAAAACGAGTCATAGAAAGAAAAATAAGATAGAGAGTCTCAGAGCTGCTGTAGCTGGCAGCCACTCCAGCGGCGCCATCTTGGAATCCATCCATACAATTCCATTCTTGCTGTCTCACTACAGAACAGACGAGAATGGAGTTGCTACAGGTAGGTTCATGGTCTCGGTGTATTCTGTAGTTACTATATGTAGGTCCTCCATGCAGCAACTCCATTATAGCTGTCTCACTACAGAACTGACTAGAATGAAGTTGCTGCAGGTATGTCCTTCATAGTCTCTGTGTATTCTGTAGTTACTTTAGGTAGGTACTCCATACAGCAACTCCATTCTAGCCATCTCACTACAGAACTGACTGAAGTTGCTGCAGGTAAGTTCATGGTCTCGGTGTATTCTGTAGTTACTATAGGTAGGTCCTCCATACAGCAACTCTATTATGGTGTCTCCCTACTGAAATGACTAGAATGGAGTTTCTGCAGGTAGGTTCATGGTCTTGGTGTATTCTGTAGTTATTATAGGTAGATCCTCCATACACCAACTCCATTCTAGCTGTCTCACTAATGACCCAAATAGAATGGAGTTGCTGCAGGTAAGTTCATGGTTTTGGTGTATTCTGTAGTTACTATAGGTAGATCCTCCATACAATTCCATTCTTGCCGTCTCACTACAGAACAGACTAGAATGGAGTTTCTGCAGGTAGGTTCATGGTCTTGGTGTATTCTGTAGCTTGTATAGGTAGGTCCTCCATACAGCAACTCCATTATAGCTGTCTCACTATTGAAATGACTAGAATGAAGTTGCTGCAGGTAGGTTCATGGTCTTGGTGCATTCTGTAGTTAGTATAGGTAGGTACTTCATACAGCAACTCCATTTTAGGTTTCTCACTACTGACCTGACTATAATGGAGTTGCTGCAGGTAGGTTCATGGTCTCAGTACTTTCTATAATTACTATAGATAGGTCCTCCATTCTAGCTGTTCACTACTGACCCAACTAGAATGGAGTTCCTGCAAGTAGGTCCATGGTCTCAGTGTATTCTGTAGTTACTATAGGCAGGTCCTCCATACAATTCCATTCTTGCCGTCTCACTACAGAACAGACTAGAATGGAGTTTCTGCAGGTAGGTTCATGGTCTTGGTGTATTCTGTAGCTTGTATAGGTAGGTCCTCCATACAGCAACTCCATTCTAGCTGTCTCACTATTGAAATGACTAGAATGGAGTTGCAGCAGGTAGGTTCATGGTCTCAGTGTATTCTGTAGTTACTATAGGTAAGTCCTCCATACACTAACTCCATTCTAGCTGTCTCACTAATGACCCAACTAGAATGGAGTTGCTGCAGGTAAGTTCATGGTTTTGGTGTATTCTGTAGTTACTATAGGTAGGTTCTCCATACAACTCCATTCTTGCTGTCTCACTGCAGAACAGACTAGAATGGAGTTGCTGCAGGTAGGTTCATGGTCTCTGTACTTTCTGTAGTTACTATAGGTAGCTCCTCCCATACAGCAACTCCATTCTAGCTGTTCACTACTGAACTGACTAGAATGGAGTTGCTTCAAGTAGATTCATGATCTTGGTGTATTCTGAAGAGATTTGCTGCTGGAGGGCCACAGGTTGTTGTTGCTGTGTGGCTCTGCAGCTATTGCCAAACTACAGCTTCCAGCATCTCAATCTGTCCAAGCATGATGGGAGTTGTAGTTTGGCAATAGGTGCAGTGGAATTTGCCTATGTTAATGTGGGACACACCAGTCACGTGATGTAGGCACATATGGGCGGCGCAGTGTGGCCCCACCACACAGTACAATATGCTCCCTGCAGTGGCCCCCCCCACACAGTACAATATGCTCCGTGCAATGGACCCACCCACACAGTACAATATGCTCCCTGCAGTGGCCTGGTGCTATTATTATACACTGGGGTCGTCCTAGGGGAGGTAATGGAAAATAAACGCCTCAGCTTTCTTCAGCATCTTCCTCTGGCTGCGACACTACTGGGGTCTGTTATTGGGCCTCAGCGGGTACATGGGGCACTCTGACGTCATTATGCCCTATATGACTGCTGGGGCCCAATCACAGGCCCCAGCATTGACCCCTGGGGCACGTGACCTCAATCACAGGCTGGAAGATCCTCAAAGAGGATGCTTGGGGTTGTCGGAATCCCAGGAGAAAGGAGTACAAGTGTTTGTTATTTTTACCCACCTCCCTGGATAGACTATGCGTATAGCGGTCGGGGAACCATGTTTTCCCTGATTGCTATATAGGCCTGGGGTGGAGGAGAAAAAAAAAAAAAAATACAATCATACTCAATTGCAGGTGTTGGGGCCCCCCCCCCCCCAGGGACTGTACCTCCTCCCCACAGCACACACGGGCAGCCCCCTCCCCCCAACACATAGGCAACAGCCCCCCAGGGACCAGACCCTTCCAACTGCACCCCAGGAACCCCCCACACTACACAGCAGCACCCCTGGCAACCCCTCCCCCACACAGGCGGAAGTACTAAAGGGACCACCACCAGAACCCCCCCCCTCACACAAAAGGTAGCACCCAGGGACCCCCAAACATGCACACAGGTGGCAACACCCCTGTGACCACCACCAGAATCCCCCCTCACACAAAAGGTAGCACCCAGGGACCCCCAAACATGCACACAGGTGGCAACACCCCTGTGACCACCACCAGAATCCCCTATGACACAAAAGCAGCACCCCAAGCACCCCCCCCCCCCCCCCCACACACAGTAAGTAAATACCCCATAGATCCCACACAGACATATGCAGCAGCCCCCCAGGATCCAAACCCCACAAGTCCCAGCAACCCAGGGACTCCTGTCCCCCTCCTTAATATGCCAGCAGCACCCCAAGGACCTCTGCCCTCCTTTAGATGCCAGCAACACGCCCACTTAATGGCAACAGCATCCAAGAAACTCCTATCCCACTTTAAACATCAATCCAATCGCCCAGACCCTCCAGGATACAGTTCCAAGTAAAACATCACTCTCTATTTAGCTCCTCAACATGCAGTCCTATGTAAATAGACTCCCTCCCTTCAGCATCCCGCAATAAGCAGTCTTCTGTAAAAGAATCCTATCGCTCCCCCCTCCCATCATGCAGCCCCACACAACAGTACTAACTGCCTTCTGTTCACCTACAAAGTGCTCCGCTCCAGCTTCCTCTATAGAGCACCGAGCTGTGGTACAGGAGACCCCGCCCTCCTCGGAGAGGCTCCGCCCCTTCCTGTGACATCAAACCTACCAGGAGCTACTCTATACTAGACACAACCGTTTGAATAATAGTCTAGGTGTCTCATGTGTCATAGAAAGAAGGTGCAGGAAATGGAGAACACTAAGAGTTCAAGAAAGTCCAAGGTAATGTGAGCTCACTGAATGCACGCACGCTAGAGAAGATGGTAGTAGTGTGTGGGGATGTGAAGCTGTCTGCACACAAACACTAGTGATCAGGAGACCTTCCAGCAGCGGTCCCACTAAACAACACTGGGGTCAGCATCTCCTAGCCTGAAAGGGTTATTCTAGTCCCGGGATCCCTGTAAAGGCTTCTACTCCTGCACCTCCCTTTTCAGTAATGTAGTAATGATGACTGAGGCTGTGCTCACAGGACTTTTCATCCATTGATTTACTTGTAGTACCAACATATTCCATTGCACTTTACATGTAATGTCATCACTGACCGTCCCAGGTAGGGCTCACTGTCTACATTCCCTATCAGCAGAATGATGGACTCCATAACAGAAACCTGTTAGACACCATTATAGTCAGTGGGGTCTATCAGGATCTGTTTGTGTCTGTTTATGGTGGATCTGTCCCCGTCATGATTTCTAGTTCCTTTATCTGAACAGAAAAACAAAAATCCTGATGCAAATAAGAACATAGTCATATAACAACAAATAAGGGTCTTGACACTTGAAATGAAAACTGTAGAAACAGACTGTGCAAGCACCACTTAGTGAGGAGGCCCACCCCATTTACGCTAGGCTCACATCTGTGTTCGGCTTTCTGTTCCTCGGGTCCGCTTGGGGACCCGAGAAACGGAAACCTAATCTGCTTAAAAAGCGGTTATCCGCAGACCCCATAGACTGCATAGGGTCCGCGGGTTTCCGCCTGAAAAATGCGGAGAGAAAAGTCCTGCTTTCTCCGCATTTTTAAAGCAGAATGGAGAACAGAACATACACAGATGAATTTGCATTTCTAAACATGGAATTTGTATTGAATACAGTACCATATTGTTATGTATTTCTGGCACAAAAAGTGACAGAATACATTGGTAAATCTGTCCTCACTATATTCAGGTAATACTCAGGTTTATCAATTATGGCACACAAAAAATAAAATGTGTCTGTAATTCAGACTGAGGGAAGCATGTGAATGCTATTATAATTTTAGGGCATATTAACACACATGTTTCAGAATAAAATAGAGGACTTATTACTGCTCTGGCAATCTTTTAGGGTTTGATCACATCACACTTCTATGATCCATGGATGCGCTAAAACATATACAAACCAATGTCAATGGAAGGACAGCTGTTTGCGTCTGTGTTGTGTAGGTTTCAGTGTTAAAAGTAAACTTATCTATCACTGTCTTTTTTTTTTTTTTTATTCTTTTTTTTTTTTTTTTTTTTTTTGTGGATATTCTGCTGCTCTTCTGTTGGCATACACTTGTACAGTATATGCTTTCAGTGTATACGTTAAATGGATAGTAGAAATATTATGTGAACATAACCTTACTCTACATTGTGCTGTTCCTTTATTATACTTCCTACAAGTTTATGAATAAAGTGAGCACTGGATGTATCCGTTGGGGATGTGTCCCTGCATGGTGGCTCACTGGTTAGCACTGATGCCTTGCAGCGCTGGAGACCTGCCAAGCCAGCCAAGGACAACATCTGCAAGGAGTTTGTATGTTCTCTCTGTGTTTGCGTAAGTTTCCTCTGAGTAATCAGGTTTTCTCCTACACTCCAAAGATATACTGATAGGGAACTTAGATTGTAAAGCACTGCAGAATATGGGTGGGTTCACGCTTGCGCCTGGAGTCCGTCCGCCGCGAATCCGACCTAAATGTCGGAAAAAGGATAGGGAAAGGATTAGGAAAGGTTTGAGATGCATTGCTTAAAAACCCATTCACTTCTATGGGTTTTTAAAGCAATGCGTGGGTGTCTGATTGCACCCTCTGCGCTGCGAAGCCGTTTTTTTTTGTTGGAAACAAAATCGGACATTCAGGACTTGGAGTCCGACGGAAAAAGACAGCTTCGCACAAAGCCTACCATTGTCCAGTCAGTGCTACTAGTATCAGATTGTGCAAAGAAACACACATTTGACATAAGCAATGGTAAGGGTGCTTTTAAAACTGTATTGGTAAAAAAAAAAAAAGTACGTGCAGTTTTGGTGCAATATTTTAGTTTTACAGGTGAAGCACACTTATTTTACATGATTTAACAATATAATAAAGCATCATATTTTTGTACAGTGTTTTTAATTTATCAATATGACTGCACCCTTAGACCCCATGCAGATGAGGAGTCTCTGCTTGTCTGTGGCTTCCCTGCCCCAATGTAAGGACCAGATTGTCCTCTAGTCCGTACATTACTCTCAGTTGTCAATTTATTCATAAATTTCTAGGAGGAGTAACAGAGGAGTGTCATAATGTGGAGTGGTGACATAATGATTTCCAGTTTACATTGCAGAGATTGAAATTGTCTGTAAAAGCTGCACCTAACACATGGCAAAACCTGTATATAAAAAACAAACAAACTAAAAAACCTGTAAATACCACTATGGCAATATTTCCTTTATCCAAAATGCAGAGTGAAGGAAGAAAACTTATATTTTGTACTACCAAAAAATATGTTGCAAAAATGTAAGGTGAGGAAAGACTTTAAAGCTAATCATAGACATACCTATCAGATCGGAGACTACTTATTATGACATTGGGGTAGCTTCCCCACTATCTAGCTATACTGATAGACTCACCAATCAGAGCTGTCAGTGTCATGTTGTATACTGACAAGAGAATGTGTGACACCCAAGATGGCAATTTATTTACAGAGTAACTGCACAATGTAGAGTTCTGTGTATGGGAGATTCAGAATATCATAGTTTGGGCTCTGGTCTATTTTTATGTGTATTAACAGTTTTTTATGTGCATTAGGCAAGCGGCCAGCGGGGGTTGCTAGTTAGGGGTGGGGTTTGGGGCAGAAGGGCCACACTCCACAGGTAATAGTCTCCCCTCCACCCATATACCATGCAATGTTTTGCTGCACTGTATAGTTATTTTGTACTTACAATGCAGTGTTGTGGTGGCTGAGATCTCCTCTGGCACACAGTGTGTGTGCATCTTCCATTCTCCTCCTTGAACATGGGTTATCCAGCTTCCAAAAATTATCTGCAAATACATCCTGTGCAGTGCTAAATACTCACTGTATTACTTGAGACTCCTTGTATCACTGTTATTTACATGTTGTGATTGTGTGAAAAAAAACTACATTTTCCATGATGCATCTCCCTGCTCTCCCTCTCTGTATTTGCTGTTCACAGTGGGGGAGGGGGAGTGAGCTTACAAACCAAACATCACAGCATCATGTGACCTGAGATGTGGGAGTGGGAGAGCATGGAGATGCATCGTGGGAAAAGTAGTTTGTTCATAGATTCGCTACATGTAAATAAAAGTTATACAATAAGGTTCAAGTAAAAATGAAGCCAAGAAAAGCGTGCCCAAGGGAACAGTGAATGTTTAGCACTGTTGTGGATGTATTTGCAAATCATTTTTGGAAATTGGATAACCCCTTTAATCCCTAGTCTATGGTACCGCTGGGAGAAAAATAGAAGATGCACATAGACTGTGTGCCAGAAAGAGGTCCCACCTGCTGCATCCATTGCTCTGTAAGTACAATAACTGTACAGTGCACAGCACAGTGGGAGTGGTGCCGAAGGTACCCCTAAGACTGTGGGGGCGCCGGGGGAGATTTACAGGCCATGACTCGGGGGCAGATAGTAGTGCAGCTTTGTACTACTGCGCCTGAACTGCTTGCCAGTGCCGCCCCTTAAGGGTCTTTAGTCTGCCACCTAAAGAAACCTGCAGCCCAGTACAAGGGCCAATGCTGGCTACTTTCACACGAACAATCCATTTTAAAGGCTATAAAAAACTAATGTATATCCTAGCGTAATTTCATTTTTTGATCCATGTCCGATTCATGTCTGATCTGTGTGATATCCATGTGTCATCCATGTTGCTGTCTGTTTTCAGCATCACCTAACAACAAATCTGTGAAAAACAGATGAACGGACAGCAAATGGATGACATCTGTGTGCAGCCTTTTTTTTTTTTTTCCTCATTGCGCTATAGACTTGTATGACTGAAATGAGAAAAGAGGAAAAAAATAGTGCATGCACTGTGCCAGTAACTCACAGCGTTAAAAAACGGACACTAACTGATGCTAATGTGTTCGTTTTTTTAACTGATCCAGTAAATGGATCAGTTAAAAAAACAGGCACATTAACATTAGTTAGTGTCCGTTAATGTATATTATGATAGGTGTCCGTTTTTTTTTGTTAACGGACACCGTCATAACGGAATCCATCGGTAGTGTGAACCCTGCCTTAAAGCCATGGTCAGATAGAAGCAGTAAAGTTCCTCTAATTCACAAAAAAGTCAGTGATTGATTTTCTATGAATGTAAATATGCAACAAACTATGTATCTAAATTATTATAATTATTATAAATTTATCTAAATTATTATAATTTATTTATAATTTAAAGTAATCACTTTATTTTGGAATCTGAGTCTCTGGCAGTACTATAAAATTAATGGAACAGCAGCAGACCTGCAAATGGTGTTGCAGGGCACACCTATTCTCCTGATCAGTAGGGGTCCCAGCTGTCAAACCCCCACCTATCTTGAAAGCAAAGCCCTTTTTAGCACCTGCTGTATAATATATGGAACTAGATGTGAGATGTGATTTGTCTAGTTTAGTTTCAAAGATATTTATTGAATTATAGCAACAACAGAAAACATTGTAAACAGCAAAGTAAACAAGATACAGATATACATTGATGCAGAGAAGCTAGTGAATGTCAAAAATAACATTATACTTCCAAAGTCAGCAAATATAGAACATGTGGGGAGGGGGGGTAACAAGGGGAGAATAAAAATTTAAAAACCAACCTGGGTCAGGGAAGAGGGGAAAAAAGTAGCGCTATAGTGCACGTGTGCAGCAAGAAGTGAAATCTAAGGAGTTGCTTGAGAGGTGGTGGAAGAAGGAACTCAATCTATTCGTATGGCTAAAGCTGAAGACAGTATGGAAAACCTGGGGTGCGAGACCTGTGGACCCAAGGCGCCCAGACCTTATCAAAGATCAGGCGGGTATCGTAGATGGTGGCATTAATTTTTTCATATAACATAATGGTGTCAACCTGTATCATGATATCTGTCATTGAGAGAAAAGATTTTCTGCAGTTGAAGGCAATGTGGATCCAGGGGGCTAATAAAATGTATTGAAGTGACTTAAATTGGGTGTATTTCAGGTTGCAAGGCTTAAGGTTGAGAAGATGGGGGCCAGAAATGGGAAAGACTGTCCAAAGAGTCGTTGTGCCAATCTATGGACAGCCAGCCAAAACCGTCAGGCATGAGGGCAGGACCACCACACATGGAGGGTAGTGCCTGAGGCATTACAACCCCAAAGCAGAAGGGTGAGACTGTAGAAAAAAGTTCTGGAGTCATTGTGGTACCAAATATGTCCTATGAAGAACTTTTAAATAGGACTCGATAAGTGTGACCTGCCAACTGCCTTTGATAATAGACGTGCAACAGTTGACCCATTGGGCTGGGGTCAGGGTAGTATCAAGGTCTCGCTTCCAGGCCGTCTTAAAGTCAAGATTGCTGTCAGGGGGGTGGAGTGTTAAGCAAGCCATATCGTATAGAAAGGGAGCTCCTACCTATCGCTCTAAACAAGCATGATCTCTCGAAATTAGTAGGAGAGATTTCTGGATTGAGAGCACAAAAAGTGGACTATCTGTGCAGTCCTAAATGCCTCTGAGGTAGGCGGGAGTAGCAAGATAGTCCTTGGTGAACTACCACCAGTTACAGAGGAAATCGTTAAGACAGCAAAACTGGGCGTGTCTCCACTAAACAAACAACTCAGGGGAAAGGTCAGGGGGAAAGAGAGGGTTAGAGTATAACGGTATTAAAGGCGAGATTGGGCTTTGCAATCCATATTGAAAATGGAGACTCTGCCACAATTGCAACATGTAGTTGGTCACACTAGCAGCAACCAGAAGAGTGCAGGTCATGGATCGTTGGGGCCACAGTAGGGCCTGTAAGGAGGTCGGGGGCACCAGTGCAGATTCCAATGTTACCCATTGGCGGCAGTCGTGTTCACTATGGATAGCGCGGAGTTGAGAAAGTCGGGGGGCTATATAATATTTATAAAGATGAGGGACTGAGAGTCCATCTAACCTCTTTTGGAAATACATCACATGTCGGTGTATACGCGGCCGATTATAGGCCCAAATAAAGTTAAAGATCTCTGTCTGGAAGGTAGTCAGGCAAGCAGAGGACACCGGAGATGGGAGGGTACAGAAAAAGTATAGGATGCGGGGTAGGCTAACCATTTTAACCAAGTGGGGCATGCCACGGAACCAGGTCTTTTAAGAGCTTCAGTATCAGTATGGCGTAATTCCATTTAAAATGAGTGTCTAATGAGTTGCAGAGGTTAACATCTAGATAGGGGAGGTATTTATCTCTGGAATGAAAGCCAAAATTCAGGGAAATCAACTTGGCAGTAGCTGAAGGGATGTTACAGTGCAGGATTTCTGATTTATATGTATTAAGTTTAAGTCCTGATATACTCGTAAAAAGGGATATAGCATTGGTTAAGTTCGGGAGAGAGACTAAGGGGTTGGTGTTGGTTAACAGCATATTCTCAGCGAAAACATTAGATTTATATTCACAGTCAGCGATCTGCACATCCCGAATATCAGGGTGTGAGCGGATAGCTATTGCCAGAGGCTCTACTGTATAGCCAGGGCAAATAGTGCAGGGTATAGGGGGCAACCCTGACGAGTGATTGATTTGATACAATACTCATATGCATGTGATGTACCCTATTAAAATATGTTCACATGACAGATTAAAATTGTTTTTCAAAGTCAAAATAATGCAAAGTCAATATGCATGTGCTGCAGATTTGCATGAGGATTAGTCCCATTGTCATTTAGTCTGTGCTAAAAAAGCAGAAATCCAGATGGAAAATTTCTGATGCATATGAAAAGGGTTGCGTAAATCCCAATCATGTGTATGAGATGCAGATCTCTGCACCGAATAAACGCTGGTATCTGCATGAAAATTGTTGTTGCTTGTTGATATTCAGTAAAGAGCCTGCAATGCTCCTTTGAATGCTATATCTTTTTCAACCAAGATAGGTCATCCATATATAAGTCCTGGAAAACCCCTTTCCCGACATCTGCAGTACTATTACGTCAAATGTCAGGTCTTTAAAATGGCGGCTGCTCAGGAGTAGCCGCGGGGTCTCTGGTGTATTATACAGCAGAAAGCGGCAATGCCTGCGATTAGTGTCTGCTTTGATTGCAGGCATTAACCCTCCTGATGTCTTGGTCAGAGCTGACCGAGGCACTGTTTGCCCACATGGATGTCACCATTTAGGAGAGGATCGCTAAGGCAATCCATTACCATAAGAGCCGAGAACCTGTAATAGAAGTATCGTGAATATAAGAAAATTTAAAAAGTTGTGGCTGTTGGAAGGCAGAAAGTAGTGGCTGCAGGGGAAAGGGTTAAAAATGTCAGTAAACACATCGGGCCAGTTTTATGTGTTTTCAAACACATTAAAATAAAACCATTTGAACTCAGCTTTACAGTAGTTGACATATTACCAAAGAACCTTTTCTAAAATTCACTACAGTTGATAAGTGATCCATTCTGCTTCCAATAGCTGTAAAGCTCATAACGTAAATAATGTAATACAGTGTATGCATTTTTCTAATGGACACTATATTTTGTAATGTATTTTTGTTCTTTGCTATAGACTCCTGGCCCTAAAAAATATGACACACAACTGGATTTTTTAACACTTTTGGATAAAAGTGAGAAGCTCTTTCAAGCAAGAATGATAGAAATTTTTCAAAAGGTTAGTGAATATATCTGTACTTTTTACCCACACCGTATACAGGAGACTTATAGGTTTTTTTTTTCTATGAACATATGTTTATCAAATTTATTTTAAATATGTCAAACATTTACAAATATAAATAATTAAAAATTTTGCAGAGTTTTATAGATTCCCTCTAACCATCTTAGTGGTGACAGTCTGTTTTCTTGATCGGTTGCCAATGGATACAACCATGAATGCAGGAATTTTCTATGGTCTGGGACTTGTCAGAAACCTAGTCACGATGTCCTTATTGTGGCGGGGTTATCAGGCAAGGACATTACATATCTGAAAAGCTAACCTGGCCACAATAAGTACATCATAGCTTGGGTGTCTGATCGTAGAAAGTTCTTGCATTCATGGTCGTGTCCATTGGCAACCGATCAAGACAACAAACTGTCACCACTAAGATGGTTAGAGAGAATCTATAAAACTCTGCAAAATTTTTGATTATTTATATTTTCTAAAATGTTTAACATTTAATTCTCTGCAAATTTATATATGGTTATGTGCATCGGAAAACCCCTTTAACTCCATTTCGTAGAAACTTCTGACCTGTCCAAGAGACGGTATTTGAAATTTTAATCAGTGAAGTCTCTTGAGGTCTGATATGCTAAAGAAATAAAGGAATGTGGCATGCCTGTAGACCGGATAATAAGCTATAATGCTTATGTGCTGTTCCTGTGCCATATATGTATGGACAGGAGATCAATGCAGTGTTGTTCTGTTCAGGAGGGCAATACTGGAAGATCAGTATGAGAGATCAAAAGGAACATAAGAATATGATCTTACTACCGTGTTTCCCCCGAAAATAAGACACCCCCGAAAGTAAGACATAGGAGAGGTTTTGTAGAATTGCCCAATATAAGGCATCCCCCGAAAGTGAGGCGTACCGTGGGAGACGTTTCGCTTCGCAGCATTCCCGAACAGAACATACCGGTACGGTATATGGTATACCGTAACACTGCTGTCGTCCCCTACCTTCACCATTCAGCAACCTGAGCCTGTTGCTTTCCTTGTTGTCCCGCTGCCGTTATCCTGTACAGTACGATGTCCCTGCTGCGTTGTACCGCATGAGTGTGCAGTGGTGAGCGTTCTCCTGCTGTCGGGAAGCAGAGCCTGTCCTTGCTGCGCGATTCTGCTGTAACGATTCTGCTGGGGACGTCACTTTGCGTCGCGACGCCGGCCCGCATCACGTGACGCCGGCCTGGTCCAGCATTGAAGAAGGCCGAAGCAGCAGAGAGTGGACCGGATCGAGGAACAGGTAAGCAACGTTGTTTTTTTATGTTTCTATCCTCCCCTGGGTCTCCGATCATTATACTCTGGGGTCTGAAAAGACCCCAGAGTATAATAATTGTGCATGGGTGGTCCACAATGGGACATACCGGTATAATACTGTGTGCAGGGGCCACTGTGGGACATGATACTGTGTGCAGGGGCCACTATGGGATATGATACTGTGTGCAGGGACTACTATGGGATATGATACTGTGTGCAGGGGCCACTATGGGGAATGATACTGTGTGCAGGGGCCACTATGGGAGATGATACTGTGTGCAGGGGCCACTATGGGAGATGATACTGTGTGCAGGGGCCACTATGGGAGATGATACTGTGTGCAGGGGCCACTATGGGAGATGATACTGTGTGCAGGGGCCACTATGGGGAATGATACTGTGTGCAGGGGCCACTATGGGGAATGATACTGTGTGCAGGGAAATTAATGGTTTGGATTATTATGATGATGTCCTAGAAGATGATGACATAACTGTCATTGAATAAATTTTACTTTCTATGCATACTGTAGATATTGGTAAATGTACCATACTGTTAATTGTTGTTCATGGAAATAATGGTACGGTAGTAAGAAATTCTTGATAGGATTCACAGTTCGTCTGGTTATGCTGGTTTGTGATGACAACTACTGTACAGTACCGTATATAATAAATGTTCATTTTTTTGTTCAGCAATAAATGTGAATTCTTCTTCATTGAAAAAAAAAATAAGACATCCCCTGAAAATAAGACACAGCACATCTTTGGGAGCAAAAATTTATATAAGACGCTGTCTTATTTTCGGGGAAACAGGGTATGTACTACTTTAAAATGAGTCTGTTAGCAGGGAAATAGTTATCAGACTAATCACAGTACTTTATATGGCTGCCTCTACACTTTCCAAAGATGCCTTTCTTATTCTATATTGCAGCTCCGTTTATATGAAAATCATCATTTTATTCTTATACAAATTAGCTGAAAAGAGCTTTAGAAGCGTTTCTTCTTTTGCTGGGGCTTCACTCTCTGCTCTTGATCATCGCTCCAAAATTAGACAAAGTGCAGATGTCACTCAAGCAATGGGAGGAGGAGCTAGGCGGCAGTTAGGGGTGGTTATCTAGAGCAGAGAATGAAGCCCCAGCAGGAGAGGAAACTCCCCTAAAGCACTTTTTCAGCTAATTTACATAAGACTTAAATCCGTCATTAAAAAGGAGCTGCAATGCAGAATAAGAAAGGCATCTTTGGAAAGTGTAGAAACCGTGCCACAAGATACTGTTATTAGTTTGATATCAATTTTTCTTGGTGGCAGATTCCCTTTAAACTCTGCTTCTGAACCTCCATTGGACACAGGGCAGCTCCAATCAATGCCATTGATGTTGTGATCACACTACCATAAAAAAAATAAAAAAAAAGAGAGAAAAATAGTCAGTTGAATAGCCTCCTACATTTGCCTTCATTCCTCCAGGGATCCATTTCTATTGTGGAAGGGATAACCCGGAATGCTGCACAATGGTGGTGTGCATGTCTCATATATATATATATATATATATATATATATATACAGTACAGACCAAAAGTTTGGACACACCTTCCCATTCCAAGAGTTTTCTGTATTTTCATGACTATAAAAATTGTAGATTCACACTGAAGGCATCAAAACTATGAATTAACACATGTGGAATTATATACTTAACAAAAAAGTGTGAAACTGTCTTATATTCTAGGTTCTTCAAAGTAGCCACCTTTTACTTTGATTACTGCTTTGCACACTCTTGGCATTCTCTTGATGAGCTTCAAGAGGTAGTCACCTGAAATGGTTTTCACTTCACAGGTGTGCCCTGTCAGGTTTAATAAGTGGGATTTCTTGCCTTATAAATGGGGTTGGGGCCATCAGTTGTGTTGTTCAGAAGTCAGGTGGATACACAGCTGAATGGAGTGTTAGAATTTGTATTATGGCAAGAAAAAAGCAGCTAAGTAAAGAAAAACGAGTGGCCATCATTACTTTAAGAAATGAAGGTCAGTCAGTCCAAAAAATTGGGAAAACTTTGAAAGTGTCCCCAAGTGCAGTGGCCAAAACCATCAAGCGCTACAAAGAAACTGGCTCACATGAGGACCGCTCCAGGAAAGGAAGACCAAGAGTCACCTCTGCTGCGGAGGATAAGTTCATCTGAGTCACCAGCCTCAGAAATCGCAGGTTAACAGCAGCTCAGATTAAAGACCAGGTCAATGCCAGACAGAGTTCTAGCAGCAGATACATCTCTACAACAACTGTTAAGAAGAGACTGTGTGCAGCAGGCCTTCATGGTAAAATAGCTGCTAGGAAACCACTGCTAAGGACAGGCAACAAGCAGAAGAGACTTGTTTGGGCTAAAGAACACAAGGAATGGACATTAGACTTGTGGAAATCTGTGCTTTGGTCTGATGAGTCCAAATTTGAAATCTTTGGTTCCAACCACCGTGTCTTTGTGCGACGCAGAAAAGGTGAACGAATGGACTCTACATGCCTGGTTCCCACCGTGAAGCATGGAGGAGGAGGTGTGATGGTGTGGGGGTGCTTTGCTGGTGACACTGTTGGGGATTTATTCAAAATTGAAGGAATGCTGAACCAGCATGGTTACCACAGCATCTTGCAGCTGCATGTTATTCCATCCGGTTTGCGTTTAGTTAGACCATCATTTATTTTTCAACAGGACAATGACCCCAAACACACCTCCAGACTGTGTAAGGACTATTTGATCAAGAGGGAGAGTGATGGGGTGCTACGCCATATGACCTGGCCTCCACAGTCACCAGACCTGAACCCAATCAAGATGGTTTGGGGTGAGCTGGACCGCAGAGTGAAGGCAAAAGGGCCAACAAGTGCGAAGCATCTCTGGGAACTCCTTCAAGACTGTTGGAAGACCATTTCAGGTGACTACCTCTTGAAGCTCATCAAGAGAATGCCAAGAGTGTGCAAAGCAGTAATCAAAGTAAAAGGTGGCTACTTTGTATAACCTAGAATATAAGACATATTTTCAGTTGTTTCACACTTTTTTGTTAAAGTATATAATTCCACATGTGTTAATTCATAGTTTTGATGCCTTCAGTGTGAATCTACAATTTTTATAGTCATGAAAATACAGAAAACTCTTGGAATGAGAAGGTGTGTCCAAACTTTTGGTCTGTACTGTGTGTTATATATATATATATATATATATATATATATATATATATATATATAAATGAGTTTCTGTCTGTCTGTTCTTTATGCGCGACCAAACGCTTGGACCGATTCTCACCAAATTTGGCACACAGGTACATCAGGTGTCTCAGCTCTCTAGGACATACCATTCCTGAGATACAGTATTCCCAAAAAATGACCTGCATTAGTCAATACAAGCCTGCAAGTCTTTCATTCATATTCCATACACACGGTCACATGTCCCTTATCAGCCAATAGAAACTCGCAGGCGCTTAGTCTCCACATGCACACAGCTTTACTTCAGATTTCCATAGCAACCAAGCTATTTATGACCTGCGCCGGAGCCGGGGAGGGGGTAAGTATGTGAGGGCACTATTATGCCCCACAGGGGCCACTGTGGGGCATAATAGTGTGTGCAGGGGCCACTGTGAAGCATAATAGTGGGAGCAGGAATACGGTTTGTGTGGGGGCGGTTGCTGGGGGGGAAGCCATGTCAAATGTTCGCCTCGGGGCCCAGCCATTCCTAGTTACACCACTGAGTCCAGTATAGGTACAGTCTATTTATGACTGTGTTGTTATGGAAACCTGGTAAATTAAATGTGAACTTATATTGGCTGATACACGTGATATGACTGAATATTTAAGGACCTGCGAACTGCTATTGACTAATACAGGTCATAAATAGCTTGGTTGCTATGGAAACCTGGAGTAAAGCTGTGTGCATGTGGAGACTAAGCGCCTGCGAGCTTCTATTGTCTGTGTGACAATTGGGGGTAGTTTAGCATCAAAGGTAGGAGCTTCCTGGACTTAAGAGGTGTTGGTGGCGCTGGGTGCTAAATAAACAGCATATCAGCTAATGGCAATCCAAAAGAAATGGCTTTATTCAGCTTGTAAAAGTAAACAGGAACAAAAATAACAAAACAGCCTAGCCCACACACAGGGCAATACCTCACTTCTTGAGCCCTGACTAACTTCTGGGGGCAAGAAGCTTTGCTGAGGTTTCTCCTCAGCAGTCTGGCTCACACTGAGCTTAACCAAGTCCGTTTGTGGAAACTACTCCTCTTGGGACAGACCACCTGTCTGTCTCTAACTGGTCCACCATCCCTGCAGGTTACCAGCAGCTCTCTCCTGCTGTGTGCACTCGCTCTGGAGTGAAGCCCCAGGTATAGGTGTGGTCGAGGACCTTTTAAATCCTGGTTTTGGGTCGCTCTCTAGCGCCCTCTAGGTTCACACTCTCACAGCTGATAAGGGACATGTGACCGTGTGTATGGCAGTTGGAATATGAGTGAAAGACTTGCAGGCTTGTATTGACCAATGCAGGTCATTTTTTGGGAATACTGTATCTCAGGAACGGTACGTCCTAGAGAGCTGAGACCCGGTCTAAAATCTTCCCGGACACCTGATGTACCTTTGTGCCAAATTTGGTGAGGTTCGGTCCAGTCATTTGGTCACGCATAAAGAACAGACAGGCAGACAGAAACTCACAGACCAAAAGTTTGGACACACCTTCTCATTCCAAGAGTTTTCTGTATTTTCATGACTATAAAAATTGTAGATTCACACTGAAGGCATCAAAACTATGAATTAACACATGTGGAATTATATACGTAACAAAAAAGTGTGAAACAACTGAAAATATGTCTTATATTCTAGGTTCTTCAAAGCAGCCACCTTTTGCTTTGATTACTTCTTTGCACACTCTTGGCATTCTCTTGATGAGCTTCAAGAGGTAGTCACCTGAAATGGTCTTCCACCAGTCTTGAAGTAGTTCCCAGAGATGCTTAGCACTTGTTGGACCTGATAGTCCTACTGAATGGAGTGTTAGAATTTGTATTATGGCAAGAAAAAAGCAGCTAAGTAAAGAAAAAGGAGTGGCCAACATTACTTTAACAAATCAAGATCAGTCAGTCCGAAAAATTGGGAAAACTTTGAAAGTGTCCCCAAGTGCAGTGGCCAAAACCATCAAGCGCTACAAAGAAACTGGCTCACATGAGGACCGCCACAGGAAAGGAAGACCAAGAGTCACCTCTGCTGCGGAGGATAAGTTCATCCGAGTCACCAGCCTCAGAAATCGCAGGTTAACAGCAGCTCAGATTAGAGACCAGGTCAATGGCACACAGAGTTCTAGCAGCAGACACATCTCTACAACAACTGTTAAGAGGAGACTGTGTGCAGAAGGCCTTCATGGTAAAATAGCTGCTAGGAAACCACTGCTAAGGACAGGCAACAAGCAGAAGAGACTTGTTTGGGCTAAAGAACACAAGGAATGGACATTAGACCTGTGGAAATCTGTGCTTTGGTCTGATGAGTCCAAATTTGAGATCTTTGGTTCCAACCACCGTGTCTTTGTGCGACACAGAAAAGGTGAACGAATGGACTCTACATGCCTGGTTCCCACCATGGAAGAGGAGGTGTGAAGGTGTGGGGGTGCTTTGCTGGTGACACTGTTGGGGATTTATTCAAAATTGAAGGAATACTGAACCATCATGGTTACCACAGCATCTTGCAGCGGCATGCTATTCCATCCGGTTTGTGTTTAGTTGGACCATCATTTATTTTTCAACAGGACAATGACCCCAAACACACCTCCAGACTGTTTAAGGGCTATTTGACCAAGAAGGAGAGTGATGGGGTGCTAAGCCAGATGACCTGGCCTCCACAGTCACTAGACCTGAACCCAATCGAGATGGTTTGGGGTGAGCTGGACCGCAGAGTGAAGGCAAAAGGGCCAACAAGTGCTAAGCATCTCTGGGAACTCCTTCAAGACTGTTGGAAGACCATTTCAGGTGACTACCTCTTGAAGCTCATCAAGAGAATGCCAAGAGTGTGCAAAGCAGTAATCAAAGCAAAAGGTGGCTACTTTGAAGAACCTAGAATATAAGACATATTTTCAGTTGTTTCACACTTTTTTGTTAAGTATATAATTCCACATGTGTTAATTCATAGTTTTGATGCCTTCAGTGTGAATCTACAATTTTTATAGTTATGAAAATAAAGAAAACTCTTGGAATGAAAAGGTGTGTCCAAACTTTTGGTCTGTACTGTGTATATGTGTGTGTGTGTTATATATATATATATATATATATATATATATATATATATATATGTGTGTGTGTGTGTGTGTATATTGTGAGAAAGTGACAGGACAAGTGCCACGGTATGTCAGTCCCCGGATTTTGTCATATGGCTGGTCCAGCGCGGGTTTCTGAGTAAGCCCCAGCTCAGGTGCGGCCCTTGAGACTCATTACTGGCCCATATAGACCTGCAGAGTCTGCACTTGAGTGCAGATCCTGGGGAGTGAGAGCAGGCGTCTGGATCTGTCCTGATCTTCTAAACAAAACTATTACTGTGCCAAACGGGTTGCTGGTGTGGCTGGCAGACAGCCACACAGGTTAGTAAGCCTTATTTGTTTAGGTAGCCGCTCAGACGAGCAGGAGTTTGTTTATTTTGTGCCTGATGCTAAGGCTGATATTGTTTTGCCTGTTTTTTCTGAAAGGAAGGTTTATTTATTTTGTTGTTATTTTTTAATAAACCTGTTGCACCTAAGCTCTCGTGTCACTGTCTCTGACTGTTTGGGCCCGTACCTAGGCTGCTACCGAGCTACCTCCCTCACATATGGTGCTTCGGATGCGTGCACGCCCAATTTTTTAAACAGTCTTAAAGAGACACACACCTATTTTTCATGTCCTGGGTGAAGGCTGCAGAAGAAGTCCAAAAGGAGACCGCCAGCATGGAGGACGTTATAAGACAGATGGGGCAGATCCAGGCACAGCAGCAGCAAACCCTGGCGCTGCTCAGCCGGGCCCTGATTGACCAGAGGACGGCAGGAGAAGGTGCGGGTGCCAGAGAGACCTCGAGGGAACAGACCGCTGCTCAAGCCGCCGTTCGGACTTCCCTACAAAAGATGACATCCTCAGACGACGTGGAGGCCTTTCTTCAAGTCTTTGAGCGGGTGGCTGAGCGGGAGAAATTGCCTAAGGATCAGTGGGCTAATGTTGTGGCGCCCTTTCTCACCGGAGAGCCTCAGAAGGCCTACTATGACCTGTCTGAACAGGAGGCTGAGGACTACTCCAAGCTGAAAGGTGAGACCCTAGCACGTCTCGGAGTAAACACGCATGTACGTGCTGGGCGAGTGCACCACTGGACTTTCTCTGAGAGTCTTCCACCCCGATCTCAGATGTTTGACCTGATAAGTCTCGTGAAAAAGTGGCTTCAGCCTGAGGAAGCCACTCCAGCACAAATAGTGGAAAAGGTGGTACTCGACAAATACACCAGATCGCTGCTGCCTCAGATCCAGCTCTGGGTCGGACAAGCGGGACCTACCACAGCTGATCAACTGGTAGGTTTGGTGGAACAATACCAAGCCACTGATGAGCTACGACAGTCGTCTCCCAGACCTGGTAACCCCAAGACGGGTAAGACCGTACCACTTACTTCGGGGTTAAGGAAGGTCGTGAGGGGAGGATGCTCAGAGGGGGAACAAGCAGCAGGGACTATGGACTCTAGGCCCAGGTCTCAAAATAGAGACCCATACCGTCTCAGATGTTGGCGGTGCCAGGAGTTGGGTCATGTCGCTGCGTACTGTCCCCTGACGACTGAGCCTATGGACTGCAACAGCTCCAGGCGTATTTCCCTGTTTGCTCAACCTGCTTGTACCGCAGAAACCGCAACAGAACCACAGATGTGCACGGTGACTATAGCTGAGCGTGCTGTACTGGCTCTCCTGGACTCTGGGAGCCTGGTAACCCTCGTGCACCATGAACTGGTCGACCCTGCACTGTGCGGTGAACAAACTGTTGGGGTCCTGTGTATACATGGGGAAACTAGAGAGTACCCTATTGCAGAGGTCACCATACACACTGCCTCTGGCACCGTCTCACAAAGTGGGTGTGGTTAAGTCCCTGTTCCATAGCGTGATCATAGGGAGGGATTTTCCATTGTTTTGGGCTATGTGGAAAAAGCAGGGTTTGCCATGTCCTAAAAATGGTAAGACTGGTGATGTCCTGCCTGAGGTTAACCCTGAACCCTTTGATCCTGATAGAGAAACACCAGCTGTAGGGGTGACCCAAGATGGTAGTGTATTTCCCCTGTCTGTGTTAGCTGGTGATTCTGAAGGCCAGGAGGAGGTTCCCGAGATGCCTGAACTTGAGGTGACCCGTGAGAAATTTGGGACTGCTCAAATTAGAGACCCTAATCTGTCTCTTGCTCGGGAAAATGTCAGGGTGATAAATGGTGAACCTCAGTATCCGGGGGCTGACAAGGCGTTCCCCTATATATCTATGAATCAGGACCTCCTGTATAGGGTAAACCAGGTGAGGGGAGAAATTGTCGAACAATTGGTGGTGCCCCGGCCCTATCAAAGAGTAGCTCTAGATTTGGCCCATAAACATGTGTTAGGAGGACACCTGGGGTACGGAAAGACCAAAGAGCGTCTTCTTCAGCGTTTCTATTGGCCAGGGGCTGATAAGCACCTTCAAGAATATTGTAGCTCCTGCCCAGAGTGTCAACTAACCGCTCCTGTGTCACATTTTAAGAGTCCTTTGGTACCCCTGCCCATTATCGAGGTACCCTTTGAAAGGATAGCCATGGACTTAGTAGGACCTGTTGTAAAGTCTGCTAGGGGGCATCAGTATATTCTAGTGGTGTTAGATTATGCTACCCGATACCCTGAAGCCGTGCCTTTAAGGCATACTTCGGCTAAGCTAATTGCCAAGGAGCTTTTTGAGATGTTTTCTCGGACAGGTATACCCAAGGAGATCCTAACTGACCAAGGGACTCCCTTTATGTCCAAGGTAATGAGAGAAATGTGTAAACTTTTGAAAATCAAACACCTGAGAACCTCGGTGTATCACCCCCAGACAGATGGCCTAGTGGAGAGTTTCAATAAAACCCTTAAGGGCATGTTAAAGAGGGTGGTTAGCAAGGATGGCAAAGATTGGGATTGCCTATTGCCCTGTCTAATGTTTGCAATACGGGAGGTGCCCCAGTCCTCCACAGGTTTTTCTCCGTTTGAATTGTTGTATGGCAGACACCCACGAGGTCTCCTAGACATAGCTAGGGAAACCTGGGAGCAGGAGCAGACTCCTTACAGGAGTGTAATTGAACATATTACTCTGATGCAGGACAGAATTACGGCAGTAATGCCCATTGTAAAGGAAGATATGGAGCAGGCCCAAAGGGCTCAAAGCCGGGTCTATAACAGAACGGCTAAACTTAGGACCTTTACTCCAGGTGAACGGGTGTTGGTATTGGTCCCCACTGTAGAAAGTAAGTTTCTGGCCAAGTGGCAGGGGCCATATGAGATTGTTGAGAGAATGGGAGAAGGAAACTATAAGGTATACCAGCCGGGCAAGAGAAAGCCCGAACAAATATACCATATAAATTTACTAAAACCCTGGAAGGACAGGGAAACATTGACAGTAGTGGGTACACCTGGCCAGGTTACTACTGAAAGGGTAAAGACTCCTGTTAAAGTTTCACCTAAGGTGCAAATATCAGAGTCCCTATCTAAGGCACAGAAGCAGGAATCAAAAGAGTTTGTACAGAAAAATAATGATGTGTTTTCTGAGTTACCGGGACGCACTAATGTGATAAAACATGACATTGTCACCGAGCCGCAGGTACGGGTTAATCTAAAACCTTACCGGATTACTGAAGCTCGTAGACAAGCCATATCTGAAGAGGTCAAAGATATGTTGGCACTTGGGGTCATTGAGGAGTCCAAGAGTGACTGGTCCAACCCCATTGTTTTGATTCCTAAACCAGATGGTACCATCAGGTTCTGTAATGACTTCCGTAAGCTTAATGAAGTTTCAAAATTTGATGCGTACCCAATGCCCAGAGTCGATGAGTTAATCTAGAGGTTGGGACATGCCAGATATTTCTCCACCCTCGACTTAACCAAAGGGTACTGGCAGGTGCCGCTCACTAAGGAAGCCAGAGAAAAAACAGCATTTGTCACCCCAGACGGCCTGTTCCAATATGTGACTATGCCGTTTGGGTTACACGGGGCTCCTGCAACGTTCCAGAGGTTGATGGACAGAGTCCTTAAGCCTCATCGAAGGTATGCTTCAGCCTACCTAGATGACATTGTCATCTTTAGTATGGACTGGGAGAGTCACTTGCCAAAGGTCCAGGCCGTACTAAATTCCCTCCGGGCAGCTGGTTTAACCGCCAACCCAAAAAAATGTGCTTTGGGTCTGGAAGAAGCCAAATACCTGGGGTACATAATAGGTCGAGGGGTAATAAAACCCCAGGTTAATAAAGTAGAGGCCATCCAAAGTTGGCCCCGACCCTTGAATAAAAAGCAGGTGAGAGCTTTTTTGGGAATCGTAGGGTACTATCGTAGGTTCATCCCTAATTTTGCGACTATTGCAGCCCCGCTGACAGACCTGACTAGGGGAACTAACTCCGTGATGGTTAAGTGGACTGAAGAGGCTGAGGGAGCCTTTCAGGAGTTGAAGTCAGCTCTCTGCAAGCAGCCAGTGTTGATTACACCTGACTTTACGAAAGAGTTTATAGTTCAGACTGACGCCTCTGATGTGGGGTTAGGCGCAGTGTTGTCCCAAAGGGTGGGTGGTGAAGAGCACCCGGTTACCTATCTGAGTAGGAAACTTACACCGCCAGAGAAAAATTATAGTATTGTGGAAAGGGAGTGTTTAGCCATTAAGTGGGCCCTCGAATCCCTGAGGTATTACCTACTGGGCCAACACTTTAAATTGATCACTGATCACTCTCCCCTTACTTGGATGTGCCACACCAAAGAGAGAAATGCCAGAGTAACCAGGTGGTTTCTCACTTTACAAAATTTCAAGTTTACAGTGGAACACAGAGCAGGCAAGCTGCAGGGGAATGCCGATGCCTTGTCCAGGACCCATTGTATGTTAGCTAGAGGTGTCCGCCCCTACAGGTCCGAACAAGGGGGGGTATGTGAGAAAGTGACAGGACAAGTGCTGGAGTCACGGTATGTCAGTCCCCGGGTTTTGTCATATGGCTGGTCCAGCGCGGGTTTCTGAGTAAGCCCCAGCTCAGGTGCGGCCCTTGAGACTCATTACTGGCCCATATAGACCTGCAGAGTCTGCACTTGAGTGCAGATCCTGGGGAGTGAGAGCAGGCGTCTGGATCTGTCCTGATCTTCTAAACAAAACTATTACTGTGCCAAACGGGTTGCTGGTGTGGCTGGCAGACAGCCACACAGGTTAGTAAGCCTTATTTGTTTAGGTAGCCGCTCAGACGAGCAGGAGTTTGTTTATTTTGTGCCTGATGCTAAGGCTGATATTGTTTTGCCTGTTTTTTCTGAAAGGAAGGTTTATTTATTTTGTTGTTATTTTTTAATAAACCTGTTGCACCTAAGCTCTCGTGTCACTGTCTCTGACTGTTTGGGCCCGTACCTAGGCTGCTACCGAGCTACCTCCCTCACTATATATATATATATATATATATATATATATATATATACAGTGAAGGAAATAAGTATTTGACCCTTTGATGATTTTGTAAGTTTGCCCACTGACAAAGAGATGAACAATCTATAATTTTAAGGGCAGGTTAATTTTAACAGTGAAAGATAGAATATCAAAAATCAAATCCAGAAAATCACATTGTATAAATTTTATAAATTTATTTGCATTTTGCAGAGAGAAATAAGTATTTGATCCCTCTGGCAAACCAGACTTAATACTTGGTGGCAAAACCCTTGTTGGCAAGCACAGCAGTCAGACTTTTTTTGTAGTTGATGATGAGGTTTGCGCACATGTCAGGAGGAATTTTGGTCCACTCCTTTTTGCAGATCATCTCTAAATCATTAAGATTTTGAGGCTGTCGCTTGGCAACTCGCAACTTCAGCTCCCTCCATAAGTTTTCTATGTGATTAAGGTCTGGAGACTGGCTAGGCCACTCCATGACCTTAATGTGCTTCTTTTGATCCACTCCTTTGCTGCATTGGCTGTATGTTTTGGGCCATTGTCTTGCTGGAAGACCCAGCCCCGACCCATTTTTAATGTCCTGGAGGAGAAAAGGAGGTTGTCACTCAGGATTTTACAGTACATGGCTTCATCCATTCTCCCATTGATGCCGTGAAGTAGTCCTGTGCCCTCAGCAGAGAAACGCCCCCAAAACATAATGTTTCCACCTCCATGTTTGACAGTGGGGACGGTGTTCTTTGGGTCATAGGCAGCATTTTTCTTCCTCCAAACAGTTAATATCAAAGAGCTCAATTTTTGTTTCATCTGACCACAGCACCTTCTCCCATTTACTCGCAGAATCATCCAAGTTTTCATTGGCAAACTTCAGATGGGCCTGCACATGGGCCTTCTTGAACAGGGGGACCTTGCGGGCACTGCAGTATTTTAATCCATTACGGCGTAATGTGTTACCAATGGTTTTCTTTGTGACTGTGGTCCCAGCTGCCTTGAAATCATTAACAAGTTCCCCCCGTGTAGTTTTAGGCTGATCTCTCACCTTCCTCATGATCAAGGATACCCCACGAGGTGAGATTTTACATGGAGCCCCAGATCGATGTCATTTGACAGTCATTTTGTATTCCTTCCATTTTCTTACTATTGCACCAACAGTTGTCTCCTTCTCACCTAGCATCTTACTTATGGTTTTGTAGCCTATTCCAGCCTTGTGCAGGAATAGGCTACAGGAGCTGAGCTCTCTCCATACAGGGAGGATGCTGGCTTTATGTGTGGGCGCCGCCAATTTTCACCGATCGGTTGCCATGACAGCCTGGAGCCTATTGAAGGCTCCCAGGCTTGTCATTGCATTAGCTCTATTGCACACTGCAAGATTCAGCATTTAATAGAGGTGAAGGCATTTTGCTATTCACTGCAATACAGTAGTATTGCAGTGAATAGTATGAGCGATCAGACCCCCTAGGTTTCAAGGTTCATAGGGGGTCTGATCGTAAAAGTAGAAAAAAAAAAAAAAAAAAAACACAAATGTTCAAATCACCCCCCCTTTCCCTAGATCAGATATAAAAGTAAACATAAACACATTAGGTATCCACGCACTCCAAAATGCCTGAACTATTAAAATATTAAAATATTTATCCCATACGGTGAACGGCGTAGCGGGGAAAAAAATCAAAATGGCCAAATAGCGTTTTTTTCAACACTTTGCCTACTATAAAAAATTGAATAAAAAGTGATCAAACCATCAGATCTTTCCCCAAATGGTATCAATAAAAACGTCATGTTGTCCCACATAAAAAGACGCCATACCCAGCTCCATACATGCATACATGCAAATATGAAAAAGTTACAGGTGTCACAATATGGCGACACAAACTTTTTTTTTCTATTTTGCAAAGTTTTAAATTTTTTAAAAGGTATCAAAACATTACAAATACTATATAAATTTGGTATTGCCGTGTTCGTACTGACCTTCACAATACAAGTAACATGTCATTTTTACCACACAGTGAAGGCCGTAAAAATTAAACCCATATGAAATTGGCGCAAATGCAGTTTTTTCCAATTGCACCTCATTCTGAATTTTTTTCCAGCTACCCAGTACATTGCACAGCATATTGAATGGTACCATTACAAATTACAGTTTGTTTTGCAAACAGTAAGCCATCATGTGACTCTGTGAACTGACAAATGAAAAAGTTATGGCTCTTGAAATGTGGGGAGGGAAAAACGAAAAATGGCCAGGTCCTTAAGGGGTTAAGAGAGTAAAAAGTAACTTAGCCTGATAAGTGGAGAAAGAAACCTATTTCTTTAATAAGATATATTATCCTATTCACCTTACTACTGGTATTAATTTATGAAAAGTTGTTTCATAATTGCTGGTACACTTTAAGGATGTATTCACACACAGTTTTTTGCAGGTGATTTTTAAACAACTGTCCCATTCATTTCAATGGGAGTCAGTAGCATATTTTTACCTCTAGCTGATTTAATAAGCATTGTGACCTATCTTCAGGTGGTTTCTGCCTTGGAAACCCCAATGGAATGAATGGGAGGAAGAAAAAAAAAAAAACGCTAGTTTTTTTTATTATTATTTATTTATTTTTGAGTAATTTTTGCTAGTGTTTTTTTCTGCCTCCCCCTCATTTCAATGAATTTTGCCATTGAAATGAATGGGAGAGTCAGGGGGCACTTTTGAGGCTCTCAGCCTGACGTGTACCTTAGGCCAATGATGACCTGCACCACAGGCTCCTATACTGGAACTAGAGAGAATCGTCCAGTCATGTGTTAGATCATTTCTTTTATAACAATGCCACACTATATTCTAAAATTACTGTCATCTTATTTTTCCCAAATCTAGTATGATCGCCCTTTTGTCAACGATATTGTTGTAAATATTGAAGATCTTACATACGAGACACCGGAAGGTAAGATTTCCTCTTTCATAGTTCTTCATAACACAAAAACAAAATCTAATTTCTTGGAATTTTTTGGAAGGGGGGATCTAAATTTATTTTCATCACTATTTTGCGCTTAGTTTGTTATGAGTAGTCATATATTTACACCTAAACTTTGATAAATGTGGTTTCAACAATGTCTTCTATAAGATCATGCCCACTTTTCTGGTCAGTTTTGGTTTGGGAGGAAAAATTAGTAGTAAGCCCTCCGGGGTAACATTGCATGTGGAGTGTCTTATGGAAATGAATACACAGAGTTTGAACTGATAAATCTGAGTTTACTGAAAGGATCAGGTATAATTCATATGCATTTTTATTCCAGGTCGACGTCCATGGAATTTTGAAACAAATATTTTAGAGGACATGGTAATTGTTTTGTATTAATCCATATAAACTGCATACAACCTTTACCCTAAGTAAATGCAGCCAACGGTATAGTTATTTCTCACTTTACAGGGAACCTGTCACATAAATTTGGAACGCTAAACCACCGATATATCAATATATTATCCCTGTGCATAAGCAAATCCTGTACACTTACCTAGAGATGAGTCTGAGTCTCATTGGCGCTCCAACTAATATATTACTAATAGCCAAAATGGCACAAAAAAGGTGTCACCATTTTGGACTAGCAGAGCTGAAAGAATTCATGGTTCTAGAGGGATAACCTTGCTTTCCACACCACTTGGACAATTATTGGTAAAGTGATGACTAAGAATTTGTTAGTTTGAAATGGGTAGTAAGTAGGTCTACTGCTATGAAGTGCATGTTCTAAATAATAAAGGAATTGCATTCAACATAGATGAGTGCAGGAATGCCCTCTGGATTATGCCTTGAAGCATTTTTAACCCCTGACAGTTCATCAGTGATGCTATGCTACTATCATTTAGTATTTTGTGCACTCATAGATTAATTGGCTGCTCTTTGTGTGACAGAGAATTTGGGGACAGGGACTGCTGTGAATGGGTGTAATCTCTGTACATCACTGCAGAATATGTTAGTACTACATCAGACTCGGTTCACATCTGCATTTTTTTAATCCACTCTTCTGTTCTGTCGTAGAAACAGAAGAATAGTCTAAAAATTAAAAGGGTTGTCCAGTTTCAGACCAATATTGAGTGACAAATGTTATTGTTTAAAGAGGACCTTTCATGTCCTCAGAGATGTGCAGTATTACATACCACTAGAAAGCTGACAGTGAGCTGAATTCAGCGCAATGTCAGCTTTCCCAGTATGTGCCCCGATGCTGTAGATATCCCTCCACTGTCAGAAGGGCGGGCCTTACAGCCTAGCGTCATCGCCAGTCTGTAAGGAATGCCCCCCATGACAGTACAAGGCTATGCGATGATGCTATGCTGTAAGGCCCGCCTTTCTGACAGTAGAGAGATATCTGTGCCAAAAATAACGGCATTGATATCTGCAGAAACGGGCGCACACCGGGAAAGCTGACTATGCGCTGAATTCAGCTCACTGTTGGCTTTCTAGCGGTATGTAATGTCACACATCTCTGAGGACATGAAAGGATAAAAATCAGTCCATGGTCATGTGATATATAGTCCACGGTCATGTGACGGACATAGGTGCACAGGTCATTACAAGCCCTTGCAGGGCTTTTTTATCTATGAAAAACAGAGCCTCAGACACATATGTGAACATAGCCTAAGCAACAGAAAATAATTTTGTTTCCACGTGTAAGTGGGCCCTTCATTACCCGATCAATAGCTAATTAATGTGTTTTACAATTCCATAGAATGCTGCAGATGTTTATACCTCTTTTACTACTTGTTTTGCCAACTTTGTGTTTTATTTTGCTTTTTTTTTTTTTTTAAGACATCAGAAGATCACTTCAATGGTGAGCTTTTTTTTTTTCTTTATGGTATATTCTACAACAAGACATTTTGTAATAACATTTTTTTTTTCTTGTATGAAGTAAGGCCTGTTTTGACGGACATATTCAGACCAGAATACAATCCATGTTTTTGCAGCATTTCCTGGCCCGAATAGGTCATATAGCTGAATTGATTTCACAACATCCTATAGTCATAATTCAGACCCTGACAAGTAATTTTCAAGATCTTTGCCATATAACTCTATGGAGGAAAAAGTAGCTACTACTTTTAAAATCTCTCTTAGCATGTAGGTACTCGGTGCATTTTTTTTTCTCCTAATTTATTTTATTTAAAATTTTAAAAACACATTTTGGATATGGCAAATACCTAAAATGAGTTTAGATTTCTTAGAAAAGAGGTAAAATTGTGCTAAAACCTGATTGGGATAATCTAAACACAAACAGACTCAAATACCAAATAAAGAGCACGGTCAGGAAAGTCCTTGCTTCTTTAACCCCTTTCCGCACTATGACATAACAGTACTTCATGGAATGGTATAACTTCCTGTGATGAGTTCGGGGTGATTCCAAGTAGTTTCCTTGGCAGCCTGGGGCTCTGATTAGTGACCCCAGGCCTGCCTTTTCATTTGGCAGTTGGAGATCCTGCTTTTGGGGCTTTCAGTCTACAGACTGTCAGCCCCATTACATTATTATATTGAACCAATGCTCAGATGATCGCTGGTTCAAGTCCCATAGTGGGACAAAATTTTTTTTTAAAGTATTTTAAAAAATTAATAAATAACCCCCATCCAAAATGCTCTTTCCCACATAAAACTATTTTATTATGTAAAAAAACAGACAAAAACATTAAAATATACATATTTGGTATTGCCACAGCTGTAACAATCTGTACAATAAAAGCAAAACATTATTTAACTCTCACAGTGATCTTGCATGGCTTGTTCCGCAAAAACAACTTCAGCCAGCTCAGAAGACAGAAAGATAAAATATGTTACGCCTTTCAGAAGATGGCAGTGCAAAAACAATTGTTTGTTTTTTTTTTCAAAATGGATTTTTATTCTGCAAAATTAGTAATCCATAAAAAGAAAAAAAAAATTTAATTGAGTATCACTATAACTGTACTGACAGAATGGTGAGCATGCTCTGGGGTCTTTGGCTCAAATCAGACTAAGAGTAACATCTGCATGGAATTTGCATGTACTCCAGTACTTCCTCCCACATGCCAAAAAGATATTGATAAAATTAGCTTCCCATAAAAACAACTGACACTTGTGAGTGTTGGGGATGATTGTCATAAAGGTAGCATGTTACTTATGTCGTACTGTGAATGGCAAAACTTTTTAAATGTTAAAATACAATGTTTATTTATTTTATCCCTACATAAATAGTTGGACACAATATATCGAGCCCTGAAATGGTGTATCTCTGGAAAAATTGAAATTTTCACTCAGTTAATCAGCTGCACGTTAATTTCTGGAAACAAAATCAATGCAACACTTACCTAATTACTGAGCCAGTATTACAATGTAAAAAGACGTTGAAAAAGCCTCCCACTCTCTCTCCCTTTCTCACTACCCACCGCTAGTATAGACACAGGGCAGCTAGGGGTCTGATCAGTGACCCGGGTATGCCAGAGACAACATACCTGGTTGATCCTGCCTAGAAGGACGCTGTCAGCCTATGGATCTGTGTATACTACTGAACCAGTGATCAGAAGATTACTGGTTCAAGCCCCCTAGTGGAACAATAAAAACAAAATGTAAATAAAAAGTGTGTTTAAAAGCCCAAGAAATGCCCGTTTCCTATGTAAAAATAATTATAAAAAATACATACAGTCATATGAAAAAGTTTGGGCACCCCTATTAATCTTAATCATTTTTAGTTCTAAATATTTGGGTGTTTGCAACAGCCATTTCAATTTGATATATCTAATAACTGATGGACACAGTAATATTTCAGGATTGAAATGAGGTTTATTGTACTAACAGAAAATGTGCAATATGCATTAAACCAAAATTTGACCGGTGCAAAAGTATGGGCACCTCAACAGAAAAGTGACATTAATATTTAGTAGATCCTCCTTTTGCAAAAATAACAGCCTCTAGTCGCTTCCTGTAGCTTTTAATCAGATCCTGGATGAAGGTATTTTTGACCATTCCTCTTTACAAAACAATTCCAGTTCAGTTAAGTTTGATGGTCGCCGAGCATGGACAGCCCGCTTCAAATTATCCCACAGATGTTCAATGATATTCAGGTCTGGGGACTGGGATGGCCATTCCAGAATATTGTAATTGTTCCTCTGCATGAATGCCTGAGTAGATTTGGAGCTGTGTTTTGGATCATTGTCTTGCTGAAATATCCATCCCCGGCGTAACTTCAAATTCGTCACTGATTCTTGTACATTATTCTCAAGAATCTGCTGATACTGAGTTGAATCCATGCGACCCTCAACTTTAACAAGATTCCCGGTGCCGGCATTGGCCACACAGCCCCAAAGCATGATGGAACCTCCACCAAATTGTACAGTGGGTAGCAAGTGTTTTTCTTGGAATGCTGTGTTTTTTTGACGCCATGCATAACGCCTTTTTGTATGACCAAACAACTCAATCTTTGTTTCATCAGTCCACAGGACCTTCTTCCAAAATGAAGCTGGCTTGTCCAAATGTGCTTTTGCATACCTCAGGCGACTCTGTTTGTGGCGTGCTTTCAGAAACGGCTTCTTTCGCATCACTCTCCCATACAGCTTCTCCTTGTGCAAAGTGTGCTGTATTGTTGACCGATGCACAGTGACACCATCTGCAGCAAGATGATGCTGCAGCTCTTTGGAGGTGGTCTGTGGATTGTCCTTGACTGTTCTCACCATTCTTCTTCTCTGCCTTTCTGATATTTTTCTTGGCCTGCCACTTCTGGGCTTAACAAGAACTGTCCCTGTGGTCTTCCATTTCCTTACTATGTTCCTCATAGTGGAAACTGACAGGTTAAATCTCTGAGACAACTTTTTGTATCCTTCCCCTGAACAACTATGTTGAACAATCTTTGTTTTCAGATCATTTGAGAGTTGTTTTGAGGAGCCCATGATGCCACTCTTCAGAGGAGATTCAAATAGGAGAACAACTTGCAATTGGCCACCTTAAATACCTTTTCTCATGATTGGATACACCTGGCTATGAAGTTCAAAGCTCAGTGAGGTTACAAAACCAATTTTGTGCTTCAGTAAGTCAGTAAAAAGTAGTTAGGAGTATTCAAATCAATAAAATGATAAGGGGACTCAAATTTTTGCACCGGTCAAATTTTGGTTTAATGCATATTGCACATTTTCTGTTAGTACAATAAACCTCATTTCAATCCTGAAATATTACTGTGTCCATCAGTTATTAGATATATCAAATTGAAATGGCTGTTGCAAACACCCAAATATTTAGAACTAAAAATGATTAAGATTAATAGGGGTGCCCAAACTTTTTCATATGACTGTATTTGCTATCACTGCATCCATAACAACCTCTACAATACAACTAAAACATTATTTAACCTGCATGGTGAACGTTGTGAAAAAAAAAAAAAAAATCTGATCTGTTCTTTGAAAGCCAATTTATTGTGTAATAAATTGTGGCATGCATTTTCTCCTTTTAAAGCGTAACTAAGCTTTCAAACAACTTCTGATTGTTGGGCAGCACTTGTGTCATTAACAAATTTTGATTCCTTTCAGTGAAATCCGGCATGTAGGTAGAACTACATTCTTAGTGTCTTATGAAAGATGCGACTGGTCTGTTGTGTGGGGCCCCAGTAGAAAAAGTTTCCAAAACTGAATTTAAAATTAAGAATTGCTTGTGCATTTGGCATGTTCTTACTTTTTTTCTCCTAATTTCTCTTAGAAACTGAAGGTTCTGAAGTAACTCAAATAATAAATTCTAAGGTGAATATCAATGTATATGTCTCATTAAAGTGTACCTCTAATTATGAAACCATTTTTTTAAATGAATAGTGAATATAAAAAAACTGTGTAATATATACAAGTGCATCTCAATAAATTAGAATATAATCAAAAAGATATATATTTTTTTTTTTTTTAGTAATTCAATTGAAAAAGTGAAACACATATATTATATTGAGTCATTACAAACAGAGTGACCTTTTTCAAGTGTTTATTTATGTTAATGTTGATGATTAATGGCTTACAGCCAAGGAAAACCCAAAAGTCATTATCTCAGAAAATTAGAATATTATAGAAGACCAACTGTAAAAAAATTATTTAACACAGAAATGTTGGCCAAATGAAAAGTATGTACAGTAAATGCACTCAGTACTTGGTTGGGGCTCCTTTTGTATGAATAACTGCATCAATGCGGTGTGGCATGGAGGCGATCAGCCTGTGGCACTGCAGAGGTGTTATGGAAGCCCAGGTTGCTTTGGTAGCAGCCTTCAGTTCGTTTGCATTGTTGGGTCTGGTGTGTCTCATCTTCCTCTTGGTCAGGCGAGTTTGCTGGCCAATCAAGCACAGTGATACTGTGGTTATTAAACCAGGTATTGGTACTTTTGGCAGTGTGGACAGGTGCCAAGTCCTGTTGGAAAATTAAAATTCCATCTCTAAAAAGCTTGTTGGCAGAGGGAAGTATGAATTGCTCTAGAATTTCCTGGGAGAAGGCTGCGTTGACAAACCATCACTGATTGTGCAAATTTCACACTAGACCTCAAGCAGCTTGGATTGCGTGCCTCTCCACTCTTCCTCCAGACTCTGGGACCTTGATTTCCCAATTAAATGTAAAATTTACTTTCATCTGAAAACAACACCTTTGACCACTGAGCAACAGTCCAGTTCTTTCTCTCCTTGGTGCAGGTAAGACGATTCTGGCATTGTCTATTGGTCTAGAGTGGCTTGACACATGGAATGCGACACTTGTAGCCCATGTCCTGGATATGTGTGTGTGGTGGCTCTTGAAGCACTGACTCCAGCAGCAGTCCACTCCTTGTGAATCTCCCACAAATTTTTGAATGGCCTTTTCTTAACAATCCTACCCTGTTTCCCCGAAAATAAGACAGCGTCTTATATTAATTTTTGCTCCCAAAGATGTGCTGTGTCTTATTTTCAGGGGATGTCTTATTTTTTTTTTTCAATGAAGAAGAATTCACATTTATTGCTGAACAAAAAAATGAACATTTATTATATACGGTACTGTACGGTAATGTAGTCGTCATCACAAACCAGCATAACCAGACAAACTGTGAATCCTATCAAGAATTTCTTACTACCGTACCATTATTTCCATGTACAACAATTAACAGTATGGTACATTTACCAATATTTACGGTACAAATAGAAAGTAAAATTTATTCAATGACAGTTATGTCATCATCTTCTAGGACATCATCATAACAATCCAAACCATTAATTTCCCTGCACACCGTATCATGCCCCATAGTGGCCCCTGCACACAGTATCATTCCCCATAGTGGCCCCTGCACACAGTATCATGCCCCATAGTGGCCCCTGCACACAGTATCATGCCCCATAGTGGCCCCTGCACACAGTATCATGCCCCATAGTGGCCCCTGCACACAGTATCATGCCCCATAGTGGCCCCTGCACACAGTATCATGCCCCATAGTGGCCCCTGCACACAGTATCATGCCCCATAGTGGCCCCTGCACACAGTATCATTCCCCATAGTGGCCCCTGCACACAGTATCATTCCCCATAGTGGCCCCTGCACACAGTATCATTCCCCATAGTGGCCCCTGCACACAGTAGTTTGCCCCATAGTGGACCACCCATGAACAATTATTATACTGTGGGGTCTTTTCAGACCCCAGAGTATAATGATCGGAGACCCAGGGGAGGATAGAAACATAAAAAAAACAACGTTGCTTACCTGTTCCTCGCTCCGGTGCATGCCCGTGCGCTACTCCGGCCTTCTTCACTGTTAGACCAGGCCGCGTCACATGATCCGGCCGGCGTCGCAACGCAAAATGACGTCCGCTGACGTCTGCGACGTCACCAAACAGGCCCGAAGCCTGGAGAAGCGCAGGACAGGTAAGCACATAGTTTTTTATGTTCGCTCGCCTCCCCTGGGCCGCCGATTATTATACTCCGGGGTCTGAAAAGACCCCGGAGTATAATGATAGCAGAGATTGTGGGGTTCTCCCGCGGCCTCACATATCGTATATACCGTATGTTCTGTTCGGGAACATACGCCTTACTTTCGGGGGGATGCTTTATATTAGGCAATTCTCCGAAACCTCTCCTATGCCTTACTTTCGGGGGGTGTCTTATTTTCGGGGAAACACGGTATCAAGGCTGTGGTTATCCCGGTTGCTTGTGCACCTTTTTCTACCAAACTTTTTCCTTCCACTCAACTTTCCATTAATATGCTTTGATACAGCAATCTGTGAACAGCCAGTTTCTTTAGCAATGACAGAAGTGGATTGAGCAGAAGGGAGATATATATTTTCCATTCCTTTTATAGCCATTCATGGCTTTGGCTCAAAAAACCGCAACAAAAACTGCAACAAAAAAAGCTGCATTTCCACAACATGGGGCCTCAGCCTAAGGGGCCTTTTTAAACGCTTAGGAAGCCTTTGCAGCTGTTATGGGTTAATTATTCTAATTTTCTGATATAATGAAACAGCTTCTGTTTCATTTTAACTATGGGGCTTTTTTGTTTTAATTTTGAAAATGGCCCATTAAAAGTTAATTTTTACTAAGAAGAAGTATGTGTGCTGGATTATTTTTTACCATCAACTTGTTGACATTATGATCTTCACTCCATCAAATCTGTGGAGTTTTCTGTGCATCATCTATATTGAAAATTGCTTTTTTGAGCGGTGAGATTTTCTTCTTTTATACCACTTAGTATTCTGTACAATGTACTGGGAAGCTGGAAAAAAAATCCTGAATGACTTGTCACCTGTTTTCTGTGGGTCAGTTAAAGATTATGGTGATACCAAATTGATATAGTTTTATTTACATTTTAACCTCCTAAAAAAAAAAAAATCCATAACTTTGTAAAAATAACACCTGTAACTTTTTTATATTTTTGTTTCCGGGGATGCATAAAGCATCTTTTATTTGCAGGACCTGATGTACTTTTTATTTATACCATTTTGGGGAATATCTATTGTTTTGATCACTTTTTATCCAACATTTTATGGGAGCCAAAACAGCAAGCAAAAAAGGCAGTTCTGTTCTTTTGATATCCCCCCCCACTACGGAAAAATGTTTTTAGAAGTTTGTAGACAGGGTGTTTTCAGACACCGTGATACCTGTCTCTCTTCATTTTTATATGTGTTTTAGGGAAATGGGGGTGGTGTGAACTATATATATATATATATATATTAGAGCCTGTAATATAATGCATAAAATGACAAGCCTGGGAGCCTTCAATAGTGCTCCTGGCTGTCATGTCAATGGATCGCTTCCCCAGACGTCTTTTTTTTTTTTTTTTTGGGGGGGGGGGGGGGGGGGGGGTGGATGGCGGTGATTTACCCAAAAATGGTAGCGCCTTCGTCGGCTTTGACCAAGGGGTTAGGGGGTTAATGCCCGCAATCAGTGCTGGTAGTACTGGGTCTCTGCTTTATATTACAGCGGAGACCCAGTGGCTATAGTTACTGCTCAGCTCCTGAGCAGTCGCCATATTTAGATACCCGAGATCCATTGTAATAGTATGGCAGGAAGGATTTAATGACTATAACATTTTTATTGGTTGGGTTAACAACGTGATTTTTGTGTGTTTGATTTTTTTTTTCTGTAAACAATGATGTTTTTTTTTCTTATTTTTATACACATCATTTTTAGTTGCAGCCTGCTCCCTCCATTTACTCATCTATATTGCCTTCCTGACCCCATACACACACTCGGCACTATTGCCTCCTCATTTCCCTCCCGCACTCAGCTCTATTTCCACTTTTACATCCACATTTCCCACACACTCAGCCCTGCTACACCGACAGCTATCTCCACATTTCCCTCCACACCTCAATACCTGCTACATCTTCATTTGACCCACACACTTAGCCCTGGTGTATCCACATTCTTCTCCATACACTTAACACTCCCCTGCATGTGACTGGTCACATGACTGTGACATCAACAAAGGTCCCTTTGCAGGACTGCAAAATACTGGCAAATAGTATTGCTAGCAGCATGCAGTCCTGCAGTGTGGAAGACTTTTCTGAATTTGGCTCGCAACCGCATTGGAGGGGGGTTGATGATAAAAAAAAAAAAAAATATCATACCGCACACAAATGTCATCAATTTGCTGTCCATGTTGTTTTTCACAGATTCATTGTTAGATGATGCTGAAAAATAAAGACGGCATATGTGTTTTGTTCTGTTTTTTTTTTTTTTTTTTTTTTTTTTTGTGAATTCAAACAAAATGGGTGACACACGGATTGGACATTTGACATGGATCAAAAACGGAAATAAACTAGGATGTATAATGTCCGTTTTTTTATAGCCCTCAAAACACAGTGTTTGACAATGTTTGTGGTAAATTTCAATGTAATACATGTTGAGTTTAAGATAATTGAGTCTTAACTATTTATACAATAGTGATTGGCGGGGATTGGGGGGTTATTTATGTTGATTTTATTTATTTTTTACATGTATATCTGTGGAATTTGTTTTTCCCAATGTAGCTGTTAGACTGTTAGACCAAGCAACGGTCTCCTGCTGCTGGCATGCTGATGATGATGATGTGACTAGTCCTGGTGGTCATGTGACTAATTGCTGCCGCCTGTACTCCATGTACAGCACTCTTTAAGTCATGTATTTAAAAATGGCATCTGTCTTTTCTTCAGAGTTCCTTTCAGTTTGATTGCTGGGCACATGAAATTCAGCTGCCTGAGTAGTCTGCTTAAAGCGTAACTAAACTTCCGGACAACTTTAGATTTTCTGGCATTATTTGTATCATTTATACATTTTGTAATATGCTTTATTAACAAATTTTGGCTCCTTTCTGTAAAATCCTGCATCTTTTTATTCTTTGCCTTGCTTCTTTATTGAGAGCTGTTTCTGCCTCTCACTGAGTAACTGTGTATGGAGTATGGGTTTAGTGTCCTATAAAAGAAGAGAATCTTGTCTTTCATATGATACCAAAAGCAAGTTTGTACGTTTTATGATGTCTGAGATTGAACAGTTTGAAGTGACCCCCCCCCCCCCACTCTCATTTTCTCTACATTTTACACAACCCATACTCCAAGACTGCACTCCATGCGCAGTAACATTCAGGAATCCTTATGCAAAGTAGCTAAGAATGGTCACGCTAAGAGAGACTAGAGGGGCAAATATGTTGGACTCCATAGCACCTAAAGCCATGGTTCTGCAGTCATTTGGAAACAGAATTGTGGAGTCGGTAAGTCATACCTCTGACTCCTTCATAAATGTCTGACAGCCAAGGTCAGTCAGAAGCAGTAAAGCTCCTCTAATTCATTAAAAAGCTAGTGATTCAATTATGCAACAAACTATACATCTAAAAATTATACAATATCAATAATTGCTTGATACAGCTCCCATTCTTAACTGTTTCTATAACTGCCTGTATCTCCCCTGTTTAAGCATACAGAAGCGTGACACTGGTGCGATTTTTAAAGCTGAGATTCTATACTTTAAAGTGGCACCAGAGCCAGGGATCTAGGTTCTCCCGAGCCCAATATATTAACATCTGAAGTGGTCGCCACTCCAGCCTCTCAGCATGACTCTTTTGAGAAAACAAGCCCATATGTCTCTACTCAGCTAAATTGTTTACATATTTATGTCTTTATAGGTAAACAGGTGATTTTTTGCATAACAGAGGGAAAGCTAAAAATGATATTTCATACCCTACCTGTGCTGTGGCAAAAATCCTGGTGACAGGTTCCCTTTCAGGACCTGCCTACTGTAAATATACAGCAAGGGGTTGTTAAGGGGTTGTCTAGAGTGGATATTATACTACTTAGACGTTTTACAATAAATTTTCTAATTATCAATTTATTTACAATTGATTAGGTGTTTGTATGTTTGCAATAGGATAAATTAGGTTATGGGTCCCATTTAGATCAGTCCCTTTTCCCAATTTTTGTACAGCACCATGGAACATGTTGGAGTTGCAGAAGCAACGGGAACTAAAATGCTAAAAATGATTAATTTGTAATTGACATTGCATGGTACATGCAATCCTCCCAAAGTTTGTTGCTTCACTATATTGCTTCACTATATTGTGTTTTGCTTTAGAAAGCTCCATCTGTAAGAAAGTGTCAAGATTTTAGTTCAAGGAAACTGATCTCATGTGATTCATCTGAAACAAGGTCCTCAGAACGCTCAAAAAAGAAAAAAGTGTCTACCTCTTCTAAAGTAAGCATTTTTTTTGTTTGTTTTGTCTTTTTTCATATTCATGCATTCTGGTTACTACGTATTTGAAGACAATTTGAGAAGGACGGTAAAATTATAAACAGGGTTATGGAGTTGGTAGGCCAAACCACCGATTCCTCTATTTTTCCACAGCCTGACTCCTTTCCAACTCCTTCATAAATGGCTGAGAGCTGGATTCAGACAGGAGCAGTAAAGCTCCTCTAATTCATCAAAAAATCCAGTGATTGCATCTACTTAAACAATATATATATATATATATATATATATATATATATATATATAATTTATAATATAATTTAAAATATATACAGTGCTGGCCAAAAGTATTGGCACCCCTGCAATTCTGTCAGATAATACTCAATTTCTTCCAGAAAATGATTGCAATCACAAATGCTTTGGTAATAATATCTTCATTTATTTTGCTTGCAATGAAAAAATACAAAAGAGAATGAAAAAAAAAGTCAAATCATTGATCATTTTACACAAAACTCCAAAAATGGGCCAGACAAAAGTATCGGCACCCTCAGCCTAATACTTGGTAGCACAACCTTTAGACAAAATATCTGCGAACAACCGCTTCCGGTAACCATCAATGAGTTTCTTACAATGCTCTGCTGGAATTTTAGACCATTCTTCTTTGGCAAATTTCTCCAGGTCCCTGAGATTTGAAGGGTGCCTTCTCCAAACTGCCATTTTGAGATCTCTCCACAGGTGTTCTATGGGATTCAGGTCTGGACTCATTGCTGGCCACTTTAGAAGTCTCCAGTGCTTTCTCTCAAACCATTTTCTAGTGCTTTTTGAAGTGTGTTTTGGGTCATTGTCCTGCTGGAAGACCCATGACCTCTGAGGGAGACCTAGCTTTCTCACACTGGGCCCTACATTATGCTGCAAAATTTGTTGGTAGTCTTCAGACTTCATAATGCCATGCACATGGTCAAGCAGTCCAGTGCCAGAGGCAGCAAAGCAACCCCAAAACATCAGGGAACCTCCGCCATGTTTGACTGTAGGGACCGTGTTCTTTTCTTTGAAGGCCTCTTTTTTTTCCTGTAAACTCTATGTTGATGCCTTTTCCCAAAAAGCTCTACTTTTGTCTCATCTGACCAGAGAACATTCTTCCGAAAAGTTTTTGGCTTTTTCAGGTAAGTTTTGGCAAACTCCAGCCTGGCTTTTTTATGTCTCTGGGTCAGAAATGGGGTCTTCCTGGGTATCCTACCATAGAGTCCCTTTTCATTCAGACGCCGACGGATAGTACGGGTTGACACTGTTGTACCCTCGGACTGCAGGACAGCTAGAACTTGTTTGGATGTTAGTCGAGGTTCTTTAGCCACCATCCGCACAATCTTTCGTTGAAATCTCTCGTCAATTTTTCTTTTCCGTCCACATCTAGGGAGGTTAGCCACAGTGCCATGGGCTTGATGACACTGCGCACGGTAGACACAGGAACATTCAGGTCTTTGGAGATGGACTTGTAGCCTTGGGATTGCTCATGCTTCCTCACAATTTTGCTTCTCAAGTCCTCAGACAGTTCTTTGGTCTTCTTTCTTTTCTCCATGCTCAATGTGGTACACACAAGGACACAGGACAGAGGTTGAGTCAACTTTAATCCATTTCAACTGGCTGCAAGTGTGATTTAGTTATTGCCACCACCTGTTATGTGCCACAGGTAAGTAACAGGTGCTGTTAATTACACAAATTAGAGAAGCATCACATGATTTTTCAGAGGGTGCCAATACTTTTGTCCACCCCCTTTTTTATGTTTGGTGTGGAATTATATCCAATTTGGCTTTTTGACAATTCTTTTTGTGGTTTTCCATTGAAGACAAATTAAATGAAGATATTATTGCCAAAGCATTTGTGATTGCAATCATTTTCTGGAAGAAATTGAGTATTATCTGACAGAATTGCAGGGGTGCCAATACTTTTGGCCAGCACTGTATATGTATGTATATAATATATATATATATATATATATTATATAATTTTTTATTTTTTTTTAACTCAGAGTTGGTCATTTTTTTTCTGACTGGCTCCATTCCTGACTCCACAGCCCTGAAAAATTGCTAAAATCATATATATTGTATAGCACTGTGATGTTATGTGCACATCTGTACCTGTGTGTCAGTTGTTCTGGTCTGTTGGAGGACCAGAAAACGGACATATGACCGCTAAAATAGCAGACACCAATGGTTCCTGACAGAACTATTTGACTATAATGGCATCTGGCATGTGTACATTCTTTTAAACTGAAATTGCTAGTTGAAAAAGTTAAACTTGCAGCACTTTTTCATCCAGTGATTTCTAGTAGTCACTTGCGATGGAGTCTCCAAGCAGAGACTCTGATGCAGATGTGAACCCAGCTTTAACGAGTACCTTTCATGTCCTCATGTATATTCGGTTTTACATACCACTAGAAAGCTGACAGTGCACTGAATTCAGCACACTGTCGGCTTTCCCGTTATAGGCCCCGGGGCTGTAGATATCGGCGGTCTAAATTTCACCGTTGACTGTCAGAAGGGTGTTCCTGACAGTCTAGCTGCGCTGTGAAGAACGCCCTCCCTGACTGTGCTGGTCCATAGCCCTGTACTGGGGGGGCGTTCCTCACAGCTCAGCATCATCACTGGGCGGTAAGGAACGCCCCCTCTCTCTGTCCTCATCCAAAGCCGAGTACTGTCAGAGGAGGTGTTCCTTACAGCCTAGTGATGACGCTGAGCTGTGAGTTCCTCACAGCGCAGCTAGACTGTCAGGAACGCCCTTCTGACAGTGAACAGTGAAATTTAGACCCCCGATATCTCCAGCACCAGGGCACATAACGGGAAAGTCGGCAGTGTGCTGAATTCAGCACACTGTCAGCTTTCTAGCGGTATGTAAAACCGCATGCGCCTGAGCACATGAAAGGTCCTCTTTTAAAGGGGTTATCCATGCTTTTAAAGGGTTTGGAAAATTGCTATAAGCCTTCTAACCTACAAAATAAAATCAAGGACAATTAAAAGATTATGTCAATATAAAGCAAATAAATGATAGATAATATTTATTAACTAATTTGTGTGGTTTGACTAGCTGTCTGAAAAGAATAGCCTTAACATTTTGAAAATCACTAATTTTTCCAAATTTTCAAAAAGTTTCTAATTTTTATAAATAAATTCTAAAAGTATTGGCCAAAGTTTACAAGTAACATGAAGTACAATGTGTCTCAAAATCACAAGTAAATTAAAGCGTTCCAGACTTATTATATAGTGACACATGTCACACAGATTTGAAAAATGGGGCTCTTGCAGAAGTTCCAAAACTGGCTCAGATGGAAAGGGGTGAAGCATCTGTAGAACGTGTGATAACAATAGCAATGTAATTTGTTTGGATATTTTTTTTTCTGCTTTCTTTAGGCTCACCCGTTTTCTGGCCAGACTTGCACTACCTTCATAAAATATGATGAAGAAAACACTGATGCAAATGGTAATTTTTTTTTTTTGTCAAATTTTAAATACAGTTTCATCTCTATATATCTTTGCCATCTTTTAAGTGACAGTTTTATATATATAATGGATTCAGAACTGCATCATGACAAATCCTTACTATGGTTTAACTATATTGTTAAATTCAGAGTCTTAAAAACTTGTACTGGTCAAGTGCAAATCTCCTAAACCTCCTAAATTTAAGCACAAATGTTTACATTCACTGACCACAAGCAGAGATGTTGAAAATGGTGAGAAAGTAAAAAAATGTTGCATACATTTTCATTATACAGTGAACTCCATTTTATAAATTACTTTTTTGTACTAATCGTTATACTATACTTACCATACAGCTTACCGTATATCCCAGTTCAATTCAGCATTCACAATTCCATGGGCTCCTGAGCTGAAATCAACTAATCCTGGTTGTTCAGTGTCCACACAGAACTTGCTCTTGTGTTTTTAATTCTTGAGAATGTAGGCTTTAAACCAGATGTAATCAATTTGATAAGGATATTATATTATATGAGCTAAGCAATGCTGCTGCATCTGGTAGCCTTCTGTGCCAGTAGCAGCAAGCAGAACTCTGATTGCAACTTTGGACAAATAGAAAGAGTTAAAGGGACACTCTGGTGATTTAAAATTTTTTTTGACTCATTCTACACTATATCCTCAATAGTTATAGTTGTCTATGCACATGTCTTTCTTTTCCTGCTTTCACCTTCTTCAGTAAGTCACATGATCATATGATTCATGATATCACCTGATTTTTTTTTTGGAATGCATTGCTGTGCAAACAGGAAGTCTCCCTCTGCTACCTAAGAGCTTACCGTGTGACCTCAGATTCATCAGAGTAGGTCCCCTGTTTTCTGCCCTTGCTTTTCTATGGAAATGCCTCCTCTGCCTCTCCAGTAATGTGCTACCTATAGCACCCCTCTCTTACATGCTAGATGCTAGAATCTCCCATAGTGCCCCCTCTCATAGTCAGGTCACCATGCATCCATTACATTTCCCAGTATCATCAGCAGTAGTTGGTGCAGCTTTCAGGACTTGTGTGGAAAAAAAAAAAAAAAAAAAAAAGCTCTGGAGTGTTGTTTTAAGTTATTGCACCTATGTTCTATGTATTGCAACAGTGCAACTATACTGTTCAGAACATTTTTGAGGATATGTGTACTATTATAATATATGCTATTATGTTAAATTAGCATTGTACCATGAAAGAGGTTTTCATGGACTTACATATTTATAGTGACCCCCCCCCCCCCCCCTTAGATCACCTGTTTGTAAAGGCTGCAGTGTTCACGAGTGTTGCAGCATCTTCCCTGTGGTAGTGATGTCACGTTATTGGTCACATGGTACAGCAGCAGCCTAGTCCCATGCAAGTGAATGGGGCTGAGCTGCAATACCAAGCCCAGACCCTATGCAATGTAAGGCCTTGTAGTTGATATTCAGTGAAGAAGTTGCTGCACTCCCCTGAATGCTGTGGCCTCTTAAACCTGCTGATCTGTGCGGATCTCAGGTTGTCGAACCACCACCAATCACATGTTGATAATCTGTCCTATGGATCAATATGGATGTCCAGGAAACCCCCTTTTAGGTGTCATTTAATGTGTTGATATGCTACTGTTTTCTTTCTCCAGACCACAAAAGAATTGTTTCAACACAAAATAGTGACTTGAGTATTATCAGCCAGACGATACATGTTGCATTTCCTCTAAGAGAATCTCCTGGAAAATATAATGCAACCGTCGGTCAAGCAGATACTGGACCTTCAGCCACTGAGGAATTAAGCTACTCTGAACCAGGGAATAAAACTCTTGCGGATTATTACCCCAAAATGTTTGAGAACCTCTGCAGTATATGGGATTTTCATAAGAAAAACCAAGCAGCTGATAATATTGTGTGGCATTACAAGCGTCTCATTTGGTGTAAAAATAAGAAGGCATTAGGAATGAAAATGATTCATAGAAATATGCCCAAGTCTGTGAACAAGACATACGCAATATGCCCTGCACCCAATGTAGAGGAAATGAAGACTGTACCTGAGACATACCATTCCACAATGTTGCTGGGAGAACATTTGAGCAAACCAGGCTTAGGAGGGCCTATTAAAACTCTTATTCCAAATCCAAGTTTATTTTCACAGGCCATCCCACCCACACTCCACTTTGACTCCCAGAACATTGCTAATAACATCTTTGATAGTCGGAACTTATACATAGACAGTCCCTTTCAAGACCAACAGCAAAAGAATATAAATTTGGTTATGTCTCCTGGGTACAACTCAAGAGCATCTTCTAGCTTATGTAAAATGTCCATCAGTTCCAGTAAAGGTATAACCAACAAAAGCCAAATGGATATTGATATAGCCCAATTTCCAGATTGCAAAGGCTCTAAGCGCCTTCAACAAAATGCACTGGACAGAAGAAATTCTTTATCTGGGTTTCCTACATTGCAGAGTCCTAAAAATGAGGTTGCCAAAATTAATTGCAATATGAGTGAAAGAAAAAAAATCCTTAAGTAAGGCCATGACCACTCAAAGCAAGATGGAAGTTGCTGAGAGAAACCATGCGAGCTACAAAGAACACATTGAGCAGCTTAACAAAACCTGCACTCTAACAAGGAGAAATTCATTTTCTGTATTTCCTGTAGGTCACAATGCAAATATGAATTTTGAAAGTCTGTATAGAAATCTAACCCAGGCTAGAACCCAGCCATTCTTTTCGTCAAGTAAAGCCCAAGTCCAGTTATCAAAAACTGTGTCATCTTTGGTTAATTCACCAGGATCACTAAGAGCCAAAAGGCCGCCAAGTCATGATTTTTCGTTTTCACCATCAAAGAAACCCAGGAGTGTAACTGAAGCTTTAATCGGCTGCTCAAAATCATCATCTTATTCTATGGACAGCAGTGATCTGTTATACTCAAAACCCAATTCTTCTCTTATCCTGCATCATTCTGTAAGTGCCTTCTAATAAACATAAAATGTTTGAATATACATTCAATGGCCACTTTATTAGAGACACCTATCTGGTAGTGTGTAGGGCCTTCTTTGGACTTGAGAACTACAGCAGGTATGAGTCTTGGCAGGTATGAGATGGCCCAGATGCCAAGAAATCGTCCTCCAAACACCATTACTCCAATATCCTTAACTGTTTGACCTGACCAAGTTCGATTCATGCTGCTTGCGCCCTTACATCCCCATCAGCATGTGGCAACATAAATTTGGATTCATCTAGTTAGGCAGTGTTTTTCCACTGCTTGGTGATCCAGGTTTTGTACTTTTTGGCCCACTAGAGTCCTTACTTTTCTGTTTCCCTTCAGCCATGCCATTTGAGCTCCTTTTGATGGATGTTTTTCCACGATCATAACATTCAAGATATACACTAAGCACTTTTGCTTGAGAGAACCCCACCAGGTTGGCAGTTTTTAAATTTCTGGCCCTGGTTAGTCTAACAGCAATGGCCATGTTCAAAGTCACTCAGATTGCTTAATATTCAAGTTCAAATGTGGATTCACACTGAAATTTACCCTGCATTTGAAATTCCATGAAAAAATGCATTGTATTGTATAAGTTATACATGTTAAAGTGAGTAGAAATAAAAGAAAAGAAATTTTAACATATAACAAAGTAGATATAAGAATTAAACACCCCAACATCCTCCGTTTCCCCATTTTACATATAGAAATAAATGAAATCATAAACCTAATTGGTACAATGGCATAATTGGGTTTGTTCTCCCAGTCCACCTTACAGTATAAACAATCTTTTACAGTTTCAAGTATTTGTATAGAACATTAATTGGTGTGCTACGAAAAAAACAAGCCCCGATATGACAACAATAAAGTGAAAAAGTTATGATTCTTGGAAAGCAGAGAGAAGAAAAGGAAATGGTTGTGCCAGAGAGTGGTTAATAAGATTATATGCGGTGACCAGATGGAAGGTAACGCTGCAGTTGGGATTGCGGGGTGCAAACAGCGCAGACTTGTCACGGTCTCTGGGCACGAGGGCGCAGCGCTGGTGCTGTCCCACGTTACCACCACTGGTACCGGTGATGAGGGGGCTGCACAAATGTTGGTGGTGATTGTTCCTCCGGGGCGCTTCCCCTATACTGTGCCGACTGGTGGTGTTTGGGGCGCCCTGATGTTGTCAGTGCAGAGTCAGACACAGAAACGGTTGTAAAGTTGAACTTTTACTTCCATGGGTGTGGAGGCACAAATGCTTAAACAGTTTCTTCAATACAAAACAACGGGGTACGCCTGGTGACACAGCAAAGTCCTGGGGTGCAGGGTAGACTTGATGAAAGGTGTTCCTAGCCCCTTATACTTCAGTGTTACAGCCCTAAGGTGCGTCTGGGCTCCTATTTGGCTCATAGGAGGATGCCCACCATGATACTAGTACATAATATTCCCCACTCACGTTATGTGGTCCTGATAGCTCAGAATTTCGGGGTGCAATAGTCAGGGTGGCAGGATATTCCACAGGTCTGGCCTTGGCCCCTGGATCCTGTGATACTTGCTATGGAGCACGTGTTCCAGAATGTTCTCTCCACAGTCTCAGGCTGACAAGATAATGATGCTTGACTTCCTTCAGGGCGATGGCTAGGCAGACAGGGGACAGGATCTTCTGAATAGCTGGAGTATGTCAGCTCTCCAACCTTCCTGGGCCTGTCTAGGACTTGAGATTCCTGCACTAAACCCACTGCTTTCTTCACAGGACATCACACTTATCTCCTCACCTCCTCCTCCTAACACTCCACACTTCTCACTCCTCACATGCAGGACCTTCCTGCAGGGGTGTTACCATGGGGACCCAGTGATCAGCTGACTCCTCCCCTTTTCCCAGGCAATGTCCTCCCATTGGACATTTGGTTACTATTCAATCCTATGGGAGGTGTAATGCATGTGTGAGGCTCACTAGGTGGCGCTGTGTTGTGTGAGACTCAGGACCCCCTGCTATGTCACACAGGCTATGAAGCAACAGGAAATAATACAATGCACAGAGATCACCCTCAGCCCAGCCATAGCCAGCTCTGGGATGCCACATACTCCCCCTCTTTCACTGAGCCGACCTCGGCGATGGGCTGGGGTGAAGGTGAGAAATGTAACATAACGTTAATAAATACGAATAAAGTGCAAATGTCACTAAAAGTTTAGAAAAATATAATACTTAGAAACTTGAGGTAAGACCTCCCGGCATAGTCCTGGAATGTCCATGAGAAGTCTGAAGGGTAGCGGAAAGATAATTAAACTCAGACGTATGGAACCTTTTGGCGGTACCATCAGACAGTCCATATAGAAACAACAGTAGTGCAAATGGGTCCAGAGGCTCTCTGGCACAAATTTCGTGAGTGTCCATTATCATGAGAGTCTCTCTGAGAAATAATAAACAGTCCTTTCTGTAAGGAAGAGTAGGCACTCTAGCACGAATGTCCATACCGCAATGGGGTAACAGAATTTCCTTGGCTCGGTGAGCCAGGCACTATGGCTTGGATTGTTGCATATAAATGTAAATACTATATTACATGGCACGATATTATATATATACTGTATATACACACAGGAAAAACATTAATGTAATCAGAGCAGGAATAACATATATACAGAAGCAGAGACAGTTAACCTCTTTTACCCAAGGACAACCATGGCATCACTATAGCGTGTTGGAGGTATGCCTTTTGTGGTACGCTCAGAACGCCTAAGTGGAACGAGATTTGAATCAGGAACAGAGTCACTGAAATCAATTAAATCATCTGTCGAAGGGTTCTCTTGCACTAGAGCAATTGGTGGATAACAGCTAAATGGTAGTAGTTTAGGCGCCCACATAAGCTCAGTTAACGTTGGGTGTCTCTCTTTTGCTTCATACGGTGACAAGATCTCTGTACTCGTTGTCTCAGCTGGGGGCACCTCTGTGGGTAGTCCTTCTTTAAGGCACAGCTTCAGACGGTTTCGGTGTACTACTTGGGGCTGTCTCCCAGGTTTAGAGATCTCATACACGTCGGATTCAGGATATGGTATGGAGATGATACTGTATGGTTCTTTCTCCTAGAATGGATCCAATTTCCCATTCCGATGGTTATTCCTTAACCATACACGGTCGCCAACTTTCAGGGGCGCTGCATGGGCGTGATGGTTGTAATCCTCCTGTTGTCTCCTACGAACCTCATCCATGCGCGTTTCAACTATCTCTTTAGCTTCCTCCATACGTCGGCGGTGTTCAACAACCAGGTCTGTTATGGGTAGTGGATTGATGGTGTCAGGGACCTTCACACCAAGGGTTAAGTCTGAAGGAAGTTGACCTTGTCTTCCAAACATTAGATAAAATGGTGCGTATCCCGTAGATGTTTGGGGTGTGTTGTTGTAAATATAGGCCAAGTCCTTGATACGCTCAGGCCACTCAACACCAGGTGTAACTGCGGCTGTTCTTAGCATGCCGATGATCACTTGATTTGCCTTCTCGCACATACAATTCCCTTGAGGGTGATACGCTGTGGTTCGCAACTTCTTGCAGTCTTGGAACTGACACAGCTCACGGAACAATTGGGATTCAAACGCCGATCCACGGTCGGTGAGGATATGCTCAGGACAACCGTAATGGCGGACAAACTCTGCGTAGAAGGTCTCAGCCGTAGTTCTTGCTGTAAGATCTCTGACAGGCACGATGACAAGTAACTTGGAGTAATGATCCACCATTGTCAGAGCGTAGCTGTAGCCAGAACGTGTGGGACCCAACTTCACATGGTCCAGAGCAACAATTTCACATGGCTTTTGAGTCTTAATTGGATGTAGAGGGGCCTTCTGATCTCTTCGACCTTCCTTGGTGATACTACAGGCGGGACACTCTCGGCACCAACTCTCAATGTCACTCCTCATCCCAACCCAATAGAAGCGACGACGGATGGTAGCTTCGGTCTTTTGTACCCCGAAGTGACCAGATCTGTCATGATATGCCTCAAGTATCATCTGTGCGTCTCTTCTTGGTACGAGGATCTGATGAAGCCTTTCACCTGTGACAGGATCAAGAGTGTTTCTATGTAGAAGGCCTCGTTGGACAAACAGGCGCTTCCTGTGTCGCCAAAGGCGTTTTAATTCCACGTCATGAAGACCTCTCTTTACACGGGTTGGTATTCTTCCTGTAAGCAGGAAATCTGACAATTCTCCTAAAACTCTGCTCTCTTCTTGGAACGTTTTCCACAGAGATGGCTCCTGGAGGGATTCGGCAGCTGTTTTCGCCAGAGATTCTCCTTCTACAGGGACACCAATAGCAACCTGTTGGGCAAACTTGTTGTAGAATGGTGGCATCTCCACCTCTTCCCAGATGTCTTCTCGGGGTGGTTCTTCTCCCACAGGCAACCTTGAGAGTGCATCAGCGTTAGCGTTGGACTTGCCACTGCGATACTTGACAGAGAACTTGTAATTCGCGAGTCTTGAGGCCCACCGTTGTTCAAGGGCTCCCAGTCGAGCAGTGTCCAGATGCGCCAACGGATTGTTATCTGTGTACACGGTAAAGGGTGTGGCAGCCAGGTAGTCTTTAAACTTCTCTGTCACGGCCCAGACAAGCGCCAGAAGTTCGAGTTTGAAAGAACTATAGTTCTGGTCGTTCTTCTCCGCGCCTCTCAGACTCCTGCTGGCGTAGGCGATGACTCGCTCTTTGTTGTCCTGAACCTGGGACAACACTGCACCCAAACCTTGGTGACTTGCATCTGTGTACAAGCGGAATGGCTGACTGTAGTCGGGATAGGCTAGAATTGGTGGTTGCGTCAGAAGTGCTTTAAGCGCTTGAAAGGCTTCCTCTTGACGCGCTGTCCAGTCTACCGGAAGCTTTCGGTTGTAGTTTTCTCTGGGACAACCGCGCAACAACTCGTTCAGAGGCTCGGCTACTTGGGCGAAGTGTGGTATGAAACGCCGGTAGTAACCTGCGAATCCAAGGAAGCTTCGGACTTCTTTGACGGTAGTTGGTCTTCACCAGTTCTGGACTGCAGTGATCTTTTCAGGATCAGGTTGGACGCCTTGTGCGCTCACGACATGCCCAAGGTAGTGAACTTGGGGTTTCAACAGGTAGCACTTGGAGGGCTTCAACTTTAGGCCGTGCTGTATAAGTACCTTGAATACCTCGGACAGGTGACGAAGGTGTTCTTGGTATGTCCGGGAGAATACAATAACATCGTCCAGGTACAGTAGCACACTCTGGAAATTCTCATGGCCGAGGCACCTCTCCATAAGCCGTTGGAATGTGGCTGGGGCATTACATAGCCCAAATGGCATACTATTGAATTCAAAGAGTCCCATCGGGGTCGTAAACGCAGTCTTTTCACGATCTTCAGGCGCCATAGGGACTTGCCAGTATCCACTGGTTAAGTCCAGGGTCGAGAAACAGGTAGCTGATCCCAAAGCCGTTAGAGATTCCTCAATCCGCGGCAATGGGTATGCGTCTTTGTGCGTGACGTTGTTGAGTTTACGATAGTCCACACAAAATCGTAGGGTTCCGTCTTTCTTCTTGACAAGGACTAGCGGGGCTGCCCAGGGGCTGTTACTCTCCCGGATGACATCAGCATCTTGCATCTCTTGGATCATCTTTTTCACCGGTTGGTACATCGCTGGTGGTATTGGACGGTGACGCTCCTTGATTGGATGGTGGTCGCCAGTCAGAATGCGATGTTGTATGGTCGTGGTCTTACCAAAGTCCAATGGGTGTTTGCTGAATGCCTGTTGGTAACGCTTGGCCACATTGCGAACCCCATTGATATGCTCTATAGGGGTATTGGCGTCTCCCACGTTCAATTCATCCCACCAGGACTTCGTGGCTCCATTCTGAATGTTCTCAGCAGCTTGGGTGGAACGCTGTGTGGCGGTAGAATCACCAGAGAGAATGTCTTCTGGTGCTAACCGGTGTAGCAGGGCCACAGAGTGGAACTTGTGGAGGTTCACGGGAGCATCGCCCAAGTTGACTAAGCGGACAGGAACACGTCCATTGGAAACTGTAACAAGGCTGCGGGCAGCCATGACAAGTGGTTGGCCAGCTACCTGTATGGGTTGTAGCAAGGCCTCGTAGTCCTGATTTTCTATGCCCGGACGGGCACGGCACCACACCATAGTTTCTGTTCCAGGCTGTAGGGTTACTGGACGGGTATCTTGGATCCGGACTTGACCAATTTCACCTTGTTTGTTGGCGAACTTGTGCTGGGCATTGAGTACACGAATGGCCCGCTGAATGGTTTGCTGGTCACTGGGAGAAGCTGTAAGGAGAGAGGCATGCAAGGCATCCAACACTTCTGCAAAGCAATGGCGTAAAACATTCATGCCTAATATTACAACTGCAAACCTATCATCCTCTACATCAGTGACAATTACACCCTGTCTAGGCAGTTTCAAGTCCCCAATCTGGATAGTGGGTTCCCAATAACCCTGCTGTGGTATGGGCTGTCCATTGCTGGCACACAGATTTATCCATGTGTCAGGTGTTCTATTCAACACACCTAAGTCCCAATGTTCAAGGAACACCTGCTTGCGCAGGGTTGTTACCTGAGATCCAGTGTCCACCAACGCTGTCAGAGGGACGCCGTTCACCCGGATTGTGATGTGTGGGCAGGCTGAGACGAAGCGTGACAATGGCACTGAAGATTCACCTGGGCCCTTCTTTCCTCCCGAGGGGCGGCCCGCTGCCTCGGGGGTGGCCCGTTTAACTGAAAACACTGAGGCCTGGTGTGTCCATATCTATTGCAATAGGTACAGTATGGCCTCTCACTCTGCGGAGGTTTCACTAAAGACGGATGTCTGGGTGGCGACTCAGGTGAGATGTTGAGACTTCGCAAAGGATCACTGGACGATGAAGACGGCTGGGTCAGACGATCTAGACGGACGGTGATCTGTTCCATGGCACGGGTCAGATGATCCACTCGGGCCAGAAGGTCATCTCTGGAGTCTGCTGGTGTAGTCTGCGCAGTTTGGGCAGCAGGTGAGGTACCCAGAGGTAGTGGCAGGACAAATGGAGCAATGCTTGTTGAGGGTCCAGGTGAGGGAGCACAGATGACTGGGCTCGGCTGGGGCTGCTCCTGTCCCAAGACCTGGATGGCAAGGGCCTTGAAGTCAGCAAACGTGATGCTGGGATGTTGTGCAGCAAGCATTCGCAACTGACTCTGGAGCAATGTGGTACCCGCCCCTTCTATGAAGCGGTCAAGCAAGATCTTATCAGAGTCCACATTTTCACATGGATCCACTTGCACCACAGCTCTGAACGCCTCTTGGAGGGATAAAGCATAGTCCCGCAGGGTCTCACCAGGTAGTTGTCGTCTGGAAAAGAAGCGCATCTTTACCTCGGAGACAGATCGCACGTCAAAGTTCACCTGGAGTTTGTCCAGAATTTGCCCAGGGGTTCTTTTGTCAGAGGCAGGCCAGGATTTGACCTCCCTAGCTGCAGCACCCTCAAGCTGGCCCAGCAGGATCTGTATCTGCTGTTCTGTATTCAGAAGATAGAACTGGAAGAGAGACAGCATCTTCTCACGAAAGTCCCTAAGGGTATGCGCCTCCCCTTTGTAGCGTGGCAGCCATGGTGCGCCAGGGTAAAATGGCATGGAGAATGGTAGGCTGCTCGCCATGGGCACTGCTGGATCACTAGAAACAGATGGCACAATGTCACTTTGCTCAGTCATGTTGTTTGCAGGTATGACTGAAATTAGGTCGCCGTCTCTTTAAGAAACTCAACTGCTTGCTGGCAGGGAATGGAGACTACAACTTGGAATGCTGTCCCTTTAAGAATGCTGTAGCTATTAACAGAGTCACTGTGATGCAGGCTGACGGTGTGCTCCCCCTCTTTAATGGTGGCACTCCCCACGGACACTGTACACGGAAAACACTCGCTGGGGCCGTGGGAGGACTGAAGACAAGGACAGGGAGGCACAGTACTCACTGACAGCAACTGCAGCGTGGACCAGAGATCAGCGGTGCACAGCTGGGACGGTGATGCGGCACTGGAGAGTCAGAAATGGCGCCGGCACGTTCGCCTTTCACTTTCTTGTATGGGTGCGCTGGAGCATTGCGCTCAGCATTCTGGGCTCTCCTAAGATGGTGGCAGATGGGTCTCCTGGCCTCATGGGCAGTGCTAAAAATCTCCCGCACTTTTGCAAGGTTCAGTTAACCCTTTGTGGGCGTTCTTACACAGCGATGTGGCGCAGCAAACAAGTCCTGGGCGTTTTAACTCTTCCAGGGCTGTAACACACTGAGAGGACAGTCTTTAGGGCTTACTTCAGGGGTATAGGGCTCCCCCTCTTTGTGGCAAGCACTCTCAGGGAATAAACTTGATCTTAGCAAAGTCCACAATAAAGACTGATGCTCTGGAGACAATTTGGCGCACTTTTCGTGGCGACTTTCTCAAAATGGCACACACCCGTATCCTGTTCGTGACGCCAGTTTTTCTTGCGGTGACCAGATGGAAGGTAACGCTGCAGTTAGGATTGCGGGGGTGCAAACAGCGCAGACTTGTCACGGTCTCTGGGCACGAGGGCGCAGCGCTGGTGCTGTCCCACGTTACCACCACTGGTACCGGTGATGAGGGGGCTGCACAAATGTTGGTGGTGATTGTTCCCCCGGGGCGCTTCCCCTATACTGTGCCGACTGGTGGTGTTTGGGGCGCCCTGATGTTGTCAGTGCAGAGTCAGACACAGAAACGGTTGTAAAGTTGAACTTTTACTTCCATGGGTGTGGAGGCACAAATGCTTAAACAGTTTCTTCAATACAAAACAACGGGGTACGCCTGGTGACACAGCAAAGTCCTGGGGTGCAGGGTAGACTTGATGAAAGGTGTTCCTAGCCCCTTATACTTCAGTGTTACAGCCCTAAGGTGCGTCTGGGCTCCTATTTGGCTCATAGGAGGATGCCCACCATGATACTAGTACATAATATTCCCCACTCACGTTATGTGGTCCTGATAGCTCAGAATTTCGGGGTGCAATAGTCAGGGTGGCAGGATATTCCACAGGTCTGGCCTTGGCCCCTGGATCCTGTGATACTTGCTATGGAGCACGTGTTCCAGAATGTTCTCTCCACAGTCTCAGGCTGACAAGATAATGATGCTTGACTTCCTTCAGGGCGATGGCTAGGCAGACAGGGGACAGGATCTTCTGAATAGCTGGAGTATGTCAGCTCTCCAACCTTCCTGGGCCTGTCTAGGACTTGAGATTCCTGCACTAAACCCACTGCTTTCTTCACAGGACATCACACTTATCTCCTCACCTCCTCCTCCTAACACTCCACACTTCTCACTCCTCACACGCAGGACCTTCCTGCAGGGGTGTTACCATGGGGACCCAGTGATCAGCTGACTCCTCCCCTTTTCCCAGGCAATGTCCTCCCATTGGACATTTGGTTACTATTCAATCCTATGGGAGGTGTAATGCATGTGTGAGGCTCACTAGGTGGCGCTGTGTTGTGTGAGACTCAGGACCCCCTGCTATGTCACACAGGCTATGAAGCAACAGGAAATAATACAATGCACAGAGATCACCCTCAGCCCAGCCATAGCCAGCTCTGGGATGCCACATATATATAAAGAATCTTCAAAGGAAGTCTGTCAACAGGAAAATAAGTATCAAACTAATGACAGTACCTTGTAGGGCTGCTTTTACACTTTCTCCCCTGGGGGCGGAACTGGCGACAGTTAGGAGTGGTTAGAGCAGCGATGGAGGGGCATTAGGGGTATTATTAAAGCCCTTTTTAGCTAACTTGCATAAGTATAAAACACTAAATTTCATGAAAGTACAGCTCCAAGAATAAAAAAGCATTAGAAAGTGTAGAAGCAGCCTTGCAAGTTGTTGTCATTAGTTTGGATACTGATTTTCCTGCTGACAGACTCCCTTTAAGGTCTCCTGCACACTTCAGATATGGTCTGGTAAATCCAGTCTATAAATTGGCTGCATTTTATGGCCTAAACCCTGTCCAGAGACCCAGAGTCTAACAGCCAGTTAACATAAAGGTGACAATCACAGTTACTATGTATGTCTCCTATATACTAATGATCACCAGAGGTTTCTGGTTTAATGGGTTTGTCCAGTTTGAGACAAATATTGAGAGACATATTATTTGTCTATTGAAAAGTTATCCAATTTTCCAATATACTTTCTGTATCAATTCCTCACCGTTTTCTAGATTTATGCTTTCTCTAATTCTTATAACTTCCAGTGGAAGTAAGGAGAATGAATGACAGCAAGCAGAGATCTAGAAAACTGTGAGGAATTGATACAGAAAGTATATTGAAAATTGGATAACTTTTCAATAGACAAATAATAACATGTGCCTCTAAATATTTATCTGAATCTGGACAAACCCTTTAATGTACTGGCTGATACTATGCAGGTGAGATGCATAGTAACATGTGCTACTCATTGCTGCAATTGAAATCCATGCACAGTTCTTCAGCCAGAAAGTACGGTGTAAATCCAGCCTGCTGCCTAGCACATACTGCTCTGCATTTCACCTTTAAGCTAATCACCATCAAATTAAAAACCTCTGGTTATTGCATAGTAAAAATGAGCTACTCATCTGAAATGTATAGTGAAATGTGCTCTCGTTACTGCAATTAAAAACGGATGCAGTTATTGACTTAAAAAGCACCGTGTGAACCCAGCTAATTGTGACTAGGGTTTTTAACTCTGCAAGAGGTTTGATACTTTTGTGCTTGTGCAGTCGTTCATCTCTTTAACAAGCTTTTAACTTTTATATTTTAGGTTGTTGCCTCAGCTCTTCCAACTCATATGTTGCCTCAGAGTCCAGTGTCACACAGTAAGTATGTTACATAAGAGTAAAATTATATTGCTGCATCGAAAGCACAAAAAAAATCCTATATGAAATAGGATAATTGTTCAGAGTATCTCCCAGATTCCTTAACTTTCTTTTTAATAGTGTGTTATTTTTTCATTTGAAATAGTCAATAGGGGTATATCGGGTAGCATTGAATATAAAAAAAATATATATATATTTTTTATCCTACTCTCATTCAAATTTTTTTTTTTAATTCTTTGATTCCTATAGACAATGGGACAGATTTATGAAAACTGTCTTAAGGGGTACCTGAGTTTTTATGAAAAGTTAAACTATGTGAAGGATCTTGTTGGACAGTCTGTTCTATGACTGTATCCTATCAGTTTTTCTGCTGCTGATATTCACATTATGGCTACAGCACATTTTACATTTGTCTCAGAAGCAGGAGGCATGTAAAACCCCCCACCCATATCCATTACTACTGCTACTACTGGTTTTACATGTAATTCTGCCAGTAGTAACTGTACAATAGCCAATAAATAGTTGAGAAAAGCCCAAGTGACCATTATATAGGAGATCCAGGAACACTAAATATAGGGCAAATACAGGCAGAAATAACACAGGAAAAGATATATCTATGTGCACAGTCAGGAAAGCTGCTTTTCAATCTGTGAATAATATACCATATGTAATCACACAAGCAGCCAAAAGTAGATACAAGTGCACAGAGGATTTTTCTTACATTGTGAGATTTGAAGAATGTTCAGTCCTTTTGCTAAGCATCTGGAAATGGTCTGGGCAGAGTCAAGTGTGTGTAATGAAGGAAACTGTGGGACCTGCTCATGCTTGTTGGTGGATCAAACAGTCCATTATTGGAGATTTCTATGGGCTATCTGGAGCCTGTGTGCCGTATGTGTGTGCCCTCGCGTAACCACAACTCCTAACAGGTAGGCTATATGGCAGGCAATTCGTTAAAATGACCATCTTGCTTCTCTCAGTCCACTGATATGCCCCCTCTCAAAGTCTGTCAACTATTTCTATTTGGGTGCGTTATTTTTTGTAGTGAATGTAAATGTGCAAAGTCTGTCTTATTATTATAATGACATTGAATGGATTTTCCTCCCTGTATTTTTCTAGTCTCTATAGTAACATGGTTGTTTGTTCTTTACAGAATCCTTCTCCCAGGGGCAAACTCCTAAAAGAATAAATTCACGGTATAGTAAACAATATATATGTATAAATCAAGCTCTGCCCCATTTCCATTAAACCCTGAACCATTGTTGGACAAGGCACTGTATAAGGCTGATTTATCATGGCTCATGCGCCAGAAAGCTGGCGTGTAATTCATGGAAAAAGTCACAATTTTGTACCTAAAATTTCCACCATCATAAACATTTTGTGTGTTTTACACCACATTCTTCAAAGCGGACGTGGTAGTGAGTGTGCCAGGGCACGGCCGTTGGCCCCATCAAATTTATCATTTCTCGTCTACTTCACTGGGGGACACAGCACCATGGGTATAGACCTGGTCACTAGGAGACAAGACACTAGGGAAAAGAAAGCTATTGGCTCCGCCTCCAGGCTATACCCTGCCACAGCCACTGTGCATGAATCAGTTTGAAACCTAGTGTCATAGGAGGCAGACACGACCTGACTCAGGTCTTCTGTCTTGCATCGTTTTTATTTTTACCTTTCTTTCAGGTGCAAGGGGTAGTCAGCGTGTACGCCACACTAGTCATACCCTCCTGCGGGCGCAGCGCTCTGCAAAAGAGCAGCCTCGCCGGTCACCCAGTCCCCACTCACCATTCACCGCACCCCGAAAGTGGCCGGAGTACCGGTGACCCCACTCCCACGTGCGAGGTCCTACCGAGAGGGGTGACCCTGTGGCGCCTGAAGACGCCAGACAGGTGAGTTAAGAAGAATAGAAGGCAGGTGAGTATGAAAGTTACCTCAGCCCCTCTCCATCTCCCCTTCAGGCCCTCTCCACCGCCCCTCTCAGCCCCTCAGTGCCAACAATAGCATGGGTCCTGTTTAGGGGGGGGCATCACAGAGTCCCCCAGAACTGGGCCTTAAATTTTAGTAAATAAGCCCCCTTTTTTCTGGGGCGTTTTTGGGCTTTCTGGTCGCTCCTACCGAGCGGCCCCGATCGGGGGGGCACCTGGTTCCCCCCCCCCGCTCGTGGAGGACCCCCTTTCATGGCCCCCCGGTACTTTTTCCCAGGCCTCCGCGGAACCTCCAGAGTTCGCGGTCGCGCTGCGCCGCCGACGGTGCCTCGCGGTCGGCCGCGTTCAACGCGAGTCCGAGGCCTGGCCGGGAACTAGGCCGCAACGGGCCCGTCCCTTTCCCGGGCTTTTCTGGTACCCAGACTCCGCCTAGGGTCTTCCATTGGCCAGGGGGCTGTCCTGGCAAGCCATCCAGCCTGCCCAGTAGCTACTGAGCCTGTATTTACCAGGGGAAGAGCTTTGCTCTCCTCATATTCTCATTTATTTATTTATTGGCTTATTTATTTATTTATTGGCTTGCTGGGACAGCAGGGATTCTAACTCTCCTCCCAGTTCCCTGGGAGACATTGCTCCTGCGGAACCCTTGCTGCAGCAGTTTGTGAGCGGCCATATTTTGCAGTCTGGTAGGCTAACCCCTGGGTTACCCCTAATTTCCATGGACTCCCTCTCTCACCCTCCGGCCCCTCTGGTTCCGTCACGTTTTTATACGTGCACCCGCTGTATCAAAAACAGTTGCCATGCAAACAGCCTGAGCCCACATGCTCTCTCTGCCTTCCGCCTCAGCCAGTCAGGAACCTCCTGGCCCCTCTCCGGTTCTTCCATCCCCCGGATTGGGCGGCCTCCCTAACCTTGGCCATGGTGTCCTTACCAGACTTAACTAGTCAGTGCTGGAAACTTGGAATGGCTGCTTTCCCAGATCGCCACTCAGTCGGCTGCTTCTAGGAATCTCCCTGGACACCCTCATAGTTCCCGTCGCAGCTCCAGGAGCCTCAAAAGGACCAGGAAGTCTTCCTATGGTTCACGGTCCGCCTCCCCTTCCTCTGGGTACTCCCCAGATAGGAACTCAGCTCACAGCTCCACTCTGACAGGCGGATACCTCCCTCCCTCTGCTCGGTCTACTTAACTGGGGACGCCTCTGACTCCGACTCGGAGCTTCAGCTAGGCTCATCTATATCTGCTGCTACGCGGGAGTCATCTATGCGATAGAGACCCTACAGATCTCTGAGGACCCGGACTCATCCTCTCAAATGGACATCTCTTTCTGCCACTGGATGTTTGATATCATCTTGAGGGCACAGTGACTTCTCCCTGGACCATCCTCTGTCTTCGACTAGGAAATCGGACATCCCTTCCCTTGACCTGTGTGTCTACAAGTGGAAGGTGAGTTCGGACAGTTCTGCCAGGCTATGCTGTGACACATGTCTCTAGCTCTCCCTGGCTGGCAGTGATGAACATCCAAGGTAAAGGAAGCAGGTTGCTCCAGTGGTGCAGTCGGTTAGCGCACGGTACTTATATATCAGTAACTAGTGAGCGCAAGCTGGCCTGTCTTGACATCTTGTCAGCGAGCCGCCCCATGAGTCCCTTCCTATCTCTAAGAGCCTCCCACGGTGCATCCCATGATAGCTAGGCTCTCCAAGGCTTCTAGTCTGCCTTCAGCGGACTGTGCTTACCTCAGTGATCCCTCGGAGTGAGATCGGATCGCTTCTGTTGCAATGCAGAACTGATATATTGCATTGTCCTAAATGCTGGCTATTGTATTGCTGCAAGAAGGTGGCTTCCCTCTCCAGGGTGGCCTTCGTAGTGGTTGGTTTCTCCCTGCGGCTCTCCTTCGCTGCCTCTTGGATCATCAAGGCCTTCTTTTCCTGGGCCAAACAGCTTCAGTCAAACCTCCCTGATGCAGTTTCCCTCCAGCTGCTCGTCACTGAGATCCTGAACGCTTCCCAATAACTAGAGATGCCTCCCAAATCTGCTAAGGCGGCCGCCAATGCAGTGATTATCCACCATACCGTTTGGATTCGTTGTGGAATACTGGGTCCGCCTCCAAGAAGGTGAACGCAGCCCTTCTCCCTTTCCAGGTCGTCCTGGGCCAAATTTTTTGTTAAGGGCGTCGAGAAGCTTATCCCTGAGGCCACGGGGGAATAGATTCTTCCTCCCTCAGAGGCGTCCTATGTGTCAGCCGTTCTCCTGCTCCAGAAAGCTTCTTTAAAGTCCTGGCGGTTCTGCACCAGGTCGTCCAGGTCTTCCTCTTCCTAGCCTCCTCGGCATGACGTTTTTTCCCCTCTCTGGGCATCTCAAATGGCGGGACGTCTGGGGCCTGGGCCCGAGAGGCGGTGTCGTCCGGCTACTCCAGTTTTCGCTGGAGTCTCTTTGCCTTCCCTATGTCGGACAATCCAGGCTGTCTCCAATCTCCAGCGGCAGGGAGTCAGCGTCCCTGTTCCCGTTTCAAAGTGTATCCTGGGTTACTATTCCTACCTGTTCTCCATTCGCCTAGAAGGACGGCTTCCTTTGTCCCATCATGGACCTGAAAGGGCTCCACAGGTTCTTCCATGCCTGCAGACTCCGTTGTAGTCTATGCAGTCTGTGGTGGCATCCCTGGAGATGGGCGAATTCTTCGTCCATCTACATCATCGCGCTGTGCCGTCAGCGGTTTCTTCGTTTTGGGGTGGATCCTTGACCTTTGCAGTTGTCTCTCTCCCCTTCAGGCTGGCCTCTGCCACCGGGGTTTTTTTTTCCTCAGTGATGGCGTCTCTCATGGCCATCCTCTGCGTCAGAGGTGCTGCCGTGTTTCCACACTTGGATGACCTCCTGGTGAAGCCCCTCCAGGTCAGACAATCTGACCAGCTTGTGGTTCACCTTGGTTGTTCTTCTCCGGTTCTGCTGGCTCATCAATGAGGACGTCTCGTGTCCTTTAAGCACATGGAATCCGGGACATGATCCTCTGCTCGCTCCAGGGTGTGATTCTCCCTCCGGAGGCCAAGATCCTGAGTGTCCCACCTTCGGAGGTACTCTCCTTGCTCTCTTTGAATCGGCATGTGGGTCTTGCGCACAATCGCCTCAACCTTCTAGGCTGTACCTTTCATTCACTCTGTCGTTCTCTCCTCTTGAAGATTACGGCCTGCTGAGACAAATCTCCGGACAACCTCATCTGCCTGGTTCTCTTTCCACCTTGGTTCACTGAGAGATTCTTTAGTGTATCTCCTCCCCAAGAATTTCTCAAGGGAAGTCTTTCTTCCCATCTGTTGGTAGGTGATTCCCACTGCCGCCAATTTCCCCGGCTGGGGAGTGGTCCTCGATGCTTTAATTGTTCAGGGCCTGTGGTCCAGGGCCGATTCCTCCCTCTGGTTCAACCTGCTGGATCCCAGGGCTATCTTATTTGCCCTTACTCCTTGGACCTCTCTTCTCCAAGGACATCTGTCACAGTCCAGACTGACCTCTCCTCCATGGTCGCCTACTTGAACCCTCAGCGGGGCACCAGGAGCCGTGCAGCCTTACTAGAAGCCTCACAATTTCTTCCTTGGGTGGAGCGCCTTGTTCCAGCTCTTTCGGTGGTCAACCTTTTTTCTGGCGTGGACCTCTGGGTGGCAGACTACTTGAGTCGAGAAAATATTGCTCCGGGCGAGGGTCGCTTTATCTGCAGATCTTCCATCCACTGTGCTCCCGCTGTGGCGTGACAAACGTCGACCTTTTTAGCCTCCGCCGGAACCACAAGGTCCCCAGCTAAATTGCCAGGCCTCTGGATCCTCGAACCATCACCGCTGGAGCTCTTGTAAGTTCGGTTTTTCACTTCCTCTTCTCCCTTGGGTCCTCCAGAATCTCAAGACCAAGGGGGTTCAAGCTATCCTGGTGGCACCAGATTGGCCCTGCCGGGTCTGGTATGTGGATCTCATGTTCCTGTTGGCGGATGCTCCTGGCCTCTTCCTCTGCTGGTCGACCTTCTGTCTCAAGGACTGCTGTTCCACCCCACCTTGACTCAGCTGCGTTCACGGCATGGCTGTTGAATCCGAGGTTTGAGGCGTCGTGGTTTTTTCGAAGTTTGTTATTCTAACATACTCAAGGCCTGGAAATTCCAGATAGCTTAGATCTGCCATCAAACGTGGAAGGCTTACGTCCACCGTTGGAAGAGTAACGATTCTCATCGGATCTTCTCCAGTCTGGTCTGGATCAAGGTCTTAGTCTTCTTTCTTTTTAAAAGACTTTCCTACAGGAGTGCCACTCTGTGCTCCTTTGGAACCCTTGGATCCGTGGGATCTTAACCTCGTCTTTAAGGTGCTTCAGCTTCCCCCCTTCGAGCCTTTGATATCCCTTTTTTTGCCTTCTGTCCTGGTAGAATGAGTTTCTGGTGGCCATTACCTCCATCCGCAGGGGTCCCGAATTGGCTGCCCTTTTTTTCGGCAGCCTCCCTTTCTGGTCCTCCACAAGGATAAGGTTTTCCTCTGTCTGCCACAGTCTTTTTTTCTTAGGGTGTTTTTCCTGCTTCCACATCGAGGACTTGGTCTTACCCTCTTTCTGCTCGGTCCCCAGACATCCATGTGAGTGCTTGCGCTTCCCTGCCCGGTTGTTGCCCGGGCGATTTGCGTGTATACTGTCCCTCACGGATCCTTTCTCTTGTTCGGACGCTTTGCTCATTCTCCCTGAGTGCCCTTGCCAGGGCCTGCCTGCTTCCAGAGCTCCCATCTTCCGATGGCTTTGGTCTGAGATTAGGGAGACCTATCGGTTTAAGAGTAAGGCTCTGCCTTCCCGTGTGACGGCTCTCTCCTCTAGAGCTGTTGGAGTTCCCGGGGCCTCCGGCATCAGGCTTTTGCTTCCCAGGTCTGTAAGTATCCCACTGGGCCTCCAGCCTCTTTCTCTAAGTTTCACCAGATCCATTCTGTGGCCTCTGCTGATGCCAATTTGGGTTGTAAGTTTCTGGAAGCGGTTGAGTATTACAGGTTTGCATGGCCGTGTTATTCCCACCCTCTGGGACTGCTTTAGGACATCCCATGGTGCTGTGTCCCCCAGTGAAGTAGACGAGAAAGTGGGATTTTTGTGTACTCACCGTAAAATCCTTTTATCGTTGTATTCACTGGGGGACACAGATCCCTCCCTTGTTTTTTTTTTTTTTTCAGTGTTCCTTCCGAACTGTGTTGGTTCCTTTTCGGGTTCGGGCATTGTTGGTGGTTGTTGGTTCCATGTTCCTTTGTGTCTCTCTCTCCTACTGCTACGGTACAAACTGATTCATGCACAGTGGCTGTGGCAGGGTATAGCCTGGAGGCGGAGCCAACAGCTTTCTTTTCCCTAGCGTCTTGTCTCCTAGTGACCAGGTCTATACCCATGGTGCTGTGTCCCCCAGTGAATACAACGAGAAAAGGATTTTACGGTGAGTACACAAAAATCCCACATTTTTGTTCTACTTGGTTACACGGACCCCAGAGGTTGCGTCCAGTTTATGATTAGGTATGCACCATGTGATAAATTAGGTGCAAATTTGGGCAAGATTTAGTTATTTATTTTTTATTTTCCTTGTCAAATATAAACTTACAATTATTTCTTTTTCTCTTGTTTCTTTATAAAACATATAAAGAAGACTAATTTACCAGGATGACGATGGTACTGTTGCTGGAAACTAAAAGAACTCTCATAAGCATCTGGAAAGAAAAATAAAATATCCCACTTAACTGGTTTTAAATGTTTGTCAGTAGATTATTCACTTAATGTTAGACTTGAATGTTATCTCAGTTCGTTGACCTTAATATTGTAAATGTGTATTTACTGTTGAAGAGGTTAAAGAGGACCTTTCACCATCTCCACTGATACCAGCACAATTTTATTTTTTTCTCTAGCCCCCACCATTCCTAAGCAATAAGTGCTGTTAGTTTTGGTGTCTGATAATAAAAAGCCTAAATAGCATGTCAGGTGGGCGGTGTCAGGCCACAGTAGACAAGGGATGTGATTGGAGCTCTGAATCTCATTCCCTTTCCTGCTGCTGCCTGACACTACCCACCTGACACTACAGAGCCTAAGTAACATATCAGGCACAAAAACTAACTACACTGATTTCTTGGAAACAATGGGGCTAGAGGAAAAATTCCAATTGCACTGGAATGAGTGGAGCAGCGCCTATGCTTAGAACTTGAGGTAGTGAAAGGTCCTCTTTAAAGATGGTCATATACAGTGGTCCCTCATATTACATCAGCTACAAGTTGAAACTGTATTCTCCACCAAAACTGAAAAAAAAAGTAGTTCTGAAGACCTAAAAGTGTTGACCCAAAATAGGAGAAAATTAAGTTTAAGGAGGACCTTTCATATCCTCTGACATTAGTGGTGTTATATACCACTAGAAAGCTGACAGTGTGCTGAATTCAGTGCACTGTTGGCTTTGCTGGTATGCGCCCCAATCTCAGAGATATCGGTGCCATTAGTTTCAGCGTCAATATCCCTCCACTGTCAGAAAGGCTGGCCTTACAGGTTAGCGTTGTTGCTGGGTATTGAGGAACAGTCCCCCTTACAGTACAAGGCTATGGAAGATTACCGTCAGGGGACATTCCTCACAGCCCAGCTGGCACCAGGGTGAATAACGACAAAGCTAACAGTGCGCTTAATTCAACTTACTGTCAGCTTTCTAGGGGTATATCATACCGCTGAAGTCAGAAGACATGAAAGGTCAAAAACAGATCCTATAACCAATACAAATAGGACAAATCTAAACATATGAAAGTTGGGAGGGGTTGCTGTAAGTAGAAAATTACTTCTTATAATGAGGACAGGAGCTTCTTCAGGTTCTTTAGGAGTGAAATGCCCATTCTGATTGGCTGGATTGTCCAGCCAATCACTTCTGCCTCAGGCTGGCAGAGTCTGAGTCAAGTTACAAAAAGACCAAAAGAAGCGACATCAAGAAGTGCAGCCATATTGAACATGAACTTTTATAGCATTATACTAACATGATGCTGTGAGCTTTCAAACTACCATGCCTCTATTGTCCTGTACTTACAGAAGCATGTATATGCAGGACAGCAGAGTTGTAGTAGTTCTGCAGTTTTCAACATAATAAATCAGTAGGTTACTGTAAGTTCAGAGCACTGGAGTGACCACTGTATGATGGTAAAACAAAATCTACATACAGTTACTGAACAGTTAATTCACTAGAGACAACCAATATGGCGGGGGCCATAATAACCAAACTTTGGCTGCTGCTCTGTATTCTCCTTTACTATTATATGTTTACATTTTGGGTGGAAATCCTCTGTAATATTAAAGAGGACCTTTCACGTCCTCATGTATATTCTGTTTTACATACCGCTAGAGAGCCGACAGCGCGCTGAATTCAGCGCACTGCCGGCTTTCCTGGTATGTGCCCTGGGGCTGGAGATATCGGCGGTCTTAGTTTCACGGTTTACTGTCAGATGGACGTTCCTGACAGTCTAGCCGGGCAGTAAGGAACGCCCCCTCTGACAGTACAGCGCTATAGGCGAGTACAGAGAGAGGGGGGCATTCCTTACAGCCTTGCGATGACGCTGAGCTGTGAGGAACGCCCCCCAGTACAAGTCTATGAACGACTAGCGGTATGTAAAACAGCATATACATGAGGACGTGAAAGGTCCTCTTTAAATAAGACATGAAAAAAAAGGGTTACCTGTGATCTATCAACTCTTTAATGAGTCCCAAGATTGAGGAAATTTTACTTTAAAGTGGTTACCCAGTTACTAATATTGATGGCCTAGCCTTAAGATAGGTCATCAATATTAGATCTGCAAGGTTCTGAAACCTGGGACCCCTTCAGATCTATTGTTCGGGGCAGCATGGCTGTGGGGATCATGGGTGTCAGAACCTCACAGATAATCCCTTTTATGGTTTTATGGAAACTTTATGTAAAGTTTTTGAGCTTTAGAAGCAATTCACATCATGTTTTTAGCCTTCATTTAAATGGATACAAACAGGAAGGAAAGGAAAAAACATCCATTTCTATCCATATTTTTTCAGACACAAAAGCATAGTATACCACATATTTGTGTCTGACAAAACTGATAGAAATGGATTTCTTTAAATGTATTCAGACAAATGGACATCCATTTTTTAGCATTCATTTTTTTTAACATATGTTAAATGGGTTCTCTAAATGGATGCTAAAAATGTAATATGAAGGACCTCTGTAATATAAAAAGGTAAATCTATATACTTTACCAATTCCTCTCCTCCTGCTGCTTCAGTGAGCACTGTATGTCATCCAGCAGTAGGGGAATTTTTATGGTAAATACTTGAAATCCACTTACTCTGATAAAGGTATAATATTTTTCCATAAGGCTTATCAGTCAGGGGGTTAAAACAGGTGGTTAGTAAGACTGCTTTTTACCCAGGTGGGGCTGCAGTTTAAAGCCTTCAAGGGGTTGTCACACAAATTTAAAACCACAGGACCTTTCTCCCGCTCCACATTCAACCTAAGCGCAGCCAGGCTGAATGTAGGGATAATTGGTGGTGGTCAGCACTTCCATTCACTTTAATGGGAGCACTAACTAAAACCAGTCCCGCCCACATTCAGCCTGACTGCGATTAGGTAAAATGTTGATCGGGAGATAGGTCCTGCAGTCCATTGGATAGGGATTATCTTGCAGAATGGTGGGTGTCTGACCGTTTCGACCCCCAATGACCAGGAGAATAGAGGAGTTTTGTCTGTGTGGAGCAGTGGTCGCACCACTCCATTCATTAATTTCAGTGGAGGTGCAGGAGACAGCCAAGTGCTGTACTTGAAATAAATGGAGCAGTGCGCACATCTGCCAGGGCCAACCATCACTCAATTCAGGAGAACAGAGGAGTTTTGTCCCCTGTTCTAATCGGTGGGGGTCTGATCAGTTGTAACCCTACTGATCTGCAAGTTATATTCTATCCTATGGATGAGAATACCCCGTTAACTCCACTCAGAAACTGAAAATTCATTAAAGTCTGCACTGTAAAGCTGAGGCCATATTTTGCAGGACAGCTGCTTTTTGTTGCAGATTTTGCCATGTTTTTTGAGCCAAAGCTTCAAAAGGAATGGGGAAATATAAAGGAAGCACTTACACTTCTCTGTTCTGGTAAGTCCACTCCTGGCTTTGGCTCATTTTTTTGTTGCAGGTTTTCAGCAACATGTGACCTCAGCCTCTTTGAAAGGGGTCTTTTTCATTGGCAAGCCCAATTCAGATAAATATATCCTGTTAGCTCCATGTTTTTTTTTTGTTCTTGTGTTTTTTTTTGGGGGGGGGAGGGGATTTGTCATGTTTGTGATCAAACTGCTGACTTTTTAGGTTCTGAATGGAGTTGAGTTTAAGTATAATTCATCCTCACATATCCAGTCATCTGTCTTGGTGCTTTTAATAATGCCTTACTGGAAACAATTGTTCTGTTTTTATTGTTTAAGTTTTTGTCTGTTACTTTGTACCGGTGACGGAAACAGTATCTTTTATACAAATACAGCATTTTAATAAGAAATAAATATTTTGAAAAGGTTGTGTTATATCTCTTGTGAAGATGCAAATAGTTTTTCTATTGCGCTTTTAGGATGCATGTTCACACGTGGTTGAAAACCTTGTTCTCATACGGCTGCCGATAAGCGTGTGATTTATGCAGTATAATTGTGCAGTCTCTGGTGGAGGTACAAGTGTAGTGTAGGCCTCATGCAGCTATTACACCGTCAGCAGGCACCCTTATTTATTTATTATGTTGTGGGTTTGCACATGTGATTATCTTCATCTACAATAGGGCTAATCAAGCGTGAGGCCTCGCTCTGTGGGTACCACATCAAAAATTGACCATGATGCATCTGTTAAACACTATGAGAGGTAGAGTCGGTGTGGTTTTTGGAGATGATTTTGTGGTGAAAGATCGTATGCTGGGGATGGAATGGTCAGACATGTCATTGTACGTGGCTGGGATGCAAGTAGCCCATGCACATGTGTGAGTTTTCAAAAGATGATCCTGTACCAGCTCTGGTACATCTATTATACCATAACTATCTGATTACAGATTGTATGTGACAATTCGGTAACCTTGACGTACCTGGAAAACTAGAAGAGGTTATTTGTAGGAAGATTAATTTTTTTTTCACAATGGCATTCTTTTTAGACACAAGAATGAATTGAAAACACTTTAGGGCTAAGGCTCCACGTAGCAAAGCACAGCAAAAACAAACGCTGCGAAAAAAAAACACAGTGGAAACACTTCAGACTTTCTACTCCTGTTATATCTATACAGAAAATGCTAGCGTTACAAATTATTCATTTTCACAAGTGTTACAAATTATTTGTTTTCACAAGTGGGTAAAGGAGAAAAAGCACCCCACAGTTTGTTACACAATTTTTCCTGAACACAGCAATACCCCATATGTCGTTGTAAACTGCTGTATTGGTACATTGTGGTTCTCAGAATGGAAAGAGCACTTTTGGCTTTTGGAGGTCAGATTATGCTGGAATAGTGTTTGGGTGCCATGTTGCATTTGCAGAGCCTGTAAAGTATCAGTGCCTCAAAAAAAGTTATCAATGGGTATAGTGATAATTTTGACCAGAGATGTAGAAACCATCTCTTGCACAGATTGTGAAAAGTGAAAACTGGAATTTTCCTAGATATATGCCATATCAGTGTCCAATGGATCATATCCAGCAGAGTGAAAAGTCAGCTCTCCAGCTATTCTACTTTGTTTACTGATTTTGAAAACACCTTACATGAAGCCCTAATCTTTTGCCAGCAAATACGATAGGGCTCAGAAATGAACAAGCACCATGCAGATTTGAGGCCTAATTTGGTAATTTACACTGAATTGGCGGGCAATTGCAGAGTGTCTGTGGTAAAATTAAAATATTGACCCCCAAAATAACAAGGGGTACAGTCAGTGGTAAACCTAGCCTCTTTGCTGCCTTAGGCTGACTATAGAAAGACGCCCCCACAAAAAAAAAAATTGAGTTTACATACTACTAACTTCACACGCTATTATCGTAACACAATACACAAAGTTATAAAACAGTTTTTAAAAATTCTTCTTACTGCATTACTTCAGTATCAGATCAACAACGCAGCATTAACAATGAAAGTAACTTCACACATCTTCTGCTGGTCCTCATTCTCTATAATAGGAGCGCCGCAGATAGATGAGTACTGTACTTCGGCTATCTTTGTCACTCCCATTGAAGTGAACGAGAGCCACGCGGGTTTGTCCATCCACCAAACACACCTATATTCAGCCGCAGCCAGGCTGAATTCCCACCCAGTGAGGGAAAAAAACCCAATTCTCAGGCCCAGTGGGGGTCTGAGCAGACAGACCCCCCCATCAATCAGGTATTTATCCTCTATCATTTAGGTGAATACAGGGCAGTAACATTTTGTGACTTACAGGTGACGTCTCTGACTAATCCTTCACATTTCCCTTTGGACCGCCATGATCACTTTTTCCAGCTGTGACTTGACTCTGTAAAATATGCAACAGAGACATCTTTGGCTCCTCACTTTTCCAGGCATCCAACCCACATTGTCCTCATCTACACAAAGCCCCCATCCTGCTGCTACCCCCAATTATAAAATATATGATGTAATCCCCCCCTTCATAGTGGCCCCTGCACACGGTATTATGCTCCATAGTGGCCCCTGAACACGGTATTTTGCTTCACAGTGGCCCCTGCACATGGTATTATGCTCCACAGTGACCCCTGCCCATGGTATTATGCTCCACAGTGGCCCCTGCACACGGTATTATACTCCACAGTGGCCCCTGCACACGGTATTATGCTCCACAGTGGCCCCTGTACATGGTATTATGCTCCACAGTGGCCCCTGCACATGGTATTATGCTCCACAATGGCCACTGCACATGGTATTATGCTCCACAGTGGCCCCTGCACACTGTATTATGCTCCACAGTGGCCCCTGCACACGGTATTATGCCCCATAGTGGCCCACCCATGAACTATTATTATACTCTGGGGTCTTTTCAGACCCCAGAGTATAATGATTGGAGACCCAGGGGAGGTGACAAACATAAAAACCAGTGTTACTTACCTATCCTCTCCGGTGCACTCCCTGCAGCTTTCAGCTCTGTTTAATTGCGCACAGATGTCACGTGGACCAGGCCGGCATTGCGACCTGATGACGTCACCAGAGGGCTGAAGCCTGCTGGGAGTAACATCGGATCGTAGGAGAGGTGAATAACAATGGTTTTTATGTTCCCTCATCTCCCCTGGGCCTCTTATACTCTGGGGTCTGAAAAGATCCCTTGATGGAGCTGCCACCTGCGCAGAGATACAGACGTCTCGTAAGCCAGCCCAGGACAGGTACCGCGCAGCTTTGTTTTTTTTTTTTGTTTTTTTTTTAAATCGGCCTGTCCTGGGCTGGTTTATGTTAAATAAATAGCAAAAATGCCGCCCCCCCAGACAGTGACAGATAGTGCCGCCTGAGGTGGCCGCCTCACTTCACCTCATTAGAGGTGCACCCCCAGGTACAGTGAGAATTTTGATCCCAAGAGAGTTTCCCAAAAATGAATGTGCAAAGAAAACATTTAAAGTTTTTGACTTCCTGACAGAGCTCAATTTATCAAATATGTCATGTGTCACTTCATGCAGTAATAATATTGGAACACTTTAACTCCCCAAAGTGATTTTGAGATTTTTTCGTGACACATTGTACTTTGACTTAGTGGTAAATTTTAGTCGATATGTTTTGTGTTTAAATATGAAAAAATAGGAATTTTGGTGAAAATTTTGAAAAATATGGAAATTAAAAAGTTTGAAATGATGTGCTTTTCATATAGATAGTTATAACACCCAAATTAGTTCTTAAATCTAATGTACAGCTTTATGCTGGCATTAAACTTTAATCACCCTTTAATTTTTTTTTTTTTTTATGGACGTTCTAAGGCTACAAGTCAAACAGCAATTTTCAAGAACATTTCCAAAATCCATTTTTTAAGGGACTAATTCAGTTCTGAAGGAGCTTTTAAAGGCCTCTGTATTAGAAACCCCCATAAATCACCCCACTTTCAAAACTGCACCCCTTAGATAAGTCAAAACAGCATATACAAAGTAGCTTAACCCTATAAGCATTTAACAGGAATTAAGACAAAATGGAAGTAAAATTTACACGTTTCAGTTTCTTTTACTAATATTTTCATTTAGCCCTAGAAATTACACATTCACAAGGGGTTAAAGAAAAAAAATGCATCACACAATTTGTTATGCAAGTTCTCCCGACTACCATAGTACCCCACATGTGAATGTAAACTGATATATGGGCACACAGCAAGACGCAGAAGGGTAGGAACGCTAATAAACTTTAGGAGGGCAGATTTTGCTTTGATCAGTTTCAGGCACCATGTCGCAATTTCAGAGCCCCTGAGGTGCCAAAAACAGTGGAAACCCCCAGAAAGTGACTCCATTTTGGAAACTAGACCCCTCAAGGAATTTATCAAGGGGTATAGTGAGTACTTTGATCATACAGGTCTTTCACAGAATTGGGCCATGAATATGGAAAATTACATTCTTATCTATAAAATGTTGCTGTAACCCAAAATGTTTCATTTTTACAAGGGGCTAAAGGAGAAAATGCACCCCACAAATTGTTAAGCAATTTTTTTCCGACTATAGAAATGACCCACATGTGGATATGAATTTCTGTATTGGCACACAGCAGGGAAGGAGCACCACTGAGGTTTTCAGAGCAGATTTTACTGAAATTGATTTCAGTCACCATGTCGCATGTGCAGAGCCCCTGCGGTACCAGAGCAGTGGAAAGCCCCAACAAATGACCTCATTTTGGAAACTAGACCCCTCAAGGAATTTATCGAGGGGTATAGTCAGCATTTTGCACCCACAGCTGTTTAACAAAATTTGTTACCGATGGGATGTGACAATGAAAAATTACTTTTTTCACAATAATATGTCACATTAGGCCCAAAATTCTCATTTTCACAAAAGGTTAAAGGAGAAAAAGCACCCACAGTTTGTTACACAATTTCTCCTGAATACGGCAATACCCCATATGTGGTCGGAAACTGCTGTATGGCTACATGGCGGAAAGAGCACTATTTGGCTTTTAGAGGGCAAAATTTGCTGGAATAGTTTTTGGGTGCCATGTCTCATTAACAGACTCTTAAAATACCAATACAACAGAAAACCTCAAAACATGACCCCTTTTTGGAAACTACACCCCTCAAGGAATTTATCAAGGGCTATACTGAGCATTTTGATTCTACATCTGTTTCATAGATTTTATAATGGGCAGTGAAATTGAGAAATTATATATTTTTTTTAAATAAAATGTTGCTTTAGCCACAAATTTTTCATTTTTACAAGGGGTGGATCCAAATTGGATCCAACAATTTGTTACGCAATTTCTCTTGAATATAGAAATAACCCACATGTCAAGGAAAATTGCTGTTTTGGCACACGGCAGGGCACAGAATGTAGGGAGCGCCATTAGGCCATGACACATTTGCCCCTAAGGTGCTAATGCAGTGGAGAGTGGAGTGGAAACACCCTACGTAGTTATATGGCAGGGCTCAGAAATAAAGAAGCACAATGCGCATTTAAGGTGCTTGGTATTTTACACTGCATTGGCGAGCAATTGCAGAGGGTCTGAGGCAAATAAAAAAAAAAAAAGGACCACTACTACTTCCCTCAAGAAATGTATCATATTTACCACTTGGGTATTGTATTATTTTAATTTCCAGAAATAAATAATAAATGCACAGCGAAAAGTTAAAATTGCGATTTTTTTTTTTTTTTTTTTTTTTTTTTTTTTTTTCCCCTTTCCAGAGATATGACATTTTAGTGCACGACATGTTGTGCCCAGCTTGTGTCAGAAGAGAAACACACTCCAGAAACTGTTAAGCAGGATGTCCTTGGTACAATATCTTGTGGAGTGTTTGTCTCTGACACAAATTAGGCGCAACATGTTGTGCACTGAAATGACATATTCCTGAAAAAATTGTCATTTTCACTTTGCGCAGCTGATGGTGCATTCATTTCTGGAAAATACATTACTGCAACACTTGGGGGGTAAAAATGTTCACTGTACCATGGGATAAATTCCTTGAGTGGTGTAGTTTCCAAAATGGGGTCACATGTCAGTGGATTCCACTTTACTGGCATTTCAGGAACTCTGCAAAATTGGCATGACGTAAAAAAAACACCGTCTCTAAAATCCAAATAGAGCTGCTTCTCTTCTGCACACTGCTGTGTGTCCAAACAGCAGTTTGTACCCACATATGATAGCAGTGGCGTAACTAGGAATGGCTGGGCCCCAAGGCGAACATTTGACATGAGGCCCCCCCAAGCCGCCGCCCCCAACCCCCCCAAAGCCGCCACCCCCAACCCCCCCCACACACAAACTGCATTCCTGCGTACACTATTATGCCCCATAGTGGCCCCTGCACACGGTATTATGTCCCATAGTGGCCCCTGCACACGGTATTATGCCCCATAGTGGCCCCTGCACACAATATTATGCCCCATAGTGGCCCCAGCACACAGTAGTTTGCCCCATAGTGGCCCCGACACACAGTAGTTTGCCCCATAGTGGCCCCTGCACACAGTAGTTTGCCCCATAGTGGCCCCTGCACACAGTAGTTTGCCCCATAGTGGCCCCTGCACACAGTAGTTTGCCCCATAGTGGCCCCTGCACACAGTAGTTTGCCCCATAGTAGCCCCTGCACACAGTAGTTTGCCCCATAGTGGCCCCTGCACACAGTATTATGCCCCATAGTGGACCACCCATGAACAATTATTATACTCTGGGGTCTTTTCAGACCCCAGAGTATAATGATCAGAGACCCAGGGGAGGAGAGAAACATAGAAAGCACTGCAACGTACCTCTTTCTCGCTCCGGTGCACTCCCGTGCACTACTTCGGCCATCTTCAATGTCGGACCGGATCTCGCGCGATCCAGGCCGGCGTCGCGATGCATAATGACGTCGGCTGACGTCTGGGACGTCACCAAACAGGCCCTAAGCCTGCGGAGCGGCGGATAGGTGAGTTACAGTGTTTTTTATGTTCGCTCACCTCCCCTGGGCCCCCCGATCGTTATACTCCGGGGTCTCAAAAGACCCCGGAGTATAACGATAGCAGTGATTGTGGGGTTCGCGGTAGCGACTGCCACAGGGCTCCGGGCCCCGTAATGTTCCGGGCCCTGTGGCAGTCGCTACCACTGCTACCCCGGTAGTTACGCCCCTGTATGATAGTTAATTGGGGTGTCCTGGGTACAAAAATGTTATATATGTGGGCATAAACTGCTGTTGGGGCACACAGCAGCGCACAGAAGACAAAAAGCACTGTTTGGCTTTCAGAGCGCAGATATAGAAAGTTTGTTTTTTGGATGCCATGTCATGTTTGCAGAGTCTCTGAGGCCAGTAAAGAGGAGAGGGTCTTTTTTGCTCTCCTCCGAAGGGGAAAAAAAAACTTCTTATTTATTTTCTGCTCTGCAACTCCTGCTACTCTTCTTCTCTCAGGCCTTTTTTAGCTCCTGGAGAGACACAGCACTTAGGGATCCCTCTCTGTTCAGCTTTCCTGCAGCAGTCAGTGATCGGACATTCTTCCGGTGGTCTGGAAGGTTAACCCCCTGGGTTACCCCTATTTTCCTTTGGCCCCCTCCGCTTTGTCCTCCTGTGAAGAGCCATATTGCCCCTTGGCCCCCCTGGTGCCGCCACGTTGTTATACATGCGCTCGCTGTAAGAAACATTATCATCCGGCCCACCTGCTCTCTCTACCTTCCGCCTAAGCCAGCTCAGGACCCTCCTGGCCTCCCTTACCTGAGCCATAAATGATCTTGCTAGATTTAACCAGTCCGTGGTGATAACTTTGGAACGGTTGTCTTCCCAGATAGCCACTTAGTCGGCAACTTCTAGGTTCCACCCTAATTGTTCCCGTTCCAGCTCCTGGAGCTTTTCTAGCTGAGGACTAAGATATCTTCCTACAGGTCAGTGTCCTCCTCCCCTCCCTCTGGGATAGGGCCACAGCTCATGGCTCCACTCCAACAGGTGGAATATGGTCTCCCCCTGCACGATTGGGTTCTACTGGGGATGCCTCTGATTCAGACCAAGAGCATCGGCTAGGCACATCTATATCTGGTGCTACGCAGGAGCTCAGCTGTGCGGTCAGAGATATTCTACATATTTCAGAGGACCTGGATCCTACTTCTCAATAGGACATCTCCTTCTATCACAGTCACCACCCTCCTCTGGTCTTCTCCAACCATAGGGCGTTTAACCATATCTTGAAGGAACAATGGCTTCACCCGGACTGTCCCCTGCCTTCCACTAGGAAGTCAGACGTCCAGTTTCCTTTTCCAGACCAGTGTGTCTCCAAGTGGTCAGAGCCTCCCGTGGTGAACCTCGTGTTAGCTAAGCTCTCCCAGTGATCTCTTGGACAAAAGGGCGGATTCTCTCGCCAAGGCTGGCTGGCTTCTCCCTGCAGCTTTTCTACTTCTTGGGTCAGCAAGGCCTGCATTTCCTGGGCCAGACAACTCCAGAAGGGTCTCTCCAATGAAGTCCCCCTCCAGGACAACCAGCTGTTCGTCTCTCTAATCCTGAATGCTTCCAAGTTCCTGGAAGCAGCTCAAGTTCTGCCAAGGCAGCTGCCAACACAGTGGCAATCCATTGTACTGTTGGGATCCGTTTGTGGAACACTGAATACACCTCAGAGGTGGACGTGGGCATTCTCTTCTCTTGGGATGAACAGGGACGGCTTTTGGTAAAGATCTAGAAAAACTCATCTCTGAGGAAAAAGGCTCTCTCCTCCCCGAGAGGCATCCTAAGCGCCAGCCACCCTCCTCCAGCCGCTCTCAGCATTTTTGCTTCTTTCATAGCTCTACCTCTTTCTCTGGAGGACAGTCTCCTGGGACTCACATTCCAAGAAGCCATCTTTTTAAGCCCAGACCTGCGTGGCAGTCCTCCAGGCCTTTCTCTGCGTGAAGGTCTTCCCACAATTGGGTCTCCCCGGGTGGAGGGGCGGCTGCTCTCTTTCCAGGAGATCTAGCTTTGCTAGCGTCAACAACGCCTGGGTCTGAGAAGTGGTGTCGACCAGCTACTCCTTAGAGTTCTCCTCCCTTCCAAATGGAAGATTTTTTTTTCTGTCTACTTTGCAGCAAACTACCTAAGCCAGGAAATGCTCGACCTGGGCTAGTGGTCGCTTACCAGGAAACCTTTATCCAATTGTACTCCTGGTGGGGCACACCGGACATTGATCTCTTCGTCTCTCGCCTGAACCACAAGCTCCTCCACTATGTGGACAGGTCCCCCAGGTCATAGCTACCGACGCCCTCATGATTCCCTGGTTGGACATCCGCCTAATGTACCTGTTCCCTCCTCTTCCTCTTCTCCTCAGGTTCTCAAGAATCTCAAGACCGAGGGGGTTCCAGCCATCCTGGTGGCTCCAGATTCACTCTGCCGGGCCTGGTACGCAGATCTCATGTTGGCGGATTCTCCCTGGCCTCTACCTCTGTTAGTCGACCTTCTGTCTCAACATCGGTTTTCCACCCCACCTTACCCCAGCGGTGTTTAACGGTGTGGCTGTTGAAGCTGAGGTATGAATAGTCAAGGGTTTTCGGGGACCTGTTATTCAGACCATGCTCAAGGGCTGAAAACCCCAGTCTGTGAAGATCTATCATCGCATGTGGAAGGTCTAAGCATGGTGGTATGAGAATGACTTCCATCCTCTTCCCCTTTCTCTTCCGAGGGTCCTGGCTTTTCTCCAGTTCGGTCGGGTCCACGGACTTGATCTTTCTTCTCTTAAAGGGAGTCTATCATTTGGTATTTTTTAATTTTAACTAAACCTATCTTCATGTAGCCATTAGAAAGGCTATTGTAGGCATACCTTTTGTTTCAATTATGTTGCCGGCGTTTTCATGAAATAGCTGGTTTCTTCTTATGCAAATTAGTGTTCACGGAGCACAGGGGGCATCTCCCCGCCCCCCGTTCTCTGAGCACACCCGCATCATTGACCTGGACCTGCATCCCCGCTCCCTTCTTGATTGTAGTTGAAACCTTCTCCTCCTCTTCTTTACTTCCTTCTTACATGAGCAGGTGTACTGAGAAATCCAAGATCCAAGAAATCCAAGATGGTGCACGGAACATGCACTGTGCCAAGGCCAAGCATACAGAGCATGCTCCATGTGCCATCTTGGAATTCTGATGACGCAGGTGTGCTCGGAGAACAGGAGGAATGCCCCCTGTGCTCTGTGAACACTAATTTGCATAAGAAGAAACCAGATTTTTCATGAAAATGCTGGCAATATAATTGAAACAAAAGGTATGCCTACAATAGCTTTTCCAAAGACTAGGTTTAGTTAAAATAAAATAAAAATACCAATGATAGACTCCCTTTAAGGGGCAGGGGGCCCTTTCCATTCTTTTTCAGAAGACCTTCCTGCAGGGATTGGCACACTGTTCTCCCGTCCTTCCATGGGACCTTAATCTCGTTCTTGAGGTGCTTCAGGCTCCTCCCTTTGAGCCTTTGTGAGATATCTCTTCGCCTTCTTTCCTGGATGGTTGCCTTCCTGGTGGCCTTTACTTCAAGCCACAGGGTCTCCGAATTGGCTGCCCTTTCCCAGAAGCCTCCCTTTCTGGTTCTCCACAAGGAAATGGTTGTCCTTCATCAGCCACCTTCTTTTCTGCCTAAGGTGGTTTCGTCCTTCTACATCATGAAGACATCGTCTAGCCGTTTTTCTGCCCGGACCGCAATCACCCGCGTGATCACTCTCTTCACTGCCTGGCCAGGCAACCTGGGTCTATTTGTTTCTCACTGACCCCTTCTATCATTCAGACAGCTTGTTCATTCTCACTGAGGGCCCTCGCAAGGGTCTGGCTGCTTCCAAGGCTTCCATCTTCCGAAAGCAGACAGAACCTATCAGGGAGGCTTATCAGCGCAAGGATCGGCTGCCACCTCTCTGTGTGACGGCTCATTCGACAACAGCTGTTGGAGCTCATTGTATTCATTGGGAGACACAGATCCCAGCCTTGTTTCTTGTTGTTCCTTCCCTGGGCTGTTTTGGTTTGTTGTCGAGTTCAGGACATAGTGGTGGTGTTGGTTCCGTGTTCTTTTTTGTTCATTTGTTCCTCTCTGCAGTGGCACAAAATGGCTAGCACAGTGTCTTTAAAGAGGGTATAGCCCAGAGGCGGAGCCAACATCTAATGATATTCCTAGTGTTAGCCTCCTAGTGGCCAGGTCTATAACCATGATGCTGTATCTCCCAATGAATACAAGATAAGGATTTTACGATAAGTACAAAAATCCAATTTTTAAAAAAATGTAAAGGTGGATTTTTAAGATTTATTTATTTTTTATTCTTTATTTAAAATTTTTTAATTTTATTTATTTTTTTTACTTTTTCACTGTTCCACAAGGGGACTTGATCCCCAGTGTATTGTACTGCAGTACATCACGCATAGGTTCCCGTTGCTTAACCTCCTGGCTGCCATGTCAACCCCACGGACTCCGTGATCTTACGACAGGGGATCCGTGGAGTGGCTGGTGGGGGCAATCTTGCCCCTGGATGCCGTGATTGCTGTTGATCAAGGTATCCAGGGGGTTAATCTACTGAAGTCAGAGTATATTCCAACTCTGGCAGCTAGTCCTGGGCCTCTGCTGTGTAACACAGCCAAGTGCCAGAAGTAATGCTGTGGGCACAGCTTCTGTGCCTGCGGCATTACAGCGTTGTACTATTATGGTGCTGAGCATTAACTATACACGCTCAGCGCAACATAATAGTAGGAAGGAGATAAAGGCCTTGTACACACTGCTGATATTTTCCATGATTTCACTGTTTGCACGTGCAGCAGTCTGTTCATCTTCAGTCATGGTTCAGTCATGATTGGTCATGCTTACAAAACTGCACATGCCTAAAGTTTTTATTTACCTGAATGCTGCTGTTTCGGGAGTTCTATTATGTTTTCTTCTAATCTGCATATCTTAAGTGGTCATAAGCAATACTGGATTTTGTGTAGGATCTACTGCTATTACCCAATACATTTATAGAAAGCATTGTCACTGATTCAGAAAGTCATCTGGGGAGAGTGAGGGCAAATGGGAAGAACGGATAGGTCATCTGCACAGCAGAAAGGTGCATAAGGTTGGGGCCCCATGTTGCGTTTTACATTACCTGCAAAGTGAATGGGATTCTGGCTAATCCAATCCACACATTGCAGAAAAAAATCTGTGGCAGAAATCCTGTGAATTCAAAAACATATGGAAATGCTGTCATTTTCCGTATAGGGATAATAGAGGCAGAAAGTCCGCAGAGGAAAACTCTTCGGAATTTCTTTGAAAAATGCTACAGAAAAAATAGCGATGCCTTAGGATAAGACATTAATTGAAGATAAGTCTGTTTGAAGCAATAGCAGTACTTCTGCTTCACAGGCCATGTGTTATTGGTCACATGGCCTGTTTGTAACTCAGTCCCATTTAAGTGAATGGAACTGCGATACCAAACATAGCCACTATTCAATGTATGGTGCTGTGCTTGGCTTTCTCTACAGAGGCTGCAGTTCTCACCTGAAGGCTACAGTCCATTCAAACAGCTGACTTTCACTGATTTACCTATTCTGTCCTAAGGCTTGATAAATCCTGAAAAACCCTTTTTAATAATGTGGGAAATTTGTATATACAGTAAGACAGGGCTCACACAGAACAGTTCCATACCTGACACTGTCAAAAAAGGGATGGCTGCAAGGTGTTCTACTCGCCAATGTGGTATGGATATATTCATATACATATAATCATGTTGTTTTTTTTTAAACTCGTTTTATTGAAAATTGCGTATCAGACACAAGAAAAGGAATCAAAACATATACATAACATGTTGCGCACCAAAAAACGAGAATTTCAATGTAAATTCACTCAATGCACCACATCCCACCTCGCCAGGCCCTCGTCCCATCCGGACCATATAACGTAGACTCGGTACAGAAAGGATATAATCAGGACATGCGTAATACTGTATACATCAGTTATCATGTACAAAACATGCAGTCAATAAGTCAAGGGTAACAACAAGGATACACTCCAAAATGAGAGGTCGTGGATACTCCTGGTGTCTCGCACCCCTCACGGCATGAGTAAATGAATGGCAGAGCGCAATGAGGGAGCCGTATATTGGGTTACCGGAGAATTGCACCATGTTCCCCACACCTTATGGAATTTCTGAGGGTACCCTCTCCCTTTATACACAATCTGGTTATAAGGAAGAACAGTATTAACAAGTTTCTTCCACTGAGACACTGATGGGGGTTTCGGAGCCATCCATCGCAGTGCGATAGCTTTCCTGGCATAGAATAAAGACTCCCTCAAAAGGATTCTAACATGGTGTTGCCATATTTCTTCATCTAATACGCCGAAAAGGCATATCTCTGGGGTTAATGGTATAGGTTTAGCCAGAACTTCCGCCAGGAGATCCACGACCCCTTTCCAAAAACATTGTATGATCGGACATTCCCAAATCATATGCCAAAAGTCTGCCTGTGGACAAAGACACCTAAGGCATCCGGGGTTGGGCAGACGTCCCATTTTGTAGAGACGGAAAGGTGTCAAGTAACATTGGTGTAGAATATATGTTTGAATCAGTTTGTTGTTAGCTGAAGGCGACACATGTTGAGGAGATTCAAGGATATCTTGAAACATCTCATCTGTGAGAGTTGGGATATTTATGCTCCACCGCGTCAAGGCCGGGGCGTCCAATGTGGACACCTTGGCCTGTATCAGATGTGCATATAATGTAGATATCAAACCCCCAGGGCCCTGTGAGCGAAGTATGCCGATAAGCGGATACTCAGACATATTGTCCAATCGATCCGGGAACTGAGAAGAAAGTGCATGTCTAATCTGTAGATATCTAAAGAACTGCGTTCTAGGGATGCCATAGGAGGAGCTTAGAGAGTCAAACGTTTTAAAAACCCCTTGTATGTACAGGTCACTAAGAGAGGACACGCCATACTGCGACCAGGCCCGGGCACCAGGCAGGGCAAATAACGTCGGCAGACCAGGGTTGTGCCAAAGCGGGGTCTCCGCAGGTATATCAGAATAAGCGGACACCTTTTTCGCCTGATGCCAGACCTGTCCCGCCAGGGCATGGATGGGCAACAATTTCCCCCTGAACAAGGCCGGGTGTTCCAACACCGGCCACAGATTACGCAGACTCAGGTGGTGAGCCAGATGTGCCTCGGACCCCGGTAGGGGATCAGATGAGAGCCACTTCCTAATAAAACGGAGCTGTCCTGCCAGGTAGTAAAGAAACAGATCAGGGAGTGATGTACCCCCGAGATGCTTTGGTCGTTGTAGAGATGACAACCTAAGCTTAGATCTAGAGTTTCCCCATATAAAGGAGATAATGAGGGAGTCCATTTGTTTAAAAAATCTAAGGGGCACGGACACAGCAGAATGGCTTATAGCATATAGACATTTGGGTAGTACTATCATTTTAACTAGGTTGATTCTACCAGCCACCGACAAAGGCAGTGTAGCCCAAAGATTAAACTTAACCCTAAAGTGCGAGATGAGCGGAAAGATGTTCTGTTCCAAAAAACACCTATGGTCCCTAGATATAAAGATGCCCAGATATTTGCAGGTTGAGACTGTAGTCAATCCACATACCACATTCCCCTCAGCTACACCTGACGCGCGGCCAACTTGCATGTATGAGGACTTAGTCCAATTGGTCCGCAGGCCAGAATAATTACCAAATTCGTCAATTATAGCCATGGCTCTGGGCAGGGACCGGGAGGGGTCGCTCATAAACAGGAGTAAGTCATCGGCATATAGTGCTGTTCTCTCCTCCCAGGTGCCTATCACTATGCCTTTATATATGGGGTCATTCCGAAGCAGTATTGCCAAGGGTTCCACTGCCAAAGCAAACAGTAGCGGTGACAATGGACATCCTTGTCTTGTACCCCTACCCAAAGGAAAGTAGGAAGACAACGCGCCATTAATGGACAGCGCCGCTCTAGGGGAACAGTATAGAAGGGAAATCCAGGTAACAAACCCCTCTCCAAATCCATATCCTCGCAACACCTGCAATAGAAAAGGCCACTCGACAGAGTCGAACGCCTTTGTTGCATCTAAAGAAGCCACCGCCCAGTCATGTGAGGATGATGCCCCAATTTGAGTTATCACCTGAGCCCTTCTAAGATTATCCGATGTGGATTTTCCAGGCATAAAGCCTGTCTGATCCGGGTGAATAAGGTCGAGAACAACAGAATTTAGACTTTTCGCCAACATTTTAGTAAGGAGTTTATAATCTATATTAAGCAGTGATATAGGCCTATATGAGCCACAGTCCAGCGGATCCTTGTCAGGCTTAAGTAACAGGATAATGGTGGCGTCATAAAAGAACTCCGGGAGACTGCGGCCCACGAAGGCAGCATTATAACAGTCAAGCAACACCGGGAGAAGCAGGCCCCCATACTAGGCATAAACCTCCACCGGGATGCCATCCGGACCCGGCGATTTGCCCCTTGCCATATCTGCCAGGGCTCCCGATAGCTCCTCTAGCGTAAAAGGGGAATCTAAAAATTCACGTTGGTCTTCTGACAATGTAGGAAGGGGGATCAAACCCAAATAGGTAGCAAGCTCTCCATCAGTGACTCTAAGCTTGGAGAGGTATAACTCACTGTAATACCTATAAAATCTGTCACTAATGTCCAAGCTATTGGACAGTACCTCCCCCGTCTCTGAATGCACTCGTAGTATTGCAGGTGAGGCCGTGTTTTGATGTATCAGTTGAGCTAGAAAGCTGCTTGACTGGTTGCCGAGTTCGTAAAACTTCTGTTTGCTAAAAAACAGAGACCTACGTGCCTTGTCATGTAGTATATGCAAATATTGTCTACCCGTCTGCAACCATTGAGACCTAGCCTCATCAGTTGGATTAGCCACGTATGCGGCTTCGAGCTAGGCACACTGGGTCGCCAAAGTGGTCTCCAACAGCGAGGATTCCCTCTTTACAAAGGAAATGGAGGACTTAATACAACCCCTAAGATATGCCTTCATAGTTTCCCATAAGAGGAGTGAAGAAGTGTTTGGGGAATTAATGGTCAAAAACGTCTGAAGTTGATCAGGTATTCGATCATGTGGTACAAATAGTTTCAACCAAAATGGGTGGATTCGCCAACCCTGTCGTGGCTTAGCAGCCGTACTACTATTTAATTGGACCAACAACGGGGAATGATCAGACACTGCCCTGGGTAAATAGGATACGGTCTGCAACAAAGAATATGCTTTAGTATTTCCAAAAACATGGTCAATCCTGGACAGAGTATGTCTGTTGGCAGAGTGACAGGAAAAGGTGCGGGCCTCTGGAAACCAGACCCGCCACAAATCCAACCACCCCAATTCACGGATCACTCCGGCCATTGTAGTAGGGCGAGGCAGAGAGTGGGAACCCGGCTCCGCGGAGAACCGATCCAATGCAATATCCATAACTTTGTTGAAGTCACCCAGACCTAATGCAATAGCCCCAGGGAATCGGGTCGCAAACTGCGCAGCCTGCTGGAGCACAGCAAGATCAGACGCCGGTGGCAAGTACATACCCAGGATAACATACAGGACAGAGTCAACCCAGGCCTGGACAAAAACGTATAATCCCTCGGGGTCCCTTACAATGAGGCCTGGCTCCCACCTGAGTCTACGATGCACCAAGATGGACACCCCCCTGGAATAGGAAGTGTGTGAAGAGTGAGCCGCCCACGGAACCCATGGCTTCTGAAGTCGCCTGGAATTGTCTGGAACCAAATGAGTTTTCTGAAGGCATATGAGGTGTGGGTCAGTCCTTGTAATCTGAGAAAAAACCAACGACCTCTTTCGTGGGCTGCCCAGGCCCCTCACATTCCAAGATAGTACACTAAAGGACGCCATGGTCGTCTAAGAATGTAATGTAATCATGGCAGTTCAGGACCCCAAAAGTGACCCGCCTATGAGTGTGTAGTGAGACACAAAGTGGTGTGCAGCAACCTAAGAACCATATACAAACAAAATGAACCATTACACCCCTAAAGGGTGTGAGACATATTACTGGCATAAGCAAACAATATTCGTTAAATTAACCGTGGCTACAATTAACGGGGGAAGAAGTGCACCCAAAAACATATAATCATGTTTAAAGAAATTTCATTAAAAACTAGTGTTTCCTGGGCTCTCAACCCAGTTGAGGTAGGGACAACACAGACTCTGATCACAGTTACTGCTGATGATTGGACAGTTCCTGTGACACAGTTACAATGGAGAAAATGACAGTGCAGCCTCTTGACTGTATATTTATGGTATCTTAGCTTATTTAGGGACAGAGGTGGCACTGGCTCCAGCTGCCCATGTTATGATCTCCTGAAGCGTTATGGATTTGACACACAGCAGGTTGAAATCTGAAATTCAAGATGGTGCCTGATCAGACAAAGAAAGGAGGCTGGACAGTGTACAGTAGTACATGAATGAATTATAGAGTGTGATAGGTAGAAGGGTGCAGAGATGGAAAGTTTTGTTTCTGCAGGAGGCCATCTCTTAATAAAAAGTTAAACATTTATACCATAGAATTTTGAGTTTTGGACTTTATTCTATACTAGAGGAAGGACCCGTCTTCGCACGGGTATATTTCATTTTTTGTTTGTGTAGTGACCCCATAAGAATTGGCCAGTTTTGCACTTGACATCCAGTATGGCAGTCCAGTATAGGTATAGTCTATTTATGGCTGTGTTGCTATGGAAACCTGGTAAATGAAATGTGAACTTACATTGGCTAATACACGTCATATGACTGAATATTTAAGGACCTGCGAACTGCTATTGACTCATACAGGACATAAATAGCTTGGTTGCTATGGAAACCTGGTGTAAAGCTGTGTGTATGTCAAGACTGAACCTGCGATTTTTCCATTGGTCCATAAGTGTCATGTGATCATGTGCATCTCAGTTTGGATATCAGTGAAAAACCTGCGATCGGTTGTTATGGAAAACCTGGAGTAAAGCTGTGTGTATGTGACCTTGTGTAACAGTGTCATCCACAGCGCCCTGCCCCTTTAAAGCTGACCTACAGCAGTGAAGAAAAATGGCTGGGTTGTTATTGAAACCTGGAGTGCAGCTGTGTGCATGTGGCTGACAATGCTTTGTCAGATTGGAGACGGGCTTGGGTCTGCTGGGGAGTTTCAGCAGCTCGCTGTTGTCTGTGACATACCTTATCAGACTGGAGACAGGCTTGCGTCTGCTGAGAGTTTTCATTAGCTCAAACAGCAGCCATGCGTTTTGCTGCAGGGGATATGAGTAGTTTAAAAAACGTTTCAATTTATAAGAATGCTGAAATCCAGTATGGCAGTCCAGTCAGTGGCGTAAATACCGGTTTAGCAGTGGTAGCAGCTGCCACAGGGCCCGGGACATTAGGGGACCCGGCGGGCCTCTGATGTTTTTTTTTTTTTTTTAACACCAGCAGGTAAGGGGCCCTATTTACTTACCGATCCCCACTCCTGTTCACGGCCGCCTGCACTTCACCTTCTGCAGAGGCGGCTGTGAGCAGTAGCAGGGATTTGTAAGTAATGCCTGTGGACCGTGAACCCCACAAACACTGCTATCATTATACTCTGGGGTCTTTTCAGCAGGCTTCGGGCCTCCTTGGTGGCGTCCCAGATGTCGGTGGGCCAGTCCGACATCATTATGCGTTGCAATACATGCCTGGCTCACGTGACATCTGGTCCAACATTGAAGAAGTAGCGGGAAGTGCGCATAATACTATGTGAAGGAGCCACTATGATACTGTGTGCAGGGGCCACTATGGGGCAGAATACTGTGTGCAGGGGCCACTATGGGGCAGAATACTGTGTGCAAGGGCCACTATGGGGCCTAATAGTGTATGCAGGGGCCACTATGGGGCATAATAGTGTGTGCAGAAATGCAGTTTGTGCGTGGGGGGGGTTGCCGGGGGGGGGTCCCATGTCAAATGTTCGCCGTGGGGCCCTGCCATTGCTAGTTACGCCACTGAGTCCATTATAGGTACAGTCTATTTATGGCTGTGTTGTTATGGAAACCTGGTAAATTAAATGTGAACTTATATTGGCTGATACACGTGATATGACTGAATATTTAAGGTCCTGTGAACTGCTATTCACTAATACAGGTCATATATAGCTTGGTTGCTATGGAAACCTGTGTGCCTGAGGAGAGTAAGCGCCTGCGAGCTGTTATTGGCTGATAAGGGACATGTGACCGTATGTATGGCAGTTGGAATATGAGTGAAAGACTTGCAGGCTTGTATAGACTAATGCTGGTAATTTTTTGGGAATACTGTACCTCAAGAACGGTACGTCCAAGAGAGCTGAGACCCAGTCTATAATATTCCCGGACACCTGATGTACATTTGTGCCAAATTTGGTGAGGATCGGTCCAGTCGTTTGGTCGCGCATAAAGAACAGACAGACAGACAGACAGACAGGAACTCATTTTTATATATATAAGAGATTGTTATTAACATTATCCACAAGATGGCAGTGTTGCATTAGCATCAGTCAGTCTAACCATAAAATTGTGAATTTAAAAGAGATGGAACCTACTAATGTGATAATTGTAGAAAATATTGTATCAAATAAATATCTATATCATTCTGCAAAATTCTATTATATATTTATTTCTTGAATAGAAGACACTCAGATCATTCACTCCAAAATAAAACAAAACGCCACTGAATTAGTCTGTTGTTCACAATTTTGGATAAAGTTTGGAGGTTGACTAAAGACATAAGTCCATCCAGTCCAACCTATAAACCTACCAAGTTGAAAGAAATCAAAAGCTACCGTGAGGCAGATGCAATTGCACTGGTGGAAAAAAATCCTTTTATACTTGAAATATGGCAATTGGACTAAGTCAACAACCTAACCCAAAATTTTCTAGCTACCATAAGCTGTGATATTCTTACATTTAAAAAAGGCACCCAGAGCACTGCACTGTTGAACTTGTACAAGTTATTAGCTATCATCACATCCTGTGGCAGTGAGTTTCTTAGTCTCACCACTCATATGCTAGATTCACAGTAGCGTTGGTCTCTCCGTCGTTTGGGTCCACATGAGGATTCGAATGAAGTGATAGCCCGGCCGCTGAAAAAAAAAGCCATTACCCGTGGACCCCATAGACTATAATGGGTTTTATACTGAAACCAGCGAAGAGAAATGTCCTGCGTGCAGGACTTTTCTCTCTGCCAATTTTAGGCAGAATCTGTGGCAGAGACTCCAACGTAGATGTGAACCTAGCCTTACTCGAAAGAAGCCCCACCTATGACTAAAATCTTTTTTACTTTACACATAGAGCAGGGGTGTCAAACTCATTTTCACCGGGGGCCACTTCAGCCTCACGGGTTACCTTGAAGGGCCAAGATTATTTTACACGTGTATAAAAGTAACTTCTCCTTAACAGTTAAGCAAGCTATTAAGGAGTAGTTACATTTGTACATTACTACTGTTACAATCAGCCCTTTGTGGGCAACCAGGAAGAACATAATGTATTGTTAAAACCTAAGACATTGGCATGTTATATACTATCCTCATCCTTTTCTGAATATATCAAAAATTAGGCAAAATACAAATACCGTTTACCCCTGCAAACGGTATTATGCTCTATAGTTGCCTCTGCACACGGTATTATGCCTCACAGCGGCCCCTGCACATGGTATTATGCTCCATAGTTGCCCCTGCACACGGTATTATGCTCCATAGTGGCCCCTGCACACGATATTAAGCCCCACAGTGGTCCCTGCACACGGTATTATGCTTCATAGTGGCCCCTGCACACGTTATTATGCTCCATAGTGGCCCCTGCAATCGGTATTATGCTCCTTAGTGGCCCCTGCAAACGGTATTATGCTCCATAGTGGCCCCTGCAAACAGTATTATGCTCCATAGTGGCCCCTGCAAACGGTATTATGTCCCATAGTGACCTCCCCACCCATGAACTATTATTATACTCTGGGGTCTTTTCAGACCCCAGAGTATAATGATCGGAGACCCAGGTGGTGACAAACATAAAACCAGTGTTACTTACCTGGGCTCCGGTGCGCTCCCTGCATTCGGCCTTCTTCAATGTCGCACAGACCGGCGTCGCGACATAATGACGTCGGCCTGGCTCATGTGACGCCTGGGACGTCACCAAAGAAGGCCAAAGCCTGCTGGGAGTAACATCGGATTGCCGGAGAGGTGAGTAACTCTGGTTTTTATGTTTATCACCTCCCCTGGGTCTCCCGATTATTATACTCCAGGGTCTGAAAAGTCCCCGGAGTATAATAATAGTAGTATTTGATGGGGTTCGCCGGCCGCAGCCTCACTTACCATCCCCGCTCCTGCACACAGCCGCTTCTGCGTCTCATAGCAGAAGGGGAAGCCGGGGCGGCCACGACCAGCAGCGGGGATCGAAAAGTAAATAGGCCGTTACGTGCCAGGGATACTCCAGCAGGCAACGGCCTATTTATATATATATATATATATATATATATATATATATATAAAAACTTATCCTCACCTACCTCCGATGCCTTGATGCAGCCGCCGCCTCCTCCTCTTCTTGTCTGCGTGTCAGCGCAGGAGCGTGCGATGACGTCATTGTATCGCCGCTTGCAGAGGTCTTGTAAACCAGCCCAGGACAGGTATCGCGCAGCTTTGTTTTTTTTTTTTTAAGCGGCCTGTCCTGGGCTGGTTTACAGTAAATAGACAATAAAAAATGCCGCGCCCCTGCGGGCCAGATAAGTGCTGGGCCGGATAACAGAAGGCAGCAGGCCGGATTCGGCCCGCGGGTCTTGTGTTTGACACCCGTGACATAGAGGATGCTCCCTTGTCACATTTACAGGGCTCGGTATAAAGAGATCATTGGAAAGATCTCTGTACTGTCCATTCATTTATTTGTACATCATAATTGGTTTGCCCCTGCTATGCCTGTTTCCAAACTGAACAATTCCAAGGTTAACTTCTCTTTGTACTTTAATCCACCTTACCTTTAATTAACTCGGTTGTCCTCCTTTGTACTTGATCTAGTTCAGCTATGTCTTTCTTATCTACTAGTGCCACAAATTTGCAGAGTATTCCATATGACCAGTGATTTGTGTAGAGGCAAAACAAGGTTCTTGTCCTGAGCATCTATGCCTCTCCTAATGCATGCCATGAATTTATTTGCCTTGTAGCATCTGACTGACACTGCTTGCTAAAATGAAGTTTATTGTCCACCAGTATCGCCAAGTCTTTTTCAGCAGTAGCCTTACAACTGTAAATTTAATAATAAAATACTGGATAACACTTACAGTGGGGGAAAAAAATATTTAGTCAGCCACCAATTGTGCAAGTTCTCCCACTTAAAAAGATGAGATAGGCCTGTAATTGACATCATAGGTAGACCTCAACTATGAGAGACAAAATGAGAAAACAAATCCAGAAAATCACATTTTTAAAATCTGATTTTTTAAAGAATTTATTTGCAAATTATGGTGGAAAATATATTAAAGTATTAGGTCAATAACAAAAGTTCATCTCAATACTTTGTTATATATCCTTTGTTGGCAATGACAGCGGTCAAACGTTTTCTGTAAGTCTTCACAAGGTTGGCACACACTGTTGCTGGTATGTTGGTCCATTCCTCCATGCAAATCTCCTCTAGAGCAGTGATGTTTTGGGGCTGTCGCTGGGCAACACGGACTTTCAACTCCCTCCAAAGGTTTTCTATGGGGTTGAGATCTGGAGACTGGCTAGGCCACTCCAGGACCTTGAAATGCTTCTTACGAAGCCACTCCTTCGTTGCCCTGGGGGTGTGTTTGGGATCATTGTCATGCTGAAAGACCCAGCCACGTTTCATCTTCAGTGCCCTTGCTGATGGAAGGAGGTTTGCACTCAAAATCTCACGATACATGGCTCCATTCATTCTTTCATGTACATGGATCAGTCGTCCTGGTCCCTTTGCAGAGAAACAACCCCAAAGCATGATGTTGCCACCCCCATGCTTCACAGTAGGTATGTTGTTCTTTGGATGCAACTCAGCATTCACTCTCCTCCAAACACGACGAGTTGTGTTTCTAGCAAACTTCAGACGGGCCCAGATATGTACTGGCTTAAGCAGGGGGTCATGTCTGGCACTGCAGGATCTGAGTCCCTGGTGGCGTAGTGTGTTACTGACGGTAGCCTTTGTTACGTTAGTCCCAGCTTTCTGCAGGTCATTCACTAGGTCCCCCCGTGTGGTTCTGGGATTTTTGCTCACTGTTCTTGTGATCATTTTGACCCCACGGGGTGAGATCTTGCGTGGAGCCCCTGATCGAGGGAGATTATCAGTGGTCTTGTATGTGGTCCATTTTCTAATTATTGCTCCCACAGTTGATTTCTTCACACCAAGCTGCTTGCCTATTGCAGATTCAGTCTTCCCAGCCTGGTGCAGGTCTACAATTTTGTTTCTGGTGTCCTTCCACAGCTCTTTGGTCTTCACCATAGTGGAGGTCTGTGAGAGCCAAAAATCTTGCTTGTTTGTAGGTGAACAAATACTTATTTTCCACCCATAATTTGCAAATAAATTCTTAAAAAATCAGACTCTGATTTTCTAGATATGTTTTCTCATTTTGTCTCTCATAGTTGAGGTATACCTATGATGTCAATTACAGGCCTCTCTCATCTTTTTAAGTGGGAGAACTTGCACAATTGGTGGCTGACTAAATACTTTTTTTTCCCCACTGTATCTCCATTTACAGTTGTGCTAAAAAGTTTACATACCCTGGCAGATTTTTAGTTTTTTTGGCTTTTTTTCAGAGAATATGAATGATAACACAGAAACTTTTTCTCCACTCATGGTTAGTGGTTGGTTGAAGCCATTTATTGTCAAACTTCTGTGTTTTCTCTTTTTAAATCATAATGACAACTAAAAACATCAAAATGACCCTGTTCAAAAGTTCACATACCCCAGTTCTTAATACCATGTATTGCCCCCTCTAACATCAATGACAGCTTGAAGTCTTTTGTGGTAGTTGTGGATGAGGCTCTTTATTTTCTCAGATGGTAAAACTGCCCATTCTTCTCGGCAAAAAGTCTCCAGTTCCTGTAAATTCCTGGGCTGTCTTGCATGTACTGCGTGCTTGAGATCTCCCCAGACTGGCTCAATGATATTGAGGTCAGGAGACTGAGATGGCCACACCAGAACCTTCACTTTCTTCTGCTGTAGCCAATGACAGGTCGACTTGGCCTTGTGTTTTAGATCGTTGTCATGTTGGAACGTCCAAGTACGTCCCATGCGCAGCTTCCTGGCTGATGAGTGCAAATTTGCCTCCAGTATTTGCTAATAACGTGCTGCATTCATCTTTCCTTCAACTTTGACCAAGTTTCCTGTGGCTTTGAAGCTCACATATCCCCACATCATCAGTGATCCACCTCCGTGCTTTACAGTAGGAATGATGTTCCTTTCATCATAGGCCTTGTTGACACCTCTCCAAATGTAACTTTTATGGTTGTAGCCATACCGTGCAATACATACCATATAAAATTCTCACCTTTCTCCACACTTAAGAACCCATACACTTATTAGTTATTCCTATTTATAACAATTCATGCATATCCCTTAAGAATCTATACCTCATCTGACACAGCAAGTCTCTGTTACCTCCAGAGTCTCCCCATCTCCACAGATATAATAAATGACTTACTAAAAATAATAAAGCTTGAGATTGGGCACCTCCAGTCCTCCCCTCAGTCTTAGTAATTACAGACAGTCAGCAAGGAAAAGGTGCAATGTTTCCTCGGGAAGAGAGGGTGGAGTTACAGAAACCCTGGAGGAGTAACAGAGATTCTTAGACACTCAGAGAGGGAGATTGGCCTGGACAGAGTACCCCAGGTGTGGATACAGTGCCTTGCGAAAGTATTCGGCCCCCTTGAACTTTTCAACCTTTTGCCACATTTCAGGCTTCAAACATAAGGATATAAAATTTTAATTTTTTGGTGAAGAATCAACAACAAGTGGAACACAATTGTGAAGTAGAACGAAATTTATTGGTTATTTTAATCTTTTGTAAAAAATAAAAAACTGAAAAGTGGGGTGTGCAATATTATTCGGCCCCTTTACTTTCAGTGCAGCAAACTCACTCCAGAAGTTCAGTGAGGATCTCTGAATGATCCAATGTTGTCCTAAATGACTGATGATGATAAATATAATCCACCTGTGTGTAATCAAGTCTCTGTATAAATGCACCTGCTCTGTGATAGTCTCAGGGTTCTGTTTAAAGTGCAGAGAGCATCATGAAGACCAAGGAACACACCAGGCAGGTCCGTGATACTGTTGTGGAGAAGTTTAAAGCCGGATTTGGATACAAAAAGATTTCCCAAACTTTTAACATCCCAAGGAGCACTGTGCAAGCGATCATATTGAAATGGAAGGAGTATCAGACCACTGCCAATCTACCAAGACCCGGCTGTCCCTTTAAACTTTCATCTCAAACAAGGAGAAGACTGATCAGAGATGCAGCCAAGAGGCCCATGATCACTCTGGATGAACTGCAGAGATCTACAGATGAGGTGGGAGAGTCTGTCCATAGGACAACAATCAGTCGTACACTGCACAAATCTGGCCTTTATGGAAGAGTGGCAAGAAGAAAACCATTTCTCAAAGATATCCATAAAAAGTCTCATTTAAAGTTTGCCACAAGCCACCTGGGAGACACACCAAACATGTGGTAGAAGGTGCTCTGGTCAGATGGAACCAAAATCGAACTTTTTGGCCACAATGCAAAACGATATGTTTGGCGTAAAAGCAACACAGCTCATCACCCTGAACACACCATCCCCACTGTCAAACATGGTGGTGGCAGCATCATGGTTTGGGCCTGCTTTTCTTCAGCAGGGACAGGGAAGATGGTTAAAATTGATGGGAAGATAGATGGAGCCAAATACAGGACCATTCTGGAAGAAAACCTGTTGGAGTCTGCAAAAGACCTGAGACTGGGACGGAGATTTATCTTCCAACAAGACAATGATCCCAAACATAAAACAAAATCTACAATGGAATGGTTCACAAATAAACGTATCCAGGTGTTAGAATGGCCAAGTCAAAGTCCAGACCTGAATCCAATCGAGAATCTGTGGAAAGAGCTGAAAACTGCTTTTCACAAACGCTCTCCATCTAATCTCACTGAGCTCGAGCTGTTTTCCAAGGAAGAATGGGCAAGAATTTCAGTCTCTCGATGTGCAAAACTGATAGAGACATACCCCAAGCGACTTGCAGCTGTAATCGCAGCAAAAGGTGGCGCTACAAAGTATTAACTTAAGGGGGCCGAATAATTTGGCACGCCCCACTTTTCAGTTTTTTATTTTTTATAAAAGTTTAAAATATCCAATAAATTTCGTTCCACTTCACAATTGTGTCCCACTTGTTGATTCTTCACCAAAAAATTTAAATTTTATATCCTTATGTTTGAAGCCTGAAATGTGGCAAAAGGTTGAAAAGTTCAAGGGGGCCGAATACTTTCGCAAGGCACTGTACCAGAACCCTCAGATCCAGCCTGAGACTACTTAGAGTCACAGTAAAGGGGAGAGATAGATGAATAAATGCAAGTACCAGGAAGAGACGTGCACAGAAGCAGTGGCGTAACTAAGGTCTTGTGGGTCCCGGTGCAAACTTTTGTCCGGGGCCCCCTACCCCCCTCCCTAGAGCGAATTTTCTTGATAGTGATGGTTACGGGTCTCCACACAGAATTATATGCTCTGCAGTGGCCCCCACACAGCATTATATGCTCCGCAGTGGCCCCCATACAGAATTATATGCTCCGCTGTGGTCCCCACACAGCATTCTATACTCCACAGTGGCCCCCACATAACATTATATATTTCGCAGTGGCCCCCACACAGTATTATATGCCCACAGTGGCCCCCACACAGTATAAATATTTTTTTTAATTTTTTGTCACTTCCCCTGCGTTGGCATCTAATGGAAAGGGCCTGGCCCCTTTCCATTAACAATAGGTATAGTGGTCAGGGAACCAGGCCTTCCCCAACCACTATGATGGTAGTCCGGGGCCCCGGCCATTTTCCCCTGCGACCACGATTGTTACACCACTGCACAGAAGCATCATTACTGCATTATTCCTCCTAGCCCCAGTAGCAAGTGCATTCAGCTAAGAAGCATTTCATTTGAAAAGTATATAATAAAGAGCCATCGAAAGAAAGCAGTTGTTAGTGGAGTCCAAATTTTTCAAAAAGATGCATAGTCTGATATATACATAGTAGTGCCTCCGCTGAGTTTTTCAAAAATATCTTAATGTCATCAACATATAGTGATATTTTATCACTTTTGTTCTGCAAAGTCATCCATGTTTTAAACTTTTCCCAGTAGTCAAACAATGATAGTACCTCATGCAAATAAAGACACTCAACACTATCAAACAATTTTTTTTGTGTCTAGGGATATTATCAAGTTGGATCCCTGACTCTGTTCAGCTCAACTCACATTGCTGAATGTTCTTCTTATATTACACATTGCTCTTCTTATGTTAAACCAGTTTGATCCTTCTGTATAATAGAGGGCAATATGTTCAACAATCTATTAGCTAATAAGCTGGCAAAAAATGTAATGTCTGAGTTTAGCAAGGAGTTGGGTCAGTAGGAATCAGGAAGCAATAGATCTTTGCCCTGTATTAGTATAATAATTGCTTCATTTATGTGAGTCTTCAAAAACTTTTAATAGGTAGGATAATAAATAATCCTGTTAGTCCCTGTACACTTCAAATAAAAGACCATATAGCCCTGATGATCTTGCCACAGGAAGACCTTTGATTGTGTCTTGTAACTCTTGCAAGGTAATTGGGACACCCAATATGTCCCTATACTGCCTAGATAATTAAGAGATTTTAACAGCTACTGGATAAGTATGGCTTTCCTCAGGTGTAAGCTTACTATATGTTGACTAAAGATTGCTATAATAGTTATAGAAAACATTTAATGTCTGATCCTTTACACTAAGTAAATTTCCTTTCTAAGTTTGGATTATATGGGCTTTGTCATTTTGATGCCAGTTTTCTTGTCATCCTCGCTTGTGTGTAAGCCGTGTACCGGGGTGGGCTCCCCAGGATACAGCGAAGTCACGAACAAAGTAAGCGACTCAAACTCAATTTAGTAAAAACAATATTTTACTTAGTGTAGTAACACCTCTTTACCAAAAAGAACACTCCCAACTATTTACATACACTCAGCCAGTAAGCTGAGACCCTGGTGTTGTACAGTGTGGTGCCCTCTCATGTGCGGCTCCAATATACTCCAAGCTTTTATCTATCTGCAGGCTGCAACTAACCAGCCACTTGTTACCTTTTTATCACCCTAGTCACAGGAACAATTCAGTGAGTGTGATAGGGGCACCGGCGGTATAACACAAGAGCTTACAGACTTATCAACATACCCCTATTCCCCCTAAAGTACAATCAAGTAAATATAATAGTAGGTCAGCTTGCAAGCTGATAAAACATGACAATGTATAAAATGTCGCTACTAGACTTCCTCAGAAGCTCCTCTCTGGGAGTTACAACTCAATAGAATTCTCTGAGTCTTAGTCCTTACTACCGTATAGGTAGATAATTCACCAGTAGTGTGGCCTGTGAAGATGAGTATGCCTAACTATTCTAACTACAGGCCCTTACTCAGTCCCAAGCAATTTGCGCCAAAAATGTAATGCGGTGCATGCACGATTACTTCTCTTACTGATCCGGGTCTGTTGTGTACCTTGAGCCTTTGTCTGGAACAGCTGAAAGCGAGGCTCATCCAGAAAATATGCAATCTCACTGACAGGGCCACTTCTCAGCCAGGTCCTTGATAGCAATCTTCAACTTAGGATGCTGTCTGAACGAACCCTGGAACAGTCTCTGCTTCAGCTCCACCTTGCTATATTTCAGTTTCCTTAGGAATCTTCCTTCTCTCACTTCAGTCCTTCTTCTTCTAAAAGCTCAAAGCACACTCCTAAGATGGCTGCCACACACACTCTCCTCCTCCTTCTAGTTCCACCTCTGAAGAACAGGGTCTCCACGTCCTGTAGCCCTGTACTGTCAGAGGGGGCGTTCCTTACTGCCCGGCGACGCTGAGCTGTGAGGAACGCCCCCTCAGTACAGTGCTATGGACGAACGAGAAGTGTCAGAGGGAGTTCCTCACAGCGCCCTTCAAACAGTAAGTAAAGTAAAACATGTAACTTACACCGCCGATATCTGCAGCCCCGGGGCACATACCGGGAAAGCCGGCAGTGCGCTGAATTCAGCGCACTGTCAGCTTTCTAGCGGTATGTGACATTAAAAAACGGACACTACCTGATGCTCATCAGTTAGGGTCCGTTATGATAGGTGTCCATTTTTTTTTTTTTTTTAACGGACACCTTCATAACGGACTCCAATGGTAGTGTGAACCCTGCCTTACAGAAACAGGTACATTCATAACATGAGGGCTGTTTCCCCAGCTTACATCAGCATTCTGTTGCGGCTTTCCACTACTGATTAGCAGTGTCAGACTGGGATGTCTAGGGCCCACCAGTGGAATTGCTTCTAGGGGCCCGCCATCAGGATCCCTGCAGATCAGCGGTACCGAGACAGGGCGGCAAAAGGTAATATGTTGGGAGCCATGTTGCTCACCCACCATACCATGTGCACCACTGCACTACCTAAACCCACTGCTACACCCTGTATGGCAAGTGAACAGCATGGCTCTTAGAATTGTTACCTGTAGCCGCACTGTCCTGGAAAAGCTGATCTACAAAGGTCCTGGCTGTTGTATCATCGCAGATGTAATATTGCTGGCCTATCCTAAGGACAGGCCATCAATATTAGAAATATGGATAAATCCTTTGAAGAGGTTGTCCAGGAATTGGCGCAACCCATGTCCCTTGCGGGAGGTGTAAAATAAAAAAATAAAAAATCATACTCACCTGTCCCCGGCGTTCCGTTGTCCGCTGCCAGTGTCCTTTCAGTCTCGTGCCGGCGACTCCTTGCTGGGAGTCCTGCACCTCATGTGACCGCTAAGACCAATTAGGTACAGGATTTCCAGAAATGAGGGGCCACCATGAGACCGAACAGATAGAGGCAGGGGACAATGGGGTGCTGGGGACAGGCGAGTATGCTTTTTTTGAAATTTTTTTTTTATTTTTACACCTCCCTGGTGGCCGCCACAGTGGTCGCTCTAGTTTATGGACAACCTCTTTTAAGGGGTTGTCTGGGCCAAATTTTTCTATGGTCACTTCACTGGTCCCCCCCACATAGTGGCCTCTTCACTGGTCCCCCATACTGTATGGGGAACAGTGTGGAGCCATTATATTGTGTGGGAGCAGTGATGTGGGCTAACATCCTGTGGAGGGGACATTAAACTGTGTGGGGCATATTAAAGAGGTTGTCCAGAGTTACCTTTTTATGACCTATGGTCAGGATAGGCCATAAATACCTGATCGGTAGAGGGCTGACACACGGTCCTATCAGCTGTTCAGAGCCACTTCCGGCACCCGTTCTGTACACAACACAGGGCCGAAAGCAGAAAGATCCATCCGCTGTTTAGTTTCCCGGCGCCTTCACTGCAGCTCAGCTCCTACTGACTTCAATAAGTGCTGAGATGCAGTGAAGGTGCCCGGCTAATACACAGTGGACAGAGCTTTCTGCTTCTGGCTCTGTATTGTGTACAGGAAGGGCGCCAGAAGTGGCTCCGTACAGCTGATCAGTCCGGGGTCAGCCACGTACAGATAAGATATCTATGGCCTATCCTGAGGATAAAGCATAACAAATTATGCCTGGACAACCTCTTTAATATACCCCCCTAATGAGCCACACTTTAAAGAGGTTGTCCAATATAATTTTTGTCTTTTTTTATAATTAGTCCGGGAGAAGTTAATCCCCCCCCCCACCAAAAAAAACAAAAACATACTAAACATACTCACCTGTCCCCGGTGCTCCGGTGTCAGCAGGTCCCAGCACGGTCCAGTCCTGCTGCTCAGCTGTCTTCTTTTGCCGGAAGTCCTCACTGGCTGTGACGTCCCAGGTCCCTTCCTTTAGGCCGCTGATTGGCTTCAGGGGTCATGTGACGTCACAGGTAGTCACGTGCAGGGGGAACTTGCACTGGAAGAAAACAGAGCTGCAGGCCGAACCGCGCTGGGAGACACTGGGGACAGGAGAGAAAGTTTGTTGTTTTTTTTTACCTGCCCCAGTGTAATTAAAAAAAAAAATGTTATCCTGCACAACCCCTTTAATGTCACCCAGGCTATTGGCCTCCATCACTGCCCCTCCAATGACCCCATCAATGGTCCCCATACAGTATAGAGGACCAGTGAAGGGGCCACTGTACAGGGAGGAATATTGATGTTTATATGCCCATACAGTATAGGGCATATATGGGCATACAGTGGCCCCTTCACTGGTCTCCGCTATAGCAGTATTGGAGTTTCTGCGACTTAGGTATTGTTATGCTGGAGCCCTAGAGCAGGCACCAGCATAACAATACAGTGAGAAATTAGCTGGGGTGGGAGGGGGGGAATTACAACTCTCAATAGACCCAGAGCATCTGAAGTTGTTAGGGGTTGTAGTTATCAGAGTTGTCAGTGAAGTTGAAAGATTTGGGGGCAAAATAGGGGGAAAAGTTGTTTTTTTGTTTGCGTGGTTAAGTTGTACTTACCTTTCACACTGCTGGTCTGGGCTCCTATGCAGAAACCTGCCGCCGCGCACAGCATCAGTACGTCAGTGACGCTTGCAGCAACAAGCTGCAACTGGATTGGTTCCATCGGCTGCCCATCTGGATCCCCCTACCCCCTCCCTAGAGTAAATTCTTGATAGTGACGGTTATGGGTGCTGCAGCGATATCTCAGATACTTGAAAGAGATATATAGCTTTAGTACCCACAACCTCAGTTGTCAAGAACATGGTGAATGAGCAGCGCAGCACCCAGCATGTAAACAATACTGGGACAGTATAATATGCTCTGCAGTGGCCCCAACACAGCATTTTATGCTCCGCAGTGGTCCCAACACAGCATTATATGCTCCGCAGTGGTCCCAACACAGCATTATATGCTCCGCAGTGGTCCCAACACAGCATTATATGCTCCGCAGTGGTCCCAACACAGCATTATATGCTCACAGTGGCCCCCACACAGCATTATATGCTCACAGTAGCCCCCACACAGCATTATATGCCCTCAGTGGCCCCCACACAGTATTATATGCCCTCAGTGGCCCCAACACAGCATTATATGCTCCGCAGTGGCTCCCACACAGTATTATATGCCCTCAGTGGCCCCCACATAGTATTATATGCCCTCAGTGGCCCCCACACTGTATTATATGCACACAGTGGCCCCCACACAGTATTATATGCTCTGCAGTTGCTCCCACACAGTATTATATGCCCTCAGTGGCCCCCACACAGTATTATATGGCTCAGTGGCCCCCACACTGTATTATATGCCCACAGTGGCCCCTACACAGTATTATATGCCCACAGTGGCCCCCACACAGTATTATATGCCCACAGTGGCCCCCTGTTAAATAATATTTGACATGCAATATTCAAGACCTTTAAAGGTTAATTGTATTTTGCTGACAAAGCTCTTGTAACTTATGGTGCATGGGTGTGGATGGACTATGACTATTTTGGTATTGTCCAAATACAGTAGTAGAAAGTATGAGGATGTTGGGAAACACCCCTTTTCATGTATATAAATGACTGACAGACACACATGTCGTGGTCTCACTCTCGGTGGGGGTCTCCCTCTCCCTGTGGGGATCTGTCCCTGTCTCTGTCTCTCACTTTGGGTGTCTCTCTCTCCAAACCTGGCTACTTCCTCTAAGACCCTGGAAGAATGGCAGAATCGTCCTGCAGAAGACTAACACACATTGATGAATAAGCTTGAGACAAGATGATGCAAGAGAACCACCTTGAAGAAAGCTACCGCCACACTTTTGCTAAAGAAATGTAAGACATTGACTGATATTTCTGTTATGCTGGAAGGCTTCCATGTATCTGTTTTTTCCATAAAGGCTTCAATAAATCTCCACGTTTTATAAGAAGCTGAGTCCTCCAATAATGTTACCTTAGGGGTCAACACGTGAGTAAGGATTTCATTCAATTGTAGACTATTTTATAGTTTACAGGACAGATATTATTTTACACCCCCACACAGTATTATATGCCCACAGTGGCCACCACACAGTATTATATGCCCACAGTGGCTCCCACACAGTATTATATGCCCTGAGTGGCCCCCACACTGTATTATATGCCCAAAGTGACCCACACACACTATTAGGTGCTGCACAGTGGCCCCCCACCCCCAAAGCCGGTGCTATTATTATACTCTGGGGTCTCCTCAGACCCCAGAATATAATAAGTACAGGTCCAGGAGAAGTGTTTAAAAATAACAAACACTTATACTCACCTTGTCTTACCTCTCCGGGGTATCCTCGCTCCGTCCTGCTGTCTTGCCCATCTGCCTTGGTCCCCTGGTCTCCACGTTCCTGTGTCCCAGACGTCACCGCTGGGGCCTACCTGTGATTGCACCTCAGCGGTCACGTGGGATGCGATGACGTCATTACGCTAGAGCGCTCCATGTCTCCGCTGGGGCCTAATCACAGGCCCCTGCAGTGAGGCCGGAAAAGTGCCGGAGACGATGCTGAGTCCAGGACAGTCAGGTGAGTATTTTTTATTTTTTTTTTGTCACTTCCCCTGGGCTGGCATCTAATGGAAAGGGGCCGGCCCCTTTCCATTAACAATAGGTATAGCGGTCGGGGAACCAGGCCTTCCCCGACCACTATCATGATAGTCCGGTGCCCCGGCCATTTCCCGCTGGCCGCGGGCCCCGCACCCCTCTGGCCACGATCGTTACGCCACTGTCCATTGGTCAGGGGCCCGATCGGGATGGTCAGGAGCCGGTCGGGCCCCTGACCGTCCCGATCAGACCCTTGACCTTTGCATTGGCAAAATGAGTACTAATAGTCGGGGCTCGGGGCCCATCGGGGGGATTCACCGGTTCCCCGGTGGGCCAGTCCGACCCTGCTGATTAGGCCCAAATGAGTCTAACCAGTGGGAAGTCTCAAGCCATGGCCTCTGAATCAGCTGCAGAATCTGCGGCAAGATCCAGCAGGATGCTTTTTTTTTCCCCAGCTTCCTGTTCCAATTAGTTTCAATAGGAGGCAGAATGAGGGAGGAATCTGCTGCTGATTTACGGGTGAAATCTGCTGCAAAATCAATGCCAGATTCCACCGTGTGAACAGAGCCTGATACTGTTAATAGTGCCACTCCACAGTGGCCCCCACACAGTATCATATGCTCCACAGTGGCCCCCACACAGTATTATATGATCCACAGTGGTCCCCACACAGTATTATATGCTCCACAGTGGCCCCCACACAGAAGTATATGCCCACAGTGACCCTCACATAGTATTATATGCCCACAGAGGCCCCCACACAATATTATATGCTCCACAGTGGCCCTCACATAGTATTATATGATCCACAGTGGCCACCACACAGCATTATATGCTCCGCAGTGGCCCCCACACAGTATTAGATTAAAAATAACAAACACTTATACTCACCTTACCTCACCTCTCCTGTGTATCCTTGCTCTTTCTGACTGTCTCTACCATCTTCCTTGGTCCTCTTTTGCCTTGCGACTGAGGTTATGTGCCGCAGACATCACTGCTGGGGCCTGTGATTAGGATTGATCACGTGGAGCGTGACTATTTATTATTATAATTATTATTATTATTATTGTTTTTGTTTATTTATATAGCACCATTAATTCAGTTGTGCTTTACATTTGAGGATTTACATACAGTACACAAAATATACAAAACAGATACCAACAGTGACCAACTGGCACAGTGGGATACAGGGCCCCTCCCACAAGGGCTTACAATCTATGAGGGATAGAGACAGAAGGTGGGAGTAGAGGCTGTTCAGGTGGTGGTATGGAGACAGTAGTGTTATTGGAGGTTGTAGGCCTTCCAGAATAGATAAGTCTCCCGGGCCTTCTTGAAGCTTGTGACTGTGGGAGACAGTCTTATGTGTCTTGGTAATGAGTTCCAGAGTATGGGGGATGCACGGGAGAAATCTTGGAGACGGTTGTGTGAAGAGCGGATAAGAGCAGAGCGGAGTAGGAGGTCCTTGGAGGATATGAGGTTACATGTGGGCAGGTAGCGGGAGATTAGGTCGGAGATATATGGAGGGGACAGGTTGTGGATGGCTTTGTATGTCAGTGTTAGCAGCTCGAACTCTATTCGTTGGGCAACGGGTAGCCAGTGAAGGGATTGGCAGAGGGGAGCGGCCAATGAAGAACGGAGAGAGAGGTGTATTAAGCGAGCAGCACAGTTTAAGGTGGACTGGAGGGGGGCGAGAGTGTTAGCTGGGAGGCCATGGAAAAGGGTGTTACAGTAGTCAAGGAGAGAGATTGAGGGTGTGGACTAGCATTTTTGTAGTTTTGGGGGTGAGGAAGGAGCGGATTCGATGGATGTTCTTGAGTTGGAGGCGGCAGGAGGTGTTGAGGGTTTGAATATGCGACTTGAAGGATAGGTCAGAGTCTAAGGTTACCCCAAGGCAGCAGGCCCGTGGGACTGGGGTGAGTGTGATTCCATTAATTTTGATAGATGGGTCAGGTGGGGGGCCGTGTGAGGAGGGGTGAAGATTATGAACTCCGTTTTCTCCATGTTGAGTTTGAGAAAGTGTGAGGAGAGAAAGGAGGCTACAGCTGCTAGACATTCTGGACTCTGGACAACAGAGAGGTAATGTCTGGTCCAGAGATATATACAGTGGGGAAAAAAGTATTTAGTCACCCACCAATTGTGCAAGTTCTCCCACTTAAAAAGATGAGAGAGTCCTGTAATTGACATCATAGGTAGACCTCAACTATGAGAGACAAAATGAGAAAACACATCTAAAAAATCACATTGTCTGATTTTTTAAGAATTTATTTGCAAATTATGGTGGAAAATAAATATTTGGTCACCTACAAACAAGCAAGATTTCTGGCTCTCACAGACCTGTAACTTCTTCTTTAAGAGGCTCCTCTGTCCTCCACTCATTACCTGTAGTAATGGCACCTGTTTGACAATGTTATCAGTATAAAAGACACCTGTCCACAACCTCAAACAGTCATGCTCCAAACTCCACTATGGTGAAGACCAAAGAGCTGTGGAAGGACACCAGAAACAAAATTGTAGACCTGCACCAGTCTGGGAAGACTGAATCTGCAATAGGCAAGCAGCTTGGTGTGTAGAAATCAACTGTTGGAGCAATAATTAGAAAATGGAAGACATACAAGACCACTGATAATCTCCCTCGATCATGGACTCCACGCAAGATCTCACCCCGAGGGGTCAAAATGATCACAAGAACGGTGAACAAAAATCCCAGAACTGGGGGACGGAGCCTGACCGCTGATAGTGATGGCCGCATAGACTCGCAGCTGTATCACAACGGCCCTGTGTACACTCCTTAAAGACAACCCAGAGGGCTCATAATGGTCAAGATCGGCAGGGATAGAGGTGGGGATCAGACTGACCACCCTAAGACGTACCATAGTCAGGGAGACATGCAGCGGTTTCTTGAAAAAACAGCCGCTGCCCTCGTCGGCCTTGGCCTCTAAAATGGCTCCAAGGGAGACGACTGGAGATATAGACACAGACGCGGAGGACTCACCGCCGGGTGCTCATGCCTCCACCATCTCTAGGAGATTTCTGAGAAAAGCGCTGTCACAGGTGATTGCTCCGATCCTCTCGGAGCTTGCTAATCTGAAGTCTGACATGCTATCTGTAGGACACAGAGTGGAAGCACTGGAGGAAGCTCACTCAACTGTAACGCAGCGCCAAGATGGCTTCTCAAGCGACCTAGCAGCGCACACTGACCACCTCAACTACACTTTCTTGATGCTCGAGGACTTAGAGAATAGAAACAGGAGAAGGAACGTCAGAATCAAAGACATCCCTGAGTCCTGCGGTCCGGAGGTACTCCAACAGGCGGTGGCGGACATCTTCAGTGATATCCTCAGCGGGGAAGCGGCGGGGAGAGGTTGCTATGGAGAGAGTTCACAGGACGCTGCGGCTCAGGCTGAGCGCCGCTGAGCCGCCGAGAGATGTGATATGCGGACTACTTTCTTCTACCGACACCACAATGATAAAGCAGCAAGAGATAACGGGGGGTTGCTATACAACGGAGCTCACATCAAGCTGTACCAAGATCTTGCACCATCCACTCTACAGAAGAGACGAGCCGTTCGTCCCTTGCTGGAGGCCCTGCGTACCCATAATTTACCATATGCTTGGATGTTCCCATTCGGCATCTCTATACAAAAGAATGGCCAGAAGATGCCAATTCGCACTCCTGGGGACCTGGAGGCGGCGAGGCCTCTGCTGGAGATCCCCCCCCCGATCCAGATCCCGTCGTGGCTACCGGTTCCGCCTGTTCGAGATTGGAATCCTCCCAAACTCCAACTCACTTCAAATCCCCCAGAAGCAAGTTTGATTCTGCTCATTTAGAAACTCATCTACCATGCGGAGATGCCCCCCCCCATTTTTCCCATGGCCATGGCAGGTCCATTTCATGTGACCGCATTCATACATCCCCAGAGTTACCACCCAATCCATCACCCTCCCTGGGGCATCCCCCCCCCCTTACCAATGGATGGCTCTCCTGTAGTCCTTACTATTCTGGAAAGGTTGAATTGACCATATTGATGTTTTTCATTCCCATTTACTAGCTTACTTATGGGTATATTCTTTAATTCGCATCTACTTATACTAATGCTATATTTCAGTGTATCACAGAGCCAATTCTGATCAGGATCTACTCCGTTTCCTCATTATTACTATTGCACTTGTATGCATGTTCCTTAGTGGTTTTTAAGGGTCTGCTCCACTGAGGATTGTTTACATTTCATATTGTTACTATAAACAGTATTAATCTTTGCTGATAATTTGCTTATTGTTATCTGTAGTCTAGTGTTGTATTTGTTAACTCGTCTGTCTTGTCCCACATCCAGTGTACTCTTTTACCACCCCTTTGCTTGCTATCATCCCTTACCTCTCCCTCTAACCCCTTCTCTTCTCTTCTCTTCTCTTCTCTTCCTTTCTTATCTCCTGACTCCTTCCTCCCTCTTGGCCTCCTCCTATCCCATGCTACCTCTCTTCCACCAGGTGTGACCAACCTGATACTGCCTCTATCGGACCGAGCTCCCATCAAGAAAATGTCGGAGCTGATCTGCACCTCCTACAATGTGAAGGGATTTAACTCCCCCAACAAACGCCATCATATCCTACATCTACTTCATAAATTGCGCACTGGGGTGGCTTTTTTGCAAGAAACACACTTCAGGAGCTCTAAACCTCCAGCACTGCCGACTAGGCAGTTCTCTCAGTGGTTCCACAACACCAACCAATCGTCAGCGACCAGAGATGTCTCAATACTCTTTCACAACTCAGTACCTTTCCTGTGCAGCCAGCAATATCTAGATCCGGATGGTAGAGCTATCTTCCTGAAGGGCACTGTTGCCACAGTCAAATATACCTTCGCTAATGTCTTCGCACCTAAGGGAGGCCAAATAGCTTGGCTCATCAAAATGATACGTCTTTTGACGACATTTGCTGAGGGACAGATCGTCTTGGGTGGAGACTTCAACGTAGCCTTAAATCCCCTGGTGGACTCCACCTCCTCGGCTACCTCTCATTCTCAGAAGCTACTCGGCAAACTCATGGCAGTACTGCGAGAGGCAACTTTACTAGACACGTGGCGCACTCTTCATCCCTCCTCCAAAGACTACACCTTCTATTCCTTGGCAGGTTGCTCCCACCACCGCTTAGACTATATCTTCTGCTCTGTGGGCATGCTCGACTATCTCATATCTTCTGATATAGGGGTTGTTTCAGTGTCAGATCATGCGCTGGTATCCACCACTGTGTGTCTGCAACATCTCCCTGCAAAAGCTTGGAATTGGCGTCTAAACGAATCCCTGCTAGTCTACGAGCCGACTGTACAGGCGGTACAATCCCACCTTGCCGATTTTTTTCTAACTCAACTCCACCCCAGGTATGAGCCCGACGATTGTTTGGGAATCTCACAAATCCTTCATCCGTGGCATCCTGATCTCTGTGGACTCTAGGGCTAAGAAAGAAAGGCAGAAGACTATAGATGACCTACTTAACCGCATTGCTGTCTTGGAACGTATCCATAAACGGTCTCAGGCGCACCAGGCCCAATGTGACTTAACATCTCTGAGAGAACAGATGACCTATCTTCTTGATGCTTGAGCTGCTAAACACTATCTCCGCTATCAGCACCTTCTGTTTGCACATGGAGACAAGGGGAGCCGCTTGATGACCAACCTAATCAAGCGAGCCAAGGCGAAGTCATTCATCTCGTCGGTGAGGTCTGCGTCTGGAACTCTGGTCACATACACCCGAGACATAGCAGAAGAATTTGTTCAATACTACTCGAAACTGTACAACCTAGAGGCTCATGCTCCCACTCCACCCTCGCCTGAAAAGCTAAGTTTGATCCAGAATTTCTTGAATGAGTTATCTCTACCTTCCCTGCCTGCTGAATCTACGGCCAAACTGGTGACACCCGTCACATTAGAAGTTCAACGAACGCTACGTAGCTTTCCCCCTGGGAAGAGCCCGGGCCCAGATGGCCTCCCATTGCTGTACTACAGAAAGTTTATGTCCATTTTGGCTCCTCAGCTGACTTCCATGTGCAATGCCCTGCTTAATGGAACACGACTTCCTAAACAAGCACAAGAAGCTCATATTGCCCTCATAGCGAAAGGTGGCAAAGACCCCTCTTTATGTGGAAGTTACAGGCCAATCTCTCTGCTGAACCTAGATGTCAAGGTCTGGGCGAAGATCATGGCGCTTCGATTGGGAAAGTACCTGCCTTCCCTGATCCACGCGGAACAATCTGGGTTTGTCCCCGACAGAGAGGGACGTGACACCGCCAAGCTGCTTCCTCTCATTTCCTCTGCTCTCAGAACCAAACAGAAACTGATCTTATTGGGAGTCGACGCCGAAAAGGCGTTCGATAGAATGGATTGGAGTTTCTTGAAGGCTACCCTGGAGAGATTTGGTATACCGCCGACTTTTACAGCTGCTATCCTCACTCTTTATGTGCAACCCTATGCATGCATCAAGGTCAATGGCACTTTCTCCGCCTCCTTAGATATCCACAACGGCAAGTGACAGGGCTGCCCCCTTTCACCGGCCCTATTCATTCTAGTCTTAGAGACTTTCCTACAGGAAACAGCCAACATCCGGGCATTCAGGGGCTGACCATTCACAACCACACTATCCACGCGACTGCGTTTGCTGATGATGTGCTTTTTATTATGACCAATTCTCAGGAGGGCTTGTCTGCATTGGTTGAACTGATGGAGCGATACGGCAGCCTGTCCAACTACAAAGTCAACTTTGACAAGTCAGAGATACTCCCTATCACCATTCCTGCAAAAGAGAGATCTTCCCTGCAACGGTCCACTCCCTTTATATGGGCCACATCACACATCATGTACCTAGGTGTAGTCCTCTCTAGAGAAATAGACGATTTATATCAGCTGAATTTTGTACCACTTCTGACAGAAATTAAGAACCTCCTAGCCACATACGATAAGCTACCACTGTCCTGGTTCGGGAGAAAGAACCTTCTGCAAACTTATGTCCTTCCCAAGTTATTGTATCGATTTTACTATGCTGCCGATTCGCCTCCCCCCTGCCTTCTTCAAAAGTGCCCATAGTATCTTCTTGTCGTTCATATGGAAATGGAAGACGCTGCACATAGCTTGGTCACAGCTGGTGAAGAGGAAGTCGGCAAGTGGTATAGGCCTGCCTGATATTCACTAGTATTATAAAGCAGTTCAGATTGGTTGGTGGACGAAACCGGCCTGAAGTACCTTCTCTATCCCTGCTGAGGCCTGGCCAGGAGGTCTCATGTCCCCTTCATCATGCATAGCATTGTGGGCACCCCATCTACCATCGTGCAAAACCTCATTCCGAGACCCTGTCCTGAAGGGTTGTGCAGAAGTCTGGAAAAACCTTTCTGAAGATCTGGCTCCCTTTCCATCTCCATTCATGCCTGCAAGCCTTATTCCACACCTCATTGATCTGAAACAGCCTCCTTGTCACTCGCTGTGGGCTCCTCTAGATAAGCTGCAGCTAAGAGATATTTGGGGGAACGGAGCTCCTATGACCTTGGAGGAAATTTTACTGCTCCTACCGAACTTTAAACCCGCTCCGCTACATTTCTGGCATTTGAAATATTGCTTATCTACCTTCTGGAAGAACACTGGCACGCTCTAATCTGACTGAGTTTGAACAGCATCTGACCTCCGCTGCTCCCAGGCTACTGTGTAAAACCTCTCATCTTCTACACAAATTTATAGAAGAAACAACAGATGACAAACTGGCTTTTCTTACTGCTTGGGAGACGGAATTGGGCCTCACCCTCTGTGCTGACGAAGTTCGCACTGTTCTTTGCAACTCCTATGGCTCCTCCACATGCATTCGCATACAAGAAAATCACTACAAATTGATCTCCAGATGGTACAGAACACCGGACTGGTTATACCACAAGGGGCTCACCCTTTCTAATGAATTCTGACGCTGTCCTAATGGCCCAGGTACCTACTTCCATCTATGGTGAGATTGCACCCTAATTGCTCCTTTCTGGTCCCACGTAGAGAACCGCATCAGACTGATTTCCTCTCCAAACTTTGCCCTCTCACCGTCCATGATCTTTTTGGCGCAGCCTACGCAACATTATAACCCCAGGAAAGAGGCCCTCATCACCCAATTAATCCTTCTACATTGGTTACAGAGCACTCCTCCGGCTGGACAGGAATGGGAAGCTAAAGTACGACAGATATCTCATTTTGAGGAGCTGCTCAGTTGGACCAAGAGATCCCATCCCAAGTTTGTTCGTATTTGGTCTAGGTGGCTAAATCTAAATCCGCCCCGGGCCTGAAGACCTAGCGACCAAATAGATGGAGTACATAATGAAGCTCTCGAGATCCTGAGGATGTAGGTTGAGGCCTTCCGGGAACCTCTTCCCCTCTTTCTTAAGCCAGCCCCCTCTCCTTTTCTCTCTTCTCTCTCTCTCTCTTTATCTTTCTTCTCCTCTCTCTTCCTTTTTTCTCCTCTTGACTAACCTCTTACCCCCCCTTCTTCCCCACTTTCCATACAACATCCCACCTTTTCACACATTTGTTTTTGTTTTTGTCTTTGTTTTTGTTTTGTGCACTGTGTGTCATGTCTGATGTTATTGTATCTGTGTTATGTAAGATACTAGCTTCGTAATTTAAACCTTTTTGCACCTCTGAAATTTTCTGTATATCCTGTACCTTGGCATTTCTCTTATATTGGGAGATTCACCTGTACCTATTTGTACGTGACATGCTTAATTCGGGATCAAACTATCTATATGTCAGATTGCATTGTTCCACTGCAATGTATCGACTGTATCTATATTTCATGTTTGAAAAATTAAAACCGTTTGCATCAAAAAATCCCAGAACCACACGGGGGGACCTAGTGAATGACCTGCAGAAAGCTGGGACTAACGTAACAAAGGCTACCGTCAGTAACACACTACGCCACCAGGGACTCAGATCCTGCAGTGCCAGATGAGTCCCCCTGCTTAAGCCAGTACATTTTTGGGCCCATCTGAAGTTTTCCAGACAGCATTTGGATGTTCCAGAAGAGTGTTGGGAGAATGTCATATGGTCAGATGAAACCAAAGTAGAACTGTTTGGTAGAAACACAACTCGTCGTGTTTGGAGGAGAGTGAATGCTGAGTTGCATCCAAAGAACACCATACCTACTGTGAAGCATGGGGGTGGCAACATCATGCTTTGGGGTTGTTTCTCTGCAAAGGGACCAGGACGACTGATCCGTGTACATGAAAGAATGAATGGGGCCATGTATCATGAGATTTTGAGTTCAAACCTCCTTCCATCAGCAAGGGCATTGAAGGTGAAACGTGGCTGGGTCTTTCAGCATGACAATGATCCCAAGTACAATGCCAGGGTAACGAAGGAGTAGCATTTCAAGGTCCTGGAGTGGCCTAGGCAGTCTCCAGATCTCAACCCCATAGAAAACCTTTGGAGGGAGTTGAAAGTCCGTGTTGCCCAGCGACAGCCCCAAAACATCGCTGCTCTAGAGCAGATCTGCATGGAGAAAAGGGCCAACATACTAGCAACAGTGTGTGCCAACCTTGTGAAGACTTACAGAAAACGTTTGACCTCTGTCATTGCCAACAAAGGATATATAACAAAGTATTGAGATGAACTTTTGTTATTGACCAAATACTTATTTTCCACCATAATTTGCAAATAAATTCTTTAAAAATCAGACAATGTGATTTTCTGGATTTGTTTTCTCATTTTGTCTCTCATAGTAGAGGTCTACCTATGATGTCAATTACAGGCCGGCCTCATCTTTTTAAGTGGGCGAACTTGCACAATTGGTGGCTGACTAAATACTTTTTTCCCCACTGTATATGTTTTTAATCTAATGTTGGAATAATAAAAATTATTTATATCTCTATTTGTAGTAATTGTTTGTGTGGTACTGCAGCATAGATTCTAGATAGGTTATTTATATTTCATTTGGGGATTTGCTAGTATATTTCTAGTCATTATAGAGAAAAAGTTTTTGGATATTTATAAGGCTTTTTTGTGTACTTTTCTCTATGAAATAGGATTAAAATTTGCCAATATCTGCAATATAATTTTCCGTACTAAGGAAACGGAATGGGCAAGTCGACTAACCAGCATTTTTTCAGAGGGGATGAATGTATCATCTGATACGTCAACAGAATTAAAGGGAATACAACCTTGAGTTACGGGATTTACTGTTTAAAAGGATTAAAACATGGTGCAATAAGGCTACTTTGGAACAATATCTTTCTAAAAATATGATCCCTAGGGGACTAAGGATACATCTATTCCCTTTCTTTGCTATTGACGACGAGATCTTTAGAGGCAAATGGGAGGATGCATGTAATGTATGTTCTAGAACTTTTATAGAATTACTGATCGGATATGATCGAAAAAAATTCTGGATACATTGGAATCTCAGATTATAGTGTTACAGGATAAAATCAAAACGGTATCTACATCTGAACACATCACCAAATGGGTACAGATGGATTATAAAAAGTGGGAAACAGACATACAAGAAAATAAAACAAAGAAATATCAAAGTGATGTATCCGATCATATGAACAATCGGGTATATAAATGGAAAAAATCATGGAATGAACCCCATGCTCGCTCTATGTCTATGCATTCAAATGTGAGTACTATTACTCAATATTCCTCTGTGAGTCAGAGAAGCAATGATCAGAAGCGTACCTATAATAAACGTCATGGATCATTTAAAAGGAAGCATATGTGAGTCCGGATGATACAACAGAACTAAAGGTAATTAATCTATCTAGTCATATCGTAACTGACTCTCAAAAATCCGTCTTGTCGTTGGAACTTACCTTTTGTCCAGCAGCATCTTTTGATAAGTTTACAGTAATTAAAGATGTCTTCATGTTTGCTAGAAAGTTACTTCTAAAAAAACACTTCTCTAAAGATAAAACTATCCCTTATTTTACAGCCCAGGAGGAACTGGAGGCACTCCAGGTTTTAGAAGATCATCTCATTGAGCAAAATGTACAACAGGTAAGTAAATTTCCAACTACAATCAAAAAGAAATCAACCACCTTTCCGCCTTTAAGTCTAAGTCCACATGTGGAAATTTTCGTAAAATCTGTATGTGAATCTATTATGGAAATACCCACATTTAGGAGCTTTGATAATTTAACTAGGGAACAATGATGGGCTCTAAATGAATTGAGAGCAATGAAAGATGTGGTATATAAACCGGCTGATAAAGGTGGAAATGTGGTTATTTGGCCCTCCTCCAGTTATGAAAAGGAAGCATTTCGTCAATTAAATGATACATGATGCTACAGTAGACTTGATGGTAACCCGACTCAGTCCTTTAAACAACAATTAAGGAATATTTTGGGATTAGCATTACAACAAAACATCATTACGCAACAAATCTTTGTTGGACTTTTGGTAGAGCATCCGGTTATACCAACAATTTATTTTCTCCCGAAGATCCACAAAAATAAGTTAAATCCACCTGGTCGTCCCATTGTTTCAGGCAGGGGGGGTTTGTGTGAAAACCCATGTGTAGGTTTTTGGATTTTTATTTAAAGCCCATCGTGTTCACTCTCCCTTCCTTTATTAGGGATTCCACGGAAGCGCTACAAAGATTGGAAGGTGTCATCTTGGAACAGGATATGTTCCTAATAACAGCAGATGTGGAATCTCTATATACCTCAATTTCACATTCCTTGGGACTACAGGCTGTAAAGTTTTATCTTACAAGCAGTGGTATGGACCTGGACCTAATGGAACTTCTTCTAACCCTACTTGAGTATGTATTACATCACAATTTTTTCATATTCAAGGACCGCTTCTTTCTCCAGACCCAGGGGGTTGCTATGGGGGCGGCTTGTGTGCCCTCATATGCTAACCTTTTACTTGGGGACTGGAAGAGAGAGGCGGTCGAATATACGTTGCAGCATGGTGGACAAGTTCTAGCATGGATGCGATTTATTGATGATATCTTATTCATTTGGCAGGGTTTCAGGCCACAGTTGGATCTTTTTTTGACCCAATTGAACAAAAATACATTAAACATCAAATTAACATATACAGTTACACAGGAAGCGTTGGAGTTTCTTGACCTGAAAATTAGAGTAAATTTGGAGGGGGATCTGCATACTACAATCTTTAAAAAGGATACAAGTGTAAATTCCTTTTTACATGCAAGGTCGGCACATCCTAAACATGTGATCAAAGCTATACCAACGGGCCAATTTTTACGTGCTAAACGTATTTGTGATACCAACCAAGATTTTGAGAAAGAATCGGATGAACTCCGGCGACCTTTTAGGTCACGTGGGTATTTATCTAGTGACGTTGAACGTGTATACAACAGGGCGTGTTTGGAATCTAGAAATAATCTTCTGACGTTTAAAAAAAGCAGACTCAGCAATAAGATGAAGTAAGATTTATCACCAGTTATAATAGTCGATGGAAGGATCTTAATAGCACTATCAAGCAGTTTTGGCCTATACTGAGACAAGATAGGGACTTTCAGTCTATTTTGCCAAGTGAACCACACTTAATTGCAAAGAGGAATAAAAGTTTGGGTGATTATCTTGTAAAGAGCCACTATATTCCACCACCCTCAACCTTTATTTCTATGGGAAAAGGTCCAAGATGGGGTTTTTCAACATGTGGCAAATGTTTTGCGTGTACAGTCATGGCCAAAAGTTTTGAGAATGATACAAATATTAATTTTTACAAAGTCTACTGCTTCAGTTTTTCTAATGGCAATTTGCATATACTCCAGAATGTTATAAAGAGTGATCAGCTTAACAGCAATTACTTGCAAAGTCAATATTTGCCTAGAAAATGAACTTTATCCCCCAAAACACATTTCAACATCATTGCAGCCCTGCCTTAAAAGGACCACCTAACATCGTTTCAGTGATTGCTCCATTAACACAGGTGTGGGTGTTGATGAGGACAGGGCTGGGGATCAATCTGTCATGATTAAGTAAGAATGACACCACTGGACACTTTAAAAGGAGGCTGGTGCTTGCCATCATTGTTTCTCTTCTGTTAACCATGGTTATCTCTAAAGAAACACGTGCAGTCATCATTGCACTGCACAAAAATGGCCTAACTGGGAAGAGTATTGCAGCTAGAAAGATTGCACCTCAGTCAACAATCTATCGCATCATCAAGAACTTCAAGGAGAGAGGTTCCATTGGTGCCAAAAAGGCTCCAGGGCGCCCAAGAAAGACCAACAAGCGGCAGGACCGTCTCTTAAAAGTGTTTCAGCTGCGGGATCGGGCTACCAGCAGTGCAGAGCTTGCTGAGGAATGGCAGCAGGCAGGTGTGAGTGCATCTGCACGCACTGTGAGGCGGAGACTCTTGGAGCAAGGCCTGGTCTCAAGGAGGGCAGCAAAGAAGCCACTTCTCTCCAGAAAAAACATCAGGGACAGACTGATATTCTGCAAAAGGTACAGGGAGTGGACTGCTGAGGACTGGGGTAAAGTCATTTTCTCTGATGAATCCCCTTTTCGATTGTTTGGAACATCTGCAAAACAGCTTATTCGGAGAAGAAGAGGTGAGCGCTACCACCAGTCTTGTCTCATGCCAACTGTAAAGCATCCTGAAACCATTCATATGTGGGGTTGCTTCTCAGCCAAAGGAATCGGCTCTCTCACAGTCTTGCCTAAAAACACAACCATGAATAAAGAATGGTACCAGAATGTCCTCCAAGAGCAACTTCTCCCAACCGTCCAAGAGCAGTTTGGCGCTCAACAATGCCTTTTCCAGCATGATGGAGCACCTTGCCATAAAGCAAAGGTGATAACTAAATGGCTCAGGGAACAAAACATAGAGATTTTGGGTCCATGGCCTGGAAACTCCCCAGATCTTAATCCCATTGAGAACTTGTGGTCAATCATCAAGAGACGGGTGGACAAACAAAAACCAACAAATTCAGACAAAATTAAAGCATTGATTCTGCAAGAATGGACTGCTATCAGTCAGGATTTGGTCCAGAAGTTAATTGAGAGCATGCCAGGGAGAATTGCAGAGGTCCTGAAGAAGAAGGGTCAACACTGCAAATATTGACTTGCTGCATTAACTCATTCTAACTGTCAATATAAGCTTCTGTTACTCATAATATGAATGCAATTATATTTCTGTATGTGATAAAAACATCTGACAAACACACATAAAAACCAGAGGGCAGCAGATCATGTGAAAATATATTTGTGTCATTCTCAAAACTTTTGGCCATGACTGTAGATATATGATCAGAAGAGATTCCTTTGTTGATTCTCAGAATTTGAAACATTATAAGATCGTTCACACCCTAAATTGTCGGAGTGAAGGGGTAGTTTACCATCTCACATGCCCATGTGGATTGATATATACTTGGGCATAACATCTCGTCAATTATGTGTCAGAATCTTGGAGCATGTTCAGGACATTAGAAAGGCCTTGGAATCATCAGAACCTATGTTACAATTGAATTTAAAACCAGTGGCAAGACATTTTTTTGGAGTATCATAAAGTAGGCGAACCCAAAATTCAGGTAAGAGCTATTGACCAGGTTCATCTGGGTATACGTGGAGGGGACTTAATGACAAGATTGCTCCAGTTAGAGACCAAGTGGATAATGCTCCTCCAAACTTTAACACCTAGGGGGCTTAATGATCGAATGGGTTTTGGATGCTTCCTTTAGATCGATAGTAGTATAATGTTGTACCGTGTTAGCCATTGAAAGTAGTGGAAGAGTGAAGAAATCAGGCGATACCTTTTAGAGGCTAACTGAGTATATTTGATAAGTAGTAAGCTTTCAGAAGACTAGCTTCCTTCATCAGACATGGTGTTATACAAGAACTGAAAATTCACAGACTTTTTATATTCTATACCAGTGATGGCGAACCTTTTAGAGACCGAGTGCCCAAACTGCAACCCAAAACCCACTAATTTATTGCAAAGTGCCTACACGGCAATTTAACCTTAAATTAACCAGGTCTGTTTTATAGTGACCGTGCAATGTTATTACAGCCTGTAATAATATCACGTCAGCTATAAAACAGATACTGTGTAATAGAAATAGTGAAGGGCCCCCACACAGTACAATTCGATCTGAAGTGGCCCCCAGATAGTACTATATGCTCCAGAATGGCCCCCAGACAGTATTATATGCTCCACAGTGGCCACCGCACAGTATTATATGCTTCACAGTGGAAACCCACATAGTAGTATATTCTTCACAGTGGCCCCCACATAGTAGTATATGCTTCACAGTGGGCCCCCACACAGTAGCATATGCTTCACAGTGGGCCCCCACACAGTAGCATATGCTTCACAGTGGGGCCCCACACAGTAGCATATGCTTCACAGTGGGGCTCCACACAGTAGCATATGCTTCACAGTGGGGCCCCACACAGTAGTATATGCTTCACAGTAGGCCCCTACACAGGAGTTGATATTACTTACCTAGTCCCATGAATTGTTGCAGTCCCACGAAGAACATCCTCCTCCTCCTTATGCTCGCGTGCGCTGATGACTTACGTCATCACGCCTGCGTCAGGGCAGAGGTTACACTCTGCAGTCAGTGTAGGCCGCGGTCCAGACCGCGGCCTACACTGACAGCTCAGCCGAAAGACGCGATCGCTCACTAATAGAGAATCCTGTACCGGATTCCCGTTAGTGAGCGGTCATGGCGACGGCGCGCGTGCCAACTGAGGGCTTTGCGTGCCCTCTCTGGCACACGTGCCATAGGTTCGCCATCACAGCTCTATACACATGGTCTTCAAAGGATTTTAGAGTCCTTAAAAAAACCCAAAACAAAATGCAATCTAAGTAGAGAAGTTATTTACAACCGGTCAAATAACAATCTGGAAAGTTGTGGTGCGTGACAGAGGGATCTGTTATCTGTTTGCTATCAGGAGGTGATTTATGACCCTCACAGTTCATAGTGTGACATGAAGCTGGCATGAATATTAAGTCCAAATTGCAGAGTTTTAAATTTTTTCATAAACTTGTACTCCCATTGTTTCCTCTCCTCCTGCGTCTTAAAATGTCCCATTAAAACCACAATCCGCAAATCTTCAATAGAGTGGTTTTCTCCGGAGAAATGTGCGGCCACTGGAAGATCTGTTCTGCTGTTATTAATGTTGGATATGTGTGAGTTCATTCGTTGACTAAGTCTCTGCCCTTTTTTCCCCCACAGAGACGCCTGTGGTGGGACATTGCACACACATTATGAGGTACACCACATTGGAAGACCTGCAGGAAAATGTCCCCCTAATTCTGTGCACCTGTTGTGACTGTGGGACAGGTACACTGTCAGCGGTGTGGATGTGCTTGCAGGTCATGCACCTTTTTTGTAGGCAAGGTGAGGTGCCATTTTCAGTTGGGGCCTTCAGGGCACTCCGGATAATAATACGCCTCAGGTTTGGTGGTTGTCGAAAGGAAAGGAGAGGGGGGACTGGAAATATGTCCTTGAGTCTGTTGTCCTTATGTAGTACAGGTTGGAGCTCCTTGGCAATCCTTCGTAGTATTTCCAGCTGTGGGTTGTAAGTGACAACTAGGGGCACTCGGGCTTCTTTCTGGGTTTCTCTATATGTGAGCAGACTGTCTCTGTTAATGGCTGCTGCTTTGTTTAATTGGTTGTCCGTCACTTTTGGTTTGTATCCCAATCGAAGAAATTTCATCCTCAGATCCAGGAGGTGCTTGTCCAGGTCTGCTTTGTCGGAGCAAATACGATTGTATCGTATAGCCTGGCTGTAGATAATAGATTGTCTTGTGTGCTTGGGGTGGAAGCTGTCGTTTCTCAAGTAGGCCGTTCTGTCTGTGGGTTTGTGGTATATTGATGTGAGTAGCCGGTGGTCTTTAATGTATATTGTGGTATCCAGAAAGTGAATGTCACTCCCTGAATAGCTAAGTTTAAGGTTGATGGTAGGGTGAAAGTCATTGAAGTCATTATGGAATTGAAGTAGGGCCTCCTCACCTGCAGTCCAGATGACAAGGATATCATCGATATAACGAAGGTAAATCATAGGTTTGGTGGTGCATGTTGAGAAATATGCTCCTTCCAGTTCTGCCATAAAGAGATTTGAATACTGGGGTGCACATCTGGTCCCCATTGAAGTTCCCATTCGGTGTAGATATAGATCCTCTCCAAAGGTAAAATGGTTGTGGCTAAGGATGAATTGTATGAGCTGCGTTACTGGTTCTGTTGGGAGGGTTTGTTTTGCCAGGTGTACCCGACATGCTGCAACTCCATCCTTGTGGGGCATGTTGGTATACAGGGATTCCACATCCAAGATAGTCTTCTGAAAGCTTACTACTTATCAAATATATTCAGCCTCTTAAAGTAATCGCCTGATTTCTTCCTTTAGATCGGATTAGTATAAATAGCTGGTGGTCTGACTTTCCTAATTTGATTTTATTTTTTGGGTTTATACATTGTTTGTTTGTTTTTATTGATTCATGGGGGTCCAGACAAATTTAGAGGGTATCATATAATGTTAGATGTTTTCCAGAAGTTGTGTTCATTTATATAATGCTATGGTAGGGGTAATAATATTGTGTTCTTTGTTCTTTTTAGCAAACTTTTGAACGAGCTTTATGAAGAAAAGAAATTTCTACTTACAGATATATGCAGTTTATTTTTATTGTTTAATGTATTCATTTGTAATGATTTTTGCAATAACAATGATGTTTGCAGCATTATATTCACTATTTGATATTTTATATGTACTTATTAACACTTCATATATTTAAAAAAAAAAAAAATCACTATCATTACACATAATTGCCTTTTCTTTTTTTGGCATCTTATTTGTATTTTTAAAATGTTTCACATTTCACCTTTTATTTGTTTTTCATCATTACTTTTCACCTATACACACATAATAATGTATGTAATGTATTTAGATACATTACATAATGTATTTATATATTTTTTTCACTGTCACCTTTCTTAGTATATTTCTTTCAATATACTAATTATTCAATATGTTCATATATAGGACTTGTGGCTTTCTGAGTGACTAACTTATATTATATTACTTTAATGTTATGGATGTTAATGACATTTGGTCACATTTAATGCATAACATGTTGTAACTTCACAGTATGACTTTGCATTAATGCACTTGGCATGTATATTTGAATCTGCATTTTTGATGTATATCTGAATAAGCTGAGATTTAGTTTAACTTCCTGGATGATACCGCAATCTCCATCTTCCTTTTTTTGTTTTTGTTTTTCAAAAAAAAAATTTTGGCGCTTTTTATATGTTTTTAATCTAATGTTGGAATAATAAAAAATATTTATATCTCTATTTGTAGTAATTGTATGTGTGGTACTGCAGTATAGATTCTAGATAGGTTATTTAGGTCAGAGTCTAAGGTTACCCCAAGGCAGCAGGCCCGTGGGACTGGGGTGAGTGTGATTCCATTAATTTTGATAGATGGGTCAGGTAGGGGGGCCGTGTGAGGAGGGGTGAAGATTATGAACTCCGTTTTATCCATGTTGAGTTTGAGAAAGCGGGAGGAGAGAAAGGAGGCTACAGCTGCTAGACATTCTGGACTCTAGACAACAGAGAGGTAATGTCTGGTCCATAGAGATATATTTGGGTGCCGTCAGCATAGCCATGGTAATAGAAACCATGGGATTCTATGAGTTGGCCAAGGCCGAGGGTGTAGATGGAGAACAGGAGGGGTCCTAGGATGGAGCCTTGGGAGACACCTACAGAAAGAGGGCGTGGTGGGGAGGTGGTGTGCGAGTGGGAGACGCTGAATGTACAGTTGGTGAGGTATGAGGAGATCCAGGAAAGGGCCAGGTCTGAGATGCCAAGGGATGAGAGTGTTTCGACTGTGTCAAAGGCAGAGGAGAGGTCGAGGAGGAGGAGGACAGAGTAGTGATGTTTGGCTTTGGCAGTTAGAAGGTCATTAGTGACCTTGGTTAGGGCAGTTTCTGTGGTGTGATGGGATCTGACGATGTCATAAATGCTCCACAGTGGCCCCCACACAGTATCATATGCTCTACAGTGGCCTCCACACAGCATTATATGCCCACAGTGGCCCTCACACAGTATTATATGCCCACAAAGGCCCCCACACAATATTATATGCTCCACAGTGGCCCCACACAGTATTATATGATCCACAGTGGCCGCCACACAGCATTATATGCCCACAGTGGCCCCCACACAGTATTATACTCTCCACAGTGGCCCCACACAGTATTATATGCTCCAAAGTGGCCGCCACACAGCATTATATGCCCACAGTGGCCCCAACACAGTATTATATGCTCCACAGTGGCCCCACAGTATTATATTCTCCCAAGAGCCCCCCTCCTAGAGTCAGTGCTATTATTATAGTCTAGGGTCACCTCAGACCCCAAAGTATAATAATCAGAAGCCATTGCTATTTCACTCTCAGACTGAGAGGTTATACTGATTTAGTCCCGTGATGATCCAGCAATGGCTGGTGAAACACGTAGGGATTTTTTATATTAACTCTTTAGCACTTAGGGAGAGACTTTTAAATGTGTGCTATAGGTGTCAGATAGAGTTGTATGTGGAAAGGGTGCTGGGAGGCTGTGGGGTGCTGACAAAATTACCCTATTGAGGGTGTATTCCGCTATAACCTGCCAGTGTAGTGTATCTGGTGAATCCTCATTGCCAGGTGACACACAGTTCTGACTGACTGTGTGTCCATATACATTTGAGGCTTTATTTGAGGCACCAGACTATACTTATACCTCAGGCAGAGTAAACGCTGTCTCAGCTGTTATGAGAAGGAATATGCGGACTTTTGTTGAATACTAAACGAACCCCTCTCTGTTTGTTTGTCTTAGCTCCCTGTTTGTTTGTTTAACCCCTCCCTGTTTGTTTGTTTTAGCTACCCTTCATACAATCCCTTTAAATGACACTAATCCTATTAACTATATGACTTATGTTGCTATCATTATTATGGTCATTAGAAAATAAAATAGCAGGGCTAATATCTGATTTGGGCATCTATAAATATTAGTGCACACTATATATGCAATTTATGTGATCTCATCCCTTCTCTTTCACCTATCACATGGTAGCACTTGGGAGTACTAGTGAGTCTCGTCTTTCTAATACGATTTTATATTTATTTTTATTTATATAAGAAATAAAAGTGAAGTTTTATTATTTCCTATTCTATCAATTCCCTTGGGAAATTTAATAATCAGAAGCCCAGGGAAAGTGATTAAAAATAACAAACACTTATACTCACCTTACCTCACCTTTCCTGTGTATCCTCGCTCTTTCCAACTGTCTCTAACATCTTCCTCAGTCCTCTTTTGCCTTGTGACTGAGGTCACATGCCCCAGACATCACTGCTGTGGCCTGTGATTGAGCCTCAGCGGTCAATGTCATAATTGCGTCGGCGCCCCATGTGACCGCTAGGGCTCAATCACAGGCCCCAGCAGTGAGGTCTGTGGCGTGTGACCTCTGTCACCAGCCAGAAGAGCCCCGGAGAGGATGCTGAGCCCAGGAGAGGTGAGTATAAGTATTTTTTTATTTTTAGTCACCTCCACTGGGCTACCATCTATTGGAAAGGGGCCCAGCGATCGCCAGGCCCCTTTTCATTAGCGGTTTGTATAGCAGTCAGGGGACCAGGCTTTCCCTGACCGCTATCATGGTGGTCCGGAGCCCCGGCCATTTCCAGTTGGCTGTGGGCCCCATACTATTACGCCACTGTCGAGTGGGCCCCCTCAGGAGCTTGGGGCTGACGCCGGCCCTGGATGGGGGCATATGTCTTGGGAGTCTGTCCCTGATTTTTCACAGCTTTACTAATGCCCCTGGAAGTGGTAAAAATCAGAGCTGAAGCTATTTACATAGCACATTTTTAATCAACTGGTTGTGACTAAGTTGTTTTGCACTATTTCATTGCTTAGGGCCCACTTTGATTTTTGCCCAGGGCCACATTTTGTTTAAAAACTGGCCCTACTGGAGTTGCAGTCATTGCTGTAACACTTAGTGGATTTCACTGAGTTTTGCCAACTGATGGCATGCACACAATCTTGATGGAGAATACTTTGCCACCATTATTTCTCTAGGAAACCTGTTCCTGCTTGATATTGCCAAATGGGACTTTCCTTAAAAACGTCCATGTGGGTAAAGATGCACTGTCAACACATGGGACAGCAATTATAGGCAAGGACATTACATAGCTTTCATGGCCCACTGAGTCAATGTTTTGAGTGTCAACGCACAAATTAGAAATGACCACAGCAACCGCAGTCTAGAAACGCAGCAAGGTCAGGTGCTTTCTAGTACTGACATCACCTCATGGGTGTAGGGCAGGCCACAGTTTCAACACCAGGTGGAACCCAGCTGCTTCCTCCAGTTACTTCACACTGGAACATTTCCCTCCCCCAACTTCACCAGGGCAAGTCATTGTTTACACTTCCCCTCCCTCATATAATGGCTATAAGGTGAAGCACACATTGACTGGCACTATGGCACATGCTGGAGCATCAGTTTGAGGGTGGATTCACACTTGCGCCAGCACTCCGTCCGCCATGAATCCGACCTAAATGTCGGAAAACTGGGTAGGGACTGGATAGGTAAAGGTTTGCGACGCTTTGCTTATAAACCCATTCACTTCTATGGGTTTTTAAAGCAATGTGCGGGTGTGCGCGAGTGTTACACTCTCTGCGCCGCGAAGCCGGTTTTTTCGTCGGAAACAAAGTCGGACATGCAGGACTTTGTGTGAACCCACAAGTGTGCAAGTGTGAACCTACCCTGAGTGGCAGTATATGATGAATGATTACTGTATGCAGCAAACCACAGACACAATGGATTAGATAACTGAGAGGATGAAGAACTACCTTATCATGATCACTTTTGGTAGATAGTCCAGGTTTTTCAGTTGGCAGGCTAGTCACACTGGCAGTGTGCCATAAATTTGTTGAAATTCTGTAAATTGTCACTACATGTGCACCCACCCATATAGGGTAAAGGGGTCATTTTTGGTGGCTTTTTTCTACACAATTTTTTTTAGTTACTTTTCAATTTGCTTATACAACTGACCCTTTAACTCCTAAGTTATGTTGGGGGTCTATAGATTATACCAAAAAGTATTTTTTATCAGGAGGTCACATCCTTATGCAATTCCACCCACAAGGATTCCACAACAATCTTCACCCACTTTTACCTCTTTCACTCTCAATTTCTTGCCACTTCTGACATACATACATTCTTCAACACCCTTACGTTTAACCCTGTATATGTGAAAGAGTGTAAACCCCAATCATATGAGGAATCTAACCATGTCTCAGCCACATCAACTATATCAATGATTTCCTCCCGGACCAGGGCTTCAAGCTCCCCCAGCTTGCCTGCTAGCCTTCTGGCATTTGTGAACATACACTTTAACTTGCCATCCAAGTTCACAAATTTATTTCCAGAAATGTGCAATCTTGAAGTTTTTTGGACAGATTAATCTATACTGTTCGGTAGTGATAAATGGATCTCCCTATCAACTATTCTAATGCCCACACCACAATCCACGTCTCTATCCACCACTATAGCATGTCCCCTCTCTGACCTATCTACCCCTATAGCTGTCTGGCACTCACTCCTCGTTCCTAGTTTAAACACTGTTGGCATAATAACAACAAAATAAAACAAACAACCCCACCAAACCTTTTTCCAATAACAACTGTATGGGGGGCCAATAATGGGGGAGTTGTTGACCTGAGAAGGGGTGGCCAGTTCCTAAAAATATTGATTAGGAGGACTCCATACATAATTTTGCTTGGGGCCCCCAATATGAGAAACCCACTCCTAGCAGCATTGCCCCAATGAAGTTTAGGGGACAATGCTGTAGTGCCAAAACTGCTACTACAAATCACAAATCATATGGCAAGTGAGCAGCATGACTCCCGATATGTAAAAATTCCTTGGAGCCACACTGTCCCTGAATTGCAGACCTGGGGAAGTTTCGACTGTCAGACCTTTGCAGATCTAATATTGTTGATCTATCTTCTCCAAGGCCTCCTTTGATATCCAGGTTTAATCAAGCTGTTAGTGGAAAGTGATCAAAAATCCTAACCTATTCAGATTGAATTTAATTAATATATGTAATCATCTTTTCATTTCCCAGCAACGTATTGATCCTGGACTGCATCCTCTGGGTCCTAGTGCATCATGAGAATTTTTGCTGGTGGGAGTTCTGCAACCTCCTTAGATCTGATCATCCTAGACTGATTACCTCTATCTTCCCTATTGTCCTATCCATATTATTATCCAAAATTTGGTTACAGACTGATTTAATGGCAATATTACTATAGGTTAATATGGAGGATGAATGTAAACCATACCAATAATCATCTTGACACCAGACACTGTGCAGCATAAATAATATATACATATATACTGTATACAGTGGCTTGCAAAAGTATTCATACCCCTTGGACTTTTTTACATTTCGTCACTTTACAACCACAAATTTAAATGTATTTTTATTGAGATTTTAAGTGATAGAACAATACAAAGTAGCAGATATTTTGTGAAGTGGAATGAAAATGATACATGGTTTTCAAAATTTTAATCAAATAAAAATCTGAAAAGTGTGATGTGCAAAAGTATTCATCTCCCCTATATCAATACGTTGTAGAGCCATCTTTCACTACAGTTACAGCTACAAGCCTTTTGGGGTATGTCTCTACCAGCTTTGTGCATCTAAAGACTGAGATTTTTGGCCATTCTACTTTGCAAAATAGCTCAGGCTCAGCCACATTGGATGGAGAGCGTCTGTGAACAGCAATTTTCTTGTCTTGCACACATATGCTCAATGAGATTTAGGTCTGGACTTTGGATTTACAAGCCATAAATGACACATCAGTGGTAGATATCACAGATAGGTTCAATCAAGATCTCAGTATTTGACTCACAGAATCACAATAAGGTTTGCTGATACATTTTGACAGTTTAACTTTCTGAGCTGTTTTTGGTTGACTTGTTAAGGGTTGCACAGTGTTGTGGGGCTCAGCTTGTACTGGACTATCTTTCGTGTTATTTGGCACCTTTACAAACATAGCATAAAAATAGAATAAGCAAAGAAATCTAAACAACACACTTTGAAACAGCAAGCAATTGTTAAATCACTGCTTTTCCACAAAGGGCATATAAAAGTATGTATCAGTAGTTTTAACAAGAGCAGGAAGGCAAAAATTTTCATTAAGCAAAAGGCAATTTTATTTATTTTGCATAAAACGTCAACCTATCTCCAGCAATAACATTACACTCATGAAAGACAACCATGCTCTTCTTTACTATTAAAGACATTACAGAGATTTCTCATCATCTTCCATTAAAGAAATTATCAGGGATGTAACTAGAGGGGTGCAGAGGTTGCAGTCACACCCAGGCTGAGGAGCCTTAGGGGTCACACTAAGGCTGATTAAGGCTAAAGCCCCACGTTGCGGAAATGCAGCGTTTTCGCTGCTTCGGAAAAAAACGCAGCGTTTTACAGTACCAACTAGTCCTCAAGTTTTGAAAGCTACCTGGGGCCAGATAGATAAGTAAAGTGAAATGTAAATGCTACTAAAATGTACAAATGTGAGCGCTGATGGTCATGAAGTTGCACAGGGCCAGTGAGCTTTTAGCTATGCCTCTGGCTTCTATGTTGCTGTAGAAACCCTCTTCCCTCTAGCCATAGTGGATTTCCCCTTGTTATGCCTTTCCTGTAATCTCTGCATTGATCTTTGATAGATGATACCTAGATATTAGATAACTATTACAATATGCCACTATGACACTGTCCCAGAAAAGTGATAGAATTAGAAAAGAATGCATTTTTTTCATTATTACTTACATGTCATTGACAGCACCTGGTAATACCTGTCAAGTGCTGTGGCCCACTGCTGCTCTCTACATGGCTTTGTTCTGTCTGGAGTGATTCTACACAGACAGTAGAAGGCACTACTCAGGTCACTGCTGTGATCTCCTACTCTATGTATATTTTTTTCTAACCTAGAAGGAGAGCCCATCCGAGGTCTCTGACAGTGCTCTGGAAGGGCTCTGTAAAGTTTGTAATTTTTCAGCCTCTCCTTCTGAGGTCTCTGTCAGGTCTCAAAATCTGGATCTGCTGTATGAGAGGCAGAAAAGATCGCATCTAGCCACAGGCTCACTGTTCTTTGAGAGGTTTCCTCTATCTGAAAACCTCAGTAGCATTCTTCTTTACAGGCATAATTTATAGCACCCCAAGTAGACGACTCAAATTTCCATCAGTAAAGGGGGTAAGTTATAAACTGCCAATCTTCATTTTATGGTATGGCCACAAATGGTGGGTTTTTGGTGTTCTCTGGAAAATATATTGCTGTGAAATATCTGCTATGGTAGAATTCAGTTGTTTCATCATCTTCTCATAAGGGCATATAGATGTTCAGACTTGTCTTTTGGAATGCATGTAAACAACACAGTACAATAATATCTAAAATTTGACTTCAAAGGAAAATTTCAAGGGTTTTTATTTTTACTGCCTGCGCTGAACATATTATGACAACAAAGTGTGTGTTTGACTTTAGAAATTTGTTTAAAACACTTTTGCTGTTCTCTTTTATATTTCTAAATTTGAGTTTAGTATTTGGCTTTGTGTTTTTAATGCACACTGGAAACCTATTACAGCACAGTAGAAATCCAAGTGGTAAAATGTACAGTACATTTTGTTTTTGCTTACAAATTGACCTATGTCGATGCCCCGTAGCTTCTGGTGTTGACAACTGTAATTTTGTCTCAATTTTCTATTTCTAACCTACAAGTCTGCACTTTTTTCGGTTCCGTGAAAGCATGCAATTTAAGCTTTTTTTTTTTCAAATTTGCAGTATACCGATATAAGAAAATAAATTTGCACAGTGCTGAAAAGCATTTACATGTAGTTTTTTTCCCCTAGCGAAACCAAGACTTTTATCAGAGGTTCATTTTCCAACTTCTTAAGTATTCACTGCCTCAAACCCAGGAATCGCTGTAATGCTCAATGACATTCTCTTCTCTTGGTTGTACTCTGCTTTGTCTGTAACATCTAAATAAGGGAAAATTAATATAAGTCAAAGCAAATTTGTTGTACTGTTTTTTTTTTAACTTTTCAGAGATAAGTACTACTTTATTTCTCTAGATTAATATCATAATGTTTATTTTTTATGTTTAGGCTAAACAAAATGAAACATGCCTAATAGGGGTAGTCCTAGATCCACCTAATCTGGGGCAAGGGCAGGCCAGTAATTGGCTGGTGTGAGCAAGCATTCTTAAAGTCCTTGCTGCAGTCTCATAAACAAAGACCAGAGTGGAGGACAGGAACAGTGTTGCTGGAATGATGGGGGATTGTTATTTTACAGCCTTTCCTCCCTCTACCCCATTTTTATCTAATCTTGTGCAACCTATTTATTATTATAGTTATTGCTTGCCTTAAAGGATATCTCCACTTTTGCAACACATTTTAGGACATCAAAGACATCTCAAATAAAAAATTTGGCAATGTTCATGTGTCCTTTCTTCTACTGTCTGTTAGCAAGAATTACAAACAGGAAACACAAAAGTCATACTTATTGACATCTGAATTCTAAACTATGGGACAATTTTAAGCCCCTCCGGTTTCTGACCAAAAACACCCCTTAACGCTGCCAGAAACAGTAAGATCAATGCTAAATTTTCATAAACTCTGTCATTTTGTGGTTCATTTAGAAGGACAGGTTAGTAAAAAATGGGGCTTTTGGAAAGTATACAGGTGCATCTCAATAAATTAGAATATCTTTGAAACATTTATTTCCTTCAGTAATTAAATTTAAAAGTGACCTCCTATATTTTCTAGATTCTTTACACACAGAGTGTTCTATTTCAAGTATTTTATTTCTGTAAATCTTAATTATGGATTACAGGTAATGAAAACCAAAATCTAAGAAAATTAGAATATTGTAAAAAAGTTCAGTATTATAAATTCAGTGTGTCACCTGCCAAGGTTTCCTAAGCCTTTAAATGGTCCCTCAGTCTGGTTCAGTAGGACACACAATCATGGAAGACGCTGATTATGAATTGTATTATTGAATTACTGAAATGAATGAGCATTTCAAAAATATTCAAATTTATTGAGATGCACCTGTATGCCTGTATAGTAGCTGTAGTTGAAAATGGTAGATTATTTTTTCCCACCAGTGACATTTTTCGATTTTTGTTTTTGACTCCCCACCCCCCTTCCAAACCCAATAAATTTTTTATTTTTCCGTTCTCAGAGCCATATGAGGTCTTAATGTTTGAGGGACAAATTTTTTTTTCATGATGCTACCATTTTTTATTATGTACAATGTACTGGGAAGCTGGAAAAAAATTCAGAATGGGGTGGATTTGAAGAAAAAGTGCATTTGTGTGACTTTCTTATGGGCTTCGTTTTTACGGCGTTTGCTCTACAGCCAAAATGACATGTCATCTGTATTCTATGTTTCGGTATGATTCCGGGGATATCAAATTTATATGGTTTTATTTACATTTTAACCCCTTAACAAAAATCCAAAAGTGTGCAAAAATATATATATTTTAAAGTCACCATATTCTGACACCCATAACTTTTTTTATACATGTACGGGGATGCATAGGGCGTCTTTTTTTGTGGGACCAGGTGTACTTTTTAGTTATACCATTTTGGGGAATGTCTATTGCTTTGATCACTTTTTATTCAAACTTTTATCAGAGGCAAAACAGTGTAAAAAACAGCGGTTTTGCACTTTTGATTTTTTTCCCTCTACAACGTTCACCGTATGGGAAAAATATTTTTATAGATTTGTAGACTGGGCATTTTCGGACACAGGAATACCTAATGTGTATGTGTTTCACAGTATTTAACTACTTTTATATGTGTTCTAGGGAAAGGAGGGTGATTTGAACTTTTAATATTTTTTATTTTTTTTAATAGATTTTTTTTTCCTTTTTTTTATTTTTTTATTTTTTTTGCATTTATTAGACCCCCTAAGGGTCTTGAACCCCAGGGGGTCTGATCAATAATGCAATGTATTACAATGCTAATGCATTGAAATGCATTGCAAAAAAACAGCGCTTCTATTGTAGGCTACATAGAGTAGTCTGCAATAAAAGTTAATGAAAGACAGGCCTGGGAGCCTTCACAAGGCTCCAGGTGCCGGCGATCCCCGGCAAAATGGCGGCGCCTGCGCTGCCGGTAAAATGGCGCCTCGATCAGCTTTGACCGAGGCATTAGAGGGGTTAATGCCCACGATCATTGCGGGCTCTGATAGCGGGTATTAGTGCCGGGTGTCTACTGTATAATACAGCTGAAACCCGGCAGCTATGGCGGCTGCATGACTCCCGAGGGCCACCATATTTAAGCACCCGGCAGATGTCAGGAAAGGGTTACAGGGGTTTTCCAAGCTTAAAATATTGATGACCAATCCTAAGAATATGTCATCAATATCCGATCTGTGGGAGCCTAATACCAGATACCGCTATCAACCAACTGTCCTCAGGAAGAGTGAAGAACTCAGGCTATACCTTTTAAAGGCTAACTGAGTATATTTGATGGTAAGCTTTCGGGAGTACTAGCTCCCTTCATCAGGCATGGTGTTATACAAGAAACTGAAAATTCACAGATTTTTTATACCCTAAAGACATGGACCTTCAAAAAATCTTAGAATCCTTAAAAAAGCAAAATGCAATATAAGTAGTTATTTACAACAGGTCAAAAAATAAACAATCTGGAAACTTGTGGGGCTCACACAGATTCACCATTAATAACAGCAGAACAGATCTCCCAGTGGCTGCACATTTCTCCGGAGAAGACCACTCTATTGAAGATTTGCGGGTTGTGGTTCTAATGGGACATTTTAAGACGCAGAGGGAGAGGAAAGAATGGGAATATAAGCTAATGCAAAAATTTCAAACTCTGCAATTTGGACTTAATATTCATGCCAGTTTCATGTCACACTATGTATGAACTGTGAGGTTCACAAATCACCACGTGACAGCAAACAGCAAGAATTAGTGATCCCTCCGTCACGCCCCACAAGTTTCCAGATTGTTTATTTCTTGACCTGTTGTAAATAACTTCTCTACTTATAATGCATTTTGTTTTTTTTAAGGATTCTAAGATCCTTTGAAAGTCCATGTCTTTAGGGTATAAAAAAATCTGTGAATTTTCAGTTTCTTGTATAACACCATGTCTGATGAAGGGAGCTAGTACTCTCGAAAGCTTACCATCAAATATACTCAGTTAGCCTCGAAAAGGTATCACCTGATTTCTTCACTCTTCCACCACTTTCAATGGCTAACACGATACAACATTATACTACTATCAACTGCTGAGAACATCTGGTTTGTGGGGGTTGCTGTATGTTGAACCCCACTGTTCTTATATTGATGACACATACTTTGGATAGGTCATCAGTGGTTTTAGCCCTGAAAAAGCCTTTAAATAAACTAAAAATGTAATTTATATCTATAAGTGGAGTCTCTCCACTGATAAAGTCCACGTTGTTGCTGTCAAATGAAAGTAAATGTTAATGCACAATACAAGAGTAGGAAAGCCAAGCACACATATTGTGAATATACATTGCAATATTGGTAATTATAATGCTTGATCATTAATAAAGCTGTACACTGTACACATAGGTTTTTAATAATCCAGGATATGTAATATCTCTTAGCATTAGTTCAAGAGAAAACTGGTTTATAAAATACACACACAGATTTGCAGGAGGAAAATCCTCAGAGGAGTATAAGCCATGTGATAAGATTTAAACAAATCTCATCCACATGCTGTTAAATTTTTTTCACACCAAAATTGACCAGCGGTGTTGATTTTTAATTAAGAAGATAGATTGTTGCAAATTTTGCTGTGAATCACCTACAGATACGAACTATAATCTCCACGTGCAGATTAACATTTCTAAAAACAAGAAAGCCCACTCCTGCTTACCTTATCAATCCTTTGGAAACAGTTTCTTGGTCCCCCAACAGGGTTCTGTATACAAACCTCCAGCATTTTGTTTCGATGCATGACCAAGATAGCCAATCACAATATGTCTTCACCGGAGTATGGGTAAACAGAGACCAGCAGGGGAGCAGGGAAGAAATGTGCACTCCCTTCATTTGCTTTGAACTTGTTCTTTACTGTAGTCTAACCTGTGAAATTTTGAATGCACCCTTTCACATCTCCGTTTGTCAGTGCTGCAGGTTTGAGGACCGTTTAAACAACAAGGAGACATACAAAGACCTTGCAAACTCCTTCTTGCACTTCTGAGCAGCATTTTAAGTTTTAAAGGTTGGTCAACTTTGCAATGGAAACCCACCCCTGCCCAGAAAGGGTTTTATACAGTACGTCTAAAGACAATAATCTTATGTTTGGCAAAGGGCAAACAATATAATTACACATAAAAAGGAATTTGTGCACTCCACTGCAACACTTTTTAATGTGGGAAACATCTTTAGCCTTGTGTAAAGCTAATAAAAAAAGACCTCAACAATCACAGTTTCAGTTCTGAAACTACATCCGCACAGAACGCTGATTGTTACTTGTAAGTCTCATAATTATATTTTTATATAACATTCTGTGTCTTAAAAACCTATTAAAGGACAAAGTAAGTAGCCATTCTGTCCATCAAATGACAGATGACAGATAATTGTGGACCCTAGATGGCAATCATTTGAAGTAAATGTAAATTGTTTGACATAGTCATGCCTACTATCGTCCTTGCCCTAATGCATAAAAACTACTATGATGTTTCATTAGTATTAGTAGTGTTTACTAGAGGGTGACATTGCGGTTAGCAATTTCCTCAAAAAAAACAACAAATGGGAGCAATCACTGGAGTTTTTATCCATATTTCAGAATTTTTAAGATGTCTTTTTTTATTCTGGTGTACTGAGACAACTTTTTAAACACTCATTTCCACTCATTTATGCATTGTCTAAAAATCTGCCATAATTAAGTGATATAGCAGCCACATCAGTGAGTGCTAAATGAGCTGGCAGGGGACAGGGCATGCTGCTGATGAGACAGGATGCATACACTATAGGGGGCAAGAGGAGAAATCAATTTGTTGTGCTCATTATAGAAAAAATGATTTCTAATCTAAAACTGCTCATCCAGTGAAGCGGACTCCAGCTGTGCGGCTCAGGACCTGGGCAGAGACCTGCCACAGGAATAGTTGGTGGATTCAATGAGATAGCACATCTGATTAATAAAGTTTAAAAGGAAGAAAGGAAAATAAGTCAGACTTCCTAGGTCTTAAACTTTAAGAAGGTAGTTGTCTCATACAGAGTACTTGAATTTGCCTTAGAAACTCAGTGCATCTGTACAGAAAATTGTGCTGATCAAATGTTAATATAAAAATGCCATGTACATAAGGTAAAACTTGCATTTTCTAACTTGTAGCTGTGTAATTCCTATTTATATTTCTGTGTTCATTTTATAGTTGTTTGATCACTGTGCTATTGGGTATGGCCACAGAAATGGTGAATCTTTACTTCAACATTATGGAACTGTGTAGCCTGCAATTTCATAATACTATCATCTCAAACTCTCCATTTACATGATCAAGATACAATAAATGTCTGATAGATGGAGTTCCCCCTTTTCATTCTCAGGTCTAAACATGACTTTCTTTATGGGAACAAACATTTCTCTTTCTGTACTCCCATGCACTTAAGCTTACATTAACACCATGGCTTCTATTCGTAATGGCTCCATGACAGCTTTGACAGATAGATACATATTTTTATAGCAACAACAGCAAAGCCATGAAAGAATACAAAAACTCTGTCCCAAAGCGAAAATACATGCATGAACACAGCCTTGAATAAGTGAGTGGATGCAGTCACTGTTTGCCACCTTGCTTGCTGGAAAGAAGGGACAAGGGACCTCTATTCTCCAAAAAATATATATAAAAATCTGCTGGCCTCCTTAGCACAGCAGATTTTTATATATATATTTTTTTTAACATTAATGTGCTTTTACAGGTCTTTTTCTGGCAGTTTTGAAGAGAAGTCGATAGTGAGAAAAATGTCTAAAAAAGACATACCTTCAGCATGGTTAGTTTCAATAAAAACACCACTGGCCTTGAAACACCACTAAAGTACCACAAACCAAAACGCTCAGTTTGTAGACATTTTTATTTATACAGTGCACTGTATAGTGCACCTAACCTTTCAACAAACTTTGCGTGAATCAATAGTACACTGTGTATACATGAGTAGAAACATTATTTCTGCTCACTATATGACATTTTTAAGCAGTTTTCCCCACTGCAGCTATATCACCATTTTTGTTCTCCTTGAGCTGGTTGGTGTTTCCTGTACCCAGCACACAAATAGTAAAGCAGAAACCACTAATCTAACGCTTTCACAATGACAAGTATCAGCAGGATCTGATAAGTCTTTATAAAAAAGTACTGACCTGCAATGATGTGAATAAAGCACTTGGACTGAGATAAAATGCTTCCTATCTAACTGCTTGCGGGCTCTGTCTATGCCCTCTACCTCTTTTTTCTCCGTCAGCTCCTGCTCACTCTTCCCCTTCTCTTCTTCATAAACTTTTATTGTGAGTTTTAATCTGCCACCTCTGTGACTTAAAGGGGTTTTCCAGGCAGACTGGAAAAGCCAGGTGCCTGTTCCACCCTGTGGTCAGGTGACCACTGTGGCCAATAACTAGCCTTATTGGTCACATGGTACCAGTGACATCACTACTAATAACTTATTTACCGAAGTTGCTTGATATCAGCCCCAGTCAGTAAAAGAATGGGATGGAACAGGGAACACAATACTGAAACATTAGACCAGGGGTAGGTGAGTAATGCTTCTTTTTTATTTTACTCCACTCTGGCCCAACATGGGTTTCCATCTTTTGTGAAAAACCACCTTAAGAGCATGATAGATTCAGCAGATATTACAGAGTGAAAGTCAGTTTAGCAGGGAGTAGAGGGAGCAGGAAACTATCCAGATAAGTGGAGAATATTTTAATGACTGGTTATTTCTTGTTTGTATTTTTCTTTATGAATAAGGCCAGAAGTATTCAAAGCAGCAAACAGAATATATTTTTTCTGCTGCATCTGTAAATACTTACCTTGAGCTAAAGAGGGAATGTATGGGTACATTCAGATACAAGTCTAAAAGCTTATTCACACGACTGTGAAAAATGTCTGTGTGCCAGATGTTTTTTTAGTGGCTAGTACCAAAAAAAAAAATGACAGTGAATGAATGTATTCATATGTTCGTCTTTTTGATGGAGAAAAAAACTAGTCTATTAAAACAACGGACATATTCTATATTGTATACTGTTTTAACACTCAATGGATCATTTTTAACATGGATTGGGTAAAAAAACAAACAAACAATGAAATCATACTTACCAACTTTCAAAGGACTGAAAGAGGGACAAAGTTTGATGAGCGTATGTCGGCAAGTTTACGTATAGTTAGCCCCACCTCCAGCCCCAGCCCCTATTTTGACTCAGCCCATTCCTATCCATGTCTCTTTGTGCCACCACACAGACTAACACCTCTATAGTGGTCCTGACACTATATCATGCTCCTTGTGGTCGCCACATGTTATAATGTTCCCTTGAAATCCCTATCATACAATGCCCCCCTCATTGTGGCCCCCACATTATAATATCCCACTGATTATGCCACTACATTATAATTTCCCTTTGAATACGCCCCACATTATAATGTGTCTCTACTGGTGCACTACATTATAATGTCCCCCTGAACAACTACATCGTGCCTAATGCTTCCAAGATGCCAAGAGCAGAGACAGCGGCTGAATAGTGAAGCAATGCGTAGATGGCTCTCTGCTTCACCATTGAGTTCAACTCATCACTCGGGACATACCTCCCACCCAGTGGTGTAATTTGAATCTCCTGGTCCCCAATGCAAAATTTGTAATGTGGCCCCCACTTACTATGTGCTATGCATAATACTGGTGTCTTCTTATGTTGTAGAAAAGCCTCTAGGCCCCCTCAAGCTCCAGGCCCCAGTAGCAATTGCTACCTCTGCGCCCTCTATAGTTATGCCCTGTTCCCACTGATCAGAACAGTGGGACAGTGCCTGGAACTCAGGATAATCTGTAACTGTATCTGGAATAGTTGGGAGGTGTGTGAAATACATCTATTTTTGTTAACGGTCTGTTAAAACAGATGCAAATCTCATATGGAAATAAAAAATGGATAAAGAAACACAGAACAGAAGCAAAACAGATGCAGAATGGCCATTAAAAACTTAGTTCATTTTTCATGGCTGAGAAATGACAGTATAGCCTAAGGTAACAGCTTAAAGGGGTTGTCCAGGATAAAAGGGAGTCTTTCAGCAGAAAAATCACTATCAAACTAATAACACTACCTTGTGGGGAAGCTTCTACACTTTCCAAAGATTCCTTTCTTAATCTGCATTGCAGCTCCATTTTCATGAAAATCAGGATTTTATTCTTATGCAAAGTAACTGAAAGGGGCTTTAGGGGCGTATCTTCTACTGCTGTGACCTCACTCTCTGCTCTAGATAACCACCCATAAAGCCCTTTTCAAGTAATTTACATAAGAGTAAAACACAGATTTTCATGAAAATGTAGCTACAATGCAGATTAAGAAATGTAGCTTTGGAAAGTGTAGAAGCAGCCCTAGAAGGTACTGTCATTAGTTTGATACTGCTTTTCCTGCTGACAGACTCCTTTAAACTTGTGGAAAATGGGGTACAGGGCAGCACTCGACTCGGGTGCACGATCACTGGGGAACGGAACTGACCAACTCCCAAGTGGAAACCATGTAAAAAAATGTGATGGCACTCCGTTTTTTTCTGCAAAAGTGTTTATTCACAATTTGTTGCAAGGTGCATCGTTAACGTTTCGGGAACTTGTCCGTTCATCAGACATTGGTCCAGAGATGGGTAGGCAGATCAGGTTATGTCATACAGTAGTATGGGAAGAAGCGATGGTGGGTGGTGAGAATTGTGTGCACAGCATTAGCCTACCCATCTCTGGACCAATGCCTGATGTGGAGATTCCCTTTAAAGAGGACCTTTCATGTCCTCTGGCACCCACGGTTTTATATATAAGCTGACAGTGTGCTGAATTCAGCGCACTGTCAGCTTTGACGGTACGTGCCCGAGTTCTGGATATATCGGTGCTGTTAGTTTCGGCATCAATATCCTTTCACCATCAGAAGGGCGGGCTTAATACTCTGCGTCATCACTGGGTGGTAAGGAATGCCCCCTCTGACAGTACAATGCTATGGAAGAGTACTGTTGGGAGGTGGGAGTTCCTTACCGCCCAGTGATGATACTAGGCAGTAAGGCCCATGCTTCTGAAAGTGGGGAGATATTGGTTGCCGAAACTAACAGCACCGATATTTCCTGCACCACGGTGCACATCGGGATAGCTGACAGTGCGCTGACAACTTTCTAGCGGTATATAATACCACGGGTGCCAGAGGACGTGAAAGGTCCTCTTTAAGGTTTTTATGTCCTATCCTTAAAATACTGCACCAATGAACTGTATGGAGCTGCTTCAGACACCTGTCTTATACACAGTACAGAGCCAGAAGCAGGAAGCTCAGTGCCCATTGAAGTCAATGAGAGTTGAGCTTCAGTACTGGTGCCTGGATGCAGGGCAGGCGTTAGGGGGGGGCAAACTGGGCAATTGCCCAGGGTCCCGTCCCCAAAGGGGCCCCCGGGATCCGGAACCTGATGACTCCGGATCCCGGAGTCAGGCCCGGCCAAAGCAACAGAAAGGGACCGCAGGGCCTCTTTTTCGAGGTGAGTAAAAATAACAAACATTTTTACTCACCTGTCCGCGGCGTCCGACGTCATCTTCTAGCGTTCCAGACATCACCGCTGAGGCCTGGCCACAGCGGTCACGTGGGGCGTGCTGACAGCGTGCTTCACGTAATCGCTGAGGCCCAATCACAGGCCTCAGCGGTGACGTCCACAACACGTGACGTCAGCCGCAGAGAAGAAGCCAGCGCCGGCGGGGATAGCGGAGCAGTGCGAGGAGGCCCAGCAGAGGTAAAACAAGGTGAGTATAACTGTTTGTTATTTTACCTTACTTACCCCGGGCCTTCGATTATTATACTCTGGGGTCTGAAGAGACCCCAGAATATAATATAATAATAGCACTGTAGGGCCCCTGTGGAGCATTATACTGGGGGCCCCCTCTGGATAGCATATTATATTGGGGGGCCCCCTCTGGATAGCATATTATACTGTGTGGGGCCACGGTGGAGCATTATACTGGGGAAGGGGCCCTCTGGATAGCATGTTATATTCTGTGGGGCCTCTGTGGAAAATTATAATGTGTGTGTGGGGGGGCTCTGGAGATGTTATATTCTGTGGGGCCACTTTGGAGCATTATGCTCTCCAGAGGGGCCCCCCAGTATAATGCTCCAAAGTGGCCCCACAGAATATAACATTCTCTCCAGAGCCCCCCACTTTATAATACTCCATAGAGGCCCCACAGAATATAACATGTTCTCCAGAGGGCCCCCTCCCCAGTATAATGCTAGACAGTGGCCCCACACAGTATAATATGGTCTCCAGAGCCCCCCCCAGTATAATGCTCCACGGTGGCCCCACACAGTATAATATGCTCTCCAGAGGGGCCCCCCAGTATATTATACTGTGCGGGGCCACCATGGAGCATTATACTGCGGGGGGCTCTGGAGAGCATGTTATACTGTTTTGGGCCACTGTGGAGTATTATACTGGGGAAACCTCTCTGGGCAGTATATTATACTGTGTGGAAGCCATTCTGGAGCATGTTATACTGAGTGGGGTCACTGTGGAGCATTATTCTGGGGGGGCCATCAGCAGAGCATATTATATTGTGTGGCACCACTGTGGGGCATTATTCGGTGGGGACTAATGAGCATTATCCTAGGGGGCCCTCTGGGGAGCATATTATACTGCGTGGGGCCTACTGTGGAACATTATACTGGAGGACGCTCTGGGGAGCATAATATATTGCGTGGGGCCACTGTGGAGCAAAATACTGGAGGGGGCACTGTGGAGCATTATACTAGCGGGGGCCCTCTCGGGAGCATATTATACTATGGGCCACTGTGGAGCTTTATACTGGGGGAATGGACAGTGTGGGGAGCCTGTTATACTGTGTGGGGCCACTGTGGAATGTATTATATTGTGTGGGGCTTTTCGGGAGCATATTATACTCTGTGGGCCATTGTAGAGCATTATACTGGGGGGGGGACTGTGGGGAACATATTATACTGTGGGGGACCACTGTGGAGCATTATACTGGGGGAACCCCTCTGGGGAGTATATTACACTGTGTGGAGGTCATTATGGAGCATGTTATACTGTGTTAGGCCACTGTGGAGCATTATACTGGGGGGGGGCATTGTGGGGTGTATATTATACTGTATGGAGCATATTATATTGTGTGGGGCTGCTGGGGAGCATATTGTACTGTCTGGGTCCACTAAGGGGTAGTATACTGTGTGGGCCACTGTGGAGTATTATACTGTGTGGAGCCTTACATACCATGTGGGACCACAATGGGGGGCTGAGGGGAGCATTTTATACTGTGTGGGGTCACTGTGGAGCATTATATACCATGTGGGGAAACTGGAGGGCTCAGGAGAGCATTTTATACTGTGGAGCATTATATACCATGTGGAGCATTATACTGTGGGGGGGGGGTGCTCAAAATTCCTGCTGGCAGCCCTGTGTGCTATGTCTGCATCACAGCTCCCTCACTATAATCTTGCACATACGTGTAGTGCCCCATGGCCATGTCATTCCCCATACAGTACTGTGCATGAGCTGGCCATGGAGTTATTGGGGCCTGCACAGTACTATAGGGGCTGACTATATGGGTAACATACTAAGTAACACAGGATAGTCAGCACATATGTAAGACTTCAGTGAAGGAGCCGTGGTGTAGGCTATTAGCAGGAAGCTGTTGGGTGGGGCCCCAGAACAAGTTCCTTTGGTGGGCCTAAGGCCCTTCAGTCCGACACTGTATAATGTAGAACTATTATATATAAGGATGGGTTACTATATATAATTTGGAAACTTAAGTATGAGGGGGCTATTATAAGGGGGAACTATTATTTATAAGACGGGCTATTATTTATAAGGGGGGAACTATTATATATAAGGCATCCAATATAAGGGGGGAGCTATTATTTATAAGAGGGGAACTATTTATAAGGGGGGTATAATTGTTAAGTGGGCTTATTTATAAAGGGGGCTATTAGTGATAATGGGGACTATTATTTATAAGGGTAACTATTATTTATGAGGGGGCTATTATTTTTAAGGGAGCAGTATTATTTTTACGGGGTGACTGTTACTGATAAGGGGGACTATTACTGATACAGGACACTATCATTTATAAGGGAGCTATTACTGATAAAGGTGTAAGATTATTTATAAGCATGGACTATTGTTTATAAGGAGGCGCTGTCTACTATCAATGTAATGCCTCTTACCTTGGAACATTCCTGTATATGTTGTATTTGTATTTGTATCTGCTTATCTTTGCTGCTGTAACACACTGAATTTCCCCATTGTGGGACTATTAAAGGACTATATTATTATTATTATTATAACAACTGATGACTGGGTGCAAAAATCTAATAGGTGGTACAAAGGTGCTCATTTGAATTGTGTGTGGTAAAATGGGGCTTGTTGTTACTTTTTTGTTGGCAGAAAGGAGGCGTTATTATAGGGGTTGTCACTGGAAGATGATGGTGTTGTTTGCATATCAGCATTTGGGGCCCTGCTTTTAATTTTTGCCCAGGGCCCCACTTTGTCTAAAACCGGCCCTGCCTGGATGCTATATAGGGAAAGGAACTTTCTGCTTCTGGCCCTGCGCATAGAATGGGTGCTGGAAGGGACTCTTTTCAACTGATCGAGTGTCACCCCCCATGTATCAGGTATTTATGGCTTATCCTAAGGATAGGCCATAAAAACCTTAATCCTGGAAAAGACCTTCAACAGTTCAAGAATCCTGGTGATGTCCAGAAACCAACTTTTCTTTACTTTATGCTAGCTTGTATAGTGCAAAAGTCAACGACCGGGTGCAATGAAATCATACCAACTTTCAAAGGACTGAAAGAGGGACCATGTCTCTTTGTGCCACCACACAGAATAATGCCTCTATAGTGGCCCTGACACTATATCATGCTCCTTGTGGTTGCACATGTTATAATATCCCCTTGAAATTCCTATCACATAATGTCCCCCCTCATTGTGGCACATCATTGCTTCAGGAAAAGAGAGATCTGTTGGGACCACTGTTGCATTGGTGCTTTAGAAGCAGGGGATATAAAAGCAGACTAATGTTTGTTTTTATATTTTTTCCTGCAGCTACTGTAATTTCTTCGGGAAAAAAATTAATTTCCAAATAATAAAAAATAAGTCAGGTCCAGGATACTATTATTTTTTTTTTTTTTTACCATTATTGAAGTTACAATAAAGATTCCACATTTACATACAATAAAGGGCCCATGCACTTCTATGGCAGCTTTACTACAGAGTCCTCTAGGTTATTGTGACTTTCAAATAAGGTCACTTTGTGTATGTTTTCACATCTTGAAGTGCATCTTTCTGCCACATGATGGTGCTGCAAGATTTTTGATGCAAGATTCATAATGAAATCAATGACTGCGCAGTGGACTAAACGTAACAAATGACTGATGTAGCCACTGGACCAGTATTAACAGATCTTCCCTAACTTAATTGAGATTCATAACTAGGATCTCTTCCATTTTATCAGTACTTCATCTAAAGTCACTAAAATTAATTTTCACATTTGAGATAACATCACCCAGGATTACAGAGTATAGTATTTGGTTCACTTAAAGTAGAAGAAGGTTAAATTATTGATCTGTCATGATTAGTGCTGATTAACAGATTATTTTCAATGGAAAAAGTCTGACCAAATATTAATTGAAATGTCACCAGATTGTCCAAAGCAATTTCTGTTCCTGGCCATTAGCTGTCAGTAATGTTTACTGCTTTTATTGTCCTGCGGCTCAACAAATAAGAAGTCTTCTAATGTTCTTGTCTGAACTGTTCAGCAGGGCTTCTACAAGCTAAGATGTCTCAGAGTCTTCTGTCTTCATTACCACATCATCCTTGAAAAGTTCTGTATGTTAAAGTGTAGCTCTGGAGTGGTTGTAGAGACGTGCTTCTACTTTAGGGAAAGTCATTACCTGCAATACCGTATTATGCTCTCACTAGCCAATTGACTGTTGTATGTATGGTAGGCAGCCTATTCACTTTATGCATTAAAGCTTGTTTACCTCCATAAGCATCCCTTAAAAGGGGTTATGTGGGATTTTATTATATTAGCGGGGAATGATTTACAATAAATAAAATTAATTAAAACATTAACATTAATTAAACACTAATTAAATCTTTCCACCGCACTGGTACCTGAACTGGTGGTTTCCTGAACTGGTGGTTACTGCTGGTCCTGCAGCAATGACATCATGTATATCATCCCTGTGACCTCTATAGACAGTCACTAGCCTTATTGGAGAAGCTTGCATAAATGGCACATGACTGCTGTGACCAATGATTGGCTGCAGAGGACACATGAATGATTTGCATGATATCACCACTGCAGGTGGCCACCAGATCTGCAGTGGATTAAAAGGGTTTTGTTCTGTTTATTTTTATGTTTTATAGCATTCCCTTTTTGTAGGTGAATCTATAGACAAAAAGCCTTTATGGATATTTGTGCCATACTGATTTGTCATCACAATGCCTGAACCCATGACTATTTGGTATTGCTGAATACCAAAATTCAGTAGATATGAGATAAATGCCACCCCTAAGGTCATAACAATGTCAAAGTTTTCCGACAGACATTTATATTCTACAGTACTTAGTAAACAGAACCAATTCAGTACTCTTTACAGTTCTTTTTGCATGTTTGCGAAGTGACCTTCAATCAATCTAGTATCACAATTCATTTACTTTTTATACACAGCCAACCAAACATTTCCACATCGCAGCTAACATAAGCTGTGCAACACAGTTGAAGACACAGATTCAGTCAGATTTGGCATTTCAGTGGGTGAAAACAGGTGTGCACTAGCTTGGCACAGTAATAGCTACAAATCATAAAACCTCTATTGAATTGGGATGCCTTACTACATATATATATATATATATATATATATTATATATGTGTGTGTATTTTCCAAATAACTTTCATAATCATATGGAGAGGTTGTAAGGGAAAGGTGAGAGCATCACGGAGGATTATTAGGTTAGCAAACTAATAAAATACATCTAAAACAAATGTATAAACATTATTAGATGTCTCTTCTGCTGGCAAAAGGCTGATGTACTCCTACCAGCCAATGCTACCAACCTATCCTCTTGAATTTCTATCTCCTTTCTTGTTATCTTGTTTATTTCTATACCCTTCTCTCTCTCTCTCTCTCTCTCTCTCTCGCTCTCTCTCTCTTTTTTTCTTTAACTATTAGGTGAGAATTTAATAATGTCAGTATCACTCCAATAGTAGGAGAATAGTGCTACCACAAAGCGGTTTGTGTACTTAACCAAGTAAATGTGGCCCCTTGATATTGGAAAAAAAAAACGTTCACAATGAGGAACCAAGTGAAGGACATAAGAAAGATGTCCCTATTATCTGACACATATGGACCAAACATGGGAAGACACAGGGCTTAACAGTTTTGGAGGTCCAGATGGTAGGACAACTGATTTGAGGAGTGAATGGGGACAGAAGAATTCTACAGTGTGAATGTTGGTAGATCCAAAAGATACCATCTTACTTCATATAATATGAAATTCCTAGAGCCTATAGAAAAGAGAGAGGTATATGATCTCTCAATATAACAGTGGTATGACATCTGGAAATATACGAGCCTGGAAACTATAGGCCGGTAAGTTTGACCTCAGTGGAGGGTAAGATATTTGAAGGTTTTCTAAGAGCTGCTATCCTGGAGTATTTCAATGAAAATAGACTTATCAGCATGGATTTATGAGGTATTGGTCCTGTCAGACTAATCTGATCAGCTTCTATAAAGAGGTCAGTTCTAGACTGGACATGGGTAATGTGGTAGATTTAGTATATTTGGACTTTTCAAAGGCCCTGTGGCAGCTGCTACCATGAAACCCACAAACACTGCTATCATTATACTCTGGGGTCTTTTCAGACCCCTGAGTATAACGATTGGGGTGCAGGGGAGGTGAGAGAACATAAAAAACAACGTTACTTCTCCTGCGCTCCGCAGGCTTCGGGCCTGTTTGGTGACGTCCCAGACATCAGCCTACATCATTATGCATCGCAACGCCGGCCTGGCTCGCGTGAGATCTGGTCCAACATTGAAGATGGCAGAAGTAGCGCACCGGAGCCAGGAAGAGGTAAGTAACATTGTTTTTGTGTTTGTATCCTCCCCTGGGTCTCCGATCATTATACTCTGGGGTCTGAAAAGACCCCAGAGTATAATAATTGTTCATGGGTGGTCCACTATGGGGCATAATACTGTGTGCAGGGGCCACTATGGGGCATAATATTGTGTGCAGGGGCCACTATGGGGGATAATACTGTGTGCAGGGGCCACTATGGCGCTTAATAGTGTGTGCAGGAATGCAATTTGTGCGGGGGGAGGGGGGCTGGGGGCAGCAGTTCGGGGGGTCCCATTTCAAATGTTCGTCTTGGGGCCCAGCCATTCCTAGTTACGCCACTGGTTAACATGGCATAACTCTTTCAATGCTATGCTTGTAGCCACATTGTCATTGCTTCAGTATGTAATGTACTGCGCAGAGTAGAATGAATGGAAAGCGTGAAAGCATTAACAAAATTTAACTCTAGAATTTATACTATACATAAACAAAAAATTGAGCAGTTTCCAAAGGAATAACATCTACTGAAGCCTGCATTAGTCCAGAAATTAAGTTTTGTCCTATATACCACTGTTTCTGCATTGACTTAATAGTAGGACATCTTTCGAAATCACTATATTCATAAATATGTAAAAAAAATTGTATATACTGCATATGTTAGGCTAAATTCACATTTGGGTTGGAAAATCTATTATTAGGAGCCTCTGTTAAGAACTGTGGACGAAAGAGACCTGCATGCAGGACTTTATTATCCAGAAAAAATATAGACATCCAAACAGAAGCCCAATGGTTTCCATTATTGACAATGGAATCTTTTAGGTTTCCTTGGTATCTGTCATTTTGAACATCCAGCTTTTCCATTGTTCTACTCCTATAACGGAGCACAACAGAAGACAGCGCAGATCTGAATGAAGCCTAGCAAAGAAATATTTACCACAATACTGTATCTTGTAATACATCCGTGAAGCACGGTACAATGATTATTGTATCATAAATAATATATAATAGGAACAATTCTATTCAAACCATTTTATAGGGGATGTCAGTAAAAACAACAGACTTGCATCTATGATCCTGATCTACACTGATCAACTACATACACAGTATGACATGGCATGACTGCTTTTACCACTGCCTGCTGTATGCATGGAGAAGCTAGATAAGTGTTCATTTTGTATTTCCTTCTATGAATCGACGTCTGCAGGGACTGAAGATGGCCAATTTCTCTGACAGTTATTCACAGTTATACACATGCACACGTGTTTTCAGTGGAGAAAGGGGAATATGCCTCTACCATGCTCTGGGAGTGGCTTATTTTTTCTATGGGAAAAAAGGATTTGGCATGTGGAATATCATCATGCCAAATCATTCTTTCCACTGGCTTCATAAAAAAGTCAACACACATTAGGCAGTCTGCCAGTCCAGCCAAAATCAGCGGATTCTACTGATCTACATCTCATCTAAGATACAGTGGGGAAAAAAAGTATTTAGTCAGCTACCAATTGTGCAATTTCTCCCACTTAAAAAGATGAGGCCGGCCTGTAATTGACATCATAGGTAGACCTCAACTATGAGAGACAAAATGAGAAAACAAATCCAGAAAATCACATTGTCTGATTTTTAAAAAATTTATTTGCAAATTATGGTGGAAAATAAGTATTTGGTCAATAACAAAAGTTCATCTCAATACTTTGTTATATATCCTTTGTTGGCAATGACAGAGGTCAAACGTTTTCTGTAAGTCTTCACAAGACTTGGCACACACTGTTGCTGGTATGTTGGGCCCTTCCTCCATGCAGATCTCCTCTAGAGCAGTGATGTTTTGGGGCTGTCACTGAGCAACACGGACTTTCAACTCCCTCCAAAGGTTTTCTATGACGTTGAGATCTGGAGACTGGCTAGGCCACTCCAGGACTTTGAAATGCTTCTGACGAAGCCACTCCTTCGTTGCCCTGGCGGTGTGCTTGGGATCATTGTCATGCTGAAAGACCCAGCCACGTTTCATCTTCAATGCCCTTGGTGATGGAATGAGGTTTGCACTCAAAATCTCACGATACATGGCCCCATTCATTCTTTCATGTACATGGATCAGTCGTCCTGGTCCCTTTGCAGAGAAACAGCCCCAAAGCATGATGTTGCCACCCCCATGCTTCACAGTAGGTATGGTGTTCTTTGGATGCAACTCAGCATTCACTCTCCTCCAAACACGATGAGTTGTGTTTCTACTAAACAGTTCTATTTAGGTTTTATCTGACCATATGACATTCTCCCAATACTCTTCTGGAACATCCAAATGCTCTCTAGCAAACTTCAGATGGGCCCGGATATGTACTGGCTTAAGCAGGGGGACACGTCTGGCAATGCAGGATCTGAGTCCCTGGCGGTGTAGTGTTACTGATGGTAGCCTATGTTACATTAGTCCCAGCTTTCTCCAGGTCATTCACTAGGTCCCACTGTGTGGTTCTGGGATTTTTGCTCACCGTGCTTGTGATCATTTTGACCCCACGGGGTGAGATCTTGAGTGGAGCCCCTGATAGAGGGAGATTATCAGTGGTCTTGTATGTGGTCCATTTTCTAATTATTGCTCCCACAGTTGATTTCTTCACACCAAGCTGCTTGCCTATTGCAGATTCAGTCTTCCCAGCCTGGTGCAGGTCCACAATTTTGTTTCTGGTGTCCTTCCACAGCTCTTTGGTCTTCACCATAGTGGAGTTTGGAGTGTGACTGAGGTTGTGGACAGGTGTCTTTTATAATGATAACAATTTCAAACAAGTGCCATTACTACAGGTAATGAGTGGAGGACAGAGGAGCCTCTTAAAGAAGAAGTTTCAGATCTGTGAGAGCCAGAAATCTTGCTTGTTTGTAGGTGACCAAATACTTATTTTCCACCATAATTTGCAAATAAATTCTTTAAAAAAATCAGACAATGTGATTTTCTAGATATGTTTTCTCATTTTGTCTCTCATTGCACAATTGGTGGCTGACTAAATACTCTTTTTCCCCACTGTATATGGACACAGTAATGGGGAAAATGGTGTTTTCTAAGATAAAAGGGGTTTTCCAGAATAAAAATATTGATACTATTTCCTAAGGATAAGCCATCGATATCAGATTAGTGGGTATCTGACAGCCGGTAACCCCACCAATCAGCTGTTCTCAGCAGGTGATACTCAGAGAATGGAGTAGGAAGCAGACAGTTCTGTTCTCTTTGTAGTGGACAGACCAGGGTACTGCAGAGAACAGTGCCATCTGCTTCCTGTTCCATTCTCTGAGTACCAGATGTTGAGAACAGCAAATCAATGAGGGTGCCAGGTGTCTGAGCCCCACAGATCTGATATTCGGGATCTATCTTTAGGATAGCTCATTAATAATTTTAGCCTGGAATAGCCCTTTAAAACAGACCATCAATTATAGATCTGTGGAGGTTCGACTATTGTGACCCTGACCAATCAACTGTTTTTACTTGAATGTGATATTAAGTGTATGGGACACCACTGTAGTAACCTCAGCCAATCTAAAATTGATGGCCTATCTTAAAGTGTACCTCCAGTTATAAGCAACCTTTCATAAATGAATAGTTCAATTAAATATACCTTATTAAGGAAATCTGTTTTCTTCTCCACTTAAGGTGTTCTCCTTCTCCATATCTTCAAACTGCTTGTTTAGATTGTATTTGTCTCTGTATTCAGCCTCACACATACAACTTTATGGACCAGGGAGGGAGTGAGTCAAATTCTCATGCCAGTTGGTCTTATTTTTCTTATCTATAACCTAGCAGTGTTAAAAAAAGCAAGGAATAGCATACTGTAACAGTAGCAATTATGTGTTTTCTATCCCCTCCTCTCTTCATAGACTAATATGTAGAAAGTATCTTTGCCTGAAATTTGGAAAAGAGAACATATTTCTTAGATAAGATATATTACAAAGTTTCAAGTATTAACCTGTACTATTCATTTGTAAAAAAAAAAAATTTATAACTGGAGGCAGGGGTGTAACTACCGGGGTAGCAGTGGTAGCAGCTGCCACAGGGCCCGGGACATTACGGGGCCCCGCGGGCCCCCGATGCGTTTTTTTTTTTATAGTCCGTTATCTGCTGGAGTAACCCCAGCAGGTAACGGGCCCTATATACTTACCATTCCCCGAGGTCCCGCTCACGGCCGCCTGCGCTTCCGATTCTGCGGAGATGGCTGTGAGCAGGAGCGGGGATCGGTATGTGAGGCCGCGGGCCGAACACCTGCTATCATTATACTTCGGGGTCTTTTCAGACCCCGGAGTATAATAATCGGAGGCCCAGAGTTGGTGAGGTAACATAAAAAACAATATACACTTACCGCTCCTGCGCCTCGGGCCTGTTTGCTGACGTCCCAGATGTCAGCCGACGTCATTTTGCGTCGCGACGCCGGTCCCGCATCACGTGACGCCGGCCTGGTCCGCACAAGAAGAAGGCCGGAGTAGCGCACGGGCATGCACCGGAGCGAGGAACAGGTAAGCAACGTTGTTTTTTTATGTTTCTATCCTCCCCTAGGTCTCTGATTATTATACTCTGGGGTCTGAAAAGACCCCAGAGTATAATAATTGTTCATGGGTGGTCCACAATGGGACATATAATAGTGTGTGCAGGGGCCACTATGGGGAATACTACTGTGTGCAGGGGCCCCTATGGGACATGATACTGTGTGCAGGGGCCCCTATGGGACATGATACTGTGTGCAGGGGCCCCTATGGGACATGATACTGTGTGCAGAGGCCCCTATGGGACATGATACTGTGTGCAGGGGCCCCTATGGGACATGATACTGTGTGCAGGGGCCCCTATGGGACATGATACTGTGTGCAGGGGCCCCTATGGGACATGATACTGTGTGCAGGGGCCCCTATGGGACATGATACTGTGTGCAGGGGCCCCTATGGGACATGATACTGTGTGCAGGGGATACTATGGGACATGATACTGTGTGCAGGGGCCCCTATGGGACATGATACTGTGTGCAGGGGCCCCTATGGGACATGATACTGTGTGCAGGGGCCACTATGGGACATGATACTGTGTGCAGGGGCCACTATGGCACATAATAGTGTGCGCAGGAATGCGTTTTTGTTTTTTTTTTTTGGGGGGGGGGGTTGGAGGGGGCGGTCCGGGGGGAGGGGTCAGGGGCGGCGGTTCGGGGGGGGGCCCCATGTCAAATGTTCGCCTTGGGGCCCAGCCATTCCTAGTTACGCCACTGACTGGAGGTATGCTTTAGGGAAAGGCCATGAATTTTATGAGCATGAATGAACCCTTTAAATTGGCTTACTATGAAACAGGTCCTAGTGTTTGTCTGTGAAAATAGAACCCATTCTGAAAAATAAAACTAATTGGTGACAGAGAGGGACAGTGCCTGTACTGTACTGAAGAATATGTTGGCATTATATAAGCAACGAGAGCGCAATGTCATTAATGGAAGCGGTGCAGAGCAGTAGACTGACAGTATATAAATTTAGTTTTTAACATACTTGATTCTGGTTTTGAAGAAGATGCAGCATTCTTCATTCTGTACGTCCATCATTACAGATTTAATTATATTATTTTAAAATGCATATGTGACAAAATGCTGTGCTTTCATGACTACCCCCTATGTGAGAACTGCTAAGGTAAAGTAACATTCATTAGAGAAATTCACCATGAAATACAACAATGCGTAATCAAAATGTAAAATAGATGCACAGATAAATCAAGTATAAAAGTAACAAAAATAAGAAAATTCTGTAAATAGGCTTGTTTTAAAATATATTCTGTATTCCATGGTTTACAAATATTGGAGATGTGGATCTGATTGCAGGATGAAATAGGGATGTATGAAGGATATATAACTACAGATAACCTGAAAAAATACAATTCCAGTTGCTTCTGATATACAGTACAGACCAAAAGTTTGGACACACCTTCTCATTCCATGAGTTTTCTGTATTTTCATGACTATAAAAATTGTAGATTCACACTGAAGGCATCAAAACTATGAATTAACACATGTGGAATTATATACTTAACAAAAAAGTGTGAAACAACTGAAAATATGTCTTATATTCTAGGTTCTTCAAAGTAGCCACCTTTTGCTTTGATTACTGCTTTGCACACTCTTGGCATTCTCTTGATGAGCTTCAAGAGGTAGTCACTTGAAATGGTCTTCCAACAGTCTTGAAGGAGTTCCCAGAGATGCTTAGCACTTGTTGGCCCTTTTGCCTTCACTCTGCGGTCCAGCTCACCCCAAACCATCTCGATTGGGTTCAGGTCTGGTGACTGTGGAGGCCAGGTCATCTGGCGTAGCACCCCATCACTCTCCTTCTTGGTCAAATAGCTCTTACACAGTCTGGAGGTGGGTTTGGGGTCATTGTCCTGTTGAAAAATAAATGATGGTCCAACTAAACACAAACCGGATGGAATAGCATGCCGCTGCAAGATGCTGTGGTAACCATGCTGGTTCAGTATTCCTTCAATTTTAAATAAATCCCCAACAGTGTCACCAGCAAAGCACCCCCACACCATCACACTTCCTCCTCCATGCTTCACGGTGGGAACCAGGCATGTAGAGTCCATTCGTTCACCTTTTCTGCATCGCACAAAGACACGGTGGTTGGAACCAAAGATCTCAAATTTGGACTCATCAGACCAAAGCTCAGATTTCCACAGGTCTAATGTCCATTCCTTGTGTTCTTTAGCCCAAACAAGTCTCTTCTGCTTGTTGCCTGTCCTTAGCAGTGGTTTCCTAGCAGCTATTTTACCATGAAGGCCTGCTGCACACAGTCTCCTCTTAACAGTTGTTGTAGAGATGTGTCTGCTGCTAGAACTCTGTGTGGCATTGACCTGGTCTCTAATCTGAGCTGCTGTTAACCTGCGATTTCTGAGGCTGGTGACTCGGATGAACTTATCCTCCGCAGCAGAGGTGACTCTTGGTCTTCCTTTCCTGGGGCGGTCCTCATGTGAGCCAGTTTCTTTGTAGCGATTGATGGTTTTGGCCACTGCACTTGGGGACACTTTCAAAGTTTTCCCAATTTTTTGGACTGACTGACCTTCATTTTTTAAAGTAATGATGGCCACTCGTTTTTCTTTACGTAGCTGCTTTTTTCTTGCCATAATACAAATTCTAACACTCCATTTAGTAGGACTATCAGCTGTGTATCCACCTGACTTCTGAACAACACAACTGATGGTCCTAACCCCATTTATAAGGCAAGAAATCCCACTTATTAAACCTGACAGGGCACACCTGTGAAGTGAAAACCATTTCAGGTGACTACCTCTTGAAACTCATCAAGAGAATGCCAAGAGTGTTCAAAGCAGTAATCAAAGCAAAAGGTGGCTACTTTGAAGAACCTAGAATATAAGACATATTTTCAGTTGTTTCACACTTTTTTGTTAAGTATATAATTCCACATGTGTTAATTCATAGTTTTAATGCCTTCGGTGTGAATCTACAATTTTTATAGTCATGAAAATACAGAAAACTCTTGGAATGAGAAGGTGTGTCCAAACTTTTGGTCTGTACTGTATATATATATATATATATATATATATATATATATACATACATACACACACACACCAAAATTATTTCTATTTGTCAAATGCCCGAATAATGAGAGAGAGAGAGAGAGAGAATTTTTTAATGCATTTTTATTACTTTCTGCAAAGTTAAAAGTTTACATACACTAAAATTACTATGCCCTTCAACAATTTGGGACAATCCATATAATGATGTCAGGTCTTTGGAAGCTTCTGATAGGTTTATTGGCAACATCTGAGTTAATTAGAGACACAACTGTGGATGTATTTTAAAGGCACACCTGAAACACACTGCTTCTTTGTGTAACATCATGGGAAAGTCTAAAGAAATCAGCCAAGATATCAGGAAGAGAATTGTGGACTTGCACAAGTCTGGTTCATCCTTGGGTGCAATTTCCAGATACCTGAAGGTGCCTCGTTCATCTGTACAAACAATTATACACAAGTACAAACAAGATGGGAATGTCCAGCCATCATAATGCTCAGGAAGGAGATGGGTTCAGTGTCCCAGAGATGAACATGCTTTGGTACGAAATGTGCATATCAACTCAAGAACAAAAGCAAAAGACCTTGTGAAGATGCTAGCTTATGCTGGTAAGAGTGTGTCACTATCCACAGTGAAATGAGTACTGTATCGACATGGGCTGAAAGACCACTCTGCCAGGAAGAAGCCATTACTCCAAAAGAAACATAAAAAAAGCCAGATTAATGTTTGCAAATGCACACAGGAACAAAGCCCTGTGGTCTGACGAAACTAAAATTGAACTGTTTGGCCATAATGACCATCGTTACGCTTGGAGGAAAAAGGGAGAAGCTTGCAAGCCTAAGAACAGCATCCTAACTGTGAAACACGGGGGTGGCAGCATCATATTGTGGGGTTGTTTTGCTGCAGGAGGGACTGGTGCACTTCACAAAATAGATGGCATCATGAGGAAAGAACATTATGTGGCAATAATGAAGCAACGGCTCAAGACATCAGTCAGGAAGTTAAAGGTTGGGTGCAAATGGGTCTTCCAAATGGACAATGACCAGAAGCATGCTGCCAAACTGGTTACAAAGTGGCTTAAGGATAACAAAGTCAATGTTTTGGAGTTGCTATCACAAAGCCCTGATCTCAATCCTATTGATATAATTTATGGGCAGGTGCGAGCAAGGCAGCCTACAAACATGGCTCAGTTACACCAGTTCTGTCAGGAGGAATGGGCCCAAAATTCCTACCAACTATTGTGAGAAGCTTGTGGAAGGATATCCAAAACGTTTGACCCAAGTCATACAGTTTAAGGGCAATGGTACCAAATACTAATGAAATGTATGTAAACTTTTGACTTTGCAGTAAGTCATAAAAATGCCTTAAAAAATTCTCTTTCTCTCATTATTCTGGAATTTGGCAAATGTAAATAATTTTGGTAATCCTAATTGACCTAAAACAGGATTTTTTTATTCTGATTTAATGTCAGATAGTGAGAAAAACATGCATATGTGTCTTTTTATATAGTGTATGTAAACTTCTGGTTTCAACTGTATATATCTCTTATATATCTCTTATTTCATATACATAAAAATGAGCTTTACTGCAGTTTTTCCATAACAACTGATCACAGGTTCTTCACTGATATCTAATCTGAGATACACATGATCACATGATACTTATGGACCAATGGAAAATTGCAGGTTCTTCAGTCTTGACATACACACAGCTTTACACAAGGTTTCTTTGGTGACCAACCTATTTATGACCTGTATTAGTCAATAGCAGTTCGCAGATCCTTAAATATTCACATCCTTATGACGTGTATCAGCCAATATAACGTCACATTTAATTTACCAGGTTTCCATAACGACACAGCCATAAATAGACTGTACTTATACTGGACTGCCATACTGGATTTCAGCATTCTTATAAATTGAAACGTATTTAAACTACACACAAACGACATACAAAATAGACCAGTGCCAATGCTTATGCGGCCACTACACAAACAAAAAATGAAATACCCGTGCGAAGCCGGGTCCTTCTGCTAGTCTCTTATTTACAAAATGAGTTTCTGTCTGTCTGTCTGTTCTTTATGCGCGACCAAACGACTGGACCGATCCTCACCAAATTTGGCACACAGGTACATCAGGTAGTCAGGAAGATTTTAGACTGGACTCTCAGCTCTCTGAGATATATAGTATTCCCAAAAAATGACCTGCATTATTCAATACAAGCCTGCAACTGCCATACATAACATAAGGGTCACATGTCCCTTATCAGCCAATAGAAGTTCACAGGCGCTTAGTCTCCACAGGCACACAGCTTTACACCAGGTTTCCATAGCAACCAAGCTATTTATGACCTGTATTAGTCAATAGCAGTTCACAGGTCATATCACGTGTATCAGCCAATATAAGTTCACATTTAATTTACCAGATTTCCATAACAACACAGCCATAAATAGTCTGTACCTATACTGGACTGCCATATTGGATGTCAGCATTCTTATAAATTGAAACTTTTTTAAACTACTCATGCCTCCTAAAAGGAAAACTGCAGTTGAACACAAGACTCCTGCAGCAAAACACATGGCTGCTGCTCGAGCTAATGAAAACTCTCAGCATATCCAAGCCCATCTCCAATCTGACAAGGTATGTCACAGACAACAACGAGTTGCTGAAACTCCCCAGCAGACCCAAGCCCGTCTCCAATCTGACAAGGCATTGTCAGCTAGAGATGAGCGAATCGATTCTGCAGAAGTAGAATTCGATCCGGATTTCAGGAAATCTTCAATTCTCCACGATGTCGGATTTCCTGATGCTTCATGGTAACGAATATTTAGTAAGGACCTTTATGACATCAAATGGTCACAAGATGTTCTCTAGTGATGTGATTGGGTAGGCGTGTCTTTGCTTGTTAGCAGATCCTTCTACATGAATAAAAGTTGTCCGTGCTGAAGAGAGAGAGAGAGAGAGAAACATGACCGTGGCATCCAAGGGTTTCCGGCATTTTGCCACCCACCCACCCCGGGTCTCTGTAGCCTGGAAATAGCTGTTTATTCGCTGAGAAGTAATTCAGATCGAAGCGAATTTTTTTGGAACTTCGAATCGAACTGCCGAATTGAACTTTTGAGAAATTCGCTCATCTCTATTGTCAGCCAATAGAAGCTCACAGACGCTTAGTTTCCACATGCACACAGCTGCACTCCAGGTTTCCATAACAACCCAGCCATTTTTCTTCACTGCTGTAGGTCAACTTTAAAGAGGCAGGACGCTGTGGATGACACTGTTACACAAGGTCACATACACACAGCTTTACTCCAGCTTTTCCATAACAACCGCAGGTTTTTCACTGATATCCAAATTGAGATACACATGACCACATGACGCTTATGGACCAATGGAAAATCGCAGGTTCTTCAGTCTTGACATACACATAGCTTTACACCAGGTTTCCATAAAAATCCAAAAAATTAATAAATAAATCAAAAACGATCAGATACAAAAACCAGATCCAATATGATAATCTATAATGTTGAGCATAAATTAATACATAACCTTTATTAATAAATTAGGTAAAAGTCATAAACAATTAAAAAAAACCATAAACAATTCAACCCAAGCAAAAAATGCCTGTTGTCATCACTATAATATATAGAAAAAAGGGTATACAACAACTAAATAGTCCAAACACGGTGGCCTGGAACAATAATATAAAAAACAAGGCTTACTGTGATTCAGGCGAGAAACCCTAAACGACTCTAAGGCTGGATGGATGAGGGGAACTAGCATAAATGTATGCCAGAAAGGAAGGCCCAACACAGGATAATATTGCTATCCCTAAAAACCACCCTACACATGTAGAGACATCTATGAGGCCCTATAAACCTATCTCGGGGCCACCGCCCTAGGTAGCATGTGCCCCCGACAGGAACCTGGCCCTATGAAAATAAGTCCCTATACTCTCCCTATCCAGCAATGAATAGTGATAATCAACAGGTAGTGTTCTATTATTTCTATCTGGGTGATTTTTTTCCTGCCTTTAAAATACCTACTATATACTTGCAAGCACCTCTGAAAACATAGTGCTTGTTATAAGTCTGCTCTGTTAGTCCCCCCTTGCGCTAAGTAACTTTTATTCATGGAGGGCATATGAGTACATACTTATTGTGTTTGCTGCTTGTGTTTACAGATATACGGGGCAGTTATTATTTCTCACTGGCGATGCAATGTTCCTGCAGCCAGTGAGTGCTGTGTATTACCGCTCTTGGTGCGCATGAGCGGATTGTGAAGCTTTTGGGCGCGCGCACAGTGTGCTCTCTGGTTTCATTATGCCGCACATGTGCGCTGAGATTTCATACTGCGCATGTCTATAGCGGTTTTTTCAATCTGTAGCGATCACTATTTAAACATGTAGCGTCTTTTAGGCTTTCAGGTACACTTGGCACTCCATGTATCCTGGGGGGGGGAAGTTGGTGTAGCGTTCAAATTGTGCTATGTCCTCTCCATGTCTTTACTGGGCCTATTGACGCTGTGTATTAACGTTGGTGATGTATGGCATGTTCATCTGTGCGCACCTTATTTTTGATTACATTGATTTGAGTATGTTGTTGCAGCAATTGTCATAGTCTCAGACATTACATTTGCCTAAATGGAGTGAAAGTTTGTGTAGTGATGGTTTTTGGCTTATAAATTGCCCCAACTTTCTATCCATCTTTTGGCATTTTTGTATTTGCAGGCTCTTTTTATCAATATAATCCCCTGATGAGTTTAGCGAAACATGCATGTCGGGATTGCATGTTTAGATAAATTGGAGTTTGTTTTCTATGATTCTAATATAAGGCGTCTTTTTTATTGTACCTGTTGATTACTATTCATTGCTGGATAGGGAGAGTATAGGGACTTATTTTCATAGGGCCAGGTTCCTGTGGGGCGCACATGCTACCGAGATAGGTTTATAGGGCCTCATAGGTGTCTCTACATGTGGTGTAGGGTGGTTTTTAGGGATAGCAATATTATCCTGTGTTGGGCCTTCCTTTCTGGCATACATTTATGCTAGTTCCCCTCATCCATCCAGCCTTGGAGTTGTTTAGGGTTTCTCGTCTGAATCACGGTAAGCCTTGTTTTCTATATTATTGTTCCAGGCTGCCGTGTTTGGACTATTTGGTTGTTGTATACCCTTTTCTCTATATATTATAGTGATGACAACAGGCATTTTTTTTGCTTGGGTTGAATTGTTTATGGTTTTTTGAATTGTTTATGACTTTTACCTAATTTATTAATAAAGGTTATGTATTAATTTATTACCAGGTTTCCATAGCAACCAAGCTATTTATGACCTGTATGAGTCAATAGAAGTTTTCAGGTCCTTAAATATTCAGTCATATGACGTGTATCAGCCAATACAAGTTCACATTTCAATTACCAGTTTTCCATAACAACACAGCCATAAATAGACTGTACCTATACTGGACTGCCATACCGGATGTCAAGTGCAAAACTGGCCAATTCTTATGGGGCCACTACACAAACAAAAAACGAAACATACCCGTGCAAAGCCGAGTCCTTCTATATATACTTACAAAAGGAAAATTCGGACTGCACAGCCCAATGTGAACAGGTGCTTAACTACAGTGGCAATATAAAAATATAGAAAATGTAGGAGCACCCTGTACACACGACAAAACTATAAGGAATAGAAAAGAATTACTACTATTGTTACTATAAATTTATATAATCTATACATACAAATTAGAGGTTCTTTGTTATACACATTTGATCAAACAGTAAGAAGCCCACCTGCCACGACTAGGTGACCTCATTCAGATGGGACCCTACACTAAACAAAATATCTCTCTTGGACCCAGACCAGGTCCACAATAGAGTATATATATATATATATATATATATTTATTCTTCATTCCCCCATCTGCCTTAGGCTATTTTAAATGGAGTCCTACTGCCCTGAAATTTGTAGACCTGGTCTGGGTCCAAGAGAGGTATTTTATTTAGTGTAGGGTCCCATCTGAATGAGGTCGCCTTGTCGTGGCAGGTGGGCTTCTTACTGTTTGATCAAATGTGTATAACAAAGAACCTCTAATTTGTATGTATAGATTATATAAATTTATAGTAACAATAGTAGTAATGCTTTTCTATTCCTTATAGTTTTGTGGTGTGTACAGGGTGCTCCTACATTTTCTATATTTTTATATACATACATATTTATCTTTACACATATATTTATGCAGCATGTATCTATATGTCTATCTAGCACATTATATTATAAGCAGGTGCATAAAAGAAAGCACACAGCCAAGCAATGTTCATATGAGCCTATTCACACAACCAACTTCCTCAGGCAGTGCTTTGTATTATATCACAAATCAAACTATCAAGTCTGATTTCACAGACCCAATTCATCCATTGTGACGAATGGGTACATGAAATAAAGGGATCCCACACAGATCCATTAAACACAAGGCCAAAACTCAACTTGGTCGTGTGAGTTTTGGCCTTGTGTTTACACAATGCTTTTTTAACTGTGGTATTGCCAGTGCCAGTGGTGAACCTAGGCTCTTTGCTGCCTGAGGTGGACTATCGAAAGACGCCCCCCCACTCCCCCAAAAAAATATAAAATTGCGTTTAAATGCTGTTAGCCTCACACGCTGTTATTATTGTACAATAAACATACACAAACTTATGAAACAGTTTTTAAGAATTCTTCCTGCATTACTTCAGTATCAGAAATCAACAACACAGCATTAACAATGAAAGTAACCTCACACATCTTCTGCTTGGTGGATGGACAAGCCCACGTGGCCCCCATTCTCTATAATAGGAGCGCCGCAGATAGCTGAGTACTGGACTTCGGCTATCTCTGGCACTCCCATCGAAGTTGAATGAGAGCCACGTGGATTCGTCTATCCACCAAGCGACACGCTTATATTCAGCCTGGCTGTGGTCAGGCTGAATTCCAACCCAGTGGGGGGAAAAAAACCCCCAATTCTCAGGCCCAGTGGGGGGTCTCATCTGACAGACTCCCATCAATCAGGTATTTATCCTCTACCATTTAGGTGAATACAGAGCAGTAACATTTTGTGACTTACAGGTGACGTCTCTGACTAATCCTTCACATTTCCCTTCTCTTCCCTTTGGACCGCCATGACCACTTCTTCCAGCTGTGACTTGTCTCTGTAAAGTTTGCAGCACAGACATCTTTGGCTCCTCACTTTTCCAAGCATCCAACCCACATTGTCCTCACCTGCGCACCCATCCTGCTGCTACCCCAATTATAAAATATATAATATAAACCCCCCCATAATGAATAATACTCCCAAGTGCATCTTTATATTAATAATGTCCGTGTTTACCCTGTTTAAATAGTGCCCCTTATTAATAATGCCCCAGGTGTTAACTAATTAAAAAGTTTTTCAGGTCATTAATAAACTAATCAGTGGGGCTCAAAAACCCAGGATCCCTACTGATCAGCTGTTTGAATGAACCGTGGTATCTGTGTAAGCGCTGTGACTGCTTCTCTGTTTACATAGTGTCATTCATCTCATAGTGGCCATGTAATGTAACTACAGCCTCATCCTATACAAGTCTATGTGACAAGGCTGGAATGACATCACACAGTCACTATAAACACACAGCGTGTGATATAAACAGGCGCCATAGCCCCCCATACAACTGATCAGAGGCGGGGTCCACTGATCTCTTATTAATAATCTGTCCTAAGGATAGAACAATAAAAATGTGCTGGAAAGACCCTTTAATAAAGCCCAAGTACAACCTTATAGGGGTTGTCCAGGATAACCACTTTTTTAATATGAGGCTGGGGAAGGTGCTCCGGTGTCTCCCAGCACGTTTCAGTCCTGCTGCTCCGTTGTTTTCTTTCCCACAGCACTGTGATGTCCCGTGTCAGCGACCTCAGCAGTCATGTGCGGTGGGGACTTCCGCCAGAAGAAAACACCAGAGCAGCAGAACCAGACTGCTGTGGGAGACATCGACGCACAAGGGACAGGTGAGTAGGTGTTTTTATTTTAATACAGTATTACACGGTATTATGGCCCACAACGCCCCTGCACACGGTATTATGCCCTGCAGCGGCCCCTGCACACGGTATTATGCCCTGCAGCGGCCCCTGCACACGGTATTATGCCCCGCAGTGGCCCCTACACATGGTATTATGCCCCGCAGCGGCCTCTGCACACGATAATATGCCCCGCAGCGGCCCCTGCACATGGTATTATGCCCTGCAGCGGCCCCTGCGCACACTATTATGCTCCATAGTGGCCCCTGCACACAGTATTATGTCTCATAGTGGCCCCTGCACATGGTATTATGCACCATAGTGGCCCCTGCATACGATATTATGCTTCATAGTGGCCCCTGCACACGGTATTATGCCTCATAGTGGCCCCTGCACATGGTATTATGCCTCATAGTAGACCCTGCTCTCGGTATTATGCTCCATAGTGGCCCCTGCACATGGTATTATGCTCCATAGTGGGCCCTGCACACGGCATTATGCTCGATAGTGGCCCCTGCACACGGTATTATGCCTCATAGTGGCCCCTGCACATGGTATTATGCCTCATAGTGGCCCCTACTCTTGTTATTATGCTCCATGTTGTCCCTTGCACACGGTATTATGCCCCATAGTGGCCCCTGCACACAGTATTATGCTCCATAGTAACCTACCCATGAACTATTATTATACTCTGGGGTCTTTTCAGACCCCAGAGTATAATGATTGGAGACCCAGGTGGTGACAAACATAAAAACCAGTGTTACTTACCTGGGCTCCGGTGCACTCCCTGCTTTCAGCCCTCTTCAATGTCGCACAGACCGGCGTCGCCACAAAATGACATCGGCCTGGCTCACGTGACGCCTGAAACGTCACCAAAGAAGGCTGAAGCCTGCTGGGAGTAACATCGGATCGCTGGAGAGGTGAGTAACATTGGTTTTTATGTTTATCACCTCCCCTGGGTCTCCGATTATTATACTCCGAGGTCTGAAAATACCCCAGAGTATAATAATAGTACTGTAGTATTTGGCCTCACTTACCGATGCCTGCGGCTGCTCACAGCTGCTTCTGCTCCCCACTGAGGCGGCCACAGCAGGCGTGGGGATCGATAAGTAAATAGGCCGTTACCTGCTGGGGTTATAAAAAAAAAAAGTTCTCCTCACCTATCTGCGATCCCTTGATGGAGCCACCGCCTCCTCTTCTTCACCCTCGTCCACGTCTCAGCATAGGAGACGCGATGACGTCATTGTATCGCCGCCTGCACTGAGATGCAGAGGTCTCGTAAACCAGCCCAGGACAGGCCCCGCTCAGCTTTGTTTTTTTTTTTTTTAAGCAACCTGTCCGGGGCTGGTTTCTGGTAAATAGAATGTAAAAAATGCCGCCCCCCAGACAGTGAAGGACAGTGCCTCGCCTCACTTTGCCTCATTAGAGGTGCGCCCCTGGGTTTTGCCTAGCACAATTTGCTATGCTGTAAGCTATGCTATGCTGTAAGCTAACGGCCATTAAATTTTGTGAATTTGGAGTCTCAAGCAGTGGAAATGTTCTGTGCAGTGATAAATAACATTTTATTATTTAACAGTCTGCTAGACAAATTTGGTTTTGGTGGATGCCTGGAGAACACTTTCTACTGCAATAGGGCCTACTGTCAAATATTGCATAATACCTACTGTAAAACTTGGTGAAAGAGGAATTATGATTAAGTTTTGAGCTAGGCTCCATTATTTTTGTGAGGGGTTGTGTTAATACTTCAGCGTACAAAGCAATTTCAGAGAAATACATTATTCCACCTTTGTGGCAATAATTTGGAGAAGGGTTGTTCCTGTTCCAGCATAAATGTGTCCCTGTGTACAAAGCAAGGTCCATAAAGACATGGTTTAACATTTTTGGTGTGGAGAAATGCAAATGACCTGCACAGGGCCCTGACATCAACCCTACTGAACATTTCAGATGAGGGAACCGGTTCGGATCAAACAAGATTCTACTCAAATTCTCCAAAAGGTCCGACCCAAAACGTTGGGGGTTTGTCACCAGCGAACCAACATAAAATGTATTTTACTCTGTGGTCTCTTCTGGGCTGAACAAATGAAACCACAAACAAAATCTTCAGAGGTTTATTCGTCTCTACTGAACACCATTGGGAAGAATTTTAATGCTAATTCTAAACCAGAAAATCACTGTCTGTGATGGCTTAGATAAAATATAACTTTTAGTAGTACAGCTAAAATATATCAATCAAACCCTCACAATAAACAAAACAAAAGGTTTTAAAAACGATAGATTCATATTGTCAAAAACGAGGGTACTAGTGCCTTTTTTCCTTATATTCTACTTTAGTAGAGGATACACCACAACTAGATGAGTTCCTCGTAGTACATCCAAATTCCCCTTTATAAAGTAGGCTCCCTCACGTACACCCACAGTATAGCAGTATGCATAGTGTATCTCACTATAGGTATAGAACATGATGATGGGCACCAGTACTAAATGTTAAGCTGGTACAAAGTGGCTTAAAATTTTTAGTACGAGTGCCCGCCATCAGGGCATGGGGAACTGCAGTTTTAACTGCACATCTATAAGGGGGCTGCCTTGAGTATTATCCATATCTCCTGAGGAACCTATATTTTTTTCTATGTAGTGTAAACGCATTGAGATCATAGGAATAGGAATTGGAGGTGTGAAAGATCCTCAGTGCGCCAACACCGCGTTGGCCCACACCTGAGACTTCTTTCATAAAAACCACACTCACCGCCAGTGAGTGCTGGGTCCACAAGATAAATACAAGACAAGCTTTCTAAATTTTATATATTTATTAACCCCTAAATGGATCGGTATTAACATCTAACACATGCAGTTCAGAACAGATATGCAGATGTATGCAAGCATTAACAGTTACTAGTTACAATATACAGTACAATAAAATAAAAGGGAATAAAAGTGAAATAATTACTTTACCCCACATATCCTGGATGTGGTTCTGTAGTCCAACACTCACACATGCTCTGGTATGTGTGAATAACCAGTGGAGGCTTCTAGCAGCAGCATCACAGCCTGCCTGATCATCACAGTATATTCCTCAGTAATAGTCTCTTGTAGTCTCCTCATAGTATTCTCTTCATAGTCTCAGCCCAATCTCCTCCCACTGACCTCTTACCTCATCTTTTATACCCTTGATTACACCACCCAGAATGAGGTCACCGGCGACAGCAAGTCTGATTGACTAACGCACTCAAGTCCAGATCCTTTGTAAGGAGATAGGATTAAGTGAAATGATACAATGTTATCAACCATGTCTGATCTAACAGTCCAGGCTGAACAATGCATGTTTATTTGATCACTCAGGGCTGTGTATGAATTCAATGGAGCCATTCTGGGATGGATATAAAGCTATTGTCACAATGTTGCCACTACTGACCATACACCTAGGATTAGGGCGGCGCACATTATGAATAAATGGAACTAAGAGAGAAATACGCTACCCAGAGATCAAAATACAGCTTTGAGTTATAGCCATATTTAAGTGGAATCATCACACCTCCCCCTTTTAGATGGGGCTTGCAGGAAGTAGGGGCACCTCCGCCTCCAGCTCCTCAGGCTCTGGCCCCAAGGCTCCCTCACCTCCACCCGGGGTCCTAGCAGACTCGGGCCTTGTCAGACTCCGAGGGTGGTTGAGCGGCTTGCGCCTTCAATATGTCCATATAGGGTCAGCTTGGACAGCATCTCTGAACTCTTGGCTGGAGTGAGACAAAAGAGAGGTGCATGTTACATAGCTGCCGGACCCTTCTGGCTCTCTAGTCTGACTAGGGACACTTCTAAGGCTCAGGCCCTGAGCCACGTACACTCGGCTACCTCCTGCCTGTTCTGGGTCCGCTTTCTGAGTGCTGGCATCCCGTGGAGCCACACTCATGACCCCAGGTCTTTGGGACACCAGTTCAGAGACCCCATCCCGGCGGTCTCTCAGGGTCTCTCTCACACTAGCCGCTAGTTGGGAGAGTTCTAGGGGATTCTGCACCTCCCCCTTTGCTTCCAAGCCTAGGGGCACCTCTGGTTCTGGCACAGGTATGTTTGGACCCTGTCCTCCCTCCCAGACGCCTTGCCCCTTTGGGCCTACACCCTGTTCCTCCTGTACTTGCGTGGGTGATGGTGATACCTTGGGCAAATGACTGAGATCATGCTTCCCCAAACCATCCCCCCACAATACATTGACAGGTAATACATTTGACATACCCCTTTCTTGGATCACACCTCCAGTACCCCATGCCATCTGCACTTGGGCCATGGGCACTCCTGGAATAGAACTGGACAGAAGAGACGTGTATGTCTCTTACCGGCCGGACTCCTCCGGCTTCAAGGGAGTGAGGCTAGTCATGGCGGTCTCAGCACCGACTCCAGGTGGTGTAGGCAACGGTTCAAGGGTCGGAACGCCCTCCACCCTTTTAGCACTCTGGCTGCGGGCTAACACCGCACTACCAGCAGTCCGTCCCTCACCTGGATCGGCCATGAGATCCCCATAGCCTACCTGACCACCTGGCACATGGTCAGCAGTTGGGTGCTTATCGGATGAACTGGGCGAAATAGTAGAAGTCGCTTCCAGTGACTCAGAAGAGCTACCCTGTACACTTTCACAACAAGCATTGGCAATTACATTGACAGTACATTCATTAGCAATTGTTAATTCACACCAGGCCTCAATGAGATCTGTGGTAGACATCTTAACAAGCTGGGAGGGAGACGCCCCCGCAGATGTGGGTGTGTCTTCAGACAAAGTCTCACTGGCTCCTAGCACGGGAGTGAACAAAGCATCAATAACATTTTTGCTGAGCTGGGTTGCAGGAAGCTCATTTGCATCTTCCCTGTTCTCAGCTGAAGGCAACTCATTAGCATTTACACTTACTGCCATGGGAAGTATCTCAGAGGGGGGGTTAAGGGCCCTCTCTGCAGATATGACAGACACGTTATCAACATTAGTCATAGACAGTTTATCACAGTAAATTGGGGTGCTCCCCACCCCATATTGGGACATCATAGGTCCTAAATCAGTTCCCAACAGTACATTAGCAGGCAAATTAGTCAATAGTCCCACAGTCCGCATTCCTTTTCCTGCACCCCAGTCCAGATACACAGATGGGCCACCTGCTGTGGCTTGGGAAGCAGGGAAGTTCTCAGGGCGGTTGAGGCACTCCTCCTTGAAATGTCCTGTCTGGTTACAGGCATGGCCCCGCCGCACCTCCCCTTGGGGTTTGGGAAAGGTCACCCAGGCGCCCAGAGTTCTTGGGACAGGGAAGGGACCACCCGGGGCATAGTTTGTCTCACCCGACCTGACGACAGACGGCTGTGGTGAACTCCGGCCTGGCTTCTCCTTCCAAGTTGAGGGTCTCTGCAGGGTTGTTGGAGTTTGCACAGGGGCGGTTTGTGCCTGCTGGGAGAGCTCCATCCTTTTGAGCTCAAGCTGATACTGCCGTTCTCGTTCTGCAGCTTCACGATCAGCCTGCCGTTCTGCTGCCTCACGATCAGCCTGCCTTTCTGCTGCCTCACGATTAGCCTGCCGTTCTGCTGCCTCACGATCAGCCTGCCGTTCTGCGTTCTGCCATTCTTGTTCTACAGCTTCCAGAAAACGGCACAACACCTGCAGGTATATGTTAGGGTCACTAGTGCCTACTTGCTGTATGGCCATTTGCCAGTATGAAGCCATTTCCCCGACAACGCTGGGGCTACTGGTCCCTCCTGGTGAAGTAATCCTTGGGACCGGGCTGCTTGCCGCACTTCCTGGCCTAGCCCCAAAATCAGGACTCTGCTCGATTCTCTGCATGGCTGTGGCTGCCTCCATTTCAGCCATACGCTCAGGATCTCCAAAAGCCTGGTTCAGCAATTCTTGAGCTCTGCTTCTGAGCCCACTAGCCATCCACTGGTATTTGCCAAATAAAAGATAGGATAGAATACAAAGAGTAAGGGAGGGGAACAGCACTGTATCAAACTTTCACTGTATCTTAATGCTTGCTTTAATACCGAGCTTGTCTCATAGGATTACTACAATCCCCAGCGTCTGAGTGATAAAGGTCACCAACACACGCTGTTTATCCTAAGATCCCACTACGCTGCCACCAATGTGAAAGATCTTCAGTGCACCAACACCGCGTTGGCCCACACCTGAGACTTCTTTCATAAAAACCACACTTACCGCCAGTGAGTGCTGGGTCCACAAGATAAATACAAGACAAGCTTTCTAAATTTTATATATTTATTAACCCCTAAATGGATCGGTATTAACATCTAACACATGCAGTTCAGAACAGATATGCAGATGTATGCAAGCATTAACAGTTACTAGTTACAATATACAGTACAATAAAATAAAAGGGAATAAAAGTGAAATAATTACTTTACCCCACATATCCTGGATGTGGTTCTGTAGTCCAACACTCACACATGCTCTGGTATGTGTGAATAACCAGTGGAGGCTTCTAGCAGCAGCATCACAGCCTGCCTGCTCATCACAGTATATTCCTCAGTAATAGTCTCTTGTAGTCTCCTCATAGTATTCTCTTCATAGTCTCAGCCCAATCTCCTCCCACTGACCTCTTACCTCATCTTTTATACCCTTGATTACACCACCCAGAATGAGGTCACCGGCGACAGCAAGTCTGATTGACTAACGCACTCAAGTCCAGATCCTTTGTAAGGAGATAGGATTAAGTGAAATGATACAATGTTATCAACCATGTCTGATCTAACAGTCCAGGCTGAACAATGCATGTTTATTTGATCACTCAGGGCTGTGTATGAATTCAATGGAGCCATTCTGGGATGGATATAAAGCTATTGTCACAATGTTGCCACTACTGACCATACACCTAGGATTAGGGCGGCGCACATTATGAATAAATGGAACTAAGAGAGAAATACGCTACCCAGAGATCAAAATACAGCTTTGAGTTATAGCCATATTTAAGTGGAATCATCACAGGAGGCATGACTATCTAACAGCCTACTGACTCCACATGTGAAAAGGGATCGGCCTAATATTTTTCTGGGACTCTTGGTCACATTCTATATTATACCTATAGTGAGATAGGCTATACATACTGCTATACTGTGGGTGTACGTAAGGGAGCCCACTTTATAGGAGGGAATTTAGATGTATTTAGAAACTTATCTAGGGTGACTTTTATGGATTAATTTGCAACTTGTTAATCCTAGTTGATGATAGACTAGTTTCTGCAATGATAACTGCAAAATGTATGATGACATTAAAAGTAGACATGTTCCTCTGATACACTAGTTCAAGACTAGTGAAATAGAACTTCCAATTTTTACATTTGGTTAAGGATTTACCTTACAATAATATTTAACAGTCCTTATGACATGAAATCATATTATAATATATGATAACTTCCAACGTAAATTGGAGCTTCACTTTTAGACGTATTGTGACATATCATTGCAGACACGGGCCTCTCCATTCCAGCAATCAGTAGGGTTTCCAGCTCACAGACCCCATGGATGATACCTTGTGACAAGTCTCAATGACGTGTCATAAGATGTCTATAAGAGAACAGTTACTGAGATATTTGAGAAAAGCATTCTTAGAGGAACATCTGTAGCTGAATTGGATAGCAAGGAAACATAAAATCTGAATTTTTTCAACTGACCAGAGTGGTGCAGACAGAATAGCAAAATATGCAGAATAATGTGCTGACAAGATTTATTTGTCAATTTAATAGATGTGGTATAACCCCTATTTCTTTGTACATGTGCATGTTGCAGTCTGTGCCAGAGATGAGAAAAGCTGATTTTGGCTGGTAGATAAGCCAAGACAAAGCATTCCTAATTTACTCAAAGCCCTGGCCTTACCATTGAAACAAGTGTACAGAATAAAAATACAAGCTTTTCTAAAGCATGTGTGTGACATTCGCACACCAAGGTCATTTACTAAGGCTCCAGGTTTCAAAGCCTCTTTAAAGACTCTTCTTAATTAACTTGGACTTAGAGTAAAATTAACACCAGCCTTTAATATTGCTGCCAGACAATATTCAGCTATACACTTGCGTCTGATCAAATGGTTTCCTGTAGATATTTTCCTAGCCTGTTTCTGCCTATAAGTGACTCATCCTTAGATCAGACAAGCAATAGATTTACTTTTCGTTAGATTTAGTGAAAATTATTCCATGCGCTGTGTTTTTGCCTTTTCATTTACTCCCATATGGTATTTCTCACTATGATTACACACTTATTTCTTTAAAGAGCATATTACCATGTCTCAATAACCCAATGTCATGCTTCATCTGACAGGTGCTCTTACCGCCACCAGTTTGGTTCTTTGTTTACCCAAATCTGTTCACCTGTTCCAAAGATATAAGCCCCATAAGTGTTTTTGCAAATTAGGGTCTATTAGGCAAGTGTGTGGTAACAGTGTGGTATCTCTAGGGGTAGGATCTCTGTGTGCTGTAAGTCATGCATTGTTACTACCCAGTGCCCACACGAATCGCAGGCATTAATCTACTTAAAGCCTCAGTCAAAGCTAACCAAGGCTTCCACCCCAACATTTTGGGGTGGATCACCATTTTTTCACTGTTACACCTCCCATAAAAATTCAGATAAAGAGCGATCAAAACACCAGAGAATCCCCAAAATAGTATAATTAAAAAGTACATCTGGCCCCGCAAAACAAGACTCCTTATGCATCCCCGTACACAGAAATTTAAAAAAGATACAGGTGTCAGAATATGGTGACTCTAAAAAAACTATATAAATTTGGTATAACCGTAATTGCACCAACCCATAGAACACAGGTGATATGTCATTTTAGATGCACAGTGAATGCTGTAAAAATAAAGCCCATAAGAAAATTGCTCAAACAGATTTTCTCCAATTCCACCCCATTCTGAATTTTTTTCCAGCTTCCCAGTATATCATACAGAATATTAAATGGTATGTATGCCAATATACGGCTCTGTGAATGGAAAAATAAAAAAAAGTTATGGCTTTTGGAAGGCGGGTAGTCAATCGCAAATGGCTGGGAAGGGGCTAAAGAGGTTGGTCAGTCTAGGAACACAATTTACAATTGTGTGTTAAACACAATAGTTAAATAGTTAACGTTCTAATAAATTATTTTTTAAGGTTCTCAGTCACTGGTATTATGTGTGAAGTTATGTTCCCTGCATCACATATCCTTCTCCCCCTTGTCCACACAAGGAGGAACAAGTGACAAGAGAGTTCTCATCTGCAATGTCCAATGAAAGTCATGTGAAAGACATGTGCTTGTTGCCTTATTGTTAAGGACCTGTGAGAAAAACAAGCATATGCACAGTAGTTTTCCTTTTTTCAGATTGTCCCAATGAGATTTTAAAATTCATTCAGTTGCTCCTTAGCAGGTTACCATTGTCAGTTTGTTGTGTAGGAGCAAATGAAAGAACTTTATAATGTACCTGTGACTAAAAGGTATTTTTCTAAATAACCCAGGAGTACGAATTTTTATTGCTATCCTGAAATATTTAGTAATATGACAGGACCCTGCTACCCTGACCATACTGGACAAATCTCAGCTACTTTTGCTACCACTAAAGGCAGGGGCGCACCTCTAATGAGGCGAAGTGAGGCAGCACTATCCGCTTTACCTAGGAGGGGCGGCATGGAGGAGCGCTGGACTGCATGTGTCCTGTTAGGTCACATCGCTCTGCAGGCAAATTTACCTGATTGGACGCACTCAGCTTAGGCTGCCCTTCTACTCCTAGGCTGCCCCGGGCCCACTGCCTCTGTGGGGCCCACCCCGGGGCCGCCATTAATATATGCTTTACCATTGACTAGATCGGCATCTGCAAGCACCGATCTAGTTAAAACTCAAGCTGTGACTCTGTATTGTAAACCAGAAGCCACTTCAGGCCTGTGGTTTAGAAGACACCGAGAAGACAGAGACAAGACGTCTGCTTCTCAGCGCAGGTGGGCACGATGATGTCATAGCATCGCGCCTCCTGTGCTAAGACGCAGATGTCCTGTTCGCGGGTGAAGAAGAGGAGGTGGCGGCTCTATGAAGGGATCACAGGTAGGTGAGTATAACATTTATTTTTTTTTAGCACAGTTGTGGGTATTTAAAGGGGTCGTTAGGAGGGGGCATTTTACATAAGGGGGCTTTATGAATTTATGAGATGTTTTTTATATAAGGGCTATTAGGAACATTATTAATACAAGGGGGGTTATTTATATAAGGGGCCATTAGGGAGCATAATATATATATATATACAGTACAGACCAAAAGTTTGGACACACCTTCTCATTCCAAGAGTTTTCTGTATTTTCATGACTATAAAAATTGTAGATTCACACTGAAGGCATCAAAACTATGAATTAACACATGTGGAATTATATACTTAACAAAAAAGTGTGAAACAACTGAAAATATGTCTTATATTCTAGGTTCTTCAAAGTAGCCACCTTTTGCTTGGATTACTGCTTTGCACACTCTTGGCATTTTCCTCATGAGCTTCAAGAGGTAGTCACCTGAAATGGTTTTCACTTCACAGGTGTGCCCTGTCAGGTTTAATAAGTGGGATTTCTTGCCTTATAAATGGGACCATCAGTTGTGTTGTTCAGAAGTCAGGTGGATACACAGCTGATAGTCCTACTGAATGGAGTGTTAGAATTTGTATTATGGCAAGAAAAAATCAGCTAAGTAAAGAAAAACGAGTGGCCATCATTACTTTAAGAAATGAAGGTCAGTCAGTCCGAAAAATTGGGAAAACTTTGAAAGTGTCCCCAAGTGCAGTGGCCAAAACCATCAAGCGCTACAAAGAAACTGGCTCACATGAGGACCACCCCAGGAAAGGAAGACCAAGAGTCACCTCTGCTGCGGAGGATAAGTTCATCCGAGTCACCAGCCTCAGAAATCGCAGGTTAACAGCAGCTCAGATTAGAGACCAGGTCAATGCCACACAGAGTTCTAGCAGCAGACACATCTCTACAACAACTGTTAAGAGGAGACTGTGTGCAGCAGGCCTTCATGGTAAAATAGCTGCTAGGAAACCACTGCTAAGGACAGGCAACAAGCAGAAGAGATTTGTTTGGGCTAAAGAACACAAGGAATGGACATTAGACCTGTGGAAATCTGTGCTTTGGTCTGATGAGTCCAAATTTGAGATCTTTGGTTCCAACCACCGTGTCTTTGTGCGACGCAGAAAAGGTGAACGAATGGACTCTACATGCCTGGTTCCCACCGTGAAGCATGGAGGAGGAGGAGGTGTGATGGTGTGGGGGTGCTTTGCTGGTGACACTGTTGGGGATTTATTCGAAATTGAAGGAATACTGAACCAGCATGGTTACCACAGCATCTTGCACCGGCATTCTATTCCATCCGGTTTGCGTTTAGTTGGACCATCATTTATTTTTCAACAGGACAATGACCCCAAACACACCTCCAGACTGCGTAAAGGCTATTTGACCAAGGAGGAGAGTGATGGGGTGCTACGCTAGATGACCTTGCCTCCACAGTCACCAGACCTGAACCCAAACGAGATGGTTTGGGGTGAGCTGGACCGCAGAGTGAAGGCAAAAGGGCCAACAAGTGCTAAGCATCTCTGGGAACTCCTTCAAGACTGTTGGAAGACCATTTCAGGTGACTACCTCTTGAAACTCATCAAGAGAATGCCAAGATTGTGCAAAGAAGTAATCAAAGCAAAAGGTGGCTACTTTGAAGAACCTAGAATATAAGACATATTTTCAGTTGTTTCACACTTTTTTGTTAAGTATATAATTCCACATGTGTTAATTCATAGTTTTGAAGCCTTCAGTGTGAATCTACAATTTTTATAGTCATGAAAATACAGAAAACTCTTGGAATGAGAAGGTGTTTCCAAACTTTTGGTCTGTACTGTATATATATATATATATATATATATATATATATATATATATATATACACAGTGCCTTGCGAAAGTATTCGGCCCCCTTGAACTTTTCAACCTTTTGCCACATTTCAGGCTTCAAACATAAGGATATAAAATTTTAATTTTTTTGGTGAAGAATCAACAACAAGTGGGACACAATTGTGAAGTGGAACGAAATTTATTGGTTATTCTAAACTTTTATAAAAAATAAAAAACTGAAAAGTGGGGCGTGCAATATTATTCGGCTCCTTTATTTTCAGTGCAGCAAACTCACTCCAGAAGTTCAGTGAGGATCTCTGAATGATCCAATGTTGTCCTAAATGACTGATGATGATAAATATAATCCACCTGTGTGTAATCAAGTGTCCGTATAAATGCCCCTGCTCTGTGATAGTCTCAGGGTTCTGTTTAAAGCGCAGAGAGCATCATGAAGACCAAGGAACACACCAGGCAGGTCCGTGATACTGTTGTGGAGAAGTTTAAAGCCGGATTTGGATACAAAAAGATTTCCCAAACTTTAAACATCCCAAGGAGCACTGTGCAAGCGATCATATTAAATGGAAGGAGTATCAGACCACTGCAAATCTACCAAGACCCGGCCGTCCCTCTAAACTTTCATCTCAAACAAGGAGAAGACTGATCAGAGATGCAGCCAAGAGGCCCATGATCACTCTGGATGAACTGCAGAGATCTACAGCTGAGGTGGGAGAGTCTGTCCATAGGACAACAATCAGTCGTACACTGCACAAATCTGGCCTTTATGGAAGAGTGGCAAGAAGAAAGCCATTTCTCAAAGATATCCTTAAAGAGTCTCGTTTAAAGTTTGCCACAAGCCACCTGGGAGACACACCAAACATGTAGAAGAAGGTGCTCTGGTCAGATGAAACCAAAATCGAACTTTTTGGCCACAATGCAAAACGATATGTTTGGCGTAAAAGCAACACAGCTCATCACCCTGAACACACCATCCCCACTGTCAAACATGGTGGTGGCAGCATCATGGTTTGGGCCTGCTTTTCTTCAGCAGGGACAGGGAAGATGGTTAAAATTGATGGGAAGATGGATGGAGCCAAATACAGGACCATTCTGGAAGAAAACCTGTTGGAGTCTGCAAAAGACCTGAGACTGGGACGGAAATTTATCTTCCAACAAGACAATGATCCCACACATAAAGCAAAATCTACAATGGAATGGTTCACAAATAAACGTATCCAGGTGTTAGAATGGCCAAGTCAAAGTCCAGACCTGAATCCAATCGAGAATCTGTGGAAAGAGCTGAAAACTGCTGTTCACAAACGCTCTCCATCCAACCTCACTGAGCTCCAGCTGTTTTCCAAGGAAGAATGGGCAAGAATTTCAGTCTCTTGATGTGCAAAACAGATAGAGACATACCCCAAGCGACTTGCAGCTGTAATCGCAGCAAAAGGTGGTGCTACAAAGTATTAACTTAAGGGGGCCGAATAATTTGGCACACCCCACTTTTCAGTCTTTTATTTTTTACAAAAGTTTAAAATATCCAACTTGTTGATTCTTCACCAAAAAAATTAAAATTTTATATCCTTATGTTTGAAGCCTGAAATGTGGCAAAAGGTTGAAAAGTTCAAGGGGGCCGAATACTTTCGCAAGGCACTGTATATATATAACAGGGGGTGGTTTTTTATATAAGGGGGCAATACGGAGCATTATTTATATATATATATATATATATATATATATATATATATATATATGGGGGTGGTTATTTATATAAGGGGGCATTAGGGACATTATGAATAGAAGGGGGCATCATTTATATAAAGGGTCATTAGGGGAGTAGTATTTATGACAGGGGGAATCAGGGGCATAATATAAGGTGGCAATTAATTAAATGGATTGTTCAGGATAACCACTTTTTTAATATGAGACTGGGAAAGGTGAAAAAAAAAAAAAACTACTCACCTGTTCCTTGTGCTCCCTCCACGGTCTGGCTCTGCTGCATCGGTGTTTTCTTCTAACGGATGTCCCTGACGCACATGACAGCTGAGGCTGCTGATATGGGATGTCACAGTGCTGTGGGAACTTCCGCTGGAAGAAAACACCGAAGCAGCAGGACTGGAACGTGCTGGAAGACACCAGAGCACTTACTGTGGCCTCATATTAAAAAGTGGTTATCCTGGACAATCCCTTTAAGCTGGCACTTGGGCTTAAATAAAGGAGCTTTCCAGCTCATTTTTATTGATGCTCTATCCTTAGGTCAGATTATCAATCAGAGATCAGTGGACCCCCCCCTGTGATCAGCTGTATGAAGGGGCTATGGTCCCTGTTTATATCACATGCTGTTTGTTTATAGTGACCGTGTGATGTAATTCCAGCCTTGTCACATAGACATGTATAGGATGAGGCTGTAGTTACATTACTTGGCCACTATGAGATGAATGACACTATGTAAACAGAGAAGCGGTCACGGTGCTTACACGTACCATGGTTTATTCACACAGCTGATCAGTGGGGGTCCAGGGTTTTTGAGCCCCACTGATTTTTTTTATTGATAACCTGGAAAACCTTTTAATTAGGAAATCTATGGGGCAATATTAATAATGGGACCTATTTATACAGGGTACACACGGACATTATTCATTTAAAGATTCACTTGGGAGTATTATTCATTATTGTGGGTTATATCATATATTTTATAATTGGGGTAGCAGCAGGATGGGGGCTTTGTGTAGGTGAGGACAATCTGTGACAGGTACCTGGAAAAGTGAGGAGTCAAAGATGTCTGTGCTGCAAACTTTACAGAGACAAGTCACAGCTGGAAGAAGTGGCCATGGCGGTCCAAAGGGAAGAGAATGGAAATGTGAAGCATTAGTCAGAGACTTCACCTGTAAGTCACAAAATGTTAATGCACTGTATTCACCTAAATGATAGAGGAAAAATACCTGATTGATGGGGGTCTGCCTGCTGAGACCCCCACTAGGCCTGAAAATTGTTTTTTTTTTCCCCCTCTGAGAATTTAGCCTGACCACAGCCAGGCTGAATATAGGCATGTCAATTGGTGGATGGACGAACCCGCGTGGCTCCCATTGCCTCGATGGGAGTGGAAAAGATAGCCAAAGTACAGTACTCAGCTATCTGTGGCGCTCCTATTAAAGAGAATGGGGGCCATCCACCAAGCAGAAGATGTGTTAAGTTACATTCATTGTTAATGCTGTGTTGTTGATCTCTGATACTGAAGTAATGCAGGAAGAATTCTTAAAAACTGTTTTATAACTTTGTGTATTGTGTATGTTTATTGTGTGACAATAGCAGCGTGTGAAGCTCAATTTTATTTTTTTATTTTTTTGGAGTGGGGGGCACCTTTCTATAGTCCTCCTCAGGCAGCAAAGAGGCTATATTCACCCCTGACTAGAGGTCTGTTCAGTACGTGGCTCCTATTCCAGTCAGGTAAGTCTTTCCAAGAGTCTTGTGGACAAATGTTCAGATCTTGCTATACTTATAATCCCTCATTTTTACTAACTGTGTATGTATAAGAAATATACTCATGTTCAAACCCTAACATGCTTTTTTTCCTGAGCATTTCTTCTGCAGTATGTGAGAATGTATATGTTTTTTTTAATGCCTTCAATTTGTAAAAGTATATGTGTTAGAAAGCTTTTTTATAGCAATTCTACAATATACAATGGGCGCTGGGAATCTTTCACTAGATGACCAGAAAACACAAGCAACAAAGTTTTATTTCAAAAGCTACCTAATATGATTTATTTTAGTTCATACATTTTATTTTATTAATACTTTTAAATACATCAATTGCTATTTACTGGAATGATATTTTAGAGATATGCAAATCGTGTACAAGATAGCAGCCTAGCTCGCTCTATAGTTTTAATTAACCGAATTAGTCGCTTATCTTGATTATGAATCTGCATTCCTCTGAAGCATGGAGCGTCATCTCCCTATGACAGACTATAAATATGGATGAACAAATACCTGGGGTCATATTTGAAATAACACGTGTATGAAAATTTCAGATAAGGTTCTTGGATGAAATAACAGTGCCTCAGATTTACAGATGCCATTTTCCTGTGGATTGAAACTAATATCATGGTGAACCCACATATTGCAGAGGTACAGAGGTATGATAACGATACATGGTACGAGGGGCGTTCATTAACCCCTTCCCGCTGGTGACATTTTTTGATTTTCGTTTTTGACTTCCCCCCTTCCAAACCCAATAACTTTTTTATTTTTCCTTTCTCAGAGCCATATGAGGTCTTAATGTTTACGGGACAAATCTTTTTTCATGATGCTACCATTTATTATTCTGTACAATGTACTGGGAAGCTGGAAAAAAATTCAGAATGGGGTGGATTTGAAGAAAAAGTGCATTTGTGCACTTACAGCCACTCTTACAGGCTTCGTTTTTACGGCATTCACTCTACAGCCAAAATGACATGTCACCTGTATTCTATGTTTCGGTACGATTCCGGGGATACCAAATTTATATGGTTTTATTGACATTATAACCACTTAACAAAAATCCAAAACTGTGCAAAAATATATATTTTTTAAAAGTCACCATATTCTGACACCCATAACTTTTTTATACTTCCATGTACGGGGATGCATAGGGCATCTTTTTTTGCAGGGCCAGGTGTACTTTTTAGTTATACCATTTTGGGGAATTGCTATTGCTTTGATCACTTTTTATTCAAATTTTTATTGTTACATTTGTAAGACCGGGCGTTTTTGGACACAGGGGTACCTAATGTGTATGTGTATGTGTTTCACAGTATTTGACTACTTTTATATGTGTTCTAGGGAAAGGGGGGTGATTTGAACTTTTAATATTTTGTATTTTTTTTTTTTTACTTTTTTTTTTATTTTGCATTTATTAGACCCCCTAGGGGTCTTGAACCCCAGGGGGTCTGATCACTAATGCAATGCATTACAATGCTAATGCATTGCAAAAAAACGGTGCTTCTATTGCAGGCTACATAGAGGAGCCTGCTATAGAAGTTAATAAAAGACAGGCCTGGGAGTCTTCACAAAGCTCCCAGCTGTCATAGCAACGGGACGCCAGCCTCGGAACTTACTCCGGGTGCCAGCGATCCCCGGGAAAATGGTGTCACCCGCGCGCCTCCAGTAAAGTGGCGCCTCAGTCAGCTTTCACCGAGGCGCCAGAGGGGTTAATGCCCGCAATCAATGCGGGAACAGATCGCAGGCATTAGCACCAGGTCTTTGCTGTATAAAACAACAAAGACCCGACGGCTATGGCGGCCGCAAGACTCCTGAGCGGCTGCCATCTTTAAACACCCGGCATCCACCGTACCATTACGGCGGATGTCGGGAAAGGGTTAAAGATTTCCCCTGACCTACTTCTATTTATCACAGGACGCTGAAACAGCACATGTGTAATGATATAAGTCTCTATAGGTTACGTGCCAATTTGGAAGTCAGAACTGATAACGCTCTTGATTTTACAGGGGTTGAAGTGGTCTGAGGTTTGATAATGGACCCAGTGGAATACAGAGCAGTCATCAAGTTCCTTTACTTGAAAGGCCGCACACCAAAGGAGATGTTCAATGAGATGAAAGAGGTTTATGGTGATGATTCCCCATCATATGATGTAGTCAAGAACTGGCATCGTCAATTCAAATGTGGTCAGACTTCGGTGGAAACAGCTCCAATTCCAGGGCGACCCCACTCTGTATACACCATCCAGCAAGTGGAGGTCGCCATTTTGGAAAATCGCCGCATAACCATTTGCCACCTAGCCCAAAATGTCAAGATTAGTGTGGGGTCTGTGGAAAAAATCATCCAAGACCATCTTCACATGCATAAGGTATCTGCTTGCTGGATTCCCCGGGTGCTCACACCTTTCCAGAAGCAGGAATGAGTCGAATGGTCTCAGGCTCTATTGACGATGTGCCATGGAAACCAGGAGGACTTTTTCAACAGACTGATCAAAGAGGATGAAAGCTGGGTCCATCACTATGATCCTGAGACTAAAGTCCAATCAATGCAGTGGAAGCATCATGACTCACTGCCTCCAAAGAAGGCACGTGCCCAACCCTCAGCAGGCAAGGTCATGTTCACAGTATTTTGGGACCAGCACAGAGTAGTATTGATGGATTTCCTAGCAAAGGGTACCATAATCACTGGGGCATACTATGCTTCACTGCTGCAGAAATTGCGGGAGGCCATCAAAACCAAGGGACGTGGCATGCTCACCAAAGGTGTCCACCTTCTGCAAGACAATGCACCAGTTCACAACTCACATGTTGCCCAAAAGGAATCATGCTCCTGTGGCTTTGAAATTCTACTGCATCCCCCTTTTTCACCCGACCTTGCACCATCGGACTTCCACCTCTTTCCAACAATGGTTATTTTTGAAGGGCAAGCATTTTTCAGATGATGAGACTCTGATTTGCAAAGTCACAACGTGGCTATTGGAGCAACCTGTCGACTTCTACAAGCGAGGTGTTTACAGTTGCTTAAAGAGATGTGAGAAGTGTGTGTCCCTAGGTGGCACCTATGTAGAGAAGGACTAGTAACTGTGCCAAGTTTCATTGCTCTCAGTCCACAGGACGTAGGTCAGGGGAAATCTTTAATGAATGCCCCTCGTAATTACACTGTAAATTAATAACTGTATACATTGTACTAAAACAATTAGCCCCTTCCTGACAGTCAGTTTTTGTTTTTATCAATTGTTGTTTATTCACCCTTTAATTTCATAACTCATAACTTTTTTATTTTCTGATGACATAGCCATATGAAGGCTTGTTTTTTCAGTGCATGACTTGTATTTATTTGTTTCAATAGCTGTTATGGTTGAGATGTAAGTGCGAATAATAGCAAAAGCAGGATGTGGCTGATAACAGCGAACAGTAGAACAAGCTATTTAAAATCAGCACGGCAGGGGCGTGGTCTGGATATGAGGGAGTGAGGACGTGTCTTGCCTCAGCTCCTTCCCTGGGCATCCCGGGCTCACGTATTAAGCGCTGACCGGCAACGTTTATACTCACCTGGCTATGGGCAAGTCCCGTAGGATCCCCCCGCGGTCCTCTTCAACCCCTCCGGGGGTCCCACAAGACGCCTCCATCGAGCGCTTCCTCCAGGGTCCGCGCGCTGCAGGTACCACCCCCCTCCCCTCAGAACACATCTCCTTCTCACCCAGTCCCCCTGCTCCGTGGGCCACTGGGGTATCTGAGTACCACTTGGCTCCCCCCTCCCCTCTGTCAACGGGGGCCTTAGAAGTGGGCTGGCCCTCCATGCCGCCATCTCCCGCCTCCTCCCTGGTGCTTCCACTGCTGGGGTCCGCACTGGGGGCCACACAGGCCAGAAGTGAACCCCTCCAGCTCCTACACAGCTCATCTCTACCCTGGATTGCTCCTGCTTACATTCCATCTACCAGCTACCACTCCATGATGGCGGATCCTCAGTCTGCTCCTCCTGGCACGGGGGGATCCTCTTCCATTATGCCTGGCATTGCCTCTGCCCACGGCCGTGATTCGACCCTCGCCCCTTCCCTGCCTGGTGCATCCCAGCTGGACGGTCCTGCATCCTTGCTGGACTTCTGCCCGCCTTCACACCATGGTGCTCTCCAGATAACTCCTCCTGGAGCGGGCTTGGGGCCACCTGGTACTGGCGTCTTGGAGTCCTCTCATCATGGTGGTCCTGGAGCCTCCCCCATTGGCTCCATTTCATCCTCTGCACCTGCTTCTGATACCCTGGATGAGCTCCGTTGCTTGAGCGCCCACCTTGCTGCCATTCTGACTAAGTCTGACATGGAGACGTATGTGTCCCGCCTGGAACAGTCCTACAAGTCTGAACTTTCTGCTGTCCGCTCTACTGTGCAACATCTGGAGGCGAGGGTTGACAACCTCGAGTCTTCATCTGCCTCTTCTGCGACTCAACTCTCTTCCCACGATTCTGCCATTTCCTCTCACACTCACCAGCTGCAATATCTGGCGGATCTTTTGGATGACCTTGAAAATAGAAACAGGCGGAACAACATCAGGGTCAGGGGTCTTCCTGAGTCTATTGAACCCCAGCAACTGGACGCTACTTTATGTGTAATCTTCATAAAGAGCTGTCCGCTTGAACTTGACCGTGCACATCGCTCCCTGGGTCCATGCCCTCTTGATTCTGCAAACCCTAGAGACGTCATCTGCAGAGTGCACAGATATCAGCCATCATGCGCAAAGCCAGAGAGTCTCGTCAAGTTCTGTTCCAGGACATTCCCATCAATTTACTCCCAGGACTTGCTGGTTCAACACCAAGTGCCGTACTCCTGGGGCTTCCCCTTCTGCCTGCAGGTTCGCCACGGGGGCCGCACCCTTGCCTTGACACATCCGGACGACATTCCTGCCTTCACGGCAGCTCTTGGTCTCCCCTTGTTGGCCCCTTGGATTGGCCCTCCCTGCCTGGTGCTCCTCCCCCGATTTCATCGGCTCAACCCCAGAGTTGCTCTAGAAGACGCCGACGGGACTGGGCCGCCGCTGCGGGTGCTCAGCCAAGCCCCAATCAGGCTGCTTCTACTTGATGCAGCAAACTTTTGAGGTTTCAGTCCACAGTTTCCATTTCTCAACCCTTGTGGTTGTGGCTCTCCTCGGGGGATAGTGGAGTGCCACCGGTGCGGTCGGCCTGTTAGACCTCCGTGCCCCCCTCGGGGTTTGAACCCTTGTACCTTTCTCCTGTTTTTTTTTTTTTTCTCTTTCTTCTTTCCCCCCCCTCTCTCTCTCTCTGTCTCTTCCTTCCCTTTCTACTACTCCTTTTTCTCTTCCTCTCTCGCTTTCTCACCTTCCCCAATTCTCTTTTCTCTGCCCTTCCTTCATTCAAGTTCCAATTTCCTCCAGGTTGTTTGTGTTATTTATATGCCTAGCCGTTCAGCAATTGCAAACCGTTATTGATGTTTTTCCATCAGTGTGGCCTGGGGGCCGGGGGGGGGTGGGACGGCTACTTTGTTAGAAAGCCCGTTCCCCACTGGGGTCTCCGCACTCCTTTTTGAGTGGAGGCTACTCCCTCCACCCCATAGTTTTGGTTAAATCCCCGTTACTTGCAGTTTTAGTTTGTCCTAGTCTCCTCATACTTGTTTTCCCTCTCCTTCCTTTTGTTTGTTCCTTCTGTGTCGCCCTCCCTCCCTTCCCTCATTTGGACTATGACCTCTCTTAACTTCTGTACTCTCAATGCTCAGGGGCTTAATGTCCCTCAAAAGCGTAACCAAATTCTGTATCAGCTTTACAAGAAACGCACTCATGTTCTTATTTTGCAGGAGACTCACTTTAAGAAGGACCATGTTCCGGACATTCGCAACCGTCACTGCCCTGTCTGGTTCCACAGCGTCAACCCTGTCGCCAAGTCCAAGGGTGTTTCCATCACCCTTCATCATTCTCTACAACACGAGGTACTAGACACCCTGATTGACCCTGAGGGTAGATTTGTGTTTCTTAAATTGCGCAACGCGGACACCGTGCTCACTGTGGCTGGCTGTTATCTCCCGAACCAGGGGCAGCTACTTTATTGCAAGACCTTAGTTGGCAGGTTGGCAGACTTTAGCGAAGGGGGTAGTGATACTAGGGGGCGACTTTAACTTTATCTTAGATCCATCCCTTGACTCTTCCCCTCCTCGCCCCCCCACGCCCAGTCGCACTTGCGACGGTTAGTGAATACTCTCCACAACTCTCAACTAGTTGATGTATGGCGCATTTTGCACCCTAGAGACCGGGACTATACCTTTCACTCTGCAGCACATAATTCCTATGGCCGTATAGACTTTTTTCTTGTCAGTCATCACGCCCTCACCTGGTCTCCTGCCTCCCACATTGATTCGGCCCTTTGGTCCGACCACGCTCCTGTTTTTTTGTCTCTCGAGGTCCCAGGCTTAGTGCGTCTCCCTTTCACGTGGAGATTTACTGACAACCTTCTGAAGGATGTCACTTGCAGGGCGGATGTCGTGCGGCAATTAGGGACTTCGGCCTCAACCATGCTCATGACCCCACTCCTCTCCCGCTACATTGGGAGGCGCTGAGGTGTGTGATCCGGGGTGTACTGATCAAACATGGTACGCGCCTTAAAAAGGAATGAGCCGCTTGGGTTGTTACGCGCCTTGCACTCATTCATTCTCTTGAGTTGACTCACAAACCGACCTGCTCTCAGGAGGCATTAACTGAACTTCTTAACACTAGGGAGGAGCTGCGTTCGCATCTCGACGAAATGTATTTACACTCTAGAGACCGCGTTCGGAGACATTACTATGAATTCGCGGACAAGTGCGGCCGCTCCTTCGCTCATCGCCTTCACCCGCGCGGTAATCCCATGTATATTCCCCGTCTCCATGACAGGTCGGGTCGAACGGTCCATAACCCCACTGATATAACAGCGGAGTTCCGCTAATTCTACAGCGACCTATATTACATCCAGGGGCAGTACGCCAATCTTGCCCCAGATGCTCTCCGTGATAAGATCTAGGAGTATGTTACTGATACATTTCTGCCTACCCTCGCGGACACGGATAAAGCTTCCCTTGACGCACCTTTTTCTGAAGAGGAGATCTCATTAGTTATTCAGTCCTCCCCGTTGGATAAGTCCCCTGGCCCGGACGGGTTTACTGCCCGTTTTTACAAATGTTTTGGTGACCTCTTTTCCCCGACCATGACTAGGGTATTTAACAGTGTTAACGACTCTTCCCCTTTTGCACCGCAGACCCTTTCAGCCCTGATTACGGTCCTCCTCAAACCGGGCAAAGATCCAACCAGCTGCACCAGTTATCGCCCGATCTCCCTCATTAATATCGACGTCAAATTGTTTTCCAAATTATTGGCCAATCGCCTGTCCCACTTAATGCCAGGCTTGATCCACACGGATCAGGTCGGCTTCATCCGCGGTCGCGAGGCCCGAGATAACATCTGTAAAATCCTACTTGCTGTCTCACTGGCTTGATCCAACAACTCTCCTATGTGTCTGCTCACCATAGACGCCGAGAAAGCGTTCGACCGAGTACACTGGGGCTTTCTGCATGCGACACTTCAGCAAGTGGGCGTGGGTCCTGTTTTTTTGAACAAGGTATTTTCCCTTTATGGCGATGCTTCGGCGAGGGTTCGGGCTAACGGGATCCTCTCGGACTCTTTTCCAGTGCAGAACGGCACTTGAAAAGGCCTCCCTCTGTCACCGCTAATGAATGCCCTGGCTATGGAGCATCTGACAGTGGCAATACGGCGATGCTTGGACATTCATGGCCTTCAGATGGGCACCCGCCAGGTTAAGGCAGCACTATATGTGGACGACCTCCTTCTTTACGTTTCCCAGCCACGGGTGTCCTTTCCATCTATCCTCCGTGAGTTCAGCCGCTTCGGTCACCTGAGTAACTTTAAGGTCAATCTTTCTAAAAGTGAGGCCCTCAACGTCACATTGCCCCACATAGAGGTAGCTCACCTCGCGGACAACTTCCCGTTTAAGTGGCAAAACACCTCCCTCAAATACCTCGGGATTCATATACCTCCTGACCCTTCCCACTTGTATCGCCTTAATTATCTCCCACTGCTTGAGACACTCATGTTGGACCTGCGGAAATATGGCACATATGCCCTTACATGGTTTGGCCGTATTCACGCCCTCAAGATGGATGTGGTTCCCCGGCTTTTGTATCTGTTCCAGGTGCTTCCTATTCCCCTCCCGCGTACTTTTTTCATTAGCGTTCAGTCTATGTTTGGGAGGTTTGTATGGGATTCGGCACGGAGTAGAATAAAATATCAGACATTGACCCGATGCAAGGATGGGGGGGGAGCGGGACTGCCGGATCCTAGGCTTTATTACCGCTCTGCGGTTTTGCTGCATCTTTTCGATTGGCATTATCATGGCACGGACAAGCAATGGGTCTCTATCGAGGCCGACTTGCTCTCGGTTCCCCTTCCTTCGTTGCCGTGGATACCGGCTCATCACCATCCGGGATCCGCCGGGCACTCATTCCTCTCTTCACACTTCCTCAAGATCTGGGATTCGGTTGCTCCAGTGGGAGAGTGGCTAGAGTCCCTGGCCCCCTTAGTCCTCTTTTTCGTAATCCTATGTTCCCCCCGGGTTGTTTCCTACACAGATTCCTGTGCTGGCGAAGCGGCAACGACGTTAGACTTAGGCAGGTCACTGGGGACCCACCTCTTCCTCCGTTGGCCCAGTTGCGTGCTTCTCATCCGGAGCTTCATTTGTCCTGACTAGAGTACGGCCAACTTACAGCCTTCTTGCGGAAATTCTCTTTGTCCCCCCTTCTTTCCTCGACCATGACTGACCTGGAGTCAGCTCTATCCTGCACTGACTCTTTCCTGCGTGCTCTCTTGACTTTTTACAGCATTCTTCTCAGGGACGCTACTCCCGGGCCCCCCTCATATACAGTTCCCTGGGAGTCAGACCAACGCGCAGGTCTTTCCCCTGCCGGCTGGGATAGGTCTTTCCTGTTCACACATAAGCTTCCGTTGCCTTGTGTTGCGCAAGAAATGAATTTCAAGATTCTGTCTCGGTGGTACAGGTGTCCTGATTTCCTCCATAGAATCTATCCTGCTGTGACTGACCGATGTTGGCTCTGTGGCATGGAGAAAGGTACCTTGTATCACATCTGGTGGGAGTGTGACGTTCTTAGGCCCTTCTGGGATGCTGTGTTCGACCTGTATGCTAAGGTGTGTGGTCACAGCAACTCCCCAACTGGCCCTTCTTTCGGTTATCCCTGGCAGGATTGCTGCGGTAAAGAAGGATCTCCTGCGACACTTTCTCACGGCTGCCAGAACAGTCATTCCCAGGCACTGGCGGAGCACTGCTGCCCCCTCCCTGGTTGAATTCCTACAGGAGCTTTTCCTAATAAGGAGAATGGAGGCCCTGGTGGCGGAGGATTTCTCCGATCCCTCCAAATTTGACGCTCTCTGGCGGCCTTGGGTGGTGTTTCAGGAGTCGACTGAGTTCTCCTCTTTCTTCTCCTAATCTGGAACTACTCTATTTTACTGTTCTCCTTCCCCTTCCCTCTTAGGAGGTTACTGATCGTTCTACCCTCCCCCAATGTCTCCCCTCCTCACTTCCCCACCTATGTGAGGTTCCTGCTGTGTATCTCCTTTGTTTGTCTGTCTGTCCCTTGCTTCTCCGCAGACTACGTTATTCAGTTTCCATATACCTGGGCCTTTGCCCCTTAGTTTGTACATTGTGTCCTCATACTGTGGGCGGGGTTTTCCCTAGCCTCTTATGTTTAGGCCTGCGTGCCTTTGCACCTTTTTCTCGCTTGTAATATTGTTATTATTGTTTTGTTTTCCTTATTTTCTCCTCTTTTGTATTGTATTTACAAATTTTAATAAACATTGATTAAACATAAATCAGCACAGCACTGTGAGACAGACCCACAGACATCTTCACCACCACCACCACAAGGCCAGAGTCTGAATTGTCACCAAACATTAACTGTACCGATAATAAATGCTCTGCAAACTGAAACCAAACCAGAACCCACAATAGACTTACAGGACAGGACAGAAGAGTTGTTCAGGCAAAAGGGTCAAAACCAGGAGAAGACGTCAGAGGCAGAATCAGGAGACAAAAGTGATATCCAGTAGAAAGCCAATGGTCAAATCCGAACGGGTACGTCAATGGCAGAATCATCAGGCAAACTGATAACCAGAGAACCAGGGTCAGAATGATGCAATCCAAAACACACACTACGGTATAAGGTACGGAGCTAAAGTAGGAAACTAAATGAGTCAGCAACCTCTGTCAGGAGGGAAGGGTCTTTTATATGCCTCTTGAAGCCCAGGACACTTTTGAAACTGTAGAAGTTTTCCAGGTTGACACGGTAACAATAAAGATATAGCAGCTGCATTGAGAGTCCTGACAATAGCTTTCTTATTTATCTGTATTTTTTATACTTCCATGTACGGGGATGCATAGGGCGTCTTTTTTGAAAGGCCAGGTGTACTTTTTAATTATACCATTTTGGGGAATGTCTATTGCTTTGATTACTTTTTATTCAAATTTTTATCAGAGGCAAAACAGTGAAAAAACGGTGGTTTGGCACTTTTGATTTTTTTTTTCCCACTATGGCATTTACCGCACGGGAAAAATATTTTTATAGATTTGTAGACTGGGCGTTTTCAGACACAGGGATACCTAATGTGTATGTGTTTCACAGTATTTAACTATTTTTATATGTGTTCTAGGGAAAGGGGGGTGATTTGAACTTTTAATTTTTTTTTTTTTATATTTTTTTGTACTTTTTTTTTTATTTTTTATTTTGCATTTATTAGACCCCCTAGGGGTCTTGAACCCCAGGGGGTCTGATCACTAATGCAATGCATTACAATGCTAATGCATTGCAAAAAAAACGGCTCATCTATTGTAGGCTACATAGAGTAGCCTGTAATAGAAGTTAATGAAAGACAGGCCTGGGAGCCTTCACAAGGCTCCCAGCTGTCATAGCAATGGGACGCCGGACCCGGAGCTTGCTCCGCGTGTCGGTGATCCCCAGCAAAATGGCGGCGCCCGTGCACCACCGGTAAAATGGCGCCTCAGTCAGCTTTGACCAAGGCGCCAGAGGGGTTAATGCCTGCGATCATTGTGGGCATTAGCAATGTACTGTATAATACAGCAGAAACCCAGCAGCTATGGTGGCTGCTCGAGTCCCAAGTGGCCGCCATATTTAAGCACCCGGCATCCTCCGTACTATTACGGCGGATGTCGGGAAAGGGTTAAAGATGGAGTCACTGGAGGGATCTTTAGTGGTCAAAGTGTATGTCAACACTTTAACCTACCGAGGAGGCCTCCCTTAACACTAGCTTAAAGAAACCAACTCTGCTTTTCTTGTTTGTTTAATAAAAAAATTATAATTTTTAATGAAATAACCTTTATTTACCTTTTTTGATTGTATATCTTTTTTTGTGCATAAGCATAATTTTTTACATAAATAAACTGTTTAAAATAAATTTCCATATATATCCTCAGAGTTGTCTTGTCCTTTCTGAGCAACGGACAGTTACTGATGACTATCAGTTACCATCCGTTATAAGTCCTTCAACCTTAGACTTTAATGTTAAAAAATAACAGACACTTGACGTCCATCATGAAACCGTTATTTTTCATGGATACAAAAGTCCTTCACCCCAGATTTTTGTGTTCATGAAAAATAATGGACATGTGACAGATTTAGCGTAAACAGAAGCTAACAGTCACTAACAGACACCAGATAAAATCCCATTGAAATGAATGGAAATTTTAACAGATTTGTGACGGTTCTGCAATGGACACTACTGATGGTCACCACGGTAGTGCGAACGACCCCTGACTGAACCCCTGCTGTTATGCTTTTAATGAAAGCCATAAAAAATATATACTGGTCAGGGGAATTTTATTGTTGATTTGTATGTATATGAGGAAAATGTGATTCTGTATCAGCCCTGTAAACTGTCCAGAGGGAACTTTATGGATGTATGGGGTTGGGGAATGAAACCAGTGGAGTGTGTGAGTTTTGTCACCTTGGTCTGGCTTACACCAAGCTTCAAAAGATGGCCAGATGGACAGATAAACATCCAAGAGCTGAACAACCCCCATTCCATATAAGGGGGTGAATTAATAGTCAAGTACAAATTAATACTTATGGGACTTGCTCCCTTATTAAACCATTGTTCAGTAACAAAGAAAGGAGTAGAATAATGAACTAGAAAGGCAGTTCTGAAACCTGAATCTTTATAAAACGTGTGTATGAACAGAGAAGCATTGTCAAATATGTTGGGGCCAGTCAAATCTGAGATGTGGCCATCTTGTTTTCTTCCTAACCCCATGGGATCAGAAGGACTGTAGCTTGTAAGTTAGATTTTTCATTTTTTTTTTTATTTTGTAACTGTTTGCTTGTTGTATCTCATTTTTATATTGTCTTTTTTATAAGCTCTGATACTTTTAGTCTTAAAATGTTCACTTTAATGTTAGTCCCTGTATGCCCTATGGCTTCATTGCCTTTTAAAGTGTGTTTAGCTGTATGACTGATGGAAGCAGTGAATGCATGTGTGTGGATACTTACTTGCTTAATACTCAATAGGTGGTGGCAGCATGTGTCTGGGGTATGTGGACTGTTTTGGGGTTTGATTAATGCAGCCCGAGTGAAGGGTGAGTGCAAGATTGAATGTGTGGAGTAAATTAACCTCCTGCATTTCCATCCCATGTCATGTGCTAATATGGTACATAAGTGACAGTTTGGATGTCAGCAGTGGGATTGTATTATTATTTTTTTTTTTTATTAGAGCATTAAGCGCCAGGATTAACTCTTGCACATTTTATAACATTAACATTAATGTAACATTAAGTAACATTGCACCCCTGAAAGAGTTGCAGCTAGAGATGGCAAACTGCAGAGGAGTAGTTCTCCCAAAACCTAAACTTTCCTGTGATGGAGAAATATGGGGAGTTGGAAACATTTTTGCAGGGGTGTGAGAAAATTGCAGGCAATACCATTTTCCCCTTGAGAAGTGGGGACAATACCTAACCCCAGGGTTAGAAGGCAAAGCCCTGGAATTCTTTGCTGACCTTCTTTGCTACTTGAGCTAGAGAGGGGCTATGATACTATTAAAGCCTTAATCAAGAATTATAACATCACCCCCAGAGGTGTATCGCAAAAGGTTCCAAAATTCACAGTGGAAACCAATAGACAGCTATGTGGATATTGTGGGCAGCTTACCTTCTGCCAATGGATCAGAGACATTTCTATTACCACCTTAGAAGGCCTAGAGGATCTTATGGTCAAGGACCAGTGTTTCCAAGTTTTTTAGCATTAAGAATTTTATTGGAATTTTTGTTACAATACAAAGAACAAATCAAACAATGAATCAACAATAATGGGTATACAAGACGGTGGGAAGGTCAAGGGAGTGGTGGAGAGGACAGAAAAAACAAGAAATGGCAAAAAAGGAATAGGAGGGGGACATAGGGGGAGGAGGGAAAGAAAAGCTCTGTCACAGCAGAGTCAGATAATTAATTCAAAAATGAGAAACAAGGTAAACAAAACCTAATGGCATGTAAGAAGGGGAGAAAGAATAGCGATGAAGGAAAGGGGGAAAAAGGAGAAATCAAGAGGACACAGAAGGAAAGGCAGACTGAAATTCAGCGGAATAATAGAAATGGTTCCACAGGAGCCACGTTGGCTGGAGGGCGCTGTCATCATGTTTCAGCTCTGCAAGCAAATTCTCCATACTACATATGATTAGGATTTCCTGGAGCCAAGACAGTAGAGAATGGGGACTCGGGGGTTTCCACAGTCTATGGATAACGGATCTTGCCGCTACTAGAAGGAAACCTAAGAGCCTGCGGGTATGCTTCAGGAACTGGGAACATGGGAAGACAGAGAGAAGCAAAGTGACAGAGTCATCTTCCAAGGCAATGTCAGTGACCATCTGAATAACACGACAGACACCCGACCAAAAGGGGCATAGCAGTGTGTATCCCCACCAGACGTGCTCCATTGTGCCCCGGTCCAGCATCGGTCCGAAGTGGAGGGGTAAATCTCATGAAGGACAGAGGGGACTCAGTACCATCTAGAGAGGATCATGTAGTTTGTCTCCTGTGCTTTGCAAGATATGGAGAACTTATGACACGCCTGGAAAGCCAAGGACCACGCGTCTGGCGAGAACGAGACCCCCAATTCCCTTTCCAAACTACTTGTGAATGCTGGTAGACTGTTGGCCAAATCCTCCATGAGCATGCCATAGATGAGAGAGACATTATGAGTTGAAGCACTAGGTGAGGGGCACAAACGTTCAAAAGGCAATAATGTCCCATGGAGGTTATGAGATGTCTTAAGAGCAACATAAAAATGAGAAAGCTTGAGCATACTGCCAATGAGAGGCAAAGGAGTTGGGGTTCACGGTCAGGGCGAGTAGCTCAGAATGTGGGAGAAGGGAGGTAGTTGACATAACTCAATGGAATCTAAGGGTGGGTTGACCCACGGAATGGAAGAGGAAAGAGGAGTGAAGAGCAGCAGAAAAGTCTGGGTTGCCTGAGATTGGGGTCATAGGGCCATCATTACAGAAGAGTCTCTGCACAGCACCATAGAGTCGGCAAGATCCAAGAGTCTGGAGCGTGACATAGGGGAGTATATGAGTCTTGCTGTCTGACCATAGTCGTTTATGCAGCCATGAGAGAGCAGTGAGAGGGAGAGGGCTCAGCCAACCCAGAGCTTAGAACACGTGAAATGATGCCAGTCAAGTATACAAGTGGTGACTACAGCCAGGAAGTAGCTAGAGCAGTCAGGGGCTGCCAAACCCCCACCCAATTTAGGTCTAACTAAGGTACTTTTAGCAATTCACAGGGGCTTCGACGCCCAGATAAACCTAGTAAAGGCTTTCCGGACTGCGGTAAAGAGATGTTTAGGCAGGATTACAGGAACAGTTTGAAAGAGGTAGAGGAGGTGGGGGGAGTACATTCATCTTCAGCAGGTTAATACGACCTAGCCAAGAGAAACCCTTGGTATACCAACAAGCAAGATCAGTCTGGAGAGTGCGCAAAATTGGAAGAAAATTTAACGAGTATGTGTCAGATAGGTTATTAGGGAGCTGCACACCCAGGTCCTTTATTGCTTTTGGGGACCATGTGAAGGGGAAGGTGGATCGGAGATTAGTGAGATATTAAGTGCAGTGCTTTTGGACAGATTGATTTTATAGTTACTAAACTAACAATAAGTGCCAATTTCACGGAGGAGGGAAGGGATAGTCGTAAATGACTGGGTGACAAAGAGCAGAACATCATTTGCAAATGCCGAGATTTTCAAATGCAGATCATGGACACGAAGACCCTGGATATCTGGATTATTCCTAATGGCCACCAGCAAATGCTCCATCACTAGTGCATATAGCAATGGGGATAGAGGACAACCTTGTCGGGTACCATTACGAACAGTCAGAGGGGAAGAAAGTGTACCATTTACTCGTACCTGAGCACAGGGAGAACTATAGAGAGAGCGAATACAAGTGAGTATAGTGGGACACATGCCTATCTGTGTAAGGGTGGCCTCCAGGAATCCCCAGTCCACTCTATCAAAGGCCTTCTCCACGTCCAACGAGAGCAGCATCATAGGAATCAGAGAGCGCTGAGCGTGATGGATCGCAGAGAAGGCCTTTAGCGTGTTATCCCTTTAGCGTGTTATCCCGGGCCTCTCTACGAGGGATGAACCCCACCTGATCCAGGTGTACAAAATCCTCCATGTATGGGCTCAGTTGTTTGGTTATCAGTTTGGCGTAGAGCTTCGCTTCAGTGTTGATCAGAGAGATTGGCCTGTAACTAGGGCAGAGCAAATGGTCCTTGCCCTCTTTAGGGATAACCTGATATGTGCATGCAGGAAAGACGGGGAGAAGGGAATGTCGGGTGAAATAGAATTATAGGATTTCAGCAAGAAAGGTACTAGTTCAGATTGCAAGGTCTTATAGAACCGAGCCGAGAAACCATCCAGGCCGGGACTCTTACCTCCCGACAAGGACGAGATACCCATTTCCAGCTCCTGGCTGAAAACAGCAACTCAATAAGAGCAGCATCCTCAGACCCAAGGGAGGGGACTGCTGTGTTGGCTATATACTGGGGAAGAGTAAGTAGTGGGTCAGGAGTCGGATTAACGGTGTGCAGGGGAGGCAGGTTATAGAGGGAGTCATAGTAATTACGGAATGTCGCAGCGATATCCGCAGTGAGGTGCAAGGTGGCGCCCGAGGGGTTCCTAATGGCCATAATATGGGAAGCAGCGTGTCACTCCCAGGAGACAACCCGCCTTATTGGAGTTGGGTGCATACAGGTTCGCTATGGTATACACTGCTCTATATATTTCACAGATAAGATAAAGGTATCTAGCATCCTGATCTATAAGTGAGTCCAATATCTTAACCAGGAGATTTTTATGGAAAAAGGTAGCTACCCCTCTAGTCTTACCCTGTACATTACTGCTGTGTGACCACAGAGGGTTTTTGATTGTAGGCATACATTCAGCTAGAAAATGTGCCTTTTGTAGACAAAGTATCTGTATTTTATGTTTATGAGCATCATACAGAACCTGAGAGCGCTTCTCAGGGACATTCAACCCCTTAACATTAAAGGACAATACATTTAAGTCCGCCATATAGAAAGGAGGGGAGGAGGGAGATAGAGATGGGGATCACAGAGACGGATAGAGCTGGTAGCACAGAAAAAGGGGGAGAAAGGTAGAATGGGGAGATCTGAGGGAAAGCGTTAGAGAGTGGGAAAGCAATAGGGGTGTGAAAAAACCAGACAAGTGGGAGAGGGCGGATAGAACACCCTCAAGGGACCTATGGGGTGGGAGCACAAGTCTTTCAAACGGTCCCGCACAGCAGGATCCTCGTTATGTGGGAACGAAGAGGGCAGAGAGCAGGTCTAAAGAACAGGGGATGTAAAGCGAGAAAGAGTAATAGTGCAGAGCCATGCAGGCCCCTACTAAGCGGAAGATGAAAGACAGGAATATACATGGGTGCCTAATAAGAAATACAAACAAATGAAAATGGGCATAATAGCAAAAACAAACAAATGATAACGGGCACAAATGAGCCTAGTAGATAGTAGTACTACAGTAAGAAATCAGGGAGTCCGACAGGAGAGGGTCACCTGATAGGAGATAGTTCAAGGTCTCGATCTGCGGCCATTCTCCGTTTGTGATGTGATCTTTGAGAGAGTGGGGGGCTCACATCACGGTACCCAGCAGTAGCCAGTGGTGGTTGAAGAGGTCCAGGGTGGTTAGGATCGTTGAAGAGAAGGTCCCAGGCAGGGAGTTGGAGCGATGGTAGGCCCAGTGAGCGAAGAAACTCCGTCAGCTCTTCCGGAAAAGCCAAGGAAAGTAGGCGGTCCTTCATGCGTACCTGCAGCGCGAACGGGAAACCCCAACGATAGGGAATCCCTTGCTCCTGGAGCAGGGTAAGCAACGGCTTCAGAGCCGCTCTATGGCGTAGGGTATGCCTGGAGAGATCCGGGAAGATTGAGAGTGAGGCATCATCAAAGTCTATGGTTTTGCGATCCCTGGACTTGAGCGTTATTTTCTCCTTGACAGTGTAAAAGTGGATCCGGCAGACTACATCTCAGGGTTTAGTAGGGTCAGCACTGCAGGGCCCGAGGGCTCGGTGCGCATGGTCCATTTCAATGGAAGTCTCAGGAGGGCGGCCCAGAAGAGAGTTGAAAATGCCAGTAAGGGTAGGGACCAGGTCAGTCATCTACGTGGCTTCTGGGAGGCCGCAGATCCGTATGTTATTACGGCGGTTACGGTTCTCTATGTCATCTATATGAGAGACAAGCTTGCGATAGTGAGAAGCATGGACCACAGACGACTGTTGTAGAGTGGGGAGTGAGGTCGTAACCGAAGAATGGAACTGTTCGAAGGAAGCCACTCTTTGCTGCAGGTCAGAAATGTCAGATTTCACAACTTGTAAGTCATGGCGCCAAGCGCGCTTCAGGTCAGTAGCTAGACTGTACATATCCCTCTTACTTAGAGCAAGTAGAGCCTGTAGTTCTGGATGCTTCTGAAGAGTGAGTGCCGCTTCCTCCGGTGGCGGTAGACGAGATACAAAAGAAGGCGGCTCATGACGGTGAGCAGCGAGTGCACCATCGCCACTCAGGAGTTTCTTGCTGGTAACCGGAGGATCTGTTTCCTCTCTGGACAAGTGATAGGAGCCAGACAGAGGAGAGGTAGTCCCAGGCACTTGCTGACCAGGTCTTGAGGAGCGGAATAGGGATTTCTTGGATGGGGGGCTGACACCCCACTCAGAGTCTCTATCACGGGCAGAAGACTGAGAACCCCTTGGCTTCAGTGATGAGGGAGTCAGGAGAATATTTTGGGATGAACCTCCAGCCTCTCCAGCAGAGATTGGAGGAGTGGAGAGCAGCGGTGCCTCTGCCGCCGTTGATCTCTGCAGAGGTGCAGTTAGAGGCCAAATAAGCACAGATCCCAGTCCTGGAGAGGGCTCTGGCAGCAGGGATGATGGTTTGGCTGTCTGTGGCAGGTCTGGGGAGCAGGATTCAGATGCTGGAGAGGAGCTGGAACACTGCATTATGGCGGCAGCGAAGCGGAGGTGGCGCTCAGCGCACCTGCAGGGAGCACACGTGGCTCAGAAGATGGTGGCACCAGCGTCCCTGTGCCAGTCTCAGCACCAACGGACCCGCACTGCTCTCCCAGTGGGAGAAAGTACATGGAGATCGTTGCCTCCGGGAGCAGGAAGGATGGGGGATCCCCTGCCGATCTCCTGGCTCTTGTTTTACCCATTTTGCTAAGGTAAGCACCCAATACTTCGGGCCCAGCAGCGGAGCTCTCAGAAGAAGCGACCGATCACTCTCATGCCTAGCCACACCCCCATGTGTCTCCAAGTTTCTGTTGTATGTCAGTTTGTATGCAGCAGGGAACCTAAAACAGCAGATTGCATGGACTGCAAACTCCTATGCTGCCAACAAGATGCCAGAAATCAAGGATGGAACATCATTGCAGAGGTCACGAATCTGAAGGAAAAACAAGCCAGGAAGTCACCATAACCTTCTGTCTCCAAGCAGGGTGAGAACACTTGCCGCAACCCAGTCGGATGAGACCGGAGGATGGGAGTAGTAGTGGCGGATGCTGTGCCACTTAGCAGGCCGAGCACGCTCCCAAACGGCTCCAGTCCCACTCCTAGGCCGGACAAGTTCAAGGGGGGTCCTGCAGCACTACCGGATGGTGGTGGTAGTAGTTCTTTCCCCGGGGCACTTCCAGTTGAAGAGGAATCTCTCCTACCTGAGCCGGTGTGGTGTTGGTTGGAAAAGCCCTGATGGTAATGCAGGCACGACTCAGGAGGCAGCGTTGCAGGTAAATCAAACAGCCTTTTATTTAGGCAACTGTCACAGAAGAACAACAGCAGCTTCTTGATGGGGGTTGTAGTACAGCGTCCAAACCCCAGCCTTGGTTCTAGGAGGCCTGACAAGGAACTGGAACCTGAAGACTAGGCCCGAAATAGTCCTCCTGAATGGGGCTGTGTTGGCTAACCGTTGGCCTCAGTGCAGCTTGTGGGGGCAGGAATCCTCTGCACACCCTCACTCTTCCACGGCTCACACTAGACTAACTGCTCTCAGACCAAGGGTTACCGTGGAGACGAGGTCTCCCATAACCCCGCCCAGTGGCCTGTGATAGGCCAGGGCTAAACCAAGGCTAGACTTGAACACTGCAGGAGAAAATAACAGGGAAAGCTGCAAACAGTGACACTTAACACAGAACAGAACTTGATCTCTTGTCCATCCAAAAATGGACTCTGAGGACATTATTTGTGGAGTGGTATCAGAGAAATTGGAGTGACCAGTGAATTACCTGTTGATGTGTTACTGGAAAATGATTTTGGAGAAAATGATTTCTGTGTATGTGCCCAATGTACCACTGTCACCAAAGCGATTATATGATGTAATAGGCATAAGTCAGGGTGGACAGTGTGTCTGGTGGAAAGGACAGAATGGCAGAAGTAAAGTTAACCTTGTGCCAGAAATCTGTGTGAGGAATTTAAAATTTAATTTAAATTTCAAACATGTAGGGGGCAGTCAAATCTGAGATGTGACCATATTGATTGTTGTAAGTTATTTTTATTTGTCTCTTTTTGTAAGCACTGAACATCTTTGTATTAAAATGTTCACTTTAATGTTAGTCCTTGTATGCTCCATTGTCTTTTAAAGTGTGTTTGGCTGTGTAGTTGCTGGAAGCAGTGAGTGCATGTGTTGGCTACTTACTGGCCTATCTGGGGTGCGTGGATTGTGTTGGGGTGTTATTGATGCTTACTTTGCAGCCTGAGTGAAGGATTGAGTGTGTGGAGTAAATCAACCCTTTGCAGTTGCACCCACATGATGTGCTAGGACAGTACGTACAGGACAGTGCTAGCAGTGAAGGCAAGTAAACTGTGACTGGCTGGGAGTCACAGAAGGTTGGGTATGAAAGTTCAGGGGGATTAGATAAGTATTACTTTTTTATTATTTTATATTATTGTTGGCTGTTTGTAAAAAGTTTTGATATGGGGCCCTTTATTCTCTATGAATACCATTGCCCTTGAGCGCTGCCCTACAAGCTCTATGTACAAGAATGTGTTCCTGTTTCAGAACAGACATTGGTATTAGTAATTTCGAGACTTGTAACATTTCAACAAATGTTGCTGTAGCTGCAGCATTGCCCAAGGTAATGATAGTTTTTACCTAGCACTAAATGCATTCCCAGTGACAGTATTGATAAATCTGCCCCATTTTTTTTTACTTTTTACTTAAATATAGAACATGTGGCAATGTTAGGGTTTCTTAGTATATTATACAAAAGCATGTTTTGAGTGTTAATAGAAATAAATGTACATTTTACTATGCAGCTAAGTATCCAACCAGGTAGAAAATCAATGACAAAGCTAGCAAATAATGCAAATTCATTTCAGCTGTGGCAAATCTGCATCTATTATCTCAATCATGCAAGCATGGATTAGACATTGTTCTATTGTGAATTAATTCTTACAAATGTGATTAGACGACCTGTTAAATTCTAGAAAGTGTAATGTTTGTCACTTAAGCACAATTCAAGGACAGAACATATAACTTAATTTATAAAAAAGCAGTTTAAGGATTCTTGTCTCCCTAATCTTGATGAAATTATAATTGTCATTTTTATTTGATTGGAAGAAGCAGAATGCCTCAAAAGAGTTCATGCTTCTATAAAACTTATAGCATATAGAGAATATGGATGTACATTGAGAATTCAAGAATTAGGCCCCCATAGGAAAACTATCTACACTGCTATTTACCACTTTACCATTGAACTTACCAATAACATTTTTGCTGGGAGTATTTCTTAACATGGCTTCTTTTGAAATGCTCAACAGGGCTTTTCAGGGTTTAGGAGCACTCTTTCCCCCAAAGCATATTGGCTGCTTTTTTAGCTTGTTCCATTGTTGTAACCAGCGACTCCTTCTTAGCAGCATTGTATATTGGAAGTCTGAAATCTATTTCCTGTCTAAGCAAAATATTAGAGCATTGACAGGTGAGTTCAAGGTTGAAATAAAAACAGCACTACTATACTTAGGCAAATGGGCCTCAGTATAGGGAGGATTTACTTTAAAGAGCCCGGTAAATGATGGACACTGAGTTGTAAGTGGAAGCATAAAGGTCATGCATCACATCATGTGAAACCACCTGCATTTATCACCGCATAAGTATTTATGTGATATGGGACCAATGTGGAACATGATATATGTACAAGGTTTCTAAGACTTTTACTAACTGTAAAAGCACATGCTTACAATGGGGGAATTTTTTAAGACTGGTGCACTTTGGAAGTGCTTGTTGCAGGTGCATCAGAATTATCAAGAGGCTGCAACCTGTTAATAATTTTGGCTCATTGCTGGCGGTCCCATGTTCCAGAATTGAAATCTACATCATACAGGGACTGGTGTAGATTTCAGCTGTGTGGATGTGTTTTGTGTTGGCTATGTGGATGTTTTACAATCTTAAGTACAGTATATACCCTACCCTGATCCTTACACTATTATTGGGGTTTTCCCTTCTAAGTAAGTGGATAGGGGATAACATGCTGATCAGTAGGTGTTTGACCACCCAGACCCCCAGCAGTCAGGGAAATAGGGTTTTTTTGTCCCTCACTCTGAATGGAGTGGGCATGCAATGGTCTGGGCAGCATGTGCCCCTCTCCGTTCATTTCAATGATAGCGCCAGAGCAAGTGAAGTAAAGCGCTCTGCTATCTCTAGCATTCCCATTGAAATGAATAGACTGGAGAGTCCACTGCTCAACTACTCAAAATAGGGAAAAAAATCCCCTGTTTTCCTCATTGTTGTGGGCCTGTGAGGTCAAAGACCCACCAATCTGCAAGTTATCCTTTATCCTATCAAAATACATCTGCACAAATACTGTGGAATGCAGCCAGTTTCAGACTGCGATGTCTAGGGCCCATCAGTGAAATTGTTTCTAGGGGCCCACTGCCAGGACCACTGCAGATCAGCTGTACCGAGACAGCGCGGATACAGGTAATAACATGTTGGGAGTCATGCTTCTCACCCGCCATATGCTGTACACCACTGCACTACTTAAACCCACCGCTACACTCTGTATGGCAAGCAAGCAGCGTGGCTCCTGAAATTGTTACCATTACTTGTAGCCACACTGTCCTGGAAAAGCTGATCTGCAGAGGTCCTGGCTGTCAGACCCCTGCAGGTGTAATATTGATGGCCTATCCTAAGGACAAACCATCAATATTAGAAAGATGGATAAACCCTTTAAAGAGGTTGCCCAGGAATTGGAGCAATCCTTGTGGTGGGCATGAGGTGTAAAATAAAAAATAAATAAATAAATAAATAAATAAAAAGCATATTCACCTGTCCTCGGTGCTCCGTTGTCCGCTGCCAGTATCCATTCAGTGTCATGCCGACGTCTTCTTGCTGGGAGTCCTGCACCTCATGTGACCACTAAGACGAATTAGGTACCAGATTTCCAGAAATGAGGCACAGACACAGATGGAGGACAGGTGAGTATGCTTTTTTTTTTTTTTTTTTTTGTTTTGTTTAATTTTACACCTTCCTGGTTGCCACAAGGGTAGCTCCAATTTATGGACAACCTCTTTAAAGGGGTTGTCTGGGCCTAATTTTTTTATGGCCACTTCACTGGTCCCCCTTATAGCAGTGTTGGGTCATTACTTACCTGTTTGATCCCTGATCCCACTCTGTCTCCCTGCTCCCGCTCTGTCTCCCTGCTCCAGGCGCACTGTTGTGACGTCATGAGCAAGAAGAAGCAGGAGGCGAAGGAGAACAGACAGGGGTAAGTATTGGTAGTTAGCTTGTAGGCCACAGACTCAATGTGACCTATGGCCTACAAGTCGGGGAGTGTTAGATCAGGAAGCATGTGGCTTCCTCCTCTACCAGTAGCAGAATCGGGTCGGCAGCGCCACTTCTCCCTAGTTCTGCGATCAGGTTTTAACAACCGGATTGGCAGAACCAGTGAAAACCTGCTGTGTTCATTTACCGCTCCTGCTTGCGGCCTTCTCTTCCCTCTTCAGCAGAGGCGTAGCTAGGGGTGCAGCACAGGGAAGCAAACACATTCAAGTAAGTGCCCTGCTCAGGTATACCAATATTATCAGTATGGAGTGAACGTATAGTGGTATATAGCGGCTGTACACATGTCTGTGAAGACCATTTAATTAAACACAGTACAGGAACAATGTTGTGACTCACAGGTAACGTCTCTGACTGTAATCGTTCACATTTCTTGTCTCTTCCATCTGGACCACCATGATCACTTCTTCTTCTAACTGTGACTTGTCTCTGTAAAGTTTGCATGACAGACATCTTTGGCTCCTCACTTTTCCAGGTACCTGACCCACATTGTCCTCACTCACATAAAGTCCCCATCCTGCTGATATAACCCTACACATAATAAATAATACTGCCAAGAGCATCTTTAAATTAATACTGTCCCTATGTAGCCCCTTAAATAGTGCCCCTTATTATTAATACCCCATGTGTTTCCTAATTAAAGGGATTTTCCAGGTCAAGAATAAAAAAGAGTGGGATTCCAACATCCGGGACCCCCACTGATCAGCTGTATGAAGGGGCCATGGCAATTGTGTAAGCACCGTGACCCCTTCTTTGTTTACATTATAGCATTTATTTCATAGTGGCCATGTGATGTAACTACAGCCTCGTCCTATACATGTCTATGTGTCAAGACTGTAATTACATTGTACGGCGATGGCCATTGATAGATCATCAATAAAAAGGAGCTGGAAATCCCCTTTAATAAAGCCCAAATGCCACCTTAATTAAATTAATTTCCCGCTTATATTATGACCCCTGACATAAATACAGCTGACCCGTAATGATCTTTATATAAATGATGCCCCCTTCTATTCACAATGGCCCCTTATATAAATGATCCCTTATGTTCATAATGTCCCCTAATGAGCCCTTATATAAATGTTCCTCCCCTTTATAGCCATAATGCCCCATAATTACCCTTCATATTAAAGGGATTGTCCAGGACCTTTTTTTTTTTATATTAGGCCGGGGAAGATGAAAAACTTGTGGCAGACATCCTGTGTCCTTAGGCCACAGCGTTCATGTGTGGCAGGGACTTTCACCGGAAGAAAACACTAGAGCAGCTGAAAGAAACCAGAGCAGCGGGGACAGTGAGTGTTTTTGTTTATTTTTTTGTTTTTTTTCACCTTCCCTGGCCTAAAAAAGGTTGTCCTTTCTAATGATTCCACCTTTTATAGCCATAATGCCACATAATTATCTTTTATTTATATGATATAAATGATCCCCCTTTAGCCATAATTACCCTTTATATAAAAGACCCCCCTTTATAGCTATAATGCCCCATAATTACCCTTTATATAAATTATTCCCCCCTTTATAGCTATAATACCCCATAATTACCCTTTATATAAAAGACCCCCTTTTATAGCTATAATGCCCCATAAATACCCCCCCCCCTTAAAAAGAAAAAGTAAAAGTTGTACTCACCTGCCTGCAATCCTTTAAAGTACAGGGACAGAGCAGCCGCTTCCTCTTCTTCTTACGCCGCACTCTATGCGCTGTAATCATGCATAGGAGGACGTGTGTGTCTCAGCACAGGAGGCGCAATGCTGTGACGTCATCGCAGTCATCTGTGCTGAGAAGCAGACATCTTGTATCTTCTCTTGGCATCTTGTAAACCGCAAGCCTGAAATGACTTGCAGTTTACAAAATAACACATTTATTTTTAATGATTTTGAGTGCTTTCTTATTTTTTCCTTGTATTATGGTTATTTGTTAGTGGTAAGAGCATGATCTGTAGAGGGCTTTATTATAATATATTTGGAGACAACACTTGTTATTGATAAAACTTTCTTTAGTTTTCTTCTCCGTCTATGTGCTATGAAGTTTGTTTTGTTATCTGTCTGATACATGAATGCCTTGAATGAGAAGCCCATCTCTATTCATTCACTAGACTTACTAAAGCTTGTTTAAAATACCCTGTTAGAAAATTCTAATATTATATTTTAAACTGGATTTTAAAAACTGGACATCCTTTAGACATTGAAACTGAATGAACCCAGTGACCACAAAAGTGTGACACAACCAAAGTATTTCTATAGCTAACAACTTATACACATGTGGGCAAAATTGTTGGTACCCCTTGTTTAATGAAAGAAAAACCCACAATGGTCACAAAAATAACTTGAATCTGACAAAAGTAATAATATATAAAAATTCTATGAAAATGAACAAATGAAAGTCAGACATTGCTTTTCAACCCTGCTTCAACAGAATTTTTAAAAAAAGAAAACTCATGAAACAGGCCTGGACAGAAATGATGGTACCCTTAACTTAATATTTTGTTGCACAACCTTTTGAGGCAATCACTGCAATCAAATGATTCCTGTAACTGTCAATAAAACTTCTGCACCTCTCAATAGGTATTTTGGTCCACTCCTCATGAGCAAACTTCTCCAGTTGTCCTGGGTTTGAAGGGTGCCTTTGTGAACCGAGAGCAAGGCAGGTGGTTTGGACTCCGCAACCAGAAATGAACGCACACGCGGTAGTTCAAGAAAAAAAAAATATATTTACTATAAATTAATAAAGGCTAGTTAAAGGTAAAATGACAGGGCTAAAGACAAGCAAAATATACAATATAGCATGAACAATTTCAAGGCAAATTCTGCAATGGTTTCTACTTTTACTCTGTCCACTTCTGCAGTATGGACACTGAATGAACAATATACTCAAAACTATCCCTAACTGACCCTGACTTCACATTTGGGTGCACCCCCTTTTCCCCAGTGGTCCAGGTGGACCGCTTACAGTCCGTAGAAGCGCGCGGTGGGGCCCAAAGTCGGTCCTTTCTTTTATAGTGAAGCGTCCTCCCCTCACGGTTATCAGGATCTTGGGAGAAATGAAGTCCTCTTTAACAGACAGGGAAACCAACTGAATGCAATGTAATCCAACAGCAGATTCCACTCAGCACACTGACAGTCCTGCCGAATCCATACACTGAGCTGGGATGTAAGCCGGGATTTAGCAGGTGCCGTCCAGTACATCAACAGCACTGCGAGTCTCTATCTGTGGTATCCATATACACAGTCACAATGTCAGTCTCACTGATCAGACACTGAGCACAGTTCCTTTCACGTGGACTCACTAGTCCTGTTGTCTCTTTACACTCTGTTTGTCTCTGGACCAAGATACAGCTTAGCTGTACAGAAAAATCTCCACACCAGTTCAATACAACACTTGCCAAGATGGCTGCTGCTCTCTGTCTCGTCACTTCCTGCTTCTCTGCTCACACTCTGTCTGCAGAACAGGCAAGCTGACATAAAAGGGGGGGAGTCACTCCAGCATCATGTCACAATTACAATGGCTGCTGTCTTAAAGGAACAGAATCACAGAAATACATTCAACATTAACAGTTTATACAGACAAATGAAGCTTAAGACAACATTGGCTGTCTCTTACATATTCCCCCCCACTTTAAGATTGGCAGTCCCTGCCTATGACTGTATATCCAGAGGGTTGTACTTTTATGCACAGGGTGGTAGTATACCGATGTATGGCAGGCCAAACAAACTCATCCTGCGCATACCGAACAGGGGGAATACCAGCATTTGGCCTAGTGGTCCGTCTGAGGACCGGTGGTATATTATGGGGTGCTGCAGCTATGGGCTGAGAAGGACCAGCGGATTCCGCACCAGAGGGGGCACAGGCCGGAGATACAGTAGTCACAGGTGGAACATCCCCAGGAGCAGGGATCGGCCAACAATCATCCTCCTCGTCGGAGGCCCATTCCGCACCTCCATTCTCTGACTGTGGGAGCTCATTCACATTGGCAGGCCCATCGTGATTTGTCCCTTCAGAATGACACAGGCGCAACATATTTCGGTGAAGTACTCGAACACAATCAGTTCCTTCTTTCTGGACCTGGTACACTGGCCCATTCGCATACTTGCGGCCAACAACACGATACGGCAAAGCCTCCCATCTGCTTTCCAATTTCCCTTGGGGTTTCTTGACACGAACTAGCACCAGGTCGCCTGGTTGCAATGGTGCTTCTTGCACTGGGGTCTTATCAGGATGGGGATGTTCTTGCAGGCGCTGCCGCACCAATCGATGGATCGTCTCAAGTCTCTGCCGATGCGCCCGCACCCAAGAGGTTGGATCCCTCGGAGGGAACCCATCCACATCATTCAACTGTAATTCTCCTATACTTCGCCCAGACCGCCCAAAGAGAAGTGTATAAGGAGAGTACCCCGTTGTAGAATGGACCTGATTGTTGTAGGCCCACACCATTTCAGACAAGAACTGAGGCCACTGTAACTTCTTGTCTTCCTCCAGAGTCCGCAGCATCTGTAGCAGAGTTCTGTTGAATCTTTCACAGGCCCCATTTCCCTGAGGGTGGTATGGAGTCGTGTGCGACTTCTTTATCCCGTAGATACGTTGAACTTCTTTCATTACGTGTCCCTCAAAGCAGGCGCCCTGGTCGGAGTGGATGCGTTGGGGGCACCCATATACTCGAATGAAATCTTGGCACAGAGCACGAGCTGCTGACTCAGCTGTCTGGTCCTTGGTGGCGGTTACCACCGCAAATTTGGTGAAGTGATCCACCATTACGAGGCAATACTGGTGTCCGCTATTGGATGGGCCCACCATTAGATAGTCTATCATGACGATTTCTAAAGGTTCCTGGGTCACGATGGTTTGCAGGGGAGCTCTCTGTTCTATTGCCTTATGGATCTCACAAGTTCGACAGCTGCGGCATACTTCTTCGACCATTTGACGAAGACCAGGGCAGTAAATCAGTCGCTGTAACCAACGAAAGGTCTTCTCATGACCAAAATGTCCATTCTTATTATAAGCCTCAACTGCCAAGGAGCGAGCCAGTTCACTAGGCACCACAATTTGGTATCGAATGTCGATCTCAGAAGGTAAATAGACCTTTCGGCATAGCACTCCATTTTTCATCTCCAACTTTTCCCACTGACTCAAAACAGATAATATCTCACGTGTCAGTCGTTCTCTTTCCTCTCTACAGGGCTTCTGGCCTTTCTCAACACACTTGATCATCTGCGCCAGCCCCTCATGGGTCTGTTGTATCTGTGCCCATTCCTGTCGTGAGGGACCAAAGAAAGGAGCCATTTCAGTCCCCTCCATCTCAAACTGATTAGTGGCGGTCAAGGCCTGTGAAAATCTGCTGAAATCGGGCACCTCCACATGCTCCAACTCATGATCCACGTCTTCTGTGGGGGTCTGGGCAGTTACCCTAGAAAGTCCATCAGCATTCTGGTTCTCTGTCTTGGACCGATACTTAATGCGGTAATTGAATGTAGACATTCGGGCTATCCACCTCTGCTCTAACGCCCCGAGCTTGGCATTTTCCAGGTGAGCTAGTGGGTTGTTGTCAGTCAGTACTAAAACTTCAGCACCGGTCAAATATTCAGAGAATTTCTCGGTCATGGCCCATACCAGTGCCAACAGCTCCAATTTAAATGAACTATAATTCTCGGGGTTTCTTTCAGAATCTCTCAAAGACCGGCTGCCGTACGCTATGACCCTCTCCTGGCCATCCTGAAGCTGGGAAAGCACTGCTCCAAGACCATACAGGCTTGCATCTGTATATAGCTGGAACGGCAAGTGGTAATCAGCATATGCCAAGATTGGGGCTGTTGTCAGTGCATCCTTCAATGCCTGGAAGGCTTGTTCCTGTTCAGGTCCCCACTTCACGGACCGGTTCTTTGGACCACCGGATGTGCCTCGTAGGAGAGCATTAAGTGGTGCTGCTACCTTGGCGAAATCCTTAATAAACCGTCGATAGTAACCGGCTACTCCAAGGAACGCCCTCACTTCTCGCAGGGTAGTCGGTATCGGCCAATCTTGAACAGCCGCTATCTTGTCTCTTGATGGTCTCACCCCTTCTCCTGATACGCGGTGACCCAAGTAATCAATTTCAGATTGGAACAACCGACATTTACTGGGTTTCAATTTGAGCCCATGTTCCCGCAATCTTCGAAATACTTGCCCCAACTGGTGGAGATGGTCTTCAAAGGTCGCAGAATACACTATAATGTCATCCAAGTAGATGAGAGTGAACTCAAAGTTGAAATCACCGAGACATTTCTCCATCAACCGCTGAAACGTTCCGGGTGCATTTGTCAACCCGAAGGGCATCCGGTTAAATTCGTATAGTCCCATGGGCAAGATGAATGCCGTCTTCTCCTTGTCTTTTGTGGCCATCGGCACCTGCCAATACCCACTAGCCAGATCTAGTGAGGAGAAGTACCGGGCTCTCCCTAGCGCTGAGAGGGACTCCTCAATCCGTGGCAAGGGGTAGGAATCTCGTACGGTGCAAGCGTTTAACTTCCGATAGTCTACGCAAAATCGGATGGACCCATCTTTTTTTCTTACTAACACCACAGGAGCCGCCCAGGGACTCTGGCTTTCTTGGATGATCCCACCCTGTAGCATCTTAGCTAACAGTTCTTTCACTTCCTGATACAACTGTGGAGGAATTTGTCGGTAGCGCTCTCTAATTGGAGGGGTGTCTCCTGTGGGAATCTCATGGTAGATCCCTGTGGTACATCCAAAATCTTCAGCATACCGTGCAAAGGTGGCTTGGTTCTCCCACAACAGCTCATCTACCTTCTGCACCCATTCCAGAGAACATGAACTTACATCCATCTTCATCTGTTCTCGAATTGCACAGCCATTCCATTCAGAGGTGGGTTCCTCATCTTCTCCCATGGACACAGTTACGGTCCACTCATCCCTTTCAGTCGGCTTCAGCTGCATTGGAGTTACTTTCCTTACTTCCTCCGGAGTCACATAGATGTTAGCCAGCAGCCTCCCTGGGGTCAGGTCCACACTCTGGTCCTGAGTGTTTACACATCGAAGTGGTACTCTTCCATTGCGAACTATTGCCAAGGAACGGGCCACTAGCGGATCAACACCTCCTTCGGCTGCCTGCAGTGGTTCTACCAACACAGCTATGCCCTCTAGTTTCCGACAGGTGCCTACGGGCATGGACACTATTGTCTCCCGACTGGGTGGCAGTGTAACTTTTGTATGCAAAGGAACTGAAATTCGAGCCAGAGGACGCTGTGCATCTGAACTTTTCTGTAAGCCACATGTCCGGATCAGCCGCTGGAAAGCTGTTTGAGTAGGCCGATGGGTGGTGGTTTCTTTCCAATAACCGTGACCTTTCTTTTCAAAGAGGATCTGATCTAATTCTTTTAACACATTCATCCCCAAAATGACAGGGACCTTTACTTCATGTGACTCCTGTACCACCACAATGCCTTTCCTACCTAGATCTTGGCCACATACCCGGACATTCATCCAGGCCACTCCCACGACTGGAACTGGTAACTGGTTAGCTGCGACCACTCGTACGAATGTATGGGGATCATATTTCACATGTTGCCGGAAGTACCGTTCATAACAGTCTCTACTCAAGGTCGTTACTTGGGAACCCGTGTCAATCATCCCGGTAACCGGAATACCCTCCATTTCCACCTGTATAACAGGACTTGCAGCGATCAGGTCATCATCAGGGCATTCTCCCCACATAGTCTCCTTGTCAGTCTCCCCTACTACACGCCCTTCAGCAGCAGGGGACTTCAGTTTAACGGCGGTCTCTCATAAGTTTGTCGCTGCTCGGGACATCTAGCAGCAACGTGGCCCATCCGTCCACACTCCCAGCAGCGTATCCCCCGTCGTTCTGGCCATCTGTTTGGGCCCCTTCGGTAAGCCCCTTCGATTTCTCCTGAGCACTGCACTAAATGATTTGGACCCCTTCGGTAGGTCCTATCCTCACCCCTCCAGCGGGGTGGTGGGTGATTCTGACTTGCTGGGTGTGGATGGCTCACCCTTTCATCTCCAGTCTTCTGGAAGTCTGCAATTTTCATAGACTGCTCATCACAACGGGTGTGCAAGTGTTCCATTTGCTCTTGCAGTTTCTGCATTACTGTGAGAATTTCTTTAACCGTCCCTTTTTCTACTGTCTCTGAGCCAGAACTAGCCCCCTGTGACAAAGTAACTCCAACTGCGGTCTGCGGCCTCGGGACCATACTATTGGCACGGGAGATGGCCTCTACCTGTACATCATGGAATTTAGCATCAGTCTCTCGTCGTATAAAATCCTGCATAGTCACAGTTAAACTGCCGTCACGTATCCCCAGGACAAACTGGTCACGGAGAGTCCGATCAGGGTTACAGAAGGCTGGCGAGCCCCCTCTTTCCTTCCTTTGAATATCTCGGAGCAGTTCTTGTAGGGCATTTGCATATTGGGGAAGGCTTTCATTCTCCTGTTGTACCCTCTGGAAGAACCGAGCCTGCAGAGACCCCAGCAATGCAGTTTCTCCATAGATGGTTTCTAGAATCTGGACTACTTGCTCAAATGTCTGCCTTTGTTCAAATGGCCTCAGTATCACCGTGGTCTTAGCATCCCCTTGTAATGTCAATATTGCTAGCTCTACTAGTACTTCTGGTGCGGTCTGGTACATTCGCTGTATCATTCGTATCTGTTCCACCCACATACTCACTGACATATTATTGCCATCAAATTTAGCTAACTGACTCATTATAGCCCCTGCTGGCATTCTTCCTCCAGCACCATTCTCCCGAACGGGTGCGTCACCGTCCATTCTGGTAAGCGGATCCTGCCGACTACGCCAATTTGTGAACCGAGAGCAAGGCAGGTGGTTTGGACTCCGCAACCAGAAATGAACGCACACGCGGTAGTTCAAGAAAAAAAAAATATATTTACTATAAATTAATAAAGGCTAGTTAAAGGTAAAATGACAGGGCTAAAGACAAGCAAAATATACAATATAGCATGAACAATTTCAAGGCAAATTCTGCAATGGTTTCTACTTTTACTCTGTCCACTTCTGCAGTATGGACACTGAATGAACAATATACTCAAAACTATCCCTAACTGACCCTGACTTCACATTTGGGTGCACCCCCTTTTCCCCAGTGGTCCAGGTGGACCGCTTACAGTCCGTAGAAGCGCGCGGTGGGGCCCAAAGTCGGTCCTTTCTTTTATAGTGAAGCGTCCTCCCCTCACGGTTATCAGGATCTTGGGAGAAATGAAGTCCTCTTTAACAGACAGGGAAACCAACTGAATGCAATGTAATCCAACAGCAGATTCCACTCAGCACACTGACAGTCCTGCCGAATCCATACACTGAGCTGGGATGTAAGCCGGGATTTAGCAGGTGCCGTCCAGTACATCAACAGCACTGCGAGTCTCTATCTGTGGTATCCATATACACAGTCACAATGTCAGTCTCACTGATCAGACACTGAGCACAGTTCCTTTCACGTGGACTCACTAGTCCTGTTGTCTCTTTACACTCTGTTTGTCTCTGGACCAAGATACAGCTTAGCTGTACAGAAAAATCTCCACACCAGTTCAATACAACACTTGCCAAGATGGCTGCTGCTCTCTGTCTCGTCACTTCCTGCTTCTCTGCTCACACTCTGTCTGCAGAACAGGCAAGCTGACATAAAAGGGGGGGAGTCACTCCAGCATCATGTCACAATTACAATGGCTGCTGTCTTAAAGGAACAGAATCACAGAAATACATTCAACATTAACAGTTTATACAGACAAATGAAGCTTAAGACAACATTGGCTGTCTCTTACACCTTTTCCAGACGGCATGTTTCAGATCCTTCCAAAGATGCTCAATAGGATTTAGGTCAGGGCTCATAGCAGGCCACTTCAGAATAGTCCAATGTTTTCCTCTTAGCCATTCTTGGCTGTTTTTAGCTATGTGTTTTGGGTTATTATCCTGTTGCAAGACCCATGACCTGTGACTGAGACCAAGCTTTCTGACACTGGGCAGCACATTTCTCTCTAGAATTCCTTGACAATCTTGAGATTTCATTGTACCCTGCACAGATTCAAGACACCCTGTGCCAGATACAGCAAAGCAGCCCCAGAACATAAGAGAGCCTCCTCCATGTTTCACAGTAGGGACAGTGTTCTTTTCAAGATATGCTTCATTTTTCCATCTGTGAACATAGAGCTGATGTGCCTTGCCATAAATTTCGATTTTTGTCTCATCTGTCCATAGGACATTCTCCCAGAAGCTTTGTGGCTTGTCAACATGTAGTTTGTCAAATTCCAGTCTGGCTTTTTTATGATTTGTTTTCAACAATGGTGTCCTCCTTGGTCGCCTCCCATGAAATCCACTTTGGCTCAAACAACGACGGATGGTGCGATCTGACACTGATATTCCTTGAGCTTGAAGTTCACCTTTAATCTCTTTAGAAGTTTTTCTGGGCTCTTTTGTTACCATTCATATTATCTTTTTCTTTGATTTGTCATCAATTTTCCTCCTGCGGCCACGTCCATGGAGGTTGGCTACAGTCCCATGGATCTTAAATTTCTGAATAATATGTGCAACTGTAGTCACAGGAACATCAAGCTGCTTGGAGATAGTCTTATAACCTTTACCTTTAACATTCTTGTCTATAATTTTCTTTCTAAGCTCCAGAGACAACTCTTTCCTTTGCTTCCTCTGGTCCATGTTGAGTGTGGTACTCACCATGTCACCAAACAGCACAGTGAGTATCGTAGCCCTATATACAGGCCCACTGACGGATTACAAGATTGTAGACACCTGTGATGCTAATTAGTGAACACACCTTGATTTAACATGTCCCTTTGGTCACATTATTTTCAGGAGTACCATCATTTCTGTCCAGGCCTGTTTCATGAGTTTTCTTTTTAAAAAAATTCTGTTGAAGCATGGTTGAAAAGCAATGTCTGACTTTCATTTGTTCATTTTCATAGAATTTTTATATATTATTACTTTTGTCAGATTGAAGTTATTTCTGTGACCATTGTGGGTTTTTCTTTCATTAAACGAGGGGTACCAACAATTTTGCCCACGTGTGTGTATTTAATAAATCTGCTGCTAATTAATGGAATCCATGAATTTAGCTTCATATCTATAAGCAATGTGTTTGATTTATTATGTAAGTGACAAAGCGTCATCTTTATTTGCATTTTCATAACGTCAGGCAGTCTGATAACTTTCCCTTTGGGCCATAGGGCTCTCTTGTATTGTGCTATGAAATATGTGATATGATTCATAGTATGAAATGATGCTGTGAATGTGTCACTAAGCTCTTGAGCAAAACACTATAACTTACTGAATACTACGTAATTGCTTCAGTCACGCTGAGGTTTATGAAATACTAATATATCAAGTCACCCCTTCTGCTCTTAAATAATCGATCAATGCTAGTTAAGAGTGGAGGACATGAGGTGACATTATTCACAAAGTAATGTCACATATCCTAGAACTGAAAGCATCTACATCTGAACCTTTCACCCCTGACATTTTATTAATTCTAAGCCAGAAACATGACTCAAAAACCGTGCTAGGAGCACAAAGTGTTGCATGTGACAAAGAGAAAATATCTCTGTATACTTTATGAAAAGCTATATTTTTATACAGTGCATTAGAGTTTAAAGACATTTTATTTCACCCTGTGCAATTGTATCCTATATCATTTAGTGATATTTAACTTTCCCTATTATTCAAACATTAAATGTTATGCACAAACAGGAAAAGTGCTAAATTGCCTTGAAATAATTAGCTTACAGCCTTAAGCAATCGACATCTACTCCCTTAATTCACCCTGTTTACAGTGCCTGCCAGACAATCCTGGTGTACCATAGCTTTAGGGGAAAGGAAGAATTCAACCTATTTGTTCATGCTTTTCATAACTGCAGTTATCTAGAGCCCTTTTGGCAGTCCCCAATCTAAGCAGGGCCACCATGTAATGACAACAATGAGAGGAATAATTTCACATAGCAGGCAAGCAAAACAGCATTTCTAAAGCAATGTATTTAGAAAAACTCTTGAATTTACATAAGCTAGCAGTATAGATAGGATCCTTCAGGATGGAAGTGTTTTTAATAAAAAAAAAAAAAAAAAAAAACTAAACGCAAAGAAGGAGGCACAATCTGAAATTAGTCGGGAAAACATCAGAAGCAATATCAGAAAATATAACTTCACTGAAAGAGTGGTTGAGGCTTAGAACAGATTTACATCAAATTTAATTGAGAAACCTACAATAAGTGAATCTAAGCAATCCTGTCTATCCTAAGATAAAATGGTAATAATATAAGGGTAGGCTAGATGGACCATATGCTCTCTTTCTGCCGTCAGTCTTCTATGTTTCTATGTCACCAGGTCTTAAAAGCCCAAAAACAAACATCATACTGTATCATATTTTTGTTGGTATTCATCTTGTTTTATTTTGCTATCTATTATAGTAGGCTTACTGGATTATATTACGTTTTATCATTAATTATTAAAAGTTAAGTTACATTTTTATGCTTTTCACTCATGTTGTGATGATTGTGGATATGGAGTGAACCAATGGGTCCATTAACTTAGGGGCTGAGCTCCGATTGCTGATTTTATTGCTACTGTGAGTCTTCTGAAATCTCCTGGGCCTGCCAAAGCAATATTACAATTGAGGTCTGTCAAAAAGCTGAACAAAAAATAATCTAAAATGGTATTCTCCAAAATGATATCAATAAAAATTACATCTTGTCCTGCAAAAACTACATTTTACACAGCAGGCTATGGGGGTCACAATGTTGAAACTTTTGGTTTCTTTCAATTTATTTTATTTACTGATAAAGTGCCGAGAATATTCAAACTCTGTGCAGAAGTTGCCCTCCAGTTTTGCAAGACAATAGTGCTTACCACTGAGCCACTATGCACTGCTGACCCTTCAATGTTTTTTTTTTTTTTTTTTTTTTATGTATGTATTAAAACATGAAAAAACTGTATGCAGTGAAATCTCTTTGAGCCGACCATCCAAATATGCACAAAAAAAGGTTTACACAATTTCCTTTTGTTCCTAGTCGCCAGCATGGCTCCCCCTTATGGGTGCAGCTAGCAAAGACTGGGCCCCATAAAAAACTTTTGACTGGGGCCCCTATCCCCCACACAGTATAGTGCCGCATTTCCTGGCCCCCACATGGTATAACACCCCTTTCCTTACCTCCAGACAATATAACGCCCCCATTAGTGCTGCCCCATGATATAATGCCCCCTTTACCAGACCCCAAACAGTATGCCACACACAGTATAACCCCTCCTTTTCTGTCTCCACATGGTATAACGTCCTCTTTACTGGCCCCCACATGGTATAACACCCACTTCACTGGCCCTCACACAATATAGCGCCCCTTTTCTGGCCCCCATGTGGTAAAAAGCCCCCCTTATTTACCCCCACATGGTATATTGCCTTCTCATTGGCCCCCATACAGTTTACTGTCTCATTCACTGGCTTACACACAGTAAATGCCCCTATACTATCCTCATTACTAGCCCCCAAAATTATATTCTTTTAAATCATGATACTCAGCATGGTTCCCCTCTCATTCCCAGGACCTAGCATGGTATCCCTTTACATCTTGGTCCTCAGCATGGTCCCCCTCCTGGACCCTAGATTGACTCCCCCTCTTATTCCTGGTACCCAGCATGGTATCCTTTTAAATTGTGGTCTTTAGCATGGTTCTCCTCTCAGTCCTAGCCCCCAGCATGGTTTCCCTTTATGATATGCCTTAAAATTGTATGATATCTCTTAAAATTTGTGGTCCTCAGCATGGTTCCCCTCTCATTTCTAGTCCCTTTAAATCATGGTCCTCACCATGGCCCCTCTCAAGGACCCCAGCATGGCTACCCCTTTCATCCCTGGTTCCTAGCATGACTTACCTCCTATTCCTAGACTTCCACCCCTGTTTGGTGTGGGGTATGCATAAAACCCATCCTTTTTGTGACCTAGTTCCCGAGATTGGAAAAATTGGGAATGTTGTCAAGTATCTTTGTTACCTCAGTGGCAGATTGCATTGACTACGACATGGCCTCTCTTTTCCAGTGTGACACCAGTGACTCCTCCCCCTGATGTCCCATGTAAGGTTCATTCTCATGCTTGCTTCAGTCCAGTGATGTAGCACAGCACAGAGCTGCATACACATTGATATCATAGTGCATGTAAGTCTGTTGTGTGGGCTTTTCAAAGAGGTTTCCACTGAGAAAACTGCTCAAAAGAGTGCACTTTGTGTGGGTAAGGTGGTGTTCTGCTCATGTAGAGACAGCTTGCATAGAGTATAAAAGGCGAAAAATCAGTTACTGAAAAAAATCAGTCTTTAAGAGGGGGGGGTCTTCTCAAAGGAGAGGTCCTCTGAAAAGGTTTCACTGTATTTGGTATTGCCCACAGAATATAGGAAATGTGTTATTTTAACCACACATTGAATGCCATAAAAGCAAAACCTATAAGAAAATGGCACAATTGCATTTTTCCCAATTCTACTCCATTTTGAATTTTTACTTTAGCTTCCCAGTATATTGCACAGAATATTAAATGGTGTAAATATGAAGTACAATTTGTCCGGCAAAAAAATTCCTCATATGGCTCTGTGAACAGAGGAATAAAACAGCTAAGACTTTTGGAAGGAAGTAAGAAAAACAAAAATGACAAACCTTTTTAACTAAATAAAATGAATGTAAAGTGAACAGAACATACTTATAATACATATTGTATAATGACCCATGTTACTATTAAAAGATATACATGTCCATTTACATTGCTTGGCATTTAGTATTTTTGCAACTTGCTATTACTACTAAAAAATGCATAAAGGTTAGACACAGCAGGAAATTCTCTTGATCACTAAGGGCAAATGCAAGTAAAAAGGGAAAGACCTTTCCATTGGTTTTACACCCACCATCCCACTGTTTGTTTTCTGACACGGGTAGCATCTCTGGGCTGCTTGTGTTATTGTAGAAGGCCTCATTAACATTAGATTTATTCCTGTGTTCTTTTCAAATGTAAGCTGTAGAATGGAAATTTACTTCATGGCTTCTGTGTAAATATTCAAGTTTTGAGGTAGGTCATCTTTACTGCTATATGGCCTCAATGCTCATAGGTAACAGCACAATATGTATTGTGATGTCCATATGTAAAACCTAATAATAAAACTTAAAGAGGACCTTTCATGTCCTCATGCACATGAGGTTTTATATACCTCTAGAAAGCCGACAGTGCGTTGAATTCAGCTTTCCGGTTATATGCCCCGGGGCTGGAGATATCGGTGCCGTGAGTTTCAGCACTGATCTCTGCCCACTGTCAGAAGGGCGTACCTGACAGTCTAGCTGGGCTGTGAGGAACGCCCTCCCTGACTGTACTTGTCCATAGCCCTGTACTGTCAGAAGGGAGTGTTCCTTACTGCCCAGCGATGACGCTGAGCTGTGAGGAACGCTCACCTAGTACAAGTCTATGGACGAGTACTGTCAGGGGGGGCGTTCCTCACAGCCCAGCTAGACTGTCAGGAATGCCCTTCTGACAGTGAGCAGAGATCGGTGCCAAAACTAACGGCACCGATATTTTCAGCCCCGGGGCATATAACGGGGCACTGTCGGCTTTCTAGCGGTATATAAAACCGCATGTGCATGAGGACATGAAGGGTCCTCTTTAAGCTTCTTTTGGTGTCAGTTCAATGTTAGACACAGTTGCAGCAAAGTATGGATGGATGGACATTGCAGAAAAGCAGTGAGCTAAGTTTATTACAAGAACACATACCTTGGTTATGGTAGAGTCTGCACTAAGTGAAGAAGAACCAGAGGCATAGCTATAGGGGTGCAGAGGTTCTAGTAACACATGGAGCCTGACTATGCCACATAAGGAAGTATCAGTTTTATAAACTATACTGAGACACAACAGTGAGTATTATCTTTGTATTATGATGCTTCATTTATTATCCAAGTGTTGTGACACCACACTAGTTCATGGGCATTGGCTGTGATGGTATTATGTTTATTATCCATGTTGTGTGATCTTAATCCTGTGATCATTAGTATATAGAAAAATGGAACAGTACTCCAAACTTGATGCAGTATTTTCGTAATGATTTTATTTCAGTGGACATATCCAATCAGTGACAAATATGTGTTATCAAGAGTAGCATCAGTCAATAATTATATGCCATATCATAATTATCAATATGCAACGTTTTGGGAATTCTCCCTTCATCAGGAGTGTCCAATAAAGGCAAAAACCAAAGGGCTACAGGCAGGCAGGGCAGGAGTAGTCCACTACTTTTGTGAGGCCAGAACTCTGAGATGCCGACCAAGCATTCCAGGTGTTTATAGATGAAGGGGAGGTTAGAAACGGGTCAGTAGTTAGCAGCACAGGATGAGTCTAAGGAGGTTTTTTTTCAGTACTGGGGTTATGACAGCATGTTGGAAGGAGGAGGGAAAGATTCCAGAAGAGAGAGAGAGGTTAAAAATTTTAGTAAGGTGAGTTGTAACAGCAGGGGACAGAGTCCGGAGGAGATGTGATGGGATAGGATTGATTCTGCAAGTAGTAGGGCGAGAAGAAGAAAAGAGCTGGGAGACTTCTGTTACTGGGTCAAAGAATGAGAGTTCACAGTGAAGAGCAAGAAAGGGAAGGGGACTGATATTGCTTGGAGATTGGGTTGTTTCCTTAAGGAGGTTGTTGATTTTGTCTTTAAAGTACATTGCCATGTCATGAGCAATGAGATCTATGACAGGAACCTGTACCTTCGGCATAAGAAGGGAGTAAAAGGTATAAAGGTGTTGTGTAGGGTTATTTTAGAGAAAAGAGATGAGAGCAGTGAAGTAGGCTTCTTTGGCGAGGTGAAGGGTGGAGTTATAGACTTTGAGCATAAACTTGAAGTGAAGGAAATCAGCAGATGTGTTTGATTTTTGCCACAGAGAACTCCATATCTTGTGCACCACTAAAGAAAATGTGTTTGAGGAGTGTGCCAAGGTTTCTGGTGTCTGAGTTGGGAGTTTTGGCCGGTCACTGTTGCTACTTTATCTACTGTAGGGTTGATTTGAGAGTCTTTGTAGTTATTGTTGGCCAGTTCAGGACAGGAGAGAGAAGATATGGGAGACAGTGATGACTGTAAAGTTGTGTAGATTGTGTGTAATGTTGCAATTTATACCTATTCATTTAATGGAGCTGAGCTGCAATACCAGATACAACCCATGGAGAGGCATGGTGCTGTTTCTGGATAAAAGCAGCCATTTTTATTTAATGCTGGAAAACCTTTTTAAATCATTATATTGTGATGATATTGTGTTTCCTATTCCTGTTTTGTGAGATAACCAAGTGCCTTATACCTACACTGTGACTTTTATTCCTATGTCATTAGTTAAATTTGGTCGTTCCTCATAAGTGGTGACAAAATCAAGTGTATTATCTCTGTACAGCGTGATCACTGTTTATTAACTCTGTATTGTGGTTTTGCTGCGTTTATTATACTGTATCTATGTCACAGTACTCTGTTTACTATTCCTTTACTGTGACATTGTGTTAATTATTCTTGTGGTAGAATATCACTGTGTGAACTGTTCAAGTTTTGTTACAAGCTTGTGTATATGGCAGTGAGCCTGGGGCAAAACTCAGGACAGGTCCTATACCTGCCAATTTTGCGGCCTGGGCTCATTAGATTAAGTGAATGGGTCCGTGGAGGCGTGAGCAGCACGTGGATGTCACATCAGAGCAGTGGCATCACTAAAGTCTTGTGGGCACCCTACCCCCTCCCAACAATGTATTCTTGATAGTGACAGTTATGGGTACTGCAGCAGTATCTCAGATACTTGAAAAGGATACAACTATAGTACCCACAGCTGCAGTTATCAAGAATACAGTGGTTAGCACCACAGCACCCAGCATGTGAGAGCTGCATGTTCTGAGAAACAGCTGATCTGCAGGGTACTAACAATCTAAGAGATCAGTGGGGGTCCAATACCCAGGGCCCATGCTAATCAGCTGTTTGAAGGGATTGTAGTTCTTTGGCAAGTGCCGTAACTCCTTCAATATTTATATCGCATAGTATCTGTTTTATAGTGACCGTGCAAAATAAATGCAAACAGATGGGGTGTGATGTGAATATTGAAGTGGCTACACACAGTGTAATATGTTCCCCAGAGGTCCCCCCCACACAGTGTAATAAGTTCCACAGAGCCCCCCTCAGTTTAATATGCTCCAAAGTGACCCCACACAATATAATATGCTCCACAGTGACCCCACACTGTATAATATGCTCCACAATGGCCCCACACAGCATGTCTTGCCTCACTACTAAATATCCTCTACATATTAATTTCATTATTTTTCGTCTCTAAATACTTTCTGGAGGTCCAGCCATGTTTGTTTAAATGCTACACTTCCAGTTGTGGCTGTTTCCAGTTTAGGAAACCAACAATCTTTACTATCTCCAAACCAGCAGTAGTACCGCTTGCATCCCCTTTCTAGTCCTGCCCATATCCACTAGCTAGTTCCACCCCTATCCAGCCTATAGAAATGTCCAGCTCTTCCAATCAAATTATCTCCAGCCAGGGACATAATTAGCAACGATTGGGCCCCATAACAAACCATTGACTTGGCCTCTCCTCCCCCACACAGCATAGCACCCCCTTTCCTGGCCCCCACACATTATAATGCCCCATTTACACACGCTATAGTGTTTTACAGTGGCCCCTTCACACAGTATAATATCCCATAGCGTCCCCTCCACACAGTATAATGTCCCATAGCAGCCCCCTCACACAGTATAAGTCCCATAGTGGCCCCTCCACACGGTATAATGTCCCATAGCGGCCCTTTCACACGATATAATGTCTCATAGCAGCCCCTTCACACTGTATAATGTTCCATAGTGGCCCCTGAACACTGTATTATGTCCCATAGTGGCCCCTAAGGTGTTCGGTTCAAATATTACAAAAATTATTATTATTATTATTATTATACTCTGGGCTCTCTTCAGACCCCAGAGTATAATGATCAGAGGGGAGGTGAGCAGACATAAAAAACAGTCTTGCTCACCTCTCCTTAGCACTGGTGCGACTCCCTGCTCCCTGTCTTCGGCACTTCTGACTGACGTCACAAATGTGGGTTACGCCGGTGTCATTATGCATCGTGACAACGGTGTTACCCATGTGACGTCTGTGATGTAATTGAAGAGACCTGAACACAGCAGGGAGGTGCGCCAGAGTCCAGTATAGTTGAGTAAGACTGTTTTTTATTTTTTTTTACCTCTTCTGGGCCTCCGACCATTATACTCTGGTGTCTGAAGAGAGTCCAGAGTATAATAATAGCAGTTTCAGTTCGGACGTGTTCAGTCTGAATGAAACCGCCAGGCAAACCTTGCAAGGTTTACCCAACAAACAGCAAGTACTGCGGCCCTACTTGCTGATCCCTGCTCCTTCCACGGTTACCTTGACTTCAAATTCAGCCCTCAAGGGGGCCCCATGCATGCCATATCACATCCCTCTCCTGACACTATTCAGTATCAGCGATGTGATATAGGGCGCATGGGACCCCCTGGAGGGCTGGAGGGGAAGCTGAGGCAGCAGCGGGCATTAGTAGGGACCTGTACATAAATAGGGCCCATTTAAAAAAAAAAAAAAAAAAAAAAAAGGAATAGGTGCCCACTGAGGTAGTTCAGCAACTCTCCAGCCCACCCCCATAGAGGACTGATGACACATCCACATCTTCACTGTGCACATAAATGAGCAGAGAACAATAATTTTAAAGTCAAGGGGGCTGGCAGACAACAGAAGATAGAACGCTTCTATTGGATCCAGACACCTCCTACCTCCGATGCTGCCCCTGCTACCTCTTGTGTCACCCCATCTACCTCATAGATTGTAAGCTTTTGCGAGCAGGGCCCTCAGTCCCATTGTGTGAATTCACGATTTCTTTGTAATGTATCTTTTTTGTCTGTACTGGAACACTACAAATTGTACATTGCTGCGGAATATATTGGCGCTATATAAATAAAATGTATTATTATTACACCTTCCTCATAGGCGATGTCAATGTTCCCTTCACAGCTAAAAGACGATGCCGATTGTGGGCATTAGCGCCGGGTGTCTGCTGTATAATACAGTAGGCACCTGGCGGCTGTGGCAGGCGCTCAGCGAGCGGCTGCCATATTTAAATACCGACATCCGCCATACTATTACGGCAGATGTCAGGAAGGGGTTAATAAATAACACGGTTAAATAATTAACCCCTCCCCCTCCTCAATATAGGGAAAGAAGTACCAACCCACCAACAGTTTTTTCTGTCCTGTGTGGGTGGAACAGTGGAGGGAAGGTTATTCCTTCCTTATAGTCAGGGCCGGCATTAGGGGGGGGCAAACTGGGCAATTGCCCAGGGCCCCGACCCCAAAGGGGCCCCCAGGATCCGGAGTCATCCAGAGTCAGAACCAGGACCAGGACTGAGGCCAGGCCTCGGCCTCAGCGATCACGTGAGACGTGCCTCATGTAACCGCTGAGGCCCAATTACAGGTTTCAGTGGTGATGTCCACAATGCTGGATAGCATATTATACTGTGTGGGGCCCCTGTGGAGCATTATACTGGGGAGGGGGCCCTCTGGATAGCACATTATACTGTGTGGGGCCCCTGTGGAGCATTATACTGGGGAGGGGACCCTCTGGATAGCATATTATACTGTGTGGGGCCACTGTGGAACATTTAACTGGGGGGACCCCTCTGGATAGCATATTATACTGTATGGGGCCTCTGTGGAGCATTATAATGTGGAGGGGCTATGGAGAGCATGTTATTTTCTCTGCGGCCACTTTGGAGCATTATACTGGGGGGCCCCTTTGGAGAGCATATTTTACTGTGTGAGGCCACTGTGGAGCATTATACTGGGGGAACCTCTCTGGGCAGTATATTATACTGTGTGGAGGCCATTCTGGAGCATGTTATACTGTGTGGGGTCACTGTGGAGCATTATTCTGGGGGGGCCATCTGCAGAGCATATCAGATTGCATGACGCCATTGTGGGGCATTATTCGGGGGGAACTAAGGAGAATTATACTGGGGGCCCTCTGGGGAGTATATTATACTGCGTGGGGCCTACTGTGGAGCATTATACTGGGGGGACACTCTGGGGAGCATAGTATTTTGCGTGGGGCCACTGTGGAGCAAAATACTGGGGGGGCACTATGGAGCATTATACTAGCGGGGGCCCTCTGGGGAGCATATTATACTATGGGCCACTGTGGAACTTTATACTAGGGGGGAAGGGGAAGTGTGGGGAGCCTGTTATATAGTGTGGGGCCACTGTGGAGTTTATTATATTGTGTGGGGCTTCTTGGGAGCATATTATACTTTGTGGGGCCATTGTAGAGCATTATATACCATGTGGGGAAACGGTGGAGGGCTCAGGGGAGCATTTTAGACCGTGAAGCATTATATACCATGTGGAGCATTATACTGTGGGGGAAGGGGCTCAAAATTCCTGCTGGCAGCCCTGTGTGCTATGTCTGCATCACAGCTCCCTCACTATAATCTTGCACATACGTGTAGTGCTCCATGGCCATGTCATTCCCCAGTACTGTGCATGAACTGGCCATGGAGTTATTGGGGCCTGCACAGTACTATAGGGGCTGACTATACTGGAAACATACTCAGTAACACCAGATAGTCAGCACATATGTAAGACTTCAGTGAAGGAGCCGTGGTGTAGGGTATTAGCATGAAGCTGTTGGGTGGGGCCCCAGAACAAGTTCCTCTGGTGGGCCTTCAGTCCGACACTGTATAACGGAGAACTATTATATATAAGGGTGGGTTACTATATATAATTGGGAAACTTAAATATGAGGGGGCTATTGTAAGGGGGAACTATTATATATAAGGCATCCATTATAAGGGGGGAGCTATTATTTATAAGAGGGGAACTATTTATAAGGGGAGTATAATTGTTAAGTGGGCTTATTTATAAAGGGGGCTATTAGTGATAATGGGGACTATTATTTATAAGGGTAACTATTATTTATGAGGGGGCTATTATTTATAAAGGGAGCAGTATTATTTTTTGGGGTGACTGTTACTGATAAGGGGGAATATTACTGATACAGGGCACTATTTATCATTTATAAGGGAGCTATTACTGATAAAGGTGTAATATTATTTATAAGCAGGGACTATTATTTATAAGGAAGTGCTATATTAACTGATGACTGCGTGCAAAAATCTATTAGGTGGTTCAAAGATGCTCATTTGAATTGTGTGTGGTAAAATGGGGCTCGTTATTACTTTTTTGTTGGCATAAAGGAGGCGTTATTATAGGGGTTGCCAATGCAAAACTATGGTGTTGTTTGCATATCAGCATTTGGGGCCCCGCTTTTAATTTTGCCCAGGGCCCCACTTTGTCTTAAACCAGCTCTGCTTATAGTGAGGTTATCCAGATTTCTGGATGATTTACCCCTCCTTGCTCCTGCTTGAGTTTGTTTGTCTTCTATCCTCCTGTTGTGAGTACTGTTTTTCTGCCTTTGGTTCCTGTTGGAACAAAAGGGTTAAAATTCCTAGTCTGTCTTTCCTGCCTCTGTTGCTGTGTCTGTTTACCTGCAGGGAAAGACGTTTTTAGTTGTTGCTTATGATTGGTGGGCAGACGAGTCTGCTGTCTGTAGTGTCCACACTGAACCCTTGCGGCTCTGTAAGCCTTGCATTGCTTTTTTTTTTTCGTGATGCACTGCGTTTCCTGCTTCTTCTCTGTGGCTCCCCTGTGTGGGGACGCTGGAGTCCAGAGTACGCTGGCTTGCATACGTGATGAAATCATCAAACGTCTTCCGCGGTCTCCAGAGTCAGGTTTCTCCTTCACTCCCCCTCCCTGTACTGGCAAAGGGAAGGGTTGAGCTGGCTAGGAAATCTTTTTTTCCTTAAATTCTGCCATTTTTTACATAAAATCTGGGCGGTGCAGCCTTTTCTTCCCTGGTAAAAAAAAACAAAAAAAAAAAAACAACCACAAACTGTTAAAAATGAGAAAAAAAATTATGAAAGCACCATAAGGCTGGGGCCCCACGTGGCGTAAATGGGAAAAAAAGTGGCGTTTTACAGTCACTGTGTAGTGGATGGGATTCTAATGAATCCCATCCCCATACTGCGGTAAAATATGCACAGGGGACACGCTGTGATTTCCAAAACCGTTGCAGTTTTAGAAAGCGCAGCATGTCAATTATACCTATGGAAATCCCGGCGGTTTCCTTATAGATATAATTGAAGCAGAAAGTCTGCAACTTTCTGTGAACTTTCTGTGAAAAGCGCTGTGGGATAAACTGCTATCCGTTACCGCCGTGGTTTTTCCTGAAGCGCTTTTTTTTTGCGAGACACTACATGGGGACTTAGCCTTAGGCTGAAGTCCCACTTTGTGGAAAAGCTTCTTTTTTTTTTTGTTGCAGATTTTGCGTTTTTTTTGAGCCTAAGCCAGAAATGGATTTAATATTCCTTTTCAAGCCACTACTGACTTTGGCTCAAAGAAACACAGCAAAATTTGTAACAAAAAAAAGCAGCTTTTCTGCTATGTGTGGCCTTAACCTTAGGCTAGATGCACACAAAAGACATTCATTTTTCATTGCCGTCTTGCACCTGAGGGGAACCGTTTCTACATTTCAGTGTATGGAGGGATCTGTGAAAACAGACAAACATAGGACATGCCCTATATTTTGACGGTCCATTTTTTTTTAACTATTGTGTGAATCTACTCTTAGTTGTAAAAGAGTCTCTAACCAGGATAATGCCTTTTCTAGTAGGCTGTTCTAAAGTAAAAAGTAAAGTAAAAATTAGTTTTAGGCCAAGGTCCCATGTAGCGGGCCGCAGCCAAAAAGCGGAGATGCATTACAGTTTTTCCTGCAGTGTCTTTCACAGGGGATGGGATTCGCTAGAATCCCATCCACTTTGCAGGGACATGGGGCCCCGGCGTTAAAGACATTCATCAGATACATTTTTATAAAATCTTGAGTCATCTTTTGTACTAATTTCTTCTTTCCATTTTCCAATACATTCCATACATCTCTATTACAGTCATTTTTAAAGAGCAATGTACTCATTTAAGTGTTCACATTATTTTAATGAATATTAATGAGTTACAAAGTAGCGTCCCATGATCCATGAATGACAAGTGGTGGTGAGTGTCACTGAGACATCGCTTTGGAGCAAGTATTAAACTGCAGCCTAAACAAATCTGCCCACAATACGTGATGAAAAGTGACATACAGCACAGTAATATGTGAAATCACCCCCAACTCCAGTCTCTTGTAAGCACATGCATGCACATGAAAACAAATTCTGACATGTACTAATATTATTATCCCACAGAAATTAAAATCAAGTCTGAGCCTATAATGTTTCACTGAGAGGGAATTGGGGTTATATATTCCTGCGTCGAGGAGAATTCTATTTCAGTTATAGCATTTAATTATGATTTGTATGTTAGCGCCCACCGGAGCATAACAAATTGTCATTATGTTATTCTGCTGAGTCTAATTTAATTGGCAAGTTGTCACAAAAGCAATTATCCATCATTTATTTTGTTGCCATAACCACATCTTGGAGAGCACCTGCTGTCTAAGTGTAAAACCGCTCCAAAGTGGCCAGAATTCCTGCCACTTTCCCTACAATTTGGGGACATTTTACTTGTTTTTGTGCTATTGCTCATTCTCTGCTGGAGGGGATAAGGACACATTATGATGCATCGCAAACCTGTGCAGCAGTGAGAGGTGTTAAACATAGTTCTCATTTCTGCTGAGTGTTTGTAAATTTCAGCAACCTTTGTTTTATTGTACAGAAAAAAAATGACTACGCAAACTAATTTGGCTTGTTTGAGACATTCAGGTCAATGAGAAGGATTATTTATATATACATATATCTGTACTTGCTTTACATTTTGTGAATGTTGTAACATGCATAAGGATCATTAACCCTATGTTCTTGCTGTCTTACATTAATATGTGACATATGATTATTTACAGGTTTATAGATTTCATTGTTTATGCCCTTATCAAGTTGGGAAAGGCTTCTGATAGTAATAGAACATTATTTGCATATAGAACCATAAATCATGATAAAGGGATTTGGAAGTCTCTTAATAAGTGTATAAAACACCTATATGTTTATATCTATATTCCTATTTTAAAAAAATGTTTTTCTACAGTGGCTCATGCCTGGCCATCTCTTTGAGGCTGGGGTATGCAGAGCTTACCACCTGTGGTTTAGCTGCCGCTGGCTTGCTCGCAGCTAACCCCGCTGCAATGTGCAGTAAAAGCATGGTGGTTGAGTTTTCACCAATTCTCATCCAGGGGCTGCATGAAATAAAAATGCAGTACAAAGTAACCTTCAGCATGTTAATTTATGCTGCAGGTTTACCAGTGCAATGTAATGGTAGACCCATGGTGATTCTTGCAAGACCACACCATTTTGGGCATTTTTGCAGTGGTAAATTTTACTAAAATATAACTGCTGAACTTCTATGATGGAAATTAAGCAGTGTGTCCACACAGTGCAACTCCAGCCTAAAGCTGGTTGCACACGACCGTGTGCTAACTGACAGCCGTGAATGAACGGTGTGTCATCCGTGTGCCGCCTGTGCATAGGCCGTGCTTCCACGACCTCTTTCATTCAATAAATAAGAGTCAAGGAAGCAGGGCCGCAAAATCGGACAGGAAAAGGACCTGCTCCATATTTTGCGGCCTGGACTGTCGGCCCGCACACGGAACTGTGTGATTCACGGTCATGTGTACGGGCCCATTGAAATGAATGGGTCAGTGTGCTATCTAGGAAAAACCCGGATAGCACACTACCATTCATACGAACGTTGTGCGAAAACGACTGTGAAAAACATACATTTTTCACGGCTATTTTGCCCCCGAGGTGTGCCGATTTTCAAGGTTCGCTGAAGTTATGTCAATGTGAAAGTGACATCTATGTCTATGGGAAAATGGATGGTAAGCAGTGGATACAAACTACTAGTTTAACCACTTTGCTGCCACTTGCGCATTTTAACATTTAAACAGCTCAAAAAATTTGCCTGTTTTTGGCGAAAGGTGCTTGCTTATGGTTTTTTTTATAGACACATGGTATTTATATTGAAAAAAGAAATGGTTTTATATAACATTTAGCCAATTTTGATGTCTGAAAAGTGGTGAAAAATAAGTGGTTTTCCAAAACAAAAAGCCACCAAAAATAATCAGTTCATGGAAGCACATGTGAAATCAAAATGGCATTGGTACTGAAAGGTGCAATGGCACATTTTTTTCACGCGAGGACCTTTTTCAATATAAATTTTCAATAGTAGAATGTGATATACCACACCGCAGGACATGTCTGTCTGAGTGGTGGCAGTGGTTGTAGCTGTAGTAATATGAGTAGCAGTACAGTATGGAATAATATTATGGACCAGGCCACAGGAGATGTCTGGCTGAGTGGTGGTAGCTGTGGCAACATGAGTGGCAGTACAGTATGGAATAATGTGATGGAATGGACCTCAAGAGATGATGTTGAGCTGTTTAGGAGTAGCAGGCAGCATCAGTAGTATAGTACATAGACAATGATACAGGGAGACAACGCTGACTGAATGAGGTGGAATGGGAGTGGGAAGAGACTACCTGGGTAAATATGCAACTGGCACTTCCAATGGTCTCCCTAGAGCCTGTGGCGTCGCAATAATGTACCAATTTTGCCTCCTTTTGGGAGGTATAGAAGAATTCCCTCATTTTGGCTTTATAGAGAGTATAAGAGTGCAAGTGTATGTACAGACATAGGGGCTTGCCAAGGTTGGTTAGTACTCCTGCTTCTATTGTCTTTGACTTTGTGCCTTTGGGTGTGTTTGTATGTCCTGTCTATATGTTCTATGTATTGTGTTTGCAGCTCTCCTCTTGGTAAATTCCCCGTTAGTTTCCACATTGTTTGGTCCCCCATGCTTGGTACAGCCCTGGCCTATCACAGGGAGACTTTTGTCTCCAGGGAACCGTTGGAGCTTCAGTGTAGAGTTGGCAATTAGTAGTTTGCGTGGAGACAGAGCAAGCCAGCTCTGTGCACTGGGACCCAACAGCTTCCACACAGCCCCAGAGGAAGAAGAATATACCCAATGGTTATGTAAAGACAGCCCTGATACAGGGAATTCTGCTGTCCATCACTAGGATACTGTGCTAAAGGTAACCAGGCCCCTGGAGGAACTGCCTTGGAGTACAGCCTTCAGTATCCTCTGCTCGAGGTGACTTATTTGTGGACATAGAGTTATTGGAGTGGAGTATGGTACTAGAGCCTTATCCTAACTGGGCATCCCCTCAAGACCAAGGCTGAAAGTACTATACAGTTGGAGACTACTACCCCCATTTGGAAGCTGCATGGTTTACAGTCTACAGTTGTTGAGTAAAGTTTAACCTGCTTACATTGCACTGTTGCCTCCTGAGACATTCCTGCATTAACATCAGGGCCCATCTGAACACCATCACACTGGCTCAGGTAAGAGAGGATCTCTCGCCAACTGAAAGCACCCCAGCGGAACTACTACCGCCACCATCTGGTAGCACAGGAGGCCCCCTCAGCGGTGTTCAGCCTACGAGCCGAACTGAGGAGATTGGATGAGGGCACTTGGCCTATCCGGTGGCACAGCAGCCATTCGACTCCCATCTGGGCTGTGGCTGGGCTGTGGCACAAAGAAGAATCTTCCTCTTCCAGTCTAGGAGTCCCAAGTCATCCACAATGATAACCCTGACCCAGTTCTTCATCTTCCTCCAGTTCCCCTTGCATCAACCCAGGGTGATGACGGTGACACAGAAGTGGAAGCTATTCTTCTTCTTCCATCTCTTTTTGCACGAGCGTAAGTGTAAGATATATAATAAAGGGATGACATCACTGAAGCTGCAGTTGTTCCTGCTGACAAATTTGGTGGCCTCCTCAAAGGGCTTCAGAAGACGACACACTTCCCTCATGATCCACCAATGGTGGATCTCAAAATAACATATTGTTCCTGTGGTCTGCTGCATGCAGTAATCATTCCCTATTTTCTGCTGCTCACATGCTCCAGCATGTGCAAGGTGGAATTCCATCGAATTGAAACGTTGCAGATGAGGCAATGCAAGGGCAGACTGTTTTGTTGCTGCAAGTCCAGCACAGTGTTTTTAGCCACATAGGCGCAGATGAAATGTGAAGAACCTTTTACCTATATGTGTTAATAAAGTGGCACACCACCTAATTCAGCACCTGTGCCATGCAGGTAAAATATGCTATTCTTGTCAACTGCAGAGCAGCATTGGTGCCATTGTCACTGGCAACATTTCCCAGTTGTAGTTGGTGAGAAACAATCCAACATGATATTTGCTGCAAGATACAACGGAGCAGCTCCTCCATTGTGGGGCTTCTCTGATCTAGGCTCATTGGCTGTAAAAGTACATGGCAGCACTGCACCTTACATGAAATGAGGGAGGGGAAATTGAAGTGAAGACTTGCCCTTGTGAATATAGGTGCAGGAAACAGTCCAGAGAGGAGGATCCAAAGGAGAGGGATGGGGCCTGTCTGGTGTTTGAAGTGGGCTTGCACAAATTGGGTGTAACTAGCACCTGGCCTTGTTGCATTTCTGGATTGTAGCAACTGCCACTTAAAACATTGATGCAGTGGGCTGTAAAAGACATGTATTATCATTGTCCATAATTGCTGCTCCACACATCTGCATGCACATTTCCCTAATAATAATAATAATAATAATAATAATAGTCCTTTAATAGTCCCACAATGGGGAAATTCAGTGTGTTACAGCAGCAAAGATAAGCAGATACAAATACAAATACAACATGAACAGGAATGTTCCAAGGTTAGAGGCATTACATTGATAGTAGACAGACAGATAGCAAGTAGCAGAGGAGGGGGGGAATTTTACAGGCAGAAAGATATTTCAGTTCTCTGTGTGTATTGATCTCCTCTTAGGTCGGTGTTGGTTGTACAGCCTAACTGCGGTGGGGAGGAAAGATTTCCGATAGCGCTCCTTCTCACACTTAGGGTGGAGCAGTCGGTTACTAATAGTACTGCCCAGCGCGATCACGGTCTCATGCATGGGATGGGACTTCTTCTCCCGCATGGAGCTCACCACGGACAGTATCCTTCTGTCACTCACCACCTGCACTGGGTCCAGGGGGCTCCCCAGGACAGAGCTGGCCCTTCTAATCAGCTTGTCAAGTTTCTTTCTGTCCCTGGTTGATATACTGCTCCCCCAGCAGGCAACTCCGAAGAAGATGGCTGATGCCACTACCAAGTTGAAGAAAGTCCTAAGAAGTGCCCCCCGGATTCCAAAGGCTCTCAGCCTCCTAAGCAGGTAGAGCCTGCTGTGGCCCTTCCTGTACAGGACCTCCATGTGATCTGCCCAGTCCAGCTTATTATTAAGGAGCAAACCCAGGTACTTATAGGTGTTCACAATCTCGATGCCCGTCCCCAGGATGTCCACTGGTTTAGGAGGGCATCTGCATTTACGGAAGTCTACCACCATCTCCTTGGTCTTCCCCGCGTGTATCTTCAGGTGGTTCCGCTGGCACCAGTCCACAAAATCCCGGTTCAGTTCTCTGTACTCCCTGTCATCATCGTCTGTGATGAGACCTACTATTGCAGAGTCATCAGAATACTTCTGTAGGTAGCAGCTGGATGAGTTGCACCTAAAATCTGCAGTGTACAGTGTGAAGAGGAAAGGGGCAAGAACTGTACCCTGAGGTGCCCCCGTATTACATATCACAGTATCTGACACACAGTCTCGGGCTCTCACATATTGAGGTCGATTTGTGAGGTAGTCTAGGATCCAGTTGGAGGGGTGGTGGTCCACTCCAACAATGCCCAGCTTGTCTCTCAGTAACCTGGGCTGTATGGTGTTAAAAGCACTGGAGAAATCAAAGAACATTATTCTCACCGTGTTTCCTGGTTTCTTCAGGTGAGACAGAGCCCTGTGCAGAAGGTGGATGATGGCATCATCTACCCCAATGCCCAGCCGATAAGCAAACTGGAGAGGGTCCATAGCGGGGCTCACTAGAGGGCGGAGATGTGTGATAACCAATCTCTCTAAGATCTTCATCAAGTGGGATGTCAGTGCTACAGGTCTGTAGTCGTTGAGGTCCATAGGGTGAGGTTTCTTTGGAACTGGTACCACACAAGAAGATTTCCATAATTCAGGAACTATTTCCTGCCTCAGGCTCATATTAAACATTTATGTAATTATACCATACAGCTGGTCCCCATAAGTCTTAATTAGCCTTGCACTTATGTCATCTGGCCCTGCGGCTTTCCTCGCCTTGATCTTTTTCATCTCCCTCCTCACCTGGGCCCTTGTGAAGGTCAGACTGTGGTCAGATATAGACGGATTCCTGGATTTACTGGTCTGTTGGGGAGTAGCCACATGGGGTGAAGTCATTGTGGTGGGGGGAACTGAAGGACATGCTGGGGTAGGAGGAGCTGGTGTGTGATCAAATCTGTTGAAGAATAGGTTTACATTTCCAAGAAAAGGCCCACATTTTCTGACATATGGCAATATAAAGCAGGGACAGCTTTCCTAGAGAAATAATGGCAGCTTCATCGAGCACATGCCATCACTTGGCAAAAAAATTCCACTTGGTATGGCAAAAAAAATTCCCAAACAGAAGATAACTGAATGTAGTTGCTGCCACCAATACCAGCAGCTCTAGAAACATGTCTGCTACTGTGCCAGTGCCACAAAACCCACCCCTCAAGCTTCCCCTAGGTCTGCCCTGGGAAAGCTTTTTGGATGTTGGGGCCATGAAATGGCTGGAATCATTACTATTACCACTGCCACCAACCTCTTCCTCTGATGTCACCTTATTATCCTAACCTGGTTGCCAGGTCCTATCCATAAAAGAATACTAATTGGCAATGCCATCATCTTCCATGCTTTTTTTTGACTAGTCACGGCCATGGGATTCTTCCACACCCTCATAATTTCCACCTCCAGATTTCCCCTTAGTGCCCCTACCAGAACGATTGCCAGTACCACACTCCCTGCCACTACTACCTCCACCACCAACATTTCTTTCTTTCTGTTACACCTCTGCCTTCTCTGCCTGCAAAATATGCTGTATATTCTCATCCCTCTCATCAAAAACAGTCGGAAGACTCTAAGTAGGAGAAATATCTTTGTCAGCAGGTACCACAGCACTACTAGACATTTGTGTCAGTGAAGACATGGTTGATAGTGCAGAAAGATCCTGCGGCAAATTACACGTTACAGCATTAGAGGAGTAGAAGTAACACACAGATGCCTGACTCAAGATCACATCACTGTCAGAGGCAGTTTCCTCCTGAGATTGAAATGAGTAATAAAAAGTTCATCTTCATTCTCAGGAAGTACAACAATCCTGCAGCTACTGGCAGCACTAACAAAACAAAAAGTAGTCTTGTTGTTGCCACCCAAATTTTTATTACTTTCATGTGAGCTTCCTCTTTCCCCCTCCTTTAGCATGTTGCTTTGTAGTCATTTTACTGTACTGCTTATATTGGCAAGAATTCTGACACTGTGTGTAAGGTTTTTGTTGTTAAAAAAAAAAGACAATCTCAGTCTGAGGCCCCACGTTGCAGAAACACAGCGTTTTTGTTGCAGATTCTGTTGTGGTTTTATAAGCCAAAGCCAGGAATGCCTACAAAACGAATGGGAAATATACAGGAATTACTTACACTTCTACCGTCTGCTCAATCTACTCCTGGCTTTGGCACAAAAAAAAAAAAAAAACACAGCAAAAATCAGAAGAGTTATCCCAACGTGGGGTCTCAGCCTCAAGAAAATTAGTACTCAAAGCACTGAAAGGGGCACCTGGTCAGTGAGCATTACACTAGAACACACTGCATGAGTCAGCTTGCTTTTTTTTTCTTTGCACTTTGTGTGTATTGGTTAACAAAAAAAAAAACACTCCTGCCCAAAAAAGTACCCTTAACAAAATGAGATTTTGCACTATAGACTGTAACACGCTGCATCAGTCCTTTAATTTATTTTTTTTGCCGTGCTAATATCACTTTGTATGTATTGGTTAACAAAAAATCCAAAAACTCCTTAAGAAAAGGAGGTTTAGCACTATAGACTACAACACACTGCAACAGTCAGCTGTTAGGTGATGTAAACTGGTTCTAATCTTCAATTGACATTACAGAGCCCATATGATTTTACCTCTTCTTTGTATTTTAATTGTGCAATGACTGTCAATGAGTGGTCATTTTAGTTTGTCCGAGATGAATCGCAAAGGTTTCGGTTTCAGTAACAAAAGAAACTTTTGGAAAATTTGGGTTGAATACAGCTTGTTACAGTTCGGTTTGCTCATCTTTAGTGATTACCAAAGGAACGTCTTTTGACGCAATGGAATTCAGAGAACCTATTGTTGGAGCTTCTGATGAAAAAATCAGCAATGGGTCCGATCTCTGTTTCTTTTGCCCGTTTCCATTTTTTAATTTTAACAAGAACTGTCAGGTTGCGATACATCCCTGGCTCCCATATTAGTACACAACTGTTTTCAGACCTTTGAGAATTAACTGAACAACTCAAAACTATATATTTCTGGGCAATCCTTTCATTTTAGGGTGGCACATGACATGCCATCTAGCCATTGTGACTGTAATGAAATATGCTTATATTATACTGTGTCTTGAGTTATGTGTCTTTTGTTATAATTATGTTTTATTTTATTCATAAGTGTTGTTAGGAGATTGGTCTGAGTGCTACCTGTGTACAGCAATTGTAATGCGCATTACACAGCCCAGGCTACAGAGGGAGAATGAAGGAATTTGTAGGTTCTAATTCAATTTTAGTCAATCTAATTAGCGCGTCAGATGTGCTGAGTATAGCAAACATTGTGATTTGATTCATTTCTGATCAAAGCTCTATATTTTGACAAAAAAAATTCTGACATCACAAGTGAGACGTTAAAGGAAGTGAGCAGAGCTGCGGGTCCATAAATGTGAGGAGATACATGACCTCTTTGTCAGATTTTAGAGGGTCTGTCCCTCTTTTTCCTGCTGTGCTTCCAGGCAGACTTAAAAACAGAATGCAGATCAGAAAAAAGAGGAAAGACAGCGCCAAGCGCTATATAGTGTACTGCTATTAAATACACTAGCACATGTAGTGTGGTAAGCCCACAACCACTCCAATACTCTTTATCAACTGTGATCGGTAGTATGGACCTCAATAGCAGCTGGGAATATCACTGGTACCGCACACTTCCAATTAATAGTGTTGGTGCTAGTCAAAAGAGTACTCCAACTCGTATTCAAGAGCATTATTATTGCTGTACACACCAAATCTTGCTTGTGAAGAATAAATTTTCTTTAAATTCACATATATCCGTAACAGAAAAAATGTTTAGATTAATGCCGTGTAAAGTAGTAAATGAAGTAGTGGAGTTGTAGATTAAAAAATTGCAAAGTTTCTGTCAACAGATCTTCCGGCTAGATCCATAACCACTGTGCAGGAGGTTTCATGGCGTTAGTACGCTTCCTTCCTAAGCGTACTGCGCAGGTGCGGGATTTGGATCTCGCTGAAGATAATTGCTGATGGTGACGCAGCGAAGAGGAGCAGCATTCATTTGCAAAGAAGGGGGCATCCCTGAACGGCGAGGAGGCGGCACGTAGGTGATGACGCTTCTGTGCTCGGAGCACAGGGGTAACGCCCCCTGTACTTCCTGAGCTTAATAAGCATATCAGAAAAAAAGGATTTAATTAAGAAACGGCTGTCAGAAACAGAAGAAGAAAGGTAGGACTGGAATAGCCTTTCTAAAGGCTATTTCAACATGTGCTAGGTAAAACATGCAGATATCTAATGATAGACTCCCTTTAAGGAGGATTGGCAGTGGTTTGATAAAATGGATCAAATATGACTATGTGCAGAATTGTAAGTGGTAATAAAATTGTAAAGAAAGCAATCGTTCTTTGCTTTCTGGCTAGATTGAATGCATTCTTGTTGCAACAACAATCTAGCACAGAGGTATGCTGATTGAATAATACCTTTGGCATAATGCTTTTCACCAGTATTTTACTCTGGGTTTCATAGTCAGTGTCTCTGGTGCAATTGCACCTCAGTCTCTGGAACTGTCCGAAAGGAACATTGTTCTTTCACTTTTTAAAATGTAAGCTGTTATAGTCTAATAGACCATTGCAATCATCTTTCTTTAAAAAAAAGTCTTAGTTTAGATCCGTTCCTGGTCAGCCATGTTATCGAAACCTAAACCGGGTTCAATATTCTGATTGTCAAGTGGTGCCAAATTATTTGTAATCCATATATATATATTTATACAGTGGGGAAAAAAGTATTTCATCAGCCACCAATTGTGCAAGTTCTCCCACTTAAAAAGATGAGAGAGGCCTGTAATTGACATCATAGGTAGACCTCAACTATGAGAGACAAAATGAGACAGCATATCTAGAAAATCACATTGTCTGATTTTTTTAAGAATTTATTTGCAAATTATGGTGGAAAATAAGTATTTTGTCACCTACAAACAAGCAAGATTTCTGACTCTCACAGACCTGTAACTTCTTCTTTAAGAGGCTCCTCTGTCCTCCACTCATTACCTGTAGTAATGGCACCTGTTTGACAATGTTATCAGTATAAAATACACCTGTCCACAACCTCAAACAGTCACATTCCAAACTCCACTATGGTGAAAACCAAAGAGCTGTGGAAGGACACCAGAAACAAAATTGTAGATCTTCACCAGGCTGGGAAGACTGAATCTGCAATAGGCAAGCAGCTTGGTATGAAGAAAACAACTGTGGGAGCAATAATTAGAAAATGGAAGACATACAAGACCACTGATAATCTCCCTCTATCAGGGGCTCCACGCAAAATCTCACCCCGTGGGGTCAAAATGATAACAAGAACGGTGAGCAAAAATCCCAGAACGACATGGGGGGACCTAGTGAATGACCTGCAGAAAGCTGGGACTAACATAACAAAGGCTACTGTCAGTAACACTACGCCACCAGGGACCCAGATCCTGCATTGCCAGACGTGTCCTCCTGCTTAAGCCAGTACATATCTGGGCCCGTCTGAAGTTTGCTAGAGAGCATTTGGATGTTCCAGAAGAGTATGACAATGACAATGACAAGACAATGATCCCAAGCACACCGCCAGGGCAAAGAAGGAGTAGCTTCGTAAGAAGCATTTCAAGGTCCTGGAGTGGCCTAGCCAGTCTCCAGATCTCAACCCCATAGAAAACCTCTGCAGGGAGTTGAAAGTCTGTGTTGCCCAGCGACACTCCCAAAACATCACTGCTCTAGAGGAGATCTGCATGGGGGAATGGGCCAATATACCAGTAACAGTGCGTGCCAACCTTGTGAAGACTTACAGGTACTCAATCTGGTCTGTAGATTAAGTACTCAAGTGCCCCCATCTATTGAGGTGGTCAGTGGAGGCTGTAAAAATATCTACTGGACCAACCGAAATGAAGAGCAGATCATCATTACAAGGCTTATATAGAATGATGTGGTGGGACCAGGCATGACATGTATACTGTATATGAACAGGTCCTCAATAGTCCCATATGCAGATTGTTGAAACTCGGTGCAAACTGTGTGCCCATTGCTGTCCCACGGGTTTGAAGATAGCTATTAGAACCAAAGTGAAAAGTGTTATGATCAAGTATGAATTGTATGCTGTCTAGAATGAATGTCCGTTGATTCACTTGGGAGTGCCTGTGTACAAGTGCACATACGCACCTATCTGGGTGGGTGAATGGCACAGGCATGCCTCCCCTATAATCCGAACCTCATTGATGTGCTTTTATTACCCGGCATTTCAGGTTTATATGTGCTATATTAAAATATATGTTCTACCGATCAATATAAAGGATATTTTATGTGTACGTCTCTGTCTCTGTGTTAATCGTGCCATATATATTCTTATGTCAACACTGACCCCTTACTGGGACTCTCGCAAGGGTCTATGGGGTGCAGATTGCATCTTTTGAAACCCCATGCTGACCCCTTTGTCCCTAGCAAAGCCACTCATCATACTTCTGGATAAAGGCTTAAGCCAATTTGAAAGGCGTTTGGCTCCCTCTTCCTTCCAAGGCGTTGTTGTGACAAGACTGTGATACTTATGTCTCGTACCTAAGGAGGGACTTACTTATTACTTACCCTAAACTGTAAGTTCCCTGGGGATGGATACATTCTTATAAGGCAATTCAGCGGTCGTGGTCAAATTCAATCCTAGCACTAAGTCCTCCACTCAACTGCAAAAACAGCAAGACAATGATAGAAATAAGCAACCAGATAAAATAGTCACACAATCTTCCTGCCAAAAACAACCTGAAATGGTGTCCACAGAAGGTAGTCCTTCTTCATTGGAAATTTCCATGGGTCCCTTAGCTCCCTTTAGCCCAGGCACCCCCCTCCTTCAATTGTATTCAAGCTGCAGCAGTGGCGGAGGTAGACTCGCGATTAATAATGCCTCTCTTGGAATAAATGTTGGAGAATTTACAAAACTTCCAATGAGTGGGTGAACTCAAGTCCAGGATGAGTTCCTGTTAGGACTCAATAGTGACAATTTAAACTACAGTTGCCCAACAATCAGATTGTACACAACAGCTGTTAGAGAAGGTGGAGGATTTGGACAATAGAAGTAGGTGAAATAATTTCTGTTTTGTTGGATTCCTAGAGGAAATTAAGGGACTAGACTTAATAAAGTTCCATCTGGTGACAATGCCAGCGTTACAGCTTACAACTGATCATGCTCTTCAACCTATCAAGAGGGCTCACTGATTGGGAAAGGAATCTATTGACCAAAACACATGCCCAAGGGCCACATTTGCTAAATTCTTCCATAATTTAAGGAAAGAGAACATCCTTCAAGCTTGCAGATACCAGAGAACACTGGAAGTAAGGAGTATCCAAACCACATTTTCTATGATGGATTTTCAGTTTCCATATTAACCATCTTCTATCAGAAAAGGGTGGTTGTCTCAAAAAGTTTACTCTTTATTTCAGGACTTTTTGGCCTGTCGGTTCTCTCCACTTTGTAAAGTCTACTGGAAAACAATGTCAGAGTCCAACTCTGCCCAGAGAAGTTGTGAGTATTCAATGAACTAGAAGAATTACAGGCTCACCTGATGCTAGATAACTGTTGACTTTTCTCTTGAATCTTTCTTCAGTTTAGGAATACTTCATACATCTGACATGGCGGTTTTTGCTTGGGGTAATGTTATTGTTGATTTTGTTTTTCCTGTTTCTTACCTCTATTTTCCCTCTTCCCTTTCCTAGCAGGATACATGGACCCCTTCCCCCCTCAAGATTATTCTTCCATGAGGTCCACTCGCTGGGATGAGAGGTCAAGAAACAGTAATGATTATTTGTTGCTCTCCATGTTACCTCAAAAAGGTATGGGATAACACCCTTTGTATCTGCTCCTTCACATACAGTACATTAGAATCCAATCAACATTAAACCTTATGACTTGGTATGTGGCTATACTAAACTCCCTGGTCAAATGTAGAAGGGCGTTCAAAAACCTACATAGAGGGCACAAAAGTATAATTCCCTCTGCCGATCATTGCTTGAGGTCCAGGGTCGACACATTGGGCAGAATACCGCTGAAAACAAATAAGCTTAAATGTGAAACAGTTATTGGACACTTTCTTGGAGGGGCAAGGACAATGGGTTGTTGATACCACTAGAATTAAATTTTTTTGCTGGGAGAAGCAAATCGGGTAAACTCGCACATCTCACAACCACTCCAAAACACTCATGATTCGTACTCAAACTTAAGCAGCTGACAAACAATGGTATTACAACAAACCTACTAGACATATTTTCAAAACATATTATAGCACTGTTTATGAGGAGAAAATATAAGACTTGGTACCTGTTGAACTGGGCAAGATCCTGACCAAAATATTGGCAAATCACCTACAGACAATCTTCCCTGTATTACTAGCCCCCAAATAAGTAGGTTTTGTTCACAAAGCTTCTTGGCTTAGACAATGAGAAAGCCTTTGACACGGTCTCTTGGCAATTTTTAGAAACAATCCTCAGGTGCAAGAACATTGGAATAACTTTTCTCTATATCCTTCAAACCATTCACACAGATGTCCTGACATCTATATCAATTAATGAGTTCCACCATGTAGTTAAACACTACCAATCACTCTCAACTGTGGAACTCGACAAGAATTGTTCCTTCTCTTTAATCTCTCTATAGATCCCTTGATTAGGCTGATCCAAAGGGATAATGTTATGATGGGTATAAGCTGGTGTCTCAGAGAGTTTGGATATCGACATTTGCTGACGATTTATTGTTTATCTCCCATTGTAGGCTAACTTTACAAAAAATCCTGTACCTCATCCGTTGTTATGGATCTTTCTCAGGTTTTTCTATGAATCTGGATAATTCCAAGGCGCAACTCCTGAAGAGCCCAACAATGTCATCCTGGGGTTCATCGATAGTACTTAGATGAGCTTTCTCTCACCTTAAACACTTGGGGGTGATTATTCCCAAAAAACCATCAGGGCTATAGAAATTAAACATTCTTCCACACATGGTAAGCTTAACAGACAAGGTACAGTGCTGGAAAAGTTTTACACTTTCTCACTCATGTAGGGCCAACCTCTTGAAGATGATAATGTTTCCTAAACTATTATATATCTTCCAAGCTCTCCCCATCTATCTCAATCGCTGAGATTAATAAAAGATAAATACGATCTATAGAACATTCATATGGACTGGAAAAAAAAATTAAAATGCATTGTTAGGGTCTTGCCAGATGTAGAAATACCCTACACTACTGCAGGGGATTGGGAGTAAGGACAGAGACAACTGAGCCCTAATCTCACCCCAGCCACTGTCCCTTCCTATTGCCTCAGTTACTCTAAACGGTAAAAGGACAACCTGAAGACGAGCCCTATACTGAGTAAGTGACACACAGAACAGGACAAGACAAAACAACACAAAAGCAGAGTGAGCAAGCCAAGGGGTCGGTAACAAACGAGCAATGCAGTACAAAATCAAAATCCAAGAGAATAGTAAAAGTCAAGGCCAGGGGTCAGGAATACGAATACCAGTAACAAGACAGCAAGGAATACTAGCCAGAATGCACAAAGCAATAACCAGCGACCATGTGAGGGCTGAAAACCTGTTTATAGAAAGTCTGGGCAAGCCCCAGACTGGATTGGTAGACAGGCTGTCAATCACACAGGCAAGACTGAGATTAACTATTAGTGGAACAGAGAAAATCAAGGTGAAGGAAACGGGTGTGACAGAAAATCAATTACATTGTCTAGGACCGTGTTCAGACTGAGCAACAAGAAACCTACGCAAGGAACCAAACTGAACACGCCTCCTTCGCTGCAGCGTGCGAGCGGAGGGTGGCGCAGAGACCCGGACAGGCAGAGACGTTACATGCATACTTTTTCAATCAAAATCCAACTGAGGCCTAAATACCTGTTACTACAGTATAGTGGCTTTATTACACATAACCACTGACTAGGCCAAAACACTCTCCTGTTTCACATGCGTTAGTGTAGATGAACACTTTGCCAAACCGTACTTGCTGCTATACCTCTTATATGTGAATCACTGGATTCACTGCTGGATGACATGAAAAACAATCCCCTCCTATCATGCACCATCAAAGCCTGGCAATTCAATAATCAATGTAACAGGAGAAATCCATATACTTCAACACTCTTACCCTTATGGGACAATCCACTTTCAAGAGGTTCCCCTACATAATATATTTCAGACACGAAAACAGATTACTGTTGGAGACATACTCGACCAAAGAGTCTCCTGTGCGCTCACATTCACAGAAGCCCAACAGAAATGTAATATTCCGATAAGGGGACTGTTCGACTAACTCCAGGTAGCAATCTATGCTGGTCAGACCCTCTCTGACAATTCTTCTTGGGATCTCATGGTATACATGATATTGAGAGCTAAAGCCCCGCTGTGCAGAATACCATTTTTTATAACTCTTTGTGAACAATTTAATTACTCTGAAATTTAGAGCGGGGTGTCAGGGTGGGTCTACCACTTTCCAGCCTTATTGCCTAAGAATATTAGTGAGTTTACCACAGGCACATGAATGTCATCCTCCATGTACAGTGCCATGACCTTGAAAATCACGCATAGAGCATACATTCCACCTTCCCAGACTCATTGAATGGGATACCCAGAGACCACAGAATGTCCAAAATGCCAGGCTTCACCAGTGAACTTATACCTTTGTCTTTGGATGTGCCCATCCAACCAAGGATTCTGGTAAGACGTCGGAAGATTTACCAACACTTTTCACATTGATAGTACAGGTGACACCGGAGTGGGCCATATTTAGACACCTCTTTTACCAAGGCTTGCTAAACCTGTAAAAATAACTTTCATGTCTTGGCAGCAGCTAGAAAGTCTATTTTACAAACCTGGGTAGCACCAAATCCACCCTTCACAAACTTACGTATGGAATGAATTTACACAGCTTTACAGAAGCAGAGGGTGAGAGAGGTCTTCTTCTTTCTTTGGGAGTCATTTAGTCCTACCAAGGAGACTTGAATGAAAACATGTATGTTGTTTAATTCTAATTTAATAAAGCTCGCGGTATCTAGAGAGCTGGCTACCTTTTAATTTAGAATGAAAACAGCATGAAGTGATACTCAGATGGAATTGGTGACATGGTTCAGGGTTCTTCATGTCCTCCTCCTCTGCCTTTACCCCTCCTTTACTCCCTAATCCCTATACCCAACCTTCCCCTTTGTTTTTCTCTATTGTATTGGTGCAATATCATTTTTCTATTTTTATACATTTCTTACATACCCTACCCCTATAGTCACGCTTTCTCCCCCTCCCTGTTCTGACTGTGTTTGTTATGTGCTTTAATTGGTGGCATGCTCTCCTGTTATTATTGTGAAAATTTGAATAAAGGCAACATATAAAAAAGCAAAAAAAAAAAAGGGGTGCAGCCTGACAATTACCATTAATTGCATGCGGGTGATAAATAACTACTATGTTTAGAGGGGGAATGAATTTTGCAGTTTGGGTCTTAGTGTAATTCTATTGTTTGGTCATTGGATTATTAGCAGCTTAATTAAAATCTCTGATAAATAATTTCTGAATGTCTAAGCATTGGAAAATGACAATGAATGCTTATGGAGATAATTGAACATATGTTCCACTTGCCCTTATTGTTAACATTGCTAATAGAATGCGTTACTCAAAATCTAACTTGTTAGTAAACAACATATTGATGAAGGAAGATTTATAACTGAAGTTGAATAAAGACTGTAAGATAAGGAATCTTCATGTTTATGGGGGTTTAAAGGAGTTGGGGACTGTACAATACAAGAATAATAGAACTTCATGATAAAAAACAAAAAGTTTCTTTTAGGCTCTGTTCACATATCAGATGTAGTTTCCATTTATAATAAAAACCATGATAAAGTGCTGGATCTGATGTACGACATATACCACCATCACCTGATGTACATCACTGACGTATAGTTAAGTAGTAAGACATGAGGCAAATGTGTATACATAGTCTCATAATGGGTCTATCAGGTATTCATTTTTGAACTGGATAGAGTAGTGCAGCATACTATTGTTTTCAAACTTTCAACAATTGATGGAAACCTGATTGAAAAAAAGTAAGGCACATGTCAAAAGAGTGGAACTTCTTATGTAAATATTATTATCCACCCTAAATAGCCATCATAACCTAATGGCTGGTTCTGTCACTCTGAATACCATCTGAGGCAAATGATGTCAGGGACCCTTTCCATTATTGATGTGGCCGGATCTCACTCTGAAATCTGGAGTTATCAGGCTCTGGGTCCCAGGGTCCTCTTTATCCCTTACCTAAAGGCACAGGGCCCACCGGGGGATCTAACTCGTCTTTGCTGGGCTCCCATGGCCTCGTATCCTGATATTTCAGGGTGATTAGCCGTGCTATTTTACATCATTATACAGCTTCCCTACTTAGCTAATTCACGTGTACTACTGTTATATACTTTTCTTAGTAGCCCTTGCTGGGAGACATGCTCCTTGGATTTAATTACTGTTTTGCCAATTATCTGTTTTGTTTTGTTTTTTCTATGTGTCTTGTTGTCTACCCTTTTTCTCTCTTGTTCTTTCCTCTACTTTGCTGCCTTCTGATGCTGTTTTCAGCATTCAGCCTCCAAGAACTGCCCAATTGCTTCAGAGAATCTTCAGGACTCGTCATCATTACATTCCTCGGGGTGAGCTAACTGATTGCTGTCTCTCTCCTATATGCCTTCCCCATGGCTAAGATAATATCCTTGAATGTGAAGGGTCTTAACTTCAATGCAGAGCACAAGATGGCTCTTGCAGAATTGTGTTCCCTAAAGGCTGACATTGCTTTTTTTTGCAAGAGACTTACTTTGATGCCTCCTGCTACTTTAATTTTGCTCTAAGGTACTTCCCTGTTGTTTACTTAGTGGTTCACTCAAAGAAAAGAGCAGGGACAGCTATCCTCATCTCCTCCGACTGTCCCCTAGTAGTTGCAACCTCCATCCTAGGCCCAGGTGGTAGATTTGTTACACTCCATGGTAAGTTAGAGGATAAACATATTACCTTATGTAATATTTACACTCCTAATACATCCCAGCCCAACTTCCTTACCCAGATCCTCAATAAAGTATCTAAACTCCCACCTGCTACTGTGATTTTAATATGTCCTTCTCAGACAGGATGGATTGCCAGGTCCTTACTGGTGCACCATCAAGTCCTGCGCAGAGACACCTATCGACCCAATTCCGCCATCTTATTAGACGGTATTCTTTATATGATCTTTGGTGGATAAACCATCCCTCTGATAAATCTTACACTTTTTACTCCCCTCCTCATAAAGTCCACACGCGCATAGATTATTTTTTGGGAATGCGCCTGCTCTGCGCCTTCTCTGTGGGGCCTCTATGGGTTCTATTATGTGGTCCGATCATGCCCCCGTTATGATAGGCCTGGTTGTACGCAATGTGTCCACTAGAGTCTATCACCGGCAGCATACTGAGGGACTGCTTAGGAGGGTGCAGACCCATGAGCAGCTTCAGTCCCACCTCAAATCCTTTTTAGAAGTTAATGAGGGGTCGGTTACCTCTGAAGCGACGTTGTGAGAAACTCATAAGGCGGTGATGAGAGGTTGGTGGGTTACCACGGTTTTACGTACCTGTACTACAAAGTTTTAGTGCTGCGCTGCCCCCTCACCTGGTCTCTCTGTTTAACACTTTCATGGCTGGGACCCCCATTCCTGACTCCTTCTTGCACTCCTTCCTTACCCTTATCCCAAAGTCTGGGAGGGACCACCTGGATTGCAAGAATTTTACATATATGGCGCTTTTGAATGCTGATCTCAAACTGTTCATCAAAATTTTTGCCTCACTACCTGTCTCCCTTCTCTGATAAACAAAGATCAGGTGGGGGTTTGTCTTTTGCCGTCAACATGCAGAGAACGATTGATCTGATAGACATCACCTTCAGGTCCGTGCTCAGCTTGGACGTTGAAAAAGCTTTTGATTGCTTGGGATGGCCTTTCTTGTTTGCGACCTTGAAAAACTTTGGTCTTTTATGTTGCCGACCAGTGCCACTATTAAACTTCCTCACACCTCCTCCCCGCCGCTCATACTTAACAATGGTTTGCGACAGGGATTCCCACTATCCCCCCGTCTCTTTGTCATATGCATAAAACTCTTGGTAACTGCCATCTGTCTGCACCCTGACATTGGTGGGGTGAGGATAAGAGATAAAGAGTTCAAACTCTCACTTTTCCTGGACAATGTACTCTTGACCCTAACTAACTACTAATTTCTCTCACTAACCTCCACACCCTTTTAGATACGTTTGTCTGTCTCTCTGGATACAAAATTAATGCTTCCAAATCCGAAGCTTCGCCCATTCGGAACCCCCATCGAATTTAGCCCAACTGCAAGTCTCCTTTCCCTATAGGTGGCAAGATTCATACCTGAAATACTTAGGCATTCACCTTACTAAATCTTCCTCTCACTTGTACCAGACAAATTTCCTTCCCTTATATCGACAGATACATGCCCTTCTTACTAAATAGCAGGCTCTTCCTTTGTCTCTCTTTGGCCGGATATCTGCTGTGTAAATGACCATTCTGCTTAAATTGCTTTATTTCTTTGAGATTCTGCCCATCCTGGTTCCTATTAAGGATATACGGTCTTTACAGAGATCTATATTGCGTTTTGTCTGGGCTGGAGAGAGAGACAGGATTTTCAGATTGCTCATGATGACTCCGAAGCATAAGGACGGCTTGTCACTTCCTAATCTGGTTCTTTACTACTGGGCCGCCCAACTCCAGAGGATTACGGCTTGATCTAACCTCTTGGCATATGCGAAGTGGATGGAAATAGAAAAGCTTTGGTTGGCCCCGAAAAACCTCAACTCTCTCCTCTGGTCTATCTCCTATTCTCCTCCCTCTACTACTCTTTTAGGTCCAATGGCCCTGTCCCGAGATGTCTGGCGCACATGTGATACATGCTTTCATCTCTCCTCCCCGCACTCCTGTATGACCCCTTTTCTTTTTCACCCACATTACCCATCCAACCTGACCTCCGTGGTCTCGGGACCCTTGTTTAAGGCCGGCCTTTTCCGATTTGCAGATATTATCGATTATAGGATGCGCTCTCTCCTTCCCTTCAGTAAACTGTGGGCTAAATTTAATCTTCCCCTCTCTAGTGAGTTCTCGCATATTCAGATTAGCCATCTAGCTCATTCTATTTTTCGGGGTCCTCGGGCTCCCATGCCTGCACTCTTTAAGAAACTGTGTAAATCTGACTCATCTACAGCCTTATTTCAGATGTTTATAGTATTCTTTCAGATCCCACTCCAGATAGATATCCCAAGCACCCATATATGATAAAATTTGAAGATTATCTAAGAAAGACTCCCTCAGATTTGTCCTGGACTATCATTTTTGAGACTAGCGGCCAAGACTTCTTGATGTGTTAGCTCTACTTCATTCCTTTAGTTTCAAAGGTATTTATTGAAATAAAACAGAAGAACAAAATACAAAACAAGCATAAAAACAGTCATAATGATAGTACAAATAGGCAAGACATGGCAGGTATGTAAGGGCATAAAAACCAACATTGAGCCCAGAAGGGAAGGGGGAAAAACAAGTAGCGCCAAAGAATATTTATAAGGAAGTGGGTGGAAATAGAGACCTGTGCAAAGGAGGGATCGATGATAGCACACTCAACCTGGGCACCAATTTATAGTTGGAGACAGTATGGCAGACCTGGGATTTTAGAACTGTTAAACCAGGGACACCAGACTTTATCAAAGTGTTGGCGGGTGTCAGAGATGGTGACATTAATTTTTTCGTAGAGCATTATGGTGTCAATGCACCTATTGACATCAGTCAGTGAGAGAGACGGTCTTCTCCAATTAAAAGCAATGTGAGTCCATTAAGCCATCAGGATATATCGAAATAACTTAAATTGGACATATTTAATGAAGATGGGCTTAAGACTAAGGCGAAAGGTGTCTGCTTCATTCCTTTAATCTGCTATACCAGACACTTGCTCGAACTGTGGTGCTCATGGGGCTAAAATATTACATCTTTCATTTTCTGGTCGCGCTCTCTAATCCAACCCTTTTGGCACCAGGTGCAGTCTCTGATAGAGCGGGTACTGGGCCTTTGCCTCCCGCTTCTCCCCTGCACATACCTTCTTCTGTGGAGAAACTTAGGAAAAATCAACCCCCCCCCCCCCCCCCGAGATGTTGGATGTCACTATGATTAACAGAGGTATTGTCTGCATGGGGTACATTAATCTTGACGTGTACATCATCTTAAGTAAATGACTTCTATCCAACAGCGTGACAGGAAGGTTGTGCCACCTTTTAAGTTCTTAGATCTTATTGAACAGCAGAGAATAGTTTAAACAAAAAAGCAGTGGTGTAACTAGGAATGGCTGGGCCCCAAGTCGAACATTTGACATGCCCCATCCCCCCCCGGAACATATATAAAAAGACACATATGCATGTTTTTCTCACTATCTGACATGAAATCAGAATAATCCTTTCCCATTTTAGTACCAAAATTATTTATATTTGCCAAATGCCAGAATAATGAGAGAAAGAGAATTTTTTTAAGGCATTTTTATTACTTTCTGCAAAGTCAAAAGTTTACATACATTTCATTGGTATTTGGTACCGTTGCCCTTAAACTGTATGACTTGGGTCAAACGTTTTGGATATAATTCCACAAGCTTCTCACAATAGTTGGTAGGAATTTGTATTTTGATCTCTGGGTATCGTATCTCCCTCTTAATTCTATTTAATTTAACTGTGCGTAGCTCTAATCCTAGGTGTATGTTGTCAGTAGTGGCAACAAGGTAACAATAGGGCTTTGTACTCATCCCAGAATGGCTCCATTGAATTCCTACATAGCCCTGGGTGATCAAATACATACACATGTATTGTTTGGCCTGGGCTGTTGATCCGACCTGGTTGATAACATATAGACGGCATTGTGTCATTCCACTTGGTCCCATCTCCTTACAAAGAATCTTGACTTGAGTGAGTTAGACAATCAGATTTGCCGTCGCCGGTGACCTCATTCTGGGTGGTGTAATCAAGGGTATAAAAGATGAGGTAAGAGGTCAGTGAGAGAGACTACAAGGAGAAACTACTGTGATGAGACTACTGAGGATATACTGTGATGAGCATGCAGGCTGGAATGCTGTGATGCTGCTGCTAGGAGCCTCCACTGGTTATCTCCACATGCTATGTGTGAGTGTTGGACTATAGAGCCACATCAAGGATATGTGTGGTAAAGTAATTATTTCACTTTTATTCCCTTTTTATTTTAAGTGCTGTATATTGTAACTAGTAACTGTTAATGCTTGCATACATCTGCATATCTGTTCTGAACTGCATGTGTTAGATGTTAATACCGACCCATTTAGGGGTTAATAAATATATAAAATTTAGAAAGCTTGTCTTGTATTTATCTTGTGGACCCAGCACTCACTGGCGGTGAGTGTGGTTTTTAGTAAAGAAGTCTCAGGTGTGGGCCAACGCGGTGTTGGCGCACTGAGGATCTTTCACACAGGGATACCTGCCCTGGCCCATGGATTCCCATATAACACCTTGAACATCTGAAAGGGGCCCTCCAGCTCCATAACAACTTGCCCTAGTCAGATTCACCTGACATGGTCACATGCTCTTTCTGCATCTACAGTGACCAGGTCAGGCCTCTTCTCTTGTTCCCCAAATCCCCTTGCCAAAGCCATTACCAGTGATACTTTCTTTATATTTGAAACTGTGAACCTGCCTTGTACAAAACCAGTTTGGTGTGGGTATATAAGTGAAGGGAGCAGGGCTGATAATCTATCTTAAAAAGGACCTTTCATGTCCTCAAAGATATGTGGTATTACATACCGCTAGAAAGTCGACTCAGCCAAATTCAGCGCACTGTCTGCTTTTCCAGTATGCGCACTGTCACAAAGGTGGGCCTTACAGCTTAGTGTCTTCACTGGGCTGTAAGGAACGCTCCCCCCTGACAATATTCTTCCACCATAGCCTTGTAGTGGGGGGGGGGGGGGGGATGTTTCTCGCTGCCCATCAATGACGCTAAGCATTAAGGTACACCTTTCTGACAGTGGAGAAATATCGGTGCTGAAACTAACAGCCTGGCACCAGGATGCATACTAGGAAAACTGGCAGTGTGCTGAATTCAGCGCATTGTTGTCTTTCTAGCAGTTTGTAATACCCCACATCTCTGAGGATATGAAAGGGAAATTGGCGATTGGAGGAAGGGTCCCCTTGATCCCTATCCTCCTTAGGTAGTAGCTTAATATGTACAGTATTCGCAACCAAAGAAATCTCTCTGCCAGATATTATGTCAGCTCTGTAAAATTCATCTGGTATTCATCAAGACCCAGGTGTTTACTGATCGCTAGTGCCTTCATCACCTGTGCTTGCGGCATTTAGGATGTCTAACTGTTCTTTTATGACTTTGGAGTGTGTGGTTTGTTTCAAGAAGACCTTACCCATTGCATCGTCACCCAAGATGTGGCTATAGAGATTTGCATAATACTGCCCCAATATACTATTAATTTCCTCGGGTCTAGGGTCTCTGATACATCAGTACATCTAAACCCAGTATTATAGGTCCTCTGTCTCCAACTCGATGCTTGATTAGCAAGTACTCTACCCGATTTATCTCCAAATCTGTTAAACTCCACTTCTACCTGGGAACACATGAAACATTCCCTCCTATCAGCCCATAGCTCAAAGTGTCATTGAGCTGCTAGCCATTTGTCCCTGTCTACCTCTGACTTTGTGACAAGGACTCTTCCATATGTCTCTGACATCTCTATGCTAGCCTGCTGATACTACTCCCTCATTTTCCTCTTTATGGATTGAATGTGTGGTGGAATTCGTCCTCTAAGCATTGTTTTGGGGTTTCCCAAAAGATGAGAGACTGCTGAGCATGATCTTTGTTGGTGTCAGCATAGCCTTCCCTCCAAGTTTTCTCATATATAATCAGTCCCTTTTGGTTGGACGATCAGGAGGTTGAGTGCCATGAGTGTATGAACAAAGATAACCAGATCTTCTATTTGGGCCAAGACCAGACGAAGAACCGGGAAAGTGGAGACTGGTGCATAATCAATTCGGGACCAGGTCATGTGGGGGTGTGAATAGAATGTAACTTCCTTTCTCAGAGGTTGTTGCAACCACCAATTGTCTACCAGAGACGTAGCCTTGATGAATCCTGTCAAGATCTTTTATGTGTTGTCTATCTTTTATGTATGTTGTCTAACGCCAACTCCCCCCCTCCCTCCCCAATTCTCCTAGCTTTCAATTGGGAAAATAATGTTGCAGCATCCCAGAGTGCAGCTTCTTTAAGTGTTTGTCTTTTGTGCCTCTAGGTTATGTTAGTATGTCCCGTCCTCTGTGTTCTATGTCACTGTACATATATTGTTTTGCAGCTTTCCCTTGTTATTTTTGCCCCTCTGTGTTCAAACCTTCCCCTTGGTTAAGCCCTGACCAATCACATGCCACTAGGAGGGATTGTAGGAGACCTAGGTCCTTAGGGCGACCGTTGAGAAGTCACTCTAGTGGAAGCAGAGAGCCTGTGCAGTTCATGTTGGACTGGTTAGAGGTACTTGTCAGCACTTAGACTGGATCTCAAGAGCCGTCCCTGCAGCCTCTAAGAGGAGAGATTACTTGCTCATTACTTGCCCAGGCTCATCCAGAGACAGCCCTGAGAAGGGAGTTCATCTGTCTGGACTTTTGGAATCCATGCCAGGAGGAGCAGAGGAGGACACTGATAGGAGGAGTTGACTCAGGCCTAAGCAAAGGTAACCAGATCCCTGTCAGGACTCTCTGAACTACTGTCTCTAGTATCCATAGCTGGGAGTGGCACGAGAGGAGTGGTAGTTGGAGGAGAAGTCTGCCATAGAGCCTGTATCATCACCCCTGGGCACCCTCCTAATACTAAGGCTGGGGGAATTGGACACTGAGGTACTAGTACCCCCATTTGGAAGCTGCTGTTGTACCTTTTCTCCAGTTGCTGAATAAAGCTATTACCCTGCTCAACTGCAACCACTGGCTGCCTGAGTTGTGCCTGCCTTACCATCAGGGCCCTTCCAAACACCACCACACTGGCTCAGAGAGGAGAGGTCCCCTCTCCAACCGGAAGGGCCTCGTTGGAAACTACTACTACCACCATCCAGGTAGTGCTGCAGTACCCCCCTCAGCAGTGCAAAGCCTAGGAGCAGGGCTGGGGTGCGTGGTTGAGTAGCAGGTGGCACATCATCCGCCGCTACTACTCCCTCTCCTCTAGTTCCCTCCTTCTGGGTTGCGGCTATGTATTGATAAGTAAATTAGGACAAGGATCTGTTTAGTATTTATGTTTGTAAATTGGCAAAGAAGGACCTCTAATTCCCATTAGGGGCAAACACATTATACAGGGCAAGAGTATAAGCAATACTTTTATGAACAAAAACAAGTGGCTTTCCTGTCTACAGCAAGGAGACCCAAATTTTGGGATGGAGACCCAAAGCATGGACAGTCTCTGATGACTGCCTCATAAACAGCTGAAGGAATAGCATGGGCGAGTAGTGGGCTATGGTCAGGGATGATGCAGAGTGCTGGAACTGGAAGTCTCCGTGTTTGATATTTTAAGCCTATTCATTAAAAGTAAGAACTGGGACACCTATGTAAGTGCCAAGAAAGATATCTGCAGCCAACTGTCATAGACCATGTGCCACAATCCAGATGGAGGGAACCGGAGGATGGGAGTAGTAGTGGTGGATGATGTGCCACCTGCTAGGCCGAGCACAGTCAACCAAGCCCCCAGCCACACTCCTGGGCTGGACACCGCTGAGCGGGGTCCTGCAGCACTACCTGATGGTGGTGGTGGTAGTTTCCCCGGGGCGCTTCCAGTTGGAGAGGGGACCTCTCCTCTCTGAGCCGGTGTGATGGTGTTCGGAAGGGCCCTGATGTTACAGCAGGCACGACTTAGGAAGACAGTGGTTGCAGTTGAACAGGGAACAGCTTTATTGCAGCAACTGGAACAAGTACAACAGCAGCTTCCAAATGGGGGTAGTAGTACCACAATGTCCAATCCCCCAGCCTTGGTTCTAGAAGGGTGCCCAGGGATGTTACAGGCTCTATGGCAGACTTCTACTACTACTACTCCTCTCATGCCACTCCCAGGTAAGGATGCTGGGGATAGTGGTGCAGGGATCTGGTTACCTTTAGCTAGTCCCGAGTATACTCCTCCTGTCAGTTTTCTCTCCTGCTCCTCCTGGCACGGTGTCCAAATGTCCAGACAGCGGCAACTCCCTTCTAAGGTCTGTCTCTAGTTGAGCCTGGGGCAGTTACTAATCCTCCTAGAGGCTGTTTGGGTAGCCGCTGAGGTTCAGTCCAAGTGCTGATGAGTACCTCTGTAGACTGCAGGAAAACCAAACTGCTCACAAGCTGGCACTGAACTGAACTGAGGACTTAACAGACACCCAAAAGACCTAGGTCTCCTACAACCCTGCCCAGTGACCTGTGATCGGCCAGGGCTGAACCAAGGGTAAGGTTTGAACAATGAATGGGAAAATAACAAGGAAAAAGCTGCATAACAATGTATGTACATGACACATAACATAGAACATAAAGGACAGGACATACCAACACAACCCAGAGGCACAAAAGACAAACACTTAAAGCAGTAGCACTCTGGGATGCTGCACATGATCTCTTATAAAATGTTGAAACCCTGTAGAATCCATGCCATGAAGAAATCCACCACTCTTAAGGGTAAAGTGCCTCCTACCTACCACTGTAAATACTGATTGTCATACTATATCACTTTTCTGAGTTACAGCTTTGCCCAAAGCAGCCAAGTAAGATCCACTAATACTAGTTGTGACTTTATGATACATCATTTGGCCTCTGACACTATGGGATGAGGTAAAACATGTTTTAGTCCTTATCAAATGCAAAGCACCCTTGAACAGTGCACACTTTTGTCCAGCAATAACGCTATATAACCAGGATTAGTTGTATAAGGCACTTCAAGAGATGAAAGCATATACTGTACATTTTCCCTGTGTTTGCTATATAAAGATATACTATTAGAAGTGTTCCCAGGAATATCACTCCTGCCAAAGACAAACATCTAATCTGAAATAACTGACTGGTTAAAGCTCCATAAGTCAACGTTGTAACTCAGTGATCATCATTCTAGCAAATAGTAGATCAAAGGACATTTCACATTTCTAGAGAGATTGACATCATTTGATGGTTTTCACTTCACACCTCTGTGCTATATAAGACAGCATTTTCCATCCCCTTCTTGTATGTCAATACAATGACAAGTCTAGTGATTATTATCTTCATATCCTATGGTCAATACTTTTTTTTTTTTCCATTTGTGTGCCCCGAATATAATGGTTTTATCTACACTGTTTTGTAACAGTGTGGTAATGTTTAGATTTTTATATTATATTATACTGTATAAGTTGCATTGAAGTGTTAAAACAAGTTTTGGATCATGTACCTACAAATTTCAGAAAATATTTTAGGTTGGACATTTCATCCACTATGCTGTACGTAACTGTCTACATATTTATATAAAGTGATACAATGAAGTAGGAAGATTACAACTGTGTTTTATTATTAAATAGATGTGCAACAGCACCAGACATGGACACAGCGCTGTCCATTATATGCTTTCTAAGAGGAGGAACATGGCAGTCGGCTCCCCACTATGCCAGTGCTTCTAGCAGCTAGGTCAAAAAGGTACACATCGAGCTTGCAGGTCACAGTTTTGCTAAGCACTTTATTAGAGGTATTTGTTGGTTATAGCCGGTGTCAGGATGTCATGTGCACAGAAGTGCTACAACATACACCTGTGGCACAGACAATAGACGAAAGAGAATCTTGCCTGAGGGGAAATCTCTGCATCCCCGCTTGTTCAGAGAGTTCCAGAACCAGTTAACATGACAGTTACATGCAAAATGCACAGTGCACTCTTCAGTCATCAGCATTCACATTAACAAACCCAGCAATACATAGACAACACTTTATTACGCAATGCAAAGAGTATAAACAAATGCACGTAACAGTACACTGACCTATCTTCAGTGAGGGCTTCAACTCGCAAATATGCAGCGTTTTGGTCGTGGCGAAAATGCTACGTATTACAATATCTGCAAACAGGATGGGATTCTGGCTAATCCCATCAACACATTGCAGAAAAAATATCTGCATCAGGAATGCTGCAATTTCAATAACTGTGCCATTTTCCATATAGGTATAATAGACATAGAAAGTCTGTAGAGTAAATTTATGTGGCTTTCTGTGAAAAACGCTGCGTAAAAAAAAGTGATGCTTTTCCACATTTTTTGGCAGCAATACACTGCAAGGGGCCTTAGCCTTAAAAGGTTTGTCCAGGCAAAATATTATTTATTAATTAGGCTAGAGGGAGGTGAAAAAAAAAACTAAAAACTTACTCACCTGTTCCCCGGTGCTCTGCGTGGTCTGGTACTGCAGTTCCATTGTTGTCTTCCGGTGGAAGTACCCATCGCACGAGACCGCTGAGGCCAATCAGCAGCCTCAGGAAGGGAAGCGGGAACATTACTACCTGTGGTGTCCCTGTATCCCTTCCTGAGGTCGCTGAGGCTAATCAGCGACCTCAGGAGGGGAACCGGGATGTCACAGCCGGCGAGAAATTCCACAGCAAGAAGGCAGCCTAGCTACATGACTGACCCACCCAGGACACTGGAGCATCAGGGACAGGTCAGTATGGTTTTTTCAATTTTTTCCATCTCCCCCAACCTATTTAGGAAATTAAGTTTAGCCTGAACAACCTCTTTAAGGTTATTCTGTGTAAAGGGGTGGCTTACACAAAATGAAACTATTTGATAGGGAAAGTGTGAGATCTCTTAACCACTTCCGGACCGCCCATTGGGTATATACGTCTGGAAGGTAGTTGCCTTGTTTTGCAAAGAAGTATCGGTATGTCCAAGAAGATTTAGTGCAGCTGCTGAAATGGGGAGCCGGCTGTAACTTCAGCCGGATCTCCTAGAGAGAAGGCAGGGAAGGTTTATTACCTTTCCTGCCTTCCCAATCGCTGTGTATACAGCGCTCAATGAGCGCTACAATGCTATGGGCGCCGCCATGATGCGGCTCCCCTCTGACCCAGAGGTCACGTGATCCACTGCACTGGGATCAGAGCCTGTTAGAGCTGCTTGGTTCTACAGGACCCAGATAAGCTCTATAGTAACGGGCAGGAGGCTGTATTCCTCCTGCAACTGGGGATAAATGTACCAGCCCCAATTACAGGGGAATCAGCCTCCCCCCCCCCCCCCCAAAAAAAAAAAAAAAAGTGATCAGATGTCCCCAAAGGTTTATTATGACCTTATTGGGACACAATGCAAAAAAAAAAAAGGAAATTAAATAATTAAAAAAATAAAATAAAATAATATGTCAATAACATGCCCTTATTACAGGTTCTAGCCCCACCCCTGAAGACACCATACAAAATAAAAATTACTGTAATGGAGAGAAAAAACTATTTGGGTTATTAAATAAAAAAAATAAAGTGAAAAACAGACACGTTTTCCCTCCTCTTTTGTTTATATTTTCACGGATATAAAAAAAATTAAAACATATGTTAAAATAAAACATAAAAATAAATCCCTTGTATAACAGTGTAAATTGGTTGTGCCATCAAAATCTCTCAACACACAGCCATTAATGTCTAAACCTATGGCAACAAACATGAATACACCCCTAAGTGGAAATGGACAAATTGTGCCCCAAGTGTCAATATTTTGTGTGGCCACCATCTTTTTCTAGCATTGCCTTAACCCTCTTGGGCATGGAGTTCACTAGAGTGTCACAGGTTGCCACTGGGATCCTCTTCCACTCTTCCATTACAACATTATGGAGCTAGTGGATGTTAGAACCCTTGCACTCCTCCAACTTCTGTTTGAGGATGCCCCACAGATGCTCAATAGGGTTTAGGTATGGAGACCTGCTTGGCCAATCCAGCACCTTTACCCTCATTTTCTTTAGCAAGGCAGTGGTCGTCTTGGAGGTGTGTTTGGGGTGGTTATCATGTCGGAAAACCGTCCTGCAGCCCAGTTTCCAAAGGGAGGGGATCATGCTCTGCTTCAGTATGTCACAGTACATGTTGGCATTCATGGTTCCCTCAATGAACAGTAGCTCCACACAGCTGGCAGCTCTCACGCAGCCCCAAACCATGACACTCCCACCACCATGCTTGACTCTAGGTAAGACACATTTGTCTTTATATTCCTCACCTGGTTGCCGCCATACACAATTTACACCATCTGAACCAAATAAGTTTATCTTGGTCTCATCAGTTCTAGTAATCCATGTCCTTAGTCTGCTTGTCTTCAGCAAACTGTTTGCCGGCTTTCTTGTGCACCATCTTTAGAAGAGGCCTTCTGGGACAACAGCCATGCAGTGTGTGGTGTATGCTCTGAGCACTGACAGGCTGACCCCCCCCCACCCCTGGCAGCACTTATACATCTATTTTGCAAAGACAAAGGACAGATACCTCTGGATATGATGCTGGGCATGGGCACTCAACTCCTTTGGTCGACCATGGCTAGGCTTGTTCAGGATGCAACCAGTCTTGTTAAATGGCTGTAAGGTCTTGGCTACCATGCTAGAGCTCAGTTGCAGGGCATTGGCAATCTTCTTATAGCCTAGGCCATCTTTATGTAGAGCAACGATTTTTTTTCTTTTCCACTTAGGGTGTACTCACTTTTGTTGCCAGAGGTTTAGATATTAATGGCTGTGTGTTGAATGGTTTAGATGGCACAACAAATTTACAGTGTTATACAAGCTATACACTGACTTCTTTACATTGTATCAAAGAGTCAGATCTTCAATGTTGTCCCATGAAAATATATAATGAAATAATTACGAAAGTGTGAGGAGTGTACTCACTTTCGTGAGATACTGTATACTGATTTTTACATTTTTGAAGTTTTCTTTTAATATGCACACAAGTTTATAAAAGGTTAACCCAGTATTAGGGAGTTTATACATACTGCATGGGATTTTCAAGTTCTATTTAAGGGTAAGGTTACATGACTGAAATACTGTGAAAAATGAAGTTGAACCAAGCACTTTGTTTCATTGAGTTTGTGCTCTTGTTTCCAGTTTCTCTCTGCCTTTTTGGATCATTCAACTAAAAGCCCTTTTCCTATTACAATTCACACTTTATATCAGAGCTTTATTCTAACTCCATTTTCACTGTAGAATTGACAGTATTTACTTTCAGCAAAAACACACTAAAAATAGTTTTTTTTATTTTGTGTTTCTTGCTACTAAAATTAGTCTGTGGTGAGAAACCTCAGCAAGAATAGCGTGCTTCTGCAAAATAAATATCCACAGTGTTTTTTCTGCTTTATTGTTTAAGCAATGTCTAGATTAAATTTCTTAAAATCTCATCTACATTTATATATATATATATATATATATATATATATATATATATATATAGTGCCTTGCAAAAGTATTCATACCCCTTGAACTTTTTCACATTTTGTCACCTTACAACCACAAATTTAAATGTATTTTATTGAGATTTTACGTGATAGACCAACACAAAGTAGCAGATAATTGTGAAGTGGAACGAAAATGATACATGGTTTTCAAAATTTTAATGAAATAAAAAACTGAAAAGTGTGACGTGCAAAACTATTCAGCCCCCCCTATATGAATACTTTGTAGAGCCACCTTTCTCTGCAATTACAGCTGCAACTCTTTTGGGGTATGTCTCTACCAGTTTTGCGCATCTAGAGACTAAGATTCTTGCCCATTCCCCTTTGCAAGATAGCTCAAGCTCAGCCAGATTGGATGGAGAGTGTCTGTGAACAGCAATTTTCATGTCTTACCACAGATGCTCAATGGGATTTAGGTCTGGACTTTGACTGGGCCATTCTAACGCATGAATATTCTTTGATCTAAACGATTTCACTGTAGCTCTGGCTGCATGTTTAGGATCATTGTCTTGCTGGAAGGTGAATCTCCTTCCCAGTCTCAAGTCTTTTGTAGCCTCCAACAGGTTTTCTTCCAGGATAGCCCTGTTTTTAGCTCCATCCATCTTCCCATCAACTCTGACCAGCTTCCCTGTCCCTGCTGAATAAAAGCCTCCCCACAGCATGCTGCTGCCACCACCATGATTCACAGTGGGGATGGTGTGTTCAGGGTGATGAGCAGTGTTACTTTTCCGCCACACATAGCGCTTTGCATTTAGGCCAAACAGTTCAACTTTGGTCTCATCGGACCAAGGCACCTTCTTTCACATGTTTACTGTGTCCCCTATATGGCTTGTGGCAAACTGCAAACAGCACTTCTTTTGTCTTTCTTTCAACAATGGTTTTCTTCTTGCCACTCTTCCATAAAGCCCAGATTTGTGGAGCGCACGACTTATAGTTGTCCTGTGGACAAATTCTCCCACCTGAGCTGTGGATTTCTGCAGCTCCTTCAGAGTGACCATGGGCCTCTTGACTGCTTCTCTGACCAGTGCTCTCCTTGCTCGATCTGTTAGTTTAGCTGGACGGCCATGTCTTGGTAGGTTTTTAGTTGTAGAATACTTTTTCCATTTTTGGATGATAGAGTGAACAGTGCTCCTTGGGATGCTCAAAGCTTGGGATATGTTTTTATAACCTAACCCTGCTTTAAACTTCTCCACAACTTTATCTCTGACCTGTCTGGTGAGTTCCTTGCTCTTCATGATGCTGTTTGTTCATTAGTGTTCTCTAACAAACCACTGAGGCCTTCACAGAACAGGTGTATTTATACTGAGACTAAATTACACACAGCTGGGCTCTATTAACTAAGTAAGTGACTTCTGAAGGCAATTGATTGCACTGGATTTTATTTAGGGGTATCATAGTACAGGGGGCTGAATACTTTTGCACATCACACTTTTCAGATTTTTATTTAATTAAAATTTTGAAAACCATGTATCATTTTTGTTATGCTTCACAATTATGTGCTACTTTGTGTTGGTCTATCACTTAAAATCTCAATAAAATATATTTAAAATTGTGGTTGTAAGGTGACAAAATGTGAAAAAAATTCAAGGGGTATGAATACTTTTGCAAGCCACTGTATATATATATATATATATATATATATATATATATATACCAGCAACTTCTGTAGATGGAAAATGTCCATATATATATATATATATATATATACATACACAGTGTATATTTGTGTATATACTGTATATACATATATAATTCATTTTTTTATATAGCGCCAACATATTCTGCAGCACTGTACAATTTGTAGGGTTCAAGTACAGACAAAAGAGATACATTACAAAGAAATAGTCAATTCACACAATGGGACTGAGGGCCCTGCTCGCAAGAGCTTACAATCTCTGAGGTAGAGGGGGTGACACAAGAGGTAGCAGGGGCGGCATCGGAGGTAGCATTGCTTATACAGTGATCAGACAATTTTGTAAATGAGGTTACTGTCATTACACATATATAAAGCTGTATGAGCCGTCACCAATCGTGTCCTTTAACGTGCAGATGGTGCCTGGACATATAAAGTTAGTCTGAAACGGCACCATATCCTGTGGGGTAATGCGGGAGCGTGAACAGAGGAGGGTTCGTTTTAGGGATTCTAACTATGGAAGGGTTTACATTAGGAATTGTGATATGCCTGTCTGAAAAGATATGTCTTTATTTTGCGCTTGAAGCTGTAGAAATTGAGAGTTAATCTGATTGTCCGGAAAAGAGCATTCCAGAGAAGTGGTGCAACTCGGGAGAAGTCTTGGATACGGAAGTGGGAGGTTCTGATAATAGAGGATGTTAGTCTTAGGTCATTGAGTGAACAGAGAGCATGGGTTGGGCGATAGACAGAGATGAGGAAAGAAATGTAGGTAGGTGCAGCTTTATGGAGAGCCTTGTGGATGAGGGTGATAAGTTTATACAGTATTCTGTATTGAATAGGCAGCCAATGTAGTGACTGACACAGACCGGAGGCATCACTGTAGCGTCTAGATGAGCCTGACTGCTGCATTCAGAATAGATTGTAGAGGGGAGAGTTTAGTAAGGGGAAGACTGATTAGTAAGGCGTTACAGTAGTCAAGGCGGGAGTGAATCAGGACAACGATAAGTGTCTTTAGTGTATTTGTGGTAAGGAAAGGGCGTATTCTGGAGATGTTTTTGAGGTGGAGATGGCATGAGCATGCGAGTGATTGGATATGAAGGGTGAAGGAAAGGTCTGAGTCAAACATAACCCCAAGGCAGCAGGCATGCTGCCTAGGAGTTATGGTAAGGCCAAAGACTGCAATGGAGATATCAGGGACAGATCTATTAGATGGGGGAAACAGATTCAGTTTCAGATAGAGCGAAGACATGATATTTGAGACAGCAGAGAGACAGTCACTGGTGTTCTGTATTAGTGCAGGGGTGATGTCATGGGAAGATGTGTATAATTGGGTGTCATCAGTATAAAGATGGTACCGGAAGCCAAATCTGGTGATGGTTTGTCCAATGGGGGCTGTGTAGAGAGAGAAAAGCAGGGGGCCTAGGACCGAGCTCTGAGGAACACCAATGGCAAGGGGAAGAGGGGGAAGAAACAGAGCCCGCAAATGATACACTGAAAGTGCGGTCCGAGAGATAAGAGGAGAACCAGGAGAGCGCGGTGTCCATGAGGCCGATATATACTGTATGTATATATATATATATATATATATATATATATACACACATACAATACATACAATGCAAAGCAAAAGTGCAGCATTTCAAAATGAAATCATGTTAGTAAGTCAGCCATGAGTTATAGCAAGTCTGTCAGATTGATGCATCCTTGCCCCGTCCCGCCTTGATCCCCACCCGACTCTGCCCACTTTCTAGGTTAGATGGACATGGAAAGGACAAAGTGGTATGGTTTTGATGCAAATGTAAGATGGGGAAACAGCCCTCATGTTATGAATGTACTTGTTTCTATAAATACGTTTTTGTTTTTTTTTTTTATAAACATTTGTTTGTTTGGCCACTAGAGGCCACTGTTACCTTCAGAAATGGGAAAAGACTGTAATTCTGTAATTCCCTGGAGTAGTGACGTTGAGACCCTGTTCTGCAGAGGTGGAACTACAAGGAGGAGCAGAGTGTGTGTGGCAGCCATCTTTGGAGTGTGCTTTGAGCTTTAGAAGGAGGAGGAGGACGGAGTGAGAGAAGGAGGATTCCTAAGGGATCAGAAATGTAGCAAGGTGGAGCTGAAGCAGAGACTGTTCCAGGGTTTGTTCAGACAGTATCCTATGGAGAAGATTGCTATCAAGGACCCGGCTGAGAAGTGGCCCTGTCTGTGAGACCACAGGTTTTCTGGGTGAGCCCCACTTCCAGCAGTTCCAGACAAAGGCTAAATGTATCCAACAGACCCAGGTCAGTAAGAGGAGTAATCGTGCACGCACCACATTACATTTTTGGCGCCAAATTGCTTGGGACTGAGTAAGGGCGTGTAGTTAGACTAGTTAAGAATACTCATCTTCACAGGCCACACTACTGGTGAATTATCTACCTATACGGTAGTAAGGACTAAGACTCAGAGAATTCTATTGAGTTGTAACTCTCAGGAAGTCTAGAAGTGACATTTTATACATTGTCACATTTCTTTGGCTTGCAAGCTGACATACTATTATATTTACTTGGTTGCAGGGGCGTAAATACCGGGGTAGCAGCGGTAGCGACTGCCATAGGGCCCGGATCATTATGGGGCCCGGGACCTGGAGCCTTGTGGCAGCCGCTACCGCAAACCCCACAAACACTGCTATCATTATATTCTGGGGTCTTTTAAGACCCTTGAGTATAACGATCGGGGACCCGGGGATGTGAGGGAACATAAAAAACACTGTAACTCACCTCTCCTACGCTCCGGCAGGCTTCGGGCCTATTTGGTGACATCCCAGACGTCAGCTGACGTCACTATGCGTCGCGACTCCGGCCTGGATCACGTGAGATCTGGTCCAACATTGAAGATGGCTGAAGTAGCGCACAGGAGTGCATCGGAGCCAAGGAGAGGTAAGTAGCATTGTTTTATATGTTTGTATCCTCCCCTGGGTCTCCGATCATTATACTCTGGGGTCTAAAAAGACCCCAGAGTATAATAATCGTTTATGGGTGGTCCACAATGGGGCATAATATTTTGTGCAGGGGCCATTATGGGGAATACTACTGTGTGTAGGGGCCACTATGGGGCATAATAGTGTGCGCAGGAATGCGGTTTGTGCGGGGGGGGTTGGGGGCAGTGGTTCAGGTGGGGGCCCCATGTCAAATATGTAGTGTAGGGGCCGCTATGAGTCATACTACTGTGTGCAGGGACCACTATGGGGTATAATTCTGTGTGCAGGGGCCACTATGGGGTATAATTCTGTGTGCAGGGGCCACTATGGGGCATAATTCTGTGTGCAGGGGCCACTATGGGGCATAATACTGTGCGCAGGGGCCGCTATGGGGCATAATACCGTGTGCAGGGGCCGCTATGGGGCATAATACCGTGTGCAGGGGCCGCTATGGGGCATAATACCGTGTGCAGGGGCTGCTATGGGGCATAATACCGTGTGCAGGGGCCGCTATGGGGCATAATACCGTGTGCAGGGGCCGCTATGGGGCATAATACCGTGTGCAGGGGCCGCTATGGGGCATAATACCGTGTGCAGGGGCTGCTATGGGGCATAATACCGTGTGCAGGGGCTGCTATGGGGCATAATACCGTGTGCAGGGGCCACTATGGGGCATAATATCGTGTACAGGGGCCACTTTGGGGCATAATACTGTGTGCAGGGGCCACTATGGCGCATAATAGTGTGCGCAGGAATGCGGTTTGTGTGGGGGGGGGGTTGGGGGCGGCGGTTCGGGGGGGGGCCCCATGTCAAATTCCTAGTTATGCCACCACTTCGTTGTACTTTGTTTGGGGGGAATAGGGGTATTTTGATAAGTTTGTAAGCTCTTGTGTTATACTGCCGGTGCCCCTATCATACTCACTGAATTGTTCCTGTGACTAGGGTGATACAAAGGTAACAAGCGGCTGGTTAGTTGCAGCCTGCAGATAGGTAAAAGCTTGGAGTATATTGGAGGCACACATTAGAGGACACCGCGCTGTACAGCACCAGGGTCTCAGCTTACTGGCTGAGTGTATGTAAATAGTTGGGAGTGTTCTTTTTGGTAAAGGGGTGTTACTACACTAAGTAAAATCTTGTTTTTACTAAATTGATTTGGAGTCGTTTTCCTTTGTTCGTGACTTCGCTGTATCCTGGGGAGCTCACCCCGGTACATGGCTTACACAAATATGGGCCATGAGACAAAGATGCACAACATCTAAGCCGGTTTTTTGGCATAGATGAAATAGTAAATTCCTACCCCATGTCTCTTGAACCTAAGGCTGGAATTACATGTACCAGTTTTTGATGCAGCTTTATGAGCCAAAGCCAGGAGAGGATTCAAAGAGAAGGAAAAATATAAGGAAAACACAAACTTCTGCTTCCTCTTATATTCCCTCCTGGCACTAAAAAAACTGCATAAAAATCACTACATATCCGACAGAATGATGTGTGATTCCAGCCTACAGTGGGTTTTCTCAAGGTACTACTTCCACCCACACTTCAAAAACATATAGGTTTATTTATATTTATTTATTTTTTATTTTTTATAACACAAGCCCTATAGTAGCTTTACATATACTATATAGCATTAAGCAATAGAAAAAGATATATAACTTTTGTGTAACCATAAATAAAAGCAGTGTACAGCTCAGTCACTGGGCACACATACAGTACTGTGCATCTGTCTCCTAAAAACTGACATGTGCCTTAGACCACCCAGACTCGTTCTGTCAACACTTCACCAGTCAGAAACTGCTGGCTGTATCACTGTCCTGTTTTATAAAGCAGAAGGGCATTACAGAAAGGTCTTACTAAATAAAAAACATTGCCTTTCTGTTGAGTCATTTGAAAGCCGCTCTAGCTTCTTGGCTATCTTCCAAACGCTTAATGCATGCAGATCTATACATGCTGCACTGTGTGTCTCTGATAAACAACGACCTCGAGATTAACAAGATTTTATGCAATAGTCTGCCAGTGCTTTTTAAGCAATTAAAACAAAACAACAGGGTGCCCATAAAACACTTCAAATATTATACATGATATTCTTTGTTGGGAAAATGCTTGTGATTCTATGTTTTTCAATAATATCAAATTGTTCTGGGAATCTGTAAAAATTGACAAGGTCAGAACTGGTACTGTGGATAGTATCATCCAGCTCCATTAGGAATCGTCATAAGAAGCTTATGTTTAATTCCAATGAAGTAATTCAAAACTGATGGAGTTATGTGAGACATATGGCGCATTGCAGTAGCTATGTAAGAGAGCATACTGCACAAGGCCCACGAAAGAATGCCACAATCACCTTCACATGTCACACTCTTACAGATGTCGTGATGTACAGATTGGCAACAATGAAATATATTACAGCAAAAATGTAAAGTTCACCTGAAAGTCAAAATTAATCAATGCCAATTAAAGCTCTTACATACAAAAGTATTATGGCTCCATACAAACTGAGTAGTATCAAGCCATTTTGTGGCAACCATATACAGGGGCAGGTTGACAATAACACATCCCATGCAGGCTTATGTTGTTTGTTTTTTTGTTTTTTCTTTTAAAAATCAGCGTATTCCAACAGGTAGTGTTCGATATTTCACTCACCCATAACAGTTTTTGTCCAGGCTGGCTCCACCTTGGCCTCCAGGGGAGTGTGGGTGGTGGCCCCGGGCCCTCTGAGGCAAAGGTCCCCACTGCAACACAAGCTACACATACATCTTCTTTGGTGTCTCGCTTGCTGCTCTACTATTAAGTAGCTTGTAAGTCAAAAGCCACTTCAGGCCTGTGGCCTATGAGTTGCCCCAAGACGTCTGTGTTCAGGCACAGATGGGCGTGATGACATTACTGTCTTGCACCTTCTGTGTCAGGACACAATGTCCTAGAGCTTTGCAGTGAGTAGCTGGAGTGGCAGCAACTCCTCCTTGGTTCATCGGGGGATCGGAGGACAAAACAAAACAAAAAAAAACCACACACTCTAGGTATTTTAATAGAATGGGGGATTTACACATAAGAAGGCAATTGGGGGCATTGTAAATTTAAGGAAGGACCTATAGCAATATTAGAGGGCTTAAATAATACAAGGGGGCATTAGGGTGATTTCAGAAAAGGTGGTATCATTTATAAGAGAGGTCTTTGTGGGCAGTATGAATATAAGAGTCAATAACAATATAAGGAGACATTGGAGTAGTATTGAAGGGGTTTTCAAGTGAATAATAAAAATTTACTGGTAAGCACAGGTGTGAACCGAGAGCAAGGCAGGTGGTTTGGTCTCCGCAACCAGAAATGAACGCACACGCGGTAGTTCAAGAAAAGAATATATATTTACTATAAGTTAATAAAGGCTATTTGAAGGTAAAATGACAGGGATAAAGACAAGCAAAATATACAATATAGCATGAACAATTTCAAGGCAAATTCTGCAATGGTTTCTACTTTTACTCTGTCCAATTCTGCAGTATGGACACTGAATGAACAATATACTCAAAACTATCCCTAACTGACCCTGACATCACATTTGGGTGCACCCCCTTTTCCCCAGTGGTCCAGGTGGACCGCTTACAGTCCGTAGAAGCGCGCGGTGGGGCCCAAAGTCGTTCCTTTCTTTTATAGCGAAACGTCCTCTCCTCACGGTTATCAGGATCTTGGGAGAAATGAAGTCCTCTTTAACAGGGAAACCCAATGAATGCAATGTAATCCAACAGCAGATTCCACTCAGCACACTGACAGTTCTGCCGAATCCATACACTGAGCTGGGATGTAAGCCGGGGTTTAGCAGGTGCTGTCCAGTACATCAACAGCACTGCGAGTCTCTATCTGTGGTATCCATATACACAGTCACAATGTCAGTCTCACTGATCAGCCACTGAGCACAGTTCCTTTCACGTGGACTCACTAGTCCTGTTGTCTCTTTACACTCTGTTTGTCTCTGGACCAAGATACAGCTTAGCTGTACAGAAAAATCTCCACACCAGTTCAATACAACACTTGCCAAGATGGCTGCTGCTCTCTGTCTCGTCACTTCCTGCTTCTCTGCTCACATTCATTCTGCAGAACAGGCAAGCTGACATAAAAGGGGGGGGAAGTCACTCCAGCATCATGTCACAATTACAATGGCTGCTGTCTTAAAGGAACAGAATCACAGAAATACATTCAACATTAACAGTTTATACAGACAAATAAAGCTTAGGACAACATTGGCTGTCTCTTACACAGGTAAGCTTTAGTATTTCCTAGATAAACCCTTTAAAGGGGATGTCCAGGAATTGGACACATTTCAGAGGAGGCTGGGGAAGGCGAAAAAAAAAAAAAGGATATATATCATACTCATCTGCCCCTAGTCTTTGCCGCCATCCTTTCGGCCACGCATATGTCACTAGGTGCTTTCTTGCTGCTTCTGATTGGTCTAAGCGGTCACGTGGGCCACAGGACTTTTGAATGGGAAGGCACAGCGTGTGCCAAAATGGACAGCATTAGCAGACACTCATTCATTCTGCTTACTACAATTGGATAAAAATCAGTCCATGGTCATGTGATGAACACATAAGTGCACAGCTCGTTACTAGTAAGATGCCTGAATACTGTGCTGTGACTATAATGAGTTGGTCCTGTGTGTTTATCACATGACCATGGACTGTATATCACATGATTATGGATTGATTTTTATCCACTGTGAGTGAGCAGAATGAATGACAGCAAGCAGAGATCTAGAAAACCTTGAAGAATTGATACAGATAGTATAGTGGAAAATTTTATAAATAACATTTGTTTCTCAACATTGCTCTGAAAGTGGCCAACCCCTTTAAGATAGTAATAAATATATAAAATTAGTAAAATTACAAAAAAAAACAAAAAACAAAAAAACAAGTACTTCCAAAACAATCACAGAAATGACAGAAGATGATAAACCAGATAACACATTTAACCAGATTGCAGGTACATTGTACAAGTGTCAAGTTCTGGTCTTCATAGTTAGATTAATTGACATGTACAGTATAATTAAAGGGTTTATGCTTCAAAAAATATTTCCAATGGCTAGCGGATAAGTTGCTGATTGGTAAGGGTCTGACCAAGAACCCCCCCTCTGGCAATCCTGAGATCCCCTGTTGTGAATAAAGCCGTAGTGAAGGCAGTGGCAGTGCAGGAGATAGATGTACTTTGACTATCTCCGACTCTGTCATTGAAGTGAATAAGAGTGGGGGTGAATCTGCACACACCAGGTGTGCCAGCCGCACACCGCTGTGTCTTCACCACGTATGCATTCACAAAGGGAGTAAAACACATCCCTTTTCATAAGCACTGAGACCCCCACCAATCAGCAATTTATCCTCTATCCTATGGATAAAGTATATTTCATGACATAACCCCTTTAATAAGTGAAGTTCTTACTTTACTTTGAACCATACTAGAATAATCTCTTATTTTACAATGGGTTCAAAGAATAGTGAGAACAAAGGATGCAACACGGCAATAATTCTGTGAAATCAATATGACTAAATATTATGGAAATAAAGCCAAAGAAAGAATAAGCAAATTAAAAAAAACTGTATTCAAATGATGATGATGGGATATAATAAGTAAGCATACATAATGTAAGTGGTCACTTAGCTTGACGTCAGGTCTCTCTGGCAGCTCACACTGGATTAATTCTTATGTGCTAGATGAGCAAAAAAAACATAAATGTAGTAGCGGTGCACATGTATTCTGTAGTTGCTGGTATGCATAAATGGTATGTTATCTGGATGGGAGAAACTCTGCGGACTTTCTGTGAAAAGCGCAGTGGGAAAAACCGCAATGCGTTTCCGCCGTGGTTTTTCCCGCAGCACTTTTTCCCTGCGGCTTGCTATGTGGGGCCTTAGCCTAAATGAGTTTTGTCCCAGAGAAGATGGCTGTGTTTCTGGATTGTGTTGATATTTGACTTCTTTGCATGATTCAGCTTTAAATTGGATTTGTGAATTACACAGAGAACTGTAATCACAGACAATGATTTCTTGAGCCCATGCAGTGATTTACCGATTCAAGTCTGTCTTTAATGCAGTGCTACCTGAGGTCTTGTAGATCACGACCATTCAACACTGTCTGCCTTGTCTACCTGGATTTCTCCAGATTCTCAAATTTTTTTTATGAAATGTACTGTAGGTGGTGGGATATTCAAGGTCTGCAATATTACGAACATTTTTCTGAAATTGTTCCACAATGTTAAGACTAGATATGGGCAAACCTCTCAAGATTTGTTTAATTTCAGGTAGTTCAGGACCAAGATTCGGGTCAAACAAATTTGTTACAAACCACACCTTAAATTGGCTTAAAACAGTGTAGAACACTCTTAGGACTCCTAGAAACTTATCTATCCAATTTGTAGCGCACTATGGCAAACTCAGACAAAGTTATGACAATGCGAAAGTGAAATTTAGGTCTATGGAAAAACAGATGTTAAGCAGTGGATGCAAACACCTACTTTAACCATACGCTGTGCTGACACTTGATCTTACGAATTTAAACGCTCCAAAAATTACCCTTATTTGTGGAGAAAGATGCTTGCCTATGATTAAGACACACATGGCGGTTATATTGCAAAGAGTAACGGTTTTGTAGAAAAAATTATCCCATTTGGATGGCTTGTAAGTGCTGCAGGGGCTTATTGTTATTTGGGAGACAAAATAGCTGTGAGCCAAGTTGAAAAGTGATGAAGAATATCCTGTGATATCTTTTGGTGGCTTTTTGAAGTGTGAATGGTGGCAGTGATGGTAGGCACTAGGCAGCTGTGGCAACATCTGTGGCAGTTCAGAAGGGCATAATATGATAGACCAGGCTGCAGGACATGTGTTCCTTAGTAGTGGTAGCTGTTTAGGAGCAGCAACCAGCAGCAGTATAGTAAGTGGTAGATGATGATAAAAGCAGACAGTGACACCACTATTCGGGGACATCAGAAGGAGTTGTTTGAAAATCCTCACAGATCCATGCACGATTCATTTTGATAAAAGTAATGTTTTTCTACACTATCTGTGGAAAGTTTTGACACAATACAAACGGCAGCACTGAACACTCTCTCGGCCATAACACTTGAGGTCAGACAAGATAAAACTCCCATGGCAAACTGGGCCAGCTTCTTCCACTGCTCCAACCTATTGGCCAAGAATTCCATGGGGTTACAGTAATCTGCTGGACTATAGGTGCACTCTAGGTACAACTGTACCTGCTGGTGCAGCTGGTGGGTGTCAGTTGCCCTTTGTTGCAGCAAGCTGAAAAATTTCTGGTCCATAAAATTCTAGATACTGTACTGGCCTGGCTACTGTTTTTACTCCTCCTGACACTTGGGGCACTGGCAGAGGATGTGGAGTGCTGAGTGAGGTGGAATGGATGAAGACAGAGGGCACACGTGCGACTGGAAGTTGCAGTATCCTATCATATAGCCTATCCTGATAATATTCTAATTTTTCTTCCCTTTGTGTAAGCAGTGGAGCATACAACCTTTCTCTACCATAATGACCCTGACCCAGATCCTTATCTTCCATCAACACAGTGTGCTGACTTTGACTAAGAGCTGGAAACTGTTCCTCCTCTTCCATCCCAATGACCTCAATATCATTGAGCCACTCTGGGGAGTTCTCAAGTGCGCAGTCCATGCAAGACAGCCAAAGAATTTACAGGAACTGGAGACCTTTTGCCAAGAAGAATGGGCAGTTTTACCATCTGAGAAAATAAAGAGCCTCATCCACAACTACCACAAAAGACTTCAAGCTGTCATTGATGTTAGAGGGGGCAATACACAATATTAAGAACTGGGTTATGTGAACTTTTGAACAGGGTCGTTTTGATGTTTTTGGTTGTCATTATGATTTAAAAAGAGAAAACACAGAAGTTTGGCAATAAATGGCTTCAACCAACCACTAACCATGAGTGGAGAAAAAGTTTTTGTGTTATCATTCATATTCTCTGAAAAAAGGCCAAAAAAACAAAAAATCTGCCTGGGTATGTAAACTTTTTAGCACAACTGTATATATATCCAGACCCCATATAATAAATAATATTAGACCTCAGATTGTTACTAGTTAATTAAATTAAAACGATTGCTCCATTTTTATTTATGCCATTTTGTAATCACTTAAAATACTTTTGCGGCTTCTATTTATTACATCTAAAAGGAAATAGTGGACTTAAAACTTGTCAGAAAGAAATCATGTGGCAACAAAAAGTCCTTAATTCAAGCAAAAAGTCCAAAATAAATCAGGTTAGTCTCACCAGCTTGGTTCAGATACAGTAGCAGACTCTGTCAGGTGCTCGTTCAGCCAAGTGAACACAGAGCAAGGTTCATGCTCCTATTCTCAGAGACACACACCTCCACCACCACACTCGCTCTGTTCACTCTCTTTAATTAGGGCAAGTAAAAAGAAAACCCAGGATGGAGTTTGAGAGCCACCTCCCACAAGGTCTGTACTCACCACTAAATCCTGGACCCAAATTCCAGTCACTTCAGAAAACCGTATTGAAGGTAATAGAACTTGTGGCTCAGTCAGTAGAGTAACAGTCCTACTCTCCTTTGAGTTCAAATCCCTGTGGGTACCTAATGAGAAACTGAATAAAGTTGACATTAAATTGACTGAGTATCTCCTATCAACCTCCTCATTAATATTCACTGCACTAAGGTGACTGCACTGGGCTGTGAATACTAATAAGCCGGCAGCTGGGTGAAATTGTCACTATACTAGATGGTGCTGCATGGGCTCCCATAGCAGACATCACATTTCTCTATACCACAGTGTTGGTATATAAAAAAACAAAACAAAAAAAAAACTATTTTGATTGCACATCTGGGATAATTTTTGTTGCCCTTTTTTTTTTTTTTTTTTTTTGAAAAACCAATTCATCGCTACTTGGCTCTCTGTCACAAATTTGTCTCCCAAATATCAACAAGCCTGCAACACTTACAAGCCAACAAAACCATTGCATTTTGCAAAATAATCTCTATGTGTGTCTAAAACCACAGGCAAGCAGCTTTTCCTAGTAAATGGGTAATTTTTGAAGTGTTTTAAATGTTAAAATATGTAAAAGCGAGTGACACTGGTTTGTATCCACTGTTTACCATCTGTTTTTCCATAGACATACATGCCACTTTCACATTGACATAACTTCGTCTGTGTTTGTCTTAGAGAGCTAGAAATTGGATATATAGCTCCCCAAGAGCCCTAAGGGTGTGTTCATTTTCATTTTCCGCCGTCGGAATTTTCGCCACGGTCTGCCGCAACGGGATGCCGATGCAGTACATCAACATTCCGTCACGGCATCCCGTTCCTGATTAGGCCTGGATGAATGGGCCTAATCAGGAGCGCGTCTCGAACCGCCAACACTGTGGGCGGAATCCGCGGCAAGATAGGTCATGTCGCTTTTTTTTCAGCTAGCGGAAAAAAGCCGCTAGAGGAAAAAAACGCTACTGACTCCCACTGAAATGAATGGGAGGCATTTTTTCAGACGGATTTTGAGGCGGATTCCGTGTCAAAATCCGCTGCCAAAAAGGTCCATGTGAACACAGCCTTATATTGTTCTGCACTATGTTTTAATCCAATTTAAGTTGGTAACGAACTTGTTCAACCTGAAACAAATCTTGGTTCCGAACCATCCGAACCCAAAACTAAAGGAATCTTTAGACTTCACCCATCTGTACCCATCTTCGGTATCATGCTTCATGTTGTGGTGGCCATTTTTGACAATATGTGTGAAATGAATTGGAAAAGTTTGGGATGTAATGAACAGGTTTGCCAATAAGAAACTATAAATACACCGCATTACTTATTTTAAGACCCAAATATCTTAGCTGGACTATTTACAGTATGATGCAGTGCTCTCTATAGCTCTGCATTCTGTGCAAGGATAAGAAATAATGTAAGTTGTGTGCAAACTTAAGTAATCTGTTCAATGAAACTAAAGAATGAAAATGCACTTTAAAGACCTACAAAAAACACAAAACACATAAAAGTTGCAAAAAAGATAAAACCTGTAATCACAGATGGAAAATTACACTACACATCATTTTTATTAGAATATATTTCTTTATCAATAGTTTTAGAGATATGGAGTAATGTTGTACTTTGCATCATGGAATGCAACCTGCTACAGTCAGTAATTTTATAATAAATCAGAAATATAAAAAAAATATTGCAATAATGGCAAGGTTCAATTCAATCTTTAGTTAGGCTTAAACCACAGCCTGCCAGTAAGTGGTGCTATAATCTCAAGGTTGATCTTAAGGCTATAAATGTATAGGTTATGACATGGTTGTACAATTCCAACTATTCATCTATTGATTATATATCTAGAATAGGATGCATCCTGCAAAAGCTTGAATAATTGTGACATGTTCGTAGAAACTTCCACAAACTTAGTGGAGTGTTGTTAGCATCCTGTTCATTGATATACAGACATACTAAAGTGTATATGGATAGTAGTTAAGTTTCTGATAAAGATTCAGTTTTCTGCCCTAGTTCACTATCTAAATACCCAGGCCAGGGCAGACTGACTTGCTGTTGCTTCCTCTGATGCTCATCACCTGGAGCCATGTCTGCCAGCACTATCCTAAACTGTGCCCTTGGCAAAAATACAGTCATACTGATCTGAGTTCAGTGAGAGCAAACATGTTGAAGAAATAAATGTACTAAATTCAAAATACTGTAGTCTTTGGATGTGAGAGAGGTTTGGAGAAGTGAGATAATCCCTTTTGTGCACTAGGAGTTTTGATATTTTTTCATCTGCTTTTATTCTACAGTGCATGTAGACATGTCACATCCCACAGTTCTTGCATATTTGCTCATAGCACTTTTGTACTACAAATATTCCACCATAATATATAAGTGCTTGATAGGATTGAGGCCCAATCTGTGCAGGTCACTGGGGTAAATTGTATTCACTCATGTTGTCATGTTAGCGGACCCAGTTTGACATGTACCTTGATGCATTATCAAGTCTTTTATCAAGCATGAGTGCATGTGTCGAGGCAGAAGGTGGAATGTGGCCAAGAAATGGCAGAAATTACAATTTGTTAGATCAGGAGATGTTTTTCAATCTTCAGATATGCGATCTTGTTGTGCCTGTGTTTACTGTGGCCTCAGTTTTCTCTATATAAACTGTAAGGAATGTTATATTTTAGAAATGACCAGCAGACCAGCTCTTTCATTTTGTATTTTAGCGTTTAGAAAAGACAATATTCATTGCAATGGCTCAGGTCTTTATTTTCATTAGGTGAAATGGTCCAGTTATAAGAGTAACGCTAGGTTCACACCTGCGTTTGGGTTTCCGCATGTGGACCCCCTGAACGGAAACCTAATCCGCTTAAAAAAGCGGTTACCCGCGGAAGCCCTATAAAAGCAGCACTTTTCTCTCCGCATTTTTCAAGCGGAATGGGGAACAGAATCTCCGAGCAGAGAGCAGACGCAGGTGTGATCTTCATCTAAAGCTACAATAAAATCACATTTAGGCTAATGCCGTATGTAGTGAAATGCAGCTAAAAAATGCTGCGGGAAAAAGCGCAGCGAAAACCCATTTTTGTTTTGCTGTGGTTTTCTTTGCCTTTTTTCTTCCCCTATTAAATCTATAGAGAGAATACTTGCAACCCAGCAGCTAAAATTAACGTGCTGCTTTTCTGCAGTTATTTTTTTCCACAATGTGTGTATGAGATTAATGAATCACTGTGCTGGTACTGTAAAACGCAGCTGGTTTTTTTCCCGCTATGTTTCTGCAACAGCCGAAAATGCTGTCTTAGCCTAATATGTCTTTCCCTCAGCCCATCAATGAGCTACATACTTTTATAAACCATAGACAAATTATACGTTTAGTCTAATAATGGGCTCCAAGGGCAACCATAAAAAATTTGTTTTCCCCTTGACTGCCCTTTGCTAGCTAGTAAAGTATCTGCTTGTAGCAGTGCAGCTAATGAAAATATTTAAAGAAGAACTCTCACAAAAATGTTATGTGTTTGGCGATTTATAATGTATATGAAGTATTTGCACTACTGTACCTGCACTACTACTTACACCATGTACATAACAAATAACCTACAAGATAAACATTATTGTGGGAGTGATTCTTTAAGGAATTATCCTATGTATGTTCAACAGGAGGTTTACTTTAAGAATAACTAAATTGTGCTTTACATTCTAGGTTAAGTAGCTACATACACTGATGGATTAGCTAACAGATTTTATAACATATATATATAATAGTCCTTTAATAGTCCCACAATGGGGAAATTCAGTGTGTTACAGCAGCAAAGATAAGCAGATACAAATACAAATACAACATGTACAGGAATGTTCCAAGGTGAGAGGCATTACATTAATAGCAGACAGACAGATAGGACGTAGCAGAGGAGGGGGGGGGGGGGGATTTAACAGGCAGAGAGATATTTCAGTTCTCTGTGTGTAATGATCTCTGCTTAGGTCGGTGTTGGTTGTACAGCCTAACCGCGGTGGGGAGGAAAGACTTCCGATAGCGCTCCTTCTCACACCTAGGGTGGAGCAGTCGGTCACTGACAGTACTGCTCAGCGCGATCACAGTCTCATGCATGGGATGGGACTTCTTCTGCATGGAGCTCACCACGGACAGTATCCTTCTGTCACCCACCACCTGCACTGGGTCCAGTGGGCTCCCCAGGACAGAGCTGGCCTTTCTAATCAGCTTGTCAAGTTTATTTCTGTCCCTGGTTGATATACTGCTCCCCCAGCAGGCCACTCCAAAGAAGATGGCTGATGCCACTACCGAGTTGAAGAAAGTCCTAAGAAGTGCCCCCCGGATTACAAAGGCTCTCAGTTTCCTAAGCAGGTAGAGCCTGCTGTGGCCCTTCCTGTACAGGGCCTCCATATGATCTGCCCAGTCCAGCTTATTATTAAGGAGCAAACCCAGGTACTTATAGGTGTTCACAATCTCGATGCTCGTCCCCAGGATGTCCACTGGTTTAGGAGGGCTTCTGCCTTTGTGGAAGTCCACCACCATCTCCTTGGTCTTCCCCGCGTTAATCTTCAGGTGGTTCCGGTGGCACCAGTCCACAAAATCCTGGTTCAGTTCTCTGTACTCCCTGTCATCATCATCTGTGATGAGACCCACTATTGCAGAGTCGTCAGAATACTTCTGTAGGTAGCAGCTGGATGAGTTACACCTAAAATCTGCAGTGTACAGTGTGAAGAGGAAAGGGGCGAGAACCGTACCCTGAGGTGCCCCTGTATTACAGATCACGGTACCTGACACACAGTCTCGGGCTCTCACGTATTGAGGTCGATTTGTGAGGTAGTCTAGGATCCAGTTGGAGAGGTGGTGGTCCACTCCAGCAAGGCCCAGCTTGTCCCTCAATAACCTGGGTTGTATGGTGTTAAAAGCACTGGAGAAGTCAAAGAACATTATTCTCACTGTGTTCCCTGGTTTCTCCAGGTGAGACAGAGCCCTGTGCAGAAGATGGATGATGGCATCATCTACCCCAACGCCCGGCCGATAAGCAAACTGGAGGGGGTCCATAGCGGGGCTCACTAGAGGGCGGAGATGTGTGAGAACCAATCTCTCCAAGATCTTCATCAGGTGGGATGTCAGTGCTACAGGTCTGTAGTCGTTGAGGTCCATAGGGTGGGGTTTCTTTGGAACTGGTACCACACAAGAAGATTTCCATAATTCAGGGACTATTTCCTGCCTCAGGCTCATATTATACATATATGTAATTATACCACACAGCTGGTCCCCGCAAGTCTTAATTAGCCTTGCACTGATGTCATCTGGCCCTGCGGCTTTCCTCGCCTTGATCTTTTTCATCTCCTTCCTCACCTGGGCCCGTGTGAAGGTCAGACTGTGGCCAGATATAGACGGATTTCTGGATTTACTGGTCTGTTGGGAAGTGGCCGCATGGGGAGAAGTCATTGTGGTGAGGGGAGCTGAAGGACATGCTGGGGTGGGAGGAGCTGGTGTGTGATCAAATCTGTTGAAGAATAGGTTTAGTTCATTAAGCCAATTAACATCTGCCTCAATCTGGCAGACAGACTGTTTATGACCCGAAATTGACTTAAGCCCCTCCCAGACCCCCCTTATGTCTTTTCTTTCCATTTGCTTTTCCATTTTTTCTTTATAACTGGCTTTTCCCTGCCTGATTTGATGCCTCAGCTCCTTTTGTACTTCCCCCAACCCCTCCTTATCTCTTGTCCTGAATGCCATCTTTTTCTCCTTAAGTAGTGTTTTTATATCAGAGTTAATCCATGGTTTGTTATTGGAGAAGCACCTCACCACTTTTGTGGGTACTGTGTTGTCCACACAAAAATTAATGTAGTCTGTTATGCAGTGTGTGAGTCCTTCTATATCTTCTCCATAAGAATCCTGCAGCACTTCCCATGCGGTTGTGTCAAAACAATCCCTCAGAGCCTCATCACTCTCCTCGGACCATATCCTCACTGTGCGGGTGACAGCTGGTTCTCTACGTACAAGTGGCTTGTACACAGGTTGGAGATGTACTAGGTTGTGATCCGATCTTCCCAGGGGCGGTAGGGCTGATGAGTTATATGCCTCCCTCACGTTGGCAAAGAACAAGTCCAGTGTTTTGTTGTCTCTGACATGTGGGTCAGAGCTGTTCTCTAAAGAGAAATCCATGTGCAACAAGTACAAGTACCTGGGAGCCTAACAGATGGATGGCCAATTTAATATAAATTGTCAGCTATATTAAGTGGAAATCATGTTCATCAGTTAGAAACATAGGGGTAAAGGAAAGCATTTGAAAAGCACTACAGGAGGTGAGAGAGGACAAAAGAACTATGACATCACAAATGTCAGAGTTGACGTGTGAAAACATTTGCAGCTGCCATATACACGTGACCACTCAGCGACAGCTAAAACACCACATGGTACAACTTAAAAGGTAGGGCTGTCAGCAAAGCAAATTCCCTGGTAACAAACAAGCAACAAATACAACTCTCAGAGCTACCACATGTCTCTTTCCAAGCAAAACATAGCACACGATGTTTCACTGCAGCTTGCACAGACTACTCCCTGACCCAAGGAAAAAAAACCTTGCTCTCATCTGCTTGCCAAAAGAACCTTTGAAGTCATCCCAACAAAAAGATGTAACAAACAGATTAACCATTTAACCACTTTATCCTTTATGAAAATATTCATAAACCTCTTCTATATGTATTTTAAATTCTAAAATCTTTCTACAACCTACATATTTCATTAGCTATCCTATGACACTACTTATAAAGGAGGCACATGCCAATTTAATTAATGCTCTAAGTGATTTTACTTGTCATATATACCACCAAGAATATTTCGTTTTAGGTAACCATTATGCATTGCAGGAAATTAAAGATTTTGATATTGTTTAAACATTTACAGTTTTCTTTGTGATATTTGACATGTATGGACTGAATATATATACCATCTGAGGTCAGTCCAAATATTTTCTATGGTACATTCAAGGAATGCTATATGAGATTCTCCAGCTCAGTTCTCATTCTAAATCCTAGAATTTATAATGTATATATGGTATATTGCTTAAAAGTATGATGTAAACCTGGAGAATGTGACAGAGCCTCATTTACAAAAGACAAATTATAGTAAAGAATAAATTCTTTCTTCCCCAGTTTATGTAAGTGGACAAATAGAGAGTATGGAGACTCCATGTAGTCACATCCAAGTTTGTGTCTTTTAAGAGAGGGGTTAATAATAGCAAATTACTGGATATGAGCACACAATCTGCTCCATTCACTAAGCTATGTACAGAAAATGTATCAAATCAGAAATCAAGAAACTGTGATACCATCTATTATATACCATATGGGGCAGATTTACTAATCTTGTACAAACTAGACAGTCTAAGATCCAGATTTATTACAGTGGCTAATGCTGGCTGATTAACTTGGTGCATCTTTAGGGTGTCTAATCTCAGTTTACATTACCTTGCGCCAGACTTTTGCAGCTGAGTCACTCATTATTGCATCCTAGCTCACACCACCTTTACAATAGTCCACATTCCTTTCCCCACTAATCCATGTTCCTTGTGGATGAGACAGGATGAGTACGAAATAGTCTAATTCTGGCACATTTTAATTAGAAAAAGTTCTGCCTGTGAATAAACCAGAAGAAGATGATTATGAACATGAAAGGGGCACTGAGCAGAGAGATCTGAAAGATCCTGAATGCCTAGACTGGTACAGCAATGTAGTTTTTGAAACCAGGATCTCCGAACCAATGTGACAGGGCTGGTCTTCTTCAGTTGGATATGCTCATTTACTGGCTTGTATGTCTACCGTGTAGAAAATCATAAGAAGGATAGTACAACTAACTTAAGCTCTTTGTATTAACTAGAAGAAAGGTGTTTAAAAATTCCAGTTTTGAAATAGTATTTATTTTTGTAATGGAATTGGCACTTAGGCCATTCTCAAGTGATGGAATTGCTGTTTAAGCAATTTCCAAATACACTGCAGGAAACTGGCATATGAAAGAAAGAAAGCAAGCAAAACAAGCTACCTAGGATCCAACATCATTCTAGCTGCTAAGGCTACTCCTGAGGTTTTCGCCAGAGCCTACCACAAGGCACCACAAATCTTGTATCAGAAAATAGGTACTAAATACCAAAACAACACACTTACAGAAAACAGAGTGTAACATACAAGCCTGGTCAAAACCAGGATAGCTCAGGAGTATCCAAAGGAGTTCAAGTATAAAGTAAAATAAATAAGAAATTGGATAACCAGGAAAGCATGGAAAAATCAGTAACTAGGGAATCAGAAGATACACAGGTAAGTTCTGACAACACAAACCTAACTACAATCAATAGAAGGCATCTGAGTAGTCTCAATGCAGAGTTTAAATACCCACCTCAGCTCCTAGATTGGACAATGAGGCAGCACTCTGATTGGCTCAGCATCTCAAGGCATTGACTGGCTGCAAACAAAGCCATAGCTTGACTTGTAGGCATGGCAAACTTAAAGTGACAACAGTTAGCAATGCTGCACTGAAAAGTATGATGGCTGCAAGTAGGATTACACATATTTAAATTCCTAAAAATTTAGCAGAATGTCTTATTTTGAAAGAGGTGGCACACTTCATAGTTACATAGTAAGATAGTTTGTAAGGCTGTAAAAGATATACACTCATCAAGCCTAATATCCTGCAATGTTGATCCAGAGGAAAGCAAAAACCCCATGAGGCAGAAGATTGTTTTCTCTCAGCCAGATACTTACACTTTTGTACATCTTTTTAAAGAGGACCTTTCACGTCCTCATGTATATGCGGTTTTACATACCGCTAGAAAGCCGACAGCACGCTGAATTCAGCGCACTGCCGGCTTTCCCGGTATGTGCCCCGGGACTGGAGATATCGGCAGTGTAAGTTTCACGGTTTACTTTCAGAAAGGCGTTCCTGACAGTCTAGCGGGGCTGTGAGGAATGCCCTCCCTCACTGTTCTCGTTCATAGACTTGTTCTGGGGGGGGCGTTCCTCACAGCTCAGCGTCATCGCTGGGCTGTAAGGAACGCCCCCTCTCTTTGTACTCATCTATAGCCCTGTACTGTCAGAGGGGGCGTTCCTTACTGGCCGGCGATGACGCTGAGCTGTGAGGGAGGGCGTTCCTCACAGCCCAGCTAGACTGTCAGGAACGCCTTTCTGACAGTAAACCGTGAAACTTACACCGCCGATATCTCCAGCCCCGGGGCACATACCGGGAAAGCCGGCAGTGCGCTGAATTCAGCGCGCTGTCGGCTTTCTAGAGGTATGTAAAACCGCATGTGCCTGAGGACATGAAAGGTCCTCTTTAATAGTGAGCAGCCTTAGGAATATGCATTTAACATTGAAACATTGATAAGTAACAATCCTTAGAGATTCTAGGTTGCTGTGGATTTGTCAGCTGTTTCTTTATTCTGTATATTTCCTTCTGACACGTCTAGGAGGTCCCAAAAGTGTTTGAGTTCTGATGACTTTACCTGCCATTGTAGTACACACATTCTTTGTGCCATTGTGTATTATAGTGTATATGTAATGTATGTGGCTAGAATCACCATGGCAAGAACCTTGGCAGGAGAAGAAATGCCTGTAAAGCCATTTTTAGCTTATTTGCTGAATCCTGATTTTCATGAAAATGATGCTGCAATACAGAATACGAAAGACATCTTTGGAAAGTATAGAAACATCCCTATAAAGGTACTTTCATTAGTTTAATACCAATTTTATGCTGACAATCTCCCTTTAAATTATAATTGTTTCATAAAGATTTTGACATGTCATAGTGACATATCAGAAGCCTTCTTCTGTGAGGATTTAAGGACCTGGGGCAAGTATGCCCACCAGTGCTTTGCTGAAGTAGACACAAAGATGTTAACAGAGGTTCCTCAGGTGTAGCAAGGATCAATGACAGAAGTTTAGCTTGGCAATGAATTCTCTTGTACGCATAGCCACCTTTCTCAACAGTGAGGAACACACAGTGATTGCCCAGTTCTTACAGAGGTTTGTGCTCAGGTCTTATGGGTCCCATTTTTTAGGCACATGCTAGGTTTGATCCATTAATATTTGGATACAACCAGGACTCAAGCTCAGAATCGCACTGCATGGATGGGTAACTACTACAGTTACAGAGATCTAGACAGAAGACTTGCTAACTTTTTTTTAGAGGGCGACTTTCTTGCTCAGTAAAATTAAAAGGCGTCAGACTGTAGCATGTGAAGGTCATGCCAAGGGTGGTATGAAAAGGCCACCCACGACACAACAAATTGGTGCAACTAGCAACGCCAATTTGGTTATAATCTCTGTATGCCCTCTTTCCAGAAAGTACTAGACCAAAGAATACACTATGACTCTTCAACAAACACAATTAAACTGACAATGGTACATCATACAGTGCAATAAGTCATCAGTATATACTTATACTTACAATTAACTGTGCAATACGCATCATACAATACAGAATAAGATGTACGGAGCATGAACAAACATACAACACAGTTACAAAAGTTAATCTTGGGTAAGCACTTAACAAAGTTACCCTCCTAAGGCCACTTTGTGGAAGAGAGTGGCTTCCACCACCTTATAGAGATCCTGAGATCCCACGATCACTGAAATGAAGGGTAAGAGCTGAGCACTGCAACTCTTGGTCTGTAAATAGCTTTCCTCAGGTCACCTCAGAAAAACAAGTGTATGGTGTGCTGAAAGAAGTATATATAAGGGTACGGAAAGTATTCAGACCTCTTTAAATTTTTCACTCTTTGTTTCATTGCAGCCATTTGCTGAAAGCAAAAAAGTTAATTTTATTTCTCATTAATGTACACTCAGCACCCCATCTTGACAGAAAACCCCCCAGAAATGTAGATATATTTGCAAATTTATTAAAAAAGTAAAACTGAAATATCACATGGTCATAAGTATTCAGACTCTTTGCTCAGTATTGAGTACAAGCACCCTTTTGAGCTAGTACAGCCATGAGTCTTCTTGGGAATGATGCAACTAGTTTTTCACATCTGGATTTGGGGATCCTCTGCCATTCTTCCTTGCAGATCCTCTCCAGTTCCGTCAGGTTGGATGGTGAACATTGGTGGACAGACATTTTCAGGTATCTCCAGAGATGCTCATTTGGTTTGAGGTCAGGGCTCTGGCTGGGCTAGTTAAGAATGGTCACAGAGTTGTTCCGAAGCCACTCCTTTGTTATTTTAGCTGTGTGCTTAGGGTCATTGTCTCGTTGGAAGGTGACCCTTCAGCCCAGTCTGAGGTCCAGAGCACTCTGGAAGAGGTTTTCTTCCAGGATATCTCGCTACTTGGCCGCATTCATCTTTCCTTCAATTGCAACCAGTCATGCTGTCCCTGCAGCTTATGCTGCCACCACCATGTTTCACTGTTGGGATTGTAGTGGGCAGGTGATGAGCAGTGCCTGGTTTTCTACACATATACCGCTTAGAATTAACAATAAAAAGTTCAGTCTTCGTCTCATCAGACCAGAGAATCTTATTTCTCATAGTCTGGGAGTCCTTCATGTGTTTTTTGGCAAACTTTATGTGAGCTTTCATATGTCTCGCTTAGAGGGGAGGCTTCCTTCAGGCCACTCTGCCATAAAGCTCCAACTAGTGGAGGGCTGCAGTGATAGTTGACTTTGTGGAACTTTATCCCATCTCCCTACTGCATCTCTGGAGCTCAGCCACAGTGATCTTTGGGTTCTTCTTTACCTCTTTCACCAAGGCTCTTCTCCCACGATTGCTCAGTTTGGCTGGACGGCCAGGTCTAGGAAGAGTTCTGGTCGTCCCAAACTTCTTCCATTTAAGGATTATGGAGGCCACTGTGCTCTTAAGAACCTTGAGTGCTGCAGAAATTCTTTTGTAACCTTGGCCAGATCTGTGCCTTGCCACAATTCTGTCTCTGAGCTCCCAGTAACGCAGCTCATACAATTCATCCTCAGCCACAACCATTTTACCTTTGGAGAGGATCTATATCTACAGCGAATGGGAACTTCAATGGGGACCAGATGTGCACCCCAATATGCAAATCTCTTTATGGCAGAAATGGAAGGAACATATTTATCAACATGCGCCACCAAACCTATGATTTCCCTTCGTTATATCGATGATATCCTTGTCATCTGGACTGCAGGTGAGGAGGCCCTACTTCAATTCCATAATGACTTCAATGACTTTCACCCGACCATCAACCTTAAACTTAGCTATTCAGGGAGTGAAATTCACTTTCTGGATACCACAATATACATTAAAGACCACCAGCTACTCACATCAATATACCACAAACCCACAGACAGAATGGCCTACCTGAGAAACGACAGCTTCCACCCCAAGCACACAAGACAATCTATAATCTACAGCCAGGCTATACGATACAATCATATTTGCTCCAACAAAACAGACCTGGACAAGCACCTCCTGGATCTGAGGATGAAATTTCTCAGATTGGGATACAAACCAAAAGTAACAGACAACCAATTAAACAAAGCGGCAGCCATTAACAGAGACAGTCTGCTCACATATAGAGAGACCCAGAAAGATGCCCGAGTGCCCCTAGTAGTCACCTACAACCCATAGCTGGAGATCCTACGAAGGATTGCCAAGGAGCTCCAACCTGTGCTACATAGGGACAACAGACTCAAGGACATATTTCCAGTCCCCCCTCTCCTTTCCTTTTGACAACCACCAAACCTGAGGCGTATTATCGTCCGGAGTGCCCTGAAGGCTCCAACTGAAAATGGCACCTCACCTTGCCTACATAAAAGGTGCATGACCTGCAAGCACATCCACACCACTGACAGTGTACCTATCCCACAGTCACAACAGGTGCACAGAATTAGGGGGACATTTTCCTGCAGGTCTTCCAATGTGGTGTACCTCATAATGTGTGTGCAATGTCCCACCACAGGCCTCTATGTGGCCTCTATGTGGCCTCTATAAACAGGGCAGAGACTCAGTCAACGAATGAACTTACACAGATCCAACATTAATAACAGCAGAACCGATCTCCCAGTGGCCGCACATTTCTCCGGAGAAAACCACTCTATTGAAGATTTGCGGATTGTGGTTTTAATGGGACATTTTAAGACGCAGGAGAAAAGGAAAGAATCGGAGTACAAATTTATGCAAAAATTTCAAACTCTGCAATTTGCACTTAATATTCATGCCAGCTTCATGTCACACTATGTATGAACCATGAACTGAACTCAATATTCATGCCAGCTTCAAGTCACACTATGTATGAACTGTGAGGGACACAAATCACCTCCTAATAGCAAACAGATAACAGCAAGAATTACTGATCCCTCCGTCACGCACCACAAGTTTCCAGACTGTTTTTTTGACCTGTTGTAAATAACTTCTCTACTTAGATTGCATTTTTTTAAATGCTTTGAAAACCATGTGTATAAAAATCTGTGAATTTTCAGTTCTTGTATCACACCATGTCTGATGAAGGGAGCTAGCTAGTACTCCTGAAAGCTTACTTATAAATATACTCAGTTAGCCTCTAAAAGGTATCGCCTGATTTCTTCACTCTTCCACTACTTTCAATGGCTAACACGGTACAACATTATACTACTCTGAGCTCCTTGGGCAGTTCCTTTGACCTCATGATTCTCATTTGTTCTGTCATGCACTGTGAGCTGTGAGGTCTTATATAGACAGGTGTGTGCCTTTCTTAATCAAGTCCAGTCAGTTTAATTAAACACAGCTGGACTCCAATGAAGGAGTAGAACCATCTCAAGGAGGATCAGAAGGAAATGGACACCATGTGAGTTAAATATGAATGTCACCGCAAAGGGTCTGAATACTTATGACCATGTGATATTTCAGTTTTTCTTTTTTAATAAATTTGCAAAAATATCTACATTTCTGTTTTTTTCTGTCAAGATGGGGTGCTGAGCGTACATTAAAGAGAAATAAAGTGAACTTTTTTGCTTTTAGCAAATGGCTGCAATGGAACAAAGAGTGAAAAATTTAAAGGGGTCTGAATACTTTCTGTACCCACTGTAAATTAGCATGCTTGACTTTCTGAGGAGAGGTAAGTAAAAGTGATAACACTCAGAGGGACAGAGTGCTTAACAGAGTGTTTTTTCCTTTTGTTTCAGTGATCTGGGGAAACTCAGCACTCAGAATCCCACTTATCAAAACTTATGACATGTCACTATTATACAGTATGTCAAAAGTTTTATGATAGGTAGGTACCTTTTAGAGTCACATTATTAAATCACATGAGCTATCCTATATCTAAGGATCATGTGTCTCTGTTGTGCCAAATTCTACCCTATCCATTGCTTACTGCTGTTGAAACTGATGAGTTTGTAAGTTAAAACCTTTCTGTTTCCTTAAACCAGTCTTTATCATTTTCCTGTGTCCTCCTTTATTAGTCTTAAAACTGTCTTTTTTATTTTCTGCTCCATTCTTTCTAACATCTAAAGGCTTTGGTGTGTTAAGCCCAAAGGATTAGCGGTTTCTGTGATATTTAAACCACCCCCATCTGGTACCAACAAGTCCGCCAGATCACATTTCTTTCTATTCTAGTGCCTGGATTGAGCAACCTCTTGACCTCATCTATATTAAAATAAGATCTATTATAGCAATTGAATATATAAGGAAACAAAGACAAGTAATCCTAATACTTGTTTTATTCTAAATAATCCATCGTAATGATGGGGTCTAAAATTGTAAAAGCTATAGATGTAATATAGTAGAATTTACAATGATTATATGTTTGGGCATTTTGATATCTCTTATATACATACATGTATTCTATCTGCAGGGGTTTCTCCTAAGGATATATGTCCAAGGCAGACCGTTTTGTCACAAATTGCACAATATACCTACTTTCCACTTGCAAAATTTGCCTCTTGTCATTAAAATTCAGAGCTTGTCAGAGTGTTACAATAGAGCTCATTGGACCATGTTTGGAAAATGAGCTCTGCGGTACTGTGCAGCCTTGACTTGCTTAATAAAATCCCATTGTGGGAGCATTTTCTCAGCATGTAATACCATGGTGTCAGGATTCCATTTAATCTAGTGAATACATCAAAACAACAGAATTTAGATAGTCTAAGTATGGCATCTAACACTAAATGCTAAACGCCTTTCTCCTGTAAACTTCATTGCACAAGCTCATATATCCAGTTTGCTTTTTATAAGACTTTTATTAGGCTTAAACAACTTTTGGTTGTTTCTAAACTTTTATTGTTTTTTTACATATCTATGGAGACAAGTATTCCAATGCCTCATTCAGTTTTTATAGTACTTTCATTGTCCATCCAAGAAACAAGCTATCATGTCTTAGTAAAGCATGTAAGTCAACAGAAATCTACACAATAAACCATTTTATTTTAATCTAAATCCATGTATTTATATCCACCAACTACATTGACTTAAACACTCACCAAAATAAAATATCCTCTGTGTGAAGTAAAAGCAGGATTTATACAAACTTTCTTCATTCATATTAACATTTCAAAATGTTATAATGTAAAACTATCAGCAGTGAAATAACACATAAAGTTCCAAAGTAAGAAACACAACCAACCTAATTACAACTGCTTTACTCTCTGCAGTCCAATAGTAACACTAATATCTTTACTCTGCATAGTTTCCTTTTTCAGATACAGCAAATTAAATCATACAGTAGTCCGTCCTGCTTGGAGTTGTGAGGACTTTTTTTTATTGTGGTATACTTCTAACACCAAAGTTGCCTTGAAACATGTTACCCGATAGTGTTGCCCCATTCCTTGATACTCCTGTATCTATTAGGACAGGGAGCTGTAAGTTAAAATTAGAGATGGTCAAACCTCAGAAGATTCGTTTCAGGTTCAGGTTGTTCAGTCCAAAGATTAGTTTCGGGTTGAATAAGTTTGGTGTGAATAAGAGCTTAAATTGGCTTAAAACATAGTGCATGACACTGTTGGGGCTTGTAGGACTCTCTCTAGCCAGTTTCTAGCTCTCTATGGCAAATACAGCCAAAGTTATGTCAAAGTGAAAGCCACATGTATTTCTATGGAAAACCGGATGGAAAGCAGTAGATACAAACAGCTAGTTTAACTATACACGGCACCGCCACTTGCTTTATATGCATTTTAACTTTTAAAACTCACAAAATTTGCCTGTTTTTGGGAAAACGTGCTTGCCCATGGTGCTTTATACACAAATAGAAATAAAATAAAACCAGAATGACTTTGTATTGAAAGAAGAAATAGCATGGATTTTTTTGATGTGGGTCCATTTTTTTAATAAGGCAACAATGTGGTGCCAATTGTTTGTAATGGTAGAATGTGAAGGACCAAGATGCAGGAGATGTCTAGCTAAGTGGTGGCAGTGGTGGTAGCTATGGCCGCCAGAGATGATGTCCAGCTGTTTAGGAATAGCAGGAAGAATCAGAATCAGCAGAATAGCAGGCAGAATCAGAACTCATAGATTGTAAGCCCTTGCGGGCAGGGCCCTCTATCCCTCTGTGCCAGTTGGTCACTGTTAGTATTATACTTGTCTTGTATATTTTGTGTACCGTATGTAAACCCTCAAATGTAAAACACCATGAAATTAATGGTGCTATATAAATAAACAATAATAATAATAATAATAATAATCAGCAGTACTGTCAATGGAACATGATACATGGAGACAGAGGCAAATCTATTTGGTAGCATTAGCCAGAGGTTTTTGAAAATCCTCAAAGATCCATACCTGATTCATTTTGACAATAGTAATTTTTTCCATGCTTGCAGTGGACAGTATGGTCCACCTAGGTGTTACAATGCCTGAGCAACACTGAACAGCCATTACGCATGAGGCTGGACAAAATAAAACTCCCATGGCAAACTGGGCTCGCTCCTTCCATTGCTCTAATTTATTGGCACAGAATTCCATGGGGTCAAAGTTATCTGCTTGAACATAGGAGTACTCTAGGGATATCTGTATCTGCTGTTGCAGCTGTTGGTTGTCAGTTACCTGCTGTGGGTCTGGTTGGCACTGCAACTTGAAAAATTTCTCATTCTTTATGTTCGAGAAACTGAACTGGCTTCTGATTCTAATGCTTTTCCTGCTCCTTTTCCTCCTCTTTGCAATGGTGTCCCTAAAAGCTTTGGCAAGCTGTGTATACAGCCTATCCTGATAATATGCCAATTTTGCATCCCTTTGGGACCTACTGTGATCTAGTACTCCTCCCTCTGCTTTATGCTAACAATACACTATGTAAGCAGTGAAGCATACAGCCTGCCATGCTTTCAAGTTTGTGCACAAACCCAGGGGCTGGCCATGGTTGGTCTTCTTGGCCAGCGTGATCATCGTCATCATCATCTTGTAATAAATAAAGTTCAGCCTCCTCTCCTGGCTGTGACATATCAAGGGCTCTGTGAAGAATATCGCCTCGCCCAGCCGCCTGGCACGCCTGCGATCAAACTTCTTTCTTAACCTCCCACTCACACACTGTGAGTAGACCGAGTCATAGGATAGAATGAAACCAGCGATATAAATTTTATATGTTTAATAACCCAAGTGGGTCGGTATGAATTAATAGCATATACAGAAATATACAATATTAATACGATCAAGCATAAACATACAAGCAAAAGAGCAATGATAGGGCACAAAACAAAAATGGAAATAAAAGATAGAGAAAATACCGGCATAGGCTCGTAGTCCGTTTCTCTAGGCCACAGCAGATTTTTGGGCCTAGGGCGCAAGCTTAAGCAAGTTGCATAAAACAATCCTTCTACATGTTGTCCAGAACGAAGGGAAAGGTTTCAGGCCTCAATGCTAGGCCCTCCATGCATTCCTCAGTAGGGCAAGCTCTCTCATCTTCTCCCAGATCCGAGCTCCTTACTGCCTCTTTGCTGAATGACCCCAGAATCCAGGTCTGCCCACAGCATATGGTTAGTGCTCCACCCACCCCTTCCACCCAGGCAGCCCCCCTTCTCCCTCCTTTGCAGAACCCTCAGAGAGATGGGTGAAGTTAAGGTCACTGGCTTGCTATCCCCCCATCGCCATCTGGCCAGGGATAATAAAAGTGCCTGGCTATAGCAAGCCATCTCCAATGAACACACATAAAACCAGTGAAGCGTATCGTCCAGCAATGTAAAACCCAAGTTAAACACAACATTCCAACAGGTAGGGGGAGGACGGACATGAGCAAGTAAAAATACATTTCTAAGAAAGATGTACAACTGAGGGTCGGTTCATCACACCTCCCCCTTTTAGAGCGTGTCGGGAAGAAGAACGATCCTAAGATCACCTTCCGCGGACACCTTGGCGGCCTCACACCGCCAGGACCTGCGCTGGTCCCTGACCATATTCCTGGCGTGCTGATACCCTCTTTCTCTCCTGTCTGAATGGAGACTCTTCTAAGGCTCAGGCTCTGAATTAAGTAGACCTGGCTACCTCCTGCTTGCTCTGGGTCCCTCCCCTGAGTGCTGGCGTCCCTCAGACCCACACTCACAACCCCAGGCCCTTGTGGTACCAGTGCTGAGACCCCATCCTGGCAGTCTCCGCCCACCTGGCTACCCCCAGCCTGCACTGGGACCTCGTTCTGAGTGCTGGCATCCCGCAGATCCATACTCGCAACCCCAGGTCCTTGAGATACCACTTCAGAGACACCTTCCCGGCAGTCTCTCAGGGTCTCTCCCACACTAGCCGCTAGTTGGGAGAGTTCTAGGGGATTATGCACCTCCCCCTTTGCTTCCAAACCTACATCCTGTTCCTCCTGTACTTGGGTGGGTGATGGTGATACCTTGGGCAAATGACAGAGCTCATGCTTCCCCAAACCATCCCTCTACAATACATTGACAGGTAATACATTTGACATACCCCCTTCTTGGGTCCCACCTCCAGCACCCCATGCCGTCTGCACTTGGGCCATGGGCACTCTGGAATAGAACTAGACAGAAGAAACGTGCATGTCTCATACCTGCCGGACTCCTCCGGCTTCAAGGGAGTGAGGCTAGTCATGGCGGTCTCAGCACCGACTCCAGGTGGTGTAGGCAACGGTTCAAGGATCGGAACGCCCTCCACCCTTGTAGCACTCTGGCTGCGGGCTAGCACCGCACTACCAGCAGTCCGTCCCTCACCTGGATCGACCATGAGATCATCATGAGCAATCCGCAACAACTCCACCCGATAGGGTTGGGGTACCACCAAATGTTTCTCCCTAAGCCGACTTTCTTTTCCCTTTGTGGGGATCGTTTCTCGGTACAACCTCCCTTGCTCCCAGTACACGCGGTCCTTGTCCGACTCCAAAGGAGGTTGATCGGCACGCTCCTTCAATGCGCCCAGACTGAGGTCAGCTTGGACAGCGTCCCTAAACTCCTGACTGGAACCAGACAGAAGAGACGTGCATATCACATACCCGCCGGACTCCTCCGGCTCCAGTGTGGGGAGGCTAGTCATGGAGGTCTCAGTGCCATCTCCGGGTGACAGAGGGAACGGCTCAGGGGTCGGAGCGCCTTCCACCCCTCTAGCACACTGGCTGCGGGTTACCACCGCAACACCAGCAGTCCGTTCCTCATCCGGATCGGCCCTGAGATCCCCGTGACCCACCTGACCACCTGGCACATTGTCATCAGTTGGGGTTGCCCCCAGCACCTCAGAAGAGCTACCCTGGAAATCTGCAAGGCAAGAATTAGCAATTACATTGACATTGCATTCATTCATTGATTCACAGTGAACTGCATGGGTGACTGGCTCAGCCAGGGTCACACTGAGGGGGCTCTCACCACCCGCAGATGTGGGCGGGGCTACAGCCAGGTCAGCATTCCACAATACCTCATTCACATGCTCACTGATTACTTTAGCTGGGCACACAACAAGGGGAGACAGGCTGCAGACCCCTCCCTCTGCCTGCGTGACAGGCTTCAACACCACATTAAAATCATCCTTCAGTACAGACATTTTGTCACAGTGAGGTGGGGCTGCTCCCACCCCATATTGGGACACCAAGGGCCCCAAATCTGTTCCCAGTAGTACATTGGCAGGCAGATTAGACATTAGCCCCACATCACGCATTCCTTTTCCCACACCCCTGTCCAAATGGACGCAAGCCATGGGCACAGTTAAGCATTCTTGTCCAATACCCCTCAGGGTCAGAGTCTTTCCAGGGATAATACTGTCCGCAGGGACCAAGTCAGCTTGCACCAGAGTAACATCCGCCCCAGTGTCCCGAAATCCCATGACCACTTTATCCCCCACAATGACCTGTTGACGGTTGGCATTGGATGGCAACCCCTCCCCTCCCCACCAAGTATACAGATGGGCCAGCTGCCGTGGCTGGGGAAACAGGGGGGTTCTTAGAGCGGTTGGGGCACTCCGCCTTGAAATGTCCTGGCTGGTTACAGGTGTGACATTGCCGGGCCTCTCCTTGGGACTCGGAGGGGGTACCCAGGGTGCCCAGAGTTCTTGGGACAGGGGAGGTAGAGGGGGCACCCGGGACAGAGTTTATCTTACCCCACTTGGAGACCGCAGGCTGTGGTGAACTCCAGCTTTGCCCCTCCCTCCAGCTTGAGGGTCTCTGCAGTGTGGCTCCTCTCTTGGTCCCTTGCTCCCTGGTGGACACATAGTTGTCAGCAATCTCTGCAGCCTTGTCTGCTGTTTTGGGTTTCCAATCACACACGAACTGTCGGACCTCCAGAGGGCACACCTGGAGAAATTGTTCCTTTATCATAAGATCCCCAATTCCCTCAAACATGTTGACAGTAAGTCCTTTGATCCACTGCAGAATGTAGCCTGTAAGTGGTGCAGAACATCCGCATAGCTCTGTGTGGGACCCCGCTGTATATTCCGGAACTTTTTGCGGTACACCTCCGGCGTGAGCCGGTATCTCCAGATCAGCGCCGCTTTGATGGTCTCATAGTCCGCGTCCTCTAGTAAGCTCGTGGAAACATTAAGGCCTTTTCCCTTCAGCCGGGGAGACAGGTAACGGGCCCATTCTGTCTGGGGAATATGATGCTGCTTACACACCCGCTCAAATCCCCGCAAGAACGAGTCCAAGTCCCCTTTATCTTCCAAGATTGGAAAGTCCTCGGATCGGATCTTTAGTGCTCGGGCTCCTGGAGTTGGTGCAGGGGAAGGTTGCGCCTGCTGGCAAAGTTCCAGCTTTTTTAGCTCCAGCTGATGCTCCATCTCCGCCCGATGCTCTGCAGCAGCGGCCTCACTTTCCGCCCGGCACTCTGCAGAAGCAGCAGCGGCCTCTCTCTCCACCCGACGCTCTGCAGCAGCGGCCTCTCTCTCCGCCCGACGCTCTGCATCAGCGGCAGCGGCCTCTCTCTCCGCCCAGCGCTCTGCAGCTTCAGCAGCTTGGTACTGGCGGATCACTTTCAGACTGGTGCTATAGTCACTGGCGTCTATCTGCTGTAAGGCCATTTGCAACAGAACAGAACTGGGGCTACTGGTCCCTCCAGGCACAGTTACCTCTGGGGTCAGGGCACCTGCTGAACCGTCTGGCATGGTGATGTTTTCTTGTGCCAGCCCCTCAGGACTCTGCTCCTCGTCCTGCCCAGCTGCAGCACTTTCCATATCAGCCATCTGCTCAGCGTTTGTATCAGTCAGTTGCTGATGTCCCCTGACTCCACTTCTCAGAGTCCGAGACATCCACTGGAAGTCGTTGCCAAATAAAAGATAGGACAGAAAAAAGAAGAAGGGAGGGAACAGTACTGTACCAAACTTTCACTGTATATTAAGCTTGATCTCATACCGCGCTCGTTCCATAGGATTGCCACAATCCCCAGTGTCTGTGTGATACCACGCCCACACACTGTTACCCTAAGATCCCACAACGCTGCCACCACTGTGAAGAATATCGCCTCGCCCAGCCGCCTGGCACGCCTGCGATCAAACTTCTTTCTTAACCTCCCACTCACACACCGTGAGTAGACCGGGTCATAGGATAGAACGAAACGAGCGATATAAATTTTATATGTTTAATAACCCAAGTGGGTCGGTATGAATTAATAGCATATACAGATATATACAATATTAATACGATCAAGCATAAACATACAAGCAAAAGAGCAATGATAGGGCACAAAACAAAAATGGAAATAAAAGATAGAGAAAAAACTGGCATAGGCTCGTAGTCCATTTCTCTAGGCCACAGCAGAGTTTTGGGCCTAGGGCGCAAGCTTAAGCAAGTTGCATAAACCAATCCTTCTACATGTTGTCCAGAACAAAGGGAAAGGCTTCAGGCCTCAATGCTAGGCCCTCCATGCATTCCTCAGTAGGGCAAGCTCTCTCATCTTCTCCCAGATCCGAGCTCCTTACTGCCTCTTTGCTGAATGACCCCAGAATCCAGGTCTGCCCACAGCATATGGTTAGTGCTCCACCCACCCCTTGCACCCAGGCAGCCCCCCTTCTCCCTCCTTTGCAGAACCCTCGGAGAGATGGGTGAAGTTAAGGTCACTGGCTTGCTATCCCCCCATCGCCATCTGGCCAGGGATAATAAAAGTGCCTGGCTATAGCAAGCCATCTCCAATGAACACACATAAAACCAGTGAAGCGTATCGTCCAGCAATGTAAAACCCAAGTTAAACACAACATTCCAACAGGTAGGGGGAGGACGGACATGAGCAAGTAAAAATACATTTCTAAGAAAGATGTACAACTGAGGGTCGGTTCATCACACCTCCCCCTTTTAGAGCGTGTCGGGAAGAAGGACGATCCTAAGATCACCTTCCGTGGACACCTTGGCGGCCTCACACCGCCAGGACCTGCGCTGGTCCCTGACCATATTCCTGGCGTGCTGATACCCTCTTTCTCTCCTGTCTGAATGGAGACTCTTCTAAGGCTCAGGCTCTGAATTAAGTAGACCTGGCTACCTCCTGCTTGCTCTGGGTCCCTCCCCTGAGTGCTGGCGTCCCTCAGACCCACACTCACAACCCCAGGCCCTTGTGGTACCAGTGCTGAGACCCCATCCTGGCAGTCTCCGCCCACCTGGCTACCCCCGGCCTGCACTGGGACCTCGTTCTGAGTGCTGGCATCCCGCAGATCCATACTCGCAACCCCAGGTCCTTGAGATATCACTTCAGAGACCCCTTCCCGGCAGTCTCTCAGGATCTCTCCCACACTAGCCGCTAGTTGGGAGAGTTCTAGGGGATTCTGCACCTCCCCCTTTGCTTCCAAACCTACATCCTGTTCCTCCTGTACTTGGGTGGGTGATGGTGATACCTTGGGCAAATGACAGAGCTCATGCTTCCCCAAACCATCCCTCTACAATACATTGACAGGTAATACATTTGACATACCCCCTTCTTGGGTCCCACCTCCAGCACCCCATGCCGTCTGCACTTGGGCCATGGGCACTCTGGAATAGAACTAGACAGAAGAAACGTGCATGTCTCATACCTGCCGGACTCCTCCGGCTTCAAGGGAGTGAGGCTAGTCATGGCGGTCTCAGCACCGACTCCAGGTGGTGTAGGCAACGGTTCAAGGATCGGAACGCCCTCCACCCTTGTAGCACTCTGGCTGCGGGCTAGCACCGCACTACCAGCAGTCCGTCCCTCACCTGGATCGACCATGAGATCATCATGAGCAATCCGCAACAACTCCACCCGATAGGGTTGGGGTACCACCAAATGTTTCTCCCTAAGCCGACTTTCTTTTCCCTTTGTGGGGATCGTTTCCCGGTACAACCTCCCTTGCTCCCAGTACACGCGGTCCTTGTCCGACTCCAAAGGAGGTTGATCGGCACGCTCCTTCAATGCGCCCAGACTGAGGTCAGCTTGGACAGCGTCCCTAAACTCCTGACTGGAACCAGACAGAAGAGACGTGCATATCACATACCCGCCGGACTCCTCCGGCTCCAGTGTGGGGAGGCTAGTCATGGAGGTCTCAGTGCCATCTCCGGGTGACAGAGGGAACGGCTCAGGGGTCGGAGCGCCTTCCACCCCTCTAGCACACTGGCTGCGGGTTACCACCGCAACACCAGCAGTCCGTTCCTCATCCGGATCGGCCCTGAGATCCCCGTGACCCACCTGACCACCTGGCACATTGTCATCAGTTGGGGTTGCCCCCAGCACCTCAGAAGAGCTACCCTGGAAATCTGCAAGGCAAGAATTAGCAATTACATTGACATTGCATTCATTCATTGATTCACAGTGAACTGCATGGGTGACTGGCTCAGCCAGGGTCACACTGAGGGGGCTCTCACCACCCGCAGATGTGGGCGGGGCTACAGCCAGGTCAGCATTCCACAATACCTCATTCACATGCTCACTGATTACTTTAGCTGGGCACACAACAAGGGGAGACAGGCTGCAGACCCCTCCCTCTGCCTGCGTGACAGGCTTCAACACCACATTAAAATCATCCTTCAGTACAGACATTTTGTCACAGTGAGGTGGGGCTGCTCCCACCCCATATTGGGACACCAAGGGCCCCAAATCTGTTCCCAGTAGTACATTGGCAGGCAGATTAGACATTAGCCCCACATCACGCATTCCTTTTCCCACACCCCTGTCCAAATGGACGCAAGCCATGGGCACAGTTAAGCATTCTTGTCCAATACCCCTCAGGGTCAGAGTCTTTCCAGGGATAATACTGTCCGCAGGGACCAAGTCAGCTTGCACCAGAGTAACATCCGCCCCAGTGTCCCGAAATCCCATGACCACTTTATCCCCCACAATGACCTGTTGACGGTTGGCATTGGATGGCAACCCCTCCCTCCCCACCAAGTATACAGATGGGCCAGCTGCCGTGGCTGGGGAAACAGGGGGGTTCTTAGAGCGGTTGGGGCACTCCGCCTTGAAATGTCCTGGCTGGTTACAGGTGTGACATTGCCGGGCCTCTCCTTGGGACTCGGAGGGGGTACCCAGGGTGCCCAGAGTTCTTGGGACAGGGGAGGTAGAGGGGGCACCCGGGACAGAGTTTGTCTTACCCCACTTGGAGACCGCAGGCTGTGGTGAACTCCAGCTTTGCCCCTCCCTCCAGCTTGAGGGTCTCTGCAGTGTGGCTCCTCTCTTGGTCCCTTGCTCCCTGGTGGACACATAGTTGTCAGCAATCTCTGCAGCCTTGTCTGCTGTTTTGGGTTTCCAATCACACACGAACTGTCGGACCTCCAGAGGGCACACCTGGAGAAATTGTTCCTTTATCATAAGATCCCCAATTCCCTCAAACATGTTGACAGTAAGTCCTTTGATCCACTGCAGAATGTAGCCTGTAAGTGGTGCAGAACATCCGCATAGCTCTGTGTGGGACCCCGCTGTATATTCCGGAACTTTTTGCGGTACACCTCCGGCGTGAGCCGGTATCTCCAGATCAGCGCCGCTTTGATGGTCTCATAGTCCGCGTCCTCTAGTAAGCTCGTGGAAACATTAAGGCCTTTTCCCTTCAGCCGGGGAGACAGGTAACGGGCCCATTCTGTCTGGGGAATATGATGCTGCTTACACACCCGCTCAAATCCCCGCAAGAACGAGTCCAAGTCCCCTTTATCTTCCAAGATTGGAAAGTCCTCGGATCGGATCTTTAGTGCTCGGGCTCCTGGAGTTGGTGCAGGGGAAGGTTGCGCCTGCTGGCAAAGTTCCAGCTTTTTTAGCTCCAGCTGATGCTCCATCTCCGCCCGATGCTCTGCAGCAGCGGCCTCACTTTCCGCCCGGCACTCTGCAGAAGCAGCAGCGGCCTCTCTCTCCGCCCGACGCTCTGCATCAGCGGCAGCGGCAGCTCTCTCTCCGCCCAGCGCTCTGCAGCTTCAGCAGCTTGGTACTGGCGGATCACCTTCAGACTGGTGCTATAGTCACTGGCGTCTATCTGCTGTAAGGCCATTTGCAACAGAACAGAACTGGGGCTACTGGTCCCTCCAGGCACAGTTACCTCTGGGGTCAGGGCACCTGCTGAACCGTCTGGCATGGTGATGTTTTCTTGTGCCAGCCCCTCAGGACTCTGCTCCTCGTCCTGCCCAGCTGCAGCACTTTCCATATCAGCCATCTGCTCAGCGTTTGTATCAGTCAGTTGCTGATGTCCCCTGACTCCACTTCTCAGAGTCCGAGACATCCACTGGAAGTCGTTGCCAAATAAAAGATAGGACAGAAAAAAGAAGAAGGGAGGGAACAGTACTGTACCAAACTTTCACTGTATATTAAGCTTGATCTCATACCGCGCTCGTTCCATAGGATTGCCACAATCCCCAGTGTCTGTGTGATACCACGCCCACACACTGTTACCCTAAGATCCCACAACGCTGCCACCACTGTGAAGAATATCGCCTCGCCCAGCCGCCTGGCACGCCTGCGATCAAACTTCTTTCTTAACCTCCCACTCACACACCGTGAGTAGACCGGGTCATAGGATAGAACGAAACGAGCGATATAAATTTTATATGTTTAATAACCCAAGTGGGTCGGTATGAATTAATAGCATATACAGATATATACAATATTAATACGATCAAGCATAAACATACAAGCAAAAGAGCAATGATAGGGCACAAAACAAAAATGGAAATAAAAGATAGAGAAAAAACTGGCATAGGCTCGTAGTCCATTTCTCTAGGCCACAGCAGAGTTTTGGGCCTAGGGCGCAAGCTTAAGCAAGTTGCATAAACCAATCCTTCTACATATTGTCCAGAACAAAGGGAAAGGCTTCAGGCCTCAATGCTAGGCCCTCCATGCATTCCTCAGTAGGGCAAGCTCTCGCATCTTCTCCCAGATCCGAGCTCCTTACTGCCTCTTTGCTGAATGACCCCAGAATCCAGGTCTGCCCACAGCATATGGTTAGTGCTCCACCCACCCCTTGCACCCAGGCAGCCCCCCTTCTCCCTCCTTTGCAGAACCCTCGGAGAGATGGGTGAAGTTAAGGTCACTGGCTTGCTATCCCCCCATCGCCATCTGGCCAGGGATAATAAAAGTGCCTGGCTATAGCAAGCCATCTCCAATGAACACACATAAAACCAGTGAAGCGTATCGTCCAGCAATGTAAAACCCAAGTTAAACACAACATTCCAACAGGTAGTAGGGGAGGACGGACATGAGCAAGTAAAAATACATTTCTAAGAAAGATGTACAACTGAGGGTCGGTTCATCACACCTCCCCCTTTTAGAGCGTGTCGGGAAGAAGGACGATCCTAAGATCACCTTCCGCGGACACCTTGGCGGCCTCACACCGCCAGGACCTGCGCTGGTCCCTGACCATATTCCTGGCGTGCTGATACCCTCTTTCTCTCCTGTCTGAATGGAGACTCTTCTAAGGCTCAGGCTCTGAATTAAGTAGACCTGGCTACCTCCTGCTTGCTCTGGGTCCCTCCCCTGAGTGCTGGCGTTCCTCAGACCCACACTCACAACCCCAGGCCCTTGTGGTACCAGTGCTGAGACCCCATCCTGGCAGTCTCCACCCACCTGGCTACCCCCGGCCTGCACTGGGACCTCGTTCTGAGTGCTGGCATCCCGCAGATCCATACTCGCAACCCCAGGTCCTTGAGATATCACTTCAGAGACCCCTTCCCGGCAGTCTCTCAGGATCTCTCCCACACTAGCCGCTAGTTGGGAGAGTTCTAGGGGATTCTGCACCTCCCCCTTTGCTTCCAAACCTACATCCTGTTCTTCCTGTACTTGGGTGGGTGATGGTGATACCTTGGGCAAATGACAGAGCTCATGCTTCCCCAAACCATCCCTCTACAATACATTGACAGGTAATACATTTGACATACCCCCTTCTTGGGTCCCACCTCCAGCACCCCATGCCGTCTGCACTTGGGCCATGGGCACTCTGGAATAGAACTAGACAGAAGAAACGTGCATGTCTCATACCTGCCGGACTCCTCCGGCTTCAAGGGAGTGAGGCTAGTCATGGCGGTCTCAGCACCGACTCCAGGTGGTGTAGGCAACGCGGTTCAAGGATCGGAACGCCCTCCACCCTTGTAGCACTCTGGCTGCGGGCTAGCACCGCACTACCAGCAGTCTGTCCCTCACCTGGATCGACCATGAGATCATCATGAGCAATCCGCAACAACTCCACCCGATTAGGGTTGGGGTACCACCAAATGTTTCTCCCTAAGCCGACTTTCTTTTCCCTTTGTGGGGATCGTTTCCCGGTACAACCTCCCTTGCTCCCAGTACACGCGGTCCTTGTCCGACTCCAAAGGAGGTTGATCGGCACGCTCCTTCAATGCGCCCAGACTGAGGTCAGCTTGGACAGCGTCCCTAAACTCCTGACTGGAACCAGACAGAAGAGACGTGCATATCACATACCCGCCGGACTCCTCCGGCTCCAGTGTGGGGAGACTAGTCATGGCGGTCTCAGTGCCATCTCCGGGTGACAGAGGGAACGGCTCAGGGGTCGGAGCGCCTTCCACCCCTCTAGCACTCTGGCTGCGGGTTACCACCGCAACACCAGCAGTCCGTTCCTCATCCGGATCGGCCCTGAGATCCCCGTGACCCACCTGACCACCTGGCACATTGTCATCAGTTGGGGTTGCCCCCAGCACCTCAGAAGAGCTACCCTGGAAATCTGCAAGGCAAGAATTAGCAATTACATTGACATTGCATTCATTCATTGATTCACAGTGAACTGCATGGGTGACTGGCTCAGCCAGGGTCACACTGAGGGGGCTCTCACCACCCGCAGATGTGGGCGGGGCTACAGCCAGGTCAGCATTCCACAATACCTCATTCACATGCTCACTGATTACTTTAGCTGGGCACACAACAAGGGGAGACAGGCTGCAGACCCCTCCCTCTGCCTGCGTGACAGGCTTCAACACCACATTAAAATCATCCTTCAGTACAGACATTTTGTCACAGCGAGGTGGGGCTGCTCCCACCCCATATTGGGACACCAAGGGCCCCAAATCTGTTCCCAGTAGTACATTGGCAGGCAGATTAGACATTAGCCCCACATCACGCATTCCTTTTCCCACACCCCTGTCCAAATGGACGCAAGCCATGGGCACAGTTAAGCATTCTTGTCCAATACCCCTCAGGGTCAGAGTCTTTCCAGGGATAATACTGTCCGCAGGGACCAAGTCAGCTTGCACCAGAGTAACATCCGCCCCAGTGTCCCGAAATCCCATGACCACTTTATCCCCCACAATGACCTGTTGACGGTTGGCATTGGATGGCAACCCCCTCCCCTCCCCACCAAGTATACAGATGGGCCAGCTGCCGTGGCTGGGGAAACAGGGGGGTTCTTAGAGCGGTTGGGGCACTCCGCCTTGAAATGTCCTGGCTGGTTACAGGTGTGACATTGCCGGGCCTCTCCTTGGGACTCGGAGGGGGTACCCAGAGTGCCCAGAGTTCTTGGGACAGGGGAGGTAGAGGGGGCACCCGGGACAGAGTTTGTCTTACCCCACTTGGAGACTGCAGGCTGTGGTGAACTCCAGCTTTGCCCCTCCCTCCAGCTTGAGGGTCTCTGCAGTGTGGCTCCTCTCTTGGTCCCTTGCTCCCTGGTGGACACATAGTTGTCAGCAATCTCTGCAGCCTTGTCTGCTGTTTTGGGTTTCCAATCACACACGAACTGTCGGACCTCCAGAGGGCACACCTGGAGAAATTGTTCCTTTATCATAAGATCCCCAATTCCCTCAAACATGTTGACAGTAAGTCCTTTGATCCACTGCAGAATGTAGCCTGTAAGTGGTGCAGAACATCCGCATAGCTCTGTGTGGGACCCCGCTGTATATTCCGGAACTTTTTGCAGTACACCTCCGGCGTGAGCCGGTATCTCCAGGTCAGCGCCGCTTTGATGGTCTCATAGTCCGCGTCCTCTAGTAAGCTCGTGGAAACATTAAGGCCTTTTCCCTTCAGCCGGGGAGACAGGTAATGGGCCCATTCTGTCTGGGGAATATGATGCTGCTTACACACCCGCTCAAATCCCCGCAAGAACGAGTCCAAGTCCCCTTTATCTTCCAAGATTGGAAAGTCCTCGGATCGGATCTTTAGTGCTCGGGCTCCTGGAGTTGGTGCAGGGGAAGGTTGCGCCTGCTGGCAAAGTTCCAGCTTTTTTAGCTCCAGCTGATGCTCCATCTCCGCCCGATGCTCTGCAGCAGCAGCCTCACTTTCCGCCCGGCACTCTGCAGAAGCAGCAGCGGCCTCTCTCTCCACCCGACGCTCTGCAGCAGCGGCCTCTCTCTCCGCCCGACGCTCTGCATCAGCGGCAGCGGCCTCTCTCTCCGCCCAGCGCTCTGCAGCTTCAGCAGCTTGGTACTGGCGGATCACCTTCAGACTGGTGCTATAGTCACTGGCGTCTATCTGCTGTAAGGCCATTTGCAACAGAACAGAACTGGGGCTACTGGTCCCTCCAGGCACAGTTACCTCTGGGGTCAGGGCACCTGCTGAACCGTCTGGCATGGTGATGTTTTCTTGTGCCAGCCCCTCAGGACTATGCTCCTCGTCCTGCCCAGCTGCAGCACTTTCCATATCAGCCATCTGCTCAGCGTTTGTATCAGTCAGTTGCTGATGTCCCCTGACTCCACTTCTCAGAGTCCGAGACATCCACTGGAAGTCGTTGCCAAATAAAAGATAGGACAGAAAAAAGAAGAAGGGAGGGAACAGTACTGTACCAAACTTTCACTGTATATTAAGCTTGATCTCATACCGTGCTCGTTCCATAGGATTGCCACAATCCCCAGTGTCTGTGTGATACCACGCCCACACACTGTTACCCTAAGATCCCACAACGCTGCCACCACTGTGAAGAATATCGCCTCGCCCAGCCGCCTGGCACGCCTGCGATCAAACTTCTTTCTTAACCTCCCACTCACACACCGTGAGTAGACCGGGTCATAGGATAGAACGAAACGAGCGATATAAATTTTATATGTTTAATAACCCAAGTGGGTCGGTATGAATTAATAGCATATACAGATATATACAATATTAATACGATCAAGCATAAACATACAAGCAAAAGAGCAATGATAGGGCACAAAACAAAAATGGAAATAAAAGATAGAGAAAAAAACTGGCATAGGCTCGTAGTCCATTTCTCTAGGCCACAGCAGAGTTTTGGGCCTAGGGGCGCAAGCTTAAGCAAGTTGCATAAACCAATCCTTCTACATGTTGTCCAGAACAAAGGGAAAGGCTTCAGGCCTCAATGCTAGGCCCTCCATGCATTCCTCAGTAGGGCAAGCTCTCTCATCTTCTCCCAGATCCGAGCTCCTTACTGCCTCTTTGCTGAATGACCCCAGAATCCAGGTCTGCCCACAGCATATGGTTAGTGCTCCACCCACCCCTTGCACCCAGGCAGCCCCCCTTCTCCCTCCTTTGCAGAACCCTCGGAGAGATGGGTGAAGTTAAGGTCACTGGCTTGCTATCCCCCCATCGCCATCTGGCCAGGGATAATAAAAGTGCCTGGCTATAGCAAGCCATCTCCAATGAACACACATAAAACCAGTGAAGCGTATCGTCCAGCAATGTAAAACCCAAGTTAAACACAACATTCCAACAGGTAGGGGGAGGACGGACATGAGCAAGTAAAAATACATTTCTAAGAAAGATGTACAACTGAGGGTCGGTTCATCACACCTCCCCCTTTTAGAGCGTGTCGGGAAGAAGGACGATCCTAAGATCACCTTCCGCGGACACCTTGGCGGCCTCACACCGCCAGGACCTGCGCTGGTCCCTGACCATATTCCTGGCGTGCTGATACCCTCTTTCTCTCCTGTCTGAATGGAGACTCTTCTAAGGCTCAGGCTCTGAATTAAGTAGACCTGGCTACCTCCTGCTTGCTCTGGGTCCCTCCCCTGAGTGCTGGCGTCCCTCAGACCCACACTCACAACCCCAGGCCCTTGTGGTACCAGTGCTGAGACCCCATCCTGGCAGTCTCCGCCCACCTGGCTACCCCCGGCCTGCACTGGGACCTCGTTCTGAGTGCTGGCATCCCGCAGATCCATACTCGCAACCCCAGGTCCTTGAGATATCACTTCAGAGACCCCTTCCCGGCAGTCTCTCAGGATCTCTCCCACACTAGCCGCTAGTTGGGAGAGTTCTAGGGGATTCTGCACCTCCCCCTTTGCTTCCAAACCTACATCCTGTTCTTCCTGTACTTGGGTGGGTGATGGTGATACCTTGGGCAAATGACAGAGCTCATGCTTCCCCAAACCATCCCTCTACAATACATTGACAGGTAATACATTTGACATACCCCCTTCTTGGGTCCCACCTCCAGCACCCCATGCCGTCTGCACTTGGGCCATGGGCACTCTGGAATAGAACTAGACAGAAGAAACGTGCATGTCTCATACCTGCCGGACTCCTCCGGCTTCAAGGGAGTGAGGCTAGTCATGGCGGTCTCAGCACCGACTCCAGGTGGTGTAGGCAACGGTTCAAGGATCGGAACGCCCTCCACCCTTGTAGCACTCTGGCTGCGGGCTAGCACCGCACTACCAGCAGTCCGTCCCTCACCTGGATCGACCATGAGATCATCATGAGCAATCCGCAACAACTCCACCCGATAGGGTTGGGGTACCACCAAATGTTTCTCCCTAAGCCGACTTTCTTTTCCCTTTGTGGGGATCGTTTCCCGGTACAACCTCCCTTGCTCCCAGTACACGCGGTCCTTGTCCGACTCCAAAGGAGGTTGATCGGCACGCTCCTTCAATGCGCCCAGACTGAGGTCAGCTTGGACAGCGTCCCTAAACTCCTGACTGGAACCAGACAGAAGAGACGTGCATATCACATACCCGCCGGACTCCTCCGGCTCCAGTGTGGGGAGACTAGTCATGGCGGTCTCAGTGCCATCTCCGGGTGACAGAGGGAACGGCTCAGGGGTCGGAGCGCCTTCCACCCCTCTAGCACTCCGGCTGCGGGTTACCACCGCAACACCAGCAGTCCGTTCCTCATCCGGATCGGCCCTGAGATCCCCGTGACCCACCTGACCACCTGGCACATTGTCATCAGTTGGGGTTGCCCCCAGCACCTCAGAAGAGCTACCCTGGAAATCTGCAAGGCAAGAATTAGCAATTACATTGACATTGCATTCATTCATTGATTCACAGTGAACTGCATGGGTGACTGGCTCAGCCAGGGTCACACTGAGGGGGCTCTCACCACCCGCAGATGTGGGCGGGGCTACAGCCAGGTCAGCATTCCACAATACCTCATTCACATGCTCACTGATTACTTTAGCTGGGCACACAACAAGGGGAGACAGGCTGCAGACCCCTCCCTCTGCCTGCGTGACAGGCTTCAACACCACATTAAAATCATCCTTCAGTACAGACATTTTGTCACAGCGAGGTGGGGCTGCTCCCACCCCATATTGGGACACCAAGGGCCCCAAATCTGTTCCCAGTAGTACATTGGCAGGCAGATTAGACATTAGCCCCACATCACGCATTCCTTTTCCCACACCCCTGTCCAAATGGACGCAAGCCATGGGCACAGTTAAGCATTCTTGTCCAATACCCCTCAGGGTCAGAGTCTTTCCAGGGATAATACTGTCCGCAGGGACCAAGTCAGCTTGCACCAGAGTAACATCCGCCCCAGTGTCCCGAAATCCCATGACCACTTTATCCCCCACAATGACCTGTTGACGGTTGGCATTGGATGGCAACCCCTCCCTCCCCACCAAGTATACAGATGGGCCAGCTGCCGTGGCTGGGGAAACAGGGGGGTTCTTAGAGCGGTTGGGGCACTCCGCCTTGAAATGTCCTGGCTGGTTACAGGTGTGACATTGCCGGGCCTCTCCTTGGGACTCGGAGGGGGTACCCAGAGTGCCCAGAGTTCTTGGGACAGGGGAGGTAGAGGGGGCACCCGGGACAGAGTTTGTCTTACCCCACTTGGAGACTGCAGGCTGTGGTGAACTCCAGCTTTGCCCCTCCCTCCAGCTTGAGGGTCTCTGCAGTGTGGCTCCTCTCTTGGTCCCTTGCTCCCTGGTGGACACATAGTTGTCAGCAATCTCTGCAGCCTTGTCTGCTGTTTTGGGTTTCCAATCACACACGAACTGTCGGACCTCCAGAGGGCACACCTGGAGAAATTGTTCCTTTATCATAAGATCCCCAATTCCCTCAAACATGTTGACAGTAAGTCCTTTGATCCACTGCAGAATGTAGCCTGTAAGTGGTGCAGAACATCCGCATAGCTCTGTGTGGGACCCCGCTGTATATTCCGGAACTTTTTGCAGTACACCTCCGGCGTGAGCCGGTATCTCCAGGTCAGCGCCGCTTTGATGGTCTCATAGTCCGCGTCCTCTAGTAAGCTCGTGGAAACATTAAGGCCTTTTCCCTTCAGCCGGGGAGACAGGTAATGGGCCCATTCTGTCTGGGGAATATGATGCTGCTTACACACCCGCTCAAATCCCCGCAAGAACGAGTCCAAGTCCCCTTTATCTTCCAAGATTGGAAAGTCCTCGGATCGGATCTTTAGTGCTCGGGCTCCTGGAGTTGGTGCAGGGGAAGGTTGCGCCTGCTGGCAAAGTTCCAGCTTTTTTAGCTCCAGCTGATGCTCCATCTCTGCCCGATGCTCTGCAGCAGCGGCCTCACTTTCCGCCCGGCACTCTGCAGAAGCAGCAGCGGCCTCTCTCTCCACCCGACGCTCTGCAGCAGCGGCCTCTCTCTCCGCCCGACGCTCTGCATCAGCGGCAGCGGCCTCTCTCTCCGCCCAGCGCTCTGCAGCTTCAGCAGCTTGGTACTGGCGGATCACCTTCAGACTGGTGCTATAGTCACTGGCGTCTATCTGCTGTAAGGCCATTTGCAACAGAACAGAACTGGGGCTACTGGTCCCTCCAGGCACAGTTACCTCTGGGGTCAGGGCACCTGCTGAACCGTCTGGCATGGTGATGTTTTCTTGTGCCAGCCCCTCAGGACTATGCTCCTCGTCCTGCCCAGCTGCAGCACTTTCCATATCAGCCATCTGCTCAGCGTTTGTATCAGTCAGTTGCTGATGTCCCCTGACTCCACTTCTCAGAGTCCGAGACATCCACTGGAAGTCGTTGCCAAATAAAAGATAGGACAGAAAAAAGAAGAAGGGAGGGAACAGTACTGTACCAAACTTTCACTGTATATTAAGCTTGATCTCATACCGTGCTCCTTCCATAGGATTGCCACAATCCCCAGTGTCTGCGTGATACCACGCCCACACACTGTTACCCTAAGATCCCACAACGCTGCCACCACTGTGAAGAATATCGCCTCGCCCAGCCGCCTGGCACGCCTGCGATCAAACTTCTTTCTTAACCTCCCACTCACACACCGTGAGTAGACCGGGTCATAGGATAGAACGAAACGAGCGATATAAATTTTATATGTTTAATAACCCAAGTGGGTCGGTATGAATTAATAGCATATACAGATATATACAATATTAATACGATCAAGCATAAACATACAAGCAAAAGAGCAATGATAGGGCACAAAACAAAAATGGAAATAAAAGATAGAGAAAAAACTGGCATAGGCTCGTAGTCCATTTCTCTAGGCCACAGCAGAGTTTTGGGCCTAGGGCGCAAGCTTAAGCAAGTTGCATAAACCAATCCTTCTACATGTTGTCCAGAACAAAGGGAAAGGCTTCAGGCCTCAATGCTAGGCCCTCCATGCATTCCTCAGTAGGGCAAGCTCTCTCATCTTCTCCCAGATCCGAGCTCCTTACTGCCTCTTTGCTGAATGACCCCAGAATCCAGGTCTGCCCACAGCATATGGTTAGTGCTCCACCCACCCCTTGCACCCAGGCAGCCCCCCTTCTCCCTCCTTTGCAGAACCCTCGGAGAGATGGGTGAAGTTAAGGTCACTGGCTTGCTATCCCCCCATCGCCATCTGGCCAGGGATAATAAAAGTGCCTGGCTATAGCAAGCCATCTCCAATGAACACACATAAAACCAGTGAAGCGTATCGTCCAGCAATGTAAAACCCAAGTTAAACACAACATTCCAACAGGTAGGGGGAGGACGGACATGAGCAAGTAAAAATACATTTCTAAGAAAGATGTACAACTGAGGGTCGGTTCATCACACCTCCCCCTTTTAGAGCGTGTCGGGAAGAAGGACGATCCTAAGATCACCTTCCGCGGACACCTTGGCGGCCTCACACCGCCAGGACCTGCGCTGGTCCCTGACCATATTCCTGGCGTGCTGATACCCTCTTTCTCTCCTGTCTGAATGGAGACTCTTCTAAGGCTCAGGCTCTGAATTAAGTAGACCTGGCTACCTCCTGCTTGCTCTGGGTCCCTCCCCTGAGTGCTGGCGTCCCTCAGACCCACACTCACAACCCCAGGCCCTTGTGGTACCAGTGCTGAGACCCCATCCTGGCAGTCTCCGCCCACCTGGCTACCCCCGGCCTGCACTGGGACCTCGTTCTGAGTGCTGGCATCCCGCAGATCCATACTCGCAACCCCAGGTCCTTGAGATATCACTTCAGAGACCCCTTCCCGGCAGTCTCTCAGGATCTCTCCCACACTAGCCGCTAGTTGGGAGAGTTCTAGGGGATTCTGCACCTCCCCCTTTGCTTCCAAACCTACATCCTGTTCTTCCTGTACTTGGGTGGGTGATGGTGATACCTTGGGCAAATGACAGAGCTCATGCTTCCCCAAACCATCCCTCTACAATACATTGACAGGTAATACATTTGACATACCCCCTTCTTGGGTCCCACCTCCAGCACCCCATGCCGTCTGCACTTGGGCCATGGGCACTCTGGAATAGAACTAGACAGAAGAAACGTGCATGTCTCATACCTGCCGGACTCCTCCGGCTTCAAGGGAGTGAGGCTAGTCATGGCGGTCTCAGCACCGACTCCAGGTGGTGTAGGCAACGGTTCAAGGATCGGAACGCCCTCCACCCTTGTAGCACTCTGGCTGCGGGCTAGCACCGCACTACCAGCAGTCCGTCCCTCACCTGGATCGACCATGAGATCATCATGAGCAATCCGCAACAACTCCACCCGATAGGGTTGGGGTACCACCAAATGTTTCTCCCTAAGCCGACTTTCTTTTCCCTTTGTGGGGATCGTTTCCGGGTACAACCTCCCTTGCTCCCAGTACACGCGGTCCTTGTCCGACTCCAAAGGAGGTTGATCGGCACGCTCCTTCAATGCGCCCAGACTGAGGTCAGCTTGGACAGCGTCCCTAAACTCCTGACTGGAACCAGACAGAAGAGACGTGCATATCACATACCCGCCGGACTCCTCCGGCTCCAGTGTGGGGAGACTAGTCATGGCGGTCTCAGTGCCATCTCCGGGTGACAGAGGGAACGGCTCAGGGGTCGGAGCGCCTTCCACCCCTCTAGCACTCCGGCTGCGGGTTACCACCGCAACACCAGCAGTCCGTTCCTCATCCGGATCGGCCCTGAGATCCCCGTGACCCACCTGACCACCTGGCACATTGTCATCAGTTGGGGTTGCCCCCAGCACCTCAGAAGAGCTACCCTGGAAATCTGCAAGGCAAGAATTAGCAATTACATTGACATTGCATTCATTCATTGATTCACAGTGAACTGCATGGGTGACTGGCTCAGCCAGGGTCACACTGAGGGGGCTCTCACCACCCGCAGATGTGGGCGGGGCTACAGCCAGGTCAGCATTCCACAATACCTCATTCACATGCTCACTGATTACTTTAGCTGGGCACACAACAAGGGGAGACAGGCTGCAGACCCCTCCCTCTGCCTGCGTGACAGGCTTCAACACCACATTAAAATCATCCTTCAGTACAGACATTTTGTCACAGCGAGGTGGGGCTGCTCCCACCCCATATTGGGACACCAAGGGCCCCAAATCTGTTCCCAGTAGTACATTGGCAGGCAGATTAGACATTAGCCCCACATCACGCATTCCTTTTCCCACACCCCTGTCCAAATGGACGCAAGCCATGGGCACAGTTAAGCATTCTTGTCCAATACCCCTCAGGGTCAGAGTCTTTCCAGGGATAATACTGTCCGCAGGGACCAAGTCAGCTTGCACCAGAGTAACATCCGCCCCAGTGTCCCGAAATCCCATGACCACTTTATCCCCCACAATGACCTGTTGACGGTTGGCATTGGATGGCAACCCCCTCCCTCCCCACCAAGTATACAGATGGGCCAGCTGCCGTGGCTGGGGAAACAGGGGGGTTCTTAGAGCGGTTGGGGCACTCCGCCTTGAAATGTCCTGGCTGGTTACAGGTGTGACATTGCCGGGCCTCTCCTTGGGACTCGGAGGGGGTACCCAGAGTGCCCAGAGTTCTTGGGACAGGGGAGGTAGAGGGGGCACCCGGGACAGAGTTTGTCTTACCCCACTTGGAGACTGCAGGCTGTGGTGAACTCCAGCTTTGCCCCTCCCTCCAGCTTGAGGGTCTCTGCAGTGTGGCTCCTCTCTTGGTCCCTTGCTCCCTGGTGGACACATAGTTGTCAGCAATCTCTGCAGCCTTGTCTGCTGTTTTGGGTTTCCAATCACACACGAACTGTCGGACCTCCAGAGGGCACACCTGGAGAAATTGTTCCTTTATCATAAGATCCCCAATTCCCTCAAACATGTTGACAGTAAGTCCTTTGATCCACTGCAGAATGTAGCCTGTAAGTGGTGCAGAACATCCGCATAGCTCTGTGTGGGACCCCGCTGTATATTCCGGAACTTTTTGCAGTACACCTCCGGCGTGAGCCGGTATCTCCAGGTCAGCGCCGCTTTGATGGTCTCATAGTCCGCGTCCTCTAGTAAGCTCGTGGAAACATTAAGGCCTTTTCCCTTCAGCCGGGGAGACAGGTAATGGGCCCATTCTGTCTGGGGAATATGATGCTGCTTACACACCCGCTCAAATCCCCGCAAGAACGAGTCCAAGTCCCCTTTATCTTCCAAGATTGGAAAGTCCTCGGATCGGATCTTTAGTGCTCGGGCTCCTGGAGTTGGTGCAGGGGAAGGTTGCGCCTGCTGGCAAAGTTCCAGCTTTTTTAGCTCCAGCTGATGCTCCATCTCTGCCCGATGCTCTGCAGCAGCGGCCTCACTTTCCGCCCGGCACTCTGCAGAAGCAGCAGCGGCCTCTCTCTCCACCCGACGCTCTGCAGCAGCGGCCTCTCTCTCCGCCCGACGCTCTGCATCAGCGGCAGCGGCCTCTCTCTCCGCCCAGCGCTCTGCAGCTTCAGCAGCTTGGTACTGGCGGATCACCTTCAGACTGGTGCTATAGTCACTGGCGTCTATCTGCTGTAAGGCCATTTGCAACAGAACAGAACTGGGGCTACTGGTCCCTCCAGGCACAGTTACCTCTGGGGTCAGGGCACCTGCTGAACCGTCTGGCATGGTGATGTTTTCTTGTGCCAGCCCCTCAGGACTATGCTCCTCGTCCTGCCCAGCTGCAGCACTTTCCATATCAGCCATCTGCTCAGCGTTTGTATCAGTCAGTTGCTGATGTCCCCTGACTCCACTTCTCAGAGTCCGAGACATCCACTGGAAGTCGTTGCCAAATAAAAGATAGGACAGAAAAAAGAAGAAGGGAGGGAACAGTACTGTACCAAACTTTCACTGTATATTAAGCTTGATCTCATACCGCGCTCGTTCCATAGGATTGCCACAATCCCCAGTGTCTGCGTGATACCACGCCCACACACTGTTACCCTAAGATCCCACAACGCTGCCACCACTGTGAAGAATATCGCCTCGCCCAGCCGCCTGGCACGCCTGCGATCAAACTTCTTTCTTAACCTCCCACTCACACACCGTGAGTAGACCAGGTCATAGGATAGAACGAAACGAGCGATATAAATTTTATACGTTTAATAACCCAAGTGGGTCGGTATGAATTAATAGCATATACAGATATATACAATATTAATACGATCAAGCATAAACATACAAGCAAAAGAGCAATGATAGGGCACAAAACAAAAATGGAAATAAAAGATAGAGAAAAAACTGGCATAGGCTCGTAGTCCATTTCTCTAGGCCACAGCAGAGTTTTGGGCCTAGGGCGCAAGCTTAAGCAAGTTGCATAAACCAATCCTTCTACATGTTGTCCAGAACAAAGGGAAAGGCTTCAGGCCTCAATGCTAGGCCCTCCATGCATTCGTCAGTAGGGCAAGCTCTCGCATCTTCTCCCAGATCCGAGCTCCTTACTGCCTCTTTGCTGAATGACCCCAGAATCCAGGTCTGCCCACAGCATATGGTTAGTGCTCCACCCACCCCTTGCACCCAGGCAGCCCCCCTTCTCCCTCCTTTGCAGAACCCTCGGAGAGATGGGTGAAGTTAAGGTCACTGGCTTGCTATCCCCCCATCGCCATCTGGCCAGGGATAATAAAAGTGCCTGGCTATAGCAAGCCATCTCCAATGAACACACATAAAACCAGTGAAGCGTATCGTCCAGCAATGTAAAACCCAAGTTAAACACAACATTCCAACAGGTAGGGGGAGGACGGACATGAGCAAGTAAAAATACATTTCTAAGAAAGATGTACAACTGAGGGTCGGTTCATCACACCTCCCCCTTTTAGAGCGTGTCGGGAAGAAGGACGATCCTAAGATCACCTTCCGCGGACACCTTGGCGGCCTCACACCGCCAGGACCTGCGCTGGTCCCTGACCATATTCCTGGCGTGCTGATACCCTCTTTCTCTCCTGTCTGAATGGAGACTCTTCTAAGGCTCAGGCTCTGAATTAAGTAGACCTGGCTACCTCCTGCTTGCTCTGGGTCCCTCCCCTGAGTGCTGGCGTCCCTCAGACCCACACTCACAACCCCAGGCCCTTGTGGTACCAGTGCTGAGACCCCATCCTGGCAGTCTCCGCCCACCTGGCTACCCCCGGCCTGCACTGGGACCTCGTTCTGAGTGCTGGCATCCCGCAGATCCATACTCGCAACCCCAGGTCCTTGAGATATCACTTCAGAGACCCCTTCCCGGCAGTCTCTCAGGATCTCTCCCACACTAGCCGCTAGTTGGGAGAGTTCTAGGGGATTCTGCACCTCCCCCTTTGCTTCCAAACCTACATCCTGTTCCTCCTGTACTTGGGTGGGTGATGGTGATACCTTGGGCAAATGACAGAGCTCATGCTTCCCCAAACCATCCCTCTACAATACATTGACAGGTAATACATTTGACATACCCCCTTCTTGGGTCCCACCTCCAGCACCCCATGCCGTCTGCACTTGGGCCATGGGCACTCTGGAATAGAACTAGACAGAAGAAACGTGCATGTCTCATACCTGCCGGACTCCTCCGGCTTCAAGGGAGTGAGGCTAGTCATGGCGGTCTCAGCACCGACTTCAGGTGGTGTAGGCAACGGTTCAAGGATCGGAACGCCCTCCACCCTTGTAGCACTCTGGCTGCGGGCTAGCACCGCACTACCAGCAGTCCGTCCCTCACCTGGATCGACCATGAGATCATCATGAGCAATCCGCAACAACTCCACCCGATAGGGTTGGGGTACCACCAAATGTTTCTCCCTAAGCCGACTTTCTTTTCCCTTTGTGGGGATCGTTTCCCGGTACAACCTCCCTTGCTCCCAGTACACGCGGTCCTTGTCCGACTCCAAAGGAGGTTGATCGGCACGCTCCTTCAATGCGCCCAGACTGAGGTCAGCTTGGACAGCGTCCCTAAACTCCTGACTGGAACCAGACAGAAGAGACGTGCATATCACATACCCGCCGGACTCCTCCGGCTCCAGTGTGGGGAGACTAGTCATGGCGGTCTCAGTGCCATCTCCGGGTGACAGAGGGAACGGCTCAGGGGTCGGAGCGCCTTCCACCCCTCTAGCACTCCGGCTGCGGGTTACCACCGCAACACCAGCAGTCCGTTCCTCATCCGGATCGGCCCTGAGATCCCCGTGACCCACCTGACCACCTGGCACATTGTCATCAGTTGGGGTTGCCCCCAGCACCTCAGAAGAGCTACCCTGGAAATCTGCAAGGCAAGAATTAGCAATTACATTGACATTGCATTCATTCATTGATTCACAGTGAACTGCATGGGTGACTGGCTCAGCCAGGATCACACTGAGGGGCCTCTCACCACCCGCAGATGTGGGCGGGGCTACAGCCAGGTCAGCATTCCACAATACCTCATTCACATGCTCACTGATTACTTTAGCTGGGCACACAACAAGGGGAGACAGGCTGCAGACCCCTCCCTCTGCCTGCGTGACAGGCTTCAACACCACATTAAAATCATCCTTCAGTACAGACATTTTGTCACAGCGAGGTGGGGCTGCTCCCACCCCATATTGGGACACCAAGGGCCCCAAATCTGTTCCCAGTAGAACATTGGCAGGCAGATTAGACATTAGCCCCACATCACGCATTCCTTTTCCCACACCCCTGTCCAAATGGACGCAAGCCATGGGCACAGTTAAGCATTCTTGTCCAATACCCCTCAGGGTCAGAGTCTTTCCAGGGATAATACTGTCCGCAGGGACCAAGTCAGCTTGCACCAGAGTAACATCCGCCCCAGTGTCCCAAAATCCCATGACCACTTTATCCCCCACAATGACCTGTTGACGGTTGGCATTGGATGGCAACCCCTCCCTCCCCACCAAGTATACAGATGGGCCAGCTGCCGTGGCTGGGGAAACAGGGGGGTTCTTAGAGCGGTTGGGGCACTCCGCCTTGAAATGTCCTGGCTGGTTACAGGTGTGACATTGCCGGGCCTCTCCTTGGGACTCGGAGGGGGTACCCAGAGTGCCCAGAGTTCTTGGGACAGGGGAGGTAGAGGGGGCACCCGGGACAGAGTTTGTCTTACCCCACTTGGAGACTGCAGGCTGTGGTGAACTCCAGCTTTGCCCCTCCCTCCAGCTTGAGGGTCTCTGCAGTGTGGCTCCTCTCTTGGTCCCTTGCTCCCTGGTGGACACATAGTTGTCAGCAATCTCTGCAGCCTTGTCTGCTGTTTTGGGTTTCCAATCACACACGAACTGTCGGACCTCCAGAGGGCACACCTGGAGAAATTGTTCCTTTATCATAAGATCCCCAATTCCCTCAAACATGTTGACAGTAAGTCCTTTGATCCACTGCAGAATGTAGCCTGTAAGTGGTGCAGAACATCCGCATAGCTCTGTGTGGGACCCCGCTGTATATTCCGGAACTTTTTGCAGTACACCTCCGGCGTGAGCCGGTATCTCCAGGTCAGCGCCGCTTTGATGGTCTCATAGTCCGCGTCCTCTAGTAAGCTCGTGGAAACATTAAGGCCTTTTCCCTTCAGCCGGGGAGACAGGTAATGGGCCCATTCTGTCTGGGGAATATGATGCTGCTTACACACCCGCTCAAATCCCCGCAAGAACGAGTCCAAGTCCCCTTTATCTTCCAAGATTGGAAAGTCCTCGGATCGGATCTTTAGTGCTCGGGCTCCTGGAGTTGGTGCAGGGGAAGGTTGCGCCTGCTGGCAAAGTTCCAGCTTTTTTAGCTCCAGCTGATGCTCCATCTCTGCCCGATGCTCTGCAGCAGCGGCCTCACTTTCCGCCCGGCACTCTGCAGAAGCAGCAGCGGCCTCTCTCTCCACCCGACGCTCTGCAGCAGCGGCCTCTCTCTCCGCCCGACGCTCTGCATCAGCGGCAGCGGCCTCTCTCTCCGCCCAGCGCTCTGCAGCTTCAGCAGCTTGGTACTGGCGGATCACCTTCAGACTGGTGCTATAGTCACTGGCGTCTATCTGCTGTAAGGCCATTTGCAACAGAACAGAACTGGGGCTACTGGTCCCTCCAGGCACAGTTACCTCTGGGGTCAGGGCACCTGCTGAACCGTCTGGCATGGTGATGTTTTCTTGTGCCAGCCCCTCAGGACTATGCTCCTCGTCCTGCCCAGCTGCAGCACTTTCCATATCAGCCATCTGCTCAGCGTTTGTATCAGTCAGTTGCTGATGTCCCCTGACTCCACTTCTCAGAGTCCGAGACATCCACTGGAAGTCGTTGCCAAATAAAAGATAGGACAGAAAAAAGAAGAAGGGAGGGAACAGTACTGTACCAAACTTTCACTGTATATTAAGCTTGATCTCATACCGCGCTCGTTCCATAGGATTGCCACAATCCCCAGTGTCTGCGTGATACCACGCCCACACACTGTTACCCTAAGATCCCACAACGCTGCCACCACTGTGAAGAATATCGCCTCGCCCAGCCGCCTGGCACGCCTGCGATCAAACTTCTTTCTTAACCTCCCACTCACACACCGTGAGTAGACCGGGTCATAGGATAGAACGAAACGAGCGATATAAATTTTATATGTTTAATAACCCAAGTGGGTCGGTATGAATTAATAGCATATACAGATATATACAATATTAATACGATCAAGCATAAACATACAAGCAAAAGAGCAATGATAGGGCACAAAACAAAAATGGAAATAAAAGATAGAGAAAAAACTGGCATAGGCTCGTAGTCCATTTCTCTAGGCCACAGCAGAGTTTTGGGCCTAGGGCGCAAGCTTAAGCAAGTTGCATAAACCAATCCTTCTACATGTTGTCCAGAACAAAGGGAAAGGCTTCAGGCCTCAATGCTAGGCCCTCCATGCATTCCTCAGTAGGGCAAGCTCTCTCATCTTCTCCCAGATCCGAGCTCCTTACTGCCTCTTTGCTGAATGACCCCAGAATCCAGGTCTGCCCACAGCATATGGTTAGTGCTCCACCCACCCCTTGCACCCAGGCAGCCCCCCTTCTCCCTCCTTTGCAGAACCCTCGGAGAGATGGGTGAAGTTAAGGTCACTGGCTTGCTATCCCCCCATCGCCATCTGGCCAGGGATAATAAAAGTGCCTGGCTATAGCAAGCCATCTCCAATGAACACACATAAAACCAGTGAAGCGTATCGTCCAGCAATGTAAAACCCAAGTTAAACACAACATTCCAACAGGTAGGGGGAGGACGGACATGAGCAAGTAAAAATACATTTCTAAGAAAGATGTACAACTGAGGGTCGGTTCATCACACCTCCCCCTTTTAGAGCGTGTCGGGAAGAAGGACGATCCTAAGATCACCTTCCGCGGACACCTTGGCGGCCTCACACCGCCAGGACCTGCGCTGGTCCCTGACCATATTCCTGGCGTGCTGATACCCTCTTTCTCTCCTGTCTGAATGGAGACTCTTCTAAGGCTCAGGCTCTGAATTAAGTAGACCTGGCTACCTCCTGCTTGCTCTGGGTCCCTCCCCTGAGTGCTGGCGTCCCTCAGACCCACACTCACAACCCCAGGCCCTTGTGGTACCAGTGCTGAGACCCCATCCTGGCAGTCTCCGCCCACCTGGCTACCCCCGGCCTGCACTGGGACCTCGTTCTGAGTGCTGGCATCCCGCAGATCCATACTCGCAACCCCAGGTCCTTGAGATATCACTTCAGAGACCCCTTCCCGGCAGTCTCTCAGGATCTCTCCCACACTAGCCGCTAGTTGGGAGAGTTCTAGGGGATTCTGCACCTCCCCCTTTGCTTCCAAACCTACATCCTGTTCTTCCTGTACTTGGGTGGGTGATGGTGATACCTTGGGCAAATGACAGAGCTCATGCTTCCCCAAACCATCCCTCTACAATACATTGACAGGTAATACATTTGACATACCCCCTTCTTGGGTCCCACCTCCAGCACCCCATGCCGTCTGCACTTGGGCCATGGGCACTCTGGAATAGAACTAGACAGAAGAAACGTGCATGTCTCATACCTGCCGGACTCCTCCGGCTTCAAGGGAGTGAGGCTAGTCATGGCGGTCTCAGCACCGACTCCAGGTGGTGTAGGCAACGGTTCAAGGATCGGAACGCCCTCCACCCTTGTAGCACTCTGGCTGCGGGCTAGCACCGCACTACCAGCAGTCCGTCCCTCACCTGGATCGACCATGAGATCATCATGAGCAATCCGCAACAACTCCACCCGATAGGGTTGGGGTACCACCAAATGTTTCTCCCTAAGCCGACTTTCTTTTCCCTTTGTGGGGATCGTTTCCCGGTACAACCTCCCTTGCTCCCAGTACACGCGGTCCTTGTCCGACTCCAAAGGAGGTTGATCGGCACGCTCCTTCAATGCGCCCAGACTGAGGTCAGCTTGGACAGCGTCCCTAAACTCCTGACTGGAACCAGACAGAAGAGACGTGCATATCACATACCCGCCGGACTCCTCCGGCTCCAGTGTGGGGAGACTAGTCATGGCGGTCTCAGTGCCATCTCCGGGTGACAGAGGGAACGGCTCAGGGGTCGGAGCGCCTTCCACCCCTCTAGCACTCCGGCTGCGGGTTACCACCGCAACACCAGCAGTCCGTTCCTCATCCGGATCGGCCCTGAGATCCCCGTGACCCACCTGACCACCTGGCACATTGTCATCAGTTGGGGTTGCCCCCAGCACCTCAGAAGAGCTACCCTGGAAATCTGCAAGGCAAGAATTAGCAATTACATTGACATTGCATTCATTCATTGATTCACAGTGAACTGCATGGGTGACTGGCTCAGCCAGGGTCACACTGAGGGGGCTCTCACCACCCGCAGATGTGGGCGGGGCTACAGCCAGGTCAGCATTCCACAATACCTCATTCACATGCTCACTGATTACTTTAGCTGGGCACACAACAAGGGGAGACAGGCTGCAGACCCCTCCCTCTGCCTGCGTGACAGGCTTCAACACCACATTAAAATCATCCTTCAGTACAGACATTTTGTCACAGCGAGGTGGGGCTGCTCCCACCCCATATTGGGACACCAAGGGCCCCAAATCTGTTCCCAGTAGTACATTGGCAGGCAGATTAGACATTAGCCCCACATCACGCATTCCTTTTCCCACACCCCTGTCCAAATGGACGCAAGCCATGGGCACAGTTAAGCATTCTTGTCCAATACCCCTCAGGGTCAGAGTCTTTCCAGGGATAATACTGTCCGCAGGGACCAAGTCAGCTTGCACCAGAGTAACATCCGCCCCAGTGTCCCGAAATCCCATGACCACTTTATCCCCCACAATGACCTGTTGACGGTTGGCATTGGATGGCAACCCCTCCCTCCCCACCAAGTATACAGATGGGCCAGCTGCCGTGGCTGGGGAAACAGGGGGGTTCTTAGAGCGGTTGGGGCACTCCGCCTTGAAATGTCCTGGCTGGTTACAGGTGTGACATTGCCGGGCCTCTCCTTGGGACTCGGAGGGGGTACCCAGGGTGCCCAGAGTTCTTGGGACAGGGGAGGTAGAGGGGGCACCCGGGACAGAGTTTGTCTTACCCCACTTGGAGACTGCAGGCTGTGGTGAACTCCAGCTTTGCCCCTCCCTCCAGCTTGAGGGTCTCTGCAGTGTGGCTCCTCTCTTGGTCCCTTGCTCCCTGGTGGACACATAGTTGTCAGCAATCTCTGCAGCCTTGTCTGCTGTTTTGGGTTTCCAATCACACACGAACTGTCGGACCTCCAGAGGGCACACCTGGAGAAATTGTTCCTTTATCATAAGATCCCCAATTCCCTCAAACATGTTGACAGTAAGTCCTTTGATCCACTGCAGAATGTAGCCTGTAAGTGGTGCAGAACATCCGCATAGCTCTGTGTGGGACCCCGCTGTATATTCCGGAACTTTTTGCAGTACACCTCCGGCGTGAGCCGGTATCTCCAGGTCAGCGCCGCTTTGATGGTCTCATAGTCCGCGTCCTCTAGTAAGCTCGTGGAAACATTAAGGCCTTTTCCCTTCAGCCGGGGAGACAGGTAATGGGCCCATTCTGTCTGGGGAATATGATGCTGCTTACACACCCGCTCAAATCCCCGCAAGAACGAGTCCAAGTCCCCTTTATCTTCCAAGATTGGAAAGTCCTCGGATCGGATCTTTAGTGCTCGGGCTCCTGGAGTTGGTGCAGGGGAAGGTTGCGCCTGCTGGCAAAGTTCCAGCTTTTTTAGCTCCAGCTGATGCTCCATCTCTGCCCGATGCTCTGCAGCAGCGGCCTCACTTTCCGCCCGGAACTCTGCAGAAGCAGCAGCGGCCTCTCTCTCCACCCGACGCTCTGCAGCAGCGGCCTCTCTCTCCGCCCGACGCTCTGCATCAGCAGCAGCGGCCTCTCTCTCCGCCCAGCGCTCTGCAGCTTCAGCAGCTTGGTACTGGCGGATCACCTTCAGACTGGTGCTATAGTCACTGGCGTCTATCTGCTGTAAGGCCATTTGCAACAGAACAGAACTGGGGCTACTGGTCCCTCCAGGCACAGTTACCTCTGGGGTCAGGGCACCTGTTGAACCGTCTGGCATGGTGATGTTTTCTTGTGCCAGCCCCTCAGGACTATGCTCCTCGTCCTGCCCAGCTGCAGCACTTTCCATATCAGCCATCTGCTCAGCGTTTGTATCAGTCAGTTGCTGATGTCCCCTGACTCCACTTCTCAGAGTCCGAGACATCCACTGGAAGTCGTTGCCAAATAAAAGATAGGACAGAAAAAAGAAGAAGGGAGGGAACAGTACTGTACCAAACTTTCACTGTATATTAAGCTTGATCTCATACCGCGCTCGTTCCATAGGATTGCCACAATCCCCAGTGTCTGCATGATACCACGCCCACACACTGTTACCCTAAGATCCCACAACGCTGCCACCACTGTGAAGAATATCGCCTCGCCCAGCCGCCTGGCACGCCTGCGATCAAACTTCTTTCTTAACCTCCCACTCACACACCGTGAGTAGACCAGGTCATAGGATAGAACGAAACGAGCGATATAAATTTTATACGTTTAATAACCCAAGTGGGTCGGTATGAATTAATAGCATATACAGATATATACAATATTAATACGATCAAGCATAAACATACAAGCAAAAGAGCAATGATAGGGCACAAAACAAAAATGGAAATAAAAGATAGAGAAAATACTGGCATAGGCTCGTAGTCCATTTCTCTAGGCCACAGCAGAGTTTTGGGCCTAGGGCGCAAGCTTAAGCAAGTTGCATAAACCAATCCTTCTACATGTTGTCCAGAACAAAGGGAAAGGCTTCAGGCCTCAATGCTAGGCCCTCCATGCATTCCTCAGTAGGGCAAGCTCTCGCATCTTCTCCCAGATCCGAGCTCCTTACTGCCTCTTTGCTGAATGACCCCAGAATCCAGGTCTGCCCACAGCATATGGTTAGTGCTCCACCCACCCCTTGCACCCAGGCAGCCCCCCTTCTCCCTCCTTTGCAGAACCCTCGGAGAGATGGGTGAAGTTAAGGTCACTGGCTTGCTATCCCCCCATCGCCATCTGGCCAGGGATAATAAAAGTGCCTGGCTATAGCAAGCCATCTCCAATGAACACACATAAAACCAGTGAAGCGTATCGTCCAGCAATGTAAAACCCAAGTTAAACACAACATTCCAACAGGTAGGGGGAGGACGGACATGAGCAAGTAAAAATACATTTCTAAGAAAGATGTACAACTGAGGGTCGGTTCATCACACCTCCCCCTTTTAGAGCGTGTCGGGAAGAAGGACGATCCTAAGATCACCTTCCGCGGACACCTTGGCGGCCTCACACCGCCAGGACCTGCGCTGGTCCCTGACCATATTCCTGGCGTGCTGATACCCTCTTTCTCTCCTGTCTGAATGGAGACTCTTCTAAGGCTCAGGCTCTGAATTAAGTAGACCTGGCTACCTCCTGCTTGCTCTGGGTCCCTCCCCTGAGTGCTGGCGTCCCTCAGACCCACACTCACAACCCCAGGCCCTTGTGGTACCAGTGCTGAGACCCCATCCTGGCAGTCTCCGCCCACCTGGCTACCCCCGGCCTGCACTGGGACCTCGTTCTGAGTGCTGGCATCCCGCAGATCCATACTCGCAACCCCAGGTCCTTGAGATATCACTTCAGAGACCCCTTCCCGGCAGTCTCTCAGGATCTCTCCCACACTAGCCGCTAGTTGGGAGAGTTCTAGGGGATTCTGCACCTCCCCCTTTGCTTCCAAACCTACATCCTGTTCTTCCTGTACTTGGGTGGGTGATGGTGATACCTTGGGCAAATGACAGAGCTCATGCTTCCCCAAACCATCCCTCTACAATACATTGACAGGTAATACATTTGACATACCCCCTTCTTGGGTCCCACCTCCAGCACCCCATGCCGTCTGCACTTGGGCCATGGGCACTCTGGAATAGAACTAGACAGAAGAAACGTGCATGTCTCATACCTGCCGGACTCCTCCGGCTTCAAGGGAGTGAGGCTAGTCATGGCGGTCTCAGCACCGACTCCAGGTGGTGTAGGCAACGGTTCAAGGATCGGAACGCCCTCCACCCTTGTAGCACTCTGGCTGCGGGCTAGCACCGCACTACCAGCAGTCCGTCCCTCACCTGGATCGACCATGAGATCATCATGAGCAATCCGCAACAACTCCACCCGATAGGGTTGGGGTACCACCAAATGTTTCTCCCTAAGCCGACTTTCTTTTCCCTTTGTGGGGATCGTTTCCCGGTACAACCTCCCTTGCTCCCAGTACACGCGGTCCTTGTCCGACTCCAAAGGAGGTTGATCGGCACGCTCCTTCAATGCGCCCAGACTGAGGTCAGCTTGGACAGCGTCCCTAAACTCCTGACTGGAACCAGACAGAAGAGACGTGCATATCACATACCCGCCGGACTCCTCCGGCTCCAGTGTGGGGAGACTAGTCATGGCGGTCTCAGTGCCATCTCCGGGTGACAGAGGGAACGGCTCAGGGGTCGGAGCGCCTTCCACCCCTCTAGCACTCCGGCTGCGGGTTACCACCGCAACACCAGCAGTCCGTTCCTCATCCGGATCGGCCCTGAGATCCCCGTGACCCACCTGACCACCTGGCACATTGTCATCAGTTGGGGTTGCCCCCAGCACCTCAGAAGAGCTACCCTGGAAATCTGCAAGGCAAGAATTAGCAATTACATTGACATTGCATTCATTCATTGATTCACAGTGAACTGCATGGGTGACTGGCTCAGCCAGGGTCACACTGAGGGGGCTCTCACCACCCGCAGATGTGGGCGGGGCTACAGCCAGGTCAGCATTCCACAATACCTCATTCACATGCTCACTGATTACTTTAGCTGGGCACACAACAAGGGGAGACAGGCTGCAGACCCCTCCCTCTGCCTGCGTGACAGGCTTCAACACCACATTAAAATCATCCTTCAGTACAGACATTTTGTCACAGCGAGGTGGGGCTGCTCCCACCCCATATTGGGACACCAAGGGCCCCAAATCTGTTCCCAGTAGTACATTGGCAGGCAGATTAGACATTAGCCCCACATCACGCATTCCTTTTCCCACACCCCTGTCCAAATGGACGCAAGCCATGGGCACAGTTAAGCATTCTTGTCCAATACCCCTCAGGGTCAGAGTCTTTCCAGGGATAATACTGTCCGCAGGGACCAAGTCAGCTTGCACCAGAGTAACATCCGCCCCAGTGTCCCGAAATCCCATGACCACTTTATCCCCCACAATGACCTGTTGACGGTTGGCATTGGATGGCAACCCCTCCCTCCCCACCAAGTATACAGATGGGCCAGCTGCCGTGGCTGGGGAAACAGGGGGGTTCTTAGAGCGGTTGGGGCACTCCGCCTTGAAATGTCCTGGCTGGTTACAGGTGTGACATTGCCGGGCCTCTCCTTGGGACTCGGAGGGGGTACCCAGAGTGCCCAGAGTTCTTGGGACAGGGGAGGTAGAGGGGGCACCCGGGACAGAGTTTGTCTTACCCCACTTGGAGACTGCAGGCTGTGGTGAACTCCAGCTTTGCCCCTCCCTCCAGCTTGAGGGTCTCTGCAGTGTGGCTCCTCTCTTGGTCCCTTGCTCCCTGGTGGACACATAGTTGTCAGCAATCTCTGCAGCCTTGTCTGCTGTTTTGGGTTTCCAATCACACACGAACTGTCGGACCTCCAGAGGGCACACCTGGAGAAATTGTTCCTTTATCATAAGATCCCCAATTCCCTCAAACATGTTGACAGTAAGTCCTTTGATCCACTGCAGAATGTAGCCTGTAAGTGGTGCAGAACATCCGCATAGCTCTGTGTGGGACCCCGCTGTATATTCCGGAACTTTTTGCAGTACACCTCCGGCGTGAGCCGGTATCTCCAGGTCAGCGCCGCTTTGATGGTCTCATAGTCCGCGTCCTCTAGTAAGCTCGTGGAAACATTAAGGCCTTTTCCCTTCAGCCGGGGAGACAGGTAATGGGCCCATTCTGTCTGGGGAATATGATGCTGCTTACACACCCGCTCAAATCCCCGCAAGAACGAGTCCAAGTCCCCTTTATCTTCCAAGATTGGAAAGTCCTCGGATCGGATCTTTAGTGCTCGGGCTCCTGGAGTTGGTGCAGGGGAAGGTTGCGCCTGCTGGCAAAGTTCCAGCTTTTTTAGCTCCAGCTGATGCTCCATCTCTGCCCGATGCTCTGCAGCAGCGGCCTCACTTTCCGCCCGGCACTCTGCAGAAGCAGCAGCGGCCTCTCTCTCCACCCGACGCTCTGCAGCAGCGGCCTCTCTCTCCGCCCGACGCTCTGCATCAGCGGCAGCGGCCTCTCTCTCCGCCCAGCGCTCTGCAGCTTCAGCAGCTTGGTACTGGCGGATCACCTTCAGACTGGTGCTATAGTCACTGGCGTCTATCTGCTGTAAGGCCATTTGCAACAGAACAGAACTGGGGCTACTGGTCCCTCCAGGCACAGTTACCTCTGGGGTCAGGGCACCTGCTGAACCGTCTGGCATGGTGATGTTTTCTTGTGCCAGCCCCTCAGGACTATGCTCCTCGTCCTGCCCAGCTGCAGCACTTTCCATATCAGCCATCTGCTCAGCGTTTGTATCAGTCAGTTGCTGATGTCCCCTGACTCCACTTCTCAGAGTCCGAGACATCCACTGGAAGTCGTTGCCAAATAAAAGATAGGACAGAAAAAAGAAGAAGGGAGGGAACAGTACTGTACCAAACTTTCACTGTATATTAAGCTTGATCTCATACCGCGCTCGTTCCATAGGATTGCCACAATCCCCAGTGTCTGCGTGATACCACGCCCACACACTGTTACCCTAAGATCCCACAACGCTGCCACCACTGTGAAGAATATCGCCTCGCCCAGCCGCCTGGCACGCCTGCGATCAAACTTCTTTCTTAACCTCCCACTCACACACCGTGAGTAGACCAGGTCATAGGATAGAACGAAACGAGCGATATAAATTTTATACGTTTAATAACCCAAGTGGGTCGGTATGAATTAATAGCATATACAGATATATACAATATTAATACGATCAAGCATAAACATACAAGCAAAAGAGCAATGATAGGGCACAAAACAAAAATGGAAATAAAAGATAGAGAAAAAACTGGCATAGGCTCGTAGTCCATTTCTCTAGGCCACAGCAGAGTTTTGGGCCTAGGGCGCAAGCTTAAGCAAGTTGCATAAACCAATCCTTCTACATGTTGTCCAGAACAAAGGGAAAGGCTTCAGGCCTCAATGCTAGGCCCTCCATGCATTCGTCAGTAGGGCAAGCTCTCGCATCTTCTCCCAGATCCGAGCTCCTTACTGCCTCTTTGCTGAATGACCCCAGAATCCAGGTCTGCCCACAGCATATGGTTAGTGCTCCACCCACCCCTTGCACCCAGGCAGCCCCCCTTCTCCCTCCTTTGCAGAACCCTCGGAGAGATGGGTGAAGTTAAGGTCACTGGCTTGCTATCCCCCCATCGCCATCTGGCCAGGGATAATAAAAGTGCCTGGCTATAGCAAGCCATCTCCAATGAACACACATAAAACCAGTGAAGCGTATCGTCCAGCAATGTAAAACCCAAGTTAAACACAACATTCCAACAGGTAGGGGGAGGACGGACATGAGCAAGTAAAAATACATTTCTAAGAAAGATGTACAACTGAGGGTCGGTTCATCACACCTCCCCCTTTTAGAGCGTGTCGGGAAGAAGGACGATCCTAAGATCACCTTCCGCGGACACCTTGGCGGCCTCACACCGCCAGGACCTGCGCTGGTCCCTGACCATATTCCTGGCGTGCTGATACCCTCTTTCTCTCCTGTCTGAATGGAGACTCTTCTAAGGCTCAGGCTCTGAATTAAGTAGACCTGGCTACCTCCTGCTTGCTCTGGGTCCCTCCCCTGAGTGCTGGCGTCCCTCAGACCCACACTCACAACCCCAGGCCCTTGTGGTACCAGTGCTGAGACCCCATCCTGGCAGTCTCCGCCCACCTGGCTACCCCCGGCCTGCACTGGGACCTCGTTCTGAGTGCTGGCATCCCGCAGATCCATACTCGCAACCCCAGGTCCTTGAGATATCACTTCAGAGACCCCTTCCCGGCAGTCTCTCAGGATCTCTCCCACACTAGCCGCTAGTTGGGAGAGTTCTAGGGGATTCTGCACCTCCCCCTTTGCTTCCAAACCTACATCCTGTTCCTCCTGTACTTGGGTGGGTGATGGTGATACCTTGGGCAAATGACAGAGCTCATGCTTCCCCAAACCATCCCTCTACAATACATTGACAGGTAATACATTTGACATACCCCCTTCTTGGGTCCCACCTCCAGCACCCCATGCCGTCTGCACTTGGGCCATGGGCACTCTGGAATAGAACTAGACAGAAGAAACGTGCATGTCTCACACCTGCCGGACTCCTCCGGCTTCAAGGGAGTGAGGCTAGTCATGGCGGTCTCAGCACCGACTTCAGGTGGTGTAGGCAACGGTTCAAGGATCGGAACGCCCTCCACCCTTGTAGCACTCTGGCTGCGGGCTAGCACCGCACTACCAGCAGTCCGTCCCTCACCTGGATCGACCATGAGATCATCATGAGCAATCCGCAACAACTCCACCCGATAGGGTTGGGGTACCACCAAATGTTTCTCCCTAAGCCGACTTTCTTTTCCCTTTGTGGGGATCGTTTCCCGGTACAACCTCCCTTGCTCCCAGTACACGCGGTCCTTGTCCGACTCCAAAGGAGGTTGATCGGCACGCTCCTTCAATGCGCCCAGACTGAGGTCAGCTTGGACAGCGTCCCTAAACTCCTGACTGGAACCAGACAGAAGAGACGTGCATATCACATACCCGCCGGACTCCTCCGGCTCCAGTGTGGGGAGACTAGTCATGGCGGTCTCAGTGCCATCTCCGGGTGACAGAGGGAACGGCTCAGGGGTCGGAGCGCCTTCCACCCCTCTAGCACTCCGGCTGCGGGTTACCACCGCAACACCAGCAGTCCGTTCCTCATCCGGATCGGCCCTGAGATCCCCGTGACCCACCTGACCACCTGGCACATTGTCATCAGTTGGGGTTGCCCCCAGCACCTCAGAAGAGCTACCCTGGAAATCTGCAAGGCAAGAATTAGCAATTACATTGACATTGCATTCATTCATTGATTCACAGTGAACTGCATGGGTGACTGGCTCAGCCAGGATCACACTGAGGGGCCTCTCACCACCCGCAGATGTGGGCGGGGCTACAGCCAGGTCAGCATTCCACAATACCTCATTCACATGCTCACTGATTACTTTAGCTGGGCACACAACAAGGGGAGACAGGCTGCAGACCCCTCCCTCTGCCTGCGTGACAGGCTTCAACACCACATTAAAATCATCCTTCAGTACAGACATTTTGTCACAGCGAGGTGGGGCTGCTCCCACCCCATATTGGGACACCAAGGGCCCCAAATCTGTTCCCAGTAGAACATTGGCAGGCAGATTAGACATTAGCCCCACATCACGCATTCCTTTTCCCACACCCCTGTCCAAATGGACGCAAGCCATGGGCACAGTTAAGCATTCTTGTCCAATACCCCTCAGGGTCAGAGTCTTTCCAGGGATAATACTGTCCGCAGGGACCAAGTCAGCTTGCACCAGAGTAACATCCGCCCCAGTGTCCCAAAATCCCATGACCACTTTATCCCCCACAATGACCTGTTGACGGTTGGCATTGGATGGCAACCCCTCCCCTCCCCACCAAGTATACAGATGGGCCAGCTGCCGTGGCTGGGGAAACAGGGGGGTTCTTAGAGCGGTTGGGGCACTCCGCCTTGAAATGTCCTGGCTGGTTACAGGTGTGACATTGCCGGGCCTCTCCTTGGGACTCGGAGGGGGTACCCAGAGTGCCCAGAGTTCTTGGGACAGGGGAGGTAGAGGGGGCACCCGGGACAGAGTTTGTCTTACCCCACTTGGAGACTGCAGGCTGTGGTGAACTCCAGCTTTGCCCCTCCCTCCAGCTTGAGGGTCTCTGCAGTGTGGCTCCTCTCTTGGTCCCTTGCTCCCTGGTGGACACATAGTTGTCAGCAATCTCTGCAGCCTTGTCTGCTGTTTTGGGTTTCCAATCACACACGAACTGTCGGACCTCCAGAGGGCACACCTGGAGAAATTGTTCCTTTATCATAAGATCCCCAATTCCCTCAAACATGTTGACAGTAAGTCCTTTGATCCACTGCAGAATGTAGCCTGTAAGTGGTGCAGAACATCCGCATAGCTCTGTGTGGGACCCCGCTGTATATTCCGGAACTTTTTGCAGTACACCTCCGGCGTGAGCCGGTATCTCCAGGTCAGCGCCGCTTTGATGGTCTCATAGTCCGCGTCCTCTAGTAAGCTCGTGGAAACATTAAGGCCTTTTCCCTTCAGCCGGGGAGACAGGTAATGGGCCCATTCTGTCTGGGGAATATGATGCTGCTTACACACCCGCTCAAATCCCCGCAAGAACGAGTCCAAGTCCCCTTTATCTTCCAAGATTGGAAAGTCCTCGGATCGGATCTTTAGTGCTCGGGCTCCTGGAGTTGGTGCAGGGGAAGGTTGCGCCTGCTGGCAAAGTTCCAGCTTTTTTAGCTCCAGCTGATGCTCCATCTCTGCCCGATGCTCTGCAGCAGCGGCCTCACTTTCCGCCCGGAACTCTGCAGAAGCAGCAGCGGCCTCTCTCTCCACCCGACGCTCTGCAGCAGCGGCCTCTCTCTCCGCCCGACGCTCTGCATCAGCAGCAGCGGCCTCTCTCTCCGCCCAGCGCTCTGCAGCTTCAGCAGCTTGGTACTGGCGGATCACCTTCAGACTGGTGCTATAGTCACTGGCGTCTATCTGCTGTAAGGCCATTTGCAACAGAACAGAACTGGGGCTACTGGTCCCTCCAGGCACAGTTACCTCTGGGGTCAGGGCACCTGTTGAACCGTCTGGCATGGTGATGTTTTCTTGTGCCAGCCCCTCAGGACTATGCTCCTCGTCCTGCCCAGCTGCAGCACTTTCCATATCAGCCATCTGCTCAGCGTTTGTATCAGTCAGTTGCTGATGTCCCCTGACTCCACTTCTCAGAGTCCGAGACATCCACTGGAAGTCGTTGCCAAATAAAAGATAGGACAGAAAAAAGAAGAAGGGAGGGAACAGTACTGTACCAAACTTTCACTGTATATTAAGCTTGATCTCATACCGCGCTCGTTCCATAGGATTGCCACAATCCCCAGTGTCTGCATGATACCACGCCCACACACTGTTACCCTAAGATCCCACAACGCTGCCACCACTGTGAAGAATATCGCCTCGCCCAGCCGCCTGGCACGCCTGCGATCAAACTTCTTTCTTAACCTCCCACTCACACACCGTGAGTAGACCAGGTCATAGGATAGAACGAAACGAGCGATATAAATTTTATACGTTTAATAACCCAAGTGGGTCGGTATGAATTAATAGCATATACAGATATATACAATATTAATACGATCAAGCATAAACATACAAGCAAAAGAGCAATGATAGGGCACAAAACAAAAATGGAAATAAAAGATAGAGAAAATACTGGCATAGGCTCGTAGTCCATTTCTCTAGGCCACAGCAGAGTTTTGGGCCTAGGGCGCAAGCTTAAGCAAGTTGCATAAACCAATCCTTCTACATGTTGTCCAGAACAAAGGGAAAGGCTTCAGGCCTCAATGCTAGGCCCTCCATGCATTCCTCAGTAGGGCAAGCTCTCGCATCTTCTCCCAGATCCGAGCTCCTTACTGCCTCTTTGCTGAATGACCCCAGAATCCAGGTCTGCCCACAGCATATGGTTAGTGCTCCACCCACCCCTTGCACCCAGGCAGCCCCCCTTCTCCCTCCTTTGCAGAACCCTCGGAGAGATGGGTGAAGTTAAGGTCACTGGCTTGCTATCCCCCCATCGCCATCTGGCCAGGGATAATAAAAGTGCCTGGCTATAGCAAGCCATCTCCAATGAACACACATAAAACCAGTGAAGCGTATCGTCCAGCAATGTAAAACCCAAGTTAAACACAACATTCCAACAGGTAGGGGGAGGACGGACATGAGCAAGTAAAAATACATTTCTAAGAAAGATGTACAACTGAGGGTCGGTTCATCACACCTCCCCCTTTTAGAGCGTGTCGGGAAGAAGGACGATCCTAAGATCACCTTCCGCGGACACCTTGGCGGCCTCACACCGCCAGGACCTGCGCTGGTCCCTGACCATATTCCTGGCGTGCTGATACCCTCTTTCTCTCCTGTCTGAATGGAGACTCTTCTAAGGCTCAGGCTCTGAATTAAGTAGACCTGGCTACCTCCTGCTTGCTCTGGGTCCCTCCCCTGAGTGCTGGCGTCCCTCAGACCCACACTCACAACCCCAGGCCCTTGTGGTACCAGTGCTGAGACCCCATCCTGGCAGTCTCCGCCCACCTGGCTACCCCCGGCCTGCACTGGGACCTCGTTCTGAGTGCTGGCATCCCGCAGATCCATACTCGCAACCCCAGGTCCTTGAGATATCACTTCAGAGACCCCTTCCCGGCAGTCTCTCAGGATCTCTCCCACACTAGCCGCTAGTTGGGAGAGTTCTAGGGGATTCTGCACCTCCCCCTTTGCTTCCAAACCTACATCCTGTTCCTCCTGTACTTGGGTGGGTGATGGTGATACCTTGGGCAAATGACAGAGCTCATGCTTCCCCAAACCATCCCTCTACAATACATTGACAGGTAATACATTTGACATACCCCCTTCTTGGGTCCCACCTCCAGCACCCCATGCCGTCTGCACTTGGGCCATGGGCACTCTGGAATAGAACTAGACAGAAGAAACGTGCATGTCTCATACCTGCCGGACTCCTCCGGCTTCAAGGGAGTGAGGCTAGTCATGGCGGTCTCAGCACCGACTCCAGGTGGTGTAGGCAACGGTTCAAGGATCGGAACGCCCTCCACCCTTGTAGCACTCTGGCTGCGGGCTAGCACCGCACTACCAGCAGTCCGTCCCTCACCTGGATCGACCATGAGATCATCATGAGCAATCCGCAACAACTCCACCCGATAGGGTTGGGGTACCACCAAATGTTTCTCCCTAAGCCGACTTTCTTTTCCCTTTGTGGGGATCGTTTCCCGGTACAACCTCCCTTGCTCCCAGTACACGCGGTCCTTGTCCGACTCCAAAGGAGGTTGATCGGCACGCTCCTTCAATGCGCCCAGACTGAGGTCAGCTTGGACAGCGTCCCTAAACTCCTGACTGGAACCAGACAGAAGAGACGTGCATATCACATACCCGCCGGACTCCTCCGGCTCCAGTGTGGGGAGGCTAGTCATGGAGGTCTCAGTGCCATCTCCGGGTGACAGAGGGAACGGCTCAGGGGTCGGAGCGCCTTCCACCCCTCTAGCACACTGGCTGCGGGTTACCACCGCAACACCAGCAGTCCGTTCCTCATCCGGATCGGCCCTGAGATCCCCGTGACCCACCTGACCACCTGGCACATTGTCATCAGTTGGGGTTGCCCCCAGCACCTCAGAAGAGCTACCCTGGAAATCTGCAAGGCAAGAATTAGCAATTACATTGACATTGCATTCATTCATTGATTCACAGTGAACTGCATGGGTGACTGGCTCAGCCAGGGTCACACTGAGGGGGCTCTCACCACCCGCAGATGTGGGCGGGGCTACAGCCAGGTCAGCATTCCACAATACCTCATTCACATGCTCACTGATTACTTTAGCTGGGCACACAACAAGGGGAGACAGGCTGCAGACCCCTCCCTCTGCCTGCGTGACAGGCTTCAACACCACATTAAAATCATCCTTCAGTACAGACATTTTGTCACAGTGAGGTGGGGCTGCTCCCACCCCATATTGGGACACCAAGGGCCCCAAATCTGTTCCCAGTAGTACATTGGCAGGCAGATTAGACATTAGCCCCACATCACGCATTCCTTTTCCCACACCCCTGTCCAAATGGACGCAAGCCATGGGCACAGTTAAGCATTCTTGTCCAATACCCCTCAGGGTCAGAGTCTTTCCAGGGATAATACTGTCCGCAGGGACCAAGTCAGCTTGCACCAGAGTAACATCCGCCCCAGTGTCCCGAAATCCCATGACCACTTTATCCCCCACAATGACCTGTTGACGGTTGGCATTGGATGGCAACCCCTCCCTCCCCACCAAGTATACAGATGGGCCAGCTGCCGTGGCTGGGGAAACAGGGGGGTTCTTAGAGCGGTTGGGGCACTCCGCCTTGAAATGTCCTGGCTGGTTACAGGTGTGACATTGCCGGGCCTCTCCTTGGGACTCGGAGGGGGTACCCAGGGTGCCCAGAGTTCTTGGGACAGGGGAGGTAGAGGGGGCACCCGGGACAGAGTTTGTCTTACCCCACTTGGAGACTGCAGGCTGTGGTGAACTCCAGCTTTGCCCCTCCCTCCAGCTTGAGGGTCTCTGCAGTGTGGCTCCTCTCTTGGTCCCTTGCTCCCTGGTGGACACATAGTTGTCAGCAATCTCTGCAGCCTTGTCTGCTGTTTTGGGTTTCCAATCACACACGAACTGTCGGACCTCCAGAGGGCACACCTGGAGAAATTGTTCCTTTATCATAAGATCCCCAATTCCCTCAAACATGTTGACAGTAAGTCCTTTGATCCACTGCAGAATGTAGCCTGTAAGTGGTGCAGAACATCCGCATAGCTCTGTGTGGGACCCCGCTGTATATTCCGGAACTTTTTGCAGTACACCTCCAGCGTGAGCCGGTATCTCCAGATCAGCGCCGCTTTGATGGTCTCATAGTCCGCGTCCTCTAGTAAGCTCGTGGAAACATTAAGGCCTTTTCCCTTCAGCCGGGGAGACAGGTAATGGGCCCATTCTGTCTGGGGAATATGATGCTGCTTACACACCCGCTCAAATCCCCGCAAGAACGAGTCCAAGTCCCCTTTATCTTCCAAGATTGGAAAGTCCTCGGATCGGATCTTTAGTGCTCGGGCTCCTGGAGTTGGTGCAGGGGAAGGTTGCGCCTGCTGGCAAAGTTCCAGCTTTTTTAGCTCCAGCTGATGCTCCATCTCCGCCCGATGCTCTGCAGCAGCGGCCTCACTTTCCGCCCGGCACTCTGCAGAAGCAGCAGCGGCCTCTCTCTCCACCCGACGCTCTGCAGCAGCGGCCTCTCTCTCCGCCCGACGCTCTGCATCAGCGGCAGCGGCCTCTCTCTCCGCCCAGCGCTCTGCAGCTTCAGCAGCTTGGTACTGGCGGATCACCTTCAGACTGGTGCTATAGTCACTGGCGTCTATCTGCTGTAAGGCCATTTGCAACAGAACAGAACTGGGGCTACTGGTCCCTCCAGGCACAGTTACCTCTGGGGTCAGGGCACCTGCTGAACCGTCTGGCATGGTGATGTTTTCTTGTGCCAGCCCCTCAGGACTATGCTCATCGTCCTGCCCAGCTGCAGCACTTTCCATATCAGCCATCTGCTCAGCGTTTGTATCAGTCAGTTGCTGATGTCCCCTGACTCCACTTCTCAGAGTCCGAGACATCCACTGGAAGTCGTTGCCAAATAAAAGATAGGACAGAAAAAAGAAGAAGGGAGGGAACAGTACTGTACCAAACTTTCACTGTATATTAAGCTTGATCTCATACCGCGCTCGTTCCATAGGATTGCCACAATCCCCAGTGTCTGTGTGATACCACGCCCACACACTGTTACCCTAAGATCCCACAACGCTGCCACCACTGTGAAGAATATCGCCTCGCCCAGCCGCCTGGCACGCCTGCGATCAAACTTCTTTCTTAACCTCCCACTCACACACCGTGAGTAGACCAGGTCATAGGATAGAACGAAACGAGCGATATAAATTTTATATGTTTAATAACCCAAGTGGGTCGGTATGAATTAATAGCATATACAGATATATACAATATTAATACGATCAAGCATAAACATACAAGCAAAAGAGCAATGATAGGGCACAAAACAAAGATGGAAATAAAAGATAGAGAAAATACTGGCATAGGCTCGTAGTCCATTTCTCTAGGCCACAGCAGAGTTTTGGGCCTAGGGCGCAAGCTTAAGCAAGTTGCATAAACCAATCCTTCTACATGTTGTCCAGAACAAAGGGAAAGGCTTCAGGCCTCAATGCTAGGCCCTCCATGCATTCCTCAGTAGGGCAAGCTCTCGCATCTTCTCCCAGATCCGAGCTCCTTACTGCCTCTTTGCTGAATGACCCCAGAATCCAGGTCTGCCCACAGCATATGGTTAGTGCTCCACCCACCCCTTGCACCCAGGCAGCCCCCCTTCTCCCTCCTTTGCAGAACCCTCGGAGAGATGGGTGAAGTTAAGGTCACTGGCTTGCTATCCCCCCATCGCCATCTGGCCAGGGATAATAAAAGTGCCTGGCTATAGCAAGCCATCTCCAATGAACACACATAAAACCAGTGAAGCGTATCGTCCAGCAATGTAAAACCCAAGTTAAACACAACATTCCAACAGGTAGGGGGAGGACGGACATGAGCAAGTAAAAATACATTTCTAAGAAAGATGTACAACTGAGGGTCGGTTCATCACAGGCTCCCTCTGCATTCAAAAGAGAGTCTTCCTCCTCCTCTTCCAGGTCCTCCACCACAATGACCCTGACCTAGTTCTTCATTCTCCTTCAGTTCCCCTTACATCAACCCAGGGTGATTACAGTGACCAAGAAGCTGTTCTTCTTCTTCTATCCTTTGTTGCATAAGTATATTTCCTGTAAGATATGTAATAAAGGGGTGACATCACTGATGCTGAAGTTGTCCCTGCTGATAAATTTGGTGGCCTCCTCAAAGGGCTTCAGAAGGTGACACACTTCCCTCATGAGCCTTCAATGGTGGATCTCAAAATAACACATTGTCCATGTGGCCTGCTGCATGCAGAAATCAATCACCAGTTTCTGCTGCTCACACATATGCTCCAGCATATGCAAGGTGGAATTCTATGGAGTTGGAATGTCACAGATGAGGCGGTGCAAGGGCAGACTGTTTTGTAGCTGCAAGTCCAGCAGGGTGTTTTTTGCTACATAAGAATGGCTGGAATGTGCAAACACTTTTCTGGCCATGAGAAGCACCTCCTTTACACCACTATATAAGTTAATAATGTGGAATACCACAAATGTAGCACAGCTTTCCTAGAAAAATAATGGCAGCTAGGTATCCTCCATCAAGGTTGAGCACATGCCATCATATGGTGAAATGCAGTTGAATCCACTAAGTAGTATGGCAGTGACTGCACCACCAGCAACTTGGCCAAGTGAGAGTTAAGTTATAGAACTGCCGGATGACTGGGTGCATATTGCTGTTTCCCGGACATATATTCCTTTATGAATGACCAACGTCAGTGTAGAGAAGGAGGAGGTGAAACAGTTGGTGATGATAACAATAACCATATGTTAGATGTGGATGTGGCTTACCTACAAGGAAGATCATGGGGAGAAGGAGCAAGAGCATGTCTTGGCCACCGTCAATTCTATTTTTCCAAATAACCTATTTTTTTTTTTTTTTGCCTTTTCATGTGAGTACAGAGAAACATAATTCCTACATTTGTTTATGCACAGCGATAATTAATTTTCTGCTTGCAGATCTTGCACATTGCCAAGGATTTGTTGAGGGTCATGGGAGATGACCGTGTTTGATTGCTACTGCCAATACCAACAGCACTGGAAATGTATCTATCACTGCCACCACCAGTGTCACCACCCCACCCCTCAAGCTTCTCCTAGTTCTTCCCTAGGCAGGCTTTTTTGATGTTGGGACTGCGAATTGGCTGGAATTGTTACTATCACCACTGCCACCTCCCTCTTTCTCTGATGTAACCTTTTCACCCTGACCTGGTTGTCAGGTCATAACCACAAAAAGATTCATTGGAAATGTCATGCTACCCACTTTTTTAGGACTCATTATGGCCATAAGATTCTTGTACCCTCGTAGTTTCCACCTCCAGAATTCCCCCTAGTGCCCCTACCAGCACGACTACCAGTACAACACCCACTAACAGTCATGTCTTCCTCTTCCCCCTCCCGCTTAACCCCCCCCCAAAAAACGCATTCCTGCGCACACTATTATGTGCCATAGTGACTCCTGCACACAGTATTATGCCCCATAGTGGCCCCTGCACACAGTATCATGCCCCATAGTGGCCCCTGCACACAGTATCATGTCCCATAGTGGCCCCTGCACATAGTATCATGTCCCATAGTGGCCCCTGCACACAGTATCATGTCCCATAATGGCCCCTGCACACAGTATCATGTCCCATAGTGGCCCCTGCACACAGTATCATGCCCCATAGTGGCCCCTGCACACAGTATCATTCCCCATAGTGGCCCCTGCACACAGTATTATATCCCATGGTGGCCCCTGCACACAGTATTATATCCCATAGTGGCCCCTGCACACAGTATTATGCCCCATAGTGGCCCCTGCACTGAGTATTTTGCCCCATAGTGGCCCCTGCACACACTATTATATGCCCCATTGTGGACCACCCATGAACAATTATTATACTGTGGGGTCTTTTAAGACCCCAGAGTATAATGATCAGAGACCCAGGGGAGGATAGAAACATAAAAAATCAATGTTGCTTACCTGTTCCTCGCTCCGGTCCACTCGCTGCTACTTCAGCCTTCTTCAATGTTGGACCAGGCCGGCGTCACGTGACGCAGACCGGCGTCACGTGACGCGGGCCAGCGTCGCGACGCAAAATGACGTCCGCTGACGTCTGGGACGTCACCAAACAAGCCCGAAGCCTGGAGAAGCGTAGGAGAGGTAAGTACATTGTTTTTTATTTTTATGTTCCCTCACCAACTCTGGACCTCCGATTATTATACTCCGGGGTCTTTTCAAAGACCCCGGAGTATAATGATAGCAGAGATTGTGGGGTTCGGCCCGTGGCCTCACATACCAATCCCCGCTACTGCTCACAGCCACAGAATCGGAAGCGCAGGCGGCCGTGAGCGGGACCCCGGGGAACGGTAAGTATAAAGAGAACCTTTCACGTCCTCATGTATATGCTGTTTTACATACCGCTAGAAAACCGACAGCACGCTGAATTCAGCGCACTGCTGGCTTTCCTGGTATGTGCCCCGGGGGGTCTTAGTTTCATGGTTTACTGTCAGAAGGGCGTTCCTGACAATCTAGCTGAATGGTGTGTGAACAGCTTGTTAGACCACAACTGACCCGTCTTTTAGTTTTGTCCATGTACATGAAAAGTCTTTTTTGGGGAAGGTTTGGATAACCTGTCATCTACTGCGTTGACTTAGTCCCCTACATGCTATGAGAAACTAACTACGGGTTATATATTTTTTGTGAGTACTATACAAATATGTATGGGATATATATCGCACTCTGCTCGCAATACAGCCAAATGTTCACCTCATCAGTTGTATGGCTATTAATTAAAGCTGTGGTAGCCACCCCTGTCAGTAGTGCTACTTACTATCTTTCTCAGATAAACTGAGTGGTGTGTGAACAGCATGTTAGACCACAACTGACCCGCTTTTTGGCTGTGCCCCTGTGCATGAATAGTTTTTTTGTGGGAGGATTCAGATAACCTGTCATTCACTGTATTGTCTTAGTTCCCAACATGCTATGAGACACTAACTATGGGTTATATATCTATTGTGAGTACTATACAAAATTTTATAGGGCATATACCGTACTCTGCTCACATTACAGCCAAGTGTGCACATGTCTTTGGTATTATCCGGATTCTTTTTTAATACATCTTAATATAGGTTATGTTTTATGTTAGGGGACCATATAAGTTTTATAAGTCCAAGTATGACCCTTATGTGCTAGACATTCTTCTACGTTAGCAAAAGCTTTATATCCTTTATGAAACCAAAAATGTCTGTGAAGATGGAGCAGCAATTCAAAAATGGAAAATGATGCCACATAGACTTATGTCAATAAAGGTATTATACTGTTAAGAAGACTATCAGGATCTTCTGGATTGTCTTTTTACAAGGATTGTAAATACGTACTTTACACAGATACAAGGCACATACCATACAGAATTTAGGTTTAGCACTATAACTACTCAGTATAAATAAGTTACAGGGGTGGTGACTTTGTAATATTCACTGTCTGTGATAATACCTGACGTGTCCCCTCAAAGACCATAGAATTGGCGGTGATATAGCAGAGTGAGGTATGATGGTTAATTAAGTGACATTGGGTTTCTGACCCTATAAACTGAGCATTGCAATCTGTAGCTGCCAAACAGCAACAAGGGTTGCTCCCAGGAGCAGCAGAGACCATGTGTTCCATAGTGGGTGATGATACCATGCAGTCTGACATAATTCCATAGTGATGTAAATGCTAATGGCATCATCAGAGGACAACCTGTATAGACGTGGAATAGTGCTATATATTTATAAAACACGGTAGTTTTGTTTGACTGTCGCTAATTGTTTTTTTTATTTTTTTTTTTTAAGAAAAGTCTAAACTTCTATTTCCTATGGTATGTCAGCCCTACACTGCAGATGTAAATCCATGCCAAGGAGAGCCTCACATTTGATTTCTTAATGAATTCACTGGCCTTCAGTACAGAAATATGAAGTGTCATCTGTTTCATGCGGCGCACTGAAAAATACTGTATAATAGTGTAGAGGGAACCCACTCCAAGGAAACATTACTTTTCATACTTTTTTCTATCTTAAACTTGTGATTGGCACTTATCTTCAATGCAATCAGCACAGGTTGGGTCACAGGAATACCCCATAGAAAACCTTAGATTTCATTAAGATCTGCCACTTCAGGAGGCTCTCTGTGCTTTCTGATGATGGCATGATGGAATTGTTGGAATTTTTACAGTGTTTTATGTTAAAGAAAAAAAAAGAAGAAAAAAAAAAAAGAATATTGCTCGTCTAATGTTAAACTTGACATGTTCCTTGAATGTGTAGCTTCCTCTTCTTATAGAATACAGCATCTCTGACTTGTAGGTCAGAGCTAGCATACTGCTCTGTTTCTGTCTTTCTAAAGTACTCCAGTAGAGTCAACCATAGGATATGCCATCTGTGTAGTCACACAGGACACATCACTTGTCAGTCCTGAAGGGGTTGACCCTGATCTCTGAGCAATATAGATTGTACTACTTGCTCAGTCCTATGGAAAGTCAGCTGTAGTTATTTTCCCATGTCTATTGATTGGGCATGGTTATTTAGCCAACTCTCTGGCTGTGCCGGGCATGTTACTGAAATGCTGATTGTCACAATTGTTAAGATGACTGGCTCTGCAATAACACTAAATATAGTTTTGCTGCACACTGTGAGTAATGCAAGAGTTTTTATTTTTTCAAAGCTGGTTATCTAATGTCACTTACAGAGGCATAGCTAGGGGTTCAGCAAAGAGGGGGGCAAACACATCTGAGTGGGCCCTTTACCCAGGTATACTAATATTATCGCTATATGGTGACCTTATAGTGGTAGATACCATCTCTACTCTGGGCCCTTCAGACAATTTAAGTGAATACAGTACAGGAGACATTTAGTGACTTACAGGTGATGTCTTTGACTGCAATTCTTGACATTTTCCACTATCTGGACCGCCATGACCACTTCTTGCAGCCTTGACTTGTCTCTGTAAAGTTTGACACAGACATCTTTGACCCCTCACTTTTCCAAACACCCAACCCATATTGTCCTCATGTGCACATCCCTGGAGATGAATAATACCCCTATGAGCATCTTTAAATTAATAGTGCCCGTTTCTCCCCTTAAATCTATAATGCCCCTCAATTAATAATATCCCCTTTGTGCCCCCTAATTAGGTGTTTCCACCTAATTAAATGGGTTGTCCAGTTTTTTATTAATTGATAAACTATCCTATTCATTGATAATAAAATAACAGTGGGGGTCCAGCATCTGGGATCCCCACTGATCAGCTGTTTGAAGAGGCTGCGATTCACATGCGAGTGCTGTGGCATATAAATAATTTAAAGTCATATTTAGCCATCTTCATTCACCTAGAGCTCTCTTTTGTTCTCCTCTTCTTGACTGCAGCCCCCCCCCCCCCCCCGACCCCTGCTAGCTACGCCCCTGGTCACTTGTTGAATAGGGCATCAACCTGAAGTCAACTTTGTTCTGCAGATGCTTAAAGTGGTCAGTAACTTTTCAGACAACTTAGTTTCATTTCATAGAGCATGTGATTCTGGACCAAAATGTAATATACTTTAGTTAAAAATATGGCTAGGTGTCTCCCTTCTAGCTAATTTGCTGTTTGTTCTTCTGTGTTTCTAAGCAAGTCTGTCCATAGATACAATCCACTCTTTCTTGCCTATTTCTGTGAGTGTATAGGGCAGTCCTTTTCTCTCTTCAGACAGTAAATGGAGGGGGAGGGGAGATTCTGCTCACAGCCTGTCTGCAAACTATTGCTATGTTGAAAAGACTAAGGATTCTACAAATCTCACAGCATATAATGTAAGAAAAGTCTTCTATGTACTTGTATCTACTTCTGGCTGCTTGTGTGCTTACAGCATAGATAGGATATTATTCACAGAGAGAAAGCAGCTTTACTGACTATGCTCATAGATAGTTTTTTTTTTTCTCTTGTGTTTTATCTGCTTGCTTATGTGTATTTGCCCTGTATTTACAGTCCAGTGTTCCTGGATCCTGGATCTCCTATATTATGGTCACCATGGCTTTTCTCAGGTATTTGTTTGCAATTGTATAGCTTTTCCTGGCAGTATGGCAGAACATTATCAGCAATGGATAGGGGAGGAGGGCAGACTGCTCCTTATGGTACACACCCACAGCCTGAGACGGAAATGCAAAATGTGTTTCAGTCATAATGTGATTATTAGCAACAGAATAACTGATAGGAAACAATGTATGAAGGCTTAGAACAGACTGGCTAGCAAGACCCTGCACATATTTCAACTTTTCATGAAACTCAGGCACCCTTTAAGTGTTAATATATTAGAGTCTTCAACTTCCTTCCAATGGCAGATTTTGAGAATATTTACCTCAAATGTTAGACCATTGATTGTATCAAACTAAGCAATTGTTTTTACTGAAGTAACCACTGGTTATTAGAATTTCAGATTATATTAACATAGGATACATGTGTTATACAGCAGCGCTTTAGAATATAGCTTAATAATATAATATAAAATAGTTTTTCAAGTATCAGCTATTACAATGTAGCAACATAAGTTTTGTAATTCCATTTCAATATTAGAGCTTTACAACCTTATTTCAATATGTTGCTACTAGTGTGGCCTATAAGAAACCATCTTTGAGATACATGGAAGCCCAAACCTTGCCATTAAATAAACAATTATGTTAGTTTATTAGAAATTACAACTCACTGGCTTTCCTCCAAGACTAGCAAAGCATTCAGTTCTTTGTACGACACTGTACACCACATAAATCAGTACAAATCAATAGCTGGGTCATGAAATAAAGAGATTTTAAAGTCTTGTTCCATTTTGTTTAACAGGACTTTCACTGACGTAGTGTACAAGTACATAAAGAATAGTAGGTAATTTATATCAAAGACATTCTAGAAAATGATTTGGAGTTTATATGCATAGAAAGAAAATACAAAGCAAATACTTAACACAGCAGGGCTTTCTTATTATCAGAATAATGTGAAATCAGTGTAAAATTCACAAACTTGTAAGAAAAGACTGCATGATTAGAAACTAATTAAACATGTGCCTACTTGTCTGGATATGACTTCATTTCATTTTATTACTTCATATTATGTCAGTGCCTCAGAGAAGGTTGAGCTGGAAATAGCACATAAAGCAGAGGAGCTGGAATCAACTATGAAATGTGGTGCTGGGTATGGAGCGTGAGTCAGAGGTAGAAGTTCCTGAGATGTGTACCACAAGTTTCTGAGTCACCTGATAAAATGAGGATCTGACAAGAACAATGAGCAAAGTGAGATCTCGCTTCAGTCATCTCTCAAGGGACCACCCCGGTAATCATAATCTGCTGTAGTGAGGCAGCTAATGTACCTTCTTAAATGCCCCATTGCATAGGTTTATTTTCTTGTTACATCAAGGTCAGAAACTTTTCCATTGTGGACTGTAGATCTATTTACGTTTATATTTCTCATCATAGATTTATATATAAAATCCCAAAATATTCCATAGTGCATTTACTACAATAGTTTCAAGTATAGCTCTTAATATAACTTCCCTTCTACACATATGCTAGTGCCAAATCCACAAGAAGTCAATTGTAAAGCTCTTAAAGGGGCTTTCCATGCTGAACTATTCTGTACTATACATGTGCCATTGTTATGCTGGCTGGCCCTGTTTTCTAGTGCGTAACATCCAAAGCTAATCAGTGAGTGTCCTACATGTTGGTTTGCTATTTTTGTGTTCACATTTCTATTGCAGCCACAACAATGTACGCCTGCATTTCTTTTTCACATTGTTTGGCAGTGCTGACCATTTTTCTGTGTTTGTTCCAATCAACCCATTTTACCTGTCTTTGTCTCTGCACCATCCTACAGGCCCACCAACAGTTTGGGTCTTTTGCACTGCAGAGCAGAGCCAGTTGGCCTAAAAATGATAAAGGTATAGTATGGTACATGTATAGTTGGCACTATAGTTGTGTGGTTAGCACTTAATTTTTTAACGTTCCTGTTTGTTTGAACCTGAATCCTGCCATTTCTAGTTTACTTTTCCTGCAGAATTGGGTTCCATACATCCATATGACCACGGCATCTTCATCAGTAATGCTAAAGTGAGACATGCAACTGCTGAGGCCAGTGATTGGCTACAGATGTCATGTAGAATGTACATGGACAAATAAAAAGAGACCACCAAGATCACTAGAGCATCAATACTGGTCTACACTTGAACATATCCTTTGTTTTTCCGTATGTAAACAATTAGACAACCCCTTTACTCACTTAATGTTGAAAATGCATGTCTTTAATAAATCTATGTATTCATGTATTTACAAATGCACAATATATGAATGAAAAAAAAAACATTACAAGAAATTATTTTCTGTAAGAGGAAAAGCTTTGTCTGTGTCCTGAACGGAAAACAAGCTGCTCTATGGAGAAGACTGTGCTACCAGGCATTATATGGGCACAGTGCCTGTTTAGAGGAGCTTAAAATCTAGTTTATAGATCATTAGCAGAAAATTAGGATGACTTACTTGGATTCACAAGGAAAGAAACCTTGTATTCAAAGACAGTGGCAGTCTCATCACCATGTGCCCTTTTCCTGCTGATAACAGGATTAAAAGCACTAAGGAATAGCAGCAATTAAAGGTGGAAATGATGCCCTTTATCTTCAAAATCCTATTAAAAAGAATAGAAAACAAGAGGGATTGTAAACACACTGTATATTTCTTTGTATTTATGTCAATTAATGTATCACCATAAAACCAAGAAATACGTAGGGGAAAGTACTACACATTCCTACATCACAAGGATTTCATACACTGCAGTGTCACTTCAGCTTTTTTTTTACATTTTTTTATTTTTTACAGAAAAGTAGAACCACATATTCATTAAGTCACAATTAGCATAAAGGGGTCTACAGAATTATTGTCTGTTTTTGCCAGGTGTAAAATAAAGAAAAAAGTCCTCTCAAAAACAGATTTTACTGCATTCATTGATTGCTAACAGTCTTCAAGGGTAAAGTCTCAATCCCAGGGGAAGAGATTATATTAGTCATCTCTCAGGCCATCATTTGATGCAAAATGAGAAATTATCTACTTGTGTCATGGTGTCTTATCTTATCCTTCACCATCTCAAGCACACCAAAGAGAAGGCGGGTGCCACATGCCATGCCCTGTCTGTCTGGTTAAGCCTACTCTCCTAAGACTTTACAGGCATAAAGGCACACAACAGCAAGTAAAGGGATGTTTCTGACAGTACAACGAGCAGCTCTTTCTGAACGGAACAGCATTCACTGCTGCCTGGCAAACACAGATACCACACATGAGCATCACCACAGTCATTTATACACTGAATTGCAAGCTCTGTCCCCTGTGAGGAGGAAGCAGAATCAAATAATGAGATACCCCAGGAGAAGAGCTCGCCATAAAGATATTTACTCAGCATTGACTTCACACCAGATACGAAGGATTTTGACTGGTTGGCTCATTTACTTTAAATCCGCTTTGTGACATGTTTGTTTATACCGGGGTTGGACAAATGCCGAATGCTAGGTTGCCATGGATATTAAGAAACACTTCTCAGCAACTGTCTTCTGGTCCAGCTCCTGTAAAATTTGTACTTTTCAGTTCTTGCAACAAAATAACTACAGAGCCTGATCTTCAATCTCAGTGCAGTGTAATTTATGTGCATCTCTAATTATCTCTGTACATGGCACTGACTTTTATCATCATTTGAAGGGAAACCCCTATAAAAACAGCTTTTCCTTACAACTATTTATGAGGGAACGCTTAGAGTGACTCTCTATACTTATGTGTGACCATGATTTTCACTGGCTAGTTTACAGGGGCCTCAGACCAAATTTTGAAATTCCAAAATTAAACCAGTATATTAACTTTACAAGACCCCAGACCAGACCAATCCCTAAATTAATTGAGACTACAAATCAGACTCCTAAATGAACTGAAACCTCAAACTAGATCACTAAAATTAATTCAGACCCCAGACACTTACATTTTTTGAGACCACGGACTGGAACATAAAATGAATTCAGTCCCCAGACCAAACTCCAAAATTAATCATACCCCAGGCTAAAGCACAAAATAAACCAAGAACTGAAACCAGACCAAAAAAATAATTTAGACCCTAGAGTAGACCCCTACATTGATGAGACCCCAGACCCAAAATTTAGGCCACAAATCAGACTAAAAAATATATTCAGATCAAAATCCTTTACTTACCACGCCTCTCTCCCAGGTTATTTTTTTCAGGTGCCACTGTGCATGACCTCCTGATCAGAGATTTTATATTGCAAGGGGATCTGTGGGAGTTTTAGGATTTGAAGCCTATTTGCAACTGTTGAATCCCATTTGGCTTTGCCATTGGTGACTTTTCTGGGGCAGTCACAACAGCTTGTTAGCATTTCCCTTCTCCCTAGTAAGAAGTGCTTCTAAGTTTTCAAACTCCGTTTGGGGTTTCCATCCCCGAATGTTCTTGAAAAATCTGGAGAAAAAGCAGGACTTTTCTCCCTGCATTTTTCAGGTGGAAGCCCAGCAGAAACCTTTCAGATCGCACTATAGTTTCTATACGTGCAGCCCCCTGACGAAGCGGGGGCGAAATGTACGTACGGGCTTGCATATTTATATTTGTTCATTGGTAAGACTGTCTGATTTTGGTGACTAATGTTTACTCTATATATATATATACATATATACAGTATATATATACTATTTACTGAAATATGTCTGACATGTCTTTCCAGTGAATGTTATTTATGTGGTATATCTTGAAATAATGCTTCTGATATGCCATATATATGCATTTGTCCAGTAACTATGTTTTGTGCGTTGTGCATGATATGATATATATGCTTCTTGGACTCTTGCATATGTTGTGATACAAACATATATATATGTATATATTTCCAGTGAATGTTATTTATGTGGAGTATCTTGAAATAATGCTTATGATGTGCCGTATATATGCATTTGTCTAGTAACTATGTTTTGTGCATTGTGCATGATATGATATATATGCTTTTTGGACTCTTGCATATGTTGTGATACATACATATACTGTATATATTTTTTTCTTTGTGATGTGCCTGCCTGGGAAAGCCGTGACCTTGCCTCTTGTCTGTGTTTATGACACATTATGTTTTTAAATAATATTTTTTTTATGTCTTTTCTTGTATGAAATAAAATGTCTTTTTGATATTTTCTTTATATTAGGTGTTTATGTTATTTATTTATGGTATTACCATTCCTAATAGGTTGTTGCACTACAGTTTCTGCAGCTAACTGCTTTTTAAGCAGATTAGGTTTCCGTTTTTCGGGTCCACAAGTAGACCCATAGGGCGGAAAGTTGAACGCTAGTGTGAACCTAACGTAAGAAGTCTGAGACATTACCTACCTACTTCACTAAGCTCACCTCCTCACCCCATTATACTTACCTGTCTTCTGTGTCCTGGAGATCAGTTCTTTTGTCCCCCCGGCTCCTTCCTCTTCTTTTGCATGCGTGGTAAATGCTCTTCAATGCCAGCGAGTGTACAATAGAGCTCTATTGCGCAGGCGCCGGCAGAAGTGGAGGAAGTGACGTTTGATGCCAGAAGACTGAAGACTGGTAAGTATGATAGGGACGGGGGGGGGGGTGAGGATTATTGGCGACGCTTTGCAAATATAGATTTGTTTTTTTTAACTAAGCAAATTAGAAGTTAAGCGGGGGAAGGGGTGTAGTTTACTGTTTAATTTTTAATTTATCCCGGACAACCCCTTTAAATTATATTTATGGGCAGTACAGTGACTAGCACTGTTGCCTTGCAACACTGGAGTCCTAGGTTCAAATGCAGCCAAGGATAACATCTGCCAGGAGTTGGTATGTTCTTCTTGTGCTCATGTGGGTTTCCTTCCACACTCCAAATACTGATAGGGAATTTAGATTGTAAGCCCTATATGGAACAGTTGACAATATCTCTTTAAAGCACTGAGGAATATAATGGCGCTACATAAGTAAGCAAAATAAATATTTCTGAAATATAAATTTAATATACCATAAATGACTGATGGCGATGGTCTGGTTGTGGTCTGACTTTCATAACCCCCCACTGATTATAATTACTAAGAGTATCTGGTGGAAAAGCAGTTTATGGGGCATTCCCTTTCATTTAAAAAATAGTGTTGCTACATTCCTCTAATTTACCCCTTATGGTTGTCTGCTCAACTATGGATGCTGTACTCAGAGGGCAGCACCTCTAATTGCTGGTCAGATATGAGTTGCCTTCACCAGTCTTTTATGTTCATCTGTAGGTACTCATTAGAGTGGTGGGTGGTTATGCATGATCAGTGGCGTAACTAGGAATGGCTGGGCCCCAAGGCGAACATTTGACATGGGGCCCCCCCAAACCGCCGCCCCCACCCCCCCCCCCCCCCCCCACATACAAACCGCATTCCTGCGCACACTATTATGCCCCATAGTGGCCCCTGCACACGGTATTATGTCCCATAGTGGCCTCTGCACACGGTATTATGCCCCATAGTGGCCCCTGCACACGGTATTATGCCCCATAGTGGCCCCTGGACACGGTATTATGCAGCATAGTGGTCCCTGCACACAATATTATGCCCCATAGTGGCCCCTGCACACAGTAGTTTGCCCCATAGTGGCCCTGACACACAGTAGTTTGCCCCATAGTGGCGCCTGCACACAGTAGTTTGCCCCATAGTAGCCCCTGCACACAGTAGTTTGCCCCATAGTGGTCCCTGCACAAAGTAGTTTGCCCCATAGTGGCCCCTGCACACAGTATTATGCCCCATTGTGGACCACCCATGAACGATTATTATACTCTGGGGTCTTTTCAGACCCCAGAGTATAATGATCGGAGACCCAGGGGAGGATACTAACATAGAAAACACTGCAACTTACCTCTTCCTCGCTCCGGTGCACTCCCGTGCGCTACTTCGGCCATCTTCAATGTTGGACCGGATATCGCGCGATCCAGGCCGGCGTCGTGACGCATAATGATGTCGGCTGACGTCTGGGACGTCACCAAACAGGCCCGAAGCCTGCGGAGCGGCGGAGAGGTGAGTTACAGTGTTTTTTATGTTCGCTCACCTCCCCTGGGCCCCCGATCGTTATACTCCGGGGTCTCAAAAGACCCCGGAGTATAACGATAGCAGTGTTTGTGGAGTTTGCGGTAGCGACTGCCACAGGGCTCCGGGCCCCGTAATGTTCCGGGCCCTGTGGCAGCCGCTACCACTGCTACCCCGATAGTTATGACCCTGTACATGATCACTTAATATTAAAGTATATCAGCAATCAGTTTGCCTGCCTGTTTTTGCATCACTCATAGCTTCACGTGCTCTGTTCACTTATTTTTGGGAACCAGAGACTGAGCACCCACGTTCTTCAGATCACTGTTGTTTTGTACAATCAGGCATTTATGTTATATATTAAATGAATATGCTATACATGTTAATTCTGGGAAACCAAAATGTCCACATACATTAGATGATTGCTGTTTGAAAAAAACATATTCAGCGGGATCAGCAAACTTAACACCCAAACTATCATGCATCTTGAAAGGGTTAAAAAAAAATTCAAAAAGTTGCAACCGGTAGAGGTGGTGAAAGATCCTGTTTAACTGTTTACATCACACACCGTCTGTCATGCAATTACAGTGATCACATGGCTGCTGTGAAACAAATGGCGAGAAGGGGTAATGGCTAGAGCTGAGCGAATTTATCAAAAATTTCATTCGACCGATTCTGGGAAGTTTCCAAAAAGATTTGCTTCGATCCGAATTAATTTGCTGTGAATCACGTTAAAAAACAGATATTTCCTGGCTTCGGAGAGCCTGTACAGTGGTGTAGAACACTGTGCCTTGCAGTAACACGCATAGTGAAGCCATACTGTGAGTCAGTATGACACGCACATGACAGGCGTTGCTCTTAGAACCACTGCACACTTCACTTATTTGACCAGTTACGGGGCCAAAACTGACCAACTAACTCAAGTGTGAACTCAGCCTTACAGGTCCATGTTAGTGCCAGGTATAAAGAACCGTGCAGAGGCCCAACATCCTACTGTAGCATGAAAGAGCACACTCCTTTTACACCGTCATCTGCTGATTCCACATAGATGTCTACAGAGTAGCAAAGCGACATAATGTGGAGTTGGCAGCAGCATGAGGAGGACATACGGTGACCCGGTGACAGAGTGGGGAGGTGGGTGGCGGGCACAAACAGTACATGCTGACGGTGGCTGTAAGAGGGAACACTTAGCATCAGATGTTTGGCATCAGGCGGGTGGCAGCATCAGAATAGTAGCTGAGGCAGGTAGCCAGAAGAAACCGGTCTCTTTTGACAAGGTTTGGGTGAGGCAGCATGGATGATTTAATCTGGGTGATCCACGCCTGATTCATCTTGACAAAGGTCAGTGTCTCCACATTTTGGGTGGACCAGCGAGTTCTCCTTGGGGTAACTATGGCCCCCGCCGCACTAAACACCCACTCTGATGCCACACTACTGGCCGGGCAGGACAGCTTTTCCAGGGAAAACTCAGCCAGTTGCGGTCACAAATCCAGTTTGGCTGCCCAGTAGTCCAGCGGATCATTGATGATGGGTGGCAGGGTGCACTCTAAGTATGCCACCACCTGCTGGTTCAGGTTCAGCTCTGTGTCTAGCTGCTGATGAGCAATTACTTCACTATGCGGGTGAAAAAAGCTGCTCATCAGCAACTCTAGGCTCAGGCTGCTGCTGATGGAGCCGATCCTGCTCCTGCCATCCCCACCCCCCACAGCTGCCATGGCAGTGCAAGGTGAGCGCTCAGGGCCCCCCGGTCGGACCTGCGAGAGGATGGACGACGGCGCAGATAGGCAGTGGCCAACTTGCTACATAGGATGGCTCTATAGTAGTTCAGCTTGTCCTCCCTCTCAGCAGTGTAAAAAAGGCCCATATTTTTGACCTGTAGCGAGGGTCTAACATGGTGGAGAGCCAGTAGTCATCTCTCTGCCGAATGGTGACAATTCGGCTGTCACTACGCAAGTAAGTGAGCATGCATCGGGCCATTTGCACAAGTGACTCAGGGGGACTCCCTGCATCCATCTCCACTGTATACTACCATGGTGTGTCTCCGTCATCTGCCTCGTCTTCCTCAACTCCCTCTTGTTTTTCCGGCTGCTCCTGCTCCTCCTCTCCTATCACCTGTGTGGAAAAACCACCCATTTCGCTACACATTACTTGTGCTCCAATGTCCGCATCCTCCTCTTCCTCCTCCAGTTCAGGGCTCCAGTCCCCTGACCAACAAGATTTACAAGCATCTTTTCCAGGATATGAATCAGTAGAATGAAGTTGTTAATCGTGTAGTCCTGGCGACTGACTAATAAAATGAAAAGGGAACGAGCAAACGCCAGGTGTCACGCATGATCTGCCACTGGCTAACATTGAAGTTACACAGGGGAGTACCTCTGTCCGCTTGGATCATCAAGAAATCGTTTATGGCCTTTCTCTGTTCATAGAGTCGGTCGAACATATGGAGGGTTGAATTCCAACGGGTGGAAACATCGCATATCAGCCTATGTTGTGGGAGGCCGTTCTGCCGCTGCAGATCAAGGAGGTTCTGCTTGGCGGTGTACGAGTGGTTGAAGTGCATGCAAAGTTTCCTTACCATATTTAGGATGTCTTGCAGATGGGTGGAACACTTAAGGAAACGCTTGACGACCAGATTGAACATGTGCGCCATGCAAGGCGCATGGCTCAACCCTACTTGAGGCAGCACCAACACCATGTTCTTCCTGTTGTCGGTCACCATGGTTCTGATTTTAAGTTGTCTTGGAGAAAGCCAGGACTCGATTTCTTGATTGAGGACACGGAGCAGTTCCTCCCCTGTGTGACTTTGTTCACCCAGGCAAACGAGGTGGAGAAAAGTGTGACACCACTGTGCCCTGCACATGTGGTATGCTGGTGTGAATTGTTCCTGCAGTGGAGGCTGAGGACACAGTGGAGGATGAGGCGGACATTGTTGCAGGACCAACGGCGTGAGAACGTGGAGGTGGAAGCTGCGTCACCTGTCCAAGTTACTGGTGTGTCTGGGCAGGAACCACATTAACCCAATGGGCTGTAAAGGGCATATATATGGCAATTTGGCAGACACCGACAGGCTCAAGGACTGGCCCACCTTCTCTTCTACATATTTGTGCAGGGCTGGTACTGCCTTTTAGGCAAAGACATGATGGCTTGGGACTCTCCACCTCAGCTCGGCACAAGCCATCAGTTCTCTGAAAGGTGCAGAGTCCACCACTTGGAAAGGGAGGGACTGTAGCACCAACAACTTGGACAGGAACATGTTCAGCTTCTGCACTGTTTGATGAATATACTGTTGTCTCTTCGAAATCGCTTCAGTGATGGATTGCTGACGCAATGACTGACTAGGAGGAGGAGGAGCATGACCAGCAGATGATGGGAAGGACACATAGCTTCTTTCGGCTGAGGTGGTGGAGCCTTGACTGGCAGAAATGGGGTGCGTGCCACTGGGTGATGCAGTGGTTGCTGTGGCAGGCTGGACCACCATATTGGAGCCACGGTTCTCCCAGACCACTTTATGGTGACGCTGCATATGTTGATACAGGGCTGTGGTGCCAACATTGGCATCTTGGCCTTGCTTCACCTTCTGCCCACAGATTACACATATGGCTATGTTCACCTCCCCCAGCAGCATAACAAACAACCACCACACTGCCGAGTAGGTGATTTTATCCCCAACACTCCGCACTAACTGACTGCTGCCACCACTGCCTCTGTGAACCCCTGCACCACTGCTTTCCGGGCAGGTAGGCTCCTACGAAGTGGGCGGTCTACCCCAGGCATGTTTGGCTCCTGACCTCCCACTGCTACCACCCTGCTGCCTTGTGTGCAAGCTGCCACCCTCTTCTCCGGATGATGATGAAGCCCCTTCGTCACCCATCTCCCAATTGCGATGAGATTACATCGTCATCCACTACTGTCTGCAGGTCACTGATGTCCTCCTCAACGGTCTCTGAGCCAGGAGATGGACCGCTCGCAACCCCATCTCCCATGCCACTCTCCTCATCACTACTTGCCTGCCTACCAGAGGAAGCGGCGGATGTCTCCTCCACATCTTGGCTGGGCACAAGTTACTGACTGTCCTGTAGTAGATCCTCCTCACTGTATAGTGGATCTGAGCCCACAGCATAGAATATTTCTCTGGCTGAGGGAACAGTAAAGGTCAGAGGCAGGTTGAGGACATGTGAGGGCACAGGGCCTGCTACCGGGCCATTCCAATTAATGGTTGTGTCTGATGAACCCACCGACTCTTGGCTGGGGGGTGTCTGATGTGACTTGGGATGAAATGGATGACCGAGTCAACCATTCAACCACCGTTGGGTTGCTGGTCAAGACACGACCACTACTTGACACTGGTAGCTCAGGCCTCTGTAAGTGACCCCTGCTGCCATGCCCCCTTACTCTGCTGTGAGCTGTGCCTGCATCAGAAACATTTAGGCCTGTTCCCCTACCCTGTGCAGAGCCTGTGGCTTCCCTGTCTGACATACTGTTATACCAAATAAGTAAATGAAAAGGAAAATAATACAGGGCAAAAAGGCCTGTAATTTTCTACCTACAACACATAACAGCAAATAAGCCCCTTTATTATTTTCCCTAATAATAAACACCTTTTAAAAGGCGTTATAACAGATTAATGCACAGATTACTGTATAAGAATTATGTTTTTTTGCCAGTAGTTCACAGCAAAAGGCCTGTCATTTTCTACCTTCAAGACAATGGTGAATAAGCCCCTTTATTATTTTCCCCAATAATAAACGCCTTTAAAAAGACGTTATAACAGATTAATGCACCGATTACTGTATAAGAATTCAGTTTTTTTGCAACTAATGTACTGCAAAAGGCTTGTAATATTCTACCTTGAACACACAGGTATGATCTATTGCAAACCTGCAATGAGCAGCAGTATAAAGGCAGTGAGTGCTGCAATGTGTAGTACGATTGTTGCTATTACTGACTCTGCAACCACCCCAAATGAACCCTGTTCTGCTTCAATACTCTTCTGTAAATTCCTCCCTATCCTACAGTTCTAAGGCTCTTTCTCTGAACTCTCCCACTCCTGCCCACACGTAACCTCCGATCCTCCAAAGAACTCCTACTCCGCTCTGCTCTTATCCGCTCTTCACACAACCGTCTCCTAGACTTCTCCCATGTATCCCCCATACTCTGGAACTCATTACCAAGACACATTAGAATGACCCCCGCAATCACAAGCTTCAAGAAGGCCGTGAAAACTCACCTATTCAGGAAGGCCTACAATCTCCTATAATACTACTGTCACCACACCACCATCTGTACAGCCTCTCCCCTCACCTTCTGTCTCTATCCCTCTTCCCTCATAGATTGTAAGCCCTTGCGGGCAGGGCCCTCTATCCCACTGTGGCAGTTGGTCAATGTTAGTATTATATTTGTCTTGTATATTTTGTGTACCATATGTAAACCCTCAAATGTAAAGCACCATAGAATTAATGGTGCTATATAAATAAACATTAATAATAATAATAACTTCTAGCAGTTTTGAATTGTTTTCTACCACTTTCCGTAGTGCCTGCTGACGTCTCTCCCTGCACTAAGTACAATGTGAAATGACTGAACCCAAAATGGCCGAAGGTTTTTATAGGGCTGTGACATCACAGGGCCGGCTGGCTGCTGATTAGCTGCATGCATGGCATTGTGGGTGATCCCGCGTTCCCAGAGTCCCTTGTCCCTTGTCTTAACATTTGCAGCAACCATTTTATTAAAAAATGCGATTCGATACATCGAAGCGTAAGGAAATCCAGAATCGAGGTGAATCGAAGATTTCCTGAAATTCAGATCGAATTCCACTTCGTCAGCTTCGATTCGTCAGCTCATCTCTAGAAATGGCGTATGCCTGAGTACTGCAGTCGCTTTAAACAGCTGATGAGTGTGGGTCCCTGGTGTCAGATCCCCATTGATCTTTTATTGATGACCTATCCTGAGTATAGGTCATCAATAAAAGAACTGGACAACCCCTTTGAGCCTGGAAATCTTTTGAAGGTTCCTAGAATACTTCCCTCTAAAGTGATACAGTGTATGCAATACACAGTTTATGCTTCTTAGATGTGGACATAACAGCAATGTTATTCATTGTAAGTTCAAGTGACTTTTGAACAGTTTTATTTACCATCTAACAAGAACTTATGTATTATTGAAAATGAAGTGATGATAATAACATCACATTTGTTCACTTAAGTCATGTAACAATACATATTAGAGTAGTTTTACTATTGTGGTTGCAACTCAACCTCCTCAAATGTGCAAAAACCTGTGGCAATTTGGTGAACTTTTGGATTGTTATATACCAAAATTTTCAAATGTGATTGAAAAGAGGATTAAGCTGTTCCAGAAAATGTTGACCCAAAGTTAGCCAACTAACAGGTAATATAAACTTAGACTAGACAATCTAAAGATCCAAATTTAGCACAGCCACTGTCAAAAATCTGGCACATTTCAGACTGATTAAGTTTGCAATACTAGTAAATGTTGGCCATTGTAATATAGTATTATAACTAATGTCCCTTGTGGAACAGAAAAAAAAACAAAAAACTTAAAAAAGTTGTAATATAGTATAACTAAAACGACAATAACTTGTGTTACAAAAATGGAGCAACATCTAAATATAACATTGAGAAATATGAGGTATATGAAATCTCACTTCCACTAGGATCATAGTTATCAACTGTCCTGAAGTGGCTGGGCCAGTCCTGAATTTTCAGAAATTATCCAGGTAAATTTGGTCATGTCTGAGGAGAAAACAGAGAGAGCATAAAAAAACACGCCACAAAAAATGATCACCAATGTTGTTCACCAATTTGGGGGTGAACACAGGGCAGTTTGTTGGTGTCCCCCACAGACTTAAATATCCTTATATCTATCTACTTAATAGGTTTTGATTTTTGTTAAAAAAAAAAAAAGCTTTTCAACAAAACTGCCACATTTTTACTTGCTGTATTCTGTGAAATTAAATTTGTATACAAGCCTGGACTTGGACTGAAACTCCTGTCACATGCAACTAATATCTCATAGGGCATTTTATTTACTTTGTATGATATTCACATTTTTACGGGCTTTTCTGAAAATATTCTATACATGTTGTGAACTTAACAGAAAATATTTTATGGCATATCTGTATGTTCAAGGTAACTTTATGGTGAGCAAGGTTTTCCAGGCATTTGTCAGATGCTAAGCTCTGTACTTTGTACATCAGCCCTACAGTCTCACTTTCTAGTACTATACCATCTGATGACATGCTGGGATTATGTCAGAAGACCGTGGCCCTCAGTCACAACACTAACTCAACAGATTCTAACATTGTGAAAGAGTGAAAGTTACAAATCCATGTTTGTTTTCAGGTTGGCAGGAACAGCATGTACTTGCCGCTTCATTATTGAATACTGTGCACTCTTCCAGAAAGTCTAATATCTGTCAGTTCCTTATATTTACACTAGTATAGTATTTGTTCATAAATGTATGAAACTCAGCTCAAACAGTGTATCATGAAGGTCACTGTTCACAATATATGGGCTCTGTCTTGTCTCACAACTCATATACTCTGTTACCTCATTATATATGCCGGTGGAATTCTGTGGAAGGGTTTTGGGATCATAATGCAGCATGATCATGCATAGTGCCTCTTCCAATGTATAGTGCCCAAAGAATTTCTAATCTGAGAGCTCCTCTAGTAGGGAAGGAAGAGAAAGTAATAGTCTTTATGACCTATTTGTGGCCCAAACAGATAAACCCCTGAGGTGGATACAGGAGGTCAACTGTAAAATCAATGACCATATGTTTAGTTATTATTGCCTTACAAATGGAGCTCAATTTTTATACACGTTTAACTGTGAGAGTCCTACGGTATATAATGACTCCTGAATGTGGGTAACAGCTGACCACTTGTTTGTGCTCATCAGCCTGGGCCTGTGACTACAGTACAGCCCTCATAGCACCCCTGTTCAAATACATCTAGCTATTTTCATATTAAACAATAGATATTTGGAACAACAGTAAATCTGGCCCATTGTTTACTGAATATATAACTTGCTTCATTTTTCAGTGCAGTGAATTGAAGAAAGACACTTTGTTGCCTTCACTAGTAGTACCTATCTCATAAAACATCACATGAGCAGCTAATTGGTTTCTTGACCATTGCCCCCACTTAGTCTCCGACAATACTACGGTATAGTGTGCTGCTTGTTCTTTATTTCCCTTTAGTAATCCACTTTTGGATGACTACTGTAGAGGCTGGCAGTGGCACAGGTAACAAGCGGCTGCACTGTCTGCTTCATTAGTATTGCACCGACACTGATATGCAGTGCATACTAACAAAGTGCCTCAAGATTTAAAGTTGCTGGAAGAATTACACTGTGTGGGGTCATGGTGGAGCAGTATCCTGGGAGAGAGGACTCTGGGGAGTATTTTATACCATGTGCAGACATTGTGGAGCAATATACTTTGTGGGGCCACTGTGGAACAATATACTCTTGGGGGCCACTGTGGTGTCTTATACTGTGTGGGTCCACCAGGGAGCATTATACTATTGGGGGGGGGCACTGTGGAGCATTGTACTGTCAGGGGGCTCTGGGGAGCATTATATAGCATTTGGGGCCACTGTGGTGCATTATATACCATGTGAGGATGCTCTGGGGAGCATTATTCTGTCAAGGGGCTCTAGGGAGCATTTTACACAACAACATTGCAACATTATATACTATCGGGGGCAACTGTAGAGCATTATACACCATATGGGGCCCCTATGGAGCATTATATACCATGTGGGTTCACTGTGAGTTTTATACTAGTGCTCTGGGGAGCATTTTATACATTATGGGGCACCTGGGAGCATTATTCTTTGAGTGGACTTTGGAGAGCATTTTATATTGTGTGGAACCACTGTGGAGCATTATATTCCATGTGGGACCATTGTGGAGCACTATAATGCATGTGGGGCCACTCACTGCAGAGCATTATACTGTGCGGGGAGGCACTGGGTCACATTACATGGTGTGAAGGGCCCCTGGGAACAATATATATATTGTGAGAGTATGAACCCAGAGGGCGCTAGTGAGCAACCCAGGGCCAGGCCTGAAAAGGTCCTCAGCCACACCTATGGGTGGGGGCACCAACTCCAGATGGAGTGTCTGCAGCAGGAGAGAGTGTTGTGGAGACCTGCAGGAAGCAGGGAGACGGGGAACCAGTCGGAGACGGACGGGTGGTCTGTCCCAAGAGTACTGGGGTCCTGAAAGGACTAACTGAGCCAGGCTGTTTGTTATTTTTTTGTTCCACTCGTAAGCTGAAATAAAAGCCATTTTACTTTGGATTAGCACCATCTGAATGCTGCTTCTCCGGCACCCAGTACCGCCTACCAGAGAGCCACTTATATATATATATATATATATATATATATATATATATATACTGTATATATAATGTATATATACACTGTGTTGGGGCCAGAGGACAGGAAATTGTAAGATTACCTCACTTTGGCAGTATAGGGCCCCAAAATTCCTGATGGCAGCCCTGATTAGTGGTAGTAAGGAGGTGGGGTGCAAAAAATCATTGACTTATCCCCATTTATCAGTGATTGACATATGCTTATGCAACTGGGAATAGAACAAGAGGAAGCATAAGACTCGTGTCATATTGCATTGGCATATGAGATGTACACTATAAAGACGAGCGTATTGGGATACACCTAATCAATAACTTCAGGTGTTTCATTCTTCATTCATTCCACAGGTGTATAATATCTAGCACCTAGCCATGCCGTCTGCTTTACAAACATTTGTGGGAGAATGACTCATTCACTGAATTTTACCATGGTACTTTAATAGGATGCCACTGTTACAAGTCAGTTCTTTAAATTTCTTCCCTCATAGATATTGAAATATATAATATTGAAAAGTGAAAGCGTTTAGAAACCACAGCAAAATGTCAGACCATGTAATGTTACAGACAGTGGTGAACCTAGCCTCTTTGCTGCCTGAGGCGGACTATAGAAAGATGCCCCCCCCCCAAAAAAAAAAAAAAAAAAAAAAATGCTACTAGTTTAACACACTGTTATCGTCGCACAATATACACAATACACAAAGTTATAAAACAGTTTTTAAGAATTCTTCTTCCTGTATTACCTCAGTATCAGATCAACAACACGGCATTAACAATGAAAGTAACTTCACATATCTTCTGCTTGGTGGATGGACGAGCCCACGTGGCCCCCATTCTCTATAATAGGAGCCCCGCAGATAGCTGAGTACTGGACTTCGGGTATCTTTGGCACTCCCATTGAAGTGAATGAGAGCCACGCGGGTTCGTCCATCCACCAAGTGACACACCTATATATATGGCTGCAGCCAGGCTGGATTCCCACCTAGTGGGGGGAAAAAACCCAATTCTCAGGCTCAGTGGGGGTCTCAGCAGACAGACCCCCATCAATCAGGTATTTATCCTCTATCATTTAGGTGAATACAGGGCAGTAACATTTTGTGACTTACAGGTGACGTCTCTGACTAATCCTTCACATTTCCCTTCTCTTCCCTCTGGACCGCCATGACCACTTCTTCCAGCTGTGACTTGTCTCTGTAAAGGTTGCAACACAGACATCTTTGGCTCCTCACTTTTCCAGGCATCAAACCCACATTGTCCTCACCTACACAAAGCCCCCATTCTGCTGCTACCCCCAATTATATAATATATGATATAACCCCCCATAATGAATAATACTCCCAAGTGCATCTTTATATTAATAATGTCCGTGTGTACGCTGTATAAATAGTGCCCCTTATTAATAATACCCCAGGTGTTAACTAATTAAAAGGTTTTCCAGGTCATTAATAAACTAATCAGTGGGGTTCAAAAACCCAGGACCCCCACTGACCAGCTGTTTGAATGGTACCTGTGTAAGCGCCGTGACTGCTTCTCTGTTTACATAGTGTAATTCATCTCATAGCGGCCATGTAACGTAACTGCAGCCTCGTCCTGTACATGTCTACAGTATGTGACAAGGCTACAATTACATCACACGATCACTATAAACAGACAGCGTATAATATAAACAGGTGCCATAGCCCATGTTTATAGCGCCCCATTTACACACACTATAATGTTCCACAGCAGCCCCTGCACACAGTATTACACAGTGCTATGGCCCGCAGCGGCCCCTGCACACTGTATTATGCCTCTCAGCGGCCCCTGCACACGGTATTATGCTCCCTAGTGGCCCCTGCTCACGGTATTATGCCCCGCATTGGCCACTGCACATGGTATTATGTTCCACAGCAACTCCTGCACACAGTTTTATGCCCCATATTGGCCCCTGCACACGGTATTATGCTCCATATTGGCCCCTGCACACGGTATTATGCTCCACAGTGGCCCCAGCACACGGTATTATGCTCCATAGTGGCCCCTGCACTGGTCTTATGCTCTATAGTGGCCCTTGCACTGGTATTATGCTCCATAGTGGCCCCTGCACTGGTATTATCCTCCATAGTGGCCCTTGAACTGGTATTATGCTCCATAGTGGCCCCTGCACTTGTATTATGCTCCAAAGTGACCCCTGCACCCGGTATTATGCTCTATAGTGGCCCCTGCACTTGTATTATGCTCCAGAGTGGCCCCTGCACAGGGTATTATGCCCCATAGTGGCCGACCCATGAACTATTATTATACTCTGGGGTCTTTTCAGACCCCAGAGTATAATGATTGGAGACCCAGGGGAGAATACAAACATAAAAAACAGAGTTACTTACCTATCCTGGACACCGGTGCACTCCTTGCAGCTTTCGGCCCTGTTTAATTGCGCACACACGTCACGTGATCAGGCCGGCGACGCGACCTGATGACGTCACCAGAGGACTCAAGCCTGCTCGGAGTTACATCGGATCTCAGGAGGTGAGTAACACTGGTTTTTATGTTCCCTCACCAACCCTAGGCCTCCGATTATTATACTCCGGGGTCTGAATAGACCCCGAAGTATAATAATAGTAGTATTTGCGGCCCGCAGCCTAACTTACCGATCCCCGCGGCCGCTCACAGCGGCATCCAGTTCCCTTTCTGCGGCCCATAGCAGAAGGGGAAGCGGGGGCGGCCACGAGCAGACGCGGGGTAGGTAAATAAATAGGCCCTGACCTGCCGGGGATACTCCAACAGGTTAGGTCTATTTATATATATAAAAAAAAGCTATACTCACCTGCGATGCCTTGATGCAGCTGCCGCCGCCTCCTCTTCTTGTCCACGACGTCTGTGTCTCAAGTCCTGAGGTGTAGAGTGCATTAAAGTCAACAATGCTCTGCTGACTCAATAACTTGGTGTTTCAAATATCCTCATGTATTAACATTACCACAAAACTATGCCATAAGTTTCATGGCATGAGTTTTCATTGCTAAGCAGCTGCATGCAAGTCTTACATCCGCAAGCTCAATGCCAAATGTCCGATGGAATTGTATAAAGCACACCTCCACTGGACTATGCAGCAGTAGAAACATGTTCTGTGGAGTGATGAATCACTCGTCTCTATCTGACAGACTGTTCTACTGGTCTAGGTTTGGTAAGTGCTAGGAGAACATTACCTGCCTGACTACATTGTGCCAACTGTAAAGTTTGGTGGAGGAGGGATAATGCTACTGGAGTTTTGTATGCTTCCAACTCTGTGGGAGCAGTTTGGGCAAGGCACTTTTCTGTTCAGCATGACAGAACAAAGCAAGGTCCATAAAGGCATGGCTGGGTAAGTTTGGTGTGAAAAATATTGACTGCTCTGCACACAGCCCTGACCTCCACCCCATCAAACACCTTTGGAATGAACTAGAATGGAGAGTCTGAGCCAGAACCTCTTGTTCAACATCAATGTTTGACCTCATGAATGCTCTTCCAAATGAATGGGCAAAAATTCCCACAGACACACTTCAAAATCTTGTAGAAAATTTTACCGGAATATTTGAAGCTGTGGATAGGTCATCAGTATGAAAAATAAGTTTGGGACTAAAAAAAACCTTTAACCTTACCAAGGACAATATCTACATAGAGCTTTTATGTTCTCCCCATGTTTGTGTGGGTTTCCTCCAGGCACTCCAGTTTTCACTGCCACTCAAAAATACAATGAAAGGTTGATTGGCTTCCTATGAATTTGTCCCTAGTGTTTCTGTATGTGCTTGAGCTATGGAATGTAGATTGTGTGCCCCATTATGGACAGGAACAGATTGATGCCATGACAATCTCTGTATAGCGCTATATAAGCAACTGGAATTGATAAACTGATTCTATTGCAACTGAGAAGACAACTTCTTGGTCTATAAACTTTCATGTTCATATGACATCTCTGTTTTATTAACTCTGGTTGGCAGGAAGAATGAGTGGAACTTCTCCGTTATGGTCTATAGAGCCTATACACAGTCAAATCCCATTAATTTTCACTCCAGTCATATGACTAAGCCTACTTTTTTATGTTTTATTAAAAGTACAGCAAAATACAAACAGTGGTCATCTTAACCTGTAAAAATAATTTACAGCCTATCAAACAAGGATTGTGGTTTGTGAGAAAAAAAAAAGATTCAGCGCTTCTTATCAGAGAAGAATAAATATATATTTGTGGCAGGGATTATTAAACAAAGAATGGAGGATGATTGACAACATTGAAGAATGACAAAAGGAAGAAAAAACTGCAAAAAGAGAATTGAATATACTGAAAGTTTTCTCAGGGAATGGCAGAAAATTCATTTCACCTTGAAAACCAGCACAGGAACTGCTGTCTTTAAACCATATTAATGTCTGCATTCTATGACAAGTACTTCAAAAACTTCTTTTGGATTTTGGTACCAATATATCAAAATAATCTGTGGATTACGACCAATAGTTATATCTTTTGTAAAGATAACATGGGTGTTTTTAAGCTGCACGGGGGAAGAAAGATAAGAAACCAGGGGAAGAAGAAAAAACTTGACTGAATGACGGAGATGAATATAAAGAGCAAAATGAAATCGAAGTGTGAAATAGAGATGGTAGGTAAGTGAAATATTTAAAAAGATATGGAAGTTCAAGATGCATGGGAGGCATTTCTAATAAACTGGATGATGGCATGATAATCCTGGCACATTCATCACCATATTGCATTGGATACTGCATAACTAATGGAGGCAGGAGCACAGTTAAATAGAACAATTTAATATAAGAAGGTTGTGAAGGCTAATGTGACAGACAAATACTCTGAGTACTGGAGACATGGTCTCACCAGTGGTGGGTAGACATATCTAGACAATTCTTCAACACTGAAGCCTGCTGCAAAGTATCATGAATAGAGACAGTCCAGGCTTCTGCATCAAAGAAACATGTTAGATCTAGTCCATAAATCAAAAGCAAAATGAGTGTAGTTAAATTATTCAGATTCTGAAATGAGAATTTCCCTAAAAGAAGACGACTGCTGAGGAAGTGACCCTTATACTAGTGTAGACTTTGCCTTTGGCAAATCAATTGAAAGAGTCCATAGATGGCAGTGGTCATTAATATATAGTGTTTAGCAGGGGAAGAGAGGGTCATATTCTATCATTAGTAGCTAATGCAAAATCTCATTTAAGTAATTAATAGCCATTTCCTGTCATTCCTATAATCTCATATTTTATCTTACTACATACCACAGCCAAATTTCAGCCTGATATTGCCAGTAGTATAGAAAAAACCCCATCTCCAGTACGGATAAATAAATATTGAGGTATTTTTGCAAAGCTGTGAAGATTTATGCTGATGAATTCACCTTCTCAATATGCAGTGAATCAGGCTTTTAATGCAAGGAAATGGAGCTTAAACATTTACCTGACAAGGAAGAATATGTGTTTACAGCATTCTGTGAAGGGACCTATATGAAAAGTGACAAAAATATGAAGCACACCAATGAAAGACGGGGCTGATGAAATAAATGCATAATGTAATCTAACAGTATATTCTAGTTGCTGTTGGTCTCAAGCAAGTGTCCTTGTCTGTCTTGATGACTCTGGGTGCATGAGCTGAAGAATGCTGTCATGATTACAACTGTTCCAGGCTTCAGCTCCCTCTAATTGTTGGCACAGTGTCAGTGACAGGCGCCACCAGCTCGGCTGCACTTTCTATCAAAACACAAACACTAAATATTTATTTTCTCCAGTTACATAACCAATTATATTCCTAGCCTGAAGCTTAGTATTCCCAGGCTTATTACACAGTGTTAGGATGTTTTGTAGTGGTTTATGAGCACCTCTCCATTACTTAGGATAATAGGTAGCAGTGATGGAAAACAGAATGATCTGGATAAATGTACTAAATATGAAAATTCAGCGCCGCAACAGTAGAAAGAAATAATCATATAGTAATAATTATGCCAAGATTATTATGCCGAAAGTTCAGAGCTTTTAAGACCTATATAATCACATTATAATAATGATATTTGGCAACGCTGCAGAAATGAAGGTATGTTTTTTGTATGCTAATGCATAGTTAGTTGATATTATTAGTCACTGCAGTATGCATGGTGTTTCCTAATCTCATTATATTTCTAGATCTACATTTGTCTTTCCTCTTCTATATTTCTCTCTAATAAACATATATACAGGGATTCAAACAAGACAATATAGGTAGTACTGTAGTCAGGGGAACAGCCTCTTAAGTCCAAAAAGGGGCCCACATGTGCTCAGTTATCAACAGTCAACCATGCCTTGGAAGTCTCTGCATGGGATCTACAGTTACAGTGGGGAAAAAAAGTACTTAGTCAGCCACCAATTGTGCAAGTTCTGCCACTTAAAAAGATGAGAGAGGCCTGTAATTGACATCATAGGTAGACCTCAACTATGAGAGACAAAATGAGAAAACAAATCCAGAAAATCACATTGTCTGATTTTTAAAGAATTTATTTGCAAATTATGGTGAAAAATAAGTATTTGGTCACCTACAAACAAGCAAGATTTCTGGCTCTCACAGACCTGTAACTTCTTCTTTAAGAGGCTCCTCTGTCCTCCACTCATTACCTGTAGTAATGGCACCTGTTTGACATTGTTATCAGTATAAAAGACACCTGTCCACAACCTCAAACAGTCACACTCCAAACTCCACTATGGTGAAGACCAAAGAGCTGTGGAAGGACACCAGAAACAAAATTGTAGACCTGCACCAGGCTGGGAAGACTGAATCTGCAATAGGCAAGCAGCTTGGTGTGAATAAATCAACCGTGGGAGCAATAATTAGAAAATGGAAGACATACAAGACCACTGATAATCTCCCTCGATCAGGGGCTCCACGCAAGATCTCACCCTGTGGGGTCAAAATGATCACAAGAACGGTGAGCAAAAATCCCAGAACCACACAGGGGGACCTAGTGAATGACCTGCAGAAAGCTGGGACTAACGTAACAAAGGCTACCATCAGTAACACACTACGCCAGCAGGGACTCAGATCCTGCAGTGCCAGACGTGTCCCCCCTGCTTAAGCCAGTACATATCCGGGCCTGTCTGAAGTTTGCTAGAGAGCATTTGGTTGTTCCAGAAGAGTATTGGGAGAATGTCATATGGTCAGATGAAACCAAAGTAGAACTGTTTGGTAGAAACACAACTAGGCATGTTTGGAGGAGAGTGAATGCTGAGTTGCATCCAAAGAATACCATACCTACTGTGAAGCATGGGGGTGGCAACATCATGCTTTGGGGCTGTTTCTCTGCAAAGGGACCAGGACGACTGATCCGTGTACATGAATTAATGAATGGGGCCATGTATCGTGAGATTTTGAGTGCAAACCTCCTTCCATCAGCAAGGGCATTGAAGATGAAATGTGGCTGGGTCTTTCAGCATGACAATGATCCCAAGCACACCGCCAGAGCAATGAAGGAGTGGCTTTGTAAGAAGCATTTCAAGGTCCTGGAGTGGCTTAGCCAGTCTCCAGATCTCAACCCCATAGAAAAGCTTTGGGGGAGTTGAAAGTCCGTGCTGCCCCAAAACATCACTGCTCTAGAGTAGATCTGCATGGAGGAATGGGCCAACATACCAGCAACAGTGTGTGCCAACCTTGTGATGACTTACAGAAAACGTTTGACCTCTGTCATTGCCAACAAAGGATATATAACAAAGTATTGAGATGAACTTTTGTTATTGACCAAATACTTATTTTCCACCATAATTTGCAAATAAATTCTTTAAAAATCAGACAATGTGATTTTCTAGATATGTTTTCTCATTTTGTCTCTCATAGCTGAAGTCTACCTATGATGTCAATTACAGGCCGGCCTCATCTTTTTAAGTGGGAGAACTTGCACAATTGGTGGCTGACTAAATACTTTTTTTCCCCACTGTATACTAAATGAATGGATTGTGTTAATATGACCCTTTAACCCTTTAAGGATGCAGGGCAACTTTTTTCATATTTTCCCTCCTGCCTTCCAAAATTCATAACTTTTTTATTTTTTTGTCGACATAGCTATGTGAGGGCATGTTTTCTGTGTGACGAGTTGTACTTTCATTTTGGACCATTTTGGTGTTTTGATTATCTTTTAATAACATTTTTGGAGGCCCATTTGGAAAAAAAAAACACTATTCTATCATAATTTTTTTGCAATTTCTTGTTATGGCTTCTATTCTGCATTAAAAGTGACATGACAAGTTTATCTGGCAGGTCATTAAAATTACAGTGATACCATATTTATATTGATTTTATTATATTTTACTGCTTTTACAAATAAAATGTCACTTTTTGAAAATGAGGAACTTTCCTGAGGTTACCATATTCTAACGCCTATAACGTTTTACTGTTTTGTCGATGGAGATCTATAAAAGTTCTTTATTTGTGGGGCAAGTTGTACTTTTTATTGGTGCCAATGTTTGGTATGTATGAATTTTTGATTACTTTTTATTGTTATTTTTGGGGAATGGTGACCAAAATATTTTGTTTATGCGCATTGCAGAATAGTTATTTATGGCATTCACCGTAGGGGATAAATAATGCTATTTTTGGAGTAGGGACTTATATGCACATGGAGATACCTAACATGTTTGTTGATTTTTTTGTTTACATTTTGTGTTTTTATTATTAACTTTTTATTATTTGTTTATACTTTATTTGTAACTTTTTTTTTACTTTTTACCTGTCCCACAAAGGGACAGAGCATTGCACTTCACACATAGGCTCCCTATGTGTTATAGGGAGCAACATTCAGAAAGCTGTAGCTCAGCCTCCTGGCTGCCATATGAAAACCCCCCAGACCCAGCAATCCAAGGGGTGGCGGGGGGGGGGGTGATCTTGCCCCCAGACCTGGATGCTGTGATTGCTGTTGATCACGGCATCCGAGGGGTTAATCTGCCAGAGTCAGAGTATTTTCCAACTTCTGCGGTTAATAGTACGGGGCTTCTGTTACCATTTTTGGGATGTACCAAATACTTGATGTAAAATAGTGTACAAAGGTCATACTGTTCCCTCTTCCTATCCACTAATGAAGCCCAATGAGTACTGAAGCTGAGCATAAATCTTCCATTGTGTGCACATGAAGAATAAGGCTTTATTCAGATCACAGGTTTTTTTTTGCATCCATTTAATGGATGCAAAAAACAGACACAAATGGATGCAAACTGATGGCCATAAGTGTTAAAAAAAACAAGCAAACAAACAGCAGATCTATTTCTGTACTATTTTTTGAAGGACACAAAAATGTACTATACTTTTGGGTCTGTTTTTTTTTAACATCAATATTTATGTAAACGGATGACCGTCCATTTTTTGTATCTGTTTTTTTCATCTGTTAAATGGATGTAAAACTGTAATCTGAAAAAAGCCTAACACTAATTATCGCCACTATATTGTAGTGGATGCAGCAATCAACAATGCAAAGGATGTTACTCTGAGCTAGCTAGGGACACACACTAGGCTCGGCATGCTTGCTCTCTAAAACAATTTGGCTCTGTTTGAGTCCAGTGGCATAACTACCACATTTTTTAATAGGCCACAACCTGCTGCAGTAACCCCAAGCAGGTGACAGACCCAATTTACTTACCAATCCCGGTTCCTGCTCACGGCTGCCTTCACTTCTCCTTCTGCCTTCCAGGGGGCCCCTGTGTGTCCCATATCTCGTCACTGATATGGGACGCATGGGACCCCCTGGAGGGCAGAAGTGGAAGCGGAGTCGGCCATGAGCAGGAACGGTTATCAGTGAGTAAGGCCGCAGGCCTGCAGCAAGATTATTTGTTTTGCGATCCCCATGAGATTCGCCTGGCGGCTCCATCTGGAACAAATACATACGAACTGAAACTGCTATTATTATACTTGGGGGTCTCTTCAGACCCCTGAGTATAATGATCGGAGGCCCAAGAGAGGTGAGCGAACATAAAAAAAACACTGTTTCTTACCTCTCCTGGGCTCTGGTGGGACTCACTACTGTCTTTGATGCTCTTTAGTGACGTCACATGGGTCGGCCGGCGTCACAATGCATAATGACACCGGCATTGCTATGCGTTATTATACTGTCTGGAAGCCACTTTGGGACATTATAGTATGTGTAAATGGGGCATTATACTGTGTGGGGGCCAGGAAAGGGGGCGCTATGTTGTGTGGGTGTGGGATGCCCAAGTGAAAAGTTTGCTATGGGGCCCAGTCTTTGCTAGTTACACCCCCTGTTTGAGTCATACTACAGATAGTCGCAAAGATTGCAATGGAACTTCAGGCAGAAGATCAAAAGTCTTGAGAAAATCTCCCTTTTAATAGGGGAACTTCTCCACCTACCATGACAACAAAGCCTCAGTTAACCCTGAGCTGGTGGGTGGAGATTAGCTGCGATGATGTCTTCCATACGCAGCACATAAAAGCTAGAGGAGAATCTGCTTCCTATCTTTCCATAACTAACTCAGTAGCAGTAGCAGGATCATGGAGGACAATAAAGACAGAGCGACAGAGTCTTAGCAGGCTCCTTTGTGGCACAACATCAAAAAGTAGAAATGTCAATGGCACAGCCTTTTTCCAAAATCTCAATTGCAAAAGGAAACATGCATATGCAGCATATTAATAGGAGGGATCCCCTAAAGTATTGATGGTGTTTTCCCCACAAAAGCAACAACAGAAATTATCAGCAAACAAGCATGGAAGAAAAGAAAGGAAAGGGGGGGGGGGGCACTCTCCAATTTTTTTGATAAAGGTGTCCTTTATTTCATTATCCAGATAAAAAGTAGACTGAGGAGGGAGGAGCAGTGAAGCATTAAAGCGACAGCCATTTCGCACTACATAGTGATTCTTCTGGCCTCCATTATACATACCTCTGATGGCCATCTATCTTCCTCCTTTGTGGCACAGTTCATGTGGCAGCAGTGTTTTTGTCCAAAAGCTCCACACAAACACACACACAGAAGATAGAACATGTACTGTACCTGCAGCAAAGTCTAGGATAGATTACACTGGACTGGCACAAATCCAGTTTAATCAATCAGCCTGTCATCCCCATCACAATAGCTCCCTAGAACTAAATAAAAGTCCTGAATCACCGTTTTTTTCACAATTTCAGCTCGCAGAAAAATTTGGATAAAAAGGGATCAAAACAATAGACATTCCCCAAACTGGTATAAATAAAAAGTACATCTGCTTTATGCAGCCTCGTACATGGACATATGGAAAAAAAACTATATAAATTTGGTACTGCTGTAATCGTACCAACCCACAGAATACAGGTGACTTGTTATTTTAGCTGCAGAGTGAACACTGTAAAAACTAAGCATGTAAAAAAGTTGCACAAGCGCAGTTTCTATCTATTTTCAACCCATTCTGAATTTTTTTTCCAGCTTCCCAGTACATTGTATGGGACATTTAATGGTACCATAGCGAGGTACATTTTGTCCTGCAAAAATTAAGCTTAAAGAATAAAGAAGTTATGGCTTCTGAAAGGCAAAGTAAAAAACAAAAATAAAAAAGTGGCTGCATTGGGAATGGGTTAATTACCCAGTACAAGACTCCTAGGAGCTTGGGAGAGAAGTACTGACTTCTACACTTTTTAGGAGCTGTAATTTGATGCTTCAGTGGGCTACAGTCCTGTTTTCAATGATTAAGATACATTTAGGAGAGATTTCAGAGTGAATATCAATTTATAATAATAATAATAATAGTCCTTTAATAGTCCCACAATGGGGAAATTCAGTGTGTTACAGCAGCAAAGATAAGATAAGCAGATACAAATACAAATACAACATGTACAGGAATGTTCCAAGGTAAGAGGCATTACTTTGATAGCCGACAGACAGATAGGAAGTAGCGGGGGGGGGGGGGGGATTTAACAGGCAGAGAGATATTTCAGTTCTCTGTGTGTAATGATCTCCGCTTAGGTCGGTGTTGGTTGTACAGCCTAACCGCGGTGGGGAGGAAAGACTTCCGATAGCGCTCCTTCTCACACCTAGGGTGGAGCAGTCGGTCACTGACAGTACTGCTCAGCGCGATCACAGTCTCATGCATGGGATGGGACTTCTTCTTCTGCATGGAGCTCACCACGGACAGTATCCTTCTGTCACCCACCACCTGCACTGGGTCCAGGGGGCTCCCCAGGACAGAGCTGGCCCTTCTAATCAGCTTGTCAAGTTTATTTCTGTCCCTGGTTGATATACTGCTCCCCCAGCAGGCCACTCCAAAGAAGATGGCTGATGCCACTACTGAGTTGAAGAAAGTTCTAAGAAGTGCCCCCCGGATTACAAAGGCTCTCAGTTTCCTAAGCAGGTAGAGCCTGCTGTGGCCCTTCCTGTACAGGGCCTCCATATGATCTGCCCAGTCCAGCTTATTATTAAGGAGCAAACCCAGGTACTTATAGGTGTTCACAATCTCGATGCCCGTCCCCAGGATGTCCACTGGTTTAGGAGGGCTTCTGCCTTTGCGGAAGTCCACCACCATCTCCTTGGTCTTCCCTGCGTTAATCTTCAGGTGGTTCCGGTGGCACCAGTCCACAAAATCCCGGTTCAGTTCTCTGTACTCCCTGTCATCATCATCTGTGATGAGACCCACTATTGCAGAGTCGTCAGAATACTTCTGTAGGTAGCAGCTGGATGAGTTGCACCTAAAATCTGCAGTGTACAGTGTGAAGAGGAAAGGGGCGAGAACCGTACCCTGAGGTGCCCCCGTATTACAGATCACGGTACCTGACACACAGTCTTGGGCTCTCACGTATTGAGGTCAATTTTTGAGGTAGTCTAGGATCCAGTTGGAGAGGTGGTGGTCCACTCCAGCAAGGCCCATCTTGTCCCTCAATAACCTGGGCTGTATGGTGTTAAAAGCACTGGAGAAGTCAAAGAACATTATTCTCACTGTGTTCCCTGGTTTCTCCAGGTGAGACAGAGCCCTGTGCAGAAGATGGATGATGGCATCATCTACCCCAATGCCCGGCCGATAAGCAAACTGGAGGGGGTCCATAGCGGGGCTCACTAGAGGGCGGAGATGTGTGAGAACCAATCTCTCCAAGATCTTCATCAGGTGGGATGTCAGTGCTACAGGTCTGTAGTCGTTGAGGTCCATAGGGTGGGGTTTCTTTGGAACTGGTACCACACAAGAAGATTTCCATAATTCAGGGACTATTTCCTGCCTCAGGCTCATATTATACATATATGTAATTATACCACACAGCTGGTCCCCACAAGTTTAATTAGCCTTGCACTGATGTCATCTGGCCCTGCGGCTTTTCTCGCCTTGATCTTTTTCATCTCCTTCCTCACCTGGGCCCGTGTGAAGGTCAGACTGTGGTCAGATAAAGACGGATTTCTGGATTTACTGGTCTGTTGGGAAGTAGCCGCATGGGGTGAATGGGGTGAAGTCATTGTGGTGGGGGGAGCTGAAGGACAAGCTGGGGTGGGAGCAGCTGGTGTGTGATCAAATCTGTTGAAGAATAGGTTTAGTTCATTAAGCCAATTAACATCTGCCTCAATCTGGCAGACAGACTGTTTATGACCCGAAATTGACTTAAGCCCCTCCCAGACCCCCCTTATGTCTTTTCTTTCCATTTGCTTTTCCATTTTTTCCTTATAACTGGCTTTTCCCTGCCTGATTTGATGCCTCAGCTCCTTTTGTACTTCCCTCAACACCTCCTTATCTCTTGTCCTGAATGCCATCTTTTTCTCCTTAAGTAGTGTTTTTATATCAGAGTTAATCCATGGTTTGTTGTTGGAGAAGTACCTCACCACTTTTGTGGGTACTGTGTTGTCCACACAAAAATTAATGAAGTCCGTTATGCAGTGTGTGAGTCCTTCTATATCTTCCCCATAAGAATCCTGCAGAACTTTAGGAGTAAGGAGGGAGCAGGTAAAAAGGCATTTTCCCCTTATTAGATATATTACAAAGTTTCTTCACCTGCACTATTTTTTTTAACACAAATCATTAAGATAGCATGACATGTTATATATAATTTTCTGAAGTAAGGTCTCAACCACACAGTACAGTCCATGTCTACAGCGCCTGCCCAGCAGTGTAGAGAGGCAGCATGACTCCGTAGTCTAGACTTTAATACTCTTTTGCTGTTTTTGGGACTTTTTGTACTTTAGGGATCTGTCTGTTTTTGAGTTAAAGATTATATGGATACACCGTATTTTCAGATGTTACTTTTGTGAAAGGATCCATACATAAATGCGATATAATACAGTTATAGTGTTGCCCATAGCAAGCAATCAGGTTATTTTATAACTTGCTTTAGAAAATAACAGAAATCTAACTGCTATGGGCAATGCTGAAATTTTTATAGGAATATTTTTATGCTTTGAAACTGACATTGTATATAAAACGTACAACTGAGATCGGCAAAGCATTGCCCTTTATGCTACCTCTTGACCTTTAAAGGGGTTGTCTTGATAAAATGTGGTCTCTGAGTTCCGCTCCTGAAACCCCTGGCAAGCAGTTGAATTTGCCAGGGAAAAGTGCAGACAGACAGCATTGCAGTAATGTTGTATAAAATGTAATACAAGAATGGCTTGAGTCTGCCAGAAGCTATTTTTATTTAGGTGCAAAACCAATAGTGATACATATACATGCTCTCTGGCCATCAAAGCTTTTGTTAGTACAGCCTAATACATTTGCTGTTTTTATACATTTCTATGAAAGCTTTCTCTTACAGTATTTTAGCACTATACATTGCATATTACAATGCATATTTATCAAAGGTCAGTCTGCAATGTTGACAACAATATAACATTTGTATCAATCTGCACATAGTTGTGATATAGAGATCTTGGTTCTGTTGTAAGTGAAAGTCATGACACTGACATGAAAAGGGCCTAACAGCACATCTGGGAAGTTTTGTACAGAAGGGAATCTAGAACAGGAGGCATCAGTGCCAGGGTTTGTGGGTGCCCTGCCATTTAGGAGCCATTTGACAAGTACAAGTCAACATTTCTGTTTTTGCACATTGCTCAGCATTTATTAATGACAATTTAATACCAGAATTTGAGAATAGAAATCTAAAGTTCACCAATGAAAAGTTATTTGCAATTTCTCAGATTAGGGCATAGTCAGATAAAGTAATGCAGGTGTCATTTTGCATGTGCAGATTCCATCAAGTAAGCGCTAATCAAGATAGACAAGATATGGCTTATTCCTGAGGGCCATCTGCTGCAGCAGGCACCACTTAAAGCGTCATGCTGTGCTAATTATCAGTCATTTCACAAACTTTCTGAGGAGGTGACTGGCATTTCAAAAGCTTCTCCTCTCGCCCCAGAAGAGATTTAATAATCAAAATACTTAGTGAGATAGTGGCTAAAGCTAAAGTGATCATAAAGTCACAGCAATAATTCTACTTAATGGATTCTTCATGTGCTTCAAAGTCTATATTGCTATATATGATTGGAGCCTCCTACTTATGTTCTTTGCTATTACTTATAATAAACACGGGAAAGGAAACAATAAAATTACAAAACAATTACCAAGTAGTTAACATGTTTTTCAAACTAAGGAGATGACCATTCTGTATAATGTTGACTACAATCTACACCTGTATGTAACAATTAGTATCTTACATTAATCCTTTAAGGATGCAGGGTAATTTGTACACTAATGCTTTAATCTTCCACTTAGACTACTGTAACACCCTTCTTCATGGCCTCCCAGCAAATACTCTTGTGCCCCTCCAGTCCACTATAAATTGTGCCGCTCGCTTAATCCACCTCTCCCCCCGTTCTTCATTGGTCGCTCCCCTCTGCCAATCCCTTCACTGGCTACCCATTGCCCAGCGAATAGATTTCAAAATGTTAGCAATCTCCCGCTACCTACCCACCCATAACTTCCGTTCCTCTCAAGACCTCCTACTACGTTCTGCTCTTATCCGTTCTTCACACAACTGTCTCCAAGACACAGTACTATCACGACACATAAGACTGTCCCCCACAATCAGGAGCTTCAAGAAGACCTTGAAGACTCACCTATTCAGGAAGGCCTACAACCTCCAATAACACTACTGTCACCAAACCACAAACACCCTCTATCCTCACTTACTGTCTCTATCCCTTTTCCCTCATAGATTGTAAGCCCTGTGCCAGTTGGTCACTGTTAGTATTTCATGTTGTATATTTTGTGTACTATGTAAACCCTCATATGTACAGCACCATGGAGCTCTATAAATATTTTTTTTTTCATATTTTCCTTCTTCGCCTTTCAAAATTCATAACTTCTTTACTTTTCTATTGACATAGCTAAGTGAGGACTTATCCTTTGTGCGTCGAGTTGTACTTTCTTTTTTCACCGTTTTGGGGTGCATGTAATGACTTTATTGGCTTTTATTAATGTTTTTTGGTGGTCCATGTGAAAAAACCCTAAATTCTTTCATCATTTTTTGCATTTGGTTTTTATGGATTTTAGTCTGATTTAAAAATGACATGATAACTTTGTCCAGTGGGTCATTACGATTATGGCGATGCCACATTTATATTGGTTTAATTGTGTTTTACCGACTTTGCAATTAAAATGTCACTTTTTAAAAATTAAGGATTTTCCTGAGGTCACTGTATTCTGACACCTTTAACTTTTTACTGTTTTGTTGATGGACATGTATAAGGGCTCTTTATTTGCGGGGCAAGTTGTAATTTTTTTTGGTGCAATGTTTGGTATGTATGACTTTTTAATCACTTTTTCTTGCTATTTTTTGGGGAAAGCAATGTGACCAAAACATTATTTTACACATTGTGGTATGTATTTTTTACGAACTTCACCGTACAGGATAAATAATGCTATTTTTGGATAGAGGGGATTTATACACATATAGGAATACCTAACTTTTTTTAAATCTCTTGTTTATGTTATGTGTTTTTTTAAATGTAATTGTGTTTTTTTTTTTTAACTTTTTATTATTTGTTTATTTTTTATTCTTTATTTTACACTTGAACTTTTTTTTTAAATTTTTTACTGTCTCACAAGGGGACTTGAACATGGAATCTCTGATCCCCAGTGCAATTTACTGCAATACATAGTATTGCAGCACATCGCACATAGGTTTCCTATGTGTAATGTGCATAGGCAGTCAGGAGACCCTGTAATCTTATCATGGGGGAATCCTAGGGATGAGGGGGTGGCGATCTTGCCCCCAGCCCCCTGGATGCTGTGATTGCTATTGATCATGGTGTAAGCCGTGTAATGGGGTGGGCTTCCCAGGATACAGCGAAGTCACGAACAAAGGAAGCGACTCCAATTCACTTTAGTAAAAACAAGATTTTACTTAGTTTAGTAACACCCCTTTACCAAAAAGAACACTCCCAGATATTTACATACACTCAGCCAGGAGGCTGAGACCTTGGTGTTATACAGCGCGGTGCCCTCCAATGTGCGCCTCCAATATACTCCAAGCTTTTACCTATCTGCAGGTTGCAACTAACCAGCCGCTTGTTACCTTTTATCACCCTAGACACAGGAACAATTCAGTGAGTGTGATAGGGGCACCTGCGGTATAACACAAAAGCTTACAAACTTATCAAAATACCCCTATTCTCCCCAAACAAAGTACAACCAAGTAAATATGATAGAAGGTCAGCTTGCAAGCCAAAGAAATGTGACGATGCATAAAATGTAGCTTCTACACTTCCTTAGAAGCTCCTCTCTGAGAGTTACAACTCCATAGAATTCTCTGAGTCCTAGTCCTTACTGCCGAATAGGTAGATAATTCACCATTAGTGTGGCCTGTGACGATGAGTATGCCCAACTAATCTAACTACAGGCCCTTACTCAGTCCCAAGCAATTTGGCGCCAAAAATGTAATGCGGTACTTCTCTTATCGACCCGGGTCTGTTGGGTACCTTTAGCCTTTGTTTGGAACAACTGGAAGAGGGGCTCATCCAGAAAACATGCGGTCTCACTGACAGTACCACTTCTGTAACCTTCTCCTTCAGGATGCTGTCTGGACCAACTTTGGAACAGTCTTTGACTCAGTTTCACTTTGCGGTAGCTCTGGTCCCTTAGGGATGCTTCTACATGTGTATCACACGCCAGTCCTCCTCCTCATAGCTCAGAGCACCCTCTCAAGATGGCTGCCACACACACTCTACTCCTCCTTGTAGCTCCACCTCTGCAGAACAGGGTCTCCACGTCACTACTCCAGGGAAGTACAGTCTTTTCCCATTTCTTAGGCAACAGTGGCTTCTTGTGGTCAAACAACAAAATGTCAGTTTATAAAATAATAAACTTATTTACAGAAACAGGTACATTCACAACATGAGGGCTGTTTCACCATCTTACAATGGAATCCAAAGGTTTAATCCACCAGAATCGGAGCATCTTCTGACTGTGACAGCACAGTATTATTACAGCACTGATGTATAGCACTGAGCTATATGCTCAGCATGACGTAATAGTATAGTGCAGTGCGGAAAGGGGTTAAGAATGGTTTCCATTATATTAATATACTGTATAATATAAAAGTATATCATCAGTAAGCTTTAATTTTGTAGCCAACACCTGTATTAACCCCTTCCCGACATCCGCTGTATTATTACACGAATGGCGGGTCTCTAAATATGGCAGCCAATCTGCTGTATTGTACAGAGGAGACCGGAGCTAATGCCCATGATCAGAGTGAACTCGGATTGCGGGCATTGCACTTTGCTGTAGCCCCCCCCCCCAAGTAAAATAGAGACTCCTGGGCCTGGTGGGGAAAAAAACAATAAAAAACTAAAGATCATCCCCCTTTGCCTAGATTTGAAAAAAAATTTAAATAAAAAAAACCAAACATAAACAAGTTATACATCCCCGCAGCCCATTCTACAAATACTAACATTTTTTTTCCCATACAGTGCTGGCCAAAAGTATTGGCACCCCTGCAATTCTGTCAGATAATACTCAATTTCTTCCAGAAAATGATTGCAATCACAAATGCTTTGGTAATAATATCTTCATTTATTTTGCTTGCAATGAAAAAACACAAAAGAGAATGAAAAAAAAAGTCAAATCATTGATCATTTTACACAAAACTCCAAAAATGGGCCGGACAAAAGTATTGACACCCTCAGCCTAATACTTGGTAGCACAACCTTTAGACAAAATAACTGCGAACAACCGCTTCCGGTAACCATCAATGAGTTTCTTACAATGCTCTGCTGGAATTTTAGACCATTCTTCTTTGGCAAATTTCTCCAGGTCCCTGAGATTTGAAGGGTGCCTTCTCCAAACTGCCATTTTGAGATCTCTCCACAGCTGTTCTATGGGATTCAGGTCTGGACTCATTGCTGGCCACTTTAGAAGTCTCCAGTGCTTTCTCTCAAACCATTTTCTAGTGCTTTTTGAAGTGTGTTTTGGGTCATTGTCCTGCTGGAAGACCCATGACCTCTGAGGGAGACCCAGCTTTCTCACACTGGGCCCTACATTATGCTGCAAAATTTGTTGGTAGTCTTCAGACTTCATAATGCCATGCAGGCGGTCAAGCAGTCCAGTGCCAGAGGCAGCAAAGCAACCCCAAAACATCAGGGAACCTCCGCCATGTTTGACTGTAGGGACCGTGTTCTTTTCTTTGAAGGCCTCTTTTTTTTCCTGTAAACTCTATGTTGATGCCTTTTCCCAAAAAGCTCTACTTTTGTCTCATCTGACCAGAGAACATTCTTCCAAAAAGTTTTTGGCTTTCTCAGGTAAGTTTTGGCAAACTCCAGCCTGGCTTTTTTATGTCTCTGGGTCAGAAGTGGGGTCTTCCTGGGTATCCTACCATAGAGTCCCTTTTCATTCAGACGCCGACGGATAGTACGGGTTGACACTGTTGTACCCTCAGACTGCAGGGCAGCTAGAACTTGTTTGGATGTTAGTCGAGGTTCTTTAGCCACCATCCGCACAATCTTTCGTTGAAATCTCTCGTCAATTTTTCTTTTCCGTCCACATCTAGGGAGGTTAGCCACAGTGCCATGGGCTTTAAACTTCTTGATGACACTGCGCACAGTAGACACAGGAACATTCAGGTCTTTGGAGATGGACTTGTAGCCTTGAGATTGCTCATGCTTCCTCACAATTTTGCTTCTCAAGTCCTCAGACAGTTCTTTGGTGTTCTTTCTTTTCTCCATGCTCAATGTGGTACACACAAGGACACAGGACAGAGGTTGAGTCAACTTTAATCCATTTCAACTGGATGCAAGTGTGATTTAGTTATTGCCATCACCTGTTATGTGCCACAGGTAAGTAACAGGTGCTGTTAATTACACAAATTAGAGAAGCATCACATGATTTTTCAAAGGGTGCCAATACTTTTGTCCACTCCCTTTTTTATGTTTGGTGTGGAATTATATCCAATTTGGCTTTTTGACAATTCTTTTTGTGGTTTTCCATTGACGACAAATTAAATGAAGATATTATTACCAAAGCATTTGTGATTGCAATCATTTTCTGGAAGAAACTGAGTATTATCTGATAGAATTGCAGGGGTGCCAATACTTTTGGCCAGCACTGTATGCCAAACACTTTAATAATGAAAAGGGCCAAAACGTTGTTTTTTTGCCTTCTTGCTTCCCATAAAATTTTGAATAAAAAGCGATCAAAACATCAGAGATTTCCCATAATGGTATAACTATAAAGCACATTTGGACCACCAAAAAATACACCGTATGCATCCCAATATACGGAAATATTAAAAAGTTAGGAATGTCAGAATATGGTGAATCCAAGAAAAAATTTTTTTTCAAAGTTTCAAAGTACATTAATCTCTGAGGCTGTAGGCATGTACAGTAAGGAGCAGTCTGTCCTCCTCTTTCCCCATCCATTATAACTACTACTGGATTCTACATGTAATTATCCCAGGAGTAACTGAACCATAGCAAACAAATAGCTGAAGAAAGTCCAAGATACCATAATATAGGATATCAGGGATAATGAACTGCCAATACAGGACATGATGCAGCTAAACAGATCCCTGACACAGAAAAAAGGCAATCTATGAGCATAGTCAGGAAAGCTGCTTACTGTCTGTGTATAATATCCCATCTGTAATCACACAGCAGCCAGAAGTAGATACAAGTACATAGAAGACTTTTCTTACATTGTAAGCTGTGAGATACAGTATGCAGCGTTTTCAGTCCAGTGCACGCAAAAAGCAGTTTGTAGACATGCTGTGAGGAAAAACAGCCCTCCGCTATATTCAGTGTGTGAAGAGAGAATAGACCCTCTCCCTACAAATAATGTGTTCTATGAATGGGGGTTCCCTAGTAAAAGGGGGTAAACTGCAAATTAGCTAGGAGGGAGACACCTAGTGACAGGAACTTTAGGCTAAGTGTAGAATACTATGTAATTTGTCAAAGTATTACGTCGTTTGCAGCAGATTATTAACCATAAATAGAAAGCACTGATGCAAATAATAAAACTTAACATTTAATAATAAGTTTAAAATATAAAGGCCCCTAAGTCTGAATCAACCATCATAAATTTGCCACTCTATAGAGTGTCATGTTATAGAAGATACACATAAAATCACCACCATGGAGACTTTTGTATTATGGCAGCTACACAAATAAATAATGAAACGATCTTACCAACATCTGAAGACGGGAGTAGAAGAAAGGTGAGGGCGCATCACAGGAGGAAGAACCACAGTCCCTATTCCTCCCCCTAAAACACTTACCCTTACACCCAAAATGACTCCCGCCCTGACAAGGGCAGTACCAAGCTGAACCCTAATTTGACCCTAGTTATCCATATCAATCTCCTGGATTACTCCTCTCTTGATGATTTGGCTTTATCTGACACCTCCTGGACTCCACTAAGGCTTTGACTACTGATATTCCTCTGCTTTCATTTTGACTATTCCTATAGTTAATATGGTTGAAAAAAAGGACATATGTCCATCAAGTTCAACCAGGGGATGGGAAAGGGCATGATTTAAGGAAATAAGTATTCTATACATTTCCATAACCATCAATATTACTTTGCTCTTAACCCCTTCCAGGTCTGGGCCGTACTATTATGTACTGAGCATATAGTTAACGATCAGCGCCGTAATAGTACAGCGCTGTAATGCCACTGGCACAGAAGCTGTGCCTGCGGCAATGACTAAAGTGGTAATATTACATCCCCGTCTAGCGAGTCCACACCTATTTTAATACATGACAATATCCTGCTGGCCTTAGAAGTAGCTGATTGACATTATATGCTGTAATTTAATCTATGATCTACAAGCACACCCAGGTCCTTCTCCACCAGAGACTATCCCAGCTTTACTCCCGTTAAGACATATCTTGCATGCAGATTATTTTTAATACATAACAGATGCATAACTTTACATTTATCCACTTTGAACCTCATTTGCCATGTGAATGCCCAAACACTCAGTCTGTCCAAGTGTGCTTGTAACCTACGTACATCCTCCATAGGCTGCATACTCTCCTGCTTTATGACCCTAGCTATTGTATTATTCTTTTTGATTTCCGTAGGTTTTCTGATTTTGTCCTCCTGGCCTTTTGTTTCGCAGATGTAAGCTGGGTAAGCTTAAAGGCTCTGCTAACTTGAGTGGTGTTGAATTATACGTAGTGTACAGTGGGTACGGAAAGTATTCAGACCCCTTTAAATTTTTCACTCCATGTCTGCTGCGTGTATTTTTCCATAATGTGTGGATGGGATTTGCTAGACAGTAAAGGGACAGTAAAATAGCGCCACGTGGGGCCCCGACTTTAAGGTCTTGATAACTCATTTCATGCCTTGCAAGAAATACATAAGCTAGACAGTAAAACGGAGCCACGTGGGGCCCCGGCCTTAAGGTATTGATAACTCATTTCATGCCTTGGGAGGAATACAAAAATGAAAAAATGTATTAGAAATTATAAGCAGCACAACAAAGTACAGTTAGGATTGATCTATAAGGCGGCTTTTACACTACCATTAGTAACAGTCAGTAGTGTCCGTTGCAAGATTTTATCAAAGGACACTAGCTGAACCGTCAGAAATCCGTTAAAATTTCCATTAATTTCAATGGGATTTTATTTTGCGTCCATTAGTGACCGTTAGTGTCACCCAATCCGTCACATGTCCATTTTTTTTGCGGACAAAAAATCCTGCATGCAGGACTTTTGTGTCTGTTAAAAAAATGTTTTCATGATGGATGTCAAGCGTCCATTATTTTTTAACATTAAAGTCTATGGGTAATGGACTTATAACGGAGAGTAGCTCAGAAAGGACAAGACAACTCTAGGGATACATGAGGAAATTTATTTTAAAAAGTTTATTGATGTAAAAAATGATGTTTATGCACAAAAAAATGTTATACAATAAAAAATGTAAATAAATGTTTTTTTATAAAAAAATAATTTTTTTTATTAAAACAAACAATAGAGGCGGAGTTGGTTTATTTAATACAGTGTTAAGGGAGGCCTCCTCAGTTGGTTACAGTGTTACAGTGTTGGCATACACTTTGACCACTGACCACTCCCCTAACACCATCTTTAAAGAAACCATTTACAAAACACAAGCAAAGGCAAAGGTGACTGTTATGGTTTCTTTAAGATAGTGTTAAGGAAGCCTCCTCAGTTGGTTAAAGTGTTGGGTACACTTTGACAACTGAAGATACCTCCCCTAACACCATCTTTAAAGAAGCCATTTATAAAACACAAGCAGAGGCAAAGGTGACTATTATGGTTTCTTTAAGATAGTGTTAAGGGAGGCCTCCTCAGTTGGTTAAAGTGTTGGTGTACACTTTGACCACTGAGGATCCCTCCCCTAACACCATCTTTAAAGAAACCATTTACAAAACACAAGCAGAGGCAAAGGTGACTATTATGGTTTCTTTAAGATAGTGTTAAGGGAGGCCTCCTCAGTTGGTTAAAGTGTTGGTGTACACTTTGACCACTGAGGATCCCTCCCCTGACTCCATCTTTAAAGAAGCCACTAAACAAAACACAAGCAGAGGCAAAGGTGACTATTATGGTTTCTTTAAGATAGTGTGGCAGTTGCAAGCATTGAAAATGCAACAGTCTGCATGCTGAGGAATAAAGTCTCTCATTTTCAGTGCCCAGGACTTTAATCATTGAGACCTTTTGACTGTCCAAAAAAAATTTTAAAAAAGTTCAAGGAAAAAATTCCACTCTGCCATCCTGCCAGTACACCCAACCTGCATTTAAAAGAAAAAAAATCTGCAAACTTGTCCCTCATGCGGCTGACAGCTACTGTAGATTGTTGGATAGATGAGTCGAGACCATGTAACCCAGACTGTAACTGGCAATGGTTTCCTTGTCAGCAGGAAGTTATGGAGGACCACGCAGGCTTTCACAACATTATCCACAGATTCTGGCTTCAGCTGGATAGCAGTGGTAAAAATTCGCCATGTTGAAGTGAGGATTCCAAATGCACACGCCACAAGTCGCCGGGCTCTTGACAGTCTGTAGTTGTAGATTCTTTTCTGCTAGTTGAGTCCACGGCTGGAGTACGGTTTCAGAAGGTTTCCACAAATCTGGAAGGACTTATTGCCAACAACCACAAATGGCATAGGTGGTCCATCAGTTCCAGGATATGGCTTTGGTGCTGGCAATCTGAATTTTCCAGAATAGATTCTCTGTCTCATGTCAGAGTCCTTGAAGATTCTGTAGTCATTGGTGTGGCCGTATGCCCCAATGTCCACAGCCCAAAAACAATACTGGGCATCAGCAATGGCCATCAGCACATTGGAAAAGTACTTCTTGTAGTTGAAGAACATGGATCCACTCCTTGCAGGTTTCTGGATACGAATGTGCTTTCCATCAACTGCTCCTACACAATTTGGAAAATGTGTCACCTCCCAGAACTTTTCTGCAATGTCCATTGTTCTGTAGATGGATGTTGGATAAATTCTTCACGCAGCAAATCCCACAGGGCCTGGCAAATATCCCGGACGATGTAGAAGATGGTTGACTTTCCAATACAGAACTGGAAGTGCATGGAGGAGAAGTTCTCACCTGTTGCCAGATACCTTCAAATATGCTATGTTATGCTTCTCCGCAAGTGGGTTTCCTGCCTCTGGAGTTTGGTTGACAGCCGCCGAAGTCCAACAAAGCTGGGAACAGACATTCGCAGGTAATCGTGGAACTTCTCTGGATGTTGTCGCAGTTCTCCATGCAGGCTTGAATACACTACCCTTGTCATGCGGGCGGATGTAATGGGATGGAGCCAGAAGCATCGCCTTTGCCGTTGTTTCTGCCTGGCAATCCTTCTCCACTTCATCCTCAGCCGGATCACCTCTAGGTCAAAGAAAACAGATGGAGGAATCATTTTCAAAATGACAGCTGCAGCACAAGAAAAACTGGAACACAGAAACAATACTCTCCTCTCCAAAACTTGGCTCCAGTATGAATTTTCAGTTCTTCTTCCTGCTTTTATATTCTCTCTGTCATCATTCGGTGTTATGGCAACCAAACACAAAAAAACAGACTGAAAATTAACGGACACAAATGGTCACAAACGGATGGTTTTCTGTCAGTTTTTCATGTTTTTTTAACGGATTGTGTTTAACGGATCTGTCAAAAAAAAAAAATGGACACATAGGCATCAGTTAGTGTCCGTTTGTGTCCGTTATTGTAGGTGTCTTTTTTTTTTTTAATGCACACCTTCCTAACGGAATCCAAACAGTAGTGTGAACCCTGCTTAAGAGGCCCATGTTTTTCATTAGTGGCTCTTTTCAGTTGCTTCCATTTACATCCTTGTTCACTTGTGTATATTCTTTCATCCCATCAGCTGTTAATGCAAAGGCTGTGTCGCTGTAATGCATGAATATTCTCCAGTGGTACCTATTGGAAATCAATGACTTCTGAAATAAATCTATGTAAGTGACCCTGACCGATGTATTGTCTCTTGTCTTTAACCCCTGTTAAAGTATTGTCTTGTCATGTATTATCTCTTGTGATGTATTGTCTCTTGTCTTTAACCCCTTTTTTATACACTGATCACGGGCATTAACCCCTCTGGTGCCTCGGTCTTGTGTAGACTCCCAGGCCTGTCTTTCATTAGTTTCTATTGCAGGCCACTCTATGCAGCCTGCAATAGAAGAGCCGTTTTTTTTTTAAATGCTTTGCAATGCATTAACATTGTAATGCATTGCACTAGTGATCAGACCCCCTGGGGTTCAAGACCTGTAGGGGGTCTAATAAATGCAAAAAAAAAAAAAACATTTTTAAAAAGTAAAAAAAAATATTAAAAAAAAAAAATTTAAAGTTCAAATCACCCCCCTTTCCCTAGAGCACATATGTATTTAAATCATGTAAAACACATACACATTAGGTATCCCTGTATCCAAAAACGCCCGATCTACAAATCTATAAAAATATTTTTCCCGTACGGTAAACGCTGTAGCGGGGAAAAAAAATCAAAAGTGTCAAACCGCCATTTTTTCACTGTTTCGCCTCTGATAAAAATTCAAATAAAAAGTGATCAAAGCAATAGCAATTCCTCAAAATGGTATAACTAAAAAGTACATCTGGCCCCGCAAAAAAGGACACCCTATGCATCTGCGTACACAGAAATATAAAAAAGTTATGGGTGTCAGAATATGGCGACTTTTATAAAAAAAAAATTTTTTGCACAGTTTTGGATTTTTGTTAAGAGGTTAAAATGTAAATAACACCATATAAATTTGGTATCCCCGGAATCGTACTGAAACATAGAATACAGATGACATGTCATTTTGGCTGCACAGTGAATGCTGTAAAAACGAAGCCCTTTTTCTTCAAATCCACCCCATTTTGAATTTTTTTCCAGCTTCCCAGTACATTGTACAGAATAATAAATGGTAGCATCATGAAGAAAAATTTGTCCTGTAGACATTAATACCTCATATGGCTTTGGGAGCGGAAAAATAAAAAAGTTATGAGGTTTGGAAGGGGGGAGTCAAAAATGAAAATCGAAGAATTCCTCCAACGGGAAGAGGTTAAAACAATGCCATTGACCAGGATATTTGTCTTGTCTAAAAACTTTAAACAGTGGCTATGCCTAAATATAGTTTTGTTTTGCTCCCTTTCACTTATTTGTCAGTGCTGGCTAACTTACATGCTCATTACTTACTTTCTAAAATGAACAGAATTCTAATCATTAGAGGAAAGTCAGAAAAATCTTCCCATTTTGGTGACACCAGCTGACTATAGGGCCTCCAGACTCTAAACAGGTGATGGCAGGAGAGAGAAGGATCTGGCACGTTGCATTTCATTTAGGGAAGATAAGCAACTACTAGAGGTGTCTAAAGTGGTAGATGGCTAGTATTCCGACGGTGTTTGATCACCTTGCATCTAGTAAGTAATAATGGTTGTTGCTTTTGAGGTTCCACTGAATTTCATTTAACATATTTGGCTGTAGCTGTGATTTAATTGACAACATTACAGCCCCGTCTCAATAGTATCAAAATAAGCACTTTGCATTCTCCTTATAGGGAGGAATGGAGATATTCAAAGGAATGTGTCACTAGAATTTAATTTAGAACATAAAAAAATCCAATATATATATATATATATATATATATATATATATATATATATATTGTGTGAATATTTTTACAATGATATTTGTAACTAGACAGCAATGGAACAGTGATTGATTTTTTTCTAGGACTATAGTTATCATGATTTGAATAATTCGTCTTCCTTGATTATCTATGTTATCATTTGAGCTGCAATGAAGGAATTTATTAACACATCTATGCCAGTTTTCTGGTGTACATGTGTGATAATGTGGTTCATATTTTGTATAAAGGGCTCTCAACATGTGCCATATACCCAGCTTTGCATCTTTCTCACCAATTTCCGCAAATGTTGGCGAGCAAGAGCGCCATATGAAAACCAAATGAAACGCCAGTCTTAATAATTCTGTCCCAATGTATTTTTTATGCTGAAATACCTACTGTATTTGTGTATTTGTCTACTAGCCAGTAGGAGATACTGTATATATGAATACATATATGGTTAGCAGCTACAGTGCCTTGCGAATGTATTCGACCTCCTTGAACTTTTCAACCTTTTGCCACATTTCAGTCTTCAAACATAAGGATATAAAATTTTCATTTTTTGGTGAAGAATCAACAACAAATGGGACACAATCGTGAAGTGGAAAGAAATTTATTGGATGTTTTAAACTTTTGTAAAAAATAAAAAACTGAAAAGTGGGGCGTGCCAAATTATTCGGCCCCCTTAAGTTAATACTTTGTAAGTTGTACTTTGCAGATTCCAACAGGTTTCCTTCCAGAATGGTCCTGTATTTGGCTCCATCCATCTTCCAATCAATTTTAACCATCTTCCCTGTCCCTGCTGAAGAAAAGCAGGCCCAAACCATGATGCTGCTACCACCATGTTTGACAGTGGTTTGACAGATGGTGTGTTCAGGGTGATGAGCTGTGTTGCTTTTACGCCAAACATATCGTTTTGCATTGTGGCCAAAAAGTTCGATTTTGGTTTCATCTGACCAGAGCACCTTCTTCCACATGTTTGGTGTGTCTCCCAGGTGGCTTGTGGCAAACTTTAAACGAGACTTTTTATGGATATCTTTGAGAAATGGCTTTCTTCTTGCCACTCTTCTATAAAGGCCAGATTTGTGCAGTGTACAACTGATTGTTGTCTTATGGACAGACTCTCCCACCTCAGCTGTGGATCTCTGCAGTTCATCCAGAGTAATCATGGGCCTCTTGGCTGCATCTCTGATCAGTCTTCTCCTTGTCCAGAGATCCTCACTGAACTTCTGGAGTGAGTTTGCTGCACTGAAAGTAAAGGGGCCAAATAATTTTGCACGCCCCACTTTTCAGTTTTTAATTTCGTTCCACTTCACAATTGTGTCCCATTTGTTGATTCTTCACGAAAAAATTTAAATTTTATATCTTTATGTTTGAAGCCTGAAATGTGGCAAAAGGTTGAAAAGTTCAAGGGGGCCGAATACTTTCGCAAGGTACTGTACAATTAAATGAAGGTACAACTATGTTTGTTACATTTTTCTACAGTTTAGAAATATGATTAGCAAAGGGATTATATATATTTTTAATAATATTGAGGAGAATCTACTAACCCATCTGCACCAATTTTCTGGCATAGGTGGGTGTAAATGGGGCTCATCTTTGGTGCAAGGCCCTTGCACCAAAGGTGCAGCACATTGTTCCTACCATATTTCACTCATCACTTTGTATGAAACTTCAGAGACCAAGGTGGGCTTGACAAATTTACTATAATAAACATGAGGCCCATGATTACTCTGGATGAACTGCAGAGATCCACAGCTGAGGTGGGAGAGTCTGTCCATAAGACAACAATCAGTTGTACACTGCACAAATCTGGCCTTTATAGAAGAGTGGCAAGAAGAAAGCCATTTCTCAAAGATATCCATAAAAAGTCTCGTTTAAAGTTTGCCACAAGCCACCTGGGAGACACACCAAACATGTGGAAGAAGGTGCTCTGGTCAGATGAAACCAAAATCGAACTTTTTGGCCACAATGCAAAACGATATGTTTGGCGTAAAAGCAACACAGCTCATCACCCTGAACACACCATCTGTCAAACCACTGTCAAACATGGTGGTAGCAGCATCATGGTTTGGGCCTGCTTTTCTTCAGCAGGGACAGGGAAGATGGTTAAAATTGATTGGAAGATGGATGGAGCCAAATACAGGACCATTCTGGAAGGAAACCTGTTGGAATCTGCAAAGTACAACTTACAAAGTATTAACTTAAGGGGGCCGAATAATTTGGCACGCCCCACTTTTCAGTTTTTTATTTTTTACAAAAGTTTAAAACATCCAATAAATTTCTTTCCACTTCACGATTGTGTCCCATTTGTTGTTGATTCTTCACCAAAAAATGAAAATTTTATATCCTTATGTTTGAAGCCTGAAATGTGGCAAAAGGTTGAAAAGTTCAAGGGGGCCGAATACTTTCGCAAGGTACTGTACAATTAAATGAAGGTACAACTATGTTTGTTACATTTTTCTACAGTTTAGAAATATGATTAGCAAAGGGATTATATATATTTTTAATAATATTGAGGAGAATCTACTAACCCATCTGCACCAATTTTCTGGCATAGGTGGGTGTAAATGGGGCTCATCTTTGGTGCAAGGCCCTTGCACCAAAGGTGCAGCACATTGTTCCTACCATATTTCACTCATCACTTTGTATGAAACTTCAGAGACCAAGGTGGGCTTGACAAATTTACTATAATAAACAACAGAAAGCTACCGTGATTTATACCTGAAACCTACACCATTTCCTGACTGATGTAGATTTGTGTTCTGGTGTATGGTCAAAACCTCTTAATAATTTAGGCTCATATCATGCCAGCCAGGGACTAGCATGCTGAAAAGAAGTCTTAACCCCCCCCCCCCCCCCCCCCAGCACACACACACACACACACACACACTTTTTAGTCCAATCTAATATGTTATGTTTTTGTTGTAACTATTCATAGCTTTGTAACCTAGCACAGACTGTGTGTATATATTTAACCTTATGTGGATTTATACATTATTTTATTTTGATCACAGTCAAGGTAGTTGAGCAATGTTTGTCATTGTGTTTTAGTTGTTTGTAAGATAAAAATTTTTGTCTTAACTTCAAATGTGGCATTGATGATAAACTACTAATTTTTCTTGTCTCGGTCTGTTTTCAAGCATAGTCTGGCTTTGGTAGACATAGATGCAGCATTTAGTGTTGTCATAATAAGTGCCACTTGCTAGGAGTGCTGCATTGCAGTGCTTTATAATGAAATTGAAATGCACTACCACCTATAAGAAACTTGCTCCAATGAAACATAAGGAAATCAAGTAAATATTACAGTCAAATATAAGTTAATAACTATTTCACTACTATAGCATTAAAATATCAGTATTATATAGGTGGGCAGCTAGGATTGATTAATATCATAAATTAATTGTCTAACAAAAATGTTATTAATATAGTATCCAGTAAGTAGTGCACTCATAACATCCATATACTATCTGTATTTCACAGATGTAGATCAAGAAAGATATCAGCTGTCCTATTACTGAAAGAAATTATCAACACTGGTGACACATTATAAAGCCAGCTGTCACAGTACATACTTCTTGTAATACATCACAGCTGTAGCCATTTACAACATCCATCCATACTGTATACATACTGTACATTCAGAGAATACATTGTAACAACCTGGGGAAAAAGAATAAAATTAGTAATTATGGATATTACTAATGTGAATAGAAAACAAACAAAACTGACTAGCATTAAAAAATGCATGTTAACCTTTATGTAACCTTTCAAAGTCCATTGAGTCTGTGGGTTTTAAAGGCAAGGGACACTGCTTTTGCCCTTGAGAAAGATTGCAGTTCATGGGGAAGAATAAGATTCCAGTCCTGAGTTCTGGATCATTAGCTGTGTATGCTAAAATAAAAAAATGAACTTGTTTAGGTAGGAAATGATACTAATGTAGTAATTACCTAGAGCTTCAAGACACAACACAGTCATTATGAAATTGTGCTTATACATTTGTACTCCATGTAGCTGCAACGTTGGGCCCACCAACTATACCTACCGTGTTTTTCAGACTATAAGACGCACTGGACTATAAGACGCACTTAGGTTTTAGAGGAGGAAAATAGGGAAAAAAAATTTTGAAGCAAAAATTGGTAAAATATTAAATTTATGGGAGTTGTAGCTTTGTAACATCTGCAAGGTCACATTGACAGGTGTCCCTGCAGCTGTATGGGGAAGCATAGAGCATCTTTTTTTGGGGAGCCAGATGTTCTTTCTAGTTATACCATTTTGGGGAATATCTATTGCTTAAATCACTTTTTATTCAAATCAAAGGTGGAACAGTGAAAAAAACGGCAGTTCGGCACTTTTGATTTTTTTTTTCCTGCTATGACGTTCTCTGTACAGGAAAAATATTTTTAGAAGTTTGTAGACTGGCTGTTTTCGGACACAGCGATACCTGTGTATGTGTTTCACAGTCAATTTCTACTTTTATATGTATTCTAGGGAAAGGGGGTGATTTAGGACTTTTTTAATTTTTTTTTTTTTTTATTTTTTTTTTTACTATTTTATTAGCTTTATTAGTTAGGGGGCTTGAACCTGCAATCATTTGATTGCAAGTCCCATAGACTGCAATACAAGTGTATTGCAGTCTATGGGAGATTCTGTACATTATTATTGCAGCTGGTCGTAGACCAGCCCAGCCGCAATAGTAATTTTACCATGACAAGCCTGGGAGCCTTCATAACGCTCCCAGCTGTCATAGGAACAGGATGGCTCCCGCGATCTCGCCGCATGGGAGCCAGACTGCAACTTCAAAGGTACGGGGCTGGTGGGGACCGGCCCCTGGGGTAGTTTTTACTTTGGGGGGAAAGCTTTGAAGTAGTAATGCCTGCAGTCAGAGTGGACTCTGACCGCGGGCATTAGCTCTGGGTCTGCGCTGTACATTACAACGTGAGACCCGGTTGCTATGGCGACTGGTCTGCAGCAGAGCGGCCGCCATCATCGGGATTTGTTCACTAAGACACCCGCTCCTCTGATCCCAGGGCCCGCACATCACCCCACTCCTGCAGCTGGAGGAAGCCCCTCTACAGGAAACCGCCAACGGCAGCAGGAGTGGGACGATCCTGCGACCCCGCTCCTCCACCCACCAACACCCACATTCGGTCCATAAGATGCACCCCCCATTTTCCTCCGAAATTTGGGGGGGAAAAAAGTGCGTCTTATAGTCCGAAAAATATGGTATATTATATAACCATCAACCAGTGTTTTCATGATTTCATGATTTGTAGCAGGTCATCTGTCATCATTTTGAGTAACAATTAATGATAATAATATATATTATATATATAATTGATGAGTTTTACTATTCAACTTTAAAAGGCCAGTCAACTGACAGTATAGAGAAAGCTATTAAAGGACCTTTCACCACTGCCACCAACTCCACTTCTTACCATCTGTTAATAGGTGCCACTCCCTCCTTTCCCTAGCAGTCAGGGCAGTTAGAGGAGCAGAGGGAAACCAAGGTGAAGATGATGGATGTGGTGGAAAATCAATTAAGAAGGTGAGGGAATAGGACAGTGTTCAGACAATACAAAAAGAATCCAAAGGTAGGAATCACAGCCGGACACGCCTCCTGCGCCGCAGCATGCAGCCGGATGGCGCAGAAGTTCAAACGGGTGCGGACGTAACAGTAAGTTTTCTGTCCCATCTCAAGTGCTGGATTCACAACACCGCTCTGGTAATGTACTTGATACTGCTACCAACTACTTGAATGAGTGTCAGCGAACAGAAGCTCCTGGTTTCTAAATGTGTTGTGTATAGGAGTAAATAATGTCCACCTACTAGCTCGGAGTAAACTCAGAATTAGAGATTCCACCTGTCGGGTGGGGGGGGGGGGGGGAGAAGGGGAACTACATTGTACTAAAAACACAATGTAAGTCATATAATTATATAATCATCCAAATGTTTATCTCCAATTTAAAAATTACATCTTGCAGGCACATCCTGCTGGAATACAGTAGGCTTTGATACTATGCCTATAATATACTGTGGTAAGACCAAGATATACCTGTATTTAATGACAGTTTGCTATTTTGAAAATTCATTAACCATATAAAATATCTTGTGTGCGACGTATCATCTTTTATTACCAGCATTAGGTTTGGGCTAATGTCTCTAATAAGGCTTTCTCCAAATATCTTCTATATCCTCCTAGTGGAAATCCCTATAGCGTTTCTACTTCAGAAGAGCATTAGCCAAATGGCTCGCTGAGCTTATGTGTGCAGAAGAATAACCAATGCTCAGTGTTTCAATTTGATTAATACATTATTTCCAGAAATCTGCACAAAGCAAGGTTTATTAGCTTTTGAAGATTTGTGAGCTCACCACAGGAGGACGAGCTACTTTACCCCAGTAATTTGGCAGTTCTAACTGAAGTTCTTACTGACCAGATGGTGTTGTACAACTAAAAAGGGAACATGATAGAGTAATACAGTCAATATTATGGATTAAATTAACAAACATTTAATGCTTGTTACATTTTAGCAGATTTAATTAAATGTTTCACTAAAATTAACTCTTTGTGTAACTATTCGATCCATTTATGACTACTGATATCACCTACATGATTGAATATTACTTTAGTTTATTACCCAATTACTGGCAATCACTTATGTTACAGGTGATAAGTGTAAAAAAAACATAACTTACTTTATTGTGCATTGTTTATGTATCTGTATGAACATTCACTTTTATATTATAGAAATTAGTCTATAAAGTGTACCTCCAATTATAAAACATCTTTTAATACAGGACTGAGGAGGATGCCCTGGAGAGGTAAGACAAGGTGAGTATAAGTGTTTGTTATTTTTAATCACTTCTCCTGAGCCTCTACTTATTATATTCTGGGGTCGGAGGAGACCCCAGAGTATAATAATAGCACCGACTTTGGGGGGAAGGGGGGACTGTGGGCATATAATACTGTGTGGGGGCCACTGGGGCAATATAATACTGTGTGGGGGCCACTGTGGACATATAATAGTGTATGGGGGCCACTGTGGGCATATAATAGTGTATGGGGGCCATTGTGGGCATATAATAGTGTGGGGGGGTCACTGTGGGCATATAATACTGTGTGGGGCCACTGTGGGCATATAATAGTGTGTGGGGGCCACTGTGGGCATATAAAACTGTGTGTGGGCCACTGTGGGCATATAATAGTGTGTGGGGGCCACTGTGGGCATATAATAGTGTATGGGGGCCACTGTGTAGCATATAATACTGTGTGGGCGCCACTGTGTAGCATATAATACTGTGTGGGGGCCACTGTGCAGCATATACTACTGTTTAGGGGCCATTGTGAGCATATAATACTGTGTGGGGGCCACTGTGGGCGTACAATACTGTGTGGGGGCCACTGAGGAGCATATAATGCTGTGTGGAGGCCACTGTGGGCATATAATACTGTGTGGGGACCACTGAGGAGCATATAGTGCTGTGTGGGGGCCCCTGAGGAGCATATAATGCTGTGTGGGGGCCACTGTGAGCATATAATAAATAATGTGTGGGGGCCACTGTGAGCATATAATAAATACTGTGTGGGGGCCACTGAGGAGCATATAATGCTGTGTGGGGGCCACTGCGGAGCATATTATACTGTCCCAGTATTGTTTAAATGCCGGTGCTGCGCTGCTCACTCACCGTATTCTTCATAACTGCAGTTGTGGGTACTAAAGCTGTATCCCTTTCAAGTATCTGAGATATTGCTGCAGCACCCGTAACCGTCACTGTCAAGAATTCTCTCTAGGGAGGGGGGTAGGGTGCCTCCGGACAAAAGTTTGCACCGGGCCCACAAGACCTTAGTTACGCCTCTGCCAATGCATTTGCATTGGCAAAATGATAACTTATGGAGGCAATCCTGGGTGACATTAAAGGGGTTGTGCAGGATAACATTTTTTTTTTTTTTTTAATTACACAGGTTGAAAAAAAAAACAAAAAAAAACAAAACAAAACTTTCTCTCCTGTTCCCAGTGTCTCCCAGCGTGGTTTAGCCTGCAGCTCTGTTTTCTTCCAGCGCAAGTACCCCCTGCACGTGACTACCTGTGACATCACGTGACCCCTGAGGCCAATCAGCGGCCTTAAGGAAGGGACCTGGGACGTCACAGCCAGTGTGGACTTCCGGCAAAAGAAGACAGCGGAGCTGCAGGCCCGGACCGTGCTGGGACCTGCTGACACCGGAGGTCCGGGGATAGGTGAGTATATTTAGTATGTTTTTGTTTTTTCTGGGGGAGGGGTTCACCTCCCCCAGACTAATTATAAAAAAGAAAAAAATTATACTGGACAACCTCTTTAAAGTGTGGTGAATTAGGGGGTTATATTAAAGGGGTTGTCCAGGCATAATTTGTTATGGTTTATCCTCAGGATAGGCCATAGATACCTGTTCTGTTGGGGGCCAATCCCAGACCAATCAGCTGTACTGAGCCACTTCTGGCACCCATCCTGTACACAATATGGGACCAGAAGCAGAAAGTTCTGTCCACTGTGTATTAGCCGGGCACCTTCACTTCATCTCAGCATTTATTGAAGTCAGCGGGAGCTGAGCTGCAGTGACGGCGCCGGGGAACTATACAGCGGATGGGGCTTTCTGCTTCTGGCCCTGTGTTGTGTACAGATAGGGCGCCGGAAGTGATGCTGTACAGCTGATGGGGCCATGTGTCAGCCTCCTACAGATCAGGTATTTATGGCCTATCCTGAGCATAGGCCATAAAAAAGATTAACCCTGGACAATCCCTTTAATATGCATCACACAGTTTAATGTCCCCCCCTCCACAGAATGTCAGCCCCCATCACTTCACCCACACAATATAATGGCCCCATCACTGTTTCCCATACAGTATGGGGAACCAGTGAAGAGGTCACTGTATGGGGGGACCAGTGAAGTGGCAATAAAAAAAATTTGGCCCAGACAACCCCCTTAAAAGAGGTTGTCTATTAACTGGAGCAACCACTGTGGCGGCCGCCAGGGAGGTGTAAAATTTTAAATATTTAAAAAAGTATACTCACCTGTCAACAGCACCCCATTGTCCCCTGCCTGTGTCCGTTCGGTCTCATGGTGGCGCCTCATTTCTGGAAATCCTGTACCTAATTGGTCTTAGCGGTCCCATGAGGTGCAGGACTCCCAGCAGGAAGGCGCCAGTACGAGACTGAATGGACACTGGCAGTGGACAACGGAGTGCCGGGGACAGGTGAGTATGCTTTTTTATTTATTTTTTATTTTACACCTCCCGCCGGGACTTGGGTTGCGCCAACTCCTGGATATCCTCTTCAAAGTATTTATCTAATATTGATGGCCTGTGCTTAGGATAGTCCAGCAATATTACATCTGCGATGTAATGATGATCTACAGGTAATGGTAACAATTCTAGGAGCCACGCTGTTCACTTGCCATACAGAGCGTAGCAGTAGGTTTAGGTAGTGCAGTGGTGCACATGTTATGGCAGGTGAGCAGCATGACTCCCGACATGTTATTACCTTTAGCTGCCCTGTCTCAGTACCGCTGATCTGATGGTGAGCCCCTAGAAGTAATTCCACTGGTGGGCCCTAGACATCCCAGTCCGACACTGTCTATACCCATCTTTAAGCTCACCCTCAGAAGTCTATGGAGAGGGGAGGAGGAAGCCTTTACAGACTAGTTAATTGATTTATAGTGTCAAAGAGCTCTCTCTCGCTCACTTTGTGCGTTGTTTATCTTCTTAAAATACAAAAAGAAAATAAGACTGTAAAATAAGTCTGCCACTTTAAACATAGTACATATAGAATTCCACAACAATGTTCTTTTCATACATTTATTAAGCATTGAAATAGTGACATGGTACTAGGCAGCACCACCTATCCATCCTGATAGACCCATGGATCACACAAATAATGAATTTTAGAAAGGATGCGCTCCGTCACAGAACTATTGGTTACAAATGAAAATTTGTTTAGAAGAAAGAGATTACGGTAGGATGTGTCATAAAACGGGATCGCATTCAACTGGGTCTGTCGGCCATCTAGGGTAATGGTGCCGCTGGTAATAGGTATGTAAGATTGGAACAATCTGTTCCTGTAAAGTCCCAGGAATTGCGCTCCTCAAAATCAAACCACAGGATTGTAACGGGTAGGAGTAGTTCAAGCTTTATTTGGATAACGTGTTTCGGGGTTTTCAGCGTTCAGGAGAACGCACCCCTTCGTCAGATCTACATAAATAATAATGAAGAATAAAAACTTTTTCATATTGTAAAAATTAAAAATTAAAGAATTGTTTTTCAATATATACATAAATATACGATTAAATAAATACATAAATGAACATCCATATACATATACATATCTAACCATTTTTTTTTTAAATATATGTATGAATATACAACTAAATAAATAAATGAATAAATATCTAAATGCACATATATATCTTCTACTGTGTCTCAATTATGAAGCCTACACAACTCAAATATAGCTGAAGCACTTGCCTGTGCTAGAAAAGAGAGGTATAAAAACACAACATAATTTAAGTAATATAATATACTAGTATGATACAAAGGAGAGAAATGTAATTTCATCAATATAAATAAAACAATGTAAATTTATATAAAAGGTCCATATAAATAGAGTGTATATGGCAATACCAATGCATAGGGGAATAAGTATCACTGTTAATACTACTGTATATGGTCTAGAAGGACGCTATGTTTTGTTTTGTTTTGTTTGTTTGAGTTGGAAGGGACCTCAAGGGCCATCGAGTCCAACCCCCTGCAAAAGCAGGAATTCCTAGATCATCCCAGCTATATACCTATCCAGATTCCGCTTGAAGATTTCAATTGAACTCACCACCTCCCGTGGCAGCCTATTCCACTCCCTCACTACCCTTACTGTTAGAAAGTTTTTCCTAATGTCTAATCTGAATCTCCTTCCCCTTAGTTTCATCCCATTACTTCTCGTGCTTCCGTCTGCTAATGAGAATAGGGTAGATCCCTCTGCACTGTGACAACCTTTCAGATATTTAAATACCGCTATTAAGTCTCCCCTTAGCCTTCTGTTCTGCAAACTAAGCAGTCCCAATTCTTTTAGCCTTTCTTCGTAGGACATGGTTTGTAGACCTTCCACCATTTTGGTTGCTCTTCTCTGGACCTGCTCCAATAAATCGATGTCTTTCTTAAACTGGGGAGCCCAGAACTGTACACAGTATTCCAGGTGGGGTCTGACCAGGGCAGAGTACAGCGGAATAATTACCTCTCTTGATCTAGCTTCAATGCTCGTCTTGATACATCCTAGAATTTGGTTAGCCTTTTTAGCCACCGCACCGCACTGTTGACTCATGTTGAATTTGTGATCTATTATTATGCCCAGATCCTTTTCCCCTGTACTCTCACTTAGTACTATTCCTCCCATACTATATATGCTTCTTGCATTTCTGTTACCCAGATGTAGAACTTTGCATTTGTCCCTGTTGAATACCATTTTGTTCACCTCAGCCCATTGTTCCAGTGTGTCTAAGTCCTTTTGGATGCACTCTCTCTCCTCTCTAGTGTTGGCCATTCCTCCTATCTTTGTATCATCTGCAAATTTTATTAGTTCCCCATTAATCCCATCATCCAGATCATTTATAAAAATATTAAAAAGTACTGGGCCCAGGACAGAGCCATGCGGCACCCCGCTTTTTACTTTCTTCCAGTTTGATGTATAGCCATTTAGAATTACTCGTTGTGCCCGATCATTTAGCCAATTGTGAACCCACCTTACTGATATTTTATCAAAGCCATACTTGATCATTTTTTCAATAAGAATGTTATGTGATACTTTATCAAAGGCCTTACTAAAGTCAAGATATACTATGTCCACTGCATTCCCCTGGTCCAACCATTCAGTGACTTTATTATAGAAGGAAATAAGATTAGTCTGACAAGATTTATTAGGCATAAAGCCGTGCTGGCTCTGATTAATTAAAGCCTTCACATCCAGGTACCTAATTAAATGTTCTTTAACGATTTGTTCAAAGATTTTTCCTACTATCGAGGTCAGACTTACCGGCCTATAATTTCCTGGGTCGTCCCTATTCCCCTTTTTGTAGATGGGGACCACATTTGCCCTTTTCCAATCTAGAGGGACCACTCCTGTTTCCCATGACTTATTAAAGATTATTGCAAGGGGTTCTGTTATTTCCTCTGCTAATTCTTTTAAAACTCTAGGGTGTAAATCATCCGGTCCTGGGGACTTGGTTTCCTTAATCTTAGCTAAATGTTCTCTTACCAAACCTTCACTTATAATCAGCTTGGAGTCCTCATTCCCCTCATCACTATCACCATTAATGTTGATATTTCCATCCATTTCTTGGGAGAAAACGGATACAAAATATGAATTTAGTAACTCCACCTGCTGATCCACCATGTTAACTTTTTCACCCTTTTCGTTCTTCAGGACTCCAATGGTTTCCTTCACTTTTCTTTTGCTCTTAACATATCCCCAAAAACCTTTTACCTTACTCTTAACTTCTTTTGCAAGCTTCAATTCGTATTCAGCCTTAGCTTTTTTAATGCTTATCTTGCAGAGTCTGCAAACTGCTGTATACTCTCCCTTAGATATAGCTCCCATCTTCCACTTGTTGTATGTTTCCTTTTTCTTTTTTAGTAGGTTATGTAATTTTTTGGTCATCCATCCTGGAGTTTTTAGGTGATTCCCATTTTTCTTGCTTCTAGGTATTGTTAGTTCCTGTGCATTAATGATTTCCCTACGGAAAATTTCCCACCCCTCATGTGCATTTTTGTGCTTAAGTATTTTTCGCCATGGAATTCTACTAACCCTTACCTTTAGGCCCCTAAAATCTGCCCTACTAAAATTGAGCCTTCTAGTCTTTGTCTTCTCAGGTCTTCTTCTTACAACCCCAAACTCGAGTATAGCATGGTCGCTGAATCCCAATGTCCCTGCTATCCTTAATTCCTTAACCATGTCCTTCTTGTTAGTTAAAACTAGGTCCAGAATGGATGTTCCTCTCGTGTTTTTTTCTACTAACTGGGCAATGAAGTTGTCTGCTAGAGAGGATAAAAATTTGATAGAGCTTTTACTCGTAGCTGTGTGAAACATATAAAGTCAAGAATCAAGAATGAAGGAGAAGCTTGTATGGACAATATATAGAATTAATACAAGGGGGTCTTTTTCTATATAAATGTGTAAGAAAATTCGCTGTATGTATAAGGAGTTAAATAGTATGAAGAGATGTATAACATAACGCTTATGTGGAAGGGTGTAATCATCAAAAACTGGCTGGAGAGAAAACGGGCTTACCTCTGTAGCTTTAAATGTGCAAACAGACAGTAGTGAGCGCAGGTAATAAGGGGTTTAAATACTTATTTGCGTGCATAGGACGCTGGTGCAGGCGTCCTAGACGTCTGAGTAAAGATTGTCGATGAAAAATGAAAGTGCGCGCATGCGCGTTATGTACAAAGCTCCGATCACTAGTTCGGGTTCAAAAATGAAAGTACTCGCATGCGTGGTAGTAAGAAGAGTGCGGTGTGACGGAGAAGCATATAATGCTGTGTGGGGGCCAGCGCCGGCGCCTACGCACACAAATAAGTATTTAAACCCCTTATTACCCGCGCTCACTACTGTCTGTTTGCACATTTAAAGCTACAGAGGTAAGCCCGTTTTCTCTCCAGCCAGTTTTTGATAATTACACCCTTCCACATAAGAGTTATGTTATACATCTCTTCATACTATTTAACTCCTTATACATACAGCAAATTTTCTAACACATTTATATAGAAAAAGACCCCCTTGTATTGATCCTATATATTGTCCATACCAGCTTCTCCTTCATTCTTGATTCTTAACTTTATGTTTCCGTAGCATCCTTCTAGACCATATACAGTAGTATTAACAGTGATACTTATTCCCATATGCATTGGTATTGCCATATACACTCTATTTATATGAACTTTTTATATTAATTTACATTGTTTTATTTATATTGATGAAATTACATTTCTCTCCTTTGTATCATACTAGTATATTATATTACTTAAATTATGTTGTGTTTTTGTACCTCTCTTTTCTAGCACAGGCAAGTGCTTCAGCTATATTTGAGTTGTGTAGACTTGATAATTGAGACACAGTAGAAGATATATATGTGCATTTAGATATTTATTCATTTATTTATTTAGTTGTATATTCATACATATATTTTTAAAAAAATGGTTAGATATGTATATGGATGTTCATTTATGTATTTATTTAATCGTATATTTATGTATATATTGAAAAACAATTCTTTAATTTTTAATTTTTACAATATGAAAAAGTTTTTATTCTTCATTATTATTTATGTAGATCTGACGAAGGGGTGCGTTCTCCTGAACGCTGAAAACCCCGAAATGCGTTATTCAAATAAAGCTTGAACTACTCCTTCCCGTTACAATCCTGTGGTTTGATTTTGAGGAGCGCAATTCATGGGACTTTACAGGAACAGATTGTTCCAACCTTACATACCTGATAGACCCATGGGTGTAGCTTGAGCAGAAGAGTTGGTGGGACTCTTTACCTTGGCCAAGAATAAAAGACTAGGACAGTGCCCTGAATATTTGATCCAAGTTAAGGCAAACCTAATGACGGTCATACACCTTCAATAGCTGTTGACCAAAAGCTTGTTCACCCAACAACTATTGATTCCCAACTCCCACATACAAGATTGGTTCAGTCAAGTGTGCAAGTGTTTTCAATAGGGAACTGGTAATAAACTGTCGTCAGAAACCTCTGAAGGCACCTTAACTCCAGTTATAACAAAACATGAGCCATGTTGAAATGAAATATGTGCTTCCTTTTCCCAACTGTTTGCATACCCCCATACTTACTGTATATGATAGTCAGATGATCCTGCTGGAATTGGCAGGTTCAGATCACTTTCCTCTTACATGTGTGGGCAACTTAACTTGGATTCTACCCTAATAAGGTTCCTAACATTTTCTAAGAATTACATAAAATAGTGAAAAAATAGATAAATTACAGTATATGTATCAAAAACAGTGGTTGAATTTACAGTATAAATGCAATAAGTTTATCAAGGACAACCAACCTAACAACGGGCACCTCCTATTTTTAACTGATATTATAATTTATTTACATGTTATAATTTTTATAGTTAATTATTGTTCATTTCCTTTTCATGCTCCCCTGTGTAATAAATAAATAGATCGATAGATAGATAGATAGATAGATAGATGACCTCTCTACCACTTGCTTTGTACTATTTTATTAATAGATGTATTTATATTTTAAAGAATAACTTAAAGGTGTAATTAATGGCACAAATGAACAGACAATTGGTATGCCCATTGTAATAATAAGATAACAGCTGTAGCAGGAGTTCCTATATATAACAGATTAATTGTGGCAAATACTACACCAGACACTTGCAAGAAATTATGATCCAATGTCGTTCTTTTAATAAAGTCTCAAACAGGTGACCTTCACTGGGGACACATGTTCTATTGGTTACATGCTACAGAAGACATGAAGTTTATAAATCTCTTTCAGGCAAGTGTGAAATAGCCCTGATAAATCACAAAGACAATATCACTGCTTTATGTACTTTGCCTTACTCACTATCTGAACAAAGGAACATTTAGCTCTGGGGGAATTAAAGAAAACAGGACAGTTGGGCCCAGTCTAATAGAGATGATTGCTGTCGTACATTACAGCAGCGTGACTTTGCAGACAATAATTCCTTTGTCCACTCAGAATTGCTAGAACCCATGGCTGAACTTTGGTCATTTATCAACCTTCGTCCTTATGTTGAACCTAGAGGAACAGCTCTTTTTACAGTGTTCCATTAATACATTCACCTGATAAAAATATCTGCTCATTATTTTATAGTGGTCTACGGGCCAATTTTCTTTATATGTCCTGACGATAAATACATGTGCAATAGCAAACCGAATCTCTGGGGGATGCTTATTCCCGAAGTTTAATATTCTTATGCACTGGTAACTTGTCACATTTCATCATATAATGTAAATGACAAAAACGAGAAGGCAAGATAACACTTGACATTCTAGACATAAAAGACTAAAGGGAATTTTTGAAGACCCTTTATGTCACTTGTCAATCCCAACCCTTCGTAAAATGCCCTTCCCATCCCTTTATCTAATGGTGCTTTCTGTCTTAGCCTCTGCACTGCCAGATCTTGACTCCCCATTTTCCATAAGTATGGCAGACTTATAAAAAGGCAAACAATATAGGCTGTCAGCTTTCATTAAGCATTCAAGGAAATCCTGTGCTATTCCAGGTGATTGTATACATTCAGCCAAACACCTCATTTACCAAGGTCTTGATTTTATTTTCTAAGCCCTACTGTCTTTCCTGCATATTTGCAATCTGCCTGGCAGACCCCAGGTTTCAGACACTGTTATTTATCATTTTTTATATTTTCAGAATTGTGGCATAACAAAAAGGCTTATAATAGAGAAACGGAGGATTGTCAAGTTTCATAAAGCAGCCTAGGAATCTTTGCTGCTTTATATGACAATGTCAGCTCTGCTCGGAGTTCAATAAGCGGGTTAACAAGCTTTCACAAGGATATCCTGCTTAAATATTTGCAACATAAACAGCATGTTGTGGAGGATGAAACACTGGCGTTGTTTTTCTCTTCCCTTCTACTTCAATTTCTGTCTCAGTTATTGAAAGCTCACCAAAGAATCATAAAAGACAGGATAAGCCATTTCTACCTCTGCATCTCCAACTCTGAATGGAATTTGTTGCTGATAGAAAGAAATAAAAGAATAAAAATAAAAAATATGCAACTTGTGATTGTCTCATCACTATGATTGGAATAACATTAGGGAGTAAAGTTTAAACAATGAGCTGCAAGTAATGATATTTAATCCTTTAATTTAATTATTATTGTTGTATTAATAATTAAATACTATATCATTTTACAATGATAGTGCTAATTGTTCTGCTAACATGATGGACACCATGACAGATCCCATTATATGTTAATGGGGTCCATTGGATGTGTTGGTTCTGGCTCTCCACTATTTTTTGTTTTTTGCTCATGTGACAGAACACAAAACCAAAATGGCAAAAGAGATGTAAACAGAGCCTAAGGAAATATGTAACATGCCCATAATGTTTGTGTGCTAAGAGTAGCCAATATACAACAACTAAAAACTGAGTTTAGATGTATCTTGGAACCCAACTGGAAGGGACATTTTGAGAAACTCTGAGAGCTGCGGTCTCTTAGATAGTATTCTGAGCATGGCAATTTTCTCCCTTTGCTTGCGTGGGTTTTCCCCACACTCCAAGAAACATATTGATAGGTTAATTTGGAATTTAGGTTGTTAGTGACCAAAATGAGTGGTGGCAATCTCAATACAGCATTGAGAATGATATTGGCAGTATGAAAATGAATAAAATAAATACATATTATAAATATACCATAGAGTTTTGAATGATTGAAAAATAGAGGCAGAAAAATAAATGGAAACCTGATGGACTCATTATAAGTCCATGGGATCCATTCCAAGATGTATAATAATGGGCCATATACTTAAACAGGGTTATGCGAAAATGAATCAAAATATCACTTGTATAATTTGGACTAAAAAAACCTGAAAACTGACTAAACTGTTGTCTCCAGTTTGATTTGACGACCATGTGTATTTAGCCATGCCGTAACTGAATGGCTCAGACGGCACATGATTAACTTCCATGTGCTGTCCATGCCTGAACGGCTCCACTCATTTCTATCAGTGAGCCTGGGTTGCAAAATGGACAGGGATAGGACTTGTCCTGAGTTTTTCCCCGGACTCACTACTGCATACACGGGCCTGTGATAATAAGCAATCGTGTGTATGCGACCATAGAAACGAATGGTTAGTGTGCTAGCTGTGAAAAACCTGGTCGTGTGTGAAAAGCACACGGTCGTAAGAATCTTGCACTAGAAGTGACAACTTCTCACCATTCAGGACAGATCAGCTGGATGATTTACAGCAATGTTACCACAATATGTAGACAGAGGAGAATATTTTTGAATATTCTATTTGAAACCAATTGAAAATTGCAATATTTCGCATAATGTAATAGAAAAATGAAATATTTACTTATCAGTTAGTGGCTTATTGATGTTTTATTTTAAACTAGTGCTGTTTTTCTGTGGATCTTTACATTTTGTACTATTGTTAATTTGTAGAGGCCTTCCTTGAGCTTTCTGGAAATATGCCCTAAGACTATATTCAGTGAGATTGTTAGTAATCTTTAGCTAATATTTCAAATTCAAGCAGTTGAGTGTTATACCAAGCTAGCTATGAGTATATGTTACATTTCCAGGGCTATATTTACACAATAAATTCTAACCACTTCTTTACATCCATCATAATAGTACAATAGATGTTGGGACTTCAAATATGGCGCCAGCTCAGGATCTGAGTGGGCGTGATAACCACAGGGTCTCTGTTGTTCATACAGAACAAATCCAGAAACATTGCCTGCAATCAGAGATATCTCTGACTGCAGGCACTTAACCCCTAAGCTGCTATTGTGTTACGGTATTTTCACTTTCTATTCTCCCCTCTGAAAGGCTCATACACAGTAAGATTGTGGGGGCCGTTCAATTGCTACTGCAGTCGGGAGCCTTCTGTAGGCTTCCAGGCCTGCCATAACAATGTAACTATTGAAGTCTGCCTACAAAAGTAAACAAAACATGTTAGGCATTCCTGCACTACAAAATGCCAAGACTATAAAAAAAATATAGTTATTTAACCAAAACAGTGAACACAGCAGTAGGGAAGTATCACAAAGCCAGAATAGCCATGTTTTTCAACTCTCAAACAAATTTGAATAAAAAGTTGCCTAAACATCACATATTGCCTAAAATTATATCAAGGAAAAACTATGTAAATTTGGTGTCACTATGATCATGCTGACCAACAGAATATAGGTAGCATGTCATTTTTACAACATGATGACTGCCTTAAAATCAATTTCTGTAAAAAAGCGTCACAAATGCACTTTTTATTCCCAATTCTTTCAGTTTTTCCAGCCTTCCAGTACTTTGCACAGAAAGTTAAATGGTGACATGATGAAGTACAATTTCTCCCACAAAAAATAAACCCTCATACAATTCTTATGGCTTTTGGAAGATGGGGAGTGGGGAATGGGAAGATATCCTGGTCACAATTTCCTTATTGTGGCCGGGATATCTTCTGATAAATGTAGTGTCCCTGCCTGTAACCCAGCTACAATAAGAAAATCATGGTTGGGTTCCTTACAAGTCCCAAACCATAGAAAGTTTCTGCATTTATGGTCGTATCCATTGGCAACCGATCAAGACAACAGACTGTAACCACTAACTTAGTTAAAGAAAATCTTTAAAACTCTGCAGAATTTTTATCTACTTATATTTGCAAAAATGTTTAACTTTTAATTATCTACAAATATAGATATGATTATGTTCATGGGAATACCCCTTTAAGTCTCAGCACACAAGTGGCTACACAGATTGCCAATCCAAGGTCCAAATAAGGGTGGGGTATATATAGTTATTTTATATGTCCATATGTATGCCTAATGAAATGTTGCATGATATTCACTTTGTGATATCTATTTATCTATCCATCTTTCTATCTCATTATCTGTATTCCTTTATTTATCTACGGTTGTGAATATAATGTAGTGCATACGCACAATATTATCCAATAAAAGGTAATCTAAGTTGAAAAATCATTCTGCTATAACCAAGGCTCAAAATAAACATACAAATGACACAATATGTGTATATTAAGGATGATGGCATATGTATTCATATATTCATATATAAGTATGTGATACTATCAGAAATAGAATCATTATTTTTTATTTGTTTTACGTTGTGTGCATTGCGACTAGTAACTGAACATTTAAACAATATAACACAATAAAAGCCATATGCAGAATGATGGAGTCACGAAGCAATAAAGGATACAGTATGAACAATTTAAATTTATTAAACACATAAAAGTAGATTGAATGCATTATCTGTCTGTAGAAACAATAAAAAGAACTGCCTAGAAAAGAAAGAAAAAGTATATCCACTTAGATTTAATGGCACAAATGTGTTCCTAGTTACTATAACAGTAGGTAGTAGATAGGACTGCATACAGGTGAGGAGGTAACGCACTCATGTGTATAGAAAAGTCAGTGAAATGCCTCAGTGGGTGATTTGGGGGAATCTTAATGTATACAGCATCCTGATATCAACTCTGAAAAAAGTATTTCACCATTATAAGTTGTAAGTGTGAAGAGGTTAAAAGCCAGTGTACATTGGACATTTACTGCGATGACATCATCACAGCCATTCCAAACCACATGGGATTGAAACAATAACATAGTAGAGAAATATCAATACTTTCTTTCATCTAAAGCTTTTGACACTTCAGTACCAGTTCATCCTCACAATCCCCTTGCATCCTAAAGATTAATTGATATTGGCCACTCAACTGGATTTCAAAGCCCCTTCTGACCACGTTTAAAGCTTTCTGATTTATTTTTTTCCCTAAAGCTGCTGTGGCTTTTATGGAATCTCACATGATTGTCCTGTGTGACAAATTGGTTTCTTAAAGCGGATTCTTTAAAGAAAGGGATGCAGTTTGACAAGACAAGAAACAGCTCATCTTCAAGACAGGAGGATAAATAAAGAAAAAAAAATCCTTTTTTTTATCCCCTAACTCTGCTGTTGCTCAATGGGTGTCTCGGTTGTCACTGATAATCTTATCTTTGTATGATAGGTAGGGAACAGGACAATGGAGACCTAACCATGCTGTAGGTCTGATAGGACTCTGATTAATAGAACTGTCCAATAGGCACACAGCACTGAGGAAGATGATTAATGACATTCCTTATGAACTTTGAACTCCCTGCAACAACATATTGAGAAGACAGAGGAGCACAAATACATGCTATATTATTACAACTGTGATTGATTCTAGCATCTTTCCTCTTGTCACAAATTGTGTTGACAAGAAAGCAAATTCAGCACAGTCGAAGTTGAAAACCCCTGAACCTACATACATCTCTGACAACTGAAAGTGTAGGCAGGAAAATGTAGTATAGACCTATAGAGCCAAAGTTCCCCGTGTTTGTTTTATCTTGTATCATCTCTATTTCATAAAGATATCAGAAACGTATCCATACATATTCTAGCATTTGTGACCCTTATACAAAGAAAGCACAAGATTTGAATTTCAGCGGTCCTAAAAAATATTGAAAGCAGAATATGCAAATAAGTTCCCCTCAATGGAACTTTTCTCTAGAGCCTCCTTTCATTATTGAGAGTAATAATGTTACTATATAAAAAATGGGTTGATACTTGTTCTTAAATGTCCATGTTTAGAAGATGTATCAATAGGATAAAATCAGATTTGACCACTGCAAAACACCACTGGCTACACCCCCACTGCTGTATGTGTAGAAGTGTTGTGTTATGTTCCCACTATCTAGGAAACTTTTCACTTAACACACCATCAAAAGCAAATAGCACCACAAACTAAGGCTACAGACGATCGAAGTGCAACACAGCCATGAAAAAGGTCAACTTTTCACGGCCGTCTTGTACCCAGGGGGTGGCTGTTTTCATGGATTACAGTGTAAGGAGGCATCTGTGAAAATGGACAAAAATAGGACATGATCTATACTTTGATGGTCCATTACAATGGACCATTAAAATAACTGTCATGTGAATAGTGTCCATTCACTGACACTGAATTTAATGTTGCCATGCAACATCCGTAAAAAAAAAAAAACGGATCTCACACGGCCATTACTCACTGTTGTGTGAATATTGCTTTAGTGATATGATCTTCATGCTTTTTTTCTCCAGTTAGCACGAGTTATACAAGTGAAAGTGCTACATTTTACAATACAAGTGAAAGCAGCTCCATTGAAATAATCGATCAGTCGGTACTAGCAGTTGTTATTTTATAACATTCTAACCATTGAGAAGTAAATTGTTTTCTCTCTCTATACTTTGTAGTCTTATACAGCATTTAGTGTCCGGAAAAGCATGTCTCCTGAATTGCGCCCCAGCGAATGATTTAGGGACTATAAATATACGTTTAATGACCTCCATGCATCTCCTGATGGCGAGAAACCTGGAAAGAGCCATCACTCACTATCAGCACAATTATGCATGGCACATTGCATCCCAGGGACCCATATGTCACATTCACTTAGCCTAATGAGAGGAAGGAGTCCCCAACCTTTCATGTTTCTTGGTTGGGATTTAACATTTCTCTTTCTATATCATTTTTGTATGCTTTCTGTTGCCTCTTGTAATTGTCTTGGTGTCCCTGAAACCTCTTGGAGTGATTTCAATTTAGTGCAACAGCACCTGCTGATGAGAACAGAATTCATTAGTAGCTTTAGGGTTTCCAGCTGCTGCTGAGTTCACCCTACCCAGCCCAGTAAATACCATATTCGTCTTTGGCAGATGATCTTGCTGTGATTTAGGTGGATAAAATCCTAGTCCACAAATCATTGAAGTGAGCGGAAGTGAAATAGACCTTTGGTCTAGTGATGTACTGCTTGAAGCTTAACTCTTGAAATATTATCTTCCATCTCCAATGTACTGTATTACCCTCCCCAAGCGATTCTAAGCAGTAACTAATTTTGATTAGAATTATTTACTGAAATAAGTAATTGCTGAAACTAATATCTAAAGTTTAGTAATATTACATTATATTTCTTAGTTCTTCTATTTTTAGCTAAAAATACTTTTTAACAATTTATACTGTATGTGGAAATTAGTTTAGATATTGAGCTGCATGACAAATTGAGTAAACCAATTTTAGAATTTAATGATGATAAATATGTTCTTATTTCTTCTCATAATATGTCAATTTCTTATGAACTAACTGGACATTGAGTTTTGCTCTGAGATAAGCAATATTTAGTCTGAGGCCCCCACGTTGTGGAAACACAGTTGTTTTTGTTGCAGATTTTGTGGCGTTTTTTTGAGCCAAAGCTAAGAATGACTACAAAAGGAATGGGAAATATATAGGACACACTTATACTTTACCTTTCACTCAATCCACTCCTGGCTTTGGCTCAAAAGACCTCAGAAAAATCTGCAACGACAAAAGCTGCATTTCTGCAATGTGGGGTCTTAGCCTTAGAGTACAGTTTAACCCCTTCCCGCTGCAGCCGTTTTTCGATTGTCGTTTTTTATTCCCCACTTTCCAAAAGGCATAACTTTTTTATTTTTCTGTTCACAGAGGCATATGAGGTCTGAATTTCTCAATGGTACCATTTAATATTCCTAAAGGGGTAGAATTAGAGAAGAAATGCATTTGTGTGTCTTTTTTACAGGGTTCGAACAATTATGGTGATGCCATATTTATATACTTTTAAATAATATTTTAAATCCTTAAAAAAAAACGACATTTTGCAAAAAAAAAATAAAATTTCTTGGGCGTTTTTGGACACAGGGATACCTAAGGTGTATGTGTTTCACCTTTATTTATCTATTTTTATATGTATTTTTTGTATTTGTATTTTTTTTTTACTTTTTTTTTTTACTTTTATTTTTAGATCCCCTTGGGGTCTTGAACAATTGATCAATAATACAATGCACTGCAATGCTAATGCATTGAAAAAATCCCCTGCAAGAATGGTGGCACTGTTGCGCTGCTGGGAAAAGGCGCCTAATTCATGTTGGCACTGATCATGAGCATTGCTCTTTGGTTCATCTGTTTTGGATTTTTTCCCGATACAGCGGTCCCTGTATGTGATAATTATTTTTATAAGTTTGTAGGTCATCATTTTCATATGCAGGGATACCTTATGTCTTTGTGTTTTACTAGTGCAACCTGTAATAGAAATCTGCTGATGACAAGTTTGGGAGCCTTCAATAGGCTTCTGGCTGTCATAGCAATGCATCGCTGTCCATGGATCTTATTCCGGGGGATGGTGATCACAGGTAAAATGGTGACACGCATTTTCCCCTGGTATAATGGTGCCTCAGTCAGTATAATACAGTGGAAAGCCATTGACTCCTGAGCATATTTAAATATCCAACATATGCCATAATTGTATGGCGGATGTTGGGAAAGGGTTAAAGATAGTCTGTCTGGTCTACTGACATGTCTGTTTTAGAAGATCCTTGAATTCCTCATGAAATAACAAGGATGGAACATCTTTTTAGAAAATGGCATTTAGCAATTCCTATGTTATTTTTTCTGGATATGAATAAATAAATTGACAACCGAGTGTTACTATTTCCCTTTTCAATAGTGTACATCCCTATATTAAATATCGTAATGTTGTCAGCATAAGTTACACAGTGTCCAAATGAACAGGAACTAGCTAGCTATATTGGCAAGAAAAATGGATTTTATACAGTTATCAATATATCCTTACATTTTCAGGAGGAAACTCAGACATGTCAGAACTGCTGTTAGATCTTTTTTAAAGGTGCTATAGTAAGATAGTAGATAAAGACACAAAACCATCAAGTCCAGCCTATAAACCTACCAAGTTGACCCAGAGAAAGGCAAATCCCCACGAGGTCAATGCCACTTGCCCCATCAGAGGAAACAATTCCTTCTCAATTCCAAATATGGCAATTGAACTAAGATCCTGGATTAACATCCTATCACAAAAATGTCTAGCTTACATAACATATTGTAATATAATGCTGTTCTATCACGCTCTTTTGTTTTGAATACAAAAAATAGGCTCAGGGTTGTCCAGAGGCCTAAGTCAATATATAATAGGGTTTAATACATCGTATACCATATTATTAAACTTGACTCCAGATTTGGTCTTCCTAGCTAGATCAACTCCTGCAGTGAATTCCAAGATCCTAATTGCCCACTTGATTGTAGCAGAAACAGGCTCTGTTCCATTTAATTGGCTTAAAGCCAACTCCCCACACCTCTCGAAAGGTGCATAAGGTTAAACAGATGGCAAGATTTGAAAAATTGATATGTTGGACATAAAAACTTTATCCTTGGTTCTTAAAGACCTGGATCAGCAAATGGTAAATCTAATACCATACTTCCTCCTATAAAGAGTAAGTGCTCTTCAAACCTTACCAACACGTCACTACAATTTCCACCATTTCCACAATACTCTTTTACCTAACTTTAACCCTTAACTTTATTTTTTTTTCTCTCCATTAGCCCATTACCCATAATTAACACATTAGTTCTTGTACATGGCTATTTAACTTTTATGCATAAAACGAAAATATAGTTTATTTATTGCTTGGTGGAATGATGCGTGCTCAGTTTCATTATGTTGACTTTTCTATTTTTGTCATATGCTTTGTACTGCCTTTTCAGTTCAATAAATTCTGAGTTTAAAAAAGCGTTATTAAAAGGATACTTCTATCTGGACTGGCTACACCCACAGAACACCCATCTTGCAGCTGAAGTGTGTTGATAGTACATTGTGCATGCAAGGCTTTCTCCTTTCACTTACAGTGGGTACGGAAAGTATTCAGACCCCTTTAAATTTTTCACTCTTTTTGTCATTGCAGCCATTTGCTAAAAGCTAAAAAGTTCATTTTATTTCTTATTAATGTACACTCAGCACCCCATCTTGACAGAAAAAACCCACAAATGTAGATATTTTTGCAACTTTATTAAAAAAGAAAAACTGAAATATCACATAGTCATAAGTATTCAGATCCTTTGCTGTAATACTCATATTTAACTCACATGCTGTCCATATCCTTCGGATCCTCCTTGAGATGGTTCTACTCCTTCATTGGAGTCCAGCTGTGTTTAATTAAACTGATTGGACTTGATTAGGAAAGGCATACACCTGTCAATATAAGACCTCACAGCTCACAGTGCATGTCAGAGCAAACGAGAATCATGAGATCAAAAGAACTGCCCAAGGAGCTCAGAGACAGAATTGTGGCAAGGCACAGATCTGGCCAAAGTTACAAAAGAATTTCTGCAGCACTCAAAGTTCCTAAGAGCACAGTGGCCTCCATAATCCTTAAATGGAAGAAGTTTGGGATGACCAGAACTCTTCCTAGACCTGGCCGTCCAGCCAAACTGAGTAATCGTGGGAGAGGAGCCTTGGTGAGAGAGGTAAAGAAGAACCCAAAGATCACTGTGGCTGAGCTCCAGAGATACAGTAGGGAGATGGGAGAAAGTTCCACAAAGTCAACTATCACTGCAGCCCTCCACCAGTCAGGGCTTTATGGCAGAGTGGCCCGAAGGAAGCCTCTCCTCAGTGCAAGACATATGAAGGCCCGCATAGAGTTTGCCAAAAAACACATGAAGGACTCCTAGACTATGAGAAATAAGATTCTCTAGTCTGATGAGACGAAGATTGAACTTTTTGGCGTTAATTCTAAGCGGTATGTGTGGAGAAAACCAGGCACTGCTCATCATCTGCCCAATATAATCCCAACAGTGCAACATGGTGGTGGCAGCATCATGCTATGGGGCTGTTTTTCAGCTGCAGGGACTGGATGACTGGTTGCAATTGAATGAAAGATGAATGTGGCCAAGTACAGAGATATTCTGGAAGAAAACCTCTTCCAGAGTACTCTGGACCTCAGACTGTGCCGAAGGTTCTCCTTCCAACAAGACAATGACTTTAAGCACACAGCTAAGACAACAAAGGAGTGGCTTCGGAATAACTCTGTTACCATTCTTGACTGGCCCAGCCAGAGCCCTGACCTCAACCCAATTGAGCATCTCTGGAGAGACCTGAAAATGGCTGTCCACCAACGTTCACCATCCAACCTGACGGAACTGGAGAGGATCTGCAAGAAAGAATGGCAGAGGATCCCCAAATCCAGATGTGAAAACATCATTCTCAAGAAGACTCATGGCTGTACTAGCTCAAAAGGGTGCTTCTACTCAATACTGAGCAAAGGGTCTGAATACTTATGACCATGTGATATTTCAGTTTTTCTTTTTTAATAAATTTGCAAAAATATCTACATTTCTATTTTTTTTTTCTGTCAAGATAGGGTGCTGAGTGTACATTAATGAGAAATAAAATGAGCTTTTTTGCTTTTAGCAAATGGCTGCAATGAAACAAAGAGTGAAAAATTTAAAGGGGTCTGAATACTTTCCGTACCCACTGTATATAGGGCTTCCATGAATAGCCAAGCCTCCACAGGCTACATTTCTTGGACATTAACAGTATATCCTATGGAGCATGCCCATAGTATAGAAAGGTCCAGAGATCTTAGTTGGCACACATGAACATCCAACTGTGCCAGGATCTCCTAGATGGAAATATGAGCAGTATCAGGGACAGTACTGGAAACAATGTCACTATACTTGGCCAAATGTCATGTCAGGACTTGACAGAGCATGACATAGAAACATAAAAGATTGACAGCACAAAAAGTCCACATGCTATTGGTGAAAGGTGAAAATGACAATTTTTCCAGGAATACGTCATTTCAGTGCGTAATATGTTGTGCCCGGCTTGTATCAGAGACGAATGCTCTAAAGGCTGTTGTGCCTGGGATGCCTGCTTAACAGTTTTTGGAATGTGTGTCTCTGCTGACGTGAGTTGGGCACAAAATATCGGGCACTGAAATGGCGTATCTCTGGAAAAATTGCAATTTTTACTTTTCATTATCAGCTGCACATTCCTTTCTGGAAATTAAATGAATGCAACACTCCAGGGTTAAAAATTATTGCTACCCTGCTTGATAAATCCCTTGAGGGGTGTACAGTCATGGCCAAAAGTTTTGAGAATGACACAAATATTATATTTTCACATGATCTGCTGCCCTCTGGTTTTTATGTGTGTTTGTCAGATGTTTTTATCACATACAGAAATATAATTGCATTCATATTATGAGTAACATAAGCTTATATTGACAGTCAGAATGAGTTAATGCAGCAAGTCAATATTTGCAGTGTTGACCCTTCTTCTTCAGGACCTCTGCAATTCTCCCTGGCATGCTCTCAATCAACTTCTGGACCAAATCCTGACTGATAGCAGTCCATTCTTGCAGAATCAATGCTTTAATTTTGTCTGAATTTGTTGGTTTTTGTTTGTCCACCCGTCTCTTGATGATTGACCACAAGTTCTCAATGGGATTAAGATCTGGGAAGTTTCCAGGCCATGGACCCAAAATCTCTATGTTTTGTTCCCTGAGCCATTTAGTTATCACCTTTGCTTTATGGCAAGGTGCTCCATCATGCTGGAAAAGGCATTGTTGAGCGCCAAACTGCTCTTGGACGGTTGGGAGAAGTTGCTCTTGGAGGACATTCTGGTACCATTCTTTATTCATGGCTGTGTTTTTAGGCAAGACTGTGAGAGAGCCGATTCCCTTGGCTGAGAAGCAACCCCACACATGAATGGTTTCAGTATGCTTTACAGTTGGCATGAGACAAGACTGGTGGTAGCGCTCACCTCTTCTTCTCCGAATAAGCTGTTTTCCAGATGTTCCAAACAATTGAAAAGGGGATTCATCAGAGAAAATGACTTTACACCAGTCCTCAGCAGTCCACTCCCTGTACCTTTTGCAGAATATCAGTCTGTCCCTGATGTTTTTTCTGGAGAGAAGTGGCTTCTTTGCTGCCCTCCTTGAGACCAGGCCTTGCTCCAAGAGTCTCCGCCTCACAGTGCGTGCAGATGCACTCACACCTGCCTGCTGCCATTCCTCAGCAAGCTCCTCACTGCTGGTAGCCCGATCCCGCAGCTGAAACACTTTTAAGAGACGGTCCTGCCGCTTGCTGGTCTTTCTTGGGCGCCCTGGAGTCTTTTTGGCACCAATGGAACCTCTCTCCTTGAAGTTCTTGATGATGCGATAGATTGTTGACTGAGGTGCAATCTTTCTAGCTGCAATACTCTTCCCAGTTAGGCCATTTTTGTGCAGTGCAATGATGACTGCACGTGTTTCTTAAGAGATAACCATGGTTAACAGAAGAGAAACAATGATGGCATGCACCAGCCTCCTTTTAAAGTGTCCAGTGGTGTCATTCTTACTTAATCATGACAGATTGATCTCCAGCCCTGTCCTCATCCCACACCTGTGTTAATGGAGCAATCACTGAAACGATGTTAGGTGGTCCTTTTAAGGCAGGGCTGCAATGATGTTGAAATGTGTTTTGGGGGATAAAGTTCATTTTCTAGGCAAATATTGACTTTGCAAGTAATTTCTGTTAAGTTGATCACTCTTTATAACATTCTGGAGTATATGCAAATTGCCGTTAGAAAAACTGAAGCAGTAGACTTTGTAAAAATTAATATTTGTATCATTCTCAAAACTTTTGGCCATGACTGTAGTTTCTAAAGTGGAGTTATATGTCTGCAGGTTCCACTTTACTGCCAATTCAGGGGCTCTGCAAAAGTGGCATGACGTCCAAAAACCAAACTGTGCTCCAAATACCAAAATAGCACTCCTTCCCTTCTGAGCCCGGCTGTTCCAAAACAGCAGTTTATACCCACATATGGCATTGTTAAGTACATTATCCTGGGTACAACAGTTTCATGCATGTGGGTATAAAATGCCATTTGGGCATACAAGAGGGCGCAGATATCAAGGAGCACTATGTGTTTTGGAGTGCAGATTTAGATTGTTGGTTTTTGGACGTTATGTCAAATTTGTAGAGACTCTAAAAATGCCCCTAAAAATGGGGTCACTTCTTGGGGAATTGAAATTTACTGGCACCTCCAGGGCACCGCAAAAACAACATGGTGTCCAGAAAATCCCTCTAAATCTATACTTCAAAAGCTAAAAAGCACACTGCTCCTTCCCTTCTGAGCCCTGATGTGTGCCCAAGCAGCAGTTTACACCCACGTATACAACTTCTTTCTATCTGGGATAGCCCACTTAATAGTTTTAGGAGTGTATGTCTCTGATGACACAATCTAGGCGCAACATATTGGGCACCAAAATAGCATATTTCTTTAAAAATTAAAATTTTCACTTTGTACATTATTTTCAGGAAGCACTATTGGGCACAAAATGATAAATTCCTTGAGAGGTGTAGTTTCCAAAATGGGGTCACTTTTTGGGGGTACCCATTGTATTGATACTTTAGGGGCTCTGGAATGCGACATGGCACCTGAAAACTATTCCAGCAAAATCTGTCCTTCAAAAGCCAAATAACGTTCTTTTCATTCCGAGCCCCACCATGCACCCACACAGCAGTTTACAACCATATATGGGGAATTGACATGTTCAGGAGAAATTGTGTAACAAACTTTGGTGTGAAGAATATCGCCTCGCCCAGCCGCCTGGCACGGCTGCGATCAAACTTCTTTCTTAACCTCCCACTCACACACCGTGAGTAGACCGGGTCATAGGATAGAACGAAACGAGCGATATAAATTTTATATGTTTAATAACCCAAGTGGGTCGGTATGAATTAATAGCATATACAGAAATATACAATATTAATACGATCAAGCATAAACATACAAGCAAAAGTGCGATGATACAATACAAAAACAAAAATGGAAATAAAAGATAGAGAAAATACCGGCATAGGCTCGGAGTCCGTTTCTCTAGGCCACAGCAGAGTTTTGGGCCTAGGGCGCAAGCTTAAGCAAGTTGCATAAAACAATCCTTCTACATGTTGTCCAGAACAAAGGGAAAGGCTTCAGGCCTCAATGCTAGGCCCTCAATGCATTCCTCTGTAGGGCAAGCTCTCTCATCTTCTCCCAGATCAGAGCTCCTTACTGCCTCTTTGCTGAATGACCCCAGAATCCAGGTCTGCCCACAGCATATGGCTAGTGCCCCACCTACCCCTTCCACCCAGGCAGCCCCCCGTCTCCCTCCTTTGCAGAACCCTCGGAGAGATGGGTGAAGTTAAGGTCACTGGCTTGCTATCACCCATCGCCATCTGGCCAGGGATAATAAAAGTGCCTGGCTATAGCAAGCCATCTCCAATGAACACACATAAAACCAGTGAAGCGTATCGTCCAGCAATGTAAACCCAAGTTAAACACAACATTCCAACAGGTAGGGGGAGGACGGACATGAGCAAGTAAAAATACATTTCTAAGAAAGATGTACAACTGAGGGTCGGTTCATCACACCTCCCACTTTTAGAGCGTGTCGGGAGGAAGGACGATCCTAAGATCACCTTCCGCGGACACCTTGGCGGCCTCACACCGCCAGGACCTGCGCTGGTCCCTGACCATATTCCTGGCGTGCTGATACCCTCTTCCTCTCCTGTCTGAATGGAGACTCTTCTAAGGCTCAGGCTCTGAATTAAGTAGACCTGGCTACCTCCAGCTTGCTTTGGGTCCCTCCCCCGAGTGCTGGCGTCCCTCAGACCCACACTCACAACCCCAGGCCCTTGTGGTACCGGTGCTGAGACCCCATCCCGGCAGTCTCCGCCCCCCTGGCTACCCCCGGCCTGCACTGGGACCTCGTTCTGAGTGCTGGCATCCCACAGATCCACATTCGCAACCCCAGGCCCTTGTGGTACCGGTGCTGAGACCTCATCCCAGCAGTCTCTGCCCAACTGGCTACACCTGGCCTGCACTGGGACCTCGTTCTGAGTGCTGGCATCCCGCAGATCCACACTCGCAACCCCAGGTCCTTGAGATACCAGTAAAGAGACCCCTTCCCGGCAGTCTCTCAGGGTCTTTCCCACACTAGCCACTAGTTGGGAGAGTTCTAGGGGATTCTGTACCTCCCCCTTTGCTTCCAAACCTACATCCTGTTCCTCCTGTACTTGGGTGGGTGATGGTGATACCTTGGGCAAATGACTGAGCTCATGCTTCCCTAAACCATCCGCCCACAATACATTGACAGGTAATACATTTGATACACCCCCTTCTTGAGTCCCACCTCCAGCACCCCTTGCCGTCTGCACTTGGGCCATGGGCACTCCTGGAATAGAACTAGACAGAAGAAACGTGCATGTCTCATACCCGCCGTACTCCTCCGGCTTCAAGGGAGTGAGGCTAGTCATGGCAGTCTCAGCACCGACTCCAGGTGGTGTAGGCAACGGTTCAAGGGTCGGAACGCCCTCCACCCTTGTAGCACTCTGGCTGCGGGCTAACACCGCACTACCAGCAGTCCGTCCCTCACCTGGATCGACCATGAGATCCCCATAACCTACCTGACCACCTGGCACATGGTCAGCAGTTGGGCGCTTATCGGATACACTGGGCGAAATAGTAGAAGTCGCTTCCAGTGACTCAGAAGAGCTACCCTGTACACTTTCACAACAAGCATTGGCAATTACATTGACAGTACATTCATTAGAAATTGTTAATTCACACCGGGCCTCAATGAGATCTGTGGTAGACATATTAACAAGCTGGGAGGGAGACGCCCCCGCAGATGTGGGTGTGTCTACCGACCAGGTCTCATTGGCTCCTAGCACTGGAGTGAACAAAGCATCAATAACATTTTTGCTGAGCTGGGTTGCAGGAAGCTCATTTGCATCTTCCCGGCTCTCAGCTGAAGGCAACTCATTAGCATTTACACTTACTGCCATGGGAAGTATCTCAGAGGGGCTACCCTGGAAATCTGCAAGGCAAGAATTAGCAATTACATTGACATTGCATTCATTCATTGATTCACAGTGAACTGCATGGGTAAATGGCTCAGCCAGGGTCACACTGAGGGGACTATTAGCACCCGCAGATGTGGGCTGGGCTACAGCCAGGTCAGCATTCCACAATGCTTCATTCACATGCTCACTGATTACTTTAGCTGGGCACACAGCAGGGGTAAACGAGCTGCTGACCCCTCCCTCTGCCTGAGTTTGTGTCTGTGTGACAGGCTTCAACACCACATTAAAATCATCCTTCAGTACAGACATTTTGTCACAGCGAGGTGGGGCTGCTCCCACCCCATATTGGGACACCAAGGGCCCCAAATCTGTTCCCAATAGTACATTGGCAGGCAGATTAGACATTAGCCCCACATCACGCATTCCTTTTCCCACACCCCAGTCCAAATGGACGCAAGCAATGGGCACAGTTAAGCGTTCTTGTCCAATACCCCTCAGGGTCAGAGTTTTTCCAGGGATGATACTGTCCGCAGGGACCAAGTCAGGTTGCACCAGAGTAACATCCGCCCCAGTGTCCCGAAATCCCATGACCACTTTATCCCCCACAATGACCTGTTGACGGTTGGCATTGGATTGCAACCCCTCCCTCCCCACCAAGTATACAGATGGGCCAGCTGCCATGGCTGGGGAAACAGGGGGGTTCTTAGAGATGTTGGGGCACTCCGCCTTGAAATGTCCTGGCTGGTTACAGGCATGACACCGCCGGGCCTCTCCTTGGGACTTGGAGGGGGTACCCAGGGCGCCCAGAGTTCTTGGGACAGGGGAAGTAGAGGGGCACCCGGGACAGAGTTTGTCTTACCCCACTTGGAGACCGCAGGCTATGGTGAACTCCAGCTTTGCCCCTCCTTCCAGCTTGAGGGTCTCTGCAGTGTGGCTCCTCTCTTGGTCCCTTGCTCCCTGGTGGACACATAGTCATCAGCAATCTCTGCAGCCTTGTCTGCTGTTTTGGGTTTCCAATCACACACGAACTGGCAGACCTCCAGAGGGCACACCTGGAGAAATTGTTCCTTTATCATAAGATACCCAATTCCCTCAAACGTGGTGACAGTAAGTCCTTTGATCCACTGCCAGAATGTAGCCTGTAAGTGGTGCAGAACATCCGCATAGCTCTCTGTGGGACCCCGCTGTATATTCCGGAACTTTTTGCGGTACACCTCCGGCGTGTGCCGGTATCTCCGGATCAGCGCCGCTTTGATGGTCTCATAGTCCGCGTCCTCTGGTAAGTTCGTGGAAACATCCAGGCCTTTTCCCTTCAGCCGGGGAGACAGGTAACGGGCCCATTCTGCCTGGGGAATATGATACTGCTTACACGCCCTCTCAAATCCCTGCAAGAACGAGTCCAAATCCCTGTTATCTTCCAAGATTGGAAAGTCCTCAGATCGGATCTTTAGTGCTTGGGCTCCTGGAGTTTGTGCAGGGGAAGGTTGCACCTGCTGGCGAAGTTCCAGCTTTTTTAGCTCAAGCTGATGCTCCCTCTCCGCCTGGCGTTCACGGGCCTCTCGCTCAGCCTCTCTCTCAGCCCGACGCTCTGCAGCTTCTTGGTACTGGTGAATCACCTGCAGACGGGCGCTAGAGTCACTGGCGTCTATCTGCTGTAAGGCCATTTGCAAGTATAAGTCCATTACCCCCACAGAACTGGGGCTACTGGTCCCTCGAGGCACAGTTACCTCTGGGGTCCGGGCACCTGCTGAACCGTCTGGCATGGTGATGTTTTCTTGTGTCAGCCTCTCAGGACTCTGCTCGATTCTCTGCATGGCTGTGGCTGCCTCCATTTCAGCCATATGCTCAGGATCTCCAAAAGCCTGGTTCTGCAGTTCTTGAGCTCTGCTTCTGAGCCCACTAGCCATCCACTTCCCAGAGTCCAAGACATCCACTGGAAGCCGTTACCAAATAAAAGATAGGACAGAAAAAAGAAGAAGGGAGGGTACTGTACTGTACCAAACTTTCACTGTATTTTAAGCTTGATCTCATACCGTGCCCGTTCCATAGGATTGCCACAATCCTCAGTGTCTGCGTGATACCACACCCACACACTGTTATCCTAAGATCCCACCGCTGCTACCACTGTGAAGAATATCGCCTCGCCCAGCCGCCTGGCACGCCTGAGATCAAACTTCTTTCTTAACCTCCCACTCACACACCGTGAGTAGACCGGGTCATAGGATAGAACGAAACGAGCGATATAAATTTTATATGTTTAATAACCCAAGTGGGTCGGTATGAATTAATAGCATATACAGAAATATACAATATTAATACGATCAAGCATAAACATACAAGCAAAAGTGCGATGATACAATACAAAAACAAAAATGGAAATAAAAGATAGAGAAAATACCGGCATAGGCTCGGAGTCCGTTTCTCTAGGCCACAGCAGAGTTTTGGGCCTAGGGCGCAAGCTTAAGCAAGTTGCATAAAACAATCCTTCTACATGTTGTCCAGAACAAAGGGAAAGGCTTGAGGCCTCAATGCTAGGCCCTCAATGCATTCCTCTGTAGGGCAAGCTCTCTCATCTTCTCCCAGATCAGAGCTCCTTACTGCCTCTTTGCTGAATGACCCCAGAATCCAGGTCTGCCCACAGAATATGGCTAGTGCCCCACCCACCCCTTCCACCCAGGCAGCCCCCCGTCTCCCTCCTTTGCAGAACCCTCGGAGAGATGGGTGAAGTTAAGGTCACTGGCTTGCTATCCCCCATCGCCATCTGGCCAGGGATAATAAAAGTGCCTGGCTATAGCAAGCCATCTCCAATGAACACACATAAAACCAGTGAAGTGCATCGTCCAGCAATGTAAACCCAAGTTAAACACAACATTCCAACAGGTAGGGGGAGGACGGACATGAGCAAGTAAAAATACATTTCTAAGAAAGATGTACAACTGAGGGTCGGTTCATCACATTTGGGGAGCTTTTTCTCCTTTATCCTCTTGTGAAAATAAAACAATTGGGACTAAATTGACGGTTTAACCCCTTAACGACCTTGGACGTACTATTACGTCCTGGGCGCTAGGTACTTCGCGCACCAGGACGTAATACTATGCCCGAGGCCGGCCGCCCGCTCACTATCTGAGCGGGCGGTATCGGAACCGGGTGTTAGCTGTATCTGACAGCTAACACCCTGCTCCATAACCCCCGGTCGGCCATAACTTCCGATCGGCGGTTTTAACCCCTTGGATGCCGCGGTCAAACATGACCGCGGCATCCAAGGGGTTCCGCCGTCTTGCCGACCCCCCCCGGCACCCCCCGCAGCGAGATCGGGGGGGTGCCGATATCTCTAATGTGCAGCCCGGGGTCTGCCAAGTGACCCCAGGCTGCCTGGAGCCCCCAGTACCTGGTTGATCCTGCCGAGACATCAGGAAGTCAGCGCTGTGTTTCCATAGCGCTGACTTCCTGTATAGGCTGTAAGACACGAGTATGCTCGTGTCTTGCAGTCTATAGTGCTGAGCCAGCAATCAAAGCATTGCTGGCTCAGGTGTCCTAATGGGACACAAGAAAAAGTAAAAAAAAGTGAAAAAAAAAAATAATAAAGTATGTGAAAAAAATTAGTAAAAGAATAAAGCCCCAAAAATTCCCTTTTCCTATATAAAATGAATTATATAAAAAATAAGCCTAAAAATTAATAAAAACAATACATATTTGGTATCGTTGCGTCCGTAACAACCTGTACAATAAAACTGAAACCATATTTAATGTACATGGTGAAAGTCGGGGAAAAAAAAACGGAAAAAACCCGCCAAAAGTAACGATTTTTCGCCATCTCACCTTACAAAATATGCCATAAAAAGTGATCAAAAAGTCATATGTACCCCAAAACAGTACCAATAAAAAGCACAGGTTGTACCGCAAAAAATAAGCCCTAAACCAACTCTCTAAACTGAAAAATAAAAATGCTACGCATCTTAGAAGATGGCGATCCAAAAAAAATTTATTTATGTCCCCAAATGGGTTTTTGTTCTGCAAAATTGGTATTGCATAAAAAAACATTATAAATGAGGTATCGCCGTAATCGTACCGACCCGCAGAATAAAGATAACATGTTACTTATGCTCTACGCTGCATGGTGAAAAATTTAAAAGATAAAACGCAGTGCCAGAATTGATGGGGTTGTTTTTTAATCCACCAAGAAAGAGTTAATAAAATTTATTTAATAAGTTGTAAGCACCTAAAAATGATGTCATTAAAAAATACATCTCACCCTGAAAACAACAAGCCCTCATATGGCTACATCACCAGAGAAATAAAGAAAATATAACTCGTACAATGTGAAGACAAAAACCCCAAAAATTGCCAAATCATTAGAGCATAACTGGCTGCGGCAGGAAGGGAATGTATAAGCTGTGCGAGCATATATTAGGGTACACCCCAGATTTAGAGCTTACGAGGGATAATAAATCAGAAGTGACCCCCAGAGTGACCCCCCAATAATAGGAACTACTGGGGAAATAGTAGGGAATTTAGTGTACCCAATGTACTACGCACAGATTACATATTCACTTTTCCCCATCCGCTGTGCAGTCACGTGTGGGATACTAATGCTCGCTACACCCCTTGATAAATTCTTTGAGGGGTGCAGTTTTCAAAATGGGGTCATTCCCTAGGGGATTCCACTTTACTGGTACTTTAGAGGCTCTGCAAACATGACATGGCATCCAGATCCCAAACATCTGAATCTGCGCTCCAAAAGCCATATAGCGCTCCTTCCCTTCTGTGCCCTACTGTGTGCCCAAACCGCAGTTTATACCCACATGTATGACACTGGTGTACCCAGGATAAGGTACTTAATGTGATATGTGGGTATAAACTCCTGTTTGGGCACAGCCGGGCACAGAAGGGAAGGAGCGCTATTTGGTTTTTGGACGCCATTGCACTTTTGCAGAGCTGAAATGCCAGTACAGTGGAATCCCCTGACATGTCACCCCATTTTGGAAACTGCACCCCTGAAGGAATTTATCCAGGGGTACAGTGAGCATTTTTAACCCCCAAGTGTTGCTATAATTTATTATCCGTAAATGAATAGGCAGCTGATGATGAAAGGTGAAAATGACAATTATTCCAGGAATACGACATTTCTGTGCGTAATATGTTGTGCCCGGCTTGTATCAGAGATGAACGCTCCAAAAGCTGTTGTGCCCGGGATCCCCGATCACCAGTTTTTGGAGTGTGTGTCTGTGCAGACATAAGCTGGGCACAACATATCGGGCACTGAAATGGCGTATCTATAGAAAAATTTCATTTTTAACTTTTCATTATCAGCTGCGCATTCATTTTTGGAAATTAAAAGAATGCAACACTTAAGGGTTAATAATGCTCGCTACCCCACTTGATAAATCCCTTGAAGGGTATAGTTTCCAAAATGGGGTGACATGTCTGCGGATTCCACTTTACTGACAATTCATGGTCTCTGCAAAAGTGGCATGGTGTCCAAAAAGCAAACTGTGCTCTAAAAACCAAAATAGCGCTCTTTCCCTTCTGTGCCCGGCTGTGCCCAAACAGCAGTTTATACCCACATATGGCATTAAGTACATTATCCTGGGTACACCAGTGTCATATGTGTGGGCATAAACTGTCATTTGGGCACACAGCAGGGCGCAAATGTGAAGGAGCGCTATGTGCTTTTGGAGCGCATATTTAGATTGTTGTTTTTTTGGACGCCATGTCACATTTGCAGAGACCCTAAAATTGCCCCTACAAAATGGGGGTCACTTCTTGGGGAATTCCAATTTACTGGCACCTCCAGGGCTCTGCAAAAATATCATGGCGACCAGAAAGTCCCTCTAAATCTGTACTCCAAAAGCTAAAAAAAACCACAGTGCTCCTTCCCTTCTGAGCCCTGCTGCGTGCCCAAGCAGCAGTTTATACCCACATATATAATTTTTTTGTCCCCGGGATAGCCCACTTAATAGTTTTAGGAGTGCATGTCTCTGATGCCACAAAGTGGCCGCAACGTATTAGGCACTGAAATTGGATATTTCTTTAAAAACTTTAATTTTCACTTTGTACATTAATTTTTGGGAAGCATTTTTAGGCTCTAAATGATAATACCCCTTGATACATTCCTTGAGGGGTGTAGTTTCTAAAATGGGGTCACTTTTGAGAGGTTTCCATTATATTGGTACTTTAGGGGTTCTGCAAATGCGACATGGCATCCAAAAACTATTCCAGCAAAATCTGCCCTCCAAAAGCTAAATAGCGCTCTTTCCATTTTTAGCCCTGCCATTTACCCATGCAGCAGATTACAACCACATATGGGGCATTTCTGTGTTCAGGAGAAATTGTGTAACGAACTTTGGGGTGCTTTTTCTCCTTTGTCCTCTTGTGAAAATGAAAAATTTGGGGCTAAATTGCTGGTTTATTGGAAAAAAAGTAATTTTTCATTTTAATGTCCCAATGTTAATAAAATCTGTGAAACAGCTGTAGGGTCAAAATGCTCATTATGTCCCTTGATATGTTCTGTGAGGGGTGTAGTTTCCAAAATGGGGTCACTTTTAGGGGGTTTCCACTGTATTGGTACTTTGGGGGCTCTGCAAATGCGACATGGTACCTGAAAACTATTCCAGCAAAATCTGCTTTCCAAAAGCTAAATAGCGCTCTTTCCATTCTGAGCCCTGCCATGTACCCATACAGCAGATTACGACCACATATGGGGTATTGCTGTGTTTAGGAGCAATTATTTTGCAAACTGTGGGGTGCTTTTTCTCCTTTAACCCATTGTGAAAATGAAAACTTTGGGGATAAAGTGACATTTTAGTAATGTTTCATTTATACATCCCAGTGTTAGCAAAATCTGTGAAACGAATGTAAGGTCAAAATGCTCACTATACCCCTATATGAATTCTGTGAGGGGTGTAGTTTGCAAAATGGGGTCACTTTTTGGGGTTTTCCTTTGTATTGGTACTCTAGGGGCTTTGCAAATGAGACATGGCACCTGAAAACTATTCCAGCAAAATCTGCTTTTCAGACGCCCAGTGTCGCTCCTTCCCTTCCGTGCGCTGCCATTCGCCCAAACATCAGTTTACACCCACTTGTGGAGTATTTCCGTGCTCGGGAGAAATTGCATAACAAACTGTGAGATGCATTTTTTCCTTTAACCCTTTGTGAATGTGTTAATTTTAGGGCTAAATTAAGGAATAGTGGGAAAAAATTAAATGTCTAAATTTCACCTCCATATTGTTTTAATTCCAGTGAAATTCTTAAAGGGTTAACAAACTTCCCAAATGTTATTTTGAATTATTTGAGGGGTGCAGTTTTGAAAATGGGGTGATTCATGGGGGTTTCTAATATATAGGCCTTTATAATCCTCTTCAGAACTGAAGTGGTCCCTAAAAAATTAGTTTGGGAAATTTTCTTGTAAATCTGCAAAATCGCTGTTACACTTGTAAGCCTTCTAACATCCAAAATAAATTACAGGACGATTAAAAGATGATGCCGATATAAAGCAGAGACATGGTAGATAATATGTATTAATGTATTTGGGTGGTATGACTATCTATCTGAAAAGCAGAGCATTTCACATTTTGAAAATTGCGATTTTTTTTTCAAAATTTCCATCAAATTTCCTATTTTTCTATAAATAAATACAAAAATATTCATTAGTGTTTACCACTAACATGAAGTACAATGTGTCACGAAAAAACAATCTCAAAATCACTTGTGTAAGTTAAGACGTCTCAAAGTTATTGCCATATAAAGTGACACATGTCAGTTTTGAAAAACGAGGCCTGGTCCTTAACGCACTTTTGGGCTGGGTCCTTAAGGGGTTAATGGAAAAAAAGTAATTTTTCATTTTCATGTCCCAATATTAATAAAATCTGTGAAACAGCTGTAGGGTCAAACTTCTTATTGTATCCCTTGATATGTTCTGTGAGGAGTGTAGTTTCCAAAATGGGGTCACATGTCTGCGGATTTCCATTGTATTGGTACTCTAGGGGCTCTGCAAATGTGACATGCCACCCAAAATCTAATGCAGCAAAATCTGCCCTCCAAAAGCCAAATAGCACTCTTTCCATTCCGAGCCCCGCCATGTACCCATACAGCAGATTATGGCCACATATGTGGTATTGCCGTGTTTCGGAGAAATTGTGTAACAAACTGTGGGGTGCATTTTCTCCTTTATCTTCTTGTGGAAATAAAAAATTTGGGACTAAATTGACGGTTTATTGGAAAAAAACTAATTTTTCATTTTTACTATTTACTTTTTTTCTATGAGTGGTGAAGTTTCCAAAATGGGGTCACTTTTGGGGGCTTCCATTGTATTGGTACTCTAGTTTCTCTGCAAATGCGACATGGCACCTGAAAACTATTCCAGCAAAATCTGCCCTCCAAAAGTCAGATAGCGCTGTTTCCATTCCAAGTCCCATCATGTACCCATACAGCAGATTATGACCACATATGGGGTATTGCCGTGTTCAGGAGCAATTTTTTAATAAACTGTGGGGTGCTTTTTCTCCTTTAACCCCTTGTGAAAATGAAAACTTTGAGTATAAAGTGACATTTTAGTAATTTTTCATTTACACATCTCAATGTTAATAAAATGTGTGAAAAGGCTGTTGGGTCAAAATGCTCACTATACCCCTTGATAAATTCTGAGAGGGGTGTAGTTTCCAAAATTGGGTCACTTTTTGGGGGTTTCCTTTGTATTGGTATTCTAGGGGCTCTGCAAATGAGACATGACACCGAAAACTATTTCAGCAAAATCTGCTTTTCAAACGTCCAGTGTCGCTCCTTCCCTTCTGTGCGCTGCCATGTGCCCAAACTTCAGTTTACACCCACATGTGGGGTATTTCTGTGCTCAGGAAAAATTGCATAACAAACTGTGAGATGCATTTTTTTCCTTTAACCTTTTCTGAGTGTGTTAATTTTAGGGTTAAATAAATGTATTATTGAAAAAAAATGAAATGTTTAAATTTCACCTCCATATAGTTTTAATTTCTGTGAAATGCTTAAAGGGTTAACAAACTTCCCAAGTACTGTTTTGAATTATTTGAGGGGTGCAGTTTTGAAAATGGGGGGATTCATGGAGGTTTCTAATATATAGACCTTTATAAATCCCTTCAGAAGTGAAGTGGTCCCTAAAAAATTAGTTTGGGAAATTTTCTTGTAAATCTGGAAAATCACTGTTACACTTGTAAGCTTTATAATGTCCAAAATACATTAAAGGACGATTAAATGATAATGCCGATATAAAGCAGAAATATGATAGATAATATTTATTAATGTATTTGTGTGATAAGACTATCTGTTTGAAAAGCAGACCATTTCACATTTTGAAAATTGTGATTTTTTTTCCAAATTTCCATCAAATTTTGTATCTTTTTTTATAAATAAATAGAAAAATATTGATTACTGTTTACCACTAACATGAAGTACAATGTGTTACGAAAAAACTGTCTCAAAATCACTTGTGTAAGTTAAAGCGTCTCAAAGTTAATGCCATATTGTCAGTTTTGAAAAACGAGGCCTGGTCCTTAACACACTTTTGGTCTGTGTCCTTAAGGGATTAAATTCACTTACTGTAGATTTCCCAAAAAGCCCCAACTACTTATTCAGTGAGATAATATTTCCTGATATTGCAATATTTCCTGATAAGAGGAAAAATATGCAAACAAGAAACAGGGAGAGTCTGAATTTGGAATAGGAAAACACAAGAAAGATGCCTTTACACCCAAAGGAATCAGTTGCAGCTTTCTGTGCATCTGAGAACAGCTTTAAAAGCTAACTTATAAAGCGAGTGTATGAGCTTGAAAGTGTGTTTTATTTTGGTGTAAGGATCCCCATTAGGTAAGATGTGCTCCATGCTTAGCAATGCAGTCCAGTGTACATCTTGCAACATGTATTCTCTGCTTGAGCAGCCGCTGGAGGGGGATTACCGCTGTGAAAGATGTAAGCACGTTGCACATTTGGAAGCCCAAATCATGGATTTCAATGAAAAAATTACAAGACTGAGATTGATTGATCCATTGATAACTTGGAAAGGAGTTTGTTGCTCACAGAGCAAGAACTCACTGGGGTAAGTGCAGAGGGGGATGGTAGCATGGAGGTGCAGGAACTGGAGAGAACAGTCAGTAGGTAGAGAAAGAGTAGGGATAAGGATAAACCCATAAAATGTATGTATACTAACGCCAAAAGTTTCACTAGTAAGATGGAGGAACTATAAATGATAATGGAAGAAAAATATGACATAGTGGGGATAAGTGAGACATGGCTGGACTCTAGCTATGACTGGGCTGTAAATATACAGGGGTACAGTATGTTTAGAAAGGAGCGTACCAATAGGAAAGTGGGGGGGTTTGCTTATACAGAAAATCTTGCCTTGAGCCAGTTCTGCGTGAGGACATCTGGGAGGAAAATGATTATGTGGAATCCTTATGGGTGGAAATTAAGGGAGGAACAAAGAATGATAAAATACTGATAGGGGCTTGTTATAAATCCCAAAACATAATGGAAGAAGCTGAAAATATACTAATTAAACAAATTGATGAGGCCATGAAGCATAATAAAGTCATTATTTTGGGGGATTTCAGCTATCCAGATATCAACTGGAAGGTAGAGACCTGCAGGTCCAACAAAGGCAATAGGTTTTTGTCAGTAATAAAAGACAATTACCTATCACAACTAGTGCAGGACCCAACAAGAGGCGAGGCACTTGTAGACCTAATTTTAACAAATGAACCTGACACATTATCAAAAGTGGAGGTTGGGGGTCATCTAGGTAATAGTGACCACAACATAATAATTTTTTTTTGTTCACATTAAAAAGATGTTCAATAGGGGGTACACAAACACTAAACTTCAGGAAGGCCAATTTTAACCAGCTGAAAGAGGAGCTTAGCAGTATAAACTGGCACAATTTCCTCAAAGAAAAGAGAACACAAAATGCGACATTTTAAAAAGCATTCTAAATAGGACCAGAAAAAACATATACCTTAGGAATAAGCAGGCCAGAAATCATAGAACACGAATATGGCTAACTAAAATGGTAAGGAGTGCAATGAGGGATAAAAAGGAAGCATTTAAAGTACTAAAACAAGAAAGTAGTGACGCAACATTAAAAATTTATAAAGAGAAAAATAAATTGTGTAAAGGACACATAAAGGAGGCAAAGATTGAGACTGAGAGAATAATTGCTAAGGATATTTGAAAATAATCCAAAATTATTCTTCAATTACCTAAATCATAAGAAAATAAAAACTGACAATGTAGGCCCTCTCAAAAATTATCTGGGTGTAATGGTGGAGGAAGATGAGGAAAAGGCAGATTTATTAAATGCCTTCTTTCTCTACTGTATTTACACAAGAAAATCCAATGGCCAGCAACATGATTAGGGGTAATGTAAACTCTCTATTGAATGTCACCTGTTTAACCCAGGAGGAAGTGCGTCGTCGTCTTCAAAATACTAAAATCGAGAAATCGTTGGGTCCAGATGGCATACACCCCCGAGTTCTGAATGGAATTATGCACGGTGATAGACAGACCCTTGTATCTAATATTGCAGGATTCAGTAATGACTGGGTCTGTTCCACATGATTGGCGCGTAGCAAATGTGCCGCCAATATTCAAAAAGGGGTCTAAAAGTGAGCCTGGAAACTATAGGTCGATAAGTTTGACTTCTGTGGTGGGTAAGATTTTTGAGGTTTTTCTAAGAGATGCCATCCTGGAGTATCTCAATGAAAATAATCTTATAACACCCAATCAGCATGGGTTTATAAGGAATCAGTCCTGTTAGACTAATATGATCAGCTTCTATGAAGAGGTCAGTTCTAGACTGGACATGGGTAATGCAGTATATGTAGTATATCTGGACTTTTCAAAGGCTTTTGATACTGTACCACTTAAAAGGTTGGTATTAAAAATGAGAATGTTGGGACTGGGGGAAAACATATGCATTTCAGTTTGCAACTGGCTCAGTGATAGGAAACAGAGGGTACTTGTTAATGGTAAATACTCATACTGGGTCAAAGTCACCAGTGGAGTGCCACAGGGGGTCAGTATTGGGTCCTATCCTGTTTAATATGTTTATTAATGACCTGGTAGAGGGTTTACAGAGTATGGTGTCCATATTTGCAGATGATACTAAACTTTGCAAGGTAATCAAAAATGATAGATAATAAATATAAATATTTCATAGATAAATGAAGATAGTAGAATATTACAGGGGGATCTAGGGAAGCTGGAAGCATTGGTTAGAGACTTGGCAAATTAAGTTTAATGTAGACAAATGTAAGGTTATGCATTTTGGTTGAAGAAATAAAGTGTTTCTTTATGTACTTAATAGTAAATTACTGGGTAAGACTGTCACTGAAAAAGACTTGAGGATTTTGGTGGACAGTAAGCTTACCTTCAGTGACCAATCCCAGGCAGATGCTGGCAAGGCAAATAAAATCATGGGATGCATCAAAAGAGGTATAGATTCTCATGACAAGAACATAGTTATGCCTCTATACAATTCACTGGTATAGCCACACATAGACTATTGTGCGCAATTTTGGGCCCCAGTATACAAGATAGACATAACTGACCTAGTGAGAATGCAAAGAAGGGCGGCCAAAATTATTAGGCAAATGGGTGGATTGGAGTACAATGATAGATTAACAAATTTGGGGTTATTCAGTTTAGAAAAAAGACATATACGGGCAGACTTAATAACAATGTACAAATACATGAAGGGACAGTACAAATACATTTCTAATGATATTTTTACTCCTAGGCCAGTGACAGTGACAAGGGGACATCCTCTACGTCTGGAGGAGATAAAGTTTCACCAGCAACATAGACAGGGATTCTTTACTGTAACCTTGAGGCTATGAAACTCACTGCCCCAGGAAGTGGTGATGGTGGATTCATTGAGCAAGTTCAAAGAGGGCCCGGATATCATTCTCAAACAGAAAAATAATAGGAGTTAGGGATTCTAGATTTTGTAAAGGACGAGTTGATCCAGGGTTTTATACTGATTTTTCCCTTACATGGGGCAATTGGCATAAGCCTCAGGCTAAAGCCCCACTTTGTGGAAAAGCAACGTTTTTTGTTGCAGATTTTGCTGCGGTTTTTTGAGCCAAAGTCAGTAGTGGCTTGTAAAGGCATGTAAAATATTAAGGAAGCTCTTAGACATTACCCTTCTGTTGAATACACTCCTGATTTTGGTTAAAAATAAGCAAAATCTTAAGAAGCAGAATTTACAACAAAAAACACTGAATTTCCACAATGTGGGGCCTTAGCTAGAGATGAGCGAATCGAAGCTGTAGAAGTGGAATTCTATCCGAATTTCAGGAAATCTTTGATTCGCCTTGATTCCGGATTTCCTCACACTTTGATGCATTGAATCGCATTTTTTAATAAAATGGCTGTTGCACATGTTAGGACAGGGGGCAAGGGACTCTGGGAACGGGGGGATCACCTGCATGCCATGCATGCAACTAATCAGCAGCCAGCCGGCCCTGTGATGTCACAGCCCTATAAAAACCCTCGGCCATTTTAGGCTCAGTCATTTCACATCGCTCTTACTGCAGGGACAGACGTCAGAAGGAGCTAGGGAAAGACTTAGAAAACAGATAGATGTTCAGGTAAAGAGGATTACAAGTGTAGGGAAAGTATAGGGAGGAATTGAAAGAAGAATTTGGGGAGTTTGCAGTGTCATTAACAGCAAGAATTTTAATATACATTGCAGCACTCACTGCCGTTATACTGCTGCTCATTACTCATACCTGTGTCTTCAAGGTGGAACACAACAAGCCTTTTGCAATGCAGTACAGCAAAAAACTGTGAATTATCATCCACTAATATCTGCAGTTATCTGTTCTAATGTCTTTTTCAAGGCGTTTATTATAAGGTGCTTATTCACTGTTCTCTCAAAGCATAACTTTACAGGCCATTTGTCAGTAGTACTGTGCCAAAGAAAACTGAATTCTTATCCAGTTATCTCTGCAGTCATCTGTTCTAATACGTTTTTCAAGGCATTTATTAGTGGGGAAAGAAATAAGGGCCATATCTGTTCTGTATAAAATTACAGGCCATTTTGTAGTACAGTACTGCAAAAAATCATAATTCTTATCCAATAATCTCTGCCTTTACCACACTTTTTTTTAAAGGTGTTCATTAGTGGGGAAACAAATAAAGGCCATATTTGCCGTTCTGTTCCAAGTATAAAATTACAGGCCATTTGGCAGTACAGTACTGCCAAAAAATCATAATTCTTATCCAATAATCTCTGCCTTTATCATACTTTTTTTTAAAGGTGTTTATTAGTGGGGAAACAAATAAGGGCCATATTCGTCATTTTGTTCCCAGTATAAAATTACAGGCCATTTCTCAATACAGTAGTGGGAAAAATTAATAATTTTTAGCTACTGATCTCTGCAGTTAGCTGTTATTCTAACACTTATTTAAAGCTGTTTATTAGTGGGGAAACAAATAAGGGACATTTTCACCATTTTGTTCCCAGTATAAAATTACAGGCCATTTCTAAATACAGTAGTGGGAAAAATTAATAATTTTTAGCCACTGATCTCTGCAGTTAGCTGTTACTCTAACACTTATTTAAAGGTGTTTATTAGTGGGGAAACAATTAAAGACCATATTCGCCATTCTGTTACAAGTATAACATTACAAGCCATTTTGCAGTACAGTACTGCAAAAAAAATCATAATTCTTATCCCGTAATCTCTGCCTTTATCATGCTTTTTTTAAAAGGTGTTCATTAGTGAGGAAAGAAATAAGGGGCATATTCGCAGTTCTCTTCAAAGTAGAAAATTACAGGCCTTTTTGCCCTGTATTTATTTGCTTTGCAATTACGTATTTTTATCTAACAGTATGTCAGACAGAGAAGCAACAGGCCATGCACAGGGGAGGGCCACAAGCCTAAATGTTTCTGGCGCAGGCATAGGTCGCAGCAGAGTAAGGGGGTGTGGCAGCAGGGGTCACTTACAGAGGCCTGAGCTACCCATGTCAGCTAGCAGTCGTGTCTCGACCAGCAACCCAACGATTGTAGAATGGTTGACTCGGTCATCCACTTCATCCCAAATCACATCAGACACCCCCAGCCTAGAGTCGTCAGACACAACCCTTAGTTGGCATGGCCCAGTAGCAGGCCCTCAGGTGTCCTGAACCTGCCTCTGTCCTTTTCTGTTCACTCAGCTAGAGATGTACTCTATGCTGTGGGCTCAGATCCACTATATAGTGAGGAGGAGCTACTAGAGGACAGTCAGCAGCTAGTGCCCAGCCAAGATGTGGAGAAGACATCCGCTGCTTCCTCCGGTAGGCGGGCAAGTAGTGATGAGGAAAGTGGCGTGGGAGCTGGTGTTGTGAGCGGTCAGGCTCCTGGCTCAGAGACCGTTGAGGAGGACATCAGTGACCTGCAGTCATTAGTGGATGACGATGTAGCCAATTGCAATTGGGAGCCGAGTGACAAAGGGACTTCATCATCATCGGGAGAAGAGGGTGGCAGCATGCGCACGAGGCAGCAGCGAAGTCAGCAGGGTGGCAGCAGTGGGAGGTCGGGAGACAAACATGCCAGGGGTAGAGTACCCGCTTCGCAGCAGCCTACCTGCCCGGATAGCAGTGGTGTAGGGGTTCACGAAGGCAGTGGCGGTAGCAGTCAGTTAGTGAAGAGTGTTGGGGGTAAAATCACCTACTCGGCAGTGTGGCAGTTTTTTGTTAAGCCGCCGGGGGAGGTCAACATGGCCATATGTTCAATCTATGGGCAGAAGGTGAGGCGTAGCCAGGGTGCCAATGTTGGTACCACAGTCCTACGCCAACATATGCAGCGTCACCATAAAGCGGCCTGGGAGAGCCGTGGCTCCAATGTGGTGGTCCAGCATGCTGCAGGAACCGTTGCATCACCTTTCAGAGAACTGATGGCTTGCGCCGAGCTGTGGTGGAGAGTCCCAAGCCATCATTTCTTTGCCAAGAAGGCAGTAGCAGCCTTGCACAAATATGTAGAACAGAAAGTGGGCCAGTCCTTGAGCCTATTGGTGTCTGCCAAAGTGCACGGGAGCGCCGACGTGTGGAGCTGTAACTACGGTCAAGCTCAATATATGTCATTTACGGCCCACTGGGTTAATGTGGTGCCTGCCCAGACACACCAGCAACTTGGACAGGTGATGCAGCTTCTGCCTCCACGTTCTCATGCTGTTGGTCTTGCAACAGTATCCGCCTCATACTCCACTGCGTCCTCAGCCTCCACTGCAGAGACAATTCCCAGTGCTCCTCCAGCATACCACAAGTGCAGGTCACAGCAGTGCCACGCTGTTTTATACCTCGTTTGCCTGGGCGAAAAAAGTCACACAGGGGAGGAATTGCTCCATGTCCTCAATCGAGAAATCGAATCTTGGCTTTCTCCAAGACAACTTAAAATCGGAACCATGGTAACCGACAACATAGGCTGATATGCAATGTTTCCACTCGTTGGAATTCAACCCTCCATATGTTGGATCGACTATATGAACAGAGAAAAGCCATAAACAATTTCTTGAAGATCCAAGCAGACAGAGGTACTCCCCTGTGCAACTTTAACATTAGCCAGTGGCAGCTCATGCGTGAGACCTGCCGTTTGCGCGTTCCCTTTGAGGAGGCCACTTTATTAGTCAGTCGCCAGGACTACAGGATGAACAACGTCATTCCACTGATTCACACCCTGGAAAAGATGCTTTTCAATCTGGCTGGTAAGATGTGGCGCCTACATCTCACGGCCACATGAGCCCTGTGGGGGCTGAACTGGAGGAGGATGAGGAGGACATTGGTGCATAAGCAATGTGTAGCCAAATGGGTGGAGAGGAGGAGCAGGAGCAACCTGAGCAACAAGAGAGAGATGAGGAGGATGAGGCAGATGACCCAGACACACCATGGCAGTATACAGTGGAGATGGATGCAGGGAGTCCCTCCGAGTCACTTGTGCAAATGGCCCAATGCATGCTCACTTCCTTGTGCAGTGACAGCCGAATTGTCACCATTCAGCAGAGGGATGACTACTGGCCCTTCACCATGTTAGACCCTCGCTACTGGGGAAAAATGGAGGCCTTTTTACACCCGCTGAGAGGGAGGACAAACTGAACTACTATAGAGACATGCTATGTAGCAAGTTGGCCACTGCCTATCAGCGCCATCGTCCATCCTCTCGCATATCCGACCAGGGGTTCCCTGAGCGGTAAAGTTGCACTGGCATGGCAGCTGTGGGAGGGGGTGGGGGTGGCAGGAGCAGTATCGGCTCCATCAGCAGCAGCCTAAGCCTAGAGTCGCTGATGAGCAGCTTTCTTCACCCGCATAGTGAAGAAGCTGTTCATCAGCAGTTAGACACAGAGCAGAACTTGAACCAGCAGGTGGTGGCATACTAAGAGTACACACTGCCACCCATCATCGAAGATCCGCTGGACTAATGGGCAGCCAAACTGGATTTGTGGCCGCAACTGGCCGAGTTTGCCCTGGAAAAACTGTCCTGCCTGGCCAGTAGTGTGGCATCAGAGCGGGTGTTTAGTGCAGCGGGGGCCATAGTTACCCCAAGGAGAACTCACCTGTCGACCCAAAATTTGGAGAGACTGACCTTTGTGAAGATGAGTCAGGCGTGGATCAGCCAGGATATCCACACACCAATACCTGATGCAGCTACCTCACCACACTCTGTCACCAGGTCACTATATGGTCTCTTAAGGCAGCTGCTACCTCTACATTTTATCACCTTGCCACTCTGTGGCATACTCACGCTACTGCCACCTCCACACTCTGCCACTGGATCACTCTATGGCCTCCTAAGGCTGTTGCTACCTCCACATTATATTACCTTGCCACTCTGTGGCCTACTCACTCTGCTGATACCTCCGCACTCTGCCACTGGGTGACTGTATGGCCTCCTCACACTGCTGCCACCTCCACACTCTGCCACTGGGTCACTGTATGGCCTCCTAAGGCTGTTGCTACCTATACATTATATCACCTTGACATTTTGTGGCCTACTCCCGTTGCTTCCACCTCCGCACACTGCCACTGGGTGACTGTATGGCCTCCTCATGCTACTGCCACTTTCGCACTCTGCCACTTGGTGACTGTATGGCCTCCTCATGCTGCTGCCACTGGGTCACTGTATGCCCTCCTCATGCCGCTGCCAACTCCACATTATGTTGCCTTGCCACTCTGTGTCCTCATCATGCTGCTCCCGCCGGGTCACTCTATGTCCTCCTCATGCTGCTGCCATTGGGTCACTGTATGCCCTCCTCATGCTGCTGCCATCTCCACATTATGTCGCCTTGCCACTCTGTGGCCTCCTCATGCTGCTGCCACCTCCACATTATGTCACCTTGCCACTCCACTCCACATTATGTCGCCTTGCCACTCTGTAGACATCTATGTGGAATTAGCAGATGACAGTGTAAAAGGAGTGCACTCTTTTATGCTACAGTAGGATGTTGGGCCTCTGCACGGTTCTTTCTACCTGGCACTAACATGGACCTGTAAGGCTGAGTTCACACTTGAGTTAGTTGGTCAGTTCTGGCCCCGTAACTGGCCAAATAAGTGAAGTCTGCAGTGGTTCTAAGAGCGACGCCTGTCATGTGCTTGTCATACTGACTCACAGTATTCTTTGACCACCACAGTAGGCTCCCTATGTGTGTTACTGCAAGGCACAGTGTTCTACACCACTGTACAGGCTCTCTGACGCCAGGAAATAAGTGTTTTTTAACACGATTTGCTGCAAATTAATCCGGATTGAAGCAAATTTTTTTTAAAATTCGAATCGAACTGCAGAATCGAACTTTTGAGAAAATCGCTCATCTAGAGCTTTTTTGCCTTCCTCTGGATTAACACTGTAGGGTTATAGGTTGGACTTGATGGACCTGTGTCTTCATCCAACCTCATCTACTATGTAACTATGAATATCAGGCCATAAACCAGGGAGGAATTAGAACATTGGGAAGCAGATAAGTGATTAAAGGCATTTGGATAAGTCCATTCCAGGCATTTCTGGCTATATCCAAATAATATGCCATAAATGTCTGATAAATGTGTGAACCTCTTCTCGCCTAACCCTTATTTGTGGCAGGTGTGAAGGAGTCTCCCTTCACTTGCACAGAAGTTCTGAAAATATGTCTGTATAAATTTTGATAATATTTTTTTTCCTCGTCTTAACCTATATTAAAAATAATCTTGAAATTTTGCAGTTTTCACACTGTTGACTGAACCTTGTGCTAGGCTGACACTTCCTGTTCTGTAAAGATTGTTTCTCAGCAGTCAAATAATATTGAAATGTAAATAAAACCAGATTAGAAAAAACAAATGTGTCGGTATTTGGTTTTCATTAATAAATATAGCATGTATTAATGTAAACTTTAACTGATGGGAAACTCTTTTAGGGTAAGACATATAACAAAAAGGCTGCTGGATGTCCACAGGGACATTCAGCAGTGTTTCCCATAGCAAAAACACTATGGCAAAAAACACACGAAATTAGGTTTGTTTTTTTAAGGTTGTTTTTTCCCTGCAGCTGAAGATTTTTTTTTTGCAGTCCCTCAGCAAACAGTCATGTAGATTCCAGGTGTTAATTCCCTCTTCATTTCTTGCATTTTTGTGTGGAAAAAGCCTAGGGGAAGGGGTTAGTATTTGTGTCTCTTATTACAGACAGAAGAAATAGAAGACTGTTTCTGCAGAAAGTTGTCTTAGGCTAAGGCCCCATGTAGCGAAATGCAGCAAAAAAAAAAAAAAAAATGCTACAGAGAAACTAATTTTTCCTCTGCGGACTTTCTGTCCTTATTACACCTATATGGAAAACGCCAGCGTTTCCGCAGGTATGATTGTAATGCAACGATTTTCAAAAATGCAAGTGTTTTTAAAAACGCAGCTTTTCAGCAATGTGTGGATGGAATTAGCCAGAATCCCATTCACATTGCAGGTACTGGAAATGCAGCATTTTCACAACATGGGGCTTCAGTCTTACAGTTAGACAAAAGATTGTGAGAAAGAAGAAGGGATGGCTGATCTACTGGGACACATAGAAATTCTTTTTTATATTTCTCAGCTTTGATTGCAGTATAAGAAATAATAAGAATAAAGGAAATTGAAGAAGGAATTACTGATAGTTCTTTTTGTGTTTTGCTGATTGGTGATCATGTGTTGTGTTGTTTAGTTGAACATTTAGCACTTCATGAGTTAACATAAGCTGGGGAAGGGTAAAATAAGTAGTCCATTAGATAAGTCACTCAGGTGTGTGCTGTACAGTAAAAAACTCTAAGGTGAAAATATTCATTATAGGGATGTTGTCCAAACCCCAGATTTCTGTGTCATAAGACTATTAACTAATGTGTATGGGGTATCCCGTATTTCAAAAAGTTGTTAGGGGAAAGAAAGGTTGACACTTTGGATTTCAACATGCCTGTTTTGTTTTCAAGGGGGATAAACTTCTTTGAAAGGTGTCTGGCAGTGGCTTACTACCTTTTTCATTTTTAAGAACACATGCTCACTTGGCAGAACTGAGTGTGAATGGGTATGGGGGGATGTCTGAAGTCAGCTATTGGGTGTTCTGCTGACAACTATCTAAGGTGTATGGCCTATGGGCACCTTAATTATGTATCTATCTTTATATAGAAAAAAACACATCACCTTTGGTAGTAATGCACAGAAGACATGCATTACATTTACCAAGTCAACATTTACAGTGACAAATATCAGCCAATTCTACATTTAAATAAATGATGTTTCAATAGATAAGAGATGTTCAGCAACAATTTTGTAAAAAAATATAATCTCATTGTGCCAGCTACTTACATCACAACCAGGGCAGCACCTTGTGATACAAAATGTCTTGAATAATTTGTCTCAAATACAGCTATTTTTAGCAATTTAAAGTTTCATATGGGCTTTCATGTAGATCCACCCACAGGAATTCTATATCCACAAGTCTGCTCAATTTACTAATACAAGATATAAATTTTGAAATAATTTAGCACTTGCAAGTTGCAAACTTTCCTTAGTCATCAATCTATAATTGCCAGCCTTGTAGTCCTTCTGCTACAGTACATGCTAATTTGAATTGCTGTTTTCTCGGTTAGTTGTTTGTGTCAGTTGTACACACATTCTTAGGATCCAGCTACAATCCAATATTAGCTAGCAAGGAATCAGCCTTACCTCTCTAGTAGGAAGGTCTAACAGTTATCAGTCATTCGGCATAAACCTCGAATCAATATTAATGTCACCCAATGACATGAAAATGTTTATCAAATTAAAAGGTTTGCACTTTCACTATTGTGTATCTTTGTGTCAAGACATCCCATAGACAACAATCTACAACTAATGGCCTGGGAAGCAACTGGTCATGGAATCTCCATTTTGATAATAGCATAGCAGCTTCCCTCCTTAGTATATGTACTTTACATGCATTGATAACATATTAACAGATAAGGTCCAGCTCACCTGTCCATAGACTGGGCAACCTTTATGCAAACAATAAACTGGAGATTAGGTTGCAGACGCAATCCATAAACATTTCTAGCACTGTACACAAGTCCAATAAAACATTTATGTCAATTTAAAACATAGTCCAGCATGGAGATAGAATGGCTTATGTATTTTGGATGAAAGAATCCTTAGTCAACATATCAATTCACAAGGAAGAATTAATGTAAAGTGTTCTGATAAAGGATAGGACCTTTCCCAGAACTTTGCTTTTCAAACTGTGTATGACTATATTGACCTGGTTATGGCAATGCAAGTAAAATAAATTTATGATGCTACAATGCCACTAATACACATTTCTTCACCAAATCCCAAAGTTCACTTCTATGGATTAAAATTGGTCATGGTAAAGGTCATTGTATGGGAGGGAACTCACTGCCATGTCTCTGTGTCTAACTTGAGAAGAAACATGATGTGTTTTATTTTTGTGGAAGTAACCTTTACAAGAAGAGCAGAATATGGTCATATAGATTGTCAACAGAAATAACTAGCTAAGTTACATAAATCATGCCCAACAGATATAAAGAAGCCTATTGGGTGCCAAGAAATAAAATGCAAAGGACACCATTCTCCACTGCATGTGAAATCTCTGGAGATCATACGTTTATGAGTTACTTTCATGAACTGACTGTCCATGTTTTATGTAATAATATAATGATATTCTGCTACATGATAGATAAAATACTATCAAGCAGACATACATGTGTGTACAATAACTAGAGCAGGGTGAACCTTGCAAGAATTATTAATCAAATATTCATGGTGTTTGCCCTCCAGTTTTATTTCAGATGGAACTTGTTTGGTCCAAACCAGAAATGCTAATATTATACTCTGGTGTCTCTTCAGAACCTTTAGAATAATAAGCAGAACTCCAGAGGAGGTGGAGGAAACTAATAAAGACCTTCCCTCACCTCTCTGTCACCGCCGTCTTCTTTTGGCCTCCTAGGTGACATGAGCAGCCCAAGGGGACCACTGAGGCTTGGGCCTCCACTTACTATACACTCCAGTATACTAATGATTTGTGGGTGTCAAGTCCCAAAAATCTCAGGTTTGGCCAAACCCGAGATCTTTGGAAAACTCATAATGAGACTGACTCACGCTCATCTCTAGTAATAATGTGACCATTGCAGTGGGACTTACACAGCTGTACAAATACAGAGACATTTTTTGAGAATCATTTGCTTTGACCTTGTATGTGTGACGTTATCGCTTACTATCACACTCACTGTTAAAGCTGAGATCCTTTTTAGGCAGATTAATTGTGTCTCTAAACTGTGCTTTGTATAGTGTTTAATACACTGTCAGCTGTGCAAAGCATCTATTATTATACAATCCATTGCTCTCCAGCAGGCAGTGACAGAAGAGAGAAACAGAAACATTCTTTTTTTAAATGGTAAAAAAGATCTAAAAGGAAAGTAGGCCAACAAAATAGGTAGTAGTCTGTTTGTGGAAAAGAAGATACAAACATTTTTGATATGGATATGTATACAGCTGTATAAAGAAGCAGCCATGCTACAACCCTTTATCAGTGTCAAATTATGAAAAATGATATGCAGGGAGAAGACCTGGTGCTGTGAAATTCTGCTAGTGCAGAAACACCTTGGTTAGAATGCAGATATTTTTAGTGTTTCTGCTGCAGGGTTTCATATCTATGGCAATTAATCAAGGGGAAGTTTACTCCTTTTCTTTACTGCCCCCTAGCATTTACAAAGATTGTCACTTATCCCAAAGGTATACCATGTTAATAAGCTTGTACTGAACATATGAATGATTAACACACAGAATAAATGATATGGGCTTCATGTTATTATAATGATAATCACACAAAATTCACTATATTTTCTCAAATAATTAACATTACTGGCCCTAACAAATATATATATTTTTGCATAAAGAATACACATACTAAATTGAAAATTAATAATAATATGAAAAATCATATAAATTCATTATGAAATTACATTTAAATACTAAAATATTTTGTAATAGTCAAAATACATATGTGTCCTTTCTTACCTTTTCCCTTGGCTGGCCATATTCAGATATGAGTGCAATGAAATACCAGCTTTTCAAAACAACATGTTCATAATAATTAATAAGATTTCCATACTGTATTTGTCTTTGTACCGCCACCCAATGGTTGTGTTGGGAGTGGCAGCCTTTCAAGGGTTTTGCTAGTATGTTGCAATATTATATTGTACTGAATTGATGGGTGGACATATCTGTATTATATTACAAAGAGTGTGTGAGTGGATGCCATCAATAATATGCTGATATGAAAGGATAAAGAAAGTGATGAACTGTTGCAGATTGACTATGGAGGAATTCCATAACCTGTGCTTTCTTGACAGGAGGAGAAAGTTGTATTGTATAATTTAACTACAAAGGAGAATACATGATGGTGAGGTTACATGGAAGAGGTATGTATACATTGGTAGTTGTAGCTGGTACTGGATCCAGGACACTCAGGCTGCCACATGTTGAGGTCAATTTATAGTGGCCATTGTGCCTAGCACTCTACAGATGTTTAATGCGTACCTAAACTTTTAAAACTTTTTCTTTTGTTCCATGAATCAATAGTGCAGGTGATAATATTAAACTTTGTGATATATTTTTTTAAAGAAATAACCGGTTTCTTCTCTTACTTTCCCTCCTGTGTATGAATTTAATGTAGGGAACAAGTCTATTCATATTTAAGCAATTTGTAATAAAGGTCTGTGGAGAGAAGAAGGGGGAGGAGGAGGACAACTCTTGGAGGCAGAGATACAGCAGAGAAATGAGACCCCTCTATACTACAAAGTGACCAGGGGAGTAGCTATAGGGGGTGCAGAGAGAGCAATCGCCACCAGGCCCTGGATTTTCAGGGGGTGTTAAGGCCTCTCTACAGCATAAGAAGACACCAATTATATATATATATATATATATATATATATATATATATATATATATATATATTATGGTAATTCAGGGCCCCAATACAAAATATGCAATAACCTTCAAGTTATGCCTCTGACAGTGACAATTTTCTCTTACAGTGCTAGATTATTAAGTGAATTATCATCCATCTCAGTTGTAAGAGAAATTGATCATTACATGCTATAGACAGTCTCATGTTTCTCTCTGCTTTGTGTCTACTTCTTTCTCCTTCTCCATATCTCCATAAACATCATTGTAAAATTATCTGCTTGTGTTGACTTCTTCTTTATGGACAGGATCACTCAGTGCAGAGAGCAGTGATTAGAACAGAGAAAGAGTAAGAAAATACAGTGATATCTAGAAATATTTGGACAGTGACACAAGTTTTTGCATTTTAGCTGTTTACCAAAACATGTTCAAGAAACAGTTCTATAATCAATATGGGCGTAAAGTGAAGACTCTCAGCTTTAATTTGAGGGTATTAACATCCTAATTAAAGGAAGGGTTAAGGAATTGCAGCTCTGCAATATGTAGCTGCCTCTTTTTCAAGGGACCAGAGGTAATTGGACAGTTATCTCAAAAGCTATTTAGGGACTACATAGGCTATTCCCTCATTAATCCATCATCGATTAAGCAGACTCTCCAGGAAGTAGGTGTATCAGTATCTAAGTCTACCATGAAGTGAAGACTTCATGAGAGCACCACAAGGTGCAAATCATTAATCAGCCTCAAAAATAGAAAGGCCAGATTAGACTTTGCCAAACAAATATCTATAGAAGCCAGTCCAATTCTTGAACAGCATTCTTTGGAAAGATGAAGCTAAGATCAACCTGTACCATAATCATAGGAGCAATAAAGTATGGAGAAGGCTTGGAATGGCTCATGATCCAAAGCTCACCACATGCTCTGTAAAACACGGCGGAGGCAGTGTGATGGCATGGGCATGCATGGCTTCCAATGGCACTGGGTCACTAGTGTTTACTGATGATATAACAAGAGACAGAAGCAGGCAAATAAATTCTGAGGTGTACAAGGATATACTTTCTTCTCAGATTCAAACAAATACAGCAAGGTTAATTGGACGGCGCTTCACAGTACAGATGGACAATAACCCAAAACATACTGGAGTTTTTTAAGGCAAAGAAGTGGAATATTCTGCAATGGCTGAGTCAATCACCAGATCTCAACACAATTGAGCATGCCTTTCACTTGCTTAAGACAAAACTTAAGGCAAAATGATCCACAAACAAACAACTCAAGACAGCTGTTTAGAAACCAGTGTTTAGAGACGTCCATGGGTTAGAGACTTCAGGCAATCATTGCCTGCAAATGAACATTTTATTTCTGGTAATGATAATCTGTCCAATTACTTTTAAGCCCCTAAAATGAGGAGGATTTGTAGAAAAATGGTTGCAACTTCTAAACATTTCACAGGATTTTTTTGTTCAACACCTTGCATTAAACTTAAGAGTATACCCTGCAATTGTATCTGTTGTTTCATTTCAAATACAATGTTTTGGCATGAAGCCCAAATCATGAAGATTGTGTCACTGTCCGGATATTTCTGGAACTAACAGTAATTAAAGAAACAGACATTTTCATGCAAGAAAGTATTTTGCAAAGTTTGTGTATAAAATAAAAAAGGGATACAATTTAAGGGTTTGCCCTTTAACGATGGCACTATATAGAGGACATTGTGGCTGGCTATGTTTGAGGGGAACTGTGGTGGGAACTGTTTGTTAGCATTAGATGATCCTGGTGGAGGCATTGTGATTAGCACTGTTGACATCAATGACTGACACAGTTATAGGGAGCAACATGGCTGTCATTATTTGGGGACACACGTGGATGAATTATATGCATATGCCAGGGTTTTGATGTTATTCATACATTATGCTCTTTACAAAGGGTTCTGCAGCAGCTCAGTTTAAATTAAAGCATAACATTTAGTAAAGCATTAGTATTCACCAAATGGCTTTAAAAAAAACAACGGTATACAACCAATTGTCTTTTAACGTATCCTTAGCTGGCAACTATGGAAAAAAGTACAGTTCAAATGTATTTTTTAACTCATGTTTCCTTATTTACTTTCAGATCTCGGATAGCCAAAGTGCCAGGAAGTAACATTCATAGAAGAGCAATTGACTTAATCACTTATGCTCTCAATGACTATTTTATAATCAGTAACCACTGGATCAGTAATATAAAATATGTAACCCTTTTATTGCTATCCATGAAGGTTTATTTTATTTTACTGCTTTGTGAACTCCCTGAAACATAAGCTACTTAGTAACGCATTGCTATGGGTGTTAAAGGCAGCCATGAATGTCAAGAAAAATGACAATGTTAGGAGACTGGCAATTTCTTTTGAATAAATGTCACTCTTTGTCATTCTTTCTAAAATGTGGTGTCGCATGTGCAACTAGCTAGCTACCAAGGGCAATCACTGGAATCTCAGTATAGCGAGAAGGAAATATTATATGTATATACAGTGGGTACAGAAAGTATTCAGATCCCTTTAAATTTTTCACTTTGTTTCATTGCAGCCATTTGCTAAAAGCAAAAAAGTTCATTTAATTTCTCATTAATGTAAACTTCCTCCATTTAAGGATTATGGAGGCCACTGTGCTCTTAGGAACCTTGAGTGCTGCAGAAATTCTTTTGTAACCTTGGCCAGATCTGTGCCTTGCCACAATTCTGTCTCTGAGCTCCTTGGGCAATTCCTTTGACCTCATGATTCTCATTTGCTCTGACATGCACTGTGAGCTGTGAGGTCTTATATAGACAGGTGTGTGCCTTTCCTAATCAAGTCCAATCAGTTTAATTAAACACAGCTGGACTCCAATGAAGGAGTAGAACCATCTCAAGGAGGATCAGAAGGAAATGGACAGCAAGTGAGTATATGAATGTCACAGCAAAGGGTCTGAATACTTATGACCATGTGATATTTCAGTTTTTCTTTTTTAATAAATTTGCAAAAATATCTACATTTCTGTTTTTTTCTGTCAAGATGGGGTGCTGAGTGTACATTAATGAGAAATAAAATGAACTTTTTTGCTTTTAGCAAATGGCTACAATGAAACAAAGAGTGAAAAATTTAAAGGGGTCTGAATACTTTCTGTACCTACTGTATTTATATGTATGTTTTAAAAAGAATCAAACATTTTTTTAAATGATTTTGTTATCACAGTGTACTTCAATATCAAATTTAAAAAGGGCCTTTCATGTCCTCAAAAATCAGGAGTGTTATATACCATTGCAAAGCTAACAGTTTGCTGAATATAGAAGTGTACCATCAGAGGGGTATTCCTCCTCACCCAGCAGGGATGCTGAGCTGTGAGGCCGGCCCCTCTGACAGTGCAGTAATATCAGTGGCCAAAACTAATGACACCAGCATCTCTGGAACCAGAGCAGGTACTGTCAAAACTGAAAGTGCACTGAATTTGCAACAATATATAACATTCCCTATCTTAGAGGGCATGAAAGATCCTCATTATAGAATATCTCCAAACACACACATACACACAGAGCTGTTGGTACTGGAAAACAAAGGAAAGAAATAGTAATGGTATCATCTTAGCAGATGCACCAGAATGGAAGATTCTCTAAAGTGGTACTCAGTACAGTGATAAGTGCCTGTTGCAAGCTTCCGAGTAGTGCCCTAATGCTGAATATTGAAAATACATTTTAAAAAGCCAATAAGACTTGGTACTGCCAAGTTTAAAAGCACAACCTGTCCTACAACATCAGAGTTATGCAACCAAAAGTGCACCGCTATTTAGTATTACATGAACAGTGCTCCTCAGGCCTCCTTGCTAAACACAAATAATAATCTTATTACTAAGTGGCATGTCAATCAGAAATAGTTTATCTCTCATTTATTCCCATACAGAAACTGTACCTAGTAAAAAAACAAAACCCAAATATAGAAGAGTAAGGGCTGTACTACATCAAGTCGCGGTGGACAATAAACATGTTCAACCTATTATTCAGGCTAATTCAAAGTGAATGGGGGCACAATCACTTCTGCAAGCGGATCTCCCTCATTCAGCTTCATCTTTGGCAGTTTATCACCATTTACACAGAGCTGCCGATTGCCTGCATTGTTTATCCTTCATAAAAGATACAATCAGTCAAGATACTGATAGGCAGCACAATTAAGACAATTAACTGCAATAAGCATTCCTAGCAATATTTGTTCCCAATACTTATCCTGAATGTTGGGCTGTATAATAGGGCATGAAGAGCCTAGAGCTCCTATGATACTGTAAGAGTACAGCAGAGGAATTCTTGTCATGGGGAACAGACAAATGTTTTCCGTTATTGTTTAAAATGAATTTCCACCTTTGAACACCAAAAAGAAAAACAGGTTAGAAATTCTGTTTGTATTCATTTCTTAATACATCTTTATAGCCGTCAGAACTCATTTTTGTCTGATACAGACCTCCTACATGCAGACCTCCTGTATAGACATAGATTTAGAAACTATTCCACTACTAGAGGGAGCATTTGGACTTAGGACATACTGTTATCCACTGAACCCAATAATAAAACACCTCCCTTGTGCATCAAAAATCTGGTACACAATTCTGTAACAAACTAAGCCAGATCATATAGTAGGTAATATATACTAGACAGTCTTAGGGTGCAACAGACTTATCATATAGCATCAGTCACTGTGATGCATTTTAAGACTGTCTAGTCTAAATAGGCACTGTCTATAAATTAGATAGGATTAGTAAACTTTCCCCTATCTCTGCATTCTAATTGTAAAACTGACTGCAGGGATGCCAGAACTAGTCCTTTTTATGGTAGAAAATCTAAAATGTGTATCAATGTCTGTAAAATATTGAGCATTCATTGATATTAATGAGTTTCTATGATATGTATGGTCTAATTCAGTGATACATTTATATTCCTTGAATAAATAAATATTCCATCATGTATGCAAGCCAACTTCTGGGATAGATGTTTTCTAGTTCTTACAATAACTCTTTAATCTTAAAATGTTCAGATTGTAAAGTACCAAAGGACTGAAAGATTGAAACTAAAGATAAACTGATACACACATGCATTTACTTATGTCAGTCACTGCACTGGTTGCCATCCACCACAAAATACAATGTAAACTTTTTACACTCACATACTAATCCCTCCACAGTGTGAATCCTTCTTACATCTCCTCCCTCGACTCAATCTATCATCCTACTTGTCCTCTCCATTCTGCCAGTGACCTTAGACTTACATACTCTGTTATCTCATTCCCATCTCCAATACTTTTCTTGAACTACATCAGTCCTCTGGATTGCTCTATACCACATAATCAGATTAAAACCAAACTTCCACAGCTTCAAACATGCTCTAAAAATACTTCTTTCTATGCAGGATTATCACACTACCTGATCATGATTTTCTACATTTCCTCACCATAACAAATCTCATTCTAAGATATCCTTTCTACATTATTCTTTAGAATCCCTTAGGTCCATCCAAAAGTTACCCTGCACTCCCAGTACTTAGTATCTGTACATTCACAGATAGCGGCTGGTGATGGGCTCATACACCTTCATTTGTGTAACTGATTTATTGAAATACAGTCATATGAAAAAGTTTGGGCACCCCTATTAATCTTAATCATTTTTAGTTCTAAATATTTGGATGTTTGCAACAGCCATTTCAATTTGATATATCTAATAACTGATGGACACAGTAATATTTCAGGATTGAAATGAGGTTTATTGTACTAACAGAAAATGTGCAATATGCATTAAACCAAAATTTGACCGGTGCAAAAATTTGGGTACCCTTATCATTTTATTGATTTGAATACTCCTAACTACTTTTTACTGACTTACTGAAGCACAAAATTGGTTTTGTAACCTCACTGAGCTTTGAACTTCATAGCCAGGTGTATCCAATCATGAGAAAAGGTATTTAAGGTGGCCAATTGCAAGTTGTTCTCCTATTTGAATCTCCTCTGAAGAGTGGCATCATGGGCTCCTCAAAACAACTCTCAAATGATCTGAAAACAAAGATTGTTCAACATAGTTGTTCAGGGGAAGGATACAAAAAGTTGTCTCAGAGATTTAACCTGTCAGTTTCCACTGTGAGGAACATAGTAAGGAAATGGAAGACCACAAGGACAGTTCTTGTTAAGCCCAGAAGTGGCAGGCCAAGAAAAATATCAGAAAGGCAGAGAAGAAGAATGGTGAGAACAGTCAAAGACAATCCACAGACCACCTCCAAAGAGCTGCAGCATCATCTTGCTGCAGATGGTGTCACTGTGCATCGGTCAACAATACAGCACACTTTGCACAAGGAGAAGCTGTATGGGAGAGTGATGCGAAAGAAGCCGTTTCTGAAAGCACGCCACAAACAGAGTCGCCTGAGGTATGCAAAAGCACATTTGGACAAGCCAGCTTCATTTTGGAAGAAGGTCCTGTGGACTGATGAAACAAAGATTGAGTTGTTTGGTCATACAAAAAGGCGTTATGCATGGCGTCAAAAAAACACAGCATTCCAAGAAAAATACTTGCTACCCACTGTAAAATTTGGTGGAGGTTCCATCATGCTTTGGGGCTGTGTGGCCAATGCCGGCACTGGGAATCTTGTTAAAGTTGAGGGTCGCATGGATTCAACTCAGTATCAACAGATTCTTGAGAATAATGTACAAGAATCAGTGACGAATTTGAAGTTACGCCGGGGATGGATATTTCAGCAAGACAATGATCCAAAACACAGCTCCAAATCTACTCAGGCATTCATGCAGAGGAACAATTACAATGTTCTGGAATGGCCATCCCAGTCCCCGGACCTGAATATCATTGAACATATGTGGGATAATTTGAAGTGGGCTGTCCATGCTCGGCGACCATCAAACTTAACTGAACTGGAATTGTTTTGTAAAGAGGAATGGTCAAAAATACCTTCATCCAGGATCCAGGAACTGATTAAAAGCTACAGGAAGCGACTAGAGGCTGTTATTTTTGCAAAAGGAGGATCTACTAAATATTAATGTCACTTTTCTGTTGAGGTGCCCATACTTTTGCACCGGTCAAATTTTGGTTTAATGCATATTGCACATTTTCTGTTAGTACAATAAACCTCATTTCAATCCTGAAATATTACTGTGTCCATCAGTTATTAGATATATCAAATTGAAATGGCTGTTGCAAACACCCAAATATTTAGAACTAAAAATGATTAAGATTAATAGGGGTGCCCAAACTTTTTCATATGACTGTATGTCTGGACTATTGTACCAAACAAGTCCTCCTACCTCTTGTGTCACCCCCTATTACCTCATAAGTTGTAATTTCTTGTGAGCAGGGCCCTCATTCCTATTGTTTGATATGTTAATGATTTTTTAATGTCTGACATTGCCTACTCATGTACCTTTTGATTTATCAAGTGCTATGGAATGTGTTGGCTATAAATACACACGTGGACAAAATTGTTGGTACCCCTCGTTTAATGAAAGAAAAACCCACAATGGTCACAGAAATAACTTGAATCTGACAAAAGTAATTTGCCAAACTACATGGTGACAAGCCACAAAGCTTCTGGGAGAATGTCCTATGGACAGATGAGACAAAAATCGAAATTTTTGGCAAGGCACATCAGCTCTATGTTCACAGACGGAAAAATGAAACATAACTTGAAAAGAACACTGTTCCTACTGTGAAACATGGAGGAGGCTCTGTTATGTTCTGGGGCTGCTTTGCTGCATCTGGCACAGGGTGTCTTGAATCTGTGCAGGTTAAAATGAAATCTCAAGACTATCAAGGAATTCTAGAGAGAAATGTGCTGCCCAGTGTCAGAAAGCTTGGTCTCAGTCGCAGGTCATGGGTCTTGCAACAGGATAATGACCCAAAACACACAGCTAAAACACCCAAGAATGGCTAAGAGGAAAACATTGGACTATTCTGAAGTGGCCTTCTATGAGCCCTGACCTAAATCCTATTGAGCATCTTTGGAAGGAGCTGAAACATGCCGTCTGGAAAAGGCACCCTTCAAACCCGAGACAACTGGAGCAGTTTGCTCATGAGGAGTGGGCCAAAATACCTGTTGAGAGGTGCAGAAGACTCATTGATAGTTACAGGAATCGTTTGATTGCAGTGATTGCCTCAAAAGGTTGTGCAACAAAATATTAAGTTAAGGGAACCATCTTTTCTGTTCAGGCCTGTTTCATGAGTTTTTTTTTTTTTTTTAATTCTGTTGAAGCATGGTTGAAAAGCAATGTCTGACTTTCATTTGTTCATTTTCATAGAATCTTTATATATTATTACTTTTGTCATATTCAAGTTATTTCTGTGACCATTGTGGGTTTTTCTTTCATTAAACAAGGGGTACCAACAATTTTGTCCACGTGTGTATATATATAAATGGTTATTATTATTTTAAGGAACATAAGAATGAATGCAGAATGTCATTTCATGGAATTTCATAAATAACCAGTAGGTGTCCCTACTATCCATGTTACAGTCAGCTTCATCCGAAACAGTTCCTGTTTTTATCAAATTGTGATAGCTTGCAGATTTCTAAGCACAAACCCACATATTTCTGATGTATAAGCTTGCAGCGACCAAATTCAATGAGCAAATTTTACTTTGGTTATATTTACAACAAATTTAATATTTGGAATAATATTAATAGTTACAATAAATAAGAAACAAATAGAAGAAATATACAGCATGGATTTACCCTCCACACAAGCCTTGTCATATCCCCTGCCTATATCACTCGCATTTTCCAACATTTGCCTTTCCCTATGGTTCTTCTGTATATTTTGTCCTTCATTATCTCCTCATATTTCTCCTCTTTGTTTTTTTTTTTTTTTTAATTTATAGCAATAGTCATATATCTATGAGACACATAAGGTATGGTCACACATGTTGGGAACTGTGTGTTTTCATATTTCTCCTGTGAATGTTCTGGCAGATCCACAGAGGGCAGATCCCATTGTCATACATTGGAACTAATCTACAAAATAAGCAGCATGATTTAAAAATCTTCAGTACACTCCTCATTATTCCAAGATGATCTTTCCTACTGTGTGGGGTATTTCATACCCCTTTTACTTGAATTGGATGAGCAATGTTAGAAGAATTGAAAAGGTTTCAGATATAGAATCTACACCTAAATCCTCATGAAATTTTGAACATGTGAAGATAGCCTGATGTATTACTGATGTATCTCCCAAGAGCCTAAGCTCAGTGTGTCTTAATTTTGATTGCTAAGTAAATAGATACTTTTAAACATCTTTCTCCTTCTGCTGCAAAATTATATACAGTAGGCAATCATTTACAGCATATGTTCATCTGACATACCGACAAATAGCAAAAGAAAAGAACAAAAACTTTTACAAAAAAAGAATTAAAACCAAGTATAAATATTGCCTAATAATTCTCAAATTGAAAACATTTGTAAATGTTTATTATACTTTGTGAATCAGTCCCTCAATATTTTCACTCCTCTGCCCACAGCTAGTATTTCTGTAAGGGAATTGCCAGTGCTGCTGCAGAACCCTGGGGGGGAGGGGCAGAAAAAGACAGTGAGCCCTAAAGCTGAACCCCCCCTCCACTGTCCCTGGCTAACTTGCCTGATCTGTCCTAGGCAACAGCCAGCAACTGGTCGACAATCCCTTCTTGATATACGTGGCAACACAGAATGCAGACAGGACGAACAACAAAAAGGGAGGTCAGTTAGCCAAGGGGTCAGTAACAGATGAGCAATGCAGTACAGAATCAAAATCCAAGAGAGTAGCCAAGTCAAAGCCAGAGGTCAGAAATAGGAATACTAGTAACAAACACCAAGGAGTAAAGGCCAGTACGCAAAAGCAATAGCAAGCGCCAATGTGAATGTGAGCAAAGAATAAGTAGGAAGGAAGAACCCGCCCCATATAGGGCGATAGGCTGTCAATCACACAGGTAAGGCTGATATTAACTATTAGAGGAGCAGAGAGAAACAAAGGTGCAGGAGACGGGTGTGGCAGAAAATCAATTACATAGTCTAGGACAGTGTTCAGACTGAGCAACAAGAATCTTAAACAAGGAATCAAACTGAACACACCTCCTGCGTCGCCGCCTCGTGCGGGCAGAGGGTGGTGCAGAGACCCGAACAGGCAGAGACGTTAGAATTTCTCTTTCTTTTATAGCGCCAACATATTCTACAGCGTTTTACAGAAATTGTCATAACTTACTGCCCCCTGGTAGAACTCATAATTTAAATTCCCTATCAATTCCCTCCAACTTTCACACAAGGTTCTAGAAACTATAATTCAGTGATAGTCTCTTAGCTTAATTTGAACAACACCCTGTTTTTTATCTTACCCCCCAGTTCACCAGGTGCCTTCAGTTGTTGAACCAATCTCATTAATACAGAGGTATAGCTAGGGGTTCAGCATAGTGGGTGCAAATACATATGGGTAGGCCCCCTACCCAAGTATAACATTACCAATACACACCATATAGTGGAAAATACTAGTTCTACATAGGGCTTTGCAGACCATTTAAATGAGTACAGAGAAGATATAGTGACTTACAGGTGACGTCTCTGTCTGCAATCGCTCACATTTCTCATCTCTTTCATCTAGACCACCATGACCACATTTTCCAGCTGTGACTTGTAAAGTTTGCCCCTAATGAACAGTTTGCATTAAAATTGCCCCAGTGTCACTTTTAATTAAGACTTTTTTATTGTTAATGTCCCATTTATCCTACTATACCCATTTACGAGCCCCAAACAGCACTACTAACATCATATCCAGCCCCCCTTTCATTCTAATTGTCCTCCCCACTCCTTCCTAAGTAACAACGTAGTGTTGCTACTTACTAGTGATTTTAGGTGCTTCCCCAATCCTCTCCAATGTAGTAACACTATGTTGCTCCGTTGGAGAGGAGCAGAGTCTGTGCTCTATTACTATTGATAAATCCAAGACACATTGATTTATTAATGCTAATTATGCTGGGGCTTTCTGGGACATTGTGGTTAAGAAGGGGGACCCTGATCTCTGTGGTCCTACACAATTGTGTGGGCTTCCTTATTGCCAACACTACCTCTGCCTCTGTGCAGCTCTCTGCTCCACTCCTATTACCTGAATGCGATCAGTCTGCCGCCACTCTCTATCCCACGCTGTACCTTATGGCACCCGGAGACGGCCAGATCAGCTGATCTGTATGGGGTCCTGTGGAAAGGTTGTCAGTATTAAGACTGCATTTGGGGCAGGTTGAAGCCTTCAAAGTAACATTATAAAATGTTTAATTTACATATATACCTATAATGTATAAGACACAATATGCACAAACACAGAAGTGGATTATGATCACCATTTGTATGATTTGTAAAACTACATTAGATGTATAGGTGAAGGATTATTAAAGATAAACAGCTGCAAGCTAAACATTAGATTGGTCATTTATAGTCTAAACAGCACATACTATACAGTTTGCAGACAGCAAGAGTTACTTGGACTATAATTGGCCTTTATATTGAATTCTGCACACTCTACTGATGTATTAAGAAGGGTTTTATGTTATCTACTTGTATTACTGAGTTCCCAGATCAGCCGTCAATTTTAACCCCTTCCCACTACAGCCATTTATCAGGAGCAGCACAGTGGCTCAGTGGTTAGCACTGCAGACGTACAGCACTGGAGTATTGAGTTCGAATCCTGCCAAGGACAACATCTGCAAGGAGTTTGTATGTGTTCTCCCTGTGTTTGTGTGGGTTTCCTCCAAGTACTCTGGTTTCCTCACACAGGCCAAAGACATACTGATAAGGAATATAGATTGTGAGCCCTATATGGGACAGTGACTGTCAATGTCTGTGAAGCGCTGCAGAATATGATGGTGCTATATAAGTAAGCATTAAAAAAATTAGTTTTTTACTCCCCAACTTACAAAAGCCATAACTTTTTTATTTCTCTGTTCACAAAGTCATATGACAGGTTTATTTTTGCAGGACAAATTGCACTTTTCATTTAATATTCCGTATGATGTGAGGGAAGCTGGAAAAAAAAAAATCAGAATGGGGTAGAATTAGAGAAAAACTGCATTTGCTTGACTTTACTAGGGGCTTTGTTTTTACAGCATTCACTGTGCAGGCAAAATGACAGGTTACCTGTATTCTGCAGGTCAGTAAGATTACGGTGAAACCAAACTTTTATATATATCTAGCAAAACATAGGCGGCACTCTGTAGATAATAGTGAAAATTGTGGGTTTATTGTCCCATACAAAAAAAGCAATGTTTCAGCTCAAGACACTTAAGCCATTTTTTTTGCATACTGGGACTTTCTTGTACCTGGAGGCTGGCACCCTTCTCTTGCTGGTGCTGTATTTGTTTGGATATATATATATATATATATATATATATATATATACTGTAAGTATGTGAACCAGAGGGCGCTATTGAGTGACCCAGGCCCAGGCCAGAAAAGGCTCTCAGCCACGCCTTTGGGTGGGGGCGCGTAACTCCAGAAGGCTGGAGTATCCTGCAGGAAGCAGGAAATGGTGGACCAGCCAAGGACAGAGAGTTGGTCTGTCCCAGAAGAGCTGGGGTCCAGAGAGGACTTACAGAGACTAAGTCAAGCTTCTTATTGCCCCAGAGGCTAGTTAGGGGCTCAAGGAGTCAGTTAGTGCCCTAACTGTGGCATAGGTTTTTTTTGCTTTGTTATGTTGCACGTAAGCTGAATAAAGCCCGTTTATTTTACACTTGGACCATCTGAACGCTATTTCTCCGGCGCCCAGTACCACGAACCACCGCTGTCGGGACCAGTAGTCTGCCGCCATTTGAGATTAATTCCCCCAAGTTGTCACATATGGTGCTACGGATTCGGGCATAAAGAGATCCACGCAAGTCCTGGAAGACAAGTGGTTGGTGACTGCAGTACTGCTAAGTGTGCATTGCGGCCTACAGCTGGAAGAAATCTGTGATTTCAACTGAGAAATCCAGGAAGGGGTGAGTGGAATATGCAACATAGCAAACTGTGTGCAAAAACTGGTGAAAGTAAAACTCTGGAAGAGGAATCCAGGGAATGGACTTTGTGTATACTGTGGCACAGAAGTCTGTAAAGTGTTTGCTGATGGCAAGAAAGTAAGCAATGTGTGTAGAAGCTGGATATTGCAAACAGTCTATGTGAAAGGCTATGGTGCCATGTTGGTGTTTTCTGTGGAAGACAGAAGAAAATGCTGGTTGTTGTAGTGCCACATAAGTTAACTGTTTGAATACATGTGACTGCAGAAGATAGCAAAAAAGTTGCTGCCGGTTGAACCCAAGGTTGCTGTGGAATATTGTGTAATCTTGTTAGTAAACCATGGGCAAGAAAAAGAGAATGTCAGCTTGTAAAAAAGCAGAGAAGTTATGCTCAGGTTTATTAGTGCAGCAGTCTGAATGCAGAGAGACACAAAACCCGGAACAGATCATGTGGAGTACAAGTAAAGATAATGGGTTGCATGACGATGACTCAGTTTTTCTAAAGCACCTCTGTTCTATGATTGAATATGTCCCTGCTGACTGTATGTCTCATACTGGAGTGCATGAAAGCGCCAAAGATGAAAATATTATGGTGCAGCAGCTTCAAGATGAGATTAAAACCATCAGGTTCATTGATGAGGATGAAATATCTGATTGGAAACGGCAATTTAAGGTATTAGAAAAAGAGAACCTTAAGTTGAACCTGAAGTTAAAGAAAGATCTTGAATCTATGAGGAGTTCATATTCTAGTCATTGTGAAAATGTGGTGCTGGGTTTGCCTGGAATGGACTGTGTCACTAAGAAGGAGTTTGCTGAAATGAAATGTGCTCTATCTAATAAAGTTATACAGAGTGTAGAGCAAAAGCAAGTGCTTGAGAAGCAATTGCAGGATTTAAAGGAGCAGCATGTTCAAGACTCCATTGTCAAAAAGAGTGTCATTGAAAAATTAAGAGATGACCTTGAAACAGCTAAACGTGAGAGAAGTGAATTTTTGCAGTATCAGTCAGAATGTCTGGATGACCAAGTCAGGAACTGTGAAAAACTTTCAGCTGCATTAACTGACAAAGAAAATGAAATTGCAGAGCTGAGGAAGCATGTCTCTGACCGAGAGAGTGATTTAGAATCTGTGGTGCAGACATTGCAGTCAGAGCAAAACTTGCATGAACGAAAGCAGGTTCGCCTAAATAGTGAAGTCAACGTATGGCGGAGCAGAGCTGGAGTTCTGGAACAAAGAGAAAGGGAACTCAAAGCTAGAATATGTAGCCTGGAGAGGGCGCTGTCAGGATCTTGTGAAGATAATGAGAAATTGTCTGTTTTGGTGCAAAGTAAAGACAAAGAATGGATGGAAATGTCATCTGCCAATGCTCAGAAAGTGCAAACCTTACAGGAGAGTCACAAAAGAGTAGAGACTCAACTTCAAGAGCTGCTAGACAAGGCAAACAGACTACAGGTGGAATTGGATAATGTCACAGGGCTTCTTTCTCAAGCAGACAGCAAGTTTATCAAACTTTCCAAAGATTTTTCTACACTAGAATCTCAGCTTCAGGACACTCAGGAACTTTTGCAAGAAGAAACTCATCAGAAGCTTGACCTTAGTACGAAACTAAAACAAATGGAAGATGAGAAAAATGGTTTCCTTGAGCAACTAGAGGAAGAGGAGGAAGCAAAAAGAGATTTGACAAAGCAGATTTCAACACTACAGGCTCAGGCGACTGATATGAAGAAAAAAATGGAGGATAGTATTGGGTCCTTGGACTCTGTTGAAGAACTAAAGGAAAAGTTGCAAAAGGAGCTAGAAGCTACAAATCAACGGTTTGAAGAGAAGGCTGCTGCTTATGACAAACTTGAGAAGACGAAAATTAGACTTCAGCAGGAACTAGAAGATATAGGTGTAGATCTTGATCATCAACGTCGGATTGTGTCAAATTTGGAAAAGAAGCAGAAAAAGTTTGATCAGCTGCTTGGTGAAGAGAAGACTCTTTCTGCTAGGTATGCAGAAGAACAAGACCGTGCTGAAACAGAGGCTCGTGGAAAAGAGACCAACGCTCTTGCCTTGCCTCGCTCCCTAGAAGAGGCCATTGAATTGAAGGCCGAGTTAGAGAGGCTCAACAAGCAACTGCGCACTGAAATGGAGGATTTGGTTAGCTCCAAGGATGAAGTAGAGAAAAACCTGGAATCTGCAGATATTGTATGAGAACAAAGCTAATGCTTATGACAAGCTGAAAAAGGCCAAGAGAGAATTGGACTTCCAGATTCAGTTTGAGGGAAACCTGTCTAATTTATCTGCTGAGATTATAGATCTAAAAATGCTTGTTGCTAAACTAAAGGTGCAAGTGAATAAGCAGGAGGAAGTTGCACGCATCAAGGAACAGCTGGAGTTTCAGATGGATCAAATGAAGCGTGAGTCAGAAATAAAGTTGGAAGAGCACACTGTTCAGATAGAACAGTTAAAAACCGAAGTGGAATCTAAAAGAGAAGAATTAGATCGATTGCAGCAGTCTTTATCCAATACTGAACAGTCGGCATCTGCACTATCTTCAAAGTTGGCAGCACTAGAAGCTGAGAAGGACTCGTTGCAGAGCCTGTTAACCTCTAAAGAATCAGAGCTGTTATCCATAAAAAACGTGTCTCGAGAGAGAGTCTTTATTCAACCAAGAGCAAGATAAGAGAGCCACTGAGATACGGAACTTGAATGAAAGACTTGACAAAGCTTCTGCTCATCGGCAAACTTTTTATCAGAGGATGTTGGAGGATCAGTTCAATATAATTCAGGGAACAGTGAGAGAAGCAGAAAATATCATCCAGGATGCAGTGCGAAGGATTGAGGAAGATCTGCACGTTGCAATAGTAAAAACTGAGATGGAGGCTGCTCAGAAAAATGCGGCAATGAAGAAAGTTCCGGAACTGGAATCAGAGATTTGTGCGCTACAGAAGGCGTTAGAATTGGAGAAAGCTGCCAGCATAGAGGCAGCGAAAGCAGAGCCATTAAGGCAGCCAGAACATGTAACCAAAAAGCATCTGGGTACTGACAGAAAAAACTGTGATGGTGAAAACTTGGTATCCCAGTCCTCCGGTGTTAGCACAGAGAATGAAAATAACTGGGAGAATGTTGAGATGACGATATCGCCAGCTCCTGTACTGTCAGAAAGGGATTTTCACGAAAATTCTTGCAATCTATCCCAGTACCGCAACATGCCTCCAGGAAATTATGCGTATGAGAAAGAGGAGGTAAGACTAGAGTATGGAAGTGGTTCTCCGACTGCCGTACAGGTGTGGAAGCATTATACAGAAACCATTCCAATATATGATTTGGCAGTCATTAAAGACATACCAGAAAATGTAGTTCAGCGTGAGCTATTTTGTGAGGGTGTACTGTATGGTCCTTGTGCAGAAGGAGAAGATATTGCAGTACAGAGCTTGTGTATCTCAAACAAAGAGGAGAGCAAGCATCCTATGTCTCCTAAACTTCTAAGCCTTGATGGTGATGGCAAAGTTTGCTTTAAGATGAAGGTTACAGAAAAGGTACCCGTGAAACAGTTATACTCTAAAGACATTGATGTGCATGAAGTACGTGTTATTTGGTCTCTGAGCTTCTGTGGATTCGTGATAGGTGAAGATGAAGATTCTTACGGCTATTTACTAAAGGGATCAAAGTCATGCAATGGGATGGCTGAAGACTATGGCGAGAAATGTGATGATAATGATGTGATCCCCTGTATGGCGAATTGTGAAGGGGATGAAGCAAAACTTGCCTTTGCACAGAATGGCCAGGATCTTGGCGTAGCATTCAAAGTGATGAGAAAAAGAAAATGTCGAGTAACTGGAATTTGGAAAATGAGACCGCCAGATTGGGACATGTGGACAATTACAGGACAGGCGTACATGGTTGAAGAGGGACTTCAACATAGGATGTCTCGTCCCATTGTAGCTCACCCCATGGGTAGTGAGCTGAGGGGGAGGGTATGTGAGTATGTGAACCAGAGGGCGCTATTGAGCGACCCAGGCCCAGGCCAGAAAAGGCTCTCAGCCACGCCTTTGGGTGGGGGCGCGTAACTCCAGAAGGCTGGAGTATCCTGCAGGAAGCAGGAAATGGTGGACCAGCCAAGGACAGAGAGTCGGTCTGTCTCAGAAGGGCTGGGGTCCAGAGAGGACTTACAGAGACGAAGTCAAGCTTCTTATTGCCCCAGAGGCTAGTTAGGGGCTCAAGGAGTCAGTTAGTGCCCTAACTGTGGCATAGGTTTTTTTGTTGTTTTGTTATGTTGCACGTAAGCTGAATAAAGCCCGTTTATTTTACACTTGGACCGTCTGAACACTATCTCTCCGGCGCCCAGTACCACGAACCACCGCTGTCGGAAGCAGGAGTCTGCTGCCATTTGAGATTAATTCCCCCAAGTTGTCACAATATATATGAAAAAATCCAAAACTTTAAAGAAAAAAATACATTTCTTGGAATCAACATATTGTTACATCTGTAACTTTTTTATATTTGCATATACGGGCTGCATAAGGTCCAACATTTTCAGGTGCAAGGATACCTAATGCGTGTGTGTTTTATCTTATCTATTTACAGTATAAACCTGATCTAGGGAAAGTGGATATGAGTTAAACTTTTGATATTGCTAATGAATTGCAATGTATTGTAAAGTAACTAAACTTCTATTACAAGCTACCAGCTCTGAGAAGATGCCATGTTTAAAGACCCAATATATGCCATAATAGTACAGCGGAGGTTGGGAAAAGGTTAAAAGGAGTGTCACCAGTACCCAGCATATCAACTCTGCAGATAAATAGGTTAGGATCACCTGAATCAAACAATGTGTTCCTTTTGTGAATTGGTCCCTGCATAGGCAAGATATCATTGTTTTGTCAATATGCAAAAATATCTATCTGTGGGGGTAGGTTAATATGCTAGGCTCTGGTGACAGACTCCCTTTAAATTTTCTATGTTTGGTAGGATTAAGGTATGGTTTGGGGATAACCTAATGATAAATGTGAGATAATAAGAAAATATACAGTATTGATTGTAAGGCTAAGGCCCAATGTAGCGAAGCGCAACAAAAAAAACACTGTGGATAAAAATATGGCATTACGCAGTTTTCCTCTGCCAACTTTCTGCCCCTATTATACCTATATGGAAAATGCCAGCGTTTCTGCAGGTATAATTGGCATGCTGCTATTTTCAAAAACACAGTTTTTATGCTGCGAATTTTTTCTGCAATGTGCGGATGGGATTAGCCAGAATCCCATCCACTTTGCAGATAATGTAAAACGCTGCGCTGTGGATCTTCAACCTAAAAGAATCAAGTCAAAAAGAATTTCAGTAACCACAATCTATGAGCTGGAGCAATTTAGCTTAAATTCCCTTTACAGACTTTTAGTCTAGAAATGAGTGGTAGTCCTAGATCACAGACTTTACCATTGTGATTTTCTCATACAATTTATAAATATAAATTAATCCTCATTCTAAGACAGATAGCAGAAGTATGCATATTGTTTATTTCTGTCCCTAGTGGCCACATTTGCACCCAGAACGACTGGTGCATTATTTCTATATGATGATAAAAACTTTTGTGGCTAATAAAGTACAATGCTATTTGTCACTTACGGACCGTCCTAGCACGTGATGCGACTGCGGCTGTCAGGGGTCAATTCACTCTTCAATATTGCACTCATACTTCACTCTGCTACAAATTGAGCGTAAACAAAGTCCACGCAAATACATGCCACCACAACTCTTGACTTGCTAGGCTCAGTAGAAACCTCACTCACATATGCACCTGTCTCTCTAACAGTAAGATGCAAACAAACTTCAATGGGTATATAGAGAAAACACAAAGTACCATTAAATTTAACAATTTAATACCCAAAGAGTTCAGTGTTATATACAGTGGCTTGCAAAAGTATTCATACTTCTTGAACTTTTTCACATTTTGTCACGTTACAACCACAAACTTAAATATATTTTATTGAGATTTTAAGTGATAGACCAACACAAAGTAGTAAACAATAATTGTGAAGTGGAACAAAAATGATACATGGTTTTCAAAATTTTAACCAAATAAAAATCTGAAAAGTGTGATGTGCAAAAGTATTCAGCCCCCTGTACTCTGATACCCCTAAATAAAATCCAGTGCACACAATTGCCTTCAGAAGTCACTTAATTAGTTAATAGAGTCCAGCTGTGTGTAATTTAGTCTCAGTATAAATACACCTGTTCTGTGAAGGCCTCAGTGGTTTGTTAGAGAACACTAGAGAATCAACAGCATCAGGAAGACCAAGGAACTCACCAGACAGGTCAGATATAAAGTTGTGGAGAAGTTTAAGGCAGGGTTAGGTTGTAAAAACATCACAAGCTTTGTACATCCCAAGTAGCACTGTTCAATCCATCATCCAAAAATTGAAAGAGTATTTTATAACTGCAAACCTACCAAGAAATGGCTTTCCACCTAAACTGAAAGATCGAGCAAGGAGAGCACTGGTCAGAGACACAGCCAAGAGGCCCATGGTCACTCTGGAAGAGCTGTAGAAATCCACAGCGCAGGTGGGAGAATCTGTCCACAGAACAACTATAAGTCGTGCACTCCACAAATCTGATCTTTATGGAAGAGTGGCAAGAAGAAAACCATTGTTGAAAAAAAGACATAAGAAGTGCCATTTGCCACAAGCCATATAGGGGGACACAGCAAACATGTGGAAGACGGTGCTCTGGTCAGATGAGACCAAAGTTGAACTTTTTGGCCTAAAAACAAAGCGCTATGTGTGGCGCAAAAGTAACACTGCTCATCACCTTGAACACACCATACCCTCTGTGAAACATGGTGATGGTAGCATCATGCTGTGGGGATGCTTTTCTTCAGAAGGGACAGGGAAGCTGGTCAGAGTTGAAGGGAAGATGGATGGAGCTAAATACAGGGCAATCCGGGAAGAAAACCTGTTGGAGGCTGCAAAAGACTTGACACTGGGAAGGAGATTCACCTTCCAGCAAGACAATGACCCTAAACATACAGCCAGAGCTACAGTGGAATAATTTAGATCAAAGAATATTAATGTGTTAAAATAGCCCAAAGTCCAGATCTAAATCCCATTGAGCATCTGTGGCAAGACATGAAAATTGCTGTTCACAGACGCTCTCCATCCAATGTGGCTGAGCTTGAGCTATCTTGCAAAGAGGAATGGGCAGAAATTTCAAAAGTCTCTAGATACACAAAACTGGTATAGACATACCCCAAAAGACTTGCAGCTGTAATAGCAGTGAAAGGTGGCTCTACAAAGTATTGATACAGGGGGACTGAATACTTTTGCACATCACACTTTTCAGATTTTTAGTTGATTAAAATTTTGAAAACCATGTATCACTTTCGTTCCACTTTACAATTATGTGCTACTTTGTGTTGGTCTATCACTTAAATTCTCAATAAAGCAAAAAAGCACTGAGGGTAAAACTGCAGTGGCAACGTATTGTGATTTTCCCGCAGCACTTTGCACAGAAAGTCTGCAGAGGTTTCCTCTGTAGACTTTCTGCTTCCTTTATACCATCAGCGTTTCCATAGGTATAATTGACATGCTGCAATTTCCCAATTCGTGAGATTCACAAGAATCCCATCCACTTTGCAGGGACTGTAGAACGCTACATTTTTTTCCGTAGCATTTATGCCATGTGGGGCCCTGGCCTAAACCTGGAAACTTACGGTCCTTTTGTTTCCATGGAGCTTGGAGGATCGTTAAGATGGGCACACCCAGTTTGGTGTCTTCAAGATGTGACCACGTTTTCATGGAATTTAAAGTCTTTTGTAATGTGAAGCTCCTGGTTTATGCTTGGCCATGCCCCCCATGGCCCCTGCCAGGGTGCCACCCTCTTTCCCCTTTCCATATCTTTGACAGTTGGGAAACGGCTGGTATCATCTACGCCTTGGAAAGAGGAATACTCTACAGATAGTCGAGGTCGCTGTTCCGAGGTCGCTGTTCGGTCACCCTCTCCTATGTCTGACTGCCCAAGGATGCCCTGCATTGCTGGTAACAAGTCACAGGCAACTGAAAACACCATTGGCTTAGCAAGTACTGTGGCTGGTGCCTCAGTGCATGTTTTTACCCTTATTTTGCTTGGTGACCTCATTAGTATAATGTGATTTCCAGTGTGCCCATTTTAGAGGGAACACTGGTTTCAGTTTACTATAGCTTCATCTTGCAATTATGCTGCAAAACCAGATACTGTCACTACTAATATATGGAGCTATGCTTGATAAACAGTGAAGAGGACATGACCCCTCCAAAAACAGATAGGTGGGGACAGGGGAAGAATTGAACCCCACAGATCTAATATTGATGACTTATGCATGATAGGCCATCATTTTTAAAGAATGAGATAAGTCATTTATCTTCAGCACTTTAAAGTGCATCACGCTGTTCCTAAAACAGAAGGTATTTAGGCATATGTGATAAGAGGAATCAAAATTCTGACTGGTCGCCAGTTGCCAACATAAGGCTAAGGCCCCACATTGCAGAAAAGCTGCTTTTTGTGTTGCAGATTTTTTTTTAGCCAAAAACAGGTGTGGATTGAGCAGAATATAGACATATAAGAGCTGCCTATATATTTCCCATTCCTTCGGTAGCCACGTCTGGGTTTGGCTGAAAAAAACGCAACAAAAAGAACAGCTTTTCTGCAGCATGGGGCCTTAGTCTAACTATGTTTTATCTGTACCACTTTTCATACATGGATGCAACCTTGAGATGGAATTAATGGCTTGTTAGAATATGTGAATACAATGATATTCTACATTTCGTGCGGATAAAATATCTTAAACACCTTTATTTGACATTAATGGTGTGCTGCAGACTTGACTTTAACTAAACAGAGCTCATCTGTCATCAATTCTGATTGAATATGTGGATTAGCTGTGAGGCAAAACAGTTTATATTCAAGTTGAACATATCTGCACTAAGCAAATATTAGGAGTCTCAGGGGTTGATCAATATTTAATGGGGAAATTTAAGAAGATTGACTATGGGATGCACTTAAAAATGCAGCTCTTGCCCTAGGTGGAGTGTTCTGAAATACAGCTGAAGTGTTTATAATTATTCATATTTATCTCCTTACCATTTGCATTGGAGAGTCAGGAAGCATCTGGGTAACTGCTCTTTAAATACTTGCATAGAAAAGGTGGCTATGAAACAGAGTCATTAGCTTCTGTGGATAATACAATTTCCTCCTAGTTTTCATTCAATGAGACAAAGACGTCAGGAAAAGCAAATGGGTTTCAGTGACTTTGCAAGTCTGCAAAGACATGCTTGGGTAAGGAGTTTTCTCTGTGGGGTAGATTTCCACTTATAGTATTCCCTGTAGGGCAAGCTCCAAATGTTTTATGTCAGCTAGATGTGAGAACTGAGAAGCTAATTCCACAGGTACTGGAATTCAGCCATTCCATCGTATTCTTTTGGGTCTTCAATATTGTATTTTATCACCTAAAATGATGTAATTCCTTTGCTTTAGTAACTCATTTGCAGCTTGCGTTGTTCATAGCTATTGTACAATATGTATCTCTTAACCCCTTCCCAGTGTGACATTTTTCGATTTCGATTGTTTTTGACTCCCCGCCTTCCAAACCCCATAACTTTTTTATTCTTCCGTTCACAGAGCCACATTAGGGCTTAATGTTTGCGGGACAAATTGTTCTTCATAATAGTACCATTTATTATTTTGTACAATTTACTGGGAAGCTGGAAAAAAATTCAGAATGGGGTGGAATCGGAGAAAAAGTGCATTTGTGCGACTTTCTTACTTGCTTCGATTTTACGGCGTTCGCTCTGCAGCCAAAATGACATGTCACCTGTATTCTATGTTTTGCTATAATTCCAGGGGTACCAAATTTATATAATTTTATTTACATTTTAACCCCTTAACAAAGATCTAAAACTTTGTAAAAATAATTTTTCTAAAAGTAGCCATATTCTGACACCCATAACTTTTTTATATTTCAAGGATGCAGAGGACGTCTTTTTTTGCAGGGCCAGGTGTACTTTTTAGTTATCATTTTTGGGGATGTCTATTGCTTTGATCACTTTTTATTCAAATTTTTATCAGAGGTGAAACAGCGAAAAAAAGGGAGGTTTGGTACTTTTGTTTTTTTTTTTTTTCCCACTACAACGTTCACTGTACAGGAAAAATATTTTTCTAAGTTTGTAGACCAGGCGTTTTCAGATACAGGGATACCTAATGTGAAGCTCTTATATGTGTTCTGGGTCATTTGAATTTTTAATATTTTGTATTTTTTTATATATTTCTTTTTACTTTTTAAAAATTTTATTGCATTTATGAGACCCCCTAGTGGTTTTGAACCCCAGGGGGTATGATCACTAATGCAATACATTACAATGCATTTCAAAATATTAGTACTTCTATTACAGGCTGCATAGAGCAACCTGCAATAGGAGGTAATGCAGGCAAGCCTGAGAGGCTTCAAAGGGCTCCTGGTTGTCATGGTAATGCGATGCTCACTCCGAGTGCCAGCGATCCAGGCAAAATGGCAGCAAAACAGCAAAAAGTAGTAAAAGCTATAGTGTTGAGCGAACCCGTCAAAGTTTGGTTTTGACGAGTTCGGCCGAACTTTGCCCAAAAGTTTGGTTCGGGTACTCGAACTTGACCCGAACTCGAACCCGAACCCCATTAAAATCAATGGGGACCTGAACTTGGTGACCCAAAAATGGCTGTAAAATGGGGATAGTAAGGGGTAGAGGGCTGCAAAATGGGGGTAATAACAGGGCAAGTGCTTGCAAAAAATGGGGTAGAGAAAGTACTTAAAATAATAACATAAAATAAAAAAATAAAATAAATTAATAAATTTATAAAAATATATTAAAAACACATAAAAGAATAATTTTGAAACAGATGGTAGAGGTCCAGTGGGAGGAGGGGGGAGGTGGCGTTGTAAGTGGATGAGGCGGAGGAGGAGGAGGAAGTAGCCAACACGTTAACCACTCACTCAGGCGCTTGCACAGCCAAGTCCTGTGGGATCCATGCCATGTCCATTTTAATGAACGTAAGTACAGTATGTCTACGTTGGCTGTGGATAGCCGGATCCTTTTGTTGGTGATGAAACCCCCTGCGGTGCTGAACACATGTTTTGATAGGACACTTGCCGCAGGGCAGGCTCTGGCCATGTGTCCAATTTACCAACCCAGAAATTGAACGGGGAGGACCCATCGCTCAGTACCAGGAGACGTGTCGACAGATACTCATCTACCATGTGAGTCAAAGTATGCGCTAGGAGACAGTATGGGTATACAAGCAGTTATTGCTACTGTGCTAGGAGACAGTATGGGTACACACACAGTTATTGTTACTGTGCTAGGAGACAGTATGGATACACACGCAGTTATTGCTACTGCGCTAGGAGACGGTATGGGTACACATACAGTTATTGTTACTGCGCCAGGAGAAAGTATGGCTACACACGCAGTTATTATTACTGCACTAGGAGACGGTATGGATACACACGCAGTTACTGAGCTAGGGGACGGTATGGGAACACACGCAGTTACTGCGCTAGGAGACGGTATGGATACACACGCAGTTATTGTTACTGCGCTAGGAGACAGTATGGCTATACACGCAGTTACTGCGCTAGGAGACAGGATGGGTACACACACAGTTATTATTACTGCGCTAGGAGACGGTATGGGTACACACGCAGTTATTATTACTGCGCTAGGAGACGGTATGGATACACACGCAGTTACTGAGCTAGGGGACGGTATGGGTACACACGCAGTTACTGCGCTAGGAGACGGTATGGATACACACGCAGTTATTGTTACTGCGCTAGGAGACAGTATGGCTATATACGCAGTTACTGTGCTAGGAGACAGTATGGGTACACACACAGTTATTATTACTGTGCTAGGAGATGGTATGGGTACACACCCAGTTATTATTACTTTGCTAGGAGACGGTATGGGTACCTTGTAAATTAAAGGGTGTTTCATCTGTTTCATTTTTCTCTGTTTTTATATATAACCCCGCCACCTGAGTGTTCATTCTTGAGTATTTATATACATATACTGTCTTACGTTATGTAGAAGTCCAGGAACGAGTGTAGTTTTACCTGTTACCAAGCTATTATATATTACATGATGACAAACCATAAACTCTCATTTGAAGAAGAGGAAGAAGTACTATTGGCATCAAGGTACTTCACTGGTTACGCAATTATCTTAAAGTTTATGGTTGCATACATGGGGGGCAGTGCAGTTGCCCTTGCTCCAGTTGCACTTTACTGAATAATGATTAAATAGGACTTTTTTTTAGATCTCATTAAAAGATTTTTCCAGGACTTATTGATTGTAATTTAATAATTATAACACTTATCCTTAGTTTAGGTTATCAATTGAAGATCAGTGGGGTTACGACATCCAACCCACCTGCAGATAAGCTGAAGTGGCAGCATTGCTTTCTGCTTAACAGGCAATGTGATGGCATGTTCTTTAGTCATATGGCCTGTTTACAACTCAGACCCATTCAAGAGAATGGGATGAGCTGCAATACCAAAAACAGGTACTATACAAATGTACAGCGCTGTGCTTGGTAAGCAGTGAAGAGGCTGTAGCAATTATCTGAACTATACAACCTCTTCAAACAGCTGATTACTGGGTAGCCCTAGTGTCTGACCCCCGCTGATCTTCAATTGAACACTGGACAACAAATTTTTACAAAAGTTTTGCTTCCTTGAAAACTTCAGGTGATTATGATAAACCCATTCAAGCTAAGCAGAAATATGATTTTGGATATTCTGTATCACGTAGAAATTTTGAGAAACATGAGATTAAGTGTTAGTGATTATGAAGTATTTAGCATTAGTTCAAATGAACGGAAAGTGTTTTGCTGCTGATTTTCTTTTGTACTCAATGTCTGGTGCATCCCCGATTAGTGTCCAGCAATAGTCAGCTAGAATTGATGTATTCCAGTAGCCTTGATAACGCTTTTCCATCATGACAATATCCTGGTGAAACCGTTCGCCATGTTTGTCACTGACTGCACCAAGATTTGCAGGGAAAAAAGCCAACTGAGAATGCAGAAAATTAATTTTCAATGGTACACACATGGACGAAATTGTTGGTACCCCTCGTTTAATGAAAGAAAAATCCACAATGGTCACAGAAATAACTTGAATCAGACAAAACTAATAATATATAAATATTCTATGAAAATGAACAAATGAAAGTCAGACATTGCTTTTCAACCATGCTTCAACAGATTTTTTTTAAAAAAGAAAACTCATGAAACAGGCCTGGACAGAAATGATGGTACCCTTAACTTAATATTTTGTTGCACTACCTTTTGAGGCAATTATTGCAATCAAACGATTCCTGTAACTGTCAATGAGACTTCTGCACCTCTCAACAGGTATTTTGGCCTATTCCTCATGAGCAAACTGCTCCAATTATCTCGGAGTTAAAGGGTGCCTTTTCCAGATGGTATGTTTCCGCTCCTTCCAAAAATGCTCAATAGGATTTAGTTCAGGGCTCATAGAAGGCCACTTCAGAATAATCCAATGATTTCCTCTTAGCCATTCTTGGCTGTTTTTAGCTGTGTGTTTTGGGTCATTATCCTGTTGCAAGACCCATGACCTGTGACTAAGACCAAGCTTTCTGACATTGGGCAGCACATTTCTCTCTAGAATCCCTTGATAGTCTTGAGATTTCAATTGTACCCTGCACAGATTCAAGACACACTGTGCCAGATGCAACAAAGCAGCCCCAGATCATAACAGAGCATCCTCCATGTTTCATAGTAGGGACAGTGTTCTTTTCAAGATATGTTTCATTTTTCCATCTGTGAACATAGAGCTGATGTGCCTTGCCAAAAAATTCGATTTTTGCCAAATCTGTCCATAGGACATTCTCCAAGAAGCTTTGTGGCTTGTCATAGAATTTTTATATATTATTACTTTTGTCAGATTCAAGTTATTTCTATGACCATTGTGGGTTTTTCTTTCATTAAACAAGGAGTACCAACAATTTTGTCCACGTGTGTATGTTGCACTTCATCGCTTTGTAAGCTTCAAGAAGGTTGTCAACCAGTTCGATGTAGTTTGGTGCTCGATAGTTGCCAAGGAAATTCTCTGAAACCTCCTTGAAAGATTTCCAAGCAATTTTCTCAGACCCCACCAGAAACTCTTTGAAGTGCTTGTCATTCATGATGTGTCGGATTTGTGGACCAACAAAAATGCCTCCCATAATCCTGGCATTGGTTATTCCTGGGAACATTTGTCTCAAATAACGAAAACCTTCTGCTTCTTTGTTCATTGCTTTCACAAAATTCTTCATCAGCCCAAGTTTTATGTGAAGTGGAGGAAGGAATATCATTGCTGGATCCACAAGTTCTTTATATGCAACATTTTTCTGCCCAGGAGTCAACTGGTTACGAATTGGCCACTTCCTTCTACTGTAATGTGATTGCTTAGCATGGCTGTCCCATTCACAAATGAGACAGCAGTACTTGGTATATCCGAGCTTCAATCCAAGCAGCATTGCCACTACTTTTAAATCTCCACAGATGTTCCAGTTGTAGTTGCTGTACTTGATGTGTTTCAACAACAGTTCCATGTTCTCATATGTTTCTTTCAAGTGTGCAGCATAGCCAACAGGTATTGAAGGATGAACATTACCATTGTGTAACAAGACAGCATTGAGACTTAAAGGGGTATTCCAACAAACATAACCTTTTTTAAATTTGTAGATAATTAAAAGTTAATCATTTTTGCAAATATAAGTACAGGTAGTCCTCGACTTACGACGTTGATCCATTCTTACGCGGCGTCGTAAACCGAATTTCGACGTAAGTCGGATCATACGTTCATACAGTACTGTACCATAATAACAGTACTGTATTGTAAAACTTAACCTATCCTAACACCTATCCTAACACAGTACCCTACATAATTATCAATAAACACATAGGTACAGTAAAATATTTTGTAGTACGTTTAATAATGAAATACTGTACTGTAAGTACTGTAACAGTAATAAACAGTGTACTGTTTTAAAAAAACAGTACATACGTACTGTACTTTAACAAACAAAGAGAACAATTCCAAAGAGAGAACAGGCTTATTGGGAGGAAGCTGCAGAAGGTGCTGGAGATACTGGGGCAGGTAAATCAAGAGGGGCAGGTAAGTCAAGAGGGGCAGCTGAGTCAAGAGGGGTAGCTGAGGTAGAGGGTACAGGTACAGGATCTGTTGCAGGATCTGTTGCAGGCCCCTCGCCTCTCTACCTTCTTGAAGTACTGCTGCAGGTTAGTCTGGAAGGAGACCATCTTCTTCTCCTCCAAGATCTCCTTGTAACATCTAAGGGAATCTATGACTCCTTTGGCAACACTAGTGTACCTCTCCATGTTGGGATCCTCAGCCTCAAACCTTGACAACCCTTCCTCTATCAGGGAAAAACCTCCTGCCAAGCCCTGCCTTGTAAATCTCTCGGGTTCTGGGGTTGGTATGTCTTCCTCTTCCTCTATCATCTGCTTCTCCAGTTGAATAAGGTCCTCAGCAGAAAACTCCTCTCCATGAGATGCCAGTAGCTCTGTGACATCATCATCCTCCACCTCCAGATTCATTGTCTTACTCATAGCAACAACGTTCTTTATGACACTAGTCACTGACTCTTGAACCCCTGTGAAATCATTCACAAACTGGGGACACAGTTTTTTCCACACACCATTCATACTGGTCTGCTTAACCTCATCCCAGGAATCAGCAATGTTCTTCACAGCATCAAGGATGTTGTATGTTTTCCAAAAGTCCTTTAGAGTCAAGTCCTTATTCTTTTCAGTTGCTCCTAAAGCATTACCAATGACCCTTCGGAGGTAGTAGGCCTTGAATGTAGCAATGACTCCTTGGTCCATAGGCTGTATTAGGGCAGTGGTATTAGGTGGAAGGTAAACCACCTTGACATTAGGGTGAAAGTCATCCAGATGGGCAGGGTGTCCAGGGGCATTGTCCAGAATTAGCAACACCTTAAAGGGGATATCCTTGGAGGTACAGTACCGCTCCACGCCTGGCACAAAATGGTTGGTGAACCAGTCCTCAAACACTGCAAGTGTCACCCATGCCTTCCTATTAGACTTCCAGATGACTGGTAGTTGACCCTTCGAAATGCCCTTGGATTCTCAGCCTGATACACCAGCATGGACTTCAATTTGTAGTCGCCAGCAGCATTGCCCCCAAGAAGCAAAGTCAGTCTCTCCTTGCTGACTTTATGACCTGGTGCTGACTTCTCCTCCTTGGCGATGTACGTACAGTTAGGCAAACGTTTCCAAAACAAGCCTGTCTCATCCACGTTGAACACTTGTTGAGCACAGTAACCCCCCTCCATAATTATCTCAGCCAATGCTTTAGGAAACTCACTTGCTGCTTTCTCATCACCACTAGCAGCTTCACCTTGCACCTTAATGTTATGGAAATTGGCACAATCCTTAAACCTCATAAACCAACCCCTAATCGCCACAAACTCTTCACTTTCACTTCCTTCCCCCTTTTCTCTTTTCAACGCCGCAAACAATCGCCTAGCCTTCTCCTGAATAACCATAAGGCTCACAGGGATACGGCGTTGATTTTGGTCTTCCAACCAAAGCACTAATAATCTTTCCATCTCAATAATAAGCCCACTACGCTGCTTTGTTATCACTGTCGCTTTCATAGGAGCAGATCCTTTCACATGTTCAAGGATACGATCTTTATCCTTGATAATCGTAGTGACAGTCGAACGACTAACTCCTAATGACCGGCCAATGTCTGTCGCTGTTTCCCCCTTATCAAATCGCTTTATGATATCCAATTTCACCTCCATGGTGATGGCCTTCCTTTTCTTTGATGCACTGGCATCAGAAGAGTCTGGCTTACGTTTGGGAGCCATAATGAAGGGCGTTATGGCGTGCAGGAGACTCGTCTTCCTCAGTCTAGAACCGCGTAACTGAGTACAGTACAGTACCATACTCTTATTCTTCCGCTGCTGCACGTAATTCGCGTTACCACGCAAAACCGCGTAAGTCGGAATAAGGTGTCGTAATAAAGCGTCGTAACCATGAAACGACGTAACTCGAGACTGTCGTAACCTGAGTACTATCTGTAGTTAAAAATTTTGCAGAGTTTTAAAGATTTTCTCTAAATATCTTGTGGTCACAGTCTGTTGTCTTGATTGGTTGCCAGTGGATATGACCATGAATGCAGGTAAAAAAATCAGCCAAGATTTCCTTATTGTGGTCGGGATATCTTCTCATACAAGTAGTGTTCCTGTATGATAACCCAGCGAAAATAAGAAACTTGACACTAATGAGTCAATAAAGAGACACCACTGATTTGGCTCATGCAGACAACCCAAAGCTGCGAACAACCAATCAATGTCTGTGCAGAAATACAGTTTGTCAACCTGTTCAAAAAAAACTAAGTCATCTTGGCGGCTTCGTAAGACAGAAACTTTTTTAACAGGTGACAGCAAATACCATCCTTGAAGTTTTGAAGCCAGTAATTCTGCATTTGCCTTTGACAAACGTAAGTCCCAGACCAAGTCATTCAGTTCTGGCTGTGTTATAAAATGTGGTTCATCAGACATACATGGCTCAAAGTCTGAATCAGCGTTGTTCCCCATCTCTGACCTATGGACTGCAACATCTTCATCGGCTGCCTCCTCTAGGCTCTATGTCTCTGGTTGCTTTGGTACTGGAAGAGTGTCATCACGTGACACTGGTCTCATAGCTGAAAGCAGATTGGGATATTCAATGCATTTTTTATTCTTAGCAGAAAAACCAGAGACATTAGTTAGACAGAAGTAACAGTCTGTCACATGATCCTTCTGTTCCCGTCATATCACTGAGACAGCAAATGGCATTGACCTGCGAGAACCTCTCAGCCAACCTCTAAGATCAACAGCACATCTTGCAGATGTGAGGAGCCCAGATTTGTCTTGATCACCAATCTTGCATCCAAAGTACAGCTCATAGGCTTTCATGATAAAAGCTGTCATTGTGTGTCTTTGAGGCTTAAGCGTGTACTCACCACAGCTGTAGCAGAAGCTATTGTGACTGTTCCGACACTGACGAGACATTTTAGCTATATCAGATCATACTGGAATAGTTTATAGCTGCTTAGATTTGAAATAACTTGCAGAATCTTTGCAAGCAGATATTACAGCCTCTGCAGGCAGCGACCAGACATGTCTAGACATATGTAGGTGTGCCTAGTCTGTAACAATTTCACTGAAGTTTTGCAACTTCAGGGAAATGCAAGGAATTCATGTCTTTGCTTGCCTATAAATTACATAACAGCACAGCACATATATTGTGGATAATACTTGAACAGCCTAAAAATATGAAAAAAAATTGCTAAAACAGAAGATTTCTGAAAAAACAGTATGTGCCAGGAAAATTTCGAGGTGATTTTCATGATCAGCAGCTCAAATTACATAAGAAACACTCAAAAGTGTTCAGGAAGCAAAATCTTCGTTGTCCGGTGTAATAGGTCATCAGTTATTAAGCCTGGAAAACCTCTTTATTTCATGTTTTTCTCCCTTAGCGGTAAGGAAACATTGATTACTGTAAAAATCTGTATATTTAGAAATATGCTTGCTAGAAAAGAAACCATAGGTTGTGAAGATGTGATGACATAACACTATATGAAGTTGGTCTCCAAGATATTTTTATGTGAGAATTCTTTTGTTAAAACTTAGTTAATTATTTTAAAGGAGTTGTCCAATTACCAAATAAAAAAAGCAAACAATTAGAATGGTTTAAGATATTTTTTTATTAAATTCCTTATTGACACAGCCTATATTGACCTTCAGGACCAGGCATACTTTTAGGCTAAGCCCCCACATTGCAGATACGTTGCGTTTTTCCTGCTGCAGAAACACAGCGGAAAAAGACGCTGCATTTTACTGTACCAGCAAAGTGAATGAGATTCTGGTTAATCCCATTCACACATTGTGTGGAAAAAAAGCTGCAGAAAAGCTGCATTTTTAAAAAAAAATTGATGCGTTTTTGGAAAATGCAGCATGTCAATTTTACCTGCAGAAATGCTCACGTTTTCCCTATAGATTTAATAATGGAAAAAAAATGCAGAGAAAAACGCAATGTGTCTCCGCTGTATTTTTTCCGCAGCATTTTTTAGCTGGGTTCTGCAACGTGGGGCCTTAGCCTTTAATAGCTTTTTAATTTTTCAATTGATTGAGCTGTATAGGGCATATTTTATGTGGGATGAGCTGTAATTTTCACCTGTACTCTTATATGGTGCATTCAACTTTTTGGTCACTTTTTAATCTATTTTTTGGGAGATCAGATTAACAAAAATGTAAATTTTTGTGTTTTTTTAATTTATTTTTCTTATGGTGTCCACTGTGTCCATAAACTGCCCCTTGCTCATGATGAATATATTCATCATGGAGCAGGAAGGGGTTAATCTTTATTAATATTCCTCATAAAAAAATACAATCCAACGATCAAATGCAATGCACGTTTTTATAACAGAAACTTTCCCAAAAAATTAATAATACACTATACATAGAAAGTAAATCCTCCTGGCAACAGCATTCCTTCAACCCACGCGCTCATCCTTAAACAAGTCACATCCAAACAATAAACATTAAATTGAGAAAAAAAAAAACTCCTCCCTCCTCTCTGTCCTCCTATTGGCAGACACTATCCACAATCCCATATAGTATGTCTTCCAATCTGTGAGACAGCCCTTCCTTTGTAAACGTAATCTTCTCATGTTAAATAACTCTTTGAACAAGAAATGTCCATTATGACAAAGAGCGACATTTATGTGACATCAATTATCTAGCAAACAGTATCTTAAAGGATGTCTACTACGTACCCCAAGCATATCCAGCTGCTACCACCACAAAACAGTGATAAACAACCTACTTTCATTATACAGAATATATCACTTTTGTAGATTTAGAAAAAAACAACTTTGAAGTCTTATGCAAATTAAGGAGTTGGTGCACTGGGGGCCGACCTTCAGCTCTGGGAGGACTTTTCTGGCTGCTCAAGTAGGATGGGTGGTGTCATAGGAGTAGAAGGATCAACTCTCACTGCACAGGCAGGAGATGGTAGGGTCTTAGTGACAAGTGGCAATACTCCAGGAAGCTGAAGGACCATTCCCAGTGCACCCACTGCCTAATTTGCATAAGACTTAAAAAAAATGTTTTTCTCCAAATCTACAAAAGTGACCTACATTACAAAGGTATGCTGTTGTTTATCAACGTAGTGTGCTCTGTAACATAGTGTTGACAATTAAATACGCTTATGGAAGGTGGTAGAAAATGAATGAAAAAAAAACATGAAATCCTGCATTATTTCAGAAGATCAACCCCCATTATATCTTGCATACAATTCAAGACTGTCAATAACAGGGACCTAGGAATGAGCATTTTAATTTTACTCTCATCCTCCTGAAATTGATCCATTAAAAATGATTTAACCTGATAAGGACTATGTCTTTTCTTTGACTTTTGATGTCAGGTGGTGCAGGTCCTAATGCTGCAGCAACACCTTTTGGCATTACTGCTGTTAACTCTCTTGCTTCTGCAGTCTAGCAGGACCAGCGGATCTCAAGGTTATCCTTGGGAGAAGACAGCAACTGTTTACTATCACTTCTGCCTTCTCCTTTACACACTACATAGCATTGAATCAGCACTGTATAATGAAAGAAAGCAGCAGCAAAGCCAAAGCTTGTGTTGCACCCATTGGTCATCTCTTCACCCGGTGTCTGCCAGTGTAAAGAGAACTACTGGTCTTATAAAAACCAGTATGGCTCTGCTTCTAAGGCTGGGTTCACACCAGCGCTTTCCATCCCCGAACTCGCTTAAAAAATGTGGAAAGTAAAGTCCTGCAAGCAGCGCTTTTCTCTCCGCATTTTCTGCCCTTTTTGGGTGGAAACCGGACGGAAAACCGATGGACCCCATTATAGTCTATGGGGTTCGCGGGTTTCCGTGAGAAACCGCTTTTAAGCGGACTAGGTTTCTGTTCGGGGGATCCCCGACCCCCCAAACAGAAACCTAATCCGCTTAAATGTGGAATGGAATGGTAACTCAAACACAGGTGTGAACCTATCGTGTTTTTGCCACTATACTGTATGTTGTTTACCCTATGAAAAGATAGATGGCCCAGTTACAGTGGAAAACTATACAATGAAAAAAATGTAATAAAATAAGCAAACAATAAAAAAAAATAAAGTCCAAATAAAGGAAAAAATGTGAAAAAACCCACCCACACAAAAGTAAAAAAGCTGTAGCCACCCATTTTGGCTGAAACTATTCATATTATATATCAAAACGACCAAAATGTAACAGAAAATCCATTTTTAGCATTATTTTGCTGTTAATATGCAATTGTTAAAAAAAATCATAAAAAATCCAAAAAAGAACAAAAATGACTGTAAAGAGCACATTACAGTCATACACAACATACTTTTGTGATGTATTTCTCCTTTCTAGATGGTGAAAAATAATTTAGAAGCGATATGTAAATCAAGCAGTTGCATTCAAGGAATGTCTTTAGCTCCTGGAGGACTGCTCTTGCTGCTTGTGATGCCATGTGCAGTGGAAGTTGATTTCATTAAGTAGGATGGATGACATCTTAGCAGTGGCATGGTCAACTCCTATTGCACATGGTGGTGCAGGCAGGAGAGGGGAGGGGTCAGAGTAACAAAAGTGGTGCTTCAAAAGCTGAAGACACCCCTCCAGTACACTATCTGCCTCATTTACATATTGCTTCTAAGTTATTTTTCTCCAAGTCTACAAAAGATTCATACATGACAATGGTATGATGTTTATCATTGTACTTTGCTCTGTAACACAGTAGGGACTGTGATTATGCTCGGTGGAGGTGGAGGTGGTAGACTCCCTTTAAACCACTATACACATTACATTATTACTTGCAAAACCCATGATTTCCGTGAGACCATCTAATGTGTATAGGGCAGTCTTATTGTCACCTTACTGTCAGGATTGTTGACGTTTGGATTCCAACTACTTTCTTTCAGGGAGATACAAGAGCCTATTTACACGACCAACTCCCTTTGCTGTGGGCTGTCCATGATTCATAAAAAATAGAGCATGCTCTATTTTTTGATTAATTAAATTATTAGTTCCTTTCTCACAGGCCCGATTCACCTATAGAGGTGAATAGGTCTGTTAAAAATCCCGCATGGATCCATTAAACTCATGAGAGAAATTCTCAGTTGTGTAAATAGGCCGCTGTCATAGGAGTCTGAAAGCATCTGCGTTTTTTGGAAATAGCAGCATGTCAATTATACCTATGGAAAGAGAGAAGAAAAAATGGCTGGGTAAAGTACCTCATCATATAGATAGATAGATAGATAGATAGATAGATAGATAGATAGATAGATAGATAGATAGATAGACTTCAGGCAGCACTCAAAAATAGTGAAAAAAAAAAATAAAGTGGATTTTTTCTAAATGCAACGTTTCAGTCCAAGATAGGTAGATAGATATAAGACTGCCACCAACATAATATTAACAAGACAAAACAATGTAATTTAGCCATAAACTAGAATATTAACATGGAATTCAGACGTGTGAGTTGAGCAGTGCACTGTGTCAAAATTGGTGTTGCTTAATTGGTTTGTCAATAGAGTGACAGCAAATCCATATCCAGACATCAGTGACTGAGTGTTTTTGCTGGATCACTTATAGTTAAAAGGTACTCTGAGGGATCTACCTTCACTACTGTATTGTTTTAAGCTCCCTATGCAGAGATTATAGACTGTGAGAGATCTATTAAATAAATATTTTGTGTGAAATGGTTCTGCATAAACAGAACAATCTGCTTGCACACCCCACCGCATACCCAACCAAGATACAATCCCCAGGATTATTTGAAATGCGGCAGCAGCAGAATAGCACAGTTGCCAACAGTTCCAAATTTGATGTGACTGCCCCTTTTTGGCAAATATTTGATCCTAGCACTGTCCTGCAAACACAAGGGTGAAAAGATTTTGTTGGGATTTTTTTGTTTTGTGTTTTATTGTTAACTACTCGATTAATCTCTCTTATTGCTCCTGGGTCCTCCTGTGCAGGTTCTCTTTGGCTCTGGGCATTGGTATATATGACATCTTGATGCTAGCTAGGCATGATATAAATAGCTCTCCATATCCTGTAAGAACAGATGAAGGCAACCAGAAAGGAGTCATTCTCGTCGAGTTAACTTTATAGACCTCAATTCAAGAAACACAAAAGGAAAAAGATGCATACAATATGTAAAGATGTTCACCTGAGAAAGTCCTTTGGTTGGCGATATGCATGGGCATTTTTCTCTACAGTCATGGCCAAAAGTTTTGAGAATGATACAAATATTAATTTTTACAAAGTCTACTGCTTCAGTTTTTCTAATGGCAATTTGCATATACTCCAGAATGTTATAAAGAGTGATCAGCTTAACAGCAATTACTTGCAAAGTCAATATTTGCCTAGAAAATGAACTTTATCCCCCAAAATACATTTCAACATCATTGCAGCCCTGCCTTAAAAGGACCACCTAACATCGTTTCAGTGATTGCTCCATTAACACAGGTGTGGGTGTTGATGAGGACAGGGCTGGAGATCAATCTGTCATGATTAAGTAAGAATGACACCACTGGACACTTTAAAAGGAGGCTGGTACTTGCCATCATTGTTTCTCTTCTGTTAACCATGGTTATCTCTAAAGAAACACGTGCAGTCATCATTGCACTGCACAAAAATGGCCTAACTGGGAAGAGTATTGCAGCTAGAAAGATTGCACCTCAGTCAACAATCTATCGCATCATCAAGAACTTCAAGGAGAGAGGTTCCATTGGTGCCAAAAAGACTCCAGGGCGCCCAAGAAAGACCAGCAAGCGGCAGGACCGTCTCTTAAAAGTGTTTCAGCTGCAGGATCGGGCTACCAGCAGTGCAGAGCTTGCTGAGGAATGGCAGCAGGCAGGTGTGAGTGCATCTGCACGCACTGTGAGGCGGAGACTCTTGGAGCAAGGCCTGGTCTCAAGGAGGGCAGCAAAGAAGCCACTTCTCTCCAGAAAAAACATCAGGGACAGACTGATATTCTGCAAAAGGTACAGGGAGTGGACTGCTGAGGACTGGGGTAAAGTCATTTTCTCTGATGAATCCCCTTTTCGATTGTTTGGAACATCTGGAAAACAGCTTATTCGGAGAAGAAGAGGTGAGCGCTACCACCAGTCTTGTCTCATGCCAACTGTAAAGCATCCTGAAACCATTCATGTGTGGGGTTGCTTCTCAGCCAAGGGAATTGGCTTTCTCACAGTCTTGCCTAAAAACACAGCCATGAATAAAGAATGGTACCAGAATGTCCTCCAAGAGCAACTTTTCCCAACTGTCCAAGAGCAGTTTGGCGCTCAACAATGCCTTTTCCAGCATGATGGAGCACCTTGCCATAAAGCAAAGATGATAACTAAATGGCTCAGGGAACAAAACATAGAGATTTTGGGTCCATGGCCTGGAAACTCCCCAGATCTTAATCCCATTGAGAACTTGTGGTCAATCATCAAGAGACGGGTGGACAAACAAAAACCAACAAATTCAGACAAAATTAAAGCATTGATTCTACAAGAATGGACTGCTATCAGTCAGGATTTGGTCCAGAAGTTGATTGAGAGCATGCCAGGGAGAATTGCAGAGGTCCTGAAGAAGAAGGGTCAACACTGCAAATATTGACTTGCTGCATTAACTCATTCTAACTGTCAATATAAGCTTCTGTTACTCATAATATGAATGCAATTATATTTCTGTATGTGATAAAAACATCTGACAAACACACATAAAAACCAGAGGGCAGCAGATCATGTGAAAATAGAATATTTGTGTCATTCTCAAAACTTTTGGCCATGACTGTAGACCTGTGCTTGTCTGGGTTCTGAATGGTAGTTGTCTGATTATTTTTAACTCCATATGTTTCTTTGTTTCAGCCTATGGTTTGCATTTTGAGGTGTCTCAAATATTTTCAAAATTTCTATAAGATTTTCTTGTACTATATTCTTAAACTGCATATGGTTTTTGCAATACCTGTGTACTTACTTTCTTTATTTTTTGTATTTTTTTTTGTTTAATTTCAGACTAAGAGTGTCACATTGTATTACGCTCATTTTCTTCTTTTTTCTACATATATATTCTAGATACCTAGGGATAGTTACAAGCGATTCACTTTATTTCACTTGAAATCATTAGTATTTTCGTTTTTTTTGTATTCCTCCTCAAGCAAATATTTGGTTGTATTCACTATTTTGTGATTCATATTTGGACATGTAGTTGCTTTAGTCTGCTTTACCTTTGAACCCTAGACTGGCCCGGACTATTGTGTTTTTATCTAGTTTTAATTTTTGTACTAATAAAGTTACAATTTTCTATTTTTCTTATTTTGTGTTGAGTGTCTCGATTATATGTATGCATCTTTTTCCTTTTTGTTTCTTAAATTGAGCTTTTAGCATACATGAGATGAACTCCTTATTAATTTAAGGTGGTGCCCACTCATTGATTCCTGTACACTTTATAGACCTTGCTGAAGCAAATGTGAATTTATACAACCATTTACAGTGCCTTGCGAAAGTATTTGGTCCCCTTGAACTTTTCAACCTTTTGACACATTTCAGGCTTCAAACATAAGGATATAACATTTTAATTTTTTGGTGAAGAATCAACAACAAGTGGGACACAATTGTGAAGTGGAATGAAATTTATTGGTTATTTTAAACTTTTGTAAAAAATAAAAAACTGAAAAGTGGGGCGTGCAATATTATTCGGCCCCTTTACTTTCAGTGCCGCAAACTCACTCCAGAAGTTCAGTGAGGATCTCTGAATGATCCAATGTTGTCCTAAATGACTGATGATGATAAATATAATCCACCTGTGTGTAATCAAGTCTCCGTATAAATGCACCTGCTCTGTGATAGTCTCAGGGTTCTGTTTAAAGCGCAGAGAGCATCATGAAGACCAAGGAACACACCAGGCAGGTCCGTGATACTGTTGTGGAGAAGTTTAAATCCGGATTTGGATACAAAAAGATTTCCCAAACTTTAAACATCCCAAGGAGCACTGTGCAAGTGATCATATTGAAATGGAAGGAGTATCAGATCACTGCAAATCTACCAAGACCCGGCCGTCCCTCTAAACTTTCATCTCAAACAAGGAGAAGACTGATCAGAGATGCAGCCAAGAGGCCCATGATCACTCTGGATGAACTGCAGAGATCTACAGCTGAGGTGGGAGAGTCTGTCCATAGGACAACAATCAGTCGTACACTGCACAAATCTGGCCTTTATAGAAGAGTGGCAAGAAGAAAGCCATTTCTCAAAGATATCCATAAAAAGTCTTGTTTAAAGTTTGCCACAAGCCACCTGGGAGACACAAACATGTGGAAGAAGGTGCTCTGGTCAGATGAAACCAAAATCGAACTTTTTGGCCACAATGCAAAACGATATGTTTGGCGTAAAAGCAACATAGCTCATCACTCTGAACACACCATCCCCACTGTCAAACATGGTGGTGGCAGCATCATGGTTTGGGCCTGCTTTTCTTCAGCAGGGATAGGGAAGATGGTTAAAATTGATGGGAAGATGGATGGAGCCAAATACAGGACCATTCTGGAAGAAAACCTGTTGGAGTCTGCAAAAGACCTGAGACTGGGACGGAGATTTATCTTCCAACAAGACAATGATCCCAAACATAAAGCAAAATATACAATGGAATGGTTCACAAATAAATGTATCCAGGTGTTAGAATCGCCAAGTCAAAGTCCAGACCTAAATCCAATCGAGAATCTGTGGAAAGAGCTGAAAACTGCTGTTCACAAACGCTCTCCATCCAACCTCACTGAGCTCGAGCTGTTTTCCAAGGAAGAATGGGCAAGAATTTCAGTCTCTCGATGTGCAAAACTGATAGAGACATACCCCAAGCGACTTGCAGCTGTAATTGCAGCAAAAGGTGGCGCTACAAAGTATTAACTTAAGGGGGCCGAATAATTTGGCATGCCCCACTTTTCAGTTTTTTATTTTTTATAAAAGTTTAAAATATCCAATAAATTTTGTTACACTTCACGATTGTGTCCCACTTGTTGTTGATTCTTCACCAAAAAAAATTAAATTTTATATCCTTATGTTTGAAGCCTGAAATGTGGCAAAAGGTTGAAAAGTTCAAGGGGGCCGAATACTTTCACAAGGCACTGTATATAATCACATGGACAAATTCCCAGTATTGCAAACTAAGCCAATTTACACTAAACTGATAATAAAGCTAATATATACAGTGTTCTGAGTGAATAAATTACATCTAAGACTTAGCATTTATTGTTCTAAAATAAAACAAAAGCAGTAGTGTGGAAACTCAACTGGGTTCTGTGTTTCACTTTCAATATGCTGATACTGAGTATACTATACTCTGAATGACCATTTTATTAAAGACACTCAACTAGTGGCATGTGGACCTCCTTTGGCTTTAAGAACTGTAGTAGTTCAATGTGGGATTCAGTAGATTCCACTAGGTGTTAAAATCATTCAGCAGGAATATTGGTTCATGTGGAAAAGATTCAAGATATCTTTTCACAGTACTGATAGATAGCAGTACTGATAGGCCCAGAACAAGCCATTCTATAGGATTAAGACCTGGATACTATAAAGACCAAGGCAAGGAAAACTTGTTCTTATGTTCCTGGAACCAATCCATGACTATAGAATCCTAGTGGCATGGTGCATTATCTTGCTGAATGAGTCCTTCTGCCCCAGGGTAAACAGATGCCATGAAGGAATGAACTTGGTTGTTCACAATGCTTATGTAAGCTCTACTCTCCAAACATCCTTTCACAAAGAACCCATATCAGAAGACCCTGAGTGGAGTAAAAATCCACACACCATTACTCTACCTTCACCAGTCTGAACTGATTTCCTTAGACAGCAATGGCACTCAAACTGGTCATGTGCTCTCATAGTCCATCCATACTAAGGCAGATTGAGTTGTGCATTCAGACGTGTTAGTTGGAGCCCCAGTGTTGTTTTTATCTGCAATTTGCTTGACCATTCATTGTCTTTTCATCTGAATGATTCATAAGGATGATAATGATTCATCCTCCTTTGACACCTTTTGTCAATTAAATATAAACATAAAACTACCTCTGAGATTAACTAGAGATTATGGGAAGGTAGCCGTTCAGGAATCTCCTTCAAAAAAACAGAATCCATGGAATGCACGAGGAAATTTTCCCAGCTTGATCCCATCTAGATTGTTTGGATTCTGTTTGTTTGGTGGGAGAGTCCTGCATGGCTACTGTTCCCATAATCTCTAGTTGAGTACAGATGTAGATTTATGTTTATATTTTAAAGTGAAAGACAGATTCAATTTCTCTCTACCCTGCTATGCCTAGAGATAAATTTTAAAATAAGAAGAACACGGTTGAAGGAACACTTTTTCTATTTGTGCCTTTTGTCAATGAGTTGTTTACTTCTACAGGATTCCTCTTTCACTATATGCTGCTTTCCTTTATTACATGATTCTCTGTATACTCTCAACACTGCTGCATGAAAAAACCCACTAGGTGGTAGTTTTTTGAAATTCTGGTCCCAGCTAATCTAACACCGATGACCATGACTCATTCAAAGACACTAAGATTGCTTGATTTTCCTATCGTATTGTAGAATCATAGGGAAAAGATCTACAGAAAATATGTTTACCTGATTTTATGCTGGAGTCTAATAACTAAGGTAAATATAGGGAAGCTCCACTCGTGAATGGGCAGGTGTCTTTAATAATGTGGTTGTTCAGTGAATACTCCACATACAGCAGAAAGAAATGCCCCAAACACAGAATAATTGCTATATATTAGTTTAGAAGATATAACTGCAGTTTTCATCTCCTTATTCAGTTTACATATCCCTGTACAGAACACTAAATGTTTTAAATACACTTGCACTTGGAACAGAGAATTGTTGTGGTGGGACTTTGGACAACCCTTTTTTTGCACCAAAGATGTGCCACTGACCTCTTTTTGCACACCAACAAATTTACTAACTCAGACATGTTAGTTGGAGCACCAATGGCATGAGTTATACAGGAAATCTACAGCAGTTCCTGACTTGCGTAAATGTCCATTCTGAAATTGAGAATTAAGACTCTCAGTCCCAAGTATGGCTCAGAATCTAAATTCCATATCAGTTTGTCTTTGGAGTGGGGAGGAAAACAGAGTACTTGGAGGAAACCCACACAAACATGTGAGATCACACAACTCCTTGTAGATGTTGTCCTTGCCTGTATTTGAAACCAGGACCCAGTGCTGAAAGGCAGCAGTGTTAAACACTAAGGAATAAAGCAGTGGGGTTGACAGGGTCCCTTTAAGCCTTTTAAAAATAGGTAGTTAGACATGGAAGAGTTATACATACAGTTCGATCAATCCCATGTTCAAATACCATACAGCAGAAAAATAAGAAAGCAAAATGTCTATTAGATATGAGGAGAAAAATGCATTAAGTAGCAGAAGACCTTCTGACCTGTAGTTTTTAGAAAATAGATGAGACTTAGTTTGTCCATGTGGACCAATATTTGCTACCCCACAGTGCCATTTCCGTTAACTGAAGCAGTACCAGCTTCATATGCTGGCACGATCTATGCAGATATTATACCTAAGGGTATAGTGCAGTGCAGATTGTACACATTGAAATGATCTGTTAAAAATGAATGAAGCAGCAATCTGAGGAACATTATGTGTCTTGTTATTGAGAACTACAATTATTCCCCTTAGAAAAAAAAAGCAAACAAACAATGAATAAATAGGACCCTACAGGTATATATCACAGGCTGGAACAGTTCATACATATGAAATGTCAATTAGATGTTGAAATAAAACTTTGATGCCCTGAATCAGGAAACTCGTGTTCTCTGTATTCCCAATGCACATGGTGTGAAATGATTGTAGACAACGCTGCTCATTGCTTACAGCCTCCTGCCGCTCACTCATCGCCATAAACAGTGCGGACATTGTGTCTAATTTCAGAAACAAAAGTGCAGACATATGGTCACTTTAGCACAGATTATGCTAATGTATGGGCTTTAGGAAACATTATAGCAAATTACAGACAGGTTCTGAGATTTGGCACTAAAGATGGAGCAATGACTCTATGGGTTCATGGGATGACAACAACTTATTGTAACAATTTCATTTTACTTTCAACTTAAAGTGCATCAAGGCCTTTTTAAAACAGAAGGTATTTACCTACATCACTTACATCACTTAACTAAAAAGCATGAAAATTGTTCTTTTTTTTTGCTCCTCTTTTTTACTTCCTTTTATACTTTGCAAAGTGAGGGCTATTAATTCCAGCTTTCATGGCTTGAGAGTCATACTTTCATCAGAAGGGGTATAAAGGTGGGGGGCATAATTGCAGACCTATGTCCTCTGTTGCATGAGGGAATGTTAATATTTATTCTCAATACTGTGACATTGCTGTGTACAATATCTTATGGCTCATATTCAAACTGGAGATTTATCTCTTTTTTTTTTCTGCACCTCCCCTGGGCCTCAGATTAGTATACTCTGGGGTTTGAAAAGACCCAGAGTATAATAATGATTCCTGGGTGACGAACCCCAAAAATTTTAGAATCAGATATTCTTGGAAAATTCATACGAAACCGTGCTTGTTATGAACCAATTCGCTCATCTCCGTTTATCTCCTATCTAGAGTCCACATTCCTTCTCCTCCTCTCTGAACTGCCTGACTATTAAATGCCTATGAAACTCAAGTAAAGAGCTGTGTTGTGTAATCGACTGTCTCCATCAGTCCCATACACAATGAATGGAATACAGATGCTCGGCTGCCATTCCATTCAAACTTCCCAGCGGTGGGGCTCCCTTCAATTAATTTTTCTGTGGTGATTTATTTATTATTTTTACCTATAGAGCGACAACATATTCCACAGTTATTTACAGATATTGTCATCCACACTATCCCAAGTAGGGCTCACAATCTACATTCTCTATCAGTATATCTTAGGCATATGGGAGAAAAACCAAGCAAATGCAGGGAAAACATACAAACTCTAAGCAGATCTTGGACTCAGGACCCCAGTGCTACAAAGCCATCATGTTGCCCACATGATAACTGGTATGCCCTGTGCAAATTTCTATGCAAGTGCAAACACCACAGGCACCTGTGTATAATTCAATGTAAGTTCAATGTAAGGGCACAGTATATTGGCATACTGTACATAAGTGAAAGTGAAAATGTTAAATTCCTCAGACTCAGACTTTTAGCGAAGGTAGGGGTTGGACCACCACCTATCAGTAGGTTATGGCTTATTCTAGTGATATTCTTGTAGATACTGTAGTACAAAAATTCCTTTAACCACTTCCGGACCGCCCATACGTCTGGAAGTTGGTTGCCTTGTTCTGCAAGGACATACCAATACGTCCAAGCAATTTAACTTCAGCCAGAGCTCCCAGAGAGAAGGCAGGGATGGTTTATTACTGCCCCTGCCTTCCCAATCGCTGTGTATACAGCGCGCACAATGAGCAGCTATGGGCACCGTCATGTTGCGGCTGCCCTCTGACCCGGCGGACACGTGATCCGCCATGATCAGAGTCTGTTAGAGCTGCTGGGTCCTACAGGACCCACATCAGCTCTATAGTAATGGGCAGGAGGCTGTATTCCTCCTGCAACTGGGGCTAAATGCACCAGCCCCAGTTACAGTGGAAATCAGCCTCCCCCTCAAAAAAAAGTGATCAGATGTCCCCAAAGGTCTATTATGACCTTATGGGGACATAATGTAAAAAATAAATAAATAAATAAATAAATAAATAAAAAATGAATAGAAAATGTAAAACAAATTTAAATAAAATCATTAAAACAAAAGAAATTAAATAATATGTCAATAACACACCCTTATTGAAGGTTATAGCCCCACCCCTGACGACACCATACAAAAAAAAAAAATTATCGTAATGGAGAGTAAAAACTATTTTAAAAAGTTTTTTAGTAGCACTTTGTGTTATTAAATTTAAAAAAATGAAAAGTGAAAAACAGACACGTTTTTCCCTCCTCTTTTGTTTATATTTTCCCGGATATAAAAAAAATTAAAACTCATGCAAAAATAAAAACAACATAAAAATAAAGCCCTATGTGTCACCAAAAAAAGACGCAGAAATTAGTTGAATAACCCAAATGATAAAAATGTTACAGCCCTCGAAACAGCACATACAGAAAACCCGAAAACGTGTCTGGTCCTGGACCAGAAATTAGCCCGGTACTGAGTTTGAGTTCTAGGAGGGATCGGTTGATTTTACTGTGGGCTACTGGTTCTTTGTTAGGGATGGGCTGCACATCAATGGGGAGGATGCAGCTATGCTGGGGAAGAAGGTGGCTAGACGGCTGGAGGAGTGTTTAAACTAGAGCCTGGGGGAAGGGCAAGATAGTGTAGACATGGAAAGAGGTCTAAATAATATAACTAGGGGTGGAGCAGGAGGTGGGGTGAGAACAGTAGGCAGAGAAAGAGTAGGGATAAAGATAAACCCATAAAATTTATGTATACTAACGTTAAAAGTCTCACTAATAAGATGGAGAAACTAGAAGTGATAATGTTGGAATAAAAATATGACATAGTGGGGATAACTGAGACATGGCTGGACTCTAGCTATGACTGGGCTGTAAATATACAGGAGTACAGTATGATTAGAAAGGAGCGTACCAATAGGAAAGGGGGGAGGTATTTACTTATAAGTAAAATCCTGCCTTGGAGCCAGTCCTGTGTGAGTACATCTGGGAGGAAAATTAATATGTGGAGTCCTTATGGGTGGAAATTATAGGAATAAAGAATGATAAAATATGGATAGGGGTGTGTTATAAATTCTCAAATATAATGGAAGAAGCTGAAAATATACTAATAAAACAAATTGATGAGGCTGTGAAGAATAATAAAGTCATTATTATGGGGGATTTCACATACTGAGTTATCAACTGGGAGGCAGAAACCTGCAACAAAGGGAACAGGTTATTGTCAATAATAAAAGATAATTATCTATAACAACTAGTGAAGGACCCGACAAGAGGCGAGGCACTTTTAGAACTAATTTTAACAAATGAACCTGACACATTATCAAAAGTGGAGTTACGAGTCATTTAGAGAATAGTGAACACAACATAATAAGTTTTCTTGTACACATTAAAAAGATGTTCAGTAGAAGGGGTACAAAAACATTAAACTTCAGCAAGGCCTATTTTAACCAGCGGAGAGAGGAGCTTAACAGCATAAACTCAAAGTGACCGGAACACAAACAAAATGGAACATTTTAAAAAGCATTCTAAATAGGACCAGTAAAAAACATATACCTTATGGGAATTAGCGGCTAGAAATCATAAAAAAACAAAATGGCTTGAGAAATCGTTGGGTCCAGATGGCATACACCCCCAAGTTCTGAGGGAATTATACACGGTAATAGACAAACCCTTATATCTAATATTTCAGGATTCAGTAATGACAGGCTCTGTTCCACATGATTGACGCATAGCAAATGTGGTGTCAATATTCAAAAAGGGGTCTAAAAGTGAGTCTGGAAAATATAGGCTGGTAAGTTTGACCTCTGTGGTGGGTAAGATATTTGAAGGTTTTCTAAGAGATGCTATCCTGTAGTACAGAGGTAGGCAACCTTTTTTGTTCGGCGTGCCAATTTCGATTAAAAAAAATCAAAGTTGAGGTACTGGGAGTGTCGGTCAATAATTGTAAGTCTGACGACCCCTGCACACGGTATTATGTCACATAGCAGCCCCTGCACACGGTATTATGTCCCATGGCGGCCTCTGCACACGGTATTATGTCCTATAACGGCCCCTGTACACGGTATTATGCCCCATAGAGGCCCCTGCACATGGTATTATGTCCCATAGTGGCCCCTGCACACGGTATTATGCTGCATAGCGTCCCCTGCACACAGTATTATGCTCCAAAACGGCCCCTGCACACAGTATTATCCTCCATAGTGGCCCCTGCACACAGTATTATCCTCCATAGTGGCCCCTGCACAAAGTATTATCCTCCATAGTGGCCCCTGCACAAAGTATTATCCTCCATAGTGGCCCCTGCACACAGTATTATCCTCCATAGTGGCCCCTGCACACAGTATTACCCTTCACAGTGGCCCCTGCACATGGTATAATAGTCTAACTTTTATAATATTACAATTGTCAACATTCACTAGCTATTATTATCCTGTGGGGTCTCTTCAGACCCCAGAGTATAATAAGCGGAGGGCCAAGAGAGGTGACAAACATAAAAAATAATATTAGGGTAGGTTCACATATGTCAGTTGCATCAGCATCAGTTTTTTTGTCCCTTAGTCATTACAACTGATGCCAAAACTGATGCGAAAATGCATCAGTTGTCATCAGGCTTTTTTATGAATTTCTACTCCAAAACCATCAGTTGTCATAAGTTGTCATCAGTTGTCATCAGTTTTTACCAAGATGGTCCACAAGGCATGATGGGCTTCCGAGGCCAATAGAGTAAGGGTACTCAACTACTTTTAGCAAATTTTCATTAACCGGGATCTGCCATCAAGTAAAGGTCCAAGCTGAACATGTCCACTATTTACGGTATTTTTTGGACAAAAATACACGTCTGACTATAAGACGCACCCCAGGTATAAACAAGAAAAATAAGGATTAGATCGGGGCGACTAACGTGGCATTACACTGTGTGGGGTGACTAACATAGCATTATACTGTGCAGGGGGCACTAACGTGGCATTATACTGTGTAGGGGGCACTAACATGACATTACATGGTGTGGGGGGCAACTAATGTGGCATTACACTGTAGGGGGGCATTAAGGAACATTATATTGTGGGTACTGACATTAGTGCTCCCATTATTGTTCCTCCTCAGTATGCTCCTTAGCAGGGTTGTTTTAACACATTGGTGGGTTCAGTGCAATGGTTTCATAGTTGGGCCCCCCCATCGCCACCACTTAGGAATACCCGACTTGCACAAATTATAACGTCCCATTAGAGGCCCTAACACAGTATAATGCCTCCCTAGTGGTGCCTTACACTATAATGTCCCCCTCCAGCTATCCCCACAGTTAATGTCCCCATCCATCTGTCCCCAGTTTAACCCTGTGCATGCAAATTAAATAGGAGCTTACATAAGAATAGAATTTTCTATCCCCCTATAAAAATTGTAACTCTAATGAATAATTATAATCCCTACACCTAACTAATGTGATAACTATGGCCGTGTTCAGATTGGTGTAACACGACCACTTTATTGCTCACGTATTATGGACACAACCTCTGAAGTTTCTGTGGTTCATCATTACTGGTGTTAGAGCGTCTGATGACCTACTGGAAGTGCAGGTGTTTCGTTTGTACTGTGGGTGCAAAAGAAAAAAAAAAAAAAAAAATCACCCATCTGAAAACTGCCAAAACCTAGGATTTTATATGGTGACATTCAATGGGTAAAAATGTATTATCTGACTGACGGAACTGCCGTTTGTCAGAAATGTTTTATACGTTCATCACTAGTGATAATCGCTATTGCTATTATGTTAGCGTGTAGAGGATATCACTAGAGAGGCGGGCGGCGTATTTTACTCTATAAAGATCAGATATGGACAGGAAAGGGACAGTGAAAAAATGTAAACTTTATTTTTGACTTTGTGCATGTGTTGTGTAAGTGTTTGGTGCTGCGACCTGGAGGATGGTCACAGGGCCAATAAACTTCCTGGTTATGTGATTAGGCTCAGAGGGGTATTACATTATCCCTCTATGTGACAATCAGAGAGCAGAAGTATAGTATGCTCTCTGATTGATAGGCGAGAGGATAACATGGACAGAAGTCCCTGCTACCCCCCCCCCCCCCCGGAGTCATCTGCAGTTTATGCACAGACAATGATGAGTTATCATTGTCTCTGCAGTCTGCAGCTCCTCCTCCCCCTCCTTCCTTAGCTCTAAGATGCTGTCTGAGGCAGGAGGGGGGGGACACTTTTAAAGCCCCATTTCTAAGGATCTGTTAGGGCCACAAAGATGCAACTGGATTCATTTTAAAGATACCAAGATCGCCATGATAGACCTTACAGATTCAGAGCGATTCACTGTTAAAACAATGTCGGGAATTGAGATCTGCATTGGGATTTCAATGCCAAACGTTGTTTTCACCAGCGAATCGCTCAGGATGTTTAAGGACGTTCATGGTGATCTTGGTATCATTTTAAAGATAAGATTCTCATCTTTAAAATGAATCCAAGTGTTTCTTTATAGCTTTAACCAATCCTGAGCAATTCTCTCAGGTACAGTAGTGAAGCTGGCAATTACCAGCTTTACTACTGTATATAGACTGTGCAGAAGCCGGGTGCTGCCGCATCCATCTTCAGGCAGCACCCAGCGGCATTCGGCACTAATGAAATTTTAAGGAAGCCGGATGGAAAAACGCTGCAGGTAGCGTTTTTCCATTCGGCTGAGGCACAGATACGGCGCCAGAACTGATGCCTCTTGTGCCAGAACTGATCCCATAGAAATCTATGGGATAAGTCCTGGCATCAGTTTCCCTCTGGCTTGTGTGCACCACGCCGGAGGGGAAACTGATAGATACGCCGGACATATGTGAACGCACCCTTACTGAATTTTTCCTGCGCTCCGCAGCTGCTGTGTGGGCGCTTCTCCCTGACATCAGCGACCGCTGATTCAGTCTCAGGGGTCACGTCGCGTCATTATGCGTAATGACGTCGGACGTGACCCCTGAGGCCCTGTCAGCAGTCTCTTACGTTAGGCAGAAGCGCCTGAAGAGCACACAGCTGCTGCGGATCCAGGGAAGGTGAGTTAACATTGTTTTTTATGTTTGATCACCTCCCCAGGGACTCCGCTTATTATACTGTGGGGTCTGAAGAGACCCCACAGTATAATAATAGCAGTTTCGTTTCAGCCGTGTTTGGTCCGATCGAAACTGCTGGGTGAGGACTCCACCGCCGTGCCAGGGAAATAAGCCTCACATGCCACTCTCGGTACGCATGCCAGGGGTTGCCGACCCCTGCTGTAGTTTCTAAATGTAAATAATCTGATAACACCCAATCAGCATGGGTTTGTGAGGAATCTGTCTTGTCAGACTAATCTGATCAGCTTTTATGAAGAGGTCAGTTGTAGACTGGATATGGGTAATGCGGTGGATGTAGCATATCTGGACTTTTCAAAGACTTTTGATAATGTACCACATAAATGTAACACATGAAAAATGAGAATGTTGGGACTGGGGGAAAACATGTGCATTTGGGTTCACAACTGGCTCACTGATAGGAAACAGAGGGTACTTGTTAATGGTAAATACTCAGACTGGGTCAAAGTCCCCAGCGGGGAGCCACAGGGGTCAGTATTGGGTCCTCTCCTGTTTAATATGTTTATTAATGACCAGGTAGAGGGTTTACTGAGCAGGGTGTCCATACTTCCAGATGATACTAAACTCTGTAAGGTAATCAAAAATGAGGAAGATAGTAGAATATTACAGGGGGATCTAGGGAAGCTGGAAGCATGAGCAGAGACTTGGCAAATAAAGTTTAATGTAGACAAATGTAAGGTTATGCATTTTGGTCGAAGAAATAAAATGTATGATTATGTACTTAATAGTAAAATACTGGGTAAGACTCCCTCAAAAAAAGACTTGGGGATTTTGGTAGATAGTAAGCTTACCTTTAGAGACTAGAGCCAGGCAGCTGCCACCAAGGCAAATAAAATTATGGAAAGCATCAAAAGAGGTATAGATTCTCATGACAAGAACATAGTTATGCCTCTATACAAATCACTGGTACGGCCACACATAGACTATTGTGTGCTTCTGGGCCCCAGTATACAAGAAGGATATAATTGAACTAGAGAGAATGCAGAGAATGGCGACCAAGATTATTAGGGTAATGGGTGTATTGGAGTACGATAGATTAATAAACTTGGGGTTATTCAGTATACATAAAATATATCTATGGGGAGACCTAATAACAATGTAAAAATACATGAAGGGACTATCTAATGATCTTGTTAGTCCTGGGTGGATTGGAGTACAAAAAGAGATTAACAAACAGTTTAGAAAAAAGATGTCTACTGGGAGACCTAATAACAATGTTCAAATACTGTACATGAAGGGACAGCACAAAGAACTTTATAATGATCTTTTTACTTCTACGCCAGTGACAGTGACAAGGGGACATCCTCTACGCCTGGAGGAGAGAAAGCTTCACTAGCAATATAGATGGGGATTCTTTACTGTATGAACAGAGAGGCTCTGGAACTCACTGCCCCAGGAAGTGGTGATGGTGGATTCATTGAGCAAGTTCAAAGAGGGCCTGAATGCCTTTCTTGAACAGAAAAATATGACAGGTTATGGGTTTTAGATTTTGTTAAGGACAAGTTGATCCAGGGTTTTATACTGATTGCCAGATTGGAGTCGGGAAGGAATATTTTCCCCTGACATGAGGCAATTGGCATTAGCCTCATAGGGTTTTTTGCCTTCCTCTGGATCAACACTGTAGGGTTATAGGTTGAACTTGACGGACTTGTGTCTCCATCCAACCTTATCTACTATGTAACTATGCTAGGGGGTCAATGTATGGGCAATGCATCATGCTAGGAGTCACTGCCAGGGTAATCTTATTTTTTTGTTTTTCAAAATTTTTTGCATAGCACAACAAACAACTTTCCCCATGAAATGGAACAGCAGGAGGAATCAGAAGAAATTATGCTAGTGGATACATTAGGATAGCTCCCTGACGTTTTATGACAGCACGCTCTTTGAAGTAATACAGGATAGGTGACTATTAGGACTCAGTCAGGCCTAAGAAAGAGGGGGGGTTGTGACCTCAGACCTCTGTGCACCCAGCTCTGCTGGATGGAGTTGGAACCGTTCATTTCCCAGCTGTACAAGATGCGGAAAGGGGATAGAGGGGGACACCCTGGCAGTGGGTGTGTTGGTGGGTATGTCCCCATAAGCCAGGAGCTCACCATTACAAAAAACTGTGAATGCTTTAGAACTTCTTCACACCTTGGAAGCAAGAAAACAAGCTGGTGTGCTCAACCTATCTGAGATCCCATGCTCACGACCAATGCATCCGGTTTGGGGCCGAGTTTGCAGAAGACTTACAATGTCACTTACAACAACCCACTTACAATGTCACCCACTCTGATTCTGAGTGGGTGACATTACCATGACATAATAGTACATCATGGTGTGTTAAGGCACAAATTTCCATGACGTACTATTACATTATAGTGCGGAAAGGGGTTAATGAGGTATTGTATTGTGTGAATTGATTTATTACTTTGTACAGTATGTCTCATTTCGTCTGTACTTGAACCCTAAGATTTGTAAAGTGCTTTGGAATATGTTGGCACTATATAAATAAAATGTACTATTATTAAATTAATATATATATTTTTTATAATTAAAATAAAAAGTAATTTTGGCTAAAATACATCAGCTTGCAACTAACAACAAGGATCCTCATTGTATTCCGAGTCCCTACACTAAAATAAATAAAATTTAAAAAAAGCTATCAAATAAGTGAAGCAGAAGTGTCCTGAGCCAGTAACAAGTTATCACAAAGAGTCTGCGTAGAGTTTCCTGTGAGCAAGTCCAGCAGAACAAGGTCTTCCATGCAATGTTTGATAGTGGGGTCTAGTGCAGGATAGGGCACAGGGACCATTTTCAGTATTGCTACCTGTATCAGGAACAGAAGGTAGGAAAGGGCAAAGGGGCCATTTACAGCAGTGCTAGGCATATAAGGGGCACATGAGGTACAGGATCAGTGTGTGTTCTTACCTCAGAGTGACTATGAGCCACTCTCCCAGTGAGAAACAGAGCTGCATGTTGATGTCCTAGTACAGGGGTCAGCAACCCCCAGCACATGTGCCAAGAGTGACACACAAGGCTTAATTCCCTGGCACGGCAGCCTGAGTCCTTGTCCAGCAGTTTCGATCGGACCAAACATGGCCGAAACTAAACTGCTATTATTATACTGGAGGGTGTCTTCAGACCCCAGAGTATAATAAGTGGAGGCCCAGGGGAGGTGATCAAACATACAAAGTAATGTTACTCACCTCTCCTGCACTCCTGAGAGCTCTCTGCTCTCTTTGGCACTTCTGCTTGATGTCAGCAACTGCTGATTGGGTCTCAGGGGTCACATCAGCGTCATTATGCATAATGACGCTGACATGACCCCTGAGGCCCTATCAGCAGTATCTTATGGAAGGCAGAAGCCCGAAGACAGCAGGGTGTTGCTCCGAAGAGCAGGAGAGGTGAGTAACATTACTTTTTATGTTTGATCACCTTCCCTGGGCCTCCGCTTATTATACTCTAGGGTCTGAAGACACCCTTTATTGCTTCTAATGGGAAAGTATAGCTGCGTCCCAGGAAATAGTAGTAAATGCATGCGTCCTGAAGCATCTTGTGGCAGCGCTTCTTTGTTCTGGTTTGTGGTATATGACTTTAGTATAGGGGTCATCAGCCTTACAATTATTGTGCGGCACTCCAAGCACCTCATCTTTGATTTTTTAATTTAAATTGGCCAAACAAAAAAGGCTGTCTACCCCTGTCCTGAGACCAGGACGTAAAGCCTCCAATTAGTGGTCAAATGTAGGGATAATCATCAGGCAAAATGAGTGAAACTTTTCCAGGAGCTGCTGCAGATCAGAGTATGTGGTATAGGACTGTCCCTATCTTCCCCTTACCATTTCTTCTTCATGCATGTTAGATTACTTTCCAAAGTGCCAAGAGAGAAGCCAAGCCAAGAAAAAAACCTTCCTGAATGGATGAGCACAAAATATGCTCAAATACACTGGAAACCAAAGCCAATAAAGCCAATAGATGTAGCAATCTATGCTGAGAAAAGCCAGAATGGCTTGACACATCAATGGTACCTACCTGACACATGTGATCCTATCTGTGAAATTTCAGAACAAACTTGTGAGAAAGAAGGTTCCAGGTTTTGGAACATGTCACTTCCCCTAGGAGAGGTGGCAATAGAATTATGCTCCTTAAAAAGAGGGAGGCATATTGGATTCACAGGTTACAGACCTTGGAATCTCAAGGGTTAAACCGTGAATATGAAATGTCGGCATTTATTTAAGTAGATTGTTGTCAACTATATTATGCACATTTTAGAACTGTACTGTGATTAAATTGCTTAACAATACGTCCTACTTTCTAGATACGTTGATTGGGTGTAACCCCTACACTATCTTCATCTGGAGTCTCTACCACAGTATCCTTATTTACACTATATGGGTTTGTAGCCTTCTCATAGTCTATCTGTGACTCCCCTATCTACCTTATTCTCTCTCTTTTTCTTATTCTTTTCTTTTCCTTTCTCTTATTTTTTATAGTTTATTATTATTAATTTTTTATTTTTTATTTTTATTTTTGTCCCATAGTTATTCCTGAACTAGTGGTATTACACTTTGCATATCGTGCGGTTTTTGTAGGATAGTAGTTATCTCTTTTTTTCTATAATTAGCTCCATACTGGTTCAATTATAATAGATTAAAGGCTTTAGCATATTCATATAGTTTAGACCATTTAACAGGCTTTTATTCTACTTGTATTACCGCTATTAGCACTATTTGCATAAATGGATTAAGTTTGTCCTTTCTATCTTGCCATATAGACCTTTTTTGACCTTCTTCCTGTTTCAAATGCCCCACTTCCGGTGGGAACGACGAACTGCGCATGCGCGAAATAGCGGTGACGTAATTGGCGTCTCACGCGCTTATTATAAGTATCCCAACATCACACAACAGCGGCAGCGCCATACATATAGCAGATTCTGCTGCCTGATGCATCTTATGTGCCTTATATCTCTCTGGGAACATTTCCTGCATACTACTTTTCAAGGTTGGTCTACTATATGCCTCTTCAACTTTACTCTGCTGTTTTATGATAGATCTGGATTACTTATTGAATAGGTGGAGTGTTCCACCCCTCCTCTTTTCACCTCCTATAATCTATTTCAGATATATAAGTAGTGCTATCTATTTATGTTCACATACTATCCCCCCTTTTCCATCTGGATACCACTTTTTCCTTTACTTGTTATGCAGAACTGTTATGGATATCAGCACTTCTCCTCACATACTTCGGTTCACAACTTACTTATTTTTTGTCATAATGATGAAATAGATAACACTGTTCCAGGTGATCACCCCAGCTGGGCTATGTGATCTCTTGATTCTGCTATATAATGAATATGATGCGACTATTGTTGATATATACTTGATGTATATTTGATGTATGTTATTATATTTTTTCACGTTTGTTACTATTTGGTTTACTGTCATTGTAGAGTCTGATGAAGGTCAATGAGACCGAAACGTTACAACTTGAATTGTACTCTACTCGTTATATTTTGGAAATAAATTTCACTATTCAAAACGCTTTCTAGTATGGAGTTCATTATCTATGACAAGTTAAGGGTTGGGACCCTACTCCTTACGTACTGGTGGTACTATCCACATCTACTGCAATAAAACTTGTGAGAAAATTACACCATCAATTTTTTAACAGATAAGTGAAAAACATATGCAAAATGAATGCAACTCGGACATTAAAAACAAAGACATGGATCAGAAACGGATGGATGCAAAATGAGGGTTATTTTGAGGACTGGCTGCTCATGAGCCTAAGTATCATGTACAGATAGAAAAAGTCCTGAGCACACCTGTATCTAAGAAATTGAAGCCTACAGGGCAGTGAGATGTATCTTTTCCCATTCACTTTTGTTATTACTTTAATATTATGATATGCCTCAGTGATAAGAGGTTGGAAATTTTAGCAGAATAGGAATTTATTTGCCCTCTTCCAGAATAACAGACACAGTTTGATCATGTCATACTGATAGATTATGGCATCAGGTTTTACGTTTATTAATAATTAAATAGAAATAATATAATTGAAGAAAAGATCAAAGAATAGCGGAATTCATGATTTGTAGAAAGCAATCCTCCTTTATTGTTACCTCCTTTTATCAGGTTCACAACACGTATGACTCTCCTTTGGGCAACAGCCATTTCATGTATCGGGCTTCTTCCAGCCCATTGTTAAAGGGGTTGTCCAGGCAAAAATTGACAACCCTTTTAATGTTTAAATCAGCTGGGGACAGTGAAAGAAATAAAAAATGCATACTCACCTGTCCTCTCGCACATCCCGCTTCTTCTGCTCTGGCAGCGTCTTCTGGAGTTCCATTGAAGCCGCTGATTGGCCTCAGCGGTCACGTGACCACTAAGGCCAATTAGTGAAGGGTCTGCAATGTCACTACCTGTGACATCACAGGTCCTCTTCCTGAGGCCTGCTGAGGAATGCCAGAAGAGACCCGGAAGATGCCGCCGGAGCATAAGAACCGGGATGCAGGGTAGCACACCAGAGCAATGGGGACAGGTGAGTATGCATTTTTTTTTTTATTTGTTTCACTGCCCCCAGCTGATTTAAACCTTAAAAGGGTTGTCCATTTTTGCTGGACAACCCCTTTAAGACCACCACATGTATATTATGGCATGTATACTAGTGACATGCTTTCGACCACTATTATGGGAAAAGCTCTTTATGGTAATAGGTAGAATACCATATCAGAAAATTTCTAGTATAAAGCAAAGCCTTAACGCACAGTATTAACACATATACTGTATGTAGTATAGAGAGATTGCATAATAGAAAATAATGCAAATGACAATAGATTTCCTACTTGTCTGGGCCGAAGAGCCACTTATTCATGTTTTCCTATCCAATTATTTGATGAGGACAGCAAAGAAAGGATCTTAACTGAGGCAGAAATCATAATTCGATCTTGAAGTAAACAGCAACTGTAACGTATTGATTTACTAAATCAAAAGCTATCTTTAATCCTTTGAAATGTATTAAACACATCAACTATTGAAATGTCTGTCCACAAACTGAACAATGGAATTAGCTTTGTAAAATGGGTCTTCAAAAAAAAAAAAAAAATACTTTAAGTTGTCTTATAAAAACTTTTGAAGCAGTTAAAAGTTAACATAAAATTACTATTAAGAAAGATGGAGAATGTCACTGTATATTGTTAAATGTACCAGTAATGGTGCTTGTCGCATGTTAAAGGGGTTGTCCACTTCTTTTTTATTGATAATCAAGCATAGGTCATCAGTAAATGATCAGTGTGGGTCCAACACCGATCAGCTGTTTGAAGGGTCTCCTGAACTTATAAAAGTGCCGTGACCTCTTCACTGTTTACATTGCAGGCTGTTTGTTACATTTTGACCATGCAATGTAATTATAGCCTCATCCCATACACAATGAAACAGAATGCGATGTGAACGGTGAAGAGGTCATGGCACACGCACAAGCGTTGTGGCCAATTAAAGCAGCTGATCAGTTATCTGATAGCTGATCTGGTATTGGCCCCCCACTAATCTCTTATTGATTACTTATCCTGAACATACAGTACAGACCAAAAGTTTGGACACACCTTCTCATTCCAAGAGTTTTCTGTATTTTCATGACTATAAAAACTGTAGATTCACACTGAAGGCATCAAAACTATGAATTAACATATGTGGAATTATATACTTAACAAAAAAGTGTGAAACAACTGAAAATATGTCTTATATTCTAGGTTCTTCAAAGTAGCCACCTTTTGCTTTGATTACTGCTTTGCACACTCTTGGCATTCTCTTGATGAGCTTCAAGAGGTAGTCACCTGAAATGGTCTTCCAACAGTCTTGAAGGAGTTCCCAGAAATGCTTAGCACTTGTTGGCCCTTTTGCCTTCACTCTGCGGTCCAGCTCACCCCAAACCAACTCGATTGGGTTCAGGTCTGGTGACTGTGGAGGCCAGGTCATCTGGCGTAGCACCCCATCACTCTCCTTCTTGGTCAAATAGCCCTTACACAGTCTGGAGGTGTGTTTGGGGTCATTGTCCTGTTGAAAAATAAATGATGGTCCAACTAAATGCAAAACCGGATGGAATAGCATACCGCTGCAAGATGCTGTGGTAACCATGCTGGTTCAGTATTCCTTCAATTTTGAATAAATCCCAACAGTGTCACCAGCAAAGCACCCCCACACCATCACACCTCCTCCTCCATGCTTCACGGTGGGAACCAGGCATGTAGAGTCCATTCGTTCACCTTTTCTGCGTCGCACAAAGACACGGTGGTTGGAACCAAAGATCTCAAATTTGGACTCATCAAACCAAAGCACAGATTTCCACAGGTCTAATGTCCATTCCTTGTGTTCTTTAGCCCAAACAAGTCTCTTCTGCTTGTTGCCTGTCCTTAGCAGTGGTTTCCTAGCAGCTATTTTACCATGAAGGCCTGCTGCACACAATCTCCTCTTAACAGTTGTTGTAGAGATGTGCCTGCTGCTAGAACTCTGTGTGGCATTGACCTGGTCTCTAATCTGAGCTGCTGTTAACCTGCGATTTCTGAGGCTGGTGACTCGGATGAACTTATCCTCCGCAGCAGAGGTGACTCTTGGTCTTCCTTTCCTGGGGCGGTCCTCATGTGAGCCAGTTTCTTTGTAGCGCTTGATGGTTTTGGCCACTGCACTTGGGGACACTTTCAAAGTTTTCCCAATTTTTCGGACTGACTGACCTTCATTTCTTAAAGTAATAATGGCCACTTGTTTTTCTTTACTTAACTTTTCTTGCCATAATACAAATTCTAACACTCCATTAGTAGGACTATCAGCTGTGTATCCACCTGACTTCTGAACAACACAACTGATGGTCCCAACCCCATTTATAAGGCAAGAAATCCCACTTATTAAACCTGACTGGGCACACCTGTGAAGTGAAAACCATTTCAGGTGACTACCTCTTGAAGCTCACCAAGACAATGCCAAGATTGTGCAAAGCAGTAATCAAAACAAAAGGTGGCTACTTTGAAGAACCTAGCATATAAGACATATTTTCAGTTGTTTCACACTTTTTTGTTAAGTATATAATTCCACATGTGTTAATTCATAGTTTTGATGCCTTCAGTGTGAATCTGCAATTTTTATAGTCATGAAAATACAGAAAACTCTTGAAATGAGAAGGTGTGTCCAAACTTTTGGTCTGTACTATATATATATATATATATATATGCTCCTTATCCTGCCTGTGTTTTTAACTGATGATATCTCTGGAAATATTGAAGGGAATACGTCATGTGACATCAAAAGCACTGTTCTACATTATATAATGCCCAAGAAACAGTATAACTGTTTGGAGTGATGTTCCCAGCCATAGCCCACCCTTCTGTACTCCAGTAAGAAGTGGTGTACAGATTTTAGCTGACAATAGAGAAATAGGGGAAAGAATAAAGAAGTGCAGGATTTCACAGAATGGAGCCAAAATTCAACATTTATGAAAAACACAAATGCTACCAGAAAATACACTGTACAGTCATGGCCAAAAGTTTTGAGAATGATACAAATATTAATTTTTACAAAGTCTACTGCTTCAGTTTTTCTAATGGCAATTTGCATATACTCCAGAATGTTATAAAGAGTGATCAGCTTAACAGCAATTACTTGCAAAGTCAATATTTGCCTAGAAAATGAACTTTATCCCCCAAAACACATTTCAACATCATTGCAGCCCTGCCTTAAAAGGACCACCTAACATCGTTTCAGTGATTGCTCCATTAACACAGGTGTGGGTGTTGATGAGGACAGGGCTGGAGATCAATCTGTCATGATTAAGTAAGAATGACACCACTGGACACTTTAAAAGGAGGCTGGTGCTTGCCATCATTGTTTCTCTTCTGTTAACCATGGTTATCTCTAAAGAAACACGTGCAGTCATCATTGCACTGCACAAAAATTGCCTAACTGGGAAGAGTATTGCAGCTAGAAAGATTGCACCTCAGTCAACAATCTATCGCATCATCAAGAACTTCAAGGAGAGAGGTTCCATTGGTGCCAAAAAGGCTCCAGGGCGCCCAAGAAAGACCAGCAAGCGGCTGGACTGCTATCAGTCAGGATTTGGTCCAGAAGTTGATTGAGAGCATGCCAGGGAGAATTGCAGAGGTCCTGAAGAAGAAGGGTCAACACTGCAAATATTGACTTGCTGCATTAACTCATTCTAACTGTCAATATAAGCTTCTGTTACTCATAATATGAATGCAATTATATTTCTGTATGTGATAAAAACATCTGACAAACACACATAAAAACCAGAGGGCAGCAGATCATGTGAAAATAGAATATTTGTGTCATTCTCAAAACTTTTGGCCATGACTGTACACTGTACAGCGAGGATCCACTGTATTGAAGGTAATCTGGTGCTGATCTTAACATCATCTCCCCTCAGCAGTGCAAGAATTTCTATGTGTCAGGACAAGGTATGTATAATATCTATCTATCTATCTATCTATCTATCTATCTATCTATTTATCTATCTATCCATCCTGTTTCATAAAGTACGCCTATTCAATCCAGAGGAAGGTATGTCTGTATAGTTTATGGTCCCATATTGAGTATCCCATTATGAGTACACCTTGTCGGGGCAAATGAGCTCTCACAGTTTCATCAAAATGTGCACCAAGAACCTCAAATTTCTATACATAGATAATGACTATAGCAGTAATTTGTTTTATTCTAAACATATTGTTTGCATATGTTTAGAGACCTCAAACTGGGAGAGTCCTTCACAGGGTGATTCGCAAATGGAATTTTTTACCAAAAGTAGTAGTGGCTTTTTCAAGGGGCAGAGCCTTTATAAAAGGGTACTGCTAAATATACTAAGACCCCATATAACAATATTGAACCCAAGATTATTACTGGCTAAATAAAATAAATAATTGTGCCATTTTAATTTACATCATGATCACATTAAATATTATGTTTATTTTTATTGTGTAGTTCATAACAGTTATGGTGACAACAAATATGTCTATGTTACTTCCTATGTTTTGTGACTGTTTTTAATGTGTATTTAAAGTTCATTATTAAAATGGGCTTCTTGTAATTTAGTTTCCTACCTTAATGTTTTAGTAATTTCTCATTTTTTAAAAATTACTAAAACATATTTGAAACTTTATTCTAATTAATGTCTCATTAGGTATGAACCCTGGATCACACTTAATGAGGATATATGTAAAGCATCCCCTCTACTACTTGAGCCACTCCCTCTCTACGCGCCAGGATTTGAAAATATAGCTGCTTTCTTCTTCTCATGAATTGACTTCATGTCCGTTGGTCACATGGCAATGCTACAGCTTAGTCCCATTGACATAAATAAGATTGAACTGCAGCATTGCCATGTGACCAATGGATGTGATGTCACTTGCTGAGAAACATAAAACAGTTATGTTTTCCAATCCTGCACAACTCCTTCAAGCATATAATAGTTAAAGATAAATGACTGCAAATAATGGAGACAGTGGCTGAAGCAGTACAGTGACTACATTCTATGTACCATCAGTAGATTCAAGTCCCCAATCACACCTAATGAAAAAAACATAGAATAACAGTACAGTGAATACTAATGATCTTGTTTTTTTTGTATCTATCTATTTTTTGTTTAGTTTTAAACCCCTGGCAAAAAGTTTGTCTTAACCCTGTAGTTCAGGGCATGCTAGTACAAAGTGAATAAAACACTCAGTTTAGAGGACCTTTCACGTCCTCATGTATATGCGGTTTTACATACCGCTAGAAAGCCAACAGCACACTGAATTCAGCGCACTGCCGGATTTCCCTGTATGTGCTCCGGGGCTGGAGATATCGGCGGTGTAAGTTTCACGGTTTACTGTCAGGAAGGCGTATCTGACAGTCTAGCTGCGCTATGAGGAACGCCCTCCCTGACAGTTCTCGTTCATAGACGTCATCGCCGGGCAGTAAGGAACACCCCCTCTGACAGTACAGTGCTATAGACGAGTACAGAGAGAGGGGGCGTTCCTTACTGCCCAGCGATGACGCTCAGCTGTGAGGAACGCCCTCCCCGACAGTTCTCGTTCATAGACTTGTACTGGGAAGGCGCTCCTCACAGCCCAGCTAGACTGTCAGGAAAGCCTTTCTGATAGTAAACCGTGAAACTTACACCACCGATATCTCCAGCCCCGGGGAACATACTGGGAAAGCCGGCAGTGCATTGAATTCAGCGCACTATTGGCTTTCTATCGGTATGTAAAACCGCATATACATGAGGACGTGAAAGGTCCTCTTTAACAGGTACATTGTTCACTTCATTCAGCCTTTGAACAGTAGCCTGGTTGGCCATGTAATTGACACACTGGCCTGATGAATCACACACTAGCTGTAGGTCACGTTTTCTATGTACACCTCTGAGAATCTGGATCTTAAATAGATTTACATAGAAAGCAGGGACTTCTAGTTGATGAATGAATCAATAGGTCTGTCTCTGTTTGGAGACTGATTTAAGTGAAAGATGCACTTGGTGAGTCTATCATTCACGCTGTATTCATATACCCTATACTACAGGACTAAGACATTTTGCCAGATTGGGGATTTAAGATCATTTTAAAATAGAATCTATATTTTCCTTTTTCATGACTGGAATGTGAGTGTCCATACTCCCTCATTTTCAAGCAATCCTCACAGAGACTTGTATGTATAAGAACCAGAATAAATACCATAAAATTCCTGTTATTCAATTATTTTTTTTCTGTTAGCATCATATCAGTTATAAAAGCAATTTATTATATCTTTTCTGGTAACATATGTATCCATAACTATTCAAGAGGATCTTCAAGAAAACTAGAAAGCATACCTTTCAAAGACATGTAAGGATTTCCTTGCAGTGGAGTTTTTGATCTGTCTGTGACTTTAGTTTTACTAATGGTATCTTTAGAATCTCATGTTCCTTGCATGACCAAACAACAAGTTTATTCTCCCACGTTATTGTCTTAGCATCCTTTCATTATCTAAGTAGATCATCAGTTCATGTCCACAGAGAAATTGGAAATAATGCTATGTTAATATAGAGCACACTATTTTGTTCAGTCTTCTAGAGTATCTAGAATCCCAGTGAGTCATTTACCCCTATTGCTGGTGAGACCACAAATAAAAATATCCTATTTATGAGAACATCTTTTTCTGGTCTCAGTAGTGCAGCCATATAAGACAAATCCATTCTAATGTAATAAAAGGTACTTAGACCATGTGCTATAAAACAGTCTGATACCATAGCTGTTTGGCAACAATAACACATCACTCAGACTTTGCTCTTATGATTTTGTCTCTCAGGGGCCATATAGAGACTATTACAAGAATAGCACTGTTGCCCTGGCTCTGACATTTTCTTATAAAATTGCATGAGCAGCTTGTAAAAAGCACTTCTCAAGTAAAGAACATTGCGAGCAGGTGGTTAAGCCCAATCAACTCCTCATAGAAGCTCTGCTAAGATTTCATGTACAGCACAAGTTGTTCTAAAGCCCTTTAGAAAAGCAGCCACAGACAGAATAGCATTCAAAGTTACCAGTTCCATCATTGTGTCCCAAAATTATATTTAACATACTCAATGTCATTTTGCTAATCCCATTCCATGCACGTAATATATTATATTTATGCAATATTTATGTTATGTTCCACAGAAGACTTTACTATGGTGTAGTCAAAACAATGTGACAAAGCTTTATCAATAATACTGCAAAGATTTTAATCTGATTGTTGTGAGCAAAATATTTATCAAGGTGTTATGCGTCGCGATACATGTTTTTATGTTATTTAACACGCACCAGCTCTATGTCAGGTCAGGCGTGATGTGTAAGCTACATTCCAAAATGGAAAGATTGTATCTTCATTAATAAATATGTTGTTGGTGGTCCAGGATTTAGGTTCCGCTATAAATATCTGATTGGTATGAGGCCGATAACCAGCCAACACACCAATCCACTGTATAACACCACTTCTGACACCTGTGTTATACACAACATGGCACAGGAAGCAGATAGCTTTGGTCCTTGTATAGTGGCTGTGCACCAGTGCTACAGCTAAGAAGAAGTCAGTGGGAGCTCAGCTCTAATACTGGTTCCCGGCCACTGTACAGGAACCAAATCTACTTCCAGCTCTATGTACAATACTAGTGTCATACAGCTGAGTAGTGCAGGGGTCGCCTGTCAGCTCCCTACCAATCTGATAATTATGGCCTATCCTAAGGGTAGGTCATAAAAAACTAAATCCTCCACATACCCTTTAACAAGTCATCACATCCCTGTAAAGAACTTGTGAAAGATAAAATGCACTTGAGGTCGGGGCCCCACGTGGCGTAAACGTCGTGGCAAAAACAGCATTTTACAGTCACTGCAAAGTGGATGGGATTTTAGCGAATCCCATCCACACATTGCAGAGAAATACACGCAGCAGAAATACTGTAATTTCCAAAACCATTGCGGTTTTGGAAATCACAGCATTTCAAACATACCTACGGAAATGCTGGCAATTTCCCTATGTATTTTAGAAACTTGTCTAGGATTAAGTTTTTTTTTTTAATATTTAGTCTTGTAGCACCCCCTGACCAAAGTTACCTGCATCTCCTCTTTTCCTTCTGCACCGTTTTCCCATGCAATGGGCACTTTGTCTAAGTACTTGCCTGTAGGATATGCTGGCCTTTCCAGAAGCTGTAACCATTGCGCTTTGTCCCCAGTCAATCTTCTGCGCCTGTGGACTATTTAAGGAAGCTTCCTCTACAAGTAGACGTCTGATCTAAAAGGTTTTTAACTTGCTAGATCCAGAGAAGGTGTTTTGCTCTGCTTTGCTGACCTATGAAGAGACCCCAGAATATAATAATTTCACTTCTGGTATGTGACAAACCCCCAAAGTTGCAAGTTCGGGTCTGAACACAAGACCTTTTGAAAATTCAGGTTGAATTGTTCAACTCTATTTCTGATTATGTATATTGAATCCAGATTCCTGTATATGGGTAAAAACTGGGGAGGCTGCTCAGGAATGGCCCAAAGTCTACAGTTTGGTGACACAAATCGTTGATTGCTACAATTGTGTAATGGGACGCTGGTCACTTACAGGTGCATCTCAATAAATTAGAATATTTTTGAAACGTTCATTCATTTCAGTGATTCAGTAATTCAATTCATAATCAGCAGTCTTCCATGATTGTGTGTCCTACTGAACTAGACTGAGGGACCATTTAAAGGCTTAGAAAACCTTGGCAGGTGACACACTGAATTTACAATACTGAACTTTTTTACAATATTAAAATTTTCTTAGATTTGGGTTTTCATTACCTGTAATCCATAATCAACATTTACAGAAATAAAACACTTGAAATAGAACACTCTGTGTGTAAAGAATCTAGAAAATATAGGAGGTCACTTTTTTTAGTTTAATTACTGAAAGAAATAAACATTTCAAAGATATTCTAATTTATTGAGATGCACCTTTGCTACCCTGACCATAATCATAGTTGTTTTCTGGCTCTGGTCTTTGGCCCATAGTGTTTTATATGCTCTGTGCTCAACATTTCAGAGGGAACCTGTCAGTGGTTTTAACCCCTTAGGGACACATTGTACTTCCTGTTAGTCGTAAACATTGATCAATGTTACTGTGTTTATTTATTAAAAAAAATAGGAAATTTATGGAAATTTGGAAAAAAAAAAATCACAATTTTCAAAATGTGAAATACTCTGCTTTTCAAACAGATAGTCATACCACCCAAATAAATTAATAAATATCATCTGCCATATCTCTACTTTATATTGGCATCATCTTTTAATTGGCCTTTAATTTATTTTGGATGTTAGAAGGATTACAAGTGTAACAGCGATTTTTCAAATTTACAAAAAAATTTCCCAAGCTAATTTTTCAGGGACCACTTCAGTTCTGAAGGTGATTAAAAAGGCCTATATATTAGAAACCCCCCATAAATCACCCCATTTTTAAAACTGGACCCCTTAAATAATTCAAAACAACATTTGAGAAGTTTGTTAACTCTTTAAGCATTTCACAGTAATTAAAACAATATGGATTTGAAATTTAGACATTTCATTTTTTTTTAATAATACATGAATTTATCCCTAAAATTAACATATTCACAAGCGATTAAATAGTTTTCAGATGCCATGTCTCATTTGCAGAGCCCCTACAGTGCCAGTACAATGGAAGCCCTCCAAAAGTGACCCCATTTTGGAAACTACACCCCTCACAGAATTTATCAAGGGGTATGTTGAGCATATTGACCACACAGATTTTATTAACATTGACATGTGTAAATGAAAAATTACTAAAACGTCACTTCATCCCCAAAGTTTTCATTTTCACAAGGGGTTAAAGGAGAAAAAGCAACCCACAGTTTGTTAAACAATTGCTCCTGAACACGGCAATACCCTGTATGCGGTTGTAATCTGCTGTATGGATACACGGAGAAGCTTGGAATGGAGAGAGCGCTATTTGGCTTTTGGAGGGCAGATTTTGCAAGAATAGTTTTCGGGAGCCATGTCGCATTTGCAGAGCTCATAAAATACCAGTACAATGGAAAACCCCAAAAAGTGAACCCATTTTGTAAACTACATCCCCCATAGAATTTATCAAGGTGTATAGTGAGCCCACAGCTGTTTCACAGATTTTCCTAACAATGGGACATAAAAATTAAAAATTCCTTTTTTTTCAATAAACCGTCAATTTAGCCCCACATTTTTCATTTTTACAAAGAGTTAAAGAAGAGAAAACACACCAAAGTTTGTTACACAATTTCTCCTGAACACGTGAATACTCCATATGTGGTTGTAAACTGCTGTATGGGTACATGGTGGGGCTCCGAATGGAGGGCAGATTTTGCTGCAATAGTTTTCAGGGGCTATGTCGCAATTGCAGAGTCCCTAAAGTACCAGTACAATGGAAACCCCAAAAGATACCCCATTTTAGAAACTATACCCCTCACAAATTTCTCAAGGGGTACAGTCATTTTGAGCCCTATATGCACTCCAAAAGCACATATGGCTCCTTCACATCTGCGCTTGCTGTGCACCCAAACTGCTGTTTATGCCTACATGTATGACACTGTTGTACCCAGGATAACGTACTTTATGTCATATGTGGGTATAAACTGCTGTTTGGGCACGGCTGTGCACAGAAGGGAAGGAGCGCTATTTTGTTTTTTGGAGCACAGTTTGGTTTTTGGACATCATGCCACTTTTGCAAAGCCAATAAATTGCCAGTAAAGGGGAATCTGCAGACATGTGACCCCACTTTGGAAACTACACCCCTGAAGGGATTTATCAAGTGGTGTAGCGAGCATTTTTAACCCTTGAGTGTTGCATTAATTTAATTTCCAGACATGAATGTGCAGCTGATAATGAAAAGTGAAAATTGCAATTTTTCCAGAGATATGTCATTTCATATATATGTTGTGCCCATCTAGTGTCAGCAGAGACACACACTCTAATAAATGTTACATGGGTATTCCCGGGAACAACAGCTTTTGGAGCATTTGTTCCTGATACTAGCTGGGCACAACATATTTCTCACCAAAATGACGTATTCCTGGACAAATTGCCATTTTCTCCTTTCACCATTGGCTGCACATTCATTTCTGGAAAATAAATTATAGTAACACTTAAAAATGCTTACTGTAACCCTGTATAAATTCCTTCACGGGGTGTAGTATCCAAAATGGGGTCATGTGTCAGGGGATTCCACTTAACTGGCATTTCAGGAGTTCTGCAAAAGTGGCATGGTGTCCAAAAACCAAACCATCAAAATATGTGCTCCAAAAACCAAATAGCATATCTTCCCTTCTGTCTGGCTGTGTGCCCAAATACCAGTTTAGACCCACATATGACATTAAAGAGGACCTTTCACGTCCTCATGTATATGCGGTTTTACATACCTCTAGAAAGCCGACAGCGTGCTGAATTCAGCGCCCTGCTGGCTTTCCCGTTATGTGCCCCGGGGCTGGAGATATCCGGGGTATTACAGTAGTTTCACGGTTCACCGTCAGAAGGGCATTCCTGACAGTCTAGCTGCGCTGTGAGGAACACCCTCCCTGACAGTATTCCTCCATAGCACTGTACTAGGGGGGCGTTCCTCACAGCTCAACGTCATTGCTGGGCGGTAAGGAACGCCCACTCTAACAGGACAGTGGTATGTGACAAGTACAGTTCACGCATAGTGCCAAGAACTGCGGCAACATGGAGATCAGTTTGGGTTTCAAACTAAATGCACTTTCATTTCTATTGGCTGCATATTTAGGCTAAGACCCCACGTTGCGGAAACACAGCTTTTTTTGTTGCAGATTTTGCTGCGGTTTTTTGAGCCAAATCTTGGAGTGGTTACACAAGAAATGAGAAATATAAAGGAAGCACTTACACTACTTTCTGCTCAATTCACTCCTGTCTTTGGCTCAAAAAACCGCAGCAAAATCTGCAACAACAAAAAAAGCTGCGTTTTCGCAATGTGGGGCCTTAGCCTTAGGCAGCAAAATGAAAATGATTTTAGTTGCAGGTACTTGAAAATTGTACAACTCCATTTGTGATCTTCAGTTGAATCCTTGGCACACCTTAGCTCAGGCATGGACACAGACAGCTGAGGGCCCCTGTGCAACAACAGTTATGGGCCCCAAGACCTCAGCACAACCTTATGTCTCTCAAACAATCCATGAGTAGTCATTAGCTATGAGGTTCATTAGCTTAAAGGGGTATCCCCATGAACATAATCCTATCTATATTTGTAGATAATTACATGTTAAACATTTTTGCAAATATAAGTTGTTAAAAGTTCTGCAGAGTTTTAAAGATTTTCTCTAACCATCTTAGTGGTGACAGTCTGTTTTCTTGATCAGTTGCCAATGGATACGACCACGAATGCAGAAATTTTCTATGGTCTGGGACAGGAATCCAACTATGATTTTCTTATTGTAGCTGGGTTATCAGGCAGGCATACTACATGTATCAAAAGATAGCCACAATAAGGAAATCATGGCTTATTTTCTGACTTTAGAAAGGTCTTGTATTGATGGTCGATCCACTGGCAACCAATCAAGACAACAACTTCTGACCACAAGATACAGTTGTGCTAAAAAGTTTACATACCCTGGCAGATTTTTTGTTTTTTTGGCTTTTTTTTCAGAGAATATAAATGACAACACAAAAACTTTTTCTCCACTCATGGTTAGTGGTTGGTTGAAGCCATTTATTGTCAAACTTCTGTGTTTTCTCTTTTTAAATCACAATGACAACCAAAAACATCAAAATGACCTTGTTCAAAAGTTCACATACCCCAGTTCTTAATACCGTGTATTGCCCCCTCTAACATCGATGGCAGCTTGAAGTCTTTTGTGGTAGTTGTGGATGAGGCTCTTTATTTTCTCAGATGATAAAACTGCCCATTCTTCTTGGCAAAAAGTCTCCAACTCCTGTAAATTCCTGGGCTGTCTTGCATGTACTGCGCATTTGAGATCTCCCCAGAGTGGCTCAATAATATTGAGCTCAGGAGACTGAGATGGCCACTCCAGAACCTTCACTTTCTTCTGCTGTAGACAATGACTGGTTTACTTGGCCTTGTGTTTTGGATCATTGTCATGTTGGAACGTCCAAGTACATCCCATATGCAGCTTCCTGGCCGATGAATGCAAATTTGCCTCCAGTATTTGCTAATAAAGTGCTGCATTCATCTTTCCTTCAACTTTGACCAAGTTTCCTGTGCCTTTGAAGCTCAAACATCCCCACATCATCAGTGATCCACCTCCGTGCTTTACAGTAGGAATGGTGTTCCTTTCATCATAGGCCTTGTTGACACCTCTCCAAATGTAACGTTTATGGTTGTGGCCAAAAAGTTCGATTTTTGTCTCATCACTCCAAATTACCTTGTTCCAGAAGTTTTGAGGCTTGTCTCTGTGCTGTTTGGCGTATTGAAGGCGAGATTCTTTGTGGCATTTGCGCAGTAATGGCTTTCTTCTGGCAACTCGACCATGCAGCCCATTTTTCTTCAAGTGCCTCTTTATTGTGAATCTTGAAACAGCCACACCGATAGTTTTCAGAGAGTCCTGTATTTCAGCTGATGTTATGTGTGGGTTTTTCTATGCATCCCGAACAATTTTCCGGGCAGTTGTGGACAAAATTTTGGTTGGTCTACCTGACCGTGGTTTGTTTTCTGGGCATATTATCAGGCCAAAATCACCAGGGTATGTGCACTTTTGAACAGGGTCATTTTGATGAATTTTTATGATTTAAAAAGAGAAAACACAGAAGTTTGACAATAAATGGCTTCAACCAACCACTAACCAGTGGAGAAAAAGTTTTTTTGTTATCATTCATATTCTTTAAAAAAAGGCCAAAAAAAACAAAAAATATGCCGGGGTATGTAAACTTTTTAGCACAACTGTATTTAGAGAAAATCTATAAAACTCTGCAAAATGTTAAATTACTTATGTTTGCAAAAATGTTTAACTTTTAATTATCTACAAATTTAAAAATGATTATAATCATGGGAATACCCCTTTTAGCATTTACCAACAAACTAATAAAAAGTAAAAAGCTGTTATTAAAGGCGTGCTTAGCTATTGGTAATTTCTTTACCTGTCCAGGGTTATTCCAGATGATGAACCCGGGAGTACCAGCCATGTCACTACCCCAGGGTCATGTGATCAAAGCGACCTTCAGTCTCCCAGGTCACTCCAATCCTTCCTCCACCATTCCCACAGGTATTTAATTACCTATAATATGGGGGCTAGCTTTACTATAGTCAGCCAGTCCCCATAGCACAGGTGATTATCTGAGAGATGGGAGAAGGAGGGAGGAGGTGAAATGACCTGGGAAGCTGAATGCCACTTCGGATCATATGACCTAGGAGTTGTGACATCACCGAAATCCCTGGGTCCATTATCTGCAATAACACAGGCCAGGTAAGTAAATTACCAATCCCTGGACAAATCCTTTAACAGGGTTCTTTGACCTACCAGCCTCTACGCAGCTGCACAAGTTGCAGCAATGGTATGTCTGTGGTATGTCTGCTCCTGCCTCCATCATGACACATCTGGTATATGTGAACCCAGCTTTACTGTTAGCAACGTTTAAAACATATATACCTACATTATACCTGTACATACAAAAGCTGAATACATACACTTAAAAATAAAACTTTTTGTTATGAGCAAAACTGTTATTGTAAGGGAATTGCTCAAGGAGCGATTCCCCAGTAGCTGCTGGTGGACCCTGGGGGAAGGGGCACAACAAGACAGTGAACCCTAAGCTGAACCCCCCCCCCCCTACTGTCCTTGACTACTTGCCTGATCTGTCCTAGGCAACAGTCAGCAACTGGTCGACGGTCCCTGTGACAACACAGAACGCAGACAGAACAAACAACAACAAAAGGGAGGTCAGCTAGCCAAGGGGTCGGTAACAATCGAGCAATGCAGTACAGAATCAAAATCCAAGAGAATAGTCAAAGGTAAGCCAGAGGTCAGGAATAAGAATACAGGTAACAAAATAGCAAGGAGTAATAGCCAGTACGCACGAGGCAATAGCAAGCGCCAATGTGAATGTGAGCAAACAATAAATAGGAAGGAGAACCCGTCCCAGACTTGATAGGAGGATAGGCTGTCAATCATACAGGTAAGGCTAAAATTAACTATTAGTGGAGCAGAGGGAAACAAATGTAAAAGAGATGGGTGTGGTGGAAAATCAATTAAGGAGGTGAGGGAATATGACAGTGTTCAGACAATACAAGAAAAACCCAAAGGAAAGAATCATAGCTGGACCCGCCTCCTGCGCCGCAGCATGCAGCCAGATGGCACAGAAGTTCGAACGGGTGCAAACGTAACAGTACCCCCCTTTTATGAGGGGCCACCGGACCCTCATCAGACAGCACAGGTTTAGAAGGGTTCTGCTGATGAAACAGCCTAATGAGATGTGGAGCATGAAGCTCCTTGCCAGGGACCCATGTCCGCTCCTCAGGGCCATAACCCTTCCAATGTATCAAGTACTGGACGGAGTTCCGTACCCAACGAGAATCTAGAATTTTTTCGACCTCATATTCTAGTTCCCCCTGAATTATAACAGGCTTGGGTGGAGTGGATGGAGGAATGACAGCCGTAATGTACTTTTTCAAAAGAGATTTATGGAACACGTTGTGAATGCGGAAAGACTTAGGCAGTCGTAGTTTAAATGACACCGGATTAATAACATCAATGATGGTGTATGGCCCAATGTAACATGGACAAAATTTTGCAGATGAAACCCTAAGGCGCAAATTTTTTGTGGACAGCCAAACCCGATCTCCCACCTTGTAATCAGGACTCGGTAAGCGTCTCTTACTTGCCTGACTTTTTTTATTTTCTTGGGCTTTTACCAAGTTCTGCAGAGCCTGGGCCCATACTGTGCACAGTCGTCAATAAGTCTGTTCGGCAGTAGGATTTAGAGATTGAGTGCTACAAAAAGACGAGTACCTAGGGTTAAAACCATAGTTATAGTAAAATGGAGACATCTTAGTGGTGGAGTTCCTTCTATTATTTATCGCAAACTCTGCCAACGGAAGGAACTTCCTCCACTGTTCCTGGGCATCAGTCAGAAAACACCTCAGGTATTGTTCAAGAGACTTGGTGAGTCTCTCCGTCTGTCCATTGGTCTTCAGATGGAATGTGGAAGAAAAAGACAAAGAGACCCCCAGATGACCACACAATTCCCTCCAAAAGCTAGAAACAAATTGTACTCCCCGATCAGACACAATATTCTCTGGTACCCCATGCAAACGAAGTATATGGTTAATGAACAGAGAGGCTAAAAAGTACTAGGAAGCTTTTTCAGTGGTATGAAATAGCACATTTTATAGAATCTATCCACCACCACCCATACCACAGTCTTCCCTTGAGAAACAGGCAGATCTCTAATGAAGTCCACTGAAAGATGGGACCACGGTTTTTTAGGTATAGGAAGAGGATGAAGAAGGCCCTCTGGTAACCTTCTAGGTACCTTCATCCTAGCACATACCTCACAGGCTGAGACAAACAAAAACACAAAAACTGCGAAAAAGAGCATCGGCTCGCATGTTTTTAGTACCTGGACGATAGGTTACAACAAAGTTAAAACGCATGAAGAAAAAGGACCAGTGAGCCTGCCTAGGAGATAGTCGCTTAGCCCCATACAAATACAATAGATTCTTATGATTGGTAATGACTGTGATTTTATGCTTAGCCCCTTCGAGGAAGTGTCTCCATTCTTCGAACGCCCACTTAATATCTAAGAGTTCGCAATTACCCATGTCATAATTGCGCTCTGAAGGGAAGAACTTCCTCAAGAAAAAGGCCACAGGTCGCAAATGTGTGAGGGTCTCTGGGCCCTGAGACAAAACTGCACCAACTCCCACTTCAAAAGCATCAACCTCCACAATAAATGGTTGATCCAAGTCTGGTGGTACTAAGACAAGAGCTTAAACAAAACATGTCTTAAGTTGCTCAAATGTCTGTTCAGCCTCAAAAGTCCAGTTGGTCAAATCAGTACCTTTCTTAGTGAGATCCATCAATGGCTTAGCAATGATAGAGAAATTTTTGATAAATTTCCAATAAAAATTGGAAAAGCCCAGGAAGCGTTTCAGCGCCTTAAGACTAGAAGGGCGTTCCCATTTTTTTTATAGCCGTGACCTTGAGTGGATCCATACAAAAAGATTCAGGGGTAATGACATAACTAGAGATGAGTGAATTTCTCAAAAGTTTGATTCGGCAGTTCGATTCGAAGTTTCAAAAAAAATTCACTTTGATCCGAATTACTTTGTGGCAAATATCGCTAAAAAACACCTATTTCCTAGCTTCAGAGAGCCTTTATAGTGGTGTAGAACACTGTGCCTTGCAGTAACATGCATAGGGAGCCTACTGTGGTAGTCAAACAATACTGTGAGTCTGAATGACACGCACATGACAGGCTTCGCTCTTAGAACCACTGCACAATTCACTTATTTGGACAGTTACGGGGCCAAAACTGACCAACTAACTCAAGTGTGAACCCAGCCTTACAGGTCCATGTTAGTGCCAGGTAGAAAGATCCGTACAGAGGCCCAACATCCGCGTGAAAGAGCGCTCTCCTTTTACACCGTCGTCTGTCGATTCCACATAGATGTCTACAGAGTGTCAAGGCGACATAATGTGGAGGTGGCAGCAGCATGAGGAGGTGATACAGTGACCCAGTGGCAGCGGCATGAGGAGGCCATACAGTGACCCTGTGGCAGTGGCATGAGAAGGACATAAAGTGACCCAGTGGAAACGGCATGAGGAGGGCATACAGTGACCCAGCAGTGGCTGCAGCATGAGGAGGGCATACAGTGACCCAGTGGCAGAAGTGGAGGCAGTAGCAGCCTTAGGAGGGCATACAGTGACCCAGTGGCAGCTTCATGAGGAGGGCATATAGTGACCCAGTGGCTGCAGCATGAGGAGGGCATTCAGTAACCCAGTGGCAGCGGCATGAGGAGGGCATACAGTGACCCAGTGGCTGCGGCATGAGGAGGGCATAAAGTGACCCAGTGGTTGCGGGAGGAGGACGGCATACAATGACCCAGTGGTTGCGGTATGAGGAGGGCATTCAGGGACCCAGTGACAGTGGCATGAGGAGGCCATACAGTGACCCAGTGGCTGCAGCATGAGGAGGGTATACAGTGACCCAGTGTCAACGGCATGAGGAGGCCATACAGTGACCCGGTGGCAGCGGCATGAGGAGGGCATACAGTGACTCAGTGGCTGCGGCATGAAGAGGCCATACAGTGACCTGTGGCAGCGGCATGATGGGGGCATACAGTGACCCAGTAGAAACGGTAGGAAGAGGGCATACAGTGACCCAGTGGAAACGGCATGAGGAGGCCATACAGTGGCCCAGTGACAGCGGCATGAGGAGGGTATACAGTGACCCAGTGTCAACGGCATGAGGAGGCCATACAGTGACCCGGTGGCAGCGGCATGAGGAGGGCATACAGTGAGTCAGTGGCTGTGGCATGAGGAGGCCATAAAGTGACCTGTGGCAGAGGCATGATGAGGGCATACAGTGACCCAGTGGAAACGGCATGAAGAGGGCATACAGTGACCCAGTGGAAACGGCATGAGGAGGCTATACAGTGACCCTGTGGCAGCGGCATTAGGAGGACATACAGTGACCTAGCAGTGGCTGCAGCATGAGGAGGGCATACAGTGACCCAGTGGCAGCGGCATGAGGAGGTCATACAGTGTTCCAGTGGCAGCGGTATGAGGAGGCCATACAGTGACCCAGTGGCAGCGGTATGAGGAGGCCATACAGTGACCCAGTGACTGAGTGTGGAGGTGGCAGCAGCGTGAGTAGGCCACAGAGTGGCAAGGTGATATAATGTGCAGGTAGCAACAGCCTTAGGAGGCCATACAGTGACTCAGTGGCAGAGTGTGGTGAGGCAGCATGAATCATTTAATCTGCTGCATCTTGCATTGGTGGGTGGAAATACTGGCTGATCCACGCCTGATTCATTTTCACAAAGGTCAGTCTCTCCAAATTTTGGGTGGACAGGCGAGTTCTCCTTGGGGTAACTATAGCCCCCGCTGCACTAAACACCCACTCTGATGCCACACTACTGGCCAGGCAGGACAGCTTTTCCAGGGCAAACTCAGCCAGTTGCAGCCACAAATCCAGTTTGGCTGCCCAGTAGTCCAGCGGATCTTCGATGACAGGTTGCAGGGTGTACTCTAAGTATGCCACCACCTGCTGGTTCAACTTCTGCTCTGTGTCTAGCTGCTGATGAGCAGCTTCTTTACTATGCGGCTGAAGAAAGCTTCTCATCAGCGATTCTAGGCTCAGGCTGCTGCTGATGGAGCCGATACTGCTCCTGCCACCCCCACCCCCTCCCACAGCTGCCATGTCAGTGCAACTTGAGCGCTCAGGGCCCCCCGGTTGGACATGCGAGAGGATGGACGATGGGGCAGATAGGCAGCGGCCAACTTGCTACATAGCATGTCTCTATAGTAGTTCAGTTTGTCCTCCCTCTCAGCGGGTGTAAAAAAGGCCCCCATTTTTCCCCAGTAGCGAGGATCTAAAACATGGTGGAGAGCCAGTAGCCATCCCTCTGCCGAAAGGTGACAATTCGGCTGTCACTGTGCAAGGAAGTCATCATGCATTGGGCCATTTGCGCAAGTGACTAAGAGGGACTCCCTGCATCCATCTCCACTGCATAGTGCCACAGTGTGTCTGGGTCATTTGCCTCATCCTCCTCATCTCCCTCTGGTGTTCTAGTTGCTCCTGCTCCTGCTCTCCACCCATTTGGCTACACATTGTTTGTGCTCCAATGTCCTCCTCATCCTCCTCCAGTTCAGCCCCCACAGGGCTCATGTGGCCTTGAGATGTAGACGCCACATCTCCAGTCCCCTGACCAGCCAGATTTAAAAGCATCTTTTCCAGGATGTTAATCAGTGGAATGACGTTGTTCATCCTGTAGTCCTAGCGACTGACTAACAAAGTGGCCTCCTCAAAGAGAACTAGCAAAAGGCAGGTTTCACGCATGAGCTGCCACTGGCTAACGTTAAAGTTACACAGGGGAGTACCTCTGTCCGCTTGGATCATCAAGAAATCGTTTATGGCTTTTCTCTTTTTTATATAGTCGATCCAACATATGAAGGGTGGAAACATCGCATATCAGCCTATGTTGTGGGAGGCCGTTCTGCTGCTGCAGCTCAAGAAGGGCGTGCTTGGCGGTGTACTAGTGGCTGAAATGCATGCAAAGTTTCCTTGATATTTTTAGGATGTCTTGCAGATGGGTGGAACACTTAAGGAAACGCTTGACAACCATATTGAACACGTGCGCTATGCAGGGCGCATGGCTGAGCCCTTCTTGACGCAGTGCCAACAGCATGTTCTTCCCGTTGTCGGTCACCATTGTTCTGATTTTAACTTCTTTTGGAGAAAGCCAGGTTTCGATTTCTTTATTGAGGACACGGAGCAGTTCCTCCCCTGTGTGACTTTGTTCGCCCAGGCAAATACAGGAGAGTAAAAGCCCCTGGGTTCCTCTGGTGGTCCTGGTGCGGAAGAAAGACGGAAGTCTCAGGTTCTGTGTAGATTACCGGAAACTGAATGCTCAGTCCGTCCGCGATGCCTATCCTCTTCCACGATCAAAGAGTCACTATCCTCCCTGGGTCGTGCAAAGTATTTCTCCACGTTTGACCTGGCCAGTGGATATTGGCAAGTGCCAGTGGCCAAAAAGGACAAGGCGAAGACAGCCTTTATCTTACCCATAGGACTCTATGAGTTCAACAGAATGCCGTTTGGTCTGTCCAACATTCCAGGGACATTTCAGCGGTTGATGGAGCTCTGTCTGGGTGACCTAAACTTTGAGTCAGTATTGATATATTTGGATGACGTTGTGGTGTTTGGGACCTCATTCAAAGATCATCTTCAAAAGCTTCAGCAGGTCCTAGAACGACTGCGAGATCATGGGCTAAAAATCAAGCCCAAGAAGTGCCAACTGTTTCAGCAGGAATAGAGTACTTGGGACATGTGATCACTCCGGAAGGGGTACAACCAGCCCCCAGAAAGGTGGAGGCCGTCCAGAAGTGGCCCCAGCCAAGAACCCTACGGGAAGTGCAGGCCTTTCTAGGATTGGCCGGTTATTACAGGAGATTTATACCCAAGTTCTCACATCTCGCTGGTCCACTAAACAAGCTGCTAAGAGGCACAGCTGGAGGACCCAAGAATCGCCCCATTGAGTGGGGCCAAGACAGCAAGGAGCCTTTGAGGCGTTGAAAAGAACTCTGTCCAGTGTCCTGATCCTGGCCTATGCACGGTTTGATAGTCCACTCTTGTTGTACACGGATGGAAGTCTACATGGTCTTGGAGCCGTGCTATCTCAAGTTCAAGACAGACGGGAGAGGTTGATTGCCTATGGCAGTCGGTCTCTAAGAGAGTCGGAGCACAACCCTGACAACTATAACTCCTTTAAGTTGGAGCTTTTGGCGCTGGTATGGGCCATGACTGAAAGATTTGCAGAGTATCTGACGGGTGCAGAAGTAATTGTGATGACGGACAATAACCCGTTAGCGCACTTGGAAAACGCCAAGCTGGTTGCCCTTGAGCAGAGATGGATGGCTCACCTTTCCAAGTACCAATACCGCATCCAGTTCCAGTCAGGAAGGGAGAACGGCAACACTGATGCTCTCTCTCTTCTGAGTCCCTGTAGGATTGCCGACCAAGAGTGGGGAAGAAGGGCTAGAAGATATTGAAATTCCACACCTCGGCAGAGTTCCACCATTCCAGAACATAACACATTCAAGTGGGGTGGCTTCAGGGATGCCGATGGTGTTGGGGAAGACGTTGGAAGATTGGGAAAGGGTTCAAAGTAGCTGCCCAGACCTCTGGAAAGTGAACGAGTGGACTCGGACTAACATCTGGCCCCACCTAGACAAGAGGACCAGAATAACTGAAGAGGGTCAGAAGTTACTGAGACAGTGGGATAAGCTGAGTGTTACCCAGGGACTCCTGTGCTGGACCATTTATGTACAGTCAGAACTGCAGTACCTGCAACAGGTTGTCATCCCTATGTCATTGGGACCAGCGGCCACTCAGGAAGCCCATGAGAGGGGGTCTCATTTTGGGAGTGCTAAGACGTACCAATGGCTCCAGCGATTCGTATATTGTACAAACTATTCAATCATCTGCCCCCTAGAAATCTTAATGATTGACTATGAACAGTTTGGGTACTCTACCTCAGGACACTCTTACTGTTTGGTCATGATGGACCACTTTACAAAATATGCAGTGGCTGTACCCACCAGAGATCAGACAGCTGAATCAGCTGCTGAGGCAGTCTGTAAGCACTTTATACAAGTGTTTGGGTGTCCACAGAGAATCCATTCAGATCAGGGGGCATGTTTTCAGGGTGCTTTGATGAGTGAGCTGTATCAGCTCTATGGTATCAAATGTTCTCGCATGACCCTATATCATCCACAAGGGAACGGGGCGTGCGAGCGGTTCAACCGCACCTTGATTAAGATGCTGCAGACTTTAGAGGATAATCAAAAAGCTCGGTGGCCAGAGTACTTACCTGTGCTGATGTGGGCCCATAACAATAGAGTACACAACACCACTGGTTACTCTCCACACATGCTAATGTTTGGGAGAGCAGGCCAGGAGATTGAGGATCTCTACATGCCAGATCCGATGCAGCCTCCACCAAGGAGCACTACTGCATGGGTGAAAGAGCACCATCACCGACTGAGAGCAGTACACAAGGTTGTGGGTGAATCCCTGAGACAAGTAGTGCACCCCAACCTAGGGCCAGTGCAGAGGGAAGAGTATGTTCCAGGTGACCGCGTGATCGTCAGGGCCAAGAGGCCAACTGGAAAATTGGATGGACGGTGGGAGGCGGTTCCATATATAGTGAAGCGGAGGGTAGACCCTTATATCCCAGTGTATGAAGTAGAGCCAGTAGGGACTGGGGGACCCTCAAGGAACCTCCACCGTAATATGTTAAGACTCTGTAACTTTGAGCAACTAGTGGCCGACGAGGAGGTACTTGCCCCTAACCCTAGTACTAGGGAACCTCCCTTAGATGATGAATGGTGGGTTGTTCCTGCCCCAGTCACTCCGGGGACCCCAGTTGTGATGAGTTTGCCACCCAGGGAGAGAGTTGCACAGCCTGTAGAACAACCACCATTAAATATGTCCAATGCTGGCGTACCCCCACAGCGCTATGCGCAGGATGAGTTTGTATGGGGAAGGTTGCCAGGTACGTCAACCTCTAGTGGGGTGGCATGTAAGATGGGGAAACAGCCCTCATGTTATGAATGTACCTGTTTCTGTAAATAAGGTTTTTTTTTATAAACTGACATTTGGTTGTTGGACACAAGAGGCCACTGTTACCTCAGAAATGGGAAGGACTGTAATTCTGTAATTCCCTGGAGTAGTGACTTGGAGACCCTGTTCTGCAGAGGTGGAGCTACAAGGAGGAGCAGAGTGTGTGTGGCAGCCATCTTGAGAGGGTGCTCTGAGCTATGAGGAGAAGGATACACATGTAGAAGGAGGATTCCTAAGGGACCAGAAATATAGCAAGGTGGAGCTGAAGCAGACACTGTTCCAGGGTTTGTTCAGACAGTATCCTAAGGAGAAGATTGCTATCAAGGAACCGGCTGAGAAGTGGCCCTGTCAGTGAGACCGCATGTTTTCTGGAGGAGCCCCGCTTCCAGCTGTTCCAGACAAAGGCTAAAGGTACCCAACAGACCCGGGTCAGTAAGAGAAGTAATCGTGCACGCACCGCATTACATTTTTGAAGCCAAATTTCTTGGGAGTCAGTAAGGGCCTGTAGTTAGACTATTAGACTAGTTAGGCATACTCATCTTCACAGGCCACACTACTGGTGAATTAGCTACCTAGTCAGTAGAATTCTATTGAGTTGTAACTCTCAGAAAGGCGCTTCTGAGGAAGTCTAGAAGTGACATTTTATGCATTGTCACATTTCTTTGGCTTGCAAGTGGACCTACTATTATATTTACTTGGTTGTACTTTGTTTGGGGGGAATAGGGGTATGTTGATAAGTTTGTAAGCTTTTGTGTTATACCGCCGCTGCCCATATCACACTCACTGAATTGTTCCTGTGACTAGGGTGATAAAAAGGTAACAAGCAGCTGGTTAGTTGCAGGCTGCAGATAGGTAAAATCTTGGAGTATATTGGAGGCACACATTGGAGGGCACTGCACTGTACAACACCAGGGTCTCAGCTTACTGGCCGAGTGTATGTAAATGGTTTGGAGTGTTCTTTTTGGTAAAGGGGTGTTACTACACTAAGTAAAATCTTGTTTTTACTAAATTGATTTGGAGTCGCTTCCTTTGTTCGTGACTTCGCTGTATCCTGGGGAGCCCACCCCGGTACATGGCTTACAACTGCTGGAAGAAGTGGTCATGGCGGCCCAAAGGAAAGAGAAGGAAAATGTAAAGGATTAGTCAGAGACGTCACCTGTAAGTCACAAAATGTTACTGCACTGTATTCACCTAAATGTTAGAGGATAAATACCTGATTGATGGGGGTCTGTCTGCTGAGACCCCTACTGAGCCTGAGAATTGGGTTTTTTCCCCCCCACTGGGTGGAAATTCAGCCTGACTGCAGCCAGGCTGAATATGGGCGTGTCGCTTGGTGGATGGACGAACCCGCATGGCTCTTATTCACTTCAATGGGAGTGCCAAAGATAGCTGAAGTACATTACTCAGCTATCTGCGGCGCTCCTATTATAGAGAATGGGGGCCATGTGGGCTCATCCGTCCACCAAGCAGAAGATGTGTGAAGTTACTTTCATTGTTAATGCCGTGTTGTTGATCTGATACTGAAGTAATGCAGTAAGAAGAATTCTTAAAAACTGTTTTATAACTTTGTGTATTGTGTATATTGTGCGACGATAACAGCGTGTAAAGCTAGTAGCATGGAAATGCAATTTTTTTTTTTTTTTTTGGGGGGGGGCGTCTTTCTATAGTCCGCCTCAGGCAGCAAAGAGACTAGGTTCACCACTGAACCACCCCAAATTCTTCTCTCAATTCCTCCCTATGCTTTCCCTACAGTTTAAGGCTCAGCCTCTTTCCCTGAACGTCTATCTGTTTTCTAAGTCTTTCCCTAGCTCCTGCCGAAATATCTCCCTACAGTAAGAGTGATGTGGAATGACTGTACCTAAAATGGCCGAGGGTTTTTATAGGGCTGTGACATCACAGGGCTGGCTGCTGATTAGCTGCACGTTTGGCATTGTGGGTGATCCCACACTCCCAGAGTCCCTTCCCCATTGTCCCAACATGTGCAGCTGCCATTTTATAAAAAGATGCGATTCGATGCATCGAAGCATGAGGAAATCCAGAATCGTGGCGAATCGAAGATTTCCTGAAATTCGGATCGAATTCCACTTCTGCAGAATCGATTCGCTCATCTCTAGACATAACCCAGAAAAGTGACTCTTTGGACTCCAAACAGGCATTTGGACAGTTTGGCAAAAAGATTATTTTAGCGTAACCGCAGCAAAACATTCCTAATGTGTTTAACATGTGTAGCCCAATCTGGAGAGAAAACCAGGATATCATCCAGATAGACAATCACATAACAACCCAGCAGGTCTCTGAATACATCATTGATAAAATGTTGGAAAACTGCTAGTGCATTACACAACCCAAAGGGCATAACCAGATATTCAAAGTGACCCTCCTGGGTGTTAAATGCAGTTTTCCACTTATCTGCCCCCCTGATCTGGATCAGATTGTAGGCCCCCCGGAGATCAATCTTGGAAAACCAGCGGGCACCCACAATCTGATTGAAGAAATCAAGAATCAGTGGAAGAGGGTACTGGTTTCTGACAGTAATATTATTTAGTTCACGGTAATCTATGCACGGACGCAAACCCCCATCTTTTTTATCAACAAAAAAGAAACCAGCTCCCATGGGAGAATTAGATGGCCGAATATGCCCTTTCAAGAGACTGTCATGGATATACTCCTGCATAGCCACACGTTCAGGAGCTGACAGATTGAAGATCCTTCCCCTGGGAAATTTGGAATCAAGAAGGAGATCAATACTACAGTCATAAGGTCTATGTGGGGGTAAGCTGTCAGCAGATTTTTGATCAAACACATCCAAAAAATCAGACAGAAAGTCAGGTAAGAGCGTTTCCTCAGCGACACAATCTGATATATGCAAGTCTATACAATGGGAAGAACACTGGTCTCCCCATTTCACCAACTCACTCCTAGACCAATCAAAAATGGGGTTATGGAGGACTAACCAGGGAAGGCCCAAAATCATATCTGAAGCCAGACCCTCCAGAAACCTCTGAATGAATAGAGTCCACTTGAAGACTGATTAGGGGGTCCTGTATCGGACGCCACCCCTGGCGATGGGGTAGAATCTGCTCCAGTAACTGACAATGGAGTATGTAACAATAACAGATCTAAACCCAAGGCAGAAATAAATGACAAATTAACAAAATTAGCCCCAGATACCAAATCTACAAGAGCCTGGCCAGATACAGACTTGTCCTCATAGGACAGAGATACTGGTAGCATCACCTTATGTTAACTTTCAGAAGGTACCTGATTGCCTGAGTGGTTCTTCCGAATACCATTCAGGCACTGAAGTTTTTCGCCGGTGAAGGTGAAGGACATGGGTGTGGTGGAAAATCAATTAAGGAGGTGAGGGAATAGGACAGTGTTCAGACAATACAAGAAAAACCCAAAGGAAAGAATCACAGCCGGACCCGCCTCCTGCGCCACAGAATGCAGCCGGATGGCGCAGAAGTTCGAACGGGTGCGGACGTAACAGTTATCCTACACATTTTGTGTGATAATATTTACAAAGCTCTAATAGGGTCTTTATTTTTCTAAATATTTTCATTTCATATTAATTTTAATGTTTGTAATGCATCCTAAAATAGTGTTATGGCAATATGCATTTTATTAACAGTCTTTAAAAAACAGCAGAAGCAGAATTTCATGTTCTTATAAAGTCAAGTTCAAGTAAGGAAAAATGTACAAATTATTGTTAAAATGGCACTAGAAAATAACAGATATGGCAATAATTTGACACATATATGGCATGTAGTAGATGTTGGCTTAATGTTAGCTTGTTTGGCAGCTATTGCTTCAGTCTATAGGCATGAGTAGAAGTACAAAGATACACAACATGAAAAGTGCTGGGTGGTGACATTGTGTGTGTCTCTCAGTGCTACTAGCTCATTTTGCAGTCTTACAAATACTGCAGTTGAACACTAAATTATTTAGAAACATAAAGGTGAATGGTACCACGGTTATAATCATTTTAAGAGTATTCCCCCACTTTACTACTCATGAGGACCACTGATGTAATAGTGAAAAAGAAAATAAAAACATAATGGAATATATTGTTTAGCATTTTATAGGGGGAGAAGGACCTAGGTTTGAGAATGTCTGGGTATTAAAGGGATTATCTGGTTTTTAGTATTGATGGCCTATCTTTAGGATAGGCTATCAATATTAGATCTGCAGGGGTCCAACACCCAGGACCCCCACAGATCACCTGTACTAAGACAGTGCGTCTCTAGGTAATGTTTACAAATGCGCTGCTCACTCACCACACAAACTGTAGCTGCAGTTCTGTTCCATTGAAGTCTATATTTTTAAAAGTTTTGTACAAATGCAACAAAACTCTTCAGGTTTGAATATTTACAGGAAAGTTGCATCAATTTAGTATTCAAAGACTGCTACTGCTTTTCTAATTTCCATCATAAATGACTTGTTCTAACACTTAAAGGGAACTTGTCACTTTAAGGCCGGGGCCCACGTTTAGCGAATCTCATCCACACATTGCGGAAAAATACGCGCAGCAGACACGGAAATGCTGGTGGTTTCACTATAGGTATAATGGATCTGTGGACTTTATGTAAAAAGCACTGCGGGAAAAAATGCGATGCGTTTCTGCTGTGGTTTTTCTTGCAGTGCTATTTTGCTGTGGCCTGCTATGTGGGGCCTTAGCATTAACTCCTGTCCAATCTTCAGACAACATGCTACAGAACAGGAGAAGCTGTACAGATTAATGTATAGTTTTTTTTTAAATAGTTCCACAATAACTTAATTTACTGATATAAATCTCTGCTCATTACGAGCTTAGGAGTCCAGTGTGGTGTCCTACTCAGTGAGTCACAGCTATCTCTCTACGCATGCCGCAACCCAGATGGAGGAGACCGGAGGATGGGAGTAGTAGTGGCGGATGCTGTGCCACCTAGCAGGCCGAGCACACTCACCAACCACTCCAGTCCCACTCCTGGGCCGGACAAAGTCAAGGTGGGTCCTGCAGCACTACCGGATGGTGGTGGTAGTAGTTCTTTCCCCCGGGGTGCTTCCAGTTGGAAAGGGGACCTCTCTTCTCTGAGCCGGTGTGATGTAGCTCGGAAGGGCCCTGATGGTGATGCAGACACGACTCAGGAGACAGCGGTGCTGGTGAACAAGAAACAGCCTTTATTTGGCAACAGGAACAAAGGTTACGGCAGCTTCCAAATGGGGGGTAGTAGTTCTACAATGTCGAACCCCCAACCTTGTTTCTAGGAGGGTGCCCAGGGATGATACAGGCTTTGCAGTATAGTTCTCCACTACTCCTCCTGTCATGCCTCTCCCAGCCAGGTACACTGGGAGGGAGTCACAGGGAGTCCTGACAGGGATCTGGTTACCTGAATATTAGGCCCGAATGAGTTATTCCTGTCAGGGTCCTCTCCTGTTCCTCCTGGCATGGCACCGAATAAATCCAAAAGTACTGACAGCACTTCTCCCTTGCTCCGGGCTGTCTTGTGATGAGCCTGGGGTTGACGATATCCCTCCTGGGGCTGTGAGGGCGACCGTTGACCCTCAGTCCAGAGGCTGGTGGCAGGCAAGCTCTGCACACCTTCTCTAGTCAACTGCACACACTAGACTGAAGACCAACCGTCACTGGGGAGACAAGGTCTCCTTACAACCCCCGACCAGTGGCCTGTGATAGGCCAGGGCTGAACCAAGGCAAGGTTTTGAACACTGCAGGGGGAATAATGCCGAGGGAAAATCTGCAACAATACATTTAATATAGAACAGAACGTACCAACATAAAACCCAGAGGCACATAGAAAACAATAAAAAGCAGCAGCCGCTGGGATGCTGCTCGCATACTTATATAAGAAAGGACATCAATTCCTTAATAGGACCACCCACTGAGCTCCTAAGACCAAAATAGTCAGAAATATAAATTAGTAAGTCACAAGTTATACTGAAACTTTCCTAACAAACTACAGTATATATCAATCTGCTCAGCCCATCCTGCTCTGTAACATGCTGCCTGAACTGCAAGTCCAGAATTACAGGTTTTCTGTTGCTAAATATTTAACTACACATTGAATAGAAATGTATGTTCGTATATTTGTCTAAGGGGGACTAAATCTGATAATGTTCCTTCTGACTTTAATTCATAAAATCTTCTGTACAGTCTGATCAATATTATTATTCCTGCACCTTCAGCTATTTAATCTTCCTCCAATAGTTCAGCAAACATAGGATCTGTGTTCTGGGTACCTTCAAAGCGGTCAAGAATTTGCTTCCAGCTGTTGTTATAACCAATAACATCAAAACTGTTTAAAAAAGTAAATGATCTTAAAGCCATTTACAGAATTATTGATATGTTATATCTGAGCTCAGTGTGTAAAGATCTCTCTATTGACTGTGAATGGGTGGTAGTTATTCATTTTTAATAAGCTGTTATGCTACCTGTATTGCAACAGACAGCCTTTATTGGTACATTTCCATTTCTTAGTTTTACAAGCTCATGGTTTATATATGTGAGCAGAACAACTGATTTATTGAAGTTCTTTTATGGTGGCCTAGAGTCCCACCGGATACATAGTGAAACACGATTTGGCATCTCAATGAGTCTATTGAACAGATGAAATTTTAAATAAAGATACACACATTCCATGCACACTGAACGTCTATTACAATTCATACATCTATTTGCCTTTTTTTATCTTGAATAGAATTTTACAGAGTTTTCAAAAGAATTTTAAACTTGAAATCTAGAGCAGAAAGGTGAAAATTCGGATGGGAAGCACAACAGACACTGATCTACCATTTCTGACAGTAACAAAAAAATATTTGATAAAGTTGCACACATAGACTGTGAATGTTGGAATGAAGTCTCAAGTGCAATTTTTTATGTAACACAGAATGAAAAATGATAAAAATAAGAAAATTGAAATATCCCAAGCAGATAATGAAGTTATCCTCAATTTGGAATGCTCTAATTTACCTGCATGTGTGGAGGGAAATGACCATATTTTTTTTTAACAGTTTTGCATTTTCCTTGCAAAACACTTACAAACTATTACGCTGCTATAGTGGTTTACTTAAAGAGGACCGTTCACATCCCCATGTATATGCTGTTTTACATACCGCTAGAATTCAGTGCGCTGTCTGCTTTCCCATTATGTGGCCCGGGGCTGGAGCTATCAGTTCCGGTAGTTCTGTGCCCCATCATCAGAAGGGCATTTCTGACAGTCTAGCTGCGCTGTGAGGAACGCCCTCCCTGACAGTATTCTTCCATAGCGCTGTACTGAGAGGGCATTCCTCACAGCTCAGCGTCATCACTGGGCGGTAAGGAACACCCTCCCAGACAGTACTCATCCATAGCCTGTACAGTCAGAGGAGGTGTTCCTTACCGCCCAGTGATGACGCTGAGCTGTGTGGAATGCCCCCCCAAGTACAGCGCTATAGATGAGTACTGTCAGGGAGGGCGTTCCTCACAGCACAGCTAGACTGTCAGAAACGCCCTTCTGACGATGGGGCACAGAACAACCGGGACCAATAGCTCCAGCCCTGGGTCACATAATGGGAAAGCAGACAGCGTACTGAATTCAGCCATTTTGATGGGCAGCATTGTGGCTTTGCAGCAATGGGATCCTAAGCTTGATTCTGAGCAAGGGTAATATCTGCATGCAGTTTGTATGTTCTCCCTGTGTTTTGTTTGAGGTTCCTCCATGTACTCCAAATTTCTTCCTGCAGTCCAAAAGACATAGCGATAAGACATTTAGATTGTGAACCATACTGGGGACAGTAAGTGATACTGTATGCAAAGTACGGAGGAATACATTGACACTATATAAACAAGAGAAATGAATATATAATAATAATGCATCCCCACATAGTCTTACCTAACATTTTGGAACGTAAAAGAAAAAAAAAAGGTCAAATAGGATTCACAACTGATTTGGAAACAAAAGAGCCACTTTTCTACTTTTGATGATTCAATCTGAAAATATTGCTGGGACGTTTTGCCTTTCTTTTCATATCAGATGTAATTTTTTTTTATCCTTAATCATGCATTCTCAAAAACTCTGCTGTGTTCTGTCAGGCTCTCTGAATATGTAGAAGCGGAACAAAAGTCCCTCTCCACCTTTCCATATGAATAATTCTGTCATCTTACAGCCCTGACAAAAAAGCTGTTTGAAAAATAACACAGATATGTTTCTATTTACCTTACCTCCCTGCAAAGAAATATTTCAGCAACCCAGTCACGTCAGCCAAGATCAGAATCAAGATTGGAAAATGGGAGTTGAAATTTGAAAGAAAGACAGTAATGTCACCTGAAAATGAAAAAATGAAAGCAGAGGAAAGATCTGACAGAGCAGAAGCAGATGACTAGAAATATATAAGATTGCAGGACCACATGCGAGTGATGTTAGGGCTAAGGGTCTTGCTTGTTGGCTTAAAACTTCCATCCTAAATCATTTGTTTGATTTGAACAATAATACTCTTTCCGCCACCTTTTTAATCTCTGCACAACTTCTGAAAAGACTCCTTTTGTCTGATTAGGGCTTGTCAGTGTGATTGATGTGCCCCAGCAGTCTCAGGTACATCCTCTCATCTTGACTGCTCGTTTTGATAACCAAGTTGAAAATGACCCTTACTGACATCCTCATCTTAAAATATCTGTGTTTCTTGTGGCCTAGATAATGTAGCACAGGCTCAGAAGGCAAAAGGTTTCACTGGGAGGGGATGACAGCCAGTGCTATTATTTTCAGCATATTATAACTCATTGATATCAGATGTGGACAGTAACTTTAATATAAATTTCTGGAAAATGACAAGATGTTTTTCCATTTCCATTCGATAGTAAGGATTATCTGAAGCTGGGGATGTCATTTTAATACATAAATTGTCTTATTTACCAGCAAGTCTTTTATCTGCTGTTATAAAGATCACATACTGATAATGTTATACCAAGAAATTGACATGTCAGCTTGCTCATGACTATTTATAGTAACAATATATTAACTGTTAATTGCAAAGAGAAAAGTGTCTGTGTTAAAAAGAAAAATATAATGTAAATAAGGTAAATGGAATAGGGAATATTAAGGATTAAAGATATTTTCCAGAAATGATGGGGAATTTAGATTGTGAGCTCTATATAGGACAGTGACAGCAGAATATTTTGGCGCTATACAAGAGAAATAAATGAAATAAATAAATAAATGCTAAAATAGTTAAAATAATAAAAAGTTAAAGTATAAATGGTGATGTACATTTTTTTCAAAATTCTTCATTGTCCTCTCCTGGCACTCCTGTTTGAGCATCCTGCTGCACCGTGACTGGCTCCCACATGCAACATGTGATCCCTACAGAGAACACACAGTCTTGTAAATAGATGTAGTGGGGGACCTGAACAGCAGGACTAGAGGAACAGTGGAGGAGTCTAAAGATGAGCATTTGAGAATTTTAACACTGAGGACACTTTATTTTATTTTTATTCCCAATAAATTTCTGAGTTTGGCTAATTTTTCTTTGTTTCTTTGTTTTTATATCATATGTACTATATAAAATGGAAGGGCAAAATATTTAGATGCTATTTAAAGGGAAGATACAGGATTTGGTTAGATTATTCTATATCAACAAAGAGTGTAAACTTGAAAATTTTAAGAGTGGGCTATTTTATCCTATTTTTATTTACAAAACTAGCATCGTTTCTAAGATTATAGTGTTGATGCATAAATTTTCAATTCTACAAGCTAAGAAGCCATGAGCAATGCTCCAATTGCTTCCTAGTAGAAGTAATTTTCCAGAAAATGCTGCTCCCCAACAATTTTTTTTCTGCTGATTGCCTGAACTACTATGCAGGTTTTATTTGTAGCCTGTAACCATAGAGTGTATAATAAGCATAAGTGCACATAATAGTTAAAGACATAAAACAATAGGACATAAAACAATAAGAAACTTTGTTTTTAGCAAAAAAAATTTAAATAAAATAGTTGTGAAGGTTTGCAATAACATTCATCTTTTGTGTAAGTAATAAGTTAATATAATGATAGTCTTACCTGCAGGCCTATGTACAATTATTAATAATATACTGTATGAAATAAAAAAAATCAATGCTTTAATTGTTCCAACATATTTTTATATTTTTAGTAACTTCTGCTAATTAAAAGTAATAAGAAGGGTGAGGATGAGTGGTAAAATGTTGTACAATCCTAATGCCATTCCGGAGCAGCCCTCTTGTGTATATTATAGAGGTGGAAATCAGAAGTAAGTAATTAGTTTTGTTACGTGGGAAGTGAAGTGATTCATTATTATATTTTATACTCAGCTTTTCTAATAGATATTTTTTAAAAATGTGAAGGAACAATAATCAGTTTATAATATAAAATTGGGGTAATATAAAACAATACTTATCTTATACTACTTATATATATATATATATATATATATATATATATATATATATATATATATAAATATTTTTTTTTATACTACCTTTTGGGTCACAGGATCCAACTGTACAGAGGAAGAAATGAATTAGTGCACCATGGGAAATATGCATTATGTGAAGATGAAAACAGTTAATATATTTCCACATTTCAGCCTCTGGTTTAAAATAGATCAGATTCTGTATTGCATTAGAAACTATTGTGTAGGATTATTAATTGCTTAGGACGAGAAATGCCAATTTACATTTGTGCATTGAAGCAGGGAAATAGAATGAAACTAAACTAAAGCTGTAATTATATACACACAAAGAGATGATGTATTAAGTAGTACAGTTAGTAAATACAGTAATAAACTAAACTTTCAGCTTAGTGACACTTGTCTGTCTCTTCAACGGTTGATAAGCAGAAAAATATGTGGATATTTTCTGCACTCAGAGAACTATATATGAATCACTGCTGAAAGAAGCAGGCATTCCAAAATTCTATAAATACAAAATACAAAGTGCTTTGGTGTCAACATGAGGAAAAAGTGGCCTAACTCTCCCATTTATTTAAAAAAAAAAAAAGACGCGCCAAGGCCTATCCTGAGGTGGGTTCCGCCTTGCAAAGTCCGTTCAAATGAATTAGAGAAAAAAAAATAGCTGTTTTATGCAGCGGTTTTTACAAAAACTGCTGCAGAAACCGCTGCAAAAAAAACTCCACTAGCTCAAAGATGCACTATATAATATCCAATTTGCATTGTATAGTTGTGTCTTCTGTCACCCGTCCTATTGACTGAACATGTCTAGGTACGTGTATCACAAGTTAAAGGGGTATTCCCATGAATATAATCATATCTATATTTGTAGATAATTAAAAGTTAAACATTTTTGCAAATATAAGTAGTTAAAAATTCTGCAACATTTTAAAGATTTTCTCTAAGTGTCTTAGCGCTGACAGTCTGTTGTCTTGATCGGTTGCCAATGGATACGACCACAAATGCAGAAACTTTATATGGTCTGGGATTTGTCAAAAACCCAGCCATGATTCTCTTATTGTAGCTGGGTTATCAGGCACTACATGTATCAGAAGATATTCCGGCCACAATAAGGAAATCATTGCTGATTTTCTGACCTTAGAAAGATCCTGCATTTATGGTCGTATCTATTGGCAACTGATCAAGACAACAACTTGTCACCACAAAATATTTAGACAAAATATTTAAAACTCTGCAAAATGTTTAATTATTTATATTTGCAAAAATGTTTTTTTTTTTTTTTAACTCGTTTTATTGAATTGTGCATTTCCAACATAATCAATTCAAGTCAATACAGAAAACAGTTCATACACAGGGAACAATCGGATACATAAGCACCCATAATGCCGCACTTCCACCCCGATTAGTCCACAGCCCACCCACCACACCGATGACACCGCATTTGCCCATCTGACATACCCAATTGAGGACAGTTGTCTAATAGAATATATATTATTTGATACTGGTATTACATTTTACCGTTCCATGACATTCACTATGGTACATCATAAAATACTTACAAATCTTGGACCCTCCTGGCGTCTCTCACCCCCCCCTCACGACATAAGTGAATTTATAGCGACCTGTAGTGAAGGGGCCGTATACTGGGTTACAGAAGAACTGCACCATGTCCCCCACACCTTATGGAACTTCTGAGGGCACCCTCTCCCTTTATATATAATCTGATTGAATGGGAGTGCAGAATTAATTAGCTTCCTCCATAGAGGTACTGATGGAGGTCTCTCAGCCATCCATCGCAATGCGATGGCTTTCCTGGCGTAGAACAAGGATTCCCTCAGACAGATTCTAACAAGGTGTTGCCATAGTTCCTCATCTAGTATGCCAAAGAATCACACTTCTGGTGTGAATGGTATAGGTGCACCTATAACTTCCACCAGGAGATTCAAAACCCCTTTCCAGAAACTTGGTATAACAGGACACACCCAGATCATATGCCAAAAGTCAGACTGTGGACATGGACACCTGAGACAACCTGGATGGGAGAGTCGTCTCATTTTATGTAATCGGGTAGGGGTCAGGTAGCACTGTTGTAGGATATAAGTTTGGATGAGTCTGTTATTAGCTGAGGGTGATACGTATTGAGAGGATTCAAGCATGTCCTTAAACATCTCATAATAATAATAATAATAATAATAGTCCTTTAATAGTCCCACAATGGGGAAATTCAGTGTGTTACAGCAGCAAAGATAAGCAGATACAAATACAAATGCAACATGTACAGGAATGTTCAAAGGTGAGAGGCATTACATTAATAGCAGACAGACAGATAGGACGTAGCAGAGGGGGGGGGGGGGGATTTAACAGGCAGAGAGATATTTCAGCTCTCTGTATGTAATGATCTCCGCTTAGGTCGGTGTTGGTTGTACAGCCTAACCGCGGTGGGGAGGAAAGACTTCCGATAGCGCTCCTTCTCACACCTAGGGTGGAGCAGTCGGTCACTGACAGTACTGCCCAGCGCAATCACAGTCTCATGCATGGGATGGGAGTTATTCTCCCGCATGGAGCTCACCACGGACAGTATCCTTCTGTCACCCACCACCTGCACTGGGTCCAGTGGGCTCCCCAGGACAGAGCTGGCCCTTCTAATCAGCTTGTCAAGTTTATTTCTGTCCCTAGTTGATATACTGCTCCCCCAGCAGGCAACTCCAAAGAAGATGGCTGATGCCACTACCGAGTTGAAGAAAGTCCTAAGAAGTGCCCCCCGGATTCCAAAGGCTCTCAGCTTCCTAAGCAGGTAGAGCCTGCTGTGGCCCTTCCTGTACAGGACCTCCATGTGATCTGCCCAGTCCAGCTTATTATTAAGGAGCAAACCCAGGTACTTATAGGTGTTCACAATCTCGATGCCTGTCCCCAGGATGTCCACTGGTTTAGGAGGGCATCTGCATTTACAGAAGTCTACCACCATCTCCTTGGTCTTCCCCGCGTTAATCTTCAGGTGGTTCCGCTAGCACCAGTCCACAAAATCCCGGTTCAGTTCTCTGTACTCCCTGTCATCATCTTCTGTGATGAGATCTACTATTGCAGAGTCATCAGAATACCTCTGTAGGTAGCAGCTAGATGAGTTGCATCTAAAATCTGCAGTGTACAGTGTGAAGAGGAAAGGGGCAAGAACCGTACCCTGGGGTGTCCTCGTATTACAGATCACGGTATCTGACACACAGTCTCGGGCTCTCACGTATTGAGGTCGATTTGTGAGGTAGTCTAGGATCCAGTTGGAGAGGTGGTGGTCCACTCCAGCAAGGCCCAGCTTGTCCCTCAGTAACCCCGGCTGTATGGTGTTAAAAGCACTGGAGAAATCAAAGAACATTATTCTCACCGTGTTCCCTGGTTTCTCCAGGTGAGACAGAGCCCTGTGCAGAAAGTGGATGATGGCATCATCTACCCCAATGCCCGGCCGATAAGCAAACTGGAGAGGGTCCATAGTGGGGCTCACTAGAGGGCGGAGATGTGTGAGAACCAATCTCTCTAAGATCTTCATCAAGTGGGATGTCAGTGCTACAGGTCTGTAGTCATTGAGGTTCATAGGGTGAGGTTTCTTTGGAACTGGTACCACACAAGAAGATTTCCATAGTTCAGGGACTATTTCCTGCCTCAGGCTCATATTAAACATATATGTAATTATACCACACATCTGGTCCCCACAAGTCTTAATTAGCCTTGCACTGATGTCATCTGGCCCTGCGGCTTTCCTCGCCTTGATCTTTTTCATCTCCTTCCTCTCCTGGGCCCGTGTGAAGGTCAGACTGTGGTCAGATAAAGACGGATTTCTGGATTTTCTGGTCTGTTGGGAAGTAGCCGCATGAGGTGAAGTCATTGTGGTGGGGGGAACTGAAGGACATACTGGGATGGGAGGAGCTGGTGTGTGATCAAATCTGTTGAAGAATAGGTTTAGTTCATTAAGCCAATTAACATCTGCCTCAATCTGGCAGACAGATTGTTTATGACCCGAAATTGACTTAAGCCCCTCCCAGACCCCCCTTATGTCTTTTTTCTCCATTTGCTTTTCCATTTTTTTCCTTATAACTGGCTTTTCCCTGCCTGATTTGATGCCTCAGCTCCTTTTGTACTTCCCTCAGCCCCTCCTTATCTCTTGTCCTGAATGCCATCTTTTTCTCCTTAAGTAGTGTTTTTATATCAGCGTTAATCCATGGTTTGTTGTTGGAAAAGCACTTCACCACTTTTGTGGGTGCTGTGTTGTCCACACAAAAATTAATGTAGTCTGTTATGCAGTGTGTGAGTCCTTCTATATATTCTCCATAAGAATCCTGCAGAACTTCCCATGCGGTTGTGTCAAAACAATCCCTCAGAGCCTCATCACTCTCCTCGGACCATATCTTCACTGTGCGGGTGACAGCTGGTTCTCTACGTACAAGTGGCTTGTACACAGGTCGGAGATGCACTAGGTTGTGATCCGATCTACAAAAGGGCGGTAGGGCTGATGAGTTATATGCCTCCCTCGCATTGGCAAAGAACAAGTCCAGTGTTTTGTTGTCTCTTGTGTGGCAGGTTACATACTGTGTGAAACTGGGCAGTGTGGATGATGGATAGACATGGTTGAAATCACCAGACACAAGAAGGAGGGCCTGGGGGTGTCGTGACTGCAGCTGGCTCACCGTGGCTTGTAGGACCTCGCAGGCAGCGTCAGCTTTCGCAGAGGGGGGGACATATGCAGCTATCATGATGACATGTGATAGTTCCCTTGGTAGATAGAAAGGTCTCATGCTCACAGCTAATAGTTCAATGTCCTTACAGCAAGTTTGCTCCTTAATCACAACGTGCCTAGGATTACACCATCTATCATTCACAAACATTGCCAGCCCTCCTCCTTTCCTCTTACCACTCTCCCGTGTCCTGTCTGCCCGAAGGAGTTTAAAACCATCCAAGGAGACCAGAGGGTCAGGAGTAACTTCAGTGAGCCAAGTCTCTGTAAGTAGCATCATGCTGCACACCCGAAACTCCTGATGATTCCTGGTGAGCGCTGTTAGTTCGTCCATCTTGTTTGCAAGAGATCTCACATTGCCCATAATGATGGAGCGAAGAGCTGGTCTGAAACGTCTCTTTTTAATCTTCTGCTGAACTCCACCTGTACACCGCCTCCCCCTCTTTTTTCCTTCTCCAGATCTCCTGGGGGATGTCTGGGCAAATGGTATGCAGCCCTGCTATGACTCTAAGCTGCAGAAGTTTCTCTCTGGAGTAGACAAAAGAATTGTCTGCAAACACAATAGTTCCCATTTGAAGCAGAACAAAACACATAAAACAAAAAAGTATCACAAAGGTCCAATTCCAAGACTTTGTGTGTATCTTCATAGTGCAAAGTCCCTTAAGTAGAGTGATAAAAAACAAGACAAAGAAAGAAAAATAAGAGAAAGACTCAGCTGCTGAAACAGGCTGCCACTCCAGCGGCACCATCTTGGAAAAAAAAAAAAAAAAGCTGGGAGAGCTGGGATATTAGTATGCCATCTCGTCAGGGCCGGGGCATCCGACAGGGACACCTTTGCCTGAATCAGGTGTGCATATAGGGTAGATATTAGACCTCCAGGGCCCTGAGAGCGGAGCACCCCAATAAGCGGGTACTCAGAAATGCTATTCAGCTGACCAGGGAACAGGGAGGAGAGTGCATGTCGAATTTGGAGGTATCTAAAAAATTGTCTTCTAGGAATATCACTGGAGGTGCTTAGTGAATCAAATGTTCGAAAAACTACTTGGGTATATAGGTCACTAAGAGAGGCCACGCCATACCATGACCAGGACTGTGCGCCAGGTAGGGTAAAGAGCGCTGGCAGTCCAGGATTGCCCCACAGCGGTGTCTCTGCAGGTATGTCAGAGTATGCAGACACTTTCTTAGCCTGATGCCAAACACGTCCTGCCAGAACATGAATGGGCAGCAACTTTCCCCTGAATAGGTTCGGATTCTCCAGTACCGGCCACAGTATATTCAGACCCAGATGGTGAGCCAGATGTGCCTCTGGTCCCGGAAGGGGATCTCGGGAGAGCCATGGCTTTATAAAACGAAGCTGTCCCGCCAGGTAATAGAGAAACAAATTGGGAAGAGATGCACCCCCCAACTTTTTTGGTCTCTGCAGAGAAGACAATTTAAGGTTAGATTTCAAATTCCCCCATATGAAAGAAATAATAAGAGAGTCCATCTGTTTAAAGAATCGCAGGGGCACCGTCACAGCAGAGTGACTCAAAGCATACGAACACTTAGGCAACACTACCATTTTTACCAAATTAATTAGGCGGCCACCGACAGAGGCAGGGAGGCCCAAACTTGGAACTTGGACTTAAAGTGTGATATGAGGGGAAAGATGTTCTGTTCCAAAAATTGCTTATGATCTTTAGATATAATGATACCCAGATATTTTGCAGGCTGATACCACCTTTAACCCACAGACGGTATCCCCCTCTGCATCTCTCGGGATCTGACCAATATGCATGTAGGACGATTTGGTCCAATTGGTCCGAAGACCAGAATAATTGCCAAAGTCGTCAATTATAGCCATGGCTCTGGGTAGGGATTGAGATGGGTCCCTCATGAACAGTAGCAGATTATCCGCATATAGTGCGGTCCTTTCCTCCTGGGAGTCTATGGCTATACCTCTATATACAGGGTCCTGTCGAAGCAGGATCGCCAAGGGTTCCATCGGCAAAGCAAACAATAGCGATGACAACGGGCAACCCTGTCTCGTACCTCTGCCCAGGGGAAAATATGGGGACAATGTACCATTAATCGACTGTGCCGCTCTAGGGGAACTGTACAAGATGGAGATCCAGGTAATAAACCCTTCACCAAAACCATACCTACGTAATGCCTGCAACAGAAAAGGCCATTTGACCTAGTCGAACGCCTTAGTCGCATCTAACGAGGCCATCGCCCAGTCGTTTGGAGAGGCTGCACCAATCTGAGTCACCACCTGGACTCGCCTGAGATTGTCTGATGTGGATTTACCTGGCATAAAGCCAGTTTGGTCGGGTTGAACCAGGTCTAAGACCACAGAATTAAGCCTGTTCGCCAACATCTTAGTAAGTAGCTTATAATCTATATTAAGTAATGATATAGGCCTATATGAGCCGCAGTGCAGCGGGTCCTTGTCTGGTTTAAGTAACAGGATAATAATGGCGTCATAGAAGGACTCCGGGAGACTGTGGCCCACAAAGGCAGATCTATAAAAGTTGAGCAACACCGGAAGCAGAAGATCCTTATACTGGGCGTATACCTCTACCGGAATGCCGTCAGGGCCTGGGGACTTGCCCCTTGCCATATCCTTCAACGCCTCCGACAGCTCTCCCAGCGTAAAGGGGGAATCCATAAAGGCACGTTTATCTTCCAACAGGACCGGGAAGGGGACCAAATCCAAATAGGCCGCAAGTTCCCGCTCCGTCACCCCGAGTTTGGATAGGTATAACTCACTATAATATTGGTGGAATCTGGCACGAATGTCAACACTATCAGACAGTATCTCTCCCGCCACCGATCGCACCCGCAGCACTACTTGATTGATTTCCTAGCTCATAGAATTTTTGCTTATTAAAGAACTGGGACCTACGGGCCTTGTCGTGCAGTACATGTAAATACTGTCGTCCCGTCTGTAGCCACTGGGACCTTGCCTCATCAGTCGGGTTGGCCACATACGCAGCTTCAAGCGAGGTACACTGAGCCGCCAGGTTGACCTCTAACTGCGAAGACTCCCTTTTCACAAAAGAAATAGAGGATTTAATGCAACCTCTGAGATATGCCTTGGTAGTTTCCCACCAGGGCCGGCGTTAGGGGGGGGCAAACTGGGCAATTGCCCAGGGCCTCATCCCCAAAGGGGCCCCCGGGATCCGGAACCTGAGGTGAGTAAAAATAACAAACATTTTTACTCACCTGTCCTGGCGTCCGACGTCATCTTCTGGCGTCCCGGACATCACCGCTGAGGCCAGGCCTCAGCCTTAGCGATCACAAGGGGCGTGCTGACAGCCTGCCTCACGTAATCGCCGAAGCCCAATCACAGGCCTCAGCGGTGACGTCCACAACGACAGAGAAGAAGAAGCCAGCGCCGGCGGGGACAGCGGAGCAGCGCGAGGAGGCCCAGGAGAGGTAAGACAAGGTGAGTATAACTGTTTGTTATTTTACCGTACCTACCCCGGGCCTTCGATTATTATACTCTGGGGTCTGAAGAGACCCCAGAATATAATATAATAATAGCACTGTAGGGCCCCTGTGGAGCATTATACTGGGGGGCCCCTCTGGATAGCATATTATACTGTGTGGGGCCACTGTGGAGTATTATACTGGGAAAGGGGCCCTCTGGATAGCATGTTAAATTCTGTGGGGCCTCTGTGGAAAATTATAATGTGGGGGGGCTCTGGAGATAATGTTATATTATGTGGGGCCACTTTGGAGCATTATGCTCTCCAGAGGGGCCCCCCAGTATAATGCTCCACAGTGGCCCCACACAGTATAATATGCTCTCCAGAGGGGCCCCCCAGTATAATGCTCCACAGTGGCCCCACACAGTATAATATGCTGTCCAGAGGGGCCCCCCAGTATAATGCTCCAAAGTGGCCCCACAGAATATAACATGCTCTCCAGAGCCCCCCACTTTATAATACTCCATAGAGGCCCCACAGAATATAACATGTTCTCCAGAGGGCCCCCTCCCCAGTATAATGCTCCACAGTGGCCCCACACAGTATAATATGCTTTCCAGAGCCCCCCCACAGTATAATGCTCCACGGTTTCCCCACACAGTATAATATGCTCTCCAGAGGGGATCCCCAGTATATTATACTGTGCGGAGCCACTGTGGAGCATTATACTGGGGGGGCTCTGGAAAGCATATTATACTGTTTTGGGCCGCTGTGGAGTATTATACTGGGGAAACCTCTCTGGGCAGTATATTATACTATGTGGAGGCCATTTCTGGAGCATGTTATACTGAGTGGGGTCACTGTGGAGCATTATTCTGGGGGGCCATCAGCAGAGCATATTATATTGCGTGGTGCCACTGTGGGGACTAATGAGCATTATACTAGGGGGCCCTCTGGGGAGCATATTATACTGCGTGGGGCCTACTGTGGAACATTATACTGGGGGGACGCTCTGGGGAGCATAATAAATTGCGTGGAGCCATTGTGGAGCAAAATACTGGAGGGGGCACTGTGGAGCATTATACTAGCAGGGGCCCTCTGGGGAGCATATTATACTATGGGCCACTGTGGAGCTTTATACTGGGGGAAGGGACAGTGTGGGGAGCCTGTTATACTGTGTGGGGCCACTGTTGAGTGTATTATATTGTGTGGGGCTTTTCGGGAGCATATGATACTCTGTGGGGCCATTGTAGAGCACATTATACTGGGGGGCATTGTGGGGTGCATATTATACTGTATGGAGCATATTATATTGTGTGGGGCTGCTGGGGAGCATATAGCACTGTCTGGGGCTACTAAGGGGTAGTATACTGTGTGGGCCACTGTGGAGTATTATACTGTGTGGAGCCTTACATACCATGTGAGGCCACTATGGGGGCTCAGGGGAGCATTTTATTCTGTGTGGGGTCACTGTGGAGCATTATATACCATGCGGGGAAACTGGAGGGCTCAGGAGAGCATTTTATACTGTGGAGCATTATATACCATGTGGAGCATTATACTGTGGGGGGGGGGGCTCACAATTCCTGCTGGTAGCCCTGTGTGCTATGTCTGCATCACAGCTCCCTCACTATAATCTTGCACATATGTGTAGTGCTCCATAGCCATGTCATTCCCCATACAGTACTGTGCATGAATTGGCCATGGAGTTATTGGGGCCTGCACAGTATTATAGGGGCTGACTATACTGGGAACATACTCAGTAACGCCAGATAGTCAGCACATATGTAAGACTTCAGTGAAGGAGCCGCGGTGTAGGCTATTAGCAGGAAGCTGTTGGGTGGGGCCCCAGAACAAGATCCTCTGGTGGGCCTAAGGCCCTTCAGTCCGACACTGTATAACAGAGAACTATTATATATAAGGATGGGTTACTATATATAATTGGGAAACTTAAGTATGAGGGGGCTATTATAAGGGGGAACTATTATTTATAAGATGGGCTATTATTTATAAGGGGGGAACTATTATATATAAGGCATCCATTATAAGGGGGGAGCTATTATTTATAAGAGGGGAACTTTTTATAAGGGGGGTATAATTGTTAAGTGGGCTTATTTATAAAGGGGGCTATTAGTGATAATGGGGACTATTATTTATAAGGGTAACTATTATTTATGAGGGGGCTATTATTTATAAGGGAGCAGTATTATTTTTACGCGGTGTCTGTTACTGATAAGGGGGAATATTACTGATACAGGGCACTATTTATCATTTATAAGGGAGTTATTATTGATAAAGGTGTAATATTATTTATAAGCAGAGACTATTATTTATAAGGAGGCGCTATAATAACTGATGACTGGGTGCAAAAATCTATTAGGGGGTACAAAGGTGCTCATTTGAATTGTGTGTGGTAAAATGGGGCTTATTACTTTTTTGTTGGCAGAAAGGAGGCGTTATTATAGGGGTTGCCACTGGAAGACGATGGTGTTGTTTGCATATCAGCATTTGGGGCCCCGCTTTTAATTTTGCCCAGGGCCCCGATTTGTCTAAAACCGGCCCTGTTTCCCACAGTAGGAGAGGTGAAGTGTCCGGGGAGTTAATGGCCAAGAACGTCTGGATTTGGTCAGGTATTCTGTCCTGGGGTGTGAATAATTTTAACCAGAAGGGGTGGATCCGCCATCTCTGCCGTGATCCGACAGCCGCGCCACTATTGAGTTGGACTAGCAATGGGGAATGATCTGACACTGCCCTAGGCAAATAGGATATAGTCTGCAATATAGAACAAGTTTTAATATTGCCAAAGGCACAATCAATCCGGGACAATGCGTGCCTATGGGCAGAGTGGCATGAAAATACATGAGCCTCAGGAAATCGCACCCGCCACAGATCCTGCCAGTTCATGGACTACCTTGGCCATCGCAGTGGGATGGGAGGAAGACAGGGGATCTGGCTCTATAGAGAACCCATCCATGGCTACATCCATTACCTTATTAAAGTTCCCCAGGCAGAGTACTATGGCCTCAGGGAATCGTGCAGCAAATTGTGCTGCCTTTTGGAGCACACAAAGATTTGCTGCCAGAGGCAAGTATATACCTAGAATGACATATAGGACCGAGTCCACCCAGGTCTGGACAAATACATATTGACCATCAGGGTTTTTTTCAACAAGGCCCGGCTCCCATCTGAGTCTGCGGTGTACCAAAATCGTCACCCCTCTGGAGTAGGGGGTATGCGTGGAGTGAACAGCCCACTGAACCCATGGCTTCTGAAGCCATCCAGTGCTGTCTGGCACCAAATGGGTCTCTTGGAGGCACACCAGGCTCGGATCAATCCTCCTAATCTGGGAGAAGACCATCAACCTCTTCCGTGGGCTGCCCAGGCCTCTCACATTCCAGGAAAGAACACTAAATGACGCCATGGTATTCAAGAGATAAGATTATGGCAGTCCCTACCCCAGTGACCTGTGTGGGACCATGCAGTGTATGGCTGGGCGAAGTGCGAGGTAGTGTGCGGCTAATCAGAAACCATGTAAAAACATAAACATAGATCAAGTATAACGTAATACCCTTAGTGGGTGCAGCGCTCTGTACGTACATTTGAACCAGAACTCGTACAAAGACTCGTGGCAACAAATTAACGAGGGTAAGATGTGCACCCAGAATTGTTGTTGTACGGGGCACTATCCTAAATATCAATGACCGTTAGGCTAGGAAATAGACATTCAACAGAGCCTATAACATAAAATAAGATGAGATACACCGGTGCCCCGGGGATCACCAGCCAGGGCAACTAAAGTAACACATTCTCGTATCACCGCTATAAATGTTCATATAACTACTATGCGGAATATTTCAACCAGTCGCAGCACCTAAGTTCATCTACATGGTCCAGCCGGACCTCTCACCACATGTTGTCAGGATCAGCGCCGCGGAGATTGGGGCAAAAGAGACAGCCAGTCCTCCACGTCTTTAGGTGTGGTGAAGAACAGAGACTTCTCCTCATGGACAACCCGAAGTCGAGTAGGATAGACCATAGAATATTGGATAACCCTTTCCCGCAGCTTTCTCTTTACTGCTACGAAGGATGCACGGGTCTTTTGTAGAGCCGCCGAGAAATCCGGAAAAATCGCCACCGCAGCTCAACTGTATTTTATCTCACCCGCCTGGCGTGCCGCCCGTAATGCCGTATCTCGATCAGTGCTGTTGAGCAGACGGGCCAGCAATGGCCGAGGGGGTGCACCCTGGGAAGGCGGCTTGGCCGGAACCCTATGGGCCCTCTCCACTGCAAATATGGACGAGAAGTGGGCCTCCGGTAAGGTGTCACGCAGCCATTTCTCCATGAATGTGCGAGGGTCATTACCCTCCGCTTGCTCTGGTAAGCCCAGGATACGGAGATTATTCCGTCTCAGTCTGTTCTCCAGATCATCTGCCCGCTGGGTCCAGAGGCTGGCAGCCCTCTCCAGATCTTGAATCTTGGCCGGAATAGGATTTACTGTGTCTTCCACCTGGGAAACCCGGTCCTCCACCTCTCGTACCCTGTCACGCAGAGTCTGGAAGTCCTGGCGGAGCAGGCCTAGATCTATTTTTACCTCCTCTATTTTCCCCGTTAACAAAGAGGTACTGGCCTGGATCGCCTCTAATAGCTGGGTAGTAACTTGTTTCAAGGTAGGCTCAGAATCCTCCCCCGACAGGGCCGGCTGGGACGTCTTGGGCGATGAGGACACTGGAGGAGGGGCAGCTCTAGCGAACCCCCTTAATCGGTCGGATGTAGAGGCCGGCTGCGGGCGACTCATCCTGGGGAGTCGGCAACCGCACTTCTTGCGGGTCGTGAGAGTAGGTATGATGCCAGATGATAATATGCACTAGTGGTAATTCAACAGCGTAGTAGTACCGGCAGTATTCGTCTTTGGATTATAAGCAGAGTCTCTGTAAGACAACAGGCAGCATGCAGAATCACCAGTCCCAATGATCAGCCGATAACAAAAGGTAACTCAACAGTCCACTGGCACTGGCAATTTCCATCTCTGGATTATAAGCAAAACCTCCGTAAAACAGTAGTTAGTATACAATTATGGTCGTAGCTATTGCCAGGAGGAATTAAGATAGGGTTCTCCGCGGTCCAGAGGGAGGAGGAAGGAGGGGTACCTGCCCACATGCAGGAGCAAGGAGGTCGCCAGGGGATGGTTCAGGTGACAGGAGACCCGGGTATTAACCCCCACTCACCAGCCGGCCACACCGCTCTTCGGGCAGAGGAGAGGAGGCCACAAATCCCTGATGGCTGTAGGTAGGAGATAGCCGCGGCATGCGGTGGTCTCAGGACCCAGGGATCGCAGACTGGCGTAGGCCGCAGGACCCGGAGGTCTCAGACAGGTGGGGTGCCGGAGAAGGAACGCCACCGCCGATTAATGAAGGCCACAGGAGCGCCCTGTCAGCAGGCCCTCTCAATCCAGGTGATGCCAGAGCAAGTTTCCCCGGACCACCGCTTCCACACGTGCGGGCCTCGACATCCACAAAATAGCTGCCAGTCACTCTACAGCGCCCCGGAGCCGATGTATAACCGGAGCCCCCCGGCAGCAGGATCAACTATACAGGGTTCTCCGAGGTAGGACAGACCCCCGCTGTTATGTTCCACACTTTTACGTCTCAGGCATCGGTGATACAGGATGGATTCAGGATGATTGTGCGCGGCTCTAGACGGAGCTCCGCTCACATACCGCCGCCATGTCGAGCGCTAGCCACGTCCCCACCTTGCAAAAATGTTTACCGTTTAATTATCTACAAATTTAAAAATAGTTATGGTCATGGGAATACCCCTTTAAGCAGTTTTTCTAAACACAAAATAGTCTCAAGATAATTTATCACAAAGTAACATACTACAACTTCCCCCTGACTTTAATTAGAAAAAAATAGTTGTTGAGACTAACACCATGGATAGTCTAGAAATTCTGAAAATGCTTTTTGTTTTTGATAATTGCAAATGCATCCTGCACCCATTCTCTTTAAGGGGAAGTTTGTTATTAGCCATTAGCTGAGTATGTCTGTGTATTTAATATGCATTTTTCCGGGTGCACAACTTTCATGCCAAAAGTCACAATATATTATTACTGTATTGAAAAATGTGCCACAAGGTTCCTGGCTTTCTGTTAAGTGTGAAAGCGTACTTATTATATGCTGTATTTCAATTAAAACCAAACTTTGAGTGATTTCTTTTTGATTGTTGTTATGTTGCTGTCATAACCTAGCGTGTTCCTGCTTCAGTAAATAGCTTTGACCCCATGGAATTGTGGGCTAATAGATCAGAGCAATGGAAAGAGCTGGTCCAATTTCCTATGAGAGTTTTATCTTGTCTAGCCTCACAAGTAATGGCTGAGAGGGTGGTCAGTGCTGCCCATGACATTGTAACACCCGGGTGGACCAAATTGTCCTCCACAAGTGTGGAAAAATTACTTTTATCTAAATGAAACAGAATTTTCCCACACGTCCATGTGATAGATCTACCACTGCATCTGTCTCCCTGTATCATGTTCCATTTACTGTACTGCTGAGGCTGCCTGCTACCCCTAAACAGTTGGATATCTTTTCTTCAGTCTGCTCAGTCACATTCAATTTCATATTGTACTGCCACATATGTTGCCACAGGTACCACCACAGCCACCACTCAGCCAGACATGTCCTGCAGCCAGGCCCATAACGTTATTCCATATTGCACTGCTACTCATGTTGCCATAGCTACCACCACTGCCACCACTCAGCCAAGCATCTCCTGCGGCCTGGTCCATCACATTCTACTATTCCATATTTTTGGTGCCAAATATGAAAAAATGCCCCTCCTCAAAAAAAAACATGCCATTTTTGTGTCGCATGTGCTTTTATAAATGGCTTATTTATTATGGCTTTAACCGGTTGACGGTCCTAGTCTCTGAGGTCTGGCTAATTGTAAATTTATGGCCAGCACTTCAGAGACACCGCGGTCAAACATGACCGCAGCATCCAAGGGGTTCCGCCATGTTGCCACGCCCCCCAGCACCCCCCCGCAGCGAGATCGGGGGGTGCCGTTATCTATTTTCTGCAGCCCGGGGTCTGGCCAGTGACCCCAGGCAACCTGGAGCCCCCACTACCTGGTTCATCCTGCCGGGATGTCAAGAAGTTATCAGATGCGTCTACATTCGCTGACTTCCTGTATAGACTGCAATACACGTGTATTGCAGTCTATAATACTGAGCTAGGATCAGAGCATCGCTGGCTCAGGTGTCCTTATAGGAAAAGTAAAAAATGTAAAAAAAAGTTGAAAAAAAAAATAAAGTGTGTAAAAAAAAAAAATTAGTAAAGTTATAAAGCCCCCCAAAATCCCTTTTCCTATATAAAATTAATTATATAAAAAAAAAAACTAAAAATTTATAAAAACCACACATATTTATTTGGTATCGCTGTGTCCGTAACAACCTGTACAATAAAAATGAAACAATATTTAACGTACACAGTGAACGTCGAGAAAAAAAAACGACAGAAGTAATGATTTTTGGCTATCTCGCTTACAAAAAAATGCTATAAAAAGTGATCAAAAACTCATATGTACCTCAAAACAATACCAATAAAAATCACATGTCCTCCCACAAAAAATAAGCCCTAAACCAAGTCTGTCAACCTAAAAATAAAAATGTTACGCCTCTCAGGAGATGGTGATGCAAAAACAATAAAAAAAACAATATAAATGAGGTATCGCCGTAATCGTACAGACCCGAAGAATAAAGATAACATATTACTTATGCTGTACGCTGCACAGCAAAAAAATTAAAAAGTAAAGACCAATGCCAGAATTGATGTTTTTTTTAATCCAACCAGAAAGAGTTAATATGATGTATTCAATAAGTTATAGACACCAAAAAAAATGGTGTCATTAAAAAATACATCTCATGCAAAAAATCAGCCCTCATATGGCTACATCATCAGAAAAATAAAGAAAATATAGCTTGTACAATGTGAAGACAAAAACCCCAAAAATCACCAAATCATCACCAAATCATTAGAACAAAACTGGCTGCGGCAGGAAGGGAATGTATAAGCTGTGTGAGCATATATCAGGGGACACCCCAATTCTAGAGCTTACAAGGGAAAATAAACTAAACGTGACCCCCAGAGTAACCCCCCCAATCATAGGAACTACTGGGGATATAGTAGGGAATTTGGTGTACCCAATGTACTCCACACAACTTTCATATTCACTATTCACCATGCGCTGTGAAGTCACGTCTGGGATACTAATGCTTATTACACCCCCTGAAAAATTCTTTGAGGGGTGCAGTTTTCAAAATGGGGTCACTCCCTAGGAGATTCCACTTTTCTGGTACATTAGAGGCTCTGCAAACATGATATGGCGTCCAGATACCAAAAGCCATATAGCGCTTCTTCCCTTTTGTGCCCTGTTGTGTGCCCAAACTGCAGTATATGTCCACATGTATGACACTAGTGTACCCAGGATAATGTACTTAATGTCATATGTGGGTATAAACTGCTGTTTGGAACAGAATGGAAGTAGCGCTATATTGGTTTTTGGAGCACAGATTTAGACTGTTTGGTTTTTGGACGCCATGACACTTTTGCAGAACCCTGAAATGCCAGTAAAGTGGAATTCCCTGACACGTGACCACATTTTGGAAACTACACCCCTGAAGGAATTTATTCAAGGGTATAGTGATCATTTTTAACCCCCAAGTGTTGCATTAATTTATTTTCCAGAAATTAATACACAGCTGATGGTGAAAGGTGAAAATGACAATTTTTACAGGAATACATCATTTCAGTGCGTAATATGTTGTGCCCGGCTTGTATCAGATAAATGCTCCAAAGGCTGTTGTGCCCGGGATACCCACTTAACAGTTTTTGGAGTGTGTGTCTCTGTTGACACAAGCTGGGTACAACATATCGGGCACTGAAATGGCGAATCTCTGGAAAAATTGCAATTTTCTCTTTTCATTATCAGCTGTGCATTCATTTATTGAAATTAAATGACTGCAACAATTAAGGGTTAAGAATGCTCACTACCCCACTTGATAAATCCCTTCAGGGGTGCAGTTGCCAAAATGGGGTCACAAGTCTGCGGATTCCATTTTACTGGCAATTCAGGGGCTCTGCAAAAGTGGCATGGTGTCCAAAAACCAAACTGTGCTTCAAAAACCAAAATAGTGCTCCTTCCCTTCTGTGCCCAAATAGCAGTTTATACCCACATATGACATTAAGTACGTTATCCTGGGTACACCAGTGTCATACATGTTAGAATAAACTGCAGTTTGGGTACACAGCAGGGGGCAGATGTGAAGGAGCGCTATGTGACTTTTGGAGCATAGATTTAGATTGTTGGATTTTGGACACCAAGTCATATTGGCAAAGACAATTGCCCCTTCAAAATAGGGTCACTTCTTGGGGAATTCCAATTTACTGGCACCTCTGGGGCTCTACAAAAACAACATGGTGTCCAGAAAGTCCCTCTAAATCTGTACTCCAAAAGCTAAAAATTGCAGTGCTCCTTCCCTACTGAGCCCTGCTGTGTGCCCAAGCTGCAGTTTACACCCACATATATAATTGTTTTTTTGTAACCAGGATAGCCCACTTAATAGTTTTAGGAGTGTATGTCTCTGATGAGTCAAAGTGGGTACAACGTATTGGGCACCTAAATGGCATATTTATTTAAGAATTTCAATTTTTATTTTGTACATTAATTTTTGCGAAGCATTTTTAGGCTCAAAATGATAATACCCCTTGATACATTCCTTGAGTGGTGTAGTTTCTAAAATGGGGTCACTTTTGAGGGGTTTACATTGTATTGATACTCTAGGGGCTCTGCAAATGTAATATGGTACCTGAAAACTATTCCAGCAAAATCTGCCCTCCAAAAGCCAAATAGCGCTCTTTCCATTCAGAGCCCCACCTGTGTTCAGGAGAAATTTTGTAACAAACTGTGGGTTTTTTTCTTCTTTATCCCCTTGTAATAATTTAAAATATGGCACTAAATGGACAGTTTATTGGAAAAATAAGTAATTTTTAATTTTTACATCCCAATGTTAATAGAATCTGTGAAACAGCTGTAAGGTCAAAATGCTCACCATACCCCTTGAGAAATTCCTTGAGGGGTGTAGTTTCCAAAATGGGGTCAATTTTTGGAGGTTTCCATTGTATTGGTACTTTTGGGGCTCTGCAAATGTGACATGGCACCTGAATACTTTTCCAGCAAAATCTGCCCTCCAAAAGCCAAATAGCGCACTTTCCATTCTGAGCCCCACCATATACCCATACAGCAGATTACAACCACATGGGGAGTATTCCTGTATTCAGGAGAAATTGTGTAACAAACTTTGGGGCACTTTTTCTCCTTTATCCTTTTGTGAAAATGAAAAATTGGGGGCTAAATTGATGGTTCATTGGAAAGAAAGTAATTTTTCATTTTCATGTCCCAATGTTAATAAAATATGTGAAACGGCTATGGGGTTAAAATGCTCACTATATACCTTGATATGTTTTGTGAGGGGTGTAGTTTGCAAAATGGGGTCACTTTTGGGGGTTTCCATTATATTGGTACTCTAGGGGCTCTGCAAATGCGACATGGTACCTGAAAACTATTCCAGCAAAATCTGCCCTTCAAAAGCCAAATAGCGCTTTTTCGATTTCGAGCACCGCCATGTACCCATACAGCAAATTACGATCGCATATGGGGTATTGCCATGTTCAGGAGTAATTATTTAACAACCTGTGGGGTGCTTTTTCTCCTTTAATCCCTTGTGAAAATGAAAACTTCGGGGATAAAGTGATATTTTAGTAATTTTTCATTTACACATCCCCGTGTTAATAAAATCTGTGAAACGGCTGTGGGGTCAAAATTCTCAGTACACCCCTTGATAAATTCTGTCAGGGGTGTAGTTTCTAAAATGGGGTCACTTTTGGGTGGTTTCCAACGTACTGGTACTCTAGGGGCTCTGCAAATGAGACATGGTACCTGAAAACTATTCCAGCAAAATCTGCTTTTCAAATGATGTGTCGCTGTTTCCTTTCCGTGCGCTGCTCTGTGCCCAAAAATCATTTTACACCCACATGTGGGGTATTTCTATGCTCGGGAGAAATTGTACAACAAACTGTGAGATGTATTTTCTCCTTCAACCCTTTGTGAATGTGTTAATTTTAGGGATAAAAAAATATATTAATGGATAAAAATGAAATGTCTAAATTTCACCTCCATATTGTTTTAATTCTTGTGAAATGCTTAAAGGGTTAACAAACTTCCCAAATGCTGTTTTGAATTATTTGAGGGGTGCAGTTTTGAAAATGGGGTGATTTATGGGGGTTTCTAATATATAGGCCTTTATAATCCCCTTCAGAACTGTAGTAGTCCCTAAAAAATGAGTTTTGGAAATTTTCTTGTAAATCTGGAAAATCGCTGTTACACTTGTAAACCTTCTAACATACAAAATAAATTAAAGGAAGATTAAAAGATGATGCCGATATAAAGCAGAGATATGGTAGATAATATTTATTCATGTATTTTGGTGGTATGACTATCTGTCTGAAAAGCAGAGCATTTCACATTTTGAAAATTGCAATTTTTTTCCAAATTTCCATCAAATTTCCACATTTTTTATAAATAAATACAAAAATATTGATCAATGTTTACCACTAACATGAAGTACAATGTCTCATGAAAAAAACAATCTCAAAATCACTTGTGTAAGTTATAGCGTCTCAAAGTTATTGCCATATAAAGTGACACATGTCAGTTTTGAAAAATGAGGCCTGGTCCATAAGGTACTTTTAGGCCCGGTCCTTAACCGGTTAAAAAAAAAAAATGCCAATTCTTCATCACTTTTCAATGGGCAGGCACACTGACAGTGTGCTACAATTGTTTCTTAAAATTCTGTAATTGTCACTCCTTGGTGGGGCATCTGCTCTCATAAAAGGATAATTTTTGGTTGCTTATTTTTTATTTATTTTTTTAAATCCAGTTCCTCCCTTTTCAACTGGCAAGCAGCTCAGCCATACTGACAGTCTGCCACAATTTTTTTTTTCAAATTCTGTAGTTTCTACTTGCCACTGTCACACTGTTGGCATGATAACAACAAAATAAAATCACTATTGCTTCTTCTGATACCAACGCACTAAGCACTAGCTGCAGGGTTTCTAGACTGTATAGTTTGTATCCTTGCAAAGAAAAGGTGAATATAATAGTTACAAATGAAAGAAAATGTGCATGTGTTTGCCAGACAACTACTGAGCTAATTTACTGTGTAACATAATATTATTAACTAAGCATGGAACAGCCGAGAGATCTGTTATCATTTGAAATCACTATAATTTATTATAGCTGTAAGGGTGTGTAATAAATAGTATTAGAAGTTCAGAATCCTTGATTGCAAGAAACTACAGCTCCTCAATCACCAATTTGGCATATATTAACATAAATGCATGTTTAATCTGTCATGAATGTGAATTAGCTTTTAAAACTAATATTGCAATTTGTGGATTTTACTTGAAAAATTATGTGCTACATAAACTTTATCTTCATAAAATATGTAATGTTGGTCCATGAATTGGTAAAGAGTAAAATGCTGTGTACAAGTCATTTTCCATAAGAGAAATTAAATGCTTTACCTATTGTAAGATAATTAGAAGCAATTACCAATGCAAATAAATAAGGATACCAAGCATACATGTGACTGAAATGTATCTTTGTATAAAGGTTAGCTTATGGGTGGCATGCAATGCCATATGTGTAATTAAGGTAGCGACGTAGTGTGTTGAATCACAAAATTACTGAAAGCCATTGTCTAGACTCCTGGCTAAAAATCTGCTTTACTCTGGCAACTATGCAACTGTATTCATCCCTGAAACAATGCAATTACAGTGGGGGAAAAAGTATTTAGTCAGCCACCAATTGTGCAAGTTCTCCCACTTAAAAAGATGAGAGAGGCCTGTAATTGTCATCATAGGTAGACCTCAACTATGAGAGACAAAATGAGAAAACATATCTAGAAAATCACATTGTTTGATTTTTAAATAATTTATTTGCCAATTATGGTGGAAAATAAGTATTTGGTCAATAACAAACAAGCAATATTTCTGGCTCTCACAGACCTGTAACTTCTTCTTTAAGAGGCTCCTCTGTCCTCCACTCATTACCTGTAGTAATGGCACCTGTTTGAAATTGTTATCAGTATAAAAGACACCAGTCCACAACCTCAAACAGTCACACTCCAAACTCCACTATGGGGAGCAATAATTAGAAAATGGAAGACATACAAGACCACTAATCTCCCTCGATCAGGGGCTCCACGCAAGATCTCACTCCGTGGGGTCAAAATGATCACAAGAACGGTGAGCAAAAATTCCAGAACCACACAGGTGGACCTAGTGAATCACCTGCAGAAAGCTGGGACTAACGTAACAAAGGCTACCGTCAGTAACACACTACGCCGCCAGGGACTCAGATCCTACAGTGTCAGATATGTCCCCCTGCTTAAGCCAGTACATATCCAGGCCCGTCTGAAGTTTGCTAGTGAGCATTTGGATGTTCCAGAAGAGTATTAGGAGAATGTCATATGGTCAGATGAAACCAAAGTAGAACTGTTTGGTAGAAACACAACTTGTCATGTTTGGAGTAGAGTGAATGCTGAGTTACATCCAAAGAACACCATACTTACTGTGAAGCATGGGGGTGGCAACATCATGCTTTGGAGCTGTTTCTCTGCAAAGGGACCAGGACGACTGATCCGTCTACATGAAACAATGAATGGAGCCATATATCGTGAGATTTTGAGTGCAAACCTCCTTCCATCAGCAAGGGCATTGAAGATGAAACATGGCTGGGTCTTTCAGCATGACAATGATCCCAAGCACACTGCCAGGGCAATGAAGGAGTGGCTTCGTAAGAAGCATTTCAAGGTCCTGGAGTGGCCTAGCCAGTCTCCAGATCTCAACCCCATAGAAAACCTTTGGAGGGAGTTGAAAGTCTGTTTTGCCCAGCGATAGCCCCAAAACATCATTGCTCTAGAGGAAATCTGCATGGAGGAATGGGCCAACATACCAGCAACAGTGTGTGCCAACCTTGTGAAGACTTACAGAAAACGTTTGACCTCTGTCATTGCCAACAAAGGATATATAACAAAGTATTGAGATGAACTTTTGTTATTGACCAAATACTCATTTTCCACCATAATTGGCAAATAAATTCTTTAAAAATTAGACAATGTGATTTTCTGGATTTGTTTTCTCATTTTGTCTCTCATAGTTGAGGTCTACCTATGATGTCAATTACAGGCCTCTCTCATCTTTTTAAGTGGGAGAACTTGTGCAATTGGTGGCTGACTAAATACTTTTTTCCCCACTGTATACAGATGTTACAGAGTTAACTCAAACTTCTGCAGTGAGATAAATTGCTGTAGCATAATGCCTTATCATCACATAAACATTCAAAGTCAATGAAAAGTCATTATAAAAAGTTTTTTTTTTTCAATGACTTGTCATTGTTTTTTTGTTGTCTTCTAAGGTAACATATCAAGCTACAGCAATTTATCCTGCTGCAGAAGTTTGGATTAACTCTGCTACATCTGTATACCTAAAGGATGGGTACTTCTGAAGGTTAGGTTTGGTGACCTAAGCCATGTAGCAGGTAAGGGGCATTTAGTATACAGTACATTGCTGTGATGACCTCCCTTGTTAGTGTTTACCACTGATGTGATGATACAAAAGTCAAATAGTTGCATGAGTGTTGTACTGCTATCCTGTCATTGCCATCATTATGTTTTTACTATCTACATCATATCTGGCATATGTCCCAGACCTGTACATAAAATCTTCTCAATCACATCGGTTCCTGCTCCACTGAATCCTATCTTATGTCAGGCACATAAAATACTGATGCTTACTGACAGCCTTTTCTAAACTCTGATCTGCTTTACCAATCAGAAACAATTGGGCAATGTTCAGTAGTTTTATGGACAAATATTCGCATGTCACTGATCACATAGTAGCTATTTGTATATTAAATAAAACAAAATCATTTTCTAAAGGCTAACTCCAAAGAAAAAAGAAAGCAGCAACATGATTGGTAGCATTTTATTTATTACCCTTTTACAATAGTTTTCTTAATACTTTAATTCAGAGTACAGAAAGATAAAGATCACTATTTTATAATCAACTTAACAAGTACAACAGAAAGAACAATGACCTTTGAAGGAGAAACTGTCGTATCATCATACTATATCTAGGGAAAAAAGCAGGACCACATTCTAAAGAACAGACGAAAAAAAAAAAACCTGGGAAATTTGCCATATGTACCACATGTGGCAGGGATCCGGCAAAGTTAATTGGGCAATCAAATTTGATGTTAAGCTTGCCAGTCAAAAAAGCAAGAATAGTGACACAAAAGTTGAAAATCTAAGTGTACTAATTGCTCAGGAATGGTAGGGACCACAGAAAAAATCCCAGCTGTACTGGAATCAGTGTCTACTAAGGGATGCAATAAAGTGAAGTGCCCCCTGAACTCCATTATGTTTTCATGCTCAAGATGCTTGCTCCCCTCCTTACTCTGCTGCATCCTCGCTGTTTGTAAGGGGATTAACCCTTCTTCTCCGCATATCAATGGAGATTGTGTGTTTTTCACTGTGTTGTCTGATCTTTACTTTCTATTGCTCCTCACCTACACTGTATGCCCTCAATGACCCACAATAAATATTACTGCCTCTTTACTTCTCTTTAACTGCTTCCTCCATCACTAGGCAGTATACATGTTAATAGGAATCATCCAAAAGTTAGAAAGATACAGTCATATGAAAAAGTTTGGGCACCCCTATTAATCTCAATCATTTTTAGTTCTAAATATTTGGGTGTTTGCAACAGCCATTTCAATTTGATATATCTAATAACTGATGGACACAGTAATATTTCAGGATTGAAATGAGGTTTATTGTACTAACAGAAAATGTGCAATATGCATTAAACCAAAATTTGACCAGTGCAAAAATTTGGGTACCCTTATCATTTTATTGATTTGAATACTCCTAACTACTTTTTACTGACTTACTGAAGCACAAAATTGGTTTTGTAACCTCACTGAGCTTTGAACTTCATAGCCAGGTGTATCCAATCATGAGAAAAGGTATTTAAGGTGGCCAATTGCAAGTTGTTCTCCTATTTGAATATCCTCTGAAGAGTGGCATCATGGGCTCCTCAAAACAACTCTCAAATGATCTGAAAACAAAGATTGTTCAACATAGTTGTTCAGGGGAAGGATGCAAAAGTTGTCTCAGAGATTTAACCTGTCAGTTTCCACTGTGAGGAACATAGTAAGGAAATGGAAGACCACAGGGACAGTTCTTGTTAAGCCCAGAAGTGGCAGGCCAAGAAAAATATCAGAAAGGCAGAGAAGAAGAATGGTGAGAACAGTCAAGGACAATCCACAGACCACCTCCAAAGAGCTGCAGCATCATCTTGCTGCAGATGGTGTCACTGTGCATCGGTCAACAATACAGCACACTTTGCACAAGGAGAAGCTGTATGGGAGAGTGATGCGAAAGAAGCCGTTTCTGAAAGCACGCCACAAACAGAGTCGCCTGAGGTATGCAAAAGCACATTTGGACAAGCCAGCTTCATTTTGGAAGAAGGTCCTGTGGACTGATGAAACAAAGATTGAGTTGTTAGGTCATACAAAAAGGCATTATGCATGGCGTCAAAAAAACACAGCATTCCAAGAAAAACACTTGCTACCCACTGTAAAATTTGGTGGAGGTTCCATCATGCTTTGGGGCTGTGTGGCCAATGCCAGCACCGGGAATCTTGTTAAAGTTGAGGGTCGCATGGATTCAACTCAGTATCAGCAGATTCTTGAGAATAATGTACAAGAATCAGTGACGAATTTGAAGTTACGCCGGGGATGGATATTTCAGCAAGACAATGATCCAAAACACAGCTCCAAATCTACTCAGGCATTCATGCAGAGGAACAATTACAATGTTCTGGAATGGCCATCCCAGTCCCCAGACCTGAATATCATTGAACATCTGTGGGATAATTTGAAGCGGGCTGTCCATGCTCGGCGACCATCAAACTTAACTGAACTGGAATTGTTTTGTAAAGAGGAATGGTCAAAAATACCTTCATCCAGGATCCAGGAACTGATTAAAAGCTACAGGAAGCGACTAGAGGCTGTTATTTTTGCAAAAGGAGGATCTACTAAATATTAATGTCACTTTTCTGTTGAGGTGCCCATACTTTTGCACTGGTCAAATTTTGGTTTAATGCATATTGCACATTTTCTGTTAGTACAATAAACCTCATTTCAATCCTGAAATATTACTGTGTCCATCAGTTATTAGATATATCAAATTGAAATGGCTGTTGCAAACACCCAAATATTTAGAACTAAAAATGATTAAGATTAATAGGGGTGCCCAAACTTTTTCATATGACTGTACTTAACCCCTCAGATTCTGAAGTCAATGTTGACCATGGTATCTGAGTGTTTAACAGTGAAAATTCAAATAGTATTTAGAAAATGTAAATAGAAATAGTCAAAAATAAAAAAGTAAAAAAATTATCATTACAAAATATATTATGGAAAAATGTAAAAAAAAAATTACACATAATTGCTGTATAATTGGTTCTCATAAAATACAATTTGACCCACACAATACAAGGTCTCAACCAGCTACAATAATGAACCATTTAAAAAGTTGAAGCTAAAATTAGGTATATCATTTAAGGGATAAAATGCACTTAAGGCACCTACCTTATGTGTCAAGTATATTTACTTGATGCATAAATTTAAAATGTACAATAAAAAAGTGACATTTTCAGGATTTTTACTATTTTAATATGACTGTTAGGGGTTCAAAGTTTCTTGCATCTGTGTATTTAACACATTAAGTTTCAATTAAACAGTTTGCTACATCTGTATGAACTTGCATCTAAATTTAAAGGTAATAAATTCAAAGAGGATAATAGGTCAATGTCTAACGAATCCGACATGGGCCTGAGGACTTGCTTTAAATAGTGAACACTGCAGAAGGAGCCTTACCTGCAGAATTTCCCTTCTCTGAATTGGTCAATTAAATGGAAATCTTTGTTTTTCATAGATGTCTTTTTAATGGAAGGAAAATATATAAATCATTCACATATTGTAGATTCCAGATTGGGTTCCAATAGCCATTGTTGTTGACAGAGTCCTCTAATGGAAATTAAAATTATTTTTTTTTCATATAGGGCAGCTCATTTTATCCAGGGTTGCCAACCTGTTTTATTTTTGTTATTTTGGACAATTTATCTAAAAATCATGGATGGTCAACAAGTTTGGAGCAGCTGGATGCTATGAAGAGAACATCTGGCTTCTGTGCCTAATAAGCTTCTGCTGTGCTTAAAAACAAACTAACTGAATCTGGTTGATATCCATAATACAAAGTAATATCATCAATATACAGTATCTGATCCACAAATAATTGTGTGCTGTCCATGATCCAGTTTTCTCAGTGAGTTTGGTCCTCCCACTAGCTGAGCTACCACTTGACCTTTGCTTTAATTGAACATTAAGACCAGGTAAAAATTTCAGGAAATTTGCTAAGGACTCCATATTGATTACCCTATTCCAAAAAAAATTGTTATACTTCTCTAAAACTCTAATTTTGAAGGTTAGAGGAATTAAGGGCCTCTGCATCCAAATTGGCCAATAGAACACCCTGTTAAAGTTGAAATCTCCCCAATTTCTCTTACACATCCATAGCATTACTAATATTTTAGGGTAAGCCTAGCACAAAGGCCTTACCACCACAAGAATTTAACCTCTCAAAGGTCGATAATCCTTATCTTTATAAATTAAAAATATAGAATAGAATGCCACCTGTGGCATGTTTTGGGTACATACATTTGTATTTATTAGGTCGGCTAGATCTTCCTCTGGTTTTACACTTATTCCTATAATATTTAGTCAGATTTTAAGTCTGTCAGTTTTTTTCACAACACATTTAATGACAAGAAAGAGAACGTTTAAAAAAACAAACAAATTTCCTCCTGAATTAAATGCAAGTGGTGACATTTTTCTATTTTTACATCCGCAGATTAACTCTTTCCCAACACAGCCACTTTTCTACTTTTGTTTTTGCTCCCCACCATCCAAAAGCCATAACTTTTAAATGTATCTGTTCATAGAGCTGTATAAGGGCAAGACAGATTGTACTTTATAGTGGTGCCATTTATTATTCCGTACAATGTACTCGGAAGCTGGAAAAAAAAAAAAGAATAGAGGATATTTAGAAAAAACATTTGCACTATTTTATTATTAGTTTTGTTTTTTCAATGTTCACAATATAGTCAAAATGATATGTTACGTATAGTCTATAGGTTGTTACGATTAGCACCTTAACTATAGTTATATAGTTTTTGTTATGCTTTAGCACCTTAACATAAATCCAAAACTCTGAAAAAAAAAAAATTGTTTTTGTAGTTTGGGCATTTTTAGACATGGGGATGCCTAATTTTCTTATGTTTGTTTTTGTTTATTTTTGTTTGTGATCTAGGGAAAGGGAGGTGATTTGAAATTTTATATATTTTTTTTCTTTTTAAAATTTTTTTTAAACCTTTAATTTTTTTCAGTATCAAGACTGTTTTACAGGGTTAATATCCACAATCCTGGGCATTACCACCGAGTTTCCACTGTCAGATACAGTGCCTGTGCTGCTTTTGAGCAGGTGCCTTATTTAGAGACCCAACATCCACTCTAATAGTATGATGGAATGTAGGGAAGGTGTTAAAAAATGTGAGAGGAAACTTCAGGTAAACCAGTGTTAGGCTAAAGCCCCATGTTGCGGAAACGCAGCTTTTTATGTTGCAGATTGTGTTACGGTTTTTTGCACCAAAGCCAGAAGTGGATTGAGCAGAAGGGAGAAGTATAAGAACTTCCTATATATTCCCCATTCCTTTTGTAGACATTCTTGGCTTTGGCTCAAAAAACCACAACAAAATCTGCAACAAAAAAAGCTGCGTTTCCGCAATGTGGGCCTCAGCCTTATAGAGGAAACTCAAGGAGCATTTCCTACATCTACCTAGTCAAAAAAACATAGCTTACTTTCACCACAAGAACCACAAATGGCTTTGCTATGACAGAATTGCCCCAATTCTCCTGTTTGTCCTTGTAGTGCAACTGTGTCCCACAACACAGATTCTGAAATTGCTGTAACACCTTCCTTATTCTTAATATGTACATCCTATAGGGTACCCTATCTTAAAAATGGGCATTTAAATGCTCAAGGCAATTTTGCCTAAATGTTTTTATGAGTTTAGTTAATGTTGTTGTTGACAGTTACTGGAACTGGGGTCATTTAACAGATGTGAAGAGACACCAACTCATTATATTACCCAGCTGTCTATCAACTACTAAAGTTAGAACCTCAATCAATCTGTTTAGTAAGCTTTCTAGAACAGATCTGCATGAACAGTCAAATTTCTAATAAATAAAATAGTGTTCACATTCAGGTACGTATGGGAATCTCTTTTAAAAGGGTTAAATGTAGGCATTGCAATATGAAATTCATTGAAATTCATAGAAAAATTAATGACTACAGCAAGGAGAGTCCAGGGTCAAAATAACCAACTAGAAGCAAATTCCCGGTAGATTTGGGCTGCACTATGTAAGAAAGGTGCTGCTTATTATTATTTTTATTATCATGGCAAAACTTTTATCATGGCACACTTTAGCTACTTATTTCAACCAATATTGAATTTTGACTGTGGCTCCAGAGGTGATAAAATGGTGAATATTAGTTTTGATCAAATGATATTGCTAACCATTTACCAATAGTATCTCTCGACAACCAGGAATGTGGCAGCTTTATCATAAGTTTATTACATGCTAATTCAAGCAAATAAATTTGCTCCAGCTGTGGAGCAGAAGAGATTAATAACCTCAAAGATCACTTTACTGCTTTGATGAGTTTCTTGAACAGAGTGGAGTATATTTAGGTAGAGCTGCTAGATTAGTTGAAAAAAAGCCCTTTAATTATTAGTGACACTGTGCAAACGGCTTCATCTGAGTGGAATACCAAATACTTAACTCCCTGACCTTATTATTCAAATAAACACTTCCTATTATAGCAACATGACTCCTGCGTCAACACATCACATCAACTGCCTCTGTGGCAGATTTCAATGTCTCCGCTGTGTCATCTGAGAACAGAAGGGTTTCATTACCATGTTAAATCCACTTAGAGCTGCAAGGGCAAGAAGTGTTGCTATTTGGTCCCTTCACAGCACTGAATGGGTTATGAACACAGGATCTAATTTTGGAGCTATCAAATTCCATTTAATGTGAATGCCCAGGGCACTTAGGAAAGAAAGCCCAGATAGGCTCTGACATCTATGTCAAGAAGGAAATTTCCACACAACAAAATAGCTGGTAGACTGACCACTGTAGAATTACTCTACTAAGTGCCATATTTTGATTGGCACATGCAGCTTAGATAATGGTCATATTTATTTTAAGTTCTGAGGGTGAAATCTACCAACTTATATTGTTTTTTATTAACTTTTGCTTCTTATTCACACTGTACACCTAAGTATATCATATTACAAATGAAAAGTGTTTACAAGAAGTCTAAAAGTGAATCTCTGTCAAAACTCACATAAATGCCCTAATCTTCATAAAGCATTTCTCTTGTAAGAACATCTTTTTGTTTTCCAAGGCTACTTTTCCTTCTGCGGCTGGTGACAAGAAGTTATAGTCCAAGGCAGACATGTCGGAGGCTGTGGTGAACCATGTTTTGTCACTTAGTTACATAAATAGAGTAAAACTTAAAGGTAGCCTGTCAGTAGTACATTGATTATAAACCTAATCCCATTACCTTGTAGAGGTGGTTTTACAGTTTCCATATATGCCTCTGTTATTCAGCTTTGGAGCTCCATTTTCATGTAAATCACTAGTTTATTCTTATGAAAATGAGGGGAAAAATGCTTTGCCTGGGAATCTAGAGCTAAAACTGAAGCCCAGACAAGCTAAGGCATGCCTACAAAGTAGTTTTCCACTTGTTTGTATATGAATAAAAAAGTTATTTATGAAAATGAGGTTCCAAAGCTGAACAACAGAGGCATATTTGGAAACTGTACAATTACCTCTACAAGGTACTGAGATTAGGTTTATAACTAATTTATTACTGACAAACTGCCTTTAGGCTGGGTACCCACGTGGCATTTTATAGTCACAGCAAATCTAGCGAATCCCATCCACACATTGCAGAAAAATATGCACAGCAAAAATGCTGAGATTTCCAAAACCATCACAGTTTTGGAAATCAGAGCATGTCAATTATACCTACGGAAACACAGGCTGTTTCCCAAAAGGTATAATGGAAGCAGAAAGTCCACAGAGGAAATCTCTGCAGCCTTTCTGTGAAGTGTGCTGCGGGAAAAACCGTAACGCATTGCCGCCACGGTTTTTCCCGCAGCGCTTTTTTTGCTGCGGCATTCTACATGGGGCCTTAGCCTTAAAGGGGTTATCCAGTTTCTGGTATTGATAGCCTAGCAATGGCCATCAATATTAAATCTGTGGGGGTTTGACACTCTGGACCCTGCTCATTACCTGTATGGAGACAATGCAGCTCTTGGTAAAGTTTGCATACCGCAAGTCGTGCTGCTCACTCACTGTGCAAACTGTAGCAGGAAGTGTAGGTACTGCAACACTGCAGCGTTTCATAGACTTCAAAGGGACATTACTGCAATGTACTTTATCTCCTCCCACACGTGATTCATATCTTCCCATTATTTGCCCTTTGTGTCTGCTTGAATTGAAATACTCCTGCTCTGAAGAAAAAAAAAAATCACATGACTGTCTATATATACCCTGGTTGCAGGCAGATTTGCATATCCATAAAAAAGGATAATTATCTCTGCATTGCTGTAGTGCCCCAGACCACCTATATTAATATATTAACTCCTAATAATAGTAATAGTACGGCAGATGTCGGGTGTTTAAATATGGTGGCTGCTCGTCAGTCGAGCGGCCGCCATAGCCACCAGGTCTCTGCTCTTTTATACAGCAGAGACCTAGCACTAATGCCCGCGATCGGTGCCCCCACTGATTGCGGTCATTAACCCCTCTGGCGCCTCGTTTAGCTTTGGCCATTTTACCATGGATCGCCGGCACCTGGAGCTAGCTCCGGGGCCGGCGTCCCATTGCTATGACAGCCGGGAGCCTTGTGAAGGCTCCCAGGCCTGTCTTTCATTAGTTTCTATTGCAATAGAAATGCCATTTTTTTTGCAATGCATTGCAATGCATTAGCATTGTAATTCATTGCATTAGTGATCAGACCCCCTGGGGTTCAAGACCCCTAGGGGGTCTAATAAATGCAAAAAAAAATAAATTAAAAAGTAAAAAAAATGTATAAAAAAAAAAATAATATTAAAAGTTCAAATCACTCCCATACATATTAGGTATCCCTGTGTCTGAAAACACCCGGTCTACAATACCCCATACGGTAAACACCGTAGTGGGAAAAAAAATCAAAAGTGCCAAGCCACCATTTTTTCACTGTTTTGCCTCTGATAAAAATTTGAATAAAAAGTGATCAAAGTAATAGTAATTCCCCAAAATGGTATAACTAAAAAGTACACCTGGCCCCACAAAAAAAGATGCCCTATGCATCTCTGTATACGGAAGTATAGAAAAAGTGTCAGAATATGGCGACTTTTAGAAAAAAAAAAATTTTTGTACAGTTTTGGATTTTTGTTAAGTGGCTAAAATGTAAATAAAACCATATAAATTTGGTATCCCGCAGAATAGTGCCGAAACATAGAATACAGGTGACATGTCATTTTGGCTGCAAAGTGAACACCGTAAAAACGAAGCCCGTAAGAAAGTAGCACAAATGCACTTTTTCTACAAATGCACCACATTCTGAATTTTTTTCCATCTTCCCAGTACATTGCACAGAATAACTAATGGTAGCATCATGAAGAAAAATTTGTCCTACAAACATTAAGACTTCATATGGCTCTGAGAGTGGAAAAATAAAAAAGTAATGGGGTTTGGAAGTGGGGGAGTCAAAAACGAAAATCGAAAAATTCCTCCAGCGGGAAGGGGTTAATATTGTATTAATGATTTTTAAAAGATTTAGCTTGCTGGAATCCCTGATTCTTTTTGGTGGCTCCCAGTGCATGCGCATTGCACCTGTATCAGTGGTCTTTCACCGTTCACCGTCAGAAGGGCGTTCCTGACAGTCTAGCTGGGCTGTGAGGGATGCCCTCCCCAACAGTACTCGTCCATAGCCCTGTACTGGGGGGACGTTCCTCACAGCTCAGCATCATCACTGGGTGGAAAGGAACGCCTCCTCTGACAGTACAGGGCTATGGGACGAGCTATGGGACTTACCTGTTTTCTCCCCGGTCCTGCTCTTTCCTGCTCCAGGCGCACATAATGTCACAACAGTGAGCAGGAAGCGAAGAGACAGAGCTGGACCGGAGAGCAGACAGGTAAGTAATGAGCTAATTCCGCTCCGTGAGGGGTTAGTAAAGGGGCCACTGTATGGTCCACCCATAAAGTGGTCCCTTCACTGGTCAACCTATACAGTGGTCCCTTCACTGGTCCCTCCATACAGTCGCCCTTTACTGGTCTCCCCCATATAGTTTCCCCTTCCCTGGTTCCCTATACTGTATAGTCTCATTATATGGGGCCAGTAATTGTGTCATTATATTGTGTGAGGGCAGTAATGGGGGCCAATATCCTATTGAGGGAGAATAAAGTGTGTGGGGCATTAGGGGGGGAATATTAATATGGTTGTCCGTGAATTGAAGCAACCCCTGTGGCAGCCAGAGAAGTGAAAAATTAGAAAAAAATCAAATGCATACTCACCTGTCCCCAGCGTCTTGTTGTCCGTCACCAGTGATCGTTCAGTCTCATGCCAGCTCATCATTGCTTAAAGCAATCAGTGGTCTCAGGGGTTGCTGGAGAGGGAACAGTGACATCATTAACATCAGTGCCTCACCAGCGGCCATTGAAGCCACTAATTGGTTATAGAGGTCATATGAGGCGCAGGATTCACAGCAAGAATTGGCCAGCACAAGACTGAAAGGATGATGGCAGCAGACAACAGAGCGTCAGGGAGAGGTGAGTATGCTTTGTTTTCTTTCTTTTACACCTCACCTGGCTGCCACATGGGTTGCTCTAATTCCTGGACAACCAGTTTAAGGGGTTTATCCACCTTTTTAATATTGATGGCCTGACCTTTCCGCCACTTGTAACCGCCACTTGTAACTTGAAGCTCCAAGCCCCAATGCAAAATCTGTAATAGGGTCCCTGCCTTGTGTCATTTAGAATAGTGGTATATGTAACAGAGGGACCTTTGGGGCCTCCTCTGCAGGGTTGATGTAACCATAGGGTCAACACTGCACTTGCATGGTAGAGGGGCCCCATTGGACAGCGGAACAGTCTAGCATATGCAGTCCCGCCGTTACGGGTTGCCCCATCTTCAGGTCATCGGCATCCTAGTTGCATACAATGATTAAGCAGGGGGTCTTCCGCTCCCTACTTCACGATTCCTCCCCTCTCTTCCCCGGGAGCTGCTGGCACAATGTGATGACATCACTTACATCGCAACTGCAGCTCCCTGAAGGCTCCGGACCCGAGACAGCAGGGGAGCGAGGAGAGGTGAGTATTTTTTTTTTTTCATTTTTGTGTGGTAGGAGGGGGACATTAAACTGTGGGGACAACTGCAGGGGGACTTTAACCCTTTCCCTACAATCTGGCCAGGGTGGTACATTAGTTGCAGAGGATCTATGTAATAATGCCAGTTTCTCAGGATCCATTAGGGCTATGAAGATGACATTGGATTCATTTTAAAGATGGGAATCTCATGATAGCCCTTACAGATCCAGGGCAATTCACTGGTGAAAATGATGTTTGGCATTGAGATCCCAATGCAGATCTCAATTCCCAACAGCATTTTTAACAGCAAATCGCTCTGAATCTGTAAGGGCTATCATGATGATTTTGGTATCATTTAAAAAAATCCAAGGTCATCTTCGTAGCCCTAACTTATCTTGAGATATGGGGCTCTAAAGTGTCCTCCCCCCTCAGGCAGCATCTTAGAACTGCTAAAGGAGGAAGGAGAGAGAAGGAGCAGAACTGTAGAGATGATGATAAATCATCATTGTCTGTGGATAACCTGTATGTGACCCCAGGAGGGGTAGCATGGACTTCTGTCCATGTTATCCCCTCTCCTATCAATCAGAGGTAATACTATTATTTTGCTCTCTGATTGTCACATAGAGAGATAATGTAATATCCCTCTGAGCTTAATCACAGGGGTATTCTTATGTAATACCCCTCTGAACATAACCAGGAAGTTTATTGGCGCTGTGACCCAGATGTGTACCATCAGCCAGGTCGCAGCGCCAAAAGATTTGCACCAAACACAACACATGCGCAAAGTCTCAATAAAGTTTAAATTTTTTCACTGTCCCTATCCTGTCCATACCTGATCTTTATAGAGAAAAATATGCTGAGCACCTCTCTAGCAATATCTGATTGCTAGAGATGAAGGTATAAAAAACTTCTGACAGGTGGAAAAGTTCCATCAGTCAGATAACACATTTTCACCCACTGAATGTCACCATATAAAATCCCAGTTTTTGGCAGCTTTCAGATGGGTATAATAGCGGAGGGAGTTGGGGGGGGGCGCTTATGAAACCTTTGCACTGGGCCCACCAATGTGTTAAAACGGCCCTGTTCTCAGGGCCCAGTTGTGACTGCTACCTCTGCATCCTACTATGGCTGCACCCTTGTTTTCTGCAATGTGTGGCCTCAGCCTTTCTGAATGGGAATGTCTGACTGTCTCAAATTTATCAACACTGAGTGAAGCTGGTGAAATGTGACTACTTTGGCTGCCTTTATTTCATTAAAAATATTAAAAGAATTTCTTAAAATCTTAAAATGTTCTAAAGGCTTTAACGGCTCATTTGGCAGAAGGCAGTCTCTATGGCTCACTTAACAGTTTATTGTTAAAATAGCTAATTGTATTTTTCCAGTTTGAGTCACCTACTACTAAATTTGAGTTTTCCTAATATAAAATATCACATCTTGGCTTATCATGGAAAATAATAATGCTCATGATTTTACATAGAGCTTGCACATGTGTAGGTGCCAATAGTGTGTATACATTAAATCTTATTATATGCAGCATAATTACTATACATGTGCATTCCAATAAGATAAAGGAAGGAAGTGTATAAACCTAATTAAAGGTATGGATATATTGAATTTGAGACACATATCACTAGATCTATTTTCATATCACAGATACATACTTTATCTGCCATGCAACCAGATGTTGAAGCTAAACCATGATTAGAGGATATAAAAGATACACTTGACAAATTCAATGCACACCAAAATTTTACTTGTAAGGTTCATTTGAGGAAAATCCCTGTTTTAGAATTGGAATACATCAGTTATCTCCAACTCCAGATGGCCGAAGTACGTCATGCAAACAACAGATGCCAGGTAACTACTATTTATATTTTTCAACTATTGCTAGAGCCAGTTAACACGAAAACGCTGATCAACAAAAAGTATTGGCAATGATACCCTTTTTGAAAAACAAAAGGTTTGTTTAATTTGTACTTTAGAAAACTAAGACATGATTTATTAACATTTAGGATACGTAACGATAACATTAAAAGATTTTTAAAAATTATAGCTGCTACATTAAGATATTTTTTTTTAAAAATGTAGTCTCTGATAATGCTTCTACCCTTGATGAAGGAAAATATTAGCTCTGCAGAGTCCAAAAAATTTCTCTCATTTAGGCACTGCATGTACTATTTTGGAACAGTGAGGTACTTCATAATGGTATTATATGAACTCTGTATGGCTTCATTTGTGTGCACTAAATTATTGTATTAGCTCCAGTCTTTGGTAGTTTTATTTTACTGGTATGTGGCAATATTGTGCCTTGTGCATTGTGTGGCTTTAATTTTCCATCACTTACGATAGTGGCCTAACATCCTGCCTTGGGTGGTTGATATATCCTGTACTGGGTATGTCAATGTAGAGGTGCAGTGCAAGAGGAGGTGAGTTAAAGAGATTCGGGCTGCTTTCCATTTTATGGACTACAAAAAAAATGTAGATTGTATATCCTAGCGTATTTCTGTGTTACGTCCGATCTGTGTAACATGCATGCCCCATCTATGTGTCATCCATTTTTTTGTGTCTGCAAATAAAAAAAGGTTGCTGTCCTCTTTATTTTTCAGCATCACTTAGCAAGGTATCTGTGAAAAACGGACTGCAAATGGACAGCACATGGATGACCATGTGCAGTCCGTTTTTTTTTTTGCTTTTGTTTTTTTTCATGGACCCATAGACTTTGTAAATTGTATAAGCTAGAACCCAGTGGCACAACTCACACTTGTTCCCACCCCATGGCTTTGGTTTGCTCTGCAATTAAGGATTCCCCTGTACAGTTCAAACACCCATATAGACAGAGAAAAGCAACAATACAAATCCACTGACATTTACATTGGGCTTTCATTACACTACCCTATTATCTTACAGTGATATTTTATTTTAGGGTGGTTATTTATACACTATATGGTGTTGCTTACTACAGACTACAGACTTTCCATACTAGTTTTACATGTTTCCTTAGTTGGTCAATATATTCTGTATTATGTGTATCAATGCAGAGGTGTAGTGCAGGACAAGAGTTACATGACTTTACAATGATTAACCTGTATGTACATAAGACCAAAAAACTTACATTTTCATGCCATATTTGTAAAGAGAGTGCCATTTTTTAAATTAAAATGTTTAATCATTTAAGTACCAGCCACCAGACACACATTGAGTACACTCCGCAGCTTAAACTACAGTCATGGTCAAAAGTTTTGAGAATTATACAAATATTAATTTTTACAAAGTCTACTGCTTCAGTTTTTCTAATGGCAATTTGCATATACTCCAGAATGTTATAAAGAGTGATCAGCTTAACAGCAATTACTTGCAAAGTCAATATTTGCCTAGAAAATGAACTTTATCCCCCAAAACACATTTCAACATCATTGCAGCCCTGCCTTAAAAGGACCACCTAACATCGTTTCAGTGATTGCTCCATTAACACAGGTGTGGGTGTTGATGAGGACAGGGCTGGAGATCAATCTGTCATGATTAAGTAAGAATGACACCACTGGACACTTTAAAAGGAGGCTGGTGCTTGCCATCATTGTTTCTCTTCTGTTAACCATGGTTATCTCTAAAGAAACACGTGCAGTCATCATTGCACTGCACAAAAATGGCCTAACTGGGAAGAGTATTGCAGCTAGAAAGATTGCACCTCAGTCAACAATCTATTGCATCATCAAGAACTTCAAGGAGAGAGGTTCCATTGGTGCCAAAAAGGCTCCAGGGCGCCCAAGAAAGACCAGCAAGTGGCAGGACCGTCTCTTAAAAGTGTTTCAGCTGCGGGATCGGGCTACCAGCAGTGCAGAGCTTGCTGAGGAATGGCAGCAGGCAGGTGTGAGTGCATCTGCACGCACTGTGAGGCGGAGACTCTTGGAGCAAGGCCTGGTCTCAAGGAGGGCAGCAAAGAAGCCACTTCTCTCCAGAAAAAACATCAGGGACAGACTGATATTCTGCAAAAGGTACAGGGAGTGGACTGCTGAGGACTGGGGTAAAGTCATTTTCTCTGATGAATCCCCTTTTCCATTGTTTGGAACATCTGGAAAACAGCTTATTCGGAGAAGAAGAGGTGAGCGCTACCACCAGTCTTGTCTCATGCCAACTGTAAAGCATCCTGAAACCATTCATGTGTGGGGTTGCTTCTCAGCCAAGGGAATCGGCTCTCTCACAGTCTTGCCTAAAAACACAGCCATGAATAAAGAATGGTACCAGAATGTCCTCCAAGAGCAACTTCTCCCAACTGTCCAAGAGCAGTTTGGCACTCAACAATGCCTTTTCCAGCATGATGGAGCACCTTGCCATAAAGCAAAGATGATAACTAAATGGCTCAGGGAACAAAACATAGAGATTTTGGGTCCATGGCCTGGAAACTCCCCAGATCTTAATCCCATTGAGAACTTGTGGTCAATCATCAAGAGACGGGTGGACAAACAAAAACCAACAAATTCAGACAAAATTAAAGCATTGATTCTGCAAGAATGGACTGCTATCAGTCAGGATTTGGTCCAGAAGTTGATTGAGAGCATGCCAGGGAGAATTGCAGAGGTCCTGAAGAAGAAGGGTCAACACTGCAAATATTGACTTGCTGCATTAACTTATTCTAACTGTCAATATAAGCTTCTGTTACTCATAATATGAATGCAATTATATTTCTGTATGTGATAAAAACATCTGACAAACACACATAAAAACCAGAGGGCAGCAGATCATGTGAAAATATAATATTTGTGTCATTCTCAAAACTTTTGGCCATGACTGTACACACTGAACATGTGCCAGGAGCTGCAGGCGAGGACTTATTTCTAGAAGTTTAAAATGGCTGGAGTCATCATGGGACCCTACACCCAGTAGCATAAGAACTTTCTGCTGGTTTAGGGGCCCCTGACCTGATGACAGGTTCCCTTTCAATTTTTTCAATATAAATGTGACTTTGTCTTAGCCTCTGTTCCTGTAGAGAACATGGTTATTTTTTATTCAAAAATGATACTGTGATTTGTAAAATTTCAGACACAGGCTTCTGTCCCTGTTGGTAGCAAAAACAGAGGGATCCTAGTCATTACCTTTACTAGAAGGACAAACTCTAATCTTTTTTAAGAAACTACTACAAGTGTTGGTGGCTTGGTGTTATGTACAATTAACAATACTAAGTGGTATGTACATCAGTATGTAACTGCAGTGTTTAAAGCACATTTTCTCCAAGGTACCGTCTTTATCGGACTATAAGATGCCCCGGACCATAATACGCACCTAGGTTTTAGAGGAGGAAAATAGGAAAAAAAAAAATTATGGGGGGGGAATCTGCTGCTGACATCGTTATGGTGGAGAACTGCTGCTGGAGGACCACAGGTTATGCAACACTCTTGTATGCGGACAGCAGTGTTAAAAACCTGTGTGGCTCTGCAGCTTTTGCCAAACTACAGCTCCCATCATCCCAACCCGTCCAAACGTGATGGCAGTTGTAGTTTTGCAACAGGTGCAGGGCCACATTGACACATTGACCCTGCAGTGGAATTTGCCTATGTTAATGTGGAACACACCAGTCACATGATAGAGGCAAATAGGGGGAGGGCAGCGCAGGTTTTCTTCTCCTAACGTGCCTGCATCGCCTGGCCCCCGCACAGTACAATATGCTCCCCACAGTGGCTCTCACACAGTACAATATGTTTCCCACAGTGGCCCCCACACAGTACAATATGCTCCCCACAGTGGACCCCACACAGTACCAATATGCTCCATGTGCTATTATTATACACTGGGGTCTTCTCAGACCCCAGTGTATAATAATCAGAGGCCCAGGAGAAATTATTAAAAATAGAAAACACATACAGTGCTGGCCAAAAGTATTGGCACCCCTGCAATTCTGTCAGATAATACTCAATTTCTTCCAGAAAATGATTGCAATCACAAATGCTTTGATAATAATATCTTCATTTATTTTGCTTGCAATGAAAAAACACAAAAGAGAATGAAAAAAAAAGTCAAATCATTGATCATTTTACACAAAACTCCAAAAATGGGCCGGACAAAAGTATTGGCACCCTCAGCCTAATACTTGGTAGCACAACCTTTAGACAAAATAACTGCGAACAACCGCTTCCGGTAACCATCAATGAGTTTCTTACAATGCTCTGCTGGAATTCTAGACCATTCTTCTTTGGCAAATTTCTCCAGGTCCCTGAGATTTGAAGGGTGCCTTCTCCAAACTACCATTTTGAGATCTCTCCACAGGTGTTCTATTGGATTCAGGTCTGGACTCATTGCTGGCCACTTTAGAAGTCTCCAGTGCTTTCTCTCAAACCATTTTCTAGTGCTTTTTGAAGTGTGTTTTGGGTCATTGTCCTGCTGGAAGACCCATGACCTCTGAGGGAGACCCAGCTTTCTCACACTGGGCCCTACATTATGCTGCAAAATTTGTTGGTAGTCTTCAGACTTCATAATGCAGTGCACACGGTCAAGCAGTCCAGTGCCAGAGGCAGCAAAGCAACCCCAAAACATCAGGGAACCTCCGCCATGTTTGACTGTAGGGACCGTGTTCTTTTCTTTGAAGGCCTCTTTTTTTTTTCCTGTAAACTCTATGTTGATGCCTTTTCACAAAAAGATCTACTTTTGTCTCATCTGACCAGAGAACATTCTTCCAAAAAGTTTTTGGCTTTCTCAGGTAAGTTTTGGCAAACTCCAGCCTGGCTTTTTTATGTCTCTGGGTCAGAAGTGGGGTCTTCCTGGGTATCCTACCATAGAGTCCCTTTTCATTCAGACGCCGACGGATAGTACGGGTTGACACTGTTGTACCCTCGGACTGCAGGGCAACTACAACTTGTTTGGATGTTAGTCGAGGTTCTTTAGCCACCATCCGCACAATCTTTCGTTGAAATCTCTCGTCAATTTTTCTTTTCCGTCCACATCTAGGGAGGTTAGCCACAGTGCCATGGGCTTTAAACTTCTTGATGACACGGCGCACGGTAGACACAGGAACATTCAGGTCTTTGGAGATGGACTTGTAGCCTTGAGATTGCTCATGCTTCCTCACAATTTTGCTTCTCAAGTCCTCAGACAGTTCTTTGGTCTTCTTTCTTTTCTCCATGCTCAATGTGGTACACACAAGGACACAGGACAGAGGTTGAGTCAACTTTAATCCATTTCAACAGGCTGCAAGTGTGATTTAGTTATTGCCTCCACCTGTTATGTGCCACAGGTAAATAACAGGTGCTGTTAATTACACAAATTAGAGAAGCATCACCTGATTTTTCAAAGGGTGCCAATACTTTTGTCCACCCCCTTTTTTATGTTTGGTGTGGAATTATATCCAATTTGGCTTTTTGACAATTCTTTTTGTGGTTTTCCATTGAAGACAAATTAAATGAAGATATTATTACCAAAGCATTTGTGATTGCAATCATTTTCTGGAAGAAATTGAGTATTATCTGACAGTATTGCAGGGCTGCCAATACTTTTGGCCAGCACTGTATACTCACCTTTCCAGGGCATCCTCGCTCCATCCGGTTCTCTTCTGCATCTTCTTTGGGTCTCTTCTGCCTGTGACATGTCCTAGACGTCACTGCTGGGGCCTGTTATTGGGCCTCAGCAGTCACATGGGGCACAATGACGTCATTACGCTGGCGCGTCCCTCGTGATTACTGGGGCCAAATCATAGACCCCAGCCATGTAACCACAATCACAGGCCTGGAAGAGCCCCAAGCAAGATCCAGGGGATTGTCGGAAACCCAGGAGAAGTGAATATAAGTGTTTGTTATTTTTACTCACCTCCCCTGGGCAGACTATGTGTATAGCAATTGGAGAATCAGGCTTTCCCTGATCACTATTAAGGTGCCGCAGGGCCCCGGACATCTCCAGCTGGTCATGGGCCCCGTACCACTCCAGGCGACCCTGCTCCACTGTCGGCAGTCCGCGCCCCCCCCCCCCACCCACTACATTCAGACTATAAGACGCATTCCCATTTTCCTCCCAAATTTGGGGAAAAAAAAGTGCATCTTATAGTTGGAAAAATATTTTTGAGGAATTGGATCAGCAAACTTAACTGCGCCATGCTTTATCTGGTCCCAAAATTTTTTATAGACATCATTGTCATCAGGTACAAGGAGCCTGAAAGATCAAAAATAAAGCAAATCTAGAATAACTATAACTAATTCAAATATTCATGTTTCCTAAAACATAAGTATTTATGCATAAAACTGAAATCCTGGGCTAGGTTTTACTTATTTATGTATGTATGTATTTTCAATTTAATAGACAGCAAATAAGTGGCAAATAGTGACTGGTAACAACTTCTTATTGTCAAATTGCAATTTTAGCATGTGCAATTAACATCAAGATAATTTAAAGGGGTTTTCCAGAATTAGAAAACAAAACTGCTTTCTTCTTCTTGGGAAGTGACATCACATCCTTAGGAAAACAGGAACCAAAAGCCAACTTCGATCAAATTCTGACACAGATAAACTTTGCTTAAAAAGTAGAACATTTCTTCTTGATAAATGTACAGTAAATTTGCCTCCTGAGACTGAAGAATGGATCAGCTTGGCTTAGGTTTCACCTTCAGTCTTATCATCTTCACATTATCAATAGATATTATTTATCACTAACTCACATTATGAACAACATTGTTCTTCTTTCTAAAATGGACTAGAGGTCACTGTTATATTTGAAAGACCTAAAAAGTTGTGCTAGCTCTACCTGCTTCGTTAAGTTGCAGCAACATTTCACTAGAGACACGCTTCCAGACAATGAAATCTTGGGCTGATGCAAGTGATAATTTACAGATAGCTACTTTATGAATAGCAACATTGTGCAGCAAGTCCCTAAGGCAAGCTCTTACCATGTCACATTCTCTATCTATGCAGAGGGATTTCCATGTCTTTGTCCTCTTTATACAGATAACTTCTTAATCATATAATGCAGCTACAAGATTCTGAAACAGAATTTCTGATCAATATATATTGCAGAGGATATTCCACTGAGGCGACTTTTTTTTTTTTTTAGCACAGACTCATTGACGATCAATTTCGGCAGACTCACTTGTGTGGTAGATATAGATCTGCACTGCGTGTTCTTCAGCTGTTAACTCTATCCATTCAAGGGAAAGAAATAAAACATGTTTTTCAAGACTGTTTGGAAAGTCAGTGGGAAAGACTATGGCTGAAAACTTTTATTATGATTTGCAAAATTCGGCAGTTAAAATATTTATAAAACATTTGTAAAACTTTGCTTTTCTTGCCTTAAGTTGCAAGACACCTTTTCTTCTGTTCATACTTAAAACAAAATTGAGAAACCTGGTTTCTTACTAGTTTACTAGTTGTGATTAGAGATGAGCAAATCAAAGCTGACGAAGTGGAATTCTATCCGAATTTTAGGAAATCTTCAATTCGCATCAATTCCGGATTTTCTCACACTTTGATGTATCAAATTGCACATTTTCAATTGGGGGTTTTAACCCCTTGGATGCCACGGTCAAACATGACCGCAGCAATGCTGATACTCACCTGTCCTGGGCTCAGCAGTAACACTCCAGAGCTCGGCCTTACTGCTGGGGCCTGTGATTGGGCATAATGACATCGGCACCGGCATAATGACGTCATCACGCCCCCACGTGACTGCTGAGTCCCAATCACAGGCCCCAGCAGTGACGTCCGGGGAGCAGGATTTCATTCGGAAGGAAGAAGAGGAGCGAGGAGGATGGTCAGACGGCTGTGTTCCCAGGAGAGCTGAGGTTAAGGTGAGTATAAGTGTTTGTTATTTTTAATCACTTCCCCTGGACCTCTGATTATTATACTCTGGGGTCTGAGGAGACCCCAAAGTATAATAATAGCACCAGCTCTAGGGGGTGGGATTGAAGCAACGATATCTGATCGCTGCTTCAATGGGGGCGGGGGATGGATTGAAGCAGCGATATCTGAACGCTGCTTCAATGGGGGGGATTGAAGCAGCGATATCTGATCGCTGTTTCAATGGGGGGGATTGATGTAGTGATATCTGATCACTGCTTCAATGGGGGGACTGAAGCAGCGATAATCTGATCGCTGCTTCAATAGATATACACTGCAATACACGTGTATTGCAGTGTATAGGAGGCAGTCAGCCTGTGCAGACACTATTTGAGGCAGGATCAACTAGGTATGCGGAGGGACAGCGATGTGGCAGACCTGGGGTCACTGGTCAGACCCCGGGCTGCCAAATAGGAGCAGCAGCACCCCCCAAAAATGTCGCAGGGGGGCCGAACAGGACTCCAATATATAATAAGACCCCTGAGATGCCGCGGTCATGTTTGACCGTGGCATCTCAGGGGTTAACACCCACAATCGGAGCTCAGCTCCGACCGCGGGTGTTAGAGGACATTGTCAGCCGCTACATACGGCTGACACCCGCAAAGCAGGGTGTGCACACAGTTTGCACCATGCTTCCGCCGTGGTTTGCAGGAAGTCTTTCCCGGCTGCACCTTACTATTAGGGTGGATGTCGGGAAGGAGTTAACATGATTCGCTGCAAATTAATTCAGACAGAATCGAATTGTTTTGGAAGCTTCAGAGTATCAGTTGAATTGAATTTTTGCAAAATTCGCTCATCTCTAGTTGTGATAATTAAAGAAGTTATCCAGGGAATAATAAACCTTACCAGTGCATTCCCTGCTCTGAATTAGATTATAATCTGCCGTGCTATTATCTGCATCCTGTGATGTAACCCTAGTTTCTAATCTGACCTGCTTCTGGATATTGCTGGCATCTACTGGTTCAGAACCTGTGTAGCTCCTGGACCCTGTTCATAACATTGCCTGGTTCTGAGTCTGGTCACTGGTTACTAGTCAATGTTTCTGGGGTCTCCTGATTTTTCCAAGGCTTTCTCCTGGTTGTTGTTCTCAGTGGTGCCTGGTTTTCTCCAAGGTCTACTCATAGTTGTGGCTTTTTGTGTTACTTGGTTCTATTGGGGGTCTGCTACTGGTCACTTTTAGTGGAGTATATTTGTCCCATCCAAGGTCCACTCCTGTGTTTGCCAAACCTATTCTGCTACTCTTTTGTTTGCCAAGCCAAGCTCTGCTACTTTCTATTTTTCATATCCTTGTTTTGTTGTCAATCCTGCATCCAGCTGCCGAGTAGTTTCAGCCCAAAGATTCACCATAGAAATCCTTAAAGTTCCTGCTTGTTTAGTTCTGTATCTTCTATGTCAATAAAGTAACATTACACAGTGTTTAGAACATTAGAAAGTACTAATCATTATACAATGCAATCAGCTACTGTATATAGCATTGTGAAACAGAGTTTGTCATTCAGAAAGCTTGGGTAGTAAAAGGTTTATAAAAATATAGCTACAATGATAAGAATGGCTTGTTAAACACAAATTTGACTACAGATGTGTCTACATCGAATTTATCCCAAATGTCTTGTTAAATCAATTAAACACAATATCACAACATGCTAACAAAATTCTTGAGACCATGTTGTGTTTAGAAAAGCTGCGTAACTTGTAATAGACATATCAGGACATGTATAGCCAGGAGGACTAGTAAGTAAGGATACTGTACATCTGTACTTTCATTGAAAGAAACAGGACTCTGTCAGCACTTTCAACCACAATGTAAATGTCTACAATGTAAAAGGAACTTGGAAATAAAATTGGATGAGAAAAAAAAATTATAAATAGAAATAGAAAAATTGTGGTGTTCCCCTTCTACTCCAATATCACTTAGATCAATGTATAGAGATTTAAAGATAAGGTCAAATGGTATTACATGGTTCTGAGTTATGGATTAGTTAATGACAAATGTCTATTAAATAATCAATTAAATATATATAGAAATGTAAATATATGGGCTACAATAGCTGTATACATGTATACATGTTATCATTCCTTCAGCTTGAATACTTAATTATATTTTTGGTGTTTAAAAGATTACAGCAAAAAACAAGACAAAAGAGGGTCATAAGAGAGAAAGGCAATACAATACAACCCTTGTGTTTTACTTCATCATATATTGACATTTGTGATGGGGTCTTCAATTATATATCTTTTTTGTCTTGTTAGTGTAGAACATATCAGTAGCCTAGGTACTAATAACACTGTATGTGCTTGGTTTTAACCGGATAAGATAAGAGTATTTATTTTAAAACATATTTTGAAGTCAGGTGCACAAGGATACAATTGTAGACATTTACTGTAATGGTGGAGATTTAAGGACAGCCTCCTGTAGTGTAAATAGAGATTAAACTAAGTTCAGATACTTTATTTCTCAACCTGTTCCAACAAGTGACTCTCTGGAGCTACAAAGCACATCAATTTTTGCTACTAGTAAGAATAACTGTATATAATGATAGTAACTCCAGGCTGTAATGTCAGCTTTATCACCAAAGAAGGAAGAGATAGAAACTTCAGTGTCTTTTGTTACAGAGCCTGGAAGGGGGAAAGATGAAGTTTGAACTGATGCATCTGTCTCTTGTATTCTTTTATCCTTGGAGAAATAATAGCAGTGTAGGAAGATTACTGTGTAAATAGCATCCACAGAACTGGTTCTATTTGTCAATATTCTTCATTTTCCAGAGTATTTGAGAGCTGGATTAGACCCTGCCTGTTAATCTTACAAAGCATCCATTATTTGTGCACTAGCAGTCATCTGGTACAGACTCTGAGTATGAAGTTTGAAGAGCAGGGAATTCTACAGAATAAACTGGGCAGTAACCCAACTCCAGGGTATCTTGTTGCTGTGGAAATGAATACACAAAGTCCTGGCATTACCAGTAATATTTAGAATAAACAAATGTATTTCATTCATGCTTTAAATTATATACTTAAGCACTCAATGGCATAGTCCATTCTTTCACTACAGTACTGAAAAGATTAACAATTTCAGTCATTGTGCTCCGAAAGTCTTGCCAAGCTCCATATATTTTTAGTTATGCTTCTACAAGTATAAACCTAAAAATAAGCAAAAGAAGAGTATAAAAAAAGCTAAAATTATTTTCTCTTCACATGATTGAGGGTAGTCTTTTTTGCTTTAGTTTACTGGATGTCAACTGGGATCATATATTGGCTTAAAGAATGTTAAAGTGTTTATCATATGAAAACCAAATGTCATTGAATGTTTTAACATGCTTTACTAAAATGTGCTCTTAATAGAAACCGTTCTAGTTTTGTCCAGCAAAATTAATAGGATAAATTTTTGCATGAGAGATGATAAACTAAAAGATGCACAAATAACTGCACAAATAAACACTGTAATTGGGATACAGAGTAAAATGTCATTGTGTGGTATACTAAAGGATGATTTGCAGCAGTGAAAATGGGTCAACAGGTTACACACACCGGAAAGATTGGAGAAACAAGTCCAAAGTACTACAAAGTACCTTAGTGGTTCTAGAAAGTTGTGTGTCCAAACACTGTTTAACTGATTGGCCATCACAAACTATATGGTACCCGAACTAATTGAACCAAACCAAGTCACTTCAGTACTGTGCAATAGAAAAGTGGCTTTAGAAAAAAAATAAAATCAATTGTCTATACAGGTAATATAACAAAATCCTTTTGAGTGAGAGATACTCTTTGCGAGTGCTTTCCATTTGGTAATAGATGAGGATCCTGACCAGCAGACTATACTCTGTACAAGCTGTCTATACACATTATAATTGGTCCCACATTTGTGATGCCAGATTCACAGTGTGCTTTAATTTGCAAAAAACATTGACCAAAAAAATGAAAGGGGATATAAATTCCACAAATACACTGCTTGGAGTGTATTTCATAATTCCCTATTGACTTACAGCTATCATCTAATAGCAGGTTTTTGTAGACAAAAAAAAACCTTGCAAAAAATGTGCATTGTTTTCAAAAAGTGGATGGGAATGGATACCAATGCATGGCCACTTCTTTACACAGAGTTGTGTTTAAAAAAAAAAAAGATTTGTTTCAACTCTATCCATCACTTTTTTACTAATGTGGTATAGTACGGATGCTAAAAACGTGATGTATATGGCCTCTTAGTAACAGCCATGAATTATTTGCCTAACAATCATTTTTATTGCCAAGCAATGTCATCATTGCGTGTCATCACAAAATAATATGACCATGTCTATTAGTATGCTGCTATAAATTGTTTTTACATTTTGTGGACTTTCGCAAAATCTTCAGTCTTTCCCTTCATAATGAATATTTTCAACTAATAAATATATCATACATGAATGCAGGGTATTATAAATATGAAATGTCAATATAATAAGGCTTTGTGATAACACTATGATTTCCACATAGATTAGAAAGTTTTTTTGCTCATGCTACAACTTCACCTCCATAGAGATGGCATTTGTGGTGCAGGTATGTGTTGATGCATAATGCCTGAATATATTACGAAAGGACACCCTTTTGGTATATGTTAATCTCATCATAGCCTATGGAAACATTCACCTTGTACATCAGGTATGTGTCCTGGCATATTGTATGTGCTGAAAGTGAACCACAAACATGCCCATACAGCACCTTTTTAGCCCCTGAGATGAAGTGTAAAGTATAGTTTTTTCCACTTTTGCATAAGGACACTTTGTACAGTACAATATTGTACCTTTGAGAAGCTCCAAGCTGAAAGATCTAAACACACTCATCTGCCACATAGCAGCTGTCATCTTCCTGTTCAGTTTGACATAAGATTAATGATACATTATTTTCATGGTACATCAACAGGTAAACTGACTATAATGTTGAGTATACACAACCTTTATTAATCTACAACCAGGAATTTCCACAAAAAGGAAATTGTCCTTGTGAGCCTCAAATTCTACCAAATAATATGGAAACATACACACAAACAGAAATTTTTATCTCAGATCCATCAACTATTGATAGCAGGTCCACCAAGGTGGGTTAAAAATGAAGTCTGTACTTTATGATGCTCTGAACGATAACTAATTGTTCCCTGCTACATTACATTAAACAGCACAGGGAATCTGTAACTAAAAATGTTCTGTTGCCAGATGTTCTAAATCTTCATGCACAGATAACTGAGCAGAATAGAAAATTGAAGTCCTAAAGTCAAAACAATAAATGCAGCAGAAAATCTATTACACAATGCTCTATTTTGAAATGAGTCTGATGAGCTCCAGTGGGGTGTCTTTGGTATTCCCAAGTGCATCTTTGTCTGTGTATGTCCTTAACCCAGGTTTAACCATCCAAACTGCTTAATGCAGAAAGCTAATGCTTTGAGATATCCCTGCAAAGGGCAGATGCTAAAGAATTGACTCAGAATGTGCTAATTTGCATGGATGTGTCCAGAATTCTGATTACATCTGCAGTTTAACTACTATGTGATGTCTCATAGACAAGAATGAGGCTATACAATGCATTGGAAAACATTGTCAAGTAGAGTAAAATAAAAAAAAAATATAGCTATTTTGTAAAAATTCATCTTTTGGATTTCTGCATATTTATAGCCGAGCTGTCGGTGTGGAAATCAATATAAAATAATTTAGAACACAGAAGGATATTTAAAGGGACCAAAGATTTTAAAATGTAATCACTTTATATTTATCTTTTTAATGGAAATCATTTGAGACTGAAATCTTTGGTGATAAGATGAAAGATTTGTTTTTGTAGTTTCCTTCAAAATACTAAGAAATGAAAACGCAGATTGTAGCATCTATGTCAGTTTGAATGACATGGTGCATCTGTCACCCTGTGCCTTGCAGACTTGAAGAGGCTTTCAGACTAAGAAACAGTAAGAACCTTTCCTAAATCAACTAAGTGTAAGTATTAAGCTGTCTATAAATGTTTTGTTCTACCTACAGTAATTGTAGTAATTCTTTAGCTACCATTCCTATCAGTAAATATGAATACATGAAAACAGGCTCAGTGCTTTAACACATTTTTGGTAACCGTATAATATTTTTTTCCCCAAAACTAGATAGCAGGTACTATTAATCATTGTTAGATTTCATCTTAGTAGGGTCTGGTTTTATTTTCACAATATTTATCTTTTGTTTTCCTCAGTATCTACTATGCCTCAGATGGGTTAGATTAATACCCTATGCGGAATCCTCTTATGGCGTCTCCATCCATTGTTATATACTCTTAAGGTCTGGCCTATTTTGGGTCTTGAATATTACTTTATTATCATTACATTTATAAATATTTTATTCATTTTTGAATTCCAAGAGTCATAACTTTTTCATCTTCCCATCTACCTAGCCATTTGGGGCTTGTTTTATATGAGATGAGATGTAGTTTTTACCATTTTGAGAACCATATAATTTATATTAATAATTTTAATAATATTACTTTATTACTATAACTTGTGGAAGTGGTTTACAAACCGTAACACTGTCTTACTTTTTCTGAAGGTTTTTAAGCTATATGCAGGGTCGGACTGGCCCACTGGGGAACCGGTGAATCCACCGGTGGGCCCCGAGCCCCGACTATTAGTTCTCATGTCATGGAGACCCGATCGGGCACACCCTGCGACCGCGACTGGGCTCGGTGGGGTATGGTGCCCGTGGCCAGCTGGAGATGGCCGGGGCCCCGAACCACTATGATAGCGGTCGGGGAAAGCCTGGTTCCCCGACCGCTATACATACTGTTATTGGAAAGGGATCCTGGCATATTGCAGGCCCCTTTCCAATAGATGGCAGGGCAGGGCCAGGGGAGGTGACTGAAAATAATAAATAGATATTCTCACCTCTCCGGGGCACCGTGTTCTCTCTGGCGCTCTTACGTCATGTGACTGAGGCCTGTGATAAGGCCCCAGCGGTCACATGGGGCGCGGCTGCGTAATGACGTCAGTGCGCCCCCACGTGACCGCTGAGGCCCAATCACAGGCCTCAGCAGCGACGTCGGAAAAGGGCCTGAAGACGCTGAAGACGACAGGATGGAGCGAGGATGCCAAGGAAGGGTAAGGCAAGGTGAGTGTGAGAGTTTGTTATTTTTAATCACTTCCCCTGGGCCTCCGATTATTATACTCTGGGGTCTGAGGAGACCCCAGAGTACAGTAATAGCACTGAAGCGGAGGGGTCTCTTGGGAGCTTATAATACTGTGTTGGGGCCACTGTGGAGCTTATAATACTGGGTGGAGCCACTGTGGAGCTTATAATACTGTGGGGGCCACTGTAGTGCATATAATACTGGGTGGAGGCCACTGTGGAGCTTATAATACTGTGGGGGCCACTGTAGTGCATATAATACTGGGTGGGGGGCCACTGTGGAGCTTATAATACTGTGGGGGCCACTGTGGAGCTTATACTCCATACAGTGGCTCCTTCATTTTTTTTTTAATTACGCCGGGGCAGGTGAAAAAAAACAAAACAAAACAAAAAAAAAAACCCAAACTTTCTCTCCTGTCCCCAGTGTCTCTCAGCGCAGTTCAGTCCTGCAGTTCTGTTGTTTTCTTCCAGCTGAAGTTCCCCCTGCACATGACTGTGATGTCACGTGACCCCTGAGGCCAATCAGCGGCCTAAGGGAAGCGACCTGGGATATCACAGCCAGTGAGGAATTCCGGCAAAAAGAAGACAGCGGAGCTGCGGGACCGGACCATGCTGGGAGGACACCGGAGCACCGGAGACAGGTGAGTATGTTTAGTATGTTTTTTTTTTTTTTTTTTTTTTTACGGGGGGAGAGGGGGGGTAGGGGGGATTCACCTCCCCTGGACTAATTATAAAAAAAGAAAAAAATTATACTGGACAACCTCTTTAAAGTGTGGCGCATTAGGGGGGTATATTAAAGGGGCTGTCCAGGCATAATTTGTTATGGTTTATCCTCAGGATAGGCCATAGATACCTGATCTGTAGGGGGCTGAGCCCGGACCTATCAGCTGTATGGAGCCAGAAATCTCTGTCCACTCTGTATTAGCCGGGCAGCTTCACTGCATCTCAGCACATATTGAAGTCAGTGGGAACTGAGCTGCAGTGACGGCGCCGGGCTGCTATACAGCGGATGGAGCTTTCTGCTTCTGGCCCTGTGTTGTGTACAGAACGGGCTCTGGAAGTGGCTCCGAACAGCTGATGGGGCCGTGTGTCAGCCACCTACCGATCAGGGGAAGAAAGTTTGGGGAAGAAAGTAAAGGAACTGGATGCGCAGGTAGTATTCTCATCAATCCTTCCAGTTGATGGTCATGGCATCAGGAGATGGAATAGAATACTAGAGGTGAACAATTGGCTTCGGCAGTGGTGCAGAGAGCAAGGATTTGGATTTTTGGACCATGGCGTAAATTACCTCTACGATGGACTCCTTGCTAGAGATGGGATACATCTCACAAAACCTGGGAAACACATATTTGCCAGAAGACTTGCCACACTTATCAGGAGGGCTTTAAACTAGCAGAGGAGGGGATGGGAAGAAAAAAGGAAGACAAAAACATGCAGTTAAAGGACATATTAAACAAGGCTATTAGATGTGGTAAAGAGGACCCAAGACAGGATACTCAGAAGAAAAGTAAAAAAAAAGGAAGCAACAGAGCACAATCTGAAATGTTTTTACACAAATGCGCAAAGCTTGGGAAACAAACAGGGAGAATTAGAGCTGATAATACAGAGGGAAAATTATGATGTCATTGGTATCACAGAAACCTGGTGGAACGATAAGCATGATTGGAACATACAGATGGAAGGATACAACTTATTCAAAAAGAATAGAACTAATAAAAGAGGGGGAGGAGTTGCATTGTATGTTAGAAAAGAACACATCTACACAGAAATTACAGTTTTACAGAATGATAATTTATTAGAAAATATTTGGGTAGTAATTCAAGGGAAAAACAATGATAAGGACATTATAATAGGTGTTTATTACAGACCACCAGGACAGACGGAAGTCATGGATGAGATCTTTTCACAGCAAATGACCACGCTCTCAAATAAACATGAAATAGTTATCATGGGAGACTTTAATTACCCAGACATTCATTGGGAAACCCACACAGCTACGAGTAAAGGCTCTATCAAATTTTTATCCTCTCTAGCAGACAACTTCATTGTCCAGCTAGTAGAAGAAAACACGAGAGGAACATCCATTTTGGACCTAGTTTTAACCAACAAGGAGGATATGGTTAAGGAACTAAGGGTAGCAGGGACATTAGGATTCAGCGACCATGCTATACTCAAGTTTGGGGTTGTAAGAAAAAGAAGACCTGAGAAGACACAGACTTCAAGGCTTGATTTTAGTAGGGCAGATTTTAGGGGCCTAAAGGTAAGGGTTAGTAGAATTCCATGGCGAAAAATTCTTAAGCACAAAAATGCACATGAAGGGTGGGAAATTTTCCGTAGGGAAATTATTAATGCACAGGAACTAACAATACCTAGAAGGAAGAAAAATGGGAATCACCCAAAAACACCAAGATGGATGACCAAAAAATTACATAACCTGCTAAAAAAGAAAAAGGAAACATACAACAAGTGGAAGATGGGAGCTATATCTAAGGGAGAGTATACAGCAGTTTGCAGACTCTGCAAGATAAGCATTAAAAAAGCTAAGGCTGAATACGAAGTGAAGCTTGCAAAAGAGGTTAAGAGCAAGGCAAAAGGTTTTTGGGGATATGTTAAGAGCAAAAGAAAAGTGAAGGAAACCATTGGAGTCCTGAAGAACGATAAGGGTGAAAAAGTTAACAAGGTGGATCAGCAGGTGGAGTTACTAAATTCATATTTTGTATCCGTCTTCTCCCAAGAAATGGATGGAAATATCAACATTAATGGTGTTAGTGATGAGGGGAATGAGGACTCCAAGCTGATTATAAGTGAAGGTTTGGTAAGAGAGCACTTAGCTAAGATTAAGGAAACCAAGTCCCCAGGACCGGATGATTTACACCCTAGAGTTTTAAAAGAATTAGCAGAAGAAATAACAGAACCCCTTGCAATAATCTGTAATAAGTCATGGGAAACAGGAGTGGTCCCTCTAGATTGGAAAAGGGCAAATGTGGTCCCCATCTACAAAAAGGGGAACAGGGACGACCCAGGAAATTATAGGCCGGTAAGTCTGACCTCGATAGTAGGAAAAATCTTTGAGCAAATTGTTAAAGAACATTTAATTAGGTTCCTGGATGGGAAGGCTTTAATTAATCAGAGCCAGCACGGCTTTATGCCCAATAAATCTTGTCAGACTAATCTTATTTCCTTCTATAATAAAATCACTGAATGGTTGGACCAGGGGAATGCAGTGGACATAGTATATCTTGACTTTAGTAAGGCCTTTGATAAAGTATCACATAACATTCTTATTGAAAAAATGATTAAGTATGGCTTTGATAAAAAATCAGTGAGGTGGGTTCACAATTGGCTTAAAGATCGGGCACAACGAGTAATACTAAATGGCTACACATCAAACTGGAAGAAAGTAAAAAGCGGGGTGCCGCAGGGCTCTGTCCTGGGCCCAGTACTTTTTAATACTTTTATAAATGATCTGGACGATGGGATTATTGGGGAACTAATAAAATTTGCAGATGATACAAAGATAGGAGGAATAGCCAACACTAGAGAGGAGAGAGAGTGTTTTCAAAAGGACTTAGACACACTGGAACAATGGGCTGAGACCAACAGAATGGTATTTAACAGGGACAAATGCAAAGTCCTACATCTGGGTAACAGAAATGCAAGAAGCATATATAGTATGGGAGGAATAGAACTAAGTGAGAGTACAGGGGAAAAGGATTTGGGCATTATAATAGATCATAAATTCAACATGAGCCAACAGTGCGGTGCAGCGGCTAAAAAGGCTAACCAAATTCTAGGATGTATCAAGACGAGCATTGAAGCTAGATCAAGAGAGGTAATTATTCCGCTGTACTCTGCCCTGGTCAGACCCCACCTGGAATACTGTGTACAGTTCTGGGCGCCCCAATTTAAGAAAGACATCGATTTATTGGAGCAGGTCCAGAGAAGAGCAACCAAAATGGTGGAAAGTCTACAAACCATGTCCTATGAGGAAAGGCTAAAAGAATTGGGATTGTTTAGTTTGCAGAAGAGAAGGCTAAGGGGAGACTTAATAGCAGTTTTTAAATATTTGAAAGGTTGTCACAGTGCAGAGGGATCTAACCTTTTCTCATTAGCAGAAGGAAGTACAAGAAGTAATGGGATGAAACTAAGGGGAAGGAGATTCAGATTAGACATTAGGAAAAACTTTTTAACAGTAAGGGTAGTGAGGGAGTGGAATAGGCTGCCACGGGAGGTGGTGAGTTCTTCATCAATTGAAATTTTCAAGTGGAAACTGGATAGATATATAGCTGGGATGATTTAGGGAATCTAGGCCATAAAACAGATTAACCTTGGACAACCCCTTTAATATGCCCCACACAGTTTAATATCCCCCCCACAGGATGTTAGCCCCCATCACTGCTCCCACACAATATAATGACCCCATCACTGTTCCCCATACAGTATGGGGGACCAGTGAAGAGGCCACTGTATGGGGGGACCAGTCAAGTGACCATAGAAAAATTTGGCCCAGACAACCCCTTAAAAGAGGTTGTCCATAAACTGGAGCGACCACTGTGGCAGCCACCAGGGAGGTGTAAAAATAAGAAAATTTTTTAAAAAAGCATACTCACCTGTCCCCAGCACCCCGTTGTCCCCTTCCTGTGTCTGTTTGGTCTCATGGCGGCGCCTCATTTCTGGAAATCCTGTACCTAATTGGTCTTAGCGATCACATGAGGTGCAGGACTCCCAGCAAGGAGTCGCCAGCATGAGACTGAATGGACACTGGCAGAGGACAATGGAGCACTGGGGACAGGCGAGTATGCTTTTTAATTTACTTATTTTTTACTTTACACCTCCCGCCAGCTACATGGGTTGCTCCAATTCCTGGACAACCTCTTTAAAGGATTTATCCATCTTTCTAATATTGATGGCCTGTCCTTAGGATATTATATCTGCGATGATACAACAGCCAGGACCTCTGCAGATCAGCTTTTCCAGGACAGTGCGGCTACAGGTAAAGGAAACAATTCTTGGAGCCACGCTGTTCACTTGCCATACAAGGTGTAGCAGTAGGTTTAGGTAGTGCAGTGGTGCTCATGGTATAGTGGGTGAGCAGCATGGCTCCCGGCATGTTATTACCTTTAGCCGCCCTGTCTCGATACCGCTGATCTGCAGGGGTCCTGATGGTGGGCCCCTAGAAACAATTCCACTGGTGGGCCCTAGACATCCCAGTCCGACACTGGCTATATGCCATGTCTTATAAATGTGTAAACTTTATTGTTATGGTCACAATACAGTTGTCCAGATGTTTTTGGCTACTAACTTTGGCTGCATATCCCCAAAGTATGCCTGAAAAAAATATTCTCTACACACAAACTGCGATCCAATTCAAAATGGTGGTGTAAGGAACCTAGTCATGTTCCTTGCACCACATCTTAATGACACTGACACAATTAAATTCAAAGAATGGGGATAAACTGTAGATACCTCCTTTACAATCTAGCCTAGTAGTTTCTCAATATGAGGTACATGTATCCGTGGGGGTACATACAAGTATCCCCAGGGATATGCGCCATGCTGAGAGCTCCCTTCCTCTAATGGTAATTTGTGGGGTTCGTCACCCATGAACTACACTTATACACTGGAGTCTCCTTAGACCCCAGAATAAAATGATGAGAGGAGACCCCAGGGAGGTTATCAAACACAACAAACAAATGTTACTCATCTGGGCTCCGGCGCTGCTCCCTGTGCTCTTACGGCCTCCAGAGATGATGTCAGGTAGGTCATGTGGTGTAATGACACTATTACACTATGTGTCATTATGCTACATGACCACTGAGGCTGATGTCATCTCTAGAGGGCCAGAGTTTGGGAACCACTGCCTTAGACCATCAGGGATTTTTCTATTTACTCAGCAATGGCCCTAGATCACCAAGGAGTACCTTTTACCAAGATAGACTATTGGGTATTTTAACATTAACCACTTTTCTATTGTATACCATCAATGATTTAACAATTAAAGGAAGTCTATCAGCAGTAAATTGATTACAAACCTAATCACAGTACCTTGTAGAGGTGATCCAACTATGCCTTTGTTATTCAGTTTTGTGGTTCCGTTTTCATGTAAATCAACATTTTGTTGATATGCAAATGAGGGGAAAGTGTTTTTGCTAGGAATCTAGAGCTGAGGCTGAAGCCAAAGCAAGATGAGGCAAGTCCCCAAAGCACTTTCCCCTAATTTGCATATGAATACAATTGTAATTTACATGAAAATAAGACTCCAAAGCTAAATAACAGAGGCATACTTGGAAACTGTAGAATCACCACTACAAGGTACTGTGATTAGATTTATAACCAATTTACTGCTGACAGACTCCATTCAACTCCTACACCATTTATGGAGGAAATCTCTAACCCCTTCACTACCCTGATCCATGAAGGATTTAACCATCAATTCCTTCATCCTTAAAGGATATTCCCATCTCAAGGAGCAGAAATGGACTTGTAACTTAAGCTAACTGATGCATTTTACCCAATACATTTATTTATATATCTTACTTCCTTTGCCAGATACAGCTAAATATATCTCCTCGGTTTTTACAGTTTGTTACCTATGCCACAACCCAATGGAGGGAACCAGTGGATAAGAGTAGACGTTGTGGTGGTGATGTCATGGGTAGGCCAAAGACATTTGATCAGCAACTCCAGCTCACCTCCCAGGCCAGACACTGTTGAGGGGGCCTTCATGGTACCTAATGGTGGTGGTAGTTTTCCCCCAGGGCACTTCCATTTGGAGAGGAGTCCTCTTTTTTTCCTGAGCCTTGTGGTGGTATTCACAAGGGAAGTAGTGCACTTGAAACAATATGAACTTTACTGAGGTAATCAGTAACACATGCAGCTACCTGAGGGGAGTTGTAGATAGGAATTTCACTGTGGTGACTAATACCAGACTTGGGATGAGGGATCCAGTGTGACGATGATAATATGATGCCTTTTCTCCACTCCAAACATATAAAGTCCCTGCGTCACCTACTATGGCTATGCGGGGCTGTATTAGCTGAAGTCCCAGGAACCCAGATACCTGGAAATAAATGGGTCCTGACTTGTAGATTCCACAACTTAGGCTTTCTCCAAATTGGCACTCTTTTAACCTCTATGTGGTTGACAGCAATATCTTCCCTGTCTCAGGGCCACAACTGGACTGCTGGGCAGTTGGATAGTTTCTTTCCCTCAGGGGCTGCAGTAGACATGCAGCAGGTGTTGACCTCTTGGCTGCAAGCACACACTCAACAAACAGTCACTGGACACTCCACCTCTTATCCAATGGCAGGTGATTAGCCAGGGATGTACCAATTTCTCTAATACAGAGGCTTAGCCAACACATAGTGGAAAGGTACATTGAGGAACATTAAACACATGGGAAGCTGCAAAACAATACAATACAGGGGAAACACATAAAACATTATAAAATACAACCAAAGTGGCACAGAACATAATAAAAGAAAAGAAAAACAGTTAAGCAGTGTCTACTGGGATGCTGCACCTAAGTTACAGACCACTTCTCTGGTTGGACTGATGACTCAGACCCTGCTCCTAGCCATAACTACTGTATATTCTCTTCTCTTTCTCTTTGTGCACATTGCTTTCAGTTGCTGAGCCTTGATAAGTACCAGAAAAGCCTCTGGTTCAGTGTTTCTGTAATGTAAATCCAGAGATAACTGTGCAGTTTACAACAAGCACATGCTGCTGCACTGAGCAGAAAACCAGGAAGTGGAGCAGAGAGCAGACAGGAGAGCAGCTGGAAACTCTTTAACCCCTTAATGATCCGGCCATTTTTTGTTTTTGCATTTTCGTTTTTCCCTTCCCACATTCCAAGAGCCATAACTTTTTCATTTTTCAGTTCACAGAGTCACATGATGGCTTATTGTTTGCGAAACAAATTGTACTTTGTAATGTCACTATTCAATATTCTGTGCAATGTACTGGGAAGCTGGAAAAAAATTCAGAATGAGGTGCAATTGGAGAAAAACTGCATTTGCGCCAAATTCATATGGGTTTAATTTTTACACCATTCACTGTGTGGTAAAAATGACATGTTATCTGTATTCTGTCGGTCAGTACGAACATGGCGATACCAAATTTATATAGTATTTGTAATGTTTTGATACCTTTTAAAAAATTAAAAACTTTGCTAAATAGAAAAAAAATTTTGCGTCGCCATATTGTGTCACCTGTAACTTTTTCATATTTACATGTATGGAGCTGGGTAAGGCGTCTTTTTATGCGGGACAACATTACGTTTTTATTGATACCACTTGGGGAAAGATCTGATGGTTTGATCACTTTTTATTCAATTTTTTATAGGAGACAAAGTGTTGAAAAAAACGCTATTTGGCCATTTTGATTTTTTTTCCCGCTACGCCGTTCACCGTATGGGATAAATATTTTAATATTTTAATAGTTCGGGCATTTTGGAGCGCGGGGATACCTAATGTGTTTATGTTTACTTTTGTTTATTTACTTTTATATCTGATCTAGGGAAAGGGGGGTGATTTGAACTTTTGTGTTTTTTTTAATTTTTACATACTTTTAAAAACTTTTTTTTTTTTTTTTATACTTTTACTTGTATGATCAGACTCCCTAGGGACCTTGAAACCTAGGGAGTCTGATCGTTCATACTATTCACTGCGATACTACTGTATCGCAGTGAATAGCAAAATACCTTCACTGCTATTAGACGATGCCTCTGGCATCGTCTAATAGCTATACTGTAATGACAGGCCTGGGAGCCTTCAATAGGCTCCCAGCTGTCATGGCAACCAAGCGCCACCCTCCGATGACGTTCCGGAGGGCGGCGATGAGGTAAAAATGGCGGCGCCCTTGTCGGCTCCGCAATTTAGACGCCGCGGTCGCGTTTGACCGCGGCATCTAAAGGGTTAACAGCCGCGGTGCTGTTAGCTGCGGGTCCTGGCTGTATTATACAGCCGGCACCCGCAGTGTATGGAGAGCGCTCAGCTCCTGAGCGCTCTCCATACATCGTCATGAGACTCAGGACTATTACGTCCTGGGTTGTTAAGGGGTTAAACTACGATATATTATATGTTGGCATCAGAGGCGTAGCTAGGGGTTCAGCACAGGGGGAGCGAACATGTCCAAGTGGGCCCCCAACTTAGGTATACCGATATTATCACTATACAGTGACTGTATAGTGGTATATATCGAATCTACACAGGGCTCTGCAGACGATTTAGGCAAATACAGTGCAGTAACATTTAGTGACTTACCGGTGACGTCTCTGACTAATCATTCACATTCCCCATCTCTTTCATCTGAACCGCCATGGCCATTTCTTCCAGTCTCTGTAAATTTTGCAGCACAGACATTTTTGGCTTCTCACTTTTCCAGGCACCCGACCCACATTGTCCTCACCTGCACACCCATCCTGCTGCTACCCCAATTATAAAATGTATGATATAACCCCCCATAATGAATAATACCCACAAGTGCATCTTTAAATTAATAACTTCCCTGTGTACCCCCTTTTAATAGTGCTCCTTATTAATAATGCCCCAGGTGTTTCCTAATTAAAAAGTAAACAAAAGGTAAAAATAATTAATGGGGTTCCAATAATCGGGACCCCCAGGATCAGCTGTTTGAATGAACCGTGGTACCTGTGTACGCGCCGTGACCCATTCTCTGTTTACATAGTGTCATTCATCTCATAGCGGCCATGTAATGTAACTACAGCCTCGTCCTATACACGTTTATGTGACAAGGCTGGAATTACATCACACGGTCACTATAAACAGACAGCGTATGATATAAACAGGCGCCATAGCCCCTTCATACAGCTGATCAGTGGGGAATCACTTATCTCTTATTGATGATATATTCTGAGGATAGATCATCAATTAAAAATGAGCTGGAAAAGTCCTTAAGCCTAAGGCCCTATGTGGCGTCCCGCAGCAAAAAAGTGCTGTTCTTCCTGCTGCGCTTTGCACAGAAAGTTCGCAGAGGTTTCCTCTGCGGACTTTCTGCTTCAATTATATCTACAGGGAAACCACCAGCGTATCCATAGAAATGCTGTGATTTCCAAAACCACGACTGTTTTGGAAATCGCAGCATGTCCACTGCGCATATTTTACCACAAAGTGGGGATGGGGTGGAGCCCCACGTGGCAAAAACGCTACAGGAAAAAAAAAATGCGGCATTTTACAGTTCCTGCAAAGTGGATGGGATTCTAGCAAATCCCATCCACACATTGTGGAAAAATGTGTGCAGCAGACACTCTGCAATTTCCAAAACTGTTGCGGTTTTGGAAGTCGCAGCATGTCAATTATACCTACGGAAACGCCGACGGTTTCCCTATAGTTATAATGAAAGCAGAAAGTCTGCAGAGGAAAAATCTGTGATCCTTCTGTGAAAAGCACTGCGGGAAAAACCACAATGTTACTGCCACGGTTTTTCCTGCAGCGCTTTTTGCTGCAGCCAGCTATGTGGGGCTTTAGTCTTAATAAAGCCCAAGTCCACTTTAATTAAATTAATTGCCCCTCATATTATGCCCCTGATTCCCCCTGACATAAATACTGCACCCCTAATGACCTCTTATATTGATGACCACCCCCTTATGTTCATAATGCTCCCTAATATAAATAACCTCCCCCCCTTGTACCCCGTAATAACCCTTATATAAATGACCCCCCTTATGTTCATAATGCCCCAAAACAACCCCTTATACTATTAAAATACCCACAACTGCGCTAAAACAAAACAAATATAAGTGATACTCACCTACCAGCGATGGTGACTAATGCAGCCGCCGCTTTCTCTTCTTGACCCGCGCTCTGTGCGCAGACTCCACGCGCAGGAAGTCAGCGTCTCAGCGTAGGAGGCGCGATGTTGTGACGTCATTGCGCTGCCTGTGCTGATGACTATGTTCATGTTGTCATGTAAACCGCAGGCCTGAAGTGGCTTGCGGTTTACAAGACAGCAAGTTGCAGGAAGTGTTTTAACTAGATCGGTGTCTGCAGACACCGATCTAGTTAAAAGTAAAATATGTATTAATGGCAGCCCCGGGGTGGGCCCTACAATTTCAGTGGGCCCGGGGCAGCCACCCCCTCTGCCCCCCCGCCTCTGGTTGGCATACTGTAGCAAGAATCAATAAACAAGGACTGTGTAATGGGCTCAGTTCATTCTGCTTTGGGAATTTATTTGATCCAAACTGTACATGTAGGTAACATTTGCTGAGGAAGCTTACAGATACCTTACATATAGTGCTTATAGTTCATACGTTGAGAATTATATAACCTGTGCTTTGCTTTCACACATTTTAATTGTTTTTATAAGCTCAGTTCATAGTGATCCAGTGGTTTGAACCATTGCCTTGGAACACTGGGGTCCTGGGTCAAATCCTACCATGGATATCCTGAATGGAGGTTGTACATTCTCCCAGTGTCTGCGTGGATATCCTCTAGGTAGTATCAGTCCAGCTAACCTACTGTGATACAGCAGATGTACAGTGTTGCCAGGAGCACTTCTAATGACTCCTTGTCAGCCTTGAACTGTAATGTACAATATGAGTATGTGTATGAGAAAGGGAGATTAGCTTGTGACCCCCTTGTTCCGGGAGCTGGCAACCTGCTGAAAAATGGTGGATGGGGGTGGAGCCTAACTGCAGACCAAGACAGCCACTTAATTCAGAGCTCCCATCTCACCATTCCTGGTACCTGTATATCTCACAGCCATACTTCATGATAATGATGAAAACTTCAAGAGAAAATCCTGGGGTTCACCTGCAGACCCCCAAACCAAAGAAAGGTCCTGGGGATCTGGAGAAATATCTTAGAAAGAGACTGTCCATATCCCCTGTGTGCCTAAATAAGCGCCGGATGCGCTACCAGAATCAGAGGACCTGGATAATTTAGACAGATGTCTCTGAGGCATCAGACCATGCTCCTATATCTCACTCCTTTTTGAAATGAGCACTGTCCTAAGCTCTGGCTCCAGTCATGAGAGAATTATGCAACATTAAGTCAGAGGTAAGCCAGATGGGTAAGTGATTGAATGTTGTGGAGTATAACTAGTCCTCCATTGCAAACTTTTGCTCAGTGACTGAATCTAGCTGCAAGCTGCAGCTCAAGGAGCTTACTTTAGCTGTAGAAAATGCAGAAGGCGAAAGAATATAAGATTCAAAGGCATCCCAGAGTCCAGCTTCCACAAAGGTCTTAGACAGGCTCCACATAAAGATGAACTGCCGAGAGATGTAGTTTGTGCCCTACCATGCTACACTGATACAGCTGAGATAGTGAGGGAGGCGAGAGATCACAAGGGCATGCACTTAGATGGAGGACCTATTCTCCTCTTTCAAGATATAGCCTTCTCCACATTATATAAACGCACACTCTTGCGCCCACTGGCGACTTACCTCAGAGGCCATATGATCATATTCTGCTGGCTATTTCCATTTGGCCTTTCCTTCCAGTACGAAGGCAAACGTTACACCATCCGAACACCAGGCGACTTGGAGAATGTATGGTCACTGCTGGAAATATTTCCTATGGATATCCCCTCCTGGTTGGTGGTTACAGATTAACATTTGGATTTCCCAGCCCTACTGGGAAAATGGACAAAGGTGTAGAAACAGAAACCAACAAAACAAAAGAAATTGTCACTCCAGAAACCCTCTGCGCATGCTTCCTCATGAGGACACTTTGCTTTTCATTTTTGTGTTCCCAGGGTAGTGAGTATAACTTTCTGAATATTTGCTCTTACCATTCTACCACTCTTCTTTTCCTCCTTTTTTGTATGATATTGCACCCTCAAAGTACAGAGACGGTGTTAATATTGGTGACCTTAACTAAATACAGAGAATACATATGGCCACTTTTTTCTACACTCATTATTGTCCCAGATACCAGTCCAGAATAGACGATCAGGACTGTGTCCAGTAATGTGCTATGGACGTTCTCCATCTCTCTTACCCCATGTAATTCATTAACAAGGTATTTTGTAGCACTGTTTGTATATGTTTTATTTGGACTCTTGGTGTTGTGGCATGCTATTGGACTCCAGTAGGTTCTCTCATTCACCCCAGCGAGGTCCAACACTTTCTTCTGTGATGGCAACACTTAAACTCTCCTCATGGGATGTGCAGGGCTTAAATACCACAAAAAAAAGGTATCAGATGATCATATTACTTAAAAATATAGATAAGATATCTGTTTCTTACAAGAAACACATTTTAAAGAGGTATTCCCATCTCAAGGAATCTATATATAATGCTAGTTTATGTAAATTCAAGAGTTTTCCTAAATATATTGCTTTAGCAATGCTGTTTTGTTTGCCTGTTATGTGAAATTATTCCTCCTTTTGTTTACACATCGCTTCCATGGGGAATGGTCTATGTGATAAGACTGGATGGATGATGTGAGTCACTGTACTCTGGGGGGCTGAGTGCTCACACTATTATATACAGCTCTGCCTGCAGAACAATCAGTTCAGCTAATTGCAGTTTGCTGATAAAGGCTCTGTCCCTGTTAACTATGTAAACACAAAGATGACACTGAGTCCATTCTCTAGAAGCATGGTAAGTGTTCTATACAAACCTGTGTAATGTAATATACAATTACTGTGCATATTATTCGATATGCATTTATATTAGATTCCTAGTTATCATAATAAATAATCTCTCATGGTAAAGGCAAAGTCTATATTGTGATACTTCACAGTGTCCTGTTCATCAAACAGTCAAAGCTGTCTCCCCCCACCTTGCTGAAGAATACAAGAAGTGAGAAGAAGAGACAGGAGGCAAAGCTGCTGAAACAGGGATATGGGAAAACCCCTTTAAGGCAGATTCTGTACCCAGAGTAGCCAATAAGCATTTTCACCATTGGTTTCATAGCTGTAATATTAAAGTTTCCAGAGGAGTCTCTATTGTCATTGCTAAGAATGTCCCCTTTGAATCCCAGATAATTTTCTCAGATCCAGAAGGCCACTTTCTCTGTAAAAGGCAAGATTGGGAACCTATTGGTCTCTATGGCTAATTTGTATGCCCCTAATGTCAAACAGACTAAATGGTTGGTGGACACCCTAAGTTCAGAGACTATGCTGAAGAATAGACTGAATGGTAGCGATTACAATATTGCATTAAGCCCTATGCTTGATTCTTCAACAAATACATCTGTTCATTTCCAGAGAGCACTAGCCAGGTTAAACAAGGTTACAGACTTGTTAGATACATGGAGATTAGTACACCCCTCCTCAAGGGATTATACATACGTCTCCTCTGTCCACAATTCATTCCATCGATTAGATTACCTCTTCATTTCCTGGTTATGTATGTAGTCACTTTAGTCAGTGGGTATAGGTTAGTTTACCATTTCTGATCCCTCACCTATTTCAATTACACTATCTTTGCATATACAACAGCACAAATGAGAAAAAGGGTTTTTAATTTCTCATGGATCAAAAATTCATAATAAAAGCAAGCAAAGATCCACAATTATATGACAAATAAAACTTAATATTTAATAATCATCTAAAATATAATTAACCCCGATGATTGAATGGTATAAAAATTGAAAAATAATTGGAATGCTCTTACCTGTTTCAGATGAAGGATGTCATACCCCACCTTTAGGAACAAAAATATATCCAAAGGGAACCAAGGATGGGTGCAGGAGATTGACCCTGTGCAAACCTGTCACCCTAAACTCCCGTTCTTACAAGGGCGGTCCCGATGCTGACCCTAAAATTGACCTTTTAATACCTCCTTACCTTCCGACGCGTTTTGCATCCAAAACATGGATATTCCTCAGGCGATCTACAAAAAAGGTAGAAACAGGGGAAATATTTCACTCTAGGAGCCAAAAACCAGATTTAAAATTTTGAATTTTATGCAAACTTTGCAAAAAGGTAATACCTTCACCAATTGAGAGGTGTTCCTTTAATATATAAATATAAACACCCAATCATGGTCTATAAATATATGGGAGTCACATGTAGTATTCCAAACATCCCTTACCACACCAAGATCCAATATAGGTTAATCTAAGCAACATCCTACTACCATGTTTCTCCAAAAATAAGACCTATCTACATTTTCCAGGTTTTTTGGAGTAGGCTTGAAATATAAGCCCTACTCCAAAAATAATCCCTAGCTAATTTAACCCCTTCCCAAATTCTGCCATGCGATTACAGCGGATCCTGGTTCCTTAACGATGGCAGCCGCTCTGCTGCAGACCATAGCTGCCGTATCGGGTCTCCACGGAGACCCGGAGTTAATGCCCACAATCAGTGTCTACTCTGATCACGGCCATTGTTGAGTGTCACCCCCCTTCCTTCACACCAAAGTAGCACAACCGCCAGAGTTAATGCCCGCAATCAGAGTGGACTTTGACCGCGGGCATTGCTAAGTGTGACATCCGCGCCTCCCCCCCCTCAGTGTCTAGGGCCGGTCCCAAACCCCTATAGCTACTATACCGGGTCTCCTTGTACAGCAGAGACCTGCAGTTAATGCCCACGATCAAAGTCCACTCTGACCGCGGGCATTGTTGAGTGTGCCAGTCCGTGACCCCCCTAATCCACCCCCCAAAGCAGAGAAACTATCCCCAGGGCCAGTCCCCACAGACCCCGTACCTTTCTGCGCGATAGCGGGAGCTGACCTGTTCCTTTGACAGCCGGGAGCCTTCATAAGGCTCCCAGGCCTGTGATAGGAATATTACTATTGAGGCTGGTCTATGATCGGCCTCAATAGTAATGTAGTAATGTAGTTGTATTGCAGTCTATGGGATGATTGCAGGTTCAAGCCCCCTAGGAGGGGTTAATAGTAAAAGAACAAAAAGTTAAAAAATATAAAAAAAAAAACAAAACAATAAAAGTTCAAGCCCCCACTTTCACTAGAATACATATAAAAATAAAATATTACTGTGAAACACATGCACATTAGGTATCCCTGTGTCTGAAAACGCCCGCTCTACAAACTTACACAAATATTTTACCTCTATGGGGAATGCTGTAGCGGAAAAAAAAAAATCAAAAGTGCCGAACTGCTGTTTTTTCGCTGTTTCACCTCTGATAAAAATTGAAATAAAAAGCGATCAAATATGTGATTGTTGTTCATGGAAAAAATTAAGACGTACCCTGAAAATAAGCCCTAGCCCTTTTTTAGAGAAAAAAAATAATATAAGACCCTGTCTTATTTTCGGAGAAACACGGTAACAAAAAGGCCAACATGAATCAAAACTAAAAGTAAAACTTACTGTTAGAAGATCAATTGAAATGACCAAACATAGTAGAGCCCTGCCCCGAGTGTGAGGGAGCTCCTGACGGTCTCACTGTGGTGAGACTGGCTAACCAGAGCCAACACTCTCCTATTTATGGAAGTTGGCCACGCCCCCTCCCGATGACTCACTTCCTGAATCACCGGTATACAAGAGCACTAAGTTAAATTAAGCCGCCCATGCTAAGGGGAACAGAGATAGCCTGCCGAACAACTAGACAGCTACTAAAAAGACTCCACAGTCTGTGAATGCCGCTAGAGTAAAGAGTTCAAGGCCCAGCTTACACACTTACAATTATGTCCTACTGCTTAAAAATAAACTTATGACGTTTATTAAGCTCATCCTACCCATTGTATAAATTCAGCATTCAGAGGCATTCACGCAGACACCTTACTACAAAATAATAACAAGATGGAATATAGATATTAAGAATGTTAAAGATAATTTTCGTGCATGGGGCCTTCGGTCTTGTATAATGGCTATGCACAAGCCTATCCCTGAGGGGCCTATCTTTGCGATAAGTAATCGCTGGTGAAGACCCTACCATGTCTCTAAGATCTGGATCTAGTAAGAGGACACCACAATGTTTTTCCAGAATCCTTCTTGCCTCAAATGATCCATTATCAAAGGTGGTAATAAGTCTCACAAATCTCATTGTCGTGTTCTGCAGATTCCTTTACTTTCAAGAGGTCCCCCCTATCTTTTTCAAGAGCTTCTCTATAAGCCCTTCTTAAAATGTAATCACGGTACCCCCTCTCTTGGAACCTCGCTCTTAGATCCCTAGCTTGATTTACAAATTCATGATGACTTGAGCAGTTCCTCCTCAACCTAAAAAATTGGCCCTTAGGTATTCCCCTCCTGAGTGGGAACGGATGGTTACTTTCCCATCTCAGGAGGGAATTAGTTGTAGTCGGTTTTCTATAGACTGCTGTTTTAAGATCACCTGTACTTTTCTTAGTGATTTTCACATACAGAAAGGGGAGGTTTTTCTTTATCATATTCACAGGTAAACAGTAAACCAATTGAGGTATCGTTCAAACGGTTTACAAAAGTTACAAGCCCTCCACATCACCTCTCCAAACAACCAGGATGTCATCTATGTATCGCGCCCACAGTTATATCCTGTCATTCCTGTCTAATTTTTGGTCTCCAAAAAAGATGGTTGCCTCCCACCAGCCCAGGAGCAAATTTGCATAACATGGTGTGCAAGAGCAACCCATGGCTGTGCCCCTGAGCTGGTGGTATAGTTTTCCATTGAAAATAAAAAAAATTGTGCGTCAACGCAAACCGTAGGAGAGCCAAGACGAAATTACTGTGGGTGTGATACTGACAACCCCTCATGATCAAAAATAAATTAACTGCTCTCAGACCCCATTCGTGGGGGATCGAGGAGTATAGTGCCTCGACATCTATGCTTCCCAAGATGCAGCCCTCACCCACTATAACCCCCTCCATACGTTTCAGGAGGTCTGTTGTGTCTCTGACGTAGGATGAAAGGGCAATTACAAAATTTCTCAGGATCATGTCGATATAAATACCTGCCTTTTGACTCAAATTACCCATGCCAGAGACAATGGGTCTTCATTTAAGTGGGTTCAGACCTTTGTGCACCTTGGGGAGACAATAGAATGTTGCCAGCACTGGACTCCTTGGGGATAGAAATTCATATTCCCTCTCATCAATCAGCTTACCCTCTTTGGCACTAAGGAGCAGGTCTCTCAGCTCCATAGAAAAACTAGGTATAGGGTCACTATCAAGAATTTCATAGGAAAAGCAGTCTGACAACAGATTGTTACACATCTCATGATAGGTATCTTTATCCATCATAACGGTGTTCCCGCCTTTATCAGACAGTTTAATGATTATTTGATCATCTTTAGTTTAATGATTATTTGATCATCTTTTTCAAGATCATCTCTTTCAAGTGAGCATCTATTTCTTGTTTATTACAATTATGATGCAAATCAACCTTATTCAAATTTCTTAGGTCTCTCGTAACTATATCCAAGAACACATCCATACAGGAAATGTCTCCCTGTGGGGGTATTTTCACACTTTTGTTCTTAAGGTTTGTAAAAGAACCAAATCCTGTTGCTGGAAGACTCTCCTCCAAACCGTGTAACAATCTTACATCCTCCAAGAGGTCATCAGGGATACCTAATTCCAGACATGTGCGTTCTGTTTACAGAAGAACTTCCGCCATTTCAATTTACGTATAAATAAATAAACAAACATCTTTTACCATCTTAAAGGTGTTAAAATCTGAATTTGGTACAAATGACAGCCCCTTACTTAAGACAGCCATCTCAATTATATTGAGAGGTCTAAAAGAGATGTTAATTATTTGGTTGTCTAAGCTCGAGACAGATGTGGGGTTTTGGTGGATTGTAGTGGTGATGAGGGATTCCTCCTTCTGAGTTGGTACACTTGGTCTAAAAAATCCCTCCCTGTTGTTATACCACCTCGACCACCCCTATCCCAGCCTCTACCTTGTTCTCTACCCCTATTTTTGGGATTCCTACTATTGGTATCTGTATTAGAGAGATCTGTATACATTGAACTGGCTCCAGCACCACCTTGTTTTTGTGAGAGAAAGGAGTATACCTTGTTCTCCTTAAAATCTTGCAGGTCACTATTGAATTGTCTATGTTTTCTCTCATTAAGGTGGTACTGGAACCTCTCAACTATACTTTGTAATTGTGCTTCCTTGTTAATAAATTCTGGTTCTGTATCACATTTCTTAGCAACTTCTATTTGTTCTTTAACCGGTTGACGACCGCTGCCCGTAAATTTATGGCCAGTGGTCCTGGTCTCTGAAGTCCGCCTAATTGTAAATTTACAGCCGGCACTTCTGAGACACTGTGAAAGGGATCTGGAGCAGGTGTTGGCTGTAACTGACAGCTAACACTCTGCTCCATAACACCCGGTTGGAACTGAGTTCCGATCGGGGGGAGACCCCAATACCTGGTTGATCCTGCCGGGATGTCAGGAAGTCAGTTGATGCGTCTACATCGGCTGACTTCCTGTAGAGACTGCAATACATGTGTATACTCGTGTATTGCAGTCTAAAACACTTGCTTTGATCGCTGGCTCAGGTGTCCTCATAGTTCAAGAAATTTTTTTTTTTAAAAAGTGTGTAAAAAAAAATTAATAAAGTTATAAAAGCCCCAAAAAATCCCTTTTCCTATATAAAATTAATTATATAAAAAAGCTAAAAATGAATAAAAACAATACATATTTGGTATTGCCGCGTCCGTAACAACCTGTACAATAAAACTGAAACAATATTTAACGTATACGGTGAACGTAAAAAAAAAAAAATGGAAAACAAAAACGACAGAAGTAATGATTTTTGGCTATCTCGCTTACAAAAAAATGCTATAAAAAGTGATCAAAAAGTCATATGTACCTCAAAATAGTACCAATAAAAAGCACATGTCCTCCCGCAAAAAATAAGCCCTAAACCAACTCTGTCAACTGAAAAATAAAAATGTTACGCCTCTCAGAAGATGGTGATGCAAAAACAATTGATTTATGTCCACAAATGGGTTTTTGTTCTGCAGAATTAGTAACGCATTAAAAAAACAATATAAACGAGGTATCGCCGTAATCGTACCGACCCACAGAGTAAAGGTAACATGTTACTTATGCTGTACGCTACATGGCAAAAAAATTAAAAGGTAAAAACCAATGCCAGAATTGATGGGTTTTTTTTTAATCCACTCAAAAAGAGTTAATATAATTTATTCAATAAGTTGGAATCAGACAAATCAGTGGCAGCTTTTTCTGCAACTTTAAAAGCTAAGTATAAAGCGAGAGTATGAGCTGGCCAGTGTGGTTTGATTCCAAGTGTGTTTGATTTAAGTGTGACTTAAGATTAAGTGACTTTAGATTCAGGGACTTTACAAAAAAAAAAATCCCCATCAGGTAAGATGTGCTCCATGCTTACCAATGCGGACCAGTGTAGATCTTGCAGCATGTATTCTCTGCTTGAGCAGCCTCCTTGAGGGGGCATACTGCTGTTCAAGATGTAAGCACGTTGCACATTTGGAAGCCCAGATCATGGATCTAGATGAGCAAATTGCAAGACTGAGATCCATTGATAATTTGGAAAGGAGTTTGTTGCTCACAGAGCAGGAACTCGCTGGGGTAAGTGCAGAGGGGGATGGTAGCATGGAGGTGCAGGAACATGAGGCAGCTAGCTGGGTGACAGTTAGAAAGCAGCGGGATAGAGGGAAGAGTGCCAGGGAGGTTAGTCCTGAACTGGCACACCCCAACAAGTTTGCTAAATTGGAAGATGAGGGAGATGTTAGTACAGGGGTAACACTGCTGCAGCAAGACACTTCCTCTGACCGCCAGGGGAATGTCTGCTCCAGTAAGAAGGGGGATTGGATTGCAGAGAAGCCTAGACAGGTGCTGGTAGTGGGGGATTCAATTATTAGGGAAACAGACAGGGCAATCTGTCACAAAGACCGGGATCGTTGTATGGTGTGTTGCCTTCCTGGCGCTCGAGGTCGACACATCACGGATCGGGTTGCTAGATTACTGGGCGGGGTTGGTGTGGATCCAGCGGTCATGGTGCACGTTGGTACAAATGACAAAGCTAGCGGTAGGTGGAAGGTCCTTAAAAATTATTTCAGGGATCTAGGGAGAAAGCTGAAGGCAAGGACCTCCAAGGTAGTATTTTCAGAAATACTACCTGTACCACGAGCCACACAGGAAAGGCAGCAGGAGATTAGGGAGGTAAACAAGTGGCTCAAGAGCTGGTGTAGGAAGGAGGGGTTTGGGTTCCTGGAGAACTGGGCTGACTTTGGTGTGGGCTACAGGTTCTATGGTAGGGATGGGCTGCATCTCAATGGGGAGGGTGCAGCTGTGCTGGGGGAGAAGATGGCTAGACGGTTAGAGGAGTGTTTAAACTAGGGACTGGGGGGAGGGTAACAGATGTAGAGGGCAAGATAGCGTAGAAATGGAAAAAGGGCTAAATAATGTAACTTGGGGTGGAGCGGGGGGTGGGGTTAGAACAGTCAGTAGGCAGTGGAAGAGTAGGGATAATGATAAATCCTTGAAATGTATGTATGTATACTAACGCCAGAAGTCTCACTAACAAGATGGAGGAACTAGAAGTGATAATGTTGGAAGAGAAATATGACATGGTGGGGATAAGTGAGAAATGGCTGAACTCTAGCTATGACTGGGCTGTAAATATACAGGGGTACAGTATGTTTAGAAAGGAGCGTACCAATAGGAAAGGGGGAGGGGTTTGCTTATATGTAAAATCCTGCCTTAAGCCAGTTCTGCGTGAGGACATCTGGGAGGAAAATGAATATGTGGAGTCCTTATGGGTGGAAATTAAGGGAGGAACAAAGAATAATAAAATATCGATAGGGGTTTGTTATTAATCTCCAAATATAATGGAAGAAGATTAAAATGTACTAATAAAAGAAATAGATGAGGCCACAAAGCACAATAAAGTCATTATTATGGGGAATTTCACCTACCCAGATATCAACTGGGAGGTAGAAACCTGCAGGTCCAAAAAAAGGGAACAGGTTTTTGTCAGTAATAAAAGACAATTACCTTTTGCAACTAGTGCAGGACTCAACAAGAGGCGAGGCACTTTTAGACCTAATTTTAACAAATGAACCTGAAACATTGTCAAAAGTGGAGGTTGGGGGTCATCTTGGTAATAGTGACCACAACATAATAAGTTTTCTTGTACACACTAAAAAAATGTTCAGTAGAGGGGGAACAAAAACACTAAACTTCAGGAAGGCCAATTTTAACCAGCTGAGAGAGGAGCTTAGCAGCATAAACTGGGACAATGTCCTCAAAGTGACCGGAACACAAACAAAACGGGACATTTTCAAAAGCATTCTAAATAGGACCACTAAAAAACATATCCCTTATGGGAATAAGCGGGCCAGAAATCATAGAAAACCAATATGGCTAACTAAAACGGTAAGGAGTGCAATGAGGGATAAAAAGGAAGCATTTAAAGTGCTAAAAAAAGAAAGTAGTGACACAGCATTAAAAAACTATAAAGAGAAAAATAAATTGTGTAAAAGACAAATAAAGGAGGCAAAGATTGAGTATGAGAGAAAAATTGCCAAGGAATGTAAAAATAATCCAAAATTAATTTTCAATTACATAAATAACAAGAGAATAAAAACTGACAATGTGTGCCCTCTCCAAAATGATCTGGGTGTAATGGTGGAGGAGGATGAGGAAAAAGCACAACTATTAAATGCCTTCTTCTCTATGGTGTTTACACAAGAAAATCCAATGGCCAGCAACATGATTAGGGGTAATGTTAACTCTCCATTAAATGTCACCTGTTTAACTCAGGAGGAAGTGCGGTGCCGCCTTCAAAACACTAAAATAGATAAATCGCCAGGTCCAGATGGCATACACCCCCGAGTTCTGAGGGAATTATGCACGGTGATAGACAGACCCTTATATCTAATATTTAAGGATTCAGTAATGACAGGGTCTGTTCCACTTAATTGGAGCATAGAAAATGTGGTGCCAATTTTCAAAAAGAGGTCTAAAAGTGAGCCTGGAAACTATAGACCAGTAAGTTTGACTTCTGTGGTGGGTAAGATATTTGAGAGCTTTCTAAGAGATGCTATCCTGGAGTACCTAAATGTAAATAATCTTATAACACCCAATCAGCATGGGTTTATGAGGATGTGGTCCTGTCAGACTATTCTGATCAGCTTCTATGAGTTTGCAACTGGCTCACTGATGGGAAACAGAGGGTGCTTATTAAAGGTAAATATTAAGACTGGGTAACAGTCACCAGTGGGGTGCCACAGGGGTCAGTATTGGGCCCTCCCCTGTTTAATATCTTTATTAATGACCTGGTAGATGGTTTGCAAAGCAGGGTGTCCATATTTGCAGATGATACTAAACTTTGTAAGGTAATCAAAAATGAGGAGGATAGTAGAATATTACAAAGCGATCTAAGGAAGCTGGAAGCATGGTCCGAGACTTGGCAAATGAAGTTTAATATTGACAAATGTAAGGTTATGCATTTTGGACGATGAAATAAAATGTATGATTATGTAATTAATAGTAAATTACTGGGTAAAACTGCCAATGAAAAAGACTTGGGGATTGTGGTGGACAATAAGCTTAACTTTAGTGACCAGTGCCATGCAGCGGCTGCCAAGGCAAATAAAATTATGGGATGCATCAAAAGAGGTATAGATTCTCATGACAAGAACATAGTTATGCCTCTATACAAATCACTGGTATGGCCACACTTAGACTATTGTGCACAATTCTGGGCCCCAGTATACAAGAAAGACAAAATCGAACTAGAAAGAGTGCAAAGAAGGGCAACCAAAATTATTAGGGGAATGGGTGGATTGGAGTACAATGATAGATTAACAAACTTGGGGTTATTCAGTTTAGAGAAAAGACGTCTACGGGGAGATCTAATAACAATGTACAAATACATGAAGGGACAGCACAAAGAACTTTCTAATGATCTTTTTACCCCTAGGCCAGTGACAGTGACAAGGGGACATCCTCTGCGACTGGAGGAGAGAAAGTTTCACCAGCAACATAGAAGAGGATTTTTTACAGTAAGAACAACAAGGCTATGGAACTCTCTGCCCCAGGAAGTGGTGATTGTGGATTCATTGAACAAGTTAAAAGAGGGCCTGGATGCCTTTCTCGAACAGAACAACATTACAGGTTATGGGTTTTAGATTTTAAGGGCACGTTGATCCAGGGTTTTATACTGATTGCCAGATTGGAGTCAGGAAGGAATTTTTTCCCATGAAATGGGGCAATTGGCATAAGCCTCATGGGGTTTTTTGCCTTCCTCTGGATCAACACTGTAGGGGACTGTAAGGTTATAGGTTGGACTTGATGGACTGATGTCTTCATCCAACCTCATCTACTATGTAACTATGTAACTATATGTATAGGTGTTGGAGATATGCAACAGCCAGCTTTGTCTCTATATTTGCTGGTTTGACTGCAGTTCACATTTATGACACTAGATGTAGCTGTTACTAAATGTTTATCTGTAGACACTCTGTACTGCAGATGCAGAGATCGACATAAGAAAGCTTCCACAGAGACATCTACTGTACAGAACTAAGACTGTTCCTATATATACAGGAGAGAGAATGGCCTGTAGTTCAGAACCTAAACTATCAGTGGCCAAGCTGAACAATGACAATTATCAGCTATGGAAATTTAAAGTGGAAATGCTATTATCCAGGGATGACTTGTGGGAAGTTATCACTACAGAGACACCACAAGATGATTATCAGGACTGGGACATGAAAAACAGACGAGCACGGGCCACTATAAGCTTACTAGTAGAAGATGATCAGCTTATTCACATACGCAGTGAGAATAAAGCGAAAGGCATGTGGGATGTACTGAAAAGACTGCATGAGAGATCCAGTTTAAACGCACCAAACTTCAAAACAGAGCATTTGACGGCGTCTTTGTTGGATACAGTGACAATGTTAAGGGTTACAGAATCCTAAATCCCAAAACTGACAAGGTTATCATTAGCAACAGCATAACTTTTGTTGAAGATCTGAGAGACAATGTAATGACAACAAAGGAAGTAAGAACAGAGAAGAAGAACATAGAAGAAAAGAGAAAACTGACACTGATCAGCCAACATCTGTAACTTCTGAACAAACAGTTGAAGTGAGCGCAGACTCCATCAGTGAGCACAGACTGAAGAACAGACACAACCAAGCTCACACACAGAACCAAGACGCTCAATGAGAGAGAATAAAGGTAAACCACCTGTAGGTCTCTCATACAAGGCAAGCACTGCCAGTGCTAATGAACCTGCAACTTGGGAAGACATATCTCAGCTTTCAGAAGGGGAAGCCAGTAAATGGATAAAGGCTGCAAAGGAAGAGATAAAATCCATGCATGACACTAAAACATAGACACTTACAGAAGTACCACCTGGAAGGAAATCCATAGGTTGTAAATGGACTTTCAAAGTAAAATACAAAGAAGATGGCAAAGTGGAGCAATACAAAGCAAGACTCGTAGCCAAGGGATATTCTCAAAAATATGGAGAGGACTATGATAAGACATTTGCGCCAGTAGTCAAACATGCTACAATAAGAACTTTGCTGACAGTAGCTGCAATAAGGAAAATGCAAGTAAGACACTTTGATGTAAAAACAGCGTTTCTTCATGGCGAGTTAGCAGAAGATATCTACATGGAACAACCACCAGGATTCAAAGATGAGCAAAGGCCAGACCTAGTATGAAAACTACAGAGGAGTATATTTGGTCTAAAGCAAGCCGCCAGAGCATGGAATATGAGAATAAATGAAGTGCTAACACATGAGGACTTTCAGAGGAGTAAAGCAGACCCCTGTTTATACACAAAGAAATTGGCAGACAGGTGGATCTATATATTCATTTATGTGGACGATATTCTGATTTGTTTGAAGCAAGAAGGGGATGAAGGAGAAATACTCCAAACCCTAAATCAGCACTTTGTGACCAAAGATTTAGGCAACGTAAATAAATTATCTTGGCATTCAGATTGAGAGAGAGGAAGATGGCAGCTTCTTTCTGAACCAAAAGCACAAAATACAAGAGATAATTGAGACATTTGGAATGGAAGATGCAAAACCAGTAAAATCTCTCATGGAAACCAACTACCTGAAGAAGATGGGCCTAACAGACTAAGCCTTAGCTGTTGAGAAGGGGTGTTGGAGATATGCAACAGCCAGCTTCGTCTCTATATTTGCTGGTTTGACTGCAGTTCACATTTATGACAGTAGATGTAGCTGTTACTAAATGTTTATCTGTAGACACTCTGTACCTTTGATGTTTTTGATGCTTTGTTGATATACACTTCCTGTAATATTAGTGTGTGTGCTGTACTAGATCTGTTATTCACCATGTGAGGTGAACTTTCTCTTACTGCATTCATGTTTCACTAAAGTCTGTTCCTGTTTTATACAAATGTCTATCTGGTTTTGACTCTGCCACATCCAGCAATCACACTCTGCAACAATGGTGTCATTAAAAAATGCATCTCATATCGCAAAAAATCAGCCCTCATATGGCCACATCACCAGGAAAATAAAAAATATATAGCTTGCACAATGTGAAGACAAAAACCCCAAAAATGACCAAATCATTAGAACAAAATTGGCTGCAGCAGGAAGGGTATGTATAAGCTGTGCAAGCGTATATCAGGGAACACTCCAATATTAGAGATTACAAGGGAAAATAAACTAAAAGTGACCACCCCAATCATAGGAGCTACTGGGGATATAGTAGGAAATTTCATGTTCCCAATGCGCTCCGCACAGCTTACATATTCACTCTTCACCATGCGCTGTGCATTCACGTCTGGAATACTAATGCTTATTACACCCCCTGATAAATTCTTTGAGGGGTGCAGTTTTCAGTTTCCCTAAGGGATTCCACTTTTCTGGTACCTTAGATGCTCTGCAAACATGACATGGCGTCCAGATATCAAACATCTGAATCTGCTCTCCAAAAGCCACATAGCGCCCCTTCCCTTCTGTGCCCTGCTGTGTACCCAAACTGCAGTTTATGTTCACATGTATGACGCTGGTGTACCCAGGATAACGTACTTAATGTGATATGTGGGTATAAACTGCTGTTTGGGCACAGCCAGGCACAGAATGGAATGAGCGATATTAGGTTTTTGGCGCACAGATTTAGACTGTTTAACTTTTGGACGTCATGACACTTTTGCAGAGCTCCTGAAATTCCAGTAAAGTGGAATCCCCTGACATGTGACCCCATTTTGGAAACTGCACTCCTGAAGGAATTTATCCAGGGGTACAGTGAGCATTTTTAACCTCCAAGTGTTGCTATAATTTATTCTCCAGAAATGAATACGCAGCTGACTGTGAAAGGTGAAAATGGCAATTTTTCTAGGAATATGTAATTTCAATGCATAATATGTTGTGCCCAGCTTGTATCAGATATGAATGCTCCAAAAGCTGTTGTGCCCAAGATAACCACTTAACAGTTTTTAGAGTGTTTGTGTCTGCTGACATAAGCTGGGTGCAAAAAATTGGGCAATGAAATTGCAATTTTCCCTTTTCATTTTCAGCTGCGCATTCATTTATTGAAATTAAATTAATGCAACACTTAAGGGTTAATAATGCTCACTACACCACTTGATAAATCCATTCAGGGGTATAGTTTCCAAAATGGGGTCACAAGTCTGTGGATTCCACTTTACTGGCAATTCAGGGGCTCTGCAAATGTGGCATGGTGTCCAAAAACCAAACTGTGCTTCAAAAACCAAAATAGTGCTCCTTCCCTTCTGTGCCGGCAGTGCCCAAACAGCAGTTTATACCCACATATGATATTAAGAACACTATCCTGGGTACAACAGTGTCATACATGTGGGCATAATCTGCAGTTTGGGTACACAGCAGGGGGCATATGTGAAGGAGCGCTATGTGACTTTTGGAGCTTAGATTTAGATTGCTGGATTTTGGACACCATGTCATATTGGCAGAGACCCTAAAATTGCCCCTACAAAATGGGGTCACTTCTTGGGGAATTCCAATTTACTGGCACCCCTGGGGCTCTGCAAAAACAACATGGCGTCCAGAAAGTCCCTCTAAATCTGTACTCCAAAAGCTAAAAATCGCACTGCTCCTTCCCTTCTGAGCCCTGCTGTGCAATTTTTTTTGTACCCGGGATAGCCCACTTAATAGTTTTAGGAGTGTATGTCTCTGATGACTTAAAGTGGGTACAATGTATTGGGCACCAAAATGACATATTTATTTAAACATTTCAATTTTCACTTTGTACATTGATTTTTGGAAAGCATTTTTAGGCTCAAAATGATAATACTCCTTGAGAAATTCCTTGAGGGGTGTAGTTTCCAAAATGGAGTCACTTTTTGGGGGTTTCCATTGTACTGGTACTTTAGGGGCTTTGCAAATGCGACATGGCACCCAAAAACTATTCCAGCAAAATCTTCTCTCCAACAGCCAAATAGTGCTCTTTCCATTCTGAGCCCTGCCATGTACCCATACAGCAGATTACAACCACATATGGGGTATTCCTGTATTCAGGAGAAATTGTGTAACAAACTTTGGGGTACTTTTTCTCCTTTATCCTCTTGTGAAAATGAAAAAGTTGGGGCTAAATTGACGGTTTATTGGAAAGAAAGTAATTTTTCATTTTCATGTCCCAATGTTTATAAAATCTGTGAAACGGCTGTGGGGTCAAAATGCTCACTCTACCCCTTGATATGTTCTGTGAGGGGTGTATTTTCCAAAATGGGATCACTTTTGGGGGTCTCCATTGTATTGGTACTCTAGGGGCTCTGCAAATGCGACATGGCACCTGAAAACTATTCCAACAAAATCTGCCCTCCAAAAGCCAAATAGCGCTCTTTCCATTCCGAGCCCCGCCATGTACCCATACAGCAGATTACGATCACATATGGGGTATTGCCGTGTTCAGGAGTAATTGTTTAACAAACTGTGGGATGCTTTTTCTCCTTTAACCCCTTGTGAAAATGAAAATTTTGGGGATAAATTGATGCTTTAGTAATTTTTCATTTACACATCCCAATGTTAATAAAATCTGTGAAATGGCTGTGGGGTCAAAATGCTCACTATAGCCCTTGATAAATTCTGTCAGGGGTGTAGTCAGGGGCGCACCGCTAATGAGGCGAATTGAGGCGGCTGCCTCAGGCGGCACTGTCCGGGGGGCGGCATTTTTACTATTTCATGTAAACCAGCCCAGGACAGGCCGCTTTAAAAAAAAAAAAACCCAGAGCTGAGCGGGGCCTGTCCTGGGCTGGTTTACAAGACGTCGCATCTCAGCGCAGGCGGCGATACAATGACGTCATCACGCCGCCTACGCTGAGACACAGACGTCGCGGACGAGAAGAGGAGGCGGCGGCGGCTGCATCAAGGCATCGCAGGTGAGTATAACTTTTTTTTTATATATATAAATAGGCTGTAACCTGTTGGAGCATCCCCAGCAGGTAACGGCCTATTTATTTACCTACCCCGCGTCTGCTCGTGGCCGCCCCCACTATTCAGACCCCGGAGTATAATAATCGGAGGCCTAGGGTTGGTGAGGGAACATAAAAACCAATGTTACTCACCTCCTGCGACCCGATGTAACTCCGAGCAGGCTTGAGGCCTCTGGTGACGTCATCAGGTCGCGTCGCCGGCCTGATCACGTGACGTGTTTGCGCAATTAAACTGGGCCGAAAGCTGCAAGGAGTGCACCGGTGTCCAGGATAGGTAAATAACTCTGGTTTTTATGTTTGTATTCTCCCCTGGGTCTCCAATCATTATACTCTGGGGTCTGAAAAGACCCCAGAGTATAATAATAGTTCATGGGTGGTCCACTATGGGGCATAATACCCTGTGCAGGGACCACTGTAGAGCATAATACCCTGTACAGGGGCCACTATGGAGCATAATACCGAGTGCAGGGGCCACTATAGAGCATAATACCCTGTGCACGGACCACTGTAGAGCATAATATCCTGTGCAGGGGCCGCTCTGGAGCATAATACAAGTGCAGGGGCCACTATAGAGCATAATACCGAGTGTAGGGGCCACTATAGAGCATAATACCGGGTGCAGGGGTCACTATGGAGCATAATACAAGTGCAGGGGCCACTATGGAGCATAATACCAGTGCAAGGGCCACTATAGAGCATAATACCAGTGCAGGGGCCACTATGGAGCATAATACCGTGTGCTGGGGCCACTGTGGAGCATAATACCATGTGCAGGGGCCAATATGGAGAATAAAACTGTGTGCAGGAGTTGCTGTGGAACATAATACCGTGTGCAGTGGCCAATGTGGGGCATAATACCCTGTGCAGGGGCCACTATGGAGCATAATACTGTGTGCAGGGGCCGCTGCGAGGCATAATACAGTGTGCAGGGGCCGCTGCGGGCCATAACAATGTGTAATACTGTGTGCAGGGGCTGCTGTGGAACATTATAGTGTGTGTAAATGGGGTGCTATAAACATGGGCTATGGCACCTGTTTATATTATACGTTGTCTGTTTATAGTGACCGTGTGATGTAATTGTAGCCTTGTCACATACTGTAGACATGTACAGGACGAGGCTGTAGTTACATTACATGGCCGCTATGAGATGAATGACACTATGTAAACAGAGAAGCGGTCATGGCGCTTACACAGGTACCATTCAAACAGCTGATCAGTGGGGGTCCTGGGTTTTTGAACCCCACTGATTAGTTTATTAATGACCTGGAAAACCTTTTAATTAGTTAACACCTGGGGCATTATTAATAAGGGGCACTATTTATACAGGGTACACACGGATGTTATTAATATAAAGATGCACTTGGGGGTATTATTCATTATGGGGGGGTTATATCATATATTTTATAATTGGGGGTAGCAGCAGGATGGGGGCTTTGTGTAGGTGAGGACAATGTGGGTTGGATGCCTGGAAAAGTGAGGAGCCAAAGATGTCTGTGTTGGAAACTTTACAGAGACAAGTCACAGCTGGAAGAAGTGGTCATGGCGGTCCAAAGGGAAGAGAAGGAAAATGTGACCGATTAGTCAGAGACGTCACCTATAAGTCACAGAATGTTACTGCACTGTATTCACCTAAATGATAGAGGATAAATACCTGATTGATGGGGGTCTGTCTGCTGAGACCCCCACTGAGCCTGAGAATTGGGTTTTTTCCCCCACTGGGTGGGAATCCAGCCTGACCGCAGCCATATATATAAGTGTGTCACTTGGTGGATGGATGAACCCGCGTGGCTCTCATTCACTTTAATGGGAGTGCCAAAGATACCCGAAGTCCAGTACTCTGCTATCTGCGGCGCTCCTATTATAGAGAATGGGGGCCACGTGGCCTCGTCCATCCACCAAGCAGAAGATGTGTGAAGTTACTTTCATTGTTAATGCCGTGTTGTTGATCTGATACTGAAGTAATACAGGAAGAAGAATTCTTAAAAACTGTTTTATAACTTTGTGTATTGTGTATATTGTGCGACGATAACAGTGTGTTAAACTAGTAGCATGGAAACTCAGTTTGTTTGTTTGTTTTTTTTTGGGGGGGGGGGGCGTCTTTCTATACTCCGCCTCAGGCAGCAAAGAGGCTAGGTTCACCACCGGGTGTAGTTTCCAAAATGCGGTCCCTTTTGGGTGGTTTCCAATGTACTGGTACTCTAGGGGCTCTGCAAATGAGACTTGAAAACCTGAAAACTATTCCAGCAAAATCTGCTTTTCAAATGCCAAGTGTCGCTCCTTCTTTTCCATGCGGTGCTGTGTGCCCAAAAATCAGTTTATACCCACATGTGGGGTATTTCTGTGCTCGGGAGAAATTGCACAACAAACTGTGAGATGTATTTTCTCCTTCAACCCTTTGTGAATGTGTTAATTTTAGAGATAAATGAATATATTATTGGATAAAAATTAAATGTCTAAATTTCACCTCCATATTGTTTTAATTCTTGTGAAATGCTTAAAGGGTTAACAAAGTACCCAAATTCTGTTTTGAATTATTTTAGGGGTGCACTTTTAAAAAAGGAGGTGATTTATGTGGGTTTCTAATATATAGTCCTTTATAATCATCTTCAGAACTGAAGTGGTCCCTAAAAAATGAGTTTTGGAAATTTTCTTGCAAGCCTTCTAACATAAAAAATAAATAAAAAGACGATTAAAAGATGATGCCAATATAAAGCAGAGATAAGGTAGATAATATTTATTCATGTATTTTGGTGTTATGACTGTCTGAAAAGCAGAGCATTTCACATTTTGAAAACTGCTATTTTTTTTTCAAAATTTCCATCAAATTTCCTATTTTATTTTATAAATAAATACAAAAATATTGATCAATGTTTACCACTAACATGAAGTACAATGTGTCATGAAAAAACATTCTCAAAATCACTTGTGTAAGTTATAGCGTCTCAAAGTTATTGCCATATTAAGTGACACATGTCAGTTTTGAAAAATGAGGCCTGTTCCGTAAGGCACTTTTAGGTCTGGACCTTAACCGGTTAAGTTTGCCTTAGCTTTCTCCTCCTCTAAAAGGAGCTGCATAAGTTTCAAAGAGCAGCCTGTAGCTTCCTTCTCCCACTTACTTAAGAAGGAGGGATTTCTATTTCTACTGGAGCGGGTCACGGTTATCCTCAAACCACATGGAACATTGGCTTGTTTGATGTAATTTTCTAGACACTGTACCTCCCACCATGAGAGAATCTGCTCCTTGTAGGCCTTAGTCAGCTATTTAAATGCTGTATTGAAAGAGGGCGTGTACTTTTTTTGTACCAATACCTTATCCGAAAATACCTCCTGTGCTTCAGTTATGATTCATGTTGGCCTTTTTGTTAGCAGGATGTTGCTTGGATTAACCTACATTGGGTGATGGTGTGGTAAGGGATGTTTGAAATACTAAAAGTGACTCCCATATATTTATAGACCACGACTGGGTGTTTATATTTATATATTAAAGGAGCACCACTCAATTGGTGAAGGTATTACCTTTTTGCAAAGTTTGCATAAAATGTAAAATCTGGTTTTTGGCTCCTAGAGTGAAATATTTGCCCTGTTTCTACCTTTTTTGTAGATCCCCCGAGGAGCATCCGTGTTTTGGATGCAAAATGCGTCGGAAGGTATGGAGATATTAAAAGGGCAATTTTAGGGTCAGCATCGGGACCGCCCTTGTAAGGGCGGGAATTAAGGGTGACAGGGTTGCACAGGTTCAATCTCCTGCACCCATCCTTGGTTCCCTTTGCGTTTGGATATATTGTTGTCCCTAAAGGTGGGATATGACATCCTTCATCTGGAACAGGTAAGAGCATTCCAATTATTTTCCGATTTTTATACCATTCAATCATTGGGGTTAATTATATTTTAGATAATTATTAAATGTTAAGTTTTATTTGTCATATAATTGTGGATCTTTGCTTTCTAGTACACTATCTTTGCAATCACTCCCCGTTAAGACTTGGTCGTGGAGACTTAATGAGACTCTTCTGGTTACCCCTAAACGTATCTTGAACCTGCAACATAAATTGGAGACATTTTTTGCAGAAAATTCCCCTACTGATACCTCTCATACAACAATGTGGGTAGGGCAAAAGGCCTTTATTAAGGGGGAATTTATTGCACTGGGCTCTAGGGTTAGAAAGGAATAGGCAGCTTAGCCTACTGTATGCTAGTAACTATACACAAGCGCTCAGGAGCGATAAAAGTACAGGCAGAACTAATGGAATTACGTAGTTAGTTGCACAATCACCTGAACACTTAGTGTGCCAAACACTATCAATACTTTAAATTTAAATATTACAGTGTTTGTGACAAAGGTAATATATTTGATGTCCCACCAAAAACAGAAAGAAGCTTCCTTTATTAAAGCTATTATCACAAATCAAGGCATCACTGTAACTTCTACTGAAGAGATAGCAACTCAATTTCAAGAGTTCTTTCATGCTCTTTATAACGTGGAGGCACAACTAGCTGCATATGGCTCACAAACAGTTCAGATTATGGACAGGTTTTTAGATCATTTAAATTTTCCATGATTATCTGCTCCACATAACGCTACTTTATTGCAACCCATAACCCTGCAGGAAGTCAAAGTACTCTATTATCCATGTAATCAGGGAAGAGCCCAGGGCCTGACAGTCTGCCAGTTGGCTATTATAAATCGTTTCAACAGGTACTGTACCGCAGCTTGCTCAATGGTGTGAAGCACTTAGGCAGGGAGAGTCCTTACCTAAGCAAGTGCTGGAAGCAGCGATTCTGATTTTACCAAAAGAAGGGAAAAATCTTGAGAAATGTGGCATCCACTACCCAATTTCTCTTCTGAATGTGGGTGTGAAGCTGTGGGAGAGGTTTCTAGTGAATAGTCTCAAATCTTTACATTGAAAGACCCAGAGCGATCTGGATGCGTCCCTGGAAGGGAAGGTAACGCCTTTAGTGTTACATATGTGATACAACATCCCCTCACCATCGATTGTCATTGGTCCTTCTTGGCACTGACGCCGAGAAGGCCTTTGACAGAATTAATTGGCAGTTTATGGAACTGACTCTCCTCAGATTAGGCCTTTCCCTTCCATTTATCAAAGCTATTTTCTCACTATATATTGGGCCGAGCGTGAGGATCAGAGTGAATGCGGTCCTGTCTGGTCATTCTCTATAGCAAACAGCACCAGGATAGGCTGCCCTCTTTCTCCTACTCTGTTTATTTTAGTTATGGAATACCTATTGAAAGCTATCAGAGAACACCCTCTAATAGAAGGCATCCATGTTGGTGACAGAATTCACTATAATGCATTTGCTCACGACTTGCTAATGTTTATTTCAAATCCTAGTCAATTGTTTCCCCATGTCCTTGAACTATTAGAATATTTTGGTACATTGTCAAATTTCAAAATTAATTACACTAAACCGGAGGTGATGAACATCTACCTGCCCAAATTTGACATAGACCTTCTACAAAAATTCTCCCCTTTCCAATGGCAGTTCTCACACCTTACTTATTTAGGAATCCAGATCACAAAAGACCCAAAACAATTATTTCCCAACAACTACTCAGCTTTATTGAATAAATTAAAGGCTCAATTGCTATCTCTCTCCCTGCCATATGTCTCCTGGTTTGGTCGTACAAATCTGCTCCAATCATTTATTCCTCCTAAATTTATACAAATGATTCCAATAAATATTCCTCATTTCTTCTTCAAGGAAGACTTATTAAGAAAAAGCAGTTTTGGGCTTTTGGCATGCCTGATATAGTCATTTATTATAAAGCTATCCTTCTGAAATGGAGGTTTCATTTACATAATCCATCCCTTTCACTTTGGATGTACTATCTGAATTAGCTTCACTCAAACATAGAACAGGTCTCTGAGGACTGGTCCCACATAAGGAAATACCATATTGCATATCTACTGCTACAATCCAATTCTTTTCAGAGATGAATGAGGTGGAGTTACTTGCTCATTCCCCTTCACTCATGCTCTCACAGCTTTTTCTTCAACTATACCCACAAGATTTCAATTGGGTTCAGGTCTGAGGACTGTGGGGGAAAATCCAGCACCTCTACTTCATTGCCATTGAACCATTTCTTCACTAATCTCGACATATTTCAGGAGTTGCGTAGCTTAGAATTGAAAAAATATCCTCAAAATTATACCATGTGGCACCCATGGTTGGACTACAGAATAGGCGATGGAACGCACTCTCTTGGATAAATTCCCTGGGGTTAAGATTGTCTGAATCTGTAATGCCTGCATTCTGTGTTCACCGGCATACTACCTTTCCTAACAAACCTAGCTTACTGGCTACCTCTGTGTTCAGTTCCTGCTCCTGTCTTGTTAATTATTAGTATTTGCACCTACTACACTTCCTCCAGTCTATCTTTGAGGCTCTGTTTCTTTATTAGTCTGTGTCTTTAGTCCTTCTTTGGCTGTTTTATACTTGTTTGGCTCCCAGGCTTTATACAATATACCTCTGATACCTGCCTGGTATGTCAAAATAACAGTACATAGGATGTTACTTAGTAAATTAATGCAATATAGCATACACAATAGAAAAGCCTATAATATCATCTGAATTTTAAAAATGTGCCACATTATTTTTACAAATGACATTATAACTCAATTTTCCATGTACAAAATAAAAAATGTATTTCCTTCCTTTTACTTACTGACAAATCCTAGTATACGAAGTAATTTTTCAGACATTTAAGACTTCAAAGAGAATGCTGGCTCTAAATTCTTACACATGACACATTCCATCCTTACTAAATGTACTCCTTCTCCTTCCATGACTGTGTTAGCAATCATTGCATAGTATATTCAATGTTGTGTCTGAAGAATGAAGGGGACACTGAGAAGGTACTGTAAAACACATTGAGTATATGTTTACTTTTAATTTGAAAATAGAAGCATCCAGGTGTCTATTTCTGCCAATTTACAAATATTAAACTGTCTAATATAAGATCACAGGCCTGGCTTAACATTTATAGCCAATGAAATAAGCTGCTGGGAATTTGACAGTAGGAATTTATTGGTTAGTCAATAATAACAATAATAGTAACTAGAGAGCTCCTCACACCACTCCCTCCTACAAAGAAGGGAGGAGGGAAGACAAGTGCAGAACAGGAAGGTCTAGTCTCATAACTCACACACAACAGGAACAGACTGCTGCAAAAACTCACAAAGGCATTTAGGGGGAGCGACAGAGAGGAACAATCATGGACAGGAGGCCAGAAACCGCAGGGCCATCGGCCCAAGGGGGCACAGATCGCGTGAGGGACCTGCAGAGTGAGGTGGAGGGTGTGAAGAATATCATGTCTCAAAATGTAGAGAGAATCCTAGCTCGAGGCGAGAACCTGGACCACTTGAGAAATAAGACCGAAGACCTGGAGGCCAGTTCTGAACACTTCAAGACCACTTCACAGAAAGCTGCCAGAAAATACTGGTGGAAAAACGCAAAGCTGATCGCTATAATCTGCATAGTTGTTGACATCATCCTGCTGTTCATCATCCTCTTGGCCACCGGTGTCATCCCCACATAGATTTCTTGTATTTCCCTGCTCTTCTTCATCCTGCCCCCTGAAGACTTGCGCTGATCCCAAATGAACCCCAGTGCCTGGCGTAAAAAATTGATCATGTGACTGTGGTTATGTGAAACCTCCAAATGTCGGGGGTATATAAATTGCCTGTATGTATGAATGGAGCCTGTTTTTGCTATCCACAATGTCAGTAAGCATGTTTGTACTTGGATGTAATATCTTTTCTGCTATGTCCAAATGTAGCTGCTTCTATCTCTGTTTTATATGTGTTCAACAATAGTAACTAGTAATAGACATGGAGAGAAACAGTAGGGCACAAATACTAATCCTGTCTAATATTTAGAAAATAAGACTACTAAAATTATCACAAAGACTCACACTGGGTGTATGCGTCTTTTACCCAACTTTACACCATCTAAATTTTTGCACAGTTTAGGTCCTTCCCATCCCCTAGATAAGCATAAAAAGTATAACGTACATTTTGTGCCATTTTCTGGCATAAAACATATAATAATAGCCACAAACTTTAGCGCACATCCATATTTAAGCCAAAATGCGCAACTTTTTGTAGCTTTACAGCTCATTTTCACCCCACATGCCACTTTTCTGAAGAGTGAGCATACGAGGAACAGGGCTCCTAGCTGGTGTAGAGGTGTATGCTTGTTAGTGAATTAGGCACATCTTCACTTTGACACCAGGTGGGAGGTCAAGACTGGCATGTACAATGCGATGCAAAGCATGTACACTAGTACACTAGGCGCACTTTAGTCCAGGACTCCGGTACAGATGTTCACCAGTGTTCTTCAGCTTAAACAATCTTTCCAGCAAAACTATAGTGTCAGTTTCTTAGATCACAGCCAACCATTGCTTGATCTCAATAAGGAGGTCTGAAAAATTTTCACAATATTTCCACAAGTTGGCAACAACTTTTTTTTCCTTATAGAAAAAACAACCAAATCATGTGACGCATTCAGAGTACCATGAAAAATGTCATCATGGAGACCTAATCTACGCATCTACTTAAAATGACAATGAATGCTATGAGTCACACCATTGGAGTGAAATCTACATCAAGTCATAGCTGGAATAGATTTCCAACATAATTTGCACCAGTTTTCAGATGTAAATAATAATAAATCCAGTGGCGTTGACCGATGATGCCCGATGTGCCCTAGCTATGCCCCCCCCCCCCCCCCACACACACACACTTTTTCCTTTTTGATTTTTTTTTCTCCATAGTATAGTCAATTTAAAGCTAAAATAACCTTGGAGTCACCAGGTAAATCCAGCATCCCTAGCAGATTTGTCCTAGAGAATATGGACAAAAGTGCAAAAGCTTGCCTTTTCCACAATTTTCACACAAGCACACAACCATATACAATCTCAATATCCTTGAATTTCTTTTGCCATTTGGATGGTTTTCAGATCATTCCTCTGAGCAGTTATTTTTAGCTAAATTTCTGGAATATGTACAGTAGGTAGAATCAGGTGCAAATTTTAACGCACTTCTAGAAATATATCATAGGTTGCTGGGATTCAACTTTAAATATTTAGACCAAGACAGATGGTAAAGTTGGAAACATTCACAAATCCCTCATCCATTATGCTGTGCTAAGATGAAGGTAAAAAAAAAATTACTGTAACAAAATATTAACCCCATGCCACATGTACTCTCTTATTTAACATATTTTGGACAGTATGGTTTCTGATTGTTGAAAGATTTCCACATGAATCAGATTGATGACATAATAAGTTAGTATGACATGAAGTTGTGATTATTGAGACTGCTGGAGATCCTGACAATAAAGGTGTCTGATCCTCTATTTCCAGGAAGAAATGTAAACATACAGTATAACACAGTTATGAAGTATTACTGTATGAAGACAACCCATACAAAATTCCCCCATCCTAGACCCCTCTGTAGAAGCTAGAATCATGATCCCCTCTATATAAGTGACTCCAATTTTGGCCTACTTTAGCTGTCCTTGGGGCTCTAATGATTCAATGCACTTAACACCTGTATTTGTCATGAAAAAAGTATCTGCCCAAAAACCTATGTAGTTTCACTACATTATTAACGCCAATATTTCCAAATAAATAATTTCCCAAATTTGATTTCAGACTTTTTCTGTGAGGAATTTTAGCCCACTCTTTCTTGCAGAACTTATGACCTGAAAGCTTATCTTGAATGCATTGAGCTAAGGCAATGCTTCACAAGTGGTTAGCACTATAAGCATGCATGCTATGTGGATGTAGAGTTGCTATGATATAACATAGGGTTAGAAACATCACTGTTTTAAAATGTGTTCTGTGGTCTATATTAGAGGGCAAGAAGACACAAATGAAAAAGCATCATAACTGTATAGAATGCTATTTTCACTCTAACATTGACACAACACTTTTTTAGCTTTAGTATGAACTGAAAGAGAAAATCAGTTTTTCAGAGTTTTGCTGAACTAACCGGTATTTGTATAAAATGTCTTGCCAATACAATTTCTAAAAATGTATTATAAACATGTATTTAAAAGCATTTTATGGAACACTCTCTAGTTGACGACTTCAATGCCTGGGGCAATTCATAAGTTCTTACCTTGTATTTGGTGTAGAGTGCCACCTATTATAAATCAACTGGGTGGTCCAAAGGTATGGAGACACCTGAATAAATGGAAAACAGTGGTTGGGAATGCCATCCTGTGTGTGGCATGTTGCCAAGAGAAAGAGGGTAAATCTGGATGAGGTGGTGTTCAACATGGTGGCCATTTTGAAAGCTGCCATCTTGGAACCAAGCCGATATATTTCAAATGGGAAGGGTACATGTGAATGTATCTGAGCTGAAATTTGATGAGGAATGAGACATACCTTAATTTCATCCAAAGTTATCAATTTTCCTCTTCTCACAGATTAACACATGATGAGAGGACAAAAATTGTGCCGATTTCCAGGGAGGGTTTGGGTTGGACCAGTATTGAAGAATTTGTTCATTCACATCGCTGTTGATGTAGAAGTTTGCCTTATCACAGAACAGTACCATCTCTGTGAAATGTGGATCTAATTACAATTGTTGTAACACCCAATATGCAAATTTAACATCTTCTCAATGAGAAAATGCAGCAACTGGATCTTATATGGGTACCATTTGTGTATAGCCAGTATCTGACCGATGGGGATTTGATTCACCCCGTTCTCCTATGACAGAACCTGGATACTAAGATGTGACCTCTTGCTGAAGGACACCAAGATGGCCATTGTTGCTGCTTTTCCATGGCAGTGTTGTACTTTTTGAAAGATCTAACACAGAATCTGTTTGCTGAAATATAGCAAGCAATTTGCCTATTGGGCAATGGCAGATGGGTGGTCTGTTAGGTCTCATCAAATTTCTATCAGATACATATGACATATACTGCTTTCCATTTGAAAAAATCTACTTGGTTCCAAGATGGGGGCTTTCAAAATGGCCACAGTGTTGGACACTGCCCCTCACAGATTTGCCCTTTTCCCCTTAACAATATACACAGTATGGAACTGATAATCCATAATTAATTATGGGCTAATGAGGTAAAGTACAAGTTTACAGTAACTCACACACTATTGGCACAACCTGTACATTAATTTTAAAACTACAAAACTACAACACCTACAGGCAACATAGTGGTTGCCTTCAGTAGGAATCACTACTCAAAGAAAAATTACATTGCTCTGCATATGAGTTTGAGGAGCCAAGCTTTAGGCTAAGGCCCAAGGTTGCGGAAAAGCAGTTTCTTTTGTTGCAGTTCTTGCTGTGTTTTTTTTTTTTTTAAACTGTAGTGTTTATTAAATTTCCAAAAATATATTATAAATACAGACAAAAAACATAACATAATAAACAATAAAACAGTAATTAAAACCCAGACAGAGAACCGAGAACACACAAACATAAAGAGAGCAAAAGGGAGAAAAAGAAGAAAGAAGGGACAAGGGGGAAGAGTCAGAGACTATGAAGAATGCAATACATATCCCACGGATTCCAGGTAGACTTTTTTTTTTTTAGCTAAAACCAGGAGAGGACCGAGCAGAAGGGAGAAGCTTTTCCATTCCTTTTACAGCCACTTTTGGCTTTGGCTCAAAAATCCTCAGCAAAATCTGCAACAAAAAAAGCGGTTTTTCCACACTGTGGAGCCTTAGCCTTACACACGTGGACAAAATTGTTGGTACCCTCGTTTAATGAAAGAAAAACCCACAATGGTCACAGAAATAACTTGAATCTGACAAAAGTAATAATATATAAAAATTCTATGAAAATGAACAAATGAAAGTCAGACATTGCTTTTCAACCATGCTTCAACAGAATTTTTTAAAAAAGAAAACTCATGAAACAGGCCTGGACAGAAATGATGGCACCCTTAACTTAATATTTTGTTGCACAACCTTTTGAGGCAATCACTGCAATCAAACGATTCCTGTAACGGTCAATGAGACTTCTGCCCCTCTCAACAGGTATTTTGGCCCACTCCTCATGAGCAAACTGCTCCAGTTGTCTCGGGTTTGAAGGGTGCTTTTTCCAGGCGGCATGTTTCAGCTCCTTCCAAAGATGCTCAATAGGATTTAGGTCAGGGCTCATAGAAGGCCACTTCAGAATAGTCCAGTGTTTTCCTCTTAGCCATTCTTGGGTATTTTTAGCGGTGTATTTTGGGTCATTATCCTGCTGTAAGACCCATAACCTGCGACTGAGACCAAGCTTTCTGACACTGGGCAGCACATTTCTCTCTAGAATCCCTTGATAGTCTTGATATTTCATTGTACCCTGCACAGATTCAAGACACCCTGTGCCAGATGCAGCAAAGAAGCCCCAGAACATAACAGAGCCTCCTCCATGTTTCACAGTAGGGACAGTGTTCTTTTCAAGATATGCTTCATTTTTCCGTCTGTGAACATAGAGCTGATGTGCCTTGCCAAAAATTTCAAAAATTCCAATTTTTGTCTCATCTGTCCATAGGACATTCTCCCAGAAGCTTTGTGGCTTGTCAACATGTAGTTTGGCAAATTACTTTTGTCAGATTCAAGTTATTTCTTTGACCATTGTGGGTTTTTCTTTCATTAAACGAGGGGTACCAACAATTTTGTCCACGTGTGTAAGTGGTTTTCCAGACTAAAAATATGTATGATCTATTCTAAGTATACTGTAGCTCATCAATGTCAGATCATTGGGAGCCTAGCTCCAGACACCCCCATCGATCAGCAGTTATCAACAACTAATACACATAAAATGTAGTAAGAAGCAGACAGATGAGTTCTCTATGTAGTGGTCAGATCAGGTTATTGAAGATCAGCTCTCATTTACGTGGATCTGTCTGCATCCTTCTGTTTCCTCTATGCTATGATGGCTTGTCCCTAGAAGAGGTCATTAATACTGTGGAAAAGACTGGAAAACCCCTTTAAGGCTGGGGACCCACGTGGTGTAAATGCCACGGTTCACCCGTGGCGGAAACACTGCGAAAAAATAAAACGCAGCGTTTTCCAGTTACAGCAAAGTGGATGGGATTCTAGCAAATCCCATGCCCACTTTGCAGTAAAATAGGCAGTGGAAATCGCAGTATGTCAATTACATTTACGGAAATGCCCGCGGTTTCCCTATAGATATAATTGAAGCAGAAAGTCTGCAGAGGAAACCTCTGTGAACTTTCTGTGCAAAGTGCTGTGGGAAGAATCACTATGGGTTGCTGCCGCGGCTTTTCCTGCGGCGCTTTTTTGCTGCGGGATGCCACGTGGGGTCTTAGCCTAAAGCTTCTGAAAAAAAAAAAACTTTGGGGCTCATTGTTGACTTGGATCACTGGCTTGGTCTCTAAACTGAGAGTTCCTTTTAACACACATTTGTTTGGTTCTGACATGGCCTGTCAGTTTTATATCTCTTAGATCGGGGCCCCACATTGCGAAAACACGGTGATTTTGCCGTGTTGGAAACACTGTGGCAAAAACACAGTATTTTACAGTATCTGCAAAGTAGATGAGATTCTGGGTAATTCCATCCACACATTGCAGAAAAATATACATAGCGGAAATGCTGCAATTTCAAAAACCGTTGCATTTTTGTAAATTGCAGCATGTCAATTATACCTACAGAAACGCTGGAGTTTTCCATATAGATATGATAGGGACAGAAAGTCCGCAGAGGAAAACTCATTGTGAATTGTCAATAATCTAAAGTATTTAAGGGTGTGTCTATGATACTGGTTGGTTCTTATTTGGAATTATTTACTGCAAAAGAATACACAATAAGCAAATAGTTAAAGTATTGTGCATTTATGTATACTTTTTATCTAATATATGTAGAGATTGGAGGTTCTCACAACTAGAGATATACAAGATAAGTGCATCATTAGGGCAAATATTTTACTGGACTTTATGTCACAGAAGCTATCCTTTCTCAACGAGACATATCTGCTCCAAGATAAATTATATTTTTCTGCACAACAGATGTAGATAAGATATATTGCATCTTAGGTTTCATGTCCATTATTATAACCTTGTCTGTTTCATAGAAAATATTAAATAATTAGTTATACAATGCAAATTTCCCTTACTAATTCAATTCACAATCCTCCTAGCGACGTAATGTCATATTCTTTGTGATTTGTACAATATAGGTACAGAAGACAGCAATAATTAATTAAAGCAGGTTGGTGTAAAATGGGAAAAAACCTGACATAGTAAACCGCACCGCCAGTCTCTGATTAATATTGTATAAAATAACATGTTTACAGTAACTGAACACTGAAATTAAACATGATTATGCACTTTGTGAGTCTTAGCTGCTTATGATTCATCTATGGCAGGACTATAAATTAGCAGTGGAAAAAAATAGATTAGCCGCTTGCTTGAAATCCATCTACTAAGGTGCCCCAAAGTGACTGCAGAGATAATAGCCACAAATTAGCTTAACAATATCCATACAAACATGAAAACCTTCTAAATTATACAGCAGGAAAAACTGTTATTATAACCTAAGCTCTAATGAACATTCCACTAAGTATAACAGCATTGAAAACGTATTGGCCTTGTTGAATTTTGTAAACTATTAATATTACTAAACACTGCCGTTTCCCATTTACAGCAATATGAAACAAAGGACACGGTTATGAAGGTTAAAAATAGCTTCAATGGTGGTGGCTAGAAACTCCCAAATCCCCGGGCAGCACTTGCAGCCAATAGTGATGAAACCAAATGAAGGCATTCTTATGCAAGAGGAATATAACACAGCATCTACAGACTGAGTACAGTAGCAGGGCTATAAATCTTCCAGACTTTCAAAGAGCTATTAATGTTTGTAGACACTTTAAGTGATGATTTCATAATGGTTTCCCATCTATCTATGGCTTTGCTGTAGATGAGGGTCGTTTGGTTAATCTATGTTTCAGTCTTCATTGCCTTTTAACTAGCTTTTAATCAGTAATTATTGCAGAGTTGCAATGGTATGCATACTCCTGCTCTCCGATCCCCAGAATTGTGCCAGTCAGTATGTCATGTCAATTAGTTTGGGTGCGTGGGTTGGCATGTGGGGGTGCCACTTGTATTTCTTGTTAAAAGTATAGTGCTTTCTACTTATCTCAATATGTTTATATTTCAGTTTTTAAATATAAAGGAAGTTTTTGCTGTTTATCTTTAATTCTGTTTGTTACTTTCTGATACAGAGCTATATAACAATAAAGCACATGTAATAAACAAATTGCAAGGTGAATATTGTGTTAAAATAAGTATTAAATCACAGTGCTGAACAGCAAGCACTCAAAATGTTATTTTTGTGGTCAAACTGAAGGCTTTACAGGGGAGGTCAGCTGCACTACAATGATGAGTTTCTGTAACCAGTGGTATATAGTGAAGTTTTCTTCTAGGCTTTTGACTTAATTTGCTGCAACTGAAATAGCTTTTTTCTGCAGTGATGTTGTCCCAACAGTCTTAACCAATCATTGGCTGTAGAAGGACACATGATTCTGTACTGGGATATCATTAGTGCAGCATAAAATAGAGACAGGCAGTAAACCAGGCAGCATCGGAATGGGAGTGGAGGGGTATTGGTGAGGTGAGAATGCCTTTTTTAATACTCTATTTTTATTTTATTTTGTAGGACAAACCATTTCAGGCTCTGTTTATACTTGGTTCTGCTGATGTCCAGAAGGGATATGGCCATGGCCAAAGGAGGAGTGCCCTCACCTAAAAAATTTTGTGACTTGCTGAAGATGCTGATCTCCCAGACACTTCCACCAAGGTGTTGACAAGTATGGTTCCTTGGGAGTCATGATAGATATGACAGAATCCATTCCCTTAATAATGGATCCATAATGCTTACATTTTTTCTAATGTAAAGCAGACTATGGTGAAGGTTAAAGAACAACAGAAACTTGAGAAAATAGATGTTAAATACATGTAAGCAGAGATTCACAGAGATTTGATAAATTACAGTATTTAACATAAAAAGGAATTTACATTCCTCACAGGATTGATAGACATGTTAATGATATGCAAATGATAAGGAAATGGAAACAAAATATTCAAAACATCTCGATTTATTCAGTATCGAGTATGAGCACCACAGAAATACACACACTTACACACCTTGGCATGCTATCAATAAGATTATTAATGGAAGTCTGAGGAAGGTTATGTCACTCTAAATGCACTTGACCATGTAAATCATCAAGACTGGCTATTGGCAGGTCCCATTGCAGGTCCCAGATGGGCTAGATGGGAGAGAGGTCCAGAGACACTGCAGGCTACAGTAGTATGCTTAGGTCACACAGACTGCTCATAGCAGCACATTGGAAATGCAACCTGGCATTTCCCTGATGGAAAATTATCATACCACTGGTACCACAACCAAATGAATGTAACGCTGAACTGTTCTGGAAATGAAGACTAGAGGGCTATGGCTACCAAATATTATGCCACACTACACTATAATCCAGGTATTAGTTTCTTTGTGAAGGCCTCTTCATGGCATTGCCCAGGTGATCTCCAGACCAAACTCCTAATATCTTTGCATCTGAGACAAAGCAGGACTCATTACTGAAGAGGATAGACCTCCATTTCTACATACGCGCATGATTGTCCACTTATGTGCCCACTCGTGGAAAACAAGGGTAAGACAGTTTGGAATCCCTTGTGTTGCACCATAGGTAGGTAGTATAAGGCTGGAGGAACATGTGAACTTTTTGTGGCTTTTAAATGTTTAGTAAAAATATTTCAGAAGTACCAGACAACTAAGAGACTAGAGACACACACAAAGTTTTGTTGCTTTTTTTAAAGCAGTTTTTGAGCCAAAGGCAGGAGTGGGTTAACAAGGAAAGAATGATTTATACTGCACTTTTTAGCAACAACATCTGCATTTTAAACAACAGCAAAAACTGTGCGTCTCTAGTCTCATAGTTGTCTGGTATTTCAGGTATGTCTCTCCTCATAATGAAATATTTTTAATAAACATTATATTTTCAAAATTTAAATACATTGAAAAATAATATCTAACTGTTTTACTCAAAACTGCTACAAGGAATTATGTAAAGAATAATATTTTAGTGCACATAACATAAATATGAAGAGATACATAAAGAGATACAATAGCTGCTCTAGGTGTACAATAAAAGTTTTTTAGCTGATGAATGTCATTTTTAAATGTAAATTATGTAAATTTAAATTGTCCAACTAAATTGTCTCAAACAAAAACCCACCTGCAAGCTAATAGATTCCCTGATAGGCTTCTTAGTTAAGGAAAGCAGGTTATGTTTTGCATTTGATGCTCAGTGATCATGCTATAAATATCTCTACACCTTTTTTGGCATTAAGCTGTGCCAACACATGTATGGCAACATTGCAGCAATCTTTGAACAACAGAATCTATACACTTGACAAATATCTCCTCAGAGCTGTTTATAGCGATGAATCTATCAACACAAGAGGAAAAGCTCCTTCTGGCCTTTGCAGATGGTCCCCACACATAAGATAACAAATCTACAAGATAAGAAAAAACATACAGCTTTAAAATGCAAATTAGCAGCCGTTCTAATGGTTTCAGTTGACTAATGGAGCCATGATTATTTTTTCTTCTCAGATGCTGTGCAGTAATTCTTTGCAATCCTGTTTACATAAATAAATGGTTCATGTTTTCACGGTCCTTTTCCACCATTTCAACAGAACTATTTTCTGAAATTCTCAATGACACATTCATACCCTTCAGCATTTTCTTAAACAGTTGCTTAGCAGATATAAATGTGACTATCTGCAATCTATTTTTTTAATGGGTAACATATGACAGAAGTTTGGTCATCTGTGAGCAGCAAGATAAATTGCAAATAGGAGCAGGTGCCTCACGCATGACATTTATGTACAAGAAATATGTCGCACAATAGTACAAATATATGTAATGTTTTCAAGTCAGGAGATGTATGGTGATTTTTTTTAAAGGTTATACATTTTAAAGTCAGCACAGACCTCTGGTAAGCAACCAACCAAGTGATTGCAAAAGTGCAAGTACATAAATTGCCACAGGTCCTACATTGTGATTGCAGCTGAAAAAAGCGTCTCTATAGAAGTTTCTTCGAAACATATTTTATTGGCATTATTATAGGTTTGGGTTGGTTATTCTAAGAAGGTAACATGGCCCTAACATTACATCACCTAACTCAATAGAGTAGATCAGGTCTGTTAGCGCCCTGCTTACTTTAAGTGCTTGTTAGAGAGATGTGGCCGAGTAAGCACTCAACCATTTGCAGGATTTGGGGTCGCAGGCACCTTACTTGGGGTAATTGCACTTACAAACAGTTCACAGTGAATACATAGCAGTCACAGTTGACAGCATCAATGGTACCTTCAGAAAGTCCTGTTTACACACAGGGATGTACACCAAGTTTACATGGACTCTGTTATTCTGAGCTATCGCCACATATCACACCGCTAGCTTTCAGGACAGGTTCCACAACTTTGAAGCGGACACAGCTCTGTCTTCCACTAAGCTGTTTCTGAACCAATTCATGACTAACAATTGACTCCCAAAAGGCATTGGAAAAGTCCCATATATAAAGAATCTTCCCACTCCAGCATCGAAAACATCATGCATAGAGTGTGCAGGCTGTGTCATAGTAATCACATTGAACACAACACATAGGTACAAAAAAGTTCCACCTGTAGTGGAGTCACTGCAGCACTTAAGTGGTATGATGACTGAACAGTTGCATTTAAATTGACAGTAGCAAAATACAATTATACATTATTGCAGTATCATATTCAGTAGTCATCAGCAATAGTGAACTAACAATATACACAACGTGGCACTTTATTATTACAATGCATAGAATAAAAACATACAAAAACAATACAAGCCTGTCTAAGGCTGGGGCGCCACGTAGCGTAAAAGCAACGATTTTGCCACAGCGTTTTACAGTACCTGCAAAATGGCTATAATTCTGGCTAATCCCAGCCACACATTGCAGAAAAATATCCGCAGTGGACAGGCTGCGATTTCAAAAACTGAAGCATTTTTGTAAATCGCAGCATGTCAGTTATACCTATGGAAACGCTGGCATTTTCTGTATAGGTATAATTGAAGCAGAAAGTCCGCAGAGGAAAACTCTGCAGACTTTCTGTGAAAAGAGCTGTGGGAAGAACTGCAATGTGCTTCTGCCGCGTTTTTTTTTTTTTTTAAAGAGAGAGCTACAGGGCTGAAAGTGTTGCAAAGGATTGACTTCATAAGTAAGCTGAGGAATATTATACTCAAGGTGTGGAATTTCAAGAGGCTAATACTTCATATTCCAACGTGCTTTGTAGTTGATGTATAGAGAGAGACATGTAAGCAGAACAAAGGAGGTAATTCCACTTCTATCTCTGCAATGGATAAGATTCATTTGCTCCACTTTTTGTTATATGTTTTATGGCAGACTAGAAGCGAAGATTTCATTGGTGAGAGGGAGGAAATGGTGTTTACATGCCACTAACAAATGGTCTTCAGAGAAGAATGAAGGGCCATTTCGCAGAATCTAGACTACATTTATGGGTAAGTGTGCTAGTGGTGGGAGCACTACAAAGCATAACCCAGAGGACTGATAAGAAGGAATATATCATTTTAATTTCAATATTCTTCACTGGTTAAAAAAAAAAAAAAAAGACAAGGGTATAAATCTTTCAGAAAATACATCAAAAGCCTTTAAAATAAGTTATTTACTGGCACTAGTGTTTAGTGTGATGCCTAATACATGTCTTAGAAGTAAAGTTTCATCTCTCAGTCCATTACACACAATCTAAAAGACAGCAGAAAACTACTAGTTTTCTATATTACATATGAATACATACGATTTAAGAAGTGTATGGCTGCATCCCATGATTTAATGTATATTCTTTTTATGATTTGAAGAATTCATAACATATAATTCCTAAATGTATTTACTCGGAGTACAAAACACGCAGGTCAGTCTAACATTCATGTCCCACATCCTTTTATGAATGTGAAGTAACACTCAGGAGATCTTGTGAAAATAACATTTTATTTTGCAATAGTGGCAGGTGACAAGAACAGCTTTTGATTTTATGTCTGGTAAAGGATGTTCTGTCCTTGAAAGGAACTGTAACTGTTATTGGCCACTGTGTGATGCTCTTGCTAGCACTACTGATGATATACATATTGTCCTGTATTGTATTTGATTCTCACAAAAAAATTCACCTTCTCAATAAAGTAACTTCAATTGACCATTAAACAGCTTATTACGTATAACGAAGCACGAGATCTTCCACCCAACAGTATACTTAAAAAAACAAACTCTTAATAGATAAGATTTCAGCTACAGCAAAGAGAAAGACATTAATAGGGTTGTCCGAGATTTAAGAAATGTTTTCTAAAAGCAGGGAATGCTTTAAAAGACAAAATATTACTTACCTGTTTAAGCCCTTGCTGTTCCCGCGCTACTGACCTAGTGGCCTAGCCAGTCTGTCTGAGCTGTGCTCCAGTGATAGATAATATTTTGTATGTGACTGCTACAGCCAGTTTCTGCTGTATTGGGCAGTACATGCAGGCATCACCCATGAGGGCAGTGATCGGCTGCTGTGGTCACATGCTCATTTACGGCACATCATCTCAGCAGGACAAGTCAGCAAGAGCAACAGACCTGGAGTGCTGGGGGATTAAGCAGGTGAGTAATAATTTTTTGCCTCAAAGCATTCCCTGCTTTTAGAAAAAAATAGTCTTAAATGCTGGACAGTCCCTTTCTCCCAATGGAAAAACTCTTTTTGGTCCTTCCCTATTAGCCAGATGACTGCTAAAAAACAGCAACTCTCACACTTTCAGAATCGGCCAATATTCCATGGCTGGCCAATAATTTAATTAATTGTCAGCATGTAATACTACATGACCACTTCAGGTCAAGTAGGTGCCATGTAGGTAAAACAACCATATAACCAATGCATGAATAGGGGATGCCATGACATATCATAATAAACTCCCATGAGGGAGCAACTCGGTTCCAGCATAATGTATCACAGAAGGCAGGACCACCACCTCAAAACCCTAATGAATGCTTCACTATCAGGGATAATAAGGAAGTGGAAGGGACCTAGTATTTAGAGGCAGTGGGTAGACTGGTTCTAATTCATTAACTAATAATATGACCTATATTCAAAGGGTAACATTATTCCCACACAATATATGGCGATTGTTACTACGTATGGGACATTGGCTCTTGTAGGTATTAATTCCTATTCCCTTTAATTCATATTATTCATATGTGGTCTAATATAGAGAAAGAATAAAGGGGGCATTCACCTAGGCGTAGATTTTTTTCATAAAAACATCTTTTTATTCAGTCCTAGATAAAAACATATCCATAGGATTTGATAGGAAGAGAGGAACTGTACATAGAATGACATGAAAGTTCTTTTTTGATGTATATTGCAATCCATTACTCAATGGGTTCACAGTCACTTAACCACTTCAGTACCGGGCCAATTTCTGGTCCAGGACCAAACACATTTTAGGGTTTTATAGTATGTGCGGTTTTGAGGGTTGTAACATTTTTATCATTTGCGTTATTCAACTAATTTCTGCGTTTTTTTCGGTGACAATTAGGGCTTTATTTTTATGATGTTTTTATTTTTGCATGTGTTTTAATTTGTTTAATATCCAGGAAAATCTAAACAAAAGAGGAGGGAAAACGTGTCTGTTTTGCAATTTTAATTTTTTTTTTTTTTTTTTTTTATTTAATAACACAAAGTGCTATGAAAAAATATATAAAATAGTTTTTACTCTCCATTATGGTAATTTTTATTTTGTATGGTGTCGTCGGGGTGGGGCTATAACCTTTAACAGCGGCGTTTTATTGGCGTATTATTTTATTTATTTTTATAATTATTTTATTTACATTTTTTTCTTAACTTCTCTATTATTTTTTATTTATTTATTTATTTATTTATTTATTTTACATTCTGTCCCCATGAGGTCATAATAGACCTTTGGGGACATCTGATCACAGTTTTTTTTTGTTGGGGAGGCTGATTTCCCCTGTAACTGGGGCTGGTACATTTAGCCCCAGTTACAGGAGGAATACAGCCTCCTGCACGTTACTTACACTAACTACAGTCATGGCCAAAAGTTTTGAGAATGACACAAATATTATATTTTCACATGATCTGCTGCCCTCTGGTTTTTATGTGTGTTTGTCAGATGTTTTTATCACATACAGAAATATAATTGCATTCATATTATGAGTAACAGAAGCTTATATTGACAGTTAGAATGAGTTAATGCAGCAAGTCAATATTTGCAGTGTTGACCCTTCTTCTTCAGGACCTCTGCAATTCTCCCTGGCATGCTCTCAATCAACTTCTGGACCAAATCCTGACTGATAGCAGTCCATTCTTGCAGAATCAATGCTTTAATTTTGTCTGAATTTGTTGGTTTTTGTTTGTCCACCCGTCTCTTGATGATTGACCACAAGTTCTCAATGGGATTAAGATCTGGGGAGTTTCCAGGCCATGGACCCAAAATCTCTATGTTTTGTTCCCTGAGCCATTTAGTTATCACCTTTGCTTTATGGCAAGGTGCTCCATCATGCTGGAAAAGGCATTGTTGAGCGCCAAACTGCTCTTGGACGGTTGGGAGAAGTTGCTCTTGGAGGACATTCTGGTACCATTCTTTATTCATGGCTGTGTTTTTAGGCAAGACTGTGAGAGAGCCGATTCCCTTGGCTGAGAAGCAACCCCACACATGAATGGTTTCAGGATGCTTTACAGTTGGCATGAGACAAGACTGGTGGTAGCGCTCACCTCTTCTTCTCCGAATAAGCTGTTTTCCAGATGTTCCAAACAATCGAAAAGGGGATTCATCAGAGAAAATGACTTTACCCCAGTCCTCAGCAGTCCACTCCCTGTACCTTTTGCAGAATATCAGTCTGTCCCTGATGTTTTTTCTGGAGAGAAGTGGCTTCTTTGCTGCCCTCCTTGAGACCAGGCCTTGCTCCAAGAGTCTCCGCCTCACAGTGCGTGCAGATGCACTCACACCTGCCTGCTGCCATTCCTCAGCAAGCTCTGCACTGCTGGTAGCCCGATCCCGCAGCTGAAACACTTTTAAGAGACGGTCCTGCCGCTTGCTGGTCTTTCTTGGGCGCCCTGGAGCCTTTTTGGCACCAATGGAACCTCTCTCCTTGAAGTTCTTGATGATGCGATAGATTGTTGACTGAGGTGCAATCTTTCTAGCTGCAATACTCTTCCCAGTTAGGCCATTTTTGTGCAGTGCAATGATGACTGCACGTGTTTCTTTAGAGATAACCATGGTTAAAAGAAGAGAAACAATGATGGCAAGCACCAGCCTCCTTTTAAAGTGTCCAGTGGTGTCATTCTTACTTAATCATGACAGATTGATCTCCAGCCCTGTCCTCATCAATACCCACACCTGTGTTAATGGAGCAATCACTGAAACGATGTTAGGTGGTCCTTTTAAGGCAGGGCTGCAATGATGTTGAAATGTGTTTTGGGGGATAAAGTTCATTTTCTAGGCAAATATTGACTTTGCAAGTAATTGCTGTTAAGCTGATCACTCTTTATAACATTCTGGAGTATATGCAAATTGCCATTAGAAAAACTGAAGCAGTAGACTTTGTAAAAATTAATATTTGTATCATTCTCAAAACTTTTGGCCATGACTGTATAACTATAGAGCTGATCTGGGTCCTGTAGGACCCAGCAGCTCTTGCAGATGCTGCATCCGGCAGATCACATGACCGCCGGATCAGAGGGCAGCCGCAAAATGGCAGCGCCCATAGCGCTGTATACAGCGCTGTATACACAGCGATCGGAAAGGCAGGGAAGGTAATAAACCTTCCCTGTTTTCTCTCTGGGAGCTCCAGCTGAAGTTACAGCTACTGCAGCTACTGAGTTCTGCTTGGATGTACCCGTACGTCCTTGCAGAACAAGGCAACCACCCCCTGGACGTACAGTATATAGTCTATGGGCAGTACAGAAGTTAATGGGGCTAGCCACTTTCAGACCAATATTGAGAGATAAATGTTATTGTTTGTAGAATAAAAAGTTGTACAATTTTCCAATATACTTTCTGTATAAATTCCTTATGGTTTTCTAGATCTCTGCTTGTTGTCATTATTTCTGCTTACTTCCAGTTTATAGACAACAGTCCATGGTCATGTGATGAACACACAGCTGCACAGCTCGTTATAGTCTCAGCACAGTAATAAGACATCTGCCTGATAACGAGCTGTGCACCTGTGTGTTCATCACATGACCATGGACTGATTTTTATCCTCTGGGAGTAAGCAGAATGAATGACCGCAAGCAGAGATCTAGAAAACCATGAGGAATTGATAAAGTATATTGGAAAATTGTAGAACTTTTTATTATACAAACAATAACATTTGACTCTCTAGTGACCATCCCCTTTAACAGTCACAATTTGCAGAATACAGACAGCAACATAAATCCTGTGACTAAAATGACCATGAAAGCTGTCTAAGGCTAAGACTCCACGTTGCGGAAACGCAGCTTTTTTTGTTGCAGATTTTGTTGTGGTTTTTTGAGCCAAAGCCAACAATGGCTACAAAAGGAACGGGAAATATATAGAAAGTTCTTATGCTTCTACCTCCTGCTCAATCCACTCCTGGCTTTGGATCAAAATACCGCAGCAAAATCTGCAACAAAAAAAGATGCTTTTCCGCAATGTGGGGCCTTAGCCTAAGGCTGGAAAAAAATGCAGTCTTTTATAGTCCCTGCAAAACGAATACCATTCACACATTGCAGGAGAATACTTGCAGCGGACATGCTGTGATTTCCAAAACAGTCACTGTTTTGGAAATCGTAGCATGTCAATTATACCTACAGAAACACTGGCGGATTCCCTGTAGGAATAATTGAAGCAGAAAGTCTACAGAGGAAACCTCTGCAGACTTTCTGTGAAAAGCGCTACAGTTTTTTCCCCCACCACTTTGCTGCAGCCCGCTACGTGGGGCCATGTGAATGGGGCTAATCTGCAATACCAGACTCAACCCAGGAACATCTGTGGCACTAAAAGCAGTGCTTTTTTCTATTCTCAGACTCCTTGAGTCCAATGATTAGTGGCAAAGCATATATGCACAATGGTGGATAGTAAATAAAAACATTATTTCAGTTTGATAGCTATTGTGTTAACTAAAATATATGTTTATCCTCGGACTTTACCCAATTTTAGAAAGGGAGTGTTTTCACTTTTGTTACAGGCAACAAAAAGGCTAGAAGAATCTCTGGGTATACTGAAGATCCATGGTATTTTTGTATATGATCATGCAAAAAATGTAAAGCATAAAATAATGCAATAAAAATGGGATCTAACTGTGACCCACCACATTAGTATCATTGGTATGTAATATGAATGTGTAGTGCGTAGTGCACTGTCCCTTTACAAATAAATTTAAAAAGCAGTAAAAAGAACGTTTTCAAGCAATATGAAAGTCAACATGTCAAGATACTATAATGAAGTTGATTTTCAAAGACTGATACCCTAATAATACATTACAAGAAAGTACAGTAACCTATGTCTATTCACAACTTTTTTTAAGTATAATGATGGATCCATTGACAGCTACTAATAAAGGTGTATTCCTTTTGTAGACATTTATCTACAGGGGGCCCCCATTATCAGGAGAACAGGGGCCAGCAAGTTCCCCCTCTGTGCTCTGTGGTATGGCCACCACTCTATTCATTTGGGGCTGGCAGAGACTGCTATCACTATAGTCTGACATGAGTAGAGCGGTGGCCACTCATATAGCACAATGGGAAACTTTTAGCCCCCCATTCTTTTCTCCTGGATAGGGGATAAATGTTAATAATGGAAAACTTTTATTTTAATTTCCATGGGCTTCAAACTGAACACAAAGTCTTTGACAGTCACACCATAACTCTTTTTTTTTTTACTACATCTGTGTTTTGTCGCTTACAGTGAAAAATTCATACAAAATATTAGAAAATTATGTACATTTTCATTAGTTTAAGAAAATATATTTCTGAAAGAAAATGACTGAAAACCATAAGTGCTAGTGTAAGGGAATCACTAGAGGAGCGATTCCCCAGAAGCTGCTGGAGAACTAGGGGGAGGGGCACAACGAGACAGTGGACCCTAAGCTGAATCCCCCCACTGTCCCTGGCTAACTTGCCCGATCTGTCCTAGGTGACAGCCAGCAACTACGTCGACAGTCCCTCCTTATAATAAGTGATCACATAGAACGCAGACAAGGTGCACAACAACAAAGGGAGGTCAGCTAGCCAAGGGGTCAGTAACAATCGAGCAAGCAGTACAAAGTCAAAATCCAAGAGAATAGTCAGGGGCAAGCCAAAGGGTCAGAGAATCAAGTAACAAAGTATCAAGGAGTATAGAAAGAGAGCAGGCAAAACACAAGTGTAATAACCGGCAGCCATGTGAGGGCTGACAACCTGTTTATAGAAAGTCTGGGACCAGCCCCAGAGCTGATAGGTACACAGGCTGTCAATCACTCAGGCCAGGAAGAGATTAACTCTATGCAGTCCAGAGAGAAATGTTTCTAATTACACGGGTGTGGCTTTACACAGCAAGAGAACTAGGACCATGTTCAGACTGAGCATCAAGAAGCTTACACAAAGAACCAAATTGAAGACGCCTCCTTCGCCACAGCGTGCGAGAGGAGGGTGGCGCCGAGACCCGAAACGGCAGAGATGTTACAGTACCCCCCCTTTATGAGGGGCCACCGGACCCTCACCAGATAAACCAGTTTTAGTAGGACCCAGTATTTTCTCTGCCTTCAATTCAGGGTCTTTTTGCACAACCACAGACACTGGTGGGCCAGGCAAACATTTTTTATTCACCTGGCATTTCCCACCTTTTGCAGCCGAGACAGTCTCCTCAGTAACACAATTTAAGGTGTGCAAAACAATACAGTGGGATGAGCACTGATCTCCCCATTTTACCAACTCCCTTTTACCCCAATCAAAAATAGGGTTATGGAGGTTCAACCAGGGGAGCCCCAAAATAATATCGGAAGACAGATGCTCCATAACAAAAAAGCTCATGAGCTCTGAATGAGCAGAACCAACTTGCAACGTTATTAAGGGGGTCTTGAATCGGACCTTACCCCTGGCCAGTGGGGCAAAATCCGCTCCAGTAACCGCCAGAGGAGTGGCAAGTGGCAAAAGCTCAATGCCTAAAGCTGAGACCAACGAGAATGTGACAAAGTTTGCCGCAGACCCAGAGTCAACTAATGCCTGGCCAGAAACAGATCTGTCCCCAGAGGACAGAGACACAGATAACAACATCTTATTGTTACTACTGGCAAATACCTGGTTGCCTGAGTGGTTCTTCTGATTACCACTCAGGCACTGAAGTTTTTCTGATGGTCTGCGGGGTCTGATCGAGCAGTCACTGATAAAATGACCGTAAGCACCACAGTACAGGCAGAGGTTGTTCCTGAGACGATGCTCTCGTTGCGTCTTGGCATCCATAATTCCCAGTTGCATAGGTTCCTCACCAGGAGTCATGGGAGAAATAATAGGTTTCTCAGGAGAGAGAGAGGGAGAGACAGAAAACTTGGAAGAAGCAGACCCTATTCTCTCTTTAACATTTTCCCTGATCCTACGGTCAATACGGACAGCCAAAGTCATGGCCTGCTCAAGAGTGGGAGGATCTGGGTGACCAACCCAGAGCTCCTTAACACGGTCACGCAGGCCTTGTTTAAAGTGGGCCTTTAGAGCTGACTCACACCAACCTGCAGTCACGCTGCACTTGCGGAATTCTGCGCAATATTCCTCAGCAGAGCGTTTGCCCTGCCGCATAGTGAGGAGTTGCGATTCCGCAAGCCCAATGTGGTCTGGCTCAGCGTATATAGACCCCAAAGACAAAAAAAAACTTTTCAAAGTCAGTCCACTCCTCAGCCCCAGGAGGGAGTTTAAGGGCCCAAGCCCGTGGATCCCCCTGTAGGAGGGATATAACTATTCCTACCATTTGGGCCTTGGATGCATGTGGATTAATCCAAAAATACAGGCGACAGGACTCCCGGAAAGTCTCAAATTTTTCACGATCCCCTGAAAAACGATCCGGGAGTAACATCTTCACCTTAAAAGAGGAAGAAACAGGCGGGGATGCTGCAGCAGCCTCAGTAAGGGTCTGAACCTGGTTAGCAAGCTCAGCTACCAGGACTGCCAAACCTTCCAACTTGGCTGCAAGGCCCTGAATAGGATCCATGCTGACCCTATGGGAAGCAATGGCAGAATGTATCGGCCGGTTATTCTGTAAGGGAATCACTAGAGGAGCGATTCCCCAGAAGCTGCTGGAGAACTAGGGGGGAGGGGCACAACGAGACAGTGGACCCTAAGCTGAATCCCCCCCACTGTCCCTGGCTAACTTGCCCGATCTGTTCTAGGTGACAGCCAGCAACTACGTCGACAGTCCCTCCTTATAATAAGTGATCACATAGAACGCAGACAAGGCGCACAACAACAAAGGGAGGTCAGCTAGCCAAGGGGTTAGTAACAATCAAGCAAGCAGTACAAAGTCAAAATCCAAGAGAATAGTCAGGGGCAAGCCAAAGGGTCAGAGAATCAAGTAACAAAGTATCAAGGAGTATAGAAAGAGAGCAGGCAAAACACAAGTGTAATAACCGGCAGCCATGTGAGGGCTGACAACCTGTTTATAGAAAGTCTGGGACCAGCCCCAGAGCTGATAGGTACACAGGCTGTCAATCACTCAGGCCAGGAAGAGATTAACTCTATGCAGTCCAGAGAGAAATGTTCCTAATTACACGGGTGTGGCTTTACACAGCAAGAGAACTAGGACCATGTTCAGACTGAGCATCAAGAAGCTTACACAAAGAACCAAATTGAAGACGCCTCCTTCGCCACCGCGTGCGAGCGGAGGGCGGCGCCGAGACCCGAAACGGCAGAGACGTTACAGCTAGGGATCAAAGTTTAAATGGTTAGTTTTCACCTTGAAATGTAACAGGCATATATCATACAGATTTTTAACAGAGCATTCACACAACAGTGAATGGCAAATATACCTAGTTATACAGAATTTTCACACTGCTTCAAAACTATGCAGATGAGCCATTAAGTCTGGCATAACTGAATGGCCACTTATCATAGGAGCAATAACAGCAGTTTACATAGTTACATACTATAGCATAGATGAAAAAGGACATAGGTCCACCACATTCCATCAATTAGGGTATAACAATGATATTTTTGTAATATTTATAAACAGCATTAGAATGAAATCTATAATAAGGGGATCTCTGAACAGAATTTTAAATTGCGTACATAAAAGGTATGTTTTTTGTGGAAGTGCTCTTCAAGTGATGGACTCTTTCCTTTTACGCTATAGCTTTCTATGAACATGGAATTTGTTTGCAAATACCAATAAAATATACATTAGAAGGCAAAACATATGTACGTACACCTAAGCTTTTTAAGTCTCTTTCTAATATTTCCATAAATTACTTCCTATCACACTTGGCTGGCCACTTGCAGCCGATAGTGCAGTTAAGAAACCCAGTCACTGATTCTATAATAAACTCTGATCTTGTGAGGGACACTAAAGCTAAATAGTGTTATAATAGCGAGCTACACGTTAATGTGTCTTAGTTTTGACAAGATAAATTATTCGGCCTGGCACATATGATAAAAAATGGACTGCTTAAGCTGTCTGGCAGGTATCAGCAGCTTCAGCAAGTAGGACGCTGTCTTAGTCTATAAAATTTTTATAGCAGAGACAGTAAATTAGTTTAGTAGCTCACACGCTCTTAGTTAAGTCTTTTTCTTGCACTGCATAAAATTTGCTTTATCTTGATATATGTGTTATATACATAGATATACCATGTTGTGGCTCAGCAGGGCACAGTTATTTTCTTTTCTTTTAAAGGATATGTTTTTAGGCAAGTTGGGGGGAGAGATATTCTTGCCAGACATATACACTTTATAGCTACACTCCTGCAGTTTAAGATTTAACGCTATTTCTCCTTATTGCAGTAACATGTTTCTAAAACATCATATACCACTTTCAAACACTGACTTTTTTTTTCCAGATTTTTGTGAGGAATATATTAAATAACTCCCAGTCATGTACTGTTGTGATCAGAGAAATTTTCTCTTTTTTCCAGCAGGAGCCTTCTGATCATAAATGTGCAAGGAATTTTCTGCTGTTTCTATACAAATCAAAAGAAACAGGTTGTTTTACAAGCATGTATCCTAATGATACTGTACATTGCTTAGGGTCTGGCTTTTGGGACAATTGACTGCAGAGACCAAAAAATTAGCCAGACTCAGCTAATTGGGTGTTGCTGGATAGGTGGAAGACTCAAATGCCTATGGTCGACCTGAGTGGAGGGGGGCTTAAGAGGAAAATAAGCAGCATAGGTGCTTATTGTAGCAGGAGCAGAAGAGGGAACTGCAGTGCACTAGGGAGAAAGTCTGCACTGTAGTGACTGTAGCATAAGATATGGGAGGAGTCAAACAGCCCATCATTGGAAGAACGTCCCCAGCCAGAGCGACAGTACTGAGACAAGTACACAGTGGTGTAAGTACTGCCGTAGCAACTGTAATGGCCCGTGACGTTGGGGGCCCGGTGGGCCCCTGTTGCTTTTTTTTTTTTTTAATAGGCTGTTACCTGCTGGAGTAATCCCAACAGGTAACAGGCCGTATTTACTTACTGATCCCCTTTCAACAAACCAACCCATTTTACATAAAGATATATAGGTGCCATTGACACCCAGCAACTCTCAGACACTTTACAGTCATTTTCCCAACCTGGCCACCAATCATTTTAATGAAACTCTTAAAAATGCACAGGATGAGGCCGGTCCCCCCCTCCTTGTGAACCTTACATCACAGATAGAACCATGGTACTTACGTGTTTTCTTCAGTGGGGCTCTAGGTGTGCGGAAAATTGCATACACCCACAGATTTCCCTCATTTCAAATCTATTTCTCTTTTCTTCACCACACTAAACAAGCCTATTTCACCTCTCTAGTCTCCTCTCTCTAATAACCGTAAATGACTATTTGAAACTTTTCACTCATTACTTACTCCCAAGGTGCAGGCTCATATCACAGACCTATGTGCAGAGGACCTGGTTACTTATTTCCAAGAAAAAAATTGGTAAGATCCGTCAGGAAATGATTGCCCAATCCCCAGGCAGCATTGATCCCTTCAACTACCATATGTCATCCTGTTCACGATCTTCCTTTGATCCATTATAGAAGAGGTCTGTCAGGTCTTCTCTTCTTCTCACCCTACTACCTGTATTAGTAACCCTTTTCCCTCAAACCTTCTTCTGGAATCTTTCCCTACTCTTTCAAAAATGCTATTCTAACTCCACTACTGAAAACACCCTCCCTCGACCAATTCTGTGGTGCTAACTACTGACCTATCTTCAATCTCCCCTTCAACTCCAAAATCTTGAAACGTTTGGTATATTGCCGCCTGATCTGCTATCTTTCTGCTAACTCCATTCTCGACCCTGTACAATCTGGCTTCTGCACTCTCCTGACACGGCCTTTACAAAAGTCTCTAATGCTCTCCTGACAGCTAAATGTAATGACGACTATTTTCATTTTATTCTTCTGGATCTCTCAGCAGCATTTGACACTGTAGACCACCAACTCCTCCTCACTATGCTCTGCTCTACATGTGCTTCATGGACACTGCTATCTTGGTTCTCCTTCTATCTCGCAGACTGCATTTTCAGTGTATCATTTGCAGGTTCTGTCTCTTCTCCTTTTCCCTCTTGCTGTTGGGGCTTCTCAGGAATTCTCAGGAATCCCCTCCCCTTCTAACTCTACATAGCACCTATTGGAAAACCATCAGCAGATTTGGCTTTTAGTACCATATTTATACTGATGACACCCAACTATATACCTCCTCTTGTAATATCAAGTCTGCATTACTACAGAACACCAGTGACTGTCTTTCTGCTGTCTCTAACATCATGTCTTCCATCTACAGTATCTGAAACTAAGTCTTTCAAAGACTGCTGTTTCCACCATCTACTAACCAACCTAAACCTGATATCTCCATTTCATTCTGTGGTCTTACCTTAACACCAAGGCAACATGCCCGCTGCCTTGGAGTTTTTTGACTCAAACCTTTCTTTTACCCTATCCAATCACTCACATGTTCATGCCAATTACACTTCAAAAACATTTCCAGAGTCCACCCCTTCCTTACCATGGATATATCAAAAATCCTTATTGTCACTGTGATTTACTCTAGACTTGACTACTGTAAGTCCCTGCTTATTGGTCTTTCCTTCACTATACTATTCCCTCTACAATCCATTCTGAATGCGGGAGCCAGGTTCAGTCTAAACACTACACCAATGCCTCCAGTCTGTGCCAGTCACTGCACTGGTTGCCTGTTCACTATAGAATGCAATATAAACTTATCAACATGATCCATAATGCTCTCCATGGTGCTGAACCTCCCTGTATTTCCTCCCTCACCTCTGTCTACCACCTAACTCATGCTCTCCATTCAGCCAATAACCTAAGACTAGCATCCTCTATTATCAGAACCTCCCACTCCTGCCTCCAAGATTTTTCCTGAGTTGCACCATGTTTCTGGAGTGCCCTACCCTGGACAATCAGATTAACTTCCACCTTGTACAGCTTCAAGGGCATCTTAAAAACACATCTCTTCAAGCAGATCTATTACATTTTTTAATCTAACACTTCTGCACACTACTAACATTTTTCATAAAAATGGCTGTACACTTGTACCTCTTTAGTCACCCCTTCTACGTCATAAATTGCAAGCTCATGCTAGCAGGGCCCACTCCGTTGGTGTGTGAATTGATTTATTAGTCTATAATGTCTCATTTTTGTCTGTACATGAACCAGATGATTTGTTGATATGATATGCTGTAGAATAGGTTGGTGCTATATACAGTAAATCATTTATTATATATTGCTATTACTTTAAGAGAAGCTACTGTAAATCTGACTCCTACAGTCAGTACCATTGTCTCTAGATACTATAGTACCATTCAATAAGTAAAATGCTACAGTGATAGTGGCCAGAGTTATATTTGAGCTGCTCTAGCCTTGTATGTAGTTCTCTGGCCAAGGCAGAGTTGCTTTTTGATTCCCCTTCTCCCATTACCCACTTTCCATTTTCTGCTATTTTGTATACTCTTTACACTTTGTTTCAGAGCTTCTGACTAAAGGCAACAAAGGCAACCTGAGTCTCTAACTTATCAAATCATTTACTAAATAAAGCAGTTATCGACCATCTACAGACAACAAATGAAAAAAGTAGTTGATATGATTTGATTTGTTGATATGATATGCTGTAGAATAGGTTGGTGCTATATACAGTAAATCATTTATTATATATTGCTATTACTTTAAGAGAAGCTACTGTAAATCTGACTCCTACAGTCAGTACCATTGTCTCTAGATACTATAGTACCATTCAATAAGTAAAATGCTACAGTGATAGTGGCCAGAGTTATATTTGAGCTGCTCTAGCCTTGTATGTAGTTCTCTGGCCAAGGCAGAGTTGCTTTTTGATTCCCCTTCTCCCATTACCCACTTTCCATTTTCTGCTATTTTGTATACTCTTTACACTTTGTTTCAGAGCTTCTGACTAAAGGCAACAAAGGCAACCTGAGTCTCTAACTTATCAAATCATTTACTAAATAAAGCAGTTATCGACCATCTACAGACAACAAATGAAAAAAGTAGTTGCCCTATTAATCCTATCAAAAGCTTTCAATAATTAGAGTTGAGTCACATTGCAGCTAAAGTCACTTCTTTGAAGACTTACTTCAGCGTCTTTGGTAAGTTTTAAGCATGAACTGCCCATTTGGGTTCTGTGAAATCATTGCAATGGACTCAGGTTGTGCCTTACACTAGGCCACTCCCAAAACAGAAAAATTGCTTGATATGCTCCTTTAAAGTTTTATAGTAGAGAATATGGCACAATTACTTATATCAATTATTGTAAGTAGTGCTTCATACAGTGGGGAAAAAAAGTATTTAGTCAGCCACAAGTTCTCCCACTTAAAAAGATGAGGGAGTCCTGTAATTGACATCATAGGTAGACCTCAATTATGAGAGACAAAATGAGAAAACATATCTAGAAAATCACATTGTCTGATTTTTAAAGAATTTATCTGCAAATTATGGTGGAAATTAAGTATTTGGTTAATAACAAAAGTTTATCTCAATACTTTGTTATACTGTATATCCTTTGTTGGCAATGACAGAGGTCAAACGTTTTCTGTAAGTCTTCACAAGGTTGGCACACACTGTGGCTGGAATGTTGGCCCATTCCTCCTTGCAGATCTCATCTAGAGCTGTGATGTTTTTGGGCTGTCGCTGGGCAACACATACTTTAACTCCCTCCAAAGGTTTTCTATGGGGTTGAGATCTGGAGACTGGCTAGGCCACTCCAGGACCTTGAAATGCTTCTTACGAAGCCACTCCTTCATTGCCCTGGCGGTGTGCTTGGGATCATTGTCATGCTGAGAGACCCAGCCACGTTTCATCTTCAATGTCCTTGCTGATGGAAGGAGGTTTGCACTCAAAATCTCACGATACATGGCCCCATTCATTCTTTCATGTACACGGATCAGTCGTCCTGATCCTTTTGCAGAGAAACAGCCCCAAAGCATGATGTTGCCACCCCCCATGCTTCACAGTAGGTATGGTGTTCTTTGGATGTAACTCTGCATTTACTTTCCTCCAAACATGTCGAGATGTGTTTCTACCAAACAGTTCTACTTTGGTTTCATCTGACCATATGACTTTCTCCCAATACTCTTCTGGAACATCCAAATGCTCTCTAGCAAACTTCAGACGGGCCCGAATATGTACTGGCTTAAGCAGGGGGACACATCTGGCACTGCAAGATCTGAGTCCCTGGCGGCATAGTGTGTTACTGACGGTAGCCTTTGTTACGTTAGTCCCAGCTTTCTGCAGGTCATTCACTAGGTCCCCTCGTGTGATCATTTTGACCCCACGGGGTGAGATCTTGCGTGGAGCCCCTGATCGAGGGAGATTATCAGTGGTCTTGTATGTCTTTCATTTTCTAATTATTGCTCCCACAGTTGATTTCTTCACACCAAGCTGCTTGCCTATTGCAGATTCAGTCTTCCCAGCCTGGTGCAGGTCTACAATTTTGTTTCTGGTGTCCTTCCACAGCTCTTTGGTCTTCACCATAGTGGAGTTTGGAGTGTGACTGTTTAAGGTTGTGGACAGGTGTCTTTTATACTGCTAACAGTTTCAAACAGGTGCCATTACGACAGGTAATGAGTGGAGGACAGAGGAGCCTCTTAAAGAAGAAGTTACTTGCTTGTTTGCAGGTGACCAAATACTTATTTTCCACCATAATTTGCAAATAAATTCTTAAAAAAATCAGACAATGTGATTTTCTAGATATGTTTTCTCATTTTGTCTCTCATATGATGTCAATTACAGGCCTCTCTCATCTTTTTAAATGGGAGAACTTGCTCAATTGGTGGCTGACTAAATACTTTTTTCCCCCACTGTATGTCTCGATGCACCCCTTATTTAAACTCACATGTGTCAGAAAACATGATGTAAGGTCTTTATAGAAATGGCGTTTGGCCCAGAAAACTTGGCTAAACATATTAAAAAATCAGCTCCAGTCTATTTTTTGTAATATATTGGCTATTTAGAGGATAGGTTGCTTATTCGCTATTAATTTCACACTGCATTTTTACAATTTTCTCCCTGTGGCATTTGAGCTGTGGCGTTAGAGGCATGCACATTCTTACTACATTGTCTGTATAGACAGTTAAACACTGTCCACATCAGGGGTCGGCAACCCCTGGCACGCGTGCCACTCTTGGCATATTTCCCTGGCACGGCAGCGGAGCCCTCACCCAGCAGTTTCGATCAGACCAAACACGGCTGAAACGAAACTGCTATTATTATACTCGGGGGTCTCTTCAGACCCCACAGTATAATAAGCGGAGCCCCCAGGGAGGTAATGAAACATAAAAAACAATGTTAACTCACCTTTTCCTGCACTCAGCGGCCACTCTGTGCTCTTCCGGAGCTTCTGTCTGAATGGCTGACAGGGCCTCAGGTGTCACATCTGCGACCTGAGACCCAATGAGCGGTAGCTGACTACAGGCAGAAGCGCTCGAAGAGAGCACAGCAGCTGCGGTGCATGGAATGGTGAGTACATAGTTTTTTTTTATGTTTGTCACCTCTCTTAGCCCTCCACTTATTATACTCTGGGGTCTGAAGAGACTCCAAAGTATAATAATAGCTAGTGAGTGGCACAAATTGGAATATTATAAAAGTTAGATTATTATACCGTGTGCAGGGGCCGCTATGGGACATAATACTTTGTGCAGGGGCCACTATGGGACATAATACCATGTGCAGGGGCCATTATGGGACATAATACCGTGTGCAGGGGCCACTATGGGACATAATACCATGTGTAAGGACGCCTATGGGACAAATACCGTGTGCAGAGGCCGCTATGGGACATAATACCATGTGCAGGGGCCGCTATGGGACATATACCATGTGCAGGAGCCGCTATGGGACATATACCATGTGCAGGGGCCGCTATGGGACATATACCATGTGCAGGGGCCGCTATGGGACATAATACCGTGTGCAGGGGCCGCTATGAGACATAATACCGTGTACAGGGGCTGCTATGGGACATAATACCGTGTGCAGGGACTGCTATGGTTGTGGGACATAATACCATGTGCATGGACCACTATGGGACATTATTCTGTATAACAGTGTGTTTTCTGTATTAAGGATGTGTTTTTGCACAGAAAACTCAAAAAACTTTTTTTTTTTTGTGCAAAAATGCATTAGTTTTACATCGAAGTAAAAGTTCCAATGGCCTAAGACTATAGCTGCATCCAGATACATAGTGTGTTTCCACCATAAGGATGCTGTACGGTGCTCCTGGACACATTTACCACTAATTGCGGGATGCACATGTACTTTCATTGCTTCTAATCGGAAAGTACAGGTGCGTCCCAAAAAATAGCAGTAAACGCATGTGTCCTAAAGCATCTGATGGCATTCTGTAATATGGTTTGTGGTATATGACTTTAGTTTAGGGGTCGTCAGACTTACAATTATTAACCGACACTCCGAGTACCTCATCTTTGATTTTTTTAACTAAAATTGGCACGCTGAACAAAAAAGGTTGCCTACCCCTGGTCTATATCCTAATGACAACTGCAGTAACATTATTGTTCAGAAAAGTGTTAATGGACATTTACAGTCTCTAGGAATAGATGGCACACAGCCTTGCTCCCATACTGTAGGTCACAGACTGAGAGCTTCACACAGAGCTTTATCTTCTTGAATTCTCCAACCTCTAATGACAATGAGAAGACTCTGTTGACACTATCCCGGTCTATACAGTAAATCTGGAGACTAAGCTTTAGGAAATGTCAGCATATTTGTGAACACTTGGGATATTTCAGGGTTTTCTTATATGAACAGTCACAGAAAAAAAAAAGCTATTTTTTAAATGGCATTTTCTGATGATACATTCACTTACAGGATTAATGTAATAAATGGATTTTTTTTTACTACAGTACTGATTGCAATCTTATCACATCAGTTGATCAAAGCATCTACTTGTAAGAATGCAAAGGACCCACTTTCTGTTTGAAGAAGGAAAATAAAGAAGAACTTAACTGTTAGAAAAAATGTGGTGAGACTACATAGCCATTTACCAAAATTATTTACTAGTAGAGAGACAGAAGATACTTTTAAAAAGTTTAATAGCTCTGTACATTTGAAAATTATTGTAATCTATTTCTCTATTTCCAAGCAAAGAAAAAGTAGAAGCAAAAAAGTCCAGTCAGAATGAGTTTATAATTAATGTCTGAGACCAGACTGAATGATAGGATCAGTTGATGGCTCCTCACTTAAAACTCCATTATAAGAAAATCCCCAAGAGACATAGAATCAATATTTCCAAATATAAATAAGGAACACTTAAATTCATTCAGTTAAAAACAGAAAACGCATAGCATCTCTAACCTATGGTAGCAAACCCCTCTGCAACCCAGATTTATAAAAGGGAGGATTAGAGGTCTCTACAATACAAAAACCAGTGTATATACAATTAAATAACTTGTACAATGGCAATAACTTGAATAATGCTATATGTGGCATGGGACAGTCATAAACAATGATATTGTTCTATTGTTTATTGGCTCACATATTTTTTTGTAATATGTACAATATATTAAGAATAATAATGCTTCCAGTATCATCAACAACATCTATTGCTCAGATTTCAGTCATTTCTATGCTAACACAGTTTTAAAACAAATGTTGCATTTTACAGTGCAAGCAAAGTGAATGAGATTATGTTTTTTTGTGGAATAAAAGAGCTACGGAAAAGCTGCTTTTTCAAAAACATTTGCATTTTTGAAAAATGCAGAATGTTAATTTCAGCTTTGGAATTGCAAGCATTTTCCCTATACATTTAATAAGGGAAGGAAAAAAACAGAGCAAAATACATAAAAAACGCATAAAAAAAATACAGCGTGATTCACTACATGGGGCTTTAGCCTTATAAACACTTTTCAAAGAATAGATCATTCTAAAGCGTGCTCTGATCTCCAGCGTGGTACTGCACAGGTTGCCACTGTTGCAACAACATATTCCACGATCAACTGTACATAGTATTACTGAAAAGTGAAAGCGTTTAGCAGCCACAGAAACTCAGCCATGAAGAGACAAACCATATACAGTTACAGATCAGGGTCACCAAGTGCAGAGGTGCATAAAAGTCACTCTGCTGACTGAATAACTGCAGAGTTACAAACCTCCTCTAGCATATACATCATCAGAAAAACTGTATGCCATCTTGATGGCAAGGGTTTCCATGGACGAGCATGTAAGCATTACGATACCAAGCACAATCCAAGGCTTTGTATGAAGTAATGTAAAGCATGAGTCCACTGAAAGCAGTAGAAACTTTACTACCTGCCTGACTGTATTATCCAATCTGTAAACGCTATGAGGTAGTTTTTCAGGGGTTTGTCTAGGTCTATTAGTTCCAGTGAAGGAAAGTCTTAAAGCTTCAGCATAGCAAGACATTCTGGACAATTGTTTTCTTTCAACTTTATGGGAAAAGTTTGGGCAAGGCCGTTTTCTGTTCCAGCATGACTGTGCCCCAATGCATAAAGAAAAGTTTATGGTTGGGTGAGTTTGGTGAATTTGAAGCACTTAACTGGCCCGCACAGAGCCTTGACCTCAACTCCATTGAAGACTTTTGGGATGAACTAGAATGGAAATAGCAAGCCAGACTCTTCACCTAACATCAGTGTCTGACCTCACAAATGCTTTTCTGGATGAATGGGCAAAAAATCATACACACACACTCCAGAAGAGTAGAATCTGTTTTAGCTGCAACCATGGGAACCAATTCCATATTAATTTATTGGATTTGGAAAGGAATGTCACTACTATCTTATTATGATCAGACATTACATTAAAAGCTAAAACCTCTATCATTAAGCTGGCAGCAGATCAACAGATCAAGCCACCTGACAACAGGAAATCAGGAAATATTGAAATTCCTAAATTGAATGGCAACACTTCTATGTATGGGTACAAGCCTGTTAGATCCTTTTGCCTGAAGATCAGAATACATATCTTATAGAAGCAGAAACAGCGCAAAATAGTTTCATCTGACATTAGTCATAGTATTTTATTCTGCTCATTGCCATAAAATAATACAATGTTATATATGACACATCATCCTTCTTCAGGTGTTGAGTAAAGGTGGAATGGGAAAGAATCCCAAGAGAAATAGATAGGTCAATGGACAAAAGTCCCTGTTCGTACTGAACTTAGAATGTGAGTCATTGAAAGAAAGTTTCTCCTACCTCCTCCTCCAACACAGTGACCTCAGTATATGTCACAAAACATGCTCAAGACCCCTGTCCATGAGTCATTTTGAAACATACCAGTGCCTTCTCTGATACAAAATTTTAAGGATAAATGCTAAATATCTCACTTCATTTTTCTGTCAAATTACAATTACATTAAAGTATATGCTGATGATACAATAAAGACTATCTGAAACAGATTTCCTACAATCATATAGAACCACTCAAGTTCAGTAAAAAGTGTATACTGTGTATTATATGATTTTTTCAACTTTGATCCCTATCGGTGAAAGATGCGACTGTATGGCATCTATTTAAAATATGCACTGAGGGCTCACTGTGGGCCCATATCTCAGTAATCCCAAAGGAGGGTAATGATGTGATGCAGTGTTCAAATTATAGACCCATCTCCCTCTTCAAAGTAAACCTAAAACTCTTTGCTAAAGTACTGAGCGACTGGATTACCCCATTGTTGCAGCATATCATCCACCGAGGTGGACACTATGCCCACGTGAGAGGCCAGGAATAACACTATCAGAGCTCTTAATATCTTGCAACAGATGTCTTTGGGATCTCTCCCTTCCTTCTTCCTCTCGATCAATGCACAGAAGGCATTCGATAGATCCATTTCCACAGATCCCTCAATACACATAAATGAATGAAAGATCCATGAAAACAGGTGGCCCTCGGATGCAAAACAACTGTGAAAAATGGACGTTTATCAGGGCCGTTTTATACCTTGGTCATGTGAATGTATCTTTAGGCTGTAACAGGTAATTTTCAATAAAAACATGCATCTTAATTTGTGTATACAGCATACCTCCCAACTTTCAAAGGACAGAAAGAGGGACATAATGTGTGGCGCGCTGTGTGTACCATGGCAAATTTAGCTCCACCCACTTCTATGCTGACTCTGTCCATTCTCATCAATTTTTCTTTGTGCCCCACACAGTATAATGCTCATACAGTCAACCTAACATTATATGCCCCCACATTATAATGTTCCCCTCCAATTGCCCCACAGTACTAAGTCCCTCTCCTGGTGCCCCAGTTTAAATTGGGGGAAACTACAGGGGGACATTAAACTGGGGTAGCTGGAGGGGGACATTATACTATGGGGCAGCTGGAGAGGGACATTATCCCGTAGGGGCAACTAGAGGTGCACATGTCCCCCTCCAGCTACTCCCACGCTTTAATTCCCTCCTCCAATTGCCCCAGTTTATTGTCCCCATCCAGTGACCCCCACTATTTAATGTCCCCCTTCAGCTGCCCCCAGTTTAATGCCCCCTCCATCTGTCTCCAGTTTAATGCCCCAATTCATTTTCCCCCAGTTTAATGTCCCCCTCCATTTGCCCCCAAAGTTTAACATAATAAAAACACTGATACTCACCTCTCCTCACCCCTCTGCTGCTCAGTCTGCAGTCTCTTCTCCCGGAGTCTTCAGGTAGCTGTAGGCGTAATGTGAGTGATGTCATCACATCGTGTCTACAGCTCCCAAGACTGGAGCACACAGAAGTACAGTGGTGAGGCAGGAGCTATCAGCGGAAGGCTCCTACTTCACCACTATATTCAACTCATCTGCGTCCTCTTTGAAACTAGGACATACCTCCCACCGACCGACACAGCGGGACATGACCCAGAATCCGGGACTGTCCCGCTGAAATTGGGAAGGATGTGAGGTATGATACAGGAATGACCATTAAATCAGATATAAAATTCTGATGGGTCATAATAGACTACAGGACCTATAAATGTGCCTTGTCAATGCATCTAATCACCTATATCTTCTAAAGCCAGGGGCAAAGTGTACATATTCAGTTAATTGCTTCTTATTGTTTCCAACAGTCATAGCAACAGATTAAACTACTGTCTTAGAAACAGACTAAACTATTTTTTTGGCTGTAGCTGGACACATTTTAAGAGTCAATGACTTGATGCATTTTATTGATTTTCTGCACATTAGATGAATAGTTAGAACTGTCTCTGACAGTTGTCACCTGAGCTGTGGCTGCAAGATTCTCTGTGCCACAACGCTGTGTCTGTATGGGGCTGCAGAATATATTTTTATGGTTTTTTGTGGTTGTTAAAGAAATAAATAATTGTACATGCTGACAGCTTATTGTCGGTTCTTAAAGAGACAAAGAGAACTAACAGGATTCTAAAAGGATGACTGAAGACTGAACAAACACTTCAAGCATTGTCAGCACATACTTGTCTGTGGATGGATCATTTTCACTGATACACAGCAAGACACAATCCAGCAACTGTATTCTGTGATAACCTGTAGTTACAAACAAATCTGTCAGGACCCGGCTGCAGGACTCTCAGCAGTCTTACTCCTAAACTCTGAACTACATGTCAGCTAGAGCTATATAACTTGTGGGCCTGGCATCTTCGCTGAAACTTCCCCTCACTGCAGCTTGTGGGTCACTGGTCTATGAGTGGTATAAGCTTTTCTTTCACTGACTAATCCTGACCCACTGACTCTGCCTATCAATAAAGATCACTGACAAGAGAACATTACCTAAAATCACTTTCCCTGGTGACACAGCCATCTTCAATAAATCTAGCTTCCCACACAAACACACAAGCCCCAGGACTAAATATCAGTAGGTGACAGGGTGTTTAATGCCCCTGCATCCCCACGTGATTTTCGGAAGGTGAAAGACAATTATGGAGCCTTGGCGTCCCAAATCCCCTCCTGGTTGTGGCAATATGCCCTGTAAGACAAATACACAACAGTAGTAACAGGAACATATTTATTGTACACGCATTAACATTGGCACTTTAAGGCACACATTAACCTCTTGCAATTCAGTTAAGGGACCATTGCATGTGACAGCAGCGCTAATAATACACACTGCAAAGTGTATAGGTATATGCCTATTTCCTGTCCAGGGTTGTGGACTATTAGATATGATCTCATTAGAATGCTGTTACAAAAGTTGTTTTATTGCTTCTGATTCCACTTAAAGGGGTTTTCCAGCCCCTAATGCATTTTCTGATCCATAGTATAGGCCATCAGCATGAGATCTGTGGTTGTCCAACACTCAAATCCCACACAGATTGGCTGTTCCAGCAGACTCCAGACACCACAAACTGCTGTAATGGCCAAGAAACACATGTAATCTGCTCTAATTCAAGTAATCTAGCATCTATCTGCATAGAAACTAGACAGAGCATTCATGAAGAGCTAGGATGGGGGGGGGGGGCATATAACGAAACACAATAAAAGACATAATATGCACAAAAAGTGTATTTTTAATTAAATAATGCTGCTCTGTGTTGACCATGTCCTGGAAGGTCAGGAAGAAATGTTTGAGAAAGGTAGTAGTTTATCGGTCATTAGGACCATGAAAGATGTACAGCAATTGGATGACTATTGGAAAGCCATTCTTTTAGATCCCGAGTATAAATGCAAAATGGAGAAATTTTTTCCTTCTTCCAAAAGATGAGCAAAATTTGTATATTACCAGGGCCTGGTAATTCACTATTCTCTTCTGAATTAATACTCCACCACCTCTGTCATTGCTACTGCTACTGGTAGCAAAAGCAACAGCCAGTTTGCTGTACACGATGTAACAGTTTTTCATCAGCTGCGCCAACCTGATGCACATCATCAAAGATATATGTAATACCTAAACAGTCACGTTCAGTCATACCTTGACTGTGCCATTTCTCCAGCACATACCTGGGTCAGCAGACTGGACTAGAGGCAGAAACTGGCCCAGAATGCTATCAGTGTGGTGTCCTTTCCACCTTTCAGTGTACTATCAGAGAGGGCATTTAGCGCTGCTGGTTGATCATCTGAAGAAGACAAAATTGTTCTCCACAAGGATGGAAAACATTACATTTGTGAAAATGAATCAAGAATGGATTCCTGAGGATTTTCATACAAATCCACCTGATGCCAATGTATAAATCTACTATTGCTGACAGTGGGGACGGGCTAGTTCTCACCAGTCCAATGATCCAACTGCTAATGTCTGCCTGTCCATCATATTCCATACTGTACTGCTGCTGTTAGCGCTACTACTGCCTTTACACAAGTCAACAGCAGTTTTCCAAATATCCAAAGCCAATTTGTAATGGACTAATTTAGTTTAGAAGGGGCTTTTAAAGGCCTATATATTAGAAACCCCCATAAATCACCCCATTTTCAAAACTACACCCCTCAAATCATTCAAAGCAGCATTTAGGAAGTTTTTCTGTTTCACAGGACTTATATTTACATATTTACAAAGGGTAAAGTAGAAAAAGCATCCCACTATTTGTTGCACAATTTCTCCCAACAACAGGAATAGCCCACAAGTGGATGTAAACTGCTGTTTAGACAGTTGACACCATATAGAAGCGAAGGGGTACCACTAGACTTTTTGAGGACAGATGTTGCTGGAATAGTTTTCAGGTGCCATGACACATTTGCCAAGCTTCTGAGGAACCAGAAAAATCAGGTTCACCCTGGATGATACCCTGTGTATCCCAATTCAGGTAACTCCTGCCCTAATAAGGGCAGTCCCACAATTCTTGTCCTACTATGACACCTAGTATTCCCTAATCACCCCAACACGTTTCCTCCCTTAGTTTATGAGGATTCATCAGGGGATTTTTCTGAGATATCCAGAGATCATCCTAGTAGTCCTCCAAGGTGACCAAAACATAAAGTGCTCAGATTAGATTTTCAACAGCGTGGCTAAGACTGAATGAGCAGGGAACAGTGGCAAACAGTGCTACAAAAATGTTGGCATGAGCCTTTTTGGAAACTTAACCTAGAAACTGCAAAAACATTGTTTTTTTCCCATATTTTTCAATTTTACTAGAGTTTCAAATGCACTGAATAATTTGTTACACAATTTCTCCCAAGTATGTAAATATGCCACATTTGGTTTAAAACTGCTGTTAAGTCAAATGGCAGGGCACAGAAGAGAAGGAGTAATGCATTTTTTTTAGCTTTGTGAGTGCAGTTAAAGGGACTGGGTTTTGGACACTGCATCGCTTTTCACTTTACTGGCAGCATTGCTGAGCATGAATTATGCACTCAGCATGACTAACTATTACGACACAGAGTGGGCAGGGGATAATATCAGAATTTCATTGCTTACTATTCCTCAGGCACAAAAAGATGAAGAAAGGGTCTTTATAAAGCCTGTGACTGCTAAACAATGGCTAAAAAAGGGGTGCTATCCCTTTAAACAGCAGGAGTGAAAGCATACCTGCACCTGCAGTAGTGGGAAGAGGAGAGCAGTAGTAGGGAGGGAGAGGTCAGGGATGGATGCCACGATTATGGGAAAGAAGAGCAGGATGTCGGTCTTTGGCAGCCGCAATATATCTGTTATGACAAGAAGACTGGTCACTGAATCTCATACTTTTGGAAACTCGTTGCAGAAATGCAGCTTTTTTTGTTATAGATTTTGTTGCGGTTTTTTGAGCCAAAGCCAGGAGTGGATTGAGCAGAAAGGAGAAGTATAAGAACTTCCTAGATATTTCCCATTCCTTTTGTAGCCATTCTTGGCTTTGGCTCAAAAAAACCACAACAAAATCTGCAACAAAAAAAGCTGCGTTTCCGCAATGTGGAGCCTTAGCCTAAGAGAGATGTCAAAATATTTAGGTCATGCTCTGTTTACAGGTCAGAAAATCCAGGCAAAATAGTGTAGCATGCTGCACTACTGTGTCGGGTAAAATGCCAGGTTATACTTCACCACTCCATATTTTACATTGGACTGCTGCACACACCCTGTCCATAGTAATAGTGCCTTTCTTTTTCGAGACACACAGTATAATTCCCCTTGATGTCCCCCATGCAGTATAATACCGCTTTAGTGACTCCCACAGATTATAATACCCACTTGGTGACCACCAAACAGAAGCCATGCCATTTAAGATAAAGGCCATTCAATGTTGTAATCTTTTAGTTAACCATAAAGCAAGAGTCATGTTTTCATTGACTGGAGGTACTGTCATTATGTAATGCATAAAAGACTTTTCACTTGTGGTTTTCAATGGTATTTTGGCAAAGCACAGCACTGCATTTTATATTGAAAAGCTTTGTTTGTAGTCCATTAAAAATCCAAACAATATGTAGCCACAAACATAGCAAGTCACAATTTAATAAGTGATAATTACAAAGTATGAGACATATAGAAAAAAAGGACTACTTATGATATTTCTATTACCTACCAGAAACAAGAAATAAACACACAATTTTCATTTCCAATATAAGGAAAGCCAACTTTTCATAGAATGCACTTCAGACTGTTTAACCCCCTCCTGTCGCAGGCATTTTTTTGGCGTTCAATTTTTGTTTTTGACTCTCCTCCTTCCAAACCCTATAACCTTGTTATTTTTCTGTTCACAAAGGCATTTTTTACATTTTAACCTCTCAAAAAAAGTAATACCATTTTAGGGAATATCTGATGTTTGATCACTTTTTATTCAGATTTTTATGAGAAAAAGGCAAAAATTTGGCGCTTTTTCCTTTTTTTTTCCCGCTGCATTGTAGACCAGGCTTTTTCGGACAGTAATACCATTTTAGGGAATGTCTGATGTTTGATCACTTTTTATTCAGATTTTTATGAGAAAAAGGCAAAAATTTGGCGCTTTTTCCTTTTTTTCCCCGCTGCATTGTAGACCAGGCTTTTTCGGACATGGGGATGTATAATATGTTTATGCTTGTTTTTGTTTATTTATCTTTATTTCAAATATAGTGAAAGGTGGGTAATTTGATTTAAAAAAAAAAATATATATATATATATATATATATATATATATATATATATATATATTACTATTTTATTACACACCCCCCCTTCCCCATTGCAGATCCCACAGACTACAATAGACCAGCCTCATTAGCTATAGTACAGTGACAAGCCTAGGAGCCTTCATAAGGCTCCCAGCTGTCAAGGAAATAGGACTACCCCGACGATCTTGCTGTGCAATATTTAAAGATCTGACATCCACCGTAATAGTATGGGAAGGGGTTAACCATTCAACAGACTATGCATAAATCAATAGGACATGAGGAATAACACTAAATCTGGTCATTATATGAGTTATATTTATACATTTTTAGCGATATTTAGAGCCTCTGCACACTCTGTCTGTAGTTTCCATTCCCCTCTGCACTAGTGGGTGGACACTAGTTGCCATACACTACACACAGTAAGTTGAGGAAAATCTGTCTTTTTCTCACTCAGAATCCACACAAGGACCATGCAAGACACAAAGTATTTAAAGAAGTGCTGACATGTACTGATGCGATAAAGGTCTTTTGGTTGTGATAGTAGGTTCATATTTAGCTCCAGCATCAGAATAAACCTGTCTTAGGCCAGGGCCCCAGGTAGCGTAAATACTGTGGCAAAAACCGCAGCATTTTACAGTACCTGCAAAGTGCATGGAATTCTGGTTAATCCCATCCACACATTGCAGAAAAATATACGCAGCGGACATGCTGCAATTTCAAAAACCATTGCGTTTTTGTAAATCACAGTATGTCAATTATACCTACGGAAACGCTGGCATTTTGTCGTATAGGTATAATTGAAGCAGAAAGTCTGCAGAGGACTTTCTGTAAAAAGCGATGTGGGAAGAACCATGATGTTTTTCCTGCAATGCTTTTTTGCTGCGGCTTGCTACGTGGGGCCTTAGCCCTAGCTACAGATTTACATAGTTAGCACCATTGAAAAAAGGCATATCTCTATCAAGTTCAACCAAAGGATGGGAAAAGACATTAGTGAAGGGACAAGTGAAGCAAATAAGCATTCTATACATTTCCATAAGCAATGGTCTTTGTTTTGTTATCTCCTGCACTTCCTGCTCACTCCTCCGCCTCCCTTTTCCATAGATTTATAGAAATGTTTAATCTGAGCCATGTGACCTGCAGTCCGTCTCAAGATGGCTATAGCAGGGATTTTTAGAGTGAAAGTTATTTTAGCAGAGGAACAGAGGAACGGGAAGTAAAGAGGCATTTTGAGCTGACATATTGCAAAATTAAAAAGGGTTGTCCAGGAAAAAATTTTAAGAAATGGTGAAAAAAAAAAAAAAAAATCACACTAACCTTTCCCCAGTGCCTTCCAGCTTGGTCCGGTCCTGCCAGCCCTTGCTGTCTTCCGATGGAAGTCTCCACCGCACGTGAAGGACATGTGACGTCACTACCTGTGACGACCCGGGGCCACTTCATGATGCCACTGAGGCCGTTGATTGGCCTCAGTGGTCACGTGACCACTGAGGCCAATCAGCAGCTTTGGTGGAAGGGATCTGGAACGTCACAGCCAGCAAGGAGTTTCACTTCAAGAAGACACCGGAGCAGCAGGACCAGACTGCGCTGAGAGGACACCAGAGATCCTTGGACACGTGTGTATTTTTTGTTTTTTTTATATTTTTTTTCAACTGCCCTGGTCTATTTTGAAAATAATTTTTTGCCCGGACAACCTCTTTAAGTTAAGTCTAAATAGTAATTCCAATGTATTTTGATAACTACCTCTGTGCCGTTCTTATTACCTCCTTGTTCTCAAGCAGAGAAGAAACTTCTCCTGAAGATTCCTCTCCCAACATAGCAGTCACTCAGTGCATCCCTCGAAAGGCTCACTGACACTTACCTCTTTTGTCAAGTATATAGAGCTGCTTTCTTTGTTCCATGACCTTTTGCATCTATTGCATATCCCTTATAGATTGCAAGCTTTTATGGGCAGAGGTTCTGCCTAATATATCTTGTGAACATTGGGGCAGCCTGAAATGACTGGAAGTATGGAAATAGTCTGTTCTATATTGTTTGTATAACATTCCATAGAAGTGTGTGTGATTTATGGAAAAAACAGAAACAACATAGCTATCTGTGTTATGCTGTTTCCATAACTTCTATGTACTCCTGTTGGAGTTATGGAAATAGCATAGAACAGCATATTCAGCTTTTTACGTACTCATGGCCACTGCAGGCTTTCTGGTATATGAATACCCCTTTAATTAAATGTACCAGAATTCTGGCTCAATCTGTAGCACCCTCACTGCCAGGGGCCCTATGAAAAGAAATGTCAGGCACATGGGGGCAGTACCCATTATACTATGTGGGGGCAAAAGGGACTATAAAGGAGATCCTTAAACTGTGTGGGCACAAAGGGGGCCATTATATTGTGTATAGGGGCAAAAGGGAGCCATTATATTGTGTGAGGGGAAGAAGTGGGCCATTATACTGTGTGGTGGGGTAATCTGGCCCAATATAATGTGAGAGGGTCATAAGGGTACCATTATATTTTTATGCTGCAGACTTGCCATCAGCTAACCCGCTGCTATCTTCAGTAGCAGTAATGTTGATGATATTTCTACAATTCTCCTCTACATAAGGCAACTAAAAGCACAATGGTTTTAAACCACGACTTGCCAATTATAGTTGCAGGTCACACCCACAGTTTCCAACTTCTGCAACACAAAACTTGAAAGCTACAGAAGACCTACAGTGACTCCAGCAGGGTTAACTGCTGCAAAACCACCCAATTTCAGGTGTTGCTGTGGCGACTTTTACAAGAATACTCTACTGCTGCATGAGTTGTACTGCAAAGTGTTCCAGTGAGGCTCTGTACCCACACAAACCTAGAGCTGGTCCTGTCCCCTACCCTGTCAAGAGATTGTTAACCTTTTAATGACACAAAAGCAACAATAGTTCAGTATATAGTCTAGTAGGGGAGGCTGTGATAAAAAAAAAGTGTAGCGCCAAGGGTTACTGTATTCTGCCTGTGAGCTGAAGTTGTGGATTCTGCGGAGTTAAGCTCACAATTTTTGAGGTGTTTTCTTTTTTATTGTTCAAACACGTTTACTTAACAATATCAAGAGAAAATACATTTCTACAACTTCTGTACCCTGCTGTTTTTTTTTTCTGAAAGGGAGGACCCAATCCTGCCTTTTGCTATAAGGCCCCTTTTTTATGTACTCTCCTTCTCAGTGCCCATCCTGGTCTCTTCTAAATTCAAAAAACAGCTGAACAATATAAAACAGTACACCCTTTGAATTTCCCCTATGGACAAATTCTATAGTGATAAAGTACATCAATAACTGAATCAGTTGCTTTGCAATAACATAGGATATAAGTAGCTCCACAATGTTTTACTGTATTATTATGTAGTAAACATTCCCTTTGGACTAATTGTCTAATGATAAAGTACATCAATAAATTAATCAGTAGCTTTCTATTATTCCAGGCTAGAAGCAGAACCATAATGTTATGTAATATATTATATTAATGTAGCATCATTGACCTAAAAGCTATAGAGGAAAATGTGTACAAATTGAGCTAATAATCCAAGAAACTGCCTGTGTTTTGCCTGCATGGAACACCTGCTTTGCTTTCAGTGTCTGGATTCGATTCAATTACAGTTTAGATGAAATGAACTGTTTAAATACAACGTTTCAATCTATTTGTTACTGAGAAAGGAAGGATCATTAAGAAAAACTCATTGAGGCACAGAAAAAAATGATATGTGCTGCCAGCAATTCTACTGCCAAACAGCAGCCTTGAAAAATCTGTCAAAATATATCAACAGCCAACAGTAGAGGGCGCTTAAGTGAATGTGCTTGAGAACAGCGGGAACATCAAGAGCTAGAAGGATATTGATATTGACTTCTAAGTGTAAGGATACCTAGAAAGTAAAGTACATAAAGATCTCTCTCTCTTTTAATATATCCTTAAAGGTAATAAATCCTTACAAAGGTAATACTGATGATATACAAGTAGCCCTTCAACATATACTGAATATTACACATTTGAAAACAGCGATTTTTGCGACAAATATATGTTCAGACAAGAACCTCACTAAGGATAAAGCAAACCTTGCAGCAGGCACAGCTGTGACAAGACCTCAAGGAAGAGCAGGCTCAGTCTGCAAGTCTGCTGAGTGGAGATTATAAGAATCTATTACAGTATTTAATTATAGTGATGCTTATATCATACTAAGCATCACTGATGAATCCTATATCTATATGATTTTAGGTGTTTTGTAGTCATTTTCAAGCTTATTAGTACTGGCTGCAATGAGCTTAAAGGGGATAAAAATATTGATGACCTATCATATCTTAACGATAAGACAGTAATATCACATCTGTGGGGGTCTGACACCCAGCTCCCTTATCGATTAGCTGTTCTCAGCAGAGAATGGAGCAAGAAGCATACAGGTCTGTTGAATGAGAGCTGATCTGCAGTAACCTGGTCTGCCCATTGCAAAAAGAACACAGCTATCTGCTTCCCACTCCATACTCAGTGTATCAGCTGCTGAAAACAGCTGATGGGTGCAGGTCCAAGGCTTCAGACCCCCACTAATAATACAGCGGGCACCCGCCACTAACAGCCATGAACAGTGCCGGCACCAATCGATGCTGTTAACGCTTTAGATGCCTCAGCAAAATGCAACCACAGCATCTAAAGTGTGCAGTGTATTGCATGAGTAATAAGACCCCCTAGGGTACAGCTGGCGGGGACTTCCCCAGGTCCCTTCCTTAGGATGCTGATAGGCCTCAGCGGTCATGAGCGGTGAGGTCTTCTGCCGGAAGAAAACAACGAAGCTGCAGAACCGCTCTGGGGGGCACCGGTTCACTGGGGACAGGTGAGAATGTTGTATTTTTTCCCCTCCCCAGCCTAACTAAAAAATTAAATTTGAGACTGGACAACCCTTTTCACTTATTAAATAACTTTGAATATATAAGCAACAAACTCCTACAACTAAGTAAAAATATAGAATATCTATTTCACATAATAAATCACATACAAATACATATACACGTTAAATAGGAGGAATAAATAAAGGCAAGAACCACACAGTAGTGCCACGTGGAAGTAAATATAGCAAAGTTAACAGTGTTATAGCAAATATTTCATGCATTATACATGTTGGTAATCTAAAGCTAGGTTCACACCAGCGCTTGAAATCCTTTCGGAGTTTCAATCCCCAAATCTGCTTAAAAAATGCGGAGAGAAAAGTCCTGCAAGCAGCGATTTCTCTCCACATTTTTCGTTCTTTTCAGGCGGAAACCGGGCGGGCACCCGGAGGACCCCATTATAGTCTATGGGGTCCACGGATTTCCACAGGTAACCGCTTTAAGCGGATTAGGTTTCCGTTCAGGGGTTCCCCAAGCGGACACCCCGAACGAAAACCCAAACGCAGGTGTGAAGCTAGAGTAAGTTTGATAAAGTATTAACATAATTTCAAATGATGCATATAGTACACCTCAAAAAGAAGTGTATAAATTAGGTATTTTCAGTCAAAACACATGATGGCCACATAAATCAAATGAAGAAAAATACTATACACCAATCATAAGCAAATCATACAGTAGGGCTTACCATAGTGACATGTGCCCTGACACCTGTTTCTCCGCTAGGCTTCGTCTGGGGGTTGATTTATTAAATAACTTGGAAAGGGAGGCCTATGAAATTTAGATTATGCATACAGCAAGTTCATCATTTCTAATTTGCTAACACAGATGAAAATATATTTGGAGGACTATACAACCCTCAGAGGAAATTCACTACACCAACAAACATGTTTAAAATGTTTATGCTCAATATTAGGACTTAATAGCAAAGTATAAACATGTATTTACAATTGTACTCATAAGTTTACACCTAAGGCAGAAGGCAAAGATGTGCGCCATTTTCGAAAACTACAGTGACCCTGCAAAACACTATTTTCATTTCATGAATTTAGGAATTTTGGTGAAGCTATCATTATACAAGTGTGTGTATCCTTTAGTAGCCATAAAGATAACTGGAGTTACACAGGTTGCCCTGATCTGAAGTTTACATGTTTGGGCTGATAACATACTGTCTAATTGGTAGACACAGATTGAGAGGGCAATGAAGGGTACAGTATGCATCTACACCTGGGTCTTTTTCAATTGGAATTAATGACTGTTTATTTATAGTCAATGGGGCTCAGTTATTATTGCCCTACACCACTTTTATGGCATTAAAAAGTTGTGAATGCCAAGATAAGTTTCAGAAGCCGCTGGTTTTGGTAAATTTCCCCCAAACTTGTTCATTTTATCCAGGATGCGCTGACTTTACTGGTTCTTAGAACAAAAGAACTGTCAAAGCATCTTGTGAACAAAAATAGTTCAACTTTATAATTAAGAAAAATCTGCAAAAAGAAATCCAAAGATTAGAAAATTATATTTGGTTCTCTTCAGATTGTTTAGACAAGACAGAAATCAGACAGTACTTTGTAGGGTGCAAATAGAAAACCCACAAGTAACTACTACTGAAATACAGGCTTCTTGAAAACAAAGTGGCAAAGTGCTGTTTCGGTTGGAGAATTAGGAAATACTGTACCATAAATGAGTTAAGAGGTAGAGGCGCCAGGTAAGAGCCATTGTTACACCAACGTCACAAACTAGTTGCTTTCAAGAAACCAAACACCACTTAAAAAGCTTTGGGAACAAAATAATTTGAAATGATGAGATCCAAACTTATGCTGAACAAGGTTTATGAAGAGAAGCATAACATCCATACTGTGAAGCATTGAGGTTGGCCACTGCTGTTCAGGGCCATGTGAGCTACAACAGAACAGGGGATCAATCCAGCATCTGATTGGAGTAAGTATTAACATATTAGAGGGGAATTTGTCTTTCTCAGCTAGAAAGCTGCATATGGGGCACACTTGGACTTTCCAACATGACAATGAACTGAAACATAAAGCCAAATTAACCAGCATGAGATAAAAAAGTAAAGGTTCTGGAAGGGCCATTACAGTCTCCTGAACATTATTGTGCCACTTTAGGAAGAACTCAGACATGCAGGTCATGCTAGACAACCAATAATTTACAAGATCTGGAGGCTTTTTGCCATGAGGAAAGAGCAGCTTTGCCACGTGAGAAAATAAAGGGCCTCATTCACCATCTGGGTAGGTTTTTGTGCATCTGTGATGTACACACACTGTAGGCGCCTTTATGTATTTTTATCTGTAGAGTGGCTATACCCTTAGGAATTCTATGTATGGCCTTTTTACTTTGCTCATGTCTTATGGAGGTGTAATTGGTATGGATGTTTCTAACAAATAGTCTAAAACCTGGATTTATCCCTGCTCTTTTTCATGTTGTTACTATTTGACGACTATGGCTGTATGATGTATCTTTACATGCTGTCCCTGCCCTGATGTCAGTAATTGTGGCTTTGCCTAGCCTTAGATTCTCCCTTGTCTATTTGTCATTATATGTGTTTTAAATTATTTAACAAATGATTATATATTTTATTATTTGTGTGGATCTCTTTATTCAGTTGGTAGTCTTTAGCGGTTTTCTACAGTTTAATCATTTTGATTTATGTATTGGTGCATTTATTTTGTTTATCTCTTATCACGGAAAACTGCAAGGCATCATTGATGCTAATGGCAGAGATACACAATATCAAGATTACATGGTATTTAAAGTTATGAACAGGAGAGTTTTACTACCTTCTTTATTGGCATGCATAATGGCTGCACCATTCTGTCACACTGCCATAATAAGCCATACTTTTACATATGAAAAATAGCAGATTTGATTTGTGTGATTACTTGAGTTTTTTTATTTAGAAAAAAAAAAAGTAATTCTGTCTGGGGTATGTAAACATGAGTAGAACTGCACTGTAACGAGATGTTCAGTCATAGGGGGTATGAGTAAATGTTTGATAGATTCTGCAATCTACAGTACAAGTACCTTACTGAAAGCTGAACGCAAGTATATTTAACATTGATTTGGTGAGATGATTTCAACATTCAAGGATTTATTTTTTTATTTTATTTATTATGGCCCTATGCTACTCTTGTGGCATAAAAACGGCACAAACCAGTGGTTGGCAAATTAATAATTCCCACAGGCAACAATATTTGTTGCAAGTGGCATTTTACACCAGCCTCATCACTTTCCTGAATGGTGGCGTACCAGGGCAGAGCAGAGCAGAGCCATTGGCCTTGTCAGATTTAAAATCATTTATATCAGTTTTCTGGTGTAAATGAAGCCGAAAATCTAAGCCGGCAAGGAGCTGCTGCAGATTTCAGTGCAGGCACTGGTCCTGATGGAGGATGTGCCTGATTTATAATGAGACTGCATCATGTTGCTATTTAGGCGGAACAGAGATTATTAAGACTAGGGTGGAAACTACCAATCTTCATGAAACTCTCCCCCCAGAGTTCTTACACTGATTTCATTTTAGCCTACATTCTTGTGCTCTATCTTTACTTAATATCATAGAGAATAATAAATGGTCAGTACAGGTGCATCTCACTAAATTAGAATATCTTTGAAACATCCATTCATTTCAGTAATTCAGTAATTCAATTCATAATCAGCGTCTTCCATGATTGTGTGTCCATTTAAAGGCTTAGGAAACCTTGGCAGGTGACACACTGAATTTACAATAATGAACTTTTTTGCAATATTCAAATTTTCTTAGATTGGGTTTTCATTACCTGTAATCCATAATCAACATTTACAGAAATAAAACACTTGAAATAGAACATTCTGTGTGTAAAAATTCTAGAAAATAAAGAAAGTCACTTTTTAAATTTAATTACTGAAAGAAATAAACGTTTCAAAGATATTCTAATTTATTGAGATGAACCTGTATATTGCCCATAGTTCTAATATGAGCAGTAAGCATCTAGGACATACAGTAACATGCATCACATAAGAAGCAGGTTTGTAGACGAAGCAGGAATCTGAATGTACTGCACTTCTTTATTCATATTAGACAGGACTCCTTAGTCTCAAAAGTTTAGAGGATGAGGAAAAAGGCAGCATCATTTGAATGCATCATTAGCTATTGTACCTAATAGGGATAGGTGTAATAATACTTGTTTTCTTACATAGCAAGCAATTCTTTTTTTTGCTTCCTTATCATCATTTTTCAAGAGCTATAACTTTTTAAAGTCCACACAGCCATATTTGGGCTTGTTTTTGCAGGATGAATTGTATCTCTAATGGTCTTATTTTGGTGTATGTAACAATTATCTTATCTCTTATCTTTTATTGACTGTTTCTCAGGGGGAAAACACAACTATGATCATTATTTTTGGATTATAAATTTTGTGCAGCTCACCATGCAGCATAAAACATATATAACCTTTATTTTGCAGGTCCACACTATTATGGGGATACCAAATATACATATACTACTACTTTTGCACAGTAAAAATACTTTTTTTTTAGTTACTCTGAGATTCATAACTTTTTTATTTTTCCATTGACTAAGCTGTATGAGAGCTTGTTTCTGTGTGACAGTTTTTTTTTTTTTTTGCTGTGTGCAGGCAATCAGTGGATTTCACTTTTTTATATCTTTATTTTTTGTGTAAATTGTCAAAAACAAATAATGTATTTAAAAAATAAAAAAGCAAAAATAAATTAAAAACAGCAATTTCGCAATCACTTTTCTACATTCTAATTTTAGAATTGTGCTCTGTGCAGCATGAATAACATATTTACTTTATTCTGCAGGTTACTATGATTTCAGTGATACCACATTTTTACAGTTTTCATTGTTGTATTTTTGCACAATAAAATCACTTATTTCCTCAAAATTATTTGTTTTTGCGTCATAACATTATTACTTACTTGTTGATGAGGCTGTCTGAGGGCTTGTTTTTTTGTGGGACAAGTTATAATTTCTCTAGGTACCTTTTTGGATTATATGTGACTTTTTGGTTTCTTTTCACTCATTTTTGAAGGTAGTGTGACCAAAGCAATTTTGTCTTTTATTTATTTGTTTATTTTTATGGTCATACAGCATAAATAAACTGTTATTTTTATAGTATGTGCCATTACGGACTCATCAATAGCAAATATACAGACTTCTTTTTCTTTAGTAAATAAAAAAAAATGGAAAAGGTTATTCAGTGATTGAGAGTTGTCTTTGTACGCACAGTCAAACAGGGAATGCTGTCAGTCATTAGGTAGGACAGCCCCCTTGACTTCTTGGAATAGAAAGATCAGTTAAATCCCTCCATCAATCTAGCATGCACTTAATTTACGATGAGTCACATGTCTCCTCTGGTGGCGCCAAGTGCACGTACTGAAATCAGTGCCAGTTCATGGCTAGTGTAGATTTGAAGCATCATAGATCTGATGCGGATGGTGTCCCCTCCCACTTCAGACATCTAGCCATGCCCCCTTTCAGGAAAGTGCAGAGGATGCTTTAAAAGAAATAAAGGATCGATTTTTTGAGCAAAAAACTGCCGTTTTCCTTTGTAACCTTGATTTTTATCATGTTGCTCTAACTACTACCTTTCAAGATGTAGAAAAAATTAGAAGCCTAGAGAGACTAGAGATAGTGGGTAGAGATGAGCGAATTTTTCAAAAATTTGATTCGGTGAATTTTCCAAACTGATTAGATTCGATCCGAATTAATTTGCGGCGAATTGCATTGAAAAACAGCTATTTCCTGACTGCAGAGAGCCTATATAGTGGTGTAGAACACTATGCCTTGCAGTAAGGGCAGCACTTTTCTCTCCGTATCTTTCCGCATGTTTCATGCGGCAACCGAGCGGAAACCACACGGACCCCATTATAGTCTATGGGGTCCGCAGGTTTCCTTATGTAAACCACTTTTCTATGCGTATAGGTTTCCATTCGGGGGTCCCCAAGTGGACTCCCCTAACGGAATCCCAATCACAGATGTGAACCGACCCTAACACGCATAGGGAGTCTGCTGTGGTAGTGAAACAATACTGTGAGTCAGTATGACACGCACATGACAGGCGTCGCTCTTAGAAGCACTGCACATTTCACTTATTTGGCCAGTTACTGGGCCAAAACTAACCAACTAACTCAAGTGTGAACTCAGCCTTACAGATCAATGTTAGTGCCAGGTATAAAGAACCGTGCAGAGGCCCAAGATCCTACTTTAGCGTGAAAGAGCACACTCCTTTCACACCGTCGTCTGCTGATTCCACATAGATGTCTACAGAACCTGTTCTATAAAACGTTTATACAAGTAGAGCCCCCCTGACAGAGTGGAGACTGTGTCAGCAGTAAGTTTGTGTTGACGTCACTTATTATTTTTCCCTTCCTTTGGTCAGTAATCCATCAGTATTGCTGATGCCAAAAAAACCAGGAGTGGATCCAAAATAGAGATGACACGTGAATAGAATATTTGCATGTCTTCTGTGTTCTGTACCCCCTCCTGCTTTTGGCTACCAAATCATAAGACAATTCTGATGGGACCATACAGACCTTACAGCTGCTACACAGACAGGATCCATTGTGCATCTCATTTTTCCTACCTTCTGACAGATCAGAAGAAGGGTCAAATAAATGATGATGTCAACCAGGCAAAAAAGGCAAAATAGTGGCCCAGTCATGGAGTGGGGAGGGTGGGAACAGCATGAGAAGTAACATAGTGTTGAGGTGGAAGCAGCATGAGGAGGCCACAGAGTGGCAAGGTGACATAATGTGGAGGTGGCAGCAGCATGAGGAGGCCACAGAGTGCCAAGGTGACATAATGCGGAGGTAGCAGCAGCATGAGGAGGCTATAGAGTGGTAAGGTGACATAATGTGGAGGTGGCAGCAGCATGAGGAGGCCATAGAGTGACTCGGTGACAAAGTGGGGAGGTGGGTGGCACAAACAGTACCTGGTGACAATGGGGGCTGTAAGAAGGAGCAATTGGCATCAGAATAGTAGCTGAGGCAGGTAGACAGAAGAAACCGGTCTCTTTTGTCAAGGTTTGGGTGAGGCAGCATTGATGATTTAATCTGATGCATCAGGCATTGGTGGGTGGAAATCCTGGCTGATTCACACCTGATTCATTGTGACAAAGGTCAGTCTCTCCACATTTTGGGTGGACAGGCGAGTTCTCCTTGGGGTAGCTATGGCCCCCGCCACACTAAACACCCGCTCTGATGCCACACTACTGGCTGCGTAGGACAACAGATCTTTGATGATGTGTGGCAGGGTGCACTCCAAGTATGCCACCACCTGCTGGTTCAGGTTCTGCTCTATGTCTAGCTACTGGTGAGTAGTTTCTTCTCTATGCAGGTGAAAAAAGCAGCTCATCAGTAACTCTAGGCTCAGGACAGGTGAGGATACAGGGCCTGTTCACGGGCCATGCCAACTAAGGGTTGTGTCTGATGAAGTGGATGACCGAGTCAACAATTCTAGAACTGCTGGACTGCTGGTCAAGACATGACTGCTATCTGACACTGGTAGCTCAGGTCTCTGTAAGTGACCCCTGCTGCCACACCCCCTTACTCTGCTGCGACCTGTGCCAGAAACATTTAGGCCTGTGGCTCTCACCTGTGCAGGGCCTGTCGCTTCTCTGTCTGACATACTGTTAGATCAAATAAGTAAATGAAAAGGAAATTAATACAGGGCAAAAAGGTCTGTAATTTTCTCCCTTCAACACACATCGGCTAAGAAGCCACTTATTTTTTTCCCCACTAATAAACGCCAAGAAAATGCGTTATAACAGATAAACGCAGAGATTAATGGATAACAATCCTTTTTTTTTTGCCACTAATGTACAGCAAAAATGCCTGTCATTTTCTCCCCTCAACACACAACGGCGAATAAGCCACTTATTTTTCCCCCACTAATGAACGCCAAGAAAAGGCTTTACAACATATAACTGCACCGCACAAGGACAAAGACGACCCCAATAATTTGAATTGCACATGCATGATCTATTGCAAACCTGCAATGAGCACCAGTATAATGGCAGTCAGTGCATGAAGGTGTAGTAGGATTGTTCCTATTACCCAGGTTGTAAACACCCCAAATGAACCCTGTTCTGCTTCAATACTCTGTATAAATTCCTCCCTATCCTTTCCCTAGGAAAAAATGTGATTTGTTACCACGAAGGGTGAGGAAATCTGGATTCGATGCCAGTCAAATATTTACTGAAATTCAGAACGAATTCCACTTTGCCAGCTTTGATTTGCTCATCTCTAATAGTTGGTAACCATCTATCAATTTGGTTGGTTTGTATTGTTAGTAGTTCTCATAATGGTATTCTAGTTGCTCTAAAAACTGTATTTTCTATGGAACTTGCATGGTGGCCATGATTCAACAATGTCCACTTAAAGGCAATGCATCATCTAAAAATGACCAATTAAATCAACTCTTGTCCTATACACTATACTGCCATTTCTGTTTTGTAGATATCACTTCTTTGTAGTCATGTCACAGTGTGGAAAATGTGAGAACATCATAGCTAGGATACCACCAAGTGTTAGGTGAGCTATTTCTAATACAGTAAGGCTAGGTTCACAGCTGCGTTCGGGTTTCCGTTTTGGAGGTCCGCTTGGGGATCCCCGAACTTTCATAGACTGCAATACAGTTGTATTGCAGTCTATGAGACCTGCAATCAAAAAATTGCAGGTTTAAGCCTCCTAGGGGGGCTAATAAAATAGTAAAAAAATGTTAAAAAGTTTTAAAAATATAAAAAAAACTAAAAAGTTCAAATCACCCCTCTTTCCCTAGAATAAAAATAAAACTAAAAAATTACTGTGAAACACATACACATTAGGTATTCCTGTGTCTGAAAACGCCGGGTCTACAAACTTAGAAAAATATTGTTCCCGTATAGTAGACATTGTAGCAGTAAAAAAAAAAAAAAAATCAAATGCGCCATTTTTTCACTGTTTCGCCACTGATAAAAATTTAAATAAAATGTGACCAAAGCAATAGATATTCCCCAAAATGGTAGAACTAAAAAGTACAATTGGTCCCGCAAATAAAGAAGCCCTATGCATCCCCGTGCATGTAAATCTAAAAAAATTATGGGTGTCAGAATATGACAACTTTTAGAAAAAAAAAATTTTTATGCAAAGTTTTAGATTTTTGTTAAGAGGTTAACATTAGAGATGAGCGAATAGAAGCTGCAGAAGAGGAATTCGATCTGAATTTCAGGAAATATTCGATTCACATCGAATCTGAATTTCCTCACGCTTCGTGGTAACAATTTCCATTTAGTTCAAAATGGCTGCTCTACATGGGGCAAGCAACTCTGGGAACGTGGTATCACCCACAATGCCATGCAAGCAGCCATCAGCAGCCAGCCCTGTGATGTCACATCCCTTTAACCCCTTCACGAGCGCACACGGCATGTTTGACAGCTGCATCCAAGGTGTTAAATCCTCCCGATCGGTTATGGAGCAGGGTGTTAGCTGTAACTGACACCTAACAGCCTTCTCTATAACAGATCCAGGGTTTTAACAACTTGGATGCCGTGGCGATTTAATTCGGATCAAATAGAATCATATTGCGAAATTTGACGAAGTTTCCGAATCGACTTTTTGAATACTTTGCTTATCTCTAGTTAAAATGTAAATAAAACCATATAAATTTGGTATCCCCGGATTTGTACCAAAACATAGAATACAGGTGACATGTCGTTTTGGTTAGACAGTGAACGTTGTAAAAATGAAGCCTGTCGCACAAATGCACTTTTTCTCCAATTCCACTCAATTCTGAATTTTTTTCTAGCTTCCCAGTACATTGTACAGAATAATAAACGGTACCATTATGAAGAACAATTTGTCCCACAAACATTATGCACTCATAATCAAAAAGTTATGGAGTTTGGAAGGCGAGGAGACAAAAACGAAAATCGAAAAATGTTACCGGCGGGTTAACATTGATGTAAAATGCAAACGCATGCACTTTTACATGCTTTTTACATTGCAAACAAAAACACGTATGTGTAATTTTACCATAAAAGGATCTTTTTTTTTTTTTTTTTTCAAGTATATTGAAAATTATAATCCATGAATTTTGCACTAGATGCTTAAACATTGCTTTAAAAAGTAATGCTAGATAAGACTTTTATAATTTATATTGTTATTTTTTAAGATCAAGAGTTAAAATGACTGCATTAACATAGATTTTAGCTTCTATTTGAAGCAAACAACAGGGAGTTGAAGGCCCAGATTTGTATATGGAGGAGTTGTACATGCATTTGCAATATTTATGTCTACTTAGATCAGTCATTGTATGGTTCTTTTGGTCCTCCTCTACCCAATTCAGATCTATATTTCCTGAGGGTTTTATAATTTCGTAACAGAAAGAAAACCTTTTACTTTGACATATGAGTTTAAAATGGTCAGTTAACATGATCAATGCCTATGCAATGAAACATTTCCTTTCTAGAGGATTAAGTGAACTAGTATACTGTCTATGGATTTTTTCAGTAGTGAAAAATACTGATGATTTTACTGGCGTAAATTAACAAATCAAAGTGTGGAAAAATAGAAAATTGACAGATTCCATCTCTACAGAGAAGAAAATGGCAGATCTAGGCATTGCTACAGTACAAACAAAACATCTCTGCATTTAGGTCAGACATTGCTGGGGAGGATAGAATTTCCAAATTTGCTACCGTGTTTCTCCAAAAATAAGACCTACCCCGAAAATAAGCACTAGCTACGTTTTCCAGGTTTTTTGGAGTAGGCTTGAAATATAAGCCTTACTCCAAAAATAAGCCCTAGCTAATTTAACCCCTTCCCGACATCTGCAGTGCGATTACAGCGGATGCTGGGTCTTTAAAGATGGCGGCCACTCTGCTGAAGGCGGTTACCATAACTGCCGTACTGGGTCTCCGCGGAGACCTGGAGTTAATGCCCGCGGTCAGTGTCTACTCTGATCACAGGCATTGTTGAGTGTGACCCCCCCCCCCTCCTGCCTACCAAAGTAGCAGAACTGCCGGAGCTAATGCGGGAGATCTGACCGCAGGCATTGCGTGACCTCCGTGCTTCCCCCCCGCAGTCCCCACAGCCGGTCCCCACCCCGTATATCTGCTATACCCTGTCTCCTTGTACAGTGGAGACCCGCAGTTAATGCCCGCGATCAGAGTCCATTGATTGTTAAGTGTGCCAGTCCGTGACCCCCCCCCCTCCAAATTGACCCCCCAAAGCAGATAAACAATCCCCGAGGCCGGTCCTCACCGGCCCCGTACCTTTGAAGTTGCAGACTGGCTCCCACGGGTGAGATTGCAGGAGCCGACCTGTTCCTTTGACAGCCGGGAGCCTTATGAAGGCTTCCAGGCCTGACATAGGATTATTACTATTGCCTCAATAGTAATGTAGATAACCTCCCATAGACTGCAATAGGTTGTATTGCAGTCTATGGGATGATTGCAGGTTCAAGCCCCCCTAGGAGGGGTTAATAGTAAAAAAAAAAAAAAAAAAAAATATATAAAAAACACAAAATAATAAGTTCAAGCCCCCTCCCACTTTCACTAGAATAGATATAAAAATAAAATATCACTGTGACACACATACACATTAGGTATCCCTGTGTCCGAAAACTCCCGGTCTACAAACTTATAACAATATTTTATCTCTATAGTGAATGCTGTAGTGAAAAAAAAAGATCAAAAGTGCCGAACTGCTGTTTCACGTCTGATAAAAGTTGAAATAAAAAGCGATCAAATGTGTGATTGTTCTTCATGGAAAAAATTAAGACCTACCCCGAAAATAAGCCCTGTCTTATTTTCGGAGAAACACGGTAGAGCAGAATGGTAGAGGGATGGATAGATAGATAGATAGATAGATAGATAGATAGATAGATAGATAGATAGATAGATAGATAAATAGATAGATAATCTGAGTGATATCTCCTTGTTGTGGCAGAAGGGCTTTTACTGTTTGATCATATATGTACAGAAAGAGCCACAAGTTTTAAATATATGGTTATAGTAGTAATTAGAGATGAGCGAATCGAAGCTGACAAAGTAGAATTCGATTCGAATTTCAGGAAATCATTGATTCGCATCGAATCCGGATTTTCTCGCGCTTCGTGGTAACGAATCGCATTTTTTCGTAAAATGGCTGCTGCACGTTAGGACATGGGGTAAGGAACTCTGGGAACGCGGGATCACCCACAATGCCATGCGTGCAGCCAATCAGCAGCCAGCCAGCCCTGTGATGTCACAGCCCTTTAAGCCCCTTCACGACCACCCATGGCATCGGGAGCGGGTGTTAGCTGTAACTGACAGCTAACACCCTGCTCCATAAGCCCCAGTCAGAGCACAGCTCTGATCGTGGGTTTTAACCCCTTGGATGCCGCGGTCAAGCATGACCAGGGCATCCAAGGGGTTCTGCCATGCTACATGCACCCCTTGGCAGCCCCTGCGGCGAAATCGGGGGGTGCTGATATGCATCTTCTGCAGCCTGGGGTCTGGCTAGTGACTCCAGGCTGCTAGTAGTTCCCAGTACCTGGTTGATCCTGCCCAGAACCTGATCGGGGCTTTTAACCTCTTGGATGCCGCAGTGAAACATGACCAGGGCATCCAAGGGGTTCCGCCATGCTACATGTTCACCTTGGCACCCCCCCTTGTGGCGAGATCGGGGGGTGCTGATTTTCATCTTCTGCAGCCCGGGGTCTGGCCAGTGACCCTGGGCTGCTAGTAGCCCCCAGTACCTGGTTGATCCTGCCCAGAACCCGATCGGCATAGCCTCTGCATAGTCTGACTTCCTCTATAGACTGCAATACATGTGTATTGCAGTCTATAGTGCTGAACCAGTGATTCTACTCCCCTATACAGGCTCTCTGCAGCCAGGAAATAGCTGTTTTTTTACGCGATTTGCCACAAATTAATTCGGATCGAATCAAATCGAATCGAATTTTTGAAAAATTCTCTCATCTCTAGTAGGAATGTGTTTTCGACTCTGTATATCTCTTGATGGTATGTGCAGAGTGCTGCAGTAATTTATAGATAGATAGATAGACAAGTAGACAAACAAATAAATAAATAGATAGACGAATAGACAATGAAGAAAAAAAAGTTAAAAGCAGCACAGTGTAGGTATAGTTGGGTGCAAGTTATGGACCCTGGTTAGGGGTGCATTTTTTATTTCATGTCACAAATTCCAATGTATTCCCAAGTGTCTGGGCATTTTTGGAATCCTGGAGTTATTTTTTTCTGGTACAAGATAAAACCTTTTCTAAAAGCAATAATTTAACACAAAGGCATATGGAAGCTATGTTACTTGTGTCCATGTGTGGCCTTTTCTTCCTGCCATGAAGAAAAGTGGTTTCACGGTCAAGTAGAATATGGTGCCCTCAATGAACAAGCACCTTGTATACTGCTTATTTATGTCAGTTAATACAGTAGTACATGACATTATATAAGGTAAGGGCCACACTAGTCTAAGGTGCAAGGAATCACTGTTTTGTTTATATTGATGTTTTCTTGTATGCATCTCTGAAAAAGACAAAAGATATGTCCTGCATTTACTTAGCTTGAATTTGGTTAAGGACTCCCATTTGTCATGAAACTAATTCAATACAATATGGCAACAAGCTTCACTTGAAAGACTGTTGTCCACAACACAACCTCTGGATGGTCACGCATAGACACATACAGGACATCACTTTGTAAAACAATATCGGAGGAGATTTATCAAGACCAGTGTAAACTATACCAGCCCTGATTTATACTGTGCCACTGGAGGATACACTTAATTTATGATGAGTCACATCCTATGGCAGTCTGTATACCTAGAATGAAATCTACACCAGTCTAAACACACTGCTGGCGTAACTTTCAGTCATCATTTAGGCCTGTAAAGTGGCCTAGAGAAAGTTGTAAGGGTGGCGTAAAAACACCATTGGGGTAAATTTTTAAAATGGTATTTAAAAAGTTGCAAACCCTTGGTTTTCAATTTTTTAACACCAGAAAACTGAATATTTTTAACACCAGAATAATAAATCTGACCTGTTGTCTTGAAAAACTAATCATCTCCTGACACACATATCTGGATATGTTCACACAATAGAAAACACACACATCTGTACATACAGAACAAGATGCACGACTCATCCTTAGAACTGACTATATGGACATGGCAAGGTAATATACATGGTCATATTTGTGGCTAGATCTCTTTTTTGGATAAACTACTATGTGAAACATTTAAAATTGTATAGTATTGTATGTATAGTGTAGTCTGTGCTTCATTTATGTAGGACATTTGTGGAACATTCCATATGTCTTTCTTCTTGATATTTTAAATAAATATGTAGGTAGGTAGACAGACAAATGTATAGATAGATAGATAGATAGATAGATAGATAGATAGATAGATAGATAGATAGATAGATAGATCTCAGTTAGTCAACAATGAATCCAAAAAATAACCGTGTTGTTTAGGCAAACCATTTTTCCCATGACAAATAATTGTACGTGTTAATTCACAGCCTTAAGAAAGTCTTTATTTAAAGGAAACAATCAGTTATTATTTATCCTAATAGCACCGAACAAGAAAAACACAAAGCGATCAATACATAGAATATTCTGTGAAAGAAGAATGGAATTACTGTTACATCCTGAGAGATATTTATCAAGTTCAAGAGCTAACATAATGTGTTCCTTTATCCAATTCAGTTTATAAGAACTATTTATCAATTGCATTTGTGTCACAATTAGGGGATTTGCATTGATAAACAATAACAAAACTGCACAAGTGATAAATAGACAGCACTAGAATGCCACTTAATCTTTAGCATTTGCATGAACACCGCGCTGCTAGCTTGATAACTATAACCTCCAGAGAACGGAGTTCATTTCAAGTCTGTGGTTTTCACACTATTGATCGTCTTATGGGGATGTTCTTTAGAAGGATGATGTCATTTCATTAGTGATCGAAAATGATAGGAGGTGATCTTGACTGTCAATATCAGCAAGAATAAATCTTCAGAATGTGACTCCATGTGCAGAGAGAAATACAGTACAGTAGTAGATGAGTTTGTTGTCAGTTTACTACTCACAAATAGTTTTATTTACATTTTAACCCCTTAACAAAAATCCAAAACTTTGCAAGAAAAAATGTTTTTCTTAAAGTCGCCAAATTCTGACATCCATAACTTTTTTTTATATTTCCATGTGTAGGGGTTCTTTTTTTTGTGGAGCCAGATGTACTTTTTAGTTACAACATTTTGGGGAATGTCTATTGCTTTAATCACTTTTTATTCAAATTTTTATAACAGGCAAAACAGTGAAAAAATGGCGGTTTGGCACTTTTGATTTTTTTTTTCCCACTATGGCGTTCATCATACGGGAAAAATATTTTTATAGGTTTGTAGACCGGGCATTTTTGGACACAGGGATACCTAAATTGTATGTGTTTCACAGTATTTAAGTACTTTTATATGTATTCTAGGGAAAGGTGGGTGATTTGAATTTAATATTTTTCATTTTTTTTTATATTTTTTTACTTTTTTTTTTTTTTTTTTAATTCTTTTATTGCATTTATTAGACCCCCTAGGGGTTTTGCTAAATATTGGCATTTGTATGGCAGGCTGCTTAAAGACTCTATGTGATCTGTGTCAGCCTGACACCCAGAACCCTGCACAGATCAACTGTTCAGGCAGCCTCCAGGTGTCAGAAGTTACAGCAGTGAATGGGGAGAATGTGCAGGCTTTCCCTATACAAGTAATAGGAATAGTGCTGCAATTCCCCAGAACCACCACTATACAGTGGGTAGGGCTACAGCAAACATGCTCCTCAATCACTATTGTAACTTCTGGAACCCAGAGACTTCTGGAACAGCTTTCAGCAGGTCTGGCTGTCAGACCCCCACAGATCACTTATTGATGACCTATCCTGTCAATAACCTAACATATTTTTTTAATTTTTATTTTTGTCCAGTTACCAGAGAACTCTTTTACCAGGTTCTTCCGCATGACATACTATTACATCAGAGATGGGTGCCTGTTCTCAAGAATTGACATCAAAGCAGCTCATGGCAGTGGCTCCAGAACTGAGCTGGCAACATTGGGAGAAGATACAGCTGTAACACAGAGTTGACTTGCTCTAACAGCTGTAAGAACAGAATAACACCATTTTTCTCAATAATTAGGGCGGCATCTAAAGGTAGTCTTTGTGTTTCCCTCTCCATCACCACCCCTGTGATGTAATTGTGCTGTGCTGATGCACTGTCATGTTACTACCCTAAGTAAACCTAATGGACTGTGCCAGAGGCAAAATCTTATAGATTTACTTTCAATTAACAAACTATAATAAATTGCAATATAGAAGTATTGCAAGGTACTATACAGGCAATCGCACATCCTAGTGCTTAAGTCCCAGTATGGGACTAAGTACAAATGTTAAAATATTGTAAGTATTTAATAAGAATAAAATGATAAACAACATAAACAACCACATTTTTGTCTGTAACAGAAATATAATAACAATAATAATAATAATAATAATAATAATAATAATAAATCCATATTTGGTATTTATGCATTAATAATTATCAATATTATAAAAATAGAACATTATTTTCCCTGCGTTGCAAAGGCCATAAAAATAAGAAGAAAAAATGTTGTTTTTTGAGCACAAATATACAAAATTATCAAAAAGTCACATATAACCCGAAATGGCACAAATAGAAGTCCCAATGATGGAACAATAAAAAAAAGCTATGGAACTCAGAATATTGTGACACTAAAACAAATTACTTTATTGTGTAAAAGCAGTACAACATAAAAAAAAAACCTATATAAACTTTGTAACACTGCAATCGTACTGCCTAGCAGAATAAAGGTAACATGTTATTTATGATGCCCAGGGCACCACACAGCATTTAGGACATAAAAAATTATTGCAAAACTGACTTTTGCCATCCTGCTAAGAAAGAGTTAAAGGGATTTTCCGAAATTTTTTTTCATATATACAGACTACAGACAAAAAAATGTGCTGAAATGAATTTTTCTAATTGAGACCAAATAAAAATGTCCTACCGATTTTCAGGAATGTGTGGACAACACAGTCTTTGCTAAAATCACTTCCTTACTGGTCCTGATCATGTGCCATTCATGTGCACATGACTTCAGTTGTTAGCTACACCCACCATGAGCGTGATGTCATTACTGGTGAAAGCAGAAATTGTCTAAACTTTAATGACTGCTAGAGCCAGGAGGAGGTGCCCACTGAACTTTGTGAATGCCTCTATGTTGAAGGAGTCCAGAGTATGTGACTTTTTCACCACTTGACAATCTATTGCCCGCATCCTGCCTGTCCAGATCTAAACCAGAATACATGAATGTTTTGGATACACTGGTTGGCTTCTTGAACAGACATTGGCAGGTGCTGCCCACCATATTTGCACACTGCCTCTATTATACCTTTACGGAAACTGCCATTCCGGTAGGCTGTGATTTACAAAAACACAAATGATTTTGAAATTGCGGCATTTCCTCTGCAGATTAGCCAGAAACTCATCCACAAGTTCTGTAAAATGCTACGGTTTTTGCTATGGCGTTTCCACCGCGGCCAAATCGTGGCATTTACGCTACGTGGGGCCCTGGCCACACTGGTGCAAATAATGGCTGAAATCTGCGGCAGACCCTATCTGGGGTAGATTTTATTTCTGGTGCACGGACTACCTGATATGGCCCCAAGATTATTATGAGGTGTCAATCTATTAATTTTGGTGTGTTTCACGTAGACACAACTGTTTATTAAGGCTGGCATATTATACACCAGTCTTACTAAATCTGCCCCATTGTGATCAGAATGAGCACTATGTTAATAAAACATGAGTGGTGTAGAGTGTGATATTTTTTTTAATTGAAAAACTTTCTTGACTTTATAAACTATAGGGGGCCCAGACTACATTACTCTATCGGGCCATATGACGTCTGTGTACGATCTTACAGAAGGTGACTAGCTTAACTGTTACAAAAAGACTCCTAAAAAGGCACATAATTGGCAGTTACACATCTTTAGAGTGGTATAGTTCTTGGCAGTGTCACTCTGCTTGTAAATTAGTCCAGAGGTTGCCAGAAGTAAGAGCACACAGTTCCTTGCAAGGTCACCTGTGAAGCAGGAGACTTACAAAGTGTATCCCTTTCTCTCTCACAGCAGGATCGTCAAGTGGCATCACACCATTAGCCTAATTCTCTTCTGACCTCACAGCGATTTGTTGCGCAATTAATTATTTTTTTATTAGACTTACTATAGCGCCATCATATTCCACAGTGCTTTATAGATATTGGCAATTATTTGACCATAGCTCAGTAAACACCTCAATTTCTGTGTGCTACTCACTTTACTCTCCACCATTGTTGCATCAAACATTACTCCTCTCTCGAGTCTCAAGGGGGAAGACTGGCCAATCAATAACCAGGACTCCTCACAAAATCTGGTCTCACAATGGTCACAATCTGTCTCAGACATACTTGGTGGAAGAGTGAAGAAATCAGGCGATGCCTTTTAGAAGCTGAGTATATTTGATGGTGAGCTTTGGAGAGTACTAGCTCTCTTCTTCAGACATGGTGTTATACAAGAAAATGAAAATTCACAGACTTTTTATACACAAAAGACATGGACCTTCATGGATCCTTTGAAGGTCAGATGCTGCATCTATCCCTACACTATATTTTTCTTGGTTGGAGCAACAATCGATAAGCGCTACTACTCCACACATCTTGCTACTTTTATCGTCCACCCATTGACACCCAAAATATATAAAGGAGATCCACTAGCAGTATATTCTCATGTGACCTAAACTCAACCCTATGCCTAAAGCTGTAATGCCCATCAAAATTACATGTGCATTTCCATGCAACATATATGACTGACTGACCAACCAACAACCTACACAAGAGTATACATATATTTTGGGATTTTCAGTACATAGCACCTGACTGTCAGCAATTACAATAATGTATATAAATACAGGGCGACCTAACATAGCCAACATAACATAGTATCAGACCCAACCATAAGCTACAGCCACATTTAAAAGGATACTTGGGATGACGGAGAACACCTACAGTTGGCATGGGGTTTCAACCATCTTACAAAAAGTCTTTGTATCCAGGGCTGTTTTAACACATTAGTAGGCCCAGTGCAATAGTTTCATAAGTTCCCCCCCATCACCACCCGCTATTATCCCCATCTGAAAGCTGCCAAAAACTGGGATTTTATATAGTGACATTCAATTGGTGAAAACGTGTTAAATGACTGAACTTTCCGCCTGTCAGAAATGTTTTATACGTTCATCTCTATTAATAATCATTATTGCTATTATCTTAGCATGTAACGGACATCTCTAGAGAGGCGGTCGGCGTATTTTACTCTATAAAGATCAGGTAAGGACAGGACAGGGACAGTGAAAAAATGTAAACTTTATTGATGACTTTGTTCATGTGTTGTGTAAGTGTTTGGTGCAACTCTTTTGTCGCTGAGACCTGGACGATAGTAAACATCTGGGTTACAGCACCAATAAACTTCCTGGTTATGTTCAGAGGGGTATTACAGAAGAATACCCCTGTGATTAGGCTAAGGGGGTATTACATTATCCCCCTATGTGACAATCAGAGCATACTCTGATTGATAGGAGAGGGAATAATATGTACAGAAGTCCATGCTACTCCCCCCCCCCCCCCGGGGTCACATACAGGTTACGCACTGACAATGTGTCTGTGAAGTCTGCAGCTCTGCTCCTTTCCCCTCCTTCCTCATTCATGCAGCTTTAAGATGCTGCCTGAGAAAGGAGGGGGGAGGACCCTTTAGAGACCCATATCTCAGGATCCGTTAGGGCTATGAAGATGACCTTGGATTCATTTTAAAGAAGATCATCATGATAGTCCTTACAGATTCAGAGCGATTTGCTGTTAAAAACCCTGTCGGTAATTGAGATCTGCATTGGGATCTCAATACTGAACATTGTTTTCATCAAATGAATCCGAGGTCATCTTCATAGCCCTGCAGTTGTCCCCACAATTTAATGTCCGTCTCCTACCACACAAAAATAAACCACTGATATTCACCTCTCCTCGCTCCCCTGCTGTCTGGGTCCAGAGTCTTTAGGGGGAGCTGCAGGCATCACATCGCACGTGCAGCTCCCGTGGAAGAAAGGGGAATAATGGAGAAGCAGGCGCCCTGCTTCATCATGTATGTAACTGGGGCAGCCTGGAACGTCGGGACAGTTTATGCAAGACTGTCCCACTGTCCAAACGGGGCACCCACTACCATAGGGCCCGGTGCAAGTGCACTGTTGGCCCGATGGTTAAGGTGGTCCTGTTTGCATCTCAGCTACTATTTATAATAATAAATCATTTAGAATAATAATAATAATTTAGGTAATATTTAGAAAAAAATATTCTGGATGAAAAAGAGACCTTCACACCAGTTTCCAAATGTCCTTTTCCTATGCTTGAAATAGATATTCTACGTCACGGCAGGCCGTAGCTACGTTGCACAGGGCATCAAAAACCAGGTTGTAAGGAGGCTCCATCCATGGGTGCACACATGGTTACCTTGCAGTCCCCCTTCCTTGAGTTAATTTCTATCCATGTCCTTAAGGATTAAATACAATGGCACAAGTTGCAGCACCGAAGTTATCACACAGCCTCAGTTGTTCCTTGGGAGCCCAGCCACAATTAAGAATGCTGGGAGGTGGGTATTCTAGGCTGAGGTGGCAGGGGGGGTTCTTTTTTTTTAATTAGACAGTGTGGGGTATACAGTTATTTAGGAGGCACAGTAAGAGAATTTTTATTAACAGGGACACAGAGTGAGAATTTTCTTAAGGGGGCACAGTGTGGGCAATTTAATCATCAGGCACTGTAGGGGCATTTTTTCATAATCGAGGTGCACAGTGGGGGTATTTTTAAACTAGGGGGCACAGTTTCTCATACTGAGGTTGTTTATGGTACTGTATTTTTTTGGTCTGGTGTGGGTATGATACTACCTTACCTGTTTTTCATATGACGGTTGAGGGGCATCAAAAGTAGATTTCACACAGGGAACCACCCAGCCTACAGATGGTCCTGTTCTAGTTATCAAGATGCTGGTAATGGTTCAAGAAGAATACTAGCACCCTTATACTAAGCTCCAGCTATGAGACCTTCTTTAACTGTACAGTATCCTTCGGAATAATATCATCTACCTTCATTCTCGTCTTTCAAATTATAATAATCACATCCAAGAGATATTTTTTAACCAAGCAGATCTGGAAAAACAAACTTCTCATTTTGTCAGCTTGACAGGAACCTTCTGTAAGCTTCAATTCTCTTGTATCCTCTGCAGTTGAAAGACAGATAGGAACAAAGACTACATTTGTAGCAGGTTCATCATACATCAATAATACATAGTTGGATTTTAAATTCCTTGTTACACTTTAGACATAAATGTTTATGACTTGAGGAAACGGAAGTAAATCACATTTGGATGGCTGTTTTCTTTTTTATCAGATAACTAATTTGACAGGCAACCAGGGGAAAGGAAAGTTTTGCTTATTCCACAACACTGCTTGGACTGTGATTTGATTTCGGTTGCTGGGAGGCAAAACACAAATGTTTATATTTTATTTCCTTCAGTTTATATGAAAAATTTGATATTTTCACAGGGATGCTTGATAATATCACAGCAAAGACGCCTGCAGCTGTTCACAAAGACAAACCACCCATTTAACCAACAAGTCATACGTCACTAATGTTAGCTGGTGACTGGGGTTAAAGCTATGATGCTCCCATGTCAACATAATACTAATAGACTATAGAGCTTCTTTTTCCTCAGTCTTCTAAGGCTGAATAAGTCTACATAATAGCCTTTGAATTCTTTATCAGTACATTCAAAATAATAAACTGTACATTGTCTAGAATATAGTTGTAGAAGTCTGCTTTGCTATCTGGTTTTGCAGATCAGCCGCATTACTTGACACGTTCTCTAATCCTGAATAATCCCTTTAATCTTGTTTTCATTTTTTACTTCCCCCTTCTTTCCTTTTACAGAGCCATATGGGGGCTTGTTCTTTCCTAGACAAATTGTACTTCCTAATGGCAACATACAATTTACTGGGAAGCTGGTAAAAAAAAAAAAAAATCAGAATGGGGTGGAAAAGACCTCTCTATTATGGCATGAGTGGTCGCCATCTTTGAAGACCTGACAAAAACAGCGAATGTCAGAAAGTAAAAACTGAATAATATGAATTTAATTTTTATGTCTGCTGCATTACAAGAGTTTTGTAAATTATAAATCGTAATACTCATCAGATCAGATCAGATGTATGTATATAAAAAATCTGATATATAATTGTAGCACTACAAGTATATAATCAATTATGATTTGGTTATTTTATTTACTGTTTGGCTCTAACTATTAATGCCTCAGTGCGATACATTTACTATAACTTACGCTAGAAAAAGCAGGTGTGTCTCATGCCAGACAGGGACTTTATAAAGACTGCAGTAGGAAACGTCAGTCTCAATAAATTCCCCCCCATTGTGTCTAAAGGATAGATGAACTGCATGCAATTGGTGTCTCTAACAGTTCAAGAACAATAAGGAGAAAACTACATCTTGGACTAAGCCACAGGATTCTGTAAAACAAAAAAAGCTATATATGAATCTAGAAGCCCCAGAAGATAATATAAATGAATAATATAGTAGGCAAAAGAACACACTATATGGATAGAAGATCAATAGAAGCAATACATTAGGAGTGATGAAATTAAGATGTTTTTATTTGGTAGTATATGACAAAGATATGTGAGAGGATGAGTAGGAGAGCAACATTGTAACTTCTCAGACCCCAAAGTATAATAAATGGAGGCCCAGGGGAGGTGAGTAAAAATAGTAAACAGTTATACTAACCCAGCATCATTATAGCAGCACACATCCTATGACCGCTGAAGCACAATCACAGGCCTTAGTGGTGACCCTGAGGCATGTGACATCAGTTAAAGGCCGGAAGAGGCCTGAAGAGGATGTCGGGGAACCATTGGACACCCAGGAGTGGTGATGCAAGGTAAGTATAAGTATTTCTTATTTTTACTCACCTCCCTTGGGCCTCCACTTATTATAATCTGGAGCCTGAAGAGACCTCCGAGTATAAGGCTAATGTCCGTCGTAGCAAGCCGAGCCAAAAAGCGCTGCAGAAACACATCACGTTTTTTTCCTGCAGCACTTTTCACAGAAAGTCCACAGAGTTCCCATGGGTATAATTGACATGCTGAGAAATAAACTTGACAAGCTGATTAGAAAGGCCAGCTCTGTCCTGGGGAGCCCACTGGACCCAGTGCAGGTGGTGGGTGACAGAAGGATACTGTCCGTGGTGAGCTCCATGCAGAAGAAGAAGTCCCATCCCATGCATGAGAACTGTGATCGCGCTGAGCAGTACTGTCAGTGACCGCATGCTCCACCCTAGGTGTGAGAAGGAGCGCTATCGGAAGTCTTTCCTCCCCACCGCGGTTAGGCTGTACAACCAACACCGACCTAAGCAGAGATCATTACACACAGAGAACTGAAATATCTCTCTGCCTGTTAAATCCCCCCCCCCCCCCTCTGCTACGTCCTATCTGTCTGTCTGCTATTAATGTAATGCCTCTCACCTTGGAACATTCCTGTACATGTTGTATTTGTATTTGTATCTGCTTATCTTTGCTGCTGTAACACACTGAATTTCCCCATTGTGGGACTATTAAAGGACTATTATTATTATTATTATTATTATTATTATTATTATTTCCAAAAATGTGATGGTTTTGGAAATTTCAGCATCTCCACTGCAGGTATTTTTCTGCAGTGTGTGGATGGGATTCACTAGAATCCCATCTACTTTGCAGGGACTGTAAAATGCTGCAGTTTTTGCCAGTACGTGGGGCTTCAGCCTAACAGTGTTTCGTGGTTGGCAAACCTGAAACTTTTAAAAAATATGGGTCAAATCTGGTTCTGACTAAATCCCTGCTCCGTACCATCAGGAATCTCTTTCCCAACATTGTGTAAGAAGGGGAAACAGCCCTCATGTTATGAATGTACCTGTTTCTATAAATAAGTTTATTTTTTTTTATAAACTGAAATTTGTTTGTTTGACCACAAGAGGCCACTGTTACCTCAGAAATGGGAAGGACTGTAATTCTGTAATTCCCTGGAGTAGTGACGTGGAGACCCTGTTCTGCAGAAGCGGTACAAGAAGGAGCAGAGTGTGTGTGGCAGCCATCTTAGGAGTGTGCTTTTGAGCTTTTAGAAGAAGAAGGACTGAAGTGAGAGAAAAAGGATCCCTAAGGGATCAGAGATATAACAAGGGGGTTCTGAAGCAGAGACTGTTCCAGGGTTTGTTCAGACAGCATTCTAAGTTGAAGATTGCTATCAAGGACCCGGCTGAGAAGTGGCCCTGTCAATGAGATCACATGTTTTCTGGATGAGCCCCACTCCAGCTGTTCCAGGCCAAGGCTAAAAGGTACACAACAAAGCTGGATCAGTAAGAGAAGTAATCGTGCACCACATTACAATGTTTTGCTTGGGACCGAATAAGGGCCTGTAGTTAGACTAGTTAGGCATACTCATCTTCACAGGCCACACTACTGGAGAATTAACTACCTATTCGGTAGTAAGGACTAAGACTCAGAGAGTTCTATACACTTGTAACTTCCAGAGAGGAGCTTCTGAGGAAGTCTAGAAGCGACATTTTATGCATTGTCACATTTCTTTGGCTTGCAAGCTGACCTAGTATTATATTTACTTGGTTGTACTTTGTTTGTGGGGAATAGGGGTATTTTGATAAGTTTGTAAGCTTTTGTGTTATACCACCGGTGCCCCTATCACACTCACTGAATTGTTCCTGTGACTAGGGTGATAAAAAGGTAACAAGCGGCTGGTTAGTTGCAGCCTGCAGATAGGTAAAAGCTTGGAGTGTTTTGGAGCAGCACATGAGAGGGCACCGCGCTGTACAACACCAGGGTCTCAGCTTCCTGGCTGAGTGTATGTAGATAGTTGGGAGTGTTTTTGGTAAAGAGGTGTTACTGCACAAAGTAAAATCTTGTTTTTTACTAAATTGATTTGTAGTCGCTTCCTTTGTTCATGACTTCACTGTATCCTGGGGAGCCCACCCCGGTACACGGCTTACAATTGCACAATTTCTTTTCAACAAGATTCAGCTCCTTGCCACACAGCAAAACTAAATAAACAGCGTTTCCTACCAAAGGGCATTTTGACTGGCCAAGAAACAATCCTGACTGAACATTATTGAAAATTTGTGGCACCATTTAAAAATATCTTGCATAAATGAGGCATCCATCAAAAGAGCAATTATGGTAGTGTAGAGAATAACTACTTTGGTACTATATTAGAATTCTTCTTTTTTGTAAAACAAAACATAACATTTTCTTTCGAATAATATACAAACTGTTGCATTTAGTGAAACATCATGCTTTTTGTAAGCAAAGTGGCAAAACATGAAAAGAGCATATATGAATCACCAAGTCAGACTGCTGATCACATGGCTTGAACAGAGGACCTGAACAGCACTGGATGAGCAAAGTAAGAGTACTACAGTGTCCAAAAATGGCAAGTACTAAACGGCAGAAAGATTTTAAAAAAGTGAGAGAACATTTTAGTTTCAATTATTCTTACTCCTAGCATTATGTCATTTTATATTGATGCAGATTTATTTCATAACATACAGTATGTTTACAGTGGTTGAAGCTATAAATCACCTAAACCAGCACAGGTTTTAAATCTGCAGCCAACACTGGAGGCTGTGTAGGAGTTTGCTGCCTACATTGAACTTAAAGGCATCTTCTGTTCTTTAAAAATGATGTGCAAATGGTGTAAGATTACTTACTAATGTAGCTGAGATGCTTCTGTACACCAGCCTCACATGCAGTTACATGATCTCTTACTTGTATGACGTTCCTTACACTGAACTCTTTGTCTCAGGAGGGAAAGCTTGACAGACCCCATTATAGTCAATGAGATCTCTCAGGTTTTGTTTGTGTCCACTATTATTGCGGTCCGGTTTTCCGTTCTTTTGGTCCTCTAACAGACCAGAAGCACAGATGTGAACTTAGCCTAAGTGAGAAAAGAAACACCAAAAAAGGCAAAGTGTGACAACAGTTTAACCTACAATGAGTAATAGAGGAGCACTATTACAGCAGATAGTCAGGTCTTTAAATATGATGCCCCCTCAGTGATCTCTGATCACGGGAATTAACACTTTATTGCTAAATATATGTACCTCCGGTGCCGCCTTCACCCATTCTTTCAATTTCATTTTATAGGATGATTCCCGCATGGTGAGATCATAGAAGCTGCCCTACTTCCATGGCAGTCATAATATTTTGCAGCATGCCTCAATAGATAGATAGACATTTTGCCACAGACTGCAATGCAGAAGAAATCTGTTGATCGCACGTTCAAGCCTTGTGTAGGGGCGCTAAAATAATTTTAAAAAGTTTTTAAAAAATAGTTAAAATCGCTGCTCTTTCCTTAGATCCCAAATTAAAAATAAACACAAATATAAATAAATTATGCATTCCCACTTCTGAAAACATATAATAATATTTTTCCCAAACAGAAAATGTAGTGGTAAAAAAAAATTGAAAATGGTTGAATCTCCATTTTTTGCCATATCGCGTACGAAAAAAATTAGAATAAAAAGAAATCAGATTGTTAGACATTTCCCAAAATGGCATAAATAAAAAATACATCTGGCAATGTAAAAAAAGATGCCTTACGTGCCTCGTACACAAAAATATCAAAAAGCTAAGGAAGTCAGAATATGGCGACTCTAAGAAATGGGTTTTTTTTTTCAAAGTTTTGAATTTTTGTTAAGATATTGTTTAGAAAAAAATATGCATATTTTTATCGGCATTGTAACAGCCCGCAGAATATACATAGTCATTTTGACTGTACAGTGTACACTGTAAAAATAAAGCACATAAGAAAATTGTGCCAATGCAGTTTTTTCTAATCCCCCCATTCTGAAACTTTTTGCAGCTTCCCAGTACATCGTAAGGAATATTTAACCACTATGAGGTACAATTTTTCCCATAAAAAATAAAACCTCACACCACTCCTGGAACAGAAAAATTAAAAAAGTTATGACTTTTGGAAGACAATTAGTCTAGTAAAGGAAAAAAAGGAGTAAAAAGCAAAAAAAAGAGTTAAATAGAGGCAATGTCAATGAGGGGAGATAAATCATGGAAACTGTAGTCCTTTACATTGGTAATCCAACACTCAGCAAGATCTAACATCAAAACAAAGGTGCATGACATAGCTGGAAAAGATAATGAAAATGAAAAGAACTATGATCTATGGTGGCATCATCTGGTGGGCATTCAGATACAGAGAATTGCTTGTGTGTGTTTTGTAAACAGCTGAAAAATCCCTAATCAAACAGTAGGTAGTAAGATCCTAAACTCCTTCAAATGATGGCTGCAGGCATACAAAGTTATGTTTTAAATGTCTATGCCTAAAATTTGAAGCTTTTCATCAGAAAACCAATTATTCTTCTGCTATTAAAATATACTAAGATATTCCTATTGCTTGATTTTACTTGGAATTCTTGTAATGTGCTTTAAAACAAAAACACAATAAAAAGACTTTCAAAAGAAAAAAAAATACTAAGATTAACCAACACAAAATGTTGACAAATTTAAATTACAAGAGCAAAATGTTTAATTTAAGAATGGATATTCACCATAAGCAGTAGAGATCTGAATTCTGTCCAGGTTAAGTGCAATATGTAAATTTACAGGAGACTACTGAAAAATAATATCTGCTTATTCAATGAACCCCATGAAGGTATTGTGGCATCCTCATAGTGATGTACAACTCCTTAGGGGGCGTTCACACTACCGTTGCTAATGTCCATTGCTGTCTTCCGTCATCGGATGACAGCAACAAACATTAGACTGTCACGGAGAAGGGTCACAGACTAATTCTACTGTATGTCCGTTCCCATTGACACTAATGTAAAAAATATAATGGACGCTAGCTTCCATCACGTTTGTTTACCTTTGAAGATAAAGTTGTGCATGCAGGACTTTATGTTCTGTTACAAAAGTAAACAAACATGACAGAAGCTAGCTTCCATCATGTTGTTTACATTAGTGTCGATGGGAACGGACACAGAATCAGTCTGTGACAGTTTAATGTCCGTTGCTGTCATCCTATGGCGGAAGACAGCAACAGACATTAGCAACGGTAGTGTGAATGACCCCTTAGTACCTAAGAGATATAAATTTATACTGGGTAATTAAAAGGAGAATTAAATATCATTACCCAGATTATTTGCATTCATGTAGCTTTTTACAAGACATGCTCAGTAAGTAATGTCTCAAACTGAAAGAAATATGTGCAGTATAGATGAAAAAACCAACACAGCCCAGTTTGTTTCCTTCCTAAATAGTATTATCCATTATTACTATTTTCCCCATCCTGTTGGCAGCACATCTTGCTATGTTACTGCGACATTAATAAATGAATTGTGTAATCTAGCTGTCAGTACAATGTTGTCCATACATAGGTCATTTGTAATGGGGCTATAAACCTCTCAGGAGTGTTTAAAGTGGCATGCCCTAGGAGCAATCAATACCACTGCTTTGAGTGCGTATATATTTTAAGATTCTGGAACAAGTTGGGATATATGGAAATCAATATCTTGTTAACTACATTTCACTTTATCCTGAATGGACATGATTCCATTTTAGGAGTGCATGAATTATATAATACATTTGTGTCACCTGTGGCCAGTATTGCAAAAGGAACAGACCTATTTTTCCAGACATGACACCTGGAAGCAATCATTTAAAAGCATGGCTCATTCAGAATATACTGTGTTATAAACGTCTGTGATTATTGGATTCATTTTTTGTCAATTACTTCACACTATTATATTGTCAATTAAAGAATTTTTTTATTACCTCTTCCACTACTAGTACTATAAACAATTTAGAAACTGAATTGCAGAAAAAACAATAGATACTAAGAGGCATAGCTAAAAGGGGGCAGTAGCTCCGAACCCAATGATTTTGAGGGGCCACTGCAAACACACACAGAAATTTCAACTGTATAGGCATCTACAGAACACTGATGCAGTTGAAATACATAGTAGAGCTGGAAGCTGTCAGCTTCCTGTTCTACCACTCTATAACCTGTAGGCCACAGGCCAGTAGTGGCTTGCGACCTACAAGTGCCCTGGTAACAGCTAAGACGTCAGCATCCCAGCAAAGGCAAGCGTGATTATGCCTCTATATAGAACCTCCTGTGTGAAGTCCTGTGGGGATAGCGCTTTGTAGGCGCAGGCCTGAAGTGGTTTTCAGCCTGCAAAATATACCAAGAAGTATGAAAAGGCAGCACTGGTAAGTACAGTCATGGCCAAAAGTTTTGAGAATGACACAAATATTCTATTTTCACATGATCTGCTGCCCTCTGGTTTTTATGTGTGTTTGTCAGATGTTTTTATCACATACAGAAATATAATTGCATTCATATTATGAGTAACAGAAGCTTATATTGACAGTTAGAATGAGTTAATGCAGCAAGTCAATATTTGCAGTGTTGACCCTTCTTCTTCAGGACCTCTGCAATTCTCCCTGGCATGCTCTCAATCAACTTCTGGACCAAATCCTGACTGATAGCAGTCCATTCTTGCAGAATCAATGCTTTAATTTTGTCTGAATTTGTTGGTTTTTGTTTGTCCACCCGTCTCTTGATGATTGACCACAAGTTCTCAATGGGATTAAGATCTGGGGAGTTTCCAGGTCATGGACTCAAAATCTCTATGTTTTGTTCCCTGAGCCATTTAGTTATCACCTTTGCTTTATGGCAAGGTGCTCCATCATGCTGGAAAAGGCATTGTTGAGCGCCAAACTGCTCTTGGATGGTTGGGAGAAGTTGCTCTTGGAGGACATTCTGGTACCATTCTTTATTCATGGCTGTGTTTTTAGGCAAGACTGTGAGAGAGCCGATTCCCTTGGCTGAGAAGCAACCCCACACATGAATGGTTTCAGGATGCTTTACAGTTGGCATGAGACAAGACTGGTGGTAGCGCTCACCTCTTCTTCTCCGAATAAGCTGTTTTCCAGATGTTCCAAACAATCGAAAAGGGGATTCATCAGAGAAAATGACTTTACCCCAGTCCTCAGCAGTCCACTCCCTGTACCTTTTGCAGAATATCAGTCTGTCCCTGATGTTTTTTCTGGAGAGAAGTGGCTTCTTTGCTGCCCTCCTTGAGACCAGGCCTTGCTCCAAGAGTCTCCGCCTCACAGTGCGTGCAGATGCACTCACACCTGCCTGCTGCCATTCCTCAGCAAGCTCTGCACTGCTGGTAGCCCGATCTCGCAGCTGAAACACTTTTAAGAGACGGTCCTGCCGCTTGCTGGTCTTTCTTGGGCGCCCTGGAGCCTTTTTGGCACCAATGGAACCTCTCTCCTTGAAGTTCTTGATGATGCAATAGATTGTTGACTGAGGTGCAATCTTTCTAGCTGCAATACTCTTCCCAGTTAGGCCATTTTTGTGCAGTGCAATGATGACTGCACGTGTTTCTTTAGAGATAACCATGGTTAACAGAAGAGAAACAATGATGGCAAGCACCAGCCTCCTTTTAAAGTGTCCAGTGGTGTCATTCTTACTTAATCATGACAGATTGATCTCCAGCCCTGTCCTCATCAACACCCACACCTGTGTTAATGGAGCAATCACTGAAACGATGTTAGGTGGTCCTTTTAAGGCAGGGCTGCAATGATGTTGAAATGTGTTTTGGGGGATAAAGTTCATTTTCTAGGCAAATATTGACTTTGCAAGTAATTGCTGTTAAGCTAATCACTCTTTATAACATTCTGGAGTATATGCAAATTGCCATTAGAAAAACTGAAGCAGTAGACTTTGTAAAAATTAATATTTGTATCATTCTCAAAACTTTTGGCCATGACTGTATGTGCAAGGGAATGAAGGCAGGTGAGTATTCTTTTTATTTCTTTTTTTTTTTTGGGGGGGGGGGGGCAATGGGGGTCTTAAAAAAGTTAAACCAAAAGGTGGAAATTCAATATTACACTACACCATTTTTGTGGCATACAATAGTGAAAATTGGTGATTTGCGACTAATATAGTTGCAAGCGGCATCCTTACAGCAGCCACATCATTTTTCCGAAAATGAGAGGGGGCCAGGGGTGTGACTTGGGAAGGGCCACCGGAAAGTGGAAGTGGAAAGTGTCTGGAGTAGATTTGCCCATGGGTGCAAGGACGCCAGGAGGATGCACCTAATGCATAATAAATGACAGCCTCACTATGAATAAAGCAGTCCTTGCGCTGACGCATAGGACATCACCACCGGCATATGATACTCTGGTTTTGGTAGTTTCACCTCCCCCCAAAAACTGAATAAAAAGTGATCAAAAAGTCATTTACCAGAACAATATCAATAGTCCTTACACGACTTTGTAGTTGAAGATATAAACACACCACACGTCAGAATATGGCAATAGAAATAATTTATTTTATAGTTTTATATTAAAACATAACAAAACCTCTATAAATTTGGTTTCATAGAAATCATAATAGCAGATTATTTAACTTACATTCACTTCGGTAACCAGATTCACACAAATATAATAATAATAATATCTAATAATAATTTTTATTTATTTAGCGCCAACATATTCCGCAGCACTGTACAATTTGTAGGGTTCAAGTACTGACAAAAAAGACACATTACAAAGAAATATTCAATTCACACAGTGGGACCGAGGGCCCTGCTCGCAAGAGCTTACAATCTATGAGGTAGAGGGGGTGACACAAGAGGTAGCAGGGGTGGCAACAGACGTAGCATTGCTTGTACAATGGTCAGACAATTTTGTGATAGAGGTTACTGTCATTACACATATATAAGCTGTATGAACCGTCACCAGTCATGTCCTTTAACGTGCAGATGGTGCCTGGACATATTAGTCTGATACGGCATCGTATCCTGTGAGGTAATATGGGAGCGTGAACAGAGGGTACGTTTTAGGGATTCTAACTACGGAAGGGTTTACATTAGGAGTTGTGATAGGCCTGTCTGAAAAGATATGTCTTTAGTTTACGCTTGAAGCTGTGGAAATTGGGGGTTAATCTAATAGTCCGGGATAGAGCATTCCAGAGAAGTGGTGCAATTCGGGGAGAAGTCTTGTATACGACCGTGGGAGGTTCTGATAATAGAGGATGTTAGTCTTAGGTCATTGAGTGAACGGAGAGTACGGGTTGGGCGATAGACAGAGAGGAGGGAGGAAATGTAGGGAGGTGCAGCATTATGGAGAGCCTTGTGAAAGAGGGCAATAAGTTTATATTGTATTCTGTATTGAATAGGCAGCCAATGTAGTGACCGTCACAGACCGGAGGCATCGCTGTAGCGTCTAGACTGATAGATGAGCCTGGCCGCTGCATTCAGAATAGATTGTAGAGAGGAGAGTTTAGTAAGGGGAAGACCGATTAGTAAGGAGTTACAGTAGTCAAGGCGAGAGTGAATCAGGGCAACAATAAGTGTCTTTAGTGTATTTGTGGTAAGGAAAGGGCAGATTCTGGAGATGTTTTTGAGGTGGAGATGACATGAGCGTGCGAGTGATTGGATATGGGGGTGAAGGAAAGTTCTGAGTCAAAAAAAACCCCGGGGCAATGGGCATACTGCCTAGGAGTTATGGTAAGGCCAGAGACTGCAATGGAGATATCAGGGACAGATCTATTAGATGGTGGAAACAGCAGTAGTTCAGTCTTTGAGAGAATCAATTTCAGATAAAGCGAAGACATGATATTTGAGACAGCAGAGAGGCAGTCACTGGTGTTCTGTATTAGTGCAGGGGTGATGTCATGGGATGACGTATATAATTGGATGTCATCAGCATAAAGATGGTAACGGAAGCCAAATCTAGTGATGGTTTGTCCAATGGGGGCTGTGTAGTGGGAGAAGAGCAGGGGACCTATGACCGAGCCCTGAGGAACCCCAACGGCAAGGGGAAGAGGGGAAGAAGCAGAGCCCGCAAATGATACACAGAAAATGCGGTCAGAGAGATAAGAGGAGAACCAGGAGAGAGCAGTGTCCGTGAGGCCGACAGAACGGAGCATAGTGAGGAGGAGTTGATGGTCAACAGTGTCAAATGCAGCTGAGAGATCTAGAAGAATAAGAAGAGAGTAGTCACCTTTGGATTTAGCCGTCAGGAGATCATTGGAGACTTTTGTGAGGGCCGTTTCAGTAGAGTGCAGGGTGGGGAAGCCACATTGTAAGGGGTCAAGAAGAGAGTTAGCAGAAAGATAGCAGATTAAACGGAATAGACTAAGCGTTCCACGATTTTGGAGATAAAAGGAAGGTTAGAGACCGGTCGATAGTTAGCAGCACAGGACAGGTCAAGGGAGGATTTCTTCAGTAGTGGGGTTATAACAGCATGTTTGAAAGAGGAGCGGAAAATTCCAAAAGAGAGAGATTAAATATTTTAGTAAGGTAAGTCGTGATGGCAGGCGACAGAGACTGGAGAAGGTGTGAGGGGAAAGGGTCACTACTACAGGTTATAGGGCGAGAAAAAAGAAAGTAGCTGAGATACTTCCTCCTCTGTAACAGGTTCAAAAGATGAGAATGAACAGTCTGAAGTGCGGCTGGTGAGGGGGTCAGTGCCATCTGGGGATTGGGCAGTTATTTCCTGACAGATCTTATCAATTTTATCATGGAAATAAGTGGCCAGGTCATCTGCGCTAAGGTCTGTGAATGGCATCTGCACCTTGGGAGTGAGTAAGGAGTGAGAAGTTTCAAATAGCCTTTTAGGGTTACAGGAGAGAGAAGAGATGAGGGTGGTGAAATAGGCTTGTTTGGGTAGGTGAAGGGCAGAATTATAGGTTTTAAGCATAAATTTAAAGTGGAGGAAGTCTGCAGATGCACATGATTTTCTCCACAGACGTTCAGCACACCTAGAGCACCACTGAAGAAAATGTGTCTGTGGCGTGTGCCAGGGTTGCTGCCTCCTGCGTCTAACCTTTCGAGTGGAGGGGGTAGCCGCCTCATCCAATGCACTCTTAAGGGTTTCATTATAGTGACTGGTGGCTAGATTGGAGCAGGACAGTGAAGAGATGAGGGACAGAGAGGACTGTAAAGTATCTGAGTATCTGGGTGTTAATAGCATGTAAATTCCTATATGTATGATGAGTAGGTGTGTCCTGTGAAGGAGAGAAAGTACTGATGGTGAGAGACACAAGGTTATGGTCAGAGAGTGGCAGAGAAGAGATAGTAAATTTAGAAACTGTGAGGAGTCGATGGAAGACAAGATCAGTGGTGTTGCCATCTACATTTGTGGTGGAAGAGGAAAGTTGTGAAAGACCAAAAGACGTGGTTATTGAGAGAAACTGTGAGGCAGCTGGGGAGACAGGGTTGTCAGTGGGGATGTAAATATGACACGTTGCAAAAACACTGCATTTTACAGTACCTGCAAACTTGGATGGGATTCTTTGCAATTCCATCCACACATTGCAGAAAAAAATCAGCAGTGGAAAAGCTTGCATGTCAGTTATACTTGAGGATATGCTGGTGCTGTCAGTATAGGTATACTAGGGGCAGAAAGTCTGAAGAGGAAAACTCTGTGAAAACCAAATTAAAAACTCTGTGGAAAAAAACGCAATGTGTTTCCGACCCTATTTTTTTTGCTGTGCTTCACTACGTGGGGCCTTAGTCTTAAAGCTACATTTGTATTACGAATGAATTTAAGATGTCTCCACTATCATAGCAATGACGGACATGAACCAATACACAGGTGTGTAGCTATCATGACTGAGAGCCAAGAGGCCCCAGCTCCTTTATTATATGTCAGCAGAAGTGGGAGAGCACTTTCATGAATGTGGGCAATAACACAAGGCCATGTGGGCTTGGTGGTATTGGTCAACAATCAGTTCAGTACAAAGGGATGTATCTAAATATTCAGTTACCCTTAATGAGGACTCCATTCTTGGGACAATAAAATGGTGGACCTGGAGGTTGCAGCCAATAGAAACTTAGCTCAGGAAGTAGATATTGTTGCTTTAAAACCACTGTTGTTTTAGTTGCAACATGTAGGTGAGACTTGCAGAAATCTCATCCACAGCAGTGATGATTTTTTTTTTTTTTTTTTTTTAAATAGGCTGTTACCTGCTGGAGTAACCCTAGCAGGTAACGGACCTCATTTACTTACCGATCCCTGCTCCTTCTCACGGCTACCTCTGCTTTCCCTTCTGCTTTCCATATCATGTAGCTGGGGCCCCCTGGAGGGCAGAAGGTGAAGTGGATGCAGCTGTGAGCAGGAGCAGGTATCAGTAAGTGAGGCCGTGGGCCAGTGGCAACAGTATTTGGTGAGTATACTGCTGTTATTATACTCTGAGGTTTTTTTCAGAACCTGGAGTATAATATGCTGAGGCCCAGGGGAGGGGAGTGAACATAAAAACCCAATGTTACTCATGTCTCCTGTGCTCCGGTGTGACTCCCTGAAATCTTGGGGCCTCTTTAGCAACGTCCCAGTCATCACGTGGCCCAGGCCGGCGTCATGCGATGCAACGGCGGTCTGGCTAATGTGACGTCTGTGCTGACATTGAAGAGAACCGTAGAAAGTGTGCCGGAGCCCAGAAGAGGTAAGTAACAGTGGTTTTTATGTTTGTCACCTCCACTGGGCCTCCGATCGTTATAGTATAGAGTATTATTATAAAGTATAATAATAATTTGTGGGTGGTCCACTATCGGGCATAATACTGTTGAAGGGGCCACTGTGGGGCATAATACTATGTGTAGGGGCCGCTGTGGGACATAATACTGTGCGGAGGGGCTGCTGTGGGACATAATATTGTGCGGAGGGGCTGCTGTGGGACATAATACTGTGCGGAGGGGCTGCTGTGGGACATAATACTGTGTGCAGGGGCTGCTGTGGGACATAATACTGTGTAATAATACTTTTTGTACACAGGGCAGTATGTATTTAGTACACATCAGCTTCTTGTGTCTTCTGCCATATTTAGGAAGTTGTCTGTTAGGCCTGAGTGTGGCATATTCTTTCAAATTCACTTTAGAATGAAGGATCTGTTTTAGTGCACGCATTTTTCTCTCCAAAAAATAATACAGAGGTTAACTATGTAATCAGTCTGAAATTGCAAGCAATCAGATAATATTGAAATGAGAGGGATAAAGGAACGGATACCATCTGGGTTTTAAAGCCAATCACCGGTAAAATATCCCTCCTTCCGCAAGAGGAGAATAGAACATTATTTATCTTTTTATACTAGAAGTGGTTTTCAAATTGTGAAACCAATTTCATTCTGGAGTAGAGAGAAATATCCATAAAAGTCATGAGTCTGTGGTCTGCGTACAGATCAGTCACCCCTCCCTCATCGCAAGTCTGCATGAGATGAGTGTCTAAAGTGATTTATGGCTTAAATACAGGAGAGATGACTGACTTTTCTACATTTATTTCTGTAGAGCAATATCAATTTATGGCTTAACTAGATTAGTAAATGGTTAGAAAATTCTTAGGGATTGTTCATACAGATGTGATCTTTCACTGAGCACAGAGGAGGATTGTTGAAGGTTATGTGATAATGGTCACCAAGGAACTTGCTTATCCCATGGAAAGGGTTGGTAGAATTGGCAGCCTGCACAAGAGGGCTAAACAGTACCTGTAATATTTAGGCACAGAATAACTTTATTTAGAACTTTTTAAAGATAATGAGATAGAAAAAGGCATTGCGAGCATTAAAGACACCTCTGACACTGAAGTTATTTTCTCCAAGCAAAGTGTTTTTCAGTATGCTGGCATCACAAATGGTCTCTAAGCTCAAATAATTGCCTTCCAAAATAAAAGGGTATATAAAAATAATAGTACACCTCAAAGCAGTACAGTCATTCAGTGATCAAACAACTCATGTAGTGTCCAGTATAATTATTACCACTAAACCATAACCAAATATTGGTCCCATTTCATTACCAAATAACAATCCCATGCCATGAGTAAATACTACTACTATAACTAGTTACCACCATCCAGGGTCAAAGCAAAAGAGGTGACAGGCACAACTGACTGTAGTCCTGAGGAAGCCCTAAGGACCCTATGCAGCATTTGAAGACATGGTACAATGTAGGTAGGTTTACAGATTTTGCATTGAGGCCTAGGAGGTAGTTATCTCCTGTTCCCGCCATACAGTGACCTACTATCACAACCAAAATGGAGCTTTGTACTTTACGCAAGAAGAAAGAGGATACAATATTCCCAAGTCTCACAAAATCATAATTATTTGAGCCCTTTACTCAACCAAAATCATGTGGGTTTTATAACACCGACCACCCATAAACCTTTGATTGTGTTACAATACAATGGGCGCATTTATTAATACTGTCTAAAAGTTAGACAGTGCAAACTTAGACTAGAAAGTCTTAAACTGCACCAGATGTATCAAAGTGTCTATCACTTTCTTTAACTGTCTAATGTAACGTTACAATTCCTGTGACATGGTTAGTTAGTAAGTTACTTAGTTTACGGCAGAAAAATGCAAAAATGTTTGCAGCATGGAGTCACAAATTTGGCCCTGCCTTCTTTCTACTGAGCCACACCTCTTTCCAGAAATCCACACCCCCATTGTTGTACAAATCCTTAAAGTGTCTAAAAAGTGTCTAAAAGACTTGATAAATGTGTTGCACAGCATGTTAGACAACGTTTTTGCAAAAATTACACCATTATTCTTGTATGTTTTGTTTGAAAAATCTCTCCCAACATGCAAGAGTCAGCCATTTGTGAGCACTGTAAATAATATACTTTAGTATACTCACACTCTAGGCTTTCCAGCTTAAAGTAATTCATAAATATCATATTTGTGGGGTCTCAGTACTGGGCCCCCCACCAATCTAGTGCAGGTGGTCATCTACAATTTAGCAGGTATCACCCCTCATTATACCCCCTTAACAAACAGAAATCCTAACATACTCCCTTGTGGGGTACACAAATCATTTATGATATTGTTTAGATTACTAGCTTGTGCTTTGCAAGCAATTGCAAAAATAAGAATGAAAATATTGCAAATGATAAAATTGAAATTAAAAACATATATAGTACTAATAATCTTTAAGAGTATTATTAAAACAAATATAGATGAAAGTGCAGCATCAGCAAGCAAAGATACACTTTCTGCGGTATATAACAGAAAGCTAAAGAACATTATAACAGATATTGTTTTCGCTAATCCAGCTGAGCCCAAGTGCCCAATTGAGTCTCCTCTTTGCAGTTGCAGGAGAAAATGAGAAAGCAAATTCATGCAAAATTCAAAGAGAACCTCCACAAACACCACCACTGCTACTACACTACTCATCTGCTGTTGTAAGGGGGGTTAGTGGTGTTATAGAAATTAAATGTCTGTCTCTTTAACTTCTCATTAGCTTGCTATTCTTAAAAATTATAGAAAGGCATTTAGTAGAAGAAGCTTACAGCTTCTAATGATAAGGATATACACTGAGAGCAAGGCCAGACACCCAGTCTAGGGCAACATGTCCTAGTGGACTTGTTTGTTTATAAACTTTCTGTGAGCTGTCCTTCGAAGAGTCTGGAAATTAACACTGCTTACGCAAACAGCCCCCAGCACGTAGCTGTACAATTTCTCCCCTCGAAGGTGCAATGTAGAACAACAGGTCCCAGCCATGCTTTGCATTACGTAGCTCGTAGTACTAATATAATTTGATTATTGAGATGAGTAAGGGGGTGTGTCAAGACCCTCCTCCGGCCAATGGTCAATCAGGTTAACCAGTTTTCACGCATGCTCTGTTATAATTAATAATTATTTACTGTTCTGTATAAAAGCTTATGCTATGTTTTTAATAAACACAACTTGCTTAACACCGACTGAGTGTGTCAGGCTAGTTCTTTCTCCGTGAGCTCACAGTATATATATCCATATGGATTATAAATAATTTGGCACCACTTGACGATCAGAATTTTGAACCTAGTTTGGGTTTCGATGACAGATGGAGGCACTGCTGAGATCAAGGACCAACCCGTTAACTCACCAAGCTTGAGATCTATCATGAGATTATTGGCACATCTGAATGGACAGAATAGCAGCGCTGCAAAACGGTAAGAGTGTTTCTTGATAAAATTCTGTCCCTTCCGTTGCGTGTCAGCTCAAGATGTTGGGTGTTGATGGTATGTAAAAGGGAAACTACATTTGGTTGGTCCTTTGTAAAAAGAATTCAGTTTTTTCCCTCAAATAAAAAAAAAAGGTGATTGTCAGGTGGTTTGTTTTGGTCGGAAAAGGTCATGAGTGTAACAGATGATTGTTAAAGATCCTTGTTCCTTGTTTTGGATAGATGCCATGTATGAATTATATATGTACTGTGCCTGAGCTGGTGGAGCAACACATTTTGATGATTGGACTTATATTTGTAGTTTTAAATGCTATTACTGCTGTACCACACCCAGAACACTGGAAGGAAACATCATTCGAGAAATTGGCAGACAGGAGAGACCACATACCCAAACAACCAGAAGGGAATTTTATTTGTGTGAAAACACCCTTAGATATTGGGAAGAAGTGTTGAAATTGATTTTATTTTTGCATATCTTGTGGTATTGGGCTTGGGAGGGAGTAGGAGAGGGAGAGAACCCCCATATTTGGTCGGACAAAAGTTAATTGTTTAGGAATCTAAAGTTCAGGAATCTAGGTCCTGGGTCCGGCCCTAACATGCATCCTTTGCTGGAAAAATTCTCTGGCCAGAGAGTGGTTGTGTATAGAAACACAAAGCAGCAAAGATGGGGGATTCCTCCAGTAGTGAGCCCAAACCAGGCTTGACCCCTGCGAAGGAGGCAGGGGAAGAAAGCCATTAAGAGTATGCATAAGCTCATGAAGGGGGTGGGTATGCCAAAAGATGGTAGACTTTACCCGGAGAAATTGGAGCAAATTGAGAAGCAATATAAGGGGTGGTTAAAAGACAGTGGCTTGAATGGGCAAGCCAGGATGTGGTCTAAAGTGTTCAAAGAATCAGAGGTAGATATTGATGTACCATCCTCAGTAAATAATTCAGGTTGGGTGTGTCTGGCGTGTGGACAGCAGAATCAGAATCCCAGTTGGAGGGATAATTGTATAAATTCGGTCATCCTGTCACAGTCGGAAAATTCACCCAATAATCCTATTGTGACTCCTCAGCAAACATCCCAAGGTGTAGTGGCCACAGTGATAACCAGAACTAAATCAAAGTCTGGAAGTGATAAGAACGGGAAAATCATAGTGACAGAAGTTCCCATTTGTGACAATTGTGACAGACATGAGGAAAGGCGACCAGACAGCTCAACAAGACAGACTGGACTAAGGTTGATTTCTCTGACTCTCCACAAGAGACTGAAATGAAACCCCCCCAAAAAGAAAGGGTTAAGACACAAGTATCACCTAGGTTTTCTGATGATTTTCCCCAGTATACTCTACTGGGAGGTGAACTGACAAATATGGATGACAGAGAGATTCAAGAGTCAGCGGGGTCACCTGAAATAATTGATAGAAGTGGAGGGGAGAGTGGGACATGAAACATGTGGTTGCAGACTCTTTGTGTAAAATGGCTCAGCCTCCAGTGAGACAACATCAGGTGTGCAAATGATCCCCGACTGACATGATGAGGTTGCTCAGAACCTTGCCAGACCCAGAAATTAGACCCCTGCCTTTCGTAAAAGTACTGTCTCAAATACAGACAAGTTATGGGGCCACATGGAATGACATGAAGCAGTTGGTTGAAGCTAAAATGGCTAGTACCATGTTATGTGATTTAGCCCCAGAATGTAATGCCCTGTTGACAGAAAAAGACTATTTGATAAGTAAAGTTTCAGGACAAGACTATGTTGCTCAATTGGAGAAATGGGCAAGAGACAGACAAAGTAAATTATCAGTCAATTTGACGGACATGACACAGAACAGAGGGGAAAGTGTAGAAAAATTATACAACATATACACTGTACAGTGTACACTGCGTGGAAAGATATGGGATATGAAGCAGATAACAAGATACATTTGAGGTTGTTAGCCTCTGCCTTCATGGAGAGGCTTGTAAGGCAAGTCAGAAATGCAATACAAAAATCCAGGCCAGAATGGAGGACAATGGATCCAGCCACTTTGTGTAAAATTGCTCAGGGGGTAGAATTGGATAGTAGATCCCGCAAACCTGCAGTGGCTGGCATTAACCCCAGTTATGGGATGGGTAATTGAAAGGTGATCTACTGCTTCAATTGTGGGAAACCAGGACATGTGAAAAGGCAGTGTAGAACTCCAAGAAGGAAGTTCAGAGGGGATGAAAAATTCAATAAATGATGAATCACCCCCACCTCACTCAGAGAATCAGGCCTGAAGGGGGACGTCACCCTTCTCAGTATTATTGTTTAATATAACCCATCTTACCTCCCAGTTCTGTGTGAAATATTACTTACCTTAACAAAATACTCAGAGAATCTGATATAGTGCAAAGAGAAAAACTGTACACCATCGGTATGATGTGTAGAGGATTATGCATTTATATATATATATATATATATATATATATATATATATGTCAACCTGTATCTGTATTGTTCATTCTGTTTGTATCAATGCCAGTATTCAACTTTTATGTTTTGTACGGATATTGTGATGTTCCACAGGGGTTCAACTTTTGGTTGGAATCCAGTGAAGAAAATTTTAAAGTCTGGCAGTTTGCCCTTAAGGTAACCTGAAGCACAGCTTAGGGGTTCTGAACACCTGTGGTAATTACAAAAGGTGGGGGGTTTGCCAAGAAAAATATCTGAAAATTGTACAAAAATATTAATATGTAATTTTGGTGTCAGTATTAACTGCTTGAATTGTATTCCTGTACTCTGTTTGTAGTGCTCTGTAAAAGTTCTGCAGAGAATAACCGAAACATTGTTGATTGCCAAGCAGCCTTCAAGGATGTTGTATGTGATGTTCAGGACATGCAGGAAATTGCAATTATTACGAATGGAAACCTGGCTCTGGGCCACCAGAGTACGCAGCTAAGGGTGGGTTCACACCTGCGTTTGAGTCCGTCCGTTGCCAATCCGAGTTAAAATCTCGGGGAACAGGATCGGCATCGGATACCGACAGGTTAGCGACGCATTGGTTAAAAATCCATTCAAATGAATGGTTTTTTATCGTAGGACATGAAGTCCTGCATGTCCGACTTTGTTTCCCAACGAAAAAAAAAGGATTCGCAGCGCAGAGGGTGCAATCAGACACCCGCGCATTGCTTTAAAAACCCATTCAAATGAATGGGTTTTTAACCAATGCGTCGCTAACCTGTCGGTATCCAATGCCGATCCCGTTCCCCGAGATTTTCACTCGGATTGGCAGCAGACAGACTCAAACGCAGGTGTGAACCCACCCTTATATATGATATCTGTTTGTGCCCAAAAGAAAATGTTTCAATAAAAGGGTTAACCTATGGTTACATGGAAAAAATAAGGTATAATGACAATGTGTATGGGAAGATATTCAAACATATGAAGTTATGTCTTGTACTATGTTATGTGAATTTACTGTTTTGCCTGTTATCGTCACCTGAAATAAGGTATCCACTAAAAGAGCAAAAAGGTGACAGTAAAAGATTCTGGATCTCCACAGCGTGGGTGTGAATGGTCACAAGGGGGGGAGAAGGGCCCTCTCCACACCCTCCGTCGCCATAACAACCCATGTCGGGGCTTCGAGGATCTTTATTCAAATATAAAATCTCTAGTGCAAGAATTCAAAGCACAAAGAGATTAGACAGATAAATGTTTTATGGGAATATTACAGGGAATATTCTGAATATTATTGCTGTGTTTATGTATCTATGTGTTCATGTATTATCTACATAATTTGGTTTAGGGGGTCACCATACTGGACCAAAACTCTCAGCTCTCTTTTCAGGTACTAAAAAACACTGCAGGACCAAAACGGCCCAGAAGAAAAAGATTTGGAAACTGCAAGGAGGAAGAAAAAAGGATGAACAAGTGCCGATGACCAGTGGTAAGAGGGTATGTTACCGAAAGCATTGTTCCCAAGGATGGCACAAGCAGCTGAAGTGCACCACTCAGAAGTAGCCATGTGTGACCTGGTGAACAGATGATGGGTAGCTGCAGGATTTAGCATCACTGCAGTCAGATACGTGTAAGCCTGCATAACATGTGTCAAACACAATGTAGGCCAGAAGGTGAAAGGTTTCTTAGAAACACACCCTGAATCCCTTGTACCTGTTTCAGAGATTGCGGGTTAACTATATACAGTTACCAAAGGTGGGAGGGTATGAGTACATGCTTGTGTGTATTGATCTCTCTTCAGGATGACCTGAGGCATTTCTGATGCAGAAAACCAATGAAAAAGGAACTGCAGATAAACTACTGAAAGAAATAGTGTGCAGGTATGGGATCCCCGAGAAGTAATAATGGAACTCACAATACAGGACAGGTAACGAGAGAAATAATGGAGGCTGTGGGGATATAGAAAGTGTTCCTTACCCTGTACCGTCTCCAGAGTAGTGGAGAGTATTGTCACTTGTACTTGTCTTTCTGTAAGATACACTCCTGACAGAAGGATTGGCCTCAGCCCCTAGAGTATTTGGATTGTATTTATCACAATTGTTCCAGATGTAGTATGGTGTGCAGACTGACTATGTGATGGATTGCCAAAAACATTTGACTAATGTACACTCTCGAGTTTCCTCCTTCCTTCCAGATCCTGAGTTAGTGGAAGGAACCCATAAGCTACAACCCAAAGATTGGATGGTGATAAAGAGACACGTGAGAAGGGCCTCGATTCAACAGTCCCTTCCAGGTCCTGGTGACAACCAGTACAGCTGTGAAACTACAAGGAGAACCTTATTGTCATGGTGGTGTGTCCCCACTGGATAATGTTCTTAAAGACAAATGGGACAATAAACTGTTAAATGATATGGATCCTGAGAAGAAAACCTAAAGACTATTGGACTGATGGATTTGCACCCATAATCCTGTTATGCTTCTATGCAATGTACAGACTGATCATATGTATTGTAGAGAAATGTATTACCTGTAAGAAAGGGACATATGTGAATATGACCCCAATGCAGACGTGTACTGTATATCCCACTCAATGTGTGCGGGAAGTCAGGATGTTTTGATGTTTGACACAATAGTATGTCCACATGACCTGGAATCTGGTGAAGAGAATTAAAGTCCAGCAGTTCTAGAAACTGAACGTACAGGCATGTATTATGTTAAAAATCACAAAAGGTGGGAATATATTATAGAAATTAAATGTCTGTCTCTTTAACTTCTCATTAGCTTGCTATTCTTAAAAATTATAGAAAGCATTTAGTAGAAGAAGCTTACAGCCTTCGATGATAAGGATATACACTGAGAGCAAGGCCAGACACCCAGTCTAGGGCAACATGTCCTAGTGGACTTGTTTGTTTATAAACTTTCTGTGAGCTGTCCTTCGAAGAGTCTGGAGATTAACACTGCTTACGCAAACAGCCCCCAGCGCGTAGCTGCGCAATTTCTCCCCTGAGATGTGCAATGTAGAACAACAGGTCCCAGCCATGCTTTGCATTACGTAGCTCGTAGTACTAATATAATTTGATTATTGAGATGAGTAAGGGGGTGTGTCAAGACCCTCCTCCGGCCAATGGTCAATCAGGTTTACCAGTTTTCACGCATGCTCTGTTATTATTCATAATTATTTACTGTTCTGTATAAAATCTATGCTATGTTTTTAATAACCACAACTTGCTTAACACCGACTGAGTGTGTCAGGGTAGTTCTTTCTCTGTGAGCTCACAATATATATATCCATATGGATTATAAATAATTTGGCACCACTTGACAATCAGAATTTTGAACCCAGTTTGGGTTTCGATGACAGTGGCATAGTAAACATACCTTTTACGTGTCATATTACAAACTTGCAGCCAAGAAAATCAACTTTAGGTCAGGGCCCCATGTGGTGCAAATGCCACAGTGTGGCAAAAACCACAGCATTTTACATTCACTGCAAAGTGGATGGTATTCAAGTGAATCCCATCCACACATTGCTGAAAAATACACGCAGCAGAAATGCTGTGATTTCCAAAACCGTCGTGGTTTTGGAAATCGCAGCATGTCAATTATACCTACAGAAATGTCAGCTGTTTCCCTATAGGTATAATTAAAGCAGAAAGTCTGCAGAGGAAAACACTGCAGACTGTCAGTGAAAAGAGCAGCGGGAAAAAACGTGACCCGCTACGTGGGGCCATAGCCTTAAACTGTATGTCAACCAGAGGCACACCCTAATATAAATATTGACAGGTTTCAAAATGCATTGAGTACAACCAAAACGGTTGTTCCAGGAGATGGAGACATACCCAGGGTGCACCATCATTTGCATACAGATTAAAAATTCATTTTGATTCTCGTCACCTGCTAAGTTATTTTAATTGGGCCCATGACAGTGCTACTTGGTGTTCATATTGTCCCAGAAAACCTGCGCTTTAGCTGCAGCCCAAAACATATCACTGGGGCAGATGAGAAATGGTGCCGTTTATCACTGGTTAGCACTCTTGTTTTCAGCACTGGGGAATTGAATCTGACAATAAGGAAACTCCAAGTGAGGTTTCTATGTTCTCCTCAAGGTTGTATTGATTTCCTCTCGATACTCTTTCCTCTTACACTTAAAAAACAAGTTCCTATCAAACTGGTCCAAGTATGTTTAAGACAGAATTTAGACCGTGAGACGGGACTGATGTGAGTTTTCAGTCAAGGCTATGTGTCAGGTATCAATAATATCTAAAAACTTTTTCTCTTTTGATAACGGTAACTGTAAGGTGTTAGAAACTGCTAATTCTTATGTTTTCTGGCCTTTTTTCTAAAAGTATTTCTAATGTGAAGCTCTGGTGTTGAGTTGTAAGTTTCACGTTACACTACCCATAATCACTGGGTGCGTCTGAAACAATGTTTGCGCTTCAATTTTTGTTGAGAAATGCTTTTTTTTTATTTTCCTTAGACATGAAAATGTGTTCATAATTGGCTTTTTTCTTGTCAGTCATATAATGGAAGCCTAAATTTGTGCTATTTTAAGCAATACATTTCAGTATTCATTGTTTCATGGCAATAATGATGTTTCAAGGCTATTCTGAGGCGGATCTGATGTAAAAGGTTTAATTTTCATTGTACTTCTTTTGGCACCATTTTTGTAAAGGCACCAATTTTAAGTCATATTTGTCATAATGTAACATAAACACTGTAGGTAAAGCATCAAGTGCTCCAAAATAATCCTTCAGAAATCTATTTATACAGATGCAACAATTTTAGTGCATCAATCTGCTCACAGGATTTTGATAAAGATATAAAAAAATAAAAGTATACCCCTCTACCTATTTGAGAATCAGAATATAGTAACTATATCATAAACTGCCTTGTCTACTGCACAAAGCTGAAGTCTCAATGCTCGCACATACCTACTAGCTGTGGGAGGTCACAAAAAGGCCCTGTCCTAGAGCAGCTCAAAGTCTGTTTTCATTATCCTTCACATAGGTTGGTACTAATGGACATAATGTCTGTTATCTAGCAATATATGAATGCTGGTTCCTTAATAGTTTACATGCTTACATTTTATCAGTAATTTGCAAAAGTTGGAATGTTTGCCCCATTCCTATGATTTTTGTTGTTCCTCTAGGTTATTAAAGGAACACTAAACCCTGGAAAGTAAGGGGGGCAAAAGCAGCATCATAACCTTCATCTCTAGGTCTGTCTGCAGGATTATACTAAACTGTTGCTCTGAGCAGTTTACCATTAATCCGGCAGACATAGATTGTGTAGACGCTTCTTTCTGCCTCTCTGCAGCTCCAGCGTGACATCACAGGAAGTTCTGGAGGGGGGGGGGGCTTACTGTTAATTTGGTGGGTCTTAGCTCCAATTGACTTTGACTCTGTAATAGAGTGCATTTGACTGTAATGGAAACAGTACAGTTCTGGGCATGAATTACATATCTGTTTTCTCCATTTTCCTTGTGCAAGTCACTCAGCTTTCTCAGATTCCTGAAAGGCAAAACTAACTGGCTGTGTCATAATTTGGAAACAAAGAGGATTTTTTAGGTAGATTTTCACTGAAAGCCATGGCAGAAAGCTGAAACTCTGAATTGCTTTCCACCAAAGGAAGCCAGAGAGCTGAAAATGGCGAGCAATCTGAGGCAGAAGTCCTCTTCATTTTACGTCGTCTCATTGAGCCCTAACAAATCTAGCAAGGCTACAAAAAAATAAATTCATTAAATAAACATATAAATTTCCCCCTTAAAATATCAACTTTGGAGCATTTTTTTTAACTCTGCATTTAGCCACTCTTGTTTGTCCTAGAATTGTATGAATACAGTGGGGAAAAAAGTATTTAGTCAACCACCAATTGTGCAAGTTCTCCCACTTAAAAAGATGAGGCCAGCCTGTAATTGGCATCATAGGTAGACCTCAACTATGAGAGACAAAATGAGAAAACAAATCCAGAAAATCACATTGTCTGACTTTTTAAGAATTTATTTTCAAATTATGATGGAAAATAAGTATTTGGTCACCTACAAACAAACAAGATTTCTGGCTCTCACAGACCTGTAACTTCTTCTTTAAGAGGCTCCTCTGTCCTCCACTCATTTCCTTTAGTAATGACACCTGTTTGAAATTGTTATCAGTATAAAAGACAACTGTCCACAACCTCAAACAGTCACACTCCAAACTCCACTATGGTGAAGACCAAAGAGCTGCGGAAGGACACCAAAAACAAAATTGTAGACCTGCACCAGGCTGGGAAGACTGAATCTGCAATAGGCAAGCAGCTTGGTGTGAAGAAATCAACTGTGGGTGCAATAATTAGAAAATGGAAGACATATAAGACCACGGATAATCTCCCTCGATCGTGGGCTCCACACAAGATCTCACCCCGTGGGGTCAAAATGATCACAAGAACGGTGAGCAAAAATCAACCAGAACCACACGGGGAGACCTAGTGAATGACCTGCAGAAAGCTGGGAGTAACGTAACAAAGGCTACCGTCAGTAACACACTACGCCACCAGGGACTCAGATCCTGCAGTGCCAGATGTGTCCCCCTGCTTAAGCCAGTACATATCCGGGCCCGTCTGAAGTTTGCTAGAGAGCATTTGGATGTTCCAGAAGAGTATTGGGAAAATGTCATATGGTCAGATGAAACCAAAGTAGAACTGTTTGGTAGAAACACAACTCGTCGTGTTTGGAGGAGAGTGAATGCTGAGTTGCATCCAAAGAACACCATACCTACTGTAAAGCATGGGGTTGGCAACATCATGCTTTGGGGCTGTTTCTCTGCAAAGGGACCAGGACGACTGATCCATCTACATGAAACAATGAATGGGGCCATGTATCGTGAGATTTTGAGTGCAAACCTCCTTCCATCAGCAAGGGCATTGAAGATGAAACATGGCTGGGTCTTTCAGCATGACAATGATCCCAAGCACACCGCCAGGGCAACGAAGGAGTGGCTTCGTAAGAAGCATTTCAAGGTCCTGGAGTGGCCTAGCCAGTCTCCAGATCTCAACCCCATAGAAAACCTTTGGAGGGAGTTGAAAGTGCGTGTTGCCCAGCGACAGCCCCAAAACATCACTGCTCTAGAGGAGCTCTGCATGGAGGAATGGGCCAACATACCAGTAACAGTGTGTGCCAACCTTGTGAAGACTTACAGAAAATGTTTGACCTCTGTCATTGCCAACAAAGGATATATAACAAAGTATTGAGATGAACTTTTGTTATTGACCAAATACTTATTTTCCACCATAATTTGCAAATTAATTCTTTAAAAATCAGACAATGTGATTTTCTGGATTTGTTTTCTCATTTTGTCTCTCATAGTTGAGGTCTACCTATGATGTCAATTACAGGCCGGCCTCATTTTTTTAAGTGGGAGAACTTGCACAATTGGTGGCTGACTAAATACTTTTTTTTCCCCACTGTATATGTTAAATAATTCCCTTTTTACTTTCCTACACAGTTTATCCATAGGATAGGGAATTACTAATTTGCGAGGGTCTGAAAACTGGGACCCTCACCATACTGTTTCACCCAGTATGAATGATCATCTTACATCTTACATCAGTAACATTAAAATAAATATAGCAACAATGCTATTATGTGTTTCGCCGTTCTTTTTATATGGCACATAAGGAAGTCTGACCCCACGATCAGTGGAAAGGGGATAACTCAGAATTACCAGATCACCCATTTAAAGAACATGCAATGATACATAATAGTGTACATAATGCAGCAGTTTGTACACACATTTCTATAAAAAGTATTGTATATACATGCAAAAGCTAGCCTGTGGAGCCAAGCACAGAATATCAAGAGCAAACTATTCCTATTCAAGTAAGTGGGCTTCAGTCACAGAATCCAATAGGTCATTGTTTTACAACTCAAAATGTGCGGAGTGTCATGCCAAATTATCTCAAATGGTACTTGAGAACGCGGAGAACAAATGAGAAGTAATGATCAGGGGAAAATTAGTACCAAAACAGAGTAATTTGAGGATGGTAGTAGACTGTAAAAAGACAAAAAAGGAAAAAGATGAGCTATGAACCTTTGGATTGTGAGGAAAATCATTTGATGTGGCACTTGCTTAGCCCATGAAAATAATTGTTTTTGTCACTTTACAGCAAGCTTGGGGAACTCAAATAATGAGCCAAGCTATTTCTTTCTTTGTCTTCTTGTAAGAGAAATGTACTAAATGCTATATAACAAGTAACAAAGCAAATAAATATTGCCAAAAACATTAGAAAATACAAAGGCTCACATTATTTTTACTAGAGATGAGCGAATCGAAGCTGACGAAGTGGAATTCGATCCAAATTTCAGGAAATATTTGATTCGCATCAAATCCGGATTTCCTCACACTTCGTGGTAACGAATCGCATTTTTTCCTAAAATGGCTGCTGCACATGTGAGGACATAGGGCAAGGAACTCTGGGAACGTGGGATCACCCACAATGCCATGTGTGCAGCCAATCAGCAGTCAGCCAGCCAGCCCTGTGATGTCACAGCCCTATAAATACCCTCCGCCATCTTGGATTCAGGCATTTTCCAGTGTACAGTACTTAGTGCAGGGAGAGACATCAGCAGGCGCTAGGAAAAGTGGTAGAAAAGACTTGAAAACTGATATTTTGCTCAATCGAAGCTCAGGGAAAGAGCATTAGAAGTGTAGGGAAAGGGATTTATACAGAGAATTGAAGCAGAACAGGGTTCATTTGGGGTGTTTGCAGCCTGGGTAATAGGAACAATCCTACTACACCTTTCTGCACTGCCACTGACTGAATCTACACCACTATACAGGCCCTCTGCAGCCAGGAAATAGCTGTTTTTTAACGAGATTCGCTGCAAATTAAGTTGGATCGAGGTGAACTGGCCGAATCGAATTTTTTTAAAAATTCGCTCATCTATAATTATTACACTGTGCTTGGCATATGCTCTTAGTGCATACTCAGAACATATCCTCAGAGTCCTGTTTACCCACGATATACCAAAACAGCTTCATTTTGAGGTTGCAGCGGTGCTATGCATCAGCAAGCATAGAGTACATTTTCTGTTTTTTACTTTTTTCCACTGTGTGTTGTATAGTCTACTATCTAATCTACTGTCTACTTGAAAAAGCAGTCAAAATAGGAACTTTAGTACCATATTCAGCTATCAAGATTGGTCTCATTTACAGTGATTTGATAATTATTGCTTTGACATTTTAAAAATGGCTATTGTTAGACTTTGGGATGGTCCTTCCATCTCTACCAAAATAGAAACCTCAGCTTGCTGTTTTCAAATATAAAGGGGTGGTAAAGCCCCCTTAGGATTATATATTATTGTATAAGCCCATACAGTTATGCTAAAAAGTTTACATACCCTGGCAGACGTTTTGGTTTTTTGGCCTTTTTTCAGAGAATATGAATGATAACACAAAAATGTTTTCTCCACTCATGGTTAGTGGTTGGTTGAAGCCATTTATTGTGAAACTTCTGTTTTTTCTCTTTTTAAATCATAATGACAACCAAAAACATCAAAATGACCCTGTTCAAAAGTTCACATACCCCAGTTCTTAATATCGTGTATTGTCCCCTCTAACATCAATGACAGCTTGAAGTCTTTTGTGGTAGTTGTGGATGAAGCTCTTTATTTTCTCAGATGGTAAAACTGTCCATTCTTCTTGGCAAAAAGTCTCCAGTTCCTGTAAATTCCTGGGCTGTCTTGCATGTACTTCGCACTTGAGATCTCCCCAGAGTGGCTCAATGATATTGAGGTCAGGAGACTGAGATGGCCACTCCAGAACCTTCACTTCCTTCCGCTGTAGCCAATGACAGGTCGACTTGGCCTTGTGTTTTGGATCGTTGTCATGTTGGAACGTCCAAGTACGTCCCATGTGCAGCTTCCTGGCTGTTGAGTGCAAATTTGCCTCCAGTATTTGCTGATAACGTGCTGCATTCATCTTTCCTTCAACTTTGATGCTCACACATCCCCACATCATCAGTGATCCACTTCCATGCTTTACAGTAGGAATGGTATTCCTTTCATCATAGGCCTTGCCACCTCTCCAAATGTAACTTTTATGGTTGTGGCCAAAAAGTTAGATTTTTGTCTCATCACTCCAAATTACCTTGTTCCAGAGGTTTTGAGGCTTGTCTCTGTGCTGTTTGGTGTATTGAAGGCAAGATTCTTTGTGGCATTTGCACAGTAATGGCTCTCTTTTGGCGACTCGAACATGCAGCCCATTTTTCTTCAAGTGCCTCCTTATTGTGCATCTTGAAACAGCCATACCAATAGTTTTCAGAGAGTTTTATACAGTTCAACTACCTTTTCCCGTAGATCCGTGGACAATTCTTTGGCTTTCACCATGACTCACAATCCAGAAACGTCAGTGGCTGGAGGAAAGATGCAACAGTCTGTCTGGATCCCAGAAACTAACTCAGCTTTTATGCACACTCACTGATTACAAGTAAACAGGTCACAGGTGAGGATGTTACGTTTAGTAGCCATTCAAACCCCTTTGTGTCAACTTCTGGGCATGTTATCAGGCCAAAATCAAGAGGGTAAGAGAACTTTTGAACAGGGTCATTTTGATGTTTTTAGTTGTCATTATGATTTAAAAAGAGAAAACACAGAAGTTTGACAATAAATAGCTTCAACCAACCACTAACCATGAGTGGAGAAAAAATTTTTGTGTTATCATTCATATTCTCTGAAAAAAAGGCCAAAAAACCAAAAAATCTGCCGGGGTATGTAAACTTTTTAGCACAACTGTATATCTCTTATATATATATATATATATATAAATGAGTTTCTGTCTGTCTGTTCTTTATGCGCGACCAAACGACTTGACTGATCCTCACCAAATTTGGCACACAAGTACATCAGGTGTCTGGGAAGATTTTAGACTGGGTCTCAGCTCTCTAGGATGTACCATTCCTGAGATACAGTATTTCCAAAAAATGACCTGCATTAGTCAATACAAACATGCAAGTCTTTTACTCATATTCCAACTGCCATACACATGGTCACATGTCCCTTATCAGCCAATAAAATCTCACAAGCACTTACTCTCCTCAGGCACACAGCTTTACATCAGGTTTCCATAGCAACCAAGCTATGACCTGTATTAGTCAGTAGCAGTTCGCAGGTCCTTAAATATTCAGTCATATCACGTGTATCAGCCAATAAAAGTTCACATTTAATTTACGAGGTTTCCATAACAACACAGCCATAAATAGACTGTACCTATACTAGACTGCTATACTGGAAGTCAAGTGAAAAAACTGGCCAATTCTTATGGGGCCACTACACAAACAAAAAATGAAATATACCTGTGCGAAGCCAGGTCGCCCTCCCCCCCCCCCGCACAAACTGCATTCCTGAACACACTATTATGCTCCATAGTGGCCCCTGCACATAGTATTATGCCCCATAGTGGTCCTTGCACACACTATTATGCCCCATTGTGGACCACCCATGAACAATTATTATACTATGGGGTCTTTTCAGACCCCAGAGTATAAAGATCGGAGACCCAGGGGAGGATACAAACATAAAAACAGTGTTACTTACCTCTCCCTGGCTCCGGAGTACTCCCTGCTACCTCTTCAATGTTGGACCAGATGTCACGTGAGCCAGGCACGGGTTGCGACGCATGATGACGTTGGACTGGCTTACCAACGTCTGGGATGTCACCAAGGAGGCCCGAAGCCTGCTGGAGCACAGAAGAGGTAAGTAACATTGTTTTTTATGTTACTTTACCTCCCCTGGGCCTCCAATCATTATACTCTGGGGTCTGAAAAGACCCCAGAGTAGAATGATAGCAGTGTTTGTGGGGTTCGCGGGCCACGGCCTTACTTACCGATCCCCGCTCCTGCTCACAGCTGCCTCCACAGAAGGTGAAGCGCAGGTGGCCGTAAGCAGGAGTGGGGATCGGTAAGTAAATAAGGCCCATAACCTGCTGGTGTTACACCAGCAGGTAACGGCCTATTAAAAAAAAAAAAAAAAAACATCAGGGGCCCGACGGCCCCCTAATGTCCCGGGCCCTGTGGCAGCCACTACCGATGCTACCCCGGTATTTACGCCACTGATTGGACTGCCATACTGGATGTCAGCATTCTTATAAATTAAAACGCTTTTAAGATACTCATGCCTCCTGCAGCAAAACGCATGGTTGCTGCTCGAGCTAATGAAAACTCTCAGCAGACCCAAGCCCATCTCCAATCTGATAAGGTATGTCACAGACAACAGCTTACTGCTGAAATTCCCCAGCAGACCCAAGCCCGTCTCCAATCTGACAAGGCATTGTCAGCCACATGCACACAACTGCACTCCATGTTTCCATAACAACCCAGCCATTTTTCTTCACTGCTGTAGGTCAGCTTTAAAGGGGCCGGGCACTGTGGATGACACTGTTACACAAGGTCACATACACACAGCCTTACTCCAGGTTTTCCATAACAACCGATAGCAGGTTTTTCACTGATAATCAAACTGAGATGCACATGATCACACGATGCTTATGGACCAATGGACCAGGTTTCCATAGCAACCAAGCTATTTTTGACCTGTATGAGTCAATAGCAGTTCTCAGGTCCTTAAATATTCAGTCATATCACGTGTATAAGCCAATATAAGTTCACATTTCATTTACCAGGTTTCCATAGCAACACAGCTATAAATAGACTGTACCTATACTAGACTTCCATACTGGATGTTGAGTGCAAAACTGGCCATTCTTATGGGGCAACTACACAAACAAAAAATGAAATATACCCGTGTTTTTCTGCTAGTATTACTATGCACATTAAAGCAGTATGTCTCTATTCTGATAAAGACTGTCATCTGCAGGTTGCTAAAACCTTCATTTTAGAGATAGGGTTACACAGAGGCTAGCTAAGGGGGGCACCAAAAACTAGCAGCGCGTTCAATTATATGGGCATCTGCAAGACACTGATACTGGTTGACAAACACAGCAAAACAGGAAGCAGTTATCTTCCTGCTCTGCCACTCTGTAAGGCTCTATTCAGATCATGTGTTTTAGATTCATTTAACAGAGGAAAAAATGGTCATCAGTTTACATAGACATCAATGTAAAAAAAAGAGAAAAGATTAGTTTCTGTTCATTTCTTTTGAAGGACACAAAAATGTACTATATCATACTTCTGAGTCCATCTAAAAAAGCAGGCATAAACAGATGATTTTTTTTACTTTGATGTCTATGTAATTGGATGGCCATCTGTTTGCATCCGTTTTTATATCCATTAAACGGATGTAAAAAAAAACGTGATCTGAATAGAGCCTGACTTGCAAGCCACAAGGCACTATACAGTCATGGCCAAAAGTTTTGAGAATGACACAAATATTATATTTTCACATGATCTGCTGCCCTCTGGTTTTTATGTGTGTTTGTCAGATGTTTTTATCACATACAGAAATATAATTGCATTCATATTATGAGTAACAGAAGCTTATATTGACAGTTAGAATGAGTTAATGCAGCAAGTCAATATTTGCAGTGTTGACCCTTCTTCTTCAGGACCTCTGCAATTCTCCCTGGCATGCTCTCAATCAACTTCTGGACCAAATCCTGACTGATAGCAGTCCATTCTTGCAGAATCAATGCTTTAATTTTGTCTGAATTTGTTGGTTTTTGTTTGTCCACCCGTCTCTTGATGATTGTCCACAAGTTCTCAATGGGATTAAGATCTGGGGAGTTTCCAGGCCATGGACCCAAAATCTCTATGTTTTGTTCCCTGAGCCATTTAGTTATCACCTTTGCTTTATGGCAAGGTGCTCCATCATGCTGGAAAAGGCATTGTTGAGCACCAAACTGCTCTTGGACGGTTGGGAGAAGTTGCTCTTGGAGGACATTCTGGTACCATTCTTTATTCATGGCTGTGTTTTTAGGCAAGACTGTGAGAGAGCCGATTCCCTTGGCTGAGAAGCAACCCCACACATGAATGGTTTCAGGATGCTTTACAGTTGGCATGAGACAAGACTGGTGGTAGCGCTCACCTCTTCTTCTCCGAATAAGCTGTTTTCCAGATGTTCCAAACAATCGAAAAGGGGATTCATCAGAGAAAATGACTTTACCCCAGTCCTCAGCAGTCCACTCCCTGTACCTTTTGCAGAATATCAGTCTGTCCCTGATGTTTTTTCTGGAGAGAAGTGGCTTCTTTGCTGCCCTCCTTGAGACCAGGCCTTGCTCCAAGAGTCTCCGCCTCACAGTGCGTGCAGATGCACTCACACCTGCCTGCTGCCATTCCTCAGCAAGCTCTGCACTGCTGGTAGCCCGATCCCGCAGCTGAAACACTTTTAAGAGACGGTCCTGCCGCTTGCTGGTCTTTCTTGGGCGCCCTGGAGCCTTTTTGGTACCAATGGAACCTCTCTCCTTGAAGTTCTTGATGATGCGATAGATTGTTGACTGAGGTGCAATCTTTCTAGCTGCAATACTCTTCCCAGTTAGGCCATTTTTGTGCAGTGCAATGATGACTGCACGTGTTTCTTTAGAGATAACCATGGTTAACAGAAGAGAAACAATGATGGCAAGCACCAGCCTCCTTTTAAAGTGTCCAGTGGTGTCATTCTTACTTAATCATGACAGATTGATCTCCAGCCCTGTCCTCATCAACACCCACACCTGTGTTAATGGAGCAATCACTGAAACGATGTTAGGTGGTCCTTTTAAGGCAGGGCTGCAATGATGTTGAAATGTGTTTTGGGGGATAAAGTTCATTTTCTAGGCAAATATTGACTTTGCAAGTAATTGCTGTTAAGCTGATCACTCTTTATAACATTCTGGAGTATATGCAAATTGCCATTAGAAAAACTGAAGCAGTAGACTTTGTAAAAATTAATATTTGTATCATTCTCAAAACTTTTGGCCATGACTGTAGATAGCCATGACCACAAGCAAGACGTCTTCTTTCCAGGGCAGACGGGCACAATGTTGTGACTGTACTAAAATGCAGGTATCTGGTCTGTGGTTAGGGCGCCTTCAAGTCAGAGCAGAAAGTTAGAAGATGCGGCAAGAGCACCTTCATGCATCAAGAGATCTGGGACAGGTAAGTATAACTTTAAAAAAATAAAATCAAGTTTATTGAATTTTAAGATATACACAAGGAAAGAAGTAAGAAAGTATAAATGTGATAATGCATCATGCACAAAAACATCATATACAGTGCCTTGCGAAAATATTCGGCCCCTTTGAACTTTTCAACCTTTTGACACATTTCAGGCTTCAAACAAGGATATAAAATTTTAATTTTTTGGTGAAGAATCAACAACACGTGGGACACAATTGTGAAGTGGAACGAAATTTATTGGATATTTTAAACTTTTGTAAAAAATAAAAAACTGAAAAGTGGGACGTGCCAAATTATTCGGCCCCCTTAAGTTAATACTTTGTAGCGCCACCTTTTGCTGCGATTACAGCTGCAAGTCGCTTGGGGTATGTCTCTATCAGTTTTGCACATCGAGAGACTGAAATTCTTGCCCATTCTTCCTTGGAAAACAGCTCGAGCTCAGTGAGGTTGGATGGAGAGCGTTTGTGAACAGCAGTTTTCAGCTCTTTCCACAGATTCTCGATTGGATTCAGGTCTGGACTTTGACTTGGCCATTCTAACACCTGGATACTTTTATTTGTGAACCATTCCATTGTAGATTTTGCTTTATGTTTGGGATCATTGTCTTGCTGGAAGATAAATCTCCGTCCCAGTCTCAGGTCTTTTGCAGACTCCAACAGGTTTTCTTCCAGAATGGTCCTGTATTTGGCTCCATCCATTTCCCATCAATTTTAACCATCTTCCTTGTCCCTGCTGAAGAAAAGCAGGCCCAAACCATGATGCTGCCACCACCATGTTTGACAGTGGGGATGGTGTGTTCAGGGTGATGAGCTGTGTTGCTTTTACGCCAAACATATCGTTTTGCATTGTGGCCAAAAAGTTCGATTTTGGTTTCATTTGACCAGAGCACCTTCTTCCACATGTTTGGTGTGTCTCCCAGGTGGCTTGTGGCAAACTTTAAACAAGACTTTTTATGGATATCTTTGAGAAATGGCTTTCTTCTTGCCACTCTTCCATAAAGGCCAGATTTGTGCAGTGTACGACTGATTGTTGTCCTATGGACAGACTCTACCACCTCAGCTATAGATCTCTGCAGTTCATCCAGAGTGATCATGAGCCTCTTGGCTGCATCTCTGATCAGTCTTCTCCTTGTTTGAGATAAAAGTTTAGAGGGACGGCCGGTTTTTGGTAGATTTGCAGTGGTCTGATACTCCTTCCATTTCAATATGATCGCTTGTACAGTGCTACTTGGGATGTTTAAAGTTTAGGAAATCTTTTTGTATCCAAATCCGGCTTTAAACTTCTCCACAACAGTATCACGGACCTGCCTGGTGTATTCCTTGGTCTTCATGATGCTCTCTGCGCTTTAAACAGAACCCTGAGACTATCACAGAGCAGGTGCATTTATACGGAGACTTGATTACACACAGGTGGATTATATTTATCATCATCAGTCATTTAGGACAACATTGGATCATTCAGAGATCCTCACTGAACTTCTGGAGTGAGTTCGCTGCACTGAAAGTAAAGGGGCCGAATAATATTGCACGCCACACTTTTCAGTTTTTTATTTTTTACAAAAGTTTTAAATAACCAATAAATTTTGTTCCACTTCACAATTGTGTCCCACTTGTTGATTCTTCACCAAAAAAATTAAAATTTATGTTTGAAGCCTGAAATGTGGCAAAAGGTTGAAAAGTTCAAAGGGGCCGAATACTTTCGCAAGGCACTGTATGTGCAGGGGAAAATTTCCAAAACCGCAGCATCTCAATTATACCTATGAAAGCACTGGCAGTTTCCCTATAGGTATAATTAAAGCAGAAAGTCCCCTGTGGACTTTCTATGAAAAGCACTGTGGGAAAAATCGTGATGCGTTGCAGCTGCGGTTTTTCCCTCAGCGTTTATTGCTGCAGTCCGCTAAGTGGGGCCTTATGCTAAAAAGCAAATTGATCTTTACAGCATACCCAGACCACCATTAAAGTGAATGCTTTAATACCAAAAGGTTCAGTGCTTATATAAAAAAAGGGTAAAAAGGTGACAGACAAGCAAACAATTTGTAAAATAAAAATGGAGAACAAACAGAAAAACCTCATACATTAATCCTTCTGTTTCCATTGAGCATGGGAAGAATCTCAAAGGGCCACCACTCAGCTGTTGGCTGGCTCCAAAGGTGTGACAAAGTTTCTTTTGGTATCAACAGTTTTTATAATGAGAGGCACTGGCTCAGAAATGCCCCCTCTGTTCATGATTGCTATCTAGTTAAGATGTTTCTTTGTCAGTGTGCCCACACACATACCCTTTATGAGATGGGGCTGAAATGTTTCCACTTTGTCATAACTAGACCTTGGAAAGTTCAAGATGTTCAGGAAGGAGTATGTGTGACAGTTTATAACCCCCTTATCTGTCTTGTGCTACTTCAAAGGATTTCTGTGCCCAGACAGACAAAATCACAGGAGTTCTCTAGTGACCACAGAAAAATAACAATATCCTACTCCTGAATACATGATAAATACAATGTATGCGCACACACACATCAACAAAATAATTCACTGACAGTATAGACAAGTAAGAGTTTCATTACACTTACTATACCCCAAAGTCTTTCAGTGGCACTGTTACCCTATAATTTACTAGTAAGTACATAATCATACTTTTTATTAGAGCAGCCAAAATGCACAATCTTATATTTGTCTACATTAAACTTAATTTGCTAAGTCTCCACCCATGCTTCCAGTTTCCCCAAATCCCCCTTCTACTAACTATCTTCCACAGTTTTGATTATTTTACGGGCTTAGTATCATCTGTAAATATCTGAAACCTTGCTTTGTATACCCTCTACCAGTATTGTACAGTACAGTATTGAATCCAGATCCACCAGATCCACAGCATTACCCAGTATAGCTAGTCAGATCAGATTAGTCTGTCAGGACAAATTCTTCATATACCCACTGTATGCTGATTGGTTGTTATAAGGATATTTACATCTAGAAACTTCATGATAGTATGTCTTAGAAAACCTTCAAATAATTTACCCACCCCCGAGGTGAAACTTACCAGCATTTAGTTTCCAGGATCACTTATTAGCTATAGCCTATAATTATTAGATATTGGAGGGGGGGGGATCTGTCTATAACTGTATTTAAAGGGGTTGTCCAGGCAAAAATGGACAACCCTTTTAACGTTTAAATCAGCTGGGGGCAGTGAAAGAAATTTAAAAAAAAAAATGCATACTCACCGTTCCACGGTGCTCCGGTGTCCTCCCACGCGTCCCAGTTCTTCTGCTCCGGCGGTGTCTTCCGGAGTTCTGCTGAAGCCACTTGTTTGGCCTCAGTGGTCACGTGACCGCTGAGGCCAATCAGCGAAGGGCCTGCAATGTCACTACCTGTGACATCATCGGTCCTCTTCCTGATGCCTGCTGAGGCCAATCAGCGGCTCCAGCAGAACACCAGAAGAGACCTGGGAGACGCCGCTGGAGCAGAAGAACCGTGACGTGCAGGAGGACACCGGAGCATTGGGGATTTGTGAGTATGCAATTTTTTTTTTTTATTTGTTTCACTGCCCCTAGCTGATTTAAACATTAAAGGGGTTGTCCATTTTTGCCTGGACAACCCCTTTAATTCCTTCAGAACTCAGGATTGAATGTCATTGAGACCCGGAGACTTTTGGTGTTTTTAAGATGCCCCTACACTTCGTCCTGGGTTAAGCAGTTGACATTTACTAGATAATTATATCATGTTTAGTCATGTCATGCGTCATTGCTAGGAATGAAAAAAACATCTAGAAACCAAGACGTGTTTGTTATAAGTTTTCAAAAAAATTCAGGTTTGGCTGAACCAAAGATTTTTGAGGATATTGCCCTAGTTTATGGCCATAAGATCATCCCTTAGCTGGAAAAAAAACTGGCCTTTGTGAAGTTTAGTGTTTTAATACATCCTCCAATCAGGGCCGGCGTTAGGGGGGGGGCAAACTGTTCAATTGCCCAGGGCCCCAACACCCATAGGAGCCCCATACTTTCCCTACTATTAGGACTCTTAATCGGCAGTAGATGAAAGCATCGGCAGATGCAGGGTCTGCTGGTCGCTGCTTCTACAGTTTGCCGGCACTTAGAAGCAGTTACTAGCTTCCCCCCTCCCCCCATGCAGTGAATCGTCCAGCACATGGTAGTGTGCAGGGGGGAGTCTGCTGTGATGCTTTCACTATTGCCAGACAGAGCTGCACATGAGCTTCCTCCATTTCCAGTTCACCCAGCAATTCAGCCAAATGTAAGTGTATGTTTTATGTAAAATATGTATATTTAATATCTATATAATATGTACCTTACAGACCAAAAGTTTGGACACACCTTCTCATTCCAAGAGTTTTCTGTATTTTCATGACTATAAAAATTGTAGATTCACACTGAAGGCATCAAAACTATGAATTAACACATGTGTAATTATATACTTAACAAAAAAGTGTTAAACAACTGAAAATATGTCTTATATTCTAAGTTCTTCAACGTAGCCACCTTTTGCATTGATTACTGCTTTGCACACTCTTGGCATTCTCTTCATGAGTTTCAAGAGGTAGTCACCTGAAATGGTTTTCACTTCACAGGTGTGCCCTGTCAGGTTTAGTAAGTGGGATTTCTTGCCTTATAAATGGGGTTGGGACCATCAGTTGTGTTGTTCAGAAGTCAGGTGGATACACAGCTGATAGTCCTTCTGAATGGAGTGTTAGAATTTGTATTATGGCAAGAAAAAAGCAGCTAAGTAAAGAAAAACGAGTGGCCATCATTACTTTAAGAAATGAAGGTCAGTCAGTCCGAAAAATTGGGAAAACTTTGAAAGTGTCCCCAAGTGCAGTGGCCAAAACCATCAAGCGCTACAAAGAAACTGGCTCACATGAGGACCGCCCCAGGAAAGGAACACCAAGAGTCACCTCTGCTGCGGAGGATAAGTTCATCCGAGTCACCAGCCTCAGAAATCGCAGGTTAACAGCAGCTCAGATTAGAGACCAGGTCAATGCCACACAGAGTTCTAGCAGCAGACACATCTCTACAACAACTGTTAAGAGGAGACTGTGTGTAGCAGGCCTTCATGGCAAAATAGCTGCTAGGAAGCCACTACTAAGGACAGGCAACAAGCAGAAGAGACTTGTTTGGGCTAAAGAACACAAGGAATGGACATTAGACCTGTGGAATTCTGTGCTTTTGTCTGATGAGTCTAAATTTGAGATCTTTGGTTCCAACCACCGTGTCTTTGTGCGACGCGACGCAGAAAAGGTGAACGAATGCACTCTACATGCCTGGTTCCCACCGTGAAGCATGGAGGAGGAGGTGTGATGGTGTGGGGGTGCTTTGCTGGTGACACTATTGAGGATTTATTCAATATTGAAGGAATACTGAACCAGCATGGTTACCACAGCATCTTGTAGCAGCCTGCTATTCCATCCGGTTTGCGTTTAGTTGGACCATCATTTATTTTTCAACAGGACAATGAACCCAAACACACCTCCAGACTGTGTAAGGGCTATTTGACCAAGAAGGAGAGTGATGGGGACGCCAGATGACCTGGCCTCCACAGTCACCAGACCTGAACCCAATCGAGATGGTTTGGGGTGAGCTGGACCGCAGAGTGAAGGCAAAAGGGCCAACAAGTGCTAAGCATCTCTGGGAACTCCTTCAAGACTGTTGGAAGACCATTTCAGGTGACTACCTCTTGAAGCTCATCAAGAGAATGCCAAGAGTGTGCAAAGCAGTAATAAAAGCAAAAGGTGGCTACTTTGAATAACCTAGAATATAAGACATATTTTCAGTTGTTTCACACTTTTTTGTTAAGTATATAATTCCACGTGTTAATTCATAGTTTTGATGCCTTCAGTGTGAATCTACAATTTTTATAGTCATGAAAATACAGAAAACTCTTGGAATGAGAAGGTGTGTCCAAACTTTTGGTCTGTATTGTATATATGTGTATATTTGTTTACAGTATGTGTTAGCTACTGTTTGAGTACTGTATGATTGTAGACAGGTGTGTGTATATATTGTATATGAATGTACTGTATGTGTGTAAATATATGGTATATATGTAGGTATATACAGCATATTATTGTCTATCTATTTATGTTTTCTTCTGTACATGTGTACCATTATACATACTAGAATTGTATTGTATAGTGTAATGCTCAGTATATTGAGATGTTAAACGGGTTGTCCAAGAATTACAGTTTTCTGCAAGGAGGTCAGGGAAGGTAAAAAATAAGAAAAAGAAAGACCATCTTCACCTGTCCCTGGTGCTCCGGTGTCTCCCATCTAGCAGCGCCCGGGGCCTTGTTCTGGTAGAAGTCTTCGTTGCACGTGACTGCTGAGGCCAATCAGCAGCCTAAGGAAAGGAATCAGGACATCACAGGTGACGTATGTGAGTGACATCCCGGTTCCTTTCCTTAGGCTGCTGAGGTCACTGATTGGCCTCAACGGTTATGTGTGGCGAGGACTGCCGCTGGAATAAGCCCCAGGGCGCCGCTGGACCGGACAGGTGAGTGTGGGTTTTATTTTTCACCTTCCCCGGCCTCCTTGCAGAAACCTGTAATTCCTAGACAACCCCTTTAAGGATTAGGCCCAACGTAGTGAAACGCAGCTAAAAAGCACAGGAGATAAAAAGCAAGAAAAACACATTGTTTTTTTCCACAGCATTTTACATTGAGCTTTTGATGCATTTTTTCTGCACTTTCTTCCCCTATTACGGTAAATATATGTGGAAATTCCCGCGACTCCACAGCTAAAATTGACCTGCTCTGGATGAGATTAAATGATGACATTTTATTCACTTTGCTCACACATTTCCGCAGCAGCCATAAACACTGTGTTTCACGTTACAGAAAAGCAGATTTTTTTGTTGCAGATTTTGTTGCTGTTTTTTGAGCCAAGACCAGGAGTGGATTGAGCAGAAGGGAGTGTAAGAAGCTTCCTAGATATTTCACAATCCTTTTGTAGCCCTGCTTGGCTTTGGCTCAAAAAACTGAAGCAAAATCTGCAACAAATAAAGCTGCTTTTCCACCAAGTGGGCCTCAGCTTTAAGGCAGGGGCCCCACGTGGCATGAACGGTCATTTTACAGTCTCTTCAAAGTGTAGTCCTAGGAACAAACTGCTTACTGCAGCATACTATTACAGTGCAGGGCAGGAAGAGGTTAATTGCTGGCTGGCGTTATGAGGGGGCATCTGCAAATAAAAGGGGGTAGTTGTGTTCTCAAGATGGGGAATGGAGTAACTCTGATAGTAGTGAAGTGTTTGGCGCTACGAGGGGAACATTATACAGTAAAATCTGGTATTTGTGGATTATTCTATGAGAACAGAGGGGAATCTGGCAGTCAGCGGGTTACGTGACAGTACTTAGTCCTGGTATAGCGGTCAGCGGGTGACGTGACAGTATTTAGTCCTGGTATAGCGGTCAGCGTGTGACGTGACAGTACTTAGTCCTGGTATAGCGGTCAGCGGGTGATGTGACAGTATTTAGTCCTGGTATAGTGGTCAGCGGGTGACGTGACAGTATTTAGTCCTGGTATATTGCGGTCAGTGGGTGACATGACAGTACTTAGTCCTGGTATAGCGGTCAGCGGGTGACGTGACAGTACTTAGTCCTGGTATAGCGGTCAGCAGGTGACGTGACAGTATTTAGTCCTGGTATATAGCGGTCAGCGGGTGACGTGACAGTACTTAGTCCTGGTATAGCGGTCAGCGGGTGATGTGACAGTATTTAGTCCTGGTATAACGGTCAGTGGGTGACGTGACAGTATTTAGTCCTGGTATAGCGGTCAGCAGGTGACGTGACAGTATTTAGTCCTGGTATATAGCGGTCAGCGGGTGACGTGACAGTACTTAGTCCTGGTATAGCGGTCAGCGGGTGATGTGACAGTATTTAGTCCTGGTATAACGGTCAGTGGGTGACGTGACAGTATTTAGTCCTGGTATAGCGGTCAGCAGGTGACGTGACAGTATTTAGTGCTGGTATAGGGGTCCTATTTGATAATTCTGTATGTATATACATATTTTATTGTGTGTAGGGATAGACATATATAGGCCTTGTTACTTGTGCACCTGATTTATAAAGGGTCACAAGCAACTAGTTTGGCTATACAAAAAAAATTTACATACATATGAAACAACCCCTTTAGGCTAAGGCCCCATGCTGCGGAAAAGACTGCAGGAGAAACGCATTGCGTTTTTTTCAGTAGCGTTTTTCATTGCAATCTCAGAGTTTTCCTCTGTGGACTTTCTGTACCTATTATACCTTTATGGAAAATACTAGCATTTATAACTGACATGCTGTGAAAACGCAGCTTTTCCGCTGCAGATTTTTTTTTCTGCAATGTGTGTATGGGATTAGTCAGAATTCCCTCCACTTTGCAGTTACTATAAAACGCTGCGTTTTCACAACATGGGGGGCCCTGGTCTTAAAGACATTAGAAATACCCCTGTAAGCACTGCAGCACATCAAATTAACAGAATGTAGTAGGTACAATATTTCAACATTTGGGGCCCCACTTTTAATTTTGCCCGGGGCCCCACTTTGTCTAAAACTGGCCCTGCCTCCAATACACATCCTATTGTAGGATACTTGAAAATGTATAATGCTTTGGTCACTATTACCGAGATGACCCTCCAACCTCCACTTTTGATATTCTGTCAGGTCTATTAGTTAAATTTAGGTCTAGAAGTCCCCTTTTTCCCTTGAGTTGAGTCCTACACTTGTTGGGAAAGGTAATTATCTTTAATTACTGATAAAAATCCATTGTCTTTGCTGGATCTGCAGGTTATTTCCCAATTTATATTGTTATTTTGTTGAAGTTCCCCATAATAATTACCTCATTATTCTTCATTATTCTATTAAAACTGTTATTATTGGTCCGAATGTGGATGAAACTTAATTAAATTATAGTATTACCACTTTGTGTGAATCACATACAGTGGGGAAAAAAAGTATTTAGTCAGCCACCAATTGTGCAAGTTCTCCCACTTAAAAAGATGAGAGAGGCCTGTAATTGTCATCATAGGTAGACCTCAACTATGAGAGACAAAATGAGAAAGCAAATCCAGAAAATCACATTGTCTGATTTTTAAAGAATTTATTTGCAAATTATGGTGGAAAATAAGTATTTGGTCACCTACAAACAAGCAAGATTTCTGGCTCTCACAGACCTGTAACTTCTTCTTTACCTGTAGTAATGGCTCCTGTTTGACATTGTTATCAGTATAAAAGACACCTGTCCACAACCTCAAACAGTCACACTCCAAACTCCACTATGGTGAAGACCAAAGAGCTGTGGAAGGACACCAGAAACAAAATTGTAGACCTGCACCAGGCTGGGAAGACTGAATCTGCAATAGGCAAGCAGCTTGGTGTGTAGAAATCAACTGTGGGAGCAATAATTAGAAAATGGAAGACATACAAGACTGCTGCTGATCTCCCTCGATTAGGGGCTCCATGCAAGATCTCACCCCGTGGGGTCAAAATGATCACAAGAACGGTGAGCAAAAATCCCAGAACCACACGGGGGGACCTAGTGAATGACCTGCAGAAAGCTGGGACTAACGTAACAAAGGCTACCGTCAGTAACACACTACGCCGCCAGGGACTCAGATCCTGCAGTGCCAGATGTGTCCCCCTGCTTAAGCCTGTACATATCCGGGCCTGTCTGAAGTTTGCTAGAGAGCATTTGGATGTTCCAGAAGAGTATTGGGAGAATGTCATATGGTCAGATGAAACCAAAGTAGAACTGTTTGATAATAATAATAATAGTCCTTTAATAGTCCCACAATGGGGAAATTCAGTAAACACAACTCATCGTGTTTGGAGGAGAGTGAATGCTGAGTTGCATCCAAAGAACACCATACCTACTGTGAAGCATGGGGGTGGCAACATCATGCTTTGGGGCTGTTTCTCTGCAAAGGGACCAGGACGACTGATCCGTCTACATGAAAGAATGAATGGGGCCATGTATCGTGGAATTTTGAGTGCAAACCTCCTTCCATCAGCTAGGGCATTGAAGATGAAACGTGGCTGGGTCTTTCAGCATGACAGCATGATCCCAAGCACACCACCAGGGCAATGAAGGAGTGGCTTCATAAGAAGTATTTAAAGGTCCTGGAGTGGCCTAGCCAGTCTTCAGATCTCAACCCCATAGAAAACCTTTGGAGGGAGTTGAAAGTCCTTGTTGCCCAGCGACAGCCCCAAAACATCACTGCTCTAGAGGAGATCTGCATGGAGGAATGGGTCAACATACCAGCAACAGTGGGTGCCAACCTTGTGAAGACTTACAGAAAACGTTTGACCTCTGTCATTGCCAATAAAGGATATATAACAAAGTATTGAGATGAACTTTTGTTATTGACCAAATACTTATTTTCCACCATAATTTGCAAATAAATTCTTTAAAAATCAGACAATGTGATTTTTCTGGATTTGTTTTCTCATTTTGTCTCTCATAGTTGAGGTCTACCTATGATGTCAATTTTAAGTGGGAGAACTTGCACAATTGGTGGCTGACTAAATACTTTTTTCCCCACTGTATACTGTGCAAGTGCCAGAACATGAGCAGCAGTGAGTTTGACAGAACTCAGGGCCAAGCAAAATTGGGTATAGACTATCTGGCACTGTCAATCAGAGGAAGGAGGGAGGGGTGGAGGATGGCACAGGGCAGCATGAGACTTACCTTTGCGGTGCAACGACAAAGCCCTCACTGCTCCAAAGAGCTCATTTGCATACTGACAAATATTGTAATATCTCAGTAACAAAGTCACCAATTCACAAGGGGGAAACACTATTTGACTCAAGTGAACCTAACCTACATAGCTGAGGGGGTTAATATGCTAGGTTCTGGAGACAGACTCCCTTTAAAGAGTTATTTTCTGGGCTAAAAATTTTGAGGGCCTATTGTAAGGATAGGTCATCAATACCAGATGGTATCAATGGTGCTGGGTTGACAGAGAATGTTAAACAGAGAATAGAGCAGAAAGAAGACAGCTCTGTTTTCTGTGTAGCGGCTGAACTGAGCTACTGAAGCTTAGTTTCCTTTTAAGTTAATAGAAGCTTATCTGTAGTATCCTTGTCTGGCTACTGCACACAGAGTGGAGGTGTGCGCATGTTGCTCCATTTTCTGTGCAACAGCTGCTGAGAATTGCTGATCGATGGAGGTGCTGGGTGTCGGACCCTCACCAATCAGATATTGATGACCTATAACATCAATATTTTTAATCTAGTATACACAGTTAACTTCTAATTTAGGCTAGTTCTCATATTCATCAGGATTTCCATTGGGCAATCAGTTATAATATTGGTTATTTTGCGGGATGAAAAATCTAGCATACCGCTGACACAACAATGGGCATAGCCACACTAATATAACTATAACTATATCTCAATACATACATGCTGTTTTCTGTTTCATTTCTTATATGGACCATAATGTATAGTGTAGCTCCCAGAAAAATGTTTCTGTTACTTGAAAAAGTAAGGTTGATAAGGTGATAACTCTCTTGCGGACTGAAGACGCTTTTCATTTAGAAGTTAAGGTTAGGCTATTGATGTGGACAGGTTCAGAGGAAAGTGCAGCATATCACATCTCAATGAGTGGAGAAAACAATACAGTGACCTTACTACATCTTGAGAAGGTTTTCCTATTCTTAGTGATCTGAAGTCAAAGATATGTCTCCCTGAGCTTGTATTCCACAGTAACAGCGACAAATACTGATACCATGCATGTGTGCAACAGAGATTACCATTTTCTAGCAAAAACGAAAATCAGAGCTCAGCAGATATTGACAAACCTGTAGCAAACATATGGATCCACATCTTGGTACTGGCAGCTTAGGTGAGTGAATAGAGTTTATTTTAAATGGTATACTATCATATATTATAGTTCCTGAAATGGCATTATAAACATCTATAGTATACAATTTAATGGAAAATGAAAGTGCCATTAATGGGGCTGTGGCATCAATACAAATGGCAATTAGACGCTCAATATGCATTTTAGAGTACTGTACACAGACTATTGAGGATATCTAATAGATCATCCACTCACTCATTGGAGACTTTTTAATAATACTTTACAAAGTTACTTTAAAATGTATTTTAAGTGTACGTATTACTATTTGTATTGAAGACACAAGCCCTTTTATAACTTCGAATTAGTCATATTCCAATTAATACTAAATATATTGTTGAAGAAACCATAATGGATAGTCAAATACTGATCAGCCCCATTGAATGAATAGCAAACTGCAAATCTGCAGCAGAAATTTCAGTCAGACTTTTATTTTTGCTGTGGTTTCCAAGTTGAATTTTTAAAGTTGTGTAATCCTACCCTACATGAATAAGTAATTGTCGTTCTCATACCCTGTATTATACTGTATAACACAGTGTTTCACGATTACCTCAAGTGTTGTTTGTTTTTACCTTTACTTTTCCTCAGTGGTCTCAAGAAGAATTGAAGACAGAGACTGCATGGGTCACTGGCACTCTAAATAAACTCTCAGTATTTCATTTAGTGTTCCTTTAACTGCTTGTTATGAGGGATGTTGGGTATTTATACATGAGGCCAGCTAAACAGTTAAACGGGCACCATAGCTGCAGGATCTATGAGGTGTGATAATTTGGGGGGATTAATCTCAATGACGGCAGACTCCTGGACCCGACAGCGATGTTTGTGGTACTTGGCGCCGGAGAAGCAGCGTTCAGACGGTACCAATTCAAAACAAAATGGCTTTTATTCAGCTTAGGAAACTGTAACATACACAAAATAATAAACGACCTAGGCCACACATAGGCCCTACCTTACTGCTTGCTCCCTGACTGATCTCTGGGGCAACAAGCAGCCTGGCTCAGTAAGTCCTCTCAGGACCCCAGCTCTCTGGGAACAGACCGCCTTGTCTGTCTTTGGCTGGGTCCCTGACTTCCTGCTTCCTGCAGGTTTTCACAGCCCTCTCTCCGGCTGCAAACACTCTGTCTGGAGTTGGTGCCCCACCCATAGGTGTGGCTGAGGGCCTTTTCAGGACTGGCCCTGGGTCACTCAATAGCGCCCTCTGGGTTCACACACTCACAGCGGTTTTACACGGCAGAGACATCTTGGATCGCAGGCACTTACCCCTCAGATGCTGTGGTTGCATATGACCAGGAATGCCATAGCAATATTACTATTACAGGCCCGCCTTTAATCTAAAGCGTTCTAAACATGACACATTCTGGTATCAATAAAAACTACATCTTGCCCTGCAAAAAAAGGCACCTTGAGCTGAGGCATGCATGAAAATAGAAAAGGTGTCAATATGAAGACACACATTTTTGCTTTTTTCAAATTTTTCTTTTTTTTAACTGTATTAAAACATGAAAAAGATTTGGCATCACCACAATCATACTGACCTGCAGAATATAAGGAATGTAGTCACTGTTACCACACAGTGAACCCCATAAAAAAAAACAAAAAAACGTAAGTTAATGGCACAGTTGCATTTTTTTCCCAATTCCACATCATTCTTAATTTTTCCAGGTTCCCTGCACATTGCAAACAATAATGAAATGATGCCTATATGAAGAACAATTTGTTCTGCAATAAATAAACCTACATATGGCTCTGTCAATGAAAAAGTAAAAAAAAAGTTATTGCTTTTAGAAGACAGAGAGAAAAAAATATAAAATGCAGAAACAAAAATGGATTCAGTGGTAAAGTTTTAATTTTTAACTAATACTGTACTGGAATAATTTTTCTTAGTTAGTGAATCAGCATAATTGTAATAACAAGATTGTGGGATTACTAGCGTTTCACCAAAATTTACTATCATGAACAGATATGTAATATAGCGCTCACATAAACTAATGCTGACAGAGACACATCCCTATGATTGATACATGATACAATCTACAAGCTACATATTTTTGACTGAATGTGTCCCTCCCCACTGTTACCTACTGTCTATTGTCAGGATTATTTTCCTATGTTAAATGAAAATAACTTGCTGCAACAAGGCCTCACACCAACGTGTGATTGTAACACCATGACAAAACATTTCATTACCGCATTTCCATTAGGACAGAGATTGATTACACCGCCGACTTACTAACATCTTTTCAACACACACAGGTATTTTTCCCACCTGGGATCCTCTTCTTGCTTTTGCTTATCTGTTGTTACTCGTCGCTCATGGCATTTCAATTGCTCTCAATGTGGATTCACTTTAGAAGCTAGCTTGGAATTCATTCCTGACACAACCAGCAGTGCTGGATTAAATAAATCATAGTATTGCTTTTTACGGAAAAAAAAAAAAAAAAAATCTTCTATTTAATAATCTTTGAGTGGCACTGAAGGAGAACTGATGTTGCTATATTATGCCCAGGGAAAAATTATCCTAAAAGAACCAGTTAACCAGTGGCAGAATATGTTCACAAATTGAAAAATGCCGTTTTCTATTACACAATTACATTAAAGTAGTATTTCACATTTCACATAATTAATGATTGATTAGGGCCTGTAAAATAAAGAATAATTCTGTTTGGGCATTTGGTTAAATGTAATTTCACATGAAGCATGAGCCACATCATCGTAATATAAAATGAGCTTTGAAGTGTGTTATAAATAGGGTTTTTCAGCACTATTGAGCGGTAAAACAGTTGTCAATTTCCATTTTAGCTTCTACATTGTTTTGTAGTGATTCATTTAGTCTGTAAAAATGGCAACATACCAACTGCAGTAAAACACATTATGTAAGGTCTCCGGGTAACAGAACAACTTGTTTATAGTGGTGGAAGACATTTGTAGATGTGTACAAATTTGTCAAAGGTATCAATCTTGTAATATGAGGTTTACATATAGCCAGAATAATATTCCTCTAGGACAGTGGTTCTCAACCTTTTCAGGCGAAGTACACCCTAGTGAGAAAACGTCCCAACTGAGTGCCCCCAAAGTGGATATCACTTATAAATGTTAATAAAATAAGGCTTCGTTTGGAGCCTTGGTTAACTATTATGTAATGGCCTTCTCAGTGACCCCACATGTAGTATAATGGCTCCCAACGTGTCCCCACATGTAATATAATGCTCCCCACATATAATTAAAAGGGCCCCCACATGTAGTATAATGGCTTCCACAGTGTCCCCACATGTAATATAATGCCCCCCACATATAATTAAAAGGCCCCCCACATGTAGTATAATGGCTCCCACAGTGTCCCTGCATGTAATATAATGCCCCCCACATATAATAAAATGGCCCCCACAGTGCCCCCACATATAGTGGCACTCATACCTCAATGATGTTTATGGAGTCAGTGGTAAACTGCATTCATTACTTACCACTGGGGCAGATTAAGATGACCATGGACCTCAGGCTGTTAAGAAAGTGCACCCCTCATTCATGCCAAAGATCCCTGTGACAGTATAATGTCACATATCGGCCCTCCACGAAGTATAATGTCTCATAGTGGTCCCCATACAGTAAAATTCTAAAAGTACATTTTGGTGAAGTTTCCTGGGAAAGCCTGACTGAAAATTTGAACTAATTGTCCTATTTGCCACCAAAACTTTTATTCATCTGGTCATAGCCAGTCCTGAAATCCCTTCTGGTCTCTGCTGAAATTTGCTTTCTGTGTTCTTTTTGTATGTAATTTTTAGAGTTGATTATCCAGAGAGGGACAAACCCCTGTGATGTAGTCACCAACTGTCCCCATGTTAAGAAAAAAAGATTCCTTATTTAAAAGCAATCTAATATGTCTGCAAGCATGGCATCTAGAACACTACTACTATTTCAATTATTAACCCATAAAAATATCATGTAGCAAAGAAGTTAATATTAGCACTGCACTTACAGTAAAAAAAAAGAATCCCAATCAGATTACTTTTTTACGTCCATTTAGCAGATTTTTTTTTTTTAGCAGATGCAAAAAACAGATGAAAACAATCTGTTTAGATATAGTTGTAAAAGAAAAAAAGAAACAGAACAGATCTATGTCAGTCTGTTTTTTGAAGGATACAAAAGCATGGTATACTTTTGTGTCTGTCAGAAAAAAACAGAAGTGGATGTTTTTTTTAGGCTAGATTCATGCGACTGAGTTTCACCTGTGAAACTCGGTCCATGTGTTCACTGGATTTACTGGCCTGACCTTCAAGCCAGGAGCAGGACTGCTAGCAGTTTAGTTATCTATGATGCTGGGAGGAGTCCCTGCCTCCCAGCGACATACTGTCCTCTACCTATTATAGTACAGGACAGCATGTCCCTGGGAGACAGAGACTCCTAGCATTATTGAATTTGATTAAGTGTCATTCTGTTTCTCTGCATAAACTTTATTACAGATCCCCTGAAGAGTACTATATTATTATTATAGTATATTATTAGTGATGAATTTAGGGTATATTATTAGGGATGAAATGCTTCGGGAGATGTTTTGTCAGTGAGGTTTCAATTAGAGTAACTTTCCGGGACCGCCTTTGTCGGGTTGAGAGTTATTTAGGAACTTAGGGAGAGTTAGTTACTCCCACAATGGCACTAGAAGGCTTCTGTGTGGGGAAGACTAAGGTTGGAGGCAATATGCGTAGTAAAATTTAGTGTACTTACCCTTTGAGGTTATCTCCCTCTTGGGCAGATTGTGGGACAGATCCAAGGTTTTATTTAGTAAGTGTATGCTTTATTTATCATTGACTGTGCATTGGTTTGAATTAGATTAATTTGTATCAATTAAAAGTTACGTTTCAGAAGGAGGTCACATTTCACCCTGTGTTGGTTTGTCCTGGGTACTTCCATTTCCTCCAACAATACAAAAATATACTGATAGGAATTTCAGTTATGAACCCCACTGGGGAACAAAGATTGAGTGATAAGAATTCCTATATAGTGTGGAATAGTGGAGTATGTGAATTTATAATATATTAATGCACCAGTGTACACAGTGGAGCAGATTTACTAGCTGTCTAACAGTTAGACATTATAAAACTTAAAGGTTTTTTTTTATCCACAAACATAACAATATTTAAATTTGGGGAAAATTAAAAGTTAAATATTTATGCAAAAATAAATAAAGTTTTGCAGAATTTTAAAGATTTTCTCAAACTATCTCAGTGGTGACAGTCTGTTGTCTAAACATCTTTGCAAATATCAATAATTAGAAATTTTATCTAATCATCTTAGTGGTGGCAGTCTGTTGTCTTGATCAGTTGCCAATAGATATAATTATGAATGCATCAACTTTCTATGGTCTGGCATCTGTCAGAAACCCAACCATAATTTTCTTATTGTGGCCGATGTATCGTCTTAAGCATTTATTGTCCCAGTCTGATAACCTGTCCACAATAAGGAAATCATGGCTGAGTTTCTGATAACTGCCAGACCATAGATAGTCCCTGCATGTGTGTTTGTAGCCATTAGAAAAAAAAATATTTATATTTGCAAAGATTTTTAACTTTTAATGTCTATAAAATTAAATATAGGTATGTTCATAGGAAAACCCCTTTAAGCTTGCTAGTTTTAAAATGTGCCAGATTTAATGCAGCTGCTGATGCTTGACGATGAACTTGGTGCATCTTTAGACTGTCTACCATAACTTTACACATTCTATTTTTTTGGCCTTATTTACACAATAATTGTGCCAAAACTTTTGGTACACAATGTTGCATCTTAACCACTTCAGTATCGGGCCAATTTATGGTCCAGGACCAGACACATTTTCGGGTTTTCTTGTATGTGTGGTTTTGAGGGCTGTAACATTTTTATCATTTGGGTTATTTAACTAATTTCTGCATCTTTTTTCGGTAACACATAGGGCTTTATTTTTATGCTGTTTTTATTTCTGTATGTATTTTCATTTTGTTTTTATATCCAGGAAAATATAACCAAAAGAGGAGTGAAAATGTGTCTGTTTTTCACTTTTCATTTTTTTTATTTAATAACACAAAGTGCTACTAAAAAACTTTATAAAATAGTTTTTCCTCTCCGTTATGGTAATTTTAATTTTTTATGGTGTCGTCAGGGGTGGGGCTATAACCTGTAATAAGGAAGTGTTATTGGCGTATTATTTTATTTATTTTTTTAATTATTTCATTTACTTTTTTTTTTTTTTTTAACTTTTCTATTCATTTTTAAAATTTTTTTTTTTTTTTACATTGTGTTCTCATAAGGTCATAATAGACCTTCCGGGACATCTGATTACCTTTTTTTTTTTTGTTGGGGAGGCTGATTTCCACTGTAACTGGGGCTGGTACATTTAGCCCCAGTTACAGGAGGAATACAGCCTCCTGCACCTACTACAGAGGACCCAACAGCTCTTACAGACGCTGATCCCGGCAGATCACGTGACCGCCAGGTCAGAGGGGAGCCCCAAGATGAGCGCTGTATACAGTGCTGGCCAAAAGTATTGGCACCCCTGCAATTCTGTCAGATAATACTCAGTTTCTTCCAGAAAATGATTGCAATCACGAATGCTTTGGTAACAATATCTTCATTTATTTTGCTTGCAATGAAAAAACACAAAAGAGAATGAAAAAAAAGTCAAATCATTGATCATTTTACACAAAACTCCAAAAATGGGCCGGACAAAAGTATTGGCACCATCAGCCTAATACTTGGTAGCACAACCTTTAGACAAAATAACTGCGAACAACCGCTTCCGGTAACCATCAATGAGTTTCTTACAATGCTCTGCTGGAATTTTAGACCATTCTTCTTTGGCAAATTTCTCCAGGTCCCTGAGATTTGAAGGGTGCCTTCTCCAAACTGCCATTTTGAGATCTCTCCACAGGTGTTCTATGGGATTCAGGTCTGGACTCATTGCTGGCCACTTTAGAAGTCTCCAGTGCTTTCTCTCAAACCATTTTCTAGTGCTTTTTGAAGTGTGTTTTGGGTCATTGTCCTGCTGGAAGACCCATGACCTCTGAGGGAGACCCAGCTTTCTCACACTGGGCCCTACATTATGCTGCAAAATTTGTTGGTAGTCTTCAGACTTCATAATGCCATGCACACGGTCAAGCAGTCCAGTGCCAGAGGCAGCAAAGCAACCCCAAAACATCAGGGAACCTCCGCCATGTTTGACTGTAGGGACCGTGTTCTTTTCTTTGAAGGCCTCTTTTTTTTCCTGTAAACTCTATGTTGATGCCTTTTCCCAAAAAGCTCTACTTTTGTCTCATCTGACCAGAGAACATTCTTCAAAAAAGTTTTTGGCTTTCTCAGGTAAGTTTTGGCAAACTCCAGCCTGGCTTTTTTATGTCTCTGGGTCAGAAGTGGGGTCTTCCTGGGTATCCTACCATAGAGTCCCTTTTCATTCAGACGCCGACGGATAGTACGGGTTGACACTGTTGTACCCTCGGACTGCAGGGAAGCTAGAACTTGTTTGGATGTTAGTCGAGGTTCTTTAGCCACCATCCGCACAATCTTTCGTTGAAATCTCTCGTCAATTTTTCTTTTCTGTCCACATCTAGGGAGGTTAGCCACAGTGCCATGGGCTTTAAACTTCTTGATGACACTGCGCACGGTAGACACAGGAACATTCAGGTCTTTGGAGATGGACTTGTAGCCTTGAGATTGCTCATGCTTCCTCACAATTTTGCTTCTCAAGTCCTCAGACAGTTCTTTGGTCTTCTTTCTTTTCTCCATGCTCAATGTGGTACACACAAGGACACAGGACAGAGGTTGAGTCAACTTTAATCCATTTCAACTGGCTGCAAGTGTGATTTAGTTATTGCCACCACCTGTTATGTGCCACAGGTAAGTAACAGGTGCTGTTAATTACCCAAATTAGAGAAGCATCACATGATTTTTCAAAGGGTGCCAATACTTTTGTCCACCCCCTTTTTTATGTTTGGTGTGGAATTATATCCAATTTGGCTTTTTGACAATTCTTTTTGTGGTTTTCCATTGAAGACAAATTAAATGAAGATATTATTACCAAAGCATTTGTGATTGCAATCATTTTCTGGAAGAAATTGAGTATTATCTGACAGAATTGCAGGGGTGCCAATACTTTTGGCCAGCACTGTACACAGCGATCGGGAAGGCAGGGAAGGTAATAAACCTTCCCTGTCTTCTCTCTGGGAGCTATGGCTGAAGTTACAGCCGGCTCCCTGTTTCAGTGCAGCTGCTGAGTTCTGCTTGGATGTACCGGTACATCCTTGCAGAACAAGGCAACCACCCCTAGGACATATATAGTCTATGGGCGGTACGGAAGTGGTTAAGCCATGTCCCTTTTTCACTAAGCCTTGTCCCCTTCAAATAAACCACATGACCAGCTGACAACCTACAAACCGTGCATTAAGCAGTTAATAAATGTGGTGTAAGGCATATACAGGCATGAGTATAACAAAGTACACATTCTTTGAATTGTATGGCTTTATGAATCAGGACATAAAAAAAACTGGTCCCTAGAAAACTTTCAAATTAGGTAAATAATGTTTTAAAAAATTCTTTCAAACTCTGCAATTTGGACTTAATATTCATGCCAGCTTCATGTCACACTATGTATGAACTGTGAGGGTCACAAATCACCTCCTGATAGCAAACAGATAACAGATCCCTCTGTCGCGCACCACAACTTTCCAGATTGTTTTTTGATCTGTTGTAAATAACTTCTCTACTTAGATTGCATTTTGTTTTGGTTTTTTTAAGGACTCTAAAATCCTTTGAAAACCATGTGTATAAAAATCTGTGAATTTTCAGTTCTTGTATCACACCATGTCTGATGAAGGGAGCTAGTACTCCTGAAAGTTTACTTATAAATATACTCAGTTAGCCTCTAAAAGGTATCGCCTGATTTCTTCACTCTTCCACTACTTTCAATGGCTAACATGGTACAACATTATACTACTACTACTCTGACTAGCCACTAAATCAATTAATATGCTGACACTTCCTGTTTTCTGTAGGAAAATTCTTTGCAACAGCCACCTCACTTATCAGCAGTCTGATGTTCACAGTGATCATGTATATGTAGATGCAGATAAGATCAAAATCCACCAGTCACATTGGAGATTTCACAACTTACCTACTTCCTCCTTTGTGCAATGACCTCTGTAGAGGTTACAGAACATGCATTAAAAACTCTCCCACAGTTAATAGGGTCTGCTGCAGACCACAGTGCCTATGGCCCATGGTCTATCTCCAGGAGGCAAGAAGTCACAAGCTATTTTAGGCTTAGTGGCAAGAGTTGGAATTGCAAGATTTTTAGTTTTTTTTTAACCCCTTAAGGACCCAGCCCAAAAGTGCATTAAGGACAAGGCCTCGTTTTTCAAAACTGACATGTGTCACTTTATATGGCAAAAACTTTGAGACGGTTTAACTTACACAAGTGATTTTGAGAATGTTTTTTGTGACACATTGTACTTCATGTTAGTGGTAAACACTAATTAATATTTTTGTATTTATCTATAAAAAAAAAATAGAAAATTTGATAGAAATTTGGAAAAAAAAAAATCAATTTTCAAAATGTGAAATGCTCTTCTTTTCAGACAGTCATACCACCCAAATACAGTCATATGAAAAAGTTTGGGCACCCCTATTAATCTTAATCATTTTTAGTTCTAAATATTTGGGTGTTTGCAACAGCCATTTCAATTTGATATATCTAATAACTGATGGACACAGTAATATTTCAGGATTGAAATGAGGTTTATTGTACTAACAGAAAATGTGCAATATGCATTAAACCAAAATTTGACCGGTGCAAAAGTATGGGCACCTCAACAGAAAAGTGACATTAATATTTAGTAGATCTTCCTTTTGCAAAAATAACAGCCTCTAGTCGCTTCCTTAGTCGCTTTTAATCAGTTCCTGGATCCTGGGTGGAGGTATTTTTGGCCATTCCTCTTTTTAAAATTTTTTCTGGTTTGGTTTGTTGGGGGGGGGGCGGGGGGGGGGGGCCCGCCTTAATTTATCCCAGGGGTGTGGTGTTTTGGGGGGGGGGGGGGGGGGGGGGGGGGGGGCCTGTTGTTTTTTGTTGTTGCTCGGGGGGGGGGGGGGGGTGGGGGTGGGGTGGGTTGGGTTTTTTTGTTTTCCGGGGGGGGGTTTCCTTGGGCTTTTTTTTTTTTTTTTTTTTTTTTTTTTTTTTTTGTTTTTTGGTTGTGGTTGTTGGGGGGGTGTCTTTTTTATTTTTTTGGGGGGGGGGGGGGGGGGGGGGGGGGGGGGGGGGGGGGGGGGAGGGAGGAAATATTTTTTTGGGGGGGGGTAGCAAGTGTTTTTCTTGGAATGCTGTGTTTTTTTGACGCCATGCATAACGCCTTTTTGTATGACCAAACAACTCAATCTTTGTTTCATCAGTCCACAGGACCTTCTTCCAAAATGAAGCTGGCTTGTCCAAATGTGCTTTTGCATACCTCAGGCGACTCTGTTTGTGGTGTGCTTTCAGAAACGGCTTCTTTCGCATCACTCTCTCATACAGCTTCTCCTTGTGCAAAGTGTGCTGTATTGTTGACCGATGCACAGTGACACCATCTGCAGCAAGATGATGCTGCAGCTTTTTGGAGGTGGTCTGTGGATTGTCCTTGACTGTTCTCACCATTTTTTTTCTCTGCCTTTTTGGTATTTTTTTTTTCCCCCCCCTTTTGGGTTTGAAAAGAAGTTCCCTGGGGTTTTCCTTTTTTTTTTTTTTTTTTTCTCAGTGGGGGGGGATGGGGGGGAATATTTGTGAGATATTTTTTTTTTTTTCCTTTTTTAGAATGTTGGTTGATTTTTTTTTTTTTTGTGTTTTTGTGGGGTGTTTTGGGGGGGCGCGTGGTGGGTCTTTTGAGAGAGGATAAAAAAAAGAAGAAGCTTGCAATTGGCCACCTTAAATACCTTTTCTCATGATTGGATACACCTGGCTATGAAGTTCAAAGCTCAGTGAGGTTACAAAACCAATTTTGTGCTTCAGTAAGTCAGTAAAAAGTAGTTAGGAGTATTCAAATCAATAAAATGATAAGGGTACCCAAATTTTTGCAGCGGTCAAATTTTGGTTTAATGCATATTGCACATTTTCTGTTAGTACAATAAACCTCATTTCAATCCTGAAATATTACTGTGTCCATCAGTTATTAGATATATCAAATTGAAATGGCTGTTGCAAACACCCAAATATTTAGAACTAAAAATGATTAAGATTAATAGGGGTGCCCAAACTTTTTCATATGACTGTACATTAATACATATTAGCTACCATATCTCTGCTATATATCGGCATAATCTTTTAATCGTCCTTTCATTTATTTTGGACTTTAGAAGGTTTACAGGTATAACAGCAATTTTCCAGATTTACAAGACAATTTCCCAAACTAATTTTTTAGGGACCACTTCAGTTCTGAAAGGGATTATAAAGGCCTATATATTAGAAATCCAACTAAATCACCCCATTTTCAAAACTGCACCCCTCAAATAATTCAAAATAGCATTTTGGGAAGTTTGTTAACCCTTTAAGCATTTCACAAGAATTAAAACAATATGAAGGTGAAATTTAGACATTTCATTTTTTCCACTAATCCCTTCATTTAGCCCTAAAATGAACACATTCACAGGGTTAAAGGAGAAAATGCATCTCACAGTTTGTTATGCAATTTTTCCAGAGCACAGAAATACCCCACATGCGGGTGTAAACTGATGTTTGGGGACATGGCAGCGCACGGAAGAGGAGCGACACTGGACGTTTGAAAAGCAGATTTTACTGAAATAGTTTTCAGGTGCCATGTCTCATTTGCAAAGCCCCTAGAGTACCAATACAAAGGAAACCCCCTAAAAGTGACCCCATTTTGGAAACTACACCCCTCTCAGAATTTAACAAGGGGTATAGTGAGCATTTTGACCCCACAGCCTTTTCACTAATTTTATTAAAATTGGGATATGTAAATGAAAAATTACTAAAATGTCACTTTATCCCCAAAGTTTTCATTTTCACAAGGGGTTACAGGAGAAAAAGCACCCCACAGATTGTTAAACAATTGCTCCTGAACACAACAATACCCCATATGTGGTCGTAATCTGCTTTATGGGTACATGGTGGGGCTCAGAATGGAAAGAGCGCTATTTGGCTTTTGAAAGGAAGATTTTTACTGGAATAGCTTTCAGGTGCCATGTCACATTTGCAGAGCCCCCAAAGTACCAATACAGTGGAAACCCCCTAAAAGTGACCCCATTTTGGAAACTACACCCCTCACAGAACATTTCAAGGGGTATAGTGAGCATTTTAAAGCTACAGCTGTTTCACAGATTTTATTAACATTGGGACATGAAAATGAAAAATTACTTTTTTTCCAATAAACTGTCAATTTAGCCCCAAATTTTTCATTTTTAAAACAGGAAAAAGGAGAAAAAGCACCCCAAAGTTCGTCACACAATTTCTCCTGAACACAGAAATAACCCCTATGTGGTTGTAATCTGCTGTATGGGTAACATGGTGGGGCTCAGCAAGCGGATCTCCAGAAATTCTTCCTTAAAGGCAGTCCTCAGAGCCGGAGGCCTCTACCCAAGATGGCGCTGGAGGGCGCGCACAGATGCGGACGAGGACAGTAGCGGGGACGGTGAGAGTAGCGAACTTACCTCTTCTCAGATCTTGAAGTCCTTCTTTAAAAAGGCACTGGCCCAAGTGATCCACTCGGTCCTCTCAGATCTTGCAGACATTAAGTCTGATCTCACCCATTTAGGCTGCAGAGTAGAAGCGGTGGAGACTGTCTGTGCGGGTATCACTGCACACTCTACAGCAATGGCAGATGTCCTCACTGCCCAGAAGGAGCAGATAGACAGTGCATTAATTCTCCTGGAGGACCAGGAAAACCGCACCCTCCCCCCCCCCCGCCCCCGCATAGTTGGTCTCTCTGACCTCTACTTGTTGGTGCTCAGAAGACAAAGTTCACTCTTTAGGGGACATTTATTCATTGCGGTGCTCAGACAGGCCGGATCACTTATTTCTTAGATTTTTTCGCATTTATTTTTCTCTCTTTTTCTTTCTCTTTCTCTCTTCCTTCCTCTTTCCCCCTCTCTTCCTCTCTCCTCTCCATTTCCATGATCCAGGATTGAGGTGTGGTACAGATCTCCTATCTGTTCTCTAGGCTTAAATTCCCCGGAGAAAAGACACAGTGTTCTCCTCCTTTTGCGGAAACTGCAGACGAAGGTCTTCTTCTTGCAAGAAACACATTTTAAGCGGGGTAAGATACCCAGACTCCCGTCAAACTATTTCTCCCAATGGTTCCACAGTGCTAGTGACTCGACGGTATCGAGAGGGGTCATGAAAGCTATCCACCATTATGTTCCCTTTGTTTGTGAACATATACACAGAGATGGAGAGGGCCGAGTGTTGTTCTTGAAAGGAAAGATTGCATCTGAGACGTTTACACTGACCAAATTGTATGTCCCTACCTCAGGACAAGTGGACTGGCTTATCCGTAACCTTGAGGCATTACACCTATTTGCTGAAGGCGCAATAGTGATCGGTGGCAATTTTAATTTGACTTTTAATCCTTCCATAGATGCATCTACGTCTCCCAGAGAGCCCTATGCAAGCTACACCAGTCTTTGCAGACTTTGTCCCTAATAGATGTGTGGAGAACTCATCACCCTACGGTGAAAGACTACTCTTTTTACTCCAACCCTAGAGCAACATACCAAAGGCTTGATTATATCTTAGTATCCAGAAATTTACTCCCGCAGTGTAAGAAGTCCTCTATTGGCACAATATCGCTTTCGGACCATGCCCCCATCTCATGCACAGTTCACTTCACACCTCTGCCTCGTCCAGAGTGGAGCTTGCGTCTAAATGAACGCCTTCTCGACTCGCCTACCATTAGAGACTCAGTTGGTCAAACATTGCGGAATTCTTTGCCATCAACTGCTCACCTGAGATCAGCCCCACGGTGGTGTAGGAAACACATAAACATTATATTAGAGGATTACTGATTGCTCACTGGACCAGAACCAAGAAACAACTGCAAGGCAAAATCGACTCTATCTCGGAACAGATAGCCCGTTTAGAACAACTCCACAAACGCTCCCAAGTGGACGCCCATCATACACAACTGGTGGAGCTACGATCAGAGTTGAGAGACATTCTCCACGCTAGGTCAGCTAAACATTTTCTTAACTACAAGCAGTTGCTATACGCCCATGGCAATAAAGGAGGTAGGATGATGACCTCCCTGATCAAGAAAGCTAAAGCCAGAACTTTTGTATCATCCATTCTTACACCCTCTGACAATACTGTGCGCACTACCACCTCGGAGATTGCAGCGGAATTCCACTCTTTCTATACCTCTCTCTACAATCTTCAGCCAGAGTCGCAATCAACTGTGGCTTCCACTAAAGGAGACTTTATGCAGCGATTCCTTGACTCACTCACCCTGCCGTCTCTCTCCCAGGAGCATCGTGCCTCTCTTCTGGATCCAATTACGGAAGAAGAGCTTAAACGGGTCATCAGCAGCTTTCCTCCTCACAGAAGCCCTGGACCAGACGGATACTCGTTGACCTATTATAAGTCCTTTCTTCGACAACTTCTTCCTCAATTGACCTTTGCCTTTAATGCTGTACTTAAGGGCGACAGATTCCCCCTCTGGGTGCTGGAGGTGCATGTAGCCCTATTGCTAAAGAAGGGAAAAACCCCCAACTGTGTAGCAGCTATCGCCCTATCTCACTACTAAATTTGGATCTGAAGTTCTGGGCGAAGCTGTTGGCCTTACGAATTCAGCCACTGCTGCCATCTCTAGTGAATGGGGAACAGGTTGGCTTCATAAGAGGACGAGAAGGCAGGCAGAACACAACATGTCTCCTTCATGCCATACGCTTCGCTAAGTCTACCAACACCCCACTGGTCCTTCTCGGCTTAGATGCTGAGAAGGCATTTGACAGGGTAAATTACTGTACTGCAGAAATTTGGATTCCCTGCTCCTTTTATCACTGCAATCCAGTCTCTATATACTAAACCCCGGGACAGACTAAAGGTCAATGGCACATTAACCGCCCCCTTTCCCATCACCAATGGGACGCGGCAGGGGTGCCCCCTGTCTCCGTCCCTGTTTATCCTCTCCTTAGAGCCCTTTCTACAAGCAGTTCGTGAACACCCAGAGATCATAGGCCTGAAAATTGGTTCAGAATTGCTCCATTCATTGGTTTTTGCAGACGACGTGCTTTTCCTGATCTCAAATCCGGAAGTGGGCCTGGGAAAAGTCTTAGAAATTATTGAAGAGTATGGCACTTTGTCTCATTATAAGGTGAATCTAGGAAAATGTGAGATTCTGAACGTCTCTCTCCCTCCGACTAAAGTGGCAAGACTTCGGCAGGACCTCCCGTTTGCCTGGTCCTCCTCACACATTAAATATCTTGGAATTAAAATGCCCAACTCCTTGGACCTTGTCTATCCTCTCAACTATGCGGAACTCCTACTTGAGGTGGGAAGACTGCTGAGGACGTATGACATACCTTGTATTTCATGGTTCAGGCAAAAAAAACCTCATCCAGATTTATATTCTACCGAAGATCACCTATGTTATTTGGATGCTGTCTGTGTTCTTGCCTTTCTCTTTCTTCAAGTCGATCCGCTCGCTGTTCTCCAGATTTCTCTGGAGAAGCAGACGACCCCGCTTGGCCTACTCAGCTTTAAATTAGTAGAAGCGACGTATGGAGGCAACATCATATCTGATTTGTGGCTACCAGGTGCAGGACCTCTTCTCTTAATAAAAAAAGATGTTCTCTTAGGAGGAGTGTTTACAACCTGGAGCAAGTGGCAACCAAAATTAGCTCCTCTCCCGTCTCTATGCTTACCAGTGGGCCTTCTGCCTCAGCTGCTCCCAGAGATACAATCTCCCATCCCTGACTTTTGGAAACCACTATCGAAGACGTTGCTTAGTATATTTTGCAATGATGGTACCCTCCCAGCTGCAGACTCTCTGAGAGACTCTCCTTTTTTCCAACATCACACTCCACCAACCACCAAATTTTTTACTCCTTCATCACTACCCGACCTGCATACAGAAATTTGAAGCTACCTTTGCCTGGCGTAGACAGCATACGGACTTTGAGAAAATGTTCCTGGCAGCTAATCATAAATTGTGTGGGTTGTCGTCTATACTCCATCAATATATCCGCCCTATCACACTAGCAAAACCATTTTTCCTGATCAGTTGGGAGCTGGATCTAGACATCTCGCTAAACTTACCGTCTCTCAAATGGGTCATGTCGAGAGTCCACGGAGTATCCACCTGCGTACGGCTTCAGGAAAGCCACTTTAAACTGCTAGCCAGATAGTACCGGTCTCCTGACTGGCTGCACGCCCATAAGCTTTCTGACTCACATACATACTGGAGATGCAACTCGGAGACCGGCTTGCTGTTACATCTGTGGTGGTCGTGCCCCTTGATCTCCTCCTATTGGACATCGATAGAAGCTAAAATACAGTCAATGGGTTTTCAGGACTTTACTCTGACCCCAGCTTTGCTTATCCTCTTCCTTCCCATTTCTGGATTGGATCACAAATCCCAACTACTAATTTACCATCTACTAGCAGCAGCAAAATCTCTGATCCCTCTCCTGTGGCGTCAAATTCAACCACCATCAACTGAACAGTAGACTGCTAAGGTAAATCAAATTGCCCGTTTTGAGGAGATGTTGAGCTGATTACGCAGAAACCATTCGACATGCCGTACCATCTGGTCCCCCTGGTTGGAAAATAGATGACCCTCCTCGACATCACTCATTGGAAGATTGGCTATAAACCCGCCTCTTTCAGGCCACCAACCCAAGACCTCCTTTTTACTTTTCTTCTTCTCTCTTCCTTCTCTCTCCCATCTCCAGCTTTTCTCTCCAATTCTTCCCTACCACTTTGAGCTTGATATTGTTTTTGTAGACAAAACTTAGAAAAAATGTTTATTGATGATCTGTTTCTTATCTTTAGCTCTCAATATGCACATTGTGAGGCTGCGTCCTCAACCATATACCAACAACTGTATATACCCTTCTCTTTGCTTCTTGTCAATAAACTCAGAATTAAACACACACAATTTCTTCTGAACACAGAAACGCCCCAGATGTGGTTGTAATCTGCTGTATGGGTACATGGTGGGGCTCAGAATGGAAAGAGCACTATTTGGCTTTAGGAGGGCACATGTGGCTGGAATAGTTTTCAGGTGCCATGTCGCATTTGCAGAGCGCTTACAGTACGAGTACAATGGAAACCGCTCAAAAGTGACCCCATTTTAGAAACTACACCCCTCAAGGAATGTATCAATGGGTATTATCATTTTGAGCCTAAAAATGCTTCCCAAAAATTAATGTACAAAGTAAAAATTTAAGTTTTTAAAGAAATATCCAGTTTCAGTGCTTAATACATTGCGGTCACTTTGTGGCATCAGAGACATGCACTCCTAAAACTATTAAGTGGGCTATCCCGGGAACAAAAAAAAAAATTATACATGTGGGTGTAAACTGCTGCTTGGGCATACAGCAGGGCTCAGAAGGGAAAGAGCACTGAGTTTTTTTAGCTTTTGGAGTATAGATTTTAGAGAGACTTTCTGGATGTCATGTTGTTTTTGCAGAGCCCTAGAGGTGCCAGTAAACTGGAATTCCCCAAGAAGTGACCCCCTTTTTGTAGGGACAATTTTAGGGTCACTGCAAATGTGACATGGCATTCAAAAATCAACAATCTAAATATGTGCTCCAAAAGCACATAGCGCTCCTTCACATCTGCGCCCTGCTGTGTGCCCAAATGGCAGTTTATGCCCACATGTATGACACTGGTGTACCCCGGATAATGTACTTAACAATGTCATATGTGGGTATAATCTGCAATTTGGTCACAGTCGGGCACAAAAGGGAAGGAGCGCTATTTTGGTTTTTGGAGCACAGTTTGGCTTTTGGATATCATGCCACTTTTGCAGATCCCCTGAATTGTCAGTAAAGTGGAATCCGCAGACATGTCACCCCATTTTGGAAACTACACCCTTCAAGGAATTTATCAAGTGGTGTAGCAAGCATTATTAACCCATATGTTGTGCCCAGCTTGTGTCTGCCGAGACTCACACTTCAAAAACTGTTAAGTGGGTATTCCCGGCACATCATCTTTTAGAGCGTTCGTCTCTGATACAAGCCGGGTACAACATATTACGCACTGAAATGATGTATTCCTGGAAAAATTGTCATTTTCAACGTTCACAATCAGCTGCGTATTCATTTATGGATAATAAATTATAGCAACACTAGTGGGTTAAAAATGCTCACTGTACCCCTGGATAAATTCCTTCAGGGGTGTAGTTTCCAAAATGGGGTCACATGTCAGGGGATTCCACTTTACTGGTACTTCAGCTCTGCAAAAGTGCAATGGCGTCCAAAAACCAAACTGTCCAAGTCTGTGCTCCAAAAACCAGTTTTTGGAGCACCGTTTTATGCTCCCTAGTGGACCCTGCACACTGTATTATGCGCCATATTGGCCCCTGCAAACGGTATTATGCTCCACAGTGGCCCCTGCACGATATTATGCTCCATAGTGGTCCCTGCACGGTATTATGCTCCATAGTGGCCCCTGCACTGGTATTAGGCTCCATAGTGGCCCCTGCACTGGTATTAGGCTCCATAGTGGCCCCTGCACTGGTATTAGGCTCCATAGTGGCCCCTGCACAGGGTATTATGCTCCATAGTGGCCCCTGCACTTGTATTATGCTCCACAGTGGCCCCTGCACAGGGCATTATGCTCCACAGTGGCCCCTGCACACGGTATTATGCCCCATAGTGCCCCCTGCACATGGTATTATGCCCCATAGTGGCCCACCCATGAACTATTATTATACTCTGGGGTCTTTTTAGACCCCAGAGTATAATGATTGGAGACCAAGGGGAGGTGACAAACATAAAAACCAGTGTTACTTACCTATCCTGGACACTGGTGCACTCCTTGCAGCTTTCAGCCCTGTTTAATTGCGCACACACTTCACGTAATCAGGCCGGCTACGCTCTGATGACGTCACCAGAGGCCCCAAGCCTGCTCGGAGTAACACCGATCGCAGGAGAGGTAAGTGTAAAATAATAACTGTAGTCCGTAAACTATAAAATAGTCTACAATTGAATGAAATCCTTACTCACGTGTTGACTCCTAAGGTAACATTATTGGAGGACTCAGCTTCTTATAAAACGTGGAGCTTTATTGAAAGTCTTCATGGGAAACAAATATATGAAAAACTTCCAGCATAACAGAAACATCAGTCAATGTCTTACATGTCATAGAATTAGGTTTCTTCAAGATGGATCCCTTGCAGACATCTTGGCTCATGCTTATTCATCAATGTGTGTTAGTCTTCAGCAGGATGATTCAGCCATTCTTCCAGGGTCTTAGAGGAAGTAGCCAGGTTTGGAGATATAGACATCCAAAGTGAGAGATAGAGACAGGGACAGATCCCAACAGGGAGAGGGAGACCCCTCACCGAGTAGTGAGACCACGACATGTGTGTCTGTCAGTCATTTATATACATGAAAGGGGGTGTTTCCCAACATCCTCATACTTTTTACTACTGTATTTGGCCAATACCAAAATAGTCATAGTCCATCCACACCCATGCACCATAAGTAACAAGAGTTATGTCAGTAGAATACAATTTAACCCTTAAAGGCCATGAATATTGCATGTCAAATATTATTTAACAGTAAGTAGCATTGGTTTTTATGCTCCCTCACCTCCCCTGGGCCTCCGATTATTATACTCCGGGGTCTGAAAACGCAGCCACGAGCAGACGCGGGGTAGGTAAATAAATAGGCCATTACCTGCTGGGGATACTCCAGCAGGTTACGGTCTATTTATTTATATATATATATATATATATATATATATATATATATATATAAAAAAGTTATCCTCACCTACCTGCGATGCCTTGATGGAGCCGCCGCTGCCTCCTCTTCTTGTCCACGACATCTGTGTCTCAGCGTAGGCGGCGCGATGACGTCATTGTATCGCCACCTGCGCTGAGATACGACGTCTCGTAAACCAGCCCAGGACAGGTCCCGCTCAGCTTTGTATTTTTTTTTAAAGCGGCCTGTCCTGGGCTGGTTTACATTGAATAGTAAAAATGCCGCCCCCCAGACAGTGACGGACAGTGCCGCCTGAGGCGACCGCCTCACTTCGCCTCATTAGCGGTGCGCCCCTGAGAGTATCACACTCACAGCTGACCATCAGGCTTCAAGGTGTACCTTCCTCAGAGGTGTTTGAAATGGTACATAAGATCAAAGCTTCAATGTGTACCTTCCTCATATACTGATACAACAGTACAGAAGCAGCACACATTTACTGAAGAACTGCCACTAAAATTTGCTGCCCTAATGAACTTGAATACTGTACTGTATGGTTTGCAAAGATATGAATGAAAAAGAATACTGCAGACTCTTATTAGGGGAGAACTATCCCTGATTCTTCCTGTCCATTACTCTTCTGAGTCACAGATGCTGATGTACACTATATGTGCAAAAGTATGTAGACACTTGATGTATGTAGATGTTCCGGGTCCTTCCCTGTGACAGCTAAGGCCACTGATTGGCCACAGTGGTCTTGTGCGGGAAGGACTTCTGCCGGAACAAGTCCCTGGGCGACGCTGAACCAGAAAGTGGCAGGGGACACCGGAGCTCCGTTGAGAGGGGAGTATGGGTTTTTTATGTTTCACCTTGCCCAGCCCCAGTTCTTTATTTCCTGGACAACCCCTTTAACCCCTTAACAGTCACATTAAAATTGCAAAAACCCTCCTGAAAATGTCACTTTTTTTTATTGCAGATTTTGAATTTATGGCTGAAATAAATATAAACTGATGCCTTATGTGTAATTTAACCCTTTCATAATCTAACACATTTTAGCCTTAAGCCAGTAAAATTTTATCCCTGTGCGTTCCCGCGTTCATAACTTTTTACATTTTATTTCAATGCAGTTTTAGAAGACCTTGTATTTTGTAGGTTCATTAAGACTTTTTCATCATTTTTATTACTTTTTGTTTTTGTGGAGTAAGATAATCAGAAAACATCAATTCTGGCATCTGAAATTTAATGAGGTTCAATATGGATAAATGTAAAGTTATGCATCTAGTTAAAAATAATCCACATGCATCATATATCCAAGGGGGAGTAATAGCCAATATTCATTACTTTAAACAAGATTATGGCTCCAGAGTGATAGCCATTTAAAGTCACAGTGCCAATGTACGTGTTGCATTCGGGGTGAACTGTAATGAACTTTGCTCAAGCTCCAAGTCCTGCTCATTCAGAACTGTAGGGGGGGGGGGGTTAAGGTCAGGGTTCTGTGCAGATCACTTGATTATTTTGGAGCACGATCTTGCTTGAACAAGAAAAGGCCTCCTCCAAACTGTTGTCAGAAAGTAGAAAACATTTGTATAACATGTCTCTGCTGTAGAATTAAAGGGATATTCCTAACATGGACATTTATACAGATACAGGTGTCACCTCTGGGAACCGCACCTAAAGGGAATCCCTGGAGGTGAAGCAGCTGCCAAATCTAGGTGAAGAATGAATGGAGAATTCTCTGTACATGTGCCAGGCCCTCTCTATTCCCCTCTCCACCTGGATTCAATGGTCTTTACACCAGTCCCATCTGTGTTTTGGCATTGCGAGTAGTGATCTTAGGCTTGTATGTAGCTGCTTAACCATTGCAAGCTATTTCATGACAAACAGTTCTTGTGCTAATATCACTTCCAGGCACAGAGTTAAACTCTGTACTGAATACTGCAACAGAGGATATATGACATATAGAAGCTACATGATGATGGGGGGGTGTATCCTAGCTGATCATGGAGTGAGATGTGTCTCTCTCCCTCTCCGTCCTGCCACCGCTTACCTGGACCTGTAGCCTTCCTCCATCCTGCACTATGGGCAAGCGACTGCCCAAGAAAGTATCCCTGGGTACTCCAGCACCTTCTGAACGCCCGAGCCGGGCCACTATGGATGGATATTTGGCCCTGCGGCCATCTTGGATACAGCCGGCACCTTCTTCCGCTCCGCAGCAGAACGGCTCACAGTGCAGACTCTCTCCTCCTGCACTTTCCCTGCCTGCCAGCACACCGCTCCCCCAGCGATCTATCAGCTCCCGGGCAGTCAAGGATCTCCCCTGGGCTGCTTCTCCCGCAGCCTCCTCACCCTGGGATGTCTCCCCAGCCGCATCCAGCATCCTCCACGCTTCTTGTGCAGCAGCACCAACGGGCCTCTGGTGGCCCCTGTTCTCCATGTGGACCTGAGGTTTGTCTCCCTACTCTGACTCCCTCTCATGGTGCTCGCTGTTGTGGCTACAGAGCAGGTCACTGAGGCACCTCTCCTGCTGTCCCCTGCGGTTGTGCCCCCTCCCTCCTGGCCCAGAGGGGGGTGACTTATCTGAGGACTCTGATGTGGAGGTCCCTCTGGCTCACACTCCTATGGCCTTAATTGGCCCTGGCTCCTCTCCTTCCATGCCGCTAGCTCTGTATTCCCAGGTCTGTTCCTCAGGCTCTTCTCAGACTCTGCCGCCCTGGTTGGATCTTCTACCTCAGCTAACTACTAAACAGGAAATTACTAAACTGAAATTTCTACTCTCCGCACCGACCTACATTCTATTGCTAACTGTGTGGATACGCAAGAGACTGACCATGATACCACCAGGGCATACGTCTCATCCCTGCATGATACTGCCACTGACCAGGCCTCGGCCATCCAGGGCATGCAACGCCACCTGGAGGACCTTGACAACAGGGGTCGGCATAATAATATTCGCATTAAGGGACTCCCAGAGGCCACCCAATCTGAGGATCTACCTGTTATGCTGGAAGCTGTCTTCAATACTGTACTATTCTCCAGGAACCCCCGTCCCACAGGATTAAGTTTGATAGGGCCCATTGCGCCCTTCGTCCCAATGGTTCTTCCTCTACGCCCCGTTATGTCATCTATTTTCTTCAGGACTTCACGCTTAAGGAGGCTATAATGAGCAAGGCATGGAAACTCAAGGATTTTGACTTTGATGGAGCTAAACTGCAATTATACCAAGATCTCTCACTTATCACTCTCCAGAAACGTCGCCATCTTCGGCTCCTCCTTCAGATTCTTCAGGAACATCAAATTCCTTAAAGCTGGGGCTTCCCGTTTGCCCTTACTGCCCGCAAAGATGGTCGCTCTGCTACGCTCCGTTCTTACTCAGACTTACCCCTCTTCTGTGATCTGCTGGATGTCCCCTTGCCGGAGTTAACGGACTGGGAACTGATTTCTCTGCCTCCTCTTCTGCCACCAGTGTGGCACCGATTGGAGCCGAAGTGACGCCGCTCACCCTCTGTGGCGACGGCCTCCCAGAGGCCCCGCTTGGTGACCAGCCCTTGAGGCGAACGCTCTCCGGTGATACTACTCTTCTCTCAGGTTTTGCTTTATATTGTGCTCGTCTTAGTTGCCTTGTTTCTTTTCTAGGTTTACAGGTCCCGCTTGCTGTGTTTATTTTTTGATTTTCAAAGTGCTAGATGGAGTGGGCTCCCAGTGGCTCTCCTTCCACCTCCCTCTTTCCGGTGGTTCCGGAGCCCACTGCCCTCCACTTCAGCCCATTAGGTCACGTTCCCCCTGAGGGGATTGTTGGATTGCATAGCTGCTGATCTTATCTTGTTTCTTATTAACTTTTCTGATCCCCTGGCGAGTGAAATAGCCTCGCCCATGATGTACTGTTTAATTGTTAATATTGTTATGTACTTCTATTTTTGTTCATGTTTTTTTTACTTAGATTGTCTTTTGTCTCCTTTCCTCCCCTTCTTTTCTCCCCTCCCTTCCTTGGTTCAGAGACTCTGCCCCGCCGTCGTGTTCCTGCCCACAGCCTGTGGCTCCGCCTCTCCTGGAGAGTTCTGCCAGTGTCATGTGAATTAGGTGAGCTTGCTACAATCTGCTGCTGTCCTCCTTTTTTGGGACCCAATGGTTAAATGCGTGACAATCAATGTTAAGGGTCTGGTCCCCAATACTAAGCGGCGCCATGTCCTTAGACAGCTTCACGCCATGCATGCTGACGTAGCATTTCTGCAAGACACTCATTTTGACCGCACAGGCACATTTTTGATTTTGCTAAACATTATTTTCCCACCGCTTTTTCTGCCTTTCATGACCGACGCAGAGCAGGGGTAGCTATCCTCTTCTCTCGTTCTTGCCCGATTACGATTACGGCTTCCCACATAGACCCAGGGGGCCGTTTTGTTATCTTGGAGGGGCTTCTTTATGGTGCCCCAATAGTCTTATGTAACATCTATGCCCCTAACTCTGCGCAGATTTAGTTTCCAGGACTGCGCTAATTATCGCCCTATTGCCTTGTTAAACACGGACCTGAAACACTTCAATAAAACTCCTAGTTAATAGGCTGAATGCTTGGCTCCCCCTACTCGTCCATAAGGACCAGGTGGGTTTCATCCCCTGTTGTCAGGGCTGTGATAGCACAAGAAGGACCATGGACTTGGTGGAGGTGGCCAACCACTACTCTACGCCAGCCCTCCTTCTGAGCCTGGATGCTGAAAAGGCTTTTGATTGCCTAGATTGGTCATTTATGCTCGCTACTCTGAGGGCATTTGGGTTCTCAGGACCCTTTCTTATGGCAATTCAGGCTCTCTATTCCCATCCCTCAGTGACGGTTAGGCTTCCTCATACCTCCTCGCCCTCCTTTTTTATTAGTAATGGTACTAGACAGGGTTGCCCCCTCTCCCCTATTATATTTGCCCTTTGTATTGAACCTTTGGCGGCCAAGATCCAGCGGGACCCAAATGTTAGGGGAATTAATCTCCAAGACAGGGAATTTAAAGTCTCCCTTTTTGCTGACGACATGCTCCTCACTCTTACCTCCCCCCATATTACACTCCCTAACTTACTACGCTTACTTGAGGTTTATAGCGACTTCTTGGGATATAGGGTGAACCCCTCGAAAACTGAGGCGCTTCCTCTTAACATCCCACAAGATCTTCTCCTTCTTCTTCACGGGAATTACGACTTCCAGTGGTGGACATCCTCCATTCGCTACCTGTGAATCCAGATCTCTCCCTCCTATGCGACTCTTTACTCGGCTAATTACCCACGGTTATTTCGCGAATTGAGAGCCCTCCTAGATAAGTGGCAGCCTTTACCTATTTCCCTTTTGGGGAGAATTGCTGCTGTCAAGATGACTCTCCTTCCGAAGCTAATACTATTTTGAATCGCTCCCAGTTGCAGTCCCCTGGGTAGACTTACCGTGTTTCTCCAAAAATAAGACCTACCCCGAAAATAAGCCCTAGCTACATTTTCCAGGTTTTTTGGAGTAGGCTTGAAATATAAGCCCTACTCCAAAAATAAGCCCTAGCTAATTTAACCCCTTCCCGACATCTGCCGTATGATTACAGCGGATGCCGGGTCCTTAAAGATGGCGGCTGCTCTGCTGCAGAGCGGCTACTATAGCTGCTATACCGGGTCTCTGCGGAGACCTGGAGTTAATGCCCGCGATCACTGTGTATCCTGATCGCAGGCATTGTTGAGCGTGACCCCCCCTCCTTCCCACTAAAGTAGCACAACTGCAGGAGTTAATGCCCGCGATCAGAATGGACTCTGACCGTAGGCATTGTTAAGTGTGACCTCCCCCCTCCCCGCAGTCCCAAGGGCCGGTCCAAACCCCCTATAGCTACTATATACCGGGTCTCCGTTGTACTGGAGACCCGCAGTTAATGCCCGCAATCAGAGTCCACTGATCGCGGGAAATGTTGGGTGTGCCAGTCCGTGACCCCCCCCCCCCCTCCAAATCTACCACCCCAAATCAGAGAAACTATCCCCGGGGCCGGTCCCCACTAGCTCTGTACCTTTCACGTTGCAGGTCAGCTCCCGCGCGGCAAGATCGCAGGAGCCGACCTGTTCTTTTGACAGCCGGGAGCCTTATGAAGGCTCTCAGTCCTGTCATAGGAATATTACTAGTGAGGCTGGTCTATGAGCAGCCTCACTAGTAATGTAGATAATCTCTAATAGACTGCAATACGTTATATTGCAGTCTATGGGATGATTGGAGGTTCAAGCCCCCTAGGAGGGGTTAATAAGTTAAAAAAATATTAAAAAAAAAAAAAAAACCCAAAACAATAAAAGTTCAAACCCCCTCCCACTTTCACTAGAATACATATAAAAATAAAATATCACTGTGAAACACATACACATTAGGTATCCCTGTGTCCCTGGGACAGTGGCAGATTGTGTGGTCTCTATCTCAGAAATCCTCTCAGTGTGTGACCTTTCGGGAGGCTCAGTACAAATTGTTGATGCATTGGTATCACACCTCAGCCCTCCTCATGCTTTGAATCCAACGGTTCCCCTGTGGTGCTGGCGCTGCGGTGGGCACTCTGTATCATATTTTCTGGACATGTCCCCTCATCCTAAGCTTCTGGAGAGAGGTCAGGACTTTGGTGGAGGTTCTTTTCCTACAGGGGGTCCCCCTTGACCCTCTCCTCTATCTCCTAAACCTCCCTCCTAGACACCTGGACAGTAAGACATCTAGGCTCTTCTTGTATCTCTGTACTGCTGCAAAGACCCTCATTGCTAGAAACTGGAAGAGTGTGAATCCTCCTTCCAGTCCTGAGCTTTTGGCTTTCTTCCCTGTCTTTTGTGGTTGTCTCTCCCCCCCCCCCCCTTATTTTATTCTACCTTGTTATTGGATTGATGTACTTAACTTCCGCTTATATAGAGTCTGGCAGATAGCCTTCCCCCTCCTTGTTGCCTTATTTTGTTTAGTTTTATATATTCTGTTGTGGAAAAACTTTTCAATAAAAATTACAATTTAAAAAAAAAAAAAGCTACATTATTTGTGGTTACTTTGTGGTCCTGCTCTGTGTTTAGATCTTTTCTCACTTCATGGTTGAGCTGTTTTTACTCCTAGATGCTTCAGTTCATAACAACACTTATAGTTGACCTGGGCAGGTATAGATGTTTTCCAGATATCCAGGATTGACAGAGCCTTGATTAAAGTCACAGAGCTCTCCTGTAAGAGTCATACCACTATCAATGTGTATCTATAGAGATTGCATGACTGTGTGCTTGATCTTATGCACTGGATTGCAATGGGTGTAGCTGAAACACCTGAAGTCAGTAATTAGGAGAGGGTGTCAACATACTTGTGTGCATATAGTATAGTGCTGTCTTGTAGAGTTGACAAATTATTGCTGATCCAGGTGCTTAATGCTCCAATGGAGATTTCTGCTTGAATACTATTATTAACTGTTTTACCAAAAACTGCACAACAATTTGAAGCAATTTGTTTCAATTTTGACCATTTCCCAGAAAGCACTTTTTTCTGCATTTTTCTACATTCTTTGTTTTCTGTGTTGTTTTTTAGTTTGTGGTCAGCTTTTGCACTCATCTCTGGAGTTACCCACTAGAAATCTGGGCTAAAGCATTGCTAGTGATTTATATATAAAACAAAATAATTCTAGCGGTAGAGAGCTGTCCACTCATACATTAACCACATCCATACCAGATGCTTTACCCCCCTTCCAGGCCAGGCACATTTTCAAGTTTTTTGTATGTGCGGTTTTGGAGGGCTATAACATTTTTATCATTTGCGTTATTCAACTAATTTCTGTGTCTTTTTTCGGTGACACCAACATAAAAACCCAATGGGCGGTCCGGAAGTGGTTAACATGAATTTGGTTAAGGACTTCAGTTCCTTATGAAACTAATTTAATACAATATTACATGCTAGCAAAACTTTTGACAGCCTGCAACACAACCACTAGGTGGCCACAGATAGACTATCACAAAGTCATATTGTATTGAAAAGCTGGTCATCTCTTGACATACATATCTGGACATGTCTAGCCAAGAGGCAAAGTAAGGAAGGCCACATTTCTAGGGGTCCTATACTCTACAGGAACCCGAAATCATAACCTAGGTCAGATATGGTACTTGGTAGAAAGAACATATGCAGACAGTAGTCAGTGAGAAGGAAGGAAAGAAACATCAGTTTTTGTGTGTGGCTTAATTATGCAAAGACCATAGTCAGCTAGGTCATAAAAATCTTAGACAAAAAGGGCAAAGTTGAAAATTTGGGGCTCTGACTGATTTCTATGACCACTTCTCAGGTACAGTACTATTCAAAAGTTTTAGGTAAGAGTGGTAAATGCTGAAAATAATGTTTATCAATTAACAAAATGAAGTGAGTGAAAAAAAAGAGAAGTGAGAGAATAACAAATCTAAATCAATTCAAAATTCAGTGTGACCTTTGTTAGAAGAGTCCTGGAAGTAATGATAGAGACTGACTTAATCATCATCAAGTCTATCTGTGATTACATGAAATGACAGAAAGATTTGAGTAGGCTTAAAACCACAGAATATATGTGGGTAGTTATCCAAGAGATTGACATATTTTGCATAAATCAATAGTACATAAAGAGTGTTTCATAAGGAGTAATGCTATATCTGGCTATCATACGACTATTTTATTTTTTTTGTATTTTTTAGCTATTTCCCCTTTGTAGGCTCTGTTTGCATTACACTCTTAGCTGGTGGGTGCAGACTAGCTCCCATATAGTGTACAACATAAGTTGTAGGCAAATCTGCTCTATCACTGTCATTCTCACTCAGAAATGGCCTCTGGACCATGCAGGACATAAATAGAAAAGTATTGATTTGTGCCCATGTGAATAAAGCAGTTTGGTTGTGATACAAAGCTGCTATTTAGCTCAAGCATCAGACTAAGACTCTCTCTCTAGTCCTGTTCATTCCTTCTCCTGTCCATCGGCTTCTACAGACATGTGTAATTTGAGTCATGTGACCTGTAGATATAGTATGTGTTTTCAGAGTGAAACTCAGTTTATGGAAAGGGGGGAGGGGGGGTACAGCCTGATAAGAGCAGTGAAAAGCATTTTCCCTTAATAAGATACATTACATCCTTTCTTAAAATCGCCTGTACTATTGATTGCAGAGTTTGCTGAAAAGCTAAATTGCACTACTGAGAGATTCTGACTTGTAGGTGTATTCTCATAGAGAATAAATACAAATCACAAAATTTCTACTTGCTATAATGCATTATTTGTTACAGTTAACTGGTGTCGACTAGTAGAACCATTGCAAAAAAAATAAACATAAAAATACCTGGTCTAGCATGATTATGTTAAAAAAGCACAATAAGGTGGCCGATTTGCCTAAATGACACAGAAGACATGTTCAAAACAGTTTATTTTATTTATCTTTTTTTGTTGTTGTTGTCAGACAAACACATTGATTTCTGGACCACAGTAGAGGATGGAAACCTTTCACAAACTTATTTATTTGAAAATACAAATATAAAATTATACTTTCCACATCTATGATGTGAGAGACCCCCATCCACATAGTATTTTACAATGAGGCTTCAAGAAGCCATACACAAAGACCTGAAAGATGCGATGCTTGAGATAGATATATGTATATATATTTATATAGATACATACAGAAGTATATATATAAAAAAAATAGTCACTACCAAAGTTCGCATCAGTTCATACTAAAGTATAAAAGTAAGGGCTAGGTCTGCCACAGTGCCATTAAGGTTAATTTGTGTAAAGATACGTTGAACCACCAGTGATGCTTTGTTTTCCTTGGGATCTAGAGCTTACAAGTTACAATAGCTTCTAGATTTGACAGCCTACCTCCATCCCAAAAGAGGCACACATATCTTGCACTGGGTGCATTGTGCAGTTTATAATAAGCATTGGTGACTCCTGTATTTCTTCTTATTCTCTATCTACCCTGTTAGATCGAAACAAAACCATATAAATCAAAACATTACTGAAAAATAAATAAAATAATTTGAAGTTCATCTAAATAACAGTACATTCTGATTGTTCAGTGATTTCAGTAAAGTTCAGGTGGGCAACTTGGGTGACTTATAACCTTTACAATTTTTTTTTTCATTATATTATTATTTCAGTTTACTTTTTGGTAAAGTCATTACAGTATATTGAAGTATTGCTTAACATACAGAAATCTTAGTGTTTACACATATGTGGATAATTTGATTTTGAAGACTCGTGAATAGCTGTAGGATGTCAAAACATGACTGTTATGTACAGTGTATCTTGGTTAGAGCAGAATTCCATTGGTGCCATCACAGATTTCTTAAGTTCCATAAAAAAATCAGATTCAGTTTTGTAACAGACAAGATCAGCTTCAAAGGAACACTACACAAGACATTTTTTTCAAGTTAAATACAAGTTAGTGTTTTTGTAAACAGTTATACATCACACAAACCATGGATGACTTTATACTGATGTAATAAATAATATTGCTTTCATCTTGTTTATGGTATGGCAAACACGTAAAACATCTTTGTGGCTATGTCCCTAGCCCTCATTCACACTTAAGGATAAAATTACATTGTTGTAGCTGAAACAAAGTAAAATACGAGTTAGTACACCTTTCAGGTCGTCATTACCAACAATTACCAACAATTGAACTAGTCTAGTACAATGTGCCTCATTCATCAGCGGTAAACTGCTGTACAATGATAAAGAGAATGACAGTGACAGAGCCATGCTACCTTAAAGTCCAAGCTACAAATTCGACTTAGAGTGAATATCATGAAACCTAAAGGAGTTAAAAAAAAATAAATAAAAAAATATAAAACTTCATTTTAACCAAGGGGATCGTGCTCATTTGTTGGTTAGTGTTTTCATTGTGTTTGGTCTGGACCAACAAGCATTTTGTCGAATCACCTGCATGTCTCCTGTTACTGAGAGGATTCAGTTTTATTTTTGGAAGGCATTGTACAAACCGACTGTGCTATGTCTTTACTGAATACAAGTGTATAAAAATAGCTCAAATAAAAGGACAATTTAACCTAAGGAACCTATGAAACACACAATGTTTGCCAAAGTGTCACATAACAGCATATAAACAATTCATTCTTATCTCATTTATACAGTGCAATTAAAGTCCAGTATTGCTTGTCCATAAGTAATTTCACTACATAAAGGCACTGGTCAGCATGAGTGTGCCAATCGCATATACAAGACGGGGAAATGATATGACATTATTCAGTAGTATTTAGTAGGTGCATGCTGGCTCTCACTAAAGAAGCAGACTGTACTGTAACTAAAAGGCAGATAAGTCTGTACGCAATCAAAATCCAGCTTCCTATACACTCATGCAGAACACATGGCAGGACAATGGAAAGAGAGTCTGGTTTATTATCCAACAATACTGTACTGATATAAGATGCAGCTGCTCATGTGACATCAACAATAGGCAGAAAATGTTGTATACATGGCTCACATCATTGGAGTACACACTGTGTGGGTATCTGCGTATACAGCATGTCTGTGTATTTACTGAGTGAGCCCCAGCACCTGATTTGGCTTGTTAAGCCGTTAGTAAATATGTTACCATAATGTATCTAGTACGAGAAAACCCTGGAAAAACCCTTAAGATGGAGCCCTTAAAGGTTCCTCTGGTATGGGGTTCCTGAGGTCAATGGTAATTGACTAATTATGGTAATTGAATACACAATAGGTCTCTATTATCAAAACAGGCCCTGTTACCCATAGCAACCAATAAGTCTGCAGCTTTCATTTTCTCAGATTAATTTAAGATATGAAAACTGTGCTTTGCTTAGTCGCTATGGGCAACAAGGCTAGGTTTACACTTAGGCAGCTTTGATAAAAGAGCTTCAGTGTTTTACTGGCACTGGATTACAAACTGTAGAAGTGCTAAAGACTGTAAAAATCTTTTGCTGTTTTCAAGGCGTCTTTAGCATATTGTTGAAGAAACATATTAAAATATAGTGTGAGGATCAAAACACAGGCTGCAGTACCTATGGTGCTTGCGTTCAGAGTAATCACTGGCAGGTAGGCTATATTCCGCCACATTAAGCCTCTGTCCTAGGCAACCACTATCATGCTTTTCTTCAAATATTATTATACTCATCAAATAGAACATCTACACAAAGAAAATCGCTACTATATAAAGTCATGATAGTCCTATTTTGCTAGGTTTCTCCTTTCACTTGCTAGATATGCCTTCATCCAAATATCATTGAGACTAACATTTCCTACTTTACAGCTACAATTTCCTCCTTGTTTTTGGTCAAAGTTGTTTTTCTCAAGTGGAAAAGCCCCATTATGGATACAGTGCTGGAGAAGGAAGAACATACTATAAAACTTACAATGAACAGATCCTCCTTTCTTGTAGTATGCCACAACATACATAATGGCAACTATTATCTGCTAAAAAGTACATAAGGCTGAAATCATATAGTAAATTGTCTCATTGTTATAAATTACCTTGTTAGGATACTAGTACTGATATCAAGAACTTTGTGGCTGGGGAGGGAGAAAGGGGCCATGATTTAGTATCTACCCTGTGCCACACTGTCTTGTCTTTGGACAGACTATTTTCATAGATCACTATGGAAATATTCCACATCGAGACATAATGGAATTTTATTTTACTTTCATGGATACCAGTAAGTGTTAGAGAAGGATCTAAGTATTCCTAAATGGCTGCAATATGAATCATATATGTATATGTTACAAACATTTGTAATGTTTGCTAAAACTTTCTCCCAAGTGACAGTTCATGGTAGATTTTCATACTGTCAATCCAAACATACCATTAATATGACTAATTTTCTAACTTCTTTACTATTAAACTAGATTTTCTGATGGGGATTATATGAAATTTGTATGTCACAAGGCACTGGGGTAATTTTAAGGATGACCTTTCACCACCTCGACCAATTCCAACTCTTTGCATCCTTCAATAGGTACCACTAATACTGATACTAGGTACTGATAATGGCACAGCTGGAATTTTTTACCTAGCCCCCACCCTTTACAAACAATAATTTCTGACAGTTTCAGCACCCAATATGCTAATTAGGCTGTCTACTAACAACCAGGCAGTCCTGGGCTGAAGGAGACAGTAGAAAGTCTAAGTAGTATATTGGGTGCTGAAACTATCAGAAATTACTACTCCAGAATGGTAGGGGCTAAAAAAATATTCCAACTATGCCAGAATCGGTACAGCAGCACCTAATGAAGGATGCAAAGAGTTGGAGCTGATGGAGGTGGTGAAAGATCTTCTTTAAAGGTATGTAATTTGTAAAACTTCTTCGCATGTCCCCATGACTAACACTGCAAATCATCTCTTACTGTTTTCAATATTTTGGAATTGTATACTGTCCACCATGAAACCATGCTTATTACACCTCAACTATACAAGGCATGTAGTAGGGTGGCTTCACACTTTAAGTATGGAATTAAGATAAACATAAAAGTGTTGACCAAAAGAAAATTCCCCTCCTGTTATCCTGCATTCTCAAGCTGTGAAAGGAATGTGAACCACTGAGCACATTAATCCAATATATTGTATTGTGGCTGTTATGTTCTTCAGTACATCATTATAACAATGACATTAATAGGTAAGATACACATTTATAAGAGAGAAGCAACTGACAATGTAGATGATAATGGAGTTCACTATATGTCCACTACAAACAAGTATTGAAACTCTATATTGTGCATATGTTTATCAATACTCCCATCAAATATGAAGGAAAAGTACCACTGCCTCGCAGTAAGACTCTGTTCCCATTTGTATGAAGACTTTGAAGCCCAATCTGTCACATTTGATGGCAAGAATGGGACAGCATACTACACTACTCTAGCAGGCAGAACCATGGCACCACAAGAGACATCAATGGGGTCTTACTGAGTGCTGCTGGTAGTCTTTGTACAACAGATACGGCACTGCATTGTGGCATCCATTATAAACAGAAACCACAATGAACCTTAAGGAAATATTTCCTTATCTACATCAGTGCAATATTTTTAGGATATGGAGGCCAAAATACAGTACTTGGAGGTAGGGATGTGACACAGTTAAAACAATATAACTGACCCTCAACTAAAATAGTTAACTGTAGATGTTTAGGACAGTTAACTCTTGTTTTTTTTGCTTTAATGTACTATACATAGTACATATATACAGTACAACTCAGCATGACTGATGAACATATGAATATGCCAGTTAACTGTGTGGTACATAGCTATGTGAGTGTCAGTAGTCAAAAATAACAGACTAATGTCATAGTCACAGTGATGTGATATGATGATATTACTTAACTGTATGAGCTGGTATGGGTTTAAAATTTTTGACTGGAAGTGCTTGGACGTCTCCAATAAAAAAGACAAAAAAACAAAGAGTATTATAGGTCAAAAGTCCATTAAGAAAACACAACCTTACAAGATGCAAAATGCAGTGATGGAGACACGACCCTTTGTCCTTGAGTAAAATAAAGAGACAGCTAAAGTTTTGTGCTAGAGACATTTACAAAACTTTTAGATTACTACATGAAAATGGGACTAGAGCAAACCCTTGGTCTAGGTAGCCACATTTAGAAACGAAACAGATTTCACAATTCATCTGTGGGCCAAAGGGACTGTTCAAAAGGTGTATAAACATGAAAAACATATTCACACAGATCATCAATTTCTTCTGAGCGTTCTTAAAAAAATATTTGTTTTTTTTCTCTTAGTAAAATCATTTAATATACCATGCCTCCCTCTTTAAAAAATAAATTAAAAAAATCCAGTTTTGCATATATAGCGTTAGCATTTAAGGTAGTATGGCATTCCCCTTTTAAAATCAAGGGAGGGTAGGGAGATCTGCAAAATGCCTATTAGAGATTGCCAGCATTTTTAGCATTGTGAGACCTTTGGTTAGTTGAAACCACATCAGATTGATAAAATAACAAATAACAATTATTTTAAAAAATGCTCAAAAAAAATCATTCTTAAATTAGAGAGTTCTATCCTTACTGGTCCTAAATGTGAAGATCTACACCTATTTTGCCTGTAATCTTAATTACAATACATCTACCAAGATTTATTATAAGAACAAGAGAAATGAATTTAGTATGTTAGCATCAGGACAGCACATTTACACAAAAGTCACTATTTACACAGCTATCGGTGAGGATAAAAGAAAATTCTATGAAGTGGCTGGGAATGAAATAAAATGTTTGTTTATATGCATTGTGTGTGTGTATGTGTATGGAAGTACAGTACATTATCAACATTAATAAAATATTTGCTTTAAAAAAAATCCCCTGACTTAGGATTAAGGTTTGGGGACCAATTTCTACTTTTAATTACACAGAGCGGTTTGGTTTGATTTGTTTTTAATGTTTAAAAAAACTAGATTTAGTTAAAGAAAATGACAACGGAGTTTCCACTTACAACTGTGGAAAACGTTAAAAAAAAAAATCAATTTAATTCAGCATGCCCCCCCTCCCTATATTTGCTATACTGAACCTAGATTAAGTATGGTCTAATAACCTATTAGTAACATTTATAAAAATAGGAGTGCAGCAGCTTCTGTTTCAGAAATGTAGCATTCAGTGTCTTGTACTGGCTGTATGAAAAAAAGTACCAATTCTTTTTTTTTTTTTTTTTACATGTAACAGTTAAAAAAATAATAAAACTTGGCATATACAAAAAGAAATCATACAACAGTACGTTAATGCCATATACACCAAGTTGTACTTCTATGTCACTGTTGTAGGCCTATCATTTGATATTAAAAAATGAAAATAAAATATCCTTCATAAGCTTCCCCAGGAGAGGACCAAATATAAAACAGCCAAAATAATCTTGTGCAAATAGGAAATTGTCAGTTTTCCCTACCAGTCACAGTGCAATGATGTTCAATAATTTTGTTATTATTATTATCTTTCTATAATAAATTATTCTTTATCTCCTCTATCATGATAGTTAGAGCACTGAGGTATTAAAACAAATGATTCGCATTCCTAATTAATTAAAGGAGAACAAAGTGATTAGAAGGTAACACAGGGTGAATGATGCCTTTCCTATATGGCAAGTGTCAGTCACTGGATACAAGAAAATAGGAATAGCTCAAGAAAATGACAACAAATACATAGAGCAGCTGAAATGGCTGGACTATTATTTGATCTAATTTAAAATTACAAAAAATATGATGCACTTAAAATTTAAATACTTTAAATATTACAATTGTAGCTTCATTTTAGTCTGGGCATTTTTTTTTTTTCATTTTTTTTATCCTCAGAACAACAAAAATAGAACTAGACTTTTAAGCTGTGCACAAGGTTTAAATAGGTAATATGCTGGTATGACGCTAGTACAGTTATCAGGTCTAAACATCTACACAACAAATGTAACAGTGTTAATCTAACTAATAGGGCACATCCTGGCAACTCATTCAGGGTATAAACTTTTACAAGGTTGATTTCTATCGCCTGTATTGTTCAGAGATGCTGAAGATTGCTTGCCCTCACAAAAAATATATATATATTTTTTTCTCTTACACGTAGTTAATGGAAGGTTATTTACAGCACTTCTGTTTATTTTAAGAATGAATTTCATAAAACCTTAGAATATCACCTCTTTCAACAAGAAAAAAAAAGCACTTATAGAAAACCGAGGACTCAAAATTTCTCGTCCTTAAGTTATTGCCGAAAATAGATAATCAGTTTAACAAAGGGAGACATCACAAAAAAAATCTACAGAATCACCTTAGTCAGCTGCTCTTTTACATTATATACATCAAGAAATTGAATCTTTACTTCAGTACCAAGTAAAACCAACATTAACTTTCAGAATGTGCTAAAACTCTCTTTTTTTTTCATTTTTGTTACCAGCATTTTTTTCACTTCTTTCATGATTGGTACCAAAGTTTTCAACTTATATTAAAGTTCAATCTCTGCAAAATAATAATGAAAATAAAGACATGAAAAAATCTACCACTATTATCTCTACTACAATATTAAAAAGAAACAAAAGGGAGAATGCAGAAGGAAAAATGACAAAGCATTGATAAAAGCAATAACTGATAAATTTCTCTTGTAAAGGAAAAATAAAAGCTGTAGAATCTATAGCGCAGCAGGTTCATGAGATGACGAGATTGAAACACTTGCAGTCCTCAGAATGCCATCTCCAGTTGTGTTTCTGCATGTATATCTTGTACTAATGATAATGTAGTACTGAAGGTCTGGTGACATCATCCCAACATGGGATCATTCAGAAACTTCGCCCGGTCTTGCCTGGGCATCCAGACAAATTCTACAGCAGGAAAACAGAGATAGCCTTAATACACATAAACCATTATGCATTACACATTGAATGACTAGTAACTGTTCTCAAAATTGAAATTTGGGTAAAAAAAAGTACTTTTAATAAAAACAAGCAAGAAGAAATTAATAGTGAACCTGACTTTCTGTTGATTCGATGTACGCACTACAGAACAAAGGTAATAAAATAATAATACTAATGATAACACAATAGAAAAACTAACACAAATCATATAATTAATTTTGAAGATATTGTCCAAAGAAGCTTGTTTACATATATCAACTACAACTGGTTGGTGTCTTCAATGGAGAGGCCTTAAAGGCCCCCATACATATTAGATAAAAGTTGAGTGAATCATTCGATTGGCAGGACAAGCTGACTATTTTATATTTAGAGGGCCTCCAAACTCTCCAGGACAAATGGTGAAGGAAGGATTAGGCATATTGAATTTTATTAAATCTAATCCCTTGCTACCCTGAGGAGATAAACTGCAACTAGAGGTGTTTGACAGTGACTTACAGTACGCTGTCAAACTGAGCATGCATTTGCATGGGGGTGGGAATAACTGTCCAAATGAGTATTTTGTCATCAACTATTGAAGGTATATGGGCTCCTTTAGATAATGGATTTTGCAGTCACATATTTTTACAATCACATCATAGCACATAGTAGCAGGGCAGAATCTCAATGGTGTATACAGAGCTACTTATTCTATTTTAAGCCTGTCCCGGAAAATGCCTAAAATCATATTTTAAAATCCAGTTGTTGAATGGAACAAACTTATATTACTAACAGTTAATATTACCAATCCATATTGTTTTAATTGGCAATTTACCATATGGCCTACCAGGGATGCATCATCTACTCTCTGCTGATAACATCAAATTATACATTTCACACTTTATCTTGGTTGAAGAAAGAAAAATTAATTTGTTTACTTAAAACATACATCTGACAAATACTAATTAGGCAAATTAAATATGCTTCTTTTAGCAAGAAAAAGTCACAAACTGAAATCAGAGGATGGGGTTGGTGTGGGAGGAATGTACAGTCAAATCAAGCCAACAGAGAGTGGGAGGTGATAAAGGATGATATAAATCAATTTGGAAAGAAACTTAAGCAAATAATTAACCATTTCTGTTGGTAAGTTAACTAAATTACAATCAGGATCTAAGATGCTTATGAGCATACGCAGGCAGGCAAGTGTAAGAGACATTCATAGCAATTGTACAAGTCATGTATTGGTTGCGTAATTGACCTTTTATCTATTAAAAAAGTCATTGTAGCATGAAATGGGGACCAACATACTCTTTAATTCTGCACTACATACAGATGTAGCAGTGTTTAATTTAACATTTAATCTAAAATTTAACATATAACCCAAATAGTTACTTTATAGTGTGTGGTGAAGTATATGGAGACCCCTCCGGTTTGTATGTTTAAAAGGTATGTCTGATTTTAGCCTCCATTACACAGTGTCTAGGTAGAATTAATTTGCATAACTATTTTAATAACTTTGCAGATACACAGTATTTCTTAAAGGGGTTTTCCCATGGACATAACTATATTTAAAATTGTAGACAAAGTTAGACATAATAAAATTAAAAAAAATTAAAAATTCTGCATAGTTTTAAAGACTGTAACCATCTTAGTGGTATCCTTGTGTTGACTTGATCGATTGCCAATGAATATGGCCCTGAATGCAGAAAATTTCTAACTCTTTCTTTTCAGCAACTCTGATTTCCTTGCTGTGGTCGCATTATTTTCTCATGCATACACTGTGCCTGATAATCTGTTCATAATAAGGAAATCATAGCTGGGTTTTGACAAATTCCAGGCCATAAAAGTTCTTGTATTCATGGTCATATCCACTGACAACAGATCAAGACAAAAGACTGTCACCACTAAGATAGAAAAAATCTTTAAAACTCTGCAAGATTTGAAATAATTAAAATTTGCAAAAAATGTTTTAACTTTTAATTGTCTCCAATTCTAAATCTGGTTATGTTCATGTGAATACCCCTTTAAAGGGAACCTGTTAGGTGGATTTTCCACCATAAACAGGCCCCACCATATGCAGCAGCAAGATTACCCCTCTCTAATGGTGCTCCTCACTAATCTCTAATTTGCACAAAAGTGAAGTTAGATCTGTGTATGATAATGTCATTCGTAGAGCAATACCTGCTTCTTCTAGTCATGCCGTCATTGCTCGCAATCACTTCCTGGGAGGCATGATTGACGCTAAATGTCATTCACAGATAATCGCGTCTGCTTCTCTCTACACTGTCCTCACTCCAGGAGACAAGCGAATGAGCAAAAAGTAGCCTGAAGCCAGGGAGAATGTAGAAATAAGCAGACGCAAGCAAGATATGGTGGAAGTCAGGGTAGCTCTGAGGGTAACGATATTTCCAGCGGTGACAGTGTGACTAGAAGAAGCAGGAACTATCCCCTGTGACTATTTAGAGCTCACCACCCTAAGACTTCACTTTTGTGTAACTGAGAGATTAGTGATGGGTACCATTAGAAAGAGGTAAGATGCACTTGCTGGAGTCTTTTTATGGTGAAAAATCCACCAAACAGGTTCACTTTGAACTGTACTGAGCCTGATTTACAGCCTATATAACACTCCAGAGCTACGGGCGGTTCACATCTGTATTCGGTTTCCGTTCAGGGAGTCCGCTTGGGGACCCTCCAGGACGGAAACCTATACGCATAGAAAAGCGGTTTACCAAAGGAAACCTGCAGATCCCATAGACTATAATGGGGTCCGTGTGGTTGCCACTTGGTTTCCACACGAAACATGCAGAGAGGAAAGTGCTGCTTGCAGAACTTTTCTCTCCGAATGTTTCTGCATGTTTGGTGTGGAAACCAAGCGGCAACCACACGGACCCCATTACAGTCTATCGGGTCCGCAGGTTTCCTTAGGTAAACCGCTTTTCTATGCGTATAGGTTTCCGTTCGGGGGGTCCCCAAGCTGTCTCCCCCGAACAGAATCCCAAACGCACATGTGAACTGGCCCCTAGACTTATAGTTCTGCCAGGCATCAAACCTGAAATCTTCCTGCTTTCTTTGCCAGTTTAATTTCTCTTGAGAGCTAGCGCTTGTGATTTTAAGGTCATCTTTACACTAGTTAATGCGCATCCAAAGTTAAGAAAGCTTATTGTCCCACAGCATTCTATAAGCTCAGCTAACGTGTAAAGAATGTGTCTAACAAGACAATTACAACCAGCCAAACTTGGAATGCAACTATCAATTTGAATACAGGTATCAGTACATAAGTAATGACAGATACGTCCTCCCTTACCTTTCCTCTTGAATGGACATGTCCAGATATGTGTATAATATATATGCAAGTTAAAGGGAGTTGCCCAACTCATTTTTATAGAGGACCTAACCTCAGTATAAATCATCAATAAGTGAATCAGTGGGGGTCTGACACCTGGGACCCCTGTTGATCAGTAGTTAGAAAGGAGGACTAGTTATCAATAAACATACATTGGACAACCCCTTTAAGCAACCTTTGTAAACATGACAGGGTTTCATGACAAGTGATCACAAAATAATATGCAAACTATCCTATTTGTGTCTGTGTGACCATCTAGTTGGGGATGGTAAATTGCAACGGAATGAAGACAAATGAATTCTTCCCCCTAACTGGAGATCATTTAAATGTAGACATATCTGCAAATTATTTCTACATCTTAATTGCAAAACAAGAATCAAAGGTGGCCGTACATTTAAGATTTTGCCCTTCTGATGTTATTATCGCATTTTATTCTCCAAATATTGTCTTATTTGATTACATATGTTGACTATTGGAGAATGATCTATGCTATAATTTGTGTGCTCTTAAAGAGAATCTATACTTCCTCTATTCTCTATTATTTTAAAGCCTTGGCAAACTCACTTTTGATTCTTCTACATTAAAAAGTATGCAATATTTTAATGATGGATCTCTAGGATACGAACTGGATCTTTTTTGTGTGTTTGCCCATCTTAAAACTGCACAATGAGCCTTGGTGAACTTCATCTTCACAGAGAATAAATAAAGGGCAAAGAGTTCTAAGATCTCATGCTAATAACAGGAGAACATCACGATAAAGCTATCTCCAACTTTCTGCCAGTTATGTATTAAAAGGTCAAGAAAAAACAGAAACAGTAACCTCAAAAGGCTAAAAAAAAAATATGCATTACGGAATCAATTTTAAAGTTCACTTTGTATTTTAGGGGAGAAAAATGGTAAGTACTTCGAAAATACAGGCAGATCAAATCAGCTACACTGTAATTTGGAAACGTCTGGAGCCGAGCAATTTTTCAAAACGGGGGAAGCAGCCAAAATGCCTAAATATTATTGCAGCTTCACAAGAGAAAATTAGTTTAATACTTCACAAAAAATTGCAGCTCCGTTTTATTCCTGAAAGAGGTGCTTGAAGTGCATTGTGAATGACAGGAACGCAGGCATTTATGCAAAATGACTAGAATTTACAAAGAAATATACTGTGATGAATTTAAACATCTGGTTATTCCTTTATTTTCTTTTAAGGTAATCGCTTAACAGTGCTCTTACCGGCAAGCATAAAGAGCAGCTTCTGAAGTATTGCTTTTACTGTTTGTGTGGCACCTTGTTATAGCGGATACAGAGACACCAAGTTGATAAGACATACTTAGCATAATAAGGTAGTTATTCCTCTTTGCAGAGCACAATTGAAATTAGCTGATGAATAATGATAAAGTCTTCTCATAACCTACAGTGATGGGAATGTATGTGGGGACGGTGTGAGCTATGCATCCACCCTTTAACATTCTGTTCTACCATTTTGTTATGTCTAGATGTGGAATTTGTTTTGTTATAATCCCTTATGTATGTTTATTATTTAGATCTGTAAATGTTTTAGCTTTGTGTTTCAATGGTTTCATCCTGAATTGGATTGTACAGGATTATTAAAAATACATTGGGGCAGATTTATTAATACTGGCGTTTCACACACCAGTCTTAATATCACCCCAACAGGCACAAGGCATACCTGATTTATCAAGAATGGAAATCTACACCAGTTTCTGGCATGAGTTATAATAAATATGTCAGCCAAGGCTTCCCATCCCGGCATGCTCTTCGCCTCACTCCACCCACATGCACGGAAAGTGGCAAATGAAGTGCAGAATGGTAAAAGATAAATTCCCCCCATTGTGTGAATGCTGACTTCTAAAGCAATGCCATACCTGTCCACAGGTAGTATGTGTTATTGATAAAATCTACAAACTAGAATGATGCAGAACTACAATAATACATAAAACCTGTGCTGTGGCATTGTTACTAGAAGAAAACAGCCATGTTTCCTAATACTGCACAAACATTTTAAGGCTACGGCCCCACGCTGCGGAAAAGCAGCTTTTTTTGTTGCAGATTTTGTTGCGGTTTTTTGAGCCAATGCCAGGAGTGGATTGAGCAGCAGGTATAAGAACTTCCTATATATTTCCCATTCCTTTTGTAGCCATTGTTGGCTTTGGCTCAAAAACCGCAACAAAATCTGCAACAAAAAAAAGCTGCGTTTTCGCAACGTGGGGCCGTAGCCTAAGACTGTGTTTGTGTGTGTTATTTGGGTCACCTTCTATGTGTCCTAGTAAGTACTTTGCAAATTCTTTTTTTTTTTTCTTTTTTCATTACACCTATGCATCTAATAAATATAATAAAAATACTTTAACTCTTAAAATGTCTTTTTATTAAAAATTGCCTATGGCTTTATGTCTAAATCTCCTATGCAGGCCACTGTGCCTTCCAGAGTACACATAAGTCCTGTGTATTTAAACAGGATTTGCATGGTACTCTGCTCAATCTGGCTGTCACAACTTGTTAACCTGCAAAATGCAATTTAGCAAGAACTAGGGGACAGACGTAACAGAGCATTAATTTAGCATCTGACTACATGCAATTTATTTGTAGTCTGTAACCATGGGGACACATGGATAAGAAGACACAAGAACAAAATACGATTTGTACAGTTGCTACATTTTAATTCTAGATGCATTGGAGAAAAAAAAAAAAAGAAAAAAGAAAAAAGGTGTATACTAGGGTTGAGAAAACAGATCTGGATCTAATCAGATTCGGCCCCAATTTTCCAATACCTTTGGGGGTTTGTCACCCACGAACCACTATTATACTCTAGGGTCTCCTAAGTCCCAGAGTATAATAAATGGAGGCCATGGGGAGGTGAGAGAAAATAACAAACAATTATACTCACTGTGCCTCATCTCTCATGGGTGTCCGGCGATCCCCCGATTTCATATTCAAGCCTCTTGCTGGTCATGTGCCCCTGGGTGAAAGTGTCATGACATTGCCGTGCCACATGTGACTGGTCACGCCCAATCACTGGCCTTGGTGGTGACTCGTGGATACATGATGTCAACCTGAGGTTGACAATGGGGGACCACTGAAAGCCGCAAGGATGCCCAGGAGAGGTGAGGCGAATATAACTGTTTGTTATTCTCCCTAACCTCCACATATTATACTGTGGGGTCTGAGGAAATCCCCGAGTATAAAAACAGCAGTTTGTGCAGAACAAGCTTGAAATGAGAGCCTCACTAATATTCGTCTAAAAGAATCTTGTGAGGTACACCCATCTCTAGTGTAGACACCCTGACAAAAGGTAATTAATAATACATTCTGTGATACTACATGGACTACATAGAATTCCAAGACTGCTTTCATCCCCTTATTAAAAATGTCTTCTCTATTATTTCACCATGCAGAGAAGCAAGTATTATTGTTACTCTGTCCCTTACTGTGATGTATGTATTAGTGACTAAAAACACTATGCATGATGAACTTACGCTTGAAAAAGAATATTCAAATAAGTTCTCCCTGATGGAGAAAGGAAACATTGATCTAGCACCACCTTTTGTGGCTCCCTATAGATCAATACCTGAATTTCTAATAAACCTAAAGACATTGACTGGGATTAAAGCCAAACCAGAACATCTCTTAGAAAAGAAGGAAAGACGCATACACAGACAATTGTTTTGGGGTTATTGCCCCTAATCAGTACGAAGCAAGTACTGGTTTGACTAGATGGGAGGTCATAGCCGTGGGTCAGAAAGGAGTACTATGCCTCCTTATGGAGAAGTTGACTTTTCAGGCCACCATGCGTTGTCTAGAGTTTTACAGACCATACATGCTTTATAAGGAATTTTGGTGCCTGTTTGTTGTCAATTAAAAGCCTGTGACTGAGGCCAAATGTTGCAGAAAAGCTCCATTTTTGTTACACATTTTGTTATGGTATTTTTTAGCTAAAGCAAAGAGTGGTTTCACAAGAAATGGAAAATATAACGAAAGCACTTATACTTATCCCTTCTTCTAAATCCATGCCTGGATTTAGTAACAAAGAATGCTTTCCCCACAATGTGTGGTCTAAAACAGTTACTAAGACTTGGTACTAAGTGCCCCAATTCACATTTTGGTACATTGATGTACAAATGGAGATGGATATGTATACAAGGTTCCAGTGCTCTCAAAACTTTTACTATTTACCCTTGAATGGATACTGGGGAAGATGTAAAAGAAATTCCACATACAGGAAAAGTGGAAAAGCTGTCCATAGCAGCCCAAATACTTCTTTAGCTGTCAAGTGAACTTCTAAAAGTAGAGCTCACAACTGGACAACTGCTCCAATTTACTTGTGTGGAAGTAATCATAAATTTCCTCAAAACTGTGTATCTCAAATTAACTGTAATGAATAGAATAGTTATATACAACGCTAAGGAAAGGGTAATCCCTGATTTTTACAACAGAAAAAAACAAAAACAGTTCAGTATATATTAGTCTATGCAACAAAAAATGGCAAAGAGCAAAAAAGACACATACATAATTAACTATGGAAAAGCAAAAAGGTTAGAAAACTGGCAAAGTTCCAAATTTGGTATGCTAAGGTGATGTCTTAAACTGGATTTTGTATAGTTTAAACATTTTTAATTTCACATAATTGTTCCATAGTTATTAGAGGAAGAATGTCATCTTTTGACTGCAGTATTGGCACATTGCTTAATTATGCACCGTGGCATTCTCTGCGCACTGGAACTAAGCTGTCAGCCTTTGTTTGGAAAAGTACAGTGTTTATTAGGATACAGAAATGATTGGAGCATTCACAGATTCAATATGGTCTCTCTCTTCATTCAAAGGCAAGGTGCAGACACAGTAAGGTGATCTGACAGCTACAAGTAACATATCAAGAGGCTGGGGGAAGTTAAACACTTGATCAAACATGCCATAGTTTAGAATTAGCCTATTAATTAAAGCAGGCTAATAGCATTTAGAAGTGGGTCATTTATAAGAGACGGTTTGTTATGGGTATGTAAAGTTACAATGTACCTTGAGAATATGCTGTCCCATTTCACCTTACACTAATTTCCTAATCAATAGACTTTGTAATTGGCTGTTGTAATCTCAAGGTCTAATTCATCTTGACTTAATGTACATCCACTATGAAGCAATGTTCTCTTCTGTGACTTAAACAGGTCTTATCATCAGATTCCTACCTCATAGATATGGATCACAAAAGATGAACAATTTTGATAAATGACTAAAAAATGACTGTGTCTTAACTATTTTGTGTGGAGTCTTCATCTGATTTTTTTGGTAACACCTCGTGTATACATTTCACAAATGTGACACTAGACAGTCTTGCATTTATTACAACATATAATATATTAAAAACGTAACTGCATAATGTTACTAATAATAATAATAATAAAAAATCAACTTTACATGCAAGAATATCCAGTATGTAGCTGGTCTAAGTGACTACTTTGACTCTGTAGCCAAGTCTGGTGAGACCCTGGTGTCTTACTATGCGTCAAGCAAGCTTTTGGGATCTCTTCCTATACCACCATACAATATGGCTATACAGAAGTGACTCTAATGACCAGCAAATGCATCAAAGTTCAATCTCTCCAAAGTGAACAACGATAGACTAAGTGATGTTAGCAACCAAAGAGTTAAAAGTAAGGTGATATGTGTATGAGCTGATAAAAGAATGATGAAGACAGCAGATTACATGTATATTTTTCAGTCAAATATAATGGTAGAAATTAGAATACCTCAAAGTGAGATGGCAACCAATCACCTGAAACGTTTCAATGGTATCCATTTGTAAAAGCCGTTGCAATCAAAGGCCCCTAAAATTGTACAATTGTTGAGTTTGTCAGTGCCCTATTCAACAAGAACAGATTTCTGCATTTCAGCTTGATAAGGCATGGGTGGCATGAATGTGCATTTTACCACTTGTATGTAGTTGTTCACAGAATGTTACATTTGCAGCCAAGTTATAATACATCACTGCGATGCATAAACAGTGCAAACAGTGGCAGCTGCTGGGAAATGCAATACAACAGCTTGTGAGACATTTACTGCTTAACCTTCGTAAGACAATATTAGAAAATATACGCAAAACCCCACTGAGAAAGGCTGCCAACCTCCCCTCCTCTGTGCATTGCACTGCAGAGAAATATTAGCACAGCAAAACTGTGACTTCAAGGCTGTACTTTCATCTGAGCAGCCCAGAGGTCACCATAGTCAAGATTTCAAAAGCACAGAGGGCTTTTCCAGCAGGTGAGGTATGAAATGAGACAAGTTTGGAAGGTTGAGAGAGGGTAATTTACCTTAGTACTTAGGTTAGCTGAATGATAATGCAACCTATTTGATAATGCAAGCAAACCAGATGAGATTTTAAGGTTACTATGGTGACATGATATTCTGAAGAAGATTTAAACTAGGTTCAAAGGGTTAGTGATTGAGTCGAAGCTGTATAAGAAAATGCAGCAACTATTAAACAGGACACACGGAATAACAAGAATCTATAAAGAGTCGGGAAAACAGAAGCAATGGAACATAAAGGCTATGGACACTTTTTAATTTATTTTTTTATTGTTCATTTGCTTCATAAGTGCAATATTAAGCACATTTCTAAACAGTCACCAGTAGGCAAGCATCTATGTTTTCAGTGAATGTAGATTGCTGTTCTGTGTCGGACTATAGATTGGGAGGAGAACACACAAGGATGTGTGCAGGGAATCAAACAGACTGTGTATCAGTGTCCAGAGAGAGGAGAGGGGAAAGTCACAAAGTACTGTGCATCAGTGTCTGTCAGTGCAAAGAAAAAAAAGATCCCTCATGAGCAGAAGAGAAAGCAGTATAAGAATTAAACCGTGTTTATAAGTCATTTTTACATATCAACTGTGTCTATAGCCTTTACATTTTTTCACATTAGAAAAGAATGTCCATAAAAGGCCTATGAAATTCAGTTAGTGTACAGCAGGTGTTGGTTGTTAAACTGTGTAAAGTTGCACACTGAAAATATAGTCAAATTTGCAGGCAGCAAGTGGAGGAGGAGCTGAGCAATTTGATGTATACAGTAGTTTTGTGGTAAACGATTCTGTATAACATTTACATTCATATTTTATTTACTTAAATGGAGTCTACCACCGTCAAACTTCTAATTCACTTATATTCTGTTGTAGGGTCTGTTAGTGGCATCACTTACCGTTTTTGTGCTGACTAGAAAATCAGCTTTTAATCCTTATACAAATGAGCTGTTCTGTGCATCCAGCAATTGTCCTAGCGGAGACTACCGGAGCATCCATTTTCAGCTGTGGTTATCACACTTTGATATCAGCCAACCTTTATGCTAGGAATGGGGAAGGGTGGCAACCAAAGACAAAGTAAAGTGCTCCAGCAGGCGCAGCGATGCTTTGGATGCATCAAACAGCTCATTTGCACATTGATTACAAGATGATTTTCTTAGCAGAAAGATTTCACTTACAAGGTATGTTCACCATACCAGTAGCCACCCCTACAAAAGCGTATACATGTTTTAGAAGAGATTATGGTAGTAGGAGACTCCCTTTAAATCTCTGATCATTCTGAGCTTAGCCACCAAGAAGCAGTCCTCATCTCTAATTGAAAGTTTTTCTTTCTATCAGTTTCCCTTTGGACTCCTAAGCCCAGAATGAGCATGGATTCACATGAATGAAATAAATACAAGGCATCTGTTCCTGTAAAACTGTACTGTACTTCAGTCAGCTCTTACTATATTTTTAGTGTAACATGTTCACTTTAGATGGTGCCACTTTAAATAGTGTTCAAAAGGTTGGAACCATCAAAAATGGATGAACTGTTAGAAAGTGTTATTACTATAAATGTGTGATCCAAAACACAGGACTAACAACAGAAACCAATAATGTAAAAAATCTATGTATATTGGTATCTCTATACTGTATATTCAGTAGTCTTATTTATTTCTCCTCATAATAAAATTAACCATATTCTTCTTGTATAGTCATAAAATGATAGGAATCAGTAGTTCAACAGCCATCTTCAGTTCAGCATCATTGAAAATCACATCACATAATACTGTATGCAAACCGTGAAATCATAGATGCGCACATGCTGGCAAAATGATTGTTTCCTACAACATGTTTCCTGCTGGACTGTCTAGCACTTTCTGTAATGTATACTGCAACACTGTTCTTACCAGCATGCAATGTTCCTCATGTATACATGGTTATACGCCTATGTTTGCCATTAAGGGGTTGTTAAGGGATTAATATGATATCTCTTAAACATATGCATGGATTTGGCTTCCACTTGCTGATTAGTTCCAGATGAATGGGACCAATCAGGCAAGGGTCTCGTGCTGCGGGTTCGGCGGCTGATCAGCTGCAGAATCTGTGACAAGATCAGGCAGGATACTTATTTTTTCCTGATTTGATCTCTATCCCCCACTGAATGCAACGGGAAGCAGATTCAGGGTGGAATGTAGCCCTGACTTTGAGGTGGAATCTGCCTCAAAATCAACCGCAAATTCCTATGTGTGAATGTAGTCTTAACGGATGCACCTGAAAAACTAAGCTCTTATATCTGTGGATTGGAAGAAATAAACTATCAAATGGAACAAGCGCTTGTTTAAGCAACGTAAGGATCCTGTAAGTGAAGTCAGCTATAGGGTCAGCTATAGACAGTTCTTTGCTGGATTTTTTTTGGTTACTTTTCTGTTTTTCCTTCCTTCACTAATTAAAGGGGTTTTCCAGGAATTAAATATTAATGCCTTACTACTAGAATAGATCATCAGAACTCCACTGATAAAAGAGCAGCAGTGCTCAGGTGAGTGCTGCTTTAGCTTCAACTGCATGCAACATCATGTTCATCAAATGACCAAAATGTAACTTAGTCCCTTTGAAGTAAATTGGGCTGAGCTGCAATACCAGGTACAGCCACTACGCAATATATGGCACTGTACTTGGTATTTAGTGAACAGGCCACAGAGCTTACCCGAGCACTGCAGTCTCTTAAAATAGTTGCATGGTGAGGGTCCCACTGACCAGATCCTAAGGATCATCAATATTAAAATCCCTGAAAACACGTTTAATCTACTAGAAAAGAGAAGGGCTGGTTATTCACTCAGAAATTTTTTAACATATTCTTCTGATTGTTAAAAGTGCTCAGCATAACACCATGCATGAACAGATCATCGGCCTACCCTGAAAGAGATATTGGACTGTATGTTGTATATTATTATATTCATATTATTTACTATATATAAACTACATTCAATAAAAAGAATGCAGATTGGGGTAACACAGATCGTCTATACCCTGCATGATACAGTATATAACAGTAAAACCATTGTGGCACCATGGGCATAGAAAGGAATTCCACAAAAGCATGTTTTATTTCTCATGAATCAATACAAAGCAAGTGTAGACAAGTGTAGGTTACATTTTTATATGTCACCTACCGCTTGCCATGCAGTTAAAAAAAAAATATAGTTTTACTGTGCCTAATAAACAACTATTTTTGGTCATAATGAAGTTATGGTTGGCAGCCCCCGAGTCATTAAATGCACATCCATGCCATCATACAGCAAACAAGAACTTTTCAATCTGAAAACACAATGCATGCAAATTGAGCAAGATAAATTTCCATCTAAATTTATAGACCAAAGTAGCATGGCAGTACAACAACATTTATATTGTCATAGGTTTTAAAACAGGTTAGTAACTCACAGTACCGTATGTTTTACAGAATAAAATTATCACAATGTAAAATTAGTTACAGAATATATCACAAAATGCATGCATATGTTAGAAACTCCTGACTAAAATTCAGGCCTTTACCTGAGACACATTAATAGGACACTTTAATATAAATTGCAGAAAACACTATAAGGCCTTATTCACACAGTCACTGTTTGGTCAGTAAAACCAGGAGTGGAGACTACACAGAGATGAGGTGTAATGGAAAGATTTGCACCTGTTCTTTGTTTTTCATCCATTCCTGGTTTTGGCTTACAACCACTGATGCAAATCACTGACCATAACCCTGACATGTGTATAAAGCCTAAAATGGGGATCAGACAATCTGCTTTCCTTTATGCAGACAGATTTGGGGAGACCATTGAATCTAAGGTGTTCATGCATCTTTGGCTGCTTAGCTAAGCTTTAAAGAGGAATATGCTCAATAAAATACATTATTTGATTCTTCCTGTTCCCCTGATCGGTTTGGTGTTTTTCTTTTTAAAATCCATCCACTCATTCAAATGACATTCCCTGGAAGATTATCTGTAAACTAGCTCTGATTCTCCATGTGGCTGGGAACCTTTTATTTTCTCATAGAAAAACATAAGTTTACCGCCCACTTGGAGAATCAGAGCTAGTCCACATATAACCTTCCAGCGCCCATATCTTTTAAATGGGTGGACAGATTTTAAAGAGAAAGACACCAAATTGATCAGGACAAGAATCAAATAATATATTTTATTTAGCATTCTCTACTTGGTGACAGGTCCTCTTTAAGCATGCGGTAGGTATATAAAGTAAAGCACTGTATTACATACATACATAAATTTCCTGTAAACTCTGTGGAAACACCTGTGAATTCATACCTTTCAGTGCTATCTGTGAAAATTGACAAATATAGTAAGGGAGAGGGGGAGGGTAGCTTGCAGTGATTTCAGAGCAACATGACCAGAGATCACTATACAAACCTTTGCACATTGTAAGAATTCTTTTTTTTTTACTTGCTGCAAGCTGGAATTGATACTATCTTTATACTGAAATGTAGAATATATACAGATGTTAATGAAATATGTAATTAGATGTAAGATAAGGTGGGCTGGGCATGTCACAAGGTTGTATCATGGTCTCCTAGAGGAGCCATTGGGCAATAAATATGGGTCCCACAGCTGTGTTTTCAGGGCCACATAATGTTTGCATATTTCTTATTAAAATTGGTGTGAATCCCATCAGAGTAAAGCAGGGAAACTTTCCCAAAGACAAATTTATTCTACTTTAGTCAGGATCATTCTGGGATTGTCTTTATTATATGTATTAGTTCATTTTAGGTATATTGTATTTCATGTGTGATGTATTTGAGGCTACCTGTTTATCTGGTTTATCTCTAAGCCAGTGGTGTAAATACTGGCGTAGCACCGGTAGCGGCTGCCACAGGACCTGGGACATTAGGGAGCCCGGCAGGCCCGATTTTTTTTTTTTTTTTTTTTTTTAATAGGCCGTTACCTGCTGGAGGCGGCTGTGAGGAGGAGCGGGGATCGGAAAGTAAGGCCACGTGCCCGTGAACCCCGCAAACACTGCCATCATTATACTCTGGGGTCTTTTCATGATGATTGGAGGCCCAGGGGAGGTGAGGGAACATAAAAAACAATGTTACTTCCCTCTCCTGTGCTCCGGCAGTCTTCGGTCCTGTATGGTGGGCCAGGCCGACGTCATTATGCGTGGTGATGCCGGCCTGGCTCATGCGGCGTCTGGTCCAACATTGAAGAAGGCCGAAAGTAACAGGAACAGCGCCAGAGCCAGGAAGAGGTAAGTAACATTGTTTTTTATGTTTGTATCCTCCCCTGGGTCTCCGATCATTATACAGTGATTGCTAATAATTGTTTATGGGTGGTCCACAATGAGGCATAATACTGTGTGAAGGGGCCACTATGGGGCATAATACTGTATGCAGGGGCCACTATGGGGCATAATAGTGTGTGCAGGAATGCGATTTGTGCTGGGGGGATGGGGTTGGAGGGGGCGGTCCGGGGGGGGTGCCCATGTCAAATGTTCGCCTTGGGGCCTAGCCATTCCTAGTTACGCCACTGCTCTAGGATATGCATATTGCTTTGTGTAAAATGCAATGCTGTTAGTACAGGCATGTTAATAAATTAAGTTACATAAATAGTTGCTACCAAAGCAGAAGACAGTTTGTTCTTCCATAGTAAAAGTATAAGATCACAAAACATGGGATGTCTTGTACAATTCATATAGCAATCTATTGGAGTGGGCAATAAAGGTTAAACACTATGGCTGAAGACCAACTATTAGGTAAAAGGCATTCTGTGTGACCTTACTGGATGAATGGATATGAGACAATAGTTCTCGGTTTCTTTTATAATGGAAGGGGTATCTTGGGCAGTGAAGTGTGCAGTCTTGCAAGAGGCCTTCTAATGATGGCAGTAGCCAATATAAAACAATAGTGCATTATGTCAATAGGTTAAGTGATCCTTATAATATAAAATGGTGCTTGTAACCTATTCATTATTGTCTCTATAATGCAAGCTGTAGCAGTGAGGTGATTTAAGCAGCAAGAAGTACACCCCCATATACTGTTTCTGCACTTCAAAATGAAGGACATACTTGTCTGCTTCTGATCTGCTCATTGTGTTGATAGGTTCTGTATGTGTATTCTACAAATCAATGGCTGTCCTTTATTATGATAGGGAGTTATGTAGTAATGGCTGCCATAATGGGCCGTAAGACGACACTGTAGATGCCTGATGTGTACAGATGTTTCTAAAGGGGAGCTATGTTTATGTATTTTATGCTCTCAATTACAAGGAAACTCAACTCCAAGCTAAAGTTCACATTGCCCTTACCTGTTAGAATTAAAAATATTTATTCTTGAGGTTTCACATACTCTTGCAACCTGATCTAGATTCACTATAAAACAACAGTAAAACTTTTGTTTAGAAAATAAATAAACAAGACACTTACAGCAATTCCATGGCCGAAACCAGAGCCTGGTTGAGGACTTGCAGCACTAATGTAGTTACCAACCCCAGAGTCTTGGCTAGCAGTTCCATAGAGATCAGCAACAGGGCCTGGGCTGTTAGCCCCTGGGAATCCACCAGGTCGAGCTGGGTTGGTGCCTGCTGGGGAAGCGGGTGCGCCATAATTCGGTTGAGCACTGTAGCTATTCAGGACTGGTGTGCAGAGAATAAAGCCAAGTATGAGAGCAGAAGCATAGCATGGCATGCTGTGTTATTACAGACAAAACAGAACAATCCATGAACAGCCAAACACTATAGAAAACTGCCTTGGCTTGATCTGAAACATTCAATCAAGGCCATGCGGAACAATAGCAAGTACTCATAGGAAAATATCAGAGCACACTACCACTGGACAAGCTTGAAAATAAAATTCTACTACATACACTAAACAGCAGTCGTCTATTATTACCCAAGACTGGGGAACCAGAATTCATCAAAAGCAATACAAACAGGTGGAAGGATGTTTTCACTGTACTGTATGATCATGCAATTGTGTTTTATTTTCCCTTTTCTCCTGACAGAACTTAGTATGTGGAGACAGCATTCACATCCCATGCAAACTACAAAGAAACTGAGTTCTAACATTATGAAGTGAATTCCATTTGATGCCATAATGCTTGTTGCAAGCAGGAATTACAGCTACATTTTATCAAATATTCATATCCAAAACCTAAAACCATTGATAATAATAAAAGCTATGATATCTAGTGAAATATATTCAATGAAATATATCCTAGAGATTTAGGAGAAATCAATTAAAATATTCTACACAGCTTTTCTTACATAATGCAGCAGTGGTCTAAATCTTAAAGGAAATCTGCCCCCACCCCAAAATCACTGTAATGGCGGGACAGGAGAAAAGATGCAGATTCCAAATATGTAATTTTATCTTAATAGTCACAGGCATTACCCCCAGTTTACAAAGGATCCATGTTTAGCATTCTAATGCATACCTAGGACTACTAACCTTAAAATGGAGAGGACTCCAAATTAGTGCATGAAACCTTTGTGGGCAGTTTTGCTTTAAGTCAAGAGAACCATTCTGACCTTCTCAACACTAACTTATACAAATCCTAACTGCCCCTTTCCACCACAGGAACAGATCTGTATACACATGTACAGCTGCATCTCAATAAATTAGAATATCTTTGAAACGTTTATTTCTTTCAGTAATTAAATTCTAAAAGTGACCTCCTATATTTTCTAGATTCTTTACACACAGAGTGTTCTATTTCAAGTGTTTTATTTCTGTAAATGTTGATTATGGATTACAGCTAAGAAAAACACAAATCTAAGAAAATTAGAATATCGTGAAAAAGTTCAGTATTGTAAATTCAGTGTGTCACCTGCCAAGGTTTCCTAATCCTTTAAATGGTCCCTCAGTCTGGTTCAGTAGGACACACAATCATGGAAGACTGCTGATTATGAATTGTATTACTGAATTACTGAAATGAATGAACGTTTCAAAGATATTCTAATTTATTGAGATGCACCACCAATTTACCTTAGTATAAACTACATGAACACAGACCCCTGGTAGCATCTGAGGGTCCAATACAATAGGTAGTTAAGTGGAGATGTGTACAAACAGTTCAATGAAGGAAAATATTGAGGTCTCTAGTCCCTTGTGGTGAGATAAAATCCTCCTTTGATGAAAAAATGATGTACAAAAGAGGGGATATAGTAAGCGTGATGTGCAAGTGGGGTAAAGGGTAAGTACACATGGCTGTATTCTGCATCAATAATTTCATGTCAAAACCAGGAAAGGAATCTACAGAAAGTAAGTACAAGGGAAAGATTTGTACATCTGCTGTGTTCTAAATGCACTACTGGTTTGGCTAACAAATACTTCTGCAAAATAGTGAGTAGAATACTGTAACAGTAGAAACAGCTAGCACACGGCCACGAAAGCCTGTTGTGTGAATAGGCTCTTACAATTTGAAACATGGTTAAATGCGCTGGTAATATTAATGGGCCGTGCCATCAAGGAAGACTGGAAGCCAGCCTTAGAGGTAGCCAGAGTATCTGAAAAAAAGTATGCTGGTATGTACTGTAACTTTGTAGAAGGGTTTGAGCAATGAATAGGGCCTTTTCAACTATAGTTAATAATATTGCTACAAGAAACTACAAAACTTGAAAGGCTGTGTGTAACCTGAAGGGTGACAGCCATCAAACTGAAAAGGACACTAAAGGGTAGATATAAATCTAAATGGTACAGACCTGTTCACTAACAAAAAAGGAAAATGTAACATGCTATATGAAACTGTACATAAAAATACTAATTGTAAATATACAGCACAGATCCAAAGGCCCAGCTCTTTAGATAACATCTAACATTGCTTAAGGGCACAGCAAGCTTTCAATAGCTTACCATAGAAAGCAGTCAATTTATTTAGCAGATGTGAAACTATAATAATCTAATGTTATGAAACATAGTAAAGGCAATCCATTTGCCAAGTAGAATTGTAATGCCAAACACAAAATGGAAAGGCTGCTGCAGTTTCATTTCGATGACAGAGAATGGGATTGGCGAAGATAGCTAGGCCTACGGCACAAATGTACTCAGAAACTGCCGGAGAGATCTGTTCTCAATCCACAAATGCAGCACGCTTTATTCCATAATGTATAAAGTAAATATGCGTCATTTAGCACTATGGGGCACAAAAGACATAAATAAGCCAAAAGTAGAATTTCCTGCTGCGACCCTAGTAAAATCTATCATCAAAGTTTCTTTAACCAGTGTTGCCCAGTATTTTAAATGACCAAACACATGCTCGCGCTATGGAAGAAGAACTTTTACTGTCAGCAGAATGCATTCCAAAAGTATTGTTCTGTCATGCAGAGGCCTAGCTAGCTGTATTATGACCCCTTGTTTTTTGTGTTGACAAATGTGAGGAAAGCCCCCCATTTACAATGCTGCTATGATTCCACGCCCTTTGTCAAAAGTGTATTATGCTATCTAATCTATTCCAAAAAAAAGTGAGTTTTCCCTACTCTCCTGTCTCCATTTTGTGTGTTACTCCCAAAATCACACCTACATTATCTCACTTCAATATCACATTTTATTAGGTTAATAACAAAACAAGAATTCAGGACTACACTAGATGTCCACATGACAGTCCACAAGTACAGTGAGAATTAGCCTGGCACATCCCCCTTAATGATACCAAATTCTAAAACACCATACAGCATAGTGGAATCCTATAAGAAATAGTTCTGTAGCCTACAGAAGCAATGCTATTGACATTATGTTGTAAAGGTAATCATTAAAGAGGACCTGTCACCTCACCTTTGTGGTTTAGTAAATACTTGCATTCCCCATTAAATAAAAATTCTTGGACAATTTTCTAATAACTCTATATTATGTCTTTCATCTGTTATTCCTCCTAAAATATATAAATAAATTGACAACTGGGTGTTACTATTCAGCTTTAGAAATTGGGGTATCCCTACACACCCTACACAATGTGCAGAGACACATTCCCGATAGTAACAACCTATTGTCAATTCATTCATAAATTTCTAGTAGTAATAACCGAGGAATGGCATAAAAGAGAGAAGAAAAGATGCTCAAGAATGGTTACATTACTAGTACCTGAATTACTTACTAGGACACACATATTTGGAGAACTCGAATTATCTTTTATATTTAAAATATATCATTTACAATATGAATTCTACATTTACTAAGCCTAACACCCAAATATTGCAATCTCACTGCAGCTGCCACCCATTTGTCAGGGGGAGTAGAAAGGTTAGGATTTACAAGTCGCCAAGCAGACAGTAAATAAACACCCACTAGTTATCTGAACTGTCTTTCCTCTGAATGGAAAGAGATGTGATTGTATGCAAACAAGAGCAATTAAAGACAAATAATAATAATAAGAACATCTTAATTAGTATGTTCCTTCTCTTACAAGACATGGATATAGCTTGTTTTCTTCTTACTACTATAGATGCTATTCCAACCATAGAACCTGAGTGAGCTGAGGCATTCTCCAGTAAGAAATATTAAAATGTATTGTAATCATTATTCCAGTATAAAGTAATACAACTTATATTTGGTGTTGTCATCTAGTTGTGAAATCATAATTGGAAACCTTTTCTAATTACCGTACTTGCCGCACCATGGTAAACAAAAAAGAGCGTTTCCATTATGTTGGTCCCCACTTTGCTCACAGTAGAGTTAGGTTATTAGTAAATTTTTGGGTGTCTCAACAAGACAACGCCTTTTTGAAAAATAAGTCATTCCATCAATCAGCTCAAATGACTAATAGGCTTCTGTAGTTAAAGATAAATAAAAATAAAAAGTGTACAATACAATATATAGTAATTTGTTAAGTGTATCCCTCTGCATAAAAAAACTGTTTGCTACACTATCTTACATGAATACAGAAAACTAATGGGCAAATAGCTAAATTACAAAGTATGTGCGAGACAAGTAGCAATAAACCAAAAAACAAATTCATGCTCACACATGAGTAAAAGTCCAATCCTCTGGACAAAGCCTGTGGCGAAACGTGCGTCGAGGTGTCTGTTACTTAGGTGGGTTTTTTCAGGACATTTTACTTATGCTATACCTGGTTTCCTTAGCACATATTTTATATATTATATCATGATTTATGGTTTATTTCCTTATAGTTCTTAGGTGTATTTTTTACATAAAGATCTTTTACACCCTATTTATTAAGAGACTATATATATATATATATATATATATATATATATATTTTATATTGTGCTTTTTTGGATCTCCCATGTACTTCCATTATGTGATTTCCTGACTTTCCTGCTTTTGTATATGTTTATTTTTCATTTGGTCTCTTCTTGGATTCCCCCATGTGTTTATATGTTGTTGTGTTTATTAATTCCTTAATAAATTATATGATTGGACTTTTACTCATGTGTGAGCACTATCTTACATGGAAAAATTGTATACTGATGCATACCAGCCCAATGTACAGTAGGTCAATGGATATGTTTATCATATGCGCCGAACGTACATAGCTCACAAAATGGTTAGGTCACCAGTGGGCCATATTAGGGAGCTGTTATGAAACAGTGGCTCCCCTTGCGTAATCCACTCTACTGACCAAAAAGATAAGGGGTTGTCTTCTTCAGGTGTCAATTTTAAATAGAGACATGATTTGGAATAGGTTTTATTTAAAAACACCTAAGTGAATGGAAAAATTATATAAATAGGATTCAATGGCAATAAACATTAATGGGTATAGTTTATGAAAATATGGACAAGGAAATGAAATAAAACCAAAAGTAGACAGAGGTTATTGGAATGGGCATTTTAGACGATGATGGCTATGGTAGTTTTTTTTTTTTGTTACAGAGTGCAACACAACGAAAAATAAAAAATAATAATGTAAATGACATCCATATCTGCATCTCTACCTCTCTCTCTCTCTATATATATTATATTGAACCATAAATTTAGCAAAACAGTCATGAAACTTGAAATCTAAGTAGCGTTTCCTGCAATCTTCTCCAGCCATAAACTATATTAAAATGCCCTGTATTTTGTGCTAGCATTGATGAAGCAAATCAATAATAGCATTTGTGCTAGAAAATAAGTCATATGAAATACATGTCCTGATCATTTCCAAAAAACGGAAGAAAAAGACTTGTAAGAGTAAAATGTCAAGCTATGAATAAAATTATGCTGGAGTGTGTGTTTATAGTCAAACCTCATAATTTAAAGTAAGTGATAACAGAGTCAAGTCATTTTAGTTCATTGAACGCTCATATAATGCTGTATTCATTCGCGCTGATCACAGAGCTGAATGCGGAAATTATGTCTGTGACAAAATCACTCCTACACATTCATTATATTCTACATTTTCCATGGGAGTGGTGGATGTTCAAGTCAATGCATTAAGCAAACAAATAACAGGGTTGAAAACTCTACCTGTAGGTGTTAGAAAAAAAAAAAGATCTTTCTAGATAATAAATATATCACATTACAACAAGGAGAATAGAAAATATGATTTAATAAACCGTCCACTACAGTTTCTACAACACAGCATCTATCACAGTCATAGTTATTAAGTTAACAAATCATTGGTGCTCTCAACCATAAGTGCAATGACATTACTAATACGTTTCATATTGGATACTGTGGGGTTCCAAATAAAATAAGGGAAGAGTAATGAACATTTTAACAGTGGGCCAAGTGTTCAACTGCATGCAACACCATTTGACATTATCGCAACATTGGAAACTGAAAGTACTGATCTGACCGATTCCTCTGGGCACCTTTTCCATAACTTACATAAATACTCCTCAGATGAAAATGGGACTAATGTAGTAGCAGGCACTATTAATTTTCAGGGTATAAAAAATGGCCTACATTTACTAATATAGGCAGTGTAAAACATAGACAGGCAGTCTGAAAATGTGCCAGATTTATCACAGTGTTTGATGCTGAATGATAAATTTAGTGCATCTTTAGTCTGTCTAGTCCAGTGTTTCTTAACCATTTCAAGTGAAGGACCCCCAATATTCCCAACAGAGATCCCCCAAAGTAGCAATCTCTTATAAATATTGACAGAATAAGGCGTTCATCAACAGTTATGTAATGGGCAACTCAGTGCCCCCACGTATAGTATAATGGCCCATTTAGTGCCCCACATGTAAAATAATGGCCCCCAAACAGTCTCCATGTAAAATAATGAACCCCAAGGTACTCCACATGTAATATGATGGCCCCCACATATATTAAAATGGCCCCCACTGTGCCCCCACATATAATATAATAGCCCCCATGCTCAGTGATCTTTAAGGAGCGAGTGGTAAGCTGCATTCATTACTTACTACCGCGGAGGATTAAGTGTACCATGGGCCAGGGCTGTTTAGAAAGTGCGGGGCCCCCCTTCCCCACTAAAGATTCCTGTAACAAAATAACATCCCATAGTGGCCCCTCCACACATTCTAATGTCCCATAGTGCCCCCAAACCATATAATGTCCCATAGTGGTACTTCACACAGTATAATGTCCCATAGTGGCCCCTCCACACATTCTAATGTCCCATAGTGCCCCCCAAACCGTATAATGTCCCATAGTGGTCCTTCACACAATATAATGTCCCACAGTGGCCCCTCTATACAGTATAATGTCTCATTGCAGCTCCCCTAACAGTATAATGTTTCAAGTGGCCCCTAATCTAATAAAATTAAATCACATCCCACATACATAGGAATAACTGGGCTAGTTAACCAAATTTTTGGGGATTTGGCAGAACCTGAAATTTTTGGGGTTTGTTACTCACAAACTACTATTTTACTCAGTGGTCTCTTCAGACCACAGAGTATAATAATTGGAGGCCCAGGGAAGGTGATTAAACATACAATCAATGTTACTCATTTCCACTGAGCTCTGGGATGGGTCCTTGTCCTCTTTGGGCCTCTTCTGGCTTCCTGAATGACGTCAGGGATGGTGCCAAAGTGACCCACATGAAAGCTGAAGCCCAAGAGAGGTGAGTGTCCCTGTCTGTTACATTTACTCACCTTCACCGGGTCTCCGCTCATTATACTCTGGGGTTTGAAAAGACCCCAGAGCATAATAGTAAGTTTGGGTGGCGAACACCACAAACTATCTTTATAGGGTGGCTTTCACCGTGGGGGCATACCCCTGGGATAGTAGTGTAACCCCAGGGGTATGCGTACTGCAAGTTGACAACCACTGGTCTAGTCTATGTTGAATCTCCTTTTATTTTACTTGGCTTAATTTGTGACAGAATTTTACTGCACAATTTAAGTTCATTTTTGAAACATTTAGTACATGCCCACTTTTTCTGAGAAGCCACACCCACATGTCTAGCAAGTTGGAAAATTTTAGCTCAAGCTAGATATCTATGCCACATTTACATCTAGTTTTAACCACATTAGCAAATTAGCATCGTGTTCATTAAGACAGAAAAATGTTTAGTTAGCTCAACTACAAACTGCCCATTGGAAAGATTTCATTCGATCTACGCACTAGATCTTCTTTAAACATATGGCTGTTTAATGCAGTCAGCAATGGTAAATATGTGGCAGCCTACAGTACAGTGAGACAGTGAAAATCTTGACACACAATTTTGCATTCAGACGATCTGGTTTCCTTACAGCTCTCCTCAAGACAGCAAAACACATGGCAAGCTCAGTTGTTTAGGAAAATCATTTCCTCGAGCACTGGCTTCAAAACCAGTTTATAGGAAGCAACTTCTGTGCTATGAACGGAACAATATGACAGTCAAGCAGTCTGTTGTACACACTTTTTCATGCCATGCTTGTGAAGCACATAGCACTGTATAAAATTAAAAGCTTGATAAATCTTATTAAGTCCCTTATATTAGATGGACATACGTCACAGAGTTTTACGCTGAAGCACCAAAGAAAACATTTAAGTAAAATATGTACTGACAAATGACATTCAACTAGGACATTTAAAGAGTACTTGTGGGCATCTACTCAGTGGCATACCTACCAAGCAAGTAGAATGTGGGTCAACAAGCTAAGACCCTGTGGACAGGGACACCCACATTGAGTTTTAGGAGATGCCAAACTGTCCATGTCTCCTTTTGATAAGAGAGCTGACTAAACTCCCAGGAAATACTTTACAGTTGAATGGAAAAAACTACACTCTAGTATCAGTTCCCATATTTGAACAGAACACTCATTTTCTAGTTTTATTTAGTGCTTTATGGTGATTTTATTTGGTATTGATAGTATTATTGGAGAACTACATAGAGGTAGTATGTGAGCTCTTTAAGGTAGTATTATTTGTATACTGCACATAAAGTAATTACTAGCAACATGATGGTAGTAATTTGGCTCTGAATGACATATTGGAAAAAAAGACAAGACAGACATGCACTTGTTCATATAATACAACAAAAGAGCCATTAAGGATATGGCATATTGCACCTTGTGGCCACATGACATGAAATCGCAAGTAAAGATAGTGTATGTGGTTGCACTCAAATTCTGCCGGACTGCCAGTATGGATTTCTGTTTACTGTTTCTGTAGTGGCAACCTGCAGCTCACAATGCCACCACAATTCACTATCATTAGTTGCAATGTAGCAGTGCAACATTGTGACCTTAAACCATGTGGTCACAAGTTTCTATGTAGTTTTGGCCTACAGTATATAGAAAAACTCAACTAAAAATAATATGGCTAGCCTGGTCACCTGAGATGTGTTATTTCAATTTCTATGTAGATAGTATAATGCAATCCTGCTGCACTGCACTTCTACCAGCTTCTGCCCACTACTGCAGATATGCCAACTATATGTACCCGTTATTTATGCAAGTACAACAGCACCTTTAACTAACTGTGGCATGGATACCTGTCCCTGGCATCTGTATGTACTAGTATAAAGCTAACAGTACATAAGCAATAAACACTATATACCATGGTCTAGATAATCTTGTACTGTAGCACATATCAGCAGCTAAAGATTTCTAGGACTGCTCAAAGTCATATATCTTAAAATAGAGACGCTGGGCAAAGTGTTAGGGATAGCTTATCTGCCTCGCTGGCTTACAAATTACTGCAGTAAGTGAGCTAAGAGCATCCTTGAAAAGGTATCCAGCACTGGACATAAAAGGTCGACATTATAAGATAAACTCTCCCCCGATAAAATACAGCAAATGTGAAGCCATGAGTCATTACAGCATTTTACTGACGTTTTCTATTAAAGCTCCTTTTTATCAAATAGAAAATAACATCACTGTGTAACATACAGTAAACTAAGGGTGCAATAAGAAACTAAAAAGATATTAAGTCAGTGAAACTACTTAACGCAACATAATACACAAGCACTTCAAACATAGTATACATAAAAATATAGCAAAGATCAACATTTATAACATTACAAGGTAGAAAATATGAAGTGTTAATGTTATAACATAAATTCACTGGGCGAGATTTAGTAAAATGGTTAAAAATCAAAACTGTCTTATTTGTCCATAGCAACCAATCACTGCACATCTTTCATTTTTCAGGAGCAGAATTCAAAATGAAAGCTGCACTGTGATTGGCTGCTATAGGCAACTAAAACTGTGTTGCTTTTAGACCATTTTAATAAATCTCCCCATTGAGTCCAACATAATTCTAGCAAATGAATCCCTAATCCTAAACTTATATGTAATAACTTGGCAAACATAATTATTTACATGGTACCAAGATAGCTGCTCAAGTTCTGATGTTGCAAGTACTGTAAACTATAGGATGTCTGTGACGGGCCTGAATTTTACTCACTTTCACACCATGCCATTATCCATCAGAATAATATATAAAGTATATATAGAAGGATAAGATAATAATGTCCACAGTACATGGCACTATTTACCGGTATATATATGGTAATTCATACACAGACCTACAGTCATGGCCAAAAGTTTTGAGAACGACACAAATATTATATTTTCACATGATCTGCTGCCCTCTGGTTTTTATGTGTGTTTGTCAGATGTTTTTATCACATACAGAAATATAATTGCATTCATATTATGAGTAACAGAAGCTTATATTGACAGTTAGAATGAGTTAATGCAGCAAGTCAATATTTGCAGTGTTGACCCTTCTTCTTCAGGACCTCTGCAATTCTCCCTGGCATGCTCTCAATCAACATCTGGACCAAATCCTGACTGATAGCAGTCCATTCTTGCAGAATCAATGCTTTAATTTTGTCTGAATTTGTTGGTTTTTGTTTGTCCACCCGTCTCTTGATGATTGACCACAAGTTCTCAATGGGATTAAGATCTGGGGAGTTTCCAGGCCATGGACCCAAAATCTCTATGTTTTGTTCCCTGAGCCATTTAGTTATCACCTTTGCTTTATGGCAAGGTGCTCCATCATGCTGGAAAAGGCATTGTTGAGCGTCAAACTGCTCTTGGACGGTTGGGAGAAGTTGCTCTTGGAGGACATTCTGGTACCATTCTTTATTCATGGCTGTGTTTTTAGGCAAGACTGTGAGAGAGCCGATTCCCTTGGCTGAGAAGCAACCCCACACATGAATGGTTTCAGGATGCTTTACAGTTGGCATGAGACAAGACTGGTGGTAGCGCTCACCTCTTCTTCTCCGAATAAGCTGTTTTCCAGATGTTCCAACCAATCGAAAAGGGGATTCATCAGAGAAAATGACTTTACCCCAGTCCTCAGCAGTCCACTCCCTGTACCTTTTGCAGAATATCAGTCTGTCCCTGATGTTTTTTCTGGAGAGAAGTGGCTTCTTTGCTGCCCTCCTTGAGACCAGGCCTTGCTCCAAGAGTCTCCGCCTCACAGTGCGTGCAGATGCACTCACACCTGCCTGCTGCCATTACTCAGCAAGCTCTGCACTGCTGGTAGCCCGATCCCGCAGCTGAAACACTTTTAAGAGATGGTCCTGCCGCTTGCTGGTCTTTCTTGGGCTCCCTGGAGCCTTTTTGGCACCAATGGAACCTCTCTCCTTGAAGTTCTTGATGATGCGATAGATTGTTGACTGAGGTGCAATCTTTCTAGCTGCAATACTCTTCCCAGTTAGGCCATTTTTGTGCAGTGCAATGATGACTGCACGTGTTTCTTTAGAGATAACCATGGTTAACAGAAGAGAAACAATGATGGCAAGCACCAGCCTCCTTTTAAAGTGTCCAGTGGTGTCATTCTTACTTAATCATGACAGATTGATCTCCAGCCCTGTCCTCATCAATACCCACACCTGTGTTAATGGAGCAATCACTGAAACGATGTTAGGTGGTCCTTTTAAGGCAGGGCTGTAATGATGTTGAAATGTGTTTTGGGGGGATAAAGTTCATTTTCTAGGCAAATATTGACTTTGCAAGTAATTGCTGTTAAGCTGATCACTCTTTATAACATTCTGGAGTATATGCAAATTGGCATTAGAAAAACTGAAGCAGTAGACTTTGTAAAAATTTATATTTGTATCATTCTCAAAACTTTTGGCCATGACTGTACACACACAGTGCTATACCTGCCAGCATATATATGGATACAATTTTCAACCATCAAAAAGATTGTAATGTATTTGGATATGGTCATAGTATGAGGAAATCTGGCTTGGTGTAAGTAAGTCCTGTGATAAAATATACTACCTTGCTATTTTTAGAAAAACATGAAATATGATATGCTTTAGGGCTAGGCAATTGATGTTATGTAAAAAATGTTACTTTATATAGACATATAAATAATAATTATAACATATAGGATCCCCTCAAAATTGAATTATACTCTTTATGCAAAGCAAACTAACACATGGGGTTCTATATATGGAATAAAATGATGATCTTTAGCCAAATTTATAATATGGAAATGAGCTGCAAATACTTAATCATTCTCAATTCTCACACTGCAACACAAAGACAGAAAGATTTCACTAAAATTACAATAAGAATGACAGAAACCTGGCATGCATAAATTAACTATGTGCAATGAATATCACTATGCAATTCCCAGTCTGATTTCTTTTACCCATCACCCCAAAATAAAGAAAGGCTGTACAAACCTGGACTCTTAAACTGATCCGGACTGGGAAGGTGATGGAGGGGGGAGTTACTTGCTGAAGCAGCATGCTCGCTACGAAGCATCTGAGCAGCTCGAGGTCCCATGGAACCGTAATCCGCAAACGATAGTGTGGCCCGTTGGTCACCGGGCGAGGTATAGAAACCATAATCTGGGATTCCTAAAGACATATTGACTTTGTCACTATGAGGTCTAGATTGTCACTGAGTGAATAAGTGCAGTACAAGTATATATATATATATATATATATAAAAAAAAAAGTAAAACTACCAAATAGTTCGCCAGCCCTTGCCCTCTATTTCATAGCTTCTTAAAATCAGAGCAAACACACAAATATATAAAACAGTCATCTTGGAAGGTTTAAACAAAAATTGAATATGAATATTAGATTTGGGTCAAGTAGACACAGAATGAGCAAATTTTTGTAGGCAATGCTCCAGCAACATCAGAAGTTTCCAATTCCAATATTGCTGATGTGACAAAACAACCTGCCATTGTTTTAGAACACCCATAATACAACCGCTGGATGAAGGACAGTCAGGAATAACTTCATTCAACAGCCTTTATTGTGTCATTCACCTGACTGACTCATAGACTAACATGGCTACTAAATAGAAGGGAAAGGAAATTGTCCCATGTATAGTCAAAGCCTGAAGTATTTCAATATCTCAACCCCTATTACTGCAACAATAAATAATGGAATTCAGAGATTTCTGAAGTTACAAAAGAAAAGTGCAGTTCTAAGCAATGACATAACGTTTCATTATTGGTATCTCAGTTTGACAAGAGGCGCAAGCCAATGTATACAGTAGTTACAGAGGCAAAAATAAGATCATTTCCATGTATTAAAACAGGTTTAGGTTCTAAAGAGAAAATATTAGCTTTTTTAACAGTATGCTACAGATATCATGGTTTTAGTTAGCAACCGGCAGACTTAAAGAGGACCTTTCACGTCCTCATGTATATGCGGTTTTACATACCGCTAGAAAGCTAACAGCGCGTCGAATTCAGCGCACTGCCGGCTTTCCCGTTATATGCCCCGGGGCTGAAGATATCGGGGGTCTAAATTTCACCGTTCACTGTCAGAAGGGCGTTACTGACAGTCTAGCTATGCTGTGAGGAACGCCCTCCCTGACTGTACTCCTCCATAGCCCTGTACTGGGGGGACGTTCCTCACAGCTCAGTGTCATCACTGGGCGGTAAGGAACGCCCCCTCTCTCTGTCCTAATCCATAGCCGAGTACTGTCAGCGGGGGTGTTCCTTACAACCCAGTGATGACGCTGAGCTGTAAGGAACGCCTTCCCCCAGTACAAGTCTATGGATGAGCACAGTCAGGGAGGGCGTTCCTCACAGCACAGCTAGACTGTCAGGAACGCCCTTCTGACAGTGAACGGTGAAATTTAGACCCCTGATATCTCCAGCCTCGAGGCATATAACGGGAAAGCCAGCAGTACGCTGAATTCAGCTCATTATCTCAATCTTGATTTATCAGGGCTGGCAAAACGTGCTTTTTAGCTGGATAATAAAAGGATTTGTTTTCTGAGCACATATGTGCAAGTGACTGTAGAGGAAGCCATTGCATTAAGGAATTATATTACAAAGAAGTAAAAAAGAAAACAAACAATCAATCAATCAATCTATAGAAAATATAGGCCTGTTCCAAAAACACAAAAATGCACCTAACATTAGAAAACACTTTAGAGGGGTTGTCCAGTATGTTTAAAAATTGGAAATGTAATAAAAATTAAAACATTCCATTCATCCCACATGGTCTGTCTACCTCGCTGCAGTGATGACATCACGTGAATCCACATGACCACTGCAGCCAATTACTGACTTCAGTGGCTTCATGCATCTATGCTATGCAATTGCTGGAGGAAGGTAAACAGAAAATGAGAGGGACCACCAGAGCATCACCATGGGAGCAGTAGGGAATTGTTTTTTTTTTTATTTTTTTTATCACATTTTTCTTTTATCATTTTACCTGCTGTTAGTCACATTTTTTTTAAAATCCCAGGCAATCCCTTTCAACCTCAACTCAAACTATAGAACTCACGCCTCTAATGTGGAATAACAGGTGATGCTTTTGCTCCTTCCTATTTTCAGAGCTGCTAATAACTAACAGCTACAAATTGCTCACGTAAAACTGCATTGAATGGCTCATATGTATTACAACTAACGAAATATGGGATAAGTGCACTGTTCAAGTTTAACACCTCAAATAAATCAAAGCAAATATTCACAATGTGGTATTTCTGGGTAGATATGTGAATAAGTGATTCCAATATCGATCTGCCCATTGAAGTAAGCACCTAGATGCATATTGCAATGAAAATAGCAAGGGGTTATCCAACTTCCAAAAATTATCTGCAAATACATCCACAGGAGTGCTAAATACTCACTCACTGTCCCCTTGTGCACCCTTTACTGTCCTCCTTGTATCACTGTTATTTACATGTAGTGAATCTGTGGAAGAAATTATATTTCCCATTATTCCTCTTCCTGCACTCTCTCTCTGTGTAACCCTCCCTTCTCCACTCTCTGGAATTAAATTGCAGGACACACTGTGTGCAAACTCCCTCCCTGGGGTCTGTGTTGTGTCACATTTCTTCTTCAGTCTGTGCAGCACTGCTCTACTCCTCATATCTGACTAGGTAATAAATCACTCTCACATCTGAGGTCAGTATGAGTAGCTTCAAGCAGCAAGGAGGTTTTGTTTCGTTTGCTGGCTGAACTTCTCACAGGGAGCTTGTAAACGAAACGTCACAGCTGCGGTCAATGACCTGAAAATAACACAGATAAACAGTGGCAAATTTAAACAAGGAAGTGTTTTGTATTGATGTATTTTGTTATTTGGCCCATATTTTTTAAAAACTGGATAACCACTTTAATCCCTTCCCGACATTTGCCGTATTATTATGTCGAATTTCAAGTATTTAAATATGGAGGTACAGTATAAAAAAATAAAATTAAAAAAATTAAAATTTCGAATCAGTCCACTTTCCCTAGAATAGATAGAAAAGTAAAACATTACTGTGAAACACATATACATTAGGTAGCCCTGTGTCCAAAAATGCCCGGTTTTAAAAATATGTACGGTGAATGCCGTAGAGGAAAAAAAAAAAAAATCGAACCGACATTTCTTCGCAGTTTCGACTCCAATAAAAATTTTAATAAAATTTGATCAAAGCAATAGACATTTCCCAAAATGGTATAACAAAAAGTACATCTGGCCATGCAAAAAAATGGGTGTCAGAGTTTTGGATTCTTTTTTAAGGGGTTAAAATGTAAATAAAACTACTGTATATAAATTTGGTATCCCTTGAATCGTACCAAAACACAGAATACAGGTGACATGTCATTTTGACTGCACAGTGAACATGGTAAAAACGAAGCACGTAAGAAAGTCACACAAATGCACTTTTTCTCCAATTTCATCTCACTCATTAAAACATTAAGCCCTCATATCACTCTGTGAACGAAAAACTAAAAAAGTTATGGGGTTTGGAAGGTGGGGCGTCAAAAAAATGAATATTGAAAAATGCCTGCGGCAGGAAGGGGTTAAGTAAGCCAATCAATGTTTCACTTGGCTAGACACAAATGTGCACACAGTGCCAGACTGGCTCACCATCCAGGCTTTAATGTACTACAGTATATACAGTCCAGGCTCTAATACAAAAACAGGCCCAAACGTAAAGCAAAAAACACAGTGACGTCATTTGGAGATGATTTTTGATAACAGGGTCTACTACTTATGGGATGATTCACTGTATGTGTAATGTTAGTAACAGCATGTACGTGGCTATTAAAATTGAGCATGTAGTATCTAGACATTCTTCTACTGTTCCCAAGGAATCCTAGTCTATAAAACCTGGAGGAATAATAAAGGTAAATTGAAAAAACTAATTTAATTATTATTAGCTAATGTCAGAGGTGTGCTTGAGTTTAAGGTTCACCCCTATTCAACCACATCTTTTAAAAAAGTGAGTTCATTTACCCTATTACGAATTTCACTAGATAAAAATTGTCAACCATTTATCATGCTTCATAAGAATAAGGAAAACAAAGCAAATTTGTATTTTTAGAAGTATGACTTATTTTGTATTCATTCACAAGCATTTTCTCCTTAAAAATATTCTAAAAATAATTTATTCTTGCAAAGAACTCTGCATACATTTTACAGATCAGGATATGAGTTTTATTCCTTCCAACAGTGCAAATTCAAAACATTGTTTTCCTTTTCATTTAGCAAAGGGAAATTACTATTTACTGTGTGCATTGCCAGGCAGACTCAAGCGCTGCAAGGAAATTTGTCCCAAACACCTGTGTTCCTGCCCTCCCCCCCACACATAAGCATAATTGGCCTGATGCATAAAACAAGCCCTGGCCTGCAGATCTAAGGTCCACAGAAGAGAAAAGCAACTGCTCCCAAGAAGTGCCATTTCCTTCCTTCAACAGACAACATCAACAACTAAATTCACTGGCCAGTAATCAGTGCAAACACGGGATTCTATTTTATTCGGTCTCTGTAGAGCATGTTGTGACTCTCTCTTTAGCTTCTAATTAAAGGTCGAGAGATGCCATCTCCGGTGAAATAACACCATCACATAGGAAGAATGCACATGCTGGGAATCAAAAGGTGTAGGCAGATAGGGAGAAATTAAGAACTTCTAGCAAAAATAACTTTCAGTCTCTTTGTTCCTTTGACAACTTCAGCTTGAAATTGCCTCTACTTTAATTCAGGACATACAGAAATCTCCTAAAAGAACTTCATTTTCACACCTTGGATGCTGATTATCCTTTCTTGCCATATTTTTGCACCCCTGACTTCGATATCTAAAAAACAAAATGGCTTACTTGAACAGATCCTTAAAATAAGACTGAAATATGGCATATGCAAATATGGCATGTGCATTAAAGGGGTAGAAATAAAGCTTACAAGTGAATTCCCTCCACTGGATTAGCTTTGTTACTAATATAAAGGCAGGTCACCAGGAGCCCTTTCAAGTGAAGCAGATTGGTGGAAGCCTGTGCGTGCTGCCCTCCTATATTGCTGCTCCAGCTCTCTGTGACGTCACCAGGGGAGGCAGAGGAACGAGACTTCCAGCCTCCCCAGCTGTGCTCTGCAAAGGTAATAAACAGGGCTCAAGAGCTTCTGTTTATATATTAATAATAAAGCTTATCCAGTACAGGGAATGCAGTGCTGCATCATTACTAGAAGTTTCACAGTTATAACCATATTACTGGTAGCAAACACTAGGGTATATGCTATATCACTAAGCAGTTGGACTTTGGTGCCTAGAGCCCACCAGTAAAATTCCTTCTGGGGGCCCATTCTATAGCTACAAGTAGAAAAAATATTACCTGACACCCATTTGCAGATTCCTAAAACTGCCTGTGATGATGAGAGACCGCCAGCTATGTATTTTTCAGATATTTATTTTGCGTCTATGTGATGTCACGTGCTCAGATTACTCCTACACCATGTGGTAGGTCTGCTGTGTATTCAATCCATTGTGATCCCACAACCCTTTGATCCCCAGAGTCACTTACATAGGCCTTTATTTACATAACAGTGCTACACTCGTTAACACGGCAGGAGGTCCTGCAGAAAGGATGTGCTGGGAGTGCTCTCCACATACAGCCATCAGACAAGATGGAGCTAGCTACACATCAAAAGGATTATGGTTTTTGACAATATCTGGCCTGGAGAACCTCTTACAGTCACCCCAATAAATTCCTCAGGTCGGCCAGGCCAAGGCGGACATTTAGAGCCCATACAAGATACGGTTCAAAGCCCTGAAAAGGCCCAGACACTGACCTCCTTACCCACAGGGGATTGTAGTGTCATCCTTGGTGTCTACACGATGGGGATCTCGCCACGAACCCTATCATACCTCCTGCCCGACTCTACAGTCATCGGGCGAGGAAATATAAGTAAAGATGGTTATAGAGAGTTTAGGAAGGAGGGCGGGGCTCCTCCTCCCAGTGACATCATGCAGGGAGGAGACCTTTTTAGTTAAAAGTTCTCAGACCAGGAACAGGGAGGTCTTTGTTATCCTTGAAGAGATGTAACCGCATGTAGGAGACACATGCTCTGCAACTTGCTTAAGGAAGAACCCTGAAGCCTACCACATGGGCTCAGAGAAATGGACTATCTACTTGTTCTGGAAATGGTCTTCTTCTGCTGAAAGCCATCTGAACAGCATTGCCCAGAGCCAAGGGGGTCCTGCCACTGGAATAGCATGCCCAGACGCATGCTTTTGGACTAATCTAAGAATGCGCCCTGGCTCAACATCTGGAGCTCAGAGAACCAATCACAGGCTTGTGTTGGTAATTTCCTTTTCTTCTGTTTATTCCCATTTTTCTCATTCCACTTGTGTTTGCTTGATAACCGCTATATGTATTTTCTGTATGTGTTAAGCATCTAGTACCGACCCTTATAGGGGTTAATAAATATATAAAATTTAGAAAGCTCGTTTCGTATTATCCTATAAACCCGGTCTGCTCACGGTGTGTGAGTGGGAGGGTAAGAAAGAAGGTTGGTCACAGGTGTGCCAAGCGGCTTGGCAAAGCGAGATCCTTCACACTGACTGCCCCAACACACTTTGGGTGGATACTGGAAGACTGGCCTCTGCACCTTGATGCCATCTAAGTCACCTGATGCATATATATTTTAATAAACTGATTAGTTTGGAAAATACCTTACCCAGTTTATTATATGGATGCATAGGCTGGTTGAGATGCTATACTCTACTTTTCTGTACCGTATGTAGTACATGGAATGTACTGTGTGTTGGGATGGCTCTTTGTGGCTCAGGTGACCCATCAGGGAATTCACCTGTTCCCCTGCATGACCTTAATAGTTATTTTCCCTTTTATCCTAAGGCCCCACGTTGCAGAAATGCAGTTTTTTTTTTGTTGTTGCAGATTTTGCTGCTTTATTTTTGAGCCAAAGCCTGGAGTGGATTGAGCAGAAGGTAGAAGTGTATATATATATATATATATATATATATATATATATATATATATTTCCCATTCCTTTTTTTAGCCATTCTTGACTTCAGCTCAAAAAACTGCAGCAAAAAAGCTTCCATGACGTGGGGCCTCAGCCTTAAGGCTAACGTCCAATGTAGCTAAAAGCAGCAGCAGCAAAAAAAAAAATAAAAAATTGGCGTAAACACACTGCAGTTTTGTTCCGTAGTGTTTTTCATTGCATTTTCACAGAGTTTTCCTCTGCGAACTTTCTGCCCCTATTATACCAATAAGGAAAACGCCAGTATTTACGCAGGTATAATTGACATGCTGTGATTTTCAAAAACAATGGTGTTTTATGTTTGTATTTTCTGTGATCCAACAGGCAAAGTAATAAAATGGAAAATATGATAATATAGTCAATTTTTACATACACACATAGACTAATTTCACCAATTTGGTAAACTGTAGACAGTAAAAGGACAAAATGTCTTTTCTGCATGCTAATGCTAAGGTCTGCTTCCTCACAGCAGAGTGGTAGGGTCAAGCTGCTGGAATAGCCAGTGTTTTATGGTATTTACTTTTCATTATTTGTTCTGGGTCAAGTTGCCTGCAGCACCTTAAAGGCACTAAAATCCACTGTAGCATAGAATCATTTGATGCTATATGATGTATGTTCGAGGAAAGGTTCCTAGTAGCAGTGAAATGTTGATAAAAGAGCATTGCTGTTACAAAGTGCACTCTTCTATTGTAGGAAATTAGATATGACTAATATAAATTCACACTAAATGTAATGTGTTATGCTGTCTAGAACCTAAAGGGTTTATGATGATTAGTGAACCAGAGTGACAAGCAATCTCTCCGTGACTTATGAAATGTAATCATGTCTAGCAAGCTGGAGACATTGGTGCTTGATCCTGGTCCTTATGGCAGGGATACAGGCAACAAGAGAGACATTAGAAAGATTGCTGCGTTGATAGCTGAAACAAATCATTATCTGAAAGCATCAAAACCATTTAATACAGAAATAAATATTAAATAATGCATAATAGCCTGCACTATGGCAACTGAAAAATAAAATCCCATATAGTCTTGTCAGTGTAGAGCAAAATTCAGGCTTTGATCCAATCATGTTGGTGGTTAAACTGCCATGAAAACAGCAGAAAGTACCTATGCCGGGAAGAATGGACCTTGGCAGCAGCATTCTCTGCTGTCAGGGCTAACTCCTAGAAATGTGCTTACAAAGCACGTGTATGACAAGCATGTTTAAAGTCATGTTCACATGGGCAGATTTGTGCAGATTTTCTGTACTGATGATAACACACCAAATCCACAGCAAACTGCAGTGAATTGTAAGAGACTGGGGGGAACCAAATTTGGAAATGACAGAATCAATCCATACAGATTTTTGGATTTTACACATACAGAGGTGTACAAAACAATTTAATGTAATACTGTGGCATGCTAACAAAACCCTTCACAGGCTGAAATTCATAACACAACCACTGAACAGCCAACACAGACACATACAAGAAGAGCATTCCAACTTGTTAGATCATATCACAAACAGCTACTTATTTCAGGACACGCATATCTGTAAAGTACATATCCAGGCAACCATAAACATTTTGGGGTAGACTACTGATGACACTACCTTTGAGATTAGTCATCCTTTGTCATTTACCCCCATTTGACTAATCAATACTGATACAAAACTTGGGTGGAACTATTTAAAGGGGTTATTCAACTTTTAAAAAATGATGGACTATCCTTAAAATAAAATAAAATTTGTAGACAAAAAGTTAAACACAAAGTTAAATGTAAATAATTAGAAATTTTGCAGAGTTTTAAAGAATTTCTATCATCATCTTAGTGGTGACAGTCTTTTGTCTTTATTGGTTGCCAACGGATATGACCATGAATGCAGGTACTATTTATGCACAGAAACACAGCCTTGGTTTCCTTATTTGGTACACAGAAGCAGGAAGAGACCGTGCATGCACCGGAAGATAACCTGGGAAACTCAGCATAAAACTGCACTGATGGTGGCATCCGCTGGTAACTAATCAAGACAAAAGACTGTCGCCACTAAGATGGTTAGAGAAAATCTTTAAAGCTCTGAAAGATTTTGATATATTTTTATTTGCAAAAAATAATTTGCAAAAATGTTTAACTTTTAGCTGTCTATAAATTTATATTTGGTTATGTTTGTGGGAAATCTCTTTAATCTGTATAGCCCTGAAAAAAGAAGGGAAACGGGGGCATGAGTAAAACCTTTAAATAAGTTAATGGTATAAATAAGGCTCAGGACGGAAGTGTCTTTTTTTTAATAAGAAAAATAAACACAAGAACAAAGGGCAGAGTCTGAAACTAGTTGGGGAGAAAGAGCAGAAGTGATGTCAGGAAATATTATTTCACTAAAAGAGTAGGTGAGGCTTGGAATGAACTTTCAGCAGATGTATCTGAGGAATCTACAGTGAGTGAATTTAAACAAGCCTATATACATCTTTCCTAAGATAAAATCGAAGTAATATAAAGGCAAACTAGTTGGAATACAGGTGCATCTCAATAAATCAGAATATCTTTGAAACGTTTATTTATTTCAGTATTTCTAGATTCTTTACACACAGAGTGTTCTGTTTCAAGTGTTTTATTTCTGTAAATGTTGATTATGGATTACAGGTAATGAAAACTCAAATCTAAGAAAAATAGAATATTGTAAAAAAGTTCAGTATTGTAAATTCAGTGTGTCACCTACCAAGGTTTCCTAAGCCTTTAAATGGTCCCTCAGTCTGGTTCAGTAGGACACACAATCATGGAAGACGCTGATTATGAATTGTATTACTGAATTACTGAAATGAATGAACGTTTCAAAGATATTCTAAGTTATTGAGATGCACCTGTATGTGTTCTTTTTCTGACATCAATCTTTTATGTAATGTCCACATCATGTCTGGCCTCGCAGGTGACAAAAACAAAGCAAAGTTTATGCATGCACCTCAACCAAGATCCATTTTGTTTCAGGATCAGTACAGATACTATCAGACTGGACTGCATCTATGTCCATGACTTGCTTTTATGTCAGGTGTAGAGGCGTAGCTAGCGGAGAACGGGTGGGGGTGGGGTGGGGTTCAGCCCCGGGTCCACAGATTGGCTTCCGCAACATAAGCTATGCATACAACTGCATCAGTGTCTGCATGACACCAATGCAGTTGACATGCATAGTAGAGGAGGTACCCTCTCGCTTCCTGCTCTATTATTAAGTAGCTCATAAGCTATAAGTCACCTCAGGCCTGCGGCCTATGAGTTGCCCTAAGACATCTGCGTCTTGGTGCAGATTGGCATTATTACGTCACTGTGCTGCGCCTTCTGTTGAGAACAATGTGGGTCAGGTGCCTGGAAAAGTAAGGAGTCAAAGATGTCTGTGTTACAAACTTTACAGAGACAAGTGACTGCTTGAAGAAGTGGTCATGGAGGCCAGATGGAAGAGATGGGAAATGTGAACAATTACAGTCAAAGGTCTCACCTGTAACTCACCAAATTTTCCCTGTGCTATATCTATCTAAATCATCGTCACAGACCTGCGTAGAGTCGGTAACACTGTATAATATTTTCGGTATAAAAGAGTTGAGGCTTGACTTAGATGTTATCGTACTGAACACCTAGCTATGCCTCTGGTCAGATAAAACCCCATTCACAAGTAAAAGCCATAATGGTTAACCCCTCTGTGCAGCATGATATAAATGTACATCAAGGAATGCCTCGCCTAGAAGACACTTCTATTTGAGTGCTTTATTTTTTTTGGCAAGGATTGTATTCAAGATCATAGTCAGTAAATGTAGATTTTCGTCGATATGTTGTTAACACTATCTGCAACCAACTTGATAGAAAGTTTTGCCTATGTCATTAATATTTTGCTATACTGGTGCATGTCATTTATATATTTTATTATACAGTCAATGGCATCATGCCATGCCATGCAGTTTAGATTGTCTACATTGGAGGCGAGTTTGTTCATTCCACATAATGTACACTAGGTCCCAAACTCTTCTTTATATGGTACCATGTCTTACTAACACAGAATGGTAGCTAGTGAAATTACTGAAACTTGCACTGCATAGCCAAGGAACAGCGGGTGAGCCAAAAACATCTTTTAATTGATGTAGCATGTGCAATGCAAAAACTCCATCAGAAAATGTGAAAGGTGTCATCCTTCTTCCCTGGAAAGAAGAGCACACAGGCCACAAGCAAAATGAAAGGAGATCAGTCTTAATGCTCCATTCATTCTCAGCCTGCACTTGTGACTGTAATGAAATAAGCTTTGTCTCAATTCGGCTCCATTTTTTTTCTTTTTGCTCAATGTTCAATGTTTATTGCCTAATCACATTTACCATCTCACAAGTTACTGGTGTCACTTCAGCCCAAGGTTGGAGGGTAACTGTACTCTGGACACATTCACAGAATGAGAAGCTGCAATCAGACGGTGGGGCTCTTGTTGCAGCCTTTACAAAAGGATTTCCACTTGAGTGGCTCATCTTTAATCATTATAAAAGCACAGAGGTTTAATCCATTTTTGATGTAAGCGCTAATAGCTTTGTGTCCTTGAAGTTCAAAGTGGTCTTCGTGCATGTCGCTAATTAGCCAAGCAAAGCCGCCATCCAGCTCCCTCTCGTGTTTCTAATTAGATCCTCAGCAACAAACAAATGTCGACCTCACTCAAGCTTTCTTCCATTCGCTTCTACGTCTGCAGAGGTGCAGTCATCCCTCTGTGTCTCCCTCGCTTGCTTTAATATTACATGTGGCATTTTGTGTCCCGGTTCCCTCAGTGGTATGGGTATTGTAAACTCAGACATCAATATCAACACACAGACTACAGATCCCTCTCCTGACTCTGAAGTGAAATTTGAACAACCGGTTTATATTCTTTAGGGAAAAATTCGAGAAAATAAAAATCAGCTTCCTGTCACATTGTGTGTTGTTGATCTTGTCGATGGAGCAGAAAGAAAGGGAGATGGGTATTCAGCATATACAATTACTTACAAAAAACATAGGAACTGGGAAACACAGTTGCAGGCTTTTCTGTACTCTTCCTGCCCTGGCAGTTTGCAACCTCACTGCCTGCTGATATGAAGAGCACAGAGCAGTTTGTATGCTAGTGATATTTTTCAAAGTGTAAAAGAATCCAGCACATTCCTTAGTATATACAGCCACAACATACAATGGCCTAGATTTACTACTGTGGTTTCATCTAGACACCTAGGTGGTTTCATCTAGGTGTAAAAGCGGAGCATCTTTGGTGCAGTGAGAGACATCTAGTTTTGGCTAAAATGTTTTGACTTGCTAGACATGTCAGTGTGGATTCTTAGAAAAAAGGGACGTTACTTACAGTGCTGGCCAAAAGTATTGGCACCCCTGCAATTCTGTCAGATAATACTCAATTTCTTCCAGAAAATGATTGCAATCACAAATGCTTTGGTAATAATATCTTCATTTAATTTGTCTTCAATGGAAAACCACAAAAAGAATTGTCAAAAAGCCAAATTGGATATAATTCCACACCAAACATAAAAAAAGGGGTGGACAAAAAAGTATTGGCACCCTTTGAAAAATCAGGTGATGCTTCTCTAATTTGTGTAATTAACAGCACCTGTTACTTACCTGTGGCACATAACAGGTGGTGGCAATAACTAAATCACACTTGCAGCCAGTTGAAATGGATTAAAGTTGACTCAACCTCTGTCCTGTGTCCTTGTGTGTACCACATTGAGCATGGAGAAAAGAAAGAAGATCAAAGAACTGTCTGTGGACTTGAGAAGCAAAATTGTGAGGAAGCATGAGCAATCTCAAGGCTACAAGTCCATCTCCAAAGACCTGAATGTTCCTGTGTCTACCGTGCGCAGTGTCATCAAGAAGTTTTAAGCCCATGGCACTGTGGCTAACCTCCCTAGATGTGGACGGAAAAGAAAAATTGACGAGGGATTTCAACGAAAGATTGTGCGGATGGTGGCTAAAGAACCTCGACTAACATCCAAACAAGTTCTAGCTGCCCTGCAGTCCGAGGGTACAACAGTGTCAACCCGTACTATCCGTCGGCGTCTGAATGAAAAGGGACTCTATGGTAGGATACCCAGGAAGACCCCACTTCTGACCCAGAGACATAAAAAAGCCAGGCTGGAGTTTGCCAAAACTTACCTAAGAATGCCAAAAACTTTTTGGAAGAATGTTCTCTGGTCAGATGAGACAAAAGTAGAGTTTTTTGGGAAAAGGCATCAACATAGAGTTTACAGGAAAAAAAAAGAGGCCTTTAAAGAAAAGAACATGGTCCCTACAGTCAAACATGGCGGAGGTTCCCTTATGTTTTGGGGTTGCTTTGCTGCCTCTGGCACTGGACTGCTTGACCGTGTGCATGGCATTATGAAGTCTGCAGACTACCAACAAATTTTGCAGCATAATGTAGGGCCCAGTGTGAGAAAGCTGGGTCTCCCTCAGAGGTCATGGGTCTTCCAGCAGGACAATGACCCAAAACACACTTCAAAAAGCACTAGAAAATGGTTTGAGAGAAAGCACTGGAGACTTCTAAAGTGGCCAGCAATGAGTCCAGACCTGAATCCCATAGAACACCTGTGGAGAGATGTCAAAATGGCAGTTTGGAGAAGGCACCCTTCAAATCTCAGGGACCTGGAGAAATTTGCCAAAGAAGAATGGTCTAAAATTCCAGCAGAGCATTGTAAGAAACTCATTGATGGTTACCGGAAGCGGTTGTTCGCAGTTATTTTGTCTAAAGGTTGTGCTACCAAGTATTAGGCTGAGGGTGCCAATACTTTTGTCCGGCCCATTTTTGGAGTTTTGTGTAAAATGATCAATGATTTGACTTTTTTTTCATTCTTTTTTGTGTTTTCTCATTGCAAGCAAAATAATCGAAGATATTATTACCAAAGCATTTGTGATTGCAATCATTTTCTGGAAGAAATTGAGTATTATCTGACAGAATTGCAGGGGTGCCAATACTTTTGGCCAGCACTGTATGTGCCAAAAATGTGTCGAAAAATTCTGGCTCAAAATAAGCCAGCTAAAAGGCAGTATAAGCATTGTCTAGACATTCTAAAGATTTACCATCAGCATTAGCCTCTTTGATACATCTGGCACATTTTCAGACTGCCTGTCTTAAATTTGCACCATCTAACGATTACTAATTCTAGGCCAATGGATAGCCTATATTTACACAACTTTCTACGCTCTAATTCTCCTGAAAGGGGGTTTTCACTATAGACACTTCTGGGACTCTGACTGCTGGACCCCCAGCAATCAGGGAAACAGGAGACCACAAGTTCCCCCAAGTGCTCTGTGTGAATTGCGGTATCTTATTCTACTATGAAATGTTTCAGAACAATCTAAAGACTCTTATATTTCTTGACTTCTGTGGTAACCAGGAAAACAGGATCAGAACCCTGCTGTAATAAGGGGATGTGATATTAATGTTATAGCGCTATAGATAAATTAAGGTTGTATCTTATTGATGATTCGGCATAATTTTCATGGGGTGTTGCTTACAGTAGGCAGCGTTTCCAAGGCTATTCAATTTTCAGGGGGAAAAAGAGAATTTTTTTTAGGCAATTAGAATGTATGAGATAGCAAATACCCCTTAAAATCAAACTTTTATTAGTAAAGTTTAAAAGAGAAACCTTTCTCTCCACTCATACCAAAAGGAGGTGCCATTTGTCTGTCCTTTAAATTATCCTGTAATGACTGTGGCAATAATTGTCTGACCCTATTTTGACCAGAGCAGATGAGTCAAAGCGCTCCTATAAGAGCGACCTAACCCTACACTTTCTACCAATCCCTGTCTTTTTTTTCTACTCCAAGATGTTTTGCCATACAGGCAATGGCTCTCTCGGGAGCTATAGAGAAACTAACTGGTGTGTCTCAGCATCAAATGGCAGTGGCACACCAGTAATTACACCCTTCTGTTTGTAGATACTGCCCCTTATTTGCAAGTCTAAAAATCTGGACAACATAGTACAACATGCTTCACTATTTTGTCCAGTAAAATGCCAGGCACATTATTCTGCACCCTTACATATTTGCTCTACACAGTATAATGTCCCCTTATGTAATGCCCCCCTTAGTGATACCTGCACAGTATAATGCCCCCTTAATGGTCTTCAAACAGTATAATGCTACCTTAGTAGCCCCCGCATAGTCTAATGTCCCCTTAATGGTCTCCACACAGTATAATGTCCCTTAAAGTCCCCAAAGAGTGACAATTGGCTGAACTGGCAACTGAAAAGCCAATTGAAAAAAAAAAAAAAATTCCATGGGATAGTGCCCCGTAAATATATTTTTTGGTCTTGCCCTTTAAAACATAGGAGAAATGGCAAATTCAGGACAGTTGTAAAGTATGTAGGTCAAGTTCATTCATTTAGCCTAATATAATTAAGTTGCAAAAGAGGTTAAGAGGAAAACCACATACATAAGACCCTGAAGCACAACTAGACATTGTTGACACAATCATAAAACTACTGTGCTTTAACTACTCTACACTTTACACTTATTGACACTAATATTATAGGGGTTACGTCATTGTATTATAATACACAACACATTTGTGTGCTTTTATGTAGAATAAACCTTCATAACACTATTTGAACTACAAATAAAAGAAAATATATCTGCAAAAATCTCTATAAATAAAATAGGTATTTGTTAAGAGGGGATCCTTCAAAAAATGATACCTTTGACAAATCAGTGTCATGAAAAAACTGTATAAATACAGGCTTCATATATAGCTAAGGCAATATTGAAATGTTTGATTCGTAAGACACTGCAAATAATCCATCAATCAAAAAAACAAAACAACAAAAAAAACACCCCAAGGCCCCGCAGCGCCGTGATGGTTTTGGAAATCGCAGCGTTTCTGCTGTGCATATTTTTCCGCAAGGTGTGGATGTAAATCGCTGTAAAACACTGCAGTTTTTGCCGCGGCGTTTACGCCATGTTTTCCCCGGCCAAAACCTTCCTAAGCAAAATCTTAATTTTTTTCTGAAGAACATGACAGTGAGCAGCCATTACAGCTGATTACATAGTTTTGTTCCATAAAACGAAGCATTCATTCTAGTAAGGAGGAGTCTCTAGTACATCTTTTATAGCTATTTATGCCACAATGCAGCTTTATGTCTCTTTCAGGCTTATAAATGATCGACATGCGCTTAAATGTAATTTAGCAAAGTGATTGAATGATAACCACGATAAAATGGTCAGAAGATGACCTAGAATGGATATTTTTCATAATAAAACAGAAACCTTCTAGATGATTTTACCAAGACAAATCCTCCAGATGATAAAAGCAAGATGATATAACGTACAATCAGAAAATGTATTGTATTGGACACAGTACGTGTCGCTAGAGCTTTGAGCAAAATGAAATGAAATTAAAGACATATTAATCCTTGACAGCTAGAAAGGCCATCAATGTGCATTAGAAAAAGAATTAATATCATTTTCTAGGATCTAAAACAATCACACACAGGATTAACTGAATCATCTCTAAGATGCAAACTGTTAATTTATCTTTTTGTGTCAGTGCTATAGTGTTAATATCACGTCCTCTGTATTACAGCAGGGTTCTTATCCTGTTCTCCGGATTACAACAGGAGACAAGAAATATAAGGGTCTTTAGGCAGCTCTGTAATATTTTACTGCAGAATACAATACTGCAAAACTTTAGACTTTTTACAACTTTCTATATTAAATAAGAATACTAAACACCTCCAAGAAATGTAATCCAATGGAACCAGATCTGTTAGACTAGGGAATCTGACCTGTTACCCAACAACAATAGCTCTTCCATATACAAGATGTGGTTGCCTCTTTGAAGCCATTGAGAAATCGAGGAAGGTTTGGGTTGATTTTAGTTTAGAGGGATTAGAGATTAGAGTAAAAATTTGAATGCAAAAACGAGCAGCAAGAAAAGATCCTCTACTTTCTTGGGTTCTGTATTCTAAAGTTAAAGGGTTAGTCCTGCTATAACAAATGATCACCTATCCATTGGATAAGTGATAACTTTTAGATCAGTGGCAGTTTGACCATTGTGATCCCCTCCAATTACAAGAACAAGGATTCTGTGTCCCCCATTCACATTAGCGGCAAGATCATTGCAAGGAAAAGTTAAAAGGAGTGACAGTCAAAGATGAGTCTTGCACTATGATTAAAGCCTATGGCACTGACAAAGATAGCTGAGCTCTGTACTTGACTATCTCCTTTAATCCCATATAAGATGAATGGAGCAGCAGTACACATGCTCACCCACTGCTTCTTACGGGGGGATACAAAACTCCCATTCCAGCTATCAGTAGGGATCCCTGTAGTAAGTCCCCCTCCAATTTAACAGTTTCCATCTATTCACTGGCTTAGTTATTATAACCAGAATACTAAGAAACCAAAAAAATAAGATATTTCTTAATAGAGGTACAGTAGCATATCAAACCAAATAGATATTACATAACAATCCTATGGCATGTGCATAGCATCTTCAAGAAAACTAACAAACAAAGAACAAGTGCCCCTCATATCCTCCATCTTCCCTACACAGACCCTCCTGTTAAAGGTAGTCTGTCAGCACAAACCGTTATTAAACCAGTTTGTTTATAGTGCCAAGAGCCATGAGCACAGTGCTAGAATTTATAGAATGGTTGCTTGGTTTTGACAAAAAACTGCTTATTATTCCTTTGCCAATGATCTAAGAGTGCATCGGGAGCTTGATCTGGGTTGGCTGATTATCACAGCAATTACTTCCTCTCTCACTACTCCTCCCAGCAACGCTGACATAATAGGATCTTTCCCCCACCTCCTCCCGAGTTAGAGGAAACTGTCCCAGAACATGCCCTCAATGCACTTTTATCATTATATTTTATAGAAATTAAAGCTAGCTTTTTGTCGAAATTCAGTGACAAATTATAGCACTGTGCTCACTGTTCTGAGCACTTTAAGGTACTCGGGCTGTGGTTTTGGCGCTGTCAGACTCCCTTCAAATTTTCATTACAGATTGCTTCTTTATGATTGCCACAAAACCTTGCTAAGTCTATACACTAATAATGCATTTGTGTCTTCACTTGCTTTGTATCCTCTGGTACACATTTCTATGTTTAACCTTCTTGAGAATGTAACAAAAATACGACTGAAAAGAACAATGCTGATTGGAGAAATCCATGTACACCACTGAAATATACAGTACAGACCAAAAGTTTGGACACACCTTCTCATTCCAAGAGTTTTCTGTATTGTCATGACTATAAAAATTGTAGATTCACACTGAAGGGATCAAAACTATGAATTAACACATGTGGAATTACATACTTAACAAAAAAGTGTGAAACAACTGAAAATATGTCTTATATTCTAGGTTCTTCAAAGTAGCCACCTTTTGCTTTGATTACTGCTTTGCACACTCTTGGCATTCTCTTCATGAGCTTCAAGAGGTAGTCACCTGAAATGGTTTTCACTTCACAGGTGTGCCCTGTCAGGTTTAATAAGTGGGATTTCTTGCCTTATAAATGGGGTTGGGACCATCAGTTGTGTTGTTCATTAGTCAGGTGGATACACAGCTGATAGTCCTACTGAATGGAGTGTTAGAATTTGTATTATGGCAAGAAAAAAAGCAGCTAAGTAAAGAAAAACGAGTGGCCATCATTACTTTAAGAAATGAAGGTCAGTCAGTCCGAAAAATTGGGAAAACTTTGAAAGTGTCCCCAAGTGCAGTGGCCAAAACCATCAAGCGCTACAAAGAAACTGGCTCACATGAGGACCGCCCCAGGAAAGGAAGACCAAGAGTCACCTCTGCTGCCGAGGATAAGTTCATCCGAGTCACCAGCCTCAGAAATCGCAGGTTAACAGCAGCTCAGATTAGAGACCAGGTCAATGCCACACAGAGTTCTAGCAGCAGACACATCTCTACAACAACTGTTAAGAGGAGACTGTGTGCAGCAGGCCTTCATGGTAAAATAGCTGCTAGGAAACCACTGCTAAGGACAGGCAGCAAGCAGAAGAAGAACACAAGGAATGGACATTAGACCTGTGGAAATCTGTGCTTTGGTCTGATGAGTCCAAATTTGAGATCTTTGGTTCCAACCACCGTGTCTTTGTGCGACCCAGAAAAGGTGAACGAATGGACTCTACATGCCTGGTTCCCACCGTGAAGCATGGAGGAGGAGGTGTGATGGTGTGGGGGTGCTTTGCTGGTGACACTGTTGGGAATTTATTCAAAATTGAAGGAATACTGAACCAGCATGGTTACCACAGCATCTTGCAGCGGCATGCTATTCCATCCGGTTCGCGTTTAGTTGGACCATCATTTATTTTTCAACAGGACAATGACCCCAAACACACCTCCAGACTGTGTAAGGGCTATATGACCAAGAAGGAGAGTGATGGGGTGCTACGCCAGATGACCTGGCCTCCACAGTCACCAGACCTGAACCCAATAGAGATGGTTTGGGGTGAGCTGGACCGCAGAGTGAAGGCAAAAGGGCCAACAAGTGCTAAGCATCTCTGGGAACTCCTTCAAGACTGTTGGAAGACCATTTCAGGTGACTACCTCTTGAAGCTCATCAAGAGAATGCCAAGAGTGTGCAAAGCAGTAATCAAAGCAAAAGGTGGCTACTTTGAAGAACCTAGAATATAAGACATATTTTCAGTTGTTTCACACTTTTTTGTTAAGTATATAATTCCACATGTGTTAATTCATAGTTTTGATGCCTTGAGTGCGAATCTACAATTTTTATAGTCATGAAAATAAAGAAAACTCTTGGAATGAGAAGGTGTGTCCAAACTTTTGGTCTGTACTGTATATAAGATACCCAGGCTACTCCCAGGCCAGTCATCAATGAGCACAGCCAGCAAGTAATATCCTTTTGCTATTTTCTGCTTTCTATCTAGATAATGTATATAATACAGATAATTCAGGCATGTGGCCCTAGCATGAACCAGCACATCCTCATAACACTTGGCACAGTTCACACTTACATGTTGTGTTGGTTTTTATTTCCTAGTTATTGTTAAAAATGTAACATTATTTTATTTAGGTGACATATTTTACAATATATTTTAAAAGCACAGTATATTCAGTACTTGAATGTGCTATCTGAAGGATATAGAAGAACTCTCAATCTATACACTAAGCTATTTCAGCTATTTCCAGCAGAGGATTCTACACAAAGAAAAAAATTATAACAAAAAGCTTAAAGGGATGGTCCACTAGTCACTAGTTTTGTTTTTTTATATGCTCAGCCAATCTTTGGCTGCCGCAGTGACCTGACAGGCATTTCCTACTCGTCACGAAGGACCAAGAAGCAGAGAAAGGCAGGGACCCAAGGAAGGGTGAGGAATCAGTGGAGGGAGGTGAATATTACTTCTTTTGTCTTTTTATGCCACTCTGAACCTTTAAATAATGGATTCACCAGGCAAACCCTTTACAACTGTGTTCACCTTAGAGTCATCATTTGTTATGTAATGGATCCTAACTTATGATGAGTCTATCAATTTTGCCTTTTTGATCACTATGGCCTAGCCATCAAAAAGCAACAAAGCACCTTATGGAACTGATGTCAATATGAAAGTAGCCTTTGGATAAAGCAGCCTTTAGGATAAGGCCAGTGGTGTAACTAGAGTCCCATGGGCCCCAAGGCAAGCTTTGACCTCCATCCTAAATAAACCATGAAAAATTTCTTCCTCCCCACTTGACTGCTTAAATGGTTTGTCCAGGATAATCAATTTTTTATATGAGGCTGGGGAAGGTGGAAAAATACAAAAAATAAAAATATTCACCTGTCCCCGATGCTCCAATATCTCCCAGGGCAGTCCAGTCCTGCTGCTCCGGTGTTTTCTACCGATGGAAGTCCCTGTCGCACAGGACATCACAGGTAGTAACATGCTGTGGACTTTCCTTAGGCCGATGATCAGCCTTAGTGGTTATGTGCGGCAGCAGCAGGACTGGACCCTGTACGCCTAGCACTGCAGTGAATGTCCCCGGGCTCCATTCGGCCAAGCTAAATGACAATCCAGTGTAAGTACCTGTAGTGGCACGTGCCAGGCCCATCATCTGACTGTTTAAGTAGTCTGTGACCACTTAAACAGGCACAGACACCTGCTGTGCATCTCGATCCTTCCCCCCCACCTTCTCCTTCAGATCCCCTGGCCCCTCCTCCACACGTTTTCATTCCAGGCAGTAGCCTTAGCCTCTCCTGCAGTTAGGGTGGCTGTTAATGTAGCGATGGCTGCATAGTTGATGCTTCTTGCATGATTTAGTAAATCAAATGCTCATGTACCAGGCCCCACTCCCCCTGCTATGCACCTAGATTAGCGTTTTTGGTTGCTGAGGAAATGCAGCAGAAAAAATGAATGAGATTTTGTTTTAACTACTGCACGCACTGTGGAAAAAAAAAGCTTCAGAAAAGCTTTATTTTTTAAAAACGCAGCATTTTCTATTTAGTGTTTTTCCCTATGGATTAAATAGGGGGAAGAAAAAACGCTGAGAAAAATGCAGCAAAAATACAATTAAAAATGCTGAAGAAAAAAACAAAATGTATTTTTGCTGCAATTGTCTTAGCCTACATTATCAAAACTGTACTTGTAAACCACACAAGTGGTTAATTCACTTTTACATAGTGTGCAAGTCCCCCCAATAGTAGTCACTGTATCATCGGCTTATGACAGAGTAAATATGAAATCAAGAGACAGGCGGAAGAGACTGCTTGCCATGAAGTAATAAATCTACAGCTCTCCTGCCAGGGGGTAGACACATTTGCATTCCTTGTTTACTATGTAGCCTGGACAGATCTTTTATTAATATTAATGAATAGCCAGGAACAAAGGGCTCCTTTATTTTTAGCCAACTCTAATTGTGTAGTAATTACTCATCTACAAAACAAATGAGCCAATCTCGGGAGCCATGGAAACCAAAGCGAAGGGCTCTCACTGTAATACATTAACTAGCTATCATTTCTGCTAATTTTAGGCTGCAGCCTTTTCATGCAGGGATTGAAAGAGGAAGGAAAACAATGCAGGCCTCTCGTATACTGAATGAGATTATGAGTGTGTTTTGTCATTGCCGTTCACCCATGGACCTATAATATGCCCTCGAAGACTAATGGAATGTTATTATGTCCAGGTCAATTAAAGGTGGTATTTGGTAAATGCATGCTAATGAAGAGATTGCGAGGCTCATTTAAGGAGAACTACCATGTTATAGGTGGCTAAATATCACAGCAAAATGAGGCTAAGCAAGAAATAAATCAAAAGGCAGATTAAACTGTGATGTTACCACACCTTGACAAAACAATCTGCACACATCACTACATTATGAACACATCAATGTACAAGTCTGTATCCCATGAATGATTAAAAATGAGTCACCCACTTGTGACCCTTTCATATGAACAGGTACCCATGTGGTACACACCTCTCATTTAACACTGCCAGGACAGGAGAAAATCAGCACTTGATTCTTGGCGCCTACATTTATTAAAATCTTTAAAGCTTGCCCTTAATCCTCACATCAGGTTCCAACACCAATTACATTCCAGGTGATTTAGTAAGGGCACCCGCTTTCTCTGCTAAGTAAATTATTGATGGAGTCAGATATATTTTTTCTGCTTTGCAGTTCCAGCAAATGCCCTGCAAAACACCTAAAGTGGAGGTCACTTCCAGCAGTGCAGCGGGCGATCATACATTCTGCAATTCTACTGAAATTTTTATTGGGCTCTGAGCCTGGTTATATCCCTTAAGGATTTAGAAAATACCTCCTATACAGTGCTGGAGGATCAGGCACACAGAGGGAAGAGCTTCTATGCTATTCCAGGCTTTCGCAGGTCTTTTTGAACAAGCAGCTTTAAATAAAATAGATTTGCGTTCAGGAAGTAAGATGTCAAAGAACAAATGAAGCATGAATAGTGCTTGAAATTCTGTACTGCCACATGCAGTGGGTTAATTCCATGAAAGCATCCAGTGAAATAAAGCTATATGGGAGCTGAACTGTATGTGCAGATTTCACTTCAAAATTTTACCAGCATAAATAATGCAAGAAGGGGCTATATAAAGGTCTATATAGTCAAAAACACACAACATCTGATTGTTAGGCAGTGTATTCCTAGCAGCCATACTCATTTAATTGTTCTATATAGATTAAATATGGATCAAATAATGTTAAGCAAAATCTTAACGGTACTAAACACTAGAATTTAAAGGGTGTCTGTCACCATAACAGTCTCCATTGAACTATAAGCACAATCAGATAGCTGGGGTTCATGTAAATATAATACTTTTTCCAGCTTCCTGATCAGTAACTCAATTGCTGAGATATTAGCTACTTTATTGATATGCTAATGAGTTATTTGGTGCAACAAGGGCGCCACCGTTGCTCTCACTGCACCAAAGAGGTTGATAGGACGAGGCAGTGTACATGTTAGTCTAATAGGTGACTCCGTTGCTAAGATATTAGCTTTTTTTGATTATATGCTATGAGCTGTTTGGTGCAAGAAGGAGCCGCCATTGCTCACATCACACCAAAGAGCGATGCTTTCCACCCCCAGTCCCTATCTCTCTGCTCTGACTGACATGTACACTTCCTGATCCTGTCAATCATAGCAGGAAGGTAGCTTTTTTGTCGCACCAAATAGCTCATTAGTTTATCAGGGAAAAAAAGCTAATATTTCAGCAATGGAGGCAACGATCAGGAAGTGAAAAAAATTGTTCTATGTAAATGATAGCTATCTGACTATTCTTATAATTCAGTAGGGACTGTTCTGGTGACAGACTCCCTTTAAATTAGAACCAAAATACAGCATGGCCCCACAAATTCAAAGGACTTCTTCAGTGCTTACACTTGCAAAATTAAAGGGGTTTTCCAGGCAAAAAAAACTTTAAAAAAAAAAAAAAAAAAAGAAGGTATAAGAAGGTATTTTAGTGCTATTAATGGGTTAATAATTGCACCAAAATACCTTTAGCAGTGTTTTGAGTGATTTCTGGCTTTCTCTGGGAGCTCTAAGCATTCTCTGCATTTGTTTACAAGGCTAGCTTCCTACTTCCCTAGCCTACAACTCCCATGATCCCTCTCTCACACCCCCCCCCTCCTGTTTTCAATTTCTTCGGTCCCGCTAGCATCTTTTTCTGTGGACTTCTTGCGGATGCGTGATATACGCTCTTCGCTTCTGCCGGTGACTGCTCTATTGCGCAGGCACCGGCAGAAGCGGAGGAAGTGACACTTCATGCCAGAAGATTGGTGGGTAAGTATGAGGGGGAGGGGGACGGGGGAAGTATTGGTGATGCTTCGTTTCCGGAAATCCGGAAACCGAACGTCACTGGATCATCAGAAAATGTGCCTGGGGCGATCACGTGACCGACTGAGGTATATAGTTAAATATACATTTTTTTTTTTTAATGAAGTCAATTAGAAGTTAGGCGGGGGGAGGGGGATTAGTTTAGGGTTTAATTTTTAATTTATGCCGGACAACCTCTTTAAATCACAGCCCACAGTGACTGTGCATAGTATTATAGTTTCTCCACTGAAGCGAATGGGGGGGGACTGTAAAACCACTCACAGCCACTAGGGACTGTGATGGCGTTTTTCAAGTGTAAGCCCTGAAGAAGCCCTTCAAACAGCTGATTGGCAGGAATGTCAAGAGTTGGACCCCCTACTAATCTAATATAACCACTTGCTGACCACCTGTCTTTGCAGAAATAGCCAAATTTCCCAGACAGAAGGCAGGGATGGTTTATTATCGCCCCTGCCTTCTGATCACTGTATACACACCGTTCCATAAGCACTGTGTGTACAGCTATAGGAGCCGCCATGATCACTATCATGGCGCCTCCCCCGGTCTAAAGATCATATGATTTCTGGGTGGCGGTAAAACTGCTGTTTTAGAGGATCCAGATCAGCTGTGCAATAACTGCTAACAAGGCTGTATTCCTCCTGTAACTGAGGCTGTATCAGAAATCAGCAAAAAAAATAAATAAATGTAATGTTAAAATGCCCCCTAAGAGTCTAGTATAATATTATGAATGGCACAATGTGTAAAAAAAAAAAAAAAAAAGTTAATCCCCCTCCCCCAAATAAAGTAAAATTTTAAAAAACATCACCATGTCCACATCATAGGGTCTAACCCCGTCCCCCACAACAAAACTATGTGTCACAAACATTACCGTTACAGAGAGGGAAAACTATTTAAAAAAAATATATTTTAGTAGCACTCAGTGTGATTACAAAGAAAAAACAGTAAAAATGTGAAAGACACATTTCCCTCAGTTTTTTTACATTTGCCCTGAACAAGAGAAATATACAAATCAAGATGGAGCCTGATAAGAAACAAAGGCAGCTCTGCAAGAAGTACAGTATGCATAAAAGGCGGCCAGATTGTGATATACAGTTAGGTAGGTGACTTGGAGAACTTTGTTTCCATTGGAGCAGTTAACTCCTGAACCTCTTCGCTATATTCGTGGATACTAATATCCTGCTACATTGTTGAGGACCACAGCATCTGGTGCACAGCAGTCCACTCTGGCACGGCATAATTTACCGTCTGCGTTTTACAGATAAAACACAACATTTCAGATGCAGTTTATACTAGGGATTAACATGTATCTTTTAATCATTACTCATGTATCTTTTAATCATTATCCACTATGGAGGATAGACTGCCTAATTTATGCATAAAAACATCAGTTTTACAATTCTAAGAAAATATTAGGGAATGTTTCCCCTCTTGTGCCAAGTGCTGTTCTTCCACCTGAACTAAAATATCATACATAAGAACTGATTTCTTGTAAGTGATAGACTTAGGGTAACCATAAACATTAGACTAATGTCAGCCAGACTAGTTATCCATCTAAAGTGGCTAAGCCTAGATTCACACAACCATGGTGCAAAATGACCGTGAAAAACAACCATTTTTCACGTCTCTTTTGCCCTCGAGGGGCGCCAGTTTTCATGGTTCCCACATTTATTGCATGGACAAAAATAGAGCATGACTTATATTTTGACGGTCCATTACAACAGTATTATTTAAATATTGGTATGCACTCCGTATAATCAGATAGGATGCTATTTGTATGGCTTGTCAATGGTCCATTACAACAGACTGTCAAAATATCAGTCATCTGAAAAGCCCCCATTCACATGAATGAATATTAATGCAGCTGTGGAAGCCCAGGGTGGAAGTGTATGGAGGGTTTGGGAGGAACAGCTGTTGGCTGATGGGCCTGTTTTAGATTGCCATGAGATCTTGTTGGCATTTGTAAGATCTGCAGAGAATCTATTTTATTGTCCAGTGCAATGTAGTCACAGATGGATATGGGCACATCAACTATACTGGGAGGGGGTACTGAATTGCTGGCCAGTGACCTTGATCCGCACTTCTAGACTGCATTTTATCAGAAGCAGAAGTGGATCCTAAAAAGAGTAATTAACTTTTTCTCTTTACTGGACTGACTCCTAATTTTGGCTATAAAATAACATAATTAAAAAACTGTTCCAAAAGTCTGTGAAGTGATGGAATGTGACTCTTGGAGGTTCCAATAATATTACCAAATACAAGAAAGGTTAAGTTTAAAGATTTATTATGAGAACCATAAATCAGTTCTCTGTTAAGTGCACATAATATAATGCAGTCAGGATATTTCCCAACTTCCTATCACTTTATTCAACAGCTCAACTCTTATAGGAAAAGTCACATTCTAGAGACAGAGAAAGCTTTGTGCACCTAATTATCAGGTGTCATTAGGATGGCTCTATTCAGAGGTGATACTTTAAGAATACATCCTAGACAAAAATGGAAGACCACTTAAGATTCATATGCTGGTGAAATAAAGGAGTAGGATGAAACATGACCATTGTAACTTGCAAAAAATAGCCAGGATCAACTTTTAAAAATAAGGAAATTTGCTTAGGGAAAGACATGATGAAACCCTGCTTCATCCAGATTCGGCAACTAACTAATGGACTGAAGAAATCAAGAAGCAACTACAATGCATGGTTTCTGCTGGTTATATACAAGTATACGTTTTCTAATATCAATATATTACAGTTATTTCCTCCTTCACATTGCAGATGCCGGACTCTCACTGGTGCCTAAGAGATGGCTCCATATCAATTACAATCTTGGTGTTTGCTTTTCCCATTATTTTATATGTTATGTATCCTATTATATTTGTACACATTGCTTATCTTCATTTTAAATTCTATGTAAAAATCAGCCATTGAGAACCCTCAGTCAAAAACAACATTATATAGATGGATGCACACAGACAAAACCTCTAAATTACTACTTGCTAAAGAACACTTAAGTTACTACTTGTTATTACTGTTTTCTACTTAAATGAAAAGCAGCACAATCAGATTCAGTCTGAACGATCCATTAAAAGTACACGGGCGAGCATTGTAGTTTATCTATTATTATTCTCACATTCTTCATTTAGATAGTACAAACTACATTTAGAAAGTACACTCTACAGCCTGGGGGCCACATGAGGCCCTCTATGATGTTCTCAGCATCAATAAAGCTGGTACTATTGTGGGGGGGCGGCTATATCTTGGTCCTGATATAGAGGGAAATGTGGCGAAGTTCTATATTAATCAATTTGAAGGACAAAACTGTTACTGTGTTGTGCCTAGTTCAGACCATGTGCCCTATCAGGTATCCATTATAATGTCCATCATTTTGCTATATGAAAAATCCTCCATGCTGAACTATTTTGTGCTGATGTGAACGTAGCCTAGCACTCTATAAGGCAGTCAAATTCTCTAACTGTGGCATCAAAAGACTTTTGCTGATACCCCTGGTAGCACCACTTGGCAGCCTGTATTTTTAATCTAAATATATTGTATGTATAGTTCCGATTTTCATTAACTCTTGCTGTAATGGAGCTCAGTATGTGGTAAGGTCCTGCATTTATTAGTTAAGATAAATTGTGGTTCTTGTAAAGCTATTTTCTTGTAAAGCTTACTTTACTAAATGTATGCAATAATGGAAAGTGATTTCCTAGAACAGGATACTAAAGCATTTTTTTTTGTGTATATATTTTATTTATGTCAAGTTTTAGGGTTGTTAGTTCTGTGAATAGGGACTGGTAACTGCATGTTTGAGGTTAGCAAAATGAGATTTGTCACCACCGAAAAGTTACAAGAGCTTACGCATTCATTCACTGTACCGAGTGCAGTAATTGTCGATATTGGCAACTTGATGAATACGCTGCAATTATGCTTCATTTGTCCTGTTAAGCCAGTGACAAGCGTACTTACACGTTGAAGCTACACACTGCGGCTCAATATTTATTTGTAACAACACTGTATTAAATTTTTGATACATCCAATGCCAATGAAGCAATGCATTTTCCACTTAAACTGCTACTGAAGTACATTTACTACAGGACAGTGCATGCACTGAGTGCAGTACAAAAGACACATCCAGTCTAGCAAGCAAGGGGGTGGTATGCTATGCAGAAATGGGGGACAGTGCCGCTTCTAATGCTCTTTTACTACTCATACCATTAAGGCAAATTGAGAACACACAAAAAAGTGGATGGACAAAACAATAAAAAAATAAAACGTGTTTTCAGAGACTATCTCTTGAGTTGGTTTGTTTGCACAAGCAAAACATGCAGTCAGCTGGTACTGACAGGAAGCTGGACACGGAGAGAGGGTTAATTAATAGGTGTGCACGAACCTTCCTGCTGAGAAGAGTTTTTGAGAGAAGGTGTGCAGGTCCGAGTGTAAGAGAGGCTGGAAGCAATGCCTCAGAGACACTCTCTCTCACAGCAGCCTCAACCAAGCAAGAGAGAAACAACAGAAACGTAATTGCTCACGCTCACCATCCAGCTTAGAAGCTTTTGTTACTGGCTAGTCAGGCCTGCAAGTAGAAAGTGCGGCATGCGGGCTCCTGGCACAGAAGTACATTTTGCACCACTGCATGAACTCTTCAAGCAGTCTATATGATATCATTTTAATGCATTGTGACAGTTAAGATGTGAATTCCTATGAAGCTTGAATTATTGTGTGAAGGAAAAACATCGCATTTCCTCTATTATTACCATTAACACACCAGACTAAATTTGGACAAGACTATCATAATCCGTGCCTGCAGATATCCCACTGCTCTTTCTACTTGCTAAGCCCCAAGGGCTGGCGTTACAGTTATGCATCAATCTAGTTAGGAACAAACTTAAAAAAATATATATGTTTAGAAATTAGAGAATTAAAAAATGTAATAAAGATAGATCTTTTACAAACTAAAAGACAAAGGCAGTACAATATAGAGGCTTTTATGGTGTACATTTCTGAGACAAGACAAAGAGAACAGATAGGAAGAATACAAATGGTAGGAACAAAGCATAACTGTTGCTAAAATGAAAAAAAAAAACATAGTCATGGTTAGTCACCAGAAACACAGAGGCCTAACCAACATGTCTCCATATTATCCACAACTAAACATCCTTTGCAGCCTGCAAGCAGTGCCAGTTTGCATGGAACGGATTTTGTGGGTTTTTTTTTATTTGTTCGTTTTTCCTTCTTTTAATTGAGGCTTTTTCCTGTTTGCTTGGGTACGTTCACAGAAATTCCTCTTCGTTTTCCGCCGCTGTATTCCGTTGCGGCTTTCAGCTGCTGATTAGGCCTAGATGAATGGGCCTAATCAGCAGGGAGTGTCGCGCTGGGGAAACTGCGGGAAGATCAAACAGGACGCTTATTTTATTACTGTCCTGCTGCGATCTCTGCCTGAAAACAATGGGAGGCAGATTCTGGGTGGAATTCACCTTCAAATCCACGGCAAATTCCTCCATGTGAACGTACCCTTAACACTCCAGCCCCCCTCATCCAGAAAAAATTGTGATGGGTCCATGCCAGGTATTTTAACAATTAAAATGAGCTCACATACAAAGATAAATGAATTGATCACATAAATGAAAATGTTTGGGCATCCTCTGCTCCAACTGTTGCAAAACTACAGTTCCCAGTGTGCTCTGGACATTTGTCAAGGCCAGTCAGGAGTTGAAGTTCTGCATTAACTGGAAAAAACACTGCTCTGGTCAAATACTGGAGATTCCTGGTGAGCAGTGGCAGGAATGAATTCTGTCCCAAGAGGAAATCACGATGGATGAGAGGGATTGAAGTTTACTTTCTTGCTAGAATACTATTTTGAGTTCACAGTGAAACACTGGACAGAATACATTCTATTCAGGAAGAACAAATTAAAAGATAAGCATAATTTCTTCTTAAAAATGTGCTACGGGGAGCTCTCTCCTGTCACAACTAATGACACTCACACTTCTGTGTCTTTTTATCACGGTGTCACTATCACCTCTGGTACTTGGTTCAGGGCAGAGCTGTCAGCAATTTTAACACTGGCCTCAGCAGGCAACAGCAGATTGACTCATGGCATCACGTGGCAAATGCTGTAAAATTCCATGCATACAGCTGAAGTTGTCTGCAGGCTTATACCATCTATACCACTAATAGAAAAAAACATGGCTGCTTAACTCTTGAAACAGTACCACACCTACCCTTAAGCTGTACATGGTATTGCAGTTAAGATCCATTTAAGTGAGTGGGGCACAGCTGCAATACTGGACACAACCTGTGGAAAGGTGTGGCACTGTGTTTGGAAGAAAAGACATATGTTTTTCTATTTCTATGCATCCCCTTTAGGTCTGGTTAATAAATCTGTGTAGAATCTGGCAGTGTGACACTTCCTTGTGTTAGATATTAATACAGAAATGATTTATTGCACAACATTAGTCTATTTTATAATGATGCCTTGCCGGGCTAATTCTTTTATTAGTTAATAAGATTATAATTAGCTGAAGCATACTCCATTCTTTCATTGTATGTACTAGCGTTCAACATTCAGTATAATAAGCAGAGGCAGTAGTTTAATACGCAGCTTATTATGGCAGGAAAAGGTGCAGATGTCTGCGCTAAATAAGAAACTTGATGGAAATACTTTGTTAATTGCCTCAAAAAAGCCAATTAATAGAAAGCAGGATATTATGTACTTTATGGAGACAGATAGGAGACATTCCTATCTTTAAGATATTATGTACTCCTTTAGAGAAATTACAAGTGTTTAAAAGACTGCAGCATACTGATCACATGCAAACACAATAATTGCATTTGCCAAAGAACAAGTGGATGGAGCAGGGAGGAAGGATGTGATCCACACAAAGAGGAGACATGTTTGTCTTTATTATCGAGAAAGCTGTGTAAGAACTGGCAAAGATTCAAAGTCAAAATATGTATTGATGACTTCATTATCAAAAAGGTTTTACAAGGTAAGCAGGCAGTGCAGATCAGTCGCAATAGACAGGAATGACCGATGACATTAACAGAGAACTCCAGCTATATAATTTCCCCTGTGTCTAGGAGGAACAAGTGTGTCACTCTGGACTCACACTGTAAGTATCATGGGTGTACTCCCTATTTCCCCGTTCGGCTGATTGTACCGTATGCACAATTCTCTGCAATTTTTTAGGCAAGTTTGAGAAAAAATGCTGAAAAGTAAAAATGCTTTCAAGAATTAAATCAATATTTGGTGTGACCACCTTTTGCCTTCAAAACAGTGTCAATTCTTCTAGGTACACTTGTACATTTTTTTTTAAGGAAATTGGCGTGGAGATTTTTCCAGACATCTTGGAGAACTAACCACAGACCTACTGTGGATGTAGGCTTGCTCAAATCTTTCTGTTTCTTCATGTAATCCCAAAGGGAGTGAATGATGTTGAGATCAGGGCTTTTGTTCCTTCACTTAAAGTGTAGGTAAACTTTTATTTATTTATTTTTTTAAATCAATAGTGCAGTTAAAAGTAACAGAAGTTGCAATATACTTCACTAAAGAAAAGTTCCTGTGTTTAAGTATTTCTCCTGTCTTTACTCCTTATCTAATTAATTCAGTCAGTATACAATCAGTTTTAGTTTATAATGAAGAAGGAGAAAGCCAGAGATATGAGGCTGTCTACAGCATTAAATGAGTCATTTTTGTCAGAAGAAGGGTGGATAGTAATTCCTAATAACCCAGCTGTGCTGTGAAAAAGAACTGTCTCTATATATTGCTGATGTCTCTCTGTTTGAGTTCCTTTTCCTCCCCCTCCCTTCGCCATACATTTCTATTGTACAGATTAGATTAGTGACAGAAAGAGGCAAATAAAAAAAAACAGGAAATCTAGTTATGCTTTCATTTTAGTTAAAAAAAAATTAAACAGTTTTATTTTTAAAGCATTCTTAGGCTCTATTCAGATCACATTTTTTTTTTACATCTGCTTAGCACATCCGTTTAACAGATGCAATAAAACGGACGCAAACGGATGGCCATCCGTTTACATAGACAGAAATGTTTTTAAAAAACGGATCCATTTCTGTTAGTGGTTTTTTTTTTTTTTTTTTTGGACGCAAAAACGTAGTATACCATACTTTTATACTTTTTTTTTCCAAAAAAATGGACAGAAACAGATTTTTTTTTTTTTAAAACACTTATATCTATATAAATGGATGGCCATCCGTTTGCTGCATCGCTTCTTTGCATTCATTAAATGGATGTGCTAAGTGGATGTAAAAAACGAGCCTTACTTTGCAGGAGATTTCCCCCCCAAAAAACAACTTTTGCTACATATCTTTTATATGATGTGACTTTTTTTTTTTTTTTTTTTACAGATTTATTGCTCATTATTTGGATCTGAATTATTGATGTGTATCATCTATGGGAGTAAGGCATAGAGGCTTGCCACTTATTATAGTGTACACATTGAATTTTGGTGCAGTTAGGAAATCTTATTGTAGTATTCTTGAGATATAGTATTGTATAACATTGTTTCAGTCTTTTTGTGGTAAGCCCTTTTCAAGGTTATCAGTTTCAGATGCTATTATAGCTTTTCAGTGTTAAAGGCTATTAATAGCAGCTGCACCTAATAAGTTTCAAAGAGGACTTGTCACAAAAATTCCAAAATGTTGCTGTACAATATATGAGTGCATCTCAAGAACATTATGAATAATAAACATCAATAAAATTGATTCAAAATTCAATATGTGTCCTATCCCTTGCTCAATGTATCTACATGTTTATCTATGGTGGTAGGAAGGGAACTTGGGAATGTGCACCAACCAACCAATGAATGAGAGTGCTGTATAGAAGTATTGCCACTTATTATGGCGATGACCTAAGTGTTTGTATTGATACATATGTACACTTTGTAAATGTTTTATAATCTGTTTTAGCTGATGTTTCAATAAAGTATACAGTGATTTGAATTATCATTTATTTATTGCCTCTACACACAGATTCGTAAAAACAATCTAACAGAACATTTGCTTTTTAATCCATAACAACCAATCACAACACATCTTAGAATTTTCAAGAGCATAAAAGAAAATAAAAGCTGTGCTGTGATTGGTTGCTGTGGGCAACAAATAGTCTTTCTTTTAGACAGTTTCATAAATCTGTGTTGTTGTTTTGAAGAATAAAATATACACTATATATCATCTAGGTTGCAACCTTAATGTCTCGTCTTTGGGGCAATTTACAGGTAAGAGTACAAAATAACAAGGAAAGATTATGTGAAGGTGTGAAGAAGAATTACAAGAGATTAAAAGGAAGAAATGGGCTGGATACGATTTTATACTAGATAAATGTACAAAAGGTCTGCTGGAGTCCCCATTTAAGGAACATCTGTCATTACAATGCCATTTTGGTAAAATTCTGAATAATATTTTTTCGCAAAAGTGATTTTATTCAACTTTGACCTTGATCTTTGACTTTGTCTTTATGCAGCACTATTTTTCAGGTCAGTAGGATCCAAGAAATTATGTTGGTGTCCGTAATGAGAAGTATCCGGCACAACATTGGGATTTTGTTTATTAACAGAGGCCACAATGCAGAAATGAACAGAGTGTTTATTAATATTCACTATGGATTCATGCCCTATATAATTTAAGGGTTTCCTCTGCATGCTGACAGCTGACTGCCAAGTGACCTCATGTTCAGTGCTGGCATACAGTGAACATGATTGGTCAAAGGCTTCACTCCCATAGACATGTTAAGTTACATACAACCAGTGCTCTTTAGTTACATCTTCTGTGACTTTTTTTTTTGCACAGAATCAAATTGAAGATGGTTAACATATGAAAACTGAATCCATCTTCTACTTCTGACTTCCACCAAAAACCTGTTCAAGGAAAGTTTGTATAAAATGCATATTATGGCCAGACAATCCTTAAGAGACCACCAAAATACACGCTGGCTTATCCATAAAAGCTACTAATAACATTCACAGATATATATGAATCTTATCAATGTACCTAGTTCTTAATCTTTTCAATACCAAGAGCATATGTAATACTTCAGCTCTTTAAATCAGATTATCATATTAAAGCCCAGAATCTTGGATTTCCAATACTACCAGGCACATTACTTGAGGTGTAATTTTCAGAGTGCAGCACATGGGGGGTGGGGAGAGGGTCCCACTGAAGCTTGAGAGCAGCAATAAAAGTTTTAATTCCTAGTTCAACTTGTAAGGCCGGGGCCCTACAGTGACTGTGTAGTGGATGGGATTCTAGCGAATCCTATCCCCACACAGCAGTAAAATATGCGCAGTGGACATGCTGCGATTTCCAAAACCGTTGCGGTTTAGGAAATCACAGCATGTCAATTATGCCTATGGAAACGACGGCAGTTTCTCTATTGGTATAATTGAAGCAGAAAATCTGCAGAGGAAACCTCTACGAACTTTATGTGAAAAGCGCTGCAGGAAAAACCGTGACACGTTGCCGTCGCGGTTTTTCCCACAGCACATTTTTGCTGTGGGACGCTATGTGGGGCCTCAGCCTAAGGGAGAGTTGGGAGGAAGGCAGCTGCAAGTGACATCTGTAAGAAATATAACTGTCTGCTACCTACTATCCCCCTCTATAACCTCCAGCACCCTTGAGAAGGGGTGGAGAAACCAATCTTTATGTTATCACGTCCTTACCAATCATAGAGGATATATGAGCAGCTATAAACCTAATCAGCCATTTGTTTACTCTCTAACTATGGATGCAGGGGCGTATATACCGGGGTAGCAGTGGGAGCGGTCTGAAAAGACCCCGGAGTATAATGATCGGAGGCCCAGGGAAGGGAACATAAAAAACACTGTTACTTACCTCTCCTGTGCTCCGGCAGGCTTCGGGCCTCCTTTGTGACGTCCAGGCCGACGTCATTATGCATTGCGACGCCGGCCGTGATGTCTGGTCCAACATTGAAGAAGCGGGGAGTGGGCCGGAACCAGGGACAGATAACTAACAGTTTTTTATGTTTGTATCCTCCCCTGAGTCTCCGATCATTATACTCTGGGGTCTGAAAAGAAGGGGCATAATACTGTGCGCAGGGGCCGCTATGGGGCATAATACTGTGTGCAGGGGCCACTATGCTGCATAATACTGTGTGCAAGGTCTACTATGGGGCATAATACTGTGTGCAGGGGCCGCTATGGGGCATAATACTGTGTGCAGGGGCCGCTATGGGGCATAATACTGTGTGTAGAGGCCGCTATGGGGCATAATACTGTGTGCAGGGGAAACTATGGCACATAATAGTGTGTGCAGGAATGAGGGGAATGCAGTTTGTGCAGGGGGGGTCCATGTCAAATGTTCGCCTTGGGGCCCACCAGCCATTCCTAGTTACGCCACTGTATAGATGTTAATGGCATCTGGATCTCTGACATATTTGGCATATTTAGCACTGATGGTTATGTACTAGTAGACATAGGCATATGTAGCATGTATAGCCCCTTCACATCCTGAACGGATACATGTGTTTTATGCTCTACTTGGGTCAATCATTTAGCCTCAAGCATGACATTTTAATAATTTTTTACACAAAATTTTAAGCCATGTTGCATAAAGGTGTTTATGATTGTAAAGTGCTTGGCGACATTTTCATAATGTAACAGATTTATACTTTTATAAATATATAGATCTATGTTTGTATTTTATAATGTAGGTTTATGAAAATGTTAAATTACCCTGGCAACAAAAAAAGCAGCAAGAGTTTTCCAGTCTACATAATTGATGTCCTATTCTTAGGCTAGGTCATCAATTAAAGACTGGCAAAGCCCGATAACTGGGCCCCCAGACAATCAGCGCTGGTACCTCTTCAGTACATTTGCACAGTGGTTGTCATTGGTATCCATATCACTAGAATGGGACTGATCTGTGATATGGCCATGTGACAGATGAACATAATGTCACATGGCCTTAGACACAGAAGTCCTGATCCACGGGGATCCCAAGTGTCAGACTCCCAAGGATATTCAGTTGCTGACCAATCCTAAGGATAGGTCATCAAATTTAAAGTTCCGGAAAACCCCTTTAAGCCAGCTGCCCCTTCCAAGATATTTCCAGGATATGGCCTGTATATTGGCCGTATTTCCTAGACGGTAATCTTTGTAGAGATTCAGCCTTACAGTATCATAGTTATCTATGATGCTCTGAGACAGTGACTCATTGCAGGATTCCTGTCCCATCATGAGTACAGTATAGGACATAAATACCACAATAAAGCAGTAACTCACAGTAGGTAGCTATGTTACTGTGAATTCAGGTCTCTAGAGGGTAGTTCAGGAAATACAGTCGATATATGGACCATATACTCTGGACTGTAAATGCCCATGTGCAGCTGGCTTTACACAGTGCCCAGTCGAATGAATGGGTTGCTGTGTTATGAATACAGAATAGGTCCTTCAGAGCAAGAGAAACTCTTCACTCTGGCCAAATGATGATGATCTTGAACGGGGAACCCTGTACTATTAATTCGGAATTCTTTGATAGGGTTTTCTAAAGCAGACAACACCTTTAAATGCCATTGAAGCACAATGCATTCATTTCTCTTAGTGCATAATGGGTGCTATAATAGAATTACAGTATTGCTTTTTATAAAAATATTGGACATTTTAGGCTATATCTGTGAATGTTATTGATACCTTCTTTATATAAGGCAACATCTTTCTCACGTTTGGTGGCACTCTTTATTTCAATGTCAAGTTAAAGGATTTGTTCATAAAACGTGTACACTACAACTACAAATGGGTTAAAGGAATAACTTTAATGGTAATTTCAAATATTGTTACCAATATTAAATATGTACAATTTTCATAAATTAACCAACTAAGTATTATAAAGAGCTAGTATGTCGCTATTTCTACTTTTGACAGCAACTGTAACTTACTTGAGAGGGGACGACCTGCAGATCAAACCTGATACTTCACCTTTAACTTGCAAAGGAAATGAATGACTATAATCAGCAACAAGCACTTAAAATAGACCAACCATGCAACTTGCTTCTATCTAGCGCTATTGTGGTGTGCCCCACTGAGTTTACAAGGCCACCTACCTGATCCTCTGGCTGCTGCCACCGCTGCTGCTGCTACTGGTCCATAGGCTGCTGCTGTAGGGAAACCTATGATAAAAGATATATGTATTGGTTACATTAACAATATAAAGTTAGACTGATGTAATTGAGTTCTTGAAAAAGTCTAGTTGCTCATTCATTGTGAAATTGAAACTACTCACAAACCTGTTATAGCAGTGCAGACCTAATAAGAGAAATACATGAAGTACACAAGACAATAAGATCCCTAAACTAACAACCCTGTTCCTTACTTCAAAGTCTAACCTACAACAGTTTTCCAAGACAGCATGATTTTGAGATCTTGTATGACATAGTGATATTCTATCTGTGTCTATGTGCAAGCACCCAGTGGTTGTATTAGGAGTTGCATCCTGTTCAGGGTTATGTTAGCATGTCACAATATTGTATCAGATCGTTTACTTGAGAAAAAGGAATCTTTAACCAAATTCAAGGCAATGGACAATGGATCTGTGAATAGCCCCAACTCTACGTGCTGATTCATATCTGAAGTTAAAGGGCTTTTCCCACGAACATTACGATATTTAAATCTTTAGACAATTAAAAGTTAAACATTTTTACAAATATGAGTAATTAAAAATTATGCAGAGTTTTACATTTTTTTTCTAATTATCTTATTGTTGACAGTCTGTCGTCTTGATTGGTTGCCAATGGAAACGACCAATCATGTAGGAACTTCTATGCTCAGAAAATCATCTATGATTTCCTTATTGTGGCCAGGATATCTTCTCATGCACGTACTGTTCCTTCCTGCTAACCTGTCCACAATAAAGAAAAATTGACTGGATTCCTGACAAGTCACAGATCATAGAAAGTTCCTGCATTCATGGTCATAACCGATCCAAACAAAAGACTGTCACCACTAAGATGGTTAGAAAATCTCTAAAACCCTGTAAAAACTATTAATCATTTACAAATTTAAACACGGCTATGTTTGTGGGACTACCCTTTAATATTTATTGGGGGTTACTCTGTTTTTGTCAAACAGCTGTGAATGTCATACATAAACATTCAGTTACTAGATTCACATACACAGTTCTGGCTACCTGCAGTCACCACTGGGCATGCATACTGCATATGGTCTATTATGTTTTAAACATGACCTGTCAGCTCTCTTGACCAGTCCATAGTATTATTATTTATTTATTTTGCTTACTTGTAGAGCGCCATCATATTCTACAGCACTCTGTAGAGTACATTGTTATATCCCCCTTTAACACACACACAAAAAATCTTAATCTGAATAAATTCACAGAGTGGCACTGTCAGCGCTGGACAGTGCAGAGACACAACCCAACTGCTAAAAACCATTCCACTTCTAAGAGGAACACGGCTATGTTCATCTGCTTCGTACTTCCATTAGAATCCTCTGTCATAGATTACATCGAGATTTGTGAATGAAAGAGTCCTGCAAGCAAGATTTTTGTGTGTGGCAAAATGATGGACAACATAGCGGCTACTCATCGGTACCCATTATAATCAATGGGATCCATCAGAATCCATTTGTTTCTGTCATATGACAGATCCATTTGTGTTGGGGTTTCTATTTTGCTCCTATCATGGAACAGAAAAATCCAATGGATAGATAGCCTCAAAGAGAGGAATAGCACAACATACAGCTATAAGAAAAAGAAAGTGCTATAATAGATATTTTTGAGTAATACAAAGTTTTACTACAACAGACATGTCAGGAGAGGCGAGAGATCCTCTTTAACTGTACATTCCCATTTACCATTCAATCTAAGGTAGGAAGCACATGAAAAGCTCTCCTTTCATATTTAAAGAGGCTGCCTGTTTCTTTTTACCACTTTGTAAGCTAATAGATGGTTTCTGAAACCAAGTGTCCTACTTTATAGGAAGTAAGAGATGATTTTACTGGGTGGCGAGCTCTGCACACTGCTACAGGGAGAAAATGTAGTTACAAAGCATATCAGCTAATTGAAAGTTGCCCAAACTAGAAAACAGCTTTAGGCCGGGGCCCCACGTGGTTTAAATGCCGCGATTTCCCCGCAGCGGAAACGCCACGGAAAAAATCTCGGCCTTTTACAGTCAGAGCAAAGTGGATGGGATCCAAGTGAATCCCATGCCCACTTTGTGGCAAAAACCGCGCTGCGGACACAATTTCCAAAACCGGCACGGTTTTTGAAAACACAGCATGTCAATTATACCTACGGAAACGCCGACGGTTTCCCCATAGGTATAATTGAAACAGAAAATCCGCAGAGGAAACCTCTGCAAACTTTCTGTCTAAAGCGCTGCGGGAAGAACCGCGATACGTTCCCGCTGCGGTTTTCCCGCAGTGCTTTTTTGCTGCGGGACGCCACGTAGGGGCCTTAGCCTTAATGATATGAGATCATCCATTTTACTCAACATTGATAATTTGTCATCTATCCACTAAATGTAGTTTTCCACCAGTCATAATACATTGCTGCATTACACAAAAATGGGTTAATATATTTCATTTCAATTTCATTTAGCTTGAACAGAGGAAATTCCAGATTTGTAGTCACACAAATACATATACTGTATATCAATATGCTGATATTAAATCACATTCAAACATAAAAAGATTTGTAGTATTAATAATTTATTTTAATGTATGTTTTACATTTGCACTGAAGTAAAAAAAATACAGGGAACCAACTGCTAGGCATTGCATGGTTTCCAGGTGAAAAGCATTATTTTGCATGACTAAAAGAAAAGAAAAATAATGAAATAAATCAGGCAAAACAGTAGCTATGACTGGAGACATTCCACATCCTGAATAAACAGAGGCAGCTGCAGAGAATGCTGTTTCTTGTACACTAATCTAGGTGAATGGAACTGCGAGGACGTAAGCAGCCTGGCTTCATTTCCCATTCTATTCTTTGTTACAAGAAAAGAATGCAAAATAAGAAGCAAACACAAACTGTAATAATCCTGGCCTTGCATGTTTTACCTTTTTACCAACCAGAATTGTTTTCATTTTCTTTTAAAACAAATCAACATAAAAAATATACTGACAATAATATATAGAGCAACAAGATTAGTGATATGGATATGGACTATAAGGGCATTCTCTGTACAGCACTAAGAAATAGGTTACTAAACTCCAAATAATGCATATTTATCATAATATACACTGTAGAAAGCAAATCTAAAATGTCTGCATGCAAACTATACACAACATAAGGCGGCATACACAGTATATATCTATATACAAAACAAAACTAGAAAGCATCTAAAGGTGCAGCTACCTTACGCAAGACATCTACGCTAACAAAGCTAAAACTATTGGAAATAATCAAAGTAGACATACTTGCATTTAAATAGGGCAAAAGTGCTGTTAATAAAGAAGAAACATATCTAAGTCAATACATAAATCCAGCAAGAACCTACATAAAAATGCAATTTAAAGTGGTTATAAATGTATATCATATAATTTTTTTTTTTATAAACAAGACGATCAGTGTTTTAGGTAAATACCCACTATTCCCTTGTGCACCCTTTTTTGGCTTTATTTTACTTGAGACTCCTTGTATCACTGTTATTTACATGCAGTCAATCTGTGAAGAAACTACAGATCCCATGATACATCTCCCTACTCTCCCTCTTTATGTTTGCTGCTCACAGGGAGGTGTGAGCTTGCAAAGAAAACATCACAGCATCATGTAACCTCAGATGTGGGAGTGATTTATTACTTGTGATTTCATTGGAAGGGAGATGCACCATGGGAAATGTAGTTTGTTCACAGATTCACTACATGTAAATAACAGTGATACAAAGAGTCTCAAGTAAAATAAAGCCAAGAAAAGGCTGCACAAAGGAACAGTGAGTATTTAGCACTGCAGTGGATGTATTTGCAGATAATTTTTAGAAGTTGCATAACCCCCTTTAAAGGGAGTCTATCATTAGAAAACCTTTTGCCTTTAAAAAGGCTATTCTACTCCTACCTTCCATTCTCTTCTTCTCCCCACCGTTTCTGTAAAAATCCGTTTATTGCGATATGCAAATAACGCTCAGGGAGCACAGGGGGCGTTCCCTCTGTGCTCCAAGCACCTCCCGTGTCATAACCTCTCGTCGCCCCTTAGTTAATTCTGTTCACGCCCCTCTTCATCTTCTGCCTTGCATAGGCATCCGACGCTGGGCTATACGGTGATGAAATCTCGCGCTTGCACAGTCGGCTCTGTCACTTCGGGTTCAGGCAGAGCTGACTGCGCAAGCTCTGTCTGCCATTTCGCAGTGGTCTGTTATATGAGCGTACTGCTCGTGTAATAGACCACTGCAAAATGGCCAACTGCACATGCGCGATATTTCATCCCTGTATAGCACAGTGTTGGATGCCTATGCAAGGCAGAAGATCAGAAGATGAAGAGGTGCGTGAACAGAATTAACTAAGGGGCAGCGAGAGTTTATGACGTGGAGTTGCTCGGAGCACAGAGGAAACGCCCCCTGTGCTCCCTGAGTGTAATTTGCATATCACAATAAACAGATTTTATGGAAGTCAGGAGTAGAATAGCCTTTTTAAAGGCTATTCCAACGTGCCATTAGTTCAAAAGGTGATTTTCTAATGACAGACTCCCTTTAAGGCTGAGGCCCCATATTGCGGAAAAGCTGCTTTTTTGTTGCAGATTTTGCTGCGTTTTTTTTAGCCAAAGTCAGTAGTTTATTGCACAGAAGGAAGACGTTTAAAAGCTTTATTTCTATTTCCTTCTGTGTTTGGGCTCAAAAAAAAAAAAAAAAAAAACCACAGCAAAATCTGCAACGAAAAAAGCAGCTTTTCCGCAACCTGGTGCCTTGCCTAAAGAGGATTTACAGGCAAATAAAGTTTTGGAAAACAGAAAGACAATGGTGTAAAATAATATAAGTAGTAATACTCATCTCGCCAATCCCCTGATGCTCATATACAGATGTATTATGGTCCCTCTTGATGCACAGAAAATTGCACAGACTGCTGTGATCAGCATTTGGCTGAGTGGTCATTTGCTGTATGTCAAGAAAGACCAGGGAGTAGAGACTGGCAAAAGACCCATGAAGCATCAGAATCAGATCAGCAAGGAATCAGTGAGTATCACTTGTTTTATTGTTTTCTACTGTTCCCAGCCTCTTTTCAAATATTTGGACAACCCTATTTAAATTTACTAAGTTGGGTAGGGTTGCCAATATTTACTCGGTCCCTAGATACGCCAAATAATGTAAGCCACACTGCAGGTCCGGAAGGGTTTTGGGTTCTTTGACTTTTAGTCATGCTACTATTCAAGCCCTAAGATTTTAAGGTCTATCCTTACAATAGGCCATAAATATCTTAATCAGTGGGTGGGCCAACAGCTGGCCCAACACTGATCAGCTGTACGGGGGACACTTCAGGTGCCCTACCTACGCACAATACAGGACCGCTTCCTGTATAGTGACTGGGTGCTGGTACTGCAGCGACAACCCCTTTAACTATAGCTCTACATTTGATTCACATAGTCTGTATAAGTAGAAAACAAAAAAAACTTGGGTTCACTGTTTAACTATATATATGTACATTATATATATATATATATATATATATATATATATATATACACACACACACAGTGCCTTGTGAAAGTATTCGGCCCCCTTGAACTTTTCAACCTTTTGCCACATTTCAGGCTTCAAACATAAGGATATAAAATTTTAATTTTTTGGTGAAGAATCAACAACAAGTGGGACACAATTGTGAAGTGGAACGAAATTTATTGGTTATTTTAAACTTTTGTAAAAAATAAAAAACTGAAAAGTGGGGCGTGCAATATTATTCGGCCCCTTTACTTTCAGTGCCGCAAACTCACTCCAGAAGTTCAGTGAGGATCTCTGAATGATCCAATGTTGTCCTAAATGACTGATAATGATAAATATAATCCACCTGTGTGTAATCAAGTCTCCGTATAAATGCACCTGCTCTGTGATAGTCTCAGGGTTCTGTTTAAAGCGCAGAGAGCATCATGAAGACCAAGGAACACACCAGGCAGGTCCGTGATACTGTTGTGGAGAAGTTTAAAGCTGGATTTGGATACAAAAAGATTTCCCAAACTTTAAACATCCCAAGGAGCACTGTGCAAGCGATCATATTAAAATGGAAGGAGTATCAGACCACTGCAAATCTACCAAGACCCGGCCGTCCCTCTAAACTTTCATCTCAAACAAGGAGAAGACTGATCAGAGATGCAGCCAAGAGGCCCATGATCACTCTGGATGAACTGCAGAGATCTACAGCTGAGGTGGGAGAGTCTGTCCATAGGACAGTAATCAGTCGTACGCTGCACAAATCTGGCCTTTATGGAAGAGTGGCAAGAAGAAAGCCATTTCTCAAAGATATCCATAAAAAGTCTTGTTTAAAGTTTGCCACAAGCCACCTGGGAAGATACACCAAACATGTGGAAGAAGGTGCTCTGGTCAGATGAAACCAAAATCAAACTTTTTGGCCACAATGCAAAACGATATGTTTGGCGTAAAAGCAACACAGCTCATCACCCTGAACACACCATCCCCACTGTCAAACATGGTGGTGGCAGCATCATGGTTTGGACCTGCTTTTCTTCAGCAGGAACAGGGAAGATGGTTAAAATTGATGGGAAGATGGATGGAGCCAAATACAGGACCATTCTAGAAGAAAACCTGTTGGAGTCTGCAAAAGACCTGAGACTGGGACGGAGATTTATCTTCCAACAAGACAATGATCCCAAACATAAAGCAAAATCTACAATGGAATGGTTCACAAATAAACGTATCCAGGTGTTAGAATGGCCAAGTCAAAGTCCAGACCTGAATCCAATCGAGAATCTGTGGAAAGAGCTGAAAACTGCTGTTCACATACGCTCTCCATCCAACCTCACTGAGCTCGAGCTGTTTTCCAAGGAAGAATGGGCAAGAATTTCAGTCTCTCGATGTGCAAAACTGATAGAGACATACCCCAAGCGACTTGCAGCTGTAATCGCAGCAAAAGGTGGCGCTACAAAGTATTAACTTAAGGGGGCCGAATAATATTGCACGCCCCACTTTTCAGTTTTTTATTTTTTTACAAAAGTTTAAAATATCCAATAAATTTTGTTCCACTTCACGATTGTGTCCCACTTGTTGTTGATTCTTCACCAAAAAATTAAAATTTTATATCCTTATGTTTGAAGCCTGAAATGTGGCAAAAGGTTGAAAAGTTCAAGGGGGCCGAATACTTTCGCAAGGCACTGTACATACACACAGTATATATATATATATATATATATATATATATATATATATATACACAGTTATATATATATATATATATATATATATATATATATATAAAACTTCTGCTGTTGCTACCTGGGAACTGTCAATTAGAATGGTAACAGTTGCTGATGGATCTTTAATATGGGTAGGAAATATCTACATTTAATACTCTGAATGCACAAGGTTGTGCTTTCCAGGCTGAATAGTTCATTTCACACCATAATAACAACTGAACATAAGAAGAATATCACAGGCAACTCTATTCTGTAAAACGTGTATTCCCAAATACAGTATATCATTGCTCATTATTTTGCAAGAGTTCAAGTAGTCTTAACCACATATTAGAACCGAATAAATACCAAAAGTACACTCCTGTGCCCTCAAAGTTGTAAACAGAAACATTAGCCATAAATTAAACAACAGTTTAACAATTTCCAGTCATCATTAGAACATGTTTATACGGATTAAGGGTATGTTCACATCTGCGCTCGTTGAGCGCTCAGGGATTCTGTTCCCCATTCCGCTTTAAAAATGTGGAGAGAAAAGTCCTCCTTGTGGGTTTCCGCGGGTAACCGCTTTTTAAGCGGATTAGGTTTCCGTTTCTCGGTCCCCAAGCGGACCCGAAGAACGGAAAGCCGAACGCAGGTATGAACCTAGTGTAAGAGATATATAAAAGACGCTGAAAGAAGCAATCAATGACCCACAGGAAGAAATCTCCAATACTGGTATTGTAAGAATAACTGAAATGGTAGTTTCTAAACCAATAACTGTGTACAAGTGCAAGAAAGAACGGGTAAAACTAGACAAGCCCTTCATTTTCACTACTGTCCTACTGTTTACTTCAGCTAATAGACAAAAGTGTTATTTTTACATACATTACAGTAACACATAAAAGAAAGCTTTCTTTCCACTCAGAATGCTCTCCCCAAAAAGTCTAAAAACAAACATCAATAGGAAAGAAACCTATTATCCATAATCTTAGATTAAGAAAAATAACTGAATAGGATCAAGGTTTTGACAATTTTAAGGTTGCACAGAGTACAATACCAAAACAACAATGACTTTCAATGCTTCTATGGAATAAAGGCAACCTGACCATTAGGAATACATCTAAAAATATACAGCAGATTCCCATGACTTAGAGCTCAGTCACTGAGCTCTCTCAAAATACTATCTAGAAGACTTACTATAAGTCTTAAAATGTGAGCACAAGGAGACGCTTATCAAGCAATTATTTACTGGTTTCTTAGAAAGAAATCAATATACCCATGAGAAGGTTAACTTTGTATATAATCATGTTAATGTGAAAGTAAAAATGTCCCCAGAAAATACAATACTGTACGACTGCCTAATATATATCAACTCTGCTCACCTGAGTACTGCATTCTCTTCATTGTTCACTGGCTTGTCATCTACATAGTACTGGATGCATCCCTTTCACTGTAGGGGTTTTCCCAACTGCACAACTTATACCCTATATCCATAGGATAAAGAATAAGCTGCAGATCAGTGGGAAAGCAATTATTGGGACCCCTGTTGATCATGAGAATGGGGGTGTTTCTCTTCGTAATAAGAATGGATCCGTGGTTGGAAAGGCACGCCCACATTCCTCTGATTTTAATGGGATTGCCGGAGATCACTAAGTGCTGTACTTAAGTTTTCTCTAGTGGTCCCATTGAAATCAAAAGAGTGGGAGGTTCACCTTATCAACCGCTGCTTCACACAGACTGGGAAAAAATACTCTCCCATTGTTGTAATTGGTGGAGGTCTCAGTGGTCAGACCCCACCAATTTGTAACTTATCCCCTATGCTGTGGATACAGGATAAGTGGCTGAGAAATCTCTTTATGTCCTGAGTGGTTTGCAAAAAAGGAAGGAGCTCTTGGATATTATTTTTATGCTTAAATGGTTACTGTACTTTCAACAAACATTGTAATGGTATAAACAAATATAAGAAAGCTTGGCATATATCTAATAAGATAAAATGTGAGCCCTTTTTCTCCCCCCCTCCTAAACTACTAACTCTCAGTTCTCTGCTAAATCCATCTTGGGAGACAAGATGGATTATGAACTCATCCATGGCTCCACTTCTGCAGCTCATAGAACCACTACCCTGGTATAGTTTTATGCATTGAAATGATACCAGAACCATGGTTCTAGATGGCACAGTGCCTAATATATTGGTATCTGAAGTGATTCCTTTCCAGTATCTTCTCTCATAGAGATAAGTAGGAGTGATGGAAACAGCATAACATAGCAGACTGTGCCATTTCCAAAACTTCAGGAGTTGCAGAAACAGCAGAGCTCATTGTGCTATGCTGCTTCAGTAATTCCTATTTAATTCTACGTGTGTTATGGAAACATTGTAGAACACCCGTATTCGGCTGTCTTTGTAAATCCAGATCACCTCCTCAGAGAGGCGAAGTAACCCATTCAGGAAAGACAAGTCTGTATGTCAGATATATCTGTCCCAATTCAGTTTGGTCACCTCAAGCTTAGATATTCAAAAGCAGGCGCCAGAATAAAGCAGGCTGATATGAACGCGACTCTACTCCCTACCAGTAGCTAGGGAGTAACTGGAATTAATGAGCTATGTTAATGCAGCAAATAACCATCTGTTGTATTTAAAGAGTTTATACTCATAGATTTAATGAGGGACAAACATAAGAGGATTCATTTTGGATCACAACTCACCACTATATTATGGTTATGAACTTGCTAAGCTTCCCCTAGTCTTTGACAATGGGTAAAACAGCATGCTGCATTTATGAAAAAAGAACATTTGTGGATTTGTATGTACTGCAGATGTAAAAAAGCTTAGATCACAGGGAGGAAGAATTGAAATCCATTCATTATTTTACAGGGAAATTATCATGCAAAGCATCTTTCACTGTGTGGTGGCACTAAGCAGCCCGGCATTGCAGCAAATATTGTGATTTTCTTTTGATAAGAGAACCTGTCATTAAAACAGATATGTTACTGTCCTAGTGAGAGCAGCAAATGGAGGGTGGCCATACAGCTTTACTAACAGAGCTTCAATTACACTCAGTCACCCATCAGGATTTAACTGTTTAATACAGCTTACCAGTGATAGACTGTATGAAACAATATTTCTAAAATAGACAGTCATGTAGGATGTACAGTAATTGGTCTCATTTTACCCTAGGGGACCTACAGCACTATTCATTTTGGCAATAACACAAGCAGAGTTGTGGAAGATGGGGGGTTGGCAAATGTAATTATGCATACTCATAGATACTGTACAGTGCTATATATATATATATATATATATATATATATATATATATGGCATTCAGGGTCTGTGGATAATAAGGCGACAACCCTTGTACTGTAGATCATTTAGTGGTTGTCACCCTTCAGAAAACTATTAGATAAATATAAATAACAGCTAAATAGAATACAGTTTTATTGTGCTTATGGTTTAGAGAATGACTCATTACCATAGATTTTCTAGTACTGTCTGGCTAATCCCAATCATACATTGCAAAAAATAATCCTCAGCGGAAAAACTGCGTTTTTGAAAATCACAGCATTTCATCAATTATACCTATGGAAAAGCTGGCGTGCAGAAAGGTGCAGAAAGTCCACAGATGAAAACTCTGTGAGATCGCAATGAAAAACACTGTATAAAAAAACGTGATGCGTTTCCGGTGCACTCTTATCTGCTGCGGCTCACTATGTGGGGCCTTAGCCTTAAAGGGACTATCTGGGGAAATAAAGTTACCAGATTCTGGACCATGTCCTGCTATTTCAGAACCTCAACAGCCGAGTCACCCCCCTTCTCGATCCTAGCTGATGCAGGCAAAGAAGGGGTTAGCTTAGACAATGAAACAGGCCAATGCCTGTCCAACTGTATGGATACGTCTGCTTCTTCAGGTCAATGAGTGGTTGCTCTTGTGTTTACACTTTGTATCTGATGCATATGGACACATTAAGACTCCATACAAATTGGAGCAAAGTCAGTCAAACACCTATCTTGTGTGTATAGGGACTAACTCATTCTTGATAGGAATAGCTGGTGGCCAAATGAGCTGGTTACTTAGCCAGATGTATGGCACCTTTTGACAAACACAGCATGCTATCAGCATCAAAGTACATGTAACCAACAGGATGCACTTTCATAACATGAACAATCTTGATGTTCTACACAATAAAAAATTGTGTCATCCTGGTCTGTGATATTTATTTTCTGCCGATTATGTGTAATGGATCTGTTACAACTTCCAAGACCTAAGACCCACAACCTAAAATCACAAAGGATTCCGCCAAACATGGAGAGCACTTCTGGCACACCAACTGTATTTCAACATGGAGACCAAATGTATTGCACATTCCTTGGAACAATGTGATACCCTAGCTATCTTCCCTGTTCTCTTCAGACATACGTCTTTAATAACTGCCTTCAGAAAGAACTATACCCAAGAGAGATTTTGGCATTTCAGTAAGTTTTTTTTTTTTTTTTTTTAAACTTTAAAATAGGTCCATATGGTGCCCAAGAAAGCCCTGAGGGTTTAAGATCAGTTACATGTTATATTATTACTAAAGAGCTGTGCACTTAGTAAATGGAGCTAAATATTTTAGACATACAATATACTGTACTCACAATGTAGATTAGGGTATGTTGGTGAGTGTGTGTGTACATTATATATATTTTTTTGCATCAGCACTTTCACATTAAATTATGAAAAAGACTTGTTTGAGAAAGTGACACATCTTCTTATGCCTCAAGGCTCCCATTTACTTGTCTGCTTGCAAATGTTTCCATTTCTTTTTTGCAATTTAATACACAAGCCCTTTCATTTCAGTTGTAGCACACACAGATTCTAGACTATTAACTAAAAACACAATGAAGTATTAATAAAATGCACTTATTTTTGGAGCCATGCTTTATAAAACTGGCTAATAAGACAAAACAGAATTACGGCCATACAGTTCTGCTTACATACAAATTTCAGAATTGATCCACCAGAAAAATTGTTCTACTCACAAAAGTCACATATTCAGGCAAATTGTATGTAACGTTTGCAGTATGAAATAATGGATACTGGCACCTAAATATGGAGAAAATCAGTAGAACATTAACTTGTGTATTCTCTGCAGGATTTTCACAAGATTCAGGAACATGTAAAAAGATCCTGAAACTAACAGTTTTTCTCTAGTTAACCTTGTATCGCTAACTGAATTTATATGCTTGCATCCCTTAAAGGGGCATAAAAGCTAGTCAACTGACAATTTCAACATTTTAATAATAAAAAAAATAATTATACTCACTGCTAAATCCACTGTCAATTGGATCAAGTGGTTCAAGACAGTCTACTTTGCTTCAGAGATGACATACCATACATCCATGTGACCAATGCAATCTATGTGCCATACATACAGGCATTCCTGCTGGCCAGTGACAGGTGGGGGCCACTGTAGTGGTAGGGATTTTAGAAGGTGAGTATTGGTTATTTTTTTATTTTACCACATTCCTGTCTGCTAGACATTTTTTATTTAAATCCTGACCTTTAAGTATCCTAATTCTAGGTTACAGCTGCCAATTGTGTTCATGTGGTTGAAACTTGTTACATTTGTCTTAATGTCTAAAATAGTTGTTGCACAGAAGAGGTATGCTATACTAATATTATGTCTGCTTCTACACGACCCACAGATGAGCTCACAACTGTCCACAGGCTCCATTAGGCTACATTTCCACAACACCTTTTTACTTAAAGGGATTGTCCACTTTCACACCAATATTGAGACAGAATTGTTATTGCTTGTATAATAATTTTTTTCAATATATTTTCTGTATAAATTCTTTATGGTCTTTTAGATCTATGCTTGCGGTCATTCATTCTGCTTACTTCCAGGGGATACATATCACTCCATGGTCATGTGATGTACAGTCCATGGTCATGTGATGGAGACAGGTGGACAGCTCATTATTGTCACAGCACAGTAATCAGACATCTGTTAAAGAGGTGTGTACCTGTTTAGACCATAGACCATATCACATGATCATGGACTGATTTTTATCCACTGGAAGTAAACAGACTGCAAGACAGCAAACAGAGATCTAGAAAACGGTGAGGAATTAATACAGAAAGTATATTGAAAATTGTATAATTTTTTATTCTACAAAGAATAATTTCTGTTTGCAAGCAGTTTTTTATTTGCAGTCATGATTAACAAATTTCTACTATGCCAGTAAACCAGAGGTTTTCAATGTAATGACTATTAGTATACAGGTGTATATTATCATGTGTTAGGAATTACTGCATTTAAATACTGCATGCAGTTCTTCAGTAAAAAGCGCCATGTAGACACAACCTAACAAAGATACCATCCCATGAAGTACTCAAAAAGAATGCATCATTGACAAATGGTAATTGACCAGGGATTTCCAAATGATCAGAACAGTCACATATCCTCAAGATGATACCTTTATCACATACAAATGACAAGTCTCAAAACACATTTTCAGCAGAAATAAAATGTAATAACTTCACAATATTACAAAATAATTAAAGCACTTTCATAAAAGTAAAAAAAAATAAATCTAAAATCTAAAAATCATTATGATTGATTGCAAGTTAAATTACAGACATAGACGCAGCTTATTACTTTCTAATAAGGAAGAGAAGATCCAGGTGTTTGGTAAAAAATCAATTTACAAAGCTGAGATTCAATTTTCATAATGATTTGAGGAATAAATATGGTTTGAAGATATAAAACATGGAATAATCCAGCGCAAAGCCCTTATCCTGACAGGTCCAGCTTCCAAGGCTTTAGAAACAAAAATGCTTATCAGGAGGTTGATGTCAATCACGCATTTTATTACCAGATGTAATAGTCAGGCTGAATCTGTCACACAGCCTATAAACAAAATGGAGCAGGGTAAAATTGGAAAGTCCACACCAAGGAGGACTGTTAATGTATAAACAGACCAGGCTAATGGCAGAATAAATGAGCTTGAGATGAGGACTTTACAAGAGTGCTGTTTGATGCCACTTTAATTTACAACAGATTTCTATATCAAGAACACCTCCACATGTGACTGGAGGTGGCTGAATGAAAGGAATGAATAAAGGTACTTTATTCTCCAGTTGGGTTACCAAGCTAAAGACATGTACAATACATTTCTCATATAAAATGTCTCTGAACTCTGAGCAAAAAAAAAAAAAAAATGTTAAAAATACATATCTTTAAAAATACTACATATAATAAAGCAAAACACTTTCTAATACATATTAATAACTCTGAATACTCTATTATAACTCTGAACATGCTTTATTGAATAATTATGTTCCACATGAAATAACAATTGAGAGCATCTTTTTTTTTTTTTTTTTTTTTTTTAATTTTTATAAAAGTGTGTTGAGCACATAATGGTGGGCTGACAGGCGACCCCAGCATAAAGCAGCTGGGGCAAATTCCAACTCCCATATTATACATTGCACAGAGATGAAAGCTGGTGGCTCTGTGTCCATTATAGTGGCCAGGAGCCAGTGATGGAACTAAGCCCTCAATGATTCAATGGGAGCTGCGCTGCAGTTATATTGCCCTGCCACTATACATGGCATAGAGCCATTTTCTTCTGGCTCCGTGCAGTGTATAGTACAGGTGTCGGAAGGGGACCTGAACAATTGAACCATGCGGGGACCACCTGTTGACCCAACACTGTTCAGATACTTATGGCTTATCCTAAAGATTAATGTACAGCATGTGCTGGCCATCTAAATATGGCACTCGTTCAGAGTATTTAAAGATATTTAAAAAATAAATAAATCAGTATCCTGTACCCTAGATTCCAAATAAAAACAAAATATAAGTAGAAACAATTTAGGTATTCTAGTGTCTGAACTACAAACCGGTAAAAATATTTTTCCCATACAGTGAATACCATTTAAGAAAATGTAATAAAAAGCAAACAAAACACCAGACATTCCCCAAAATGGTCTGTATAAAAAAATACACCAGGCCCTGCACAAAAGAAGCCCCATATACGGAAATCTAAAAATGTTGCAGTTGTCAAAATATGGCGACTCCAAGAATTTTTTTTTCGTATTGCCATAATTGTAATGAAATGCAGAATATGGATAACATGTCATATAAACCACTCCCCCCATGCTGAATTTTTTACAGTTTCCCAGTACTTCATACGGGAAAATGGATCTGTGAGCAGAAAAAAATGAATGTTGCAATTGTTGTGGCGGAAAGAGATTCTTAGGAAAGCTTATTAGTGTCAGATTGGTGGGGAGTCTAACACATGGGCCCCCACTGATCAACTGATATGGAGAGCTGCAGATGCCAGACTTATACAGTGTATGGAGCCAGAAGCAGAAAGCTCCATACATTTTATAGTGGCTGTACCTATTACTGCAGCTCTCTTTAATGGGAGATGAGAAGCAGTAATCTGGAATGGCCACTAGGCAACAAACAGCCCCACTAAAAAAGAAAAAATTGCATTTTCCTTGGGATTTCTAACTTTGCTAAATGTCTAGTATTACTGTATAATGAACTTTATAGTTATTTACAGTATTTGTACAACATTTGTCACTATTTTAGAAAAACAGTATCCAATACTGCAAAGTTTGTTCATTCATGTAACAACCAATATTTATTAGGTCTAAACCCCCAATGGGGTGAACTATAAAGACTTTATATTTACAGTGCGTATGGAAAGTATTCAGACCCCTTTAAATTTTTCGCTCTTTGTTTCATTGCAGCCATTTGCTAAAAGCAAAAAAGTTCATTTTATTTCTCATTAATGTACACTCAACACCCCATCTTGACAGAAAAAAACCAGAAATGTAGATATTTTTGAAAATCTATTAAAAAAGAAGAACTGAAATATCACATGGTTATAAGTATTCAGACCCCTTGCTCAGTATTGAGTAGAAGCCCCTTCCATTTGCACTAGTACAGCCATGAGTATTCTTGGGAATGATGCAACAAGTTTTTCACATCTGGATTTGGGGATCCTCTGCCATTCTTCCTTGCAGATCCTCTCCAGTTCCGTCAGGTTGGATGGTGAATGTTGGTGGACAGCCATTTTCAGGTCTCTCCAGAGATGCTCAATTGGGTTGAGGTCAGGGCTCTGGCTGGGCCAGTCAAGAATGGTCACAGAGTTGTTCCGAAGCCACTCCTTTGTTATTTTAGCTGTGTGCTTAGGGTCATTGTCGAGTTAGAAGGTGAACCTTCGGCCCAGTCTGAGGTCCAGAGCACTCTGGTAGAGATTTTCTTCCAGGATCTCTCTGTACTTGGAGGCATTCATCTTTCCTTCAATTGCAAACAGTTGTCCTGTCCCTGCAGCTGAAAAACACCCCCATAGCATGATGCTGCCACCACCATGTTACACTGTTGGGATTGTATTGGGCAGGTGATGAGCAGTGCCTGGATTTCTCCACACATACCGCTTAGAATTAACGCCAAAAAGTTCAATCTTCGTCTCATTAGACCAGAGAATCTTATTTCTCATAGTCTGGGAGTCCTTCATGTGTTTTTTGGCAAACTCTATGCAGGCTTTCATATGTCTTGCACTGAGGAGAGGCTTCCTTCGGGCCACTCTGCCATAAATCCCCGACTTGTGGAGGGCTACAGTGATAGTTGACTTTGTGGAACTTTCTCCCATCTCCCTACTGCATCTCTGGAGCTCAGCCACAGTGATCTTTGGGTTCTTCTTTACCTCTCTCACCAAGGCTCTTCTCCCATGATTGCTCAGTTTGGCTGGACGGCCAGGTCTAGGAATAGTTCTGGTCGTCCCAAACTTCTTCCATTTAAGGATTATGGAGGCCACTGTGCTCTTAGGAACCTTGATTGCTGCAGAAATTCTTTTGTAACCTTGGCCAGATCTGTGCCTTGCCACAATTCTGTCTCTGAGCTCCTTGGGCAGTTCCTTTGACATCATGATTCTCATTTGCTCTGATATGTACTGTGAGCTGTGAGGTCTTATATAGACAGGTGTGTGCCTTTCCTAATCAAGTCCAATCAGTTTAATTAAAAACAGCTGGACTCCAATGAAGGAGTAGAACCATCTCAAGGAGGATCAGAAGGAAATGGGCAGTATGTGAATTAAATATGAGTGTCACAGCAAAGGGTCTGAATACTTATGACCATGTGATATTTCAGTTTTTATTTTTTAATAAATTTGCAAAAATATCTACATTTCTGTTTTTTTTCCTGTCAAGATGGGGTTCTGAGTGTACATTAATGAGAAATAAAATGAACTTTTTTGCTTTAAGCAAATGGCTGCAATGAAACAAAGAGTGAAAAATTTAAAGGGGTCTGAATACTTTCCGTACCCACTGTACATGCTACTGACTGGGTATATACTGTAGCTGTAACTATGAATTAAATTGTAGCACTTTATTGCATAGTCACCATAGGAGAAACAGACAATTACATCTTATCACAGGGGTTTCGGAAGCTATTAGCAGTGAACTCATGCCAAAAGGACCTGCAGAGGAGTCACCCACAATAATACACTGCCTAACTCATATAATAATGGTTAAAGTAAGTTGCTCTAAGCCTATGTATATATAATGAAGTTATACAGAAAAACAATATTATATGGATAATACAGAGAATACTGAAATTGACTGAAATTCAGAATATGTAAAGACATTGACTGTACTATATGTATAGACTGTTTGACCAAGCACAGAACGGCTCAGCAGAAGAAAATGGGAGGAAGATTCTGTTTTCAAAAATCTGACTGCCTTTGATCAAAACAGAGAAGGTACACGAAGCTCCCAGCTGTCATTTCAATTACATTCCCTCCTGTATTATGCCTTTCATTAATCACCGTCATAACACTCTCTCTTGTACTTCAGGACACAATCTGTTAAAATGAACCCATCTTGTACAGAATAATTTGCTCACATCACAGGGAACAATATAGCAAATATATATTGCGAAAAAATGTGGGGCTGGCCATTTCTGTTCCCATGCCTTAAGACATGCTTTAAAAGGTTTTTTTTTTGGTTGCAATTATATATGACACATATTTGTAAGAGTGTAAGCATGAACCTTATCTAACACCTCTCCAATTGCTTGGCTTAATAAAAAGAAATAACTTTACATGGATTTTAGGCATGTGCTGTGGTACTTGACTTGCAGGACATAACATTGGCATGGGAGCCATAGAGTGACCCAGTCCATTCCATACAGCCTGCTCAATTACATATATATTTTGTTTGTACATTCATCAGGTTGACTAGTAAACAAGTCTGATTATATATATATATATATAGTGGGGAAAAAAAGTATTTAATCAGCCACCAATTGTGCAAGTTCTCTCACTTAAAAAGATGAGGCCAGCCTGTAATTGTCATCATAGGTAGACCTCAACTATGAGAGAAAAAAATGAGAAAACAAATCCAGAAAATCACATGGTCTGATTTTTAAAGAATTTATTTGCAAATTATGGTGGAAAATAAGTATTTGGTCACCTACAAACAAGCAAGATTTCTGGCTGTAACTTCTTCTTTAAGAGGCTCCTCTGTCCTCCACTCATTACCGGTAGTAATGGCTCCTGTTTGAAATTATCATCAGTATAAAAGACACCTGTCCACAACCTCAAACAGTCACACTCCAAACTCCACTATGGTGAAGACCAAAGAGCTGTGGAAGGACGCCAGAAACAAAATTGTAGACCTGCACCAGGCTGGGAAGACTGAATCTGCAATAGGCAAGCAGCTTGGTGTGAAGAAATCAACTGTGGGAGCAATAATTAGAAAATGGAAGACATACAAGACCACTGATAATCTCCCTCGATCAGGGACTCCATGCAAGATCTCACCCCGTGGGGTCAAAATGATCAAAAGAACGGTGAGCAAAAATCCTAGAACCACACGTGGGGACCTAGTGAATGAGCAGCAGAAAGCTGGGACTAATGTAACAAAGGCTACCGTCAGTAACGCACTACACCGCCAGGGACTCAAATCCTGCAGTTCCCGACGTGTCCCCCTGCTTAAGCCAGTACATATCCGGGCCCGTCTGAAGTTTGCTAGAGAGCATTTGGATGTTCCAGAAGAGTATTGGGAGAATGTCATATGGTCAGATGAAACCAAAGTAGAACTGTTTCATAGAAACACAACTCATCGTGTTTGGAGGAGAGGGAATGCTGAGTTGCATCCAAAGAACACCATACCTACTGTGAAGCATGGGGGTGTCAACATCATGCTTTGGGGCTGTTTCTCTGCAAAGGGACCAGGACGAATGATCCGTGTACATGAAAGAATGAATGGGGCCATGTATCGTGAGATTTTGAGTGCAAACCTCCTTCCATCAGCAAGGGCATTGAAGATGAAACGTGGCTGGGTCTTTCAGCATGACAATGATCCCAAGCACACCGCCAGGGCAACGAAGGAGTGACTTCGTAAGAAGCATTTCAAGGTCCTGGAGTGGCCACAGCCAGTCTCCAGATCTCAACCCCATAGAAAACCTTTGGAGGGAGTTGAAAGTCCGTGTTGCCCAGCGACAGCCCCAAAACATCACTGCTCTAGAGGAGATCTGCATGGAGGAATGGGCCAACATACCAGCAAAAGTGTGTGCCAACCTTGTGAAGACTTACAGAAAACGTTTTACCTCTGTCATTGCCAACAAAGGATATATTACAAAGTATTGAGATGAACTTTTGTTATTGCCCAAATACTTATTTTCCACCATAATTTGCAAATAAATTCTTTAAAAATCAGACAATGTGATTTTCTGGATTTGTTTTCCCATTTTGTCTCTCATAGTTGAGGTCTACCTATGATGTCAATTACAGGCCTCTCTCATCTTTTTAAGTGGGAGAACTTGCACAATTGGTGGCTGACTAAATACTTTTTTTTCCCCACTGTATATAGCGCTTGTAAAGATGATGCTTATATATATTTATATATTGTGTAGTTTAACATTTAAGCAGTTTCCCATCAGGATGACCATCAGTTCATCAGTATATTAGAATGGTCAGCGTCTGACAAACAGGTATTTCAGCCACTGGTAGACATATACTAGGGTATACAGCTGGAAGCAATCCTGCTCCTATTCAAGTGAATGGGGGCAGGGATGCCTATCCAAGCACCACCACTACAGTGTATGGAGCTCCATATTCCATATCCAGCTTCTGGTCAATACAATGTAGCAGAAGCACGTGGAGCTTGAATAGGAGCAGGGCTACTTCCAGCCATATACCTAGCACCTGATTATGATGGGCTCAGACCCCTGACTTATCTGATACTGATGACCTACCCTGTCTGGTCCTGGACAACCTCTTTAAAGCTGAGGACCCAGGTTGAGGCAACAAAGTTTTTTTTTGTTACAAATTTTGCTGCAGTTTTTTGAGCCAAAGCCAAGAATGGCAACAAAAGGAATAGTAAATATATATATATTTTCTTTTATCTTGAGCAACCATGCAGACAAACCCTCTGCATAGCGACTATGACTTCATCTCTCTATTCCAAAATCAGCTCCATTACATTTTCAGCCTACAATGGCTAGTCCTTACCATGCAGCATGTGACTATCTGCTTCATCAGTGAAAACTACATTTCCCAGGTGCACCTTGCCTCTATCTGCTGCAGTGGCTCTTCCTCATAATAGAAATTCATGCACTGCACATGTTCCAACTGTTAGAAGGGCACATGGAAGAAAGTCTGGAGATTTATGAACAAACAATTTGGTTCCCAAATGCCTGTGCCATACCTGCAGTATCATTAGTTTTTTTTTTGTTTTTTTTTGTGACATGACTGCGTCCCTATAATGTGTGTACTGTGACATAACTGAGTGCATTTTTTTTTTCTTTAAAAAGGTATTGCCATCTCAAGGATCCTATCTAAATAGCTGGCTTATGTAAATTCAATAGTTTGCCTAAATATATTGCTTCAGAAATGGTGCTTCATTTGCCTGCTATATTAGATTATTATTTCCCATTGTTTACACATGGTTTCCTTGGTCCTGGTATCTCTCCTTATCTAGCATTACAGGATGGATGACATGACTTACTGAGTTCTCAGATCATGATTGATTTCAGAGCTGTTATCTCCTGCTCTGTGGTTTAGGACAATCAGTTCAGCTAATTGCCCACAATCAAAGTCAACAGTCAAAGCCCACCCACCAGCTTGTTGAAGAAGACAAGAAGTGAGAAGAAGAGACAGCAGATAAACTGCTGAGAGACGGAGATGGGAAACCCCTTTAGGCTAAGGCCCTATGTAGCGAGCTGCAGCCAAAAAGTGCTGCGGAAAAAAACATTGCGGAAACGTGTTGCTTTTTCTCCCACAGCGCTTTTCAAAGAAAGTCCGCAGACTTTTTTTCTGCGGACTTTCTCTCCGTATTATACCTATATGGAAAACATCAGTGTTTCCATGTAGGTATAACTGACATGGTGCGATTTACAAAAACGCCAGCATTTTTGAAATTGCAGCATTTTTCTGCAATGTGTGGATGTGATTAGCTAGAATCCCATTCACTTTGCAATTACTTTTAAAAGGTCTCGATTTTTGCCACAGCGTTTACACTGAGTAGGGCCCCAATCTCAAGTAGCATCTAAACATTATACCTGTACCACCACCACACCATCTGCATTATTTATGTGCTGTGAAATTACACTGTGCATTAGAGGACAGGCAAACTAGGGCACATTTACTAATACAGTCTTGCAGAAAAAAATGCAGCATTTTACAGTACCAATAAAGTGAATGAGATTCTGGCTAATCCCATCCACACACTGTGGAAAAATAACAACTGCTGAAATGCAAGTGTTTTCCCTATAGATTTAGTAAGGAAAGAAAACTCACAGACAAAAACACAGCAAAAATGCAATGAAAAACACTGTAGAAAGAATGCAATGCATTTTCGCTGCTTTTTAGCTGTGTTTCGCTATGTGGGGCCTTAGCCTAAAAGTCAGACAGGGCAAAGTTAGATTAGACAGTCTTAAGATGCGCCCTATTTATCATAGTGTCAGATACTTGATGACAAATCTGTCCCATTATAAGACTGTCTAGTCTAAGTTTACACCTCCTATTAGTCTGCTTAGTTTACGCCACAAAAATGCATCATAATTTTGGCCCATGGTGTTGCAACTCCCACTTTCTGTTAAAGAAGTTGTTCAGGAATTAGGCAAAGCGGTGTTTCCCCCACATAGGTCAGCTCAATAGAGACACTTCCAACAACCCATACTATACACAACACAGGACCAGAAACAATTGGCCTTTGATACTAACTGCAATGACAATCTTCCCCAATATGCCAGAAGTGAGTAATATTTTATTTATTACATACTAATCAACTTTCTTCAAACTTGCATGTCTTTCATACTGGAAATAGTAATAGTAAGACTGGTAATAGTAAGTTAGGCTACTCTCTTACACATGAAAAAAACAGAAACAATCAATCAAGATCACAAATAAACTACAGAAATGACTATGGAGCTGATGTCCCAGTATAATAACATATCGGTATACAACGGTAGACAATCATATATGTTACCAGCACAAGTATCCATCTGAAGACATCAAAAAACTCAATTCCAAAAGCAAATCCTAAATTTCATTTTAAAACAAATTAATTTCATTTACATGTTATATTGTTTTTGTACATTATAACATCACATATTACTCAGGTAAGAAAGAAAAAATACTTAAATTACTTTGAAGGGCAAATGCAGTGGCGTAACTAGGAATGGCTGGGCCCCAAGGCGAACATTTGACATGGGCCCCCCCCCCTGAACCGCTGCCCCCAATCCCCCCCTCCGGACCGCCCCCCTCCAACCCCCCCCCCCCCCAAAAAAAAAACACATTCCTGCGCACACTATTATGTGCCATAGTGGCCCCTGCACACAGTATCATGCCCCATAGTTGCCTCTGCACACAGTATCATGCCCCATAGTGGCCCCTGCACACAGTATCATGCCCCATAGTGGCCTCTGCACACACTATTATATCCCATAGTGGCCCCTGAACACACTATTATTCCCCATAGTGGCCCCTGCACACACTATTATTCCCCATAGTGGCCACTGCACTGAGTATTTTGCCCCATAGTGGCCCCTGCACTGAGTATTTGGCCCCATAGTGGCCCTATGTGGCCCCTGCACACAGTATGTCCCATTGTGGACCACCCATGAACAATTATTATACTCTGGGGTCTTTTCAGACCCCAGAGTATAATGATCGGAGACCCAGGGGAGGATAGAAACATAAAAAAACAACGTTGCTTACCTGTTCCTCGCTCCGGTCCTCTCCCTGCTGCTTCGGCCGCCTTCAATGTTGGACCAGGCCGGCGTTACGTGATGCGGGCAAAGCGTCGCGACGCAAAATGACGTCGGGGACGTCACCAAACAGGCCCGAAGCCTGGAGAAGCGCAGGAGAGGTAAGTACATTGTTTTTTATGTTCCTTCACCAACTCTGGGCCTCCGATTATTATACTCCGGGGTCTGAAAAGACCCCGGAGTATAACGATAGCAGAGATTGTGGTGTTCGGCCCGCAGCCTCACATACCGATCCCCGCTCCTGCTCACAGCCGCCTCCGCAGAATCGGAAGCGTAGACGGCCGTGAAAGGGACCCCAGGGATCGGTAAGTATATAGGGCCCGTTACCTGCTGGGGTTTCTCCAGCAGGTAACGGTCTATTAAAAAAACAAAAAAAACATTGGGGGCCCGCGGGGCCCCGTAATGTCCCGTGCCCTGTGGCAGCTGCTACCGCTGATACCCTGGTAGTTACGCCCCTGGGCAAATTAAATATTTGAATAATTTTATGGTGCCTTTGTAAAGTACAATACATTCATATGAAAAAACGAAATAAAAAAAAAAAAAAAAGCAATTCACCACACAGACTCATGCTACCTCTCAACAGCAGGGCTAGACAGCAGAATCAATACTAGATTTTAGTCCTGTGTGACTGCTAAATAAGCACTCCCTATAATAATCCAATTGATCTTGATCAGGTTATTATACAGCATGTTGCTGGTTCATCAGCCATGCATGCATACAGACTGTGAGCACATACTGTGCTATCTTCAGTAAACTTTTCTTCTATAGTCCTGGAAAAAAAACTCTTAAAAAGCGTATTCCTTTAAAATCAAAGCACCACCTGTAAATAAAAGCAATGCTTGTGTCAAACTGTTAAATATGCCGCCTTTAAGATCGTAGCTCTGACTGTAGATGGCAGGTGACAACCATGAAAAACCAACACCACAACAAAGCATTCCCAGAAACAAATATACTGAACATGAGAAACAGCTGAAGAAAATAACATGAAAAATAAACTGCATAACCTACAATATACACACGTGGACAAAATTGTTGGTACCCCTCGTTTAATGAAAATAAAAACCCACAATGGTCACAGAAATAACTTGACTCTGACAAAAGTAATTTGCCAAGCTACATGTTGACAAGTCACAAAGCTTCTGGGAGAATGTACTATGGACAGATAAGACAAAAATCTAAATTTTTGGCAAGGCACATCAGCTCTATGTTCACATACGGAAAAATGAGGCATATCTTGAAAAGAACATTGTCCCTACTGTGAAACATGGAGGAGGCTCTGTTATGTTCTGGGGCTGCTTTGCTGCATCTGGCACAGGGTGTCTTGAATCTGTGCAGGGTACAATGAAATCTCAAGACTATCAAGGGATTCTAGAGAGAAATGTGCTGCCCAGTGTCAGAAAGCTTGGTCTCAGTCGCAGGTCATGGGTCTTGCAACAGGATAATGACCCAAAACAAAAGAGCTAACACCACCAAGAATGGCTAAGAGGAAAACATTGGACTATTCTGAAGTGGCCTTCTATGAGCCCTGACCTAAATCCTATTGAGCATCTTTGGAAGGAGCTGAAACATGCCGCCTGGAAAAGGCACCCTTCGAATCCGAGACAACTGGAGCAGTTTGCTCATGAGGAGTGGGCCAGAATACCTGTTGAGAGGTGCAGAAGTCTCATTGACAGTTACAGGAATCGTTTGATTGCAGTGATTGCCTCAAAAGGTTGTGCAACAAAATATTAAGTTAAGGGTACCATCATTCAGAAGCTGGATTAGTAAAGAACTACTTAAGGCCGGGGCCCCACATTGCAAAAATGCTGTGTTTTACAATACCTGCACAGTGGATGGGATTGTGGCTAATCCCATCCACACATTGCAAAATAAATTTGCAGCGGAAATGCTGCGTTTTTGAAAAACGCAGCATATCAACTATACGGACAGAAATGCTGGCATCTTCCATATAGGTAAAACTCTGTGGACTCTCCGTTAAAAAACATGATGCATTTCCGCTGCGTTTTTTTGCTGCGTCTAGCTATGTGGAGCCTTAGCCTAAAGGGGTCTTAAAAGTTTATATAAAATACAGAAAATGACCTACATGATATGTGTCTGAATACTCACCAAAAAAGCCAGTATTGGTCAAAAGTAAAGGAAGTCTACTGCCTCCTTCAAATATATTTAAATGCTACCACCGAGTTACAAAGCACATTGATAAAAACACACCTTTGTGATGTATAGGTTTTGTAGATTTGGAGAAAAGCAGCTTTGAAGTCTTATGCAAATGACACAGTTGATGCACTGTGGGCTGGCCTTTAGCCCTGGGAGCACAGCACTGCATCTCAAGCAGGATGTGTGAGGATGGATCAAGTCCTACCTAAATAGGGTGGTGCAGGCAGGACATGGTAGAGGTTTGAGTGGTAAGATAGGCTCTTCAGGGAGCTGAAGGACCATGTCCAGTGCACCCACTGCCTAATTTGCATGAGACTTCAAAAGTTGTTTTTCTCCAAGTATACAAAAGTGACATAAATAACAGGGTTATGTTGATTATCGATGTAGTGTTCTCTGTAACTGCGGATGTCTGCACTGCTAGTCGAATTACTGGCGCATATACTGTTACCCAACAGGTGAAATACAAACTATCTAGAAGAAAAGAGAGCCAATGAGCAAGGGCTAGAAGAGGCTTGTGTGACATCATACTCTTGAGGGGGGGGATGTAACTAGGCATTCAAAGTAGAGAATATCACACAAGCAGGAATTAAACATCAGAAGCATTTTCATGTGTTTGCCTACGAGACTGGCTTTGAGAGGCAAAACCTTATTAAAAGAGTTAGCAAATGTATTCACTATATTTTTCTTTAAAAAGGTCCACCATCTTCTTTATATCATTTAGCAATGTGTGTGTAAGATATACAGATTTCACTTACTATTCCAGCTCTTATCCATCTTTTTCACCTTCCAACTGTGCTAGCACAGTCAAAAATCTACTGCAGGCACAATCTGAATGGAAGAGGTTGAGTGCCATGTCAAATCACATGACCCTCCATCAGCAGCCATATAATGAATCGGAGTTCCTTGTGCCCAGTACATAAAACAGGCTGGAGTTATCTTTGAAGATAACCATCCCCCTTAACCCCCTATCAGTCACATTAAAATTGCAAAAACACTTCCAAAACTGTCACTTTTGTTAATTGCAGATTTTAAATTTATGGCTCAAATAAATATTACTGACACATAACTACCGCTGCCTTATGTGCATTTTAACCCTTTAGCAATCCTACAAATTTTAGTCTTAAACCAGTAAAATTTTATCACTCTGCGTTCCAGCGTTCATAACTTTTTACATTTTATTTCAATTTAACTTTACGAGACCTTTTATTTTGTGTCGAGACTTTTTGATCAGTTTTTATTAATTTTTGTTTTTGAGAGGTGAGATGATCATAAAACATCAATTCTGGCATCTGAATTTTAAAATTTAATGGCATTTATCATGTACAATAAATAACGTACTAATAATGTAATAATGTAGGGGGTTGTTCTGGATGTGGTGATACCAATTGTGTGTTTCCATCTGAAGTGACAGGGACAGGAGAATAATCAAATACTTTTCTCCTCTCCCTGCACTTCAGTTGTACATGTTCTCCTGCACACTGGTTAAAGTGCAAGTGCCAGTATTTGCACCTCAGCTTTAACCAGTGATATCTCTAAATCTATGTGGGCTACAGACATGATCATTCCTGGCCAAGACCAAGAATGTGGCTCTGGAGTTAAGAGTTCTTTAAAGTTACAGTGACCCTGGATGTGTCCTGCTCGGGAAGGGGGGATGATGTAATGCACTTTGCTCAAGCCCTGATCAGGGTTTATTCAGAACTGTAGGGGGGGTTAAGAAACTAAGCACTGGCACTGTCATTGTCGAACGTATAGTTAAATAGACAGTCCTAACCTATTTCAATATAAAAGGGCTAATATGGTAAACCAGATGGTAATAAGAAAATCATTTTAAATGAAATCTGAACTCAACCAGTAACCTTGCTATAATATAAGCCATGGTTCTTTCAGTAAAGCACTATCAGCAACTTTCATAGCTGGTGAGAATATCAGATCCTCAGTGTGACTGACAGTTGGATGTAGAGGCTGTTAGGTATGTAATCTTTAGAGTCACTGAGGCACTCGGAGAGCTATGTCACCCTTGAGTGCCCAAACGTTACAGGGAACTATCAAGGTCTGATCCCCAGCATAGACAATAAGTTATTTATGTTCTAGAATTGCCAAGACTGTATGCCCTGGCACCAAGTAGATCTGAACACAAAACTCTAGTGTATGAAAGGGAGATGATATGAAGATATATTGCAATTAAAACCTTACTGCATTAAGAAAATGATATTCTAGGCACCTTGAAAGAGACAAGTCAATTGTATTAATAACCTCTTTTTCTGAATCACTAGCTCTAATTCTGTCCATACCATCACACTTCCTTCTTTCTCTTTAAATGTTGTGTTCCATGAAGCTTATTAAATTCTATTTCACCAGGTTACTAAATTAGTAGATTCAAGACAGTGTGCTCTATGCATGAAGAAACTTCATTTAACACATAACTGGTTTGAAGCAGGCCACACTCTCTGTAGTCAACAAGGAAGAAATACAAAGTGTGGCGCACAGGCTTGGGTTTAACTAAGGGAAACCTCTCTTTGCAAGAGTGGATGCTGATGCCGTTCACACAGGCAAGCTGCCTATTTGCAGTCAGATGTTATTACAATCAATATTTCTTCTGCTACAGCGATTAGAGGATGACAACTGCTAATTACTAAATTGGCGCTTTCCCTTTCTGGTTGATGCAGCCAATCTTTCGGCTTACATTTTATGGTAGCTTTTGAAAAATATATTACAACATCCTGGAGCTCATCTTCAAGGTACTGTCCCATTTACCTGGCTGGATGTCAGCTAAACCCAAACAACATGTATTGAGCATTCTAGAAATAGGGTTACCAGAAACAACGTTTAAAATGGAGTACAGGGGAGATACACATGGTAGTTAGATTGAATGGTGTTACATAGTGATAAACGTAGCCAAGTTTAACATGACTTCTAATGTATTAAGTAAACAGTTTTTCACTAATAGCTTTTATTTTGAGTTATTACACTGCAGTGAGTTATCAGATTCAAGTTTCAGATGGCTACATCTGTAGCATGGCCATTTCACAGAATAATGAGAGATGTCAACAAATGGAAAATATACATGGCATCCAAAATGCATCAATAGTGCACCAAAACCATGGCGGTGATCTCACACGTAGGACAATTCATATTTGTACAGTCTGGCTGTCTAGCCACATAAGAACTGTGACAAGGCAGTATTGGTAGTGCTATGATGAAGGCCACCTTTTGTACAAAATAAATAAAAATTCACTGCAAATAATTCACAAGGTTTTCTTTTGTGCTACCTTGCTTGGACCCTTCCAAACATCCTCACTCTTGTATCCCCAACCACACATATTAGTGGTCACATTGCCTTCTTCTTGACAATGGTAAGGATGGAATGGCGCATGCAGTTTTGGTATGATTTTTTGAGTCAAAGCCAGTTATGAATTCAAAGAGAATGGGAATCATAACAGAAGGATTCATACTTCTTCTTTTATCCACTCCTGGTTTTTGTTTTTTTTCCTGGCTATAAAAAAACTGAATTAAAGCAGCACATAAATCCTGCCTAAATGTAGTAATAAATTAAGACCTTTACTGTCTGGCCTGCCAATAAATACAAACTGCAAAGCACCAAAATAGTATCCCAAAAGATGAAAGTTACAGATGTAGCAAACTTTAACAGACACTGATAACATGCTGCAGTATGATATCTTATCACAGCACACAACAAAAGCCACTGAAAAACTGTTGAGAGTTGAATTAATATTCTCTTCCACAGTGTTAAGGAGTTAAATGGGATTCAAAAACAAATTAATGGGAATGTGCTGCAGCATGGCCATGTGACCAACAGACGTGATGTCACTGCCTGAGAAGAGGAAGTAAAGCTCTTTCTTAAAGAAAGCAACCATGTTTTCAAATCCTAGATAACCCCTTTAAGTCTTGACTAAACTTTGCTACAACTGTATAAAGTCATACTGAGCTGACCTCTGCTTTTCAACTTGTACTCTATTACTGCTGAACGTATGTTGCTTTCTACTTCATAAAACATGATTATAATGCAACATCACAATGCACAAGTAATTCGCTTTAATATAGGGCTCCATCCAGTAGATGTTTGCATTTGTCCTCTCAACTGAATAATATTATAACATTTTCAATTGGATCACCTCCGGCCCAGCAACACAAACTGTATGTACCTGGATTCTATGTAATTGCCAGATATTTTATTTAATGAGACTGAAGGGGGTTAGACAATATTATCTCCTGGAAACATTGCCATCTATCAGTGGCGGAGCAGACCTGTAGGTGTGTTTGGGCTAACGAGCAATAAATTGAGAGCAATTAACCTTTGAATTGATGTTCTAAGGATAACAGCAGGCAATTTTGCCATTTAAAGGTGAAAGAAAAAAAATCCACTCTGGTTGGTGTCCCAGTTAAGCGTTCAGCATTGTGACATTCTGAGTGGTTAACTCTTTGTAATCTTCCAACGCCTGCTGCTGGGACCCAGGTGTTCGGATTAGTTAGGTTTAGGGATAATACACAATGCATATACTTGCTATTACACTGCTGTATACATATGTAGAAAAGTTTAATTTAACAATAAAGCTGGCTATACACATTAGATCTTCATCAGACAAAATGGCTGATTGTAACGGTTTTGGTTGATGATCAGCCATGAAAATACTACGCATCCTCATTCACAATGGTTTATGGTGGACTTGAATCTACCAAAAATAATTCAGACGTGCTAGTTATACAAAGCTGCCAGTTGGCTGTAAATATCAGTGTATAATATGATGGCAAAAAGGGGTTGATCAATAGTCATGTTGCACAGACTGACTGTGCTTTGATTTTTTTTTTTTTTTAACAACTATACTGCCCCCCGATCGGGCAGTTTAGTTGATAATGGTGACAGTAGAATTGTTCAAAGAAACAATCCCATCATCAATCAGATGACTGAACCATGGTGTACGTCAGCTTTAGGCTGAAGCCCACGTTGCAAAAAAAAACGAGCTTTTTTTTGTTGCATATTTTGCTGCGTTTTTTTATAGCTACAAAAGGAATGGGAAATAATCTGCTTAATCCACTCCTGGTTTTGGCTCAAAAACAGCAGCAAAATCTTAGCCTTAAAAGAGGTTTTCCGGGCTTAAAATATTGATGACCAATTCTATAGATAGGTCATCAATATCAGATTGGTGGTGGTCTGACACCCAGCACCCCCACTGATCAGCTGTTCTCAGCAGCTGGTATACAGAAAATGGAAAAAGAAGCAGACAGCCCTGTTCTCTCTGTAGTGGTCAAACTAGCTTAATGCAGATCAGCTACCTTTCACATGAATAGGAGCTAAATTGCAGCGACTCGAGCCAGCTACAACATAGAGAACAGAACTATCTGCTTCCTTGTCTCTTACCTGTGTGTCAGACGCTGTGATAAGATGATATGCAAAATGTCAAGTTAAAGTTTTAAGATATCCTTCCCAGTTCTTCTGTGGGAGGCTACCGCCATACACATGAAATCCAAATGAACATATCATACTTTATTCTGTCTCCCTGCATTTCTATGGCGTCTTTAATACGGCCCCATAGAACATATAGCTGTAATACGGCTGCGTGCACGAGTCTTTCGAGTGTGAAAGCAGCAGATGTGAATTACATATGACAACCGAGTTACACATAAATGAAAATATGTAAATAGCTTTGTCTGTACAATATTCTTAGACAATTTCAAGTCAATGCTTATTCAGCAGCAGATATGGTTGATTTACATGTCAGCACAATTCTACATCTCTTCACTGTGTTTTGTTTAGCAAACTAAATTTACCAAGGAAGCTGTGACCTTGCAAAGTGTAGTATTACATAGCTTGCTCTGTGTGTTTTTGCCAGAATATTGTTGGAACTTATTGAAAATAGAACACTAAATTAAAAGAAAGTATTACAGAATGATGACATCCAAACAGGTGCATCAACACTTCTGTACCTGCTAAACATTAGCCTAAGTGAAGACAAGGCAAGCTTAATGATTTAGGTAAATACACGGATTAGGTGGATGTTTGTGGTATGAAATATAATAAACTTTAAGAAAAGCTTACTTTTGGGAAGAGCATGGATAAAACACACAGAACAACCCATTACATTTTTCTCTTTGAAAATAAATATAGCGTATTTTTCATTTGGGAGAACGTCTTTTTTTTTTTTTTGTCTTATGCTGTCAGTCTCTGTTATTTTACTTTTATGTAACTTTCGTTTTTCAAATATATTAAAAAAAAAAATGGAAGGAAGCCTGTTTTAGCCTAACTCACTAAAACACTCAAGGAAAGTCACATGGCTGTACAGATGCCTTTGCCAGAGTTCCTAGCTTCTGCTAGCAATGGTCTGTAATAAAAGGACTGCACACGGATGACGATACTTGTGCTGTCCATGGTTTATATCGACAACATTAATTGAATGAGTATGTTCTGCATAAGTCTAAGTAGCCCATACTTTTACAGAACAATTGTCCCTGTAAAAAATGGATGACTGAGTATACATAAACAATACAAGGAGTTCATGTGCTATTTCACTGGCAGCACACTGACATGTGATTAAGGCCTAACAATATGTCTATAAAAGTAGCTGAAGCTATTGTATATTCTGTGACACTTTGACAAAGGTGTATCACAAGGTCTAAACTGTAAACATAGTATAAATGTCCTAAAGCAATAAAAAACTTGATCGCAGTAACTGAAATCATAGGAAAGGGGAAAGGGATGGGGGAGATGTGGGATGGAGCTGCAGTTTTGTTTTTGCTGAACCTGTGTGAGAGAGTGTGTGAGAAGAGCAGCTGATACAGCTCTACATGAGGAAAAGCCTAGCTACTCAGAACCCAGGTGACAAAATATGCAGGCTGCATGCAGCATTCACGACTGCACTCTACCTGATATGCTGCAGTTGCCTAAGGATAAGAGGGACTTTGTTTTGTCATGACAGGTACTCTTTAAGGTACCAGAGACATCTGTGAGTGCTGTGTGAATTTTAATAAATAAATGTCATATTAGTGATACATATTCTATAATCTCAGAACATGCAAAGAATTGTTACTTGTGTACTACTAAATCTGTGAAAGAGATTACATATGAAAAAAAGCCTTTGCACATTTTCATGGGGCTAAATACATACTATATGCCAAAAGAGTGTCCTTTGGGGTTACACGGGGCCTGTATGCATCAGTGTATCTTTGTTTCTCTTTTTTTTCTTTTGTATTGTATAGGAATCCACAATCTACTGCAATTTTCTATAGTAAAAATGTACACCTTGCAGCACTATCTTGAGGGATTGGTGGTTACAACTAATGTTAATAATTCCTATAACAAACAGAAAACACTCCAAAACTTTAGAGCTTACTGATCAGTGTTTTGTGTAGTTTTTGAGCTTTCTAATCAGTTTTAAGATGTTAGTATACAGTTGCTTTTATGCATGACCTTGTTCTTTGATTATTTCTATGCTAGGACTCATCCTATTGAACCCTTGTTATCGTATATTGCTTTTCATTTGCCATTCTAGGGTCCATATTGTATCTTTCTAATTTTATGACACTACCTTGTGTGGGTCTTGATCTCTTTTTCTGTGCATTAGTAGTATATTCTTGTATGGGTTTAGCAGTATGAAACATCATGCTTTTGTAACTACTATATATAATATATTGATGGCTTGATATGTATAATATAACGGCTGCATATAGACACGTGGAGTACACACAAACTGATTAGCGAGTGCTAATCCATTTCTTCTAGTAAGTCCAGATAAGTGTGTCACAAGATAATTAACTTATCAAGACAATACTGCTTTGCTATATTGGATCACAAAGTAATATACTGTATGTGTCTTGATGTGAACAAAGCCTAAGAATACTGTGTGTAGAAAATAAAACAAGCAAGTGGTTCCTTGAACAGAGTCCTACTTTAGATGTAGAGCACACATGGTCAGATAGACTGACTTTAGTTTGGATATGTTCAGGCCTTATGTATAAAAATGTCAATAATCGCTGCAATGCGTTCTTTAAACCGCAGACTTGACCTTAGGGCTAGGTGACTTTTTCCATTGTTTTTTTTGGCAAAAGTAAGAAAACTATAACTTTTTTATTTTAAAGCAAATGTAGCTGTTTGAGGACTTGTATTTTGTGGGAAGCATTTTATAATTCAATGGCACTTTTTTGGGATACCTATAATTTATTGATTAAATTTTATTAATCCTTTACAAGGATTAAAAAATAACATTTTTGTTATTCTATGGGTCAGTATGATTATGACGATAGCAAACGTATACAATTTTTTGGCATTTTACACAGTATAATATCTTTTTGAAAAAAAAAAATTTTTTCTGTGTTGCCATGTTCTGCAGGCAAACACTTATATTTTTCCATACATGGAGCTGGTTGAAGACTAGTTTTTTTTTTTTTTTTTGTGAGACAAGTTGTAAATTTGATTGATTCCATACTGGGGTGCATACAACTTTTTATCACTTTTTATTCCATTTTTTGTGAAGCACAATGATCAAAAAAAACAGCATTTCTGACATTTTTTTTTAGATTTATTTTTTATGACATTCATCATATTGGTTAAATAATGTGCTATTTTTACAGTACGAATCGTTATGGAGAAAACGATACAAAACATGCAGTTTTTTATTTTTATTATTTGATTACATAATAAAGAATGTTTATAACTGGATTTTGTGTTCATTTTAAATATTTCTATTTTTTAACATTTTATTTAAGTTTTTAACTTTTTGTTTTTATTAGGGGACTACACTATGGAATCTTCTGATCCCTGATAGAATATACTTTAAGGGGATGTCCAACTTCAGCAAATAAATGGTTATTGTTTGTATAATAATTAATTATTTTCCAATATTTTTTTTGTATCAATTCATTGCTTTCTAGATCGCCGATTGCTGTCATTCTAAGTTTACTTCCACTGGGTATAAATAATTCCATGGTCATGTGATGGACAGACCATGGTAATGTGATGAACACACAGAGTGACAGCTTGTTACAAGACAGAGCTCTGATAACAGAGCTGTGACTGGCCACCAAGTATAATAAAAGGCTAACACATCCTGTTATGTAGAGATTACTTCCCAACAGTCATCTCATTATAGTCATAGGCAGGATTACTATGAAAGATAACTATTATAAGATGCACTGTTCACAATAGGTGATGGTCACAGCTAAGCTACTACCCCCTCCCTTACAATAACACAGATCACAATGCATGCTTAGAAAACTGTCCGACAAAAGTCAATAAGTCATCTCCTATGGTCCATATGGCTGCTATAAAGCATATCCCTAACAACAATTTAGGCAAGATGGCTGCCACCATAATTATGTACAGGAAATATAGAACAAAAAAAAAATCTGCAATCAATAAAATAAAAAGAATATGTTTCACTAACTAATTTTAATGATTAAAAAAACATAGATACCTCCAATATCTGACTCATATACATTTAACCAGTTTTGGAAAGCATCCTAACGGCACTGAATTATTTCTGTTTTCTATGTTACTACATGGATACAGTTCTGTATAACTATTACATAGTACAGAAACATAAAATGTATGCGTTTTGCAATAAATGAAACGATAAACAAAGATACAGACAATTGAATATTGTATTGCTATATGTACACAGACTGTGAATGAATACAGGAACCCAGGGCAGTGTCTGCCTCAGACTGTCATAAGTACTCCACACAGGAAAGCTGCTTGCCTTTATTTGGAATTATATGTTCATATTCCATAGTACAGAGGGGATTTTTTTCCCCTGAACATGAAAAGCTGCTTTTAATGGTTATTGTTTTCATTACAGACCATCAGGGAGTGATCTACAGAATGATTTTATGGAAATATTGCAATGGTTTTACATAGCACCAGCTGTGTTGATAGTGAGACAACTCTTGTAACATTTTTAAAAGCCTCTTAGCTGCATATTGCCAAGGATCAGGCTGTGCACAGTGCTCTGCTCCCCGCATCAGATGTCCTATACTCCAGAGTCAGTCTACAAAGCTGGTCTTGTCATTTCACAGCCGCTTACACTACATTGAAAATTCAGATTGTTTCATATTGCTTAGTTGTAATTGGCAATAAAGGCAATAAAGGAAAGGTGCTAATTTACAGAGGGCTAGCTCAATTCAAGATACATACATATGTCACATCATAGCAAAATGTATATAAATCATATACATGTACGAATATATATAATAAGAATAGAGTGCGTGTTCTTTTTAGGACGAAAGCAGCATGTCATTGAAGATTTAAGCAGGTCTGTTAGGGTGTATCACCAATGTTTTCTATGGCTTCTTATGTATTAGCTTTTTGAAAACCTATCTAACAAAAGTATGGTAAAGGAGAAATTCATCAAACAGATCATTAGTCAAACTATCAAAGCAAAATAAGGTACTAAAATAAAGAAAAACTGGGGGTTTCAACACTTCCAGTTTATAAAAGATTTTATAAAAATAAATAAATGTATCTACTTTTAATTTATTTTTTTTGCCAAAAGCACTGTCGGGTTTTTGCAACTCATCCCCCAAATAAACAACATGCACTGAACATCCATAGAGTAGGGGAACATGTCTGATTGAAGTAGTTGCCACTGATGGACTCCTATTTTGAAGAGAACATGCCATCTCAGGTCTCCAGTTTGAATATAGTGGTGGTTGTAAAAGGTCCAGTGCCACTCCAACTGTATGGGATTTATGAAGATGGAAAAGTGCTCAGTCCCACGGAGCTGAATGGAGAAGTAGTAGATATGAATGACCACTGCTCTACTGAAACGGGGAATGTGATACCCACTGTTCTCATTATTGGATACATGTTGATTGTGGAAAAACCCCTTTAACTTAATACCAGACTGTGGGCACAAGTTTTTTCTAATCTTGGACAACCCCGTTAAAGAAAATTATAAGCTGAAAAAAAGAAAAAGATGGTAAATGGTAAATCAGATGGTAATGGTAAATCAGAAGTGAGAGTTATGGCTATTCGTGATAATTGCCATTTTTATGCAAACATGAAACCAGGTTGTGCAGTCATATTAGTCGTCACAATTGTTTTTTATTTTCTTGGAAACTGGTGATAAACTACAATGGTTATAGCTTATTTAATCAATAAAGTGACAAGTTTATTCAAATGTGTGACTTCTGCAAAAATGGCTGCTGCAAAATAACATAAAAGTGACACTTTCTCTATAAGTAAAACAGAGATTAAACTACCCGCTTCGCTAATTTGATTTACTAATATATATTACTAGAATTACTCTCCACTACTGAGGCTGATTTGGGTGAACTAGTTGTGAAGTAGAGACATGATAGTTATTTTCTCAATAGCTTAGTTGCTTGCAGTTTATATTCTTTCGTGCTATAAAAATACATAAATGAATAAAAAAATTTCTGTACACAGTAGTCAATCTGAACTAGTATAGGGGGGGGGACAAAGCAATAGTCTGACTCTGTAAATCAGGCAGGGGGTAGCAGTAAGACCACTTCAGCTGTCACACTGCAAACAATAATCATTGCTCTGGTGTAGCAGAACTAAAACGCTGCAAGCACTGGAGACAATAAGAGGAAGGGAAGCATTGTGGGCTTTTGCAAGCCCACAACTGGATATAAACATTAACGTGTACTTCCAGTGATAAACAATTTTTCATACATGAATAGTGCATTTAAATATAAGAAACTTTGTAATATATTTTATTAAGGACATATGTTTCCTTCAGCACTTATTAAGCTGTTCTCCTGCTCCTTATCTTACATCTCACTGTTTTGTTTACATTATATCGGTCTCCATATTCAGCCTCACACATGGAGCAGGGAGGGGTTGAGTAGGATTCTCCTTCCTTTGAGTTAATTGATTTATTGTCTCATTCCGTGTATTAGTAGCATCCTATCTACAACCTAACAGTGTTAAAACAGTGTTTAAAAAAAAAAGTAAAAGGGTAACAGCAGCAATTATTCGAGTGTCTTTTCTAATCCCCTTTCCCTCTTCATAGACTAGTATGTAAAAACTAACTGCCTGAAAAGTAGAGAAGAAAAATTATTTCTTTAATAAGATATAACACAAAGTTTCTTATTTTCACCTGTAGTTTTCATTTAAGAAAAGTTGTCTATAACTGGAGGTACTCTTTAATGTGGTATAAAGCCACAGGATCACAGAAAGTCATGCCACCAAAACAACTTTGATCGATTAAGGTATGGACCCCACAACATAGCTGAGGATGTTCAGTGGTATCTAGCACAGAAGACACTGCCCACACACTGCTCAGATCCATTTTCAGTGTTTTCAGAACAGAGAGAAATGCCCACACATATTAGTTATTATTTTCAGCATCTCACTACTTCAGTTAGCTTGCATAGTACACCCTGGTGGCATCTCTTCTCCAGGTAAGTGATACACATACATGTGGCCATCCATTTAGTAAAAGAAATAGTGTTTCTTCAGACCAGGACATCATCTTTAACTGCTCCATTGTCCAGTTCTTATGCTAACATGCCCACTATAGGCACTTTTTTCCATGAAGAGGGGTCAGTATGGCTAGTCTGTGGTCCGGCAGTAAGCTGCAAAGAAATGCGTTCTGACACATTTCTGCAATTCGTACTACAGTAGCTCTTCTGCGGCACAAGATCGGATGGGCTCGCCTTTTGTTCCTAAAGCACATCAGTCTTGGGGACCATTGGACTACTTTTGGAATGTTCTAGCACTGTATTCTGGGGACATTCCACGAGAATGATCTTTCATTTGTATAACCACAGGTTTGGTTGGCTCAAAATGCATACATTTCTAGTACATATTTACTTGCTGCCACTGCCTTAAGCTTGTGTTATGAAGGAAATACAACAGAATATATTGTGAACTCATGCTTTCTTTGCCAGTTCACTTTCAACAGAATTAATGCAGCATCTTAGGTTTTTGGCATAGGTACAAATGTTGTAGTGCTACAGGAGAAATGTTTTTTGACAAGCAAAATAAGCATAACATATTAACTCAACCGCTATCTCTATAGACTAAAGTGAAAAAACGTACATTTTATTTAACCAGTGAAACTGGTGCACAGTATACTTGTGTACAATACAAAGGTGGTTTGGAGTATAGTGTCAGAGGAACAGCTTCTGAAAACAAAGCAATGCATGAGGAATATACATCAGTGGAAGCCTCTAGAGTCATTGCTGTGCTTCACACTCTCCTAGCTTTAGGTAATAAAAGGAAGCTGCAAGCGAGACATCCCTTCCCATTCATGCAAAATGCTGTACCAAAGCATATAAACGGTTAACTAAAGACCAGATTTTTGTCATAGTACTATAATGTGTAAATCACAGTAACAGAGTAAAAAACATTATTTTTGAAATGTGTAATATAAGAAAATATAGTGTAGTACTGTGTAAGCCAGACAAAAAAAATCAAGCAATGTTAGAAAATACTTAATTCTATGCTTGTTGAAAGCTGGCAAATTTTGCAAGTAATTATTTTAGTTAGCCAATAAAAGATATCATACCTAAAATACATTTGTCTTTTTTTTTCACACAAAAGTATCTAACTTTGATTAAACATGTGTAACTAAAAACAAGAACCTTGATATGTTCACATACCCATTAACTCAAATCGACGGCACATATTTTGGACTCCAGGATCATTGTTTATTCATTTTTTCACCTTTGCATTTTGAAGGCCAAACCATTTTTCTGGCAAAATTGATATATGAGGGCTTGTATTTGAAGTACATGTAATGTGTGTGTTTTTTTAAAAAAAAACTTTTATTAAGAGACTTAAAAGGGGTTGTCCAGGCAAAAGTGGACATTAAATTTATTCTTTAAATAGGCCAGGGGCAGTATAAAAATTAAAAAAAAATCACACTCACCTTTCTCCGATGCTGTGATGCCTCCCAGTGCAGTCCGGTCTTCTCAGTCCAGTCTTCACATGTGGCGGAAGTCCCAGCCACACGTGACCGTTGATTGCAGGTCAAGAGATGTCACTACCTGTGACATCACGGGTCTCTTCCTAAGGCCTGTTGAGGATACTGATTTGCTTCAGTGGTCACGTGGCTGCTGAGGTCAATCAGCGGCTTCAGCAGAAGAGATCCGTGATGTCACATACAGCAAGCAGTTTCACTTTGAGAAGATGCCAGAGCAGCAAGACTGGACCGCGGTGGGAGGACACCGGAGTACCAGGGACAGGCGAGTAAGAATTTTTTTCACCTCCCCCCAGCCTATATAAAAATTAACAATTTGCCTGTACAGCCTCTTTAAGCAGGGGGGGAAAAGCCTACCTGTGCGTTCTCTGGATAAGCTTACTTGCTATAGTACGGTATATGCAGGTCCCCCATCGCCCCCATTCTTAGCTTTGCACAGCACAGCAGGGGCATGGAAATCTCATTCCTCTGTCTTCCCTGTTGACGCACCAACTCTCGGTCATATGATCAACTCTGCTCTACACTGTGTACACGCAGGAGTAGAGCGGAGTTGGTGAAGTCACAGAGAGCAGGCAAAAGAGGCTTAATACAGGCACTTCTGAATCCCTGCTGCACTCTGCAAACAAAGCATGTGGGCAATGGGGAAACCTACATATACAGTACTGTGCAAAATTTTTAGGCATGTGTGGAAGAAATGCTACAAAGAAAGAATGCTTTCACAAACACAAGTGTAAATAGTTAATTTTTGCCAATTAACACAAACAAGTAAACAAACAACAGAGAAATCAAATGAATATTTGGTGTGACCACCCTTTGGAGGAAGAGTCCATGCCGAGTTCTTTCAAAAACTGTGTGCAAGTGTACTTAGAACTACAGATGCTGTTCACGTAATTGTGTTAATTGACAAAAATAAAACACTTCTGTTTTTGAAAGTACTCTTTCTTCATTTTTTCCCACACCTGACAAACTTTTGCACAGTATGCAAATTAGTAAGCTATCTAGTGTAAAAATACAATATGGTAAACTTTTTATGTCCCCACATAACCCCTTAAAGGCTTTTTTTGGGTGACTGCATGAAAGAAATACAATTGCAGCGATACCAAACTTAAATAGTTTATGCTATTCTTTACTACTTTTACAAAATAAAATGCATTAATAATGCTTGGGTATAAAATATTCTGAGACCCATAACTTTTTATTTTTTTGTTGATAGAGGGCTTATTTTCTGCAGGTCTAGCTGTATTACTTTACATACATTTTAGCAGATGCCTATTAGGCCTTCAGCTGCCATGGCACCCCACAATCATGTCATGGGTAATGGGAGGGCAGGACCTAAGGGAGTGAGAGAAGGAGCCCTTTCCCTTATTAACCACTTAGAAATCTGAATTACTCTGACAGTGAAGACAAGTGCCAGCCCATCATAGAGCTGTATTGTTACAATGCCTCGCTTTAACTAAATGCTCATGTAATAGTACATGACTGCTTTCTTCCCATCTTCCAAAATAAGTGCCATACCTACTGTACCCACGGGTTGAGTTCAATATTGCAACTCAGCTCAGCTAAAGAAAAAGTGACTGTGCTGCAATATCATATACAACCTGTGGATAGGTCTGGTGCTGTTTTTGAAAGACAACAGGCATTTTTTTCTAATCTTGGACAGCTACTTGAATAAAAATAACATCTCCTGAACCCCCATTTCATGAAAAGTTGAAATACATAAAGGGTCTTGCTGGGCAGTCTGTTCTCCGACTGTATAAGCCTTCATACATGGGTGCAGATAACCTAAAACTAAACAAACAGCTAGACTATACAGTCTTAAACGGCACCAGATTTTCCAAAGTGTCTATTGCTGTTTGAAAATCTGGTGTTCTTTCAGACTGTCTATTCTAACTATACACCACTTATTAGTTGGCTTAGTTTCCAACAACATTTTGGCACAATTTTTAGCTCACAGTTTAGCATAAGCAGCCCCACCTACACGCAAGGTGTACAAACTGTTACAAATGGTCTAAAACACATAGAAAATAAGAACATGTACACCATTTTTTGGCACAAATTACACCAAAATTCTGGTGCATATTTATTAGTTAATCTGCCCCATGGTGTCCTATCCATTTTTCTTAAACAACTGTGTAAGATATACTCATATTGACCCATATTATCAGAGTCTTAGTAAGTAGAGATGAGTGAATCGAAGCTGCAGAAGTGGAATTCGATCCGAATTTCAGGAAATATTCGATTCACATGGAATCCGGATTTCCTGACGATACGCGGTAACGAATATTTAATAAGGACCTTTGTGACATCAGATGGTTACATTATATTCTCTAGTGATGTGATTGGGTATGTGTGTCTTTGCTTGTTAGCAGATCCTTCCACATGAATAAAAGTTGTCTGTGCTGGAGAGAGAGAGAGACATGACCGCGGCATCCAAGGGCTTCCACCATTTTGCCGCCCACCCGGGCTCTATGCAGACAGGAAATAGCTGTTTATTCACCACAAATTAATTCGGATCGAATAGAATCATATCGCGAAATTCGGCGAAGTTGCCGAATCGAATTTTTGAATACTTCGCTTATCTCTATTAGTAAGTCATCATGCTATTTAGGTGGTCAAAATGCTATTTAGGTGGTATTATACACCTAACAAGTGATCTAAAATGTTTCTTTCTTCTAGTTCTCATTGCTGGAGGAATTGTGGACATGTTGGTACAATACTTCATATGTTTTGGGAAAACCCACATCTACTCACCTTGTAGTACTCTATATCATTATATATATATATATTCAAAATATCTAAATTCCCACTTCACGTTACTCCTAAACTTGCCCTACTACACATAACAATATAGGATTTCCCCATAACACACAGAACAGTAATTTGCCATGGAGTGACAATAATGGAGTGACAATAGTACCAAATATGGGTGAGATTATACAGTCTGTCAATACAACTTACATATACCAATAAATGTTAGCCAGAAATAGGCAGTTAGTCAATAAATTTCATGATCAATGATACATTTGGAGTGAGTTTGGTTACACAGTCTCACTACAATAAGTGAAAACTCATTTCCTATCATTTTTTTCTGCTGCTAATAGCACCATTATGGCTGTAGCACTTTTTGCATTTCTGTTTCACCTGACCTATCGGTGACGCTATTCTGTAAGGCCCATGTTTCTGACAGTGGGAAGATATCAGCACTGATATCTCCAGCACTGGGGCACATACCAGGAAAGCCGACAGTGCGCTGAATTCAGCGTACTGTCGACTTTCTAGCGATATATAATACTACACATTGATGAGGAAATGAAAGGTCCTTTTTAAAGTTTTTTCAAAGCTCCTAACATTATTTAAAATTTATAGAAGATTGAACATTTCAGTTTACTTGTAAAATTGTCAACTGGCACAAACAAAGCACTAAGGATTTGAATGAAACTATAACAACAAATATGGTTCTGTATTGTACACTTAGTGTACAGTTTGTGTGCATGAGAACTTACATATTGACAGCTAAGCTGCCAAGTCATTTGCCTGACTGTTCAATAAAGATAAACTGCTGTCTGTTTCCAAGATCAAACTGCTGAATTTTAAACCATGTGTACATACAGTGAAAAGGGAGTAAAGTACAGCAAATAACTGAAAATAGGTAAAATAAACACAAAAAAAGAAAAATAATTAGCAAAATTAATCGACTTGCAACACAGGCTCACCTGAATTTAATGCCTTTTTTACCATGAAAATTTGTGACTCCACTACAGAAATTTCCATTTATTTCACAATATGCAAATTAGCAGTCTGGAGCACCAAGGGTGGCTCTGTTGCTCCACACTGTTCTAATACACAGGGAAATGCGAAAACACAGAGCACAGGCAAGACTTCAGCATAGCTCCCTTGCTCTGACATTTTAAGAAGGGAGGGGGGAAGAAAGGCGTATTAGAGCAGTGTGCGGTGTAACAGACTGCCTACAACGGAGGCACAAATTTTCATGGGGAGAAAGGCGTTACTATCAAGTGAACCTGAATAACTAACTGTGCTGCTGGTTTTATTTGCTTCACCCTGGTGACAAACTCCCCTTAAGTTAGTTCCACAACATGAACCACAGATTTCAATCAAAAATTTCATACTATGATTTTGTTACTCATCACCAAATCTAAGAGGACAAGTAGATAACTAGACTTTTTACAAACTATGATTTCTATATAGAATTAAACAATGATTTCATTCAGTCTGTAGGTAGGCTAAGGGCTATACATTTGAAGACCATGCGCTGGATATGTCTACAACCCCAGTCTTGGGATGTGGTGCAAAATACAATAATTTGGACATCTAATTTAACCATATTTTATTCACAATAGAACAAAAAACACATATCAGCTGTTGAAAGTTAGATATTTTTCCATTTCATTTGAAAAATGTATGTACTCATTTACTGGAAAAGTAAGTGGTGCTAATGAAAAATAGCTGGAGGCTCAATTTTCAAATCACATGACTGTGTAAAAGAGCATGTTAGAAAGGCAAAGTCCCTCAGAAGCACATATGCTCAGAGATTCACCAGTCTGAAAAACTGTCTGAAAACTGTGGAACAATTCCACAAAAATGTTCCTCAATGTAAAATTGCAAAGACTTTGAAAATCCCACCATCTACAATACCTAATATCAAAAAATTAAGAGAATCTGGAGAAATCCATGTGCACAAGGGACAAGGAGGACAATTAATATTAGATGCTCGTGATCTACATGCCCTCAGATAGCACTGCATTACAAACAGTCATGAATCGATAATGTAAATCACTGCATGTGCACAGGAATACTTCCAGAAATCACTGTCTGTGAACACAGTTTGCTGTGGAATCCACAAATACAAGTTAAAGCTATACCATGCAAAGACAACATATCAACACAATCCAGAAATGTCGACATCTTCTCTGGGCCAAAATTCCTTTAAAATGGACTGACGCAAAATGAAAAATCTGTTCTGTGGTCAGATGAATCAAAATTTGAAATTCTGTATGGAAACCACGAGGCTCCCTCAGCCGTTCATGATCGAGTGGGACAGTCCTGCATTTCAAGTGATGTACTGCAGTTTTGGGCAGCAGGCAGCGATTTAAATTCTATCTGCATGGTAGAGCACATACGGAGGTTGTGGGGTCAGGGGTATTTTTTTGGAAAGGGGCAGTTAGAAAAAATCTGAATTGGGCCCTTTAATGTATTAAAATGGCCCTGGGACAAGCTGAGCTGCCAGAGTCCTACAGACAAGAATGGGACAACATCACTTTATGGGCTGATCCAAAAATGGAAACACAGCAGCCTGAACAGCCAAAAACAGCAGTGTGAACTACAGCCAAGCCAGAGGCAAAGTATACTGAGTAAGCACAAAGATGGGTGCAAACTGTCACACAAGTTTACAGACAATAAAGATGCACAATGATTGCCCTGTCCTAACTTTTTGAGATGTGGTGCTGCCATCAATTCCTAAATGAGTTATTTTTTTTCAAACGTAATGCAAAAATGTGTATTTTGTCTGATGTGTTCTATTGTGAATAAAATATGGTTATGAAATTTCAAATCATTGCATCCTAGTTTTCTTTCCATTTTACAGTGTTCCAACTTTTTTGAAATTACAATTGTACATTCATTTAACATTATAGATGTATATTTTGGCAATATATTAAGAAAAATATGGTATTGTATCACTTAATTCCTTTACCTCCTATAGTAAAAAAAACCTAAGCTATACAGTCCCTAAATAATAGTTCCATATAATCCCGCTGCCATACTATGCCTAAAAAACTGTTACAAAACCATAGACCACTTTTTTAATCCACTGTGAATTGTCCTAATGAGGCACCTACACGGCGGAGGCTCCACGGCATTGGGACCTTTTTCCCCTCCTGTTCCTAAATTAATTTGCTGCATATGTTTTAATGGCAAAAAGTAACCATGTACCTTAACTTTTTTGGCTGACAAATATTTTTTCTAACTCCCCCATACACACAGCTGATTGTACTTCCCATACTGAAGAAAAGGGAAAGGAATTCAACATGCCATACCCATCTTCCCCCTTCTTTCTTTGCATTCAAGGTCCATCTTTTTTTTTTTTTTTTCCTTTGTGAAAGCTGTATAAGAGCTTGCTTTTTATTGACTGGATCGTACTTTCTCAGGTACATATAATGTATTAAATTCAGTAAATGCACCACTTATTATGGAATACTTTGTTTAAAGAAAACATATATCTTTGTTTCATATTAGCCAGTAGATATGAAAAATAAACATGTAGAGTCTTGTCTCATTTACCACATATGTTCCTTTATCCTTTTGTGTATGAATATGTGATTTTTAAGATATTGTGTATATACCATGCCTAATAAGAGACCCAAGTAGTCTCGAAAGCTTCCTATTTATCGTCATCTTTTCAGTTAGCCATTAAAGGGTATAAACTACTGAAGGCTCTTAATTTTTTATCCTTTATTGAATATCTTGAAATAGGTGAAAAAGGAAGGAAGGACAGTGTCTGTACCATGGGATATATCATAAGTTCTGTTAAAGGTACAAGTTAGGAGAATCTCCTATTTCTATCAAACGGAAGCCAGTAATGTTATGTGAACAGGACCTAATGTGATCACAGTCTTGTCCTAATGGAACAAAGGTAAAAAGCAACAAGTTGTAAGGAAAATAAACAGCAAAATTAAGTTATGTAGGTTATGACTTTCATATTATTTTTAGTCTGCTGACTGGACTGTTGTTTTAACTGTTTCTTACCCTCAGAGAACATGTCACCTCTAGAAAGGTTTTAGAAGCAGATTTTAACCAGTGAAGTAAAGAGAAGGCAGAAAATAAACTCTAAATATGATTGTTTGCTATTTTGCGTGTATTTTTTGTTGCTAAAAATGCTACTGAGAAAAATAAGCACACACTAAAAATGCTATGAATTAGGAGTCGATTCCTCTTGAAATTGGCTGTAATTTTTTTAGCCAGTAAAATATGTAGTGTGAACATCCATTAATTTATAGTTAGAAAACAAAAAGAATACACGATAGCTACACTGTATGTTTTACTAAAGTTTTCCTTTAAGCCTTTTAGAGAGAGTTTACAAAAAACTAAAACTATTCAGAAAAGATAAATCCAACTTTATACAGTACAGTCATGGCCAAAAGTTTTGAGAATGATACAAATATTAATTTTTACAAAGTCTACTGCTTCAGTTTTTCTAATGGCAATTTGCATATACTCCAGAATGTTATAAAGAGTGATCAGCTTAACAGCAATTACTTGCAAAGTCAATATTTGCATAGAAAATGAACTTTATCCCCCAAAACACATTTCAACATCATTGCAGCCCTGCCTTAAAAGGACCACCTAACATCGTTTCAGTGATTGCTCCATTAACACAGGTGTGGGTGTTGATGAGGACAGGGCTGGACATCAATCTGTCATGATTAAGTAAGAATGACACCACTGGACACTTTAAAAGGAGGCTGGTGCTTGCCATCATTGTTTCTCTTCTGTTAACCATGGTTATCTCTAAAGAAACACGTGCAGTCATCATTGCACTGCACAAAAATGGCCTAACTGGGAAGAGTATTGCAGCTAGAAAGATCGCACCTCAGTCAACAATCTATCGCATCATCAAGAACTTCAAGGAGAGAGGTTCCATTGGTGCCAAAAAGGCTCCAGGGCGCCCAAGAAAGACCAGCAAGCGGCAGGACCGTCTCTTAAAAGTGTTTCAGCTGCGGGATCGGGCTACCAGCAGTGCAGAGCTTGCTGAGGAATGGCAGCAGGCAGGTGTGAGTGCATCTGCACGCACTGTGAGGCGGAGACTCTTGGAGCAAGGCCTGGTCTCAAGGAGGGCAGCAAAGAAGCCACTTCTCTCCAGAAAAAACATCAGGGACAGACTGATATTCTGCAAAAGGTACAGGGAGTGGACTGCTGAGGACTGGGGTAAAGTCATTTTCTCTGATGAATCCCCTTTTCGATTGTTTGGAACATCTGGAAAACAGCTTATTCGGAGAAGAAGAGGTGAGCGCTACCACCAGTCTTGTCTCATGCCAACTGTAAAGCATCCTGAAACCATTCATGTGTGGGGTTGCTTCTCAGCCAAGGGAATCGGCTCTCTCACAGTCTTGCCTAAAAACACAGCCATGAATAAAGAATGGTACCAGAATGTCCTCCAAGAGCAACTTCTCCCAACCGTCCAAGAGCAGTTTGGCGCTCAACAATGTCTTTTCCAGCATGATGGAGCACCTTGCCATAAAGCAAAGGTGATAACTAAATGGCTCAGGGAACAAAACATAGAGATTTTGGGTCCATGGCCTGGAAACTCCCCAGATCTTAATCCCATTGAGAACTTGTGGTCAATCATCAAGAGACGGGTGGACAAACAAAAACCAACAAATTCAGACAAAATTAAAGCATTGATTCTGCAAGAATGGACTGCTATCAGTCAGGATTTGGTCCAGAAGTTGTTTGAGAGCATGTCAGGGAGAATTGCAGAGGTCCTGAAGAAGAAGGGTCAACACTGCAAATATTGACTTGCTGCATTAACTCATTCTAACTGTCAATATAAGCTTCTGTTACTCATAATATGAATGCAATTATATTTCTGTATGTGATAAAAACATCTGACAAACACACATAAAAACCAGAGGGCAGCAGATCATGTGAAAATAGAATATTTGTGTCATTCTCAAAACTTTTGGCCATGACTGTACTACACTCCAAACAGAGAAGATGCAAGGGAACAATAAGTTAACAGAAAATGCTTGAATAATAGAGATGAATTTAGACAAGCCTTTTCTTCCAGACCAGACTGATGCTTTATCCAATGGCTGATACACTCAGAAAACCCCTGATGATCTTTATCTGTGACTTACATCTTCTCTCAGCATTCTTTAAGGACCATTCATAGTGTAAGTAGTAAGTAAGTGTTTATTAAACGTTCTAAGGTATAAAGACAGTTAGTACTGACTGGAAAGCATAAAGATAAAGTTACATTTATGCAGCAGAAACCTATTTCACGAGAAGCCGATTATATGAAATTCTGTGATTTAAGTTTCTCCTCTTAAGGGTAAGGCTACACACAGTGAAAATGTTAAGGGATCTTCAATAGCGTTTTCTACTGCAAAATCGCTGCAGCAAAACCCACCACACAAGTGGCAAGAGTTGGAATTGCAACATTTTTAGAATTTTTTTAAAATATAGATAACATGGAAAATTAAAAACAATATCACCAAAAATTTGTAAAATATGTTTAATGGAAAAAGGTGATTTAAAAATAGGCTATTACCTAGTGGCACCTTCTGTTTTTAATCCCTATACTATGCTGTAGTAAAAATGGTAGTGTGAAACTACTCTAAGATGGCACATATGGTAATAGTGATGCAGCAGAAAGCTATACAACAAACACAGAGGAAATTAAGCTTTACATGTTGCCCACTGGAAACAATAGACTATCTGTGTAATGTATGGACATGCCAAGTCTTCCAGAGAGAGACTAACTGATGGAGGTTATGAATTAGAGACCATCTAATTGTGCTAGTATGGAACTTAATATGGAGTATTTTAGACTGGAGAAGAAAAATAGTCACTAGAATACCATAATCTTAAAATGTGTATTCTTACAAAAAAGGTAAGTATTTCAACCAGAAATCCCTACATATATAAGTGTAGTAGAACATTAAGAGAAGTGCAAATGAATCTGTCATGAGAAATGTAAATATAAAAATGGCCATAAAGGTTTGCTAATGTGTATGCTGAAAGAGATCACTTTACAGAATTTTAGACAATTATGCAATGCAGCCAGTGGATGACTAGTTGGCAAAGTATAGGGGAAAGTCTGTGTGTCAATAGGTGAAAAGGGTTAAAATAGAATGTTTTCCTTTATCTGGACAATGTATCCAAAAATCAATGATGCTTTTCAAGGACACATTGAAAAATTAGTCAAAGATCAAAAGTGGTAAAATTTGGGTTATGAAGATCTCAGTGACATTCAATGTGATCTGCAAAAATGATGACTCTTACAATCACAATAACCTATACAAGCTCCTACAGCTTCAATAAACTGACAGTGGAAAAAAGTCTCCTAGTTTTATGGATTGCCCATGAATTTCCAAACAACTGGCATAGCCTAAAAATTCACAAGTGTGTGGAATATGCAGATGATTGTGGTAGAAGAGACAAATGGACAAATACTGGAAAAAAATAATTTATATATATATATATATATATATATATATATATATATATATATTTTAATATTTCTTCATTCGAAACAACCCCTTTAAAGAGGACCTTTCATGTCCTCATGCACATGCGGTAAAAGCTTTGAAAAAACTTTAAAAAGGACCTTTCATTTCCTCATCAATGTGTAGTATTATATACCGCTAGAAAGTCGACAGTACGCTGAATTCAGCGCACTGTCGGCTTTCCTGGTATGTGCCCCAGTGCTGGAGATATCGGTGTCATTATCTTCCCACTATCAGAAGTGTGGGCCTTACAGCCTAGCATCATCGCTAGGTCAGGTGAAACAGAAATGCAAAAAGTGCTACAGCCATAATAGTGCTATCAGCAGCAGAAAAAAGGATAGGAAAATGAGTTTTCACTTATTGTAGTGAGACTGTGTAAGCTGAAACTAACGGCACCAATATCTCCAGACCCAAGGCACAGAACGGGAAAGCCAACAGTGCGCTGAATTCAGTGCACTGTCGGCTTTCTAGCGATATATAATACCCCACATGTACATGAGGACATGAAAGGTTCTCTTTAAGAGGATACATTGATCTCACTATAAAACCAACTAAAGTTGGAGCATCACTACCAATTTCAGTAAAGAAATTACCAACTATTATTACTTAATTTGGAGGTGGTGTCTCATCTTTGGTTGGCGTGAATCTTAAAGGCTAGAACTAAATGTCTGCAGTTTTTCTAAAAACAGAACAGTGCTTGTTCATAGGTGGTCTGAGAATTGTAGCTCAGCTCATTTCACTTAATTGTGGCTGAGCTGCAATATCAGAAACAGCCTACAGACAAATTTGTTTTTTTTCTGGGTAACCAACTAAAAAAAACAAAAAACATGAAGCTTACAAAGTAGGTTTTAAAATGCCCTAAAAAGTGTAATACTAAAATTCTAAACAAGGAGGAGACAATTTACTGTATTCAATAAAGAAAGAAAACCAAATTCCCTGGCACTCTGACGTATGTGAGTAACATCACTAGTCCCACTCCAGTGACCGCCTAATTGGCCTCAGCGGTCATGTGGGGTGCAGGGGGAACGAAGCACAGTCCCTGAACGAACGGGCTGCGATGTCAGACACTGCAACGCTGGGGACAGGTGAGTGTTTTTCTCTTAATGTTCCTCTTTAAGAATAATGTCCCATAGTGCACACAATATAATGTTGCAGATTGGCACTCACACAGTATAATGTCCCACAGTGGCCTCCACACAATATAATGTCTCACAGTAGCCCCTGCACACAGTATAATGTCCCATAGTGGCCCCTCCACACAGTATAATGCACTATCGTGGCCCCTCCACATAGTAAAATGTCCCATAGTGGTCCCTCCACATAATAAAATGTCCCATAGTGGCCCCGTTGCAGCATGTCAATTATACCTGCAGAAAATGCTGGTGTTTTCCATATAGGTACAATAGGAGCAGAAAGTCTGCAGAGGAAAAGTGCAGACTTTCTGTGAAAAACACTGCAGAAAAAAACGCGATGTGTTTCTTTTTTTTTTTTTATTTAATTTTTTTATTTTGCTGCGTCTCGCTACGTGGGGCCTTAGCCTAATAAATCATTCACATGGGGCCAAGAATTACATTGGATACAGCAACTACTATAGGTTTTCATAAGTTATTATGGGCATGCATTCAGGGAGAAACATCTCAGGTGTCTTATCCATCTCACTGCAAAATACATTTTGTGTTCCTTTTTATAGAGCAGTTTCCATCCAATATAGGATTGCAAGGAAAGTGTTTGTAATCTGATAATGGTGTCAGGAATTGTGCTATCACACTAGCAGTTAAAGCGCTCATCTTCTGAGGCTCCATCTTTCCAATGATTAGGGTTGTGACTGAAGACGTTAACAGAGCTGGTCCAAGCAGTCGTCAAGAGGAAGCTCCAGCCAGCAGCCCTTCTATTCATGACAAAACTGTATTAGGACCTTCATTTTTCACACGTCTTAGAAACTATTAATGATGGCAGCTCCTAAAGGACATGTCAAAACAAAACCAAGGTGTCTGCTAATTATGGAGATGCCAGCTTCAATGCTTCATATTCAACCTCTTCCTGCGTTTTGGATAATCACATTGATTTCCTCCTGTATCATCTAATTGCCTAACTATAGGACACCTTCCTTACAAGCCTCTGCAGCTTTCCTCTCAGCAATAGGATTTGTGAAATTTCTTAAACGACTCCACTAAGATGACCTTGAACCATCTTAAAATACATCACACTGATCTTCAGCAATAAGATAGTCAGGTATTGTTTGCATCTTGGAAACTACACATTGCATAAACACGATAAGCAGTTACAAAGTAAAGTATAACAACAAAGATAACATGAGCAAAATACAATAAAACAATCTATAAAAACAGAGCGGAATTGCTGACCTGTAGGAATAAGAAGTGAAGATATTTTAGTAAAGATACTTCCTGCCTCCCATTAGCACAGCAGTAAAGTCCTGAATCATTTGTAATACATATTTAAAAGCAAGCTGGTAAAAAAAGAAAAAAAAAAAACATGCAAAAACATGCGCACCTGCTTCATAAACCACAAGTAAGGTTGGGGCCATAGGCCCCTCTGCCACAAACAAACCACCATAAATGGCAATGTTGGGTAGGAGTCCTGTTACAGATTTTGCACTTGGGCCCAGGAGCTTCCAGCTATGCCTCTGCACAAAAGGATGGTCATTATAAGGGCTCGTTTACATGACCATTTTCCCCCCTGTTGTCCGTTAAGAAACAGAAAACGGACCCATTCTGGTCAAGCTGACCTCCTGAGCTGCATTGCACTATTAAAGCGCTGCAAATCCTGACAGATGAAACATCATAAATAGATGCAAAATGCTGCATGTTGTAACTATTCTGGAATAAAGCACCTGAAAAGCAGTTAAAATCTGCAGGGGCATGGCCTACTTTAGAATATTTGTGATTTGGGTCTCAAGAAAAATGAAACAGGACAAGCTCACAGCATACACACAATTGACATAGGGAACGCAGCCCCTTCTATACAGTCCATGTTTCATTCCTTGTTCACAGGTGATGTTGGAAAATAAAGACAGCAATGGGTTTTTTTTTTTCAGGCACACACACAAAAAAAAAAGATGACACTCAGATTAAAAACATAAGAACACTACGATGTACAATATCCAATTTTTATAGCACTCAAACGGATCGTTTGTGTGAAAGCAATCTAACACTGAAATGTGACACATACAACACAAACATCCATACACTGACTATAGTAATCAAAATGCTTAACCACTTGCCTTCTGACCTATGTCTATGACCTCTTATCCAGCCAACCGATACCTTATTTCACGCTGTTGAGGAGCAATAACCCTGAAACAGTTGTATGCGGATAGAGTTTTCTACCTTTTGTAGGAGATTCTCTGGTTTGTCTTTAATTCCAGACCATGCCAGTAGATTTCTAGAAAACCAGGTATTGATCTATGGGGAGCTACCTTCCAAAAAGTGGTGCTAGATCAATTTTTTCTTTTTTTCAAGGAGAACTTATTTACATAATCTTTTCCCAGAAATTTTAGAAGAGCATGTATGGTCTGTGAGACTCACCCAAGTGTCCTACAAAGGTAGTCTCCTTAAGGAGACATACTATTTATTCCAACCCATGTCTATGACCTCTCAACCAGCCAGCACCCTGCTTCGCACCGATAATATAACTCTGAAACAGCCGTCTGCAGGTAGGCCTCTCTTTCTTTTGAAGGCACATTATGGACAATTCCTGCATGTGAACATAGCCTAAGGGGGGAAGCTCTCTCTGTTATACCATCAGCAACCTAAGACATGTTAACAGCAAGATTAAAAAAAACAACAACTTTTTTTTCTCAAAAAAAAGTGGTTTTATTTTGGAAATATGCATACATGTTATCACTACAAACATAACAATCTATAGTAACTTTAACATATTTAAACCATACAGTGAACTATTTAAAGAAATACAAAAAGCTGTTGCAGAATTTCCATTCTTTACCCATTCAACCAAACAAAGCTAACAAATGGTAAAAATGATATGCACCCCATATTGCAACTCATCTTGCTACATCAATGAAGAAATAATGTTACTGCTCTCTGAATGAAATGCTGCCGTCAAAAACTGACCAAAATGGGTTGGATAATGAAGTGGTTAATCTTAACTGTTGAAAACATATGCAGGTTATCATGGGGTGTGAGCAGAAGGTAATGTCTGACATTTATAACATTGGGGTATCTCCTACAATTTGCCCAAGTGAAATCACTTTGTAAGTACCAGTTTTAATAGATTATTCACTAGTGACATTCAGTACTAGTGACTATTGGCAATGCTAGTTTCCATTAACTTAGAAATCTAGATAATTTGCCTAAATAATGTTTTAACATGGCAAGGATTCAGCTCAGAGATAATAGATCAGATTATGGTCCTAACAGAAATCCAAGTTGTCTTAGTGAAACGTAATACACTATCAAGAATAAAATACAGCAGTCTCTAGCATCAATGAGAGAATTCAATTTAAATCCACTCCCCTGTTGAAAAATAGACAACAATGCAATTAATTAGTGCAATTATCATCTAGTCACTAATTAAGGATCAAACGGGATTAACCCCCTTACTCCTACTTGTCTTTAGTAAATTCATGAGTGCTTATTTGGCACCCTCTAAAGTCTTAAATACAATCATGGATCAAACCGGAAATCATGCCACATGAGACAAATGAGGCTAGGAGCTCCTGATAACACAACTTATTCTGTTGTGTCTCTTCAGGCAGGATTTAAAGGAATGAGGCTTAAGTAAGAATATACTTTATCCTCCATCTGCTCCTTCACACTACAACAGACCGAACACGTTGTACACATTAAGAAAGTGATCACCAGAATAGGAACCCTACTTTACAATACAACTCTTATTATAAATATACACATTTTGGTTACAAAGGCTCCCCCCCCCTACCTGTACAACACCAAACGTTTCTTTCCTGCTGTGGCCACCAATTGCTGTATGCCTTACAAAAGTCTCTTTGTGCTCTGTATTACATATAATGCACAGCATAATGAAGTATAATGTGTTTCCCTGGGGTCTGGGCGGAGTACTACTGGAGGATGTCAGAGTGAATGCAGTAGAGGAATGGCGTTAGATGTCATGAATGGGTTACTGGAAAAAGTAAATCAACAAGGGGGGGGATGATGGAGGAGCTAGAGGAGAAAGGGAAATTCAAACTGTGATTTTCTTTTACCAACAAACTATTAGAACATGTGAATTTTGATGTGGATTCTGTGTCAAAATCTGTGTTTAAAAATACTGCACCTCATAGTTTTTAATAGTGACAATACTAACAAGGCAAAGGAATTGTAGCATTGTCATTTTTTAACATGGTTTCCATGCATAAACATGGTGGAAACTGCTGTGGGTAGTCACAAGCTCATTAGCCCCATTGAATGGAAGTTATTAGCTTGAGGATCTGAACAATGTAAACTGGAAAAACCCATTTTTCACTACAAATACACATCAGATTTTATCAAAGTTAATTTTAAGATGTGTGAACATGTCCTGAAAATTGAACTGGCTGATAATCTTGATCAACATTGTTCTTCATTTTCTAAGATGCTAAAGAAGGTAATATAAAATGGTTGAATACATGAATGCATCAGTACAACTCCCTTTTTGATCTGTATGGAAGTTAAGCCTCATATGATAAGGTATAAAGTCTTCAGTTTGATCCAGTTTTTGTGCATAAATGGGGAAATGAAGATTTGTTTTACACCTTCATTGCTCACATCTAAGGAGTTCAATTTGGGATTTAAGTGATTTTTATAACCTGAAACAACCAACATGTCTACAGCCGGGTGGTTTGGGAAATGCATGTAATAAGTTAGACAGTCTTCATCTTATCATCTATTATGTAAAAACAGCATCTAAGAGCCATAAAGCAATACAGATTTCTGGCACAAAGTCACGGTAGAGTCAATGTTTTGTGCAGGTAAAATAATATAACTGGTGAAGCAGCTGTAAAACAAATGTAACAGCATCAGTCTTACCAGAGACAAAGAGAGAGAAGCATACAAGTGTGAAGGTGATGGCTGCTGCTCTAGGAGAATGCTATAGCCAACTGGCACCTCATTCTCTATGACAAGACCATCCGCTGCTGTTTCCATTCAACAGACTGCTGTAAAGTTGTGTAATAGAGAGATGCTCAGATCTATCTGGCAGACATTTTTCTTTTACATTTCTATATGTATCAAACAAAGTAAGGACGCCTTGATGTACTTCATGATTTATTGTTTGCATGACTATTAGCTTGGTCTTGAAAAAACTTATATATTATTATATGAACAATTCCAAGATACTAAGATCATAGTAATCAGAGTCACATCATAAGTCATAAGTAGCACCAATGTCTAGGTGGGTGGTTTAACTGGCAAACCATACGCATAACTATAAGCATTTAAACGCATCCTAAGGCAGACATAACATACATTTGATTTTGTGTACTGCTTAGATTGCTGTATGTAAATATCAACTTTTAGGAAACATACAACCAAACTATCCTTTCATTTCAAGATCTACCTTTCAGAAGTACCATATTATGCAGGAGGGCAAAAAACAACAGTTATCACCGAGGACAAATAGTTCCACAATTTTCACTGTAAATGGCTAGTAATAAAATATCTGTTTATTGATATGCATTAAAAATCCCAGATATAACCAAAAAATAATAAATGATATTACACCACTACACAATACGTCCCCAAAAATTAGATATGGTTTCTAATTACGGAGGATGACTCAGGCATTAGGACCTTATAATAGGGACTATAAGCTTCAAGAGGTATCAGTAAGTCTCCACCTCTAAATGTATATATTAGCTCTCCCCTTATTTCTGTGGTCCAACGCAATATAGTTGAACTTGTATTTAGTTGTTGATAATAGATGTAACCTCAGGCTGCACCTGAAAGTACCCACATCCACCATCAGGATGGGGAACTGTGGTTTTTACCGCAATCTACTGATTAGGGCTGACATTCCAATAAGTCTACTGATCAACCTATTCCTATGTATAATAGGGGAAACGTGTTGAGACTTTTAAACTTCTAAGGGTCATATCTATGTACTAGGGAGCGACACTATATAGCCGCTCAGATATAACACTGCAGTCTGCCGTGCATGGAGGTGGGCTGATCAGTTGATGCCTAGTTGATAATTAAGAGTGTCTGCGTGAGTCTAATATGGACATCACTATGTCAGATTGAGAGACACACAATTGTATCCACAAGACTGCGCAATATATCTGGGCTATTAAGTATTACATTAAGTCCTTCATTCAGACCATCCATAAAGCAGCGACTGATATGGGATGCTAGATTTACTAGCTTTTCAGCTGCTGCCTTTAGGTCGCTAGGATCGATTAGAGAGATAGCGGGCTAGCTGGTCTCAAGTATACAGTGTGGGTTTGGAGGTATATTGTTGGTCTGACAGATGGAACATTTGTTTTTGTTCTGAATTCAGATTAGCCCCTTATCCATTGCTGACTGAGGCTATCAATATTACCAGCGCTGATTAGACATTGGAATGGTCTGTTAGAACTAATACTGTGGCTTATAGTTGCTCACTGAGTCCATTTAGGCATATCCACGAAGTGTGTGTGGGGAGAGTATTCAATAGCTATCTCTCCGCACACTAATTGACCCTTTTTTATAGTAAAAGTGGCATCTGTATTTACTATATGAGGGAGTCAACTGAGAGCACATAGTGCATGTAAAAGAACTTAAAGACATCCATCACTGGAATTCATTTGGAGTCTTGAATGTCTCCTATTTGTAGCTTGCTAGCACTAATACCTAAAATATAACCTTTAATAATCTGATTAAAACGTGTACAATGCACTACAAAAAAAAATGACGTCTGTAGTGTTGCTGCATGTGGCATTAAGCAGACAACGGCACATAAGTAGCTTTCACAATGTCCATAAAGCCTCTGTTTGAAAAACAGCTAAAAACTAAGTGCTCAATAATCAGCAGCATGTGAGAGGCTTTATCACAATGTCAATAGAGCCCCTGTTTGAATAGATCTATCTTAAGAGGCTTAACAAAATGTAAACACAGCCCCTGTTTGTATAAAGCTATCCTCTAAGAGGTTTATAACAATGTCCACACAGCCCCTGTTTGTATATAGCTATCCTCTAAGAGGCTTATCTCAATATCAACACAGCCCCTGTTTGTATAAAGCTATCCTCTAAGAGGCTTTAACAATGTAAACAGAGCCCCTATTTGTATAAAACTATCCTCAACGCGTTTCCCACAGAGATAAGCAGGGTTCATCAGGAGAAGGTAAAGATATAGATAAAATCAAGCTTACTGAGATAATTTGCAGTAATAACTGCAGTTCCCAGTGTCCTGATGGTGGACACTGGTACTAAGAGGGACGGCTCTCTGATTCTCAGGTATGTAAAGAAGCAAGTGGAGGGTAGGGAGAAAGTGGATTGCAGAGACTGGAATGGGATCAACGATTCTTCACTCCACATCTGTGAGATGGAGGTGATGCCCGACGATTTCCAGATGGATAAGTTGAGATCCAGAATTGCTAACTCCAAGAATTCAAATCGGGGCCCTTTTAACGTTTAGTGACTGCTTCTTTCCTGTAGAGTGGTGGATATGTCGCCAGCTGTCTGTAAGGTGTTTTAGAATTGGAGACGTGAGTGAAGGTACCACCTCCATCCAGAGGGAGTAGAGAAGCCAAGATTTGAGGCTGTGTTGTGGTATCATATAAGATTCGATACATATCCAGGATTTGTGGGCGTTGTTGTGCCACCAGTCCTTTAGAGTAGAAATGTGAGAGGCCATATAGTAATCATAGATGTTTGGTACTCCCAAACCTCCCACTCCCCGTTTCCTGTTAGTTTTCTGGAGGAATATAGGAGGGGGAGCTACAGGAATAGTTCTAAATAAGTATAAGATTTTTGGAAGCAGCATCATGTGAAAGGCAGATATCCTGCCTAGACATGACAGGGTATGTTTTGAGTAAGATTGAAACTCTTTCTCGAGATCCATCAGACGATACATGTAATTGGCTTTGGCCAGTTGTGTAATAGAGGGAGTGATCTTTATTCCCAGGTAATCCAAATCTGTCGACCTCCAATCATAAGGAAATTCCTCCTTGAGCTGTTGCAGAAGTGGCTTGGGGACGCCCAAAGGGAGAATTTGTGTTTTAGACTCGTTAATTTTATAAAAGGAGAGGGCTGCATATTCTTTGAGAATTCCGATAGCAGCTGACAGTGAGGTTTCTGGGCGAGTCAGGGACAATATGATGTCATCCGCGTAGAGGGAGATGAGATGAGATGAATCCAAGATTTCCACTCCCTGAACTCTGTCGCTTTGCCTCAGGGTCTGCGCCAACGGCTCAATGGTGAGTATAAAAATCAAGGGAGAGAGGGGGCATCCCTGTCTCGTTCCATTCCTTATATTAAAGCTATCCGACAGTGTACCGTTGGTAAACACTCTGGCCGATGGAGAGGAATGCAGATTGGATATAGCAGTGAGGATAGGGCCGGAGAATCGCATTCTCTGCAGGACAGAAAAGGCGAAGGACCAGTTAATCCGGTCAAACGCCTTCTCCGCATCCAAGGCGACCATCAGGGCCGGAGTCCTCCTGCGTTCCAGCAGATCTATCAGATGAAGGAAACGTCTGGTGTTATCTGGAGCTTGGTGGCCCTTGACGAAGCCCACCTGATCCGCGCCAACCAAATCTGGGAGAATGGGAGCCAGTCGAGCTGCTAAGATCTTCGCACAGAGCTTGAGGTCCGAGTTTAGCAGCGAGATTGGCCTGAAATTCTGCGGTACATCAGCTGGTTTGCCTGGTTTAGGAAGGGTAATAATTAATGCCGCCAGGGATTCGCGTGGAAGCGGAGCACCTGACATAGCGTGGTTGAAGAAGTTCATGAGGTATGGGGTGAGTATTTGTTGAAAGTAAATTAGATACTCATTAGAGAAACCATCCGGCCCTGGGGATTTGCTCTTAGGTAAGGACTATATGGTTTTCAGTACCTCTGGGAGAGTAATAGGGGCGTTTAGGGCCAAGAGGTGATCGTCTGTCAGGCCTGGTAACTTTAGGTTGCCCAAGAAGCCGGACACCAAGGTGGAATGATCTTGCGGGAGAGGAGTATGCTCCTGTAGATTATAAAGCTGTGCGTAATAATCTTTAAAGGAATTGGCGATGTCTCTCGGGTCTGTTAATTGCACTTTGGTTATAGGATGCTTGATGTATGGGATCCTTGATTTAGCTGCTCTTGCTCGTAGTTGTCTAGCCAACAATCTGCCGGCTTTGTTGCTTTGGGAGTAAAATCGAGCTTTAGATTTTTTCAGAGCTTTTTCGTAATCTTGTAGCAAAAGCAGACGTAGATGCTGTCTAACCTGTCTAAGTTGTTCCGAAGTAATCGGATTAGGGTTACTTTTGTTTGCAGCTTCCACAGTACGAAGTGTAGACATTGCCTCCTTAATTGCTTTCTGGGGTTCTTTTTTATTCCCATGTGCTATTTTTATAAGTGTGCCACGGATGTACGCTTTATGAGCATTCCAGAGAGTATAGGGGTCATCGGTAGAGGTGGAATTTGTCTGGAAATAATCCTGGAGGTCTTTTTCTATTATCGGGCGATAATTAGGATGACTCATGAGGTAAGTGTTATTTCTCCAGAGTCTAGTAGCGGAAGGTGGTGTCTTTTCTTCTATAGAGAGAGTGATGGCTGCGTGGTCAGACCAAGTGATTGATTCAATTGTAGATTTCCTGGAACTCATCAGGGTTGGAAGGTCTACCAAGAACATGTTGATGCGGGAATAGGAACCATGGACTGCTGAGAAATAAGTATAGTCCCTTTCGCCCGCATGATGTGCGCGCCATATATCATGTAGATTCTCGTTATGCGGAAATTGGCGCAGGTAGGAGGTGCTCTCCCTACTGGGGTTGGTCGAATCCAGAGAAGGATCCATTATGTTGTTAAAGTCTCCACAAATTATTAATGCACCTTGTTGGATGTCCTGAATTTGTCGTCGGACTTTATGCAGAAATGCCAGGGTCTTCCGGTGTGGAGCGTAGACATTGACTATTGTAAAGGGGGCATTGTTGAGGAGGCAAGCAATGATGAGGAATCTGCCTTGGGGGTCTGCTCTTTGGGCTGTCAAGGAGAATGCCACGGAGTCTCTGAAGGCGACAAGGACTCCACGTTTTTTTGATCGGTGGTGTGCATGGCAGATTACAGGGAAGGAGGGATGTTTTAACCTGAAGGCATCCTTTTGCAGAAGGTGAGTTTCTTGTGCACAAAGCACGTCTGCAGAAAGTGAGAGCCTCCTTCCAGATGTACGTACGCTTCTGCGGGCTATTGAGGCCGCGGACATTGAGAGAGGCCAACTTAAGCACCATATTGTCACTGTAAAGTGAGAACGTCCGGAGTGCGTCGGAACCACAGGAGAAGGGTAGGTAGTGTTGCAGATGAGAAGATCAGTAAACAAAATGAATGAACAAACGGTTCAAAAACGAATACAGGTTGACTGTATGTTTGGGGGTATCAATTAGAGGCTTGCCAGTTAAGCCACTAGAGCAAAGGGGGGTCATGCACCTAAGTATAGAGGTGTAGCCATTCTGGGAAATCATTTATGGTTTGTAGGAGATCGTCGTCCTGCAGTTGAAGGGTGGGAGGCACTTGCTGTATCTTGAGGAGATGTTAATGGTATCCTCCAGGTCGATAGCAACGCCTTACCCTGATTCAGGTTATGGATGGTGAAGGTGGTCCCTTCTTTCAGGATGATCAACTTCACAGGAAACCCCCATCTGTATTGAATTTTATTTTTTCGGAGCGTTGTCGTGACCGGAAGCAATTCCCTGCGGAGGCGTAGGGTTGTAGCAGAGAGGTCCTTGTAGAGCTGTACATCTCTGAATTTGGGAGGCCAAGATTTCTGCTTGCGAGCTGCTTCTAATAATTTTTCTTTTACATGAAAGAAGTGAAATCTAGCCAATACGTCTCTTGGGATCTCATCTCCTAGATGTCTGGGGCGAGGAAGCCTATGCGCTCTGTCGATAATGATATCCGTGGTTGAGGAGTCGGGCAGTAAAAATTTGATATATTCCTGTAGATATGGAAACAGATCAGCTGTTTGAACCTGTTCTGAAATGCTTCTGAATTTGATGTTGTTTCTACGGGACCGGTCTTCCATATCAGCCATCTTCGCCTTGAGGTTTTCAACGTCGTCTTCAAGGTCATTGTGTGCATCAATAATTTTGTTGTGTGACGTAGCTAGGTCGCCCATCTTAGTTTCAATATGCGTTACTCGCTTATCCAGTGCACTGACCGAGGACTGAAGAGGCTGAAGCAGCTGTGTAAAGTCCGCTTGAAGAGAGCATGTCTCTCAGAGTATGCTCAGAGGCGGGTCCGCTAGTGGTTGGGAAGCCGTCTAGGCCAATCGGTGGGGCGGATGTAGGGGCCTCAGAAGAAGGTTGGTCTTTGGAATAATCTAGGTCTCCAGGGAGTTCCATTCGAGGCTTCTGTTTAAGTGGGCTTGTATTCGGAGACAGTGACTGTCGCAGAAGAGAGCTCCGCTCCTTGGCGGATTGAGCTGATGTACAGTGGTTTTGCTGTATTGCATATCGGATGTCATCAGGGGTGGGAGGAAGATGGAGATCCATCAATTCTTCGGCGTGGTTAAAGTCTGCCCCCCCTATGATTGTCGCAGTACTTCCTGCAGCAGTCGCGGGCGTTGAGGGTAGGAGCTCTATTTGGTCGGTGGGTGGAAGGCCCGGTTCTCCGTCTACGCCACGGTCCCACTCAAAATAATTAGTCAGGTTATTGTCTGGTTTTTTGTTGGGTTTCCTACCCTTCACCATATTGGCAAGTATTTGTCTCCAATAGATTCAACGTTTAAAGGTAAGATATACCAGAGCAGGCTATTTGTCGCTAATAGTTGCTAGAAGGTGCACTAAATCCCCAAAACTAGGTCGCCATCACCCAGAAGGTAGGAACCAATAAGAATTCTGTGGGGGAGGATGCGAGCTACAGCTCGGTGATATTGCCGCCAGAGATTGAGATGTGGAGGCCAATTGATGATCACAGAGCTGAAGTGGTGGTGTAGGCCTGTATAGGGCAAGGATCTTGCAGGGTAGGAGTGCCAGTGAGGGTCCGTTCAGGGCCTAGTTATGGCTAGGTGGAAGGGAAGGCAGAGGACCAGGTCGGGGGTCTCCTTAATGCCTATTGAAGGCCTCAGTACTCGCCCTCCCCTTGCTGTCTGCTGTAGATCTCCTACCTGGGAGCCGAGTCACAGACCTGGGACAAGCGGTGTCACCCAGGGATGTAGGCCGCCTCCGCTGAGTGTCTGGATCTGATGTGTCTAGCTGCAGGCCTCAGCGCGGTGTCTGCTGCTCCAAGCGAGTTGCCGCTCCGCTGCTCCGCGCGGCGACCCGCACCACACGGAGGTATCACCGCCGCTGCCCTCCGATCCTGCAGAGAAGCAGCGTCGGCAGCGGCAGAGGAAGTAGGGAAGAATGCGGAGGACCGCGGTATCCGGGCCGGCCGGTATGTTAGTCGAGGCGCGGAGAAAATGGTGAGTCAGGAGCCCGGCGCTTTCCTCACCAACATGGCGGGCGGTAAGGTAGGCCTCAAATCCCCTGTGCTGCTCTCTCCCCGCAAAAGTGCCCTCCAAACTGCCACCGGAGCGTACCCTAAGGTGCAGGGGAAAGCCCGGAGGCAGGGGCAAGATGTTTGAGACTGGGATGTCGGGATAATCAGCTGGATTATGAAGATGCCAGCAGGAGCTCATAGAGATGTGGCCATTAACTTCGCCGGCTAGCCACGCCCCCCCAACTCACCATCTTAAACACACATCAGCTACTGACAAACAACTTTCGTATCAAGTAAAAAAAATCCCTATTCTGAGAAAGAGGTGGGAGAGATAGGGAGCAAAGAAAGGCAGGGGAGATACAAAGAGAGAGGGGGGATAACTATGTGTTCTTTGTATGTGGTATTACTCTAGCAGGAGAAAACACAAGTAGCATGGTCGTGTGATTGCATGTGTGACTGACGTACAGAGGCATCTCAAGCACAGACAGTACATTAGTAAGTGAGTAATCTCACTGCATATAAACCATCTGCACATATTTTTTAGAGATTGGAAAAGCCCTTGAAAACTGCTCACAAATTAAACTACAGAATGTTGCAAGTGGAAATCCAAAGTTTCACACTGTCACTGGCTAGAGTGTATCACAAATACTGTAAATGTACAAATAAAAGCTAAATTACAAAAGGTCAAAATATACTGTAACTTGACTATTTATGGAAAAAGATAATTATCTGAAAGAGCAGAGAAGTGCACCTACCATGATGTATATATTTATTGTTCTTATACACTTTACATTTGGATTAATTTGCTGTTTTTTTTGCATACAATTCAATGTAACATTTAGCTTGGAAGTCAGATCTATTTTAAAGGCTTGAGAAATAGCTAGATTTTAACAAATCTTAATCGAATTTTCAAAATCCTTATGCACACCTGTATGTCTTCAAGGCTAGGTTCACATCTGCGTCAGAATCTGTGTTCGGAAACTCTGTTCCAGTGTCCGTCTAAAATCGCTGGAAGAAAAAGTACAGCAAGTCCTACTTTTTTGTCCAGCGATTTCAGTTAAAAAGAATGAACATCCGATGGATGCCATTATAGTCAATGGGGTCTCTTTGGCTCCGTTGGTGTCTGCCATTTTAACGGTCTGTTTGATTGTTCTTCTGGTCCTCGGATGAAACAAAAGAACGGACACCTGGCACTAGTGTGAACCTAGCATAAGGAAACAGTTGGGAAGTACAAATACTCAGGGACAGACAAAAAGTCTAGTGGATTTCCATAATACATTGTAGATCTTTTTGTATATATATTTTCTCTATAAAAATACATTCAAATAAAGCCCACGTTAACAATGGGTACATTTTTGGCTGTAAACAAGAAATAAGAATGACTACCTGGAAATTGATAGCTGTAGCTTGGTGCGAATCCAGGGTATCCTCTACCATATGTTGCAACAAAATTTGGATAACCTACAATAAAAGGAGAACAATCAATGGTGATTTTGGCAAATGGCAAGTTTTCTGGCATAACTGTTTTCTAGAATAAATGCATATAACCAAAACTACTTATCGTGTAGGCTACTGTAGCAAGTCTGGGACATACTCACCACACACTAGGATTTCCTACAAATGGTTGATAAATTGAAATGTGTGATAGCACCAAGACCAAGGTCATCTAATGAGTTCTTATTACTATTGCTATTGAGACTATTACTTTCAATAGGCTATTTGATCATCCAACCACTGGATTGTGACCTATGGACTCCATTCTAGGATTCAACCCACTATGGCAGTCTTTGGGTATGAGACCCTCTCTCTTCACAATCTCCCTTCCCTCCTTATATTGAGAGAGTTCCTGTTTATCTGCATTGTAATTCCTGCCATGTGATATGTACATCACAGGGATTGTGAAGTGGAATTAGTTTCCCACCAAATTCTATGGTGGAGAGTGATGCTGAAACAATAGAGAGCAATAGAGAATATTGTGGATGTAGTGGTATGGTTTATATATATATATATATATATATATATATATATAAATATATGTATAATTCATTTACCCAGGACACTATTCAGTGTCACCTCGACAATGTAAGGAGTGGCCACCCCCATCTAATGCTGCTCGCACGCTGAAGTGGTTGTGTCCAGCGACTGAGGAAGAACTCCAATTGAGACTCTCATAAGACTGAATAGTTGAATAGACTTCCCGTCCACACATAAGATAATATGTCAATTGGAGAGTCTAATTTATGGTACCATGACAAAAAAAAAAAAAAACTACTCAGCTGGGAGTTCCTCTTTAAATGCATATCCTGTTGCATACTTACTTTCATAAGAATTTAGGAAAATGTAGAAATTTATATTGCATAAATATATTTATATTCCATCACGAAAATTAACAAACCTTTGTATATGTTTTTAAGGTATTCCAGTTTTTTCTGATATATATATATATATCTAGCAACAGCAAAAAAAAATACAGCGCTGTATTAAAGTAGCCTTAGCAACAGGTACACTATAGGGGTTTTAATTTTCCAATACAAAGGTGATCCCAACACTAGAACATAATAGGTGAAAGAGCAACAATTTCATGTGAACTAAGAAAGGTTTGCTTCATTGTACTTTTGTCGTTTTTTATTTTTACAGGCTTTGATTATTCATGTACTGTTTACTTTGTTTTCCTCAGTACAACTTTAAAAGAACAGGTGCTTGCCATTTATAGGTATTATTTTTACACTGTGCAATATACACTTTTTTTCTTTTTCATGTATAATTTCTGAAATAATGAGTTTTCTTTTGTAGTATGCAAACCCCAGAGCACTGTGAAAAGTACATGGTGATTCCCCTGCTTGGACTCATTTTAACCCAGTATCTATGATCCTTGTCAACACTGAAAGCAGCCACATAGGACTCTGGAGGTCTTATGTGGTTCACAAATGTCAGCACTGAGAAAACAGACACATAAGAGTTGTGTCAATATTGTCTAACATCCATCTAAGGGACTAAATGTCCACAATTTCTACAAATGAAGCAAAGAGAGAATATCCCTAGAGAACACACATTTTCATCTGCCTGTTTGTCAGAGATAAAATATCCCTAGTACACAGGTATCATTGCCTTACTGAGTTTATATCTCAGGCCCAGCACCACATCACATAAGGTCACAAAAACGAATTCCTTGCTGATTTGTTAGCCACTGCACACATACTGCAAAGGGTTAATTTCCTTGTATTGAATCCAAAGAAGTGGCTGACTTTTCACGCACAGTAATTAAATGCACTTTGGCACCCTGAGCCAGATGAATGTCCACACCTTTAAGTTGGAAGAGTAAATGCCAAGCGCTCAAGCTAAACACAACACAGGTTTGCGGTGACATTTGGAAAGCTTAGAATGAATGTACTTTGCATTACAGCTATTGACAGCTTGAGATAAAGGTACTAGTAATGCTTTATCCCTGGAGCCCAAAGTACCATAGTTAACATATCAGAGCTAGATTGTGAAACGCGATACACTTTATGAAATAACAAAACAAAATGATAACATTGAAGTTCGGGGAAGACGTATTTAGACTTAAAAAAAAAAAAATGTATAAAAGCTGGAGGTAAGATGCTTTTATTTTTTACAGGAAAAAAAGGAATCTCTTACCTAATTTAATTGGGAAAAATATATGAACATATATTTTGCCCACATAAAAAAAAAAAAAAAAAATTAAAAACAGTCAACACAAAAACACAGAAAATTGCAGGGGAGGTACAGAACTAGTGGTTGCACGAGGTCCCTCTGCCTTGCTGGGTTATAAATGGCACATGGTAATGGTAAGTAGGGACTTTGTAAAAAAATTGCATTGAGGACAAGGAGATTCAAGTTACGCCTCGGCTATTAAGATAAATTTTAATGGGGGAACTAAGAGCATGGTACAAAAAAAAAAAAAATTACATATTTCATATTCAAAGTCTTTCTAGACAACAGACATTTTACATCCATGCTAAAAAGGGAATCTAGTTCTTCCTTCCAACAAGAGGAAGAACGTCAAAATAAAGGCAAATTGTTCATTCCACACAGATCTTTTTAACATAAAAAGCACACAAGCTAATTCAGGTTTCAGCATTTTTCGTCTTGGAATAGAAAATAATTCACTACTTTATTTTTAAGGAATAATTTCCCATTTGACATATTGGTGTCAAGACAGTGTCTTAACATTAGCAGACTTAACATATGTTACTGTTTTCACTAGACTGTTTGCCAGCAACCAAATAGCTAAAATTGAGAAAAAACACATGCTCATATAAAACATACCGCAGTAATCATATAATATGCATACACATTTATGTACTGTATATACCCATAACCATAAAGTACTGTTTATATGAGCTGAAATAGACAGCAATTATGGTAGTAGAAACCATTCAGTAGCATTTTAAATACATAAATGCTGCCTTCTTCTCAACTTCAAATTTAATATGAAAATCGGCAAAAATACCAAAAATTAGCCCAAACACTACACATTATAACATCAACATTTAACATAATGATTCATTCAAAAAATTACATTAATGAGTTATAAACATTAGAGTAAAAGAAAATGAAACAGTTATAAATCATGTGCAATGTTGGTATGTATACAGCTACATACAAAACTGTGTGTCCCCATGGTTACAGAACCCAAACAAAGCATTTGCATGGTCTGATCCTGCAGTTAAGAATAACTCATATGCAAGCTCACTGCTGGGCTTGCTGCACTCAGTAGCTTCTGACTAAGTGGAGTTCGTGGTATTGAGTGTAATCTGGTAGACTGAGCGATTGCACATAGAGGATAGAAAGCTTCTTTCCTGTGTGCAGTTTGTGTTAGAGCTACTTATTGAGGGGCAGGGTTATTGTACCCAGGTGCTTTAAATAGAAGCCAATGACTCACTGAGCTTGCTCACTGCTGGGCTTGCTGCACTAAGTGGCTTCTGAAGTGGACTTAAAAAGCATGTGTTTACATCCCTGCAAGTACTTTACTTTTCTACTTTATTGTTTAATGTAACTAGGATAATGTCTGCTTCATTGCGCAGTCTCCAATATGTGTACACTACTGAAGGAAGAATTCCAGGGTAAGAATGTTGCCCATCTGGAAGAGCAAAATGAAAGACTGACAGTTACTGACAATCTTGAGCAAGCAGTTAGTAGGTTAGATAAGAAGGTTGGAAAGCTGGGGGAGGAACTAGAGGACCCGGCAAGGAGCTGGGTAAATACAGAGGTATAAGGGGTGGAAGGGGCACCAAGAAAAGGAATGCCACTCCTGATTCTGTGCATCCAAGCAAAACTGCCAAATTGGGTGATGATGTGAGGATGTCAGTGTCAGAAATGGCAGCCCCAGCAGATACTGTTCTCCCTAACAGCCAGGAGGATAGCTCAGCTAGTAGTTGGGTGGACAGTATTGCAGGTAGGCCAAGGCAGATAGTGGTTATAGGGGATTCTATAAACTGAAAGATGAATAATGTTTTGCCAAGACTGCCTCAACAGAATGATTTGCTGTCTCCCTGGTGTCAGGGTTCAGAATGTAGAACAAGTGGATAAATTACTGGGAGGGTTTGGGGAAGTCCCAACTGTCATGGTCTGTGTGGGTATTAATGACAGAATACATGGCAGGTGAACTCTCCCTAAGATTAATTTTAGAGAGCTAGACTCCAAGCTGAAGGGAAGGACCTCCAAAGTTGTATTCTGTAGAATACTGTCTGTGCCATGTACAACACAGGAAAGCCATTGGAAGCATAAAGAGTTAAATGCATGGCATTTCATGGTGCAAGTCATAGTGCAGGAAAGAAGGGTTCCTAAACACTGGGCTGACTTTTCATTAGGGTACAAGCTGATTTCTGCAGATAACTTGCACATGAATCCAAGAAGACCTGCTGTGCTAGGGGAGATAATTCTAGCGGGGGTTGTGGGCATTTAATTTAGGAAGTGGCAAATAGATCAGATAGGGGGCAGGCTGTAGTGTTAGGTAGTTCTCCTTTTCAACTGTTCTAATTTGCATAAATATGCAACCGATAATATACTTGTTGGCATAATCTATAGACCCCCTAACATAACTGCAGACTTAGAAGATAAATTTGTATAATCAAACTGAGTGGACGGGAGAGCCAGCTATGGTGGTTTTGATGGGATATTTTATCTAGTCAGATCATGGTTCTGCAATGACAAGTAGATTTCTCACCGTATTGCAGCACAATTTTATGGTCCAGTTTGTAGAAGATCTAACTAGAGGGGATGCTCTGCTAGATATGGCCATTTTTAACAAGGCGGAACTTGTTGGAAATGTCACTGTTTGTGTAAACCTTGGTAATAGCGACCAAAATCTCATCAGATCCCAACTTAACAAAAAAAAAAAAAAAAAAACCACAAACAGTTTGGGAGAGCAAAATCACTCAATTGGGAAAGACCAATTTTCCAAAGTTAAGGGCTGCACTTCAGGACATAAGACTGGAAGCAGCTACAGTTAAAAGGGCAAGGCTCTAGGTCTTCTCCAGGGAATTACAGACCTGTGAATTTAGCATCCATTGTGGAGGAACTGTGTGAGGGACTCTTAAGTGACTGTATACAGGAGTATGTGGTAGTGCATTCTATTATAAGTGACAAACAGCGTGGTTTTATTAAGGACAGAAGTTGTTAAACCTGATTTATTTTTATGAAGAGATGAGTAGAAGTCTGCACAAGGAGGAGGCTGTACATATAATGTTCCTGATTTTGCAAAGGTATCGCGGATATTTAATAGGTAAAATCAAATCTATTGTTTTAGAAAATATCATTTGTAATTGGACTGAAAACTGGTTAACGGATCATATCCAGAGAGTTGTGGTCAATGACTGCTACTCAGACTGGTTATCTGTTATAAGTGGTATACCCCAGGGTTCAGTGCTGGGTCCGCTGTTATTTAACTTATTTATTAATGATATAATAGCACTGTCTCTATTTTTGCAGATGACACCAAGCTATGTTACTAAAGTGCAGTCAATGTAGGATGTACATAGGTTACAAGCAGACTTGGACAGACTGAGTGTTTTGGCATCCACTTGGCAAGTGAGGTTTAATGTAGATAAATGTAAAGTTATGCATCTGGGTAAAAATAATCTGCATGCAGCATACAGTCATGGCCATAAGTGTTGGCAACCCTGAATTTTTTCCAAAAGATGCAGTATTTCTCCCAGAAAATTATTGCAATTACACGTTTTGTTATGTTTATTTTGTTTGTGTGTATTGGAACACCAGAAAAAAACAGAGGAAAAAAAAAAGGCAACAATGATATAATAATTTCAAGCAAAACTCCAAAAATGGGCCGGACAAAATTACTGACACCCTCACCTTAATATTTGGTTGCACACCCTTTGGAAAAAATAACTGAAATCAATCACTTCCTATAGCCATCAACAAGCTTCTTACAACTCTCAAACTGCTGCAGGTCTCTCATATTTGAAGGGTGCCTTCTCCCAACAGCAATTTTAAGATCTTTCCACAGGTGTTCAATGGTATTTAGATCCGGACTCATTGCTGGCCATTTCAGAACTCTCCAGCGCTTTGCTTCCATCCATTTCTGGGTGCTTTTTAAAGTATGTTTAGGGTTATTGTCCTGCTAGAAGACCCATGACCCATTTCTGGGTGCTTTTTAAAGTATGTTTAGGGTCATTGTCCTGCTAGAAGACCCATGACCGAGGATGCAAACCCAGCTTTCTGACACTGGGCCCTACATTGCGACGCAAAATCCTTTGATAATCTTCAGATTTCATGATGCCTTGCACACATTTAAGGCACCCAGTGCCAGAGGCAGCAAAACAACCCCAAAACACCTTTGTACCTCCACCATATTTGACTATTGGTACTGTGTTCTTTTCTTTGTAGGCCTAATTTTCTTGTAGGCCTTTATTCTAAACAGGAATATGTGCTTATGATGTGCCTTACCAAAAATGTGTATCTTGGTCTCATCTGTCCACAAGACGTTTTCCAGAGAGATTTTGGCTTACTCATGTACATTTTGGAAAACTGCAGTCTAGCTTTTTTATATCTCTCTGACAGCAGTGGGGTCCTCCTGGGTCTCCTGCCATAGCATTTAATTTCATTCAAATGTCGATGGATAGCTTGTGCTGAAACTGATGTATCCTGATCCTGCAAGACAGCTTGAATTTCTTTGGAACTTGATTTGGCTACTTATCCACCATCCGGAGTTGCAACTTTTCATCAATTTTTCTCTTCCACCCACATCCAGGAATATTAGCTACAGTGCCATGGATTGTAAACTTTTTGATTATGTTGCACACCGTGGACAACGGAACATCAAGAACTCTGGAAATAGACTTGCAACCTTGAGATTGTTGATCTTTTTCCACAATTTTGGTTCTCAAGTCCTGAGACAGTTCTCTTCTCCTCTTTCTGTTCTCCATGCTGAGTGTGGAGCACACATATACACAATGCGAATATTGAGTCAAATTCTCAGCTATTTACTTGATTTCAGGTGTTATTTTTTTACCTGCCCACACCTGTTTCTTGCTACTGGTCAGCAGGAAATTGTCATGTATTAAAAGGGGTATGGACTTGCAGAACAAGGATGTAATATTACCACTTTATAAATCATTGGTGCGGCCTCATCTGGAATATGCAGTTCAGTTCTAGGTACAAAGGTTCAAAGAAAGGATTATCTAGAGTTGTAAAAGGTAGAATGGAATGGTCTACCACAGAAGCTGGTCACAGCAGTCACAGCTGACAGCTTAAAAAACGTCTTGGATGCCTTTTCACTCCTCCCTTCAATCATGCCGTTTCCCATTTCTTGGTTGATCTTGATAAACAGATGACTTTATTCAACTATACTAACTATGTAACTATCTATGTAAAAAAACGGACACATTAGCATCAGTTAGTGTGCGTTAGCATCAGTTAGTGTCCATTTTTAACAGTCCGTTTTTTGTTTTTTTTTCTTTTCTGGTTTCTGAGCATGTGCAGAAAAAAAACGGACATAAAATAACGGACAATAACTGATGGCTATCAGTTACTGTCCGTTTTAAGTCCGTTACCCATAGACTTCAATATTAAAAAAAATAACGGACACTTGCTGTCCGTCAAGAATCCGTTATTTCAAACGGACAAAAAAAGTATGTAGGATTTTTTTGTCCGGGAAAAAAAACGGACTTCTGACAGATTGAGTGTAAACGGATACAAACGGACACAATATAAAAACCCATTGAAATGAATGGAAATTTTAACGGATTTCTGATGGTTCAGCTAGTGTCCGATGCTAAAATCTTGTAACGGACAATAGCAACGGACACTACTGACGGTCACCAACGGTAGTGTGAACGCCCCCTAAGGGGATTAACAGAATGTATAGTCTAAATTCTCCTGTAGGCCGGGGGGGGGGGTTCCACGTGGCGGAAACAAATGCAGTGTTTTACAGTCACAGCAAAGTGGATGGGATTCTAGCGAATTCCATCCCCACTTTGCGTTAAAACACACACGGTTTTGGAAATTGCAGCATGTCAATTAAACTTACAGAAAATCCAGAAATTTCCCTATAGGTATAATTGAAGCAGAAAGTCCGCAGAGGAAAACTCTGAACTTTCTGTCAAAAGCGCTGCAGGAAGAACCGCGATGCGTTGCCGCCACGGTTTTTCCCTCAGAGCTTTTTACTGCAGGACACTACATGGGGTCTTAGCCTTAAAGGGGTTTTCCCATAACCCTCTCTCACCAGCTTTGCCTGCTGTCTCTTCTTCTCACTTCCTGTATTTTTCAGCAAGCTGGTGGGCGTGATTTCTTTGATGGACAGGACACTATGAAGTACCTCACTAGATATAGACATTGCCTTTACCAGGAGAGATTATTTATTATTATTATCAGCAAAATGCAATTAACTGACCTGTAAGAGAAGGAGATAACAGCTCTCACTCCCCTCCAGAGAGCAGGAGTCACTTCATCTGTCCTGGATCAGATAACAGGCCCAGACCAAGCAAGCATAGTGTAAACAATGGGAGGAATAGGCAAACAAAGCAACATTGCTAAAGCAATGTATTGAGGAAAACTCTTGAATATACATAAGCTAGCAGCTTAGATAAGATCCTTAAAATGGGAATAGCTCTTTAACTGTATGCTAGGTTTTCAATTATTTTTTCTGTTCCGTTTTAGGAAATTCCATAAGGATTCCATTAAAGGGTCCATGATTAACCAGACAAAATAGAGCAGTATGCTGTACTATTTTGTCCATGAGTTTTGATAGCATCTGTGATGGAGACTCAGCAGCAGATGTGAACATGCCCTAACACAGGGGTAGGCAACCTTTTTTGTTCAGCGTGCCGATTTCGATTAAAAAAATCAAAGTTGAGGTACCTGTAGTGCCGGTCAATAATTGTAAGTCTGACGACCCCTGCACATAGTATTATGTCACATAGCGGCCCCTGCACACGGTATTATGCCCCATTGTGGCCCCTGCACACGGTATTATGCCTCACAGCGGTCCCTGCACACAGTATTATCCTCCATAGCGGCCCCTGCACACAGTATTATCCTCCATTGAGGCCCCTGCACACAGTATTATCCTCCATAGAGGCCCCTGCACACAGTATTATCCTCCATAGAGGCCCCTGCACACAGTATTATCCTCCATAGTGGCCCCTGCACACATTATTATCCTCTATAGTGGCCCCTGCACACAGTATTATCCTCTATAGTGGCCCCTGCACACAGTATTATCCTGCTATTGCTATTATTTTAGCGTGTAACGGATATAACTAGAGAGGCGGGCGGCGTATTTTACTCTATAAAGATCAGGTATGGACAGGACAGGGACAGTGAAAAAATGTAAACTTTAGTGGTGACTTTGTGCATGTGTTGTGTAAGTATTTGGTGCGACACTTTTGGCGCTGCGACCTGGAGGATGGTCACAGCGCCAATAAACTTCCTGGTTATGTGATTAGGCTCAGAGGGGTATTACATTATCCCTCTATGTGACGTATAGTATGCTCTCTGATTGATAGGAGAGGGGATAACATGGACAGAAGTCTCTGCTATCCCCCCTGGGGTCATCTGCAGCTTATGCACAGACAATGATGATTTATCATTGTCTCTGCAGTCTGCAGCTCCTCCCTCCCCCTCCTTCCTTAGCTCTAAGATGCTGCCTGAGGCAGGAGGGGGGACACTTTTAGAGCCCCATTTCTAAGGATCTGTTAGGGCCACAAAGATGCATTCATTTTAAAGATGAGAATCTCGTCTTTAAAAAGATACCAAAATCGCCATGATAGACCTAACAGATTCAGAGCGATTCACTGTTAAAACGATGTCGGGAATTGAGATCTGCATTGGGATTTCAATGCCGAACATCGTTTTCACCAGCGAATCGCTCAGGATGTTTAAGGACGATCATGGTGATCTTGGTATCATTTTAAAGATGAGAGTCTCATCTTTAAAATGAACCCAAGTGTTTCTTTATAGCTTTAACCAATCCTAAGCAATTCACTCAGGTACAGTAGTGAAGCCGGCAATTACCGGCTTTACTACTGTACATAGACTGTGCAGAAGCCGGGTGCTGAAGCATCCATCTTCACCCGGCGCTAATGAAATTTTAAGGAAGCCGGATGGAAAAATGCTGCAGGTAACGTTTTTCCATCCGGCTAAGGCACAGATCCGGTGCCAGAACTGATGCCTCTTGTGCCAGAACCGATCCCATAAAAAACTATGGGATCCGTCCTGGCATCAGATAGCTGTGCCGGACATATGTGAACGCACCCTTACTCACTTTTTCCTGCTCCGCAGCCGCTGTGTGGGCACTTCTCTCTGACGTCAGCGACCGCTGATTCGGTCTCAGGGGTCACGTCGCGTCATTATGCGTAATGACGTCGGACGTGACCCCTGAGGCCCTGTTAGCGGTCTCTTACGTCAGGCAGAAGCGCCCGAAGAGCACAGAGCGGCTGTGGATCCAGGGAAGGTGAGTTACCATTGTTTTTTTATGTTTGTCACCTCCCCGGGTGCTCCGCTTATTATACTCGGGGGTCTGAAGAGACCTCCGAGTATAATAATAGCAGTTTCGTTTCGGCCTTGTTTGGTCCGATCGAAACTGCTGGGTGAGGACTCCGCTGCCGTGCCAGGGAGATAAGCCTCGCGTGCCACTCTCGGCACGCGTGCCAGGGGTTGCCGACCCCTGCCCTAACATATAGACACACAGCTAATCTATTTCATAGCCTCCGACAAACCCTTAAAAGTTGCTGTTTAGTTGTAGGATTAAAAATTATATTTTTCAATTTCTTTGGACCATGGTGGCATTTTAGTTTTGCTCCATTAGAGTGGGTTCTTGACAGCGACTGTTGAAGAGACTGACATAGTCTGAAAGTCACCACCTGCCTCATCACAGGCTGCTCTTTACTGCTTTACACTGCAGCGCTGCTTATTCAGTCTAAATAATCTCTATATGGACAAGGCCAGCACAGGCTCCTGATAAGTTCAGTGCATGGAGAGAAGATTACAGCAAATAATAATTATCAATATAAAGCAACTAAACCACCAGTAAGAAAATTAAGATGAGCAGATAACTGATTCATATATACAGAGAGAAATAGGAAAAGAAAAACGGTATGCAGTTAAAGAACAAAATCACTCAATTCCATTTATAATAGTAACAATATTTTGCATTCAAAATTTAATTGTACTTAAATCACACTTGATATTGATTTACATGTCCATATATATTATAGTTTGCACTTATCAGAAAATATTCTACTAAATAAACCTAATAAAAATGTAAATAGAAAAACATTTTTCCAATAACAGTAAACTATTTTTATGCAGCAGAGCTTTGTATACTATAAAATAAACATTTCCTAAAACTACCTCCTCCTCCCAAACACAGAGCGTTTTCTTCAGCTGCCCAATGAACACTTCTCTATCTGGGCACCATCTCACAAGCCTAACCAAGATAAAATGTGTTGCTTCTGTGTCTGACGGGTCTAATCATAAGCCCCATCACTGAACATCTTTCAGGTCATGGCAGATAAAATCATAAATTTATAATACAACATTACTTCAATTTTCCTCATCATTTGCTTCTGTGATGCCCGGCTCTGCTCTAACGAGTCACAGCCCTGGTCTGCGCAGGGAAATTGGCTGGCTGAATATCAATAGCACATTAACACCATGCCCATGTGGATGCTTCATCAAGCCAAATTATGGTCAGGATGACCTATCCACTGCTCCCATTAGGAGCTGTGCTCATCCTGCGCTGGCCGCTGAACAATTTGTTTGCTTCAATACTTCCAGGGAATGATCAATCTCACAATAATTATGTCTTGTCACTAAACTAAAAATAAGTAGAAATCACAGCTCTGCTTGGATACCCTTCTTCAAATCTACCATTGCTACTAAGATATAGGGACTGGTGTGAAGGGCGTTAACCTATTCTTGGCCCATATTTACTCACAGGAGCTTTATTGGGGTTATGACACAAAGAAGACAGTAATATTACCAGCTACTGTGGGCATATTCATTAAATCTTTGACTTTAGTGCCAGTAAATTATCTGGTTTTCACCTTATAAAAAGACTTGTAAGTGTGAAACTCTGTACATTCTAAATATAAAACGTCTGGCTGCGTGCTGATTTTGAGCATGACACATTGTGCCTCTTCAGACGAACTTTTAAAGACACTCATCTACATTTTGCAGGTGGGTTTAAAACATACATCTTAAAAAAATGCTACCATTTTCAAGCTATTGCATAATGGACAATTTTAACAAGGAACAAATATGATTTAGAAATAGGTGAATGATATGTTACCAGGGAATGTCAATCAATCCCAAAATGAGCAACCCGCAAAAAAAATAAAATTTCACTGATCAGATAAAATCAAGAAAAGATTCCTGGAACTTCCTGATATTCTGAAGTACTGTACATGTTATTTTTCTTTACTCACAAGTAAAGACACATAAACTAGCAGGTTGTCTTCACAATTACAGACCTGCAGTACCAGATGGGGAAAATTTTTTGAACCGGCAGGATCAGACAAACCTCCAATCCCAACTACCAAAAGATGTTAAAGACTGTAAGCAATCGATAAAGATAGGCACAGACTAGCCCACAGAGGAGATACACACGTGGACAAAATTGTTGGTACCCCTTGTTTAATGAAAGAAAACCCACAATCACAGAAATAACTTGAATCTGACAAAACTGGAATTTGCCAAACTACAGTACATGTTGACAAGCCACAAAGTTTCTGGGTAATGTCCTATGGACAGATGAGACAAAAATTTAAATTTTTGGCAAGGCACATCAACTCTATGTTCACAGACGCAAAAATGAAGCATATCTTGAAAAGAACACTGTCCCTGCTGTGAAACATGGAAGAGGCTCTGTTATGTTCTGGGGCTGCTTTGCTGCATCTGGCACAGGGTGTCTTGGATCTGTGCAGGGTACAATGAAATCTCAAGACTATCAAGAGATTCTAGAGAGAAATGTGCTGCCCAGTGTCAGAAAGCTTGGTCTCAGTCGCAGGTCATGGGTCTTGCAACAGGATACTGACCCAAAACACAAAGCTAAAAACACCCAAGAAAGGCTAAGAGGAAAACATTGGACTATTCTGAAGTGGCCTTCTATGAGCCCTGACCTAAATACTATTGAGCATCTTTGGAAGGAGCTGAAACATGACGTCTGGAAAAGACACCCTTCAAACCCGAGACAACTGGAGCAGTTTGCTCATGAGGAGTGGGCCAAAATACCTGTTGAGAGGTGCAGAAGTCTCATTGACAGTTACAGAAATCGTTTGATTGCAGTAAATGCCTCAAAAGGTTGTGCAACAAAATATTAAGTTAAGGGTACCATAATTTCTGTCCAGGCCTGTTTCATGAGTTTTCTTTTTAAAAAAAATTCTGTTGAAGCATGGTTGAAAAGCAATGTCTGACTTTCATTTGTTCATTTTCATAGAATTTTTATATATTATTAATTTTGTCAGATTCAAGTTATTTCTGTGACCACTGTGGGTTTTCTTTCATTAAACGAGGGGTACCAACAATTTTGTCCACGTGTGTTAATTTCCCAGTAGCCCTCACAAGGCAAGAAATAGTCAGCAATATATTGATAGGGCCCCCAGTACAGAAGCAGTTCGAGGCAAGGACTATGTAGGAGGCTACTACTGTAAAAATGTGTAGGTTCAGTTTTACGAATTTGCAAACAGTGTCAGGTTATATTTGTATGTATCTGTACAGTGGGTCCCTATAATGTTATTGTAGTGGTGGGCCTTAGTCACCTCAATATGACACTGGTTAAAAGGTTAAAGGGAATCTATCATTCGCAAAAAATTTTAAGCTAATGGCACGTTGGAATGGCCTTTAAAAAGGTCATTCTTCTCCTACCTTTCCTTGTTTTCTTCTCCCAGCTGATTCCAAGATAATTTGTTTCATCATGTATGCAAATGAGCACCACAGAGCACCCGGGGCATACCTTCTCTTCGGCGAGCACCAATCGCGTCATCTCTTCTCACCGCTCCTTCGGCCGTTGCGGTGACCCCCCTCTTGGCCTTCTTTCTTCTTACTTCTCGCTCTTGCGCATGCGCAGTCGCGAAAATTCGCTGAGAGCGACAAGTAAGAAGAAAGAAGGCCAAGAGTGGAGTCACCGCAACGGCCGAAGGGGCGGTGAGAAGAGATAACGCGATGGGTGCTCGCAGAAGAGAAGGTACGGCCCAGGTGCTCTGTGGTGCTCATTTGCATACATGAAGAAACAAATTATCTTGGAATCGGATGGGAGAAGAAAACAAGGAAACGTAAGAGAAGAATGGCCTTAAAAAAGACATAAAAAAGCCAGGCTGGAGTTTGCCAAAACTTACCCGAGAAAGCCAAAAACTTTTTTGGAAGAATGTTCTCTGGTCAGATGAGACAAAAGTAGAGCTTTTTGGGAAAAGGCATCAACATAGAGTTTACAGGAAAAAAAAAGAGGCCTTCAAAGAAAAGAACACGGTCCCTACAGTCAAACATGGCGGAGGTTCCCTTATGTTTTGGGGTTGCTTTGCTGCCTCTGGCACTGGACTGCTTGACCGTGTGCATGGCATTATGAAGTCTGAAGACTACCAACAAATTTTGCAGCATAATGTAGGGCCCAGTGTGAGAAAGCTGGGTCTCCCTCAGAGGTCATGGGACTTCCAGCAGGACAATGACCCAAAACACACTTCAAAAAGCACTAGAAAATGGTTTGAGAGAAAGCACTGGAGACTTCTAAAGTGGCCAGCAATGAGTCCAGACCTGAATCCCATAGAACACCTGTGGAGAGATCTCAAAATGGCAGTTTGGAGAAGGCACCCTTCAAATCTCAGGGACCTGGAGAAATTTGCCAAAGAAGAATGGTCTAAAATTCCAGCAGAGCATTGTAAGAAACTCATTGATGGTTACCGGAAGTGGTTGTTCGCAGTTATTTTGTCTAAAGGTTGTGCTACCAAGTATTAGGCTGAGGGTGCCAATACTTTTGTCCGGCCCATTTTTGGAGTTTTGTGTAAAATGATCAATGATTTGACTTTTTTTTCATTGCAAGCAAAATAAATGAAGATATTATTACCAAAGCATTTGTGATTGCAATCATTTTCTGGAAGAAATTGAGTATTATCTGACAGAATTGCAGGGGTGCCAATACTTTTGGCCAGCACTGTATATATATATATACACACATACACATGCACACACATATGGGAATATCAGAAAAATGGGTTTTCTAAACCAAACAACCAACCAAATCTGTCACTTCAAGACCATCTAAGCTATGTGGGGAGGTAGAAAGCAGAGACTTACTAAAATGTGCTGGAAAGAATGTCGTAGGCCTTCTATCCATATATTTCTTATTTATGCTTATACATTAGTGGTATCCTATATGGTGAATTAAGTTCACAAAGGTAAGAATCACTGCTTGAGTCATAGTCAAATAAAAGATTGTCACAATGCGATATAAACAGATGCACAGCTGTATATGGACAAACTTTTCAGCTGTATAATCTTCTAGAGCAGTGTTATTTTGTGAATACCTGCTTAGCTGGTCTCCTCCCTCTCCTTTCCCTCGAATATCACTGCCATTAGTAAGGAAAGAAACTACTGGCATAGGAGAAGTATGAATCACATTTAGAGAGGCAATTAAGGCACTAGGATAGGTGAACTTTTCTTTATACAAATGAATATGACACAACTTTCTTGTAGAAAATATCACTTCTAATATTTAATTGTCAATAGAAGGATGAGTAAAACTAATAGTTTAAAGCAAATTTGAGATTATTCCCTACATATAAAGTTTGCTTTTTGGAGTGCTGGCTGTTATACATCATCAGTTTTTTCCATCTTCTGATTTGGACCTTGAGTATAAATGCAGAATTTCCAAATTAAACATAGTCCTGGGAAAAGGACATTGTGATTGGAAGGGTTAAAAGTAAAAAATGAGACTGGAACCAGCAACAATAAACAATAATCATGCACATTGTATCAAACAGCCTGAGGACCCAAAAAGAAGACAGGATGTTATGGAGAAACTGTATTTATATCATTGCCAGGGGTCAAAACTTGATGGCAGTTCATTGTATGATTGCATTAACTTTACGATACTAAACATTTAATACAGAAAGTCCATTCTGGAGACAAATCATTATTTAATTACAATGGACATTTGTCAAACATAAGAATGCTGACCTTCAGTGAGTGATTCATGACCATATAGAATATTGTTGTCCAGTTTATACAAGCTACTTCTAGATTTACTACAATTCTAGATTTACTAAATTTACTTCAAAAACAACAGTACACTGTATATATATTTAATCTGTACTCTTTCATGGCCATTCATTCTAAATGCTTGGATTAAGATACTATAAATATGATTATTTATTTTGCTTACTTGTATAAATCACTGGCATGTAATACCAAGTAAGTACCCTTTATATAAACAACCTCAGTCTTCAGGTTGAGTATATAATGGTGCTTATATATCTTAATCTAAATGAATATTAAAATTTCAAATTATATATATTATGTATATATTTCCATGGAAATTTTTTCTCTACTGATGGACTTGGTCTGTCTCTTCCACACTCATGTAAAGAAAATAACAATGGTGACAACACAAGCTTGTGTGTTGCTTGAACAACTTGTTTTTTCACTGTTTTGGAATCTGTGTACGGTCACCATTGCTGTTATTTTAACTTGCCCATATAATGTAAGGAAGGGCAGGTTCTTGATACTGAGACAGCCTTTTTAACTGTTCGATGATTCGTCAAGTGATCAGGATCCATAATTGGGAATGAGTTTTTTAACGTGTTCAATCTCTTTAAGGACTATAGAGCACAACATGTTAAGAATACACAGCTAGGGTTAGGAGACTTAGTCCATAGGTTGCAGGACAAGAGACATTCCACTATTTCTTTCTTTGAAGAAGACCAAAGGAATAAAAAAAACAACAACAAATGTTGGCACCATATTAGCCAATAGATAGAAGAAATAAAAACTGAGTATGCTCTGCCATTGCTATGTTATATTGGAACAAAAATATCACTATCCATTACACGATGGCAACAACTGAGGACTCTCAATTTTAATCTCTTTGATAAGGATCAGTCACAGTTAAACTTACCGCTTTAGCTAGGCCCCAATACATACTATGACTCAGTAATAAAAAATAAAAAGATAATAGGCCTTCGCTTCTTAACCAGATTTCAACGAGACTGTTTTTGGAGTTCTCAGTGGCCCTATATGAACTTAGCAAATAAAAAAATAAAAAATCTTGTATTGCAGATTGTATTTCTTAGGCTCGATGTATACAGTATTTGAAGTCAATTTATGAGTTTAGATGCCTCATTCTGTCACATACATGACTCTACAGATTTGATTCCTTAAGAGTCATAATATAATCATTTCAATGAGCCCTTAAGGCATCTTTCTATTTCGCATTACCAAAAACTGACAGGATTTAGGTTGTCCGGCCTAGATTCACAGCCGCCACGTGGACCAATGAAAATCACATTTGTGTGCATGGGGCCATAGAAATGAATGGCTCAGTATGATGCATTTTCAAGAAAACACGGCATGTTAATTTTCGTTGTAAAATCAAAAGCATTTTCCCTATATCATTTAATAGGGGAAGAAAGTGCAAATAAAAACACTGCAGGAAAAAATGCAACGTGTTTTCGCTGCCTTTTTTTCAGCAGCGTTTTGTTATGTGGGACATACCTACTGGTGAGAGGCTCTACTTATCTAGCAGTCTCTTCTTTTCTTCCCCAGTGTAAGTACCATGGAAAATGCAAAAGAATTTTGAAAATACCAAAGACTAAAGCTGGCCATATTTTGCGGGATCATCCAAAAAAAAAACCTGTGTGTGTATATGGGGATTCACGAGTCTCTCTCAATAGCTGCTGAGGTGTGTCTGGTACCAGCTTATTCCATTCCAGTGAAATGAACATGCAAGCTTGGTCAAGGAGAGACTGCATGTTTATAGTGGAGACAGATAAAATAGGTTAGTCAGCCAATGGCTCTCTCAACCTTAATTCTGCATTCAGATAAATGTTACATAGCTCTGTTTATGATGTGTATGTTAAATTGAACCTGTTCAGTGGTTTTTCCACCAAAAACTGTCCCCATTATGTGCAGGATCAAGTAATGACCGTCCCATTGCTGCCCCTGTGTACTCTTTCTGTTGCAGGAAAGTGTAGTTATACATGTTTGAAAAATTTACCCTAATTACCGTAAGTAGTCACGGGAGCGGGGAGCAGCTTCAGTCTAGTCATGCTGTCTACTTGCTAGTCACACCTCCTGGACAAGATTGACATCTCCCTCATGACATTAGAGAGGGAGGGGCCTGTGAAAGGGATGTCACTCATGCCCTGGAGGTGTGATTGGCAAGTGGACAGCATTAGGGTAATTAGGGTAAGCAATTGGCATTACTTAGGGTAATTTGCATATGACTTTTTCAAACATTTATAACTTCACTTTCCAGCAACAGAGACTACAGAGGGGCAGCAATGGAAAGGGAATTACTTCATCCTGAACATAATGGGGACAGATTGTGGTGGAAAAACAACCTGACAGGTTCCCTTTAAGCACTGAAAATGGGATCTGTTTTGATCATGGGTAGTCAGTCTTCTCAAAGCTTTTTTTTTTTTTTTTTTTTTTGCTCTAAACATTCATGTACACAAAGGCATATTACAGCCATATGAATGCAATCTTACCTGTTAGTGGTAACATTATCCTAGTCTTGGAGAACCTGGAATTCACCATGAAATCTTGCACTTAAACAAACCTATCAGGCATATGCCATTATACAGTTTCTTTGCCACATATAAACCACATAAAAGCCATTTAAAAAAAGAAAGCTCTGTGAAGCTGTCAATGCTACATTAGGAGATGAGAATAAATGTGTGACTCAATTTCTCTCTAGGAGAAAGGATCTTTCTAAGTCGGAATGAACATACTGCATCCTTCATCATTCTATTTTGGTGAATAGGAGTAAAACAGTCTATTTAAGACATCTATTTAAATGCAAATTTGGATATCCCAGGAGGAAATATTAATCACTTACAAGGAAGAGAATCTTTAAGACCATTTTTTGAGGCAGAAATCAGTTGGTTGGCACAGAATAGATCCAGACTTAGGCACAGCTATACTGATGTAAAACTAGGATAGAGCTAATAAAAGAAGAGATCCCATTTAAATGACTAAGGTCATGAAAAATGCTAGGCAATTCCAACGGAGCCAATCTGTCTTATGGTTTCCTTCAAAGTGATATACAGATTGTGACTAAAGAGTGTTGAAAGAGGGGTTTTCCTCTCAACTGACACCGAAAATCTATGGAATCATGGGATGACAGACTGCCACTAGAAGACTGTGTGCCAAAATTCGGTGACTTCTGTCATGGCTTGCATTTAACCAAAATACATGTGTGCAGGAATGCCCCTTTCCAGATGTTTCAGACAAACTCTAAAATAGCATTTCTATACTGTGAAGAAATGCTATTTTAGTCATCTTGCCACTCTGAAGTCATTACCAGGATCCAGTATTGCACTACTTATCTCAGCACTAACAAATTATTCTAAAACAGAACTATGAACTATTTAATAGGGTACGATACACACTACTCACCTGGCCGCTGTGTGACATGAGCAAAGTGATTATAACATTCTATTTACTACAAGCATTGCATAGGAACTGACTGGAAGTTGTACATGTTTTCCAACTACAAACTGTTTACACAAGCTACCTGGGCATTTCAAATTATTTATTGAGGGAATGTACTACAGTATACCAATCTAGAACGGTATGGCTTACTTGTTTGAAAATTGTATGGCACTTTATCTGGGCACTGTACAGACTCAGACTGGCCCACAGGTGGACAGGTGAATCCCCCCAAGTGCCCCTAGACCCACCTTCCATACATCCAGTGCATAGCACAATACACTCACTGTACTACATATAAATAGGTAGCGTACAGTATCCCACTCCAACTACACATCCATATAAGAAAATGGGTAGATTATTTAACAAAACTACCTAGTTTTTTATATTATATTTATATTATATAATATTTATATTATAATTATATAAATGAATGTATTAGCTGAGATGACATTTAGGTGTAGAGGCAGACCCATCAGTATCCTTCTCTGGACCCCACCTTCTAAATACTGCTGTGGGGCCGCCAATCACTCAGTCATTTTGCAGCGTCATGCTACTGTATGAGGACTGCTGTTTTATGGGCAAATATTCCAAGCTCACACAACTATGAGGGCATTAGCACTAGGCAAGAGTCAGACTGTAGACTACTGATAGGGCCTCCAAAATAGATATAGTTTAGGCATGGAAGGCATGGCGTGACTCGCCATTGACCCATCCCTCTCCCAAATCACTACAGGCAGAGCTCTCCATCAGATTATAAACCTCCACATGATAGTTCACTGGATCCTCACGTCATTCCCCAAATCCTTCCATTCTTATTTGAAAGTTGTCCGCAACCTGCTATAATACCATATTCTACAAGTTACTGGTTCTGAATGACTTTCACAGTGTAAGAGGTGTAAACATGCTCCATTACTAATTGTAAGAAGAATCTTGGACTTCTTTGGTTTTATATAAATCCTAACTTGATCAGTCTGCGAAGATATCTATATTATACAGTTTGTATCGATTTATATTTTGTACTTTATGTTGTCATGTACACTGTATTGCATTGTGTGGTCAAGAAAACGATTTTAAAAAAAGAAATAGTTTGCAAATTTGCAATGGGGGGGGGGGGTTCCGATAATATTTTCTTATGTAATTTTACTGGTGGGCCCTCACCGACATAATGTGACACTGGCACTGTATGGCACGATTTTCTTGGCAAATACTGAAACATTTGTAATTGTCAATTAAGCACAACACATGAAACACTGCTTTCCTTTTACCTCTAAGAAAATTTGGGTGGTGACGCATTTCTTTTTGCTACACAATATCTAATATTCATAATAAAGTACAAAATATACAGTTAGGAACCAAAAGGACCTTATTGCTCAGACACCAGAGTGATGGGGTAAGGGTACCTAAGAAGCCTGGTGCAATATGGTATTGACAGAAGTCATGTGCAATTAGCATTTATAAGCCTTTAAGAGGTTAGGAGCTGGCACCTGCATACGACCCATGGTCAGAGTGGTGCAATACAGCAGTAGAGGAAAAAACTGCTAAAATAAGGAGGATGGACACAGGAAGAGATGGCACAATGACACACAACAACTACAAGATCTCTGCACCAGACAACTTTATTTTTGAGGAATAAGTTTCCTTTCATCTCGATCTAAAGCAATTTTTTGCATTTAAAATAGAATAGTTACAAGGATCTTATATATGTCTATGTAAAGTAGGCCTATGGTAAGAATCAGCTCCTGTTGTGACAGAATGTAGAAAATTGGGTCAGAAGTACCTGTTCAGCCCCTTCAATTCTACAGTAAAATTAACCAAAAAAGAAACTGGAAAGCTATAAATAAACTAGAAACACTTACCCAGCATTCCCATCCCCAGCATGAATGCATCCATAGTATAGGGGAGACCTCTCGCCCGTCCTCTTGTTCCAGGAGGAAACATAACCTCTTTAGGCTGTGCTTTCTTACATTCAACCTATTGAAAGAAAAGAAAACGCATGATGAGATGTAAATGAATTCCATTCAAATGTCAAGTAACAATGCTGATGGCAAAAATGAAAAAGGGACTGTAGTTTTACTTTATTGTGAAATTAAAAATAGATCGAATTTGACAGAAACAAACGTTGGTGGATAAATAAATAATACATTTTGTCTTAAAGGAGTATTCCAGCTAAATATGTGTATGACATGTCTGCATGATTTTCTATCAAATTCTGATAGGTAGGGATCCCAGACGTTAGGGTTAAGTTAGGGGCGTAACTACCAAAGACCAGGCCTCATAGCAAGCTTTTGACACGGTACAATGTTCCCTTTACTGACACTTACATGGTACCATGCCCCTTTTATTATACTGCCTCCTTTATTAGTCCCCATACAGTACACTTTCCCTGTTACAGGCCCCCCCACAGCAAAAGCCCCCATTACAGACCCACACATAGCATAGTGGCCCCCCGTTACATACCCCTACAGAGCATAGTGGCCCCTGTTACAGACCAACACAAGGCATAGTGGTCATTTTCGAAAAGATAAGATAATCCTTTAATAGTCCCACCATGGGGAAATTCAGTGTGTTACAGCAGCATAGATAATACAAATACAAAAGCTCCAAGGTAGAGGCATTACAGTGACAGTAGGTACAGATAAAAAGGTAAATGTAAAAAAGTAGTAGAAGGGATATCAAAACTTAAGATCTTTCAGTTTTCTGTATGGAAAACTGTTAATTTCTACAACATGCCAAGGAAGAGAAACTGGGGGAAATTCATTGTGGTGCTTATATCAGTATTTTGGTGTAAATAGCCACAAATCATTGATCTGCAATTGTTTACCGCCACTCGTGTCTATGATAGTCACATGTGGAATTTTTGCAACGGTCTCAACACTTTTCCAAAAGTGGGTGGGCCAAAGCCATCACCTGTGCCACATTCATCATCATTTATGCCACAAAAGTGGCATAAATGAGGGAAAAATCTGCACAAGCAAGGAGCTGCCACAGATTCTGCTTAAGTGCATCTTCCATTAGCAAAGGGGACCTCCGTCCTACTGTGCATATATTTGTTTTAATAATGGCTCGGTATGGTATTAGGTATCAGAGTGTTATCTCCAAGTAGTTAAGACAGTGAAGTTCTGCCGAAAAATAGAGAAAAAAAGATCTTTCCATTGTACAAGAAATTTAAATCCCTTGAATTACACTTTCAAATAGCTGAAGCACACTGAGAGCCATTACTTGCCAGACAGTGTTTTTAATCATAGATTTATGTTACACTAGACAATGTGTCATCTCTCACACACCGGACGCACAGTGGGGAACAGAACACAGTGCTGTGTTCTATCAGTCGGGTGTCTAAGAAAGCAATGTGCGAGGAACGGGTTCCAACATTACACTGCTTTCCCATCCAGCACTGGGCTGTTTAATAGGGGATATCCTTTTTGTACTTGCTATTGTACAGCAGAGACAAAAAAGAAAAAACAATCCATGACACTGCGACAATTTTCTTATCGTAGTTCACCATAATTTAGGTTTAAATGTCACCTTATAACGAGGCAATTACTGACTAGTGATCATTAGCGAGTCATCCTGATTCATAGTGTCTGCTTAAATAATACACCTAGCAGAAGTGGAAGCTTCACAGAATAACACCGCTCAAATGAATTCTTTTATCTTTAGGTAGGCAAGGGAATAGATATTGTATTTGTGAATAGGTTGGAATCAGATCAGATTTTACAGTTGGCAAGAATTGTGCAACCATTAAATAATGTGATGTTAAAAGACTTAAAGGGAAGAAGGGGCAAGTATAAAGGCATCTCAAGCACCATAATAAAAAAGGACATTGTGCTATTGTAATGTCAAGAAACACAAATATAAAAGCAATCATAAAGCAGGAAGGATTATACTGTTCTAACAGTTTGGCTACTTGGATTTTGACACCATTATTGCTTTTTACATACCTAAAAAGGTGAATAAAAACAGTGAAAGAAAATCTTGGAAACCGCAAGCAACCTCAGGGTTCATTATTAAACATGGCAATTTAAGTAAAGACTCATACACATAGACCCCTGTGTTTTCTTAATAAGGCCATTGACGTAAAGCTTTAAAACCCAAAAACAAACAAACAAAAAAAAAAACGATTAGTCAAAAGTCAGATCAGTTAATCCATGTGAACCTCACATCCATTATTTTAATTATTTTGCCTCCATGCCATCCTGTCTCACACTGCTATTGGATAAAGGATATGTCACTAACTGTACACTGTCCAATCAGGATTGCTGATATGTGACTAACCGCAGCCAAAATGCATGACTGTTGTTCTGTTTTGTATGGAAGCAGAAGACCAAAAATAACAAAAATGCCAGAGACCTATCATTTAAGACACCAACAGTGCCCAACAGACTCACTGACTATAGCTAGGTCCAGCATCGGACTGCTTTGGGCACAGGCAGGGTTGGGGCTTGGGCTCCTTGGCTAACAGAAAGGGGCCCTTCGCCCCTTTCCAATAGAAGTCTGCCCAGGGAAAGTGAGTAAAAATAACAAACATTTATATTCACCTTTCCTGGGCATCTGGCAGTCGGCTGACGTCACACGTCCCTGGGGTCACCGCCCAGTCGAAGGCCTCAACGGAGATTTAAGCTGCAGAACTGAAAAGGAAGCCGAAGACAACCGAACGAACAAAGGATGCCAAGGAGATGTGAGTCAAGGAGAGTATAACTGTTTGTTATTTTCCCTCACCTCCCCAAGGCCTTCACTTATTATACTCTGGGGTCTAAAGAGACCCCAGAATACAACAACAACAGTGAAACAAACCAAAGGGCTGAACCTCACGAATATTCATCTAAATGAATTTCAAAGGCTTTTGACTGAAGCGGCCTGGGGAGCATATTATATTGTGTGGGGCAACAGTGGAGAGTATATTTATTATACTGTGTGGGGCAACTTTGGAGCATTATACTGTGGGGGCCTCTGGGGAGCATTATATTGGGAGTATATTTTACTGTGTATGGCTGCTGGGGAACATATTATACTGTGGGGGAGTCACTGTGGAGCATTATACTGTGGTGGGGGCGGGCTCTGGGGAGCATATTATATTGTGTGGGAGTTCTGGGGATCCTATTACACTGTGTGGGGCCACTGTGGAGCATTATACTAGGGGGCACTGTGGGGAGCCTATTATACTGTGTGGGGTCACTTTGGAGCATTATACTGTGTGGGGCTATGAGAAGCATTATTCTGGAGTGCTCTAGGGAGTATATGCCAGTAGCCATTATTGGGCCCGAAAATTCCCGATGGCAGCCCTGTGCACTATGCCTGCATCCCACCTCCCCCACTAAAATCATGTGCATGCGTGGAGTGCTCCATGACTGTGTCATTCCCCATACAGTACTGTGTATGAACCGACCATGAAGCAATTGGGGTGTGTACAGTACTATAGGGGATGACGATACAGGAAAAATACTCAGTAACGCACATTGCTGGTTGCCAGATAGTCAGCACATATGCAAGATTTTAGTGAAGGAACCGTGGTATAGGCTATTCACAGGAAGCAGTTTGGTGGGCCCCAGAACAAGTTTCTCTGGTGGGCCCTAGACCCTTCAGTCCGACACTAGCTAGGTCTGTCAGGTTTCCATCATCATGGACCATAGCATTTTGCTGAACAAAAGAGTGCAACATGCTGCGCTATTTAATTTGGCATTTTTTAATCTATTTTACAGTGGTGGTTACTAATAGAGTCCAGTGCAGATGTAGCACAGCCTGATGGAGTTTGCCTAGCTATGAAATATTATAAGCTGGAGCTTTTAAACAAGTTCAGCAGGAACTGTGTCTACCTGGGCTAGACTAAGCAACAGACACACCTAGGAATACAGTATACCAAGGCCCTCTAGGTTTTGTTGGCTATTGCAATTTGGGTAAACTTGTCAAGCCAATGGTAGCCCATTGAGATTGCCAACACAGGGCCCTTATATACCTGACACATATAGCCAATGTTAATCTAAGGTTTATACACTCAAAAGTCCTCACTGAATCCAGTCTGCAGCAAGGCATAGGTATTGTGGCGAGAGAGCACAATTGCTCTAGCTCTAAAGAACAAGGCACAGATATTACAAAGTTACAGTATCACTTCACGTGTACAGAGAAGTAGCTATACGTAACAGAGTGGCTAAACATGCCGTTTCTTAATTCCCCTATCGGTGACAGTCTATTCATTGTTTTACAGATACCTGCTGCCTGTTACCAAGCAACTACATCAAAAGAAATTTCAGGTTTATACAATTTTCATTTAGGTAGCAGAGGTTAACTCACTGTAATAGGATGATTTAAAACAAACACACCTACTCATTGCTTTCCACTGTTCAGGCATGAAACCCAAAAGCACAATAGAACAGCGAATGCGAGAAACCATTTTACTTTATATTGTGACACATCCTGACGTGTGAAATATTTCCTTCGATACACTTCTCAAAACACCTCCATATTTCACAATCTTTGTCCTGTCGTTAGTGTCTGCTAGACATCCTTTGACAGGAAAGTGGAAAGAAAATAAAGCTTCTAATCCCCCTCCTTCCAAGTAAGAGACATAACATGAAAGGAGGACTGGAGTAGTCTGTTCAGTCTAAACCACACACGAGAAGCAGAGGGAGCTGGAAAGTGTATGAATAGAGTACGGAGATAATACACTTCACCGGGGGGATCCTGTGGGGCGTTCACTTTAATGTAGATACTCTTAAATGCCTATCGTAATATTCCAGCCAGTACAAAAGCCACTCACGACACCTCTGTAGATATATATTCAGTGGAGTAGTATTCCTATAAGTAGCTAAAAATTGCCACTGTAGTTCAGAAGCTCAATAGACTCAAACACCGAAAAAGCTTATTTACTAGACATACATCATAAGATTAGTTTACTCAATGATCTGATACACCTCCCCTACAAAAACAACTGGACTTCAAGGAGTTCAAACAAACAAGTTGGGGATCTCAAAAATAGTTGCACAAACATTATATGTGACGCACAGATGGTAATCTCCAAGGAGTAAGATTACAGGTCCATGCAGCAAAGAAATCATACAAAATTGAACTATTGTGTAAAGGTTAGATATGGCTCAAAATACTTCAAAGCAGATAAATCCAAAGCAATATATGTTTTTTGCATAACAAAAAATGCTAGTAACTTTTCGAGAAGCCATTTCAAAGAACAATCAGTACAAATTGGAAAAGGGCCAATGTAAAGGGAAGATTATGACAACATTCTGATTCTCTTGTACACGATGAAGATGGAACTATCAAAACAATCATAGCATCAAAGAAAGCAAAGAAAAGAGATAGTTCTGCAAAGTTCTGACAACTCATTTTCTAAAACACGAGAAGCCAATATTTTGTAAATGTTAGCTGTCTAGATTTGCTGGTTTAGTCCAGAAGGCGGTCACTGAATCAAAAAAAATTTTTTTTAGAGGTTTTAAAAGAAAATCAAGTGATAAAATCTTAGCTCAGTTTATTGAAGATTGTCCTGGCTTATTCTACAAATGTATTTAGCACTATAAAAATGTGTGTTTTCATGTATAGTATTGTGCATACATTTTAGGATGCTTTAAAAAACAAGGGTTTAATAGTTTATTTTTGTCAATTTAAAAAAATGTAAAACGAATGAACGAAAGAGAAATCTAAATCAAATCAAATCAAATCAATTTACTGTGACCACCCTTTGCCTTCAAAACATCATCACCTCTTCTTGGTACACTTTCACACAGTTTTTGAAGGAAGAGAGGTTCTTCTAAACATCTTGGAGAGTTAATCACAGATCTTCTGTGGATGTAGACTTGCTCAAATCCTTCTGTTTCTTTATGTAACCCCAGACAGAATCAATGATGTTAAGATCAGGGCTCTGTGCAGGCCATATCATCAGTTCTGGGACTCCTCCTCCAATGGGTGGTCACACCAAACATTGATTTGATTAAGTTTTCTATTTTGTTAATTCATTTCATTTTAAGTGATAAAAATAAACTATTACAATTATAGCACTGTACATGAAGTATCAAATATGTACCAAAATGATTATAGTCCAAAAAAGTATCATTCAATGATATCTAAAGAGGTTGAAAGGAAATGGTAGAAGGACATCATAATATACTGTGAGTTTGTACTCAGGATTCCAGCAGATAGGGGTAGGCTTACACTGGGTCATGTTTTACTGTTAGGGTTGCGAGTATACAAAAAAAAAACCTAGCCTGTCAGGAACTTACTAACATATAACGTTAGCTAGCAGCTGGAGAGCTTCTTCCTGCCAGTGTCACCAAACAAAATAATGTCCTGTAACATCTTGCTCACACTGGTCTCTCACATAGACTAGCTTCCTCTGTCCCCCGGCAAAGAGAGATTTCCCCTCCTAACTTCTCTTAAAGGGGTTGTCCAGGAAAAAATCAGCAGCCTCAGCAGGCCTAAAGAAGAGGACCCGTGATGTCACAGGTAGTGTGCCATCACATGCCATTCCCTGATTGGTCTCAGCGGTCACGTAACCGCTGAGGCCAATCAGGGGAACTCCGGAAGAGACCCGTTCAGCAGAAGGACTGGAATGCGCTGGGAGGATACCAGAGCATCAGGGACAGGTGAGTATTATTTTTTTTTTATTTTTTTCAATGCTCCCGACTGATTTCTTTTGCCTGGACAACCCCTTTAAATACCTGCCTTTTCTAAACTAATTCATTAATTAATTAACTTTCAGCTGAGGGTCTCTGCCTTCTTCTTCACATACGATAGGAACCTGGGAGAAATATAACTCCCCTCCACAACCAATCCTGCACAAGTGTCACAGTACCTACATTTACACTACCACAAAAAGCTAATGTAGAGGCCAAGTAACAAGGGATACAATGTGTTGACATGTATAGCCTAAAGGAACAATCTCCTACCACTCAGACACAATTAAGATACTTGACCAGATAAAAATAGTTTCTTTGTCTCGAAGAATTTTGCTTATACTACATGTGTCCAATCTGTAAATTATGTGGGAAGTCCTCTGATGTGACAATACATGCCATAAGTTAAAGTATATATAAGCACAGGCAGGCTAGTACAGCTACTTAGGTGAATAATACAAGCATGTCGACAGAAGGAAACCTGTGTATACATCTGCATTTTCAAAGCCTGTTCCCATCATCATTCTAAATATCACAGTCATTTGTCCCACTTCTCCCATCCTTTCATTACGAACGCTCAGGATAATAATACAATCTCTTCTGGCTGGATCAACAATTAACAAGAAAATGCAGTTTGGATTAGCGCTGTCAGAAACAGTCACCCGGTAATTAGCTTCTGCAACCACATAACAGGCGACTGCTGATATCAGAAAGACAAGCGACGTTTAGGATTTTCGCAGCATACGAGACCAGACACAAAACATTTATAAACAGACGACACATGTCAACGTAGAAAAGAAACTTCGAATCTGAAGCAGAATGCAAACTAATTGTAAGGCATACAGGGATTCAACTGCAATCACCAGTGATAGAAGGGAGACAGGGCAGAAATGAAGGATGGACTGAGGAGGAGGAGGTGCTGGTTAAACAATGATGTTCCGGGAGAAAATCTAACAAAGAATAACAAATAGGAACAGCAATTTATATAGCACGGTCTCAAGATAACAATTAGAAATGTCCCATCTACTTTGCCTACTAGCAAAAGATTTAATACCACAGGCCAAAGCCAGACGGTCTCAAATACGGCATTTTAGTTTCTAAAGCTCATATAATTTTTTTTTTATTTTCTATTTTGAGCTTTACTTAATTCAGTGTCTTACTATACTGTCAAATTATTCAGGGCTTAAAGTTCACCTTTAGATAAGTGGCAATCAATATCCATAAAACATAAAAAATATACATTTTACTCAAAAAATATTGTCTTTTTTTGTTTCACTCTTTATGTATGTGCTACTAGTGTACAGAACTCTGATATGTTTGGCAATGTAAATGCTGCCAACTGACTGACAGACTTTAGTTTGCCAACAAAAAGAGTGGCCTTGCTAGATATGTTTGACCACAAATATCAATGTTTAGCATAACTGGTCAGGTTTGGCCGATCATCAGCCAACTTCTGCCAAGTCACTGTGCTTTTTTTTTTTTTTTTTAAACAACTAAACTGCTCTTCTGATCAGGAAGTTTAGTGGTTAATGTTCATGGGCCAATCGATTGTACAAATGATCCCATCATTGACTGAACAACCATTTAAAATCTAAAGTGTATGGCCAGCTTTTTGCTCCATTGTGCAGACTTTTCTGAACAGTTGCATCCAAAGTCTTAGAATGCAATGGACTTCAATTATAGTACATGGTTTTACCACTTAGAATACAAGGGGTTTATTTTCACTTTTCATGTCCTTTCCATTACTTATTGTCTGACAAAAAAAGCAATTTCTCTATAGACACAGTCCTGTATTATAGAAGGATATTTAGTAGCAAGAGAGATGTGATAACCAGAACTGGACTCCCTCAGTCCAAGGTCCCCATAACAGCTGCATTGTCTGCCTCTATGGTATTTAGGCCCTTGAGAAGGAATTATTTGCATGGTTTGAGCTATTAACAAACCTGGTCCATTTGACCATAGGTAAGGTAGCAGTTTTTATGTTCACTTAGCATGGCTTTACAATAACCAACAATAGAAGTTTTAAAGTGGAAGCGGGGTCAGTAGTGAACACAATCCATTAACAAAGAAGGGAACAATATTACATCTTTACATGAAATCTGTATGCATAATAGCTTTTCGGCTTTAACATTGTAGCAGAATTGCAAAACCCAGATGAACAGCTTCAGTGGCTGAACTCCTGCCATATCTTACAGAACTTTTATTAGCTTACATTGTGTATTTGTTTTTAATGTATTAGTAATGGGACTACAGCATCGTAAAACAATGACAAGAGTTAATACCTCAAAAAGTGAAGTGAAAAAAATAAAAACTACAGCAGAAAACTTAAGATATCAACCAAAACTCTTAAGACAAAGCCAACTTGCTGCACTAGTTAGCAAGACAGCCCAGTGAACCTCAAGATCTATTTCTTCTGAGATACTATGTCAGTTACACTACAATAAGCCTCAACCACAGCTTTATCAGTAAAAAAAAATTATGCACATATTAACATTTACAACACATTAAACAGATACAGTACTTCAATGCCTTATCCAGGAATGATGACATGAGCTAAATTACAGGTAACAGACTGTATGGAGAGTGAACATGACCAGAGAAATAATGTGACAGATACATTATATACTGAACAAAACATAAAATACATATGACACTGAGGTAAAAAAAAAAAAAAAGAGCATAAATAAAACAAATTCAAAAAGTAGATGAAACTAACAACTGTCTACGCATTACATGCAATGCAGCTAAACTGCATTTTAAACACCCAAAATAAAATAAAATTTATTTTAAGCTCAAAAACCCTTTAATGAATTAAGGGGTTTTGGGATTAAAATAAAAAAGGGTTACTTGCCTCTTATTTGCCCTGCCACTCTGACTTTTCTCTCTGCCGATTTTAGATGGAATCACCTATGTAGACTCCAATGCAGATGTGAATCCAGCCTTAGCAGAATTTTTATTTACAGAAAAAGCTAATTCCAAGGCTACAATGTGTTACATTTTTTTCCGCAGCGTTTTTCGTTGAGTTTTGCTGCATTTTTCCTTCCCCTATTAAATATATAGGGAAATGCTCACATTTCTGCATCTATTAATAACATGATGCATTTTTGAAAACGCAGCTTTTCTGCAGCTTTTTTTTCCTGCAATGTGTGGATGAGATTAACCAAAATGTTATTTACTTTGTTGGTATTGTAAAATGCAGAGTATATTCTCTGACAAAAATGCTGCATTTCCGCAACGTAGGGCCTTAGCTTTTTTTTTGTTGCAGCCAAGAGTGGCTACAAAAGGAATGAGAAGTATATAAGAAGAACTTATACTTCTACCTTCTGCTCAGTCCACTCTTGGCTTCAGCTCAAAAAAACCACAGGAAAATCTGCAACAAATCTGCAGCCTAAAGTAGCAAACACAGCAAAAAAAAACCACTACGGAAACGCATCGTGTTTTTTTCCACAGTGTTTTTCATTTAGTTTATCTCTGCAAATTTTCTGCCCATATTATACCTCTAGGGAAAATGCCAGTGTTTCCGCAGGTATAACTGACATGCTGTGATTTCCAAAAACATTGGCTTTTTGAAAACGAAGTTTTTCCGCTACAAATTTTTTTTCTGCAATGTGTGGATGGGATTAGCCAGAATCCCATTCACTTTGGAGGTACTGTTGCGTTTTCGCAATGTGGGGCTTCAGCCTAAAAGTGGTTTCTGATTAATGACATTCAACATTTATCTGCTCAGTCGTCTATAGAAACAGGTGAATTTAAGAGAGCTTTCTGAAACTATGCAGTTATCGGGTGTATTATTTTATAAAGCCTAAGTTATAATCATTTAACTCTCAAAATACCCACTATATAAAGTACATCTAGTCCTCAACACAGCATCCCCTGCATGAGGCTGATGGTGCTTCTTAGTGTATTTCTTCAAGGCACCATATACCATCTGACAAAAATCACATCCATTTTTATTTCTGGGAACTATAAGTTTTTTTTTTTTTTTTTTTTAGTTCCAAACTCAGTTATACATGGTGAGATGCCTAATCAACACCTACACTCTTTGTGACATTTTCCCATTCTCATGCTTGTCACTTCCCTGCTGGAAAGGGTCAGTTGATTGCAATGAGACTTTCTATTATAAATTTGTAAATTTCTTAGAAAACGATAAGTCAGCTGAATGACAGTATTTTCTAATTAGTAACTTTCTTTATTTTCTATAAAGACTATGCTTTAAATAAAAAGTAGGTAACCCCTTGCAGCCACATGATCTATTGAAACCAATGTTTAAAAGACAAATTGGGCAATATCATGATTTTAGAGATAATACTCATTAACAGAGGTAACACTAACAATGCTAACTATCTTGTGTGACAGACACACACACACACACACACACACACACACACACACACACACACACTATATATATATATATATATATATATATATATATATATATATATTAACAAGTCCAGCCAAGAGGAAAAGAAAGGGAGGACACATTAGTACAATATGACTGGTCAGCTATGAAGCTAAAACGTGCCCCGCTGCTGGGAGCCCTGGTATTCAACCCCTGCTGTAGTCTGTGAGAAAACTTGTCATGGAAGAGGAAGGAGAAGAAAACAGGAGATACCTTTTAGAGGATAACTTTCTATGGCTAACACGGTACAATATTATACAACAGGAAACTTGTCAGTGAGTGATCAATTTCCTTGCAGTGCCACCACAGGAAAAGTGAAGACAGTATAGGCTTTCTAAAATATACACATGGTAACTGCTCTTCAGTTCAGAATTCCTTTATAGGGTAAATGAAAAGAGAGTTGGCTTAAAATAGCAGACTACTAATTTGTAATTAAAAATAAAAAAATGCATAAAAGTGAAATATCTCTCCATTAATTGTATAAGCTTCACTCTCCTAATGGGTAAAATCATTAAAATAAAAATAAGTTAAATATAATCAAGATTAAGAAATTAATCTAATTAAGAAAGAGAGTTTGCCTTAGTTAGCCCTTCAGTAAAGAATTTGTTCTAAAGCATAACTTAACTCAAACATGGACCTTACAAGTTTTCTTATTGCAAACCAATATTGTGTGTAGATTCTCCACCTCTGTCTTGGAGGATGCTTAGGAAACGGAGTAATACAGTATGCTGAAGCATGACAGTAGTGAGACACATGTGCTGTGTATAAAGAACCCTATAGGGAAAACCGCACTCTATGGGCCAACACATACAGAAGTCTTTAATTCACACGTCTCAACAAAAGACGAGTCCAACACTGTGAGACATCTATACTCTGAGAAGCCAACCATTGTTTGTGAAGATGTTTGTTTGGCACAAGCAGGAAGCGTCACAAGAGGTTTAGTTCCATTGCTGCCTTTTGAGGCAGCTAGCACGTTGTCAACTGCTGCTGTTCTTTTCGAGAACCCAAGGCTGTAAAGATCTGTCACTTCCATCTGTCAATTGGAAACACAACAGGATTTTGGCACTTTGGAATTTCACAAAATACAAGATAAGTAGGCTTAATAATCATAATGGACACAGACTGTATTATTTCAATATTCCTCACAATAATAGTTCCATCTCTCCCATGGTTTTATATATCTCTTCTCTCTATATATATATATATATATACATATATACATATATACACACACACACACAGACATATAAATAAAAAGATGAGGTCACATTAAAGATCTCATTACTAAATACAAAGAGTAGCCATACATAACCTACTACCAAGCCAGCACCATTACCTTGGAGCATACATTACCCAACCAACCAGGCCTATAAGCCAGTGGACTTTTCATGGTATCACATACAGTAAAAACAGATGAAGTATTCATTATTTAAGACATTTTTTCTTCATCAAACAGATCAATATGTCAAAAATCAAGCTTCTTGCAAGCTATAATCAGCTTTGTCTCTTTAGCATCTTAACCCATTCACTAAAACAAAAATCTGTAAAGAAGTCCAATACAAGACTGCTCTGTCTGTGGCAGCTAATGGGTTTATTTTTGCAGTGTGGTTTAGACTGTTATCCTGTATTGTAAATGGCAAAATCAGCAGAAAGAGTGGGCTAAATTTAGAGGACAAAGAGATACCAGCTGAATGTCATAACATCTAAAGAAAACACAGCCAAATAGCTGGTCACATGCACAACATTGCACGTGAAATACAGCATGTGCACTACTTAACTATACTACCAAAGAATAGAAAGAAAATTAAGAGTTTTACTCAACTTCTACATGCAAATGTAAATGAAGAATTAATCTGCTTCCTATAATGTACAACTTATTCTCTATGGTTTATTATATTTTTGTGTTTCTTGCCAAAATGGACTATGAAAACACCACTTATATATATGGCAGAACATCTATCTCCAAGTATCTGAAGTAATGGAAGACGTGTGCATTGTCAAGATGAAAAAAGAAAACATTCCAGTTTGTAGGTTGCTGTGGTGTGCCTAAAGCGTACAATGCTCTTTGACATGGCTGTTTTTGTATTTTACTTTTCATACAGACATCAAAAGCCGCTTTACTTTACAGCTGCATTTCACAGCCTATCTGGACAGAAGGACGAATTTGCTTTTGTCTTGGTTTTGATGAATCAGTTCATTGCTAAAGGGAATTTAGCTTTAATACCTTTTTGTGCACAGTATGTGATGGAAGGGCAAACTTACATATTACATATTAAAATGCATACCTTTATCACAAACCTGACATTTCCAAAGGGGAAAAGTACATACGACCTCCATCAATGAGTCAAAACATGTCAAAATTTAGAAAATTAAAAGGAACACTCCAGTAAAACAAATGCCTTGTGCAGGAAGAGACATGATAGCAAATGACTCACAGGCCACCAAAAGCACAATGAACAGCAGTTCAAAATTCTTGAGAAGGCACCACTTTATAGTTGCTATTTATTGTTATACTATATTGGAGCAATTTTGTCACGTACACTATATCAGAAAAAAAAAACAAAAAACCTTTAACTAAATAAAAACAAATATTGCATACACACATATTGATTTCTACACAACTTAAATAAAATGCTAAGAAATGACACTCAAAAATATTGGAGGCCTGCCCACTTTCCCCATTTAAGTGGCAAAACAAGTATTCTGCTACAGCAGTTTAGCAATAAGTCCATATTTCTTAATAAAACTTAAGCAGCTGCAGAAATCCACAGCTCAGGTGGGAGAATCTGTCCACAGGACAGCTATAAGTTGTGCACTTCACAAATCTGGCCTTTATGGAAGAGTGGCAAGAAGAAAACTATTGTTATAAGAAAGACATAAGAAGTGCCGTTTGCAGTTTGCCACAAGCATATAGTGGACACAGCAAACATGTGGAAGAAGGTGCTCTGGTCAGATGAGACCAAAGTTGAACTTTTGACCTAAATGCAAAGCGCTATGTGTGGCGGAAAAGTAACACTGCTCATCACCCTAAACACACCATCCCCGCTGTAAAACATGGTGGTGGCAGCAGCATGCTGTGGGGAGGCTTTTCTTCAGTTGGGACAGGGAAGCTGGTCAGAGTTGATGGAAAGATGGATGGAGCTAAATACAGGGCAATCCTGGAAGTTCAACTTTGGTCATCTGACCAGAGCACCTTCTTCCACATGTTTGCAAAGTGCATACGGCACTTGTTATATCTTTCTTTCAACAATGGTTTTCTTCTTGCCACTCTTCCATAAAGGCCAGATTTGTGGAGTGCGCGACTTATAGTTGTCCTGTGGACAAATTCTCCCACCTGAGCTGTGGATTTCTGCAGCTTCTCCAGAGTGACCATGGGCCTTTTGGCTGCTTCACCAACCAGTGCTCTCCTTGCTCGATTAGTCAGTTTACGTGGACGGCCATGTCTTGGTAGGTTTGCAGTTGTAGAATACTTTTATTATTTTTGGATGATGGATTGAACAATGCTCCTTGGGATATGTTTTTATAACCTATCCCTGCTTTAAACTTCTCCACAACTTTATCTCTGACCTGTCTGGTGAGTTCCTTGGTCTTCATGATGCTGTTTGTTCACTAGTGTTTTCTAACAAACCACTGAGGTCTGCACAGAATAGGTGTATTTATACTGAGACTAAATTACACACAGCTGGACTCTTAACTAATTAAGTGACTTCTGAAGGCAATTGATTGCACTGATTTTTATTTAGGGGTACAGGGGGCTGAATACTTTTGCATGTCACACTTTTCAGATTTTTATTTGATTAAAATTTTGAAAACCATGTATCATTTTCATTCCACTTCACAATTATCTGCTACTTTGTATTGGTCTATCACTTAAAATCTCAATAAAAGACATTTAAGTTTGTGGTTGTAAGTTGACAAAATGTGAAAAAGTTCAAGGGGTATGAATACTTTTGCAAGGCACTGCATGTCCTTCTTGTATACTGGGGCCCAAAATCGCGTGCAACAGTCTATGTGTGGCCGTACCAGCGATTTGTATAGAGGCATAACAATGTTTTTCACATGAGAATCTATACCTCATTGGATGCATCCCATGATTTTATTTGCCTTGGCAGCAGCTGCCTGGGACTGGTCAATAAAGGTAATCTTACTGTCCACCAAAATCCTCAAGTCTTTTTCAGTAACAGTCTTACCCAGTAATTTACTATTAAGTACATAAAGAAACATTTTATTTCTTCGACCAAAATGCATAACCTTGCATTTGTCTACATTAAACTTCATTTGCCAAGTCTCTACCCATGCTTCCAGCTTCCTTAGATCCCCCTGTAATATTCTACTATCCTCCTCATTTTTGATTAATTTACAGAGTTTAGTATCATCTGCAAATGTGGGCACCCTGCTTTGTAAACCCTCTACCAGGTCATTAATAAAGATATTAAACAGGATAGGACCCAATACTGACCCCTGTGGCTCCCCACTAGTGACTTTGACTCAGTCTGAATATTTACCATTAACAAGCACCCTCTTTTTCCTATCAGTGAGCCAGTTGTTAACCCAAATGCATGTGTTTTCCCCTAGTCCCAACATTCTCATTTTGCATACCAACCTTTTAAGTGGTACAGTATCAAAAGCCTTTGAAAAGTCCAGATATGCTACATCTACCGCATTACCCATGTCCAGTCTAGAACTGATCTCTTCATAGAAGCTGATCAGATTAGTCTGACAGTACCGATTCCTCACAAACCCATGCTGATTAGGTGGGATAAGATTATTTACATTGAGATACTCCAGGATAGCATCTTTTAGAAAATCTTCAAATATCTTAACCACAGAGGTCAAACTTTCCGGCCTATAATTTCCAGGCTTACTTTTACACCCCTTTTTGAAAACTGGTACCACATTTGCTATGCGTCAATACTGTGGAACAGACTTAGTCATTACTGAATCCTTAAATATTAGATATAAGGGTCTGTCTATCACCGTGCACAATTCCCTCAGATCTCGGGGGTGTATGCCATCTAGACCTGGCGATTTTAGTGTTTTGAAGGCGGCACCTCACTTCCTCCTGGGTTAAACAGGTGACATTTAATAGAGAGTCTACATGACCCCTAATCATGTTGCTGGCCATTGGATTTTCTTGTGTAAACACCGTAGAGAAGAAGGCATTTAATAGATCTGCCTTTTCCTCATCCTCCTCCACAATTACATTGTCAATTTTATATTTTCTTATTATTTATGTAATATGCATACTGTTTCCAAGGGTAAACAGCATTGCTTAAACCAACAAGGACCACCTATTATTTATTGTTTATTTTCCAAAGTAGTCTAGAATAGAAATGCTGAAATTTTGTTGCCATTGAACTATTTTTGCTACATGAGACCATTATATTCTATTGATGAAGACAAAGGAATACAGAAATAATACAAGAAACAAAACAGTTTTGCAGCAAATACATATATCTACCTACACAGTTTTCCTGGCCTAAGCTGCTCTGTAAGTAAAACACCACACTGAGTGTACAGTGAGAAACACGAGCTGTGTCTCATTGTCAAGTAACTTCATAAACAATGTATCAAGAAAATAAAAAAATACTAATTGTGAAGGAAATCAATTTTTGAAAGAAGGAGCTCTGCACAATATGTGAGAAAAACACAGTAACAACAACAATACTAATACTCCCAGCAGGCACGGTTGTCTAGTGTCCTTTGTTTTTCGTCGTACAGTCTGTGCTCCTCCACGCGGTTGTGCTCGTACACTTTCTGCTGCTAACGCCTCTGGTTGACCTGTCCGTATGGTGGATGGGCATATCCTCCCTCTCCGTTACTTAATTGGGTGCATACCTGTTATTCTTCCCCATCCTATCAATGTCTGTCTGAGTGGTTAAAAGCAAACTTCACTTGCCACTCCTTGCCTGAGCAAAGGCTTAGTGTTTTAGGCTTGCCATAAGATGTGTCTGTTGTCTATTCTGATCCGAGCTGTGTTTTGATCTTTGGCTTGTTTCTGACCACACTTGTGCCTCTTGTTCCCGGTCCTCACGTCTGACCCTTAGATTGTACTGTTGTCCTGTCACCCCCCATCAGCCACCCGCAATTCGAAGGCTGGGTCTAATGGGCTGTACAGAATGTAATTACAATAACTGATACACATACACTGCGATTCAGAAGGTATTGTAGTGTTCATATGACTGATCAGAAATGTGCATGTTCAAGTCCCTATATGGGACTAAAATAAAGGGGAAAAAAAGGTTTTAAAAAGTAAAAATATTTTTTTAAAAAGTAAAAAAAACAAAAAACTTTTTCGCAGTAAAATACTTCATTGTGACAAAAAGGAAAAATTAAAAATAGTACACATGATTTGTACTGACGCCTCCATAACAATTTCAACAAAAATCTAATCAGAGTCCTCTACCCCAAAAAGATAACAATAAAAGAAATCTGTTCCCACAAAAAACAAGCTCTGCTGACAGAAAAATAAAAATTATTTTAGTATGTAAAGGTACGACAGTAAAACATAAAAAACTTCTACACAATTGGTATCGCTAGAATTGTATTGACCAAAAGAATACATGGAACATGTTATTTAAAGAGGGTCTATCAGCACCAAAATCATCATTAAACCAACCCCAGTACCTTACAGTGCTCAAAGCACAGTCCTATAATTTGTTTGTAGAATGGCTGCTTGATTTTGACAAAAAACAGCTTATTATTCCTATTCCTCAAAAAGAGTTAAGAGTGCATTGGGGGTGTGATCTGGGGCGGCTGAACATCACAGCAATTTCTTCCTCTTGCTCAATACCCCTCCAAGCAACACTGACGTAATTGGATCTTTCTCCCATCTGCTACAGAGCAAGAGGAAGATCTTGCTGCAATGCTCAGGCACCCCAGAACATGTCCCAGTACACACCTAGCTCATTTGCATAGTAATAAAAAGCAGCTTTTTGCCAAAATTAAGCAGCCACTGTACAAACAAATTATAGCAATGTGCTCACGGCTCTGAGCAATAAAAGGTACTGGGGCTGGTTTAATAACATTTTTGGTGTTGACAGACTCCTTTTAAGCAGCAAGGTGAACAGTGCAAAATTTCAAAATCAAAAATATGATGGAATTTCAGTTTTATTCATCATAAAAAAATTACAACTTGTCAGACAAAATAAACAAGCTCTCACACAGCTATGTTAACAGAAAGGACTACAATAGCCTGATAAGGGGTTAACAATAGAGACTTGCCATGTTAATATGTATGAACCGATCCTAAATTCTCCTAAATTGCTCTTTTAAGGGAATGTGTCACCAGAAAATGACCTATCTTTTTAAGCCAAATTTTTATGTTAAACATATTTCTTAAGAATTTATGAGATTTTTTTTTTTTTTAATTTCCATGCCAATATGAAATATACACAAAAAGTACTATAGCCTGAAATTTTTATTCCAACTACAAAGCCTAATAATACACTGAAACTTGTCAATTCTGTAGGGTTTTTGTAGCAGTCACCCATTTATATCACAAAGAGTATTACAATACAACAACTCTATAGACAACTGTAAATAAAAGACTGGAGTTGCTGTCATTGGAGACGGAAGACCAAACTATTTATTTATTTATTTATTTATTTTTTATTTCCCTCCCCCTATAAGCAGCACAATATTGAAAAAGCAGTCAGACAACCAATTAAATCATAGGTTATATAAACAGTGATTCCTGCCATCTAGGGTTAAAAAGGTATTTTAGCTGCATAATCTCCATGGAAAACATGACAGCTATGTTTCATATTTTCTCAATTCCCTGGCTTTTAATTAGGGAGTCATCGTGCTTATCTACATAGCTATCAGGCCATTAGTGCAAACAAGCACGAGTGGAGAATTCCTCTTGATAGTCAGTAAACTAATACGGTAATAACAGTGGGATTCTTAACTATAAAAATGGATTTTCTGGTGTTTGTTTCTCACTAATTTACCTAAATTCTCCTGTGAAATAACAACTTGTTAATAGCCATTGTTAAAAGTCCAACAGCCTTGTTAAAAGTTCACAGACATTTTCCTTGTCTGTGACAAAAGATGTCTGTCTGCAACCTTCACCAAAAGTCATTGGCACATGCAAAAGCTAGATTCCTCTCGGCATGCACAGATCCTTGATAGTTTGGAAACTAACATGGAAAGAGACTTTAAGTGGAGGTTACAGCTCGTCCCATGTTCCTCTATTTGTGCCCATATTATGGCCACAGTAGCGCTTTGTTGGGGGAGGGGAGAGATGTGAAACAGGGGGCGTGGCTTATTTGGAAAACAGCTGAGAACTTCTGAAAAGGAAGTGTGTTCCTAAAGTGGCTAAGGCCTTTAAACATATGAAAGCACTATTTATATAGTGAAAGGGAAAAAGAGTCTACAAATAATACCTTTCTCGGACAAAGGCCCTTTTACACTGGATTACCAGGCAAGCAATAATTGGGAACAGACATTTCTAGGAAAGTTTATCCCAGATCATTGCCAACTTGCTTGTTGTATTTACATGCCACAATCATCACTGCTGTATTTGGGATGAACAAGCTATTCATCCATATACAGTCTGCATCTGCCAGCAGCACATGGCAGAGTTTACATGGCATGCATCAACAAGCATGCCAATTTGGTGTTTATTTATTTTTTAGATACATTCACCCATTTAAAAAATATGATCCCTGGAAGATTATATGCAAATCAGCTCTGATTCTACAAGTGGGTGGAATCTTTTTAATGTCTCAAAGGAATATAAATTGTTACCGCCCACTTGGAGAATCAGAGCTAGTTTATATATAACCTTCCACGAGCCATAGCTTTTGAACAGATGGATTTTTAAAAAACAACGCCAAATTGTTCAGGGGCACAACAAGAATGAAAAGGTGTATGGCTTTTAACATTTTCTACTTGGTGACAGATCCTCTTTAAATGATAAAGCAATTTATACTTCTGTTGCATTTAGAACTTTTGCACCCCACGCAACCACTAGCAAATACTCGGCAAAGAATCCAGGACAACAGCACCCCCATGGACCAATTTAGCTGAGCTCTAAATCAGTTGTGGTTTAAAACAAGGTTGGATCCAACCTTTAGATTAGCACAAAAAAAATTGAGCCACATTTAGTCCCTCATCTCCAGATGTGGAGCAAAATAATGAACATTAAAGTATTCTATTGTCTTTACTACAGAGGGACGCACAAAGGTATTTGATTCCCTTCAATAAATGTATGATTTGTCTAATAATAGTTCTGCTAGGACCTGATCAAAGTGGGAAACATTACAGTTGATGTAAAGAGGAAATGAATTTGCGGTTGTTAGATCTAACTGATTGTTGTTTAATTAATTATACAGGATCTTCGTTAATATAATTTCCAACTGGGGTCTACTAAATTTGCAGGATCAGTGTGCAGCCAAAAGCGGCTTCTTGAAGCAGGATACAAAGTGAGCAGTGTAAAATGATAATTACCAATTATAGAACCCACAGTGCACATTTTTAGATTTTACTTTTAATTGTGAGAATTTAGTTCTGTATGAAAATGAAGGATATAAAAGTGTTTCGAGACTAAAGGGCTTGTGCACGATATCATAGCTCAGCTCAACCTCCAAGTTGTGTAGAGCCTCATATGACCCCTATAGACTTCTATGAGACCATACTTTTACCTCCATATGCCTAAAATTACACACAAAAGAGCAAACAGAGTGTTTTTTTCCGCCTGACTGTATATGAATATATATAAAAAAACAACCATGACATGCTCCATTAAATACATCATACATCACTTTGCAGAAGTTTTATGCAGGTGTTGAAAAAAATGCTGCAAAGTAAGAATGCGATAAAATAGAAGTGTTAAAAGTTTATTTTTCTCAATCAGCAAAATGAAGTGAATGAACAAAAGAGAAATCTAAATCAAAACAATATTTTGTGTGACCACCCTTTGGAGGCAGAGTCCTGGAAGTGATAATATGGCCCCAACAGAGAACTGATATCAACATTGTCGAGTCTGGGATTACATAAAGAGACACAAGGATCTGAGCAAGCTTAGATCCGCAGCAGCTCTTATATTAGTTCTCTGAGATTTCTGTAACAACCTTGCTCCAAGATCCATAAAAACTGTGTGCAATTGTACTTAGAAGAATTGATGCTGTTTGAAGGCAAAGGGTGGTCACACCAAATATTGATTTGATTTAGATTTCTCTTTTGTTCATTGATAAAAATAAACTATTAACACTTCTATTTTTGAAAGCATTCTTAGTTTGCAGTATTTTTTCTACACCTGCCAAAACTTTTAGTTCTAGGGAAGAATCTCTCAAATAATATGCTTTGACACTTTCTCATTGACTTCTTTCACTAGTTATATGAAGCCAAGGACAGTATACCTCAGTTAGACAATAGCTGCAGATGATATGGTATAGTCTATGGCCGTGTTGGCGAACCTATGGCACGCATGCCAGAGGGGGCACTCAGAGCCCTCTCTGTTGGCACATGCGCCGTCACCCTTATCGCTCACTAACGGGGAATCTGGTACAGGATTATACGTTGGTGAGCGATCGTCTTCTTTCAGCTGTATATGCAAATGCACATACAGCTGAAAGCTGTCAGTGTAGGCCGCGGGTCTGCAGCTTACACTGACTGCAGAATGTGACTATTAGAACTATTAAGAAGATTCTCATCTTTAAAACGAATCCAAGATCTTCTTAATACTTCTAACAAATCCTGAGATATGGGGCTCTAAAATGTCCTCCCCCTCCTGTCTCAGGAAGCATCTTAAGAGCTGCGGTAGGAGGAGGAGGGGGGAGGAGCAGCCCTGCAGACTGCACAGAGATGAGAAATCATCATCAAGATAGTCATCTGCGCATAACCTGTATGTGACCCCAGGGGGAGAGGTAGTATGGACTACCATGTTATCCTCTCTCCTATCAATCAGAGAGCATACTGTACTTTTGCTCTCTGATTGTCACATAGAGGGATAATGTAATATCCCTCTGAGCCTTATTAGAGGGGTATTCTTCTGTAGTACCCCTCTAAACATAACCAGGAAGTTTATTGGTGCTGTCACCCAGACGTTTACCATTGTCCAGGTCGCAGCGCCAAAATAATTGCACCAAACACTTACACACAACACATGGACAAAGTCATAAATAAAGTTTACATTTCACTCAATCTCTGTCCTGCCCATACCGGATCTTTATAGAGTAAAATACACCTCAAGCGATACCTGTTACACGCTAAAATAATAGCAATAACGATTATCAATAGAGATGAACGTATAAATTGCTACAATTTTTATAGGGGGATAGAAAATTATATTTTTATGTAAACTCCTATTTAATTTGCATGCACAAAATTGGTTGGCGCATTTCTGCTATTTTGTCGTTTCTTTAACACCCGCACCTGTAAATATATATATGTGTGGTATGTATGAATTTCTCACATATTGCAGTTTTTTGGAAAGTACATTTTGTTTGCAGAAAGGGATTGCTTGAGCATGCACTTTAGTGGCAAATTTGAATTATTGTGCAATTTTTGCTTACAATCTCTGTTTGCTGCAAAGTTGCATAAAGGTGGTTGTATATATGAAATATTAAGTTGTGTTTTTATATACGGTATGCTGTTCAATCTCAAAAAAGTAAGATTTTGGTATCACAGTCACAGTTTGCTAGGTGCAGTATAGATTTGTATCAGCGTTTTTGAGAGTACGAGCTCTTGTTGTAGTTGATGTATGTGGTATATAAAAATTGTGTACACCTTGATCCTTTATTTTAAATATATTTTGTGTGTGAATGTAAGACTGAATAGGAGTTTTAAGTGCAAATATATGTTTTAGTGCATTTTCTCAAAAAATTATTTGTGTTTGTCACAAAGTTACATGAAAGTGGACGTAGCAATTGATAACCCATTGAGACACACATAATCATCAGGTTGTCTACTTTCAAAAAATATATAGGCTTTAGGGGTTCACTTGCTTTCCACGGTGTGTAATCCCTACATTTTATAGGATGATACTTTTTAACATTTCCAACTTCAAAGCAGATTTTTGCTCATTCCAGTTCTAGTGATTTTCTGAAGACATGTGCATGCAGGTTCAGGCTGTAGTGATATGAATTAACTCTGCACATGTCGATCTCTTATTTTTAGGGTGTTTGGTGCATATAACTTTTTGTTTGGTTTCCACTTTTAGCAACTAATATACATTTATTTGCATTTTTTTTTTTTTATAAAACATTCACTTTAAATCAAAATTGCATGAAGGTGCTTGTTCGCATACAGTACCAATTGGCATTCTGACAATACTGCAGGTGTCTACTTTAACAAAATATATAGGTATAGGGGGGTTGGATGATTTTGTAATGTTGCAATTTAGGTTTGATTTGTCCATCTCAAAACTGTGAAAATTGATCTGTCTACCGGAGGTGCAAAATTTGCGGAGAACTGGCAGTGAAAGGGTTAATACTGTGTGGGGGGGGGGCCACTGTGGAGTATATAATACTGTGTAGGGGCCACTGTGGAGTATAGAATAATGTGTAGGGGCCACTGTGGAGCATTTAATACTGTGTGGAGGCCACTGTGGAGTATATAATACTGTGTGGGGGCCACTGTGGAGTATATAATACTGTGTAGGGGCCACTGTGGAGTATATAATACTGTGTAGAGGCCACTGTGGATCATTTAATACTGTGTGGCAGCCACTGTGGAGTACATAATACTGTGTAGGGGCCACTGTGGAATATAAAATACTGTGTGGGGGCCATTGTGGAGCATATAATACTGTATGGAGGCCACTGTGGAGCGTATAATACTGTGTGGAGGCCACTGTGGAGCATATAATACTGTGCTGGGGGGGCCATGTGGAGGATATAATACCACGTGGAGGCCACTGTGGAGCGTATAATACTGTTTGTGGGCCACTGTGGAGCGTATAATACTGTTTGTGGGCCACTGTGGAGCGTATAATACTGTTTGTGGGCCACTGTGGAGCGTATAATACTGTTTGTGTGCCACTGTGGAGTGTATAATACTGTGTAGGGTAAACTATGGAGTATATAATACTGTGCAGGGGCCACTGTGGAGCATATAATACTGTATGTGTGCCGCTGTGGAGCGTATAATACTGTGTGTGTGCCGCTGTGGAGCGTATAATACTGTGTGTGTGCCGCTGTGGAGCGTATAATACTGTGTGGAGGCCACTGTGGAGCATATAATACTGTGCTGGGGCTACTGTGGAGCGTATAATACTGTGTGGGGGCCATTGTGGAGTGTATAATACTGTGTGGAGGGCCACTGTGGAGCATATAATACTGTCTGGAGGCCACCATGGAGCGCATTGTACTGTCTGGGTGACAATGTGGAGTGCATTGTACTGTCTGGGGGCCACTGTGGAGCGCATTGTACTGTGTGGGGTCCCTTCACTATTTATATCACACAGTATCTGTTTTATAGCAGATGTGATATTAGTACAGGCTAATAATAATAATAAAAATAATAATAATAATCCTTTAATAGTCCCACCATGGGGAAATTCAGTGTGTTACAGCAGCAAAAATAAGCAATACAAATACAACATATACAAGAATGTTCCAAGGTAAGAGGCACTGATAATAGACAGACAGATAAGAGGTAGCAGGGGGGGGGGGGATATCACAAACAGAAAGATATTTCAGTTCTCTGTGTGTAATGATCTCAGCTTAGGCTGTATAACCAACACCGACCTAACTACAGCGGGGAGGAAAGACATCCGATAGCGCTCCTTCTCACATAATAACATTGCAGGGTCACTATAAAACAGAACCTGTGCGATGTAAATAGTGAACATTAATTGTTCAAAAGTACCAAGTGCAAACTATTATCTTTCTTTACAAAGTTGTTTGTATTATTGAAAGCTCTGTAAAGCCCCATTCACACGACCTTATTTTGTGGGTCCGTAACTGTCCGCAATTGTGGATCTTCACAGTATTAAGGTTAAATTGCCATGATGGCACTTTGCAATAATTTAGTGGGTTTTGGGTTGCAGTTTGGGCACTCGGTCTCTAAAACTTTCGCCATCACTTTTCTATGGAATGTCAATCAAGTCTGGAAGGCAAGTTTAGGGACTAGGCAACATGACTGCTACTAATAGTAACAACACCCAGATGATTCTCTCTATGGGGCTGAAAAGTCCCACAGTTTTCCTTTAATGGGGTTTTCCAGGAATCTAAAACTGATAGACTGTTCTAAGGATAGCGCAATCTCAATGTGATTGGTGAGGTTGGATTCTTCAGCTATCTGTTGGAGGACCAGAACAACTGATAGGCGGAAAGCTAAAATAGCGGATACACACAGCCCGACGGACCCCATAGACTACAATTTGGTCTTTCGGGTACATGCAGGACTTTTTGTCTGCCGATTTCAGGCAGGTATTGCGACACAGTCTTGAATGGAGACGCCAAAGTCAATGTGAGCTTAGCCTTATTTGGCTGAAAGGGACCTTTCATTTGTTTACCAGGGACAGAGCAGTATAATTGGTATTGCAACTCAGACCCATACACTTCTAAATCCCTGCAATGTGTTTTATAGTATAAAATGGTTATACATTTTTACTGCAATTCATGTAAAAACATGAAAAAGAAATCAAGCCTACAGAAAGCGTTGTCTTGTGGTCATCATATAATGTATTCATAATAATGCAAAGACATTTCAGATATAATGCACATACAAAAAGATATCCATGTGGTTTTCTTCACAAAGTGGCCAGATTTACTGAAACATGAGTTTTCTTTAAGCTCATGTGTTAACTGATCACTTGGTTTACTATGGTTTAAAGGGATTCTATCATTGGGGAAACATGTTTTTAACTGAAGCAATGTTGGAATAGCCTTTATAAAGGCTATTCTACTCTTACCTTTATTTATCTTCTACTCGCCGCCATTTGTCAAAAAAACACGTTTTATTCTTATATGTAAATGATGCTCAAGGAGCAGGAGCACAGGGAGCGTTCCCCCTGTGCTCCGAGCACACCAGCGTCATTGCCGCAACCCGCCTCCAGCGCTGCTTTTTCATGCCCCCTGCATCATCTTCTGTTCATCTTGCATATGCTTCTTGCTCCGTTGGCCCTACCACTTCGAGTTTAGGCAGAGAAGACTGAGCATGCTCCAGAGGCCATTTTTCTGGACTACGCTAGTGTAAGAAACTAAACAAAAATGGCCGATGGCGCATGCTCTATTGGTCATTTCTGTTTAGTTTCTTACACCAGCGTACTCCAGAAAAATGGCCGATGGAGCAAGAAGCAGATGCAAGATGAACAGTAGATGATGCAGGGGACGTGAAAAAGCAGCGCTGGAGGTGGGTTGCGGTGATGACACGGGCGTGCTCCTTGTTCTCTCTGAGCATCATTTACATATGTGAATAAAACATTTTTTTGCACAAACGGTGAGGAGAAGAAAAGTAAAGGTAAGAGCAGAATAGCCTTTATAAAGGCTATTCCAACATTGATTCACTTAAAAACATGTTTCCCCAATGATAGACTCCCTTTAAATTATATATATATATATATATATATATATATATACAGTACAGACCAAAAGTTTGGACACACCTCCTCATTCCAAGAGTTTTCTGTATTTTCATGACTATAAAAATTGTAGATTCACACTGAAGGCATCAAAACTATGAATTAACACATGTGGAATTATATACTTAACAAAAAAGTGTGAAACAACTGAAAATATGTCTTACATTCTAGGTTCTTCAAAGTAGCCACCTTTTGCTTTGATTACTGCTTTGCACACTCTTGGCATTCTCTTGATGAGCTTCAAGAGGTAGTCACCTGAAATGGTCTTCCAACAGTCTTGAAGGAGTTCCCAGAGATGCTTAGCACTTGTTGGCCCTTTTGCCTTCACTCTGCGGTCCAGCTCACCCCAAACCATCTCGATTGGGTTCAGGTCTGGTGATTGTGGAGGCCAGGTCATCTGGTGTAGCACCCCATCACTCTCCTTGGTCAAATAGCCCTTACACAGTCTGGAGGTGTGTTTGGGGTCATTGTCCTGTTGAAAAATAAATGATGGTCCAACTAAACGCAAACCGTATGGAATAGCATGCCGCTGCAAGATGCTGTGATAACCATGCTGGTTCAGTATTCCTTCAATTTTGAATAAATCCCCAACAGTGTCACCAACAAAGCACCCCCACACCATCACACCTCCTCCTCCATGCTTCACGGTGGGAACCAGGCATGTAGAGTCCATTCGTTCACCTTTTCTGCGTCGCACAAAGACACGGTGGTTGGAACCAAAGATCTCAAATTTGGACTCATCAGACCAAAGCACAGATTTCCACAAGTCTAATGTCCATTCCTTCTGTTCTTTAGCCCAAACAAGTCTCTTCTGCTTGTTGCCTGTCCTTAGCAGTGGTTTCCTAGCAGCTATTTTACCATGAAGGCCTGCTGCACACAGTCTCCTCTTAACAGTTGTTGTAGAGATGTGTCTGCTGCTAGAACTCTGTGTGGCATTGACCTAGTCTCTAATCTGAGCTGCTGTTAACCTGCAATTTCTGAGGCTGGTGACTCGGATGAACTTATCCTCCGCAGCAGAGGTGACTCTTGGTCTTCCTTTCCTGGGGCGGTCCTCATGTGAGCCAGTTTCTTTGTAGCGCTTGATGGCTTTGGCCACTGCACTTGGGGACACTTTCAAAGTTTTCCCAAATTTTTCGGACTGACTGACCTTCCTTCATTTCTTAAAGTAATGATGGCCACTTGTTTTTACTTTACTTATCTGCTTTTTTCTTGCCATAATACAAATTCTAACACTCCATTCAGTAGGACTATCAGCTGTGTATCCACCTGACTTCTGAACAACACAACTGATGATCCCAACCCCATTTGTAAGGCAAGAAATCCCACTTATTAAACATGACTTGGCACACCTGTGAAGTGAAAACCATTTTAGGTGACTACCTCTTGAAGCTTATCAAGAGAATGCCAAGAGTGTGCAAAGCACTAATCAAAGCAAAAGGTGGCTACTTTGAAGAACCTAGAATATAAGACATATTTTCAGTTGTTTAACACTTTTTTGTTAAGTATATAATTCCACGTGTTAATTCATAGTTTTGATGCCTTCAGTGTGAATCTACAATTTTTATAGTCATGAAAATACAGAAAACTCTTGGAATGAGGAGGTGTGTCCAAACTTTTGGTCTGCACTGTATATATATATATATATATATATATATATATATATAACGTGCCGGGGGGGCGGGCGCGGGCGTGCATTTGCAGATTGCAATTAAAGCAAACTACTAATACAGCAACCTAGTGAATACAAAGTAAAAGCTACAAAAAGGAAGACTTGTTGAAGGGTTTTCAATTTATCAAATGAGGAAGTAGATGCAAGACTACAATGTGCCTTTAATGCTTTTGTATAAGACTAGTTGCTCAGCATCCAGGAAACTTAATATTGCCTTTATCATGAATTCCCTTATCTCTTACAAAAACTTTGAACCTCAGAGAGTCAGAAAAATTGCTTGCAAAAAGCAATTTTACCATAATTAGAAATCATGTAACTATTAACATGACCAAGTAATGATTCTAGAAAGAAATAAAATAGTAAAGTGCAAGCAGTGGCAGATACTACCATCTTAGTTTTAATTCAGATAAATGGATTATATATATCACACACACACACACATATATATATATATATACACACACAGTGGGTGAAAAAAAGTATTTAGTCAGCCACCAATTGTGCAAGTTCTCCCACTTAAAAAGATGAGAGAGGCCTGTAATTGACATCATAGGTAGACCTAAACTATAAGAGACAAAATGAGAAAACATATCTAGAAAATCACATTGTCTGATTTTTTTAATAATTTATTTGCAAATTATGGTGGAAAATAAGTATCTGGTCACCTACAAACAAGAAAGATTTCTGGCTCTCACAGACCTGTAACTTATTCTTTAAGAGGCTCCTCTGTCCTCCACTCATTACCTTTAGTAATGGTACCTGTTTGACATTGTTATCAGTATAAAAGACACCTGTCCACAATCTCAAACAGTCACACTCCAAACTCCACTATGGTGAAGACCAAAGAGCTGTGGAAGGACACCAGAAACAAAATTGTAGACCTGCACCAGGCTGGGAAGACTGAATCTGCAATAGGCAAGCAGCTTGGTGTGAGGAAATCAACTGTGGGAGCAATAATTAGAAAATGGAAGACATACAAAACCACTGATAATCTCCCTCGATCAGGGGCTCCACGCAAGATCTCACCCCGTGGGGTCAAAATGATCACAAGAACAGTGAGCAAAAATCCCAGAACCACACAGGGGGACCTAGTGAATGACCTGCAGAAAGCTGGGACCAACGTAATAAAGGCTACCGTCAGTAACACACTATGCCGCCATAGTGTCATATGGTCAGATGAAACCAAAGTAGAACTGTTTGGTATGGGGCCATGTATCGTGAGATTTTGAGTGCAAACCTCCTTCTATCAGCAAGGGCATTGAAGATGAAACGTGGCTGGGTCTTTCAGCATGACAATGATCCCAAGCACACCACCAGGGCAACGAAGGAGTGGCCTCGTAAGCAGCATTTCAAGGTCCTGGAGTGGCCTATCCAGTCTCCAGATCTCAACCCCATAGAAAACCTTTGGAGGGAGTTGAAAGTCTGTGTTGCTCAGCGACAGCCCCAAAACATCACTGATCTAGAGGAGATCTGCATGGAGGAATGGGCCAACATACCAGCAACATTGTGTGCCAACCTTCTGAAGATTTACAGAAAACGTTTGACCTCTGTCATTGCCAATAAAGGATATATAACAAAGTATTAAGATGAACTTTTATTATTGACCAAATACTTATTTTGCACCATAATTTGCAAATAAATTCTTTAAAAATCAGACAATGTGATTTTCTGGATTTGTTTTCTCATTTTGTCTCTCATAGTTGAGGTCTACCTATGATGTCAATTACAGGCCAGCCTCATCTTTTTAAGTGGGAGAACTTGCACAATTGGTGGCTGACTACTTTTTTTCCCCACTGTATATAAACAAAAACAGGGATTGTTGTGTTTCACAGAAGCTAAGCTGATCGCATATAGTCAGTAACAGGAAAAGAGTCTTTCAAATGAGGCAAAGCTAAGCATCAGTGGCTCAAAACTGTGCACATAGAGAAGCTGAAGGTCTGGATTCTCTTGTAACATAAGTCTGAGCACAGAGCAGGAAAAGAGCTGGGTTGAAGCATATCTATATTATTGCCTGTCTACTATAGAAATTAAGCCATCTCCTTTGGTGGTCTGACTGATTTATGAAGTCTACAGAAATTTGTCAACTCCTATTAAAGAGTGGCTTTACCTCACCTGAAAGGGGAAGCATTGTTTTGAATCCAAACCTATAGACTTGGGGAAGCAGAATAGGCCTTGAGGTGAAGGTAGTAGGGTTAAATAGTAACTGTCATTCCAAAGGGGGTTTTTTTTGTAAATGTACAGTTCAGGTGTCTATAAGAAACGTTATAATATATAATTTTAGATGAAAGTGCTCCTAACTACTGTTATCCAATCTTGTCCTGCCTGCTTAACTGGTCAATTCACTGAGAAATCTAGCAACACTGAAGAAAGGTGGCAGTTCAGAGAAATCTAAGGACAGGGGAGGAGGAAGAGGAGTGAAGGACAAGAAGAGAGAAACAGGCATCATGGAGCAGATTACAGCATGATATCTCTCCTCAGACCTTTATTCACATCTATACTGCCCAGTACTACTAAGACATACTGAAAGCTACTATAAAAGAAAGATATCTCACAGTTTCATAGTTACACAGTTAGTGCAGTTGAAAAAAAAGACATCGGTCTATCAAGTATTAGCAGGTGCCTAAGCTTGTTTCTCTGTTTCATCTCACTGAACTCCTCCTCCATTCCCATCCCCATATACCGCTATGTAATATGATCTATCTCAGTGAATTGAGCAGTTTAGGAGGCAGGAGAGAAGCTGTTTAGCAGTCAGAAATAAAAATTGAAGGAACAGCTACTCTTTAAGGCAAAAGGGTAGCCCAGACATGCAACACTCAAGTCAGCAACCAGTGTGTACAACTAAATATAGCACACAACTGAGTAAACACTGTTTTGATTCAACTACAGTAGTTTTAATGTATCCCATTATACTTTCTTAAAGTGCTTCTTAAGCAGAGACAAATGCACCCACACAATAACCAACACTGACAAGATAAAAGCTTAAGCAAGACACACGTCAAGACATACAGCGGTGTAAGCAAACGCACACACCACAGCTCAATGGCAATGTCACACAGTAAATGTCAATGGACTGCATCTGCACAAATAACCCCCTACCAACTGTGAGCATTAAGCCAAAATGAGATGATCACGCAGCAGTAGCTCCTTTCCTGATACAGATGAATAAAATGTGCTTGTACAGACTCAAGTAAATCATTCCCAGCACCTTTACCAAAGGCTTTATTTTGTCTTTTTTACATCATCTACTGTCAACTGGGTTAGTTTATTGCAGAGTAAACCTCAACAGACAATAAGAGGGACAGCAGCAGTCTTGATTTCGGTAATGAATATTGAAGGTATCGCACTTGCATGGTAAAGATATATATATATATATATATATATATATATATATATATACACACATACATACACATACATATATATATATATACACACACACAGATAAAGATAATATAAAAATCTGTGTGTTGCTAAGGACATACTTACACAGGTTCCCAGATAAACAGTTTATTCTTAAACGTGACTTGCTAATACAATGTCCACCAAGAGCATTTTTAAGGAATGCTGTCAGTTGTCCACGGAGTGTTAACATCAGTCTCTTACTGGACTTTCTTTCACCTTCAGTAGTTTAATATGGGCACTTATTGCTGCTGTGGTTTAACAGTCCCTCTTTAATGTACCGACACCTACATCAGTTTTAAAAGCTTTTATCTCTCATTGCAACTTCAATCTCTCGCTTGGTTGGCCGCCAGTAACATAAAGACCATACTAACTCCACCAGGAGAACAAGTTATTATATTCCACAGGTGTCTGTGAGGCATCACTTTGAATTTAACCAGCTAAAAGATAAAAGCTTTAAAATGTCAGACGTGAAAAACAATTCAAAAAACGGGCTAAACATAAAAGAGGAATAAAATGACCGGCAATGTGAAGATTGCTAGACCAAAATAAAGCAAAGCCCAGATGAAATATCATATTTTGCTGTACATATAAGCAGCTGGCATGAGTTCATTTTCAAAGGAAGTTTCCATGAGTGATGAATAGCAAATAAAAGATAAAATGTCAATCAAAAAAAAAAAAAAAGGCATAATACATAAAGTCCACAGGGTATAAAGTGACTGATGCATAGTAATAGTCAATTGCTTTTCCAACCATCTAAATAACTACTGTACAATACAATTGGTTACTAACTGTATACAGACTATAGGTGGATAGGGACATTGGGCTAGGTCATCTAAGCCCACCAATTTCGTCAGAATAAGCCAGCCGTTTGTGCATTTAATAACAGCCATTCTTTTCATGAGAAACTCTTTTCATATACCATCCGTTTATAGGTCATTCAGCAACTGCCTTTCTGGCATTTATACAAAACAGCCTTCATTCTAGCATTTGCCAATGACTTTTCTAATAATTTTCAATTGCCTTCCTAATATTTGTCCATCTTCCATATTATAATTTACTTAATCATTTAATATACTTGACTACAGTAAGTGTGTTCAAGCCATGGATTGTATATGACCATGACTGGGTATATAACTGTAGATTTTATTACATTTCATGCGATTTCTTATTCATTTTTTTTGCTTTTCTTTGTTATCTAGTAAATATCTTTATTAGACATAATATTTGACCCTATAGATCTTTAAGTCATCTACCGAGATTGTAATTACAATATTCTATTCAATTTTTTGCCTTTGTAGATACAGTGGGGAAAAAAGTATTTAGTCAGCCACCAATTGTGCAAGTTCTCCCACTTAAAAAGATGAGGTCGGCCTGTAATTGACATTATAGGTAGACCTCAACTATGAGAGACAAAATGAGAAAACAAATCTAGAAAATCACATTGTCTGATTTTATAAGAATTTATTTGCAAATTATGGTGGAAAATAAGTATTTGGTCACCTACAAACAAGCAAGATTTCTGGCTCTCACAGACCTGTAACAACTTCTTTAAGAGGCTCCTCTGTCCTCCACTCATTACCTGTAGTAATGGCTCCTGTTTGACATTGTTATCAGTATAAAAGACACCTGTCCACAACCTCAAACAGTCACACTCCAAACTCCACTATGGTGAAGACCAAAGAGCTGTGGAAGGACACCAGAAACAAAATTGTAGACCTGCACCAGTCTGGGAAGACTGAATCTGCAATAGGCAAGCAGCTTGGTGTGAATAAATCAACTGTGGGAGCAATAATTAGAAAATGGAAGACATACAAGACCACTGATAATCTCCCTCGATCAGGGGCTCCACGCAAGGTCTCACCCCGTGGGGTCAAAATGATCACAAGAACGGTGAGTCCTGCAGTGCCAGACGTGTCCCCCTGCTTAAGCCAGTACACATCCGGGCCTGTCTGAAGTTTGCTAGAGAGCATTTGCATGTTCCAGAAGAGTATTGGAAGAATGTCATATGGTCAGATGAAACCAAAGTAGAACTGTTTGGTAGAAACACAACTCGTCGTGTTTGGAGGAGAGTGAATGCTGAGTTGCATCGAAAGAACACCATACCTACTGTGAAGCATGGGGGTGGTAACATCATGCTTTGGGGCTGTTTCTCTGCAAAGGGACCAGGATGACTGATCTGTGTATATGAAAGAATGAATGGGGCCATGTATCATGTGATTTTGAGTGCAAACCTCCTTCCATCAGCAAGGGCATTGAAGATGAAACGTGGCTGGGTCTTTCGGCATGACAATAATCCCAAGCACACCATCAGGGCAACAAAGGAGTGGCTTCGTAAGAAGCATTTCAAGGTCCTGGAGTGGCCTAGCCAGTCTCCAGGTCTCAACCCCATAGTAAACCTTTGTAGGGAGTTGAAAGTCCGTGTTGCTCAGCGACAGCCCCAAAACATCACTGCTCTAGAGGAGATCTGCATGGAGGAATGGGCCAACATACCAGCAACAGTGTGTGCCAACCTTGTATAGACTTACAGAAAACGTTTGACCTCTGTCATTGCCAACAAAGGATATATAAAAGTATTGAGATGAACTTTTGTTATTGACCAAATACTTATTTTCCACCATAATTTGCAAATAAATTCTTTAAAAATCAGACAATGTGATTTTCTGGATTTGTTTTCTCATTTTGTCTCTCTTAGTTGAGGTCTATCTATGATGTCAATTACAGGCCTCTCTCATCTTTTTCAGTGGGAGAACTTGCACAATTGGTGACTGACTAAATACTTTTTTTCCCCCACTATATGGCTTAGATCCTTTGTTATATTAATGGTGAGCTGCCCTTGCACCCTTCGTAATCCTAAGAGAAAATGGCCTTGCATAAAAACTGAACATGAAAAACAAAAAAAAGTAAATGTCTCTTTCTTGGCAACAATACAGCATCACCTGCAAATTTTTACATGATTTACATCAGCATTCTTATCAGTAGTAAATGAGCGAAGGCTTACAAATAAGCAAATCTGTTAACTGTACATCTCTCCACTGCAGAATTCTTCAGCTCTAAATAAGACATAAAACAGCCTGCTTAGATAATTGGTTTTGGTGCCCTAAGTGACTTCACAAGTAAAGGTGCCCCTTCAGAAACTCTTTTGCTAATAGTACTATTAGTGAAACAGTTGGTGATCCAGTACAGTATTTTAGGGACAAAAAGGATTTAAATAGAGTTAATGTTAGGTATTTTTTTTTTTTATCCCTGTTGTATGTAACGGTAAGAACAAAATGAACAATATTATTTCCGTGCCCTAGGAAAGAATTAGCAAGTCAAATATTGAGTCAGGCCTCCAGCATATGCTAAGAAGATTGCTTTGATCTTATCCGCTCTAAAAGCTCCATTATTGAATTTATACTCTGTGAACACATACAAGGCCAATATACAATGCATACATAACTACACTGTTTGAAGAAGCTGGGAATGGTGCTTGACAAAGAGTAAAGAGAAAATAAGCTAAAATATACAAAAATGGGTGTATATAAAATTCTGTTAATTTACTTCTATTACTGTACCTCTCAGATTACAGAGTTTAGACAGAGCAAAAACAAAGAAAATTTTTTTTAAAAGTATAATGCTAAGATAAGGTACCAATGCTTGCCAAGGGAGGGCAATAGACAGATATAAGAAGAAAGTCTGCAAGCACTACAGGAAGGTCCACTAAAAGAGATGACACCATTGGGCTGTGAAAATCATAAGAACTAGACTAGATTGCACTCACCAAAGAGAGGGTGACACAAATCGAAGAGTGCATTTAGAGAACTGATAGTGGATTTATTTGAATGACATCATGCGTCACTGGTCATCTGATATCCAATGCAGATGCATGGTTTTTCCTATAGTCAAGTGGCCTTTGGTTGTTTACTGTTCTGTAGGATGTAATCACTCTACCTTTAGGTGCTGACGTATAGTTTGCAATTTCAAAAATGGACATTCGGTTTGTGTTAGCGTAAGTCATTCCAATAACTGTACAGGGCTGTGTGATATACTTAAGCTAAATTAGTAACAGGAAATAATACAATTTTAGGGTTGTAAACACTTAAGAATTTGAAGGGCAGTCTGGGAGAACAAACACAGCTTTTTTATTCTTTAGGTTTAGTTAGGCTTAATGTAATTTAAAGAGGCTGTCCCAACTGCCCATCCATGAAGAAAAGTTAAACTGCAATGTTATTTAGTAGATAACTATGGACTAAGCTCCTCTTGTACTGCTCAGTTTTTAGGTTAATGTTACAATCAGTCGGGATAAAAATCAGAATGAAATTCTATCCATATAGTGCATTGTCAGTTGTGGAACATTTAGAAGAGTGGAGTTTCATTTACGTGGTTTAGGGAGATGAAGGAGAGCGAGACACAAAATGTATGCTTCCTGCGGCAGTAAAAGAACACTGGGGGAGATATGCAAAGCTAAAGCGGATGTGACTTAGCGCAAAGGAGCATGACAATGTACACAGAAACCACTCCAACATTTTTACACAATGTAATTAATAGATGGCATAAACTAGACAGTCTAAGGGCTGGTTCACATCTGCGTTCGGTTTCTGTTTGGGGAGTCCACTTGAAAATGCAAGCAGCACTTTCCTCTCTGCATGTTTCATGCAGAAACTGAGAGGAAACCACACGGACCCCATTATAGTCTATGGGGTCCGCAGGTTTCCTTAGGTAAACCACTTTTCTATGCGTATTGGTTTCCGTTCAGGGGACTCCCCGAATGGAAACCGAACGTAGATGTGGACCGGCCCTAAATCTGCACCACATCCGTCATCCACCATAAGGTACTGGGATAAATCTGGCTCCTTTTCAGTCTGTATACTCTAAGTTTGCAAATCTTTCCTACAGTTTCATTTCCCCCAAATACAGTTGGAACCTGGTGTAGGAGGATATCATGGCACCATATTTCTGTACAGTATAACCAAATATCATGCACATATGATGTGGAGTAATGAATTTTCAAAGAACCATCTGGTAAGAATGTGCAACAAGAGGCTCAAAACACAGACATGTCGGAAATCACATTTGGGCACGTACATGGGAGACCATTTTACATAAATATACTTTAGGAATATACACAATTATAAGCTAGCAATACAATTCTAAAGGGTTATTTGGAAGGAGAACATACCATTTTGTTGTTTATTTCATGGAAATGAATCTCACATACTTTCTCCACAACGTCTTCATTTTCAAAGGTTACAAAACCAAAACCTGTAAAAAGGAAAATTATGTTTACTGTATAAAAACTAAAAAAAGAGAATCCAGCATCTTTTGATGTACATTCATTCAGGTGAAACCACCATACTCAAAGTAATGTAACATAAAGGGACTCCCAGCGAGTTAGCAATAAAAGCAAGAAAAAAAACAAAGCATGCTCCAAATGTATGAGATCAAATATTTCTTGGTGACATTATCTTTGTTTACCAGCAACTAAATGAAGACAGTAATGTGAACATACAGGACTGCACTTCAATTGCTTAACTCATTGTAATCATGATGTTATAACAAACACCTAAAATAGAATACTAGACTTTAACTGGATAAAGCATAGCTATATTGAAGTAAAGAGAAACATTGTTCTTTATAAAATGTCCTAGTATAGAAGCTTTCAGCCTACATTCCTGAAACAGATGAGCTAACTGTAAATTAAGAGAAACAGTCATATAATTCATTTAGATCAACCAAGCATAAATGTTTATTACTAGAGAATATAGGAAGAGGGGAATTAGTGACTGCCAGATAACTCCGTTAAAATGCAATATCCCCCCCTTTCCAAATTGAACCATAGACATAAGATTATTGTTGGAATTCAGTGTAAAAGTAAACTAAGGAACAAAAGGCAGCCTCTCAACAAAGACTGACACAGACTGTTCTGATGACCTGTATCTATTGCAAGGGACATAAAAGGTTAGTGAAATATATTTTATATATATATATATATATATATATATATATATATATAGAACATTTTGATATTCTTACTCGTAATTGCCCTTTCCATGGCATGCAAGCACTTTTAGGGCAAATACATAAAAGTCACTACCGTGCAGCTGCTTCATTGAATGTGCATGCAGTAGAAGATACTGCCTGCCCAAGGAAAAAAAAAAGTGAAGTGGGGAAAATGGCCTATATACAAAGATAAATCAATTACAGTAGTGCACCTGCCTATTGCTCCCTTAATTTCCCTTTTTCCATTATTAATCACTACAAAATAAGTACTAGAAATGTAGTACAGTATGTAATACTGCAAATAACCACGGTACAGAACTTGCCAACGTACAACTCTAAAGTGCAAATAATATATTTCCCAGCTCAATTATAAGTAATTCATTTTATCACATTTATTTTCATCATTAACAAGTGTCACTGATGATGTGGTTTATTTTTAACCCTCACTTGCTCAGACAATTCACTTTTTTCATAGGAAGAAACAGTGACACTGGAGGCTGAAATAATATGTCAAACAGATAAATAAAATAAATACAATATTGTTCATTAAAAGGGTTGTCCACAGCGTTGTGGAGAGGGTGTCATGTGACCAAAAGCAGCGCTCCGCCCTTCCCGGTCGCTCAGTTACCATCTTCCTTCCCCATCTTACAGGTAATTAATTACTTGTGTGATCAGGGGTGGAGATTTTTCGGGAGTGATCCAGAGGGTGGAACACTGCTTCCGATCCAATGACCCATCATTAGTAATTCCCAGATCAGGTAAGTAAATTTCAACTCCCTGGACAACCCATTTAACTAGAATGTTCAGTTTCAGCAAATACATTGCTGAAATTCATTGTTTACTTTCAGTGCATAAAAATCAGTCCATGGTCATGTGATGGACAATCCATGATCATGTGATCACAGCACAGTGATCAGACATCTGCCTGGTAACGAGCTGTGCACCTGTGTGCTCATCACATGACCATGGATTGATTTTTATACACTGAAAGTAAGCAGAATCAATGAAAGCAAGCAGAGATCTAGAAAAAAGTGAGCAATTGATATAGAAAGTATATTGGAAAATTCATTTGGTGGGGCAGGAAACTGAAGTTTATTCAACTCTGAGTGCAACATCTGTCTTCTTTCTTCCTTAAAGAATCAGCGTGGCCATCAGGACTAATTGCTAACGGCAAAGACTGCAAACTCTCAGTTGCATTGGTGGCCATTTTGGTCACCATCTGGAGAGCTTGGGCTAAGGGCTTGTCTTTTTAAATGGTACCATATTAGAGTACATATAATATATAACTTTTATTAATGTTTTTAGGGAGTATGATGAGAATAAGTTTTGCCATTGTTTTGAGGGTTTTAGTTTTGATGGCATTTAACATCCAGTGTAACATGACGTGATGACTTTATTCTACAGGGCAATAATGAAGATAGTAAAATTATATAATTTGTCTTTACATTTAAACACTAATTTTTTTTTGGTGCTGCTGCATTCAAATACATTATTTTTCATACATTTATGAATACATCTCAATGTATTCATAAACTTCTAGTAGTCATTTCACGTGGAATACAATTTTTATATTATCATATAGTTATTTGAGGTATAGTGACAGGTACTTTTTAGGTTATATCCACATGTACATGCAACATAGAAAAAAACAACACTGCTGAACTGTCAGAATCTTCTTGTGTGGCTGTACCCTTTCACACTACCGCTGGTGACAGTCAGTAGTGTTTGTTGCTATTGTCCGTTACAAGATTTTTGCATCGGACACTAGCTGAACGGTCAGAAATCCGTTAAAATTTCCATTCATTTCAATGAGATTTTATCTTGTGTCTGTTAGTGACCGTTTACACCCAATCTGTCACATGTCCGGTTTTTTTTTAAATGGATCAGTTAAAAAAAAATGGACACATTAACTTCAATTAGTGTCCGTTATTGTCTGTTATGATAGGTGTCCGGACACTATCATAAAGGGCATAAACGGTAGTGTGAACATTGTCTTAGGAATATGTATTTTCTACACTGGAATTTGCCTTGAAGTAACAGAAACGTCCTCTATGAATGTTCATCACAATGCAGCATGTGCAGCTGTTTCAAAGTTTAAGGCTGAGGCCCCATGTTGCGGAAACACAGCTTTTTTTGCTGCTTTTTTTTTTGAGCCAAAGCTAAGAAAGGCTACAGAATGAAAGGGGAATACTGTATATAGGAAGTGCTTATACTTTTATATTCTGCTCAATCCACTATTTTGGTTAAAAAAACTGCAACATAATTTGCAACAAAAATAGTTCCTTTTCCGCAATGTGGGGCCACAGCCTAAAGGGTTTTTCTGGCCTTTTAGGATTGATGACCTATCCTTCGTATAGTTCATCAATGGAAGATCAGCAAGAGTCTGGCACTCGAACCCCTGCTGATCAACTGTATGCAATGTAAGAACAAACTGGGTCCAGAGTGGGATCTGCTCTTACAGGAAATCTTGATTTGGGTTATCTTCGGAAAACAATCCCTTTAAAACAAATCAATTAAATAAGTATTCCACTGCATGTAATGAATACTGTATCTCTTAACTATCCTAGTAACCAATTCCCTCCATGAGAGAACAGAGTTAAGTCTGTAGTGTATTAAGAATAATTGCCTCTGTGCTATCAAATTCACAGCAGCGCACATCAAACACATAAAGGGTTATAAATTACAAAGCACAAACCACCAGGAAAACACCCTTCTCAAACCCCCACAGTCATGGAGGCAAAATAAAATGACTTCCCTTTTTTTTTCTTTACTAATGAGGAAAACTTAATGGGATCACCAAGCACACATAACACTACTTAGTGGTTAGCAAGTGCCTAGGAGCACTGGAAGTGTTAACAGTGTCTGTTATTTATACGGGTCAGAAGACAAGAGGACTTAGATCTTTACTCTCAAAGAGAAGCAGCCAGTGTGTAATAACAACTTCTTGGTTCAGGGCAGGTCTGCACTTGTCTTTGAACATTCTGACGCGGTCAACCTTAAGGGTCAAGCAGCATCCGGAGATGGTTATTTGTCCCTTTCTTCCTGAACAACTTCCTCTAATACCTCATCAGGACATCCTGAGGCCCTTATGACGCTATTAAAGTTTGAGGCTTGTGACCTGAGCACTCGTCTCCCTCTCGGCAGCTGAATCTAGAAAGGAAGACAGATTTGGCCCAGTTAAAGGCTGTTTGATGCCTGCTGCCTACCCATCAGCTATGCAGTGTATTTACTCATCCAGGCCCTGAATCTGCCAGACAAAGCCACATGGAAAGGTTTTTGGCAGGCAGCTCCAGCTCTGCATATCGATTCCCTCTTAAAAATCAACACACTGTCATTTTCCTAACAACTGCTCAATACTTAAATAAATAAAACACGAGGGGGAACAAAAAAGCGTCAGCTCTCCGAAGGCAGCCTGAAGCACGGTTAGAGAGCCAACGGCTGCTAGAAAAATCAAGCGCCCAAATTTAAATAGACATCTTTCAATGTTTGCAGCATGAAAGTAATGTCACAAAACGTTGTGCTTCTTGAATCACATATTCAAAGCAAATGTGTGTATAAATATATTTACATATGTAGCAGCGTTAACCCGAACTTCTGACACTCAGTTTAAACGAAATGTGTCACTAGAAAGTGACTTTTTGTTTAACCACTTCCGTACCGCCCATAGACTATATACATTCGGAAGGTGGTTGCTTTGTTCTGCAAGGAAGTACCGGTACGTCCAAGCAGAATTCAGCAGCTAGACAAAATTGTGCAGCTGCTGAAACTGGGAGCCGGCTGTAACTTCAGCTGGAGCTCCCAGAGAGAAGGCAGGGAAGGTTTATTACCTTCCCTGCCTTCCCGACTGCTGTGTATACAGCGCTCAATGAGTGCTATATACACCGCTATGGGCGCCGCCATCTTGCGGCTTCCCTCTGACCTGGGGGTCACGTGATCCGCTGGATGCAGCGTCTGTAAGAGCTGCTTGGTTCTACAGGACCCAGATCAGCTCTATAGTTATAGCTATAGTTAGTGTAAGTAACGTGCAGGAGGCTGTATTCCTTCTGTAACTGGGGCTAAATGTACCAGCACCAGTTACAGGGAAAATCAGCCTTCCCAGCAAAAAAAAAAAAAAAAATTAATCAGATGTCCCCAAAGGTCTATTATGACCTTATGGGGACATAATGTAAAAAAAATTAAAAGTAAAAAAAAAAAAAAAAAGTAAATAAAATAATAAAAATAAATAAATAAAACGCCAATAACACGCCCTTATTAAAGGTTATAGCCCCACCCCCGATGACACCATACAAAATAAAAATTTCCGTAATGGAGAGTAAAAACTATTTTAAAAAGTTTTTTAGTAGCACTTTGTGTTATTAAATTTAAAAAAAAAAAAAGAAAAGTGAAAAACAGACTCCTTTCCCTCGTCTTTTGTTTAGATTTTCTCGGATATAAAAAAAATTAAAACACATGCAAAAATAAAAACAACTTAATAACAAAGCCCTATGTGTCACCAAAAAAGACACGGAAATTAGTTGAATAATGCATATGATAAAAATGTTACAGCCCTCAAAACCGCACATACAAAAAACCCGAAAATGTGTCTGGTCTGGAAGGGGGGTAAAGCATCTGGTATGAAAGTGGTTAAATCAAGCTTTTATACTAAACATTTTTAAAAAATTATATGCCAATTTTTTTTTGTAATCCTTTATGTCACTATGTATATTTATAAAACGTCCTGAACACTAAGTCTAACATTAGTTTAACATTTTGTTTTTTGGGGACGTCTTTTTAGCAGTCAGACTTTATCATTATCTAATGGAACCATGGAAACAATGGAATTAGTGAAAAAAAATACATATAGGTGATATATTCCCTATTAAAAGGCTGTTCATTTAACTAAAAGCTAAAACTAATGTAAATTTGTTACAGTATGTACATTAAACATTCTCTATAAATATGGACAAGCTATACTTTTCTCATATGGTTCTGCATGGCATAATTTGAACTATATCTAGTACGAATAGTCAAAATGAGTGCAAATAACTTGGTGATAGCTACTGCTCGCATTGGCCAAGGATTCTCAAGACAGTAATTTGGGAGAAAATCTGGACTCGAGCAGTCATTGACATGTGTGGTTCTATATCGGAAGTCATGGCAATACAGCTTTTTTCACCTTTCCTTTCTTAACATGCCTCTGGGCATAGTTAAGAGAATCTAGCTTTTGTCATTACAGATAAGAAATGCCACTCAAAAGCTACACAGTGACAGGCTATGCTGGGTGTCTGGACAAGAGAGGGGCTGCTATTCAATTCTGTATTTTAAATGCAGTACAATGTTACATTCAGCTTCCTTTATGTGATCCTTTGTAAGATACTAACTGGTAAATGAAAGTTTCAAGATGGAAGCAACATGCAGCAGATACAGAAGCAGAGAGATAACAGGTCCTTTACAAGGCACAAGAAGGGCCAGTCCTGCTATACGTGTGCACTTGTCACTCAGATACACTACTGAGTGTGATAGATTGACCCAAAATCTTAAAGGGGTATTCCCATGAACATAACCATTTTTAAATTTGCAGATAATAAAAAGTTAAACATTTTTGCAAATATAAGTAATTAAACATTTTGCAGAGTTTTAAAGATTTTCTATAAATATCTTGTGGTGACAGTCTGTTGTCTTGATCGGTTGCCAGTGGATACGACCATGAATGCAGGACTTTTCTAAGGTCAGAAAATCAACCATGATTTCCTTATTGTGGTCAGGATATCTTCTCATACATGTTGTGTCTCTGCCTGATAACCTGTCCCCAATAAGAAAATCATGACTGGGTTTTTGACAAGTCCCAGACCACAGAAAGTTTCTGCATTCGTGGTTGTATCCATTGGCAACCGATCAAGACGACAGATGTCACCAGTAAGATGTTTAGAGAAAATCTTTAAAACTCTGCAAAATTTTTAACTACTTATATTTGCAACAATGTCTACATTTTAATTATCTACAAATATAGATAAGGTCATGATCTTGGGAATACCCCTTTAAGGTATTTGGAGCTAAAGACTAACTTTTAAAAGGCATAGGATGGGGCACGTAAGCACAAAATCAACATGCCATATTTTCTACTATTGGGATACCTTCTTCTACAAGTGGAAAAGTGACATCACTTAGGCGGTTAATTGCAGAGATATTTAGCTTATAAATCACGAGAAAGACTAGCAAACCAAATACTATATGTATCACTTATCCCCTATGTAATGCATGGAATCAGAGTAAACTACTATGTGCTAAGTAACGGAAATGGAAATAATCAAGTTTGCAAAACAATGGAGATTTAGAATTTCCGCTACTTTTCCTATATGTACACATCGCCCTCTTGTAAAAGAAGAAATACAGAAATGATCTCACTCTGTATATTCTTGTAACATACAGAGTGAGATATACAGTGGGGATAAAATGTATTTAGTCAGCCACCAATCGTGCAAGTTCTCCCACTTAAAAAGATGAGAGAGGCCTGTAATTGACATCATAGGTAGACCTCAACTATGAGAGACAAAATGAGAAAACATATCTAGAAAATCACATTGTCTGATTTTTAAAGAATTTATTTGCAAATTATGGTGGAAAATAAGTATTTGGTCATCTTGAAACAAGCAAGATTTCTGGCTCTCACAGGCCTGTAACTTCTTCTTTAAGAGGCTCCTCTGTCCTCCACTCATTACCTGTAGTAATGGCACCTGTTTGACATTGTTATCAGTATAAAAGACACCTGTCCACAACCTCAAACAGTCACACTCCAAACTCCACTATGGTGAAGACCAAAGAGCTGTGGAAGGACACCAGAAACAAAATTGTAGACCTGCACCAGGCTGGGAAGACTGAATCTGCAATAGGCAAGCAGCTTGGTGTGAAGAAATCAACTTTGGGAGCAATAATTAGAAAATGGAAGACATACAAGACCACTGATAATCTCCCTCGATCAGGGGCTCCACGCAAGATCTCACCCCGTGGGGTCAAAATGATCACAAGAACAGGGAGCAAAAATCCCAGAACCACATGGGGGGACCTAGTGAATGACCTGCAGAAAGCTGGGACTAACGTAACAAAGGCTACCGTCAGTAACACACTATGCCGCCCGGGACTCAGATCCTGCAGTGCCAGACGTGTCCCCCTGCTTAAGCCAGTACATATCCGGGCCCGTCTGAAGTTTGCTAGAGAGCATTTGGATGTTCCTGAAGAGTATTGGGAGAATGTCATATGGTCAGATGAAACCAAACACAACTCGTCGTGTTTGGAGGAGAGGGAAGGCTGAGTTGCATCCAAAGAACACCATACCTACTGTGAAGCATAGGGGTGGCAACATCATGCTTTGGGGCTGTTTCTCTGCAAAGGGACCAGGACGACTGATCCGTCTACATGAAAGAATGAATGGGGCCATGTATCGTGAGATTTTGAGTGCAAACCTCCTTCCATCAGCAAGGGCATTGAAGATGAAATGTGGCTGGGTCTTTCAGCATGACAATGATCCCAAGCACACCCCCAGGGCAACGAAGGAGTGGCTTCGTAAGAAGCATTTCAAGGTCCTGGAGTGGCCTACCCAGTCTCTAGATCTCAACCCCATAGAAAACCTTTGAAGAGAGTTGAAAGTCCGTGCTGCCCAGCGACAGCCACAAAACATCACTGCTCTAGAGGAGATCTGCATGGAGGAATGGGCCAACATACCAGCAACAGTGTGTGCCAATCTTGTGAAGACTTACAGAAAACGTTTGACCTCTGTCATTGTCAACAAAGGATATATTACAAAGTATTGAGATGAACTTTTGTTATTGGCCAAATACTTATTTTCCCCCATAATTTGCAAATAAATTCTTTAAAAATCAGACAATGTGATTTTCTGGATTTGTTTTCTCATTTTGTCTCTCATAGTTGAGGTCTACCTATGATGTCAATTACAGGCCTCTCTCATCTTTTTAAGTGGGAGAACTTGCACAATTGGCAGCTGACTAAATACTTTTTTTCCCCACTGTAGTTACAGGTACTGTAGATAACATATTACACTTATTTTATTTTATTATTTTACTAGCAAATTAACAATACAGCCAATTCTTTGAACAGCGGTGTTGTGTTCAACGCAAAACTTGTAAAAGTAAGAATATGCATCTTAGCCTAGCAGCGACAGAAGATCTACACACTTTTCTAGAAGTATAACATTCTAGGGATACGACCACACTTTCATTATACTGTTTATACATCCATTTAAAAAATATAAAAAAATAATGCAAATGAACTTCAGACAAATGCATGTTCAATGTTAAAGAAAAAACATATATATCTCAGTCTGCTTTTCTGTACTGCAAAAAACAGAGATATATATACACACGTGGACAAAGTTGTTGGTACCCCTCGTTTAATGAAAAAAAAAACCCACAATGGTCACAGAAATAACTTGAATCTGACAAAAGTAAGAATATATATAGAAAAATTCTATGAAAATGAACAAATGAAAGTCAGACATTGCTTTTCAACCATGCTTCAACAGAATTAAAAAAAAAAGAAAACTCATGAAACAGGCCTGGACAGAAATGATGGTACCCTTAACTTAATATTTTGTTGCACAACCTTTTGAGGCAATCACTGCAATCAAACGATTCCTGTAACTGTCAATGAGACTTCTGCACCTCTCAACAGGTATTTTGGCCCACTCCTCATGAGCAAACTGCTCCAGTTGTCTCGGGTTTGAAGGATGACTTTTCCAGACGGCATGTTTCAGCTCCTTCCAAAGATGTTCAATAGGATTTAGGTCAGGGCTCATAGAAGGCCACTTCAGAATAGTCCAATGTTTTCCTCTTAGCCATTCTTAGGTGTTTTTAGCTGTGTGTTTTGGGTCATTATCCTGTTGCAAGACCCATGACCTGCGACTGAGACCAAGCTTTCTGACACTGGGCAGCACATTTCTCTCTAGAATCCCTTGATAGTCTTGAGATTTCATTGTACTCTGCACAGATTCAAGACACCCTGTGCCAGATGCAGCAAAGCAGCCCCAGAACATAACAGAGCCTCCTCCATGTTTCACAGTAGGGACAGTGTTCTTTTCAAGATATGTTTCATTTTTCTGTCTGTGAACATAGCGCTGATGTGCCTTGCCAAAAATTTTGATTTTTGCCTCATCTGTCCATAGGACATTTTCCCAGAAGCTTTGTGGCTTGTCAACATGTAGTTTGGCAAATTCCAGTCTGGCTTTTTTATGATTTGTTTTCAACAATGGTGTCCTCCTTGGTCGTCTCCCATGAAGTCCACTTTGGCTCAAACAACGTCAGATGGTGCGATCTGACACTGATGTTCCTTGAGCTTGAAGTTCACCTTTAATCTCTTGAGAAGTTTTTCTGGGCTCTTTTGTTACCATTCGTATTATCCTTCTCTTTGATTTGTCAACAATTTTCCTCCTGCGGCCACATCCAGGGAGGTTGGCTACAGTCCCATGGATCTTAAATTTCTGAATAATATGTGCAACTGTAGTCACAGGAACATCAAGCTGCTTGGAGATGGTCTTATAACCTTTACCTTTAACATTCTTGTCTATAGTTTTCTTTCTAAGCTCCTGAGACAACTCTTTCCTTTGCTTCCTCTGGTCCATGTTGAGTGTGGTACTCACCTGTCACCAAACAGCACAGTGAGTATCTGTAGCCCTATATACAGGCCCACTGACTGATTACAAGATTGGAGACACCTGTGATGCTAATTAGTGGACACACCTTGATTTAACATGTCCCTTTGGTCACATTATTTTCAGGGGTACCATCATTTCTGTCCAGGCCTGTTTCATGAGTTTTCTTTTTTAAAAAATTCTTTTGAAGCATGGTTGAAAAGCAATGTCTGACTTTCATTTGTTCATTTTCATAGAATTTTTATATAGTCTTACTTTTGTCAGATTCAAGTTATTTCTGTGACCATTCTGGGTTTTTCTTTCATTAAACGAGGGGAACCAACAATTTTGTCCACGTGTGTATATATATATATTTTTTTTATACTGAAGTCTATGTAAAATGGATGCCCTTTTCACAGCATCTATGTACATCTGTTTTTTTGCCGTTCATTGTGTTTGTTTTTTTTAAATGGATGCATGAACTATATACTAAAAAGTTAAAGTGAACCTAGTCTTAGAATGTTATAGGACAGTAAGTTATTACATGTATAGATTCTCTGCAATGTAGTAAGAGATCACAAACTGTTGCTGTTACATACACACTAGTAAAGACAACAAATTGTTAATAATAAGATGGCATTAGACACAAATGTCCAAAAGCAAAATGACAGAGGAGGGTTTCCTTGCCCGCAGCAAGACAACCTTACCTTCCTAATCCAGAGGTGTGTTATTTATGCACCTGTCTTCTGCATACAGGAATGTTGCGGCAGCTGGCGCCCGTAAACTGTAATACAATGCCTTTCACAAAATGAAGAAATGTGACCAGACAAGCCAAGCATAATGATATTAAAGCCTGTGTCAATTAATTTTTCTTCCTCGTGATAAATGAGCCCCATTCTGTCCATTAATAATGAAAGAAGAAACAAGGAAAGTTGACAGTGGCTTAATTTATTTTCTTAACTTGCCTGGTCATATCTCTTCTTGTGCTGCTAAGCCTTTCTGGAGCTGTTGGGAATTGCTGCCGCGGATAAATAGATTGCTGTGAATCATTGTGGCCCTAGTTTCTTCACACATTCCCCTAAAATCAGAGGGGAAGTTGCTTAAAAAGCCACGCAGCACCTGAGACTAGCAGCCATTAGCACAGCAAAAAATATTACCTTCACATACAGCTGACCTTCCACAGGCAAACAAACATTCTTATTAAAGAGCATTTCCCAAAAATAAGCTGAAAACGCTGTGTAAGTTCCTGTGTCGACAACCAACATGCCAAAATTCAACCTCCCTTTGTTCATCCAATTTACATAAGATTTGGATTATCCACAATTGTCCATGTGATCGCTGATATTAACAATTAATCCAATAAATCCTTGGGGCTTGCACAAAGTGACAAATGATTGGTCAAGACTGGCCTATAATGACAAACATTGATACTTTCTACTCTACATAGCCGAGTTGCTCCAACCTGACTGATTTCTATCGCATTTATACTATATGGGCAGCTGTAGGCCCCATGCACTTGGGAAAATATGGTTCTGAAAATCCAGACCATATAATGCAACATTATCTGGACTGTATGTGGTCCAGACACTGGGACTCCTTGCAACATAGTGATATATAATGGTAGGAATGCCTACCTCCTCTCGGCTCCACTAATAGATACTGTATATATTACAGGACAAAGAAGTTGCGAGGAATTAGAGACTCCTAGCATCTCAGATCACTATGATACAAGGAGTCCCAGTCTCTGGACCACGTACAACACAGGAAATATGGGCAATATATGGACCATATTTTCTGGACAATATTTGCCCATGTGCATGGGGCTTCAGACTGGATTCACATGCAGCAGATTTTGGGCAGGAATTTCTGTGACTGAAAATCATCTCCATTTGTCTACATGGTAGCAAACACATGGATTTCTGAAAGTTCCATTTAGATAAATGTGACCATCATGGAAATCTCTACAACAAAATCTGCCATGTGTGAATCCACCTTTTTCATTGATAAAGTATGAGTGTGATAAAGCAGGGTAACAACTTTGCAGCAGAAGCATTGGCTTTCATCCAGCTTTTTCCCCGGAACAACAAAAAAAGAATATCAACTCATTCTGTATACTCTTAGTTCAGAGAAAACATCCTTTAAGCAGAGACATCTCCATATAAATTGCTCTCTGCCCACACCTATATGTTTAAAGGCAACAAGACATGAAACCAGTAACTCTTACTTTGGTATCAATACTGTACCTCACTTGTATTGCAAGGTTTCCCCCAGTTACTCAAGGGAGGAGGTATTTTTGTGAAGTGGGGCTCTACTTTAAACTAGAACACTTTTATAGCAAGTGTGATAAAACATTTTGTAAGGTGAAAAAAACATGAAAACAACATGAAGCCCTGACATTTTCCAACTCTTTATAATACAAACAGTTTTTGGCAGTTGCTGTAAAGCACATATTTTAAGATTGTGTTTCGGCCCTTGGGAAGTCTACACAAAGAGAATAAACAATCTTTGCAGAGTATGAAGGTTCTTCTCACTCTTACCCCCCCTTCCATTAAAGCTTTGTGTGCTTGTTTGTAGTGTAGCCATTTCTATTGAGGATGGCATCAAGCTTCTAGTACTAGCACATCTTCGCTACACATAATGGGCTCACATGGCTAGTTTTTACTTCAGTACCAAAATATAATTTTCTAACAGGCTGAAGGTAAATAGTGCCTACAAGCATGTCTATCCATGTGCCCTTTGTATCAATGACATTAGTAAGTCACTGCTACTTCACTATTGCACATTAATGCTAAAAATGTAATTTACCTGGATCAGAATATAAAATAAGGCAAATTTCATAGAAATCCTTTCAACAAGTGCGGGAGCAACCCAGCACCAACAGACAAACAACAGACACACCCCATGCTATCCAAGCTAACCATACACATATCTAAATATCATATACATATCTACACAAATTTTTATTCTATGGCACTAGGTCTTTTTTTCTTCTAATGTTTTGTAATGTACTGTTCATTTTATATTATTCATCAACAGAAAAAGCAAAAAGAGACAAATAAAAAAATCCAAAGAGTATTATAAAAACATCTGAGGGGGAAACAGGCTAGAATTTCTAGAATCTAGAAAGTTCTGTTCTTTTTTCACATTTAGAATTGTCTGAGTTTTCTATTTTATACTATTCTGTTCCAATAAAGCACAGACAAAGTAAAAGTGACTGCTCAATGATGAGGATCTGACTGACCAAATCATTCCAACCAGTTTCAGCTTGTAGCATAAACCGAGTCCCGCTGTATGCATTCATTTTCAGGCAGCAAGACAGCAGACGTGAACATATTATAAGACAGCACCTTTCTCAGTCTTCTTCTCAAACCTCAGGTTGCTGGAAAATATGACATTATATAGTTTTACCATTTTATTTTGTGTGTGTGAATAATAACAAGGAAGTTGGTCTGAATGCAACAAACCTGGTTTAAACCTAATACAAAATCAAATTTCTCAAATTCTTTCTGCTGCAGGATGCAAAATTTACCATTGTTAACATGTTTTCCCAAGTATATACTGTATATACAGTATTATATGCACATTTACTCAACCAGTTCATTTCAGGCCTTAATGGGTACTCCAGCCACCTAAATTTAAAAAAAAAAAAACAAAAAACAAACAAACAAAATGCTAACAAATAAAAGAAGTAATACTCACCTTCAGCCCAGCAGTCTCTCTATGCTGGTTCTCCAGCAATGGACATTTGACTATTGCAGCCAAGTGGTGTTGGCGTGTTACCATTATTGTCAATGATGGGTTGCAGCAGTCACATGTTTGTGTCAACAAGTGACCTCTGGTGGCCAGTTAACAAAACAAGCAGAATAGGGCAGCCGGACAAGTGGGGGGTAACATTATAAGTCTGTTTTCCTAACAGGAAATATTCAGAATTTAGGAGGATCATTTAACATAGTACATATATGGCAGTACCCTGATAATCTTAATTTTCTCAATGGAGGTGAATAAGGTTTCCAAGATTAAAAAAGGGTGTGTTTTATTTTCCAGAAACGGGTCACATTTGTCAATGGGCTGTGCAGCTTATCATCAATCATGTTATTGTAATCCTAGACAACCCTTTCACCTAATACAAATATTCTTTGTGCAGTCCTGAAATTTTAAAAAAAAGCTGGCTATAAAGACAATTTAATATAAAAGTGATGCCTAATGTCTAAAATAGTCACTAATCTTTCAACAAACTTTACATAACTCAATTGTACAGGAGAATATAAAAATCTTATCATAACATATCTTATCAGAAAAAAAAATGCTTCTTTCTCCACTTATCAGTTCATTTACTTCCTGCATTCCACCCATAAACTGATATTCTAAAATCTCAGATGAATCTGTCTTGGTCTCTCAAGACTGATTACAGCTCCCTAATGCATCAAATTACATCTGCCCACAGAAATCAGGGGAGGGGAAGAATTGGAAAAGTGAAAGACAAGTAAAAACACAGGAACAAATACAGGCCAACAGCCTAATACAGCAAGCTTTTTTTTTTAATTTCTCCTCAAGTATTTTATTTACATCAATACTGTTCAGTACTTGTCTATAAAGTCCTGTATGCTGTTTTTGAGTGAGAGAGAACGAGTTAAGTAGCAAATGGGAGACATGATAGCAGAAAGTCATCACCCACTAGCTCAAGAACAATTGAGAATTAGAGACAGAGAGCCAGAAGAAGGAAAAACTGCTAAAATACAAGTCGTATAATGGCCAAAAACAGTGTTATTCTATATGTATACTCACATGATAGCATCTGAATTCTTATCTAAAAGGTTAGATACACTTTTTGAAGCATTAAGCAGCATGTTTAGGTCTATGCAGAATGGAGGAGAAGCCTGGAAAGCTTGTCTGACTGACTATTCGACTGAAAGAATCTAACACAACCGATCAATAATTCTTTCTCCAATACCATTTGTTAAGTTGTCTGGTGCAGTCTGATGGCGCCCAAACATGCAGTAATTGACCAGATTAGGCAACAATTTAATGCCTACGACCAGCCTTAGTAGGATGATATATACTGTAGAACAGTAATATATCCGGATAAAACAAAGGTCAGTCTAAACATAAAGGCTGCCCTGCTAACATTCAGCCGTCCCCCAAGACTGCAGTCTTAAGATTATTTAATCACTTGCACTAACTGTACTATATCCAAAGAAAGCAAGCAACAGGCAGAAGATGTTGTTAGCCATCCTCTTTTATTTTACAGGTTCATGTACAAGACGAATAGTGAAGATGGAAAAGAGGGTAACCATTAGAATTGTGAAGAAGCTTCATCTATCCTTGCATGTGTATTCTATAGGGAAGAAGCTGGAACAGTTCTTAATACACACTACAAGCTGCCTGGATCTAAGGCTACTCATGGTCTAGATATAAAGACCCCTCTCTATATGCCATTATCACAAGAATATTTCAAACCATATGTTCATTTTAAGAGTAAAGAGAATACATTACAGTGAACCCCCATGACACTGATATTGCATAAAATCATTTTGGATCATGTTATGATAATTTTTAGACCAAATCATGTTATGGCATAATTGGCCTTTTTGGGGGGGGGAAATTATTTCTTTAATTCTGGCCTGTGTTTGGGGGGTTCCTTCCGCCCCCCTTCTAAAAAAGGCGGGCAGCCACCAACGGGGGGCCAATAGGGGGTTTAAAAAAAAAAAAAAAAAAAAAAAAAAAAAAAAAAAAAAAAAAAAAAAAAAAAAAACAAATGAAACTTGTGTGCTTTAACAGTACATTGAAATGTACATGTCAATCATAGCAGGATGGCATGGAGAGGACTGGGCCTCAAACCAGCTCTTTTTGGAGGGCTGAGACCCAGGGTTATGCCCTTGTTGTGGCAAAAAGTTGATTAGTATTTTAGAAAAAAAAAAAAAAAAAAAAGAAAAGGAAGGAAAAATCAGAAGCATTTCTTTAATCACATGCCCCAGCTGTCTGCCTGTGCTTAGTCCAGGGACTCAATAGGCTTCTTTTAAAATGAAAAGGGATTTCTTCATAAGGAGCAGTGGCTTGTATTGTTTCCAAATAAACTGTGTAAAATCCAGAATCATAGTAAGTATGCATAACTAGTGACCAAGCAAGAGATAGAGTCTACATCCTCCAGGAATAAAAGAGATGTGGCAGAACTATCTAGAAATACTAACTGATGCTCAGGCCACATATAAACATTGCTGTCAGGTTTCTAGCAGCCCTGTAAACAGAACTTTGAAAATATTACATTATTCCGTCACATCAAAGCCCACTTTATTGTGTTTGACAATACGGGTAATCACATACCATATGCTGTAATCTTTTGATAAGAATTTGTGTTGACATTTTTTATTTATGTAATGACATGGGCACAGGCTGGCTAGCATTTAATTTGCTAAATTAGAAGTATTGTAAATTTCCCTGCCTTCTGATTTTTCGGGCTCTAGGGCTTTACTTTATGAGCTAATCACATTCCCAAAGGTCTAATAAATAACAGTCCAGGACAAATCCCACTGCAATCTTTCATTGCACATTGTACAAACAATGCTATGTCTGTTGCCACCCCTGCTACCTCCTGTGTCACCCCCTCTACCTCATAGATTGTAAGCTCTTGTGAGCAGGGCCCTCAGTCCCATTGTGTGAATTGAATATTTCTTTGTAATGTATCTTTTTTGTCTGTACTTGAACCCTATAAATTGTACAGTGCTGCGGAATATGTTGGCGCTATATAAATAAAATTTATTATTATTATTAATTGCTGTATGATTCATAGACATTACAATTTTAATAATGATACGACTGTGAACAATAATGATCATATGCGTGGTCCAAAAACAATTATCAAACCAAAACTTTTACACTTGTTTAGTTTGTTAGATAGGACATGTCATCTCTCTGCTTAAACTAAATACAAATATTCTTAATTAAATAAAAATACATCGACAAGGGGAATGGTAATATTTAATAATTATTTTACTTATGTATTTACAGCAGGAATAGCAGTAATGATATAAAGCAGAGTTCTACAAAAATGTATTTATTACACTGCTGTCAAACAATCAAAATATTGGATCATTTAATATTGTTACTATGGATGGATTCTTTTTATGCCATATTCTCTGTGGAGAGCAAGGAAGCAGAAGATAGTGACCAAGGGTACCAAAGTATAGTGTTGAAACAATAGGAAAAAAAAAAAAAAAAAAAAACTACTTTAGGCTGAATGTCCATTTAAAAAAATATCTATAGGATCAATTTACTCTATCATTGTAACCAGGCCTGTGGAGTCGGTAGGCCACTGGTCAGAGAGAAGCAGTAAAGCTCATGAAATTCATGAAAGAAGCCAGTGGTTCAATTCCTATGAAAGTAAATATAGATCAAGCTATGCATCTAGTTATACAACATCAATAACTGTATAATATAATTAAAAATAATGAATAATTTTGTTTAGAAGCTACAGCAGGTAGCTTTTTTTCCGATTCTGACTACACTCAAAACTGTCCTGAGCTTTAGCTCCTCAGACCTGATCCGAGCATTACAAAACTATTCATATAAAGCTGATCTTACTGAGAAGGAATCCAACTCAATTAAAGTCATACAATTTTATAGAAAAGGAGAAAATAAAATACTGTTAAATTTCATTCTAAATGAAAATACCAAGCTAGCCTCCCTCAGATTTACATGGATTTCTAGTATTCTTATTATTATTTACATACGAAAGACAGCACAAATATAAAGTATGGAATCCAGTAATAAACTAGCTAAAGCAATGGAAAAACAATGAGGAAAAGCAAGAGTTGTGACAATGTCAAAAATAGAAAGGTAAGAAATGACACGAAAAAATATATATTTACCAATAAAGTATTTATGCCAAAGTAAATGAAAAGATGACATGCACAGAACAATACAAATAGATCCATCTTTGATCTAAAATGTGCAGTAGCTGCAATAACAAACACAACCCATAGAGAGGCGTTGTTTCTGGAGGAATAAAACAGTTTGCCTTCTAATCTAAAACAATCCTTCTAAACTTGTGGCAAGTACTACAATATCAGAATAGACACAAGTTCAAGGAACTGGCCTTTACTGACGTAAATGGTCAGAGAATTTGTACGATTATTTTCCACTGGAAATGGTTCACTAGCCATGAGTGACAGTTCACAATGATTATTCTACCCAGTGATCAGAGTATAAAAAAGGAGCAATCATTTACTCCCCTCCACAGACTAAAGCAGCTTACTTACTAAAGGCAGTAAGCCCAACAAAGGAGACAGCTACAAATGTACATGTCCTGTTCATTAGAATGTGCCTAAGGAAGTGAGACATGCTGATAGCGTGGGATTTGTTTTGCTAAGCAAAGCATGCAGCTAAGCTTCTAAACACATATTTGACCTCTTTTACACCACTGGAGCCTGCTGTACATTGTAGCTACGGAATTAAGGGAAGCAATCCTACTAAATTAATTCCATTACCAAACCAACAAAGCACCCAAGTCGACTCCTAGAATGATATTAACAGAGATACTTTAATTGTTTTACTTTTAACTTAAGAAACAGTTTATATTATATCCCTACAAAAGGTATGTGAATATGGGAGAAGACGATTAACTATGGAACACCCATAACAATCATCTATATAAACCCTTTTAATGGCAGATTCTGGTTTTTACATATTATTATTTATTTCATTTATTTATATAGCACCATCATATTCCGCAGCGCTTTACAGACATTGGCAGTCACTGTCCCATATAAGGCTCACAATCTATATTCCTTATCAGTATGTCTTTGGAGTGTGGGAGGAAACCCATGCAATCACAGGGAGAACATACAAACTCCTTGTCCTTGGTCAGATTTAAACCTAGGACTACAGTGCTAACCACTGAGCCACCATGCTGCCATACATAAAAACAAATTTAAATTCAACAACGAAAAAAGATAACAATGACTGGATTTTTACAATCAAAAAAAAATTTTTTTTTTTTTTTTCTGAAAATCAAACATCAGTTAAAGAGGAATTCCCTTCCTATAAAGACTGTGATAGTTGGGGGTTCAACTTCTGCAAAGGTTTCATTGTTGTGTCTTGATTGTTACTTTGCTGAACAATGGCACCCTGACCACCTGCTAAGCAGAGAAATGCAGCATGCCCCATTCAAGTCTCCTGCATAGCTGGGATGACAAAAGCATTGCTGTGCAGTTATAACTTAGGGAGCACAGCTCTAAATTGGTGCTACATTCACTTCAATCTCAGGATTAGGGGGTTCCATAAATCAGACCACCACTAATCCTTAAAGGGTTTTCCAGGCTAAAAATGATGACCAATCTCATGAATAGTTCATTAGAAAATCTGCGGGTTTCGACACCTGGCACCCCCAATGATCAGCAGCAGATACACAAAGAGTGAAACAGAAAACAGACAGCTGTTCTCTGTGCATTGACAGAACTGCAGCTTTGCTCCCATTCGAGTAATTTAGATCAGATCTGCAGTAACTTGGTCTGGCGACTATATAGAGAAATATGATGTCTGCTTCCTGGTCCTTTCTCTGTTTATCAGGTGATCAATGGGGTGCAGAGTGGTGGACCCCCTTCAATACTGATACTGTTCATGCTTAATATTGGTTATCATTATTTTTAACATGGAAAACCACTTTAAGTGTCATGTCATCACTTTACAAGACTGGAAAACCTCTTTAACTCCTTCATGCACCATGATGTAATAGTATGTCATAGAACATTGTAACTTAATGAACCATTACTACTATTACATCATAGTCATGGCCAAGGGCTGAGTGTTTCAACCTAAAATGGTGTTAAAGATGCATCTCAACCTTGAAAAAAAAAAAAAAAAAAAAAAAAGCTTTCATATGGCTACATAAAAAAATGATAGCTTTTACAATGTTACAATGAAAAAGCTGTAAATCGATACAACCTTTATGGCAAAACTAGGGAAATGTAAAAATTGTACAATCAGGGTAGGATTTGTTGCACCCAATGTACTCTGCACAGCTCTTACATACTCACTTTTCACAATCTTCTGTGCTTTAATTTCTGTAAAACTACTGCTCACAACACTTCTTGATAAATTCCTTGATGAGCTTAGTTTCCTAAACAGGGTAATTTCCAGTGGAATTATACTTCATGGGCATTTTAGGGGCTCTGAAAATGTGATATGACGTTCAAAAACCAAACTAGTGAATCTGTGCTCTAGAAATAATGCTCTTTCTGTTCTGTGTCGTTCTGTGTGCACATATAGCAGTTTATGCCCACATAAATGGTGAAAATAAACATTTTTTTTTACTAAAGCAACATTTTATTTAAAAAAAAATGTAATTTCTTTATTTTTATGTTAGTAACTTTGAAGAAATGCCTATAGGGTCAAAACACTCACTATAGCCCTTAATAATGAATAGTTTCCAAAAAAAGGTGTTACCGGTGGTTTTCAAAAAGGGGTTACTTTGTGGGGGTTTCTATTGTACTAGTATTTTAGGGGGATCTACAAATATCACATGGCAATGAAAAACTATTCCAGTAAAAGCCTAATAGTGATCTTTCCATTCCAAGCCCAAGCCCAACTACATATTGGAGATTTCCATATTTAGGAAAAATTACAAATTTTGGGGTGCCTTGGGGCAAACTAAATGTTTTATTGGAAAAAATGTAATTTTTAATCTTCAAGGCCTAATGTTAATAAATTCTATTAAACACAATATACCCCTTGAAAAACTCCGCAAGGTGTGTATTTTCCAAAATGGGGTCATGTAATGGGCGTTTCTCCAATTCTGGTAGCTCAGGGACTCGGCAAATGCATCTTGGCACCTGAAACAATTACAGCAAAATCTGTTCTCCAACAGCCCAGTGGTTTTCCTCTCTTCTGTGCCCTTCCATAGGCCCAAACCGCAGTTTACAGGCACCCATTTTTGTATTCCAGAGAAAGTTTGTAAAAAAACTGTGGGATGTATTTTCCCCTTTTACCCCTTGTAAATGTGTACATTTTTAAAGCTAAAAGAATGTTTTATTCAGACTTTTTAAATTACAATTGAAATTAATATTTACGTCCTTCTTTTGCTTCCTGTTAAAGACTTTGAAGGTTATCAAATGTCATAAATGCTGTTTTGAATGGTTTGACAGGTGCAGTTTTAAAAATGGGATTATTTGTGGTGGCTTCTAACGTATAGGCCTTTTAAAAGCCCTCTCAGAACTAAAGTGGTCCTGAAAAAAATGGATTTTGAACATTTTTTGGGAAAATTTGGAAAATTGATGTTTGATTTGTAAGTCTTCTAACATCCTAAGCAAATGAAAGGAAATTTTAAAAATCATGCCAACATAAAGCAGAGATATGGTAATTAATATTTATTAACTAATTTAGGTGGTATAACTGTCTGAGAAGTAGGGAATTAAGCATTTTGAGAATTTTGAATTTTTACAAATTTTTACCAAAATTCAATTTTTTTTTTTTTTTTTATATAAATGAATGCAAAAAATATTGACCAAAGTTTACCACTCATGAAGTACAATATGTGACAAAAAAACTCTCTCAAAATCACTTGAGTAAGTTGAAGCATTCCATAATTTGTAGACACAATGTCCTTAAATTAAGGTGTTAAATATAAGCCCCACATGGTTCCTGGTCACCTTTCCCAGGCACCTGAGGGACATAGGAAATGAAAAAGTGCCAATGTAGGTTGTCACAATATGGCTAAACAGATTTTTTTTTTTTTATATATTTACAATTCAAGAGAATGGGATAAGTGGATGCCTGACTTTTAAGGAAAATGCACCAATATTATACAATTACAATTATACAATTATAGGGAAAAACAATCAAAACTCAGTGGCTTAAAGGGAACCTGTGAGGGTGATTTGGGACTGTAAACCACCCACATGTCCTTATGGACCAGGCGTTTTGTGTTCCTATTAGCCTTGTAATAACACGATCCGTTACTGCATGTAAAAAATAAAAAAGCTTTATACTCACCCATTGCTCGATGCAGTTCTTCAATGAAGTCCACTAGGCTTTCCATAATGCTGCACCTCCCTACATTCTTCCCTCTCTCTATCGCCCAACCCGTACTCTCCGTTCACTCAATGACCTAAGACTAACATCCTCTATTATCAGAACCTACCACTCCCGTATACAAGACTTCTCCTGAGTTGTATCACTTCTCTGGAATGCTCTACCCCAGACAATCACATTAACTCCCAATTTCTACAGCTTCGAGCACAAACTAAAGAGATATCTTTTCAAACAGGCCTATCACAATTCCTAATGTAAACCCTTCCGTAGTTAGATTCTCTAAAACGTATCCTCTGTTCATGCTCCCACATTACCCCACAGGATATGATGCCGTTTCAGACTAACTTTATATGTCCAGGCACCATCTGCACGTTAAAAGACACGACTGGTGACGGCTCATACAGCTTTACATATGTGTAATGACAGTAAACTCTAAACAAAATTGTCTGACCGTTGTATAAGCAATGCTACCTCCAAAGCCGTCCCTGCTACCTCTTGTGTCACCCCCTCTACCTCATAGATGGTAAGCTCTTGTGAGCAGGGCCCTCAGGGCCCCATTGTGTGAACTGACTTTCTTTGTAATGTATCTCTTTTGTTTGTACTTGAACCCTACAAATTGAACAGTGCTGTGGAATATGTTGGTGCTACATAAAAAAAATGTATTAATGAAGTCAGAGTAGTACACCTTGGCTTCAGTGTACAAGTGATCTTGGGCACTTGAGCAGTGAAGCTGGGGTGTACATCTCTGGCTTCACTGAAGAACAGCACAGGCCCTAAAGCACAGCAGATGAGTCTGATAAGACTAATATTTATGGGGACAATAAATCCCGATCTATAAGGAACTGTGTGTGGTTTAGGTCCCCAAATCACCCTGAGAGGTTCCCTTTAAGTAAGCCATACAAATTAAAATAGCAGTTGGACCCAGTTATCTTGGTTAACACCAGATCAGTCAACAAAGGACACATTGAAATCTAACAGATTACATAGTTAACACTGCTGATCGGGATGGCGGCTCACTTTATTGTAATGTGTACGGCCAGGTTCAAATTTGAGAAAAGTTATGAGCTGTCACTCTACCCCCTTCGTCACTAGTCATTCAGGAGCTATATTCTGTAATTTTCGCATATGGGCCAGCAGCCATGGTATAAATGCTAATATTGCTACAATCGAGTAAACCACCATATATGCTTGGCACATCAAAAATATGCACAATTTCAAGAGTAAACACTGAAAAAAATCTGCTCTCAAACCTATGCCACTTAATCCAAAGGAACAATTATCTAAAGTCAGCTCTTTTGTTTGAATATATCTCTGCACAAGAGAAACAACCCAGATCTCAAGGACACAATAGGTGGCACTTTACACAGTCATTCAGAAGAGAACAAAAAGTGTTTTGCTTTCCCTGTTATCTTGACAGATGTGTGTTTAGAAAGAGATAGAGAGACCTTCAATTAGCCCTTTGGCTGCTAAAGATGTCGGTAACATAGCGTTCCATAATGCATTGCAGGCCACACCGGGAGCAGGAGATTAAAATAATACTGGCTGCAAGGGATGAAAATGATATCATTCCAATATATGTGATAGATATGTTCCACAGGCACACACTCAAATAAAATGCTTCTGTTCCTATGAGCATGGCCCTATGGGTGACATGTAGTATGCCTAAACCGAGAACGCGTACACAGGAAAGCTGTACATATCTACAATGACAAGTCTTTAGAGTTCTCCCCTTATAGCAATGACAAAGTAATCCACTACATCCTTTAAAAGCTAGCCCTTACTATATTGAAAGCTACCATTATCCTTTATGCTGTACGTTTACAAAGACAAAGCAGTCTGTAAAATTATCTCTGAAAATTCGAGATGGTCAAGGATGGACACTTATGGTTCACTGAGAAAAGCATCCACTACTTTACAGAGCTCTATGTACGCCAGTAGTTTTGCAGTCATACTTTACTACCGAAAAGAGCTGAATATAGAAACTTACAAGCAGCAAACAGCAATGGCTACCAGCAATGGTTCCTTGATAAGTGAAGGAGTTACCCAGAGCCTTTTCTTAAACTAATGACCTCGGGGCTTATATTTTGGCCAAACCTTGGACTACAGTGTTGCTTCTAATTCTGGGTCAAATTCCCTATAGCTGCACCATAAGGGAAATGATGCATTATGGGTTGTCTGTATCATATAGTGTAGGACAGGTCCTCCAAAGAGACACACTGTCCAACTGCTTCAACTTAATTCTACTGGCAAGCTCCAAAGAAAGGGGAGTTTCAGGAGAAAGGAGGGGAACCTGTCATCTGGATTTTCACAACTAAACCTGCAGCACAGTCAGGTAGGGTCATGAAATATCCTTTTTAGCCCTCCCTCTGTTATATTAAAAATCACCTCAGATATCTGTATGCAAATTAGCTGAGAAAAGACACAGCAGCTTGTTGTCTGAGGAGAAGAGTCATGCTAAGAGGCTGGAGGGAGGGGAGATCACTTCAGGTGTTAATATGTTGGGCTCAGGAGAACCTAGATCCCTGGCTCTGGTGCTGTTTTAAAGTAGAGAATCTCAGCTTTAAAATTGTGTATCTTTATTCTACACTCTCCCCCCTGACAGTACAAGTCTATATATAAAGGTGAGGGTGTTCCTCACCTTTCAGCAATGACGCTGATCTGTAAGGCTGGCCCCTCTGCCAGTGCAGTGATATCGGTATCAAAGCTAATGGCACCAATATCTCTGCAACTGGTGAAGATACCATCAAAACTGACAGTGCACTGAATTCAGCAAAGTGTCAGTTTTTTAAAAGCTGGTTCTAGATGCTACATAACCCAATATATCGCAAATAAAGTGAACTCCCCCTCCAGCCTCTCAGCTGAATTCCCCCTCAGAGAACAGGCCAGCGTGACTCTTCTCAGCTCAGATCTTTATAGGTAAACTGCAACTTTTAACACAAAAGAGGGAAAGCTAAAAAGGCTATTTTATATGCCACCCAACTGTGCTGTGGGTTTAATGTCAAAAATGCACGTGATAAGTTCCCTTTGTATTTGTCTCTTAGTTTAACAATACTTTTTTCTCTTACAATGCATGTTGTTGATGTTTCTCAACATTCACAGGGGTATCAATATCCCCTGACAAAGATTCCCTCTGACCACAGTATTACCCTGTTGCCCCTTTTACAAGATGACTCTCATAACAGAATAGAAAAATGGCAATAGTTTCTTAAAAGAATATGGTGAACGTTGGCTAGCATGCTAACCTTTCATTTACTAAATACCAATTTAGAAGTTTTTGGGTTTTTTTGTGGTAGCACAACAGCATTGTATACTGTCCTATAACTGTAATTCCTCTGATTTGTAAAGTGCTACGGAATATGTTGCCGCTATATAAATAAAGTTATTATTATTATTAACTGTAAGGTGCTCTAACACTAACTTTAAGGGATAAAATAATGAACATAACATAAAACAGGATATGAATGAACAGCAGTATAAAATTGCCACTCTCAGTACACCAGGATCTGTAACAACAAAGTATATAGTTTTCCAAACAAATACTAAGATTTTAACACTTCTGATGTTCAAGAAAGCAGGAGAGCAAGAAAACCAGCTATAATTAGATTCTCAATAAAGGAGAAACCATTGCTGGCAATAGACTCATCACACCTACAGTAGAACGTCAAAGCTGAATGAATGCATTATATTATGTAAACATGTCCTTCCTTTATGTGGTCCTAAATTGTGTGTTCTGATCCATAGAAGACAGGACGCAGGACCCAAAAGTCTGGCTGGAAAGCATGAAAGTCGGCATTCTGAAAAGAGCTCTGATCAGCAGGCTTGACAAAAACAAGAGATCGTCAAAAGGAAGCGGGTTTCAGTACACATGAAAGGCTGCAACTTGTCCTAACAGTCTGGATGTGTACAGATGCACTTTCAGCTATAGGGGGTTAATTTCCTCTTCAGATATATTGCTAAGCTATTGAAGCGCTGCTGTCTTCTGCTCTCTTTGATGTTACTTCGCTTGGTGAGATCCAAGTTCAGGTTTTCCTGGCATAAATACAGCACAGATTGGAAGGGGCTAAACACCATTCCATTACAGACCTGAAGATAAAAAGGATTTGGGAGGAATCTCATTCACAAAGGTGCTACTTGGCATAAAGTATATAATGTTTGTAATGACTGCCACATGTGTGCCAACAGATAGACAGCAGTTCAGCTGCTAATGCCAGGCTAGGCCTACCAGCAGCTATTTAACATGATGAACTGAAAGTCACAGCCTAAGTGCGTCAACAAGAGACAGATTATATTGATCAATATACAAAGATGAACTGAGCTTCCTGGATAGACTGATTCCCAAGAGCTGGTCATTGTGGCCACACATCTGTGTATACTCAGTTATGAGTAATACATTTCTACTATGTCAGTAAGCCATGGCCAATAGCAGGTCACTTCAAACAACTACTTATTGGGTATTATAAAACGTAGAAACCAGCTTCTGGTGTTGTATGAAAGCGATATCACTGGTTATATGCAGCTTCTCTCAATCCCATCTGTGTTTTCAAACCATTCTCATATGAAACATGAGAATCTCCTCTTTCATATGCAGTGACCCCCTCCAACCTTATTTTATCTGCACTACCCACATAAGCCTGTACACAGTAAGAATCAGGGGACAGATCTCAATAGTGAATAAAGGGAAAGAATAAAGAAATTCAGGATTTCACAGAAAGGAGCCAATATTATTTCAAGAATAAAGAAATTCAGGATTTCACAGAAAGGAGCCAATATTATTTCAAGAATGCAGTATTCTTGCTGTCAAACACCCTGACCTTTACAGAACCCAATGGGAGCCATCTGGATCTCTCATATGATGGATCTGACATAGCATTATGTCCTCCAATATAAGTGAAAGTCATAGCAAAGAAGTTAATAGAGGAAGGACATTTTAATATATTATTTGAGGGTCAATGCCAGTCCCTTTAGTGTGTTTTAAAAAATATGTGAAACTAATATGTAAGCACCACGGGCTTAAATATAAGGCATCCTATAGGTAGAGCTCAAGCTTTTATTTCTCTAGTAGGAGTAAGAGATGCGACTGGTAGATATGAGGCCTAATGTTCCTTTCATAACACTAAGAGACCAGTAGGAAGTGATGTTATGGGAACACAGGCCCAAAAGTTCTTGTCATATAAAGTCTGTAGTTTCAACCGATAATAATTGAAGACACAAACACGACATTATAAATAATGTTTAATATAGATTTTATGGTATCTCACCAAAATGTGGCTTCTAAGTGGGAATCTTGGGAAATATACTGCAGTCTATTGTTGACATATGCTACACATAAATTCTATGTATACATATGTGTTCAACTTTAACTTAGTTCTTATTTTTGTTAAATAGCAGACAATATTGATGACCGATCCTTAGGACAGGTCAACAATATCAGATCAGCGGGGGTCCCACAAGAGAGCTATAAAAATAGCTCTGTTCTCTGTGCAGTGGATATACTACAGCTCAACTTTCATTCACTTGTATGGTAGCAGAAAAAGTAGCTGAGCACGTCCACTAAGGGTGACCTAAGGATATCTATCTAGCAGCTCTGCTAATGTACAGCAGTAGACCTCTTATTTCCCATGAAACCATCTCAAGAAAATACAGCAATGTGATAACAAAACCCTTGAAAAGGAGCAACTAACACCACAGTGATGGGCCACACATATGATAGATACCACATCACTTTGTGATATCATATGGCGAAAAATCTAGTAAACTGGTGATAAACATATCTAGACATGTCTAGGCCAAGTGTAAAGTTAAGGGAGGAAACATCTGTAGACTGCATCAGATATACACAAACAGCATAGTCATGCACTGTATCTTTAAATGCTTAGTTTAACGCGTACCCCCTCGCTGTTCATTTATATAAAAAAATATGCGCACTTTCATGTATGTGCATGCAAGCCTACGTAGTGTTATGTATGTGCGGCATACTCCTATGTCCGCACAGATTTGTTTCTTTTAACAAGACCATGAAAGGTTGAAGAAACAAGCAAAATGAATGCCTGCACTCCGTGCTTTTAGCATAGGATAGGTTAATGCGTCTGAACTTTATAGTAACCCAGCATGGACAATATTATGAATGACACTTGCAAGCTGGCAGCTCAGGAACTCATTACTGTCAAGGTACAACATGGCGGTCTGCCAACCCCTCCGCTTTCACACTTGCTGTGCCAGAACATCCACACACAATTTAATTGCATTATAATTTCAAAAGTGCTTTTCAAACGGGGAAAAGGCATTCACTGATTAACCAGCGAAGAGCAAAATTGTTTATGAAATTGAATACAAAAAGCTACAGAATGTAATTGGGTCGCTCTAGCACCTCATTTTCAAGCCATTTTCCCACTTATTTAATCATGGGACACAAAAGGAGCTGCTGAACTGACTTCATAGTAATTAGATTATTCTCTCTGATATGCCAAGTCTCCATTCCAATCAAATGGCAGAAGTGCGACTGTAGCGGAGACGTGCTATGGAGACTGGACTAGCAAAGTGGACACGCACTGCCACCATTTCTTATTGGCCATGACATAGATTTGTCTTATGTGTCACTTTAGCCATAAACTTGAAGGAGGAAATAAGGGAACCTGTCATTACCTGATGACATGTAAACATCGCATGACTTCAAAGGTGCCCGTGTAGATTTTCAAAGGCAAACAGCGGATCCCCTATGCACAACAGATACCAACCTTCAATCCACACTTTGCATGTATCATCTACACTGAATACCAACGAACCAGGAATGTTCTGCCTAGATTCTTTTAATAGGCGACTGCCTCTGATCACTTGCTTCGGCTTCTACTCTTTACAAACACTTATTTGCTTCCACATAACATGCGCAAAGAGGATATGATGCCAAATGTATAAGACTTCATTCTTACTTATTATTTCCATGTAAATGGAGTCTTTTCTGGAAAAAAAATAGCATATTTGATTGCCAACTTCAATTGAGCCCTACATGGGACAATGAGTGTAAAGTGCTGTGGAATATGTTGGTGTTATATAAATAAGCAGAAAACAATAAAAATATATGTCCTTATGGTTGTTACTCATATGCATAGTGTCCAACGTTCAAGAGAACGGCCACTTGCAGTCCCAAGTGTTCCATGTAATGTTGGACTAATGTATTTTGTATACTACTTTAAAGGGAATCTATCATTAGAAAATGAGCTTATGAAGTAATGGCACGTTGGAATAGCCTTTAAAAAGGCTATTCTACCCCTACCTTCCATTCTCTTCTGCTCCCCACTGTTTTTGTAAAAATTCGGTTCTTGTGATATGCAAATTAAGCTCAGGGAATGTTCCCCCTGTGCTCTGAGCACACCCACGTCATCACTTCTTGCCGTACCTTAGTTCATTCTCTTCACGCCCCCCTGCATCTTCTCCTGATCTTCTGCCTTGCGTATGCATCTATATATACACCGACTGCGCTTGCTCCGTCCGCCATTTTGCGGTGGTCTGTTACACGCTCGTGTAACAGAACACTGCAAAATGGCGGATGGGGCATGCGCAGTCAACTCTGCTCAAACCTGAAGTGGCAGAGCCGACTGCGCATGCGCGGGGTTTCAACCGCATATAGCGCAGCGTCGGATGCCTACGCAAGGCAGAAGATCAGGAGACGATGCAGGGGGGCCATTACTTCAAAAGGTCTTTTTCTAATGATAGAATCCCTTTAAAGGGGTTGTCCAGTTTTAGCAAATAAATGTTATCGCTAAATGAGGTGGAATTCATATCAAAAAATGCCTCCCAACTCTCCCATTCACTTCAATGGGAATCAGGCGGATTTTTTTTTCCTCAAACTGATTTTTTCAACTAGTTAGAAAGAAAAAAAAAAAAAAAAAGTAGTGTCATGACCTATCTTCAGATGGATTCTGCCTTGCAAACCCCATTCAAAAAAAAAAGTGTTGCTTTTTTTTTTTTTAAAGTTAAAAAACCAGCCTTCATCAGGCACAGTGGGATTTGACAGTTTTTTTTTTTTTTCGTCTGCCAGAAGCAGGTCATGCACTTTACTACATAATCCTACATGGGAAGGTATCGTGGAGTGGTTATCTAAACCAACCAATCACACTATCACTTTCATTTTCAAAGGGGCCTTGGACAAGATGACAGCTGTTGACATGGGTTACTATGGGCAACTGCTTCATTTTTCTTTTCCACCACTTTCAATAACTCATTCCCCATTGCATCTTATGCTTTTTGGGCACATATTAAAGTTTTTTTCAGTCATAGCTTTTGAAAAGGGATGGCAACTGCCAGGTGATCTTCCTGACTTTGGTGGGATGCTTTGGATCAAAACTATATACCCGGACAGCGTCGGGCACTTTCCCTAATAATCAGCAAAAAAAACAAAAAAACGAGAAAGGATGTCATAGAAATAATAAAGATTCACTTCAATGTTACACGTTTGGAGTTTGAAGTGTTAGGTGGTACTGGGATGTAATTCATAGAGAACTTCAGCATATATATTCTATATGTGGAAAGGATTTCTAAAAAAAAACAAAAAAAAAAAAAAAAAACAAAGCAGACAATATGAAGAAAAGTAAATACAGCTCATAAGGGAGAAGTCAGTAGCAATAAAAAGATGGTGGAAGGCATAATGGATGCGTAGAATTTCAAATTGCTCCAGATTATTACTTGATGGTCATGACTGTACAGAGCATATTGACAACTTGAATCCCCCACAGCAGCTCTCTGTTATGACTCATAGAAAAGGGTCCCCAGCAGAAGGTCACCTCGAAGACAACTGTATGCCATTTTAGGCCTCTCTAAGACTATGCTATTTTACTATACTTATCCAACCTTAAAAAACTCTTTTCATTCAGGATGGCATCTGAAGCTTTCTCATAGCCCAGAAGAAGAAATCAAAGGAGCCACCCTTTGATGAAAAATAATTAAAAGCATTGCTATGTAAAGGTAGCTACTGCAGTTAGATCAAGTCCTTTAGCACATTACAAAATTACCAATAATGAGGTAATACTTTTGGAACCAACAAATTACAACAAAAGTCTCATAGAACAGCATTTCTCAAAGTTTTTAAGTCAAGTATCCCAAAGTGAAAGACATTCAACAAGCACAGTATATAATTTCAGAACCAGCTGTGAGTTGTCATGATTTTGATCAAATATTATCATCATACAATATTATTGTGGCCATCACATGGTAGCTTGTGCCACTGACTTTATTTAAGTCTAGAGAGGTAAAGTGCCTCCATATATCTAGACTAGTATTTCCCAACCATTTCAGACTCTGAGCACCCCTGGAAAGAAAAAATTTTCCTTGGGAAGCCCTACTAAATAATTTTTACCAAAAGACAAAAAAATGTCTGTTATGACATAGTTGTAAGAACAGTTTTTGAATTTACAGCTGAAACATGTTCATTTTTTTCATTTGTAGATTTGGAAAACTTTACCAAAAACCATATCAAAACTGCATTTTATCCCAATTCATTTTTCATGCTATTTTAACTGCACCTAACTACCCATACCCAGCATGTACCAAAATTCATCACCCACACCATCACCATGCTCCCTTACTTTCTTTTACACCATGTAATGGTTCCCAGTGGCCCCCACTCATTATAACGATCACTAGTGGCCCCTACATGCATTATAATGGTCCCTAGTTGTCCATTATATTGTTCCACTATGGTCTCACACAGCAGTGGAGTCATATAAATAAAAATAAAAGTCATACTTATCCAGCCCCACTCCCGAGCTCGCTGCTGCTCTCCTCCTCTTGTCTCGGGCTCAATGCAGCAGGTCTGCACTGGACTACAAATATCACTAGTAGCAGCTCAAATGGTGGAGAAGGAAGCTAACTGCTTCCAACTTTATCATGGTGCTCAACTATATCAACATTCTAATGATGCAGATATAGTTGAATGAAGACCATGTGACCTTCTTTTCTACCATAATATCACAGCAACCCTATCAGATTTCCTTTGCACCCCGGTTTCAGGTTCATATCACCAACAACGGAAGATGTAAAAGGGGGACAATAATATATTACACATCTCAAAGCCTTAGTTTTTCAGGTGCCACAGAGCCTCCATAACAAAGCCTACCATCCATTCCAGTTATGGAGACAATTACACAGTCTACATTACCAGCACAAGGTCTCCATTACAAAATCTGTCCATAAAGAGGGAGGCTCAAACACCACTACGCCATACAAGATTCAGACTACAACACTGCTAGTTGAATTGAGGTGCATGAGAGCCATGATGACAGCAAGTCTGCAATAGTCCCTCCAACAGTACTTTCACAACAGAGACAGTTTGCAGAAGTGCCTCCTTAAACACATATATGTGGGGTTTTCAGTAACCCCATAACAGAGATCAAACTTGTAGCAATGTCCTCATAAGAAAGCCAGTCTGCAACAGTACCCCCAATACAGAGCCAGCTTGAACTAGTGAAGGAAGATGGAAAATGTATGCAATAGGAGCATGACCTGGGGCACCACACATACTCCTAGGCGTATGGTTTGCGTACCTCCTTTGGTACAAGTATATATGTTGTGAAATTTTGTGCTACAGTAGATTATATATACAATTTGTCATATATAATTGGTGAACACGGTTTAGAGCTAAATTTTGCTGCAAGACATGTTTAAGCATAAAGAAGCATCCTTTTTATGGCAACAGCTTTAGTAACGTGTTAAAGCCAAAGCAGTATTATGTGGAAATGGTTTAATCTGCAGTGCTATGAAACAAACAATTTATAGCAATTGGAAGACAGCAACCAGTTGCGAAAACTCCTTTCAGCTAATTATGCAAAATACTTTAAAGATGAAAATAAAACATATTTCAGAAAACGTAATATTCAAAGTGGTAGAATTTTTAGGTGAATTTCCAGCCTTTAAAATCATGTTCGTTTAGGTCAAACATTTTTAATTTCTTCATATATCTTTATAATAGTCCAAGCTCCATTTTTCTAATACAGAGCTCCAAATGACCTGCAAAGTCATTATGAAAGAATCCCAAATTCTGTATGCCTGCAGCCACCATTAGGTGCAACTTACTGCGTATGACTAACACATTAAACAAAATAGTGAGCAGTATTCAACAAGCCCTGGGTAGATCTCATCCTGGGCCACTTTTCAGTTCATGACTGCAGGGAAGAGACATTTCAGCTCATACTCCTTGGTTGCTGTCCTGTTGCCTGCCACCATTCTAGGGATTTTGTAAAGAAGATTGCAAAGCATTCTTTATTTATGCCTAGCTCTAATTTTTTTGGTAAATATCTGGTTTCATGGTAGGATTGCCAAAAAATTTTTGAGCAGGCTGCATGGTTTTCAGCTATTTCAATTAAAACTGAGAATGGGCCAGAAATATCCCAACTGCTGGACCAGTTACCAATTTAACTTTACTGAAATGTCAAGTGTAATGAAAACTAAATAAGAAAGCAATAAAATAAGAAACACAAAATGTTTGTATATTACAACAAGTAAAATTATGGCATAGTCATAGGGAATTTATACTGTGAACCCCATTTGGGAAAGTGTTGACAATATCTCAGTAAAGTGCTGCAGAATAAATAATAATATCCATGGACAGACACCAAGCACCAAATCACTTACCATTTTTCAAAAACATAAATGGATGACACAATATCCAAAAAAAAAAGATAAAAAAAATCAACATCCAGACATGGTATGTCTAAAATATGGTAATGTGCTGTATATGGCAACAAGAGCAATGAAAATATATAAACTACTACATCTATTATGTGTGTTGGTCTTTGCAGCATCTGTCTGTCCTGCCAATCTCATAGTAAAATAATATAAACATAAATTTTAGGTGGTCACTCGGGATCAGTTAAGAGGCATTTGCAGGAGTGTCTAGAACTATTTGCTAGTAAATTTATGAAACAAGCAAGCAACAGAAGGGTTAAACGTCTGCAAGGTTATGTATGGGATGCCCAATACTTTTTTTTTTTTTTTTTTTTTTAATTTGAAGGAAAGGTTCTTTGTTCGAGACCACAGGCAAGGTTAGAGATTAGATCAGTTTCTTCAGAGCAAACATGCTTATCAAAGCAGCCAGGATGAAAGTGGCAAGGGATAAATGGAAAGAGAGAAAGAAGGAAGGGGGGAAAAAACTAGAGGATGAAGGTGTATGTAGGGGAGGAAAGGCACAGTTCAAGCATAACATACTGCTGCCCATTCACCAATGCCAAGTACTGGTACATTGTTAAAGTATGCTTGCATATTCAGTCACATATTGAAATTCTACAAGAGAGACGTCTGTGTGAAGGGAATGAGCGAGGCAAAGCAGACAGAGAAGAAAGACCAAACAGCATGGGAGAAAATAAGACAATTACCGTGTATGCTTAAAGCAAAATGATAGATTGCATTAAAGTAATCACTTTCCTGGCTGCATATATACAGAGGATATAACTATGAAGAATGTCAACTACATAAACACACTTCTAAAAACTCATTTCTGTCATCCGCAATGACAGCCAGATAATAGCTTGTAGATGAGCTGATTGGATTTGTCCCAAAGGCACTGTTAATATATATTAAAGTGCAAACGGGTTGTGTAAAGGTACATTTCCTCAACAGCTGTCAGTGATCATGAGGAGCGACATTTCATTATTCTATCTGGCTGAAAGCTAAAAAATATCTTTTCGTTTGATTTGGGGGAAGGGAAATGACAATCAGTGGCAGCGCAAAAAGAAAAGGATTGTCATATTGTGCAATGAGCCAAACTGTCTAGGTAACAATAGCGTTGCATTATTTAACACGGTAGGAAGAAAAAATACATTAACATAACATAGGCTTTCAGAATACCATAATTGTGGAACTGCCAGTTTAGATATAATCATTATAAATCAAGGACATATTAAAAGAGAAAGCATTTTTTTATAGAAATATTGTATTAACTGCCTAACAAGTACCACAATAAAACACATAAATTGTATATAAACTTTGGAGAAAAACCAAAATCACCCACATAATCGACTACTATAATTTGTCAAATCTGTAAAAACTTTGACAAAAATCTGATCCAAGACATATAAGCCTGACTGTAGCCATAGGAGGGTAAAGTTGGTAACACAATACCTGTCTGGAAATGGTTACGAAGTCATTGATATGTTTCAGACACTCCAAATAACTAGAATAAGGTCACTTTCACATGGCACTGTTTACGCTAGGCTCACACCTAAGCCTGGGTTTCTGTTCTTTGGGTCTGCTTGGGGACCCGAAAAAAAGGAAACCCAATCTGCTTAGAAAGCGGTTACCTGTGGACCCCATATACTATAATGGGGTCCGCCCGATTTCTATCCGGAAAATGCAGAAAAATGCGGACAGAAAATTCCTACTTGCAGGACTTTTCTCTCCGCATTTTTCACTTGGAATGATGGATGGAATGCCCGAACAAGCGAGGGCAACGAGCACTGGTGTGAATCCAGTATTAGGTCAATATTTTGCATCAGTATTTATAAACAACTGAGAAGTTTTTGTTTTTATATGTCTGGCAAACTTTACCTGCCTTTGTTTTCATCCTTTGAAGGATCAACAAAAAACATTCGCTTTTCTCACAATAGACTTAAACAGCAGTCCAGTGATTAACTAAATAGTATTTTGTAGTTTCCTTTATATAGTGAGGTGTTATTTGCCCTCAAATGCCAAAATGAATAGAAGTATTTGGACTCCTGATTTAAAACGGATTTGATATCTTTGATGGGTCCGGGTAATGCATTCCAGGGAGTGGGCGCTGCATGGCAGAGGGCTCTGGCTCCAAATCGTTTAAGGTGGATCCTGGGGATGGACATTTTATTTGTGCCTGCTGATCTGAGAGGTCGGAAACAATTATGGGGCTTCAGAAGTTCTTTCAAGTAGCCAGGGTCTAAGTTGTTTATGGATCAAACAACATACCCACAACAGCAGTGTGAATGTAGCCTAAAGCAAATCAAGGAGTAGGTGCAAAGCTTGGAAGAGTTGCATATTTTTCAATTATACCTTTCTTTGTGTAAGTGCAGACCCACTTTGCTACTTAACAGATTTGACTTCGACAACACCCTCAGGAGTATCCCTAAATAGTCCCCTGGTTTTCACTCTTTAACCCCAGTACGGGGATCATGACTTTGCTGTAGGTAACCACCAGGTCACTAACTCTAGGAGTTGGCCCTTGTGGGCCAAGAGATGCCAGTGTGTGGCACCAAAGGAAACAGGCAAAGATTTGTTAAGAGGTCATGGCAGGCAGAATTTATCACAATGACAGGACAAAGGTGAGAGCAGGGGGACACAGAATCAATATGGTAATCAAGGTGTGGTTAGGACAGGCAGAAGAGTTGGCTAAACAGGCAGAGGTCACAACATATGCAATCAGAATAACAGTAGAAAAACACACCTTCACAGGAACTGGCAAAGCTAGGAACCTTCCAGTGGAGGAAGCTATCCTAAATAACCCATAGGTGCAGAGGATTGGCTGGGAACAAATTATAGGATCTCACAGCCAGCACATGCAACAGGCAGGAACTGAAGCACTGCGCCCACAGCTAAGGAAAGCAGTGCAGTAGGCAATAAAGACAGAGCTACAATTCCACTCCAAATACTAATACAAATACTTACCAAAATACCGCTGTGTGAAAGTGACCTAAGACTCATACACTACAAACTTTCTACAAGGGAGAGTGAAACCTCACCCCAAAATTCTCAAAAAAACATCTCCCAGAGCATCAACGGGGAATTGTCGGTCTCTAAAATCATGACTAATGTAATATATGAAAGAATGGGCAGAAATAGGATTCACAGAAAAGCAAGAGTAGTAATGTGCCCCTCACTTCCACCTCAAAAGTGATTTCCTACTAATACATAATACATTTCATAATTCACAATTTCTGGGGCTCATACTAGATATTGTTCATGAGCCCTCTTCTGTATGTGTCACCACTGACATGTTTTATGCATTTTGTGCTATGTTTAGGGGTTTTACATCAACAGTGCAGTCTAGGGGATAAACTTTACCTTCTGGCAAATGATGCAACAAAGCACATGAACATTTAAACAAATACCAGCTTTTTTCTGTTGTGTTTGTCTGAACTAGGTCTTTTATTAGAATAAAGAATAACAGAAAATGGTCTGTGAAATCCTTATTTAGCACCCCAACCAAGTATGACATGAGGCTTGATGACACATGCATCTGACAAATATGTAGCATTTTCCATCCAGTACAAATGAATGAGATAGAAGCGTATATCAGTGAGAGAGCACAGTCTGCATGAGGAAGGAAAGCGGATATACAAAGTTAAATAAAACAATTGCATAATCTGTCTATTCCAATTTATATGACACCTTACAAATATGTATCACAAAATCTCCAACACCCTTTTTTCAATCACTTTAGCCAATATATATGTCAGTTTAGTTACATGTGAATAATGAAATGAGACAACATAGAACGTTCTGCTTCATATTCAGACTTTACACCTACAGAGTTCTTCCTGTCTTTCATCTTCTGGAAATTCTCACCATATCTCATAATTGACAGAGGCTCTGAAGCAATCCCACACCTTATTGTACACACAGTAAATCACTGCACACAACTGCTGGAGATCATGTAGAATAACCATCTCCTGTTACAATAACCTCTAACAGCTAATATCTGAAATGACAACTAGCGTGGAAACAATTCCTGATTGTATTAATACTGAGGATCTTGTGAACACACCAGTAGGTTGTGACACAGATAACAGCATAGGCGCTTGTACCGCCAAACTAAAGGAACAATATGCTGTACAGTTGATTTATAAAGTTTAATATGTCTTTGTAGACAGTCTCAATGCAGACATCAGCTCTTGTTGAGCCACAGTTTTCTTCTCAAAGTAATGCTACAGTCACAGGACAGAGCCCTGTTCTCAGCCATGAAAAAAGTACATTTTCATGGCCAAGTGCACACTCGAGGGTAATCAGATTTAACAGATCCCTCATAGACATAAGTCTATTGAGGGATCCGTGATACTCTGCCTGAGAAATAGAAAGTTCTATTTATTCTCGGATGCTCACACGCACCAACAACAGCCGTGTGAATACATCCATTAAAGTCTATAGGGCCATTTGCTGAACGTAAATACAATGGCTATCATTACAGAAGGTATCTAGCCATACAGATCATATGAAAGTCAGCTAATACTGGCAGGATTGCCTCACTGTGTTATGTACATGAAGACCTCCTGTCTCTGCTGCAGGTTTCCTGAAGGTACTCTGCTTTTCTGCTGCAGAAAATTTACAGCAAACCAGTCCCATGTGGACATACTCTGAGTAGAAATGCTATACCTCTCCTCTAACCAAGTACCAAGATCTACAACTTGAAATCATTACCAGAAAAATCTCCTACTTAATTTCTGGTAAAAGTTTAAAGGTCTTCTACAAACACAATTTCAGATACGTCCACCATTAACTTAGCTAGAACGTAGATATGATCACAAGTCTGACATAAAATCAGTTCAATACAATATTGCAACATGCTAGCAAAACACTGCAATTCACATCCCAACACGCGATGGCCGCCCAGACACTTATAAGGCTTCACTTTGTGGTACAGTATTGCAAACTGATAGTATCTTGAAAGTTAAACATCTCATGACTTACATATCGGACAGGACCAGCCAAGAAAAATGGTAAAGAAAGCCCCATCTGTAAATGTATTAAGTTTGGAGAGATCTCTCAGTTACATTAAGATTTTAAAGGGGTTATCCACCTTTCTAATATTGATGGCAAATCTTTAAGATAGGCCATCAATGTTAAATCTGCGGTCAGTATCCCACTGATCAGCCTTTTCAGGGACAGTGCGGCTCCCAGTAATGAATACATGCCGGGTGCCGAGCTGATCACTTATGGTACAAAGTGTAAAAGCAGCTTTAGGAACTGCAGCGCTGCCTCATTGAAGTCTATGAGACAGTGCCAGTACACTTTGTATGGCAAGTGTGCAGCACAACTCCCTGCATGTAAACATTACCAAAAGCTGTGCTTTCCCGATATACAGTGCCTTGCGAAAGTATTCGGCCCCCTTGAACTTTTCAACCTTTTGCCACATTTCAGGCTTCAAACATAAAGATATAAAATTTTAATTTTTTGGTGAAGAATTAACAACAAGTGGGACACAATCATGAAGTGGAACGAAATTTATTGGTTATTTTAAACTTTTGTAAAAAATAAAAAACAGAAAAGTGGGGCGTGCAATATTATTCGGCCCCCTTAAGTTAATACTTTGTAGTGCCACCTTTTGCTGCGATTACAGCTGCAAGTCGCTTGGGGTATGTCTCTATCAGTTTTGCACATTGAGAGACTGAAATTCTTGCCCATTGTTCCTTGGAAAACAGCTCAAGCTCAGTGAGGTTGGATGGAGAGCGTTTGTGAACAGCTGTTTTCAGCTCTTTCCACAGATTCTCGATTGGATTCAGGTCTGGACTTTGACTTGGCCATTCTAACACCTGGATACGTTTATTTGTGAACCATTCCATTGTAGATTTTGCTTTATGTTTGGGATCATTGTCTTGTTGGAAGATAAATCTCCGTTCCAGTCTCAGGTCTTTTGCAGACTCCAACAGGTTTTCTTCTAGAATGGTCCTGTATTTGGCTCCATCCATCTTCCCATCAATTTTAACCATCTTCCCTGTCCCTGCTGAAGAAAAGCAGGCCCAAACCATGATGCTGCCACCACCATGTTTGACAGTGGGGATGGTGTGTTCAGGGTGATGAGCTGTGTTGCTTTTACGCCAAACATATCGTTTTGCATTGTGGCCAAAAAGTTCGATTTTGGTTTCATCTGACCAGAGCACCTTCTTCCACATATTTGGTGGGTCTCCCAGGTGGCTTGTGGCAAACTTTAAATAAGACTTTTTATGGATATCTTTGAGAAATGGCTTTCTTCTTGCCATTCTTCCATAAAGGCCTGATTTGTGCAGTGTACAACTGATTGTTGTCCTATGGACAGACTCTCCCACCTCAGCTGTAGATCTCTGCGGTTCATCCAGAGTGATCATGGGCCTCTTGGTTGCATCTCTGATCAGTCTTCTCCTTGTTTGAGATGAAAGTTTAGAGGGACGGCCGGGTCTTGGTAGATTTGCAGTGGTCTGATACTCCTTCCATTTCAATATGATCGCTTGCACAGTGCTCCTTGAGATGTTTAAAGTTTGGGAAATCTTTTTGTATCCAAATCCGGCTTTAAACTTCTCCACAACAGTATCACGGACCTGCCTGGTGTGTTCCTTGGTCTTCATGATGCTCTCTGCGCTTTAAACAGAACCCTGAGACTATCACAGAGCAGGTGCATTTATACGGAGACTTGATTACACACAAGTGGATTATATTTATCATCATCAGTCATTTAGGACAACATTGGATCATTCAGAGATCCTCACTGAACTTCTGGAGTGAGTTTGCTGCACTGAAAGTAAAGGGGCCGAATAATATTGCACGCCCCACTTTTCAGTTTTTTATTTTTTACAAAAGTTTAAAATAACGAATAAATTTTGTTCCACTTCACAATTGTGTCCCACTTGTTGTTGATTCTTCACCAAAAAATTAAAATTTTATATCTTTATGTTTGAAGCCTGAAATGTGGCAAAAGGTTGAAAAGCTCAAGGGGACGGAATACTTTCGCAAGGCACTGTAGCTGATCTGTTGGGACCCTGCCAAAGTCAAGAGTGGCTTGAAAATATATAGAAAGATCTTATACTTCTCCCTTCTGATAAATCCATTTCTGGCTTTGGCTCAAAAAACTGCAGCAAAATCTTCAACAAAAAAAGCAGCTTTTTAAGGCACTATACTATACTATTTCATGGCTAGAGCAGCTTCTACTCCAGAAGCAAAGTACGCCAAGACCTCTATCCACTCTCTACTCCAACCTTATGCACGAACTAGGTTTCTGCGAGAACAGAGCTTCCCTCATATGTACAAAAACGGGAGGCAGAACTTCAAATGTCCCTCAACCCTGGAGAAATATCCTCGGTCCTCAAGTGTTCCATGGGCCCTTCTAGATGTGTACGCTTGCAAGAGTCAAGCTTTAAATTGGTCACCAGATGGTATAAAACGCCCACTCTAATTTACAAGTTCTATCCTGAGGCTTCCCCTTTGTGTTGGCGCAGCCATAAGGCCCCGGGCTCCTACCTGCATATATGGTGGGAATGAGAAAAGATATCACCCTACTGGTCGCTCATTCATCGGGTTCTGAACCAGGTTTGTGGACTCTATTAACCTCTGATCCCTGTAGGCATATTTTTGAATTTGTGGCCCACGTTCCCCCCTAGGTCCCACAAGCGACTCTGGCTTCAACTTATGTCTATCGCCAAGTCTTTGATCCCTTCATACTGGGCATCTGAATCCCCTCCTACAGTATCTCACTTTCTACGGAAAGTCTCTCAAGTAGCCCGTATGGAGGAACTTTCCCACTTGGAACTTCGCACTCACCAGAAGTTCAGCTCTATATGGGCGCCATGGTATACCTTGTCTAACGATCCTACCTGGGCACACCTGTTGGAACCCCCTGGTTAATTATGATATTGTTTGAGACCTTTGGACTCTTATTCCCAGTATTCATTGTCTACCCCCCCCCCCACGTTCCAACTCCCGTTGTGTCGTTCGTTGCTCACTTTGTGGTTATATACCAGCACTATTGAACGTTTTATTTGTGTCTGTACTGCCACGCTTTTTGTTTTCAACTATGTATGTTCTTTGGTATTATTTTAAAAATCCAATAAAACGTTATTTACAAAAAAAAAAAAAAAAAAAAAAGCAGCTTTTCCACAATGTGGGGCCTTACACAAATTCACTGTTAGAAAGAGGCTGCACAAATGAGATATTTGGGCACAGTGACAGAAGACATAGGATATTTATCAAAAATCAAATACAGCATTTCACCAGAAGAATTTGATATTGATTGTAAATCATGGTGGTTGAAATGTTACGGTTTACTGCTGGACAGCTCCCCATCAAATTGTCAAAAATATTTAATGCACTCGGAGGTGCTTGGGAATAATATAAGACTATCTTTCAAAAGACAACCTCGGTTGTAAGAAGGATCTTGTAATATGACCAAAATTCCAGCAAATGCACAGAAATTCACCAAGTGCATGCAATAAGAAATATAAATTTCAACCAGAAAATAGACGCTTCCTGAATGGACAAATCAATGCTGGGATGTAAATCCCAATGAGATGTTGTAAGGGATTTAAAACAGGCTGTGCCTGCAAGACACCTTGCAAGCATTAGACAAAGAGGAAACAAAAAAATTAATGGAGGAGTGAGAACAAATTCCTTCTAGTCAATTTTAGAAACTGGTAGATTGTTAGAACAATTGCCTGCTGGAGGTGGCTTCAGACAAAAGGGGTGAAACCAGATATTAGCGTAAAGGGAAGGGCTTGGCATAACTGTGTGTTTTTGGTTAAAACGTTGCAAGGTCAACTAATTTTTTATTAAATACATTACATTTACATATACCGTATCATCATATATGTGAAGAGAAAATTGGTGTTGCTTTTGTTCATGACTACATATTTTCCATTGATGTAGATGTCCTATACAGGCTTAATGAACTTCTAAAGTAAAATTAATTCATTTAATTACTGTAAAACTAAAATGGCTGAGGAAAGCTTCCTGAGCTCCACTTAGCATTTACCATTGATAAGGATAGCCCTATTTATAGAGTAAGATCATTAGCGTTATTAATATTTTGAAGTTCTCACTCTTCATGTCATTTTTCAACAACTCCTTCAATACTGACGGATGCTGGATGACAAACTGTGGTGCTGAGTGGAGGTAATTATATGCCAGTTCAATAGACTGAGACCACAACTGTGCAGACTTTCTCCTTGGAATATCAGCATGCCGCTTCCCTTGAGGCCCTTATTCAAATATTATGTCAATACTTTGCACTAATTCTAATGACCTGTGCACCATTTCAGGATCTGCAGGTCTAAGAGAATACACTGAACTTATCTGAGATAATTATGTCTGCAAAAAACACCAAAACTTCAATAAGTGATAAAAAAAAACAGCTATTGCAATCCGTATAAAACATTTATTCATGCCCCTTATATCTGATTTGTATGATCCGCGCCCAACTAAAAAGAATCAAGTGTCAAAGTGAAACAATCACTACAAATTTACAGTCTACAATCATAACAAGAATGAAATGAATAATCATTTCCTGTACAATATAACTATTCACATCTATTCGAGTCAGTGGGTAAAATCATCTATAGATCTTATAAGCACATTTACGTTTCAAAGCATACTCGACCCAAGGAGTGGGAAAGCATAAAATAAAAACTACATTTCTGAGGCTATATACACACAACCATAGTGGCTCTTGCTGATCTGCAAAAAAAAAAAAAAAAAGAAGTCTGCCTTACATCAGTATGTCATTCGCAATCACGGATACGCAAAAAGACTAGTATGATCCCCTACACTTGTATCTGTGAGTCTATGCCACAAATATGGACAAGAATAGGTCCTGCTCTATAATTTAAGGACAGACACTGATGAGTACAAACTCCAGACTTGCGTATGACGGCCATAGAAATTATTGGGTCCGTACTCTATCTGCAATATAATACATGTAATACTATCAATCATTTATCCATTTTATTTTCTCACCATTTGTGTTTAAGAAAACTAGAGCCAATTGAGAAGATTTATTAAAACAGTCTAAAATAATTGTTTTAGTTGCCCATAACAACCGATCACAGCACAGCTTTCATTTTATATACTGCTCTTCAAAAATGAAAGTGGCGCTGTGATTGTGAAAATACCGTGAAACGTAAAAAAAAAAAAAACAATATCAATATGGTATCACCGTAATAGTAATGACCCACTGGACAAAGTCACCATGTCATTTTTAATGAAGAGTGAACACCGTAGGAACAAAATTAAAAAAAAAATAATCATAGAATTGTTGTTTTTTTTTTTCACAAGGACCCCCAAAAACGTTTATAAAAGCTAATTCAAACATTATATGTATCCCAAAATGCTGCTAAATCAAAGTACAACTAGTCACGCAAAGAATAAGCCCTCACATAGCTATGTCGACAGAAAAATAAAAAAGTTATGAATTTTGGAAGGTGGGGAAGGAAAATATTAAAAAAAGTTGCCTAGCATTTACGTACGCACTACCCTGTGTCATTAAGTTAAGATGCAATATTGTGAAAAAATGTGATGCTTTTTTGGCACAACCTGATCCAAAACAAAGAGGTGGCATAAATATAGACTACACAATACTTTATACGGACATGTAATATCTGTGTTATTCATGGACTGCAAGTGCACCTAATTTTAATGGGCGCATGCAGAACAGAGGCATGCTCAATTTAGACCCTTTTTGCAACCCACAGTGCACCATTCTAGTCTGTGGGTTCTTGACCGTCACAACCCACACACAGATCCGTGTACTGACCTTTTTTCATGGACCCAAAGACATAGAAGAGTATACAAAACTACAAAAAAAAAAAAAAAAAGTTGATTCATTTCTCTAGGACATGAAAAATGAATCAACCATGAACAGCACATGGCCTGAAAATGAGCAGGATGTTTCCAGGAGAAAATATGTCCATAACCCATCATGTAATGTTGCATATACACATGCACAGAATGTACAGAGAAAACTCAAAAGACCACTGCTTTCTCTAGACCAGATTTCCTGTAAGGTATTTTCTTTTACATAACATAATATACATACTGGCCATCTTCTTTGACTTACCATCTAGAAGACCATTTTTCAATACACATTTTGGATGGTTCTCTCAAATGATTTTCATTATATACAGAATAGGTGCTATAGTCAGGATCTGTGTTATAGGGATCCTGAGTGCAAGGCCTTAGTAACTTAAAAACATAGCCGAAAACCTTACAATCACAATAACCAATAGAAGACACTTAATCAAGCTTTCTTTTTTTTAAAGAAAACATATTGCCAACAATTACCTCCTAGATACACAAATATCACACTTTTTTTTAACACCTCTTTCGTCCTTACTTCAATTCTCTACCTACACAGCCTTCCCAGGCAGCCCTCCAGCAAATGGCCTACTGGGAAATTCATTCCTATTAACCTCAACACCTGCGCTCACTAGCTCGGCATATCAGTGCAGGATAACAAAAAAAAAGTGTAATAACAGTCTCCAACATAGGCTTGTATGCAATAGTATGTCTGTTTTTATTGATTTGAGCAAAATGAAGTTGAAAGGAATAAAAAGGGGATAAAAAATTACCCTTTTAACTGATGCTCTCTCTAACCACCTGTGAGATGACATAAGGCTTGGAAGATAATTTCCATCCTCAAGGCCAACATTAACCGTGCCCGTCTCTAAAGTAATCAGCAGGCAATTAGCTAGAATCCAGGATTCAGCGCCACATAGTATGGCAAACCTTCAGATTCTAAATTCTATCCATGTAGATTATGCACCCCCACATTTACCTCTAAGAAATGGTATATGCATGTGGGGAGCAAATAAAGCAATTGTTAGTAGCCAGGATAAAGGCTGGAGATGGGAAATAAAGGCTGCCACTTAGGTTGAGAGAGGAAAAAGAATGCCAAAACATAGCGAGTCAGACCCGATATTCTTAAGATTATGGGACGCTGTTTAATTTGTGTTGAATATTAAAAAGAAATATCAATTAGCTGTAATGCCTGCGGCTTCCCCACTCATAACTTATTACTGAAAAGCGTTCTGAATGACTATAATTCTTTGCTCATTAGTACAAGCCGGCCTCCTCACGTACATTACACCAGTAAGTGGAGATTTCAAGCACTTTGTACTTCTCAGCCTGGTAACTGTGTAAGAATGAAAAGATGGATTATTTCCTCTTACTTTCTATTCTACAAAGGGGAGATAGATGTCAAAGGCTGAGAGGCGTTTTAACGTAGATGAGAACACAGTCAATAAGTGCACATCATGTTCCTTTCACTGTCCTGTAATGTGCACTCTGGAAAATGATCTTCACAATCAGGATAGTTTATATCAAAAATAACCCACAGATAACTTGCACTTACCCCACACAACACATAGGATATATGACAAAAATAATACACCTGGATTTTTACCATAGCTTATGAAGACAACCTCTCCCCATAGGCCATGTTCAAGACTCTCCACATTAAGCCAGAATAGAAAGCTACCACAAAGAAGTGGATCTGGCAAGTCCACGGCTGCTATTCATGTAAAAGGCTGGTATGAAATACTTTATTTCCCAAGCAGCAGCCATATGTCCATCCACAGCTTAAAAAACCCTCAATGATCAGCTAATCGCTGGGATGGCTTCAATTCAGAAAGGACTTTCGTGCTGGGACACCCTTTTAAAGTGAACCTGTGGTGATCTGTGCTGCCAAATCTGAGTTCTGTGATATATAGGGTTATATATGCTTTAGAGCATAGTTTCTGAGCTGGAATAACGGTGAGATCCCTGTTTGCTCCGCCCTCACACAGAGGTTGACAGCTTTTCCTGTACATAGTGAGATGTCAATCACTGTGTGTGGGCGGAGTCCAACCAGGATTTACTCCTGCTCCAATTATAAATAATATATAAACCTGTATATATCGAGAGAGCTCAGGTTCTCTGTTCGTAGAAAGGGAAATAGAAATCGCTCGACTTTAGTATTTGGCCTGTTTAAATAGAATTTATTAAGTCTCCTGAAGTCTCACCTAGGGCTACAAAATACAAAATGCAACATGCCTGTATCAAAAATGGGATTTAAATCATTCTAACAAAGTATTAAAACCAAGTGCTTACTATTATAGCTCAACTGTACATGACATCTAACAATAAACCAGCTGGACACCTTAGGGGGTAAGTGGGATTGAATACATTCAAATATTTTAAGAAAATCTAGACAGCAAAAAATGAAAAGTGGCTATATAAATCTCCTATGCATAATAAATTGGCATACTAATGTTAAAAGTTGTTTTTTTTATGCTTGGTGAGCACATGACTAGTGTTACATTTGTATTCTACTGTTTGGGTGTTCAGCCTCTGCTCATGATGATACTTGTAATTGCACAGTATAAATTGGAATACATAATAAATACTATATTATATACCAGTAAAAAGATGATGTTGGAGAACCTTGTCATTTGGGTCAGTGATGGCAACTAAGATGGCACCTCACATGGAGGCTATTTCACAAACTGAATGCAAAACTTTTTCACTGTATATATGTTAATACACACGCACATGTGTGTGATGCCGCGTGTGTTTGTAAAAGGAGAGGTAAAAACAAAATAAGATCCTTATAAAAGACTGATTTGTAAACAGTTCTGTTTCTTTCACAGCAGCAAAACATCCACTGAAAAATGCATAAGGCTCTATGGTAAGCAACTGTCTTTCATGAAGGTCAAAATTCATCAATTATAATCAATGTCACTCAAGGCACTCATGTACAGCTTTCAGAATAAACGAGAGAAATTAGTCTGTAATTCTCTTCCATCCCACAATGTAACAGACGCTGTGTGACACTGAAGGGATTACTCAGATTTGTAGGCTTCTGCTGGTCTGCCAACCAAAGGATGGCTGAACAGACCTATCCCAGGCCATCTAATCAAAAGAGATCCCAGATCAAACCAAGCATTACATCCCCGCAGTGGAAATGAAGGGCATATACATGCTCACTGTGCACTAAAAATAGAACAGATGAAGGAGAGGAACACTAGGATAAAAGCAAACAGGGCATATTATTGGATGATAGAACAATTAATAGGCATAATAACATTATAATGGAACACTAAAATATCTGCCATTTCTGCTTTATATAAGTATTTCACCAGTAGAACACAAACACCAGCTCTAAGCTATATATCTATATCACGTGTGCAAAAAAGGCGAATCTTTAATCCATAACAAATGTTTTGGCTCTAATAAGAACTTCTCTCAAGCTTCCTAGAAACGTATTATTATATTAGAAAGTCTATGGATTGTCTATAGATTAAAGATTCACCTTTTTTACACCTTAAACTGGAGTGCAGCCCATTTTTAGTCTAAATATAAAAGGTATTTTGGACTCTAGGGATTTGCACCCATTGGATTTATAGATGCTAGACTCTGGACTTTTTCTTTTCTATTGGCTACAGCTTGCATTGCCCCGGACCACTATGATAACGGTCGGGGAAAGCCTGGTTCCCCGATCGCTATACATACTGTTATTGGAAAGGGACCCCGGCATATTGCAGGCCCCTTTCCAATAGATGGCAGGGCAGGGCACCCAGGGGAGGTGACTTAAAACAATAAATACATATTCTCACCTATCCTGGGCACAGCGTTTTCTCCGGAGCTCTTCCGTCATGTGATGAGGCCTGTGATTAGGCCCCAGCCGTCACATGGAGCGCGGCCGCGTAATGGGAAACCCCAGAGTATAATAAAAGCACCGTTTGAGAGGGGGCTGTTGGGATCATATAATATTGGGTGGGGGCCACTGTGGAGCATATAATACTGGGTGGGGGGCACTGTAGAGCATATAATACTGGGAGGGGGCCACTGTAGAGCATATAATACTGGGAGGGGGCCACTGTAGAGCATATACTACTGGGTGGGGGCCAATGTAGAGCATATACTACTGGGTGAGGACCACTGTGGGGGCATATAATACTGGGTGGGGGCCACTGTGGGAAGCATATAATACTGGGTGGGAAGCATATAATACTGGGTGGGGAGCATATAATACAGGGTGGGGGCCACTGTGTGGAGCATATTATACTGTGTGTGGGGGGAGCAATACTGAGCATATAATGCTGTATGGGGGCCACTGTGGAGCATGTAATGCTGTGTGGGGGCCACTGTCGAGCATATTATACTATCTGGGGCCACTGTTGAGCATATTTTACTGTTTGTTGACCCGTAACCGGTTCGGGGGGCCCCATGTCAAATGTTTGCATTGGGGCCCAGCCATTCCTAGTTACGCCACTGTCTCCAACCATTCAAAGTGGATAACAGGAACAAGCTGGTACAGAAAGAAAATCTCATAGTAACATAAAGGTTTAAAAGGTGTATTCAGCTGATATGAAATGACTAAGAGCCCACAAGTGGCTTGAATCCCATACATTACTACTGAATATTGTCCTTTTAAGACAAGTGCATGACAATAAAATGCAACTGATGTCAAGCCGCAAGATACTCTAAATTGTACAATGTTGACGCCTTATGTATGTTCAAATGTGCCACATTCTCTTTCTTTACCCTTATTGTAGTCTTCCATTATTTCATCTCCATAAAAACTGTAACTCAGGTCAAACTTTATCCATCCAAATGTTTTTTTTTCAAGAGAACAAAGTGATTGACAAGATAAGAACAACAGACTGAAAAATAAATAGAATGACAGATCCAGATAGACAGCCTCCATTTGCATCCATTACCATTCAATGTAATGTTGAAGCTTTCGTCCATTTTGTTCATCTTTCAACTGGAGGAGAAAGTTCTGTGCTCAAGATGGAAGAAAGTTTCTATCTTGTTTTTAATATTACAGTGAATGGTGATGGATGCACACAGAGGATCATTCTATTACTTTTCAGTCCATTGTTCTGATCCTATAACAGATCAGAAGAACAGGAAAAATAGCTCTAGAGTGAACGTAGCCTAATTCTACAAAAAATATTTATCTGATGCCTGAATGTCCCCTTATAGACACTAAGGTGTATAAAACTAAATAATAATAGTGCTCACCTATGTTTCCAGTAGAGGGGTCTGTCCCAATTCAGAGTGCAGTTTCTCTCACTAGCCAGTGAGTTGATCAAAAGAGTCATAAAATGCCTTAGTCCAGCCCATCCTTTGTTAACATTTATTTAAAATACATACAAAAAAATCATATCAGCTTTTGCACACATCAGAGACATCACCATGTTATGTGCTTTGGACAACACTTGTCCTTTGTCAACCATTTTGTCCAAAACGTGTAGCACGGCAATGCCTCCGTTATGCGCAGAAGCTGCTGTTGTGACAAAAAATGTACACTAAATTTTATTATTCTATAAAAATGTGTACTTTTATGAAATTATGACCATTAGGCGGTGCAATAAAAAGATTTTTACAGTACCACACAGTCACTCGTAATTGTATCTTCCCTTTAGAAAAAAAACTATTCAGCATCATAAGGTGGTAGAAATGATCATGTATAAACACATAAGCCCAGAATTACTAATGATTATTTCTGGCATATTTTACTCCAAAATAGCATGTGGAAAACGTTTGTTAACCATTTGCATCAGAATTTAGACGCCTACAATCATCTGCCCCATGCACGTCAGTGTGTAAAAGTAGGCGTGGCTTGATGCTTGTACAGTAGACACATGCGGCTTTTTGTGCAGTCACACTCCAGCAGTCAGCTGGCATCTCTAGACATATAAAGATGCAACAGATGTATCATTGTTGTGCACTATTTTAATACATTTGTTGTAAATAACGACAAACTGACTTATACCACATATGATAAATTCCCCCCCCATATTCTAAGCATTTTTTAACATGAAGAGCTAACTCCCATTATACCTTCAATTTCCCTAAAAAATAAGCACACTGTGAAAATCAATCAGTGGCAAATTATACTGAAAAGCAAAATGTGCCTGCCAATTGAGCACATACAGCTGCTTCTGCTGCAGCCCTCCAGAGCAGAAGTGCATGAAGGACAAGCAAGTGGCATGCACTCTTGCACCACCAAATCGTAGTCCTGTGTCATGAATCATGATAGCAAATATGACACAGTTCAAAAGATTTTAAACGTCAGCCTAGAAGAACAGATGCGTTCAGGTCTGACTCAAAGTTAGTGCCTCTCTGCTGAAATCTAAAGCCGCAAACTAAGTAGTCAACTGTGACGGGAATGATCAGAAAACTAGACAGCAAGCTAGCTAAAATGACAGATGTAACAAACGAATTTCATTGGGGTAAGAAGGGTTAAAAAAAATACTTGAAGTATGCTATAAAATGTAATAATGAAAGACTGAGCCGGGTTAAACAAGATCAAACAAAATGTAAACCAGCACTAAAGTAAGAAAATAAAAACATAACTTTATATACATAATGGAAAATGCTATTGATCAGGTGGAAAAACAATGATTATGACCAAAATGACTTTTACAGAGCTTCGTGGTGCTTCAGGAAAAACTACAGAATTATCCTGCAGTCAAGGGAATGGGGCTGAGCTATAACACCAACCATAACCATAGTCTTTGTTGCCTAAGACAGATCTCATATATCTGCTCCATTATACGGTTTTATACCTAAAGCTTTATTAATGTTAGGCCTGAAGGAAGTACATTCTACCAAAACAATAGTTAGTTTGATGCTTTTAGAGGTTATTTTATATTTATAAATCCACAAATTAGACTACAAGCAGTGATATGAGAATTAAGCTTGTGTGCTGTTCCTTTGGTTCACCCCAGTGTTTACAGCCCTCCACAACACAAATCTTTATTCCTTGTCAACCACTGGCCCAGGCTGTCCCCACTCCGAGTCTCCTAGACAAGTTAATAAGATGGAAGGCTCCCGTGAGGCCTGAAGCCAGTGAACATTATCACTTGGAAATAAGCAGAAATACTGACACATCGGAAATGACTTCAAGTTTATTAATTGCCCTTTCATCTGTAGCAGGTCTTGGAAAAAAAAAATGTGCCAAGCTGAAAGAAAGGATTTTATTCACTCGCACCTGACCAAGCTCCCCATCTCTACTTCCTGTAAAATCATTGTGTGCCCTTCTGTTCGTGTCTGTTGAGATCAGTAGCAGTCAACTGAGGTGGGAACAAAGGATAAACGCACAAGTTAAAAAACAGATACACAGGTTACTGCCCATGGCTGAAGAGGTATATTTTCCTGTCAAACAAAAACATAGTCCCTTTGTGTCCCCCAACAAATCAAGTGACAGTTCCACAGTGACAACAATGTCATACCTTTTAACTGTTCTGAATTCAATAAGACAGTCATGATTTTGGGTGCTGCCTGCTGTTGCAAGTGGCATATGCCGGGCTTCAATTCTATTTTGATCCTCTGGATGCAGTTACACTAGAATGCAACGTCAAAGCAGTGAGCCCTCAGCAAGCACGATGTATTGACGTCACTATACCACACCTGATGGTCCAAGCCGCAGATTGCATAGACAACTATGGAGGGCCACTGGTGCACATTACTCTGTGTGGAGGACACCAAGAGGGAGAGGGGTACTTTAGAAACGTTTTCTGCGTACACTGCAGATTTTTGTCCTCTGTAAGTTAGGAGGTATGATCTTTGGAACAGTGACTGATCACTGAAAATAACTACAAACCATCTATATGGAATAGTATTCCATTATGAAAATATAATGTGATCTTCAGAGGATGTGCATGGGTGGCTGCTGGGCTATGTCAAATCCTAAAAGTTAATTTTATAAAGTTTTAGGCATATTATACAGTATATGATCTTGTAGGATTTTCAGGCACTGGTTCCAGACACAGAAGCAATGCTTATCTCGCACTTCATGCCAATCACAAAAATATAATAATCTAAAAGTACACATTCTTATATATTAGTTTAAGGAGACTTATCAGCTCTTCTCAACAATTGTATTACCCATAACATAAATTCTGATGAAGGGAAGTCAATTATCCCCAATGCATCTTACAAGGACTTTTTCTTATAAAGTGATATATCCAATAAATGTACTTCTGGACTATAATGCATTTGGAGGCCTGTTTGTGAGCCACAAAAGGTCCAACTCTTTGGATTAACATCTTCAACATGGATTACAAGACCACCTAATGCTGAGGGTAATAAGTGATCCAGGAAGAGGGTGAGTCAATTATTGTCAGTTACAGCTACATTCAACTATCCCCTAAAATAGAGTAAGTCACCTTAGATTAATTGTACTATCATACCTTATGTAACCCTACTTTTCTGCTGTCTTGGATTGCTGTTTTTAGTCTTTATCATGTTCATATACTGACAATTCTGGAGTAGCTTGTCTTATAACTTTGCATTGTGTCATTTCCATGTTATTCATATAAGAAACTCATGAACAGATTGACATTTAGGTGTTACTGGCTGAGGGTAGGGGGGGTCGCTACACACTATGACATTGTCCAGTCAGTGCGGACAGTCCTGGATTGTGTAGGGACACATCACTTTGACAAGGGGAATGATAACACACAGTTGTCAATGTATCTATAAATAATGGTACACTACAGAATCATAAGAATGAATGACTCCGACTTACTGAGGAATACAAGTATTTACTTTACTAAAAAAGACAGGAGTGTGAAAGGTCTTCTTTAAGTATCAGGTCTTTTTTTTAGTATACATTTACAGGTAGAGAAAAAAAAATCTGTAATGGTCATAAATGACTAAGAATCTGCTTGAAGCAAGGGACATGTCAAAACTACATAAGGTGCATAACGGCTTGTGCATAAAATTGTGAAGCTGAGTGCATATAAAATAATGACTGTGGATATCTCCCTTGGAGCGCCGCAGATTGAACAATCCTCATTATAATTCAAAGTAAAAAAAAAACACTAGAGCTTAAATAAGAGTACCGTCATTTACAGATTTAAAGGAGCTTTTCTTCTTCTTTAATGCTTTAACCTGGGCATAGCCTTCAAACCATTGCCAAGGAATATGCCAATGAGTCATTTGTTCTTTATTTTAGGGTCTTTGTAATTAACGAGAATCGTATTTCAGAAAAATATCTTCAGCAGCACTTATCAAAACACATCCTCTATCCTATCAATTAGTATTACAATAACCTCGTTCCCATGTTGCCTTTCCTATTAGCATTTTGATTGAACGTCTGTTGAGAAGTGACTGGTAACAGAAGATTGTGCTCACAAAGTAATGTTCTTTTATTCGTTCCCACTGAAGCTTGTCTGGTTGTCTCCAGTCCCTACACAAAGCAGACAAGAGCAACTAAATGTGATCACATTTTCATGAGCACCAATAGACTGTCTAAAAGCAAAGTACTATTTCTGTACTAGTTAAAGGTGCACAGGGTGCCTCAAAATGGATTCGTCTGAAGACCTAAAATGAGGACACATTCATCATGCATATACACAATAATGTAATTTAGGTCTTTAAATGAGATAAATTATATACTTTCATGCTCTTTTCTAGTGGCTGTACATTAATGCATTTCTTCCAGGCAATTCCAGAAACTGAAAATATGACAAGACAAGGGCAATGCAGGCTCTTCAAAGACTAACAACTTTATATAGGAATAATTGACCAAAATGGCCACTGCACATAGAACCATGCATTCTCTAACTGCGTAGTTTACTTTATTATAAGTAATGACAATCTACTGAGTAGAGGTAGCACCCTATACTGTGTTGTAAGAAGTGGAGACCAAGCATGTGTGCAGCCAGTATATATATGACTCTGCTGGAGGTACAGAAGACCCTAATTTTGTCTAAATTGATTAAATCGGATAGAACATCCAACACAGACATGCACTATGGATTCGTTTATATGTAATGATTCTGTAAACATCTCACTTCTGTAATCCAACTATTATGTCTGTGTTTGCGCCCACAGAATAAGCATACAACTACTTCTTAAGAACGATTGCAGTGTGACTTTGAGAGGCCATTCATTGGTATGCTGATAAAAGCCTTCGTTTACAAGCAGAAATCACCCCCATCAGGCTTGTCTGATGACACAATTTTAACCAGTCAGATTCATTTCAATTACTATGGCAGCGATTATCATCAATTGAAAATTATCGCTACAGGTCATTTACAAATCGCAATTATTAAAAAGTCTTATTTTTTTAATTGTTAGTGAGTTCATTTCCTAGAATCTTAGAAATTTCTAGCTACATCACAACATTTAATTTATGTATTCCATTAGTGAAAGAAAATGATGGCGCAGAAATAGTATTTTAACTGTTAGAGGCAATGTGATATGATTTGTTGGGCAATCTATCATATATTTGATACATTAAAAAAGTGCTGTGAAAAATATTTTAAAGTTTGGGGTGAGGTACCTAGTACCCAGAAATCTTCTTGAGGCTAAGACTTCATGTTGTAAAAACACAGCGTTTTTGGTTGCTGCAGAAAAAATGCTTCATTTTACAGTACCAGCAAAGTGAATGAGATTTTGGTTTCTCTGACCTACACACTGTGAAAAAGAGAGCTCTGTGGAAAACTTGCTTTTGAAAAATGTAGCATTTACTTTAGATGCAGAATTGTGAGCGTTTTCCCTACAGATTGTAATAGGGCAAAGAAATAAATCTGACAAAAAACACTGCATAAACTCGATGTAAAAAGCCGCGGAAAAAAACACAATGCATTTTTGCTGTATTTTTTAGCTGCGTCTTGCTAGGTGGGGCCATGGCCTAAAGTGGCTCTCTACTTTAAACAACACCTACTTGTCAGAAGGGTCATTGACAATAAGAAGATCATAAAATGTCTGCCATCAATCATTGTTGGGAAAACTGACAGAAAGTGTTCAGTTTTCCAAGAAAGAGAAACCATGCACAGCCAACTCCCTTTACTGCTTTTATGGAATATCCTGTGGATATAGCCATACAAGTCCAGATACGGAATCCTGAGTTAAAGGGGTAATCCTAATAGAGTATATGAAATAGAGCTGTCTAAACTGGACAACCCCTTTAACTCTTTGCTAACATCCGCCATAATAGTATAGCAGATGATGGGACTTTAAAAAAGGCACCCGCTCAGGAGCTAAGCAGACTTCAAAGTCGCACGCAGGTCTCTGCTGTATTCCGCAGTGGAAACCCAGTGGCAATGACCACATTAACCCTTCAGATGCCTCAGTCAGTCAGCATGTGGGTGGGAGATCACAACCCCCACCCCACCGACCAGCAAGATCTGAGGGCTGTGATCTGTCTCCATTAAAGATGGAAGCCTACTGAAGGCTCCCAGGTCTGTCTCCTCTATATTTCTATTACAGGCTGCTGTAGGCAGATGTTTCTATGGTTAGTGAAGAACAATTATAAGCATTTCATTAGTTTTTAAACTTTTATTGACAAATACATCAAGTTTATGTAAAGACTCGATATTTGCAGTGATACATTTTTCAAGACTTTGAGTTTGCCCTGGTATGCTGGATATCAGCTTCTGGGCCAAAACCTGAATGATGGCAGAGTTTTCCTCTGCGGACTTTCTGCCTCTATTATAGCTATATAGAAACAACCAGCGTTTCCGTAGTTATAATTGACATGTTGCGATTTACAAAAATGTGATTGTTTTTGAAACCAAAGCATTTCTGCTGCAGAGTTTTTTCTGCAATGTGTTGATGAAATTATTCAAAACCCCATCCACTTTGCAAGTACTGTAATATGCAGCGATTTTTGCATGTACACAATGTTGGGCCAAGGCCTTAAATAGTATCTTCTTCTTTGGTGGAAATTTATCATGCCTCTATAGCATTTTTTTTGGCTTAAAAAAAAAAAAAAAAAAAAAACTTTGAGCAAAAGAGATTTTGTGCAAAAATTGTGACTTTTTACCATCCAAATCACTTTGCTAAAAGTACACTCGCCAATAAGTTCACTATAACTTATGCCAGAAACAATAGTGCCCATTCCTTGCATTTGAGATTCTAATACATGGAGGGCAATAGATCAGAAGCAGAGGAGACTAAGACGACTCTAGGAAATGTCTGTTTTAATAAATCTGATCCATGACTGTGTAAAGAGAAGATTTATAGCTCAAAAACATAGCACTCCATTCCCTATAAAATTTGGGACCTATTTTACTATTAAATCACTAATCTAAATATGTAATTATATTAGAGGCGTAACTTGAAGTTCCTGGGCCCCAGTGCAAAATTTGTAACAGGGCTCCTTACTTACCACTGGCAAATCTTTCTTCTTATGTTGACCTTTGGGCCTCCTCAGGCTCCAGGGCCCGGTAGCGATTGTTACCTCTGCACCCCCTGTACCTATGCCCCTGAATTATATTGTAATAAGTGTTAACCTACAAAATAACATAATCCTCTAATGATACTAGTTCTAAATATAAACCTCAGAATATAAAAAAAAATACCATCACTGACAACTAATGCAAGGTGAAAGGAGGTAAATTCTGGCATCTCTGTATTGGGAGTCAACCCTCTAGGCCCATTTAAAATTCCTACATTTTTTTTTTTTAAATCAAATCTTTATTTAACGTATATGTGACAAACACAGGAATAAAACAACTTACGATCTAAAGCTTAAAGATGACACAAGCCGGACTAAATGCGGCCTTGTGAATTAGAGCCACCCATATGTAATTTTCAATTTAAAAGGAGAGGGGAAGTAAAGGAAAGGTGGGAGGGAGAGAGGGACAGGTGGAACAGATAAACGTCAAGAGCTCAAAGTTAAGCAACAAAAAGCAATAAACAATAGACAGTCACCTCCGCACCTCATAGCCCTAAATTGCCGGGACAACAGCACACAGCAGACAGGAGCAGTTACAAACCCCAGACCAATGGAAAGAAGAAAATAAATAAGCATAATATAAAAATATTAATATATTAAACAGAAATGTAAGAGAAATTTGACATAGGATTCTGGAACGAGAGCTCACCGAGGGGCATCCAGGAGAGAGAAGGAGGTAGAATCTATACTCTATCGGTAAACCTGAGCCAAGGGGACCATGTCTTGAGAAATTTGCTACGGGAGCCTGTGGCCCGAATAGAGAGCTCCTCAAATCTGCAAATTTGATTCACCCGGGCTAGCCACTCTGCATGAGTTGGCGGCTCAGTTTGCAACCATTTCTGGGGAATCAAAAATTTATCAGCTGCAAGCAGGTGTGTGGTTAAGTCTTGCCTGGATGGTGTAAAAGCAGCATCAGGTAAAGCCAATGCAATCTGGGTGAGCAATATCTGAAAGTTAGAGGAGAAGATCGTCCGAATCGTGGACTCAACCGACTTCCAATATAAGGCCAGGACCGGGCATGACCACCATATATGAGAAAGAGAGCCAGCAGCCTGGTTACAGCGCCAGCATAGGTCAGTATCCGACAGGTTGTAGGCATTCAACCACTCCGGTGGTTTGTACCAACGAGTCAATAACTTGTAATGGTTCTCCTGGATTCTAACACAGTTAGAAAAACCATGTGAGTTGGACAGAACAGTCTTAACCTGGTCATCCGTTAGAGAGATACCAAACTCCTTCTCCCAAGAGTGTAGGAAAACCGGTCTCATGAGCTCCCGTGGTACAACATAGGTATGGTAAACATGGGATACCTTTCTGAGTTTCGGAAGGGGTGCCAAAAGCAATTTTTCAAAATCCGTGGACACCGCCCTAATCTGGTGTTGTGTCTTGAAAAGTGAATATAGGGTAGTTAAATGTCTAGAGTGGAGTAAGGTGAGTTTTAGAAGTCCCATGAGGTCTCTACACTGTTGATCTGTCAATGGTTAGTCAAGCTGTGCTAAAGATGAAAGAGTCTTATTGTCTAACTTGGCCCAGAGATCTCTTTGGCCAGGCTTCAAGAGAACCTCCGGGATCAAAGATACCAGCATGGCTCGAGATGGGAACACTGCTAGAGCGGTTTGGAATCGTGCCCAAACTTGTGACGGCCCCACCAGCATAGGGTTTGCCCCCCTACCGCGCCTGGGTAATTGCCCACAAAGCCACAAATCTCGGAGGAAATTCGGGCCAAAGAAGGCTCTCATAAAGAGGGAAACCGCTACATTTCTAGTTGGATTGGCCAGCTCCAGCCAACGGGTTAGCTGAATTGCATTGTAGTAAGCCTGGATGTCTGGTAATCCCATACCCCCGTTGTGTTTACCCCTCACCAGAAGGGAGTGAGCTAATCTCTGCCTTTTACGTTTTCAAACGTATCGAGAGAAGAGGGAGCGAACCTCCTTAAAGAAGTTGGTGGGCAGTAAAATAGGGACCATATTCATAGTGTAAAGGAGTTTAGGCATAATATACGTCTTGAGCAAGTTAATGCGACCCATCCATGAAAGGAGAGGAATGTCATAGTCCTCTAGTAACTTTTTAATGGACTCAAGGAGGGGGGAGTAGTTAGTAAGATACAGATCAGATAACCTGGACGGGACTAAGATACCAAGATATTTTAGTGATCCCATAGTCCATGTAAAGGGGGCGAGGGGTCTCAATCTGGAAACAACGGAGGTAATATTTAATATCTCTGATTTCCCAAAGTTAACTTTAAAATTGCTAAGGGAGCCAAAATATTCTAATCTACGGATAAGGGCTGGGAGACCCATCTCAGGATTTGTGACAAGGAACAGGACGTCATCTGCGAACGCGGTTGCCTGGAAGCTCTCAGAACCTATCTGGAGGCCCTGTATCTGCTCGTCCTGTCGAATGCTTTACAGTAAGGTTTCAACCACCAGGATGAAAAGGGTCGGGGACAAGGGGCAACCCTGCTGCGTACCATTTCTGATGTTGAAGGGGGGAGAGAGAGTCCCTTTCACCTTCAGCTTGGTAGAAGGCTGTGAGTACATAGTAAAAATCCCATAAAACCCATGAGGCATACCGAAGCGAGCGAGCGTTCTTTGCATGAAACTCCAACAGACCCTGTCAAAAGCCTCTTGGGATTGTTTGGGCCATTGCTGACCTGTTAAGAGAGACAATTATAGGTATCCGTCAAGAAGGGAAGCAGAGTGACTAGGAACTTCCTATAATATGGGAGGGACAAGCCATCAGGGCCCGGGCTCTTCCCGGGGGGAAAACTAAGTATGGCCGCCCTGACTTCATCTGATGTAAATGGGGACATTAAGTCCAGGGCTGTTTGAGGGTCCATGGATGGTAAAGCTAGGGATTCAAGGAAGTCCTGGATGGCCTTTTCCTTAGAGGCACAGGGCGAAGGCTGCTGATTTGACTCAAGGTTATAAAAATCCGAATAAAAATCTCTAAAGGCCCGTGCTATGTCTGGGGTAGCAGTGACAGGGGCGTTATCGTGACTAGTCTTAATCTGGTGTATGTGGGATCTATCCTTGGCTTTTTTAATGAGTGTGGACATAAGTTTACCACCCTTGTTGCCATGGGCGTAGATCTTATGTTAGTACAATAAGTATGATTTGGCATATTTAAGAGTAAGGAGAGAGCACAACTTCTCTCTGAGAGCTGTTAGATCGGCCAATCCTGCAGCCACCTTGGACAGCTTATGAGCCCGCTCCAAGGAAGAGATCTGAGTCAGGAGACCATCTATGTCCTTCTGTGTCTTTTTCTTAAACTGAGAGCCTAATGAGATGAAGATTCCGCACATATAGGATTTGTGCGCCTCCCAAAACACAGGGGGAGGTGGAGTGGAGTCAGGGATAGCGTTAGTAGCAAAAAAGAGATTGAGATGTGATTGGAGTTTCTCTCTACCTTCTTGCCACTCGAGTAGGGTCTCATTTAGGCGCCACTGCTAGTCTCTAGGGGTCAGTCCTGGTAAGGAAAAGAGCAACAAGAAAGGGGCATGATCAGAGGTCGTAATGTTCCCTATAGAGGCCTGTCCAGTGAGAGGTAAAAGAGAGGCAGAAATGAACCAGTAGTCTAATCTTTGGTAGGTGTTACGTGGGGTAGAATAGAAGGAGTAGTCTCTATCTCTAGGGTGCAAGTGCCTCCAGCTGTCGATGACATTTAAATCTTGCGGTTTCATATGGAGCTTCCTCAGTGCCAACTGTGATACTGTCGATTTCTGAGAGGAGGAGTCTAACAAGGGGTTAAGCACTAAACTGAAATCTCCTCCCAATAGGATGGGGCCTTCTGCAAAGAGCCTCAACTCATCTAAGCGTTCCTGTAGCCAACTGACCTGGCCAGTATTGGGGCCATACAGGTTCGCAAATGTGAACTTAGAAGAGGCCAGGTCACCCTTGACGAAAAGGACTCTACCATCAGCATCTCTGAATTTAGCTTTAAGTTTGAATGGAAGGGCATGGTGGAGAGCAATAGTAACACCTCTAGAAGATGAGTTTGTACTACAACCATGGAACCACTGTGAAAAGTAGTGAGTTTGTAATTTAGGGACCCTGTCTGTTCTGAAATGAGTCTCCTGCAAAAATAGGATATCAGTTTAAATTTTTTTCTATAGTAGAAGGACATGGTGACGTTTATCAAGGGAATTGAATCCTTTAACATTGAAAGTGGTTGCAATGATGTCCGACATCCCTATGACACTTGCAGGGGTGGGGGCGACTATTGCAAGGAAATACAGAGCAAGTACTGCGATGGGAAAAGGGGGGAGGGATGAGCACTAGACGTTGGGGGATAGTCAGGATATGTAATAATTGTGTGCCAAGTATCAAATGAACCTTACAGGCAGTCAATACACAAAATTCCTACATTTTGAATCCATGGAAATAAATGGGGTCTATCATATTAAATGCTTTATGATTTATTTAGTCAAAACATACATGTCTAAACACACAGCATGTACAGTACTGTGACTGGGGCATACAGATGGATAACATAGCGGTACTGTATGTATTCATGTGTTATTTTCACGCAGCCAGCTAGTAAAGACACACACATTACATTACTCCTTTGCTTGGCTTCTACCCCACTCCTGTTCTATTCAATTAGGTGAATGTGAAGGATATTGATTGAAGCTAACAGTTCACACCACTAGGAATTGTATAAAACAAACATAAACCAGAAACATTCCATCAGACAACACAATTGTAAGACAGAAACACTGATTTTTTTTTTCTCCTTTGAAATACTCATGCAATACATGACCAGTGTCTGGCAGCAACATCATTAACCCATATATTAAGCATGACTGCTGTGACCTCATTCTATCGTCTGAATGGATTACCCTGTGGAAATTGTGTCAAAACAGTGTATGTGCTTTACATATATACAAGCGTAATTCACTAAGGATTCACATCTCAAAAACAAATTCCTATATCAAAATTAGCACACTATCCCGCTACTGACACACACTGCAACCACATAATAACAATTTGGCCAAGGATGCCAAACAGTATGTACATGTGTAGGAGACATAAATGTTTAAGCCAGGTTTGTTTTCAGAGCCAAAATATCAATAGCAGAATTGAGTTTTTTGTGGACTGAGATCACTTTATGTTCTATCCTTACAATATACAGTATATGGGCAAAATATACAAACAGCAGTAAAATTATTATATTGATTGTATGAATTGTTTTGTCATGAGAAAGTGCCAATGGTTAGTAGAAAATGTTATGAATCTGCTTTTTGGCCATCCAAAATCTTTAGTGTATGGGCCCCTTAAAAAGGGGTTGTCCACGAATTTCAGGACCCAGGTAGGAGGCCAGGAAATGGGACATCACAATGGTCCAGATGGTGTTATGCTATCTCATAGTCCCAAAACACGTAGTGTTTTAGCTTCAATAAATTATTCTTACTGGACCAGCACTGACTGCCTGATTTTTTGGGACACCGCTCCCACCATCTGGACCATTGTGATGCATTTGACGTATGATGCTCCATCATCACGTACAAAAGGCGACCAGCAGCTTTAAGACATCCATTCGCATTGAGATTTTATTACAAGCTATTTGAGCAGTTGTGAGCTTATCACAACTGCACAAGGTGAGCATATATACTCAGAACTACTGAATATCTACCTAACCAAACAGCATCGCACTATTTGGCGCTTGGCGCTTTTTTTTTCTCCAAGGAAGGGGACATTACCGCTGAGGCCAATCAGCATCCTCAGGAAAGGAACTTGTGACATATGCGAGTGATATCACTGGTTCCTTTCCTGTGGCCACTGATTGACCTCAGCGGTCACGTGCAGCGCATGACTTCTGGTGGTGACTCCACAGCGTGCCGGACCAGACAGTAGCGAGAACCGGAGCGCCATGGGCAGGCAAGTATTTTTTTTTTTTTTTTTTATGTTCCTCTTTCACTGGATTCCTTCTTGGGTCCTGAAATTAGTGGACAGCCCATTTAAGCTTTTCCTGACTACCAACATTAACATCTAGCCTTATTCATACAACGCTGAAAAACTGTTCTTCAGGCCATGAGAATAAGTCCTCTTAATGGATTAACATGGCAATGTTGCACTTTGGCCGCGACTCCCATCATGTGACTAAAGTTTGCTGTGTTGCCTTGTGACTCCTTATTAATATAAACAAATGGAATTGTATTGGCACCTCTAGAGTTTTGCAACATCTAGTCGCAAAAAAAAAATCCAGGTGCTCAATCTTTTTGCAACAGTTGCATCAACCTTGAAATCACACAATGAGACTCCATTCACTTACACTAGTGAAGGAGTCCCAGGGCGCCACAGTGATCGTTGGTCGCACAATGGCCCTGTAGCCTTAGCCTAAAAGGGGGGAATTTCACCAGAAGTACACTAGTCATGAGAGCTGATTCAGAAGGACACACTGATCTGCCTTCAAGATTGTTTTATTGCATTCAACTTTATTGTACTGCCAGAGATAAGCATTGTATATTCTGTGTTGTGTTAGTTACCTGCTCCCAATGAAACCCTATTAAAGCTCTAGTTTAAGTTTACAAACAAGAAAAGCATACAGGAAGGTCACATCCAAAGGACAGCACTTAAAAAGTGTCATGCAAGTATAACAAATCGCCACAAATTAACAACCAAAATATATACTACTGCCATAAATCTGGTAAGGTCAACGGAGGCCTGAGAAGACTGTAAAATACAAACGATACTATCAAACTACATTTTACATCACTTACAACAGGCGAGAGGACAGTAACAGAAAAAGAAAGATAATTCATTACAAAGACCCTGGTGACTAGAAATCATGTTACTGTGATTCAAAGTGCTTTTGCACTTTCCATCTCACGGCGCTCAAGAGTGTGAATGGTTTAACTAGCATCATTAGGGGAGAATTCCTATGTATTCTCAAGGTATAATGAATTATAAAGACAAGACTTCATTAAATCCACCGTAGTCAAATAAAAATGACCTGCCGTTCTCGACAGTTCTATTTACTCATATTCCCATTGCTGATGCCTTTCACTGATAAATTAAATGTCCCAGTCACAGAGGACAGACATGGAAAATGGAAAAATGCTTCAATTACACACTTTGCTTAACCCTTTAGTACTGCAAGGTTAAAAGGGTTGTTTCCTTACAAGAGAACAAAGATACTCTACAAGGCCAAGTGTAAATGGACACATGAACCACACACCCATATGAGTTTGTTAAAGATCTCATTAAAACAATGGACATTAATATAAAGCTGGGCGTCACAGGTTACCATCATAGCCACCAGTCTTCTGGGAAGGACTTTAACTCCAGCAGATGCTTAATAATGTGAGTGGCAATCTCAGAAGCCTGCTTGACCATGGAAACGTGCATTTCTTCAGCAAAGAAAATCTGAGGGACCACCCTCCATTTATACAGAACATACATGAAATCCACTCATACCCTTCATTGTCATAGACATTCAGCAAATGTAGGTTACTTGTGAATCAACTTAACAAGGATCGGACAAGGAGTGAAATGTAATTTACCAAAATGAATTCCAAGCTGTGTTGTCTACTGCTGAACCTTAGAGGCCTTGGAGGATTAAGATGTGCCCAATCCCATCATCATACACCAACAAACAATTAACTTTATCAAAATAAATCACGCAATTCCCAAAGGACAGTGCTTGTGCTGTTGCTGCTTGAAGGGGCAGTTTAGGACTCAATAGTGTGAAAATGCTGCCATATTTCTTATTTACTTTTACCTGAAGAGATGGTTTGCTAAGCCCCCATAAATATCATCTTCTAACATGTCTCAGTGACATGTCAAATGTTCCTTCATTTTAAAGGTTGAAAAAGGTCCTTTAAAACACTAATTCTGGGGTTTCCAGTATGTAGTTTTATATGGCCTATTGCTCGCTTCCACTTTACAAGCATAGACATTACAGACAGAAATTTGTAATACTCACTAGAAAGGTGGCCTTGTATGGGGTACCCACACACAGACCATACAATGTATAATACAATGCATAGAGATGAATTGTAAGGCTAAGCTAAAAATTCTAGTTTCGTAGCCAAGAGCTAAGCAAAATGAGATTTGGTAGCTAAGTGCTGGTGACAGATAGTATCTACAGGCGGCTTACATTGCGGTAGAATGGTAATTCAACAAGAGCAAAAAAAGGTAGCTTCTTTGTATAATATCCCCTGAGAAGCCTTCACTAAAAACTCACATTTAAACAATATCTATATCACATTAGGGTTGAGAAAATGGAGGTTCTAGGTGTACGTTGCATGTTCTGGGTATAAAAAAAAACTTATACAGCTTTATAGTATTATAGTTGTATATGTCTGCTATGACATTAAAGTATCATGGCAGATGTTTGCTTGTTGTTTTTACTCTTTATATGCTTTGCCCACAAAAGCTACTGTATGGGTACATCACAGTATATGCTTAGATGCTTTTTTTGTCCAGCTATCAGAACATATATAGTACATAACATAGCCAATAAATATGGCGTAAATAGGGTATCAGCAAACATAGGACAATAAGTGGATTTGGTAACGAATGTAGAAGCAATGACTAAGGTAGTTTTGGCTTGCTTTGGGATATAACCATTTCAATATAAAGGAGAGGATATTCTTGGTCACACTGCTTCCAGCAGAGGTCAGAATAAGATCCCTCTATTTTCGACAGGCCTGCTGGACTGTGATACATAGCTGCACCTATTGCCGAGTAAATACAAGTATCAGCAAATGTGAATGTGGAAATCCAGAAATAAAAGATTTAACCTCCCACAGTTCTCATTTTTTTTTCTTTTATTTTGTAGAGAATTAGTAGTTTTAGATTCAGCTTTGTACATGATTTCTAATTTTTGTGATGTTATATGTAGTAATACAACATTAAACCTGCTGTTTGCTACTTTCTGTAAGCATTGTCTATATTGAGAAACACCCATCATGTTAATAATTGTCTTATCCCCATATTATTACCAAAAGACATAGCTTGATCTGGATCAGGCCAGATTATCCCACTGGGAAGGAGTTTGGTATTAATTTAAAGAGGTTGTCAGGCTAAAACATAATTTTCCAATTAGACCGGAGGAGGTGAAAAAAACTAAAACAAAAAAAAAAAAAAAAAAACACATACTCACCTGTCCCCGCCAATGCTCCAGTGTCCTCCTAGGGTGGTCCGATCTTGGCTGCTTTCTTGTTATGGAATTTCTCATCGGCTGTGACATCCCGGCTCCCTTCTGCCTCAGGAAGGAAACCGGGGATGTCACTACCTGTTCCCTTCCTGAGGCCGCCGATTGGCCTCAGCGGTAATGTGCGGTGGGTACTTCCAGCATTAGACAATGGAGCTGCAAGACAAGAAGGTGCGGGGAGGCACCACAGCGCCGGGGACAGGCGAGTATGTTTATGTTTTTTCCCCTCCCCTGGCCTAATTAATAACTGGAATTTTAGCCTGCACAACCCCTTTAAGCATACATTTTGCTTTGTCTTTCAATGAATAGCCATTGTTGCAAGCAGAGATGGTTTCCAGTGTACCAGATATAATGCAAAGGATAAACAACATATCACTTATACAGGCACTTAAATGCGTTTTTTTTTTAATTTTTTTTTTTTTATTGATTGCCCTTTTTGTAATGGACATTCAGTAAATATGCCATTAACTTAACTCTCCCGTATAATTTTTAGAACACTTTACTAGTTATGTTTTAAAACACCAATAGGTCCAAACCTCTGTGACAATGTCTTATTACACCTTTATAGTGGTTATGGTGTGCAAATCCCCCTGCATAAAGAGACATACTGTTGTGTTAAATGATCACATTATGGCTGCTATGGGAAATTCAAACACAAGACAAAATACTACAACAAAAAGCTCCCTCTAGTGGTGGCTGGAGGTAGCTAGAATTTTATTGTTTGACTACTTGGGGGCTTTGGATCAGAATATTAAACCATATTACACATTGTTAAAAGGTGGAAGGTCCAATCCATGAAATAGGCTTTCTTTAATGCTACCTTTGTTTCACTGACGCATACCATGGAATGTCTAAGCGATATTGCCCTATGTGAATTACAGTGTGCAAGTGAAAGAATACAAGTGGTCTCACTAGCAGCACAGCTCACACCATCATCTGGAAGGTCTATTCTGAGTATGCCCCATTTTATGAATTTAATCAAAATCCCTTGACCTTGTAACCATCTGCTGTTAATATACCATTTTATTATTTATCAAACTAATTCATTTATAGAAAGACTAATTTTATATTCACAGCTGCTCCCTCTTTTTACTTTGCAGCTGCTTGCTTTGCTGTACAACATATAGGTTACTCAGACTGTCTTGGCACAGTGGCCCCCTTGTGCTGCTTCTCTCAGGTGAAAGGGAAAAATGCTTGGTTCAGAGTCATGTATGGAATGATATGATCAGACATGGTTATGAACAATTTTTCAAATTATAGCACATATTAAAAGCAAAGTAGCAGCATGCTACAGTAATCCATCTGCTGGTCAGTCCAGGCATAACAGATTAAAAATTAATTGTAAAACAACTGGTGAATTTAGCTGCCAATCATCATTACATCCAATACTGAAAATGGACGGATGAAGGGCTTAGAATTTGTAATGGTTTACAGTTGGTTTCCTCTGGGTACTCCAAAAACATACTGGTAGGTTAATTGACTTTCTATGAAATTGGCCTTTTGGTATGTGTGTCTGGGAGGGGGAAGATTAGTTTGAGAGCCCCCAAAGGGGACAAGGACTGATGAGAGTAATGACAATCCTTGCAAAGCGCTATGGAATATGTTAGCGCTCTACATGAATAAATAGATACTAACGAGTAGTGACACGAATGTGAATTTCAAACCCCATGCACACAACCAACTGTGCATCCGATGTGGGTCCGAGTTTGCAGTGGAATGCAGTCGGATGACACTCAGAGTGACATCCAAGTGCATTCTGTGATGCATTCATGTAGACTTGGGATTTCGATCTGTTCTATTCCGATGACATGGAGCAGAATAGGACCTGCTCTAGCCTGCTCCGTGTCATCGGTCGGAAGTGAAGCCCGCATAGACATGAATGCATCACAAAATGCACTTGGATGACACTCGGATGTCACTCTGAGTGTCCTCCGACTGCATTCCACTGCAAACTCGGACCCACATTGGATGCACACTTGATCATGTGCACGGGGTCTAAAAGTTGCCCTCAGAAATTTCTGTGAAAGGTGTTGGCTTCCTTCTAGGTTTTAAATGCATTAACATAATACCAGTAAAAGTATGCCTAATACTATGTCTAAAATATACCCCATAGTATTAAAATTGCTTATGTCATGAAAGGGCTGCATTACATTGACCTACAAGGACAGCCTTGTTTAATACAACACATCCAGGACAAGGTATGCATAAATAGATTCCAGCATGCCTCTCTCATAGATGATTATAAATAACTGCTGGCCTTATAGCCAAAGACTCTGAAATGTAGGGAAACCATTACACATTCTATGTCCTCCTAATGTTCATTTAATTAGATTCTTAACACAAATCCAAGGTACCTATTTAAGAATTATAAAAATTGCTACCAAATATCCAGAGCCAACATAATCTGCAATGCTGTACACATATTAGTCATTGTCCCCAGTAAGAACCACAATCTAATTGCCCTATTTAATGCAACATTCACCATTGTCATGGGAAACCAGTTAACATACTTTTATGTACTTCCCAGTATTTTTTTTTTTAACCTAAAACTCACTTTTAAAGAAAAGAATAGTTTCCTCCTCTCAGTGACATCACGTTCCATTGGTCACAAGGCCATGCTGCAGTTCCAAGCCCAGCCACTATACAACATATGGCACTGTGTTTGCTAAGTAGTGATTACGCCACAGCAATTGATGTCATAGTCCTGGACTACCTTAATCCTACTTTAATCTAGGAGCAGATATCACACAATAATGAAACCATCAACAGCAACATTGCTATATAATGCTAGAAAATCCAAGTACAGCTGGAAAGGAAGTCAAGCCATAAAGAATACATTTATGGTGCTAGCATACATTGTGGTTGAGCCATGCTTACTGCATGTGTTAACACTGTTTCCTTCTTGTTGCCAGAAATCTTATCAGTTACTGTGGAAATTCAAGCTAAACTGGTTCACTGTGAATTTTTGTATTTTTGGCAGCAAATACAGAATATGCACAGAATTAGCATAAGTGGTAACCATGGCTCGACAGCAACCTGTACTAGCACTGTAATCCACAACCAGAATTAATTCATGACATGTCCTTACAGCATAACACTGCAGAGTGGTTGTACCCCCCATTAAACCAACCAACTTCTGTAATGTTCAGATGACATCCAGATTCACAATAGTCTGTTGCAGCTGGTATTCTTTTATGGCATCCCTATATTTAAATAGGTGTAACGTGACTATATACTTCATTATAAAACTGTGTAAAGTTTAGTACCTCAAAAACAAAATATAATAGACACGTAACAATCTCTCATGTGTCTTAAGCTGTAAGTACTGAATTCAAGAATCCTCAAAGGACTGCATGTGACAAACAGCCCATTCAGTCTCTATTAGCAAAGGACTTGAGAACATTAGTTCTGGCTCCCAAGTGGTTTGCTAGCATAAGGAAATGCACAATTTTAACCTGTGAGGAATGTGGAAATTAGGAATACAATGTAAAAGAGACACAATGTATATATTTTCAGATTCTTTTAAAAGTGTGAAGCCCAGACGTAGAACATTTGAATATTAAGGTACAAGACTCAAGCTACACTGCTCAACAGCGTTCTTTCCTACAGGCAGAAACAGACACTGAGCAGAAGTTTCCATCTGTAGACAGAAGTGATTAAATATGAATAATAGTGTATGTGCTGTGCTCTTCTATCCACAATCCCTGAAATCCCTATGCCAAATCAAGGGTGCTGCTCTAGGGTTGCATTCAGGAGCATGTCCAAGGTGATGCTGCAAAGCTACCATCTTCCAATTATTTCTAGTGCATGTCCAGTAAAAAGACCCAAAACACACTTTCTCACAGCAACTCAAAGACCACTAGTTGCAAAATGTCCTCGCTGCTTTTGTGAACTTGTCCTTGGCAGATTCCACTAGAGTTTTAGGAGTTGTGAAGAAGGAATGTCTTTACTGCACAATTCAAGTGTTAAAACCAAATTAACAATGTAATAAGAAGACAAAATACTGCATTGTTTCAAAAAACAAAGGTTCATCCTATTATATCATAGGATGTGTTCATATCTGTGTTATCATCTACATTTTTCTGGTTTGGCGCAAGACCAGAAGAACGGAAACACATTCCCTCTAATGATGGAAAGCAATGGATCCCAAGGGACTCCAATGATTACAATGGGGTTCATTGGGTGACCGTTATTTCTTCACAAACATCACCGGATGAAAAGATCAGGCTTGCAGGACTTTTTTCTCTGGGATTTTTTTGACGGATTTCAGAATGTTGACTCTGATGTTGTCTTAACCAGTAGTGCTGTAGCAATGGCTTTTATTCTAAATGTAATGCATATTTACCTATATAATAGATATGTCTAGTAACCACAGTATTAACATCATTTGTTTCTTTTTAAAGAGGACCTGTCCCCACTCCTGACATATCTTGGAACATCTTTTCTTACAACTCTACATTGCATTCTTCCTTTTGATAATTCTAGAAATGTATGAATACAATGAAAACTTGGTGTTATCATTTCCAATTCTGTCAAAGAGGTAACATCCGACTGTCAATTTATTCATAAATTTCTAGTAGGAATAACAGAGGAATCGCACAACGCAGATATACTTCAGAATTGTTTTTTTCATAGGGAACACAAGTAATTTCTAACATAGGCATATCAGGAGGGGTGACGGGTTCACTAAATTCAGATGTGATCCTTATAAAATATGTAACACGTCAGTGTTGTAAGAGTCAGCTATCTAAGTGGAGTGATCAAGTCTTAGCAAGAGGTCAAATTCTACTGACTCAGCAAAGGTAAGGTTACGTGTGTCATAGACTCATGAAGGTACATCTGTCTGGACATAGAGAAAGTACATTTAGTTACTGTGAACACTAGAAAAGCACATCTGTCACTTTGTGACATGTGACTCTCTCACAGTGCTCCAGATATTAACCATTTCCTGATGGATCAGATCCTTTGTGTGTGAACAGATAAAAAAACCTCTCACAAACAATCACATAGGTAGTGGGAACTGGAATGTGGATAAGGAGAAATGTGTTTTGGGGACACTATCCATTTGCAGATAGAAAATTGTTGTGGCGATGTCATCCACATTCATTTACTAGTTAGCATCTGTAAAAGCAGCAAAATTATAGGGAGACAACTTGTTTATAGAAATACAAAGACATAACGAAATGTGCAGCCACATTTAGAAGGCTTTATTTAGAAATGTTCCCATATTATCCCTCAAGAGAACCAATGTCATCCTGTTGAACTCCAGGTGCCAGGTGCCTTCCCATGCCCCCCATCCTTTTCAAAGCTGCTCATATATAAATACACTGGCTGAATCAGGACTTCTCCCTCCATGCTTCATAATTAATCAACCTAATTAAAAGGAAACCTTCCATGCTTTGTTACCTGGAGGAGTGGGGAAATTGTCAGAGTTTACCCACTCAGCTATTCCCACCTATTGTTTAAAGCTGCTGTGAGCAGCAGTCTGCAGGGTAACCCTTTAATGCAGAGCAGGACCATGGGACACTCCGGCCGCATGCATGGCTGTTTTTCATAGTGAAGGAAAGGCATTGCAGCAATAAAACAATTGGAGAAACACAGGGGTTCTTGTATTTCAGCTGAAATATTAGCTGTAGAGAAATGTATGAACACTAAGGAAAGCGGCACTTGCAATGAATTATGAATCCATGAGCTAAGAGATCACAAGATGTAAAATTGCTACAATTAACTAAATCACAAGTCGCCTACAGAGCTGGTCCATTGGGGTTCTTTCTTATGGCCAGAACAGAACAATCTGCTGAGGGCCAATTGAGACTGTTCTGTGTAGTCTGGGTAAAATTGTGATGGCTGTATTCCCTGAAATGATCGTGGCTCGGCCGAACCCAGCTCACTGCATTATAATTACCATTATGCTGTTCGTTCTAGCCCTATTGCGAACTTCCTTTCCCCATACTGAAATGATGCTGTGAGTAACGGACAGTAGACCTGCAGTCAGACTGGAACTCTAGATCACTATGATGCAGTGATTTTGGCTCAGCAGAGCCATGATCCATCTTGAAAATGTTGCAGTCACAAGGAAAATCTTGCCTGGACTGCATAAGGCCATCTGTATTGGTAAATTGTATCCATGAGGATCTGTTACACACTGCATTCATTATAATGGTCATACCTCCTGTAATAGCGAACACTGGTAATACACACATGTAGAAATACCTATTGTCTAGTATAGTTGGCACAGGTGAGGACAGTAGATAAGAACATACAGTTCTAAAATGCAGCATAGAAGTTTAAAGGGAGTCTGTCAGGTCTAAAATGCCTCCCAAGCCAATAGTGCACTGTAGGGACCTTTAATAAGAGAAGAAACATATCTGTGTGATCCACAAACCAATGAAACCACCTGAAAGTGCATTGCGGTGAGCCTGATTTTTCAGATTTACAGTGGGGAAAAAAAGGATTTAGTCAGCCACCAATTGTGCAAGTTCTCCCACTTAAAAAGATGAGAGAGGCCTGTAATTGTCATCATAGGTAGACCTCAACTATGAGAGACAAAATGAGAAAACAAATCCAGAAAATCACATTGTCTGATTTTTAAAGAATTTATTTGCTAATGATGGTGGAAAATAAGTATTTGGTCACCTACAAACAAGCAAGATTTCTGGCTCTCACAGGCCTGTAACTTCTTCTTTAAGAGGCTCCTCTATCCTCCACTCATTACCTGTAGTAATGGCTTGAAATTGTTATCAGTATAAAAGACACCTGTCCACAACCTCCAACAGTCACACTCCAAACTCCACTATGGTGAAGACCAAAGAGCTGTGGAAGGACACCAGGAACAAAATTGTAGACCTGCACCAGTCTGGGAAGACTGAATCTGCAATAGGCAAGCAGCTTGGTGTGAATAAATCAACCGCGGGAGCAATAATTAGAATATGGAAGACATACAAGACCACTGATAATCTCCCTCTATCAGGGGCTCCACGCAAGATCTCACACCGTGGGGTCAAAATGATCACAAGAACGGAGAGTAAAAATCCCAGAACCACAAGGGGGGACCTAGTGAATGACCTGCAGAAAGCTGGGACTAACGTAACAAAGGCTACCGTCAGTAACACACTACACCGCCAGGGACTCAGATCCTGCAGTGCCAGACGTGTCCCCCTGCTTAAGCCAGTACATATCCGGGCCCGTCTGAAGTTTACTAGAGAGCATTTGGATGTTCCAGAAGAGTATTGGGAGAATGTCATATGGTCAGATGAAACCAAAGTAGAACTGTTTGGTAGAAACACAACTCGTCATGTTTGGAGGAGAGTGAATGCTGAGTTGCATCCAAAGAACACCATACCTACTGTGAAGCATGGGGGTGGCAACATCATGCTTTGGGGCTGTTTCTCTGCAAAGGGACCAGGACGACTGATCCGTGTACATGAAAGAATGAATGGGGCCATGTATCGTGAGATTTTGAGTGCAAACCTCCTTCCATCAGCAAGGGCATTGAAGATGAAACGTGGCTGGGTCTTTCAGCATGACAATGATCCCAAGCACACCACCAGGGCAATGAAGGAGTGGCTTCGTAAGAAGCATTTCAAGGTCCTGGAGTGGCCTAGCCAGTCTCCAGGTCTCAACCCCATAGAAAACCTTTGGAGGGAGTCGAAAGTCCGTGTTGCCCAGCGACAGCCCCAAAACATCACTGCTCTAGAGGAGATCTGCATGGAGGAATGGGCCAACATACCAGCAACAGTGTGTGCCAACCTTGTGAAGACTTACAGAAAACATTTGACCTCTGTCATTGCCAACAAAGGATATATAAAAGTATTGAGATGAACTTTTGTTATTGACCAAATACTTATTTTCCACTATAATTTGCAAATAAATTCTTTATAAATCAGACAGTGTGATTTTCTGGATTTGTTTTCTCATTTTGTCTCTCATAGTTGAGGTCTACCTATGATGAAAATTACAGGCCTCTCTCATCTTTTGAAGTGAGAGAACTTGCACAATTGGTGGATGACTAAATACTTTTTTCCCCACTGTACCTATAGGTAGCTATGACAGGCAGTGGATGAAAATGTAATTCACTGCTAAATTGGTGACACTGGCAGAAATTTGGAAAGCCATTTAATCCACAATGGTCTGTTTCTATTAAAGGCCTCTAATCAACACTTTTATTGGTTTGGGAGGCATTTTGAACCTGATAGACTCCCTTTAACATTTGCACTCCTGTGAAAAAATAGAAATAAAGTTTCATCCATGTAGACCAGGGATCAGCAATCTTCGGCAGTCCAGCTGATGTGGAACTACAGCTCACAGCATGCTATATTCACTTCTAAAAGTAGCTTCAAGAAGAGAAGAGAATGAAAGTATGCTGGGACTTATAGCTCCACAGCAGCTGGAGTGCCGAAAATTGCCTACCCCTGACATAGACTATGTACTATAAAGCAGAGTTACACATACTGTAATATCAGTACTAATAACAATTTAACAATATCTCTATGATCTTAATAGTTATTAACACAACATTATAATAGTATAAGGAAGCTTTACTGGCATCACGAAAGCAAGCTGTACCTTTGGGTCTATAAGTAGAATACAGGCTGCTGTAAGCCGTATTATGCTGATGGGCAATGGCAGGTCATTTGATTTCCTCATACCCCTGTAAGTTTTTCGGATCCTTTATGTAAAGGGATTGATATCTTTGTTGTGATTTATACAATGGCCTAATATATTAATGAAGGTCAGTGGTGTCCCCACAGCAAGGCTAAGGCTACACTGTTAATCTGGCCACATCATAATTCCAAAATTGCTGCACTTATTGTGACCATTGTGTCATGGTAACTTGAACATGGCGACAACAATTTTTATTAGCAGGGATGTGGGCAGCATGACACTGCCATCTTTCACTATGCAATGTCTGTCAATGCCAAGGTTGTTATGTAACCCTAACCTTAGTCACAATCTACTGCTAGACCTCACAGCCAAGACCAGCAGATCTTGATGTTGATGGTTTCTACACAGAAGTGGGATAACTGTTTCTAGTGAAAGGCTTGTTGTCAGATTATATACAAAGTGAGGAGGTTGGAACTGAATTATTGGGTCTTCTACGCTCCTTGATGTTACTTACCATAAAGCCTTGTAGCAATGAGGAGCAGCATGGTCATACATTGACAAAGTGTGGAATGCATGGCTGTGCAGCATGCACAATAAATAACTACAACTTGTTTCCCTGTTACTGGACACCAAAGTATCTGGAAACTGCTAAATGAGTCCTCTAGCAAGATTGTCTACTCAGGCTCCAAAAAAGCAGATCACTTACCATAAAAAGCAGATGAAACACTTAATCATATAGCTTTTTTACAAGTATGTGCGCATAATGTTGTGACTGTCAAGGAACATAAGATAAAGAACTATACAACTGTAGAGATTATCTGTCAGAGCATGCTACAGGCTTTCCGCATTCTATCCACACTGGGATAAAACTCGTGTTCTTAAAATGTAGCTGGCACCCAACATTTCTCTGGCCTGTCTATGTGTTTGTAAGTAATAGAATCAGTCAAAGGCATAGATTTATATCCTAACCTTGCATTCCAAACTTCCATTTGATTGCTGTAATGTCTGCCAAAAGGAACTTCAAACACATTTCCCAGCCGTACATTGTACTACTCAACAGTAGATCACTTTGTATTTATCTACCGTAATTGGGGGAAAGCACGGCATTAACACTAATTTTATTTTAAGAAGATTTTGGCTCACAAGCCAGACATTTCATCTTGTACATTTATCATCACATTTACACAGCCGCCCAGCTAACTCTACAGTCTGACATATTACAACTGCTCGAATACTCAAATGTAAAGCTTGACAATGCAAAAAAATAACCATAGCAAACAGGTGACAATGTCTACTCCTTATTATGTAAAACACCATTTGTCATTACACATATTTATGCAACAATGACAGGGATGTCTTTTCTCAAACAGGATCTGAATCTTCCCTGCTCTGATGTCCAATCCAAGGACCAATAAATACATTATGATGCCAGTATGCCAGCCTAAGGGTGTATTCACACGTTGGCTTTTAACAGATGTGTGCGGACTCTGTTGATCATAGATATTTTGGATTTTCTTTGTGTACTGTTCATGGTTGATCCATGTTCTTGTTCTGTAGAAAATGAACAAACGTCTGCAGTAATGCGCTGTCCATGATCAACACAGATAAAACACATCTGTTAAAAGTGGACATCTCAATAAATCTTGCAACATTTGTGCAATATTTTTTACTAGCGCAATAGCACCTGCTAATGTATATGCCACTCCAGTATATAGCTTTTCACCGCAAACTTACAACATCACTATACAAACAATGACAGGGATTTTCCCACTAAAGTTATAGTACAAGTTCTTTCCATTATTATTTTTCATAGACGCCACAATTTACAATTCTGATGCACAAATGGATCTTGTGATCTACTGGTGTGTTGCACTCACTTAATACATGAAAGATCCAGTGAAAACACCCTAGGCTTGGTTCACCTTTCTATTACTTTCCTTCTCATTTCCAACTAAAATAGATTAAATAAATATTTCAGGATTCGCCATAAAATGAATTAACAGAAAGAAGAAATCCGTCATGACTTATATTTGTGTGAACAGAGCCTTAGGGAAATCACACATAAAGCAAATGGATAGGATGGAGGTTGTAAATATGTTTATTTATCAGAGAAATATTCAGCTGGCAGTACTGTGCAATGTGTTAGTAAGGTAAGACGCATCTGAGGGCCAGAGGCATGTGACCTTCAATAACCATTTCACCGGCAATGCTTCACGCACTTTACACTGATTGACCATTAGAAGAAAAGGCATGGAAGTACGACTGGTAAAATTACCTAAATGGCGATGCTGACAGAGAAGCCTTTAAAACAACTGTGGGAAGCTCAATTACACAATCTGGCTTACAGTCTACATCGGATCTAACCAGGGAATTAAATAATATTTCAGAAACGATTCAATAGAGTTACTGCACAACATACCATGAAAAATAGAAGGAAATTATCATTTCCTAGTTTCAGTATCTGAAACATATAATTACAGTTCAATGAAAATTCAGATAAGGCTAGGTATGAAGAAAAATCACAAATCTCTATCATCACAGTACTATACAGAAAGATTCTTAAAGAGGACCTGTCAACTCTCCGAACATGTCAGTTTGAGTAAATCTTCATTTGTATGCCCCCAATAAATAACAAGTCTGGAGCATCTTTGCTTACAGCTCTATATTATGCTGTTCCTCTGTTATTCCTCCTAGCAAGTTGTAAATAAATTGACAACTGGGTGTCACCATTCCACTTGTCAAAAGTGCTGTTTTTCTACACATAGTAGAACTAACAACACTGACTGAACAATATAAATGGGCACACCTGCAACTGGTAACACCTGATAGCCAATCTAGTTATACATTTCCATAAGGAATATAGAGGAATGATACGATACAGAGCTTTACGTAAGTATGGATTCAGACAGTATGTAAGGAACTGATGTTAATGCAGTATACCCAAACACATGCATATGATCATTAACGGGGCACTTCACATGTCTACAGGTTGTAGGTGCTATGGCAGTTCATCCCCATTCACTTCAGAGGAGCTGAGCTGTAATACAGTTTCACTGATCCTGGATGAAAGCAGCCATGTTTTTGTAATCCAGACATTAAAATTTCAACCAGCACTTTAAATATGTCTATAAATCCTGCAGTCCCAATGTTTGGCCACTGTTTAGTCATTGCTCATAGAATTCATTTCAGGCAAATAGTCACATGTTAAAAAAGCTTACTATCAAAATATAAGAGTTTCTGCTCAGTAACCTCACAATCAAAATACATGCACATAGCCGAGATTGCCATGGATCTTTGTATACAGATGGAAATAAATACTCAATCTGTAAAACATCTGAGTGTTATGACTTGTTCTGGCTGTCACACCACGAAGATGAAGAAATTTAAACAGAGGTTACGGAAATGGATAAGCTATTTCCATGTACTGCTTGTATGAAACATTTCCGTTATTACATGCATCTCCTATGGTAGTTCGTAATTCCCTTTTCCTGAAGATTTTAATAACAGAAGTTATACACCCAGCTCTATTTTATCCTATTCAAAAGGCTCTGTATGGATTAAATACGCAAACCAGTTCCCCTGCATACAATAAAAAAATAATACACCTGTACCACTTGACTCAGCATTCATGTTCGTGTTGCAAAGCTTTGAAATAAGTCATATACAAACCTATGTGAAAAGCTATACAGTGCTCACTTATAACAAAAGTGTCTTCTGGATTTTTTTTTTTTTTTAGTCTAAAAAAAAAAGGTTTTTTTGTAACAAAAAAAAAACGAGAACGAGTATGCTATATATGTGACCAGTTGTACTCTGCTCACACTAGCAACATGGCTCACTTTGTGAATAGATACCTAGAAATCATGACCTACGCCTTTGAGTTTAATATCAGTCTGTCAGGTTTCCATAGGTGTGCCCAGTATTTCTGACAGCAAAAATAGAATTGCAGACTACTCTTGTTGTCAAAAATACTGAAAAACCTTGACAGCAATAACACAAATGTGAACAGAGACTTAAAATGGCTATACAAATCATATACAATCAACATACCTGCAAACCAATGCACCACTCACAAATAAAGTATTGTTCATTCTTCCATTCAAAACTGATTTATGATGGCTAAATGTAATACCTTGTGTCTAGACCCCTAAGGAAAACATGACTGCCTAAAGAAGTCTCAAGAAATACTGGCCTGTAACTGTAGTGTTGACAGAATTCCTGTAAATCATGTAGGACATCAAATGCAGGAATGTATCGAAGTACAACAAAACTCTGATATACTGTAATTCATGAAAATGCTAAAATTCTCTACCCTCAAGTAATCCTGCAAACCAGGTAATTCCACTGACATGAACTGGTGCTGCTACTAAATGGAACGGAGCAGAATCTCTGAATAAACATGTCAAATAAAGTACAAGTATCAATTCCGCAACACATTTACTGCTGAAGAACCAATATTTTCTGACTACCTAACTACTTTTAGACATATACAGATACTGTTCCATGGTGCCCTAAAACACTCAACATAGAACACACTCCGAAGAAAACAAACATAACAGGAACACAAAACCAATATACAAATCACTACCAAGCAATAGTCAACTTACTACATACACAGTATACTGCACACTTGGTGACCCTTCAAGACCTTACAAAGGGCAATATTTATCACTGATCTTCTGATAGCTAACCACAGTTCTCCTGTGGATAAAAAGCAATATCTGAGTAAAATGGTAGCAACTCACCTCTATGTCTATTGGTAGTTTTGTCAAACATCAACATGGCATCTTCAACCTAGAATAAAAAAAGGAAAATAAATGCTTAGAACAAATAAAATACATGTAATTTAGAACTAAAGAATACATATCAGATTGTTCATAGCAACATTTTTCATTAGATATAAGCCACCAGTTACATGTCTAAAGTACATAGATCATTAGGTACTACTTCACACCAAGACATCACTGTATACACACTGACAATGGTACTACTACATCACCACTGTCAGGACATCACTTTTTATAATATTTTTGGACTAGTGTTAAACTATGAAAAAACTCGTAAGGGTATACAGCGTTGGTGTACACACTTTCCAAACCTGCTGATAAAGTCATTATTACTCTGAACTCTCAAAATAGATACCCAGATTCTCAAAATGAATACCATTGTGAGTAATCCTTAAAGGGGTTATCTGGTTTTTATTTATTTTTTTTTTTTTTTTTAAATAAGGACCAAATAATTGGATGCATCAATACAAAACACTATTATACATGTGAGATATATATATATATATATATATATATATATATATATAATATAAATTCAGCACCATTTATCTGATTTATTTTCAGGTCATTTGCCTCAACTGTAATGTATACTTTGCAAGCTCATTACTCCTTCCCTGTGAGCAGTTCAGTCAGCAAACGAAATATCACAGCAGTGTGTGACCTCGAATGTGGGAGTGAATTATTACCTGTGATTTCATTGCAGGGTAGAGAGGAAAAGGGAGGGGTACACAGAGAGTGAGAGCAGGCAGGCATTCACTGCATGTAAATAACAGTGATACAAGGAGCAGTAATTAAAATAAAGCCAAGCAAAGGGTGCACAAGGGAACAGTGAGTAATAAGGACTGCTGTGGATGTACAGTACAGACCAAAAGTTTGGACACACCTTCTCGTTCCAAGAGTTTTCTGTATTTTCATGACTATAAAAATTGTAGATTCACACTGAAGGCATCAAAACTATGAATTAACACGTGGAATTATATACTTAACAAAAAAGTGTGAAACAACTGAAAATATGTCTTATATTCTAGGTTCTTCAAAGTAGCCACCTTTTGCTTTGATTACTGCTTTGCACACTCTTGGAATTCTCTTGATGAGCTTCAAGAGGTAGTCACCTGAAATGGTTTTCACTTCACAGGTGTGCCCTGTCAGGTTTAATAAGTGGGATTTCTTGCCTTATAAATGGGGTTGGGACCATCAGTTGTGTTGTTCAGAAGTCAGGTGGATACACAGCTGATAGTCCTACTGAATGAAGTGTTAGAATTTGTATTATGGCAAGAAAAAAGCAGATAAGTAAAGTAAAAACAAGTGGCCATCATTACTTTAAGAAATGAAGGAAGGTCAGTCAGTCCGAAAAATTTGGAAAACTTTGAAAGTGTCCCCAAGTGCAGTGGCCAAAACCATCAAGCGCTACAAAGAAACTGGCTCACATGAGGACCGCCCCAGGAAAGGAAGACCAAGAGTCACCTCTGCTGCGGAGGATAAGTTCATCCGAGTCACCAGCCTCAGAAATCGCAGATTAACAGCAGCTCAGATTAGTGACCAGGTCAATGCCACACAGAGTTCTAGCAGCAGACAAATCTCTACAACAACTGTTAAGAGGAGACTGTGTGCAGCAGGCCTTCATGGTAAAATAGCTGCTAGGAAACCACTGCTAAGGACAGGCAACAAGCAGAAGAGACTTGTTTGGGCTAAAGAACACAAGGAATGGACATTAGACCTGTGGAATTCTGTGCTTTGGTCTGATGAGTCCAAATTTGAGATCTTTGGTTCCAACCACCGTGTCTTTGTGCGACGCAGAAAAGGTGAACGAATGGACTCTACATGCCTGGTTCCCACCGAGAAGCATGGAGGAGGAGGTGTGATAGTGTGGGGGTGCTTTGCTGGTGACACTGTTGGGGATTTATTCAAAATTGAAGGAATACTGAACCAGCATGGTTACCACAGCATCTTGCAGCGGCATGCTATTCCATCCGGTTTGCGTTTAGTTGGACCATCATTTATTTTTCAACAGGACAATGACCCCAAACACAACACCAGACTGTGTAAGGGCTATTTGACCAAGAAGGAGAGTGATGGGGTGCTACACCAGATGATCTGGCCTCCAAAGTCACCAGACCTGAACCCAATCGAGATGGTTTTGGATGAGCTGGACCACAGAGTGAAGGCAAAAGGGCCAACAAGTGCTAAGCATCTCTGGGAACTCCTTCAAGACTGTTGGAAGACCATTTCAGGTGACTACCTCTTGAAGCTCATCAAGAGAATGCCAAGAGTGTGCAAAGCAGTAATCAAAGCAAAAGGTGGCTACTTTGAAGAACCTAGAATATAAGGCATATTTTCAGTTGTTTCACACTTTTTTGTTAAGTATATAATTCCACATGTGTTAATTCATAGTTTTGATGCCTTCAGTGTGAATCTACAATTTTTATAGTCATGAAAATACAGAAAACTCTTGGAATGAGAAGGTGTGTCCAAACTTTTGGTCTGTACTGTATATGCAGATAATTTTTGGAAGCTGGATGTCAAAACATTTTCTGCATCATCATAATGGAGACCTTGCCTCTTTCACATTCTTTGACATAGCAAGGATGGAGACAGGAGAAGACTATTGCTGAGTCATTAAGCTTAGTGGATTTTCTCACTGACTAGTGTTCCTATGGATATAAACCATACATATGACTTGGTATATCATTATTAATAGATAAATGGCAATTTTTGAGAAGACTTGAGTAGATCCTTTTTGTGTTGATGAATTTATATGTGACATACTATATGGGAGAACTGGGTGATGTGCTGTCCAAATGTGGTAATGTGAAGGGTTAACAGGCTAGTGAGAGTTTGTGCTGACCCTTTATACTGTCATGTTTATATAATTTATGTACAGTTAGAAGGAGTGTCCATTTCCATTTTGCTGGGATATGTCTTAGTTTTGTATTTTGTTTCTTATAGCAGTATTATACGTTTTAAAGTGATATGCATCTAAATAACCTACTTTGCAGGAAGCCTTTACTGAGAATGTTATACTGTGAGAAAGAACTTTGGTTTGAAACATGTTAGCATCTAAATTGTGTGGCTTATAATACATGTGATCTACAATAAAGAGATCATTCGATCATCATCTAAGTGCTGGAATTTGGAAAAGCTCCTTCACAATATTATATTATAATTTTATATATATATATATATATATATATATATATATATATATAAAATTTATGTATACTAAGAAAACATAACTATTACAAGAATATCATCTTGGTGTAGACCGTACATACAATACAGTGTTGAAAGAAAACTAATGATAATAAATACTATGATTAGAAAATTTTTCTCTGCCATATTAAATATCTAGCATATGTGAGCTTGTCATGTGGTATTATGTGCTGTGAATCCATCAGGTATTATCTGTTGGTGCCACATTTACAGTAGTTCTATTCTGTCACTCTTAAAGTTTTCATGTCTTTATGCAATGGAGGCCTGTCACATTGTACATGCAGTCCTACAGTATCTGCAGGCAGCATGTTATAGAGCAGGAGAAACAGACTGACATATAGTTTTGTAGAAAAAGATTCAGTATATCTTGTCATTTTGGCCTTAGGAGTCCATTGGTGGCCCTATTTGGTGACTGACAGCTATCTCTGTATGTGATCTCACTAGGTAAGCCTTTCCATTACTGAGTAGGACCGCCCAATGGACTCCTAAGCATAGAAATGATTACAGATTAAAATTACTAAAAACCATGTTACCAGAAGATCAGACACCATATTCAGTGTGACAGGATCTCTTGAACAACTGTGAATTAGCAAATAAACTGTGTGTACTTTATTGATCAGATTCACAGAACTTGTACCATTCAAAAGTTTTACAGACATTTCTATCACACCCTCAAAATGTTTATTTTCATCCTTTAAGATGAAAGCTTTCAGCAAAGCAGCATGTTAAAAATGTGAGCATCCACAGGATAGTTGGCATGAGTTCTCCACCAGCTGGGCATTTTGCAATTTTCCAATTGGTGTATCTGGGAAGATGACTGTATCGCTTGGGCTTCAGATCAACTCTAGTTGAAGCTGCTGAACTATTGAAGCGGGTCCTATAGCTGAGCTAATACCAGGATTTTTTCAGGCTTGTTGGTCTCTATAATTACACTAACCCTCCTGGAATGCTCCCCTGAGTTTGGCCACAGTCCTTGGATCAGAACCATGAAACAAGGAGAATTTATAATTAAACCAATTTATTATTCTCATACAAAAGAACCTAGTGTGTGCCCTTTGCTGATCTCTCATTTTTAATAAAACATGTCCTCGGATATTTTTAGCTCCAAAGTAACCTCTGCACCAAAAACAATGTTTACACGAAACTCAGGATGATGGAGCGATTATTACTGAAACCGGAGACATAAAGAGATAGTGTACTTGAAATTGGTTTCTGTCCTATCAACCAAATTTTTACTAAATCACACATTCTACCTAGAAATATGAGCAGACATTATCAACATGTCAAAGATCTTTAAACTCAGTCCTGTCAGAACTGTACATCTATGCACCTATATGTAGCTGTAGTATAGTAGTAAACTATAAATACCCATAAACTAAAAATAATTGTTTATGTGTATGTCTATGTGGATTTACCGCTGTGGACTCAAATAGTCACTACCTTTTGAAATAACTTAATCTCATGTAATAGATAGAATATGATTCTTATCCAAAATGTTGTTGTTCTCTGTCTGAATAACCTCTCTAAGGTTCCTGCCACTGCATGTTTACAAACAGGGCTTATCTGTGCTCCCTGCCTGTACTCTGCTCAGAGAGGAGTCTGCAGCTTGTCACATATAAGCAGCTTTCCCTATTGAGCACAGACAGGGGTATAACTTGGAAAGATGCAGCCTCATAGCAAGCTTTTGACTTGGACCCCCACATAGTATAACACCCCCTTTGCTTGCCCCCACACAATATAACACCCGCTTTACTGATCCCTCCACACACGGTATATTGCCCCTTAAATGACCCCCATACAACATACTGGCCCCATTACAGGCCTCCTTACAGTAAGGTCCCTTGTTACAGGTCCCTATATTGTAAGTATCTCCATTACAGGCCCCCACAGAGCTACTTTAAGATGCTACTTATTGGATTAATCCAGCAGGTAACAGATGATTTGGACTTGCCTATCACCGCTCCTGTCCATGGCTGCCAATGTTTAGGCTGCATATTACGCTCTGGCGCTCAGGATGTGCCGTCCAAGATGTAATATGGAGAAATCCAGCTGGTAACAGACTATTTATTAAAGAAGAAAAAAAAATGCAGAGGGGGCCGGCAGGCTCACTAAGGTCACAGGACCCATAGCAGCCACTACAGCTCCAATAGCGGTAGTTATGCCCCTGAGCATAAATCTTTTTAGCTGCATGTTACCCGCTTTTGGAGTCCAGTGTCTCAATTCACTTAGGATTTTGTTTGCTATTTTACAGTTACTTCTGGCACAATCACATGTAAATAAACCAGAAGTAGTGATAATAGATGGCGGAGGCTTAATAAGAACAGGACATTTGTATGCAACAGAACAGCAGGGAATCTACAATTTTCCATGTATAAGGAATGATTTCTTTCTCTTGGGAAGAAAGGGGCAGGAAAGGTGGAACAGTAAACTACAGGCAGGCTAATCTCTGTATAACCCCCTGCCTCAGAGAGAAATACAAAATGTTTTGCTGCCATTAGCAGCAAATCGGAAACCACTAATAAAGGCTTATACAGCCAGAGAACAGATTTCTCAGTAAGACCTTGCAGATATTTCAACTTTTGATGAAAACTCGGGTACACGTTAACAAATTGCTGTATTGCACTGCAGCAGCAAAGTAGATGGGGTTTAAAGAAATGTCATCCACACACTGCACAAGAAAAAAAACAATGCAAAGGATGAAATCTGTGGCATATGCACAGTGACTATCTTAAGAATTCCTTTGGAAAATTCACAATTATTCGGGAATTTCTGGCCATGCCGCAATTCAGGACTTTGGCAGGCTTTAATAGGTTTACCAGGATGAATGACAAGGGGCCTTTATAAAGCTCCCCACTACCATGATAACCCACCAACACACCACTACTGACCCTGGCACATACTACCACTATAGGAAAATCAACAAGGACTAGCAGGGACCACCAAAGCCGCAGTGCTGATTAACAGTGAATTAACATACGAATAATGCTTCCTTTTTTATATCATGACATTTCCTCCCTTTTGGTTAATTTTTGCTGATCCTGGAAAACCCTTATAAATCATACTTCCCAGTATAAAACACCTTTTGATAAGTTAATAGTACAGGTGAAAATAAGAAAGCCTGTTCTATATCCAACATGTTTATTAGACTATGCTACTTTTGACATGTAATTGTATGGAGAGGGGAGGCTGCTGGAAAAGTTACACAAATAAACACAGGTGCTAAACTCTACAACACTTCGAATGAGCATGCTCTTTTGACACTACTACATCTTTCAAGAACAGGCACAAGCACTGCACAGAATGAGGCAATAAAACAATTAACAGTCTCCTCCCCCCTCCATAGATTTCAGTGTGTAAAGTGAATACAGAGATTTTATACAGATAGTTTAAAAATTAAAGAGTAAAGATTAGGAGGACAAGAGCAGCCTAATAAGTGGAGAAGAAAACAAATCTCTTTAATAAGGTATATTACAAAGTTTCTCATATTCATGAATATGTACATTTATGAAAATTGGCTTAATAACTGTATGTACGCATTAGGGGTATACACACATTGGACAGCTACAATTCAGCAGCTGGTTTGTATAAAAGCCACCACAGAAAAAACACCTGAATTGGGGTGATGTTTGCAACTATATTCCTGCTAGAATTGCATTGGGTCTTCTGTTGCTTTTAACCTTTGCAGGTCATTATGTGTTGGATTCTGTATAGCACTACATCCCATGTTTAGGTACCCTAGATACCTATTTTTCCTGAAAGTTAAAAATGCAAATAAACATAACAAAATATGATGTGGGGCTCAATGTGCACTGTACTATGAATGTAGAAAACAATCTGATTGCGATGATCAACCAGTTGTCAATATGTGTCAACCCTTGATACCTGAAGCTTGCAATGAGATACATGGTTTATGTAGCCACTGCTTACTCAATAGTTAATTTCCTTATTCTTTGCTTTCCTTTTTTCCCTTTATTGTTGTGCACAAATTTTCTGCTTGAATTCTAGATTCTCTCCACCCATATCCTTCAGGGCAGCCATTGTACACAGAAGAATGGGCTTTATTCTTTTGAACTGAGGTCATACAATACCTCCAACCACCTGACCGTAGACAAAGGTGAAATTATATTGAATGCTTAAAAAACACATATTCTAAAGCTTCGTAACACAACATACAGATGAAACTGTTAAAAGACGAAAAATGAAAGGTTGGAAAGGAAATGCTTTTTAATTGAGTATGGATACAGTCTTTTCTTCTTGATTCAGAAAACCTATCAATGCGCTGGCAGAGCAGCAAGGACTGAAACTAGAATACCCATGCCACACAAAGAAACTGAATAGAGTGAAAGGGAAAAAAATACAATCCCTGCATGCACAGCTCAGCTCTCACGCTTCTCGGTGAATCAAAGAGAATGCTCGTGTGAGACTTCACCAAGGAGAAACCAGTCAAGGTCTATGATTGTGTATCCATGCCTAAGCAAAATGCTATCTCTTAGCATCTTTCCTCCCCTCTGCGCTAAAACAAAAGCTAATAACTACAGTACGTGAATTGTAGTCCCAGAACACTTCTTAGAAGGAATTTTACATGTTACACAGTAATTTGCATATGTAAAAAATGCTACATGAAAGAAAAAAACAAAACAATAAAATGTTAACCAAAACTAGACACTTTACAAGTGTAATGGAACATTTATTTCTATTTACTATATTTACACAAGTACGTATCTTATTCCATATCCACAGGATAGTTGATATGTGCAAGATGGGTCATGATCTCCCTGCTGGGATCCTCACTCATAGAATGAGGGTCTCTTGTAATCCATCTGGGTGGAGAGGATGTCACATAAGCATACAGCCGCTCCATTCATTTCTATGGAATTGCAAGAGATAGCAGAGGCGGCAGCCTGCCTCCATCCACACACTGAACCTTGTGGTACAGTGCTGGCCAAAAGTATTGGCACCCCTGCAATTCTGTCAGATAATACTCAATTTCTTCCAGAAAATGATTGCAATCACAAATGCTTTGGTAATAATATCTTCATTTATTTTGCTTGCAATGAAAAAACACAAAAGAGAATGAAAAAAAAAGTCAAATCATTGATCATTTTACACAAAACTCCAAAAATGGGCTGGACAAAAGTATTGGCACCCTCAGCCTAATACTTGGTAGCACAAGCTTTAGACAAAATAACTGCGAACAACCGCTTCCGGTAACCATCAATGAGTTTCTTACAATGCTCTGCTGGAATTTTAGACCATTCTTCTTTGGCAAATTTCTCCAGGTCCCTGAGATTTGAAGGGTGCCTTCTCCAAACTTCCATTTTGAGATCTCTCCACAGCTGTTCTATGGGATTCAGGTCTGGACTCATTGCTGGCCACTTTAGAAGTCTCCAGTGCTTTCTCTCAAACCATTTTCTAGTGCTTTTTGAAGTGTGTTTTGGGTCATTGTCCTGCTGGAAGACCCATGACCTCTGAGGGAGACCCAGCTTTCTCACACTGGGCCCTACATTATGCTGCAAAATTTGTTGGTAGTCTTCAGACTTCATAATGCCATGCACACGGTCAAGCAGTCCAGTGCCAGAGACAGCAAAGCAACCCCAAAACATCAGGGAACCTCCACCATGTTTGACTGTAGGGACCGTGTTCTTTTCTTTGAAGGCCTCTTTTTTTTCCCTGTAAACTCTATGTTGATGCCTTTTCCCAAAAAGCTCTACTTTTGTCTCATCTGACCAGAGAACATTCTTCCAAAAAGTTTTTGGCTTTCTCAGGTAAGTTTTGGCAAACTCCAGCCTGGCTTTTTTATGTCTCTGGGTCAGAAGTGGGGTCTTCCTGGGTATCCTACCATAGAGTCCCTTTTCATTCAGACGCCGACGGATAGTACGGGTTGACACTGTTGCACCCTCGGACTGCAGGGCAGCTAGAACTTGTTTGGATGTTAGTCGAGGTTCTTTAGCCACCATCCGCACAATCTTTCGTTGAAATCTCTCATCAATTTTTCTTTTCCGTCCACATCTAGGGAGGTTAGCCACAGTGCCATGGGCTTTAAACTTCTTGATGACACTGCGCACGGTAGACACAGGAACATTCAGGTCTTTGGAGATGGACTTGTAGCCTTGAGATTGCTCATGCTTCCTCACAATTTTGCTTCTCAAGTCCTCAGACAGTTCTTTGGTCTTCTTTCTTTTCTCCATGCTCAATGTGGTACACACAAGGACACAGGACAGAGGTTGAGTCAACTTTAATCCATTTCAACTGGCTGCAAGTGTGATTTAGTTATTGCCACCACCTGTTATGTGCCACAGGTAAGTAACAGGTGCTGTTAATTACACAAATTAGAGAAGCATCACATGATTTTTCAAAGGGTGCCAATACTTTTGTCCACCCCCTTTTTTATGTTTGGTGTGGAATTATATCCAATTTGGCTTTTTGACAATTCTTTTTGTGGTTTTCCATTGAAGACAAATTAAATGAAGATATTATTACCAAAGCATTTGTCATTGCAATCATTTTGTGGAAGAAATTGAGTATTATCTGACAGAATTGCAGGGGTGCCAATACTTTTGGCCAGCACTGTATATGATCCACCAATATTGTGGAATTTTGGGAAGGAGATCTCAGAGGTATTCACAATAAGGACCTTTTAACTTTATGCATAGGTGTACAATGGACCTCCACTGTCCTGTCTGTGGATATGAGATAAATTGTCAGCTTCACTGCTACCGTTTATAGTTCTCATAGAGCAGACTACCATATGTTAAAGAGGACCTTTCATCACCTCCAACAAGTCCAGCTCTTTACATAATTTAATAGGTGCCGCTCCACTGATTCCAGCACAGTTGGATTTTTTTTTCTCTAGTCCCCACCTTTCCTGAGCAATCAATGCTGATGTTTCTGGTCCCTGATTTGCTATTTAGGTCCTGTACTGTCAGGCAGGAGCAGACAAGGGGTGTGATTCTGTGCTCTGACACTGGCTGCCTCTGATTGGAGCTCTGACACCGCCCTTTTTGACATTACAGTGCTTAAGTAGCACATCAGGCACCAACTCTAACTGCACTTATTGCTCAGGAATGGTGGAGGCTAGAGAGAAAATTCCAACTGTGCTAGAATCAGTGGAGCAGCAGCTATTAACAGATGCTAAGAAAAGGAGATGGTGGAAGTGGCGAAAGGTTCTCTTTAAAGAAGCCTGACCTGCATTGATCAGTTGATCACAACACCAACTTAATTTTAGAAAGATGTTGTCTTGGGTCATTGATAAATAATTTATCAATGGCCCACACCTTTGTGTCATTGATAAATAATTCCTTAAGAATGTTGCTGATTTTAGGTAATCTGGGCATCATGGATTGAACTACAAAGACTGTAGGGTACACTTAATACATAGTAATTCAGCTCCAAATTCTGGCCAGAATCGAAAGCATTGAAAACAGTGGGAGGCAGTGATGGAGGATCCTTTTTTCAGGACACGCTCAATCTTGCCACAGAATCCATAGCGCAAGGCTAAGCCCCATGTAACTTAGGGTTATCAAAGCTTCAGTCTTCTGCTGCGGGATGCACAAAGATGTAATTTGGAGAAGAATCTGAGGAGGGAGACTGCCTCAAGTTCCTCAATATTCCATTGTGTAAACCTAGCCTATTTGGTAGATTGTCATTCTTGATGAGGAATAATATTTTACTGTCTGGTTCACAAATAACTTTCAGTCTTTACCATATCAGACTATTCACATCTCGTGTGATAAATGTATAAATCTAAGGATTGATCTGAATCGGCATCTACAAGGAGAACTAAACCTAAAGTAGCCCCAAGACATGCCATTATTTGTTTTAATGCTGGTTTACATTGCCTTCTTTACATTGCGAGAGATGAAGCCTCCAGGAAGCAGCCTGCAGCAGGCCAATTCCTGTGTCCTATATATCGCTACAAATACTATGGATGAGTCTCCAATGCTCAAGTCAGCTTAAGGCAGGCATTAATCAGAAGTAATTAGGATCCTCTGAAGACAAAGACTTAGGAGAAATATTTTAAACATTACAAATTGACCATAACCAGTCCCAGGCAACACAAGTGTATTGCTCAATTCACTTAGCAGGGCCACTAAATAAAAAATGGACCTAAAACAATCCCAATTGGTTTACAGCTACAAAAGCACAGAACTCCCAGTTTATACAGAAGTTTCTGCACTGGTAGAGTTAACTTCAGCATCCCAAAGCTGTGAACACAAGAAGAGGGAAGCAGTAAGAAACACATCTTTAATCACTGCCTGAGAGCGAAAAAACATAAACCTGGAGAAGACAAAACTTTTAATAATCCTAACAGTTCCTGTGCACGGCTTAAATTAGAAAGACCAGTTCACACCAGATGGCAAAGAGACAAAAGCAGCAGATTTCAGCTTCCTACAGCAACATATTACTCAAACTAGCTGGTGGAGTTTATTAGTTATTAAACCTTTTACCGTGCACAGTTCTCCGCACCGACTCAATATATTCTCAGAAGATAGTAATGCAGTTACGTCTTCTATTTAGTGGTTCTTCTACTTTCCCAACAATTCTTTGTAAAAATGGTTCTAGTGGGAAATAATTGTTTATGTCTTGTCACAATCTTTGTTGAGTGCACCGTTGTTCCCTGTTCTGCCAGGAATTCTGTTATCCCATGGACAATGAGCCCAACACGTATCTGTAGGTGAATGTATTCAGATTTTACTCACAGAACCACACCTCACTCTTTTAGTGATGCAATGGTTAAACTTTTCCCTGGTTCAGGTGCTTTCTAATGTGTCAGCTTCTGTCATGTACACCTGAGAGTTTACCTCATTGACTACCTTAAGCAAAATCCATACATCCATGTTCAGGCCAGGTAACATGTTCCGTGTGACACCTATAGATCCTGGCTTGACCACAGCACGAATGGACAGAACTGACAGCATCACAGAGTAGATTTCCATGATGCTGTGTTACGAATGCTGAACTCTCAGCATCTTATATCTGTATGCTTCTGTGAGTGCAGTTCATTCCAGTCACAGTCCAGCTGAGAAATGTGAACATCTCACGGATAGTTTCCCCAGCCCAAACAGGTATGTGTGATTTCGGCTTTTGTGTCAATTAACTATGGCATATATATATATATATATATATATATATATATATATATAATTTTATATACATACCTGTCTGCTAACTTCTTTGTCTAGCCTGTTCCTAGACAAGTGTGCCTCAGATCCTGATACTATCCCTGGTTTTATGCTGGTCGAAGTCAAGATTCACCAATGTGACCTCTGCTACAACTCATCAGTACTGAACACGTCCGCTCTGCTAAATCAATGCTAACAAAGTCTGTACTGCTACAGTCCAGCTCGGTTCATCCTGGATTACAAGTTGGACTCTGTTACTTCATTTGCCAAGTTTGACTAAATCTTATGTGGCAAATTTGCCTCCGTTTATCCATTTAATGATGCCAACCCTTTGTACAGAGTTAGGGACACCGGCTCAACTGAACCTTCACTGCATATCCCTTAACTCTCTCACCATTGAACTGCCTTTTTTTCTTATCTGCTGTATTATCCTTGCCACATTCACCTATTTGTTTTTACATTACTGTATGCCAATTCTGAACTACTGTTAAAGAGTACCTTTTATGACCTCTGACATCGGCAGTATTATATAATGCTAGAAAGCTGACAGAATGCTGAATTCAGTGTACTGTCAGCTTTGCTAGTATGCGCCTCGTTGCCATGGATTTCGGTACGATTAGTTTACTAGTTTTGGCACCAATATCCCTTCACTGTCATGAGGGCGGTCCTATTCAGCTACGGCAACAGTACCAGTTGTTTAACCACCTACTGTATACAATGTGGTCAACTGTGACTGTGGCATCTAAGCTGTTACACTGTATGGGGCCCTTACATCTTTAAATTGACTGACGTGCAGGCAGCATCAAGGGGGAAGGGTTGAAATGATCCTGATCCATAATCACAGCTTGGAGCCTAGTCAGCCCTGTCATCATAGACAATTTGTAATACAGACATATTACAGTAAACTGTATAAGCGAGAAAACAATTTCAGCCTCAAACTCCCATGGTCAACTAAAAACAAATATTAACCCTTTCTTTACATCTACCGCAATATGGTAGATGTCAAAACTTTCAACATTCAACACGCTCAGGAGGTGAACCGGTGCCATAAGTGCCGGATCAAACCGAACAGTCAGACTACGACGGTCCAGTCAGGAGCATACTGAATGCTCCCAGGCCTGTCAGCAGTACGCTTCTATTACATGCTGCCAGAGGTAACATCTAGTGGGAGTGAGAGGATTTTACTACATACGGCAATACATCAGCACTGCAGTACCTTATATACACAATCAGGCACCTAGGGTTTAAAAATAAAAGGAAAAAAAATAAATCATCACTAGATCACATATAAAATAAAGATAAACATAAATACATTAGGCATCTCCATGTGTGGAAATGCCCAAACTACAAAGATATAAAAATATTTATCCAATACAGTGAAGGCTGTATTGGCTTTTTCCAACGTTATGCCTCAACCAATAAATTGCATAAAATGTGATCAAAACATCAGACATTCCAAAAAGGGCATAAATAGTACAACTTGCCCTGCAAAAATGATGCCTTACACCGCTCTGTACACAGAATATAGTTACAGTTGTCAGAATAATCACAATTTAAAAATATTTTTTAAAGTTTAGAATTTTTCAACAAAAGCTATATAAATTTTCTATTGCCAAGATTGTACCAACTCATAGAATATAGGTAGTGTGTAATTTGTGGCACACAGTAAGCGCTACACAAACAAAATACCAAAGAAATGTTGCAATTGCAGTTTTTGGTTTTTTTTGGTTTTAAATCCCACCCCATTATCTGGGTTATAGTCTAGTTTCCCACAGAATATTAAACGGCACTAATAGGAAGGCCAATTTTCCCAACAAAAAACAAACCCCAATACAGCTCTGTGAACAGAAAAATAAATAAATAAATAAAAAGTATGGCTTTTAGAACATGGTGAGGGGAAAAAAAACGCAAGGGGTGTTTTCAAAGAGTCATTTCCCTCAGAATACATTTGTAGAACATACCACTGATATTCTGCAAACTTGGATTTTTAATCAAGTAAACAAAACAAATAAAACATTGCCTTGGGTCTGAACAGTCGTCGTAACAGAAACACATTTTTAGGCATGAATTATACACAACTATGTAACCCAACCTTTCCCCAATAGTTCTACTAAACTGAACCTTATGAAGATCCAAGCACTGATCCTTGCTGGTTTAAGGGGTTGCAAACATGCAGTAACACAAAGACACAAAGACTTTAAGATGAGGCTTTGACAGTGTGAAACTATCTTTAGTCCTATCCTACATGAGCAGGATTCAGAGATGTAGCTTGAAACTTCCATGCCTTAGACATTTCCTATAGGAGCACAGCTAGGGTGAGTTTGAAAGGGAACATACCACTCTGCCCTGGCCAACTTATTTAGATACAAAGTTAGAGCTGCAAAATTAATATCTGCCCCACATGAAGGAAAACCATTCTTCAACTCCGTTAAAACTTCAACACTAACAAGAACATACCATCACATAGGACATCATTATCATCATCATCATCATCATAAACAATCCATATATACTACCATGATGAAGAATTGGTATCTATTACTTGTGCTGCTTACTTTTCTACTTATCTCTTGGTTGCATGCAGTCTAAAAAGTAAAATCTTTCCATTTCTAATTGTGATTTAGTAAGAATAGATGGCCTTAAAATTCACTTGCATTAGAAGTCAATGACAATGGTAGCAGAAATAACAATTCTGGATGTTTTGGCTTGAGCACTCATTGGATAAAATGAAGTACTATTAAGGTAGTCAAGAGTCATTTGCTGACTGGTTAAGCATGACTGAAAATAGTCTTTCTGATTTCTACAGTCCTTCTTGAGTGGTCTCGCTGTCACTACTTTGTATCAGTTAAAGATGGTGGTATGGCCTTATAAAATGGAAATGCAAACACCGTGCTCATTAGCTCCGATTTCTCAAGTTTTGCACCTGCAATGTGTCAGACAAACTGTGAAAATCGGAACTTCATCTGAGATACTCTCTCACTGACTTGCGGGTGAATTTAAGAAGACTGTCATGTCAGGCACAAAAGCTACACTCTGTCACTGGATTATATGGAACTTTCTTAATCCAATGGCAACAAAATAAAGTGAATATTATCTGAATTTTATATAATATCATTATATGGTTCTCATCTATGATTAACTTTGCTGTGTCTATACAATCCTGATTATAAGGGATATATTGAAATATTTTTCTTATTTTTTTTTTCTTAAATAAATAGAATATATCTTTTACTGTCATGAAGACAGTCGTGAATAATAGGAAAATGGATGAGGACAGGGTAACATGGAGCATGACAAATGTATGCCCTGACTGGCACATTCTACTCTCTTCTCTCCCTGGTCAAGTCATTTTCTCCCAAATGAGAGTACTATGGCCTAATTCTTCAAGTTATTTATACAGGTTGCGCATCTCACACACAATATTTGGCTCCGTGAAAAGAAAATCTACTTTAGCTGCTGGTAAACTGTCAGGTGCTATTATTTGCAATACGGCAGTGAAATCTCAAATCCACCAGCATGCTCTTTCAGATTTGCACTGCTATCCATGTACATTAACAAAGACAAATGCTTCCAGCATTGCAGACTGTCTGAGAAATCAGTCTTCCCGTTTCCTGCCTGAGGTCGAGATTACAAGCATAAAAACAGAAATGCTTTAATCTTATTTTTCGATGTAAGGTTTGTTTGGATAATACCTTTAAAGCACTGTTCATTCACTAGGAAAACGCCCAGGAGCTCACTGGGATGCTCCACTCCAAATGCCTTGATGTCAGCAGCGAGAATCCCCCCAGGCACATGTATGAAGCTCCCACCTACTTCAGCTACTAATTATTGAAGCAGAAAGCAGCTTGTTAGACGCAACAAAGTTGTAGAAAAAGCTGTCATGTCACGCATTAAGTGTCCACAAGCAGAACTACTCCTGGAAAGAGCAGGCAACGCTTACAGAAAATGAGAACGGTTCTGCGACTTGGGAAAGCAGTGCTGTCTGGGGACAGAGAGACATTTTCGAAGAGGGCAACAGAGCAATAATTACAGTGGGGGAAAAAAAGTATTTAGTCAGCCACCAATTGTGCAACTTCTCCCACTTAAAATGATGAGGCTGGCCTGTAATTCTCATCATAGGTAGACCTCAACTATGAGAGACAAAATGAGAAAACAAATCCAGAAAATCACATTGTCTTATTTTTTTAAGAATCTATTTGCAAATTATGGTGGAAAATAAGTATTTGGTCACCTACAAACAAGCAAGATTTCTGGCTCTCACACACCTGTAACTTCTTCTTTAAGAGGCTCCTCTGTCCTCCACTCATTACCTGTAGTAATGGCACCTGTTTGAAATTGTTATCAGTATAAAAGACACCTGTCCACAACCTCAAACAGTCACACTCCAAACTCCACTATGGTGAAGACCAAAGAGCTGTGGAAGGACACCAGAAACAAAATTGTAGACCTGCACCAGGCTGGGAAGACTGAATCTGCAATAGGCAAGCAGCTTGGTGTGAAGAAATCAACTGTGGGAGCAATAATTAGAAAATGGAAGACATACAAGACCACTGATAATCTCCCTCGATCAGGGGCTCCATGCAAGATCTCACCCTGTGGGGTCAAAATGATCACAAGAACGGTGAGCAAAAATCCCAGAACCACACGGGGGGACCTAGTGAATGACCTGTAGAAAGCTGGGACTAACGTAACAAAGGCTACCGTCAGTAACACACTATGCCACCAGGGACTCAGATCCTGCAGTGCCAGACGTGTACCCCTGCTTAAGCCAGTACATATCCGGGCCCGTCTGAAGTTTGCTAGAGAGCATTTGGATGTTCCAGAAGAGTATTGGGAGAATGTCATATGGTCAGATGAAACCAATGTAGAACTGTTTGGTAGAAACACAACTCATCGTGTTTGGAGAAGAGTGAATGCTGAGTTGCATCCAAAGAACACCATACCTACTGTGAAGCATGGGGGTGGCAACATCATGCTTTGGGGCTGTTTCTCTGCAAAGGGACCAGGAAGACTGATCCGTTCTCATAAAAGAATGAATGGGGCCATGTATCGTGAGATTTTGAGTGTACACCCCCAGGGCAACGAAGGAGTGGCTTCGTAAGAAGCATTTCAAGGTCCTGGAGTGGCCTAGCCAGTCTCCAGATCTCAACCCCATAGAAAACCTTTGGAGGGAGTTGAAAGTCCGTGTTGCCCAGCGACAGCCCCAAAACATCACTGTTCTAGAGGAGATCTGTATGGAGGAATGGGCCAACATACCAGCAACAGTGTGTGCCAACCTTGTGAAGTCTTACAGAAAACGTTTGACCTCTGTCATTGCCAACAAAGGATATATAACAAAGTATTGAGATGAACTTTTGTTATTGACCAAATACTTATTTTCCACCATAATTTGCAAGTAAATTCTTTAAAAATCAGACAATGTGATTTTCTGGATTTATTTTCTCATTTTGTCTCTCATAGTTGAGGTCTACCTATGATGTCAATTACAGGCCTCTCTCATCTTTTTAAGTTGGAGAACTTGCACAATTGGTGGCTCACTAAATACTTTTTTCCCCCACTGTATTTAACCAGAGACAGGCAGCAATATTTAATGTCAATAAACAGTTAACTTTTGTGATTAGAACGGTCAAAACAATCATGTAACTAAGCTTGACAATAGATATTATACTAAGACACAAACACATTAAAAGGACCGTGTGACAATATTTCACAAAAGACTCTATTGGGGACAGTCAAATCACAAAACATGGATCCCGCTCATTTCTCAATAACTAGGATCACAAGGTACAGCTATAAATCATTGTGCTTATTTATCATATCTATTTTTGTAACCTTCTCTTCTTTCCCATGGATATAATAAAACCCATGTTACTCTTCTCGCCAGATGTAGGATGGCGTGTCGAGGCGTCACAAGCTCTTTTAAGTCATAAGCCAACAGCGAGGCAAGCAGTCAGCACACTGGCTGCTAACACAGCAAATACGTCCGGACTTCAAGCAAGCAGCAAAATCAGCAAAATGTATTCCTATTTCATGCACTGAAAAAGAGGAAGGTGAGCGGCAGCTTCCAGCACTGTGCTGTGTCTCAAGGGAAGGCTGCCTGAGCACTAATGGCCTGAAGACGAGGATGTGCATGAGTAGACCTTGTCAGGGTCTAAGGCAGCCAGATCTACTCCAGTAGTCAAGAACCTATAAAGCAGGGTGTGTGTGTGTGTGTGTGTAAAAATAAAATAGAAAAAGTTGCCTAATACATATGTACATGACTAAATATTAAGCAAACGATAAAGTGCCATATACCCTTTGCTAAACTTCTGAACATCAAGCGCCCATAATAGTATACTAGGAAAGACTTCATAAAGAGTGTAAACAAATTTAAGGGAAAGGTTAGAATGTCCTTGAGATGATCCTCATGCAGGGATATTCTACCACCTTTTCCAGAGACATGTGTAACATGATCTAATGTTTAGGCCTACCTAGCAGAGGACACAACAGGTCTTACCTGGAGCCCACTGAATCATGGACTGGCACAGGAAAGAAACAGCACAAACTATTCTTGGGGTATTTCTCAGCAGCAGTAAAGAACAATGATTCTGGAGGGTACTACCAGGGATACTACCAGGACTCAGCTGGTTAGATTTATTTCCAATTTCCTACATGGAAAAAGGTGTATACTTATTATCAAAGACCTACAGGCTAGGCTGAGTGGATTTCTATTCATATTGTGTAATACAAGCCACACACAGCAAAAAATTCAATATCTAAGAAATGGAAAACATCACATTCAAAATATTCACTATTAAAACAGGGAGGGTCATGTATGCCATATATGAAAACAATTGTCACAGGGCTTACCAAAAGCACCGACTATACTACATAAGGCTTTCAAACACATGTGAACCTAAAGGCAAGAGATCTCACTTGCTACCTTTCACACAAATGACCAATTGGCCAATCATTGTCCATAATGGTAACTCGCCTCAGCCAATGATTGTATACGTGGTCTTTTCCTGTGTATCAAGAGGAACCAGCAGGGGATCAGTGATGCGGGCATCATTGCTTTTGCTTTTCATGCCGTTCTGAATAAAATTATAGACCAAACAACCCCTATAAGCCTTACGTGTTTGACCCCAAAAAGATAATGAAGGGAATATTTAAAGTCAGTTTTTCTGGAGTCTTCAGTGCTGTAAATTGCGACAAATGATTTGAACTTTGTGTAATTTTCATAAATTTCATAAACATCTTGAAGTCTTCTGTTCTGAGATGTTACTTGATAAAACTGGTGTACAACAGCTTGACAGGCAAATCACATACGCTTTTTTACCCAGTTTTCAAAAGTGGCATCAATGATGTAAAAATGTTTGCAAAAATAACCCTAAGAAAGTTGCAAATACAGTATGTCTCAATACATATTACTGTAATCATTCAATAGAACCCCCCATGATCTACACAAGGCAGCCCGCATTGCAGAAACAAAGACATTTCCTAAAACAGGCATACAAACTGATTAATGTTTCTCCCATAAGACATATGCAGGTCTGTGGATCCAAGTGCATATCATTAAGATGAAACCGAAAACGCCTACCAGAAATAGATGGTTTTTTCTTATTACCAGAGTTTTTAGTCAGCAAAATTAAAATAATTCTAGGCTGCATATTATTCATATTGAGCTTAAGAACAGAACACCTGACAGTGTTACATGCTTAGTAGTTCACATAGATGATGGGCACATTCAGCAACTTCAAAATATTCAAGCCTAATTCTTTTCTTGTTTGGCCGCATTCACAAGGCCGAGTCCCATCCAGGAAACACACTCTGTGTGCAGGCCACATTTATCAGAATGAGTTCCATTCATACAGGAAAAATCGCACCAATAAATATGGTCCACTCATGGACCATGTTTTGGAGATGGGATGGTTGTGTTAACAGCCTTAAACCAACTCTTCTTGGCTAGGACTTTCTTTTGACATGGCAGTCAATATGTAACTACAGATGGTGCAGTTTAGATTTGTGTGGACAGTTCTATGCTTCTAGTAGATATTGTCACTCTAAAGTTTAACATGTTCATCTAATCCTTTTGCCAGTACAGGTCTTTTTTGAGTAAAAGGCTTAGGGTGTGTTTACATGTTCAGGTTTTGTTGATGCAGTTTTTGAAACCAGTGCTGGACAGAATAAAAAAAAAAAAAAAACATGCAGCAGCATGCCACACAAGCACACAGTCAGCATGGCTGAAAACTTCAGTCTGCAATGTAGTTCTTAAGAGGGGAGAATTTGTTTTCTAAGGTTTGTTACACTATTATACATTGTAACATTATGACAGTTAAAGGGCGAATTTCTGTTATTTGAACATGACTTTGTTGTATATTATGCAACACAGGCAGTATTCCAGCTTTGAACAGTAACCAAAAGGGAAAAAATACACCTACAGTTTCATCACATAATGTATCTTTCAACCGTTCAATATGTAGAAATCTGCTACTGCTTCAGCTGTGAAATGACACAAATAGTGCAAGGTCATTTCTATTATACACAAGCTTACCCTCCACATAGATGTGAATTCCGCTGATCGTTTTGTATTGTATGCTCAAAAAGCCATTGAAAATGTTAAACAGAGAACTGCATTCAAGGAAATGGATGTAGTCTAGAGTCTAGAGTTGTCACTACTGAAGTGGCCTGAAATGTGAACAAACCTTGAAATCAATTTAACTGCAGCACATAGAACATAAAGTGCATACCTTTTAAAAAGGGTCTTTCCACCACCAACTTTTTGCATCCATCAATAAATGCCGCACCACTGATTCTGGCACAATTGGAATAATGGGCTAACACTGTTTTATAATATTTTCTACTATTTTGTATTGTTTATCACTGGCTATTTGTACTTTCCAGTTTTATGCTAGACATCTAGGAGTTAATAAGCTATTTCTGTGTTGTTGTACAGGCAAGAATGGCTTATGCTCTGGGTTTCCTAGAAAGTTGGAGGAGTTTAATGGTAGCTAGGAGCCCCAAGTCAGCTGACCTCAAACTAGAGTTAGCTACATACCAGAGAATTAGACTGTGGAAGAACACCTCCAGCTCTTCAGGCAAGTTGGTGGCAGATATGGTTAACAGCAATCCCATGTCATCAGAACCCAGGCTTGCAGAACCAAGCTCTCTTGAACTTGCCAGTTATTGAGCATCTCCACTGCTAAAACAATGTGAAAACTTGTCCTGACTTTCCCCAGTAGTGGATAGAAAAGAGGACCCAGAGGTCGCTCCAGATCGCCATAATGGAAAGGATCATTAGACTGAACAGTTTTAACTGCCAACTGACTGTCTTCATTCACACATAACACCAAGAGAACCCCAAAATACCACCAAAACATGAAACCTGTAGAAGTGGGTGCCCCGGAGAACCATATACCATCACCTCAGTGTGACCGCCTCATGTGACCAATTCTGACCAGTGAGGCTACCATCTTGACCCTACTCCTAGCCGAGTTCTCCACACTGCTGAGCCCCAAGTCACTGCCCGTGTGTATGGTGGTGCAGGGAGAAATCTAATATGTATGGACAGCATGAAATGATATATGCCATTTTAAGCCATATGAGGTACTCAGTTTTCTATGACAGATCTGTACAACAGGGATTGATAATACTGCTCTGTGCATGAGCCTTTAAATACACCCAAATCTGCTTGCTCTCCCCAAGTGGTGAATGCACAATGCAAAGTATAATATGGAAAATACAATGCTTTCAAAAAACAAAACAAAAGGGTATACAAACACCACTACTAATACATGGTACCAACTGCACTAGGAACATTACTAAACGTTAGTGGTGTCAGGCCTAAAATGTGTTACATTTCCAGGCAGTTGTGACTTGTGAACATCACATATTAGTGGAGACTATACAAATAAAGTATATTAACAATAAATGTATGTAGCCACTCCAGTCTCACTGACAAAAACCATCTTACTCACTGCTGCCAAAAGTATTATGCACTTGAGACAGAAGAGCCTTTGTTAGATGTCCAGAAACCTTTACTGCCTGGTTTGGTTCCCTGAACCATGACTGCACTTCAGTACAATGACTTTTCAGAGACAGCTGGAAGACAACGCGCAGGTGAAAGCAGAGTCCCTGGTATCACTGAGGCTTCCTGTGAGAATGAAGGGGAGCTGCCGAGTTCAACTGTCCCCCTGTAAATACCTGCTGAATACGTGTGAAGATAAGACATGGATTGCATTACCTGAGTCCCGCAGCATGAAGAGTTTTCTATTGCCCATGGATAAAGGAAACAATTGACACAGTCAGACCAAGGCAACAGCCTCAGCTGCAGCATGCGAGACAGTCATTTATTAGCAAAGGAGAGAAAATAAAAATAAACCCAGCTTCATTTTCCTCCCTCTCCACTGTAATGAAAGACTTTTCAGTTTATTTCCTGCCAGATTCAATCGTTTCTTTTGTTACCTTTTCCTGCTGGTAATTGAGTTGTGTTGGGGCCGCCAGAAAAATAGAAGCAACTGGTCATTGGGGTTTAACTGGGAACAGGACAATGACTGCTGTTCTGTGCATCACAATACTGCTCCCACTTCCCAATCCACACATAAACCTCATTCTATACATTTTCTTTTTTTACTTGCGCTAGATGCTTTCACCCGCCGTCACAGGGATATCTGCAATAAATGAAGGTACCAATATGAAGTGCCTCAGTTCTGTGCTGGATGGCGACATTGTAAATGTTACCAATGACTTGAAGCCATAAAAGACTGCAACTATCAAAATCAAGTCTAAACCAATGAATGTTGAAAATCTATAATTTAGTGGTAGTTAAGGATAAGCACATATCATTAACATTGATCACTAGCTGAAAGCATGCAAAGATTTTCTGCAGAGAAAAGAGTAAAGATAACAATTTCTACAAAAGTGATTTTGCTTATAGCCACATTTCATCATTTGCAATGCAATTCTGTGGCAAAAATCCACATTTAACACCTTTGTATTTTGCTACGGATTGGTAGCAGAATATATCTTGGTTGTGACTAATGTATACACGGAAACATTACAATAACTAGAAATGTAAATACACATACACCCATCAGACAATGGCTATTATAGAATACTTTCTTCAACATGTACAGATATCAGGCCAAACTTGTCTTGGAAGCAAGTTCTCACTCAATTGTGGGGTAGCTATACATTATGTAATAAAATTTGGGTAGGAAAAATCTAAAACTGCCTTATCAGTCTTATGTTTGTAAGCAGTTTTACAAACTTACAAATAGTTTACAATTCTATATGTAACTCAACAGGATAAACTGTTATTCTATGCTGTAGTAGCCCACAAAGCAATATCACATATATTGTGGCATCTTTCAGAATGCAATACATTTTGATCCAGTTGCCATCATGGGTGTAACAACACAAGTGACTACATGCACTGTACTTGGACAGTGCCATCAGAATGTTAGCTCTGTGGTGAGGCAAATGTGATAAGAGCCCTTGTTGGATCCTTGACTAATACGCCACAAAGTAACGTTATGGAAAACAGAGCACAGTCAATGACTGTCAAACAACATATGAGAGGCATGATACTAGTAAAGAGGATCTGTCATTGGACTGTGCTGTCCTACTTCAGCGATTGGGAGAATACACTAGTGTATTCGGAAGATACACTAGAAGAGTGAGTTCTCGCTATGTAGTTCCTTACATGAATTGACTGACATGCTGCTTTGTATTTACATACCCAGCAACTAGCCATCAACCAATGCAAAGAAGCAAGTGAGAGAATATCACTTACCAACTCAAGTGTCTGGTGTATTCTCTCATAACTCTATTAGAGAAATGACATTTTTGTGCCACACTGGCTGGTAAAAGATGGGATCTGTCTTCATACTAATCTCTCTTTGCATATGTCAGCTTTAATGGGATATTTGTTACTGGGGAAAGTGCAACAGAATTGGTCACAGCGAGAAATAAAGTATGAAATAACAAAAGAACGCTGTAGAAGCATTGGTTGTGAACATTTTGTTTGTGAATGTTTTGTTTATGTGCCACACAAAAAGTTTCTCACATAAGCCTCATACAAGGACATACTTCTGAACAATAATAATAATAAAAAGATGGAGGGCCACAGAAAAAGCTTATATTACCCGGAATTTATTTTGTGAACAGGTTGCCTATAAACCAGTAAGACAAAACAGGTGACAATCTACCTCTCTGAAAACCTCACACAAGTGATCAGGCTACAGATGCATCTGGCTGCACTGGGTATGGAAATATTTTACTAAGCATCAATGTTATGTACCACTCAATATTACCATATCAAAGGAGCCAGGGCTGTTTGTCTTTTATAGCTTTTGTAAGTGAATTGTGTTTGAACTTGAAGCAATGCACCTGTGGATTCTATAATCCAGGCCATACGCTGGGATGTACACTGCAAGCTAACCAGAGATTAACCAAATCATTGTCCGCAGAACGAAGAGCACAGCCCTAGTCTATAAATCAGCAACAAAATATTTCCCTAGGGTGCATCGCTTACTGAACCATGTTTGAAAGCTTCAAAAGAATAAAGGCTCATAAAACCAAGAAAAGAGACAAATACCTAGCAAAGCTACCATTTTATTCCATGGAATAGAACAAATAACATATTAAAGATTCTGGGTCTCTGGTTATCTCAGTAAAGGAGTAGTAAGGGTAACCACAAAGAGGTTCTACCTTTCTATAACTATAGTATATCTCATATAATCAAGTACTGTACATGTTGTGTTCATGCACAAGTGGCAATTGAGGCCAGTGATTGGCTGAGCAGTCTTGTAAGTCTTGAACGTGACGTCATCATTTCCAGTCCAAAACCAGTATTTTCTACCCAAGTTAATATAATTAAAAAATACACAAAAAAACATGACCACAGCTTAATTTAACTAGAAAATTATTGATTTTTTTGTGAGCAATGTGTATGCAATGTACGGTATCTTGTGAAATATATATTATATGGCTAGACACACACACATATCCTTGCAGACAGGTAACCAATCAGCATCTTCATTTAATTCAGTGCACTGCAGTCCAATTTAGGAAATAACGGCTGATCTGTGATAGGCCGCCACTGGTAACAAGGTCAATTTTTCTTGGAGACAGTTTTGATGAGGCACAATATGCAATGCATTTTTCTTTATCATCAAGTCACTCAGAAGACAACATACAATAAAAGGTTAAATACATCAGCAAAATATCAGAAATAATTTCAGATTTTTATGAAAATAACAAATCACCCAACGTTTCCAAAAGTTTACATAAAACTAATGTAATTAAATTCAACATCAATAATATCACTTTCAAAAAATAGTTAAAATGCTATTTTAACAGAAATCAAGACTTTATTTTCACAGAAGTAAATCAGAAACTGTTAAACCTACTATGAAAGTGATTCCTGACCTCCAGGTAATGAAAATAAAACCCATAGTATCATTTTCCTGACGAGAATGGATAACTGCATCCTACCCTGACTATGAGGAAGTGAGGCGTGACGGGCACTGAAGACTACTGCGACAGCCACTTATCTTTCATATCCAGTCTAGCACCGGACTGCATTATGGCTGCACTGTCATCATCTGTGTCAATGTCCATTTAATATAGTGCATCCTGGATATAGGGAGGATTGAAGCTCTCTATCTGAAGCTGCCCTATAATATACTATTAACACTTTGCTGTACAGAATTGGTCACAGCAAGAAGTAAAGTATAAAATAACTAAAGAATGCTGAAGAAGCAATGTTCTAATTAGGGTTTGATAACGTCAGTGAGAACCCGTGTGCTGGGCCTATTCCTGCTTGTGATGCAGTGCACAACTAAAATTGATACACAACTTTATAGTCATGCTATGTCTAAAAGTATGTTCACACGGCAGAATTTGTCCTTTCTTTTAACATAAATGTATTTCTTTTAATATACTTTAGTATAGGTTTTGGAGGATCTGACTAGGAATTCTTACAGTACAACACAAGTAATGGGTGGATCATCACAGTCAAAAATATATGATGGAGCAGTAGAGAAGAGAAATGTAGCACTATCATATATTTATAAAACATTTGAGTTACTCTGAAGCCCTTGGTGTAACTAAAGTACTCATTTCTAATTTTATAGTATGCCTCATGATGTAACAAATTCTATTCAATGCTTTACTATCAACATGACAAAGTGATAATATATTCTGAACATTACCATTTAGAAATGTATTCCAATATCTTCTATATAGCCCGTGCTGCAAGTGAATGTTTCTGTAGTTTACAGAGAATCTTAGAACTGCCAAATGTTTCAAACAATCTGATCTAATGCTTATTAAGACCATACCACCAGGGCTCTATTTTTATGGCACGTATTTCTGTCATTGATGAAACTCTGCAGCACTTCACTGCTGTAGGGCCATAAAACACATAACAGACATTTTGACCCCTGGCGTGATTAAGAGATCCCTATGGCCTCCTATGTAGAACAGGATGTTAGGTGCCTTGTTTCACAGCACAAATTGTGCATGTGCCAACGGCTTCTTTTCCACAAAGCTTTACATTTATTGGGTTTTGGGTCAATAGAACAAGGGTAGATAGAAGCCTGGTGTTACTACAAGCTTACAGCATGCTTTACTGGGTTGACATGCACATAACATGCTCTGTTCCCTTGCCGTTCATTCACAATATAGCCAAACCTCTCAGGCCTTACCAGCTACATTTGGTTTCGAATGTGTGTGAAAGATACATTTTTATTATTCCACCCTTATCATACTCCAGCTGATAAGATATAATCGTATACAGATATAAAGGGTAATACATAATGTCGTAATTGTAAATTTCTGAAGAGGTTCTCCTGGTCTATAAAATATATTTTACTATATAGACCCATATAAAGCATTGATACGGATTTCCTATTACATGACATGACATGTATGTATTTTAAAGGTCCTATTTGCAAAAAAAAAAAAAAAAAAGGCATTATTACCTGTACATCCAAACATTTACACACCATAAAAATAGTTGAGGATGGATGAATTACACCATATTTGTTTCATTCTACCACATTACTGGGAAACTATTCTATGTCTCTGTTCACACTACCATCATGGTTTCTGTTAGAGCAAATTCATTCTTAAATGGATCCCAAATGATCCTACTACTTACTTTGAGGTCTATCAGATTACTATCGGGTGTTTTTGAATATTGCTACACATTATACTTTTCTTGCTGTTAAAAATGGAATGAAAAACAATGAATATGTGAACAGAGCAAAAACAGAAAAAGTAAGCATGGTATGTAAGAGTCTTCTTACATACCATATCAAAACCTATTAATTTAATTAATAGAAAAACGCAATTTATTAAAAATAAAGCAACCTACGTTTCCAAAAGGGCTGGGTTGCCATCTGAGCAGGGTGCTCCTATACCACCGCTATTTCGAGTTCACATTCCCTCTGTACATTGAGTGTTTGTGCATCAGTTGGCGGTGATTGACAGGACACCCTCACCATTTCTAAGGCTTTATTGTGCTGGAATAACACAGACTCCCATAATTAAGCTCAGATCTCTGCGGATTGTTCACAGTGATAATTCCACCTTTTGTCATTCAGCTTCAAATAAACCCCTTTTGTTCTGCATTATAACACAGATTCTGGTATCATTCAAGTATATTAACTTTAGCCTATTACTGTCACATAGAAATGTTCCCTGAGCCATGGCAAAAAGACTCCCCAGACAAAACTTTATGTCATGTTAATCCAAGCTTTAATAAATATGGGGATATGTAACTGTATTCTAATTGTGCTTTGTGATCCTCCACACAAAGAATATTGAAGATGAGAAGGGAGAAAGGAAAGACAAGGAAAGCCATGGTGAATACGCAGAACTGTGAGGTCTAAACAGTGAAGCAACGGGAAGGAGATCCAAGAGATAATATATATATCTACAAACATCAATTGTATAAAACAGTGGTCCACATTTTACATCATTTTTAACTACTCTTCAAACTAAATATTATGGCATGTTTGCCTTGTCAAGAATAGTCATTTTCAGAGATCTCTCCACTCCATCAACTAAACCCAAGAGCCACAAATATTACAAAATAACACAAAAAAAACAACCAACACCACCAAAAATCTACCTCTTCAATCTCCCACCGATGTAGTACAGATGGTCCAGCAGTGCTCTGCCAGCCTTGGTTTACAAGCTGCCAGTGAAGATGTGAAAGCAAGTTATGCAAACACATGGCTGCTGGATCAAAGTTTTTGGTTATTCTATGACAATGACTTTTTTCCAAGAATAACAAAGAATAACAAAACCTCTTATATTTTTATTTTTTTACAGCCTTTACCTGAGCTCTACTATTTTCTATCTCAAATCCTAACCAATTCACGTTAGATAACTCAAAGGTATTATTTAATCACTAAAAGGAGTCTACCAGCTACCCCAAGCATATGTAACTGCTACCACTATGTTACAGAGCACATTACAATGATATACAACATATATTTGTTATGTGTGTCACCTTTGTAGATTTGGAGAAAAACAACTTTTGTTTTATGCAAATGAGACAGATGGTGCACTGGGGGTGGACCTTCAGCCCTGAAAACGCTGCTCTTGCTGCTCAAATAGGATGGGTGATGTCATAGCAGTGAGAGGATCTGCATGTGGTGGTGCAGGCAGGAGAGGATAGCCCCAAGGTTAACCCATATGGCCTCTCATATGTCAATTTAAGGTAAGAAGTTTCTACCAACTGAAATCTGGTTTATCAAGCTTCCACACCACTTCCATGAAGGTTACTTGCTTTACAATACTGTAATATGTACAGTCTTTGTTATGTATGCAGAGCAGTTTACAGGATTTATATTGAGATTTCCATTTCTGTCCATGGGGGGTACTTCAATCTCACTTAAACTGATGGACACAAACCATTGTACAGACACTCAAGGAGGTATTATTCCCATGTATAATTATCTATAGAATTTTCAGAAAAATGTATGTTACACAATATGCAGTTTATTGGGAACAGAACCCCTTTAGCAGAATATGACATAAGACACAAGAAGTTGATCCCATTACATCACACACCATGTGCCTATAGTTGTCAGCCAACTGTTGTCTTTCCCACATGTATAGTTAATGCTCAAGTATGAAACCATGCTCTAAACAACAACAGTACAGAGTTATTGATTCAATATATTTTCTAAAGGTATTTCTTTTAGACAGAATTTCATAACCATGTCTCTTCAACTGAGAATGAAAACTGTACCAATGGGTGCAGATGCCAGAAATATCCCACAGTTTCATTCAAAATGATTTATATGTCTTTTTTATCTGTACAATTGATCATAGATGAAGCTCGCTAATGTTTAGAGATTTGCAGAAAACTGTTCAATATGCATACAGTGGGGGAAAAAAGTATTTAGTCAGCCACCAATTGTGCAAGTTCTCCCACTTAAAAAGATGAGAGGCGCCTGTAATTGTCATCATAGGTACACCTCAACTATGAGAGACAAAATGAGTAAACATATCTAGAAAATCACATTGTCTGATTTTTTAAGAATTTATTTGCAAATTATGGTGGAAAATAAGTATCTGGTCAATAACAAAAGTTCATCTCAATACTTTGGTATATATTCTTTGTTGGCAATGACAGAGCTCAAACGTTTTCTGTAAGTCTTCACAAGACTTGGCACACACTGTTGCTGGTATGTTGGCCCATTCCTCCACGCAAATCTCCTCTAGAGCAGTGATGTTTTGGGGCTGTCGCTGGGCAACACGGACTTTCAACTCCCTCCAAAGGTTTTCTATGGGGTTGAGATCTGGAGACTGGCTAGGCCACTCCAGGACCTTGAAATGCTTCTTACGAAGCCACTCCTTCGTTGCCCTGGTGGTGTGCTTGGAATCATTGTCATACTCAAAGACTCAGCCACGTTTCATCTTCAATGCCTTGCTGATGGAAGGAGGTTTGCACTCAAAATCTCACGATACATGGCGCCATTCATTCTTTCATGTACACGGATCAGTCATCCTGGTCCCTTTGCAGAGAAACAGCCCCAATGCATGATGTTGCCACCCCATGTTTCACAGTAGGTATGGTGTTCTTTGGATGCAACTCAGCATTCACTCTCCTCCAAACACAACGAGTTGTGTTTCTACCAAACAGTTCTACTTTGGTTTCATCTGACCATATGACATTCTCCCAATACTCTTCTGGAACATCCAAATGCTCTCTAGCAAACTTCAGACGGGCCCGGATATGTACTGGCTTAAGCAGGGGTACACGTCTGGCACTGCAGGATCTGAGTCCCTGGCGGCGTAGTGTGTTACTGACGGTTGCCTTTGTTAAGTTAGTCCCAGCTTTCTGCAGGTCATTCACTAGGTCCCCCCCATGTGGTTCTGGGATTTTTGCTCACCGTTCTTGTGATCACTTAGACCCCACGTGGTGAGATCTTGCGTGGAGTCCCTGATCGAAGGAGATCATCAGTGGTCTTGTATACCTTCCATTTTCCAATTATTGCTCCCACAGTTGATTTCTTCACACCAAGCTGCTTGCCTATATTCAGATTCTTCCCAGCCTGGTGCAGGTCTACAATTTTGTTTCTGGTGTCCTTCCACAGCTCTTTGGTCTTCACCATAGTGGAGTTCGAGTGTGACTGTTTGAGGTTGTGGACAGGTGTCTTTTATACTGATAACAATTTAAAACAGGTGCCATTTCTACAGGTAATGAGTGGAGGACAGAGGAGCCTCTTAAAGAAGAAGTTACAGGTCTGTGAGAGCCAGAAATCTTGCTTGTTTGTAGGTGACCAAATACTTATTTTCCACCATAATTTGCAAATAAATGTTTTAAAAATCAGACAATGTGATTTTCTGGATTTGTTTTCTCATTTTGTCTCTCATAGTTGAGATCTACCTATGATGTCAATTACAGGCCTCTCTCATCTTTTTAAGTGGGAGAACTTGCACAATTGGTGGCTGACTAAATACTTTTTCTTCCGACTTGTGAGTATGTGAACCTAGAGGGCGCTAGGGAGCGACCCAGGCCAGCCCTGAAAAAGGCCCTCAGCCACACCTTTGGGTGGGGCGTGTATCTCCAGAAGGCTGGAGAAACCTGCATGGAGCAGGAAATGGTGGACCAGCCAAGGACAGAGAGGCAGTCTGTCCCAGAGGGCTGGGATCCAGAGAGGACTTACGGAGACTAAGTCAAGCTCTTATTGCCCCAGAGGCTAGTTAGGGGCTCGAGGAGTTAGTTAGTGCCCTAACTGTGGCATAGGTTTTTTTTGTTGTTTTGTTATGTTGCATGTAAGCTGAATAAAGCCCGTTTATTTTTTACACTTGAACCGTCTGAGCGCTATCTATCCGGCGCCCAGTACCACGAACCACTGCTGTCCGGACCAGGAGTCTGCCGCCATTTTGAGACTAATCCCCCCAAGTTGTCACACACTGTATATACCCACGTGGAAATACACTTACAATATGAAAAACATTAACACCACAAAGTACAAAAAAATTCAAAGTTTAAGTGACTTGCAGAAACAGCAAATTCAGCAAAATGATGCCCATGGAGGAGACAGCCCGGGATCTTGAAGATTACAATCTCGGTAAGACATTCCTATTGTAAAAGAAACCACCAGTTGCTTTCAGCTATTATACATTTTTACCACTTATAAGGAGACTACCACCATCAAATTACTTCTAAAATACTTGTAGGGGCTGCTATTCACATACCGCATAACCTTTCTTGTGTCTAAGTATAAATGTGCCGCCAAGAAATTAAACTTTTATTGCATATGCAAGTGAGCTGTTCTGCCATGCCTGACAGAGTATCCATTTTCTTTTCTTGTTGCTGCCTGACAATCTTTCTGTTTAAGGAGTAGTGCTGGGTGGTGACCACAAATGTCGGTGCTCTAGTGTGTCTATACCTCAGGTGAACAGTTCATAAAAGTTGAATTTTTGGGCAGCAAGATTGTACTCCGACACAAAAAAGGTATGTTCACGATGCCACTAACTGCCCTTACAGTAGCAAATGAGCCATATATAAGAGACTTTGGTGGTGGCAGACTCCCTAGGAGACAGCAGGGGTTGAAAATGCAAAGTGCACGGCCTTGCTATGATGGGGAGTTTAATTCCCCCACTAAATTACATGCAAGATCTCATGAAAGCTCTATTTTGGAGGTGTATTCTGATTTGTATATATGAAAGGTACCTCCACATATTGCCGGACATGACTGCAGCTCATTTCCTATGGCAAAATGAAAGGGTGATAACTGCAAAGGCTGAAGACTGTGGTGAAAAATCATAAGATAAATTGACATTCTGCAGCTTAAAACCCACATCAGAGGTCAATTTGCACTGTGAAAGGTTGTTATTTGCTAGAACCTCACAAGAAATTAGTCAATAGCAAGTCTGCAGCAGCTACAGTAATCCTCTACAAGTAAACAAACAGAACCAATGAATGGCGACACATAGCATATCACTTTGTGACAGAATTCACTAAACAAAATTGTCCCGAAAATGTAACCATCTCGTGATGCACATATCTGGACAAGTGCAACCAAGAGGAGAGGTAAGGAAGGACACATAATAAAAAACTAGGAATAGCCTTTTACCGTTAATATGGTGTAGCTGTTAAATGACACAGACACCCAGAGTAAATGTGGCCATACAAAAGTCACAACACACAGTCAATTGGTGGAAATATGAAACCATACCTTCACCCTCTGTATATTTTTATGAAAACAGCCATGTGATATCTCCAGTACTGAATGGGTTAAAACAGTATACAAACATAGAGTGCTATAAAATTTTTAGCAATTATTCTCCATAATTTGCCAGCGGCTGTGATTTATGCAGGGTAATCAGCATAAACGTTATTCGCTTCTCCTCCCCTGCTGATGATGTGAGGTACATGGCTGCCATATTTTACACAAGGATTCCTGTCAGGAGCCTGAAGAATTTACTGGCCCAGTCATGGTGTGCGGTTGTGAGAACACCAATTCTTATTAGACAGAAGGAGTCATTTAGCAACGTTCCAACCGCTCAGAACTGCAACAGGAAAAACACAGTCAAAGCCACAACTAAATGTAATTGAATAATTTATAAATGAATAAAACCAAGATTTACAGCTAACATACGCCAAGAGAACAGCAACAAAGACGTCAACAGACATTAGAAATACTAAGCTGACTGATACTGGAAGATTACTGCTACACAACCTCACCCTATCTCTGGATCTAGGAAAACTGAAAGCCAAAATAGGCAATGACGTTACTCAAAGTTAGTGGCGGTCTGCCTAAATCAGTATACCACCCAAAGCAGAGATCTGCAGACCTGTGAGATTAGCAATAGGAAAAAAGATCCACTAAGGCTTCAGTTGTTGAACTTTCTTAATTCATAAAGACATATTCACATGTCGCAGATTTGTTTGAAAATCAGTTGCCTTCATCTAAATTGGGCTGTTCTGGCAGAAAGCAAACTGATATCTACAAGACCCATTCAAATGAATGTGACAGTTCTAGAAATTTCTTCGACAAAAAAAAAAGTGGGGTTTTAATACCTGCACTTATTATAAGCAAAACTCTCTACCAGCTTTTATGTATTTTCAGTCTGTGTGTATGTAGTAGAAAACAGCTTCACAGCCATATTGAGTAACGCTTGGAGCAAAGTCACCAAAAGTTCCAGCCTTGTATTTTGGACATTGACATGAAGTTCCTAGCTTGACGTTGATATCAAATGTAATGTCTGGCATATTTGTGTTATATCTTCTATAACTTCATAAAGAAGGCCTTGCACCACTTCCACCATCTCCAGGTTTTTGCATGTTTAAATAGGAGCCATTCTGCTGGTTAACTGTTTGTGGTCATTGAACATTTAAAATTTACCAGAAGTTAGGGTATAGTTATATATACTGTCCCTGCTGTCTTGTGAGTCTGACACAAATAGGCAACAACAATGCTCAATGGTTTCTGTTGGTTCGATAGATGTTGTATGCAGCAGCGGGGCACACGTATAACTACCATCCAGGACCACTATTAGTGATCAATGTAGGTCTTAAAAGTGGGACCCTTAGCAAGCAGACATTTCTAATTCTGTGGATAGGTGATAAATGTCCTATGTGGGACAATCCCTTTAATTATAGTGTTATATCATTCATTGATCTTAGACAAAGGTAGTAGGCGGTAACAAACAAGGGTACAACTGTGGGTTTTCATTATACTGTAAATCACACATTTTTCTGCTATGACAACTTTATTATAGGGCATGCGGTCTAATAGAGAGGGTCTCCTTTCTCCTTAATCCCTCTGTGGTACACAGCTCCCTAAAACTACAGGTGTATATTGAAAGAAATAGCACAAAAAGCCTGTGATTTGGCATAAGGAGATAATTCCGATTCACTGCTGTTTGTGCAGGGGAGGGCAAGTATAGACATTTTTGTATATTATTATTGTTTTATTTCTTGACTGTTGTTATTAATAAAAAAAATAAGTAATTGCACACACGTCCATGCAATTTAATAAATACTAACAATTGCCATTCTCAAACCCAACCAGACACTACACATCAAATCAGGGAAAAACATATGTGGACTCCACAAATCACCATGTAAGGAGCACAAGTAAACACTAAAACAGCAAGAAAAGATAATCCCAGAGAGACAGAGGAAGGAAGAGAGGAAGACTGGTATCAGACGGCACGTCAGAAGACACATGATTAGACATACTTCATATAATCAGCACAGGTAGTAGTAAAGCTTAATGAAGACATTACAGTTAGGTTTATGATTTGCAATCATGCACATGTCTTAAGTACCGTGCAAGTCACTGAAAGCATTAAATGTCAGTGTGATGGTCCTGATACACCACCAGCTCTTATCATTTTAGCTTTATATTCAGATGCGTTTTGTCTCACCGCTAGATAAAGAGGATATAAACATCACATCAGGAAGTGTGACAGCTATTAATCTAGGCCGTGCGAGTTAATGAGTTAGGATCATAGAATATTACATGGCAAATACAGCTAGGCATGTGGAGGGGTGCACCATTCAGAAAGAAAGCAGTGGTCTTCCTTAAAATAGCATGGAACCCCCTATTGTCAAGATCAATTGGAGTGGGCAGTAATAAATGCCTGGAATTTACTGCAAACAAATGCTGATGAGCTACATATATGTAATTTCCTGCTAGAGGAGGTGGATAATGGCATGGAGGTAATAATTTAATAGTCCCTGGCATGCAAGCAAAGTCACAGTTATGGAAGTATCATTGATATCCATGATTCTGAGGTAACTATCACCAAGAATCAGCTGAAGAATAGGTGAAAAAAAGGCCTCAAATTGTCACATATCAGCCAAAAATGCATTATTCTTTACTAATCAGGTTCCCTTCTCCCTATTCACTCATTCTGATTTCACTGCTAAATTCGTCTTGGGAGAGAAGGAGGTCGGCCAGATCACTGCAGGATCTGGTTATATGCTGCCCACAGAAGTCTATGGGGAAAGAGAGGGGAGAAGGAAGCAGCTACAGAACGAGAGAGAAGCAGAGATGCTGCTGAAGACTCTAGTAACACAAATGAGTACTGCTGTGTAATGTCCTCCATGCTGTTGCCATGCTGTGTAGGACAGATAGACAGGAGAGCAGGTTCTCCATTTTTCTCAACTGACAATTAGAGACAGCATACAGAGGGGGAACCTGTTGAAAAGTACAATATATAAGTCATATAATGGCCAGAAATAGTGATATTCCTCATGAATACACAGAACAGCTTCTTCTGAAATGCCCCTTAAAACAACAGGTACACTTTAAACATACAGATTCCTGCCCTGCTTTAGCCCTGACTCTTAGGGGCATTTCACACTGAAGAAATTTTCCTAGCTGCAAATTCAGCTTCAGGAATTTTTATTAGCTGAAGCAGTTTCTTCCACTTGTTCAAATTCTGTGTCAAATTCTGCATCAAAATCCACACCTGCCAGGCGGTATTTTCTGCTTCCCATTCACTTCAATGGGAGTTATCAAGCGAAATCTGCCTAAAGATCGAGCAAGATGCTTATTTTTCCGCTAGCTGAAAAAAAAATGCTAGAGGAGTAATCATCATGTGACCTCCCATTAAAATAAATGAAGGCTGGTTTCAGTTCACACAGAGGAAGTTTTTCTAGCTGAAAATTCAGCTTCAGGAATGTTTCCTAGCTGAGAAATTCATCTTTAGGAATTTGAAGCAGTTTTTTCCATTTGTCCAAATTCCGTGTCAAATTCTGTGCCAAAATCCACACCTGCCAGGCGGTATTTTCTGCTTCTCTTTCACTTCAATGGGACTTATCAGGTGGAATGATCGAGCTTGATGCTTATTTTTCCACTAGCTAAAAAAATCTGCTAGAGGAATAATCATCATCTGACTCCCATAGAAATAAATGGAAGCTGGTTTCAGGCGGAATTTGGAGGGGAATCCACCACAAAATCAGTTCTAAATTCTGCCTGAAATCAACCTCCATTCATTTCAATGTGAGTCAGATGATTTTTCCTCTAGCAGATTTTATCAGCTAGCAGAAAAACAGGCATCATGCTCGATCTTCAGGCAGATTCCACCTGATAAGTCCCATTGTAGTGAATAGGAAGCAGAAAATACCGCCTGGCAGGTGTAGATTTGGTTAATTGGCCAGATGATTCCAACAATACTGAAATTTTTCCAACAAAACTGCTTGGCCATTAACATGATTGTTAAAGGCTACATTATATTTTCAGGTCAAACAGTGAGATTACGGGCAAAATCAAGCAGCCAATAAACTAGTTGAGAGCCATTCCTGACTCACGTACACATGGTTTTAACATGCAGCTATTGCAACATGGGAGTGAACCCTCAGATGTAAAAAAAAAAATGTAATACGTTGGTCAACACAAAACATCAAAGTCATTAAACCAATGCACTGTGCCTACTCCTTAAAACCCAAGAAAACTGTGAATAAATTCTAAAAAATTCCTCTGAAAGATTATTAAACTCTTTCACATTAGGCTCTAGCACAGCAGTATGCGTACAACTTGTATGGCGCCACACAGTGCCTCTATTCAGCCCCGTATTATGGAGAAAATGTCTCCTAGAAGCAATACTTGTCCAATGGAGCATGGCACAATTTTTGTTACTGTTGGGTTAATATTTAATCGGTAGAAAAAATAATCTATATGCGTCACTGTAAAATTAAGAGACAAACAGGCACAGTATGACAGTATGACACCAGTAGATTTCCATGGGTGCTTTGTGGAGGTTCTGCACATGGGCCTCCTTATTGGTCAGCTCCTCAGTTGTATTTGCAGTTCCTAAATGCCTCACTATTCAGGTTAAATCATAATACATAACTGTATTTGGTGTGGCATATATAGCAGAATGGCTTAAGAGCAACAAACGCAGTTTTGTTTGTGTGCCATTTGCATGTATATGTTCCCGGCTTGGCTGCAAATCTCACTAAGGTAAATCTAAGAAAACTACAAAGAAAAGGGAAACCGCCTAGTGTCATAAAAGACGAAAAGGTAACATATTATAACTGTGCCACGGACCATCATAGGAAGCCCCTAGAGGGTAAAAGCCATCCGTCATTCACATTTGCCACAAAGCACCCAAGCCCCCTCCTTCAAATAAAACTCATTCTGTAAAGCAAATCAAAACCTCAAAATGAGATTTGCTTTGACACAAGATGCGTGTGTGTGTGTGTGTGGGTTTAAGCAGAAAATTTACAGTCTTTACTGAGTTTCCTGTTAAGCCCCAAGCGGACCATAAGGATCAAAAACACATCTGCCTTAAGTGTCAATAATTCAGCCCCAGATCCTCACATTCTCCAGGCTCTAATTAGAGGGATTCTCTGAAAGCATCCTGGGCTCCGGCCAGCTCACCCCTTCTGAACATTTCCGGAGCACAGTTTCTTTTCTTCTTTTATTTCTTTTCCTGGCACCAACTGGCCCAGGACGGTTGCTGAACTTTTATTTCAGCTGTAAAGATGATTTAAACCCATTGTGCCTGAGGAAATCACTACTGAAACATTCATTTAGATGTCGGCTGCACCTCCTCTTCCACTTATAACAAGGGTGAGGGCTGCAGGAACACCGCACAACCTCCTTGTAGTTTATTAGGCAAAAATATGGTACAAATAAAACTTGCCAACTAAACGCCACATACAACCAAGTTATAAACATTGTGGAAGTGTTGCTTTATTTAAAGTCATCACCTGCCCAGGCCACTGTTCCAGCTACAAAGTCTTTCTTTAGGATCTAACAACACAGACAAATATGTAATGTATGTTTTACATAAATACTGTAGTGACATGCGCACGCTAATATTACACACAATATATATTTATATATATATATATATACACACACATATATATATATATATACATACACACACACATATATATATATATATACATACACACACACACTTATATATATATATATATATATATATATATATTTCCCTAATATATGACAATAAGCAGCTACTACTTTTTGATATCACTCAGAAATCCCATCATGTAAGAAACAAAAACAAAAAATTGCTAGCGAGTCACTTGACTGGGGCAAGGCTGGAGAAACTTCAATGCATTCCTATGGACAGCGGTTTCTGAGCATTTTTTGTAGTAAGGAAAAGAGGAGATAAGCTGCAGGAAATAAAACTCTGCTTTTGCAGCAGCATATGTCTGCTGCACCATAGGCAGAAAAAGACAGATCAGCATTTTATAAGAACATATATTGTCCAGGATTATTCATTTTATTTAGTCTTTGACAAAAAAAACCAAAAAAAAAACCTTTGACGTTGTTCAGAATTTAAAAATGTCCAAAATTCCAAAAATAAATTAAAATAAATTAAAATTATTAATACAACTGCTGTTAAAGCACAATTTTTGCTATAGTACAATTTAAAACGTAATGGTGGGCACATTATATTTGTCATGTGTGGGCAACATAAGGCTCTGTTTAATGGCTGTACGTCAATCAGTTGCCATATTTCCCATGGCATTTATCATCTCATTTAGTCATTATTAGCTTTTAATTGATTAATGTGCTTGAGAAATAAGTAATTTGGGCCAGCTGGCAAAGCAAGCAAGTTTCTCTTTTTTTTTTTTCTTGGGCTAAAAATGTCATTGGTGGTCTGTTCAACACTGCGGCAGTACAAACTTGTTTTAACTGGTCACACTGAGACACCTTGCTAAAAATGCTGGCCCAGTGGACAGGAATAAAGAAATAGGGTTTTTGATTGTGGCAATTTTATTGTATGTAATGAAACCCATCTAATATCACGACCATCAGAAGATTTTTTTATCTTATTTATAAAAACCACAAATGCTCCTGTGTCCATTGTTAAAACAGCATGAATCGTGTCTACAAGAGTCAACTTTACGGCTGAGACCCCACGTTGCGGAAAAGCTGCTTTTTGTGTTGCAGATTTTGCTGTGTTTTTTTTTTTTTTTTTTTTTTTTTAGTTAAATCCAGGAGTGACTACAAAAGGAATAAGAGACATAAAGGAAACTTCTACTTCTCCCTTCTGCTCAATCCATTCCTGGTTTTGGCTCAAAAAAAGCAGCAACTAAAAAAGCAACTTTTCCACAATGTGGGAGTATCAAAAACTCTTTTTGAAAAACTTGTGTAAAACCAAAACCACTGGGAATCAAAACCAGGATTTATACCTGCTTAGTGTTTTCAACCCGCTCCAGGTTTTGGCTCATAATCACTGACATGTGAACTAGGCTATATTCACAGGAATAGCCTATTGAAAACAAAGTGAGTCTATTGTGCTATTCACATTTCTAGTCCTTTTAATATGGACGGCGTGAACAGTCCGTCAAAAAACAGTATTGTCCTATTTTGGTCCATTTTCACAGATGCCTTAATAAACTAAAGTCCATGGGGGATCCGTGAAAACAACTGCTCCACAAATGCAAAACAGCCATGAAACAAATATACCGTTGCATCTGCTGTTCATGTTGCATCCATGTATACATGGTCATACATTTTGCTGCCTGTATGACAAACACATATTCTGATTGTCACCACTCATATCACTTTCATAGAAAGTAAATTAAGCAGTCTGTATGTTTTTACAAACCTGGGGAGAACATATAGACTATACAGATTCAAACCCAGTACTGCAAGGTACATGAGTGAACAAGAGTATTAATGGTGTGGCTGATCCTCTACTATATAATTCCCTTAGGAGTTACCACTGAAGGCCATGGACGCAGGTCTGGAGTCTGGTGTTATGTAGAAGAAAGGTGGATGATGCAGTGGCGACTTCTTTTCATACTGAATGATGTTGGGGGTATCACTAATTTTAATGCCATTACTATGTAAGGCCAGCTATAGCGGTGTGTGCGTCTAGCTAAAGTTATATAGCATGTATAATGGGCTTCCCATGGCCTGCCGGACTCGAGTGAAGGATGGCTCCATTTGCTGGATCATAACTTATGGTATTTGGAAGAGGCCATGTGCAAAATCAGTAAGATCACCTCAGACTAGTTCAGAGAACATCTCACATGGATTTTTCCTTTCCATTTCTTTCAGTCCCATTTTAACTAAGATATAGCAAAGTCAAGAAAAAAAAAATCAGCCGCCATAGAGTGAAAAACTGTATGCAGCTGAATGTCAGGATCAATATGTCGACCTAACGAGCCACGGCAGCTTTCCTTTCTTCATGATGTGATCATTATCTCTTAACCTGAAGTGCTGCAGCATCTGCCACATGGGCGGGCAGGAAGATTACTTGAGATTACTCAGAAAACTCAGCACTTTTCAATTCATTTGACAATCTCCTGTTGGCAAAGTGAAAACTTAAGCAAGCTTTCTCCTGTTAGACATACTTAGTGCACTCCGCCAAAACAGATCCCCAGTGCAGTATATTGTCCTGTAATCACACCAAAACAAAGCGCCAGGAAACTGGGTACTTAGTTTCCCAATGAAACTAGTACAAAGAGAATGACTTCTTGCTTAAGAAAGAAATGCATATTAACAGTCACTTGATTTGGGAGGATTTGGTGGACGATCCGCCTATTGCTATAGGCAGGGACGGTTTTAGACAAAGTGTGGCCCCAAATTCTCACATATTGTTCCAACAAAACAAACGCATTCAATTGGCACACACTGTGCAGAGTGCTGCTGAATTGATTTTTAGCATTAGGGTATTTGCTAGGATCTTAAAAGATAAGGGGCACGAGATCCGACTCCCTACAGGCACAAGAAAATTATTTATAAACATATATCTTTATTGAATAATAATGCTATACAAAAAATAAATGTAAATATTATGTATATACTGTTACTCTTATGGAACAAAGCACCCCATGCACTAATGTTACCAATGATACCTCTATACAAGGCCCAAATAATACTGCCACACTATGACGGCAACCATTACTATTACATAGTGACTTAATAATACCACCATACTGTTACTGCCACTGTACAAAACCAATATTACCACAATACAGTGACAGATACCTCCTCTACACAGATGCTCTGTTGCCCCTCATAACATATAATGCCAGATAGTGCCTCAAATTTTGCCCAAAACATTAGTTGTGCTGTAGACGGTAGTAATGCACCGCACAGTAGTAGTGCCAACTTTTGTACTCAGTAGAATAATAGTGAACACACTCTTTTATCATAATAAAAATAGATTATATAATTAAAATAGTGATTTAGCAATTCCTCTCATGATATTAAATCTTACCTCTGTGCCCCTACAAAGTAATGATGCCCACATTTCAGCCCTGCATAGTAATAATGTCCACCATTATGCCACTACAAAGTAATAATGCCCCACCCTGCCCACTACACAGTAACAATGCCCACCTTTGTGTGCTTTACAATGTAATAATAAAGGTGGGCATTATTATTGTGTGGGGGCAAAAATGGATTATTACTGCTTTGGGGCAGAAAGGGGGTATTATTGTTATTATTGTTAATAACACTCCCTTTTTGCTATGCAAACAGTACAGCCCTCTTTGTGCCCCCACAGAATAATAATCATCCACTTTGTACCACCAAATAGGTGATAGTGTCTCCTCATAGCTTACAGCTTATCAGTTATGGTACCTTTTTGTGATGGTGCCCCCTTATTAGTTCTAGTTACCCCTTATTAGAGTGTCGCCCTATTAGTTCTAGCTCCCACTTATTATAGTGCCCCTTTATTAGTTCTCACCCCCCCTATAGTGCCCCCTTATTACTTCTTGTTCCCCCTTATTAGTTCTAGCCCTCCCTTATTATAGTCCCCCCCTTACTAGTTCTAGTTCATCCTTATTATAGTGCCCCTTAATAATTCTAGTTCCCTATTATTATAGTGCCACCTTATTAGTCCCCCCTTATTATAGTGCCTTCTTATTAGTTTCCCTTATTATAGTGCCACCTTATTAATCCCCCTTATTATGGTGCACCTTATTAGTTTCCCCTTATTATAGTGCACCTTATTAGTTCCCCCTTATTATAGTGCCCCCTTATTATAGTGCCTTATTATTAGTTCCCCCTTATTAGTTCTAGTCCCAGTTTATTGCCTTATTATAGTTTCCCCTTTAGTTCTAGTGCCCCCTTATTATAGTGCCTCTAATTAATTGCAGCGCCCCTTTACAGCTTTAAATTCTCTATGTCCTCCAGAAAATAAAAAATTAAATAAAAATCTACCAATCTGAACTGGGTTATATACAGAGTTTTCAGAATGAGCAGAGATTTAAATGAAAACACAACATATTATGCTGGAATTTCTGCCCAGCTGCTCCTGCTCTGTAACCTGCTGCCTGTTCTGGCTAATCCCATCCACACATTGAAGAAAAATATCAGTAGCGGAAATGCTGCGATTTCAAATACCATACATTTAAAAAACAAAATAGCTGCGATTTCAAAAAATATACAAAGTGTTACAGCACTAAAAAATAAAAATCATAATACAGCAAAAAAATATTAGCTGCACCCTTAAGGGCTTGATCAGTTTTTAATACACATACATACAGTAATATCTATTTAAATGGCAGTAGTTGGCAAGGACAGCTTGGCCCTATATTTTCCCTGAAGTCAATGGATGTATATTTAGTCTAAAGATCTGAAGTTTAAATGAAGTTTCTTTGCTGATCTTTTTCTATGATCTACTGATCAGATGCTGAAAGCAATTTGCATCAGAGGATAAAAGTAATCTCAAAGGCATCCCAAGTACTAGGACACAAACTGCATCCACCATCGTACAATCCGAGGTGGTAGATTGGCTCAGCCCAGAACAAACTGTACTGAAACATTACTGACAGCGCCTTGCCAGAAGGGCCTAGGCACTTCCACAGTAATTGCATTTTCATTTCCATGTGATAGGTTGTAAAAATATTCCTGCTAATATGACTCATTCATTAAAAAAATTTCAATGTAACACAGCTCCTGAATACATTTAACAAGGACTCTACAACAACCACTGAAAAAGCAAATAAAAGGGAACACTGAAATATGTAGCTCTGCACAGATGGTCATTTTTTAAGGGTCTTTCTACTCTAAATGAGCCTTGGTTGTTAGAAGCATCCCCCAACAAAATGGTGATCACACAATATCATACAGTTTGGCCCTTTGCAGACGACCGTGGGCGAGATCCATGTGCTATCCTTGTTTTTTTCGCAGATTGCACACTGACCCATTCATTTCTATGGGTACATGCAAACGACCATATTTTTAACTGATCTGTGCGCGATCTGTGATTCCGCATCGCATCAGATAGAACATGTCCTATTCTGTTCAGTTTTTGCAGAACGGACTCGCCCATAGAAGCCTATGGAAGACTAAAAACCTAGAACGGCACACTGATAACTGGGTTGACTGAGGAACAAAATGGTCATGAAAAAATTCCAGTTTTCACAACCGTCTAGCACCTGAGGGGCACCTGTTTTTGTGGGACAAAGATGGACAAAAATAGGACATAATCAATATTTTGATAGTCCATTACAATGGACCGTCAAAATAACGGTCATGTGAATAACCCCCATTTGCAGACATTACATTTATTTCTGCGGTGTGACATCTGTTAAAAAAAAATGGGCGTCACATGCCCGTTATTCACTGTTGTGTGAATATAGCTTAAAGAGGACCTTTCATGTCCTCAGAGATGTGCAGTATTATATTCCGGTTCTGGAGATATTGTTACCATTATTTTTGGCACTGATATCTCTGCACTGTCAGAAGGGCAGGCCTTGCAGCTCAGAGTCATCACTGGACTGTGAGGAACACTGCCCTGATAGTACAAGGCTATGGGAAAGTACTGTCAAGGGGATGTTCCTCACAGCCCAGCGATGACACTAGGCCTGTCTTTCTGACAGTGGAGAGATATTGGTGCCGAAAATAACGGCACCGATATCTCCAGCATCGGGGTGCATACCGGGAAAGCTGACAGTGCACTGAATTCAGTGCACTGTCTGTTTTCTAGCGGTATATAATATTGCATATCTCTGAGGTCCTCTTTAAGCTATATTCACACGACAGTGAATAACGGGCGTGACACAAACAGACAAACTTTTCACCAAATCTTACCTGCTTCCACAATTATCTTCATGTTTCTATTGCACTGGGTGCACATGTGCATTATAATCTTTAATAATAACAATAATAATAATGAAAGGTTATTCAACTTCAAACGTATATATTGGGAGGAAATGACCAAAGTTGGTACGTTGGATTTCTGGTGTAAAAAAGGTAAAATCCTAGCATTTGCACCAAATATTGTGCTGGTCTCAAAGTTTCCACTGTTTATACCCCTTTGTTAAAAAGTAGGCATAGCTAAGTGGAGTATGGGCAGGGCAACCACAGCTAAAAAATCTATTTTAATTAATGCAAGAAAACTATTATCAATTATAACCGAAAACTAAGAGAGAGGAGCACAGAGGACATCCTGTGGTTTGCCCTGTAATAGATGATTTCTAGGGACAGTATAATGCCCTAGAACTCATCTAGATGAAGAAAATGTGCGTATATACTGCTGTAGGAAATGTCTGCTCAGCGCTACCTGTATATCCGCACATTTTCTTCATCCAGCTCCAGCTTCTTCTCCTAAATTCATTGGCAATCCGGCCTGATGAAGGTCCTTTGTGGACAGAAAACGTTAACATTTTATTGGATTGCATTTCTTTGATGTACGATTACATAACACTGAATTGTGAGAATAAAGCATTCACCTAAAGCTACATTATCGAGTGCCTGAATTGAATATTGATCTAGTTTTATATTTAAGTCAGTAATGATAAATCTCCCTTACAGTTTTTTACAATGTCACATAGATGTTTATTACACATAAGCTTCCATTACATAAGATTAGACAACCCCATTTAGTTCTCTATTGTGAGGTATAGACTACATGATGTGGTCTGATAGGTTGCTAGCTAAGGTGTAATGTGTAAATCTGCTAGCTACTAAGGAACTTCCATTTCCACAATGGATTTTTATAGACATGGTCCTTGCATCGGCTCTCCAATCCTATCAGGAGACAGGTGGCCTTGATGCCACAATACAGCCTATTACGTGCAACCGTCACAATGTGGAGAATAGAGAAATAAACTAATAGCACTCAGAGAATAAACCAGACAATGAAATACAAAGAATTAGCAAAGAGGTTTTAGGTCTGAAAATGTAAGAGTTCTGGTCTGTTTCCAAAAGACGTTAGCTAGTGTGAAATGTCTCTTTCAGTTCTGTGCAGTGGATCTCCCTGGACAACGCCAGATAAAGAGGTAATTTATCATTCGGCTGAAGGTTGTGCGTAATGCATTATCTGCTTTCCACAAGGATCCACACATTTTATGTGAGGCCTCTGTCCAATGTGTGACCTACAGTCCTCCATTTTTTGGATACCATAGAAACACTACATTAACCCATATGCTGGCCTAAGGGTTTGTATTCACTTACCGCTCAGCGGGAGCTTCAAGCTGATTTGACAGCAATTGATTAATGGTGACTTGGTAATAAAGCAGTTCGGCTTTAGCATTCACACAAGCTTAATTTGGAGACATTTCACTACAAAATAAAGAATTTTACAGCAATTGTTTAAATTTACTCCATGCCCTTGTAGTAAATGCAGCAGCACTGGATCAAAGCAAACTGCCCAAAGGGAAAAACGAAGACCAATGCCAGTAATAAAAAGTACTAGCAAAATGGAAAATTATATAGCAAAACTCATTAGACACAATATATTAGATACATGCATCAGGATATATATGACAAGTGAGCTAGGTAGAAGCCGTGCCAAAGCACTATAGCTGCGAGCCATTATTATCTCAGTATACACCTAAAGGGACATTATTTTGGTAGATGCAGACTAATGGAGCATGTTCAGATTAGAAGGGCACAGTTCTGCTGTTCAGCCATCCCTCTGCCTCCCTTTTACAACCTTGGACAGGCAGTACTTCTCTATGACTGCCTTAAGAGTGAAAACATAGCGTGCTACCTATTAGAAAGCTGGCAGCAACATACATGAAACCAATATGATGTGGATTACTGAAAGTATAAAGCAGAAAGATGCAGCAGAACTGAAACTGTAACTGAAGTCTTTGGGACTGCACTTTTAGTGCAACGTGACTACTTGGTGAATATATTTGTTCATCAGGTTTGCTTGCAGAATTTATGCAGGAAGAACTACAGAATAAAGACAAACGGTAAATAATATATAGATCTATAGTTTATAGGAAATAAACAAGCTTTCCTTCCATTAGATCATTCTTGCTGTTGCTTTTTGAGAACATATACTTACAAACAAGCAGCTGAAATGTTGTTATGGTGTATTCACAAGCTGCTTTTAGATCACAGTTTTTGCTGCAATATTTAGGGCACACATGTAATAAACACCCTAAAGCCTCATTCAGACTGCAAGTGCTGGACCGGCTATAGATCTCATGACAGTAGCAGCATGAATGGTATCTATGATGCTGTTAGTTTGGATCACTAGACCCACGGTTCTGTCAGCCATAATATAGGCACTAAAATAAAACAGATCATTTGCATTCCATTTACATTGGACGGTTTACTTGTCTGCTCAGTAATCAGCAGATGTTAATCTCTCTCCCTCCAAGGTGGCCACTGGGTAAAGTAGTCCTTTACAAGAATGAGTTTTACCAATCTATTGTGTCTTTAGGGGCAAAAAAGTATATTACAAAAAAAAAAGCATTTAACTTTATACTAGATAAACAGATTTGTGAAATGCACATGTACACACACACGACAAACACACATATACAGGCACAAAATAAACCCAAACAAAATTATGGTGCTCCATAGCGTAGAGATTTCAATAGCACAAAGTTGGTAGGCAAACATTGTACCTTGAGGAGATGTGGTATAAATATCAGATGCTGCCCACTTGGTTGTACTGGTGATGGCACTGCCATCTTCAACACATGGAGAAAAAGTCAGATAAAAATGATGGGCCTGTTATGCGCTGCTGAAGAGGTAGTACAATCCAGGAACAAAGTAAAAAGTTTCTTTATTGATGGGACCAGTACCATAACCCTATGACCTGATGAAGGCACCTTTACTGACTGGATATGGACCAGCGCTGAATACATGCATACAGTCATGGCCAAAAGTTTTGAGAATGACACAAATATTCTATTTTCACATGATCTGCTGCCCTCTGGTTTTTATGTGTGTTTGTCAGATGTTTTTATCACATACAGAAATATAATTGCATTCACATTATGAGTAACAGAAGCTTATATTGACAGTTAGAATGAGTTAATGCAGCAAGTCAATATTTGCAGTGTTGACCCTTCTTCTTCAGGACCTCTGCAATTCTCCCTGGCATGCTCTCAATCAACTTCTGGACCAAATCCTGACTGATAGCAGTCCATTCTTGCAGAATCAATGCTTTAATTTTGTCTGAATTTGTTGGTTTTTGTTTGACCACCCGTCTCTTGATGATTGACCACAAGTTCTCAATGGGATTAAGATCTGGGGAGTTTCCAGGCCATGGACCCAAAATCTCTATGTTTTGTTCCCTGAGCCATTTAGTTATCACCTTTGCTTTATGGCAAGGTGCTCCATCATGCTGGAAAAGGCATTGTTGAGTGCCAAACTGCTCTTGGACGGTTGGGAGAAGTTGCTCTTGGAGGACATTCTGGTACCATTCTTTATTCATGGCTGTGTTTTTAGGCAAGACTGTGAGAGAGCCGATTCCCTTGGCTGAGAAGCAACCCCACACATGAATGGTTTCAGGATGCTTTACAGTTGGCATGAGACAAGACTGGTGGTAGCGCTCACCTCTTCTTCTCCGAATAAGCTGTTTTCCAGATGTTCCAAACAATCGAAAAGGGGATTCATCAGAGAAAATGACTTTACCCCAGTCCTCAGCAGTCCACTCCCTGTACCTTTTGCAGAATATCAGTCTGTCCCTGATGTTTTTTCTGGAGAGAAGTGGCTTCTTTGCTGCCCTCCCTGAGACCAGGCCTTGCTCCAAGAGTCTCCGCCTAACAGTGCGTGCAGATGCACTCACACCTACCTGCTGCCATTCCTCAGCAAGCTCTGCACTGCTGGTAGCCCGATCCCGCAGCTGAAACACTTTTAAGAGACGGTCCTGACGCTTGCTGGTCTTTCTTGGGCGCCCTGGAGCCTTTTTGGCACCAATGGAACCTCTCTCCTTGAAGTTCTTGATGATGCGATAGATTGTTGACTGAGATGCACTCTTTCTAGCTGCAATACTCTTCCCAGTTAGGCCATTTTTGTGCAGTGCAATGATGACTGCACGTGTTTCTTTAGAGATAACCATGGTTAACAGAAGAGAAACAATGATGGCAAGCACCAGCCTCCTTTTAAAGTGTCCAGTGGTGTCATTCTTACTTAATCATGACAGATTGATCTCCAGCCCTGTCCTCATCAACACCCACACCTGTGTTAATGGAGCAATCACTGAAACGATGTTAGGTGGTCCTTTTAAGGCAGGGCTGCAATGATGTTGAAATGTGTTTTGGGGGATAAAGTTCATTTTCTAGGCAAATATTGACTTTGCAAGTAATTGCTGTTAAGCTGATCACTCTTTATAACATTCTGGAGTATATGCAAATTGCCATTAGAAAAACTGAAGCAGTAGACTTTGTAAAAATTAATATTTGTATCATTCTCAAAACTTTTGGCCATGACTGTACATACAACACACTTTTTTTTTTTTTTTTTCTTAAAGACACATTTCACCCAAACAGATTCCAGTGGACATTTGGCTAGAAGCCTTCTCAACATGCCGATATATCAGCTATTTACGCAAATATAAAAAAAAACCTGACTAATTTATCAAATGACAGGTTTGTTATGACTCAATTATTACATACAGGCCCATTCAATCATTGGGTGCACAGCTGTACGCTTTTCATCAATTACCTGAAATAACTCCTATTGATCTGTAATTTATGGTTATCCTTTCATAAAGGCTGCAGCCAAATAACTATCCACAATTTCCGGTATTATCCCCATTTTATCTCTTATATACTCATTGCATCCTGTGCGGTAGATCATAGCATGAGATCCCATGATAAGCACGGTCAACTATCCAATAGTTATGGGCAGCTTTAGATTTGTATGCATGTTATGCAGCTTAGTTCACTACTTTCACCAGAAAGTGTTACACAAATCCCAGCAGCTCAAGTGTGCTGCTAAATATAGTATGACCTTAACCAGGTTTTCCCTCTACAGAAGGTGCTCTAAAAAAATATGATATCTAATGGAGACACTGTCTCTGTGCTATGTTACATGGACTGGACTGCAAAAAAAAAAAAAAAAGGGAAGGATTCCTCTAGTGGATTTTATAGGACTATCGAGAATGACATTTGAAAGCTGTATATACTGTAGCAATATCACTATATTCAATCTAGTCTATTGTCACCTTAAAATCCCAAGAGACATAGTTACTGGCAGGGAAAATAAAAGGAAAGTATAGTTTCAATGACAACTGCAGAGTGAGATTTAGTTTAAGTGGAAAAAAACAAAGAAGAAATATCTTGTCACTCATATTGTACAAATTGAACAAATAATAAAACGAAAATAATATTTCCAGGTTAAAATACCGTCAGATATAGCAAAGCGTGTTGTAGCACATACATGAGTAGAGAGAATGTGATTTTCTACCACAATAAAATCTGCTGTATTCGGTATATAACTACACATTTATCAGACCATATTCTACAACTGTTCTTAACTGGTTCGTACAAATAAGTAATAAAAAAAAAATCCATGGTGGTATTTAGTAGCAAAAACAAGAAAAAAAATCAATGTCATGATATTTACACATTCCAAAATCACGGTTTTTAAAGAAGAGAGTGCTTTGACCTTGTATGGCAACCTATGCCTGCTACATCATGGAAACGCAATAGACAAAGGATAGACTGATTCCCCACCATTTCCACACAAAATAATGAGACGATTCATAATCAGAAAGTGCCAGAAAAAATGACATATATGCCTTGTACCACATTTGTGACGTATTAGGCTAAAGCCCCACGTTGCGAAAATGCAGCGTTTTTGCAACAGCGGAAAAAAACGCTGCATTTTGCAGTACCTGCAAATTGAATGACATTCTGGCTAATCCCATCCACATATTGCAGGAAAAAAATCTGCTGCCGAAAAGCTGCGTTTTTGAAAATTGCAGCATGTCTACTATACCAGCAGAAATGCTGGCGTTTTCCCTATAGGTTTAATAAGGGAAGAAAATCCACTGAGAAAAACTCAGGAAAAAACACGGTGTAAAAAAAAATGCAATGCCTTTCCGCTGCGTTTTTTTCCATTGCGTTTTGCTATGTGGGGCCCTAGTTTTATAGACACTATGTGCCTCACTAGAAATGGGGCATTGTTTAGTAAGAGGTAAGGCTTACGATGAGAAGTTGTGACAAAACTGTGCAAGTTTATATATCATCAAAATATTAGACAAAATTAGTAAATCTTCCCCAATGTCGTTTGACAGTATTCATACCATTAAAAGCCAGAAAGGTCACAACAGATACTAAAATATTCAGAAAACTTTTAATATGGTATCTATGTGTCGTAAATAAAAGGTGCTCTCATTAGGAGAATGAGATAATAAGCAAATATGCCAGTGTCCTATGCACTGTAAGAAAAAAAGAAGTACATGCTGTGTGACAAATTTATTCTATATACAACACTTGTGACAACAGTTTTGAAGAAATTTGGGGTAGAAAAAGGACCTGGTGTTGCAAAAGATGTCAAAGTTATTAGAGTTGTGCATCACTATTCTTGCAAATTATAGATGTGCATACATACGGGTTTACTGAGCGATACTGATCAATGTGGTGCAGTTTACACCATTTTAACGGCTTCTCAAATTATGCATCTTATGACACTACTGATTTCACCAAGTGCTGCAATATCAGATCATAATTCAGTGATCTTTATCTCTGACCTATATGACTGCTAAATTCCTACAGCATATTGTTATGCTGCTTTGTATCTGCTTAGCTAGGCCTGCTGAATACTTTCTCACATGATAAACAATAGAACTATCCATATGGGATATTCCTGATTTGCTCATACACACCTTAGGGTTATCTGTGGATTTTGCAGAAAATCTGCAGGCCATCTACAGCAGAATCTGCTTGTGTAATCATAGCCATAACACAGTGGCTGATTATTCCATTTCATACCATTAGTGCTGGGCGATTAATCGAAAAATAACCGAACATTAACGAGGATAACCGACGTGATTTTGTTCATGTCAGTTATTTTGGCTCGGTTATTACAATGTTTATAGTTTTGTTCAGACTCCGACACGTCCAAACCAAAACTGCTATTATTATACTCTGGGGTCTTCAGATCCCAGAGTATAATGATCAGAGGCCTCAGGGTGGTGAGCAAACATTAAAAACAGTGTTACTCATCTCTCCTGGGCTCTGGAGCAGCTCCCTGTTCTTTTCGGTGCTGTGACCTCTTGTCAGGGACCACTGAGGCCTGTGATTGGACCTCATCATCACAGGCCTCAGTGGTCCCTGATGTCAGTCAGAATCGCTGAAAACAGCAGGGAGTCGCACTGGAGCCCAGGAGAGGTGAGTAAAACTGTCTTTTATGTTTGATCACCTCCCTGGGCCTCTACTTATTATTCTCTGGGGTCTGAAAAGACCCCAGAGTATAATAGCAGTTTCAGTCCAAACAAAAACCCAAGGCGATTCTTGCGAGGTAGTCATTCTGTAAGAGAGGGTGTTGTTTAAAAGGGGCATGACCAAAATAATCGCCGTTAATAGTAATCTAGGTAAAATGTCCAATTAATCGGGATATTGATTTAGGTCATAATCGCCCAGCCCTATAAACTATACGCATATTTCCTTTGGCAGTAAATATAAAAAGTCTAAGTTTTGGTGTAAAAGAAGTTCATCAAACTAGTCTAACCTATGCTAAAGCATAATGTAAGCAAAGCTTGGCAAACAATAAAACCAAACAAGCCAACTAAACAACCAGCTTGTGCCAGCTCTAGATATTATCCTGGATATAAGACAGATTATAGATAAACTCCCTGAAAATTCCTCAAATACTTGCATTATGAAAGAAATTCCCAGGCAGACGACAGACAGTATTCAGACAAGGTAATAAAGTCATGGCCTTTATGTCCATCTCCAGCACAAAGGCACTCAGGATACAAAAATTGACCCAAAGCCAAGATCCACGGCTGTCTGCATTTTACAGTCCTGTAGCAGCTACACTGGTCAGCTGACATTGTGAAATAGCCCATTCACAGTGAAAGCTAGAATAAATCACGATGGTTCATTTTGTGAATGAAGAAGCTAAAAAAGTGGCTCCAAATTTCCAAGTTATTCTTGGCAAAAATGACTGCCAAAAACAGCTGAATTGTTACAAGAATGTAGTGCTCAGTATGCTGGAGAACTCAATCTTCTTCACTTTTTCCAGTGATTCACTGCATAGACAGCAACACGTGGAACTGAACTATAAGACAATTAATCTAGTCGTCTGGTCAATGCTGAAAATTATCTGACGTGCAGTACTCGGCCAGTTAAAAAGTTTTTGCTGCAGAATTTGCTTATTGTAAATTCTTTTTTTTTTTTTTTTTTTTAATCCAAAAAGAGGTTTTATTACTCTAAAAGGAAACTAGGAAAACCTATCCAAAAGAGTTACAAAAGAGGGGCATAATAAATAAATAAATAAATAAATAAATCACTTTTATCAGATGTTAAGGCACAAATATGTAGACTCTTAGGTTAGGTTAACATCTTTGCTGGAGTCGCTGCAGATTCTGCCGAAAATTGACAGAAAGAAAAGTCTTTTCTCTTTACCGATTTCATTATAAAAACAGCAGAAACCCGGTGGACCCCAATGTAGTCTGTGGGGTCCACAGGCAACTGCTGTTTTAGCAAATGCACTCTCAGTCGTTCAGATCCTCCGGCGGACCCTCACGACGGAAAGACCAGTGCTAGTGTGAACCTACCCTTATAGTTTTTATACAATGTCCTCTATGGAAGTATCAGTATGTTTATATAGTAAACAAACAGGGCCAGATTTAGGCCACATGCTAGAAGAATTTTGGCACTAGTTCAATTATTTAAGCTCAGACCAGTCATCTACTACAGACCATCTAGTTATGAGGCATTACATGCAGAAAATCTGAGCCATAGCTAGACTTCTTTAAAACTAGTGCAAAGATGTAGCTGACTGCCCTAGCACTGTATCTACCGTTATTATCCTAACCAAGGCAGCGTGGTTCATTGGTGCCACCAGTACCCAGGGCACTTGTCCTGACAGCATCACCCTAATCTTTGTTCCTACCTATATTCATATACATGCATGCTTGCGAACTTCATTTTTGCCACTGTTTACAATACATTGTTTTAACATTTAATAATAATAATAATAATAATAATAATAATAATAATAATAATAATACATTTTTATTTATATAGCACCAACATATTCTGCAGCACTTTACATACATACACTTTCTGCCCAAACAGAATATTTGCGTTGGAATGGGTGACACACGAGGTAGAAGTGCTTGTTTCAATAATCAGTACTTAAAATAAGAGGAGGTTTTCTTTTAAACAAAGAAACTAATTGTTAAGTTACAGTTTATGAAACATCACAAGGATAAACTAGCGATGAGCGGTGGCAGGCAGCAGACTCCGGCCGGCAGTACATGGACAGCCACTGCAGTGAGTTTTTGTAGTGAACATAGTGTACTATCAGTACAGATATCTATGAATGTTACACTTGATATACATTACTGAGAAGAATGGCCTAGCACTTAGTGATCAAAAACTCAGACAGTCACTCTGCAAGGATTGTAAAGAACACTCCTACTCCATGCTGTTCAGAAGGACAATGCTCCTTCTAAAGACACCATACAGAAATAAACTAAGCAGGGGAGAAGCAGTGTTTTTCTGTAGCTAGAAAGTGCTCTGCTTGTAGAAGAGAAAGCCTATTTTCTGAGCTTAAACATGATGCATGCAACAAGCACATTAAAGGAGAGCCAGGGCTGATCAGAGTTGTCAGGCACTTGAGAGCGGAATGTCTCCTAAGCAGCCTGATTTCCACTGCCTGGCTAGACGCTGAATCCATTAACAATCAGTGTGTAGGAAAAAGGCAGAGAAGAGGGAAGAAAAAAAAAAAATCAAGGGAGACACAGAAATGACTGCCCGTGAACATCCACAAAGTGATTTGTCAAGAGCCTGCTTAAATATATTTATACGGTGTATATATTGCACTGGTTGACATTTGTTTATAGCATCTTAAGCAACTTTTGGTGATAAAAATGAATGAAAATGTAAAAACTACATCAAAGGAAGAAGACATTCCCTATTCCCCAGCCAATAATGACACAACATCAATTCCTATAAAATATAGTATAACTGTCAGTCAGATTACAGATACAAGCAGTCTCATGACAGGATTCTGTGTTCTTTCCATTCGTTCACAGACTAAACACTTCAGTTTTTAATAGGCATTTTACAGAGGACCAGAGCCATCTTGTTACCTCATTCCAACTAATGGACTATACAGCTGAAGCTTTCACACTGAGCACTAGGGTAATAGACTCTGCCTATCTATGGCCTTAAAGGGAATGGTCTATGGTTTTACGAGTATGACTTAACCACAGTAAAATATACATTTATCAAAACCTTTGTCCAGTCTTATATAAGTTAAGCTTAAATGTTTTTTAAACTGTGTTATTTATGCAGCCTCTTTAAGGGGGTGCCCAGGGTGTGTGTATATAGATAGATAGATAGACTGATAGATAGATAGCTAAAAGAAAACAAAGAATACTCGCCTCACCAATTCTCCACCAGTCCTATTCTGACGCTTCCTAGGTCCTCAGCCAGTCTGCACACCCTTGTCTTGACACATCGTTGCATCTAGTGAGTGCTTATTTCCTGTTTGTCAAGAGCGATCAGCAAGAAAAGGCCAAAGGTGGACCCAATGAATGTCGGAACAGGAACGATGGGGGATTGCTGAGTATGGTTTCTTTTATTTTTTAATCTCTTCTGAGCTTTTGGTAAACATTTTTACTTGACAAACAACCTAATTTCTTACCAATTTTAATATCTCTACTTGCTGTCAGCGAACAAAAAAAAATTCTTATGTTCTGAAACTGAAAAACTGTCCTGTCATAGTGTTGCTCACACATGCAATGTTATTACAATGTTTCAGTCTATGTAAGCACTATCACACTACAGTTCTACACAGGAAGGAGATTCATGCTCCTGTTGGATTAAGTTCCAGGGGTACTACCTTGGCTGAAACAAGGTAACAAGCCATCTGCTGTTTGAGCATATATTGGAAACTATGATTTAGGCCCTTGCTGCTTCTATTTAATAGGAACAGAGTGCATTAATAGTGCTTACCTAATAAACTAGCGCTAAAAAGCAAAACCTTGACTGAAACATCCCATTCAAGGAAACATGATGAGACATATGATGACTAAACACATGACATAAGTGCTATAATGCTAGCAGTCGAAAGTAGTCAATAGCATTCAATATGCAAGGCGAGAAAAAAAATGCCACTTATAAGCTACACCGCCGTACTTCACTCTTCTGGGGACAAAAATATAAACAATAACGACGTAAGGGAAAATACACACAAGGGAAGGAAACTTGTACCACTGCCATATACCTGCACCAATTGAATATGCAGCAGGAAAACTAAGAAGATTACACTAAAGCACTGTAGCAAAAAAATAAATGTAGGAATTACAGCCCCTCCAGAAACAATGACTGTTTAATTGAACTGTTGCCACTATATGGTGGACTCAGATAACACCTTCTCTTTCTAAAGCCACCCAGTCTCAGAATGCCTTGGTGTACTTGTATTGTCATGCCAGTTATGGGATAAGAGGCTTCATTTAAATCATTCAGAATGCTTTATGGCTTTTATCTCTTGTCTAGTTTTATTATTGCAGCCACATGCACCAGACAGAGGTAATGACTTGTACATCTGTAACACTGTAAGAACAAACCACCACAGCCAAACTGTGAATGGAGCCCAGTGAGGTGACAGAAAGCTGGCCTTTTTTAAAGATGGCACTAAAAAGGAAATCACTCCATGAACAAATAAATCACGTGTGTACATGTCAAAGCATAAACACGTACATGCCTTCTGCCAAAGCAAGTTTCAAGGTCATATTTAAGTCAGAGGCAAACTGTAAAGCAAAAAGGTTCTGTGTACCAGAGAGAAGGAAAATGAGATATACTTCTCGTACAATGGCAGCAAAGTGGAAGACGGCAGGTAAACAACGTACAAACCACATGGCTAGATATGCTAGACTTCCAGGCAGTGGCGTAACTAGAAATGGCTGGGCCCCAAGGCGAACATTTGACATGGGGCCCCCCCGAACCGGTTATGGGTCCCCAAACAGTAAAATATGCTCAACAGTGGCCCCAAATAGTATTATATGCTCAACAGTGGCTCCACACAGCGGCCCCCACCCAGTAGTATATGCTCCAAACAGTAGCCCCCACCCAGTATTATATGCTCTACAGTGGCCCCCACCCAGTATTATATGCTCTACAGTGGCCCCCACCCAGTAGTATATACTCTACAGTGGCCCCCACACAGTATTATAAGCTCCACAGTGGCCCCCACCCAGTATTATATGCTCTACAGTGGCCCCCACCCAGTATTATATGCTCTACAGTGGCCCCCACCCAGTAGTATATACTCTACAGTGGCCCCCACACAGTATTATAAGCTCCCAACAGCCCCCCCTACGCTTCGGTGCTATTATTATACTCCGGGGTCTCCTCAGACCCCAGAGTATAATAATCGGAGGCCCAGGGAAGGTGATTAAAAATAACAAACATTCATACTCACCTTGCCTTACCTTTCCTTGGCATCCTTGCTCCATCCTGCCGTCTTCAGCGTCATCAGGCCCTCTTTCGACGTCGCTGCTGAGGCCTGTGATTGGGCCTCAGCGGTCACGTGGGGGCGCACTGATGTCATTACGCGGCCGCGCCCCATGTGACCGCTGGGGCCTAATCACAGGCCTCAGTCACATGACGGAAGAGCGCCAGAGAGAACGCTGTGCCCAGGAGAGGTGAGAATATGTATTTATTATTTTCGGTCACCTCCCCTGGGTGCCCTGCCCTGCCATCTATTGGAAAGGGGCCTGCAATAACAGTATTTATAGCGGTTGTGGAACCAGGCTTTCCCCGACCGATATCATAGTGGTCCGGGGCCCGGCCAGCTCCAGCTGCCCGCGGGCCTCGTACCCTGACGGGGCCAGTCGCACACCCTGCGACCGCGATCGTTACGCCACTGGTTTGTGGGGTTCGCGGTAGCCGCAGCCACAGGGCTCCGGGCCCCTTAATGTCCCGGGCCCTGTGGCAGCCGCTACCGCTGCTACCCTGGTATTTACGCCCTTGCTTCCAGGTCCATAGATAGAAAGATACTGCCCTAGGGCGCTAATGCACTTAGGTACTTCTGCTCAGCACATATTCATGCCAACGGGAGTTGAGTTACAGTGACAGTGCCTGGCTATTATACAGGGAGTGGACCTATCTGCTTCCGACTATGTGTTGTGTATAGTACAGGTGCCAGATATGACTCCTTACAGCTTTTCAGGGTGGAGGTTGGTTGTTGGCACTCCACTAATCAGATATTTATGGCCTATCCTAAGAAAATGCCATAAAATCGTTAATCCTGGACAACCCCTTCAAGTTTTCATCAATTTTAGGTTGGTGAGGGCCAGATTCTTAGCACCCCACTGATCAGCTATTTTAAGGAACCAAAAAATTTGTGCAAGCGATGCAGCATCTTCAATGTTGAAAGAGCACCGCTAAGAACAGCAGTGCTCTCTGAACACTGTACCTTTTCATAGATTGTCCTGTTCAAGTGAATGGATAGGTTAAAAAGTCAAATAACCCATTTAAGGACCTTTGGGACCAGCATAAGAAGTGGGTACCATGACCTCCATCTCATTGTTGCACAGAAAGAATAAATGGCCAGGCATGTGCAGGTTTCTCCATTCAGGTCTATGAGAGTTCCAAAAATACCCGAACAGGGCTATATTGTATGTGTAAGCCATTAATCTGTCAAATGACAATACCCCTTTCAGACCTCCAAGGATAACGTTAGATCGGTCCAGCAAGACACATATTTTCTACGTACAACTTATTATGCTAGTAACAATTTTTTATTTTGAGTGACAACAGAGAGTTTCACATTTTTACACTGTGATAATTGTATCCCACTGCTTACATGTATCAACATGTAACATAAATGTAACTGTGAACTTAAATTTTAATTATTTGGACAAACTTGGGAGTTATTTGGACAAACTTGGGAGTTATATACTGTATAATGCAAAGCAATGGAAAACAAATAAATATATGCACAGTCCTAAAAGTGCACTGCCACACATTGGAAGCAATTATTGCTGTACACTGAATACTGTAAATGCTAATCCCAAGGAATAGAACCGTTTCAGCGCTCCCTGTTTACTGGCCTGCAACAATCTATACATGCACAAGTACATGCACAGTAGCCAATCACTGACCTCAGTGTTCATATGCTACATGCTAGTACCATATGCAAATATATGGAATATTATCACTTCAGGCTTCTATACAGAGACCTGCAGGGATCACTAGGGCAACAGGGAACTGAATCAATGAGTGCAAGTGTCTGTTCCTTGACATCTTTAAAAGTGTAACTGTTGTTTTATTTATTTATTTATATATTTATTTTACAATTGTGCTTACATTTTTTAATATACTTTATTAAGTTATTCTACCTTCTCTTAGTAGAAAACAGGCTCTAATTTTATCCCTAGCAACGCTGTAAGCGTTACCAAAGCAAGTTGTATACATACATACCTGCATCGGGGTCCGTAGGGACTCCGCCAAAGAATCCACCGAAGATCGGTGGAGAAAAAAAGTCCTGTATGGATTATGGTCTATGGGGTATGCAGGTGTTCCGGGTCAACCGCTGCTTTAGCAGACAGGCTCTTTAGTTGTACGGGTTCCCCTACGGACCTGAACGACGGAGAGCCCAGCGCAAGTGTGAACCTAGCCTTACTAAACTTTGTCAGGCAGTCTGAAAAATTCACCAGATTTATCAAAGTGACTGATGCTGGATGTTAAATCTGGTATATATGTCATGCCCACATGTCTAGTATGTCAAACATATTAGCTCAAAGCAGATGTGGCAAACATGTTTCACATTTACCCCAGTGTCTAATCATAACCACAACAGTAAATGTGGGTCACTGTGTTTTGCCAGTATTTACAGATGTAGCTGTTGACAGAGTGTTTGTGGTTGGATGATGTCATTTGAAACAGCTGTATCTCTAGTTTTATTAGAAATTAAACTAGAATTTCAACTTTCATATGACACCAAAAACACTGTTCTAGGTGGTATAAAACTGCTATTTGAAATGACCCCCCATTTGGCAACTGCTAAATCTGCACATACTGGAAATACTCAGTAGGGCATATTTATGACTGTCTTAGTCGCCCCATAGCACCCAACCACAGTACAGCTTTCATTGTTCAAAGCACTATAAGAAATTAAAGATGTGCTGTGATTGCTTGCTATGGCCAACTAAGGCTTTTTTTTTTTCTTTAAGACAATTTTCTGAAATCTGCCCCAGCATGTACCAGACAACTATTCCTCACTGTTTCCTTGTGCAGCCTTTTCTTGGCTTTATTTTACTTGCTGCTCCTTATATCTGTGTATTTGCTACGCACAGGGGGTAGTGAGCTTGAACGAAACATCACAGAACATGTGACCTAAGATGTGGGAGTGATTTATTACCTGTGGTTTCATTGCAAGGGAGAGTGGAGAAGGGAGGGGAACACAGAGTGATGTATCATGGTAATTGCAGTTTGTTTACAGATTCGCTGCATGTAAATAACAGTGATACAAGGAGTCTCAAGTAAAATAAAGCCAAGAAAAGGTTGCACAAGGGAACGATGAATATTTAGCACTGCTGTGGATGTATCTGCAGATCATTTTTGGAAGCTGGATAACCCCTTTAATGTGTAAGACCCAGGACCGATGCAGTACGCCCAGATTAAAAGTTTCTTCATGTTCATCTTTTTGAATGTCTACAAAGATGTTGGGCAAAAACTGTTTGACAAACTTCTATTGTTGAACCTGAAAGCACAGCCTGTGTCAGTACAGTGTGGGCTGTACAGTGGGATGAGAGACAGTCTTATGAATTCGACAGGGCCAGAAAACTTGGAGATCAACAATAGGAGAAAAAATGTCTACATGTTGGCAGATGATAAGAAGGGCTGTGATAAATGAAATCTGTAGGGATACACATTTCGGGATTATGGGACAATTTCCTCTTTCAACCCAATACCCCCACCTCCTAGCTCAAAGTTGCCCAGACAATCACACATTACCGAAAATATCAGGAGCCTAGCACAAATCTTTATCATGGCCTATGGGAATGCAACTTAGTACAGACATTCTAGGGTGCTATTCCAACAGATGACAAAGACTATGTGGAGCAGGGAGATCCAGAGCCTAGCACTGCTTTATCCATTTTGCTGTGGGGTTGAGGCTGAACTGGGTGAGGGACAAAATAGGAGTTCTTATCCCTAGGCTCTTCCATATGATTTGCTTGGTGGTGAAACAATACTTAATACCATGCTAGTTTGAGCTTTCTTCACCCACAGTGGAAAGAGAGGTAGATCAGTTGAACTGTTTCATGTTGAGCAGGCGGAGACAGACTGCAGCAGGAGTAAACGCAAGGCCAGACTGTTCAAAAATGGACAGTCTCATCAGCAGCAGGTTGAGACCCCATGTGACCAATGCAGCCAATCAGAGAAGATCCTTTCCATTAGCACATGGACAGAGCCATTTCTTCCACAGGCATTTAGAGAAGGGGCAGATGCCTCGAAACGCTTCTGTGACTGGTATTCAAAAAAGGAACCTGTTTGACTGGATTGGAGTAAGCGCTGATTTCATCCCTCCACACTTTGGGAACAGTCCTTCAACCATATTTGTATTTTGCCGGTGTTGGCGAGGATTCAGCTGCTGTCTCATCCATCTAACTGATTCATCTACTATACCTGCTGTTTTAGGAGTTGCGACCTAGTTTCACAACTCCCTAAGGTGAGCGGCCACTTTTTACAAATCATCTGTATTCACGTGTTTAAACGATAAAACACGAGGTTGTTGCTCGGTGTTGTATATTCTTTTCTGCACTAGTACACACTGTTCAAAAATGGAGACACTTTATTGTACACGATTTCACACCACTGGAAATACAACAGATACCATGGGCTGGTACCTCTAGAAGTAGCTCAGGGGCAGACTAGGAAGGCTTATGGTGGACTGAGGAATGCCGACAAGATGGTATGATGATGATGATGTCTACTTTTTAGGTTCTAATTATATTTTTCATGCGATGGCAAATTACAAAACTGTTTCACCACTTTGATGGAATGAGTCTGTGAACTCTTCTTCTGGGTTTCTGTGCATTTAAAAACAACATTAAAAAATGAGGGACCAGTGTAAAACAGTAGTATAACTTATTTTAGGGTTCAGGTTTACTAACTTTAAAATACATATTCTGTTATTGGTAAAAAAAAAAAAAAAACAACAACAAAAAAAAACATATGCTACACACAACTGCACAAGAAAAAAAAAAACTTTAAAAAGTATATATCCTAAGTGCAGTTTTTGCTAGGTACAGCTCTCAAAACAAAATTGCAAGGAAAAAACAGCCATGTGATCGATGGTTTTCTGGCCATCATACTGCTGCAATCCTATAAAACTATTCACATGTCCATTTTATTTTTTTAATGGACCCTTTGAATAATCTGTCAATTTGCATCATGATTGTGTGAATAAGGCCTTATGATGTGCACTAAATCTAACCCTTTTTTACAAGTTTTTCCTCTCCTGTTCTATTCCTATAGAATGCTCTGTCCTATTCATATGTGACCCTTTACTGCCTCAGAGTATATAAATCTTAAATTTGCATACATTTTCTGCACAGAAGGAAAAAACATACAGAATCGTATGGAGGGGGGAACAAACACCGTTATCAGTTACCAAAATTAGAAATGCCAAAATGTGGTTTCAAGGGCAGAGGGTTAATAGTTTAATTTGCCACAGTCTTCAGGGAGGCAACTTGAGTATACACACAAAGATTCTCGAGATTTAAGTGCTGCAGGGTTCACAGAAGAAGAAAAAAAAAAAAGCTCTACACTTGTCCAACATCTTAGAACAAGGCAAGGGAAAAAGTCGATTCTGCTTTCATGGTTTTGAATCTGAAAAAACCTCTCCTCGGTATTGTCTGAAGGACAATTAAATCATTCCTGAGCTCAGCACCCAGGGACTGCCAGCTCGTGCCGACTTTAATTTTCTAGTTATTTGAAAGGAAAATAACTCCCACTAGGCCAGTGGACGGAAGTGCCCCATGTCAGGAAATGATTCTCTTTTCATTTCCTATGCTGTCAATGAATTCCACTCATGGTTATGGTCTAGAGTTGGCCCGAATCCACACAGAAGCCAACCAGAAGCCTTTTGTACTCACAAGTAAATCAGATGATAAATTTACCAAGTAACGCAAATGCACAGTAGGCATCAAGAATGCTTAACTCTTTCTGAGTAGTTGTTAGAGCTGAAGAACTGCTGTAAAAATATTTCTAAAACTCTGCATGGCAATGAATACATCTGGTTATAACACAGCAGATTACATTATTACTTTAAACGTTATATACTGTATGAAGTGATAACAGGAGCATACAAGAAATTTACTAAGAAAATCTAGTTGGTTACTGCAGCTATTAAAACTTCCTCTTACTTCATGAAAACTACTTTTCCTCACTGTTTGCTAAACAAAGGCTGAATATGCACTACGGTGCACAGGTACATAACATCACCAATACAATATACTGTAGGTCACAAATCACAACTAATACTAGATTGAAGAGGTTGTCCAACTTATTCTCCTCCTCTCCCTCAGGCATTCATACCAACAAGCATCTGGTTTTCATAAGCAGCTTAAAGAAGCACTCCACTAAGAAAAATTACCCCCCTTTGAAAAGGAGTTTGTGTGTTTTGTATTGTTATTAAACAACTTAATGACAGTTTTATTATGAAGTTATGTGCTCCTCTCTGGAGCACTGCCCTCCTCACTGATTCTCTGATGGACACAGTGTTCCTGTATGAACAAGATGTCATGTTCACGATGCTAGTCTATTAGCTCTCAATCTGACTACTTGTTTAGACAGGAAACACTGTGTGCTACAAAGGGGTAGAGAGGAGGTCAATGGTCTAGAGTGGAGCATATACCTTCACAACAAAGCTGTCAGTAAGGTATTCAATAACATTACACTGCACACAGGCTCATTTTCAAACAGAGGAGACAATCCTTCTTTTTTTAGTGGAGTGCTTCTTTAATTTTAAAATTCTACCACAATTCCCCACCTCTTGCACCCTGATCAACTGGTGCAGCCCTACTGTAAATTCTCCAGAGGTTATGATGCTCTGTTCAGGTTTGCAAAATAGTACCCTGTTGTCAAGATGTCACTGCTGATATTGCATTTGGGGATGCTTTCTCCTGTCTCTCTGACAGTGCCAGTAATTGACTGTAGATAGATGGGCACTGTAAACAAAGGCAGCTGGGGAGCAATGCTGCAGTGGTGGGGGATTAATTGGGTAAGTAATTGCTCTTTTATTGTTTTATGACATTTCCCTATGTAACTTTATAAGGAATACAGTTATTTACTACTAAAAGACATCAGTTAAAGTAACAAGTTTTCTTTCAAATGTACATGGTCAATACTGATAAATATTGAAGATGAAAGTAATCTAGCTTATGGAATTTAGATATACCTAAATTATTTTCCAGCAAGTTCCAGGTATGACTAATTTGTTAAATGATGTGTATAGAAAAAAGTAATTTTGAAGTCAATAACCATTTCACTCAAATCAAAAGTGATAGAAGTGAAGGGATGGCAAGCTGGGCCTAACATATGAAAGCATTAGTGGAACGAAATGGTGTAAGTGAAGTTGGAAAAATAATAATGGTATTGATGAATAATGTAAATGGTGTAAACGGGCAAAGTTGGCTTTTTCGATCAGGCCTCGATTTTTGTAGTCTGTTAGTAGCCAATGTTTCTCAACTGAAGTGGTTGTATACTATACTGAAAAATGGATTTACTTAATAAATGTGTGTCTCATTTGGTTTCTTAGACCGACCACTCATGCCCATTATTATTGAAGAGGTTGTTCAATGCCATTTTATTGATGACCTATCCTCAGAATATCCTCAGTGGGGTCTTTCAAACCGGGACCCCCCTGACCAGCTGTTTGATAGGGGCCGCAGTGATTGTACAAGCATCATAAACTCATCACTGTTTACACTGCACTCCATCTGTTTCACAGCAGCCAAGCAATACAATTATATCTTGATCCCATTCATTTTTATGGGACAAGGCTGTAATTACATTGCATGGCCGCTATGAAACAGACAGCTTGTGATATAAAGAATGACGAGTTCGTAACACTCCCGTAACGCCAAGGCCTTTCATGTCCTCAGGTACACGCGGTTTTATATACTGCTAGAAAGCCAACTGTCGGCTTTCTCGTTATGTGCCCTGGGGCTGGAGATATCGGTGCCGTTAGTTTTCTGCCCATCGTCAGAAGGGCATTCCTGACAGTCTAGCTGGCTGTAAGGAACAACCCCCCCACCCCCAACTGTACTCGTCCATAGACTTGTACTGGGGGGGCGTTCCTCACAGCTCAGCGTCATCGCTGGGCGGCAAGGAACGCCCCTGTCATAATTTTAAGGGATTGTCCCACTAATGACACTCCTGACAGCCCCATACTAGTGTATGCAGCTCTGGTCATGCAATCTCACTGGCATTTCATTCACGTGGAGGATGCAGGGGGACTTTCAGTGCCTCAGTCTCCTGATCGCAGGGAAAGCCTGCAGTTGCACCCCCAGCTATGTGTGACACTTATCCCTTAAGCTGTGGATCGTGATGAAAAAAATTTTTTATTAGACAGACTACTTTTGCGCATCTAACTTTCTAACATTCCTCCTCCCTTTTACTTTTCACTTTGGAAACCAACAATAAATGTACAGAATATTCTGTCCACTCCAATGCAAGATCTCAACATGGTCCCAGAGGAACATAACCACTGTCCAAACTGAGACCACTCGAGCATGAAGTGTCTGCATCCGTTCAATTCTCACGGTTATGGTAGAAGAAGAAACACTCCTGCTGTCTCCTGCATCCACACTTTCCTAATCTATACTGCATTTAGGATAATAAAAACTTGAAGTCTATTAAAAACATTGGGTATTGCAGACGAAAAGCAGAGACCCAGAGCTAATTTTTCTTAATCTTCAAACTGGTGCATAGACAGAATTGCTTGGCAACCTAGCGACAGGCCTATATATCCCGCTGGACTAGAATGCTCCACATGGGGTGGCTTGACAGGTATATGGTCAGGAGCTAAAAGTTGTTTCTATGACAACCACCTCAATAGGCCAGATACAAATACTCAGAATATGGGTTATGAAAGACATTACATTTATTTATTTTTTCTTGCACAATACACATAAATATGCCAAATCTATGAGTCTTCAGAACAATTTACTTTCTGTCTTTCGGCAATTGCCAAGTCTCCAGATAAAAAATTTGGTATTATACATTATTATACATGCATATCTGTGATGATAAAATCGGAAGGCAGGCAAGTAATAGGAGACAGCTTTGCCTCATCATAACATTGTACAATCCGGACCAAAAGCATGTTTATGTAAAATGAACATACACAGCTACAGCACCTAACGGTATCATTACATACAAATGATCTCTGGATTAAAAAAAGGACAACTGGGCTGGCCACATCCATGCTAATGGATGATCTCAGCAAATTCAGTAGATGTTTATCTAGCATTACACCACATAGCAAACTGTTGAAAGTAGGACTTACAAGAAAGGGTCAATAAAACAAGGGCTGTGGAGTTGGTGGGCCAAACCACTGGTTCCGACTCCTGCTCTGCCTCAGACTCCTTCATAAATAGCTGTCAGCCATTGCCAGACAGAAACAGTAAAATTATTCTAATTCATTAAAAATCTTGTAATTGACTTGCTAAGAAAGTAAATATGCGATAAACTATACATTTAACTATACAGTATCAATAATTGTATAATTAAAACTAAATTAATCATTTTATTTTGAAGCTGGAGTCGGTAACTTCTTTCCAACTCCGTCAAGACTGGCCCTAACCCTGATTCTACAGCGCTGGATAAAACACTAAATGCCATCATTTTGATATTTTTCTGACAATATGTTTTGCAAACCAGTATATGTGGCTATTTTCTAGGTCCTACACCAGATGATATAATCCGCTTTAACTGGTTTGAAAACGTTTACCAAGTTCTTTATGAGCCACAACAAACATTATATAAATCTGCTAAAAAGTAACGTATTGACCCGGATGCACCCACATTTAACAGGAGATGCTACAGGCGTATTTTTAACCCATTCATTATTGTTTGATTGCCAAAGATTGTGGAACAGTACCATTTTCCCCTTGGCTCTGATTTTCAGCAATCTTGTTATTCACAGCTAAGCGTAATGGAAAAAATTGACTGTGTTTGCCTGGTGCAATAGGGCATGACACTGTTTACACAGAAATAATAGCCAAACTGTGATGGATTCTAAATCTCCATTACAGTAAAAGATTTCAGAGAGAAAAGCAGCTGAAAGAAAGCAGAGGGAAAGAGGTAATAATTGTTTTTCTTGTTTAGCTTAAAAAGCCTGTGATGTTAAAGATCAATGGGGTGTCTCGCAGTGGCTATAGGCTTTGGTAGGTCCTGATCTCTGGCATCATTTACTCCCAAAGGTGAAACGTCAATGCGCTAAGCTTTATTTCAAAGGCGTTTACCACAGGCACTAGATTATCCCAATACACTTATAAGTATAGAGAAAGAAACAGTACAACACAGAAGAAACTCTAAAGACCTGTAGCACACAAGATTTTACTCAAAGAATTTATAATATACAGATTTAGGCTATGTCCACATATAGTGGAAATTTATGGATCTGCGGGTGGAAAGAAATGATGAAAAAATAAATAAAATAAATAAATTGGCTCTGCCCCCGTTGCTTTCTTCTACTCTCACTGAACAGAAAGGTGCTCTCTCGCGATGAGAGAACCCCCACATGGGCTCTCTCACTGCTCTATAGCATACTCCTCTGGGCAGTCCTCCATATACTTGCTCCTGGTAGGACAATCTTCAAGTATGCTTTTCTCACGCTGAGTAAGATAGGTCACTTATTGTTGAGATGTAACGCCTTGGCACCCTAAGATGACCTGTTGCACCATGTGTTTTCTTCCTCACGATTGTACTATTATCACCCTATATACTCAAGATTCGAGTTCAATTACTGTTATGGACTCTAATGGGCCCATTGGCCTACGTTTTGTATATTGCTACTTGTTTTATTTGAAAATCCTCTCAATAGACATTGCTTAAAATAAATTGATATGTGGTGCAGATACTTCGGTCAACTGCACAAGGTCTGTAAAATATGAACTATATATTGGCTGTATTTTCTGGACTGAATTCAGAGTATTAGAGTTATCCATGATGCTGTGAGTTACTGCCTTATGGTACTACTGTCCTGTATTGTAATCATGAAGGGACAGTAGTAAGGTAGTGGCTCACAGCATCATAGATAAATATGATACTGTCTCGGCTTCTGGGCAAAGGTCAGTTGGGGAAATTTGGCAGATATATGGACCATGCATTCCATATCTTATCTGCCTCTTACCTAAATTTGCACCATTTCAATTCATTCATTGGACTCTAGCACTTGCCCAGGTTGGCTGGGCACTGATGCTGACTCTGCCAAAGGTTAAACTACTCTTCAACAGCTTAGGAGTGAAAAAGTTCAGAGAATTCTGCTTGGAGTTCCAGCTGTGTCTGTTTTTATGGTTTGGGCTGTTCTTCTGTTCCCACAACAGAACAGAAGAATGAACTAAATGATGCATATGGAAACCCAGCCTGACAGTTTATTCAAGAAGACTTCAAGTAAATGTACCAAGTGATAGTTCGCATACGTTCAACATTTATGTTGAATTCAGGCGCCCAATATACAGTAGCAATTTGAGAATGGCCCAATCAAACAGGACATGAAAAATGCAATGTAATGTATGGTGATTACATATTGCAAAGGTCAAGTGAGAGATAAATTCTGTACATATTGTGTAACAAGACAACAATCAATAGACAGATCCACATTTGGCAAATCTATGCAGCGCTAATGCATGTAGTTACACTGCAATAGGGAAGTAGAAAATAGGAGGTGTTACTGAACTGGTTCATCTTTGGGAGAACAGAGCACTATTCTGTAAAAAGATGGATATGCAGAAAACACAGATGTAAAGAGAGCTCTGTAAGTCCACATAAAATACCACGTAGGGTATTAAAGAAGCAATCCAAGTAAGAAAGGTATCTAAATTATTTACATCTGCTCTCATTATTTCCTGTGACAAAACCCAGCAAGGAGTATATTGGAGGAAGTCGCTGCTGGCATTTGCAATACCCGTTGCAGATTTCAAAAGATGAGCAGCCTGTTTGAAATCCTGGTCTCGGCTTACAATGGGCCGATTCGCTTTAGGTCATATATGCATACAAAAGAAGCGACGCTGTGCAGCCATTATGCTCCACATATTAATCTGTTGTTAGACAGCAGGTTCTGTAGAGAAGAGGTTATCTTCAGATGGGGAAATCCTGTGGAGAAGGCATTAATTTTTCACAAGTTCTAAGGGGTTGGCTTTTCAAATGTTCCAGAGAATGTTCTTGTAACAATCACTATCAACATATTTTGCAGACACTGCAGCACAGTTCACCAACACTTTTTTGCAAAGTCACTGACACTTTTCTGCAGTGTAGAGAATCACATAGCAAAAAAGATATGGCGGTAAGCAAAAGATTACAAAACAAAAAAATATGGTGAAAAACACACCGACAGATCTTTCAGAGGTGTTGACTAAGTGTGATCAAGGATGTTAAGAGATGTTTGCCAAGTAAATTACTGAAAAATGCTGGTGAAATAAAGATTCAGGAAGCCTATTTTAATGAAGGATTTCACTCCCTGCTGACTTAGAACGCTGTATGCAAGAAGAAATAAGCAAGATCAGACCAAACCAACCATTGTGTTAAAGCACATTTACATTTGCCGGGTGCTGTGGTGCATACCTGTAATCCTAGCTTCTCACTTGAGTTTGGGAGATCTGGTCTGTGCTGCCTGGGTTTGGTGTTTTCCCTATGCTCATCACTATCATGGTGACTTTGGACTATGGTCGCATGCACCAGCACAAGTAAAAAAAAAAAAATAAATTATCACACATTTACATAAAGTAACATTCCATGGAACGCAGTGCTAATGAAGAAAAACTATTAAAGTGATTCATTCTCAACATGTTTTTGAACCTTCATGGTTATGCACATTTAATTTAGACCTACAGACATACAGGTAACTACATCAATCATCAATTACCACACAATCCGAAGTGACATAAGGTTATACTTTATTATACATACACACTGTCACATAAGTCACTGCTGTAGAATCAACTACCAGGGCAATAGGGTTTAAAAAGATAACAAAAACATACAAGTATATAAAGTAAGAAAGTATTAGTAAAGATAAAACAATATACTGTCATTATGTTGCGATACAATGAAAGAATGGGCAGGAATAATTTGCAGTAATACACAGCATTGGATATTTTCAAGTGTTCTCCGAAAGAACAGGAAGGTTGAATCAGGTCATTAGATGATCTAAAAGTCATACATTTTGCTAGAGTAAATCTGGCTAATACTCCTCTTGGTTGTCAGTCTATGATGTCCATATGCAACAATTAATTATGTGAACACACATCTTGATATATTGTGCATATTGCGTTGGTTTCCATATGCAACAATCCAATAAGCCATTATGGGGGTTTCCCATTAATATAACCATAATTATATTTGTAAATTACAATTTTTGCAAATATATATAATAATTCAAAATTTTTAAGAACCTATAAAAAGATAAGAGTCTAAATACTTTTCATTAAAAACATTTCAATTATTATCCATAAAATCAGTCCAAATTCATAAACATATAACTATAGTATCAAGTATAAAACTAAATCCAATCAAAATGGTAAATGGTATCATGTACTACCATGGTAAATATAATATACCGTAATCTATACGAGAGTATATACACCGATGATGTTATATAAAATAAACCACATCAAAATGGAAATCACATCAGTATAAGTATCAAAAATACACATTATATAACATTATGTGCTAAGAAAAATTAAATGCATTGTGCTTACCCCTATAGCATTTATATTGCTACCTGTGACGCAATGCTCATTTCACTCAACATCTTCAAGAGGCGTCTCTGCCTTTGACAGCTCCTCTTGAAGGCTGTGGTCAATTGTGGCCACCACTTTTGAGAGGTAATTTTGACCAATGACGAAAGCTATGGCAGCCGAGAGTGACAAATTTCCTGGGGTTTTCCAGGCTAATGATATTGATGACTTATCCTTACAATAGGTCATCAATCTCAAATTGTGAGGGCTCAACTCCTTGGACCCACACCAATCAGCTTTTCTGACCAGCTTCGGGTCATTTGTACAGGAATTGAGCTGCAGTAATTTGGACCAGTCACTACACAGAGAATACAGCTAACTGCTGCTGACTGTTTTTTCCACATAGCGGCTGATGAGGGCAGCTGATTGGCAAGGATCCCGGATGTCGGTCCCTGGCCAATCTGATACTCATTATCCATCTTAAGGATCAATATCATTATGAATATCATAACAGACAAAAAAAATTATGCTATGGGTGTCAAAATATTGCAACACTAAATTTTTATACATTTTAGAAAGCATTAAAACATGACAAAACTGTATAAATTTGGTTAGCACTCTCTGACCAGGAAAATAAAGGAAATGTGTAAGTTTTACCACATAGCAAATGCTAAAAAAACAAACCCCATAACAAAAAACACTATGTGATTACTTCAATTCCACCCCATTACTATTTTCCCCAGCTTCTCAATACATAATTTGAAATATTAAATGGTGCATACAGAAATAACTTGTCACACACAAAAAAGCCCTCATACGGGTATGTAAATAGAAAAATAAAAATGTAATGACTTTTCGAAGGTAGGGAGTAAAACATGGAAAATCGCGATTATCGCCATGGTCAGGAAGGGGTTAAAAAGTTGTTGTAAAACATTTGCAAAAAGTATTTAGTTGTAGAATTCATCAGTTTATATCCAATTTACAAAGGGTATTCTTGTTGAAAGGGTTTTCCCTTGAAAATACCATATTATGACCATGGGAGTTCCAAGGTGCCCCCCGATGAATAAAGTGACAGTTGCACTGACACTCCATGTATATCTATGAGACTTCCAGATAAAGAAGTACATTGCTCAGCAAAAATCTCAGAGTGTTTGATACTGTGTTGCAATTCATAAAAAATTTTGCAACTTCTTAGTGTTCAAACTATCTAGTTAGAATCATACTTTTGGTCATACTATTTATTGTACTGTGCTGCAGTACAGTAGAAGTTTTGTAAGGTGCAAAATATTATTCTCAAGATGTATTATCTTGTTCTGTATTGAAAAATCTCCATCCTGGGGTGATTCCCCTAAACTTACCCTAACCTCACATGTATTTTTCAATTCAGACCAATAATCTGGAGCCTCTCTGGTTCCCTTCATGTCAAACTATTGGAATTTTACTGTAATGAATTTCTGGATATAGAATGTTGAAGTTCTCAAAAGTACAGTTTCACTAAACTGTACTGTGTAGCTAAAATAATACAAAGAAGATTTTGATTTCTACCATCATTCCTTTTTGGTGCAGACAGAGCAGAATTTAAAGAAAAAAAAAAGGAATGACGAAGTGATGAAAAGATGAAATTTCAGCAAGAGTAATCATTTGCAGAGCATTGTATTCAAAGTGCTATTTTTAACGTAATGAAAAACACTTAGGCAGTGGTCACATGTCATGTTGTTGGCAAAAGTTGCTTCTGCTGGTATATAATAATGGCCTTAAAGCATACCTAAGCTTTTAACTAACTTTGCATAAATCAATAGTTCAGTGTGTGTACATGATGAGTAACACTACTTCTGGCCATAATATCATAATATGACTTGTATTCTGTATTTTTAGCAGTTTTCCCCTCAGCAGGTTCCATTTCTAACTCTCAGTTGTCCTAAACCTGTTGGATGGAGACTAGCTGCTATGAAGTCTCCCATGCACTGCACACAGAAAGTAAAGCAGAATCTGCTCCCTAGCTCTCTCACTCATAGAGAGCATTATAGAGTAGCACTGACCAGCACTGATAAGAATAAAGCTCCAGCTCCATATTTAGCTCCAGCAGACTCTGCCTGTGCGATGTCTCTACAGTCTGACTCAACTTCTGCTTATTCCTCACTCCTACCCTCTCTATAGGCATATATTTCAGCTAATGCCAATTTAGGAGAAAGGGAGGGAACAGAAAAATAGCCTTATTATGTAGAGAAGCATTTTTCTCTGGTAAGATATATTACAATGTTTCTTATATTCGCTTGATTTGATGGAATTGATTCATGCAAAATTTGTTAAACATGAGTGACCGTTTAAAGCTCCACTCCAAACTTTATCACTCCTTAGCTCTCCAGTATAAGGCATACTAATGTGTAGTGAAAGCTGCAGACACTCACTGGGTTTATCATTCACTTTGTTCACCTTCAGAACTAGTCCCTGGCTGTCATGTGATCTTCAGACTGGCCTGGATATTATGTTCTCATAGGCTTACATAAACAGGGACTTTTGGCTGTTGTGGGATTGAGCAGGTCAGTCTGCCATCCACATGACCAGCTGGGGGATCCATTCTGGAAGTGAAGTGAACATTGCACCCAGTGAGTGGCTGAACGATTCTCTACACACGTACTATGCACTTTTATACTGGGCTAGAGAATTGAATTAAAGCAGAGATTGCCTACAAATACAGTGGGCCAGAATTACCAATAGAGTCACACATTATATGCAAAAAAGAAAAATATATATCATCATTTTAGCATTCTGATTGGTACATAAAGGCAACAACAACATTCTGAATATATAAGGCTGACTTGATAAAAGTAGAGTTTCCATAGAGAATGACTACGATAAAAACTAAGCCACAGATAAGTGGATCCTGACAGTGACTGGCCTGATCTATTATGTAAACTAATCCTCATCTTGATTACAGTAAAGATAACAGATGCTTTAGTGTCACACAACTACTTCACCTGACTAGAAAATCCACCGCACATAATAGACCTTTCCTCCAATGAACACAAAGAGATTTCTTTCTTTCTATAAAGGCCTAAACAGCCTCTCAGACAGATTAATTTTTAATAAGTCAGCACTTTGTATTTTATGTACCTATTAAATTTTAAGTCGGTGAGCCATTGACCCCTGGAATTTTTCAATAGCTCTACCCACGGTGTCAGGGTTGGCTAATTATGACTGAACAGCTGTTTGAGTTGACCTTGCCATCAAGTGAGGAAACGGATGAAATGCTGTCAGTCTACAAAGATTTAGGAGTTTTGTGATTTCAGATTGATTCACAAGTTAATTACATGGCATAATTCACAGGGTTATTTGGGAACAAACACACTTGGCAATTCCGCAGCCTGAGAGCCTAAAGCAGGAGATTGCTTCCTTTATTTATATATGGATCTGACATTCTACACCGAGTATTACATGTCATGGGAAGGCAGCACGTTGGGGCTCAATTGTGGTAAACACTTCGAAAAGGAGAAAATCAGCTCAACATTTTGGAGGGCCTGGGATCTGGTACACCTGTTTAGTCCTAACAATGAACAGCAGTGGGGCTTGTAAAACACCTGAACCCCTTTGAAATGAATGCAATGCAGCATCAGTGCGGTAGTGCAAGACTTGTAACTCTGTAGCTAACCCTAAAAGGTTTTGGCCACTTCAAATTAAAACAGTAGAAAAGTATTACAGTAAAGTAGAATTACCTGATGGCCATGAAAAGGATATACCATATAATGACAAAGACTGCAATTTTGTGTTCATGTCATCATGCAATGCTAATTTTATAATTATATTGTGCGCATTCCTGTTCTCACACATCTGCTGAACTAGCTAAAACATTTTCAAAAAATTTGGAAAAATTGTGGGAACAACAGCTGTAATGTGCGTAAGACTGAGGCCCCATGTTGCGGGGGAATGGCAACAAAATGAATGGGAATATATATAGGATATATAGGAAGTGCTTATACTTTTACCTTCGGCTCAAAAAACCACAGGAAAATCTGCAACAAAAAAAGCTGTGTTTCCACAATGTGGGGCCTTAGCCTCCAAAAACCACTTTGAATTTTTTTTTTTTTGCATTGAAAGTTTTATTTAAGTTTTTATGATAAAAGTAAAACAATACAAACTACAACTGAAGACCGGGAAGAGAAGAGTTTGAGGGGGAGAGGGAAACCAGGAGGGGCAACAACAGGGAAACCACTTAGAATTTTTTGTTGAGAACTTTACTGGAGGATCACAGATTTTAAACATGCCCTATTGTACACATTGCTTGACACTTATTTCCACTGTAGAAAAGTCTTCGGCTACATTCACATGGCTGTTGCCCCTTGAGATTTTCTGATCTATGAAAGGATCAGAACAGCAGAAAAACAGCTCCCTTCATGGAAGTTTCTGTTTATATCAAACAATTAATGTTTATATCAATATAAAACTGAATGGCCAATTTCATCTGTCATATGAATGGAAAACTCATAGACGGGAGCACTTGTTATTTATTTATTTATTTATTTATTTCTGACATTGAAGTAAAATATGGATACAAACAATGTCTTCAGTGTGTAAGCATTATAAATAAAACCATATTTCCATTCCCTCTGGCAGACCAGAACAACTAAAAGGGCAATGCGAATGTGCACACAACATGCTTATCGGAGTGTCAACATTACAGAGATATTGTGTACTATCTTTCCCTGCTCAATAGCTGTCCAACAGGAGGAACATTTCTATGACAATGCAATGTGACAGTCACGTGCAAGTGTCAGTATGTAAAGACTTCAGTGGGTAAGACAGCAGACTAAAAAAATTTTTGACGGCCGTAAAAAACAGTCCATCAAAAAAATGGACATGTGAATAGATACCCTGAAAATCAATGTGTTCTCAAAATAGAAGTTCTTCTCTTTTGTGTGAATAAGGCCTAAGGCTCTGTTCACATCTCTGCTAGTGATTTCCATGGTTCTGCGCCATCATACTCCAACACTAACAGCACTCAATGGACCATTTCACCTACAAGAGCCCTTCTTTTTCAGCTTTGTTTATAGAATTACATACAAAGTATTAAACTTTCCTCTATACTATTACTCCATTTAGGACTAGAATGAAAAAAATGCACATAAAAACAACAACCTTGACACAAACTGGCTATGCTTAAACAAGAGCATGGTGACATTGGCAATAAAATTATCTGGCACTTAGAGACATATGTACAAGGTGCAGTTAATGTGAGATAAAAGTGACAAATGATCTGGAACCAACAATGTTTTATTGTCAAAAAAAGGAATGAAATACAGATGTATCAGTTGCTAAACACGCGTTCACCTGGCATTAATAAATGTACGTATTGCATATTAACGTAATGTTCATTAATTCAATTTGTATGGCAGCAACTATTTTGTAACATGACGTAGTGGGAAACTGGAGCAACAATTGTATTTAAAGGCAGCTACATCTGTAATAATGGTGTTTCATGCCACCCTTTTTATATCAGAGAACGATAGGTAGCACTCTCGAGGAGGGAGTTGAAAATTTTTGTTAAAAATGAAATAAGCAAGCTCAAAGAAACCATTTGGAGTGCTATCCATGCTTTTCCTAAGTCTTGAAACCCTTTTTATTTCAGACCTTGATATAAACTAGTGGCCACATACATACAAGATACAAGGAACAGGTTACTGAACTAACGTAAAAACAACCATAAATCAGGGAGGTCAGGTGGTGGTAAATTGTGATGTCCTAATACTGTGGTTTTGTGATTTCCCTTTAAATTCACTAATACACCACAGTATAGAGAAGAAAGGAAGTGCTTTTTATATGCTCTACTTACTGGCGCCACTACCGCTCTAAATGACGGAAAAAAAAAATCAGGGGAACAGGAATCCACTACAACATGCAACCCCTAAAGTTAATAGTTATGGTCCTTCCAAGAAATAAAATAACATATTTGTCAAAGAGAACTGTGACCCCTGTTAAAATAACAGGTCACAAAAGTAAAGTTTTATGGAGTGCAGTGTCCAGGGCATAACATCACACCTCACGGCATAAGGCTATATTTGATGACCCCTGACCCAACCAAATGGCAAAGAACCTAACTGCAAACAAGGGCGCCAGTCATTACCCAAGAAGAAATTACAATCATTTCCACTCATATATAATCTGTTCTTTCACTTTAAAAGTACACACAAATGCATGTTACAATAAACCTGGTTGTCCCATTGATTGGAGCATGACCATATGCTCTATGGGTTTAGGTACGCTACCTTACTTGGTTAGCAAGACTTGACTTAGTAATGTTTTTTTGGACTCAAATTATTTTTAGTAGCAGGAAAATAAAAGAAGTAGTTCAGCAACAAACCTTTATTGCATGTTCACAGAATAATAATAGCTGAACTATGCGATTTCCGTAATTTCCATACAAGTGACATAAAATCTCGCAAGTTACAGAAACAGTGACTGTACTGCTCCATTTCCATAAAACCCACTCACTTGTAAGGGAGTTACAGAAACAGCAGTGAGTTCTGCTATTTCTGCAAACCCAACCACTACTGACAGCCTAGAGTTTGGGGAAAGGGTTAGTAACAGGTGTAGAAGGGAGTGGGGTCAATTTTATTGATATGTATGAGTCCCAGCCCTGGACTCGTACCGATCATATATCTAGCTCATCAAAGTTTAGATTATTGGACTTTTTCTCCAAACATTTGCAGCATGCTCATATTTATGTGCTAAGAAACTGATGTATAGAAAGAATATAGCAAAAACAGTCACAATATATCATGTTTGTTATTTTTAAAAAAAACAGTGGGGCAAGATTTATAAAGACTGGCGTATTGCATACCAGTCTTAATGAAGAATGGAAATCTATATGAGCAGAAGGAGGGTCCTGTGCCCTCCCCTCCCCCAGGGCTATATTTAAAGGGAGAGAACTGGCACATAAACTGAATAAGTTATATTTTATGTGCCAGTTCTCTCCCCTTCACAGAAGTACAGAAGATACAGAGCATATCTGCTTAGGTGTTTCCATCATTCAGCATAGACTGGCTATTGCTGTGCGTTAATAGTGTGCTCTACTACATGAGACCTATTGATATAGGTAGTTCCTTTTTGGAATACCACTTTTTCACCATTTTTAAGATGCATAGAATTGCATCCATCACAGAGATACAACATTGCTTCTGTAATCTCCAAGTAAAGCCTGGTAAAATGTTTGTATGATCCATATGAACCAGTATTTCCCATTGCAAGAACCAATGATTGTCATGTTGCTCTGCAACTCATTTACTAACATAAGTGAATTGAGTCACACTGCAACCGCGAGGATACTGTGACCTCGACTTCTAGTTGCAAGAAAAATAAGCACTGCTTGTACAATTAACACAGCATTCTCTACTGTATGGTATATTACTAAATGCGATATGCATGACATGCAGAGTACTTATGAACGGGCACACGTAGGCTTACACGCTGTACAAACCTCTGTATTTGCAAATATGCAGAACTCTCAACAGCCTTTGTTTTCTGCTAATTGTTAATTTGCATAATACACTTGAATATCAGGGCTTTGCAGGGACTTAATGAGATTCTAAAATGTGCTGTAAAACAAATTATACAGAGCGAAAAATAATAGTGAGGTACGATGAAGAAATTAGGAGGATGCTATTGAATAGTGACCCGACAAACTAGAGAAAGGATTAGAAACCACTCTCATAAGCAATATACGCAATTATGTACTGCCATCTGGTTACATCTAGAAGACAGTAATAGTATACTGCAATATTAAGAGTTTACAAAGACAATACTGTCCAATACGAAGCTGTAGAGTCAAAAGCTTCCAACCAGATGTAAACCTTTTTAGACTAAGGCCACACATTGCGGAAACGCAGCTTTTTATGTTGCAGATTTTGTTGCGATATTTGAGCCAAAGCCAGGAGTGAACTGAGCAAATCCTATTCCACACATTGCAGAAAAGTATGCGCAGTGGAAATCGCAGCATGTCAATTATACCTACGGAAACACCGGTGATTTCCCTATAGGTATAATGAATGCAAAATGTCTGCCAAGGAAACCTTGGCGGACTTTCTGTAAAAAGTGCTGCGAGAAAAACTGCAATGCATTGCCGCTGCGTTTTTTCCCACAGAGTTTTTTTTTTTGCTGTGGCCCGCTAAGTGGGGTCTTAGTCTGAAAATCACTGCGGGAAAAACCGCAATGCATTGCCGCTGCATTTTTTCCCACAAAGTTTTTTTGCTTAGGCCCGCTATGTGGGGCCCTAGCCTGAAAAAGACTGTGCTGACATGCTTTCGCTCTATGAGGGTTCACTGAGCATATTTTACTGGTTGAAAAATATGCAGAGAAATCGGCTTCTGAAATCCAGGAACTTTTTTTGGTGTATTCTTTTTTTCAGATGCATTTCCAGCTGTGTACACATCAGCTTAATTGCATACTAAATAGCAAACAATCGTATTGGCAATTTTTGAGTAAAAGGCGCTTATAAGTCACTTCTCTTTTGTAAGCTGTGTAAAGATTTGTATAGTATGAACAATAATGCATATTTTCCATTGAAATAAATGAAAATCTGTTTAAAGGTGTTGTCCAGGATTGTGATACTGAACTCCTCTACCTCTTCTCAAGCCAGTGATGTCACGTCTATTGGTCACAAGGCCATGCTCTAGCTCAGTCCCATTCAACAGCCACTATACAATATATGGCACTGTGCTTGATAAGTAGTGAAGAAGCCACAGCAATCAATATAGTCCCAGACAACCTGTTTAAGGCCAAAGCCACACTTTGCAAAAAAGCTGCATTTTCATTGCAGATTTTACGTTTTTTTATTTATTTTTTTTATTTTAGCCAAAGTCAGGAGTCGATTTAGAAGAAGGAGAGAATTGTAAGTACTGCATTTATATTTCCCTTTGCTTCCATCTTTGACTCAAAATGCAAAACCTGCAACAAAAACAGATTTTCTGCATAATTTGGCCTCATGCCTTGGTTAGAGACACATACATAGCTGCTTTTTTTACGGAGATTTTGCTGCAGTATTTTGAGCCAAAGTCACAACCGGATTCAGCACAAAAGATAACTTTAAAGACCTGTGTTTATATTTCCCATTCCTTGTTAACCCACCAAAATCTGCAACAAAAACTTCATGTGTCATCAGTGCTTAATACATGTTTTTTTGTTTTTATTTTGTTGTTGTTCCAAAATCCATTCAAAAAATTAGTAAGTAAATATACCCTAAATCTACGGAGATAAATCTATGTCACTAGTGCAGGCTCTATCCATGGGCAGACACAACCCCATATAATAATAATAATAATAATAATAGTCCTTTAATAGTCCCACAGTGGGGAAATTCAGTGTGTTACAGCAGCAAAGATAAGATAAGATAAGCAGATACAAATACAAATACAATGTACAGGAATGTTCCAAGGTGAGAGGCATTACGTTACTAGCAGACAGACAGATAGGACGTAGCAGGGGGGGGGGATTTAACAGGCAGAGAGATATTTCAGTTCTCTGTATGTAATGATCTCCGCTTAGGTCGGTATTGGTTGTACAGCCTAACCGCGGTGGGGAGGAAAGACTTCCGATAGCGCTCCTTCTCACACCTAGGGTGGAGCAGTCGGTCACTGACAGTACTGCCCAGCGCAATCACAGTCTCATGCATGGGATGGGAGTTATTCTCCCGCATGGAGCTCACCACGGACAGTATCCTTCTGTCACCCACCACCTGCACTGGGTCCAGGGGGCTCCCCAGGACAGAGCTGGCCCTTCTAATCAGCTTGTCAAGTTTATTTCTGTCCCTGGTTGATATACTGCTCCCCCAGCAGGCCACTCCAAAGAAGATGGCTGATGCCACTACAGAGTTGAAGAAAGTCCTAAGAAGTTCCCCCCGGATTCCAAAGGCTCTCAGCTTCCTAAGCAGGTAGAGCCTGCTGTGGCCCTTCCTGTACAGGGCCTCCATATGATCTGCCCAGTCCAGCTTTTTGTTAAGGAGCAGACCCAGGTACTTATAGGTGTTCACAATCTAATATATCACAGTTACTGCTAATAGACAGACTCCTGTCACCATAACCATACCTAGACTTTATTTCACCCATGGCAAAGGTTCAGTTTGCTGCTAAAGTCCTATGTTCACATACCCTGGCCATGGCAAAGTGAGAATGCTGCAAACATTTGTAAAACGTAGGAGCTATAATCTTTACTAACATGTAAGAGCAAGAGGGTAAAGAGAATGTTTGGCTACTGCACTATTTTGCTCCACCAAATATAAAATATATACAATATAAAAAGTCTGAATGGACTCTTGGTTGATCCTTTAATCAGTAAAATAGTTTTCGGCAAACAGATTTTTTTTTTCCTTTTTTTGACACAGCACGTCTTTTACTTATCCCACACTAGGACTGAATGCTTTATACAAGGTGCTGCACAAATAGCTTGGATTGAGACTCATACACAGCGGGAGATTCAGCTATTAAAAAAGAAAAATCCTGAAATTAATGCTTACATTCCAAAGGTCTATAAAAGTGCACAATAATGTTCTTAAAGTAACCCCTCATAGTGGCACAGACCTACTTTATTTACTTATCTACTTTCTCAGCATTATCTGGAGGTATCAACAGCTGCACAGGAAACAGGTTTGAAGAGCTAGGCTGTAATTTCTTTTGAGCGGTTTGAGAACGCCTTCTCCATGTCAGGACCTGCTGGCGGTGACAGGTGGTTTGTACTTCCCATGTCTGTAAGTATTGGGATCTCCAGAGCTTACAAGCACTCCAGCAAAACAGGCTTCTGTCCCCTAGTCAAGCGTAGCACAGAAGTCACTGCAGCAGTACCTACGTTTCTAAGAAAGAATGGCAGCTAGTAACTCAACATATCACATATCTAACAAATGGTTATCAAACCCTAGTTGTCCAGTTATTGCAAACACTTTGGAGGTGTCGTTTCTCTTATACAGATCTACATTATAGTAAATGTTGTCAATAAGGTCAATGTGGCTCAATTCAACATCTGCAAGGGATGGGCTAAATATCATGCCAAATGAGCCATTTCTACAAGTCTAGCTATCATCATTTATCAAAGCACAATAGGGAAATTTGTCACTGGACTTTTTTTTTGTAATGCCTTTTATTGGCATTTTTTCCACCAGTTTTTTAGGGGATCTTGTGTTCATCAAATGCACCATTCATTTGCACCCTTTTTTCCTTATTTCTCTTACCTGTGCCATCAGTTTAAGGTTTTGACTATGAAAGTAGGTACAGTTCGGTAGGCGAGGAGGTGAATGCCACATTTATGAATTGTGACTTTTTAACAAGTTGCATACTAAATGAGCAATTTTACTGTAATAGAAGGGTGGCATAACAATTGAAAAAACATCTCTTGACATATTCAAAGATGCCACAAATTTAGCACCATTGTAGTGTATTGTGCATTTGACAATCCAAAGTTGCTATTCTAGGGGTCCTGATATCAGCTGCTAAAAGGGTCAACAGTGCAACCAGATAGCAGGGAAAGCAAATAGGATGTTCAGCTGTATACCTAGAGGCATAACCAATAGGAAGAAATTGTGATCTCGCTGTATAGAGCGCTGGTGAGACATCTGAAATAGTGTGTCCAGTTTTGGAGACCCGACCTACAAAAAGACATAGATAAAATAGAACTGGTGCAAGTGTGGGCTACAAAAATGGTGGAGGGTCTGAAGCATGAAACATATCAGGAGAGGGTTAAAGAACTTATAATTTGTATAGCTTTGAGGAAAGAAAGGAAGAGGGGGTGGGGGCATGATTGAAACCTCTATACGTTTCAGGTAGAAAGTTTTATTATTATTATTATTATCATTATTATTAAAAACTAAACACACAAAGAAGGAGGCACAATCTGAAATTAGTCGGGAAAACATCAGAAGGATGTCAGGAAATATTACTTCACTGAAAGAGTAGTTGAGGCTTGGAACAAATGTCCAACAGATGTAATTGAGAAATGTACAATAAGTGAATTTAAATTTGTGGCAAATAATAGCAATGTTGCCCCAGCCATCAGTCAGGTAACCAGTAAAGTGCCAGCATGCTAAGAGGCATCATTTGCTCCTGTGTAAATCACTTCCACCTCTTCTTGAGTCATAGTCAGTCCATTCCATTCTCTGGTCTATGTACATTGTGCCCAGTTATTGAGGACCTGTCACTAGGTCTGAAAAGACAATGACATACATCATCTAAAAGGCTCTGTAAACCTGTGGTTTCTCTTGGTGCGGGGTATTTATGTGCTATAGGTCATGCAGTGTTAGGGGCCTCTTGGCTAGTATAACCTAATCTGAATGGCATGAACTATAAAAGGGCTTATATCTTTGGTGTGGCTGAACGGATTTGGATAAACAAAACACCAAAATGCCCAGCCTTTCCAGACCTGGTGTCAGGTCAGGTGTGGACCTTGTTGAGAAGACAGAGTTGGAACTTTATTTTCTCCTCATTCTGGGGACAGACAGCAGTAAATTACACATTTTGGACCCACTGAAGTTTGTTAACTGGCTGTAAATTGACTTCATGCCAAAAATGGCAATTTATATCATTTTTTGGTTTAAAGGCTTTAATAAATCACCCATTGACAGGCTTTCTAAGAAATTGGCCCTTGTGTATGTCTAACATAGGAAAATTATATTGCAAGTGTCATTGGGGACAGAGTCTACTGTGAATGTACAGTAGCATAGAACGTGTCAGCGCTATATAAGCAACAGCCAACAAATGCCAGTATCTGACTATAGACATCACCAATTCCCCTTTCCCCCCACACACCACCACATCAAGGAAGGAATGAAATGATTTCTGCCACATATCTCTATCAACACAGGATTCCAAATAATTTCATAATCACTCATAATCAATTCAAAGAGGAATAAGAAAGGTTCCTGAACCGCAATCCCCCAAGTTCCCTCATAAAAACAAGCCCTGACTAATTGTGTACTGTAATAGGTTTCTTATCTCTCCCAGTCAAATTAGAATGATTGTAATAAGCTTTGAAAAACATTTCAACTCAGAGGCTGTCTGCCCGTCACACATCTTAATGCTCCTCATTGTGCACAAAACGGAAGACCACAGAGATACTGGTCAGGATGCACAATGCCTGCAAAGTAGGTACGGCTAAGCCTGCTCACAGTACAATACTGCACTCTCTTTCTAGGCGGAACTTCTATCTTAGAAGATTTATTTAGCCACCTTGACAATAGTTGTTTGTCTACTAAATAAGAATGTAGTTTACACCAATAACTGTGTTACTCAGGGACAAACACTTTTTCAGCTCTCCAGCTGCCGCTGACTAAAAGTCATCCCCTGAGTACCATGACAGATGAGGTTCAGTCAAAGGATAACCAAGGCGCATGTGAAGCAAACTGCATCACTCCTGACAATGTCCATGTATATGCTATATACATGTATTGTATGTATATAAATGTACCTACCATACATGCATATCATTTTATTACAACACTTAAAGGGAATGTATTATCTGACAATAACATACAGTATAAATCAGATTTTTATGATCAACATTTAAAAAAAAAAAATTATGCATCAAATAATCTTGAAAAATTGCAGTTTTCAGTCACAATAAACTGATATTTCTTGTTCTCTGTAGCTCACTTGTCAGCTTTGCTGTACATACAAACACCGGATAAAGAAAATCATCTCATTATGATTAGAGGATGGGCAAGTTAATGACAGTTCTATAATACTGCTTGATAAGGTAGGATAGTAACACTATACACAGATAAGGCTCTGTATGCACCTGAACTGTCCCTGGGGCTGTAATCATCACTTCCTCAAGACTGTAAAATTCTATGAGATTCTGCAATGAATTGACTCACATTCACTTCAATGCACATATACTGCTGTAATAACTTTACAGGAAACACATTAGATAAGTATCTTCAATCCAACAGCCTCCAGAGAAGGTTTTCTACATGTAAATAAATTCCAACATTTATTAAACAATTCAAAAACAAACATATAATCTAATAAACGAAAGTAATATTAAATACATTACACACTTTCTTTAAAAAGGTCATCTGAGATTAAACAAAAAAGTTTCTTTCCAGAAATTTCAATGGACAGTACATGGTATTGCAGCTTATTGCAATTTACTAGAATATGGCTAAATGGCAATACAAGGCGCAGCACAAAGATAAGTGGCACTGATCCTGGAAGAAGTCAAACCGCTTTTGCAATCTTGAACCGCCCTTTTATTAAAAATGTAATAGATCAAGGACTATAATCGAACGCCAGCAAGACCCAGGACTGGAGAAATGAAAACCCCTTGTTAAGTTTTTTTTTCTTGCATGCACTTTCCATCTCAGACAGTAGAGTGAAAAAAGCATACTTAACATTTTAAACAAGTTATATTCTGGTTGGGTTCACATTTATTCAGTTATGTTTTTTTCATGTAACACATTAAAGCATGGGCCATGAATTCCAAGAATAATGGTCTATTAACTCTAGTATGCATGACATTAGAAATCTACACAAACAAGTAATAGCAAAAGGCCCGGGTTATGCATAATAGGGTTAACCTATTCAGATCACAAAGCATGGACCAAGCTGTAGACCTTCAAGTTTCTTTAAAGTCCACAAACCTACCCAGTTCAGATTAGCCGAGAGAGTATTTGTGCTCACAGTTTTCTGTGCAAGAGATTGTGAATATTTTCTGCGCTCACAGAATGTAGGGGTATTATCGCAATTTAAGTGGTGAGCTATGCCATTTATAGTGCATGCTATTCTGATAAACGAATGAACAACACTAGCTTTTAGCAACCTTTTACATGATAATTTCACGTGACAAGATGCCCAATATACAGTGTATCATTTCAATAACAAGTCTTCCAATAAATATATTACGCTGAATCATACCAGAGGACCATTTCATTACCTGTGATATGATAAGACCAATGCACTTGTCTTGGAATAATTTTATTTTCTTGGCTTTGGAATTTTTGCTTTATTTTCTCTCACTTTAGTACTTTGTAAGCTAGATCAGTAAGTGTTACAGCCTGCCCCTGCCATATCTCCATGTAAATGTTCTTCAGTTTCTTATATGTTTTCTTCCTAAGTGCTTCATGCAGAGTGGATAGTAGACTATCAGAATTGCACAAAGTTGCCTATATAGGGAGGACTAGTGGTTACCTAGACATTGAGTGGTAGTGGGAAATCTGAAGCCATATTGAGAGAATTCTTCAATTTAAAAAAAAAAAGGAAACACTGAACGTCAGTCATCCCACTTATTGTAACTCAATTTCTTGCATTATTTCATGCAGATTGCTTGGGCCAAAATTACAAAGTAGACATTGGTTTCTGAAGTTTGTGTTGTATTTTTCTCAGAAAAACCTATAGTCAATAACACAGCCTGGTATAATAACCTGTTTTACTCTAAACATATATAGATAACAGGTGTAATATAATAATTCCCCCATTAATCCAGAAGAGCATTTATGAGGTCAGACAATGATGTTGAACAAGAGTTCCTAGCTTGTAATATCTCTGTTCTAGTTCATTCTTAAGGTATTTGGAGGTCAAGGCTTTATGTGGGCCAGTTCATTTCTTCCACACTAAACTTATTCAATCATGCCATGGACCTTTCTTTGTGCACTGGGGCACAGTCATGCTGGAACTGAAAAGGGTCTTACTCAAACTGGTCCCACAAAGTCGAAAGCATACAATTGCCCCAAATATCTTCATATGCTGAACCATTAACATTTCCCATAACTGGAACTAAGGGGCCTAGGTTAACCCTAAAAAACCATGGTAACCCATGCAATAAAGATTCTGAAACACAGTTTTTGACCTTATGTTAATGGAAGAGGAGGCTTGTAACTCTGCAGATATTGGGGATTGATTTAATGAAAAAAAAAAAAATGCATTTTTCACATCATTCTTGATAATCTCTTCCCTGCCACAGTTTGTGTCTAATTTATGATGAGGTGCATGCCTTGTCATAAACTGAACACATCCTCTGGGATTCGTCTGCCTAAACAGAAATCTATTCCAGCTCTTTGCTAGTGTAGATTTTTGCCATAATCTATACTAGAATACAGGAGTAAATGATATGTCTGACAATGCCTATGGACCTTCCCACACCTTCTTTTTAGGAAAGTGAAGTTTGGGCGCAGAACTTAAAAAAAAGTTAGATTTCTTACGTAAGAAAATCTGCAAAAAATTTGGAACTTTTTTTTTTTGGCCTGTATGCCAGGTTTCTGGTGCACAATCCATGATAAATCAGCCCCAATGAGACCGTTGGTGACTTTTATGCCCTAAACAGTTTATCCCTTGGCGACCTTGCTATGTATGTGCATGGTCGGACACTTTGGGGCTGAGTTGCTGTCTTTTCTAAATTCCATGCACTTTTCTATAATACAATTAACAGTTGATAGTGGAATGTCCAGGAGGGAAGAAATTTCACAAACTGACTTGCAATGGAGGCATCCTATTACAGTACCATGCTGGAATTCAGTGAACTCTTTAGAATGAATTTTTATTTTTTTTTTTGCAAATTGCTTGTACCAATGGAACTGAATGAAACATCTGAATTTGAGGATTAAGCCTAGATTCACACAACCGTGGTTGAAAACAGATGTGAAAAAAGGGCATTTTTCATGGCCATTTTGCACTCGAGAGGCACCTGTTTTCACGGATCAGTCATACATTTCAGTGTATTGAGGGATCAGTGAAAACAGCCAAAAATAGGATATGAGCTATTTTTTGATGGTCCATTACAAAAAGCCCCCCCAAAAAAGGGCATGAGAATTACCCCCATTTACATACATTGAATTTAATGCAATACAAAACAAGCAACTGAATAGATACAGATATAGATAGATAGATAGATAGATAGATAGATAGATAGATAGATAGATAGATAGATAGATGATAGGGAGTGTGTGCTACGTGAAAAACATATCAAATTTTCTGGTATAGTACAACAGTGGTTAATCTTTTGTATTGTAGATGTGTTAATAGTGTAATTGTGTGCTAATGGATTTGTGGCTATGATACTATTCCTGCCACTGGTAACTGGAAAATGACAAGATCCATAGGGTTTTTCCTTAGCCTTATTCGGTAAGCTTTGATATCTATAGAAAAAGGCAGTTGTTTGTCTTTGTGCTTGATATTACGGAAACCACAAAGTTGACAAAATCCCAAGATTGTTTACATTCTTTATTGCTCTCTTATTTCCACATAACAGCCAGCTCACAAATTAAGGAACTGGACACTGAAGGAGTGCACACTCACATTTATATAGTGATTGAAAGAATGTGCATGGACAACTTTATTGATGACAAAAGTATTTTCCAGCTACTGTACATTGCTGTATGTTACAAAATACCACTTGCTGAACTCAAAAGCCTCTTTAGCTTGTGAAATTTTTACTACAAAATTAATCATTTAGCCAGCTACCTTAAAATGACAGAGTTCAGCTATAATTGTACCATAGTACCTTGCTTTGTGGGCTAGACAAGCATAAAGTATTGTGAAGACATTAAATGAGATATTTATTACAACTTAAACAGTCAAAACTAATGGCGTTGCCTACAGCAAGCAAATTTCACCAAGGATTTCTTAAATGCAGTCTAGATAACAAAAGTACCTGAAATAATTCTCATGTACTATCATAACATTCAAATTGGAGTCTTGCCCAAACCTAAACCATATGAATTCCATGTGCAGCCACATGTGCTCCCACAAGACACCTTATTCTATCCTTTAAGCAATGTGCTGGAAGCATCCTACAATTCTGTTTTGTCGTGGATTAAATGACAAACAGACCAAGACTGCAATTGAAGTTACACTGTGGTGTTTTTTTCGTTCCATTATGCACCTACTTCCCCCATATATTGCATATAATTCAGATAGAAAGGATTAACTAAATAGCAATACTATCTGAAAATTCATTAGATTTTGCACTGTAGGTCATATGTTCTCCTTTGTACCCTGGAGTTACTTGTCTTTTTGTCTCAAAAATCACAATCTGTCTTCCTGTAAAATGAAACTACATTGGCCTACACTAACTGTTCCATATAAGTGCTCCCCATTAGAAGGGGGGGCACAACATATCATCTAAACTACTAAAAGTATTTGCCCCCTTACAGATTTATTTTCTTTTTGCACATTTAACACACTTAAATGTTTCAGATTATCAAATAAATTTGAATATCAGACAAAGATAACCTGAGTAAATACAAAAAGCTGTTTTAAAAGGATGATTTAATTTATTAAGGGATAAAAGATATCCCAAACAACCTAGCCCAATGTGAAAAAAATAATTAACCCTCCCCCCGTGAATTAACTATGATTAACCACATTTTTTTGGAAAGCCGAGTTCAATTCCATTAGCCACATCCAGGCCTGATGACTACCAGACCTGTAGAATCAATAAATCCCTTTGATAGAACCAGTCTGACAACATGAAGTAGGCTAAAAGATCTCAAAAAGCAACACATTATTTCCCAACCTGTAGAAATTCAAGAACAGATGAGAAACAAAAAGTCATTGACATCTATTAGTCTGGAAAAGGTTAAAGCCATTTCTAAGTCTTTGGGGCACGAATCACAGTGCCAGCTATTGTCCACAAATGGAGAAAACAGTGGTAAAACTTACCAGGAGTGGCCAGCCTACCAAAATTACTCCAAGAGCGCATCGACAACTCATCCAAGAGGTCACAAAAGAACCCAGAATAACATCTAAAGCACTGCAGGCTAATGTCCAGCCATCAGTTTGTGACCCTAAGCTCAAGAGTACTTGGGCTCTGCAACAGGACAACCATCTGAAACACACCAGAAACTTGGAGTCCGGACTTAAATCCAATTGAGATACTGTGGCATGACCTTAAACAGGCCGTTCATGCTTGAAAACCCTCCAATGTGGCTGAATTAAAACAATTCTGCAAAAGAAGAGAGGGCCAAAAATTCCTCCACAGAGATGTGAAAGACTCATTACCTGTTATCACAAACACTTGATTACAGTTGTTGCCACCAAGGGTGGCACAACCAGTTATTAGGTTTAGGGAGCAATTACTTTTTCACATAGGGCCAGGTTGGTTTGGATAGCTTTTTTCCTAATAAATGAAATCATCATTCAAAAACTGAATTTATTATTCACTCAGATTATCATTGTCTGATATTGAAATTTGTTTGAATCTGAAAAATGCAAGTTTGACAAAAAAAATGCAAAAAAAAAAAAAGAAATCTGTAAGGTGGCAAATACCTTTTCCCAGGACTGTATGTATATTTCATTCTTTGTGTTAACACCATGTTAGTTGGTTTCTCAATATCAGTAAAAACATACTGCAGCTTAGAAACTGGTTCACGATATTCTTTAAGAGGCCTGCAAATCTTTTTTTGAAGTTTTCTGGGAACTACGCAGTCCTTGACACACATACAATGGTGACTTACTAGCCTGCCCACACGGTTATTAACACACTGAGGGAATAATGTCACAGGCAGTGCAAGTAATACTCCTAGATTCTGCAGAATAATGAATACAAATTGTGGCTTTATGTAACAGTATTTTGACACTTTCACATAAGAAAATTAGTCCATATACTTTGTCAAGTAGACTACTGTCAAAATAAAGCTATACAAGATGTGCAGTGAGAAAAGAAGAAGAAATAAAACCTGCAGAGCGTAAAGCCCACACTATTAAATAGGAGGAAAGAGGAATATTGTGAAGCATCTCCCCATAATGTTAGCTTTGATTTCATCTGTCAATCAAAACCAAAGATTCTCTAAGCCTGCCCATTATGGCTGCCGGATGCAACAATCTACTATGGTACCACATTTGTGGCCAACGTTACCATCTGAAAAAAGTTCATGTCCACTGTGAAATTGATATTTAAGGTATCCACAGTGTACAGCAGTACAGAAAACTATGCAAAATGATGCTTACACATTAGTAACATTTCACACAAAGTAACCAAACATAGTTCCCTAACATAGTATTTCTAGAAACGCAGCAGAAGAATAGAAATCCAGTCTTCTGAAAAGTCAACTTTTAAAATGGAAGTGAGTGGCACCAAAGAGAATATACAACTACAAGAAAAATATGGTATTTGGGAAAAATAAATAAAAATGGAAATAGCTTAGATTTTTCTTTCAAACCCTGATGCGAAATACTGACCTAAATAAACAAATGTGAATAAGTCCTTAGAGTCTTCCTTACTGAACCCTGCCCCTGGTATTTTTTTGGCTGTAATGCCTTCCAGCCATATTTCTCACTTCCTATAGTCCTCTTCATAACAAAATGATGGCAAATTGGTTCTTTCAGGCCTCAATCCAGTAGGTCCCAAGAAGATCAGTATTTAATTATTTTCTCTAAATTGTAAAAATACAAAAATATACTAACATTATTTCTTTTCCTATATATATATCTAAGTGTACAGTGGGTTTTCCTTAATGTTAAATTAACATACAGTGCAGAAGAGGTAAAAGTAATTAAAGTGGAACTCTCAATGGTTGCTATGAGCAACGAGCCAAGTAATGTAGTCTTTATAAATGCGGTCCTCATAGTGAGAACTCTAGCATTCTCTCCTAAACTTGCCATACATATCAGTTAGTGTATCTGCCTTGATTATCACAATGTATACACTTGGGCAGTGGATCTTTTTATCGGGTGTACAAGAATATTGATATCTTGATTTAGTGACAGATCATTAAAAGAAAGAAGCCACTGCCAGACGGTTACACAGCGGCAGAGCATTGGATTAGGCATGTTGGTGGTTTCCTGAATGTCGGGAGGCCCACGAACATAAATCTTACCAAATTAATCTAATGTGCAGGGAAAGTGCTATGACTACATTATGTGTGTAACTAAAGTCCAGAAAGTCCATGGCTAAGTACATAATAATCAATGAGTTACTTTCAATTACAGATATTTATATATATGGAGCATTTGTGCACACATTTGTATAGTTTTAATTAAAGGGGTTTTCCGGTGAGAAAAATTGCTTAAAAATGTCTCACAGTGGGTTAAAATAATTAAAGAAAAGACACTCATTTTTCATCGATTCTCTGTTTCAGACACTGTCTGGGTTCCCACTGGTCTTTACTCCCTGGTGTTTTGATACACAGGTAATTCCCCCACAATAGTAACCCACATCAGCCATCAAACATTCACTGAGTGGCCATCTCAATGCATTTCCTGAGTGTGCCAAGATACCACTCACTAAGGACCAGCAGAGATCCAGGCAGTATCTGAACTGAAATGATAGGGGATCATTGAGAGATGCCATTTTTTGTTATTTTGATACCCATTTGATCATAATGAACACAAATGTAGTTATTATAATCACTTCAAAGCCAGCTTACTGGGACTACCTCTCCGAGCATAGCACTATAATTTGTACACTTACAGCATGTAAAGAAGAACCATTCCAGGTTGATATTCTTAATTTTTTTTTTTCTTTTATGTTAAGTAGAGCTACAAAGAAGTTTTTATTCAGCAAATCACAACGAAAGTATAAAAGTAAAGTTGAGAATGCTGGTCTCTATGGTGCATTAGAACATACATATTCATTGCCCTTCAAGTCTAGCCTTCCCCCTTAAAATATTGTAAGTGTGTAGTAATTGGATCAAATGAGAGGGGTAATCAGACAGGCATGACAATATTCTGTATTACTCAGAGGTTGCAGGTTGCTAGGCAACAACACAGAATCTAGACAAAGATAAAGATAAATAACTGTCTGGGGTCATATTTATTAAAGCAAAAACAAGGACCATTCCAACCTAGTGATTACTCCATATATATTAATGTTGCATATAAGCCAAATTAATCCAATTAAACAGCATGGGTCATTTGTGTTCTCTTTAATAGAAGCCATGTGTTCAACACAATGCGGACGCTAGAGAGACACATTCATGGTATTAAGTCCAGAACAGGATAAAGGAATTGGTAAATAAAAGCATCAAATAAAAATGTGTCCTCTGAGTACAGATACTTGTAATACTGTGTTACTTGTCTTTAAAATCGGAGTGAGAGACCATTCAAGGTCGCCAGAAGATATTTTTTCCAAATGTTATCAGAATTTTTTTTTTTTTTTTTTTTGGGGGGGGGGGGGCACACTAAATGAGCCATGAAAGGACAGTATATTAATACTACATGTGCAAATACCTTATAAGTGGCAACAGTGTTGTGGTCTCAGATTTGTAAAAACAAAAACAAAAAAAACACAAAACAAATAAATCCACAAAGTAAAATTGCTATACAAGCTCTATCAAACTGTTTTTTTGTTTTCCATTCACATTTCGCAAAGGGTCTCTCAGTACAGCACTAAAAGAGTTAAAATCCCAGTGTTGTTCACTAAATTGCACTGACCTTCTTCTCCTCCCTTCATCCTCTCACCCCTCCCAGTCATGAGCCACAGAAATTAAATGGATTCAGTCTATCAGCACTCTGCATCTAAGTGATTAAATTCAGCTGCTGGAAAAATCTGTTGCCCGCAGCATCTGAGAAATGATCCTGCCAGACATGTACAAAAAGATAGAAAGAAAGAAAGCAGAAATATGTCCCTTCACACTGTATGATATCTATAGCAGCATCTCCATTGTGGGAAGGAAGGGGTGCTAAAAGCTGTGTGTGGTGGGCTCTTAGGATGTGCCATCTGAACACCACCTTCTAAGGGCACATAACTACCCCATACCTAATCTAAATGGCCAAACTTTGTGTAAGTTTTATAAGTTTATTGTACTAGAAGTCAATAACACGTGTTACTAAAGACGCTTACAATGGGTTAGTTATTACACAGAGGCAAACACATCCAATGTCTGCCGAATAAATCTGTAACATTATGGTTGACGTCCTTCTACAGGTAACAGTGTTCCAGTAAAAAATTAAATAAAAATTGTGATTTGTAATGGTGAGCAGCACTTGACTGAAGATGTAAGAATGATATGCATCCTTCTGTTTCCCATGAATTGCTTGTCCAGTTTAGAAAACACAATTTCCTAAACTCTATTATGCTTATCTATAGGCCAGGGTGAAGTGTCTCCCCCCCTCCCTCTCTGGTTGACCTATTTCCTGTATTTCATAGACAACCCACTGATTTGAATGGACACCGCAAATGCTTAGATTCTCCTGTGGAAGTGTTACAGAACACCCCTTTACCACTGCATGGTACCAGATCATGTTAGTGCACCTTGAACAACTTTGTCTTTTTTTTTTTTTTTAACCAGGTGTGTTTTAAGTGACAACCAGCTACATGAAAGCATGCACTTTTTGCAGTGGAAAACAAACAACTTGAAACTTGAGCCATGTCGAGTTGAGATGAAACAAACCGAGTTAATCCGGTGCTATGCAGTGGAAAAGTGGGTTATGTGATCAGCGTATTTTCAAGGGACACATCTAACAAGTATCAAAGTCGACAACCATTTTAAATGACAGATCCTGAGCCCTCTGTTGATTGAGAAAACCTTTTAAACAATGTATTAAGTAAATTTCCACAAAAACGAAGAACAAGGACAATGCAAATACATTCACTGCTCCAAAAATGATCAATCCTGGCACCACATTGAAACAATTCATTGTTATGTTCACATTTGCACTATGGCTTCTATTTATAATTTAAATGGTCAGTGTCATTTCAACAAACCTTACATCAGTAATACAAGTGGATATAAGAAACTTTGTAACATAATGTATCTTTAGAAGAGAAAGAAATGTTCTCCTATTTTGCTCCTCCCCTTTGTCATTAAACTGACCTTCACTCTGAAATATCTGCTATATCTGCCTCCATATCTGTTGAGGGAGACAGAGGCTGATGGACAGGCTTAGACCGATGCCCGAGCTATCACAGTCCAAGTACTTTATTTGCATCAGTACAAGTCAGTACTTTTCTCTATATCAGGGGTAGGCAACCTTTTTTGTTCGGCGTGCTGATTTTAATTAAAAAATCAAAAATGAGGTACTCGGAGTGCTGGTCAATAATTGTAAGTCTGACGACCCCCAAACTAAAGTCATATACCACAAACCATAATACAGAAGTGCTGACACCAGATGCTTTAGGTCACAAGCGTTTACTGCTATTTCCTGGGATGCACCTGTACTTTCCGATTAGAAGCAATGAAAGTACATGTACAGCCGCCAATTATTGGTAAATGTATGTGTCCAGGAGCAACGTATGACAGCATTCTTATGGTGAAAAAACACTATGTATCTGGATGCAGCTATATTCTTAGGCCACTGGAACTTTTAGCTCGATGTAAATCTGCGTTCACATGGTGCGGCCCCTGCACACGGTATTATGTCCCATAGCGGCCCCTTCACACGGTATTATGTCCCATAGCGGTCCCTGCACACCGTATTATGTCCCATAGTGGCCCCTGCACACGATATTATGTAGCATACCGACCCCTGTACACGGTATTATGTCCCATAGTGGCCCCTGCACACGGTATTATGTCTCATAGCGGCCCCTGCACACCGTATTATGTCCCATAGTGGCCCCTGCACACGATATTATGTCCCATACCGGCCCCTGCACAAGGTATTATGTCCCATAGTGGCCCCTGCACACTGTATTATGTCCCATAGTGGCCCCTGCACACGGTATTATGTCCCATAGCGGCCCCTGCACACGGTATAACATTCTAACTTTTATAATTTTCGCCACTCACTAGCTATAATTATACTGTGGGGTCTCTTCAGACCCCAGAGTTTAATAAGTGGAGGGCCAAGAGAGGTGACAAACATAAAAAAACAACGTACTCACCATTCCATGCCCCGCAGCCGCTGTGTTCTCTTCGGGTGCTTTTGCCTGTAGTCAGCGACCGCTGATTGGTTCTCAGGGGTCACGTCGCGTCATTATGCGTAATGACGTCAGACGTGACCCCAGAAGTCCTGTCAGCTGTCTCTTACGTCAGTCAGGCAGAAGCGCCTGAAGAGAACACAGCGGCTGCAGAGCGCAGGAAAGGTGAATACATTGTTTTTTTTGTTTTATTTTTATGTTTCATCACCTCTCCTGAGCCTCCGCTTATTATACTCGGGGGTCTGAAGAGACCCCCGAGTATAATAACAGCAGTTTCGTTTCGGCCGTGTTTGGTCCGATCGAAACTGCTGGGTAAGGACTCGGGTCGCCATGTCAGGGAAATATGCCTCGCATGCCGCTCTTGGCACACGTGCCGGAAGTTGCCGACCCCTGATCTATATGTTTAACAAGCTGATTCTGATGGGATGTTGATCCAGGGACCTATTCTGATTGCATATTTGGAGATGGGAAGGAGTTGTGTTTCCCCTGATTTGGGGCAATTGGTGTCAACCTATTTGAAGGGGGGGTTTGGACTTGATGGACTGTTGTCTTTACCCAAACTCTTCAACTGCAGTATATCACTAAGAAGTAGACTTAAGTAGATTTTAGTCTAGTATAATAGAACTGCTGAAGGTCCAGAAACTGCATGCATAATGCAGATATTTATATGTAGCCATATTATAACCACATAAAAGTAGTCTTTCAGTATGAAAATAATACTAAGCAATGGATATATTCTCCAACATGGTTCCCATCATCAAACAAACACAAATTTGATTACTATACGATACTTCATATATATTTTTATTCTTTCCTCTAAATTTATTTATATGTTTTATCAGGATATGTCAAGATACATTAGTAAGGATTCGGCCTCAACATTTTCCTAAAAATGATTAACATAAATGGCCCAGTTAAAATTCATGAGAGTTGGTCTTTCAGAGGAGAAAACATAGTACTTAGGTCACTTTGTGTCATGTTATATAATACACTAGCTGCATAAGCAGTCATGTATGTAAATCCTATCTACAGTATATTTACCGATTGGAAGAGCAATGGTGGAATTTATAAGCATTTGTTGAGTGCAGATATTATGTAATGCTCCCGATGCTTGTATCAGAATTTAGCCTAGGAGAGTATATTCCCCAGGGAGGAAGAGTAAAAGGAAATGCAGGCTCAGTTTTTTTTTTTTTTACCCAGAATTCTCCATTTCTCGCACAGTTGCCAGCTGCTCTTACGCTAATTTATAATCTAATATATAATGCTTACTAGCACACACAACTGCTATGGAAGCATGCAGTAACTCAAGTCTGTGTACAAGGGGATAGTTGTATGCTACTGCCAGCCACTTCTGCCTTTTTTGTATTGATATGCAAGAGCATGCGTAGTCTATCTAGAGATGTGCAAACTTCATGTGAGACAGAAGAGATAGTTAATAATTGAAGAAGGAGAAATCTCCCCCCTCGGAAAACTCAAGGTGACACCAAAAGACCTGCCCAAGAAAAACGAGAGTGTGCACCTTGCTGAAAATTAAGTCACACTTCGCCTCCCAAGATCATTGGAGATTGAGAGGGAGACCTTGTGCCCATGCTTTCACTGCTGCCCTTTGCTGTGCTCTGAACAGGCCCCAATGTATTTCGCCTGTGCTCTACACTGACAGGATTAAAGATAGTGTAAAGTGGGTGAGAGGAGAACTAAACATTTCTCGATTTTACTGCAACCTTTGTCTTATGGCTTGCAGACCATGAAATAACTTACATTGCTGATCTAGCATCAGAAAGTTCCAGCCACAAGAAAGGGGCTTATGTCGTTTCCAGGAAGAAAAACTGAATATGGTGTTATTAGAAAGAAATAGTTTAAAGGAGTATATGCAACAATACAAACATACATATAAATGTAATCCTATATGGAAGATTGAGGTCTAGAAATACATTCTGGAATTACTCAATAATCAAGATTTCCATAATATATATCTTTATTATTTCACATTATCCTCCAACTGAATGACACACTCATTGTAGAGGCAGGACAGGAGTCAACACAGGACAAGAGTCAATGCACTTAAGACATTTATCTTCCCTTTTTGGCAATAAATGCGCAATTAATATTAAAGAAGTCAGATAAGATGAACACTGAACAAAATCACAAGAGTGGTTCATCTCATTGGCAAAGAACAGCCCAGGACATAGAGAGACTTATTTGAAATCAATAAACTTGCTGATCTCTGGCTCAGATATGTCATGCCGTTAAAGTACTGTACAGTTTCTGCACAATACATCCCGCTAAAGAAGATTATGTATGTTATGTAAATTCTCACAGGTGGTAGAAGCAGTTATCAAAGCATGGCAGTCAGTGGCATAAGTACCAGGGTAGCAGCTGTAGCGGCTGCAACAGGGCCCGGGACCTTAGGGGGCCCGGCGGACACTTGATGTTTTTTTTTTTTTTTTTTTAAATAGGCCATATTTACTTACCAATCCCCACTTCTGCTCACGGCCGCCTTCGCTTCCTCTTCTGCGTTCCCATATCATGTCGCTGGGGGGCAGAAGAGGAAGTGGAGGTGGTTGTGACCAGGAGCGGGGATTGGTAAGGCCGTGGTGTCCACGGCAAGAGTATTTGTGGACGAACCCCAACAAATACTGATATTATTGTATTCCGGGGTCTTTTTAGACCCCGGAGTATAATGATTGGAGGGCCCAGGGGAGGTGAGTGAACATAAAAACCGGAGTTACTCACCTCTCCTGCACTCCAGCGTGACTCCAGGCAGTCTTTTGGCCTCTTTAGTGACGTCCCAGACATCATGTGACCCAGGCCGGCGTCATTATGCGTCGCAACACGAGTTTGGCCCACGTGACGTCTGTGCCGACATTGAAGAGGGCCGAAAGCAGCAAGGAGTGCACCAGAGTCCAGAATAGGTAAGTAACACTGATTTTTATGTTTGCTCACCTCCCCTCGGCCTCCAATCATTACACTCTGGGACATTATACTGTGTGGAGGGGCCACTATGGGACATTATACTGTGTGGAGGGGCCGCTATGGGACATTATAGTGTATGTAAATGGGGCGTAATACTGTGGGGAGGCCAGGAAAAGGGGCGCTATGCCGTGAGGGGGGGGGGGGGAGACAAAAGTCTGCTGGGGGGCCCAGTCTTTGCTAGTTAAGCCCCTGATGGCAGTATACAATGGGTACACTTATCAGAAATTGAAATATACAGCAAATATTAGAAGGGAATATTGAAGTGAGTAACTGTGTAATGATATCAGGAAAGTTTCACAATTTCTTTTTTTTTGTTTTATCCATTTGTACAGAAACGTTCACACATATATACAGTGCATGATACATGATATAGAGACAATGATAAGAAAACAAGTAACAGTTAGTGAGATAGTAGTCATGGAAGTCTTTGAAAACATTCTATGCACATTATCTGATAGGTTAAAAAGTTATGTACGTACAAATAATGGCACATCAGCAAAGTGCTGCTTAGAGCAATAAAAGTTATAAGCAGTGACTGACTACATGTCATTTCGACATTCAATGGTTACAACTGTCTGCCATGTTCACGTGTTGAGTTAACGTTGAATTCCCATTCCTTCTGTAGCCACTCTTGAGTATAAAGCTTTTTTATTTTTAATGCGGCCATGGATTGCGTTATAACAGGATGATTTGGGACACTAAACCCCAGGTCCATATGGACGTGTGGGTGGTTTACTGTCTCAAATGACAGATTCCCTTTCTATTTATATTGAAGTACTTTGGCGCTGTTTTTCTCACGCATGCGCAACTACATACACGAGGACGCTGGGCACGACCACACTATATTAAATATGTTTTTATTCTATTTAACTGATAATTTTATAATGTTATTTATATATTTATTTATTTATATGTGCATTCAGTATACAGTCATATGAAAAAGTTTGGGCACCCCTATTAATCTTAATCATTTTTAGTTCTAAATATTTGGGTGTTTGCAACAGCCATTTCAATTTGATATATCTAATAACTGATGGACACAGTAATATTTCAGGATTGAAATGAGGTTTATTGTACTAACAGAAAATGTGCAATATGCATTAAACCAAAATTTGACCGGTGCAAAAGTATGGGCACCTCAACAGAAAAGTGACATTAATATTTAGTAGATCCTCCTTTTGCAAAAATAACAGCCTCTAGTCGCTTCCTTAGTAGCTTTTAATCAGTTCCTGGATCCTGGATGAAGGTATTTTTGACCATTCCTCTTTACAAAATAATTCCAGTTCAGTTAAGTTTGATGGTCGCCGAGCATGGACAGCCCGCTTCAAATTATCCCACAGATGTTCAATGATATTCAGGTCTGGGGACTGGGATGGCCATTCCAGAACATTGTAATTGTTCCTCTGCATGAATGCCTGAGTAGATTTGGAGCGGTGTTTTGGATCATTGTCTTGCTGAAATATCCATCCCCGGCGTAACTTCAAATTCGTCACTGATTCTTGTACATTATTCTCAAGAATCTGCTGATACTGAGTTGAATCCATGGAACCCTCAACTTTAACAAGATTCCCGGTGCTGGCATTGGCCACACAGCCCCAAAGCATGATGGAACCTCCACCAAATTTTACAGTGGGTAGCAAGTGTTTTTCTTGGAATGCTGTGTTTTTTTGACGCCATGCATAACGCCTTTTTGTATGACCAAACAACTCAATCTTTGTTTCATCAGTCCACAGGACCTTCTTCCAAAATGAAGCTGGCTTGTCCAAATGTGCTTTTGCATACCTCAGGCGACTCTGTTTGTGGCGTGCTTTCAGAAACGGCTTCTTTCGCATCACTCTCCCATACTGCTTCTCCTTGTGCAAAGTGTGCTGTATTGTTGACCGATGCACAGTGGCACCATCTGCAGCAAGATGATGCTGCAGCTCTTTGGAGGTGGTCTGTGGATTGTCCTTGACTGTTCTCACCATTCTTCTTCTCTGCCTTTCTGATATTTTTCTTGGCCTGCCACTTCTGGGCTTAACAAGAACTGTCCCTGTGGTCTTCCATTTCCTTACTATGTTCCTCACAGTGGAAACTGACAGGTTAAATCTCTGAGACAACTTTTTGTATCCTTCCCCTGAACAACTATGTTGAACAATCTTTGTTTTCAGATCATTTGAGAGTTGTTTTGAGGAGCCCATGATGCCACTCTTCAGAGGAGATTCAAATAGGAGAACAACTTGCAATTGGCCACCTTAAATACCTTTTCTCATGATTGGATACACCTGGCTATGAAGTTCAAAGCTCAGTGAGGTTACAAAACCAATTTTGTGCTTCAGTAAGTCAGTAAAAAGTAGTTAGGAGTATTCAAATCAATAAAATGATAAGGGTACCCAAATTTTTGCACCGGTCAAATTTTGGTTTAATGCATATTGCACATTTTCTGTTAGTACAATAAACCTCATTTCAATCCTGAAATATTACTGTGTCCATCAGTTATTAGATATATCAAATTGAAATGGCTGTTGCAAACACCCAAATATTTAGAACTAAAAATGATTAAGATTAATAGGGGTGCCCAAACTTTTTCATATGACTGTATATATTGAGCTGAGTTAATCAGTAGTAATAGTTTGATATGAGCTTTTTTTACCCTTGACTCTCCCACTCGGAGGATCTTATCTTGTCTTTTGTTATTTAAACCTACCTGACCTGTGTCACTATATGTTATACACCAATTAGTATACTTGAAAAAGGAGCAAGCTGCCGCTCCGAAACGCGTTGTATGTCCTGGTTCCAATAAAGGATTGTTCTGAAGACCCCTGGGTAAGCACGGTTCTTTTCCACATTCCATATCTACCTGGATTTGGAGGATTGTGGTTTTGGTCTTGATCTGCATTGTGATGTACACGTCCTTGTGACGGAATTCCAGTGGCTGCCCATTCTGGTTGTCTACCCTTGATGTCAACATACTTATGATTCTGCACTACAGGGAGTTGTGACTTTTTCACAATCCCATAAGGTGAGCAGTACACTTTACCATCACATTTGTTCTACCCAATTGACGGTATTACACTATTGGTTGCGAGGTGTTATCTTATTTGTTTCTTTGTTTCCCATATAGGTAAATGGGAGCTACAGAAACAGTGTAGCACAGTGACATGCACTGTTTCCAGAATTTGGAAGTTATGGAAACGCATAGCTAGTTTTGCTGTTTCCATAGCTCCTATTTACCTCTATGGCACTTAAAGAAAAAGTGTTGAACACCCACTTTCGTCCTTTTCCTTAACTCCTGATCATCTCAAGGGGTGGAGACACAGGTATTTTAGTCTCTGCCATGAAATGCTCCTATATCCTTGCCCAAACAAAATGATTCAGAACACAGTTTAATACGCCACATCAAATGAAAAAGAATGCACACTACACTGGGCTGTGTAGTGCTAGACTAAAGACAGACTTCGCTGCCTCTTTTTTTCTACAGCCAAACTCGGGTTCCGACTCCTTCATAAATGTCTGACAGCCGTGGTCAGACAGAAGCAGTAAAGCTCCTCTAATTTAGGGGGGAAAAAAAAAAAAAGTCTATGAATCTTATGAAAGTAAATATGTAACAAGCTACAGTACAGACCAAAAGTTTAGACACACCTTCTCATTCCAAGAGTTTTCTGTATTTTCATGACTATAAAAATTGTATATTCACACTGAAGGCATCAAAACTATGAATTAACACATGTGGAATTATATACTTAACAAAAAAGTGTGAAACAACTGAAAATATGTCTTATATTCTAGGTTCTTCAAAGTAGCCACCTTTTGCTTTGATTACTGCTTTGCACACTCTTGGCATTCTCTTGATGAGCTTCAAGAGGTAGTCACCTGAAATGGTCTTCCAACAGTCTTGAAGGAGATCCCAGAGATGCTTAGCACTTGTTGGCCCTTTTGCCTTCACTCCGCGGTCCAGCTCACCCCAAACCATCTCGATTGGGTTCAGGTCTGGTGACTGTGGAGGCCAGGTCATCTGGCGTAGCACCCCATCACTCTCCTTCTTGGTCAAATAGCCCTTACACAGTCTGGAGGTGTGTTTGGGGTCATTGTCCTGTTGAAAAATAAATGATGGTCCAACTAAACGCAAACCGGATGGAATAGCATGCCGCTGCAAGATGCTGTGGTAACCATGCTGGTTCAGTATTCCTTCAATTTTGAATAAATCCCCAACAGTGTCACCAGCAAAGCACCCCCACACCATCACACCTCCTCCTCCATGCTTCACGGTGGGAACCAGGCATGTAGAGTCCATTCGTTCACCTTTTCTGCGTCGCACAAAGACACGGTGGTTGGAACCAAAGATCTCACATTTGAACTCATCAGACCAAAGCACAGATTTCCACAGGTCTAATGTCCATTCCTTGTGTTCTTTAGCCCAAACAAGTCTCTTCTGCTTGTTGCCTGTCCTTAGCAGTGGTTTCCTAGCAGCTATTTTACCATGAAGGCCTGCTGCACACAATCTCCTCTTAACAGTTGTTGTAGAGATGTGTCTGCTGCTAGAACTCTGTGTGGCATTGACCTGGTCTCTAATCTGAGCTGCTGTTAACCTGCGATTTCTGAGGCTGGTGACTCGGATGAATTTATCCTCCGCAGCAGAGGTGACTCTTGGTCTTCCTTTCCTGGGGCAGTCCTCATGTGAGCCAGTTTCTTTGTAGCGCTTGATGGTTTTGGCCACTGCACTTGGGGACACTTTCAAAGTTTTCCCAATTTTTCGGACTGACTGACCTTCATTTCTTAAAGCAATGATGGCCACTTGTTTTTCTTTACTCAGCTGCTTTTTTCTTGCCACAATACAAATTCTAACACTCCATTCAGTAAGACTATCAGCTGTGTATCCACCTGACTTCTGAACAACACAACTGTTGGTCCCAACCCCATTTATAAGGCAAGAAATCCCACTTATTAAACCTGACAGGGCACACCTGTGAAGTGAAAACCATTTCAGGTGACTACCTCTTGAAGCTCATCAAGAGAATGCCAAGAGTGTGCAAAGCAGTAATCAAAGCAAAAGGTGGCTACTTTGAAGAACCTAGAATATAAGACATATTTTCAGTTGTTTCACACTTTTTTGTTAAGTATATAATTCCACATGTGTTAATTCATAGTTTTGATGCCTTCAGTGTGAATCTACTATTTTTATAGTCATGAAAATACAGAAAACTCTTGGAATGAGAAGGTGTGTCCAAACTTTTGGTCTGTACTGTATACATATAATTAATCATTTTATTTTGAAGCAGGTGTTGGAGTTGATAACCTTTTTTTCAGACTCCAACTCCACCCAAAAGTAGCCCCAACTCCACAACTCAGAATCCACAGCCCTGATAATACTAAATACTACAGGGTAAACGTATGGGTAGAAGTACGACATTGAAAAGTAACATTATTTTTTATCAAAACAGGTTCAAAGGACATTGATCTGACTAGTGCTGCAGCCTCAGTGAATGTACATGTTGTTGCACATTCATTGCACTTTTTGTTGGTTTCTATAGGAGTTCCAAAAACAGCTGAGTATACCTTCTTTGCTGTTTTCTGAACTCCCATAGTATTCAGTACAAAAACTGTGCAGTGTAAAAGAAAAAAAACAAAAAAAACAAAAACAACTCATCCAAACCAAGTTAGGAGGGTGGATGAGGGGAGAAGGACAGAGTGACTATTGGACTCCACAAAATGACGAAACCCACGAGGAAAGTATGGGGTTAACCTGTGCCAAAGATCAGTCTGTACATTTTCCCATTGCTGCTGCAGTTTGCATATGTTTACAACAGTGCATTTGGAACAATACAGAAAACATGATGTCACTGACTTACTAAACAAACAAACAGCATTACTATCCACCAAAGTTCCTTACTGTGCCCAATTTAATGAACATAACCTGTAATAAGATTATAATTTCCATTTATTAACTATGTAGGCATTAAAACAAGGGGCAATAACAAAGTGACTAGTACATTAATAACTATGTCAATGAAATCCTGAAACCTATGCTTATAATGTAATAAACAGCATAATTGGTGTCGAGCACATTACCAAGCAAGCAGCTAATGATTTAAAATGGACAGCATTATTTTACTTACATAATTATTTTCCTCCTCTTGTATCAAGACCATTAACATTAATAATGTAGTAATAATAACAATGAAAGTGTACCAATTAATTTGAACAGGGCAAATTGACTTTTAAGCAGTTTAATGCACAGTCTATTAGTGATGTGTTGGCTTGTCAATATACTGAACCTAACTACTTTTAATAAGATTAAATGTGCTCCCCACTGTTACAATAATACCTGCACCTCTGCAATTATGAAAACAATCAAGAAGGAAAAAAAACCCACAAAATAACATCTTAGCTGTACCACAAGATATAATAATAATAATAATAATAATAATAGTCCTTTAATAGTCCCACAATGGGGAAATTCAGTGTGTTACAGCAGCAAAGATAAGATAAGATAAGCAGATACAAATACAAATACAACATGTACAGGAATGTTCCAAGGTGAGAGGCATTACATTAATAGCAGACAGACAGATAGGAAGTAGCAGAGGAGGGGGGGGGGGGGAATTTAACAGGCAGAGAGATATTTCAATTCTCTGTATGTAATGATCTCCGCTTAGGTCGGTGTTGGTTGTACAGCCTAACCGCGGTGGGGAGGAAAGATGGCTGATGCCACTACAGAGTTGAAGAAAGTCCTAAGAAGTGCCCCCCGGATTCCAAAGGCTCTCAGCTTCCTAAGCAGGTAGAGCCTGCTGTGGCCCTTCCTGTACAGGACCTCCATATGATCTGCCCAGTCCAGCTTATTATTAAGGAGCAAACCCAGGTACTTATAGGTGTTCACAATCTCGATGCCCGTCCCCAGGATGTCCACTGGTTTTGGAGGGCATCTGCCTTTACGGAAGTCCACCACCATCTCCTTGGTCTTCCCCGTGTTAATCTTCAGGTGGTTCTGGTGGCACCAGTCCACAAAAAAACGGTTCAGTTCTCTGTACTCCCTGTCATCATCGTCTGTGATGAGGCTTACTATTGCAGAGTCGTCAGAATACTTCTGTAGGTAGCAGCTGGATGAGTTGCACCTAAAATCAGCAGTGTACAGTGTGAAGAGGAAAGGGGCGAGAACCGTACCCTGAGGTGCCCCCGTATTACAGATCATGGTATCTGACACACAATCCCGGGCTCTCACGTATTGAGGTCGATTTGTGAGGTAGTCTAGGATCCAGTTGGAGAGGTGGTGGTCCACTCCAGCAAGGCCCAGCTTGTCTCTCAGTAACCTGGGCTGTATGGTGTTAAAAGCACTGGAGAAATCAAAGACCATTATTCTCACCGTGTTCCCTGGTTTTTCCAGGTGAGACAGAGTTCTGCATACAAAGACATACGCACTGGCAATTCAAATACAGTTACGTTAAATATTAGATCATTTTGGTAACACTCTGTCTACATATTGGGTACAGGCATATATGAATGCATGCAATATAATTGTTCTAGCATTACCAATATTTAGGTAGACAAGCCCTCTTGTCTGGGGGATTGGGATCATCATCATGAGACAATGCTTAAAGAGTTTGTGCCATCAATAAAAGTGAGAATAAGTAAACTGAATATGCATTTAGAGTAACTTTGGAATGTATTGTTATTTCAAAATATGTTTCTCACATAGATATCACACTTATAGACTTCTAATAGCACCCCCTGGTGTTTAAAACGTATAGGTCTTTACACAACATTCTAGTGAGGCTCTGTTGGTAATGCATGCCCAGTACAATACAGTACAGCTTCTGCTATATTCTCAGCAAAAGAAGGAGGGATATCATTTATACTGGACATAGAAAGCCAAGCACTGTACAGCAGCACTTATTACAGTAAAATGCTGATGTCCTGATGAAGATTCCAAGCAGTGAGGGAAAAGTCATTAAATAAGCACCCTACCATTCTATGCTCCTCTCTTATCAGGGACAGAGCTATGAACAATCATTTAGGACAGAGCAGAAGCTGTACTGTATTCTTCTGGGCAGGCATGACTAACAGTCTTGTTTCATACTGCGACTGTGATGGTAATTTTGATCTGTCAGATGATCAGAACAATGGAAAATAAAACTGCCAGAATAACCGATACAAACTAAATATTTTCCATTTGTATCAGTCATCACTGACTGCAGTGTGAAAAACTTAATCATTTTTTTTTTTCAGATAGAAGAAGAAATGCAGTATGTTGTATTTTTTTCTTACATCTAAAAAACAATGGACACTAGCGTAATGTGAGACATGCCTTAACAAAAAATAAAATAATGAAATAATTGGTGTGCAGTTTGGACTTTACTGTATTATTACAGTGGACAAGCATAATGTTTATTCTATTAGATTCTTTAACTGGCAGCAGGAAAAAAAAATCCTGAAAATGGTGAGAAGTTGTATAACGTACATTAGAAGTTGTAGGACTTTTGATGTAAAGAGATTCATTACCTACACAAAACTGCCATGCTATACAGCAGAATTCATACATCAGTTTTCTACATACATTTAACAAGATTGTCCAATATTACAACAATAAGACTGATTTCTTACAAATGGAGTGCTCCACACGTCTAAAGGATTTGCGCGGCATTGCAGCTAACCCCCCATTTACAGTATTTCAATGGTGCTGAGCTGCAGTACCAATCATAGTCTACAGACACATGTAGTGCTGTGTATGGTAGAAAGCCTCCAAATTTTTCTATTCCTGGTCAACCCTTTTAACGCTAGCGCTGGCTTAAATAGCGATAGCCTGGCTGACCCCATAGACTCTAATGGGGTCTGTCAGGTATCCATCATTTTAAAACTGAATCAAGCAGAGGAAAAAATACTCTGCATAGGAATTTTTTCCTCTGCCGACTTTCGGTGGACATCACATCTGTGCCGGAGTCTTTCCAACTAAGACTCTGGGCACAGATGTGAACGTAGCCCAAGACCTTCATCATACTCCAGCTCTTTTGGTGCAAAAAGCAGGTCAATCCGTCGGCACCACAGTTATGGAACATGAACTATAAACCAATACCTTTAAATCTAACATACAGTTTTCTTGAAAAATTGAGGATATTCAAATTAATTTATGAGCATAAATATACGTCATAGTTGTCTTATGTATGCATTTGGGCACTTCTAATACAGCAGACAGAAATGTTGATTACATCTTATTAATCTTATGAACTGTAAAAGAACAACATTATCACATTCTGTAAAGACCTACCACTGTATGAACTATCAAAAAAACACAAGAACGCCTTAGCTGACCAACCTGCATCATTGTGGCAATAAGGGAAACGCATTAGAACTATAGTACAGAATGGAAATGACACATAGCAGCTGAACTTCACAATTAGCAAATGCACATTTTAGGTGAAATTTCAATGTATACTTATTATTCTACTAGAAAGGTACAGAACATTGAGAGACAGACTGAATAATTTATGTAGTCCATATTTTGATGTACACCTTCAATTATTCTTTATTTATTTGTTTTCTGCTAGGCGCTATGCTCCTTCTCAAAGTTATTTCTAATACTGCATAAAAAGCATGCTATTATACATGCATAACGTAAGCCAGGTCTCCTACCCTGTTCATTTTCAGCAATCTGAACATCACGCAGGCTTTGTTTTCCATCCAGCCTCTTGAATCGAGTCACCATTCACATCACACAGACCGCACTCTGTGTACAAAATAGTGTCTGTTCCCGGTACATGTAATCTTGAAGAGCCGGACCATGCAGCTTTAAATTCTCTTTGTAGAGAACAATTTGAATCAAGCTGGGAAAACAGTATGTCAGATTGCTTTGTAAAATGAGAGAATGAATTCTGAAATATCATCCTTTTAACTATAAACAGTGTAAAAATCTGCTCATTTGCAGCATTTGGGAGCTTTCTATACGGAAGTCAGCAACAGGGGGAAAAATTCATTTTATAACTCCGTAATGGTGGCTGGACTCCTGCCTCTTCTCCCTTACCTACTGGAAACATAAAGGGTTATAAAGATGAGGTGGGGAGCTATCATCGCCCCAGGAAACAGGTCATTGTTACTGGAAGAAGTGGTTTAGTAGGGTTCTAACAGAGCGATCTTCTGATAAGTCTAATACATGCTTAGCGGTATCCTACTGTAAAAGATTTGACAGCACCTTTTTCAGGAGGGTGGCTTGGTACAGTTAATAGGACTACGTTTACTGAAAAGCAGCATTTGTGACCGAGAAAGTGCAATCAGACCGAATCGACTTGGCACAATAAATGATAAAAGTTCTAATTTCTTTGACTAGAAACCTAAAAATTCACTTGTGTAAAGAGGTAATCTTAATAGATCACTCCTTCCATACAATAGTAACAAGGCTCTAGCTGAAATCTATGGTGTTGTTTGCAGAGGTGTTACACTAGCTATTTCTGTCATTTCCCTGCCTGGGGACAAGGATGGAACATGGTGGCTATGGACTATATAGTCCAAATATAAGTCTCTCTCTATAAAATAAAATGCACTCATTAAAGATGAATTGTGTGCGCAAGTAAAAAATGCTAAATGACATACATCATTTGGTTGTCACTATGCCCCTGATCAATATGTCATTTGTTGTTAATTTGTCCACCTGTTCCAAAGATATGGCCCCTGAAAGGTCATATGTAAAGTAGCTCTTATTCTCCAAGCGGGCGGGAACATTTTGTTTTTCTCTGAGAAAATAGAAGATATTACCAAGTTGGAGAATAAGAAATTTACATAGAAGCTTCCAGAGGCCGTATCTTTTAAATGGGTGCATGGCTTAAAAAAAGGCCAAATATTTACATACAAACCAGGGTTGTAGAGTTAGAGTCAGAAAAAAAAAAAAGTTACCAACCCTGACTCCAGCTTCAAAATAAAATGATAAATTATTTTTAATTATATTATACTATTATTAATATTAAATTAAATTAGCTCATCTGCCAAAACAGCGGTTACCTGTGGACACCATATACTGTCAAAGGGTCCACCGGGTTTCTGACGATTTTATACTGCAATTGGTGGCGAGAAAAGTCCTCCATGCAGACGGGTCCACTGTCCCATATTCCAATGATGCTTTGAGTGTGAGACAGTGAACTTGCATGAGTTCGGGAACCCATAGCATCATAAATCCCTATCATGCTGTAAATTCAAACAAATTGAAAAGAGCTGTGGTTGTTTCTGAAATTCAGGCTGTCACATGAATCACGTTTCTCAAACCATGCACGATTGTCTGAATGGGCCCTTAATGGGGTTTTTCATCACTTACAGTGGGGAAAAAAGTATTTACTCAGCCACCAATTGTGCAAGTTCTTCCACTTAAAAAGATGAGAGAGGCCTGTAATTGACATCATAGGTAGACCTCAACTATGAGAGACAAAATGAGAAAACACATCTAGAAAATCACATTGTCTGATTTTTAAAGAATTTATTTGCAAATTATGGTGGAAAATAAGTATTTGGTCAATAACAAAAGATCATCTCAATACTTTTATATATCCTTTGTTGGCAATGACAGAGGTCAAACGTTTTCACAAGGATGGCACACACTGTTGCTGGTATGTTGGCCCATTCCTCCATGCAGATCCCCTCTGTCGCTGGGCAACACGGACTTTCAACTCCCTCCAAAGGTTTTCTATGGGGTTGAGATCTGGAGACTGGCTAGGCCACTCCAGAACCTTGAAATGCTTCTTATGAAGTCACTCCTTCGTTGCTCTGGAGGTGTGCTTGGGATCATTGTCATGCTGAAAGACCCAGCCATGTTTCATCTTCAATGCCCTTGCTGATGGAAGGAGGTTTGCACTCAAAATCTGACAATACATGGCCCCATTCATTCTTTCATGTACACGGATCAGTCGTCCTGGTCCCTTTGAAGAGAAACAGCCCCAAAGCATGATGTTGCCACCCCCATGCTTCACAGTAGCTATGGCGTTCTTTGGATGCAACTCAGCATTCACTCTCCTCTAAACAAGACGAGCTGTGTTTCTACCAAACAGTTCTACTTTGGTTTCATCTGACCATATGACATTCTCCCAATACTCTTCTGGAACATCCAAATGCTCTCTAGCAAACTTCAGACAGGCCCGGATATGTACAGGCTTAAGCAGGGGGACACATCTGGCACTGCAGGATCTGAGTCCCTGGCGGCGTAGTGTGTTACTGACGGTAGCCTTTGTTACGTTAGTCCCAGCTTTCTGCAGGTCGTTCACTAGGTCCCCCCGTGTGGTTCTGGGATTTTTGCGCACCGTTCTTGTGATCATTTTGACCCCACGGGGTGAGATCTTGCATGGAGCCCCTAATCGAGGGAGATTATCAGCAGTCTTGTATGTCTTCCATTTTCTAATTATTGCTCCCACAGTTGATTTCTTCACACTAAGCTGCATGCCTATTGCAGATTCAGTCTTCCCAGCCTGGTGCAGGTCTACAATTTTGTTTCTGGTGTCCTTCCACAGCTCTTTGGTCTTCACCATATTGGAGTTTGGAGTGTGACTGTTTGAGGTTGTGGACAGGTGTCTTTTATACTGATAACAATGTCAAACAGGAGCCATTACTACAGGTAATGAGTGGAGGACAGAGGAGCCTCTTAAAGAAGAAGTTACAGGTCTGTGAGAGCCAGAAATCTTGCTTGTTTGTAGGTGACCAAATACTTTTTTTTTCCACCATAATTTGAAAATAAATTCTTTAAAAATCAGACAATGTGATTTTCTGGATTTGTTTTCTCATTTTGTCTCTCATAGTTGAGGTCTATCTATGATGTCAATTACAGGCCTCTCTCATCTTTTTAAGTGGGAGAACTTGTACAAGTGGTGGCTGACTAAATACTTTTTTTCCCCCACTGTATATATTGATGACCTATCATTGGGGGTCCTACACACATTATGTTTTATTGACAAAATGATATAAAATCTACTCCTTAATTTGCAATTTTTTGTAAAACTCATTACTGGACTTTAAACATTGGAGGTTTTTAAATAATACAATGTTTAGTATGCTAAATAGGGATTATTAACCACTTCGGACACCCACAAACTGAAAAATTCCAGTGTTCACTAACACCACTTGGAGGCTCAATCATTATGCACTTATATAAAATACTCTACAGATCTGAATACAAACCATATACTGTACAGTAATAAACTCTGACTTTGACACACTATTTTTTATTTTTTTTAAGTTTTATGTGATGCATTCCTTGAAAGACCACACACCTTTTCTATAGGACTTTGAAGCAACTGTCTAGCTATCGCCTCAATTTTGATATACAGTGAATACCTATAGGTGATACTTACCTGCAAAGTATTTTCCTCAGATCTTGTGCCTTGAACCCTTTTAGGTCAGTTCTATTAGAGTAGAGTTGTGCTCTGTGACTACAGCTTAGCTACAGTGTCTGCAGTGCAGTGAGTCGGGTAGTTTAAGTAACACCTCTTCCCTCATTGTCGGTTCAGACAGCTGCTCTCTACCTCCCCCTTAGAGCTCTGTCTCCTCAGATAGACCTACATTTTATACACAGCAGTCAATCACAGGTCCACCAGTCAGTGCGGGGACAGTAAGGTCAGAATGATCAAAAAATACAGATTATTAATCTATCACTAAGAAAAGAAATTATCAGGAAACTGCTACAAAAATACTGAGCGTAAGGGGGAAAGATCTGATGGACCACTTAAAGAAAATAAAATGTATATTACTTCATTAGTCTTCATAGTTTTTTTTTTCCCATAATGTGTTCCTTTCTTTAATGTACATTTATAATTATTTTTATTATTATTATTATTTTGCTTACTTATATAGCGCCATCATATTCCACAGCACTTTACAGATACTGTCCCCATATAGGGATCACAATCTATATTCCCTATCAGTATGTCTTTGGAGTACCCAGGGAGAACATACAAACTCTTTGTAGATGTTGCCTTTGGTCAGACATTTTACCATTCACTCTGCTCATTGGTTAACAGATAACCAGTATGTTTATAAATTTGGTCTAGCTTAATATTTTTAAAGCGTTTAGATCAATCATAATGCACAAAAAAGCCAAAAACTGAATAGAAGCCCCTGCTAAACAATGTATAAAATACAATGCAAACTATGGAAAAATCTGTAGTAGTAGTCGTAGTAGTAGTAGTAGTAGTAGTCGTAGTAGTAGTAGTAGTACTAGTAGTAGTAGTGGTAGTAGTAGTACTACTACTACTACTACTACAACAACTATTGGAAACAAAACAGGAGTTCTTGACATATAACAGCAGACAGGACAAGAGGAAGTTGTGATTGATCTGCCCTTGTAGACTGATGAGGTTTCTTCTCTCATCCTGTGGACTACAGAGAGTTACTTTCCCTTGTGAACCATTAACAAATATAGAAAGGAAAACATTGGTACTTCTGTTCGCTCAAGTTTGCATTATCGTCAGCTATCTCCTGGGAGGATTGGGCAGCAGAAATAACCAGCTGGAACATCCCAATGATTGCCCCTGCAGGAGATGTATATAATAAAAATTGAAAGCTGCAGTATGAACTTCTCACATACTTGTCCTTTTGGTTTATTCATCAGAAATAATTATCTGTGCTAGCTTTCACGGGAGCACATATTTTATGATGTACATTAAAATTTAATGGATTTTTAATATTGTAACTACAGCAAGAAGCCAACTGAAAATTAAGCAATACATTTTTGCTGCGGTTTGTTGTTAGCCAATGCATCAACAGGGTTTAAATGGATTAACAGATTTATAAAGAAGCATTCACACCAATACAGCCATAAAACTCCAATTTTACAAGCGCTGCAGGGGGAACTTTCATTACGATACAGTAATGTCAACTGCCCCTGGTAGGAGTGGGCAGTTTATTTATGAGACCACAGGGTATGGGAATAGCAGGTGGTAAGGAGGACGTTCCTGACTGGGTGGCACTCATCTGGATGTGACTACTATCAATAAGCCTGGAAACGTAACCCACGTCACAGACAGGTTAAGTTTTAGTAGTTGCTGTTCAATAATTGGAAAAAGAAATGAAATGCAAGGCATTCTTTTAATACAGTATGTAATGGACAATGACATAGACAGATGACATTACTATCAATAGAATTGGTTCAATACATGTGAGCTTTATTTTGTGGATGCTCTTGCTGCTTCCTTTGAGTCTGCAACTTCGAGTCTGGATCACTGAAAAAGTTATATTGCATCTTTTATACTATTTTACTGAATGTTCTGCTCACACCACACTTTTACCTCAGCATGCATATTAGCACTATTAATTAAAAGGATTTTCCGGGACTATAATATTGATGCCCTATCCTTACTACAGGACATTAATATAAGATTGGTAAAATCCGACATCCAAGACTCCCACTCATCAGCTGTTTGAAGCACTTGTGGTATATGAGTGAGCGCTACTTCTGCTCCTCAGGCCAGTTACATCACGTACATTGGTCACATGTCTGTGCTGCAGCTCAGTCCCATTGAAGTGAATTGGGCTGAGCTGCAATACCAAGTACAGTCACTATACAATGCATTGTAAGCGATGAAGAGGCTAAAGCAATCAATATCACTGTTCCAGAAAACCCCTTTAATAGGAAGTCCACAGAAACTTGATATAGATAGTATATATATATATATATATATATATATATATATATATCTCCATCCATCCAAACAACCAAGGACTGAAGAATAAAATCATGCAAATACAGACACCATGGATCTGTTTAAAATAAATCTCCACATTCAAGTAACATTACTAATACAATCCACATTGCGAAAAAGCTTAGTACAGACTCCCTCCATTCCCTGCGTATTGTAAGACGGAAGCGGGCCACACTGACAATCACTTTTATTCGATACTGAGTCATCACTTCCACAAATAAACGTGTAAAGAACAGCAGCTTTTGTGTGTCAACTATCAACATTTTCCAGGTTCTAAGGTGGCCCAACATAACTCAACCATACAACAATGGAGAGAGGGACGTGTGATTTGTCACTTGTCTCAACAAAAGCAATCGCCAGACACCAGTTAGCAGAACAGAGAGGGACAAGATCTTACACTGGATGACGACATAACGCTCTACAGTATTTCAAGACAAGACGGAAAGCTACAAAACAAGCAACCCTTCACGATTAAATGATAAAGTTGTCAAGTGAGCCAAAAGGCCTAATAGCATTTCCACTGAGCCACATCACAGTAAATCTTTCAATCCTATCAGTTTGTCTACTGCTCGTACATTATTGGTTATGACAGTAAAAGTATGAACCCTCTTCATCAACCAAGCACAGTCAGTTACTCATAAGAGACGCGTGTTGTTTCCAATGTTATAAATAGACCTTGAAACAACTTATGGAAAACCGATCACTTTGTATAATGCAAACACTAAAAATTCGAGCTCCATGAAAACGCATTTTATTGACCTCTAATATACTTGTATAGCGCAACAGCAGAATGTCAGAGCCATTCTATCAGTGGCAGAAGACAGGAATGAGAGTACGACGCTGCAAGCTGAAATACACATTTGCTAGGTCTGAATGTCATTATTGCTGTAAACGAGTGTTCCCTGGTCATAAAGAAATAAAACAGCCTCTAAATAGTAGCACTAACATTATAGTTGTTGATATAAATTATATCTTGGAAGCAGGATAGAGAAGGGGGGTGAGAAAATGGAAGCAGTTCAAACTTCTTTTACAGTAATAGTCTCCAGTTGAGCATAATCACCAAAGCTACAGTGATAAGATTGCCAAAAGTAGACAAACATCTGCGAGAGGAATTCATCTCCAAAGGAAAGCCAACAGCTTGTTATCATTAAAGAGGCGATGCGCACTCGCCGTTTGAACTGCGGGCCGTCTTGTTACTGCGTTTTCTGAGGCAACTGCACCAGATGTTGGCAGCCATTCTCAGATGGAAGACAAGCACCTGCTGTTGGAGAAATTAAATGCTCCTATGCCCTTTTTACTTTGTTCCCCTATTTATTATTATTCAGCGGGGAGACAATAAAAAAAAAAACTAAAAAAAAAAAAAAAACACACACTGACCCTCGCTTATAACCTGCACATTTCCAGTTGTTAAAATGTGCTGAGCAAGTATCATAGAATGATCTGCAATAAATTGTTCCTGGGCAGTAGATTCTTACTATAGCTATTTATTAGTAGACTTTACTAAGGGCTGATACACAAGGACCTATTCAAATATGGCAACAGCGCTCTTTTAGGGACATAGAACCATTGTGATGGTATGTTTCTATAATCTGGAAATTGGAGTCCACATAAAAATAACTGCTACATGCCAAGATGTGGCACACATCAGATTATATACTTTTCCAGGAGTTTACCAACCTTAAATACATACATAGATATGGTGAGCGGTGACAAGCAATTCTCTAGAGGACTATATCCTGAAGGATGGACAATGGGATATAATCCGTACAGCATGTGGTTTTCTACAATAGTGGATTCTGTGAATTTTCAGTTTCTTCCACAACACCATGTCTGAAGAAGAGAGCTAGTACTCTCGAAAGCTAACTATCAAATATACTCAGCTAGCCTCTAAAAGATATCGCCTGATTTCTTCACTCTTCTAAAGCACACACGTAGCTCACATGTAGTATTATGACATGGAAGATTTGAAGCAGTGAGTAGTTGTTGGGCATGGAATGAACAAAGTGATCACTAAATGTCTTTCGCTGAATAGTTAGGGATATTAGGGTTATACGAGAATTAAAAACAAACAAAAAAATACATATGCAATGCCAATCCTGTTCACTGGTTGCATATGGTATTGTAGCTTAGTCCATTTAAAGAAAAACTTTCACTACCCTCCACCAGTCCCAACTCTATGCATTCTTCAAGAGGTGCTGCTCTACTGATTCTGGCACAGTTCAAATTTTTTTTTCTCTAGCCCCCACCTTTCTGGAGCAATTGGTGCTGAAACCAACAACAATATCCTAATCTGGTTTTCTACTGTCAGGCGGTGCTCCTGGGGTCAAGCAGACAGACAGGGACTATCAGTAGAGAGTCTAACTAGGGGTGCTAAATTAACAGTACCAATTGCACAGAAACAGTAAAGACTCGAGGAAATATTCCAACTGCAACAGAACCTACTGAAGGATGCAAAGAGTTGGAGTTGGTGAAAGTGAAGATAGGTCCTTTATAAGTGAAGTTCAAAATCAGACACAGACTTTGGACAAAAGTGACACTAGTCCTGGAAAAAAGTTGGCATGTTTTTTGTAAATTGATATAACCCCTTGAAAAGCCCCACAGACATTGAATGGAGCAGTCTTGCACACCTGTGACCACCACTCCATTCAAACTCCTTTTCACTGTGGTTGGGACTCAGGCCCTACCCTGGGGATAGTTGATAAATGTTCTTTTTGGGACAGCCTGTTTGACAAGCACAAAAAATATTTTCTGACCCTAGAGAGTCAGTCTGATATATAAAAATCACCCGATATCAAATTTTCTAATCTCCATATCCCAGAGACAGACAGAAGGTAAAGTAAGCCCTATTAAATAACCCTATAGCACAGCTTGGACTCCCGGTGAATATAAGGGTGGGTCAGATATGTGCGATAACTGACGTTACGGCAACTTTATTATTTTCATAGTTAAGGCTTTAATATAAACACAACGTAACTCAACAAATTTCTAGCACAATTATTTTATCAAGTATACTTTTTTATTAATCACCTTTACTTTCTAATACAGACTGACTAGAACAGTGTTTTGTACTTTGTTATCTGCAAAGAACCTTCCAAATGACTTTTGTGTGTTTCAGAAACATACACAAGGCACAAAATAAGTAGCTAGAAATAATTCTACCAGTGATGTGATCATTGAGGAAATGTAAATGTAATTAAAAGTTCCAACAAAGATATTCATAGAATTCAAGACGTGTGTTTTCATATTAATGTGTATGACTGAATATTACTTTCATACTGAAATAATCTGAATTAGAGCTGAAACTTCTCAGGAACAGGATAGACTGGGTGCCCTAAATCATTTTCTAACATGAGGAAAATTACATGAAGGACTGCTGATTTAAAGTATGTGTCCATTTTTGCACAATTTAGATGTAGAATACATCGACAGGAAAAGCTGAGCTACAATAAATTGCCCTACCTTCTGTACACTGATCTAGAGCTGCATTAACAATAATTCTACTGGATAAAGAGCAGAGATCTCCCAAACATTCCATAGTGGATTCAATGTCTGAACACAGCTTGCTTTGGCACTAGTAACCATAGAGGATTATAATATGACATTTTTGGGCTCCTGTACAGGGCTTAAGGCTCTAGGGTGCCCATGGCCACCCAAATCTGTTACCAATTTTAACAAGCATAGCCCACTAAGAAGTGGCTGCGGTGGTAGTAGAATTTTACATGTACAAGTGCATGCATAGCTTCAACTAGTCTTCCCATAGGCGGTGGTGCATGTCTACTGTTTTCATAGTGAAGTCCCCCATCCTGTACCCTGTGGTCATTAAAAATTAAATTGCCCTCTGCTACACTGTGACCCCTGAGTTTGGCAGCCTCCCAGGTGCATGATGTACACATTGCATGTGCAATGTATAAACCCAACCTAACACTTGGAATTCTAGGAATGCTCATTCAGATGATAATCAGCCCATTTAATAGGCCCTGAAAACTTTAGCTTGGTTGGGGCCCACAATCTTCATACAGACCAGGACCCATGGTAGTCTTAATCCACCCCAGACTGGTAATCACATGTGGGAAAAACTAACTTTCCCACTGTAACTAAACTGCTGGGGGTTAGTCAACAAGCTTGATGACTGGTCCAGTAAGCAGCAGAATTATTACTGCAGCTCTGCGTTGTAAGTCAACTACATGACATATGTACAGCAGGTAAGCACAATCTCTATACAGAGCTGCAGGATAAGCGGCACTATATGCCCATTCTTTCTCTTCCTTGTCTACTGCTGTCAGGATTTCTGCTGCCACCTTACACAGCTGAACAGTTAATAACTTTCAGAAAGTGATTGAAAGAATTAATGGGCCGATTTATCAAGCCCCGTTTTCCAGACCAATCTTGATAATCCCTGCCCTTCTGGTGTCTGAACCTAATTTATAATCTTGTGGTGTCTGTGCACCTAAACAGAAATCTGCACCAGCTACTTGTTGGCATAGATTTCTGGCATAATTATTCTGCCACGTCCACTTTGAGTGCAAAACTCAAAGAGTAAAAATGTATGACTTTTTCATGGCTTACACAACAGTTTTCTGAGGCACAAGTCATGTTAAATCAGTTCCTATATGTTATCCCCCACTTTTCTTAAACCTATAAAAACAGGAGCCAACCATCTACAGTACTGTTCAAATGAGTGCTCCCTTTTATTTTACTTACTGTTAAATAGAATATACCCATTAAATTATCCACATGCACAGATAACCAACAAGTATCTAATGTATATTGCCAAATTCAGGGGCTCAAAAGTTGGTTTCCATTACAGTTCACAACACTGATAATTCATTCTCATAATATCCATTTTGTGTATTTTCCCTGATCTTACTCTTTATGGTTATTCATATAATGGCTTTATATTGATAAATTACATTAAAAAAAAATCAAGAAAAACAGCAGAATGAGACAGTTAAGATGGACAGAAGTCTAATACATATATCTTCCAAGTCACTGAAATAATTGACAAATGGTAAATATTGAACATTTACTAAAATAGGGCTGGATAATGTGAAAAAAAATTTGATACAAAAAACAGAGAAGTTTCCATATACCTGTTGTGCTTGTGACGTTATGGGTTAACAAATCTGTTGGTGAACAGTGAAATTTTATCCTTTTTTTCTTCTCTTGCTTCCCAGCTCATGCAACCACTGGTTGAAAGGCAGAAATCTACATATCAATGTCTGTGCAGATGAAACAATTCAGCTGCAGTGCCGTGCCAAGACTAGATGAACTGTGCTTTCAGTCACACAACACCATGACTCCTTGCACCTACTGGCACCAGCCCTTCAGACTCCATTCCATGCTCCCGTTCCAAATGCCGATGAAATGAACCCTTACTGAGAAAAAGGCTTCATTCTCATGCTAAACTACTCCAATGAGCCTGCTACATCATCATAAAGTGAACCTAGGGGCCCCAAATGTGAGAAGACCTTTGTAGTTTTCAACTACAATCTGTGCTGGTTTAACTATTTTCTGTCTAGCAAGTATTTACAATTTGTCTATACTATATATTTATGTGTCTACAAAAAAAATGAAATTCTAATCATCCCTTTATGAAATTTCTAAGACAAGAATTGCGTACATGTCCTTCTTTCCCTACCAGTCAAATGAATGTCCAGATAATTATTGAGATCAGACACCAGCGTATTAACACACAGGGAAGCTAAGCTATGATGGGAACCGGAAGATTGTTCTCATTGTACAAGAAATAATCATTACTATTCACCACAGGATTTCTTCCAATTACTGTTTACATCTTAACATTATATTTTCATTAAAAGTATTTCCATATAGTTATTACTGCCAAAATGCAACATGCCTGGTCAGATCACAGACAGAATTACCACATGTAAACCGCACATCAACAAATCATACAAAAAACTATAAGATAAGTCAATGTCACCGCCTTGTCAACTGGGTGTTACTATCGACAAAGGTTGTTTCCCTATACAGCCTAAGGCTAAGGCCCCATGTTGCGGAAATGCAGCTTTTGTTGCAGATTTAGTTGCGTTTTTTGGCACCAACACTAGGAGTGGATTAAGCAAAAGGTAGAAGTATTAGTATTTGAGATATATATGTGTATATATATCTATATTATATATCTCCCATTCCTCTTGTAGCCATTCTTGGCTTTGGCTCAAAAAACCACGTCAAAATCTGCACCAAAAAAAAGCTGCATTTCCGCAATGTGGAGCCTTAGCCTTAGACTGGAAACATTGTATCAGCAAACCGCTAACTGGTAAAGGGACTATCACACTGCAAGATGAATCAGGCCATTTATCAGGAGTGTTCATAGGAAAGCTCATTCCCAATAGTTGGCCTGTGTACTGCCTCTTTTGTAGGCTGACCGGGAGCACAAATGCTCAATTGTCAGCTGACCGTATCTTTTACGCAGTATAAAACATTATCGGCAACACATTGCTGTGTGCATTCTGTCTTGTTTACAGAATAAAAAAAAAAAAGAAAAGAAAAATGAGGACCAATAAAAGCCAGACAATCAGGAGGCAAAATCAACATCATTTCTTTCAGTCGACTATGCCATCCAGGCAAGTCATGACAGCCATTGCTCAGGACCTGAGCAAACAAGATAGGCAGGCAACATAAGTGTCCTGCAAAAAGACACCTGTGGATCTCCAAATACACAGAGACATAAGTAAGACCTTGAAAGTGGGTTCCCTTCGTCACTTAAATAATCTGTAAGTGCAAAATACATAAGGCTATGGTCACACCTTTCCACTTAAAATATGCAAAGAGAAAAGCAGGCAGGACTGATCCTGCGGACCCCATTATAGTCTTTTTAAGTGGATAGAGTTTCCGTCTTTTGGGTCACCAAGCGGACTCGAAGAACAGAAACCCAAACGCTAGTGTGAACCTGGCGTAATAGGTTTATATAGATTTATTTTTTATAAGACTATATTTAGTGTGCACAGAGACTAATAATTAATTCCTTCAGGGTTGCTAGTAGTTTTGAAAGCAAGTATAATGCAGCCCTATTCTTATTGTCAAACATGCTGGAAGCCTTTTGGACCCTATTAACATGGGTTGTATCAGGATTCGTTGAAATCTGGTATAACTGTTATGCAGCATTACAGGCAGAAATTACCACTTGCAGAATGTGCATATAATGAAAAACTGGACATGTGTTTTAGATATGTGCCAGCTAGTACCATCAACACCAGACAGCAGCTAAAGCTGTAAATTTACAAGTACAGAGATTTTCCATAGGTTTGTCTGTCATTGAAGATTACCTTTCAGCTGAACTTAAAGGGACACTAAGCCCCAAGCAAATATCTAAGAAATATATGCAAAAAATTCCCTGGTCTGATATGTGTCTCTTTAGGAGCCCAAAACAATTGACAATACTTTAAGATCACTGGGTCATAAGGACATTCGCCTACCCAGAATCTGCTGCATGGGGAGAAAAACAGACTGAAATGTGTTGCAATCAGAAACCAAGGATTTGTCATAAAGTTTCCACTGTTAGCTGTTTTGCTACATCACATATGAAGGGTATTGTATACAGTAGTTGGAATTTAAGCATTCTTTCCAGGAAGTGATCACATGATTAGCCATGTATTCCTGCACTTGAAGGAGTTAAAATGTCATGTCAGACAACAAGGTTTTGCACGGTCCCAGAAGGCACATGGGAACCGGGACAGCACAGTTATAAAGGCCTGATTGTAGCAGCCCACTGGATTGGAAATGACTTGTAGGCCTAATGAAACAAAACTTTGGCAGAAAAACAGAATGAAAGGAATGAGACAATAAAAGGCAGGAACAAAGGGAGCAGAGTTGTTTCAGCTTTGCAAAATAAGCTCACTTTGTTGTTGGGAAAAGCCAAAGCCGATTAGGATAAACCAATGACTAAGCATAAGTCTTCCAAACTAATTACACAGTTCACCATGTGAAGTGCGATTGCAAGCCTGAAAGGTGGGCACTACTTCATTTCCACACAACATAAAACCAGCCTACAATGTGCTTACATTGAACCTTAGGCAAAGACTGGAGCAAAATATTCAAGACTAAATAGTTCCCTTCCCCTACAGTAAAAAAAACTGCTTAGTAATAGTAACACTCAGTCTAACTATACAATGGACAACTAGTGCTTAGGATACTGGCTTGGCACCTACCCCCAATGTACCATACCAATTACACAATAAAATAAAGTCATCATTGAAACTCAAGAGAACAGTGTCATTTTTCATTTGCACATGACCCAACTGTTTCCTGTTTCTTCGTCTATATGGAGTGGCAGATTGAGAATGCATGCTTCCACTCCATTCATTCTAAAGACACTGGTGGAGGTAGCCAAATGTTGTACTCCAGTATCTCTGGCTGTCCCATAGAAGGGAAGGATTGACCTACCACTCCATCATCCGGAGAAAAGGACCTTAGGTCCTTCTGATTGGTGGAGGTCCTAATGGTTAGACTCCCAGTAAGCAGCATAATTTGAGACACCTAAGTGCCCTAATTGTCTGAGACAAGAGCAACCCTATAAAGGCAGCCCATCACTGTGCAGGCAGAATGTTATAGAGCAGGAGGAGCTGAGTAGATTGATATATACTTTTGTGGCTAGAGATTCAGTATAACTGAATCCTATTAGTGATTGACAGCCTTCCCTGCAAATGTAAGTGTGCATGCATAGATCACTGGACTGCCAACTGAATTCCTAAAGCCTAGAATAAGCAAAGGCTTGTATTAATGTTTTCTCACAAAACTACATATCAATCTTCTCAGCTGCTCATGCTCTAACAGTTCGGTGTGCATTTTCAATGAAACAGGTTCCCTTTAGCTTACATCTCTGGAAAGGTACATGTACAGTATGGTGTGTTCTAGTACAAAATACAAAGGTCACCGTGAAGTGGCTAATGGGTTTATACACCTTCATCAATATGTGTACTAAGAACCTTACAACGTTTTTTTCTTAGATTTTGCTGAGAAACATAGATAAATGTATAATATTGGAATGTACATTCCATGCCTTTTTAGGGCAGCACGGTGGCTCAGTGGTTAGCACCGCAGCCTTGCAGCGCTGGAGTCCTGGGTTCAAATCCTGCCAAGGACAACATCTGCAAGGAGTTTGTATGTTCTCCCCGTGTTTGCGTGGGTTTCCTCCGGGTACTCCGGTTTCCTCCCACACTCCAAAGACATACTGATAGGGAATGTAGATTGTGAGCCCTATATGGGACAGTGACTATCAATGTATATAAAGTGCTGCGGAATATGATGGCGCTATATAAGTAAGCATAATAAATAAATAAAATGTTGGTTGGTTATTCTGAAACAAAAGAAAAGGTTTTTACTGTTGAAGAGCCATTAAAAATGCTGTGTCTTCATAATAAATATTTCTAGCGTCGTGGCTGTGGAAACGGCTGAGGAACTACATACATCTGAAGGCTACAACGCAGTCTCAAGAACCTAAATAATGTCTAAGGGTTAAATAGGTTAGAGCACTTAGAGCAAAGTTCCTTGTTGCATTGAGAAAAACACAGAAAAGCGAGCACGTCTGCCAACTGCTGCTAGCACAGGAATGACAGGGCATCAGCAGCCGAGGCATTCTGTGCCCTTGCTACATGACTTAAAGCTTGAGGACTGAAGTCTTCTCCTTCTAAAAGTCTCAAGAAATAAACAGAGCAAAGCTGGCTAACGAAACTATGCAGCATTTTCTTTTAATAAGTGTAACTAAAACTATTTGCGAAGGTTGCAGTATAAACAACATTAAATGTGTAACATCAGATATCAGACATATTTATAGCCTTAAAATTTCTCCAGATTCCCTTACATCTCTCAGAGACTGTTTCATACTGATCTCAATCTGAGATCCACTAGCATCAGATGTACCAAAATAATCATTTTGCTGCACCCATCCATGCATTCATAGATTACAAGTATAATTTATGCTGATTTTCTGGCATAAATTATAATAAATGTCCCAGGTCACATCCTGACTACTTTTTTGAAAACGTGGGACTTGCTTAAAAATTTTTTATGCCAGAAGAGTGGCTGACATGGTTTAATAAATGTGTCCCCTAATTCACTCCAATATGTTTATCTTACAGAGGAAGATAAAGGAGGAGAGTCAATACTAAACTGGTGTTTATTGTGTCAGCACATGATGGGACAGATTTATTAAGACTGGTAATTCATATGCCAGTCTTAATAAAGGCCCAGACTCGTGCAGGGCACGAGCGATTTATGATAAGGCTCCAGCCCATTCGTAAATCAGTTGTACGCCCATGCAACTCCATGGAGATATACACCAGTTAGAAAACGTGCTTGAGTTATAATGAATATGTTGGGCCAAAATCCCCCCTCCACGGTCCTCCCAGCCCACATTTGCAGAAAATGGCAAGCGAGGAACAGAACAGGGACCAAATCTGCTTTATAATATCATCCCTCGACACCAATTTCCCCCAAAATTTCTGGTCAAATTCACATTTCTAGTCTCAGTGCTGCAAAATGACAGCTTAGACCATCAGGATACATTGTGATATAATATGTATAGGAAATAACCAGAAACAGAACAAGGCCCACAATGGTAACACAGTTGTGTGTGCATGTATCCTTCATCATTAACTTACTTGACATACACAGACATATTTATGACAAGCCAGAATTTACAAAGTATTAGATGACGCAAGCACAACAATACAAGGAGAACATATAATGAGAGAATAAATGTGCTGCTTTAGTAAGCTGCTATTTAGCATATTGCAAAGAGTCCTAAAATAGAGCTGTGATCGTGAAGTGCTAAGAGTGGTAAAATCCAATGAGCAGAGGAGACAAGACGAAGCGGGTGAAGTGTTCATTGCAAAGCTCTTTGTTCTGATTGCAGTCTCACTTCCTTGCACGGACTGGGTGACCTTTTATTATCCTGGTGTTTTAACCTAGTTACACCGTTAACTCAGCCCAGCAGGGTACTGGAACCTTCATGGATACCACTGACAGCCACATGGCTATGCATCTAGAAATAACTCTGCAATACATAGATTTCTGGCAATCTGAAGTGTAAGTTATCTCATCAAACCATCCAGCAACCCCGCTCTATACTGTAACAATGAGGCAAACAACCCAAAACATTGCCATCTACAGGTGGGTGCCTTTGGTTTGGCTGGTACAAGCTAATTTGCAGAAATCTGCAGTATAGAAGCATTATATGGACTGTATACTTAAGTTGCTGCATGAGATATATATATATATTTTTTTAGACACACACATACACAGGAAACAATGCATCCCCTCTGGCACAATGCCACAAACATTGGGCATGTTGGCTAATGGGGCTAGTTTGACCGAAGGTAGACAGTATCAAAATCTAATGAACTTTTGACATTTCTTTTACATTCTGCGGCATTATCTAAATTAAATTTTTAGGAAGAAATGACTGCTTTAAAGTCGCATCCACATTGCCTGCAGCACCACAGCACACTTAGTGAAACCATATGTGCTTCTCTGTATGACCTGCATATCAGCTCTTTCCTGTTCCCACTAGACACGTTCATTGCATCTCATGTTTTCTATTAAAACCTTTCCTTTAGCTGCCCTTGCCATCCGCTAGTGATAAATGCAGAGCTATTCTTAAGCAGTGGAAAGGGTATGTAACAAGCAAAGTCCTCACTGACCAATGATAGTTGAGGGAGTGTAGTATAATAGCATGACATTTACTCACTTGGCTTCATCATTTGCATTTGCAATTGGTTACAGCTATAACCAGTCAATTCTAGCAGTAAGGCGTGCAATGCCTCCCTCGCTAGAAGTCCAACAGTGGAGTCAGCTCAGTAAATATGTTGCACCCTGGTAAGGTACATAGATGGCACTTTTCAGCATAAGTTAAAGCCTGTGTGTCAACGTTTGGGGACTGTACAAAACAAGACCTGACTTTTTAGACATGGTCGGACTGCAGTTCCTTGGGTCAAGGAGGAATTATTTTAAGTGATCTACCAGCATCTATACAGAATATGTGCATGTTCTCTAAATTCACTGTTATTACACACAGAGAACATCAAGGTCTAATACATTACACAGGTTTGCAAAAAAAAATTTTTTCAAGAGCTGTTTTGGTTATTCCACATAATCTTTGTTTTTTGGTGTGCTGAATCCGAAAATGACCTCTATTTTGTCATATGACATCACGTTTCCTGACAATTTAGGTAACTATGTTAAATAAGGCAATACCTCAAAATAAGTGGAAACAGACTTATAAAATTAATGTTTTATTACAATTTTTTTATGAAAATCCTTTTTTGACCTGAAATGAGCTCACTAACACACACTAAACTTGATTCTTCTTCCCTGTGAGGCTCCTCTTGGTGCATTTACGCTTGTGAGTAGCATCTGGAAAGTCTCTCTGAAGCATCCAACAGTAGTCTGCCATCTTTGTAATGCTCCATTTTCCCTGGTATCTCCTTTCCATCTCTTTAATGTCTTGGTGGAATCGTTCACCTTGTTCCTCACTCACAGCTCCCAAATTTTCAGGAAAGTAGTCAAGGTGGGACTGGAGGAAATACACTTTCAAACTCATCAGCCAACCTATAGCTTAAAATGCTTTCAGTATTTGTCCGACGATCTTTCTGTAGTGAGGATCTTTGTTATTGCCTAAAAATTTCTCAACGACTTCTGTAAATGCAATCCACCCTTCTTTTTGAGGATCCGTCATGGTATTGACAAACTCTTGATCAACTATAAGCCTTCTAATGTCTGATCCGACAAACACACCTTCCTTCAATTTTGCCTCCGACAGGCCTGGAAACTTGGTGACCAAGTATTTGAAGCATTCTTCATCTCTTGGAAGTGATTTTACGAATTACTTCATAAATCCCAATTTTAAGTGGAGAGATGGTAGAAAAACTTTATGGGGAGGTACTAAAGTTTCTCAGAGGACATTTTTTTCACCGACTGTTATCACCCTCTGATGCCAACTCTTCTTGGTCCAGTGATTTTGTCAGTCTCGACTGTCCCATAGACACAGAAAACAAGGGTATTTGGTATACCCAGGTTGTTGCCTGAGCAGCATGCACAAGACCTTCAAATCCCCACACACTTGCCAACCATGGTCTTCATATTTAAGTTTACGAAGAACCAATTCCAAGTTCTTGTAGGTTTCCTTCAAGTGTACGTAATGACCTACAGGGATGGAAGCGTAAAAACCACTGTTGTGGAGTAAAATTGCTTTGAGACTTCTTTTTGAAGAAGCTATAAAAAGACACCATTGCTCTGAATCATATTTGATTTTAAATTGACCCATCAGACCTTCGACGTGGATGTAATAAACCAACTTGTCTTCCTGGGCGAAGTAAGGAACGAACTCCTTTTCACAATGTCTGAATCATGAAAATGACACTCCTGCAACAATAAATTCCTGCTTTTCAGCCTTGATCCGAGTAACTCAGCGACATCTTTGGGAAGATTGATCATGGGCATTAGCTCCCGGTCTCCTCTGTACGAGTCCACTCTGATCGCTGGCATTACTACCTGTAAGCACCCCCCCCCCCCCAAACTGTCCCCGGGCCCGGTAGGTACCTTGTTTTTTCAGGCCGGCTCCCGTGCAGCGAGATCGCAGGAGTCGACCTGTTCCTGTGACAGCCGGGAGCCTACTGAAGGTTCCCAGCCCTGTCATAGGAATATTATTATTGCAACTGGTCTATGATCGGTCTATGACCAGCCACAATAGTAATGTAGTGAAGCTCCCATAGACTGCAATACAGTTGTATTGCAGTCTATGGGACTTGCAATCAAATGATTGCAGCTTAAAGCCCCCTAGGGGGGCTTATAAAATAGCTAAAAAAAAAGTTTAAAAAAATATATATAAAAAAAACGGAAAGTTCTAAATCATCCCCTTTCCCTAGAATACATATAAAAGTAGAAAATTACTGTGAAACACATACACATTAGGTATCCCTGAGTCCGGAAACACTTGGTCTACAAACTTATAAAAATATTTTACCGTAGGGTGCACGTCATAGTGGGAAAAAGTATCAAAACTGCCGAACTGACGTTTATTTCACTGTTTCATCTCTGATTTGAATAAAAAGTGATCAAAGCAATATTCCCCAAAATGATATAACTAAAAAGTACATCTGGCCCCGCAAAAAAAGACACCCTATGCTTCCCTGTACAGATGCAGGACCACCTGTCAAAGTGGCCTTGTAGCTGTTGCAAAACTACAACTACAACATTTTACCACATTTTTTGCTTCAAAATTTTTTTCCCTATTTTCCTCCTCTAAACCTAGGTACGTCTTATGGTCTGGTGCGTCTTATAGTCAGAAAAATACGGTAATCTATTATAAAGCGCTTTAAGCTAGGTTCACACTACATTTTTTGCAGGTGGAATTCTGAAGCAGAATGTGCCTCAAAAAAGACCTCCCACTTCTCCCATTCATTTGTAGCTAGAGAGAAAGATGTGTCATGACCTATCTTCAGATGGATTCCGAATTGCAAAGTCCATTGAAATGAATGTGAGGCACAAAAAAACGTTTTTGCAAAATCTGTGTCAAGAAACCAAGTAACAGTTTTTTCAGTCTCCCATTTATTTCAAGAGGAAAAAGCTAGAGGAAAAAAAATCTGCTACTGGCTCCCACTGAAATGAATGGGAGTATACATTTTTTGAGGTGGATTTCAAGGCACAGTCTGCACATACTCTAGAGGTTGACTGTAATGTGCTTCAGTAGGAGCACCTGCAATGTTCTGTAATAGCCCCATTATCATCACTACCTGCATCCAGTATGTATTATAGCTGCAGAAAAGTATGATGAGAGGGCTGCAGCAGCATATGATCACTTATATCATTGTATCACTTACACATGAAATTTGTGACTTTGTTCTACAACTTATCACCCAACTTTGAGTATATAAGCATCACAATCAAATGTAGTAAAGTATATAGCACACATCACACCTCAAAGGTCTCTCTACATCTTCATCTTTTGAAAAAGAAAATGAAAAACAGGTTTTCTTGACCCAATTATGTGTCTTCAAATTAATATGTTTTGGTTTGAAAAAGTTATAAAACTGCAAAGAGACGATACTATAGCATATTGGCAGAATGTGAATAGGAGAGGACAGATATTGAGTGGACTGAAACTTGGGTGGTCAAGCTGTATTTTAAGCAAGCAAGCTGATCGACTATATCTGGACCCCACTGTGTAATATATGGTTCAAATTCAGAACAGCCCAAAATCAGAATATCAAACATTACTAATAGACTCCATTAATTATATGTTATTCTCATCACAATAAATCTCTGCTGAGATGGGAATAACTGCTCACAAGTCCCAACCCCTACGGCAGTGATGGCGAACCTTTTAAAGACCGCGTGCCCAAACTGCAACCCAAAACCCACTAAGTTATCGCAAAGTGCCAACACGGCAATTTAACATTAACACACTGTGGATCCACAATTGCGGACAGTTACAGACCCGTAAAATACGGTCGTGTGAATGGGGCTTTACAGAGCTTTCAATGATACAAAACAACTTTGTACTGAAAAGGTAAAAAGTTTACATTTGGCATAATTTTGAACAATTAATGTTCACTATTTACATTGCACAGGATCTGTTTTATAGTGATCGTGCAATGTTATTTCTCTGCTATAAAACAGATATTGCGTGATTTAGATAAAGAGGGTTCCCCACACAGTACAATCTGCTCCACAGTGGCCCCCACACATTGTAATCTGTTCCATAGGTTCGCCACCACGGCCCTAGGGTGTGACTTTCAGTAAGAGCAAAGCAGTGCAATTCTACTGCACCGTTACTGTAACTTCCATAGAGAGGAATGGGAGTTATGGAAACATTGTAGAGCATTTAGCGATGTTGTTTCTGTAGCTAGAAACAACAACAGAAACAGTGTAGCTCTACTAGGTTGTATGGTTCCCATAGCACCCATTCTTCCTCTATCGGAGTTATGGAACAGCATGCAGCTGCACCGCTTGGTTGTTCATGTAAACCCTACCTTTGGGATCTGGACTTGGCTACCATTATTATAATGGAAATAACCCTTAGATACACAAAAATATATTAATTCAACCAGGGAATGATTGTGGTTTTTACAGCTCCCACAACACATAAAACAGAAAAACATTATAACTAATATAATTTAAAGGAGATGTATGGTTATAAAAAAAAAATATTCATATACATTTCGTACAATGTTCCAAAGAGCACTTCATACTCTGGAAAACCTACTCCATCCAGCATTACACATCTAACCCAATAATTTGAATTGGTGATGTGTAGTGCTTCATTTCCCCTGTGGTGATGCTACAGAGAAATTGAACACTTGTACTAGGTGGCCCTAGAGATCACAACTGATCGCTGGGATTCATGCAGTGGGACATTTTCTGGTCTGCTTTTAGTCTACAGTAAAGACTCTTCTAACAACTTGAAATTGTCTAACCCAGACAGCCTCTTCAAAATATAGATATCAATATGTCATCAGACAAGAACTTAGGAAACCCTTCTATTAATAGAAAGCGGAACGCTAGACATCATCTGGTTATGTTCAACACGACAAAACCACATGGTTAAAACCGCTTATGAAAAAGTTCTTGTCAGTGGACTTCTAAAGGCATTACAGCACAGTTTCCAGTACAACTGCTTCTGAAAATCTTGAAACATCTCTGACAAGTTCTTTTTGTTGCAGGAAGTACTTGTTTCATATTCAGAATTCAATGCTGTATTCTATTCATGAACCAGAAGAGCTATACTATATTCAGGATGCCGAGCTCAGCCAGAATATAACAATACCGGAAATAAACTATTACAATTTCAACGCAGAAACTGCTGGCTAACCATTCTGCTAACACTGACAGCTCTGGAGTTAACTTGCAACAGAAGGTTTGGATAAAGGAATGTGCACAGAACCACAAAAGCCCATTCAGAACAATTACTGATCACAACTACTAATAGGGGAGGCAAACAAATAATATATTAGATATGAAGGTCTTTACCACTTCCTAACCATCCAATCCCCTAGAGGAAAGCTCTCAAATCAGACCCATAGTGAGATAACCAACAGCTCCTTACCTTGCCATACTGCTCAAAGTATTGCTTTACATCTTCTACTACTGTATTTGCAGATAATCCTCCTACGAATATTTTCTTTGTTCTTGTGACCATCTATACAGAAAGAAAAAAGAAATTCATGGCTTAATCAGATTATTTAGTAGAACAAAGTGGGACAAAAATATCAGTCAGATAGCAGTGCTAATCCCATTAATTAATATTATGTAGTCATGAAAGGAATTTACAGCTCTAGCCAATTACATCTGCAGTGGTTACTACTTGGCTACAATGAAGAAATGGAAACAACAGCAGCCACTGTATGTATGCATTTAGAAAAAGGTTTTCAGAAATCTTCACATCTTACAATTGCCATTTAGGCAAATCCCTATTACATTCTGAAAAGTATTTCCAAAGTAGTTTTAACAGTGTAATTGTTACATTCCATTCACACCAATGTCACAATACTAAACATAAAAACAAACACAACCTCAATCTGCTATGGACTGTCTATAAAGATCAGGAGAATGATGCTTGCATTATGCTAAACCTTCTTATCAGTGATCATATACCTATAGTCAGATCACACATTATGTTCTTCTATGGCGAGTTATTATGCACATTCAGAATAGAAGCACATGTTCAAACTTCCCCATATAAAATGTACACACTCATTGGGGAGCAGAGATGATAAATTAGGAGAAAATAACGTGTGAGCGAGGTGATAAATTTTTTAGAGACCCAGTTGCCTCTTTTTCGCTTTTATTTTTTTTTTTTTTTTTTTTAGTGTGACATTCGACATGAGACGCTAAAATATCATCTGTCGTTTCCATCCTGAGCATCTGGAGGAGGAGGGACAAAGAGCCTTTTTCCCCATCTCTGGGTGTCAACAGTAGGTCAGAATTGCAGGACATTCAATGCATATGCAAAAACATTCATTTTCACATGCAAATCAAGACTATTCTTATTTTAAACTGAACTACTACATGTAAATGTTCTTGATGCATATGTATTGGCCAAGACTCTGCAGGCATGGCTGGGATCAAATATCTTATAGATAGGTTACTGTTTTATATTGTTAGGAGAGAAATTGGATCTATAAACTTTACAATCTCTGCCACTCTCAAAATAAAGTTTGGAGGAGTACAACATAACTTTCCATTTGATTATTAAATATCATTTGATACACTATCATTACAAAAACAGATTTATTTTTTTAAAAATATTGATTCACCATAACCAACTTTCAAATAATACAAAAAGTGGACCGAGCTTGGATTAAATACCATGTAACCATTCCCACATGTTCACTAGTCAAGGGAACAAAGCAGGTCACAGGGCATAATTTTAAAATAGTAGCTCTTGGCATCTCTAGAAGCCTGGAGCCATCCTGCTTGTATGTACTTGGAGGTGAGTAAAGATGTTTTTCCGCTTACATATGAACAAGAGAGCCTCAGGCTTCGGGCCATGCCTGGGGTCATACAGTAAATTTCAGTGAGCTTGTCTAAAGCAGGTTGGTCTGTGAGCGGTGTATTCAACATACCTATACATGTTCCCAGAAAGACAAGCGGGGGCGGGGGGACCGTTTGGGGGTGCATACGGTTAGCATGCACTACCCCATGAAGATTCTACCAGTGGACATATCTAATGGGGTTCATATCATTATATGGGATGTGAAGTTTATAGTAATTGATTAAATGTATTGACGGTGGAATCAATATGATCAGGGCGATCTTCTTTGTACTGGGCACTGCTGCTACTCAGCTATTTTGGATTGCGATACATACTCACTGCCTTTCTGTTTGCTTCTGTATATGATTCAGATCACGTTCCTGACCTTAACTCTCCTATTCACTCCCTTGGACCTATGTTTGTCTCTTGTTGAACTTCTCTAATAGCTGACCTCACCTTTGTTCCTGACAATGAACTCTCTAAGTCTAGTGTTATCTTGCTGCCTACCTTTGATGAATCCTAATTCTGGCTATGTTTTGCGTATTCTGAACTTCCATCACCAATGCAAGAAACTCTGGCTACTATGACCTAGAAATTCTATAAAGCAAAGTCCAGATAAATTCCTGAATAGCAGTAAAAGAGTGAGTACCAGGGACTCTGCACCTATCTAGTGCCAATCAGAATGGAGCTGAGAGAGTCCGCTTTCAGCATTAGTGTAATACTAACACTTTTATTGACAAAAGATATGGATATAATGTAGTATAACATACCACACTCAGCTGCAAATCATCATCACCGATCTATGACAGAATTGACAGCTACTCATACATTTCCCTACACATTCTGATCACATGTATTAGAACTTTAGTGGTAGACAGATTAATAATGCAATTATGTAAAAAATGTATAGTCAATGACAAGAGAAACCATGAAACACCTGAGGAAAGGGGTGCCAACACAATTTACATCAAACCAACAGATGGTACAACAGGCAGATTACAGGATATTAGTGTCAAAGTCATGCTAAATATGAGCAATATTTCTTAGGTGGAAAATGATGGGGTTAAGTCATCAAGCTGCTGTGAAATGTAGTCCTTTATCTAACCTCATCCCCTGGAAATGTATGCACTTCAGGCTGTAATGTTGTAAATTTGCCATGCAGCGCTCTCAGGAGCAATGTATGCCCTTCAGTCTAATCCTATCTTGCTTTTCATTTCAACAGAGTTTGACGGTTAGCATCAATGGAAAATACTCTATTTGCATCTCAAACTGCTTAAATTAATTTGACTTGAGAACGAGCTAATTGCATATAAACTGAAAGGTTTCTCAGCATATCTATATATTAGGTAGAGCATTAGGCTTGTTTACCTAATCACAAACTTGGCATTCCATCACTTTTACGCCAAGGTCTTGCAAATACGGTCATAATTGGAAAAATCATCTTAAGTCTTATGTGGCACTGCACACCATATTGCATTTCATGTCCAGGCTCCAGTATTGCATTCATTAGGCAACAATAGCTCATTTAATGAGAAAAGTGGCTTCTAACTAGATCAAACTGCAGCCGAATGCTATATTTCAGAGCCATAAACAGAAATGTCTCTGATAAGTTTGTCATTTCCAAGGACTAAAATAGGATTAACACAAGCCTTCTGATATGATCTTTATACAATAACATTAAATATACCCTGTCAATATGCTAAGGAAAGAAACTAGAGTATTAGATATGCAGGAAGGATTATACAGCCAGCTGGGAATATCCATGTTCAGGTCTCATTCAGACAAGGAGAAGTGTGTTTTAGAAACTACTAGGGCATTGTATAATTGTATGCATCTGTCCATACATAAAGTATAAAAAGTAGTTTATTATTATTTGTTTACCATCAACTTGTGCACCATTGTCTTCTGTTATAAATAACTTATCCCTAGTTCCATCTCAAAGTATCTAAATTAGTGTTTCCCAACCAGTGACCTCGCATAGTAGTAAAGAAAAAGCATATCACTGGAAGTTACACTAGGGTAACTCCATAACCATATATTGACTGGCTGCAGCAGTGACCAGCATGGTGTTGAGACATTACCACTATAGTTAGTGACCAGCTGCAGCAATCATGTCATGTTGCTGCGTCACTGCTGGAGCTAGAAGACCATTACTTCTTTCAGTATCTGATAACACTGTAAAGGGCCCCACGTTACGGAAAAGCTGCCTTTTTTTGTTGCAGCTACAAAAGGAATGGGAACACTTATACTTATTCATTCTGTTCAATCCGCACCAGGCTTTGGCTAAAAAAAAAAACTGCAACAAAAAAAAGCAGCTTTTCCGCAATGTGGGGCCTTAGCCCAAGCTAGTTTTTCAAAGACAGTTGGACTACATCTAGTTAGGGCTGATCTAAGATAATCTATTACGGATATTTTCCAAAAATAAATCTGCAAATGGAAATCCATCCAATACAGCTCTTTTAGGAGCACACTGCTGCATATATGCAGCAGGGATATTACATATAGAGGTGTAACTATAGGGGGTGTAGAAGCTGCAGGTACATCTTGGCTCAGGTACTTTAAGGTACCAAAAGGTTGTATTGCCTCATAAGCACTGGCAGTAATATAAATTAAACTTATTGAATAAATGGGTTCTGTTGTAGATTTTGCAATACGGACCTAGAGCTTATTTCACAAAAATTTGTGTTCCATCCCAGGAAGACAGGGTTATTCAACAATCGATAATGAATCAAGTCCTTCTCAAAACAAAAAAAAGTACAATAGTACCATAACTGTAGGGAAAAAATTGTGGATGGTTTATCTTTTTTCTTTAAAAATAAATAAATAAATAAAACAAATAACACTATGTATGAGGTGATTTTGAGATAAGAGACCTTGTTTGGATCACGTATGGACCCAAAGAGCAATGATATAACACTCATCCTTTGGATATTGACCCACAAGAGTGGGAAATACAGTTCTTGAGCCATATCCGCTTCAGAGGAAGCTCAGTGTGACAAATGTGTGTATGTTTTTGTGTATGTGTTATTTGTGCTGTGAAAATAAACTGCATGTGAGGTTAAGACACCGCACTCCATCACTGTGATGGGGAAAATGAAGAACTTCTTTACTGAAGTGCCACTGGAATAATGGCAATGCATCTGTATTAGAAGTTCTGTCAAATTCACCTTCTGCTGCCTGGTAACAAAGTGAATAATGGGGAAATTTGCGCTTCTCAACAGGACAGACTGAATTTCAGACTTGCTGTTAGGGGATCTGGAATGTAGATGCTTCTCTTTATTCATACTCTTTCATGTCTGACTATTTCATCTGGTAAGAGAAAAATATTTCCATAGTCCACAAAATGCAAAAGGTAAACTGCAAAAAACATAGTTGCACCAAACTTGCAAAGGTCATTTTCACCGATCTGTTACATGTTCTGTCATATTTGACGGGATGAACAGAATAGCATGCAGAGCTACTTATCCCATCAAAACGATGGACATTGACGCAGACCTGACACAACCTATTAAAAGCCAATAAATCCATTAAATGTTGATGTGTTATATCTGGCACAGCCAAAAATGTGAGCAAAACCTTACACAGTAGAAATGGTTGACTATCAAGTTTCCATAAGCAACATTTGCCATCGGCTGGCCACAAACAGAAGGAATTGACATGCACTCTTGCTGCTCTAGGATGCCAGTGGCAGGGTGCTGGAGTAGGGTCTCAACACCTAAATACATGTAAAAAGAACTCCGCACTCCAGAGGATTAGTGTTTCAAATTAATTTTAGTAATATAAAATCTATCCAGAAATGAAGTTTCAGTCAAGTAACCTTCATCAGACAGGCTTGAACAAATAAGAGTATCCTGAGCACTAACAACTGTGGATCAACTGCTGATATGCTTGTGCAAGAAGTTGATCCGCAATTCCTAACGCTCAGAATACTCTATTTGTACGTAAGAAGCTGACATGTCACCTGACCAAAATGTCCCCTTGGGATTGCTTTTCTATTAATAAAATTCATTCAAAGCATTGACCCTCAGGAGTGGGGAGTTCTCTTTTTACATTCCTTCCAATATTGCTTACTAGCTGGATTTGAGAGGACAAACACAATCTTAAATCTTTTCCTTTACAATTCACTTTTGGTTTTAGCAAAAAAAATACAAAGGTGCACTGTGTAAACAGTTTCTAAAATAGCTGAACAATGCTCACCTATTGACACATAGGAACACTCTTACAACTGCACCTAATCTAATCGCTTGCATACTGAGCAAGCATTGAGTTTAGTATCGCTAATCTTCAATATGAGATAGACCAATATTTACTTTACATGATGAAAAAAAAGAATTATTTCATTATATGACCACATCAAGCTCATGCAAAGCTGCAGTATCTGTTATGGCTAATCTCACTACTTTCTACATCCTTTCATGAAATGTTACATCAGCCAATACAGTTTGTCAAAGTTTTATTTCAAAGCTGGTTTACATTCAATATTTGCAGGGGTGAGAATAGGAAAAGGCTCTTCAAACATGACTTGCTCTATTATTTGCACCATTTAAAACATAAAATGTGTATCCTTAAACATAGGGAAGAGAGCGTGAGAGAGGGGGAGAGAGAGAGAGAGAACGCAATCGCCCTGTTTTCAACAAACATCCGTACAACTCTTTTAAAGTGTAACTAAACGTCCAGACAACTTTTGATTTTCTGGCATTATTTGCGTCACTAATACATTCTATAATATACTTTACAAATTGTGGATCCTTTCTGTGAAATCCTGCATTTTTTCACTCTTTCCCTTGTTTCTGTATTGAGAGCAGTTTCTGCTTCTCATTGAATGTTACTGTGTACAAGAGTACGGGACTGTGAAACATGTTATATGAAACATGTTACAGTTATATCTCGAAAATTATAAAACATACAAACTTGCTTTTGGTGTCATACATGAAAGAAGAGAATATCCACTTTCATGAGTCTAATGAGTTTTGCAATTGCAATACTATATAAATTATTTCCAGAGATATCACTGGTTGAAAACATAGTCAGGATTAGGATATTTATATGCAGCTATATAATATATATAAAAATCCAAATTCCAACCAGTGATATCTCTGGCAATAATTTAGATAAAAAGGAGACAAAATTTGTTAATGAAGTATATTACAAAATTTATTAATGACACAAATACTGCCAGAAATTTGTCCGAAAGTTTAGTTATGCTTTAAAACTAAAGTTATGCTTTCTGTTTTCTAAAAATGGAAGTCTAACAGATAATGTATACATTCCATTTCCATCCATGTTTTCAATTGACCGAGTAGAATAGCTTAGTAGGATATGAGCTACTTTTTCTATTAGAAAAATTTGACACCTTGAGGGCATTAAAAGCTTATAATTCTCCAGTCCAGTGTGTTTTCCTAATGCACATGGATATTGTACATGGTGATGTCACAGCTTAGGGTTAATGCAAAGAGTAGTTAGGAACAACACTCATTACACGTTGTTCACTCTAGAACAGATCAAATCTATCAAAGGTTACATCATCCACATTCAAGAAAATGTCCTTTATCTAAGCCAGCATCTTGTGCATAAAAACAGGCAATGTTTCAGCCTCATTTTTAAAGGAATTTTTGAGGCTAAGAAAAGGTCATCAATGTCAGATTGGTGGGGTCCGACACCTGGGACCCCCATCAATCAGCTGATACACAGAGAATGGAGCTAGAAGCAGACAGCTTCGTTCTCTGTGTAATGGCCTAACCAGGTTAATGGAGATCAGTTCCTATTTACAGAGAACAGCGCTGTCTGCTTCCTGCTCCACTCTCTATGTATCAGCTGCTGAGATTGGTGGAGGTACTGGGTGCCAGAAGCTCACCAATCTGATATTAATGTCCTATCCTTCAGATACATCTACAATACTATAGTCTGGAAAATCCCTCTAAGCCCAGACTTATGGGGCTAAAACAACACCTGTTTGTATGCCCAAAATGGGCACACTGTGGATGCAGTCATCTCTTCTAAAGTTAAAGGGGTATTACCATGTACATAATCATATCTATATTTGTAGATAATTAAAAGTTAAACATTTTTGCAAATATAACTAGTTAAAAATTCTGCAGAGTTTTAAAGATTTCCTCTATCTATCTTTCTTACTGGTGACAGTCTGTTATCTTGATCGGTTGCCAATGGATACGACCACAAATGCAGAAACTTTATATGGTCTGGGACTTGTGAAAAACCCAGCCAGATTTTCTTATTGTAGCTGGGTTATCAGGCAGGAACACTACATGTATGGAGAAAATATCCCAGCCACGATAAGGAAACCATTGCTGATTTTCTGACCTTAGAAAGTTTCTGCATTCATGTTCGTATCCATTGGCAACCGATCAAAACAACAACTTGTAACCATAAGATATTTAGAGAAAATCTTTAAAACTCTGCAAAATGTTTAATTACTTATATTTGCAACAATGTTTAACTTTTAATTATCTACAAATTTAAAAATGGTTATGTTCGTGGGAATACCCCTTTAAGCTTAGAGTGATGTCACAGTCCAATGAGTAGTAACATTTTAGGAGCTATGTAAACCATGTTGTCATACTAGCACTGGCACAAGCTAATGTTATAGTAAAGTATAGTATAGCGATGATGCAAAAAATGTCACAACACAGGCATAATGCACACAGCTATGTAAAGGAACATAAATAATGCCCATAGTACAGTAATAAAGCTCCAAGTAGTCACAGTATGCATGGATAGTACAAGCATTATGCACAAAGACATGTCACAACATAAGATAATGAGAAAAAAATGTCATAATTCAATTTTTCTTGGCCTCCCAGTGATTTGGAATTTAGTTTCCCATTCTTCCTTTCCACTATCCATATACATCACTAACTACAGCTCACCACTGATATGCTTGCTATCCTGGTAGTATCCTAAAGCTTCTTTCTTTCTAGCTGCTTATAAAAAACAACAGTGTAAACTCAGCTAAAAGATTATTGCTAAAAATGTCAGCAACAATGGGTAGTTTTATTCCATATATACGATGGCTGTCAGCTTTTTTTGCCCATACAACGGGTGGTCACAATAAGTGTTTTTACTCTTTATATCTGGAGGCAACAATGGATGCTTTCCATGCCTCAGAGGCTACCACCGTTACCTTGCAGCACTGAGGTCCCAGTTTTGACCAAGGGCAACATCAGCAGGGAGTTTGCATGTTCTCCCTGTGTTTGTGTGGGATTCCTCCCACATGACAAAAATATACTGATAGGTAAATTGGCTTCCCATAAAATCAAATTACCCTTGTGGGTGTTTGGGGATGAGAGCCAGTACGGCAGACACCAGCTCCCCAACTCCACAAGGCTCCAGTAAATTTGGAGGCAGCAATGGGTGTTTTTATTCTGTATATCTGGTGGCATTAAATGGATGTTTTTATTCTGTATATCTGGTGGCATTAAATGGATGTTTTTATTCTGTATATCTGGTGGCAGCAATGGATGTTTTTATTCTGTATATCTGGTGGCATTAAATGGATGTTTTTATTCTGTATATCTGGTGGCAGCAATGGATGTTTTTATTCTGTATATCGGGTGGCAGGCAATGGATGTTTTTATTCTGTATATCTGGTGGCAGGCAATGGATGTTTTATTCTGTATATCTGGTGGCATTAAATGGATGTTTTTATTCTGTATATCTGGTGGCATTAAATGGATGTTTTTATTCTGTATATCTGGTGGCAGCAATGGATGTTTTTATTCTGTATATCTGGTGGCAGGCAATGGATGTTTTTATTCTGTATATCTGGTGGCAGTAATGGATGTTTTTATTCTGTATATCTGGTGGCAGGCAATGGATGTTTTTATTCTGTATAACTGGTGGCAGTAATGGATGTTTTTATTCTGTATATCTGGTGGCAGTAATGGATGTTTTTATTCTGTATATCTGGTGGCAGTAATGGATGTTTTTATTCTGTATATCTGGTGGCAGTAATGGATGTTTTTATTCTGTATATCTGGTGGCAGGCAATGGATGTTTTTATTCTGTATATCTGGTGGCAGCAATGGATGTTTTAAACCCATTGTTTTTTTTAGATTGTGCCATAAATCATTCTGTCGCATAGCCAGCAGCATACAATTCTACTTGACTGTGTGTTTTATGTGAAGGACCTGGACGGCCAAGACTGCATCATAAGTTTAGATCTCAAAAGTATCCGTTTTACTACGTGATAGTTTACAAACATAACTCATGGACATACTAGATTTATGTGCCGTGGAAACATGTCCCCCATCTATTTACAGGTGTAAAATGAAAAGAAGGACTTTTCGTGTAAAACCACATTAATGTATATCATTTGCCTCTACAATATCATATGGAATACTAATTCATGCAAATACTTTGTAATCCCAGCACTAATTACGATCGGGCTGTTTAGAGAAAACCCATTTAAATTACCCAATATGAAAAGAATCATTTTATATGATAGGTCATTACATTCTCTGAAGTCTGTACACTCTAACACAAGTGAAGCTACAAAGAGCAGAGTCAAAAGGTCTAAACAATCATGACCATGACTAGTCTATAATGATCACTAAGGAAAATATCTGTATAATCTGCAGGGCTATGAAGTCAGAGTTGGGACCAATTTTGACTAGAGTCAGAAAATAGTTACTCTTACTTGAAAATAAAATGGTTGCTGAATAGCTTAGTGCATGTTAATTTTCATAGGGATTCAATCACTAGCTTTTTTAATGAATTAGAGGAGACTTACTGCTTCTTTCTGACCATGGCTGAGGCAGAGAAGCAGTTGAAGTCTGTGAAAAAATAGAAGATTCAGAGCTGGTGGTATAACCTACCAACTCCACAGCCCTGCTAGTCTGGTTCTGGGGATTCATCCACTGACAAAATGATTACTCCAATTTCTGTTGTTTCATAGGCAATCTGCCTTAATTCCTCTTCCTATTCCACCATGTGAACAGGTTCTAAGAGTTCCCCCACATTGGATAATAGTTCCTCCCCACAGGCAATAGGAGCACTATAACTTATGGGGTGGAGGGTAGGGAGACACTGCAATAGTACCCCAATAGCGCCTTCGCCACATAAGTAAGGGGTTTGGGGCAACCAAAGGTGTTTATAACACTGGTGAGGGCGGGTTGAGGAGTCGGGAGAAATGTGCAGGTCGCGGCTCAGGCGCAGCTTGGCACTCGCTGCCTGCATCCGACCCGCTGCCTGCATTGACTGTATGCAACCCGATGGCCATCAGTTCTCATCCATTTTTCAGACTTTGTTCAGACTCTTCAAAATGCTGAATGCCATACATCATTTGATTCTCTCTGTGTCCCTAACAATTTGGCTTTTTTCTTTTAATTGGTTCACCTGTTCAAGCTAAACAGGGGCACAGTGAGACTAAAATGATGATGATGGGTCCTCTTCAAACCCTGTATACCCAACCCAACAAATCCCTCCTAGGTTTACAGTAGGATGCTTGGGATAGTGTAGTCTACTAGCATATGCAGTCTCAATAGTGCTAAAAGGAACACTCCTTTGGCCCCTGTCAGGTGAACAAAGCCCTATGGTCACAGGTTTTCCTGGTATATGGTAGGCTGTAAACATGATGTGTACAAAGCCTTACAATGAGCAAACAGCTGTAAACTGTATTTAATTTTCTTTTGGTGAACTGACGATAAGCAAAAACATAGCCCAATCTTCTGAAAGCTTTTTCCAAACACTTGATAACCTTCCTCTTTATTTGAACGATTGTTATGATCCCATAAATTTAATAAGGAAAGTTTCCTCACATCAGGGGATACGCTGCAGCATACATTGGCATGTCTGCAATTAAAATAATGCTAAAAATGATATCGAAATGTGATCAGCTCATTTTATCATCTATTATTCAACAATGAGAGCACATTGTTGAGAGCACTGAAATAGCCATATATAAAGTACCAGTACATACATTACTCTAACTTTATAAGCCATCAGTTATGAGTTATACAGTGAAATGCTGTAGGAATTTGGTGCCTTTCAGGTATGCCATTTATGTCACAATGTATGTAACAGACAAAGGACTCCTGGGCAAACAACACATTTTGTTAATTATTACTGAATATGTCTGTAAAGCGCTGCGGAATATGATGGCGATATACAAGTAAGCATAATAAAGAAACCAAAACAATACCATGTTACCCATATGAGGAAGCAAATAAACAATACTAACTTCAGTAGCAATTATGGAAACCAAATACTTCCTTTAATTTAATATTAGATTTTCACATTGTTTTTGACCCCCACCCAAACCTCCTTGGAGCAACTGCCCTAATTCAGAAAATGTCATCATCTGAAATTGATTCTAGGACTCTGACTAGGCCTATCCAAATGCTGGATTTTGGAACAAATTTATTAATGAAAGTGTTCCAGAATTTGTGTCACATTTATATGAGAGGCTTTCTGCACCTCACAAGTATCTCAAAAAGAGGGTGTAGCTAGCTAGATTTGTGGAATACCGCTTATTTATTAAGGATGTGCACCAGGTTTTTGGCATGAACAGTAAATAAAAAAGTGGTGTAAGGTGCTCCAAATATATTACACCGTGTGCGCCATTATGATAAATCTGGTGCATCTTCTGACTGCCTGCTGTAAAGTTATGCTCCAAATATAGGCAGGATTGCAAATTTGCCGCATTGTTTATACTCAAGCATTCACATGCAGACGAGTTTTAGCATTTCAGGCCACTTTTACATGGGTACATTTTCAGTCAGGATTTTGAATCAGTATCCGTATGCCAAAACCAGGATAGGAACATATACTAAACAGAGAAATAGTATAAAGCAAAGATTTGTGCCCTCTAAAATGCTTTGGACCCACTCCTGGTTTAGTCTTAAAAATATTGATAAAGAATACTGACCATGTGAAAGTAGCTCTATTCAACTACGCTTAATGACTGGATCAGCAGGGTGCATGCTCGGTCTACCGCTCCACCAGAACAGGCAACCCCTGTTCTTGGGATTGTGGGTTACTGAGCAGTCAGACCCCCGCCAATCATGAAGTTATCTCCCCTATCCTATCGATGGGGGGGGGGGGGGTAACTTCTAAAGTTGGTACAACCAAGTTAAGCTACAAATAGGTGGCCAGGTATGCATACAACCCTCCACACTACCACCACCATGATTGTTGGCATAATGCTCTTATACAGCATAAATTCTAATGTACATTGTGTTCCAGGTCAGGGCTATTTCTTTAGTGTAGGTAATTGAGGAGATGTTAATGCTATCTATTAAAGACATTTTCTGGGCTTATAAAACTGATGGTCATCAAAGGCTATCAAACTAAGATTGTCAGCAGTCCAACACCAGGACCCCTGTGGATCAGCAATTCCGTGAGAACTGCTTCAGCTTCACAACTCATCTGACGTCATATTCATCAAGTTGGCCTGTTCGTAGCTCAGTCCCTTTTAAGTTAATAGGGTTTAGCTGCAATACCAAGCACAACCACTATACAATGTGTGGTACTGTGTTTGGTATTCAGATAAGAGGCTGTAGCACTTGTCCAAACACTGGGGTCTCTTCAACAACTGATCAGCAGGAGTCCCGGGTGTCCGATCTCTGCCAATTTGAAGACCTATCCTAAAGACAGGCCATCAATCTTATAAGCCTGAAAAGCTACTTTAATGAAGTGAGACATCACTGGACATCCTGAGGACTACCATGCACGTTTGCTGTCACTTTCTGCTGCTGTGTGTATTTCTTCTTATGCCGAGATCACTGCATGCAGAAAAACCATGTACTTTAAGTTGATAAACAGACTCAACAGAGTGGTCTCACAATGTAGTAAGAACTGAGGCACACACTGTACTTTGAGAGCAGCATCTCCAATTTTTTTAAAAAAAGAAATGTTTAGTATAATAGACCATACAAAAAACCAATACCGCAAAAAAAAACTAATTAGAAAAAAAATGGTCTGCACAAATGTTATCACAAAGTCCAAAAACAAGGCAAAATTATTACATTTCAGCTATTTTCAACCTGAAGTTTGATTAATTGAATTTTTTTTTTACTTCACATGAATCCTGCGATTCATATAGTGATGAATATCATACAGATAGTCTGCAGAGGAAAGAATATGGTCATGCTATGACTACATCTGGCAGAAAATTAGAGCGTGTGACCTTCAGAAAAGCAGAGATACAAAGACACAGTTCCCTCTACAGACTATGCAGCAGAGATGTAGCTTGAAGCTTCTGGGCCAGATGCAAAATCAGTACTACCTCCTCACCCCGCACCATGTGCCATTTGTAGTAAGTGGCAAAGGGAGCTGAATGTGACTCTAAACCCTGCATCGCTACATCAATGAGGCTTCTAAATGACGTATAATTATCAAGTAAAAGACAATCAGGTACGGTGTGCAGAGTTACAACAAACTGATATACATGGACTACATTTCTCACTAAAGAAATGCTGCTCTATTGATGAACTGAATTCTCACCCCAGGAAAATATACTAATGGATAAAGCTTTGTGTCTTCCCCTCTACACATCCTTTAAAGCTGAAAAATAAAAATCTGAACATTATTAAATACTAAATGAATAGGGCTCTAGCATACGGTGCGACTCGCTGAGACCATCACTGCCCATATAGACTAAATTATTTCTGGTTTTCTGAGTACATGAGGGGAATACCCCTCCAGAAGACCAATTTTACTGTAATTTTGGGCAATATCATAATTATTCAGTGGTTTTCCATGTAGCATTTTTGGGGAAAACATATCCTAATATTTGGGGAAGAATAACTGCAAAGGGGCTCCAGCATTGTTCTTTAGTGAAGCATACAAACATATAATAAAGCAGACATGTCATCAGAGCTGACAGATATACTTTAAAGACAATAGTGATGCATGCTCTAGGTGTGGCTTTTTATGTATTATTCTATTGGTTTCTCTATAGGTAAAAATGACAGAATAAAAAATGCTGTAAATAAATGTTAAAAAAAAAAATGCCATGAATTTTTATTTTTACAAGAAAAGGGAAACCATACAGAAAAAGTGTGTATAAAGGAGGCCAAAGTATGCATTAATAAAAAACATAGAACTATTTATACTAGTACAGCATCATCGTATACAAGACCAAGTGCAGAATAACATTACAATAATGAAATATAACCTTCTAAAGGGTACCTTACTGTCCAGTTAACCCACACACTAACCTTGTAGTCTATATTCTATATCAGAAACAGTAACTGCACTAGAAAGCAAAGTGTGAACTGAACCTTTTACTTTAGTGCTGTGGAATACATTGGTGCTCTATTAATAATAAAGAAATAAAGTGCAGCTGTCTCTACGGCTCACTGCAGACTTTGGGACTGAACCATGTCAAAAGAATACACTGTGATAATTTGGAGCTGCATTAGACATTTTCACATCTACATGGATAGGGACAAGCTTTACGTATAGTTCTCCTTTATATAGTCAAGTAAATCAGGATACTGTGCGGCCCATAAAACTCAATCTACACAAATATCAGCTGGTATCTCACTGGCATAATAAAGCCACACTTTAGAATCTATACTGCAGGCATCCATATGCCTCACTATTCTACGAAGACAAATTTAGGGTTCTATGTATATCGGAGTTCGGTTCAGTAGAAGAATGGGCTGTCCGCAATCCTAATAAAGGCATTAAAATGCAACCATATTACAGTGCTCCGAAACCAATCATCACCAAGAAAATACGAGTAGATCAAGCATACTTATATGTCTGCTCTCTATAGGTAATATATGCACTTCCATACTGGGCATTTTTAGAGCAATCAGGTGATTCATCATAAGAACGGCAATATCTCGTCCACTTCACTGCACTACTGAAACAGCGTCCACTATTTTACAGCCATAGAATGGCAGAACTGATGTACTTAATGGATCAGCTATACATTCCAAACCCCGCAGGGATTAATGTAAAAAATGTTGGAACATCTAGCATTCAGTATACCAACAATATACTTTAAGCTCTAACATATTAAACACTCTGTGGCTGTACTAGTGTTTACATGTAGAGTATTTTTTGCAGATACAGTAAGCTGCACTAAAAATCTTCACAAAATAGTATAGTAAAAGGCAAAATAAAGTCACCAGTGCATCTTATCTGTTCTTAAATTTTTGCTATGAATCTTCACTACTGCAATACAACAAATAAAATCCATGGCAAACCCTCACACATGGACCTATAACAATAAAAGAGAAGAAAACACTGAACAGAGTAGTCATGATAGTAATGTAGAGAAAGTGATTAGAGATGCTCGCAGAGAGTATACAATGAGGCAAACTGGGGAACACGGAGGGGGCAAGAAGCAATAAAGATCTTCTAATTCACGAAAAAAAGTGATTTAATTCCTATTAAAGTAAATATGCATCTAATTGATTATACAATATTAAAACTTGTATAATATAATATGAAATAGTCATTTTATTTTGAAGTGAGAAGAAGTCAGTAACTTTTATCCAACTCCAGCTCAAAAGCCCTACTACATATGACCGCTGAGGCCACTGACCGATACCACAGTTACCTGAGCCACTTCACTTCTTAACCAGAGTGCATGCAAGTGAAGGAACAGGACACCTGAAACCAGAACAGAAGACTGGGAATACATGAGTATTGCTTCTATTTTATTTTACACCCCCCCCCCCCAGTTTGCCTAGAAAACCCCTTTAGGCTAAGGCCCCACATTGCGGGAACACAGTGTTTTTCCTGGTGCGAAAACGCATGCGTCTTACAGTACCAGCAAAGGGTATGATATTGGCAAATCCCATCCACACATTACAGAAAAAAAAAACACTCTGCGGAAAAATGCAGCATGTCATTTTAGCTGTAGTAATACTCGCGTTTTCTCTATAGATATAATAAGGGAAGAATACTGCCGTTATTTAGCTGCATTCTTCAACATGGGGGCTTAGCCTTAAGAATAGTGCTTGGTATGTCAGTCAGTCTTAATTATCATCTTTGCTAAATCTGAACTCCGCGCCAATTTCATGGCTTAAATTAGAATAAATTTGTTGGGCCAGCCTAATCCAAACCTGCCCACCTGTTTGATAACAGAAGAAAAAAAAAAACCCTAATTCTGTAGAGATAGACGTCTTTCTGTATGCAGTGTGTAGAAGAACCAGTCCACACAAGACTCATAATCCAGCTCCATGCCACAGCTCACCCCACATGCCATACGTATACAGTCATATGAAAAAGTTTGGGCACCCCTATTAATCTTAATCATTTTTAGTTCTAAATATTTGGGTGTTTGCAACAGCCATTTCAATTTGATATATCTAATAACTGATGGACACAGTAATATTTCAGGATTGAAATGAGGTTTATTGTACTAACAGAAAATGTGCAATATGCATTAAACCAAAATTTGACCGGTGCAAAAGTATGGGCACCTCAACAGAAAAGTGACATTAATATTTCGTAGATCCTCCTTTTGCAAAAATAACAGCCTCTAGTCGCTTCCTGTAGCTTTTAATCAGTTCCTGGATCCTGGATGAAGGTATTTTTGACCATTCCTCTTTACAAAACAATTCCAGTTCAGTTAAGTTTGATGGTCGCCGAGCATGGACAGCCCGCTTCAAAATTATCCCACAGATGTTCAATGATATTCAGGTCTGGGGACTGGGATGGCCATTCCAGAACATTGTAATTGTTCCTCTGCATGAATGCCTGAGTAGATTTGGAGCTGTGTTTTGGATCATTGTCTTGCTGAAATATCCATCCCCGGCGTAACTTCAAATTCGTCACTGATTCTTGTACATTATTCTCAAGAATCTGCTGATACTGAGTTGAATCCATGCGACCCTCAACTTTAACAAGATTCCCGGTGCCGACATTGGCCACACAGCCCCAAAGCATGATGGAACCTCCACCAAATTTTACAGTGGGTAGCAAGTGTTTTTCTTGGAATGCTGTGTTTTTTTGACGCCATGCATAACGCCTTTTTGTATGACCAAACAACTCAATCTTTGTTTCATCAGTCCACAGGACCTTCTTCCAAAATGAAGCTGGCTTGTCCAAATGTGCTTTTGCATACCTCAGGCGACTCTGTTTGTGGCGTGCTTTCAGAAACGGCTTCTTTCGCATCACTCTCCCATACAGCTTCTCCTTGTGCAAAGTGTGCTGTATTGTTGACCGATGCACAGTGACACCATCTGCAGCACGATGATGCTGCAGCTCTTTGGAGGTGGTCTGTGGATTGTCCTTGACTGTTCTCACCATTCTTCTTCTCTGCCTTTCTGATATTTTTCTTGGCCTGCCACTTCTGGGCTTAACAAGAACTGTCCCTGTGGTCTTCCATTTCCTTACTATGTTCCTCACAGTGGAAACTGACAGGTTAAATCTCTGAGACAACTTTTTGTATCCTTCCCCTGAACAACTATGTTGAACAATCTTTGTTTTCAGATCATTTGAGAGTTGTTTTGAGGAGCCCATGATGCCACTCTTCAGAGGAGATTCAAATAGGAGAACAACTTGCAATTGGCCACCTTAAATACCTTTTCTCATGATTGGATACACCTGGCTATGAAGTTAAAAGCTCAGTGAGGTTACAAAACCAATTTTGTGCTTCAGTAAGTCAGTAAAAAGTAGTTAGGAGTATTCAAATCAATAAAATGATAAGGGTACCCAAATTTTTGCACCGGTCAAATTTTGGTTTAATGCATATTGCACATTTTCTGTTAGTACAATAAACCTCATTTCAATCCTGAAATATTACTGTGTCCATCAGTTATTTAGATATATCAAATTGAAATGGCTGTTGCAAACACCCAAATATTTAGAACTAAAAATGATTAAGATTAATAGGGGTTCCCAAACTTTTTCATATGACTGTATATTTCTGCATGAAGACATACATTACTTCAATTAAAACAGTTCATCTTTCCAGTCTGCACCATTAACAATACTCATTCAGAGCAATATATTTTTGGAAAATGGATTATTCCCAGCTGGGAAAGACCACTTTTTCGGGCAATTGCCATTAGCTCTGCCTTTGGATAACAGATATACCAGAAGCCCAATATGAAAGTCATCATTCGTCATAATACAGTACTGTCATATACGAAGACATTATCCATGTTTGGTCTGCTTAACAACAATACAAGGTTGTCTTGTAAAACGTGCTCACATTTTGTGCAGCATGCTTGGGGTTCACATTCTACATTAAAAGAAACACCAACAGGGTAACACAGAACTAAACTCTATCAATACTGTATATAAGTTCATCATCGCCATATATATTCATAGCACATAATTTTTTTTTTAGTTAAAAATACAGAAAAAAAAAAGGAACACACTATCATTAAATGGGTGACAACCTGATGGTATACCCATATTACAAGATATACATTCATTACAGCAACATAAAAAATATAATAAGTATGATGCCATTAACAATATTACTATGTATGTGAACAAACAAAAAGCAACAGAGAGGCTACACATATTGACAGCAGGGAGTATATAAACCAGGAAAACACTGCACCCCAACTTGTTTTATCTTAGGCACTGTCGGGGGGTTATACATAACTTGGGACATACTGGTTTCACACATTAGGGGTCCATTCAGATGACTGAAGATCATTCATTTTCAATGGCGTTGTGCAGTCCAAATGTGACTACACACTGACCAATACACACTAAAGTTGTTTCACATGGATCCTCCAATTCAGACTGTTTTCTCAGACCAGAAAAGTGCCTTTAATGTGCTACCTGAGATTTTCTCAAATTGTACACTGAAGCTTTTTGGACCTGCATGAGTGTTTTGTTTTTATCCTCTGGGGTTCTAGGAGGTGTCACAGAAGATAAAGCAATGAATATCTGAATGGGCCGAAGGTTGGCTTCACACAGCTGTATTCAAGGTATTAAACACAGTCCATATATCGGGCGCAGTTACCACCCCAACACAGCTCAACATGTCAGTTCAGTCCAGTTGAACCTCATTTAGGCCAGTAAATGCAGCTGATACATGGACCATGTTTTGTGGCCTGTACAAAGCTGTGTTAATCCATTCTAACAAAAAAATAAAATGCTCCATTTAGGTATGTATCCACGTAGCAGCTGCAAATCATTCCCCCTTACAATGGTCATGGATTTCAAACTTTGCAGGTAAACATCAGTAAGATCAGTACTCATTACCAGCAAAACATTGTGACCATTTAAAGGGTTTTCCCAGGACATACATATGGATGACCTATGTGATAAGTATGGTGGAGACCCTGGCTTTATAACCAATCAAGCTAGTTAAAAAGGCTGTAGCCACTTCACTGAATACAAAGCACAGTGTTGTGTACATCGTGGGGTTTTATCTAGTATTGCAGTTCAGCACCCTTTAAGAGAATGGGACTGAGCTGCTGCTGTACCATGTGACTGATGAATGTGACATCATTAGCACACGGAAGAGGCTACAGGCCAGCTGATCAGCGAGTGTTCTAGGTGTCAGACTCCCATTGATCTCATAATTATGACCTATTCTAAGGATAGCTATCAGTATGTAAGTCCTTTAAAGCTGGGGCCCCACGCTGCAAAAACGCAGCATTTCGGCCACCGCGGAAACACAGCAGCAAAAAATGCTGTGTTTTACATTACCTGCAAAGTTGATGGAATTCTGGCTAAATCCATCCACAGATTACAGAAAAAAATCTGCAGTGGAAATCCTGCGATTTCAAAAAATGTTCACACGTTTTTGCAAATCGCAGCATGTCAATTCTACCTACGGAAACACTGGATATTCTGTGAAAAACGCTGTGGAAAAAACGCAATACGTTTCCACCATTGTCTTTTCCACTTTAATTTTTGTCTGTGACTCGCTACGTGGGTACCTTAACTCTGAAAAATGCGCCCACCGCAAATGGTGACGTCATACCCTTAATATGATGTATATAAACAATCTCAGCAATCCAAGAACAAAATCAAATAAATTGGATTTGACAAAGGCTGTAAACACAACTCAAGCTCTTTAATATCAAAGTCAAATAACAATAAAATGCTGAATAAGCTTCAATTTACAGTATCATTAATAAATATTCTGGAGCAATAGATGCTGGATTAATCCTAGCAACATAGGTTTATGGTAGGTGGGGAACTGTGACAGTTTCTTACTGAGAGACCTCCTGGGAAGTCAGACACAAGATGAAGTCACCGCTCTATGCACCAGCACATAATTGTATGCTTCATATTGAACAGACATGTAATGAAATGCCACTGTTTGGGATAAATAGTATTTAAACATGGCATCATCATCCTCCGCATGCCATGTTACTTAACTCCTTCTCAACCAAGGATGCAAACAGTAGAACTGGACTAGACATATATCATTCTACTGTACAATGACAATTTCAATTTGTAGGGCAGAAGGAATATAAACCTATAAAAATATATTTCCCGTGGTATCCCATGGTTTCCACTTTGTCAAATACAGGTTTTTGCTGTCTTTCACCAGGAGGTGGTAGATCTTTGAAAATGAGAATGCTCTAAGATACGGTGTACATCTTTGAAGAGGTGACAATGCAAATTTATCTTGAAACAGTCATTGGAATAGTGCAAAGGCCGAGTTACTAATTCATGAACCGCACTATGTAAAGTATATCTTTCTAACCTTCAAAATAGTTCTAAAGGACACTGTCAGCTCCTGTTTTTATCTAAGAAATCAATCAGTTTCCACCACTCAGTCTCCTGTCTATTTCACTTACAAACTGAACATATATCACACACTGGACTGATCATATATCTTTTAAAGCCAATGCTGCTGCAACATATAGGCTGTTAGTGTGTCTGTAATACAGTGACTAACTCTGGTATATGGGCATCACCCCATTCTTTCCCAGCAGTAGGTGTCTGTTCAGATAAGTCACTACCAGAGAAGTCTAACAGCGGCTTGGTCCCCTTAAAGGGAACCTGTACAACACCTCTGTAATCTTTCTGTTGCAGAAAAGTGAAGTTATAAATGTTTGAAAGCATAAAAAGTCATAAACAGATTAATCTGGGTGGGTGGAGAGCAGCTTCAGTCTATTCACACCATTAGCTTGCTGATCACACCTCAAGGGAATGATTGACATCTCCCTCACAATCCCCTCATTCCCTGATATCTCCAGACCTGCTGCCCAAATCTCGCACAGCAGCCATTGTGCCTTCTTCCGGGACTATTGCTGGATTCAGGTGGCTAATATACATGTGCCCACATCCTGGAGCTGGCAGAACAAGAACAAGCTCCACCTGCAGCAGAGAACAGAGAAGTGAGCAGGAACAGTGGTGCCTAGCCAAAGCCCGCACAAGATCTGGGCAGTGGGTAGGAAGGGGATCTTGGAGATCAAGGACTGAGGGGTCGGTCGGATTTGCATTGATCTCACCACTTTCCTGGATTTATGATCTTTTACGCCAGTTTACTGGCATAAATGAACCCTGCTACAAACTAGTGAATATTTCAGTGCAGGCATATGGCACAGTGTTGGGTGACACTGATTTATGAGGAGACATGCACCTTCAAATAAACAAGGTGCACCCTCCAACGAAGGAGGAGATATGAAGCCTACCTTTCGAAACACCAGTCTTTATAAATCTACCCCAATATGTTTGGCCAGATTTATGTGCCCACTTGTGCTTCATTACCAGTGCAGTTGCACAGACATTGCATGACCGAAGAAGAATAGGCTGCCGGTGCCCCTAAAACAACCAAGAGACCAATATCCTGTTCTGGTGGCTGACGCATAGCTATTACATTACTGATCAGCTTGTGGCCATGTGTTTAACATGTCCATGGCCAGACTGACTCAAGGCTATTCAAGCTCTTAATCTTTCATGAATATCAGCCTGTTCCAAACCCATTTCTGGTCCATGCAGCTCAAAAGAAAGTAAAGTAGGATTACATGGAATAGATCAGATTAGAGAGATAGATTAAATAGATAGTTTAGATGATAAAAAGAAAGATTTAAAATAGGTAAATGTTTTGAACTTGAAGAATTTCTGAGTAAAATACATCCCATTTAAGAATTTAGGGTTCTTTTCAGGGTCTCCACAGCCTTGCTTGCTATTGTTATACCCCATAGCTATGTGTGATACATGTAAGCATGATCTAGGCCTCCCAAAGTCTTCTTTTGAAAACTTTGAACATTATTTCCACTACCTAAGTAGCCAGGATAAGGAATAGATAAAAGTGGTGTCTACAGAAATGGTAACTACATTATGCAATGAAATCTTATGACACAAGGCCATGGTTCATTAAATAGTATCACACTACGTACTACTTCATATTCTTCCTTTGTGACTGTGAACCGTTATCTAGTCAACCAGAGAAGTTCACTGCTTTCTCTGTCATAAAGGTTCCCAGATAAAAAGAATCCTATTCTTCTCAGACATAACCTTTATGCATAGTGCTCTCAGTTTTTTTTTCACTTCTGCCATTTGGCCTTGTAAGAATTTTACATGGAAAGCTGCATTAAGAGAAATGTCCTATAAACACTTACTGCAGATAATCGGACAGTAATGGTATTTGCATTAGTTTAGATTTCACTGTTTGGTACACTGTGGCCCTTTAATCCTTTGTCTTAATACCAAGATAGCATATGACTTAATCTTCCATGTTCCTACTTCTCTGCCCAGGTCATGTTTTTCAGTAGGAAGCCAGCATATTTTTGGGTGAGTGCATGGTAGGTAATGTTTACATAGAGAACTATGGTATCTAAAAGCGTTGTCTGGAGACACAAAAACATCACCACAGTCACCATAATATAGAGGTAATGCACTATGCATTGCAATAGCTATGCATTGCAAAGATGCTCTGTTACTCTGAGCATTTTCGGTCAGCTATTTCAAAGATATAAGCCTTTTAAGTGTTTATGCAAACTAGGTTAGAGTAGCCAAGTGGGCAGTAACACTGCATAACATACAGCACACAGAGACACCCCCTTCCCCACAGAGAAACCAGACTGCCCGCTTGGCTAATGGATCCCGATTTGCATCTCTTTGTGTGACTGAACAGATTTGGATAAACAAAACACGAAAATGCTCAGAGTGCCTCTCAGATGGTATGTAGCATTGGGCTTTTTAGACCTGGTGACAGGTCCTCTTTAAAGCTTTACATAAGGCTTGTCAGTTTGCTTATTTAATGGCAAAAGTATGCACAGTTTAACTGAAGTAGCATTTACACATTTATAAGAAAGTCTAAGAAATAATAAAGTGTACACAGCTAGAAAAACGCAAAAAAAAAAAAGATGCAAGTAATCAATTCTACCCTGGCCTTCTATGGGTATTGCTCAGAGGTCACTGTGCAAGAAGGAGCTGTAACCTATTGTAAGTGTTGGATCCTGTCTCGAGCCGCATAATACAGGTGTTACCGTTTATTTTGATCCTGCCTGTGATGATAATGAGAAAACTGCTGAGAAGTGATCTCAACAGAACAGGAGTAAGGTGAGGCTCTTTGGCGAAAGTGATTTCAGGATTTTTTATTTTTTTTGCTTTGAACATTGATTATGACTTGGAAAATTAGTCAAGCAAACATCTAAAAACTACGTCATTTTCTGACAATACATTTCTTGTATGCTGTCAGGGTATGTTCATATATGGCAGATTTAATGCAGATATTTTTGCAACTAATAATCAGTAAACTAAAATGCATTGTTTCTGCAGCAGGTGCCTAGATTTCTGCAACCTCTCAAATGAATGGGACAGTCGCAGAAATCACTCACATATAAGTTCCATGTGTTTCTGGAGCATTGTTCCCTGCTAGTAGTTTCCCTATTAAACTAATAATTTAGCCATTATCAGGGGGAAATAAAACACATATGTCTCATCATTCATACATTTTTAAGAACAACTTATGTAGTAGTTTACCAATCTTTCACTCACTTTTAAATCACAGACCACACGCTGAGAGTTAAAGATTTATTTATGCACTCTGGAGGCTAATGTGGGAAAGACTTCTGCCAAGTGCCGGCTCTGGAACCAGATGCTTAAAATGCTGGACACAACTTTCATACAATAACATAAACTGCTTCAGAAATTACTTTTGATATGTTTAACAAAAACATAATATGAAGAAGAGGATTGAGGGAGGATGTGGGGCTAGCTGAGGCTCACATTAAGCAGTCTCCTCCGGACGAATCATATTAAAGACCAAATACACAACTACATAAACTGCGCAGACATAAATCTCATCATAAAACCAAATTATAGTACTGAAACGGACCATGGTCATGCCAAAGATTGCTTTTCTCTTAAATGAGAATCAAAAGACTTTTGAAGGTATGTTCTACACTAAAAAAAAATCTGGAATCCAAAATTACCTCTGTACTGTGTAGGAGTTCCCATTTTGTTTCATTCTTTCATACAGCACACAGCATTTAAATAATAACTGCAATAAATCTTGACAAATAAAAAGTGCCATGTTAAAGAACATTTGTCAAATGCCATGAAAAGAGAAAATTTCACACCTACATAAATGTAATGTCAACAGTAACATAACATGCGAAGATTATAGATGTGACCAAATCCATCTCTACATTTTTAGAAATCTATAGACGCATTGAGAGGTGACATTTCTTATAAAGCGTCAAAAACACTCATTTTCTGGTTCAATATTATAAGGGTGTTAACCCATCAATTATTTCTATACCAAAAGTCCAGAAAAGCTGTTAATGGCTCTATTAAAAGGCAATTAAAGAGGCTGTACCATGATAGACATTTTAGGCATATCCCTAATTCTCCCCATCGAGACCCATCCCTTCTCACTACGATGCCAGTGAGCTACGTAGTTTCCGCATCTCACAAGTTATTACTGTTTTCATAAATCTAACCACCTCTGCCCACCGGGATTGGCCATTACCAAGACTGGGGTGAGACGCAATGGTCTTCGTCATAATAATAATAATAATAATAATAATAATAATAATGCATTTTATTTATATAGCGCCAACATATTCCACAGCACTGTACAATTTGTAGGGTTCAAGAACAGACAAAAAAGATACATTACAAAGAAATAGTCAATTGACACAATGGGACTGAGGGCTCTGCTCGCAAGAGCTTACAATTTATGAGGTAGAGGGGGTGACACAAGAGGTAGCAGGGGTGGCATCAGAGGTAGCATTGCTTATACAATGGTCAGACAATTTTGTAATAGAGGTTACTGTCATTACACATATATAAAGCTGTATGAGCTTTCACCAGTGGTGTCCTTTAATGTGCAGATTTTGCCGGGACGTATAAAGTTAGTCTAATACAGCTTCATATCCTGTGAGGTAATTTGGGAGCGTGAACAGAGTGTACTAGACTGATAGATGAGCCTGGCGGCTGCATTCAGAATAGATTGTAGAGGGGAGAGTTTAGTAAGGGGAAGGCCGATTAGTAAGGAGTTACAGTAGTCAAGGCGAGAGTGAATCAGGGCAACAATAAGTGTCTTTAGTGTATTTGTGGTAAGGAAAGGGCGTATTCTGGAGATGTTTTTGCGGTGGAGATGACATGAGCATGCGGGTGATTGGATATGGGGGGGTGAAAGAAAGGTCTGAGTCAAACATAACCCCGAGGCAGCGGGCATGCTGCCTAGGAGTTATGGTAAGGCCGGAGACTGCAATGGAGATATCAGGGACAGATCTATTAGATGGTGGAAACAGCAGTAGTTCAGTCTTTTAGAGATTCAGTTTCAGATAGAGCGAACACATGATATTTGACACAGCAGAGAGACAGTCACTGGTGTTCTGCATTAGTGCAGGGGTGATGTCACGGGATGATGTATATAATTGGGTGTCATTAGCATAAAGATGGTACCGGAAGCCAAATCTGGTGATGGTTTGTCCAATGGGGGTTGTGCAGAGGGAGAAGAGCAGGGGGCCAAGGACTGAGCCCTGAGGAACCCCAACGGCAAGGGGAAGAGGGAAAGGAACAGAGCCCGCAAATGATACACAGAAAGTGCAGTCAGAGAGATAAGAGGAGAACCAGGAGAGAGCAGTGTCTGTGAGGCCAACAGATCGGAGCATAGGGAGGAGGAGTTGATGGTCAACAGTGTCAAATGCTGCTGAGAGATCTAGAAGAATAAGAAGAGAGAAGTCACCTTTGGATTTAGCCTTCAGGAAATCATTGGAGACTTTTGTGAGGGCTGTTTCAGTAGAGTGCAGGGTGCGGAAGCCAGATTGTAAGGGGTCAAGAAGAGAGTTAGCAGAAAGATAGCGGATTAAACGAGAATAGACCAAGCGTTCCAAGATCTTGGAGATAAAAGGAAGGTTAGAGACAGGTCGATAGTTAGCAGCACAGGATGGGTCAAGGGAGGATTTCTTCAGTAGTGGGGTTATGACAGCATGTTTGAAAGAGGATGGGAAAATTCCAGAAGAGAGAGAGAGAGAGAGAGGTTAAATATTTTAGTAAGGTAAGTTGTGACAGCAGGAGACAGAGACTGGAGAAGGTGTGAGGGGAAAGGGTCACTACTGCAGGTTGTAGGGCGAGAAGAATAAAGTAGCTGAGATACTTCCTCCTCTGTAATAGGTTCAAAAGATGAGAATGAACAGTCTGAAGTGCGGTTGGTGAGGGGATCAATGCCACCTGGGGATTGGGCAGTTATTTCCTGACAGATCTTATCAATTTTATCATGGAAATAAGTGGCCAGGTCATCTGCGCTAAGGTCTGTGAATGGCATCTGCACCTTGGGAGTGAGTAAGGAGTGAAAAGTTTCAAAGAGCCTTTTAGGGTTACAGAAGAGATGAGGGCGGTAAAATAGGCTTGTTTGGCTAGGTGAAGGGCAGAATTATAGGTTTTAAGTATAAATTTGAAGTGGAGGAAGTCTGCAGGTGTACGTGATTTTCTCCACAGATGTTCAGCACACCTAGAGCACCGCTGAAGAAAACGCGTCTGTGGCGTGTGCTAGGGTTTCTGCCTCCTGCGTCTAACTTTTCAAGTGGAGGGGGGAGCCGCCTCATCCAATGCACACTTAAGGGTTTCATTATAGTGACTGGTGGCCATGTTTTATTTCCATGTCTCCCATGCTGGTGCTGCCACATGCAGCTCTGGACATAATCAATTTCCTTCCCTTCTTAGTACCCTTGCAGAAGGAGGCTTTCTTAGCTGTAATACTGTATTACTGCAGACACTCTGGTTCTCCTCTGACAAGCAGGGCAGTATGCTATTTCTATTCACTGTCCTGCAGTAAACACAAGGTTCACAATGCAGAGAACAGGCCATCGGTAGAGTGATCAAGCATGCTTGTCCACCAGCACTCACTTTATTAAGTGGATGTGAACATTATTATACACTATAAACCTGGTGCCACCATTCTAAATGAATAGATGTCATAATTTTTAACAGTATGTAAGTGGAAAACTTTGATTATTTTTGATGATCTATGCAATGACTGGTATTTATTAGTAAGGTAACTCATTTGCATAAGTTTGAGCTTTACTAAGCAACAGGCTCTACCAAGTATTCTGTTAAAGATCTTGTGACAAGTATAATTTAACTATATCTTCATATGTATAATTTAGAGACAGATACATAGATAAGACAGAATACAGTTGAACATCTATTTACAGGATGAAGCAAATACAAAAATTCATGAGACTTTCATAAGGAATCCTTGTGGGCACTGTGTCATCCATTCAGCTGAAGCTGAAGCTAAATCTTAACTGTAGTCACAATAGAGGGGCCAGTACTGAATCGTGTTTCGTGACAGACATCTACTGCTATTTACACAAAACAATTTTATTAACACTTGCTTTTTTGTTTTATAAACATTCTACTTCCAAAACCTCAATAAAAGATACTGTAATAAAAATATAACATTCTGTTGACCTTTATATTATAACAGATGCATTTGAAATGTAATGCCAGTATTACAACTTTTAAAGAAGTAAACAGATTTGGTCTGTATGACTTTCAATATGATTCATCATGAACTAAACAGGGGCTGCATATAAAGCATACTAAACTCCTCCAAATAAACAAAGGGGCAGGTGAAATTCTGAGAATTATGGCTCATACAATCTCAGCGCAGGAAGACTGTATCGTGTAAGGAGATGCAAGTCCCCTGTGTGCTGTCATAGTTATTGTGCTCCAAACCCCCAAATCCTAAGAATCTGTCTGCCAGCAGTCACCACTAGAGGGAACTTGCTGCATACAGATACATACCTTGCATCTTTTAAACTTGATACCAACTGAATATAACTGTACAAAGGAAAAGGCAGTGAAGCTGCATCTCCTGAGCAGCAAGATATGAAGTGTTCTTTGTGTGTTAGAAAACAACCCCAAAGTGTGTTACAGTCATATGAAAAAGTTTGGGCACCCCTATTAATCGTAATCATTTTTAGTTCTAAATATTTGGGTGTTTGCAACAGCCATTTCAATTTGATATATCTAATAACTGATGGACACAGTAATATTTCAGGATTGAAATGAGGTTTATTGTACTAACAGAAAATGTGCAATATGCATTAAACCAAAATTTGACCGGTGCAAAAGTATGGGCACCTCAACAGAAAAGTGACATTAATATTTCGTAGATCCTCCTTTTGCAAAAATAACAGCCTCTAGTCGCTTCCTGTAGCTTTTAATCAGTTCCTGGATCCTGGATGAAGGTATTTTTGACCATTCCTCTTTACAAAACAATTCCAGTTCAGTTAAGTTTGATGGTCGCCGAGCATGGACAGCCAGCTTCAAATTATCCCACAGATGTTCAATGATATTCAGGTCTGGGGACTGGGATGGCCATTCCAGAACATTGTAATTGTTCCTCTGCATGAATGCCTGAGTAGATTTGGAGCTGTGTTTTGGATCATTGTCTTGCTGAAATATCCATCGCCGGCGTAACTTCAAATTCGTCACTGATTCTTGTACATTATTCTCAAGAATCTGCTGATACTGAGTTGAATCCATGCGCCCCTCAACTTTAACAAGATTCCCGATGCCGGCATTGGCCACACAGCCCCAAAGCATGATGGAACCTCCACCAAATTTTACAGTGGGTAGCAAGTGTTTTTCTTGGAATGCTGTGTTTTTTTGACGCCATGCATAATGCCTTTTTGTATGACCAAACAACTCAATCTTTGTTTCATCAGTCCACAGGACCTTCTTCCAAAATGAAGCTGGCTTGTCCAAATGTGCTTTTGCATACCTCAGGCGACTCTGTTTGTGGCGTGCTTTCAGAAACGGCTTCTTTCGCATCACTCTCTCATACAGCTTCTCCTTGTGCAAAGTGTGCTGTATTGTTGACCGATGCACAGTGACACCATCTGCAGCAAGCTGATGCTGCAGCTCTTTGGAGGTGGTCTGTGGATTGTCCTTGACTGTTCTCACCATTCTTCTTCTCTGCCTTTCTGATATTTTTCTTGGCCTGCCACTTCTGGGCTTAACAAGAACTGTCCCTGTGGTCTTCCATTTCCTTACTATGTTCCTCACAGTGGAAACTGACAGGTTAAACCTCTGAGACAACTTTTTGTATCCTTCCCCTGAACAACTGTGTTGAACAATCTTTGTTTTCAGATCATTTGAGAGTTGTTTTGAGGAGCCCATGATGCCACTCTTCAGAGGAGATTCAAATAGGAGAACAACTTGCAATTGGCCACCTTAAATACCTTTTCTCATGATTGGATACACCTGGCTATGAAGTTCAAAGCTCAGTGAGGTTACAAAACCAATTTTGTGCTTCAGTAAGTAAGTAAAAAGTAGTTAGGAGTATTCAAATCAATAAAATGATAAGGGTACCCAAATTTTTGCACCGGTCAAATTTTGGTTTAATGCATATTGCACATTTTCTGTTAGTACAATAAACCTCATTTCAATCCTGAAATATTACTGTGTCCATCAGTTATTAGATATATCAAATTGAAATGGCTGTTGCAAACACCCAAATATTTAGAACTAAAAATGATTAAGATTAATAGGGGTGCCCAAACTTTTTCATATGACTGTATATCAAGCAAGATAACAGACTAAGTTTAATGCCCCTCAAAAGACAATAACCAAACTGCTTGTCTCTATATTCCTCATTTGTTATTGAACATGTCCTCATAAATCAATAGCATAACATAAATGTGTTGCCAGTACTAGTATATTGCTATAAAACCTCCCTTTTCCACCCCTTAGAACTGATGGCGCACTAGGATCCTATCTGTTCTAGGGTCACACCAGCTGGCACTTTGAATTTGCAAGCCTAATTTGCATACCACATTTCCAGACTCCAGAAACAAGGCACCAGGTTTTAGCACATCAAGATCTAACTCAATCTGACAGCCATAACAGTGACGGCTGCCAAACATGATTGATTGGCTGGCTATATTTAGACATGGAAAACCGTAATATCCACTGAACTCACATATGTTGAATGCAAAGGAGAGAACATGAAAACAATGACTCCTGGACAACTATAAACTATGACAGTGACATGTTCAGGAAATATGTGCCATAGATTAAAAGTACTAGTCAAAGGCTCATCTTTATGGAGGTTCAAGTACTGTTAGCTTTCTGCCATTGTCCTATGCAGACATACACAGCTACAGCTCAAAGACCTCAAATAAAATTAGATACTAGATAGAAGCCTTGTGCTGGCATGGCTTTAATAGCGGGCTGCTTTATGGGCCTGCAAAGAAGAAGTCTGGGCTTATTAGAACCCCATTTCTGTCATGTTTATGGAATTGCATTTAAAAGAATATTACATGAAAAACTTGGTGTAAGATATTAGTGGGCAGTGTAATATGCAGAAATTCAGTGAGAACTAGAGATGGAAGTCATGTACTATCCCTTCAAGCACTAGGTATAGAAGAGCTTTTCCTTATAGATGTATTACCATCTCACATATTCATGACATCTTGAGAGAAAATGTTATAAATGTGTGATAAATGTGGGTCCCACCTTTGGCATACCCAAATATCTCCAGAATAGGTGTTGCAAATCTGCTCAGCTCCTGGCTCTTTTATTAAGGTGGAGAATGAAAGGACAGGTACATCATGTGGAGAGATCTCTTCATTCACTTCTATGGTGATCTTAAGAAACCATCATATATGCTTGTTTGGCTGTTCCTGTAACGCTCATATTAGACCAGAGCAGGATGTGGATAGGACCATAATCTATCAGACAATAATGGGATATATTCTGCAGATAAATGTCTGCAATACCCCTAGATGTCAGTATCGAGATCCAAAGGTTCAACCTTTAGGTCTCATTAAGAAATAATGGGTAATGTTTGATAAGATACTTTATATTTAAAATATATTCCGCTTATATAGTGTAGTAGGATAATGTGCTTCTAAGGCAGGGTTCACACTACCATTGGAGTCCGTCATGAAGGTTTCCGTTAAAAAAAAACAAAAAAAACGGACACCTATCATAACGGACACTAACTGATGTTAATGTGTCCGTTTTTTTAACTGATCCAATTAATGGTTCAGTTAAAAAAAACGGACACATTACCATCAGTTAGTGTCCGTTTTTTAATACTGTTAGTTTTTTTTTGTTGTTTTTTTTTGTTTTTCCTTTCTGAGCATGTGCAGGAAAAAAACGGACATAAAGTCCATTACCCATAGACTTCAATGTTAAAAAAATAACGGACACTTGCTGTCCATCAAGAATCCGTTTTTTTCAAACGGACAAAAAGTCCTGCATGTAGGATTTTTTGTCCGCGAAAAAAAACGGACTTGACGGATTTGGTGTAAACGGACAAAAACGGACACTAACGGACACAATATAAAAACCCATTGAAATGAATGGAAATTTTAACGGATTTCTGACGGTTCAGCTAGTGTCCGATGCTAAAATCTTGTAATGGACAACAGCAACGGACACTACTGACGATCACCAATGGTAGTGTCAACGCCCCCTAAGCTTTTGCTACGTTTATTCATATTTGCAGCTTTTCCTGTCATCCTTTGCAAAATCTACACAGCATAACATGCTTCCCCTTTTCTGGAACAAGAAAACAGGTAAACTCTTATGAGAAGGTAATCGCCTCCTATTTTAATGCTTTGCAGTAGGTTAATATTAACAATTTGGCAGTCAACATTATCAACCTAGTAGGTAAAACCATAAAATAAAATGTAACGCATTAATACGAGCTCCAACATATTTACAGTGACAAAGGGCAAGTTAATTTCAGTTTTAGAAAAATTATAAAAATTTAGTTAAATATCACCCTCTCTCAAAAACACATCTTTATTTTGCCTGCAAAAATTCTTATGAAGTATACATGTAATTGAAAAAAAAGAAATGTTAACAATAACTACTGCCATAAACAGCCTTAAAGTAAGTCTATCCCCAGAATAGTCCCTATTGAACTCTAAGTATATTCAGGTAGCCAGGCTACGCATTAATAAAGTGCTTTTTTCTGCTTCCCAATCGGTGCCTCTGTTGCTGATATATTATGAACGGTTTAATAACATGAGGGCATCACCATTTCTTTCCCTGCCTTCCTGTGTACAGTTCCTCCATCCCTCACTGCTATATTTGAAATGTATACTGCCTGCTCCTATCAATCCAATCATAGCAAGAATGTGGCTCTTTGATGCAATGAGAGCAATGGTGACATCCTTGTACCAAACAGCTTGTTAGCGTATCAGGATAAAAGTTAATATCTCAGCGATGGAGGCTCCAATTGGGAAGCTTCCCTGGCTATCTGACTGTATTTATGGTTCAATAGGAATTGTTCTGGTGACTGACTCCCTTTTGCTATGTGCATCTTCTATATTATTAATATTTATTTATGCCTATTTGTATAGCACCATCATATTGCCATATTGGAGGAAATTCTACATATCCCATAACAACTGTTAGATTATTAATTTAAAGGGGTTTTCCTACTGATAACACGTACCACCTACTACAGAATAGGGGATATGCGGCTGATCACTGGAAGTCTGACCAATGGAACCTGCAGTGATTATAAGAACTGGATCCATGAGTGTCCTATATAAATGGAATGGTGTTATGCATGACTGACCACCAACCCAATCCCTTTTATAGGGCTGTCGGAAGTAGCCACGTATAGCTATTTATGGGTTCTATAGAAGCAAATGGAGTGGTGGTCACGCATTCACAACTCTACTTCATTCACTTATGGGACCTGGGAATCCCATTCTCTGGATCAGCTGGGACCCAGAAAACAGTGACTTATCCTCTATCCTGTGGATAGGGAATTAGTAACATTAGTGAGAAAATCCCTTTAACTTTAACTAAAAACATACACTTTGAATAACAGATATAGATGCTCCCTGTCTAGTTCAAATGTCAAATACACTTAACAATTTTATTATAACCTTATAATGTATCGTTATATTATTACACCATGCGTATATGTGGCAAGATATACAAGTGACAGCAGCACCATTCTGGAATATTATTGTATTTTCTATCTTTGAGTACTTGATAAATATGCCACAGCTTCTCTCTAAGCATTTCACTATCAGGTTTCTTATAATAATCTATCATCCAATATATGACAACTTCTTAAGAATTAAAACAAGAAGATGAAATTAAAAGAATTTTAAAATGAATGTTCTACAAAAATTCTCGCAAAAATTGTCAGCAGAAGCAAAAACGTTAAAGCATATTTTGAGGTTTTAACTTGTAGTATAGAACTAGCCATATTAACCTTATGTTCTATATTTACATACATAAAAAGTAAATTTGAGGTAAAACAAAAAGCTAGGACTAAAATTTGGTGTTCCTATACCTGTAATGTGGTTGACCTTTCCTAGCTCTGGGTTTCAAGTGGAGATGGATAGTGTCCTCCGCTCTGCTTGATGTTGGCTATGAGCACAAATAAAAGCATTATAAAAAAAAAAAGAGCTATGCCTTCAAAGTTCAAAAGGCAGGTTGGTAAATGTTATATGTATACAGTCTAAATATAACTGGACCCTCTGACTGTGATACAATTAAATATCAGTATCAGTGAAGTCGCCAAAATAGTTTTAGTTAATTGGTCTAATAACCTTTTATTTATTTCTCTATAAGAATTAAATCCACCCTAAACTGACCCCAAAGATTTCTTTTGAAAGGTCAAGTAATAAGCTTTTCAAAATCGTAGATCACTATATGCAAAATTACATTAAACTAGTCACAGAGGCGGGGAACAGCTTCATCTAGTCACGGAATCATTATACTGATTGACATGATACCCTAACCAGTCAGCCACAGGGTGTGATGAAGTATGATGACTCCCTTTAAAGGCTAATATCCACAGATTAAAATATGGCAGCCATGTTTCTGAGGAAAAGGTTCTCATAAGAGGCAGGCTTGGTGATATGTACCAAAGATGATGAGCTGACAATGTACATTGTGTACACCCCATAACTTCTTGGCGATGTTCTTTTGTCAATGGCTGATCAGGGATCTGCCGTTTGTGAGTTAAATGCATTTTTTTAAATAAATAAACTATGGAAACGTAGATGAAACTCAGCAGGTGGCCAAGAAACCCAATCTGCAGGAAAGCAGTAGTGCTTTTAGGGCAATCAGAGATAGTTTGAGAAATTTAATTAAATGGCATAAAGGCTGGCAGAGGCTTGAGAAGCAGCCGTGTATCGTCAGGTTCAACAATTACTCCTAGGAGCACAATTTGCACACTGTGTCTAATTGATAAAGGATATATTATGCTACATTTTGGCTGGAAATTGGGATTTGCAAATATGCCTTGAAATGTGCACTGAAAATTATAGTCAATGAAAAAAAAAAAATTATATTTATTGTGATTACCAAGATTCTACTAACACATGCACACATGCATATAGAACGTTACTGTAAAAGTCAGGGTTTGTACTATGTACAGTAGTCAACCTGAATAATCTAGATGCCAAGATAAATACCACTTGTCTCACATAAACAAATGCTATTTAAGCCATCTGTCATAAGTATTCCACCAAATTATTTAAGAGGGGTCATACAAGTGGTCCCATGCTTAACTTATATCTCATATTCTACATTGTTAGGATGGGTTCATATCACGTTTGTGATGTACGTTGGGAAATATGTCTATAGTCTTGCATTAACCAGATGGAGGCCAAAAGATGCATATGCATGGTAGAGGTATATGCTATAATCATAAGGCTATTTTCGAAATGGGGCCCTATGGGTGTCATCTTATTAGCCTTAAATATATGATATCCAGGAGACATTTTATCTGTCAAGAATTCCTTTTTATTTTTTTTCTAAAACAGCTACACTGTTGTCCAAATGCTGTGTTAGGCATTACAAATTCTGCTTCATTTACTTCAATGAGGATCAGTTGCAATACTAGGCATGGTGCTCCCCCTTACTGTAATAAACAGTAGATATCCAAGTTGTTGATGGTCCTTCAATACCACATCAATAACAATGCCTAGGTATAAGTTATTAGTTTTAAACAATAAACGGTACCAGAGTTTTCAGCAGTTAAAATATCTGCAAGGTGGAGCTGGGTAGTCTGTTCTCCGGCTGTATAAGCCAATATACGTTATGTCCTGTCAGTTTTTATGCTGCTAATAGCCCCATTACGGCTGCAGCCCATTTTGCATTTCTGTCTAAGGCAGGGGGCATGTACAGTAAGGAGCAGTCAGTCAGCCACCTTCCATTATCCATTATAATTACTACTGATAGAAACTGGTTTCTTTATATGTAATTATGCCAGAAGTAACTGTAAAATAGCAAAAAAAAAAGCTGAGAAAGCTGAAGTGACCACAATATTGAAGATACAGGGACACTGGACTGCAAATCCAGGTTATAATGCAGCTGAAAAGCTCCCTAATACAGAAAGAGAGAAACCTGAGCACAGTCAGGAAAGCTGTGAAACGTTGTGTGTAGTGTAGAAGCTGGGAAAGCAATGTGGATTTTTCCCCTCTCCATTCACTGTGTGAAGAAAGCCCAGCACTCTCTCCCGCACTCACTGTGAACCCATCTTGCTTTTTTAATGGTATCTATAGAGAGGCCTTCCCTGTTAACAGGGAGTGAACAGCAAATTACAAAGAAGGGAGACACCTAGTGGCTGCAATTTTAGAGAGGTTTATCAGACAAAAAACTGCAACAATTTTAAATAAATTGCATTATATTCTGGTCCAGAATCACATGCTCTATTAATAAGACTGAGATGTCTAAAAAGTTAGTGATCATTTAAATAGGTCCATTCCAATGCATGAATTTAAAGCACATACAAAAAAAATAGTTATTTACTATAGGTGATTTGGTAAAATAATGCCACATGAGCCACACTTAGTAGTATGATGGGTAGAGAGGGGCTATACTTATGAACAAATATTAGTTCACATAAATCTGGCAATTAGATATTTTAATCAGTCTGCTACATGTCGGAGGGGATTCCCCTTGAGGATAAAACATCAGCAAGGATGAACATTGACGTGTTAAGCCAATAACAAAAGAATCATTAAAACATCCTTAGAGTCAGAACTGCTCAATCTCAATTTGTGCAGCTCACTCTCCTGGAAGCACTATGAAAGAAACATCCTGATAGCCCCCTATCGTGCGACGAAGGATTTAAGGTGTACGCATTCTACATACAACACAAGACTTCAGATGTCAAGACAAAAAGCAGTCCAATTACAGGGGGAATAAAGAAACACAGTCCTGGCAGACCCTTCAACACAAGTTAGAAAAGTGATACCTCTAATTTAGGTTGTACTGTGTGAACAACCTGCTGTTTACAATGACACTGATGGAAAGTGAATAAGAAGTGCCTTGGTCATGAAGTGTCTTTGCAGGTAGACACTGTTATCCAATTTTACATCTTTTACAGACTACCTGAAATCTTTTCTTCTAGTTTACCTCCTGTGGGATCCAAGTATTGCTTCTGTTTAAATTCAACATGCCTGATTCTTCTATGCCCTTGACATCTGTTGGCAGGAAGATTGAAGCGTCCCCCCCCCCATTAGATTTTGTCTCTCTCTAATGTGTATGGGTACACGTATGCTTAAAGCAAACCTGTCAGGTCAATCTCCTGCCAAATTCCAGGGCAGCATAGGATAGAGGGAGAAAAAGCTGAGATAATTAGGACTCTCCATGTCTCTACCAAGAGTCAGGATTACTCTGCATTTTCCTTACAAAACCAGATTTAAAAAAACATAAAACTTATATTGCAGGGCTTCTAGCCCTCTGCTCACAGGCATAACCTGAGAGGTTTGCTTTAAAGCAGAACCTAATGGGGTAGGCACAACTCTGTGGTACATGAACATAAGACTGCAAGAATCATAGTAAGTAAATCCAGCCTTTTAATAGCACTAAATCTGCCCTACACTTTATAGCTTAGAAGTGGAAAATTCTCCTACACACTGCATTATTCTTCGCATGCTTTTGTCCAATTCATAAAATGTAAATCCCTAGTTAAAAAAAAAGAAACACAGTATCTACATAGAAGAGATACAGAAAATGGTCTTTTACAACCCTCACAAATAATGATTAAAGAGCCAAAAAATCATGTATTTTATGCTTCGGATATAACAATAGAACCAGGTATCACATCATCACTTTACACAGAACCAGGTCTGGATTGGGACTATACAGTCATGGTACTGTACACAAGTCACTCCAACCCCCACACTTAATTATAGGGGGTCCAAACTCTTTCTTACTGCTATGGTAACCTAACATCTCCTAGTTCAAATATGGCCGCATCCAGAGGTATAACTAGCGGCTTCAGGACACTAATGCAAAATCTGTGATGGAACCCCACTTACAATGTGGTTGGCAAAATTGGGACTGTTGGCATATATGCTCCTCACCTCAGTGAAAGATTAAATTGACTATAACATGGGCTCTAGTGTGATGCGGTGACTTTTCTCCTCTAATGCCCCTTGCAAATCTCTTGCTTGCTGCATACACATTGGTCTCATAGTCTATGCAAGTCCAATCTGTTGTCTTTTAAAAAAGGGTTCCCACTGCTCAAAAAAGTGGTCTTTGGTTAGATAAGGGGATGGTCTGGAGAGCAGACAATGCGCTGACATGAAAGGAGTGGTCTTCTGGAGAGATTTTCACTTTATTTTACTAGAAACATAAGTGATACATTTCAGGTACAATTTACTAAGCCCTAGTGACTCTGTATATGAGAACAGCATACACTCAGCTTTTCAGAAGATGTTAGGGTCATAAAAACATGAAAATACTAAGTGGGACGTGAGTAATCCTATCGTCTAATATATAAATGAGCGGTAGTAACAAGATTTCTTAATGCATATTATTTATCATGAACTTTGCAATCGACTTAAGTTTCAGCTTAAGAGTTTGATTTGTAGAGTCCATCTGTCCATCCTGCACAATGCAGCATACAAACACCTGGCTACATATGGTACATGTTATGAAAGCTGCTAAATGTGCTTGAGCAAACACTTGACAAAAGCTAAGTGGCTGGGCCCCAATACTTTGCTTTGATCATGTTTTTTCTGTTCATGAGGATTTAATCTAGTGACAAGAAAACAAAACAAATGTGTTTAGGAAAACTCCAGGAACTAAGTACAGCTTTCTGGCTTTCTAAATTCTGAAATGGGGCAAAGGAAGATTCTGTTATATTAACGTATAAAGAAAAAGGAGCAAACCAAAAGACAAGCAGATCAATATTCATCTAGCTCCAAGTTACACAAACATTTGAAGATTTAAAATATTAGAACATAAAGAATGAATGAAGAATAAATTCAGCAACTCAAAGGACACAAGCATTAAATAAAACTATTTTAAGTGTCAGCCTATGAAAACTATATACACATACAGTGCATAATATTATGCAACAATACTTTCAGATATTTTTTTTTTTTTAAGATCAAGTTTCACAAAAAAGGAAATTTGTACACCTAATTGTAAGACTGCTAAACCCTAGTTTTGAGCTGCTTCTAAATACCGTTATTATTTTATTTAGCATACTTATATAGCGCTATCATATTCTGCAGCGATTTACAGAAATATTGTCAACACTGTCCCAAGGAGGGCTCACTATCTAATTTTTTCTATCAGTATGTCTTTAGCCTTTCCTATGGAACACTGACTGAAGGAAGCCATACCCTATGAAAACATGTCAGAGAATTTGTCGACTGATGGTTATGTTCCTAAAATTTCCAACTGACACAGGTTCAACTTTCCAAACATGTTGGTTTATATGGAAGAGTTGGAGAATTGCCACCAAACATCTCAGAGCTCATAGCTCAAGAGATCTGGTTGTTTCCTCCCTATGGAGGATGAATAAAGTATGTATGACAGTGCCCAAAAATCTTTCAACACCTCCACTAACTTCAGGCCTTTGCATCCTGTTCCAGAGCAATAAGTACAGTAGTTTCAGTCCCTGATATGCTAATTAGGCACATTACTGTCACGTGAGCAGTCTTCCCCCAGAGAATCACACCCCCTTGTCTGCTCTTGTATGTACAGAGCCTAATTTAGCATATCAGACACCAAAATACACTGCACTGAATGTTCAGAAATGGGGGGGGGGGGCTAATGAAAAAAAATTCCAACAGCACCGGAATCAGTGGAGCACCCACGTATTAAAAGCAGCAAAGCTAGAGTTGTTGGAAGTGGTGAAAGGTCCTCTTAAAACATAATGGGGTCCATAGTAAGTTATAGCCACACCAATCCTCACTGATTGCTCTATGATGTATAAAGAAAGTTTAGTTTTTGAGCCATGATGACATCACTTTATGGCCCTAAATGGCTCCATTCAACCAAAAAAGGCTTAAACAAGGTGTCTTTTTGGCCTCCTGGCTGGTATACAGCGGCTGATATATGCCTATGTAGTGGGATTGGTCACAGAACTAAGTTGAAGACATACTATGTGGGTAGCTTATCTTAGTGTATATACCAAGCAAAGGCTCAAATTGTGATATGAACAATGCCTTATTGGAACAAAAGTTTTAAGCTTAAAACTGAAGAAAAATAGAAGATTGTAATTGTCAATTAAAACATATTTGTATCAGATAGTAAGAAAGGCTTAAAATTCTCCGCTGCAGGGTGCAGATTTCACTGGGGAGGCACTGCCTCCATTAATGCCCACTTGCCCAGGGTAAGCTTTGAAATCCAATCATTAGAACAGTAAGCAAAGAATTAGAGAGTGCTTCAAAAGTAATAGTCCATGGAGGTTTAGCACAGCTTGATAAGGTAAAGAGTCAATTCATATTAAGTATTTAACACGGTAACAAAATGTTAAAATATTCTAAAAAGTGTTTAACCTTTCAGTTTCTTCCCCCCTGTCGGTAGCTGCCCTTTTTGTGGACTCTCCCTACTGTTCTCTTTCCTGAGCTCTCCTGCAGCGATTCCCCTACAGGATGCTGCCCACGTTATAATTTCCCCCCTCTGCCTCATCTTCTCTGCTAGCCGTTAAAAGCTGTTGCATTAAAGCCATTTTCACTCCCTTGTTTCCTCTTATTTCCCCCCTGCCAGTACCACCCACTGATAGTAGATGAGTGTTAACTGTGGTGTGCTGGGCCAGTCACAAAAATCAATGAGCTCATAGGCTCTCCAGACCTCTTGTCATCCTCCCATGCCATCTGTGCTTGCATGGCACCTCAGCCAGGCACATTAACAGTTTCCCTGCCTAGGCCAACATCTAACTGTGTTACCTGAAAGTGTTTCGTAATGTATCCTTTCAGCTCTTGTTTGGTGCAAGTTTCATAATATTAGGGAACTGGACAACAAGAAATTTCTCATTATAGTAATAACCAGTGGAAGTTTTGCAATAAAACACTGCAGGCACCACCCTCAGAACATAGGTGACTTTTTATGTAATTGCCACAAAGTCGCCAACAGTGATCTGCATTAAGAGAGCGACACCGCATACATAAAGCGCTGAGTTGACGGAATACAGACAACACGAACAGCTGGCTACTGGTATGCGGTTGTTGGTGCTTATATTAAAGCAGCAAGTCATCTGAAATTGCCTGCACTGCAGACTATCACTATCAACCACAGACAGCACACCACCCACAAATGAGCAGGGTGGGATGCTATCCGTCAATAGCACTGACCTCACACATCCGCAAGTGAGGCCTTACATGTTATGGAACATCTCCAGATGCCTGAAAATCTGCTGTGTAACTTCATCCTAAATATTGGATAATAATGGCGTATTCAGGTGATCTAATAAAAAAAAATGTAAAAACTATGAACGGAAGTGATGAACCACCCATAAACAAAAGAACAATTATTGACCAGAACTGGAAATGTCCTGTAAGTGGTAGACAGATTTAATGACTATATACAGTAACCCGAGAATTAATTACATTGTACCCCATACAAGACTGTTTGCATTACTCTTCATAATTAGATTTGTCCTATAGGGCTATGAAATTAGCATTCCCATATGGCTCAATTTTCATTCCAACAGTTTAGAGTATGAACATGCAGTTTTATTTAAAGAGAAATAAAATAAAGGAACCATTGCATTTCAAGCGCTGCCATCCTCTATAATCAATGGACAAGGTAAATAGGCTATGATAGTGGCCTCCCCTTGTAATGTGCGCAGAGGATGTCCATGTCCCAATGAGGCGTTTTGCCAACATCCCTCAGATCCACATCAAATATAATTTTCAAACCAATTAGCTCGGAAAGCATCAAAACCAAAGCATTGCCTTCCACATTCTAATTACCAGGCCATCCTATTCAATTCCTAATGAGAGGAAAGACAAAGCCCGTATATGCATTAGGGTCTACTTCAAGAATTCCTTTTCTTTCTGCAAACAGATCCGCTTTTGTTCTGGTTAAACACCAATTACTCAGCGCTCTCTAACATGCAAATGAGCTGAAATTAGGGCACCATGCATCCCGAGCCCTTTCCACGGTGAGTTTGAATAATAATAAAAATATATAAAACAAAATTTTCACAAAATACACACAAACAACGGCACAAAACCTTCTGGGGCTTTTCAATTGCAGGCACTTTGTACAATGTTAATGTCTCTTACAAAGCATTTTTTATGTAATCTGCTGCATTCTCATCCTCTAAACTCCTATGAGGTATGGGGGGAGAATGGGTTATTGGCTCAGATACATGGAAATCTACTAGAACTTTTTCTACACTCATGTTCACCTCGACTTGGCATACCACAGCTTCATTCATTAGCCCAGACAAGAAGGTACAGGAGTATTATAAAGTTGGACTGTGAAAGCAGTAGACTGACTGTTTAAGCGTTGGTTCTCAAGAGGCTGTATCATTTAGAAAAGGGAAAAAGAAAAGAAAAAAAAAAAAAAAAACTGTGAAAAAGTGTTTTCTAATTAGGAGATGAAAATAAAGAGAGATATTCCTCCTGATCATTGGGGACTATGTTGTAGCTGTTCTGCATAGAGGTTCCATTCTGATGAGAAAAAGGTGCATAAAAATGGGGTTTCCAATTGTAACAATCCCCTAGAGACAGAACTATAGGAATAGCAAAATGCCTTTACTTCTATAAGACGATGCCTCTGGCATCGCGTAATAGATCTAACGTAATGACAGGCTTGGGAGTCTTCAATAGGCTCCCAGCTGTCATGGCAACCGATCGCCGCCCTCTGATGACGTTCTGGAGGGCAGCGATGAGGGAAAAATGGCAGCGCCCATGGCGCCTGCACAATTTAGACGCCACGGTCCCGTTTGACCGCAATATCTAAAGGGTTAACAGCCACGATTGGTATGGAGAGAGCTCAGCTCAGAGAGCGCCCTGGGTCGCTAAGGGGTTAAAGGACATTTAGGGACCTCACTGCCTGGCATTGTCACACCCTATCATGGATTGGTAGGATTCACTTAATTAAAATGGTCACTTTACCTTGTGTTCTTTATTATTTTTCCACCCTCCAGACCCCGGTAACCTCCTCCTCTTTAGCTGGTCTGCAGAGGGAAATTTTTAACTTTATATGGGCATATAAGCACCTGCGGATGCAGAGACAGACCATGTATTACCATAAAAGACTGAGAGGCCTATTGGTACCTAATTTTTATAAATATTACATCGCTGCCAGGCTTTCACAAATCTGTGCTCTATGTAATGAGATGCCCACAGTGGACGGCCCTAAAATCCGCCCTGATCGCTCCCGCCTCACTTCAAGCTCTTACCCACTCCCACCAACCACTAAAGTGTCCAGTTATATGCTGCAACTATGGCAGAAAGCGAGTTTAGCTTTAGGTTACAAAGCCCGATAATGGCTCTACTTCCTCTATTTTGCAACCCTCTTTTCTCTCCTGGCCTATCCCCCAAGGTGTTTGGTGAAGACACACCAGGTTTCTCAATTACTTTCTCTGTCACAGGCGGGTCTGCACCAAAGATTATTTCATTTGCACACACTCCAGCCTTCCTCAAAACTCTAGGACTACTCAGGTCTTTCATTTTTTGAGCTCACTAGCCCCTTTAGAACACTCATTTTGAAAGATCACTTTCTTTTATATATGGTATACTGAACACCCCACCCTCTGACCTCAAATTGGACTTTATGTTGGCCTGGGAGCATGACCTGGAGACCTCCCTCAACCTGGCTCAGTGGACTGACTGTTGCACAGTTATCAGCAAGGGCAGTTGGCAGGTTACCCTTATGGAGCCTTCTCTAAAGATTTTACATAGAACTTATTTAGATCTCTCTAGATTGCATGGTATTTACCCTATGGTTTCACAACTTTGCTTCGGGGGCTGTAACGCTCTGGGTAATACTCTTCATATTTGGTGGACCTACCCTCTAGCCTGTCAATTTTGGATGCCCATCCATAGGATGGTTCAAAGACTGAAGGGACAGTCTATCCCACTAACTGCACCAGTCTTTCTACTTGGCCTTAAGCCTACTTCCTTTCGGTATGCACAATAAAACTCTTTCAGCATATCTTGATAGCTCGGAGAATCCATAGCGCTTCCAACTGGAAGAAACCAGGTCTTTCTTTGACGGAGACTAATGGTCATGTAGACATGATCATGCTCCATGAGTAAATCAACGCCATTATCTCCAATATCCGTCCCCATTTTGATAAGGTCTGGTCTCCTTGGGTTAATAGGTCCGGTATCCCAGGGATGTCTTATGGTCTCCAGCTTTGATATATGATTGGGTGCAAGTGTTTCCTTTTTCCTAGGCAAAGTCTTCCCTTCCCCTCCCGACCTATGTTCTCAGGCGCTGTTCCCCCCTTCCTTTATCTCTTTGTGTTTGTTACTGTTTATGCACCTTTTTACCCCTTGTACTTTGTAAGTTTTAATAGCTGGGTTTATATTACGCTCTTATTGTATTATTCGGTGTACATTTCGCAGCATTGACTGTTCATACTATTGTCATTTTTCTACCTGTACAATATACTTTTTTATGCTGTTATACAATAAATGCTTTTGAAATTAAAGGATATTTAGGCTGAGGCCCCACATTGTGGAAACATAGCTATTTTTGTTGCAGACTTTGCTGCGGTCCAGTAGTGGATTGAGCAGAAAGTAGAAGTGTAAGTACTTCCTATAGATCTCCCATTCCTTTTTTAGTCATTCTTGGCTTTGGCTCAAAAAAACGTGGCAAAATCTGCAACAAAAAAAGCTGCGTTTCCGCAACGTGGGGCTTTAGCCTTAAAAACACTTTATCAATAAACTTAGAAAAGGGCATCATGTGTTTAGTTCAATTTGTCCCTAAAGGCTTGACAGTCCTGGTTGCCAACTGCAAACAGGACAACTGGGGGGACCACTTCTGCACAAAGTTGCATACAAGCCAAATACAAAGATAGATTAGGAACATGACTGATCATCTTGGTCATAAAATTGCAAATCTATATAAACCATATTTGTCTTCATTTAGGTCAAAATATTCAATGGGATCAAATGAGAGAAATATGTTAAAGGAGTTGTCTCACAAAGACAAACTCTTTTTTTTTTTTTTATAAGCCTCACCCCTAGAGACCCTGTCTATAGGCAAGAATGGAAAGATGCAGAGAAACAGCAGCTCCCACTTTGCAGACCCAGTGAGTCCATTTAATACATGGTTGACTATTCATCTGAATGACTGGTAAGTAATACTAAAAGTTGCTGTCACTCTGATGTGGCTAACAAACAGTGTACAATCAGACAAGGCAATCTACACATATACCAAATTTACCAGTGTGGCTTATGCTAGATGAAAAATTTGGTGCATTTTCTAACTTACAAAGTAAGACAACCATTAGCTAGCTTACTTTGCCCCAAAAGTTTGTGCATTTTTGGTGCATGCTGGAACATTTTAGATCATGCCCCTTTCCCAAAAAGTTGCATCCTTTCCCGCTTAGCCAAAACTCTTGTCAGGCAAAGATATGTGCCAGTCTTTTGTTTGGCACATATCAAGCCAGAATCCTGTCTTATTTAGCTTCATAAATATCCCCACTGTATTTCAACTGGATTACAAAATTGTGTTCTGTCTTTGAAAAGGCAACTAACACAACCTGATCTGTCTGTCGCTGTCTATTTTGGAGTTGTAAAAACAGTGTTGTGATTCATTTATGATAGTGTGACACAGTGTGACAGTCCTGTATCAGACATCACTGAATTGTACTGAAATGGACAGAAAACAGGAGATGATGGCGGGTAATCAGTTTAACCTGCCAGACACAAGTGGAATTCTGGGTAATTTGGGGGAAAAAAATAGATCAGAATCAAAAGAAAAACCATCATTTCTGTCTCTAATGTGACCAATCACAGTGTTTCTTTATGCCCTGCTCTATGTATTTATACATGTCTGTGATATTTATATTGGATACACGCATGAGTCTGAGTGCATCACTGAAGTGGCTAACAGGTATGCAAGTAACATTTTCCAAAGAAAGGTGTCTATCAAAAAGATTAAAAATGAGATACAGAGACCAACATTATGTCTACTATGCGAGGCACATTAGACTAGACTCTAAAAAGTAAAGCACTAAACCAAACTACTGAAACAGTGCTGCATTGTGTTTTAACATAATCCCTCTTTGATGGACAAAAAGGAATAAAAAAAAAAAACTTGTGTTATTAAAGGTTTCCAATAAGCTTACAATTATTGATGGGGGATAAAAAAAGGAACTGCTTTTCCTGAATATAAAACAAGCTCCAGAACAAAAGGTCTGATCTCCATTAATCTGTGTTATTTGGGGTAATCTTTTATCACAGTATAAATCTGAAGCGGAGCGCTAATAGAGAGCTTGAGGAACAAAACATTTTTAGAGCTTTTGAACAGGTTGGGACCAAAAAAAAAAAGAAAAAGCCATTTTTACATAATTAAAAAGCGGCTCTGTAAAAATAAACGAGCCATTTACCGAGCATCCAAACAAACCGTTCCATACGCTGAGCACGCTCAGACATTTTACGGCAGAAAAACATATTGGGCCCGTTATAAAAAGAAACCATTGTTCATGGAAAGCCTTTGCGGACTCTATGTATTAACTATATGGTGTAGTGTAAAATAAACATTTTATACAACGTTAAACAGCCACCATTGAATTTCCACATTTTCTGTTCACTGCTTTCTTATTTAAAGGAGAGACAAGCTAATAAATATATGTTAAAGGGTACCTGAGTTTTCATAAAAAGTGGAAATATGTGCAGGGTCTTGCTGTGAAGTCTGTTCTATGACTGTATAAATATTCATACATGATGTCATATCAGTTTTTCTGCTGCAAATGTCAAAACTGCAATTTTGGCTGAGGAACATTTTACATTCTACTTTGAGGCTGTGAGTGTGTACAATGAGAACAGTCTGCCCCCCTCCTCTATGACTAGTTTGGTTTGTTTACATGAAATTCTGCCAGGAGTAACTGTACAAGGGCAAACAAATAGCTGGTGAAAGCTTAAGTGAATATAATGTAAGTTCTCCAGGAACACTGAACTGCAAATATAGAGCAGATTTATGCAAGTACCCATTCTAGCATCTACCATGCAGACATACAGGAAAAGAGCAATCTATGAGCACAGTCAGTATTGCTGTCTGTGAATAACAGCATCCCATCTGTAACCACAAAAGCCGCCTGAAGTAGATACAAGTACACAGAAGACTTTTTTTTCTTACATTGTAAGCTGTGGGATGCTGCAGAATCTTCAGTCCTTGTAGTTTGCAGGCATGTGTAAGGCAGTGAGATTCTGCCCCTCCCATCTGCATTCATTGTGTGAGAGGTTTTTCAGGCAAAAAGTATCAACATTTTTAATTAAAGTGCATTACATGTTGGTGCAGAATGATATGCACTGTGAAATATGAGTGAGGCTGGATTTACATACACTACTGTTGGAGTCTCTGCCGCTCAAACTCACCTGGGCAAATGGGCCGATTATATAGAAAAAACTTGAAGTTGATGGGCCATATTCCTTACAACTTCTATATAGTACAAATTTATTGTTAAATAACCCCAGCAGTGGCCCCTCACAGTTCAATGTCCCCTCGAGTAGTGGACCCAGACAGTCTAATATCCCCCCCCACCAGTGGCCCCCATAGTTTAATGCCCCCCAGCTGTGGCCCCATAGCAGTAACCCCAGTACTTACCTCACTGCTCCCAGTCACGCTCTCTTGAAGCAGGGGAAGAGAACGGGAGGTGCCAGCCGAGAAGCAGAGAGGTAAGTACATAGAGTGAAGCAATTCTGAGCTTGCAGGTAGCATGTTTGCGGCCTACAAGCTGCGGAAGCTACTGAACCGGGTTGGGGGCACTTTTCTTCCTGGTTCTGAAAATCAAGGAGAAGACCATGGCGTACAAACAAAGAATGACAGCAAGCAAAGATCTAGAAAACCTCGAGGAATTGATACCGAAGGTATATTGGAAAATTGGATAACCTTTTATTATGCAAAACACAATATTTATTTTTTGAAATTGGACAACCCTTTTAAGGCTAGATTCATATCAGTTATTTAGTCTTCTGTCCCATCATAGAAATAGGAAAACATAATGTAAAGTAGGCATAAATCTGTTACATGACGGAAGCCAATGAAGCCTGATAGATTCTGATAAAAATCCCAGCAATGGAAAATACAAAAGGAGACTCTTAATGGAAATAAATGTGAAGACATCCTTCTATAAGCTAGCTGAGACAGGTCACTACAAGCTAAGCTCACTCATCTTCTGTGGATAGAAATATAACCTGATTTGCTCTTAGTTCCTCAATCTGAAAAGGGAACAAGATAAAGCAAAAAGGTAATTGTGAGTAATGGGCTTTGGGCATAGTTAATGGTCAGATATTTGTGGTGGTGTAGAGCTAAGCGCTTCTTTCTGGGCTGTCAGACTGCTTGGGCTGCAACGGATGTGTGCTATATTATATTCAACGATTTTCTGGGAAATTAAAGGTTGTTCAGGAAAAGACAAGCCTTTGTTTACTGCTGCAACAGTGGGGGGTCTATGGGAAGGATTCTGACAGGAAACTGTGGCTTCCAACTGCAAATCCTACTCTTGTTCACCCTCCCCCATTTGTGGTATAACTTAATTGCAAAGAACCCAACCACACCATAAAATTAAAAAAGGCCCATGCCATTGTGAATGAAGACAGGCTCCAGCTGTATGAAAGTGGTATAAATTAGATAACAAGCAGGCAGCGCTTACACACAAACATCCTATTCTTCAGCTCTTTATTCAGTGCTTGCCATTTACATTTCTAGAAATTATCATTTGCAGCAAACAGCCACACCTGATAGTAGTTGAGAAACAATAGCAATGTATTACTAATAAAAGCTTATTATTAGCCGGCAGCACACAGCGGATGCCAGTTATATACACCAGAATGGCATGCATTACAGAGTAAAGAACACATTCACTATTTCGTAGCTCAGCATCCTTGGTGTTTTTTTCCCCCCAATGATTTAGCACCTTAGAACCTTAGTTAGGCTGCTTTTCATGAGGATACTTCTCATCCATATCACAACAATTTTTCCAGTGTGTGACACTGAGGTGATATTTCTTAATTCTCATGTACATATAAAATAAGTGTGAATTTAGCAATGCAATATGCCGTACATTCACCTGTTTTGTAGATGGTAAACACTTAATGAAGTCAATGACATTCAAGTTTACCACCCTCAGTATTGCATCTATACTGTATCTATAGTTTAAAGGGTGAAAGGGGATGTATGCACCACTCGGGGTTTTCGTTTGTTTAGGGTGCTTTGGTAGGGTCCCAACCCGGATACAAGTAATAAAACTTCAGAACACCAATGCCACGCCACGAGACGAGGGACGGAGCACTCAAGTCGTGGAGAAGGCGTCTTCTTTAGCGGGAGATTCCACAACTCGAGCGTTCGTCCCTTGTCTTCTGGCCATCAGGAATAGCAGGTGGATTCCAATTCTGCTTGTTCTTTATGTACATTGTAGTAGAGGTTGAGGAAGGCCAAATTGGCAGAAAACATTTACAATTTTTACTCTGTACTATGCGAAATTCTCTATGACATGGATAATGGATGAATTAAACTTAAATCATCACGAAAAAGAATCATTGGTGTGCTGTAGTTTTATTTATTTCATAGTTTAAAAGGGATGTCTTTTTCAAGGACAGTCCATAATACATATACAACACTGGAAGCAATATTATGTGTAATACAGCCAGACTATTAATCTTTTACAAATCGCACTCATCAGTGTAAAGCTCAGTCCAATCCTGTTCTGTAACATCATCAATTTTCTTCATGCATAGCAACATTTTGGAATATTTTATCTTTAAGGGATTGTCCAAGAGATGATACTTATGACCTATCACTAGATCATCAATATCAAATCAGTAGAAGTCTGATATCCAGCATACCTGCTGAAAAGCTGTTTTCTGAACAGTGTGCTGGTAACAGGTGCACAGTGGAAAAACCATGGTATTGTACTTCCGCTCCAATTGACTTCAATGGGAACAGAGCTGTAATAATAGTGCTGCTGGCTCACTATACATTGTATGGAGCAGCCTGATTCTGGCTATATATACTGTGCTGTAAACAGCTGATCAGCGGGTGTCCTGGGTAGATCTGATATTGATGATCTATCCTTTTGGACAAACCCTTTAACTATTTTTTTTTAGGTCTAAATAGAATAAAATCATGAAATAATATACAAGGAATTGTGTTATTTAGGGAAGTTTCCAAGACCTGTACTTTTGCCTTGTACTTACCCAAACACAAATTATGTTCTTGAGTCAATAAATGACAGGATTTAAGAGTTAATCATACAATAAGATAGAGAACCACCAAGGCTGCTCTGCCACAACAGTTCACAAAATGTTCCCTGGCACCCACTAAAAGAACCTCGGCCTTGTCGCTTCCATTGTCACTGGTTGTGTGACACAGAGCTCTTCTGGCCTTGCTGTGCCAGAGGCACCCTGACATGAAACATCAGAACTGGAGTCTAGAGTGGAAATCGTCTGCGTGCAGGACTCTGACACATTTGCTGTTGACAATTAGTCTTCATGGCTATTTCTTCAGAAGGTTATTATGTCTGTCTTATTAGGTGTCTGTTAAACTGCTACAGCAGCTAACATTACATAACATTCCTCCAAATTCTATTTTCATATAATTTTCAGGTAGCATGAAATGATGATTAAAAGACAATTGGACACAGCAGGTTACCAAAGTACTGCATTGCAGAACTGCCTGCTTTTTTATATATTATTTATTAATTTAAGGGATTCTGGGAGTTGTTTTTAACTATTAGTGATGTAACGTCCCTTGAGTTTTTCTATTTTTATCGATATAACCTACATTTGACTGACAGAAACATTATACATGGTCTATTGAACACGCTATGAACAGAAACGTCACTCAAAACCTAATTTCACAATGTCACTGCATCAAATTGCAAAAATATCTATATACAAAGATAAAAAAAAAACAGCAATGTAATGGTTGTACAAATCTCTGGTTTAGTGGTAAGTTCAGATATGGCACATCTGCAGTGAATTTGAGGCAAATACACAGCATGCTTTTGATTCTGCAACAAAAATATCAAGTACATGTGAATGGGTTTTTGAAACCCCCAGTATTATCTCTACACAATACATGGTTGAACATGGGCTTAACAGATACTACAGATACCTGCCCTTATATATTATATGCAATGATGTTTTCATAATGGCAACCAAAATACCTTACCGCTACAGCCAACCAATGCCAGTCAAGGTGAATTTTTTTTTTATACATCCTACAAATGTTCCATAGAAAAATCCAAACACATATTTAAGCATCTAACAAATCATATCAAAATAACTCAAGAACAGTAACAACAGTAGTACTGGTGACTCTCCGTTTCCAGAAATTTGAAAAAAGGAACCTCACCGTTTTGTCAGAAAGTGTGCCTGGGGCGGTCACATGACTGCCACGGCAATCTGAGTAATTCTAGATTTTTTTTTTTTTTTTAAACTAAGTAAATTAGAAGTTAGGCGGGGAGGGGGTTTAGTTTAGGGTTTCATTTTTATTTTATCCTGGACAACCCCTTTAAAGTTGTAGCTTAAAGTATCTAAAGTACTTTACCCAATACTTTGCTTTTTCTATATTGCATTGTTTCTACCTCTGCTATCTAGCAGCACTGTCCAGCCTAATGATTTCAGTCCCTGATTCTTATCACTGTGATTGCCAGCTAATGAAGCTATCGGTTAGCTCTGCAAAGTGCTTTCAGCTGCTGAGCTAGAATGGTGATTGAGTCTCTGTTATCTCTATATATCCAGAGATAACAGTGTGCAGTTTAGACTCAGGGTGGGTTCACACTTGCGCCCGGAGTCCGTCCGCCACGAATCCGACCTAAATGTCGGAAAATTGGATAGGAAAAGGTTTGCAACGCTTTTCTTAAAAACCCATTCACTTCAATGGGTTTTTAAAGCAATGCGTGGGTGTGCGCTTACACCCTCTGCGCCGCAAAGCCAGTTTTATTCGTCGGAAACAAAGTCGGACATGCAGAACTTTGTGTCCGAGGAAAAAAACTGGCTTCGGATTTGCGGCGGACGGAGTGCCAGCGTAAGTGTGAACCCACCCTCAGGAGCATACTGCTGGCCTGGACTGTGTCTCACACAAGCTATGCCATCCACCTTCTTGTCACTGAAACCAGGAAGTGAAGGGGAGAGGAGAAGAGACCAGAAAGCTAGCGAAACCCTGAGATAAGAAAACCCTTTTAAGACACCTTTGATGGGAAAATGATGTGTCTTTGACCAAAATACATACCAGGCATACTAAACAGACATTTTGAGGGTAAGCATTTTGTGCACCTGTAGGAAACTTAGCATGAAACCAGACAGTTCTGGTTGAAACTTTCAAGATCTAGTAGTATCGTAACACACTGCTTTTTCAGGCTGTATTTTATCTACTTTTAGTACCTGGTTTGCTAAAGTCAGTCTAATAGTTATAATTCATTCATGTTGGGAGAGGATCTGGAAACTTAAGTGAAGTCTCAGTTGGGAGGTATTATTCAACAACAAACAGGACCTAAATTTAGAAATGTTTCCATGTGCTAACAGCAATGAAGGGCCATCCGGCTAGGAAGCATTTATAAGGCAGGAAGGTCTGATCTGATCTCAGTTTTATTGCAAAAACTACTCAAGGCTCCAGTTTCATAACTCATATGCTGTTCCTTTCTTTCTATATACATCCACTCCCTTTAGAAATCCTATAAATTAAATACAAGTTCTCATATAAACCATACAACGTAAATACCAATGACATCAAGATGTGATCAGTAACCTTCCTCCAATACAGATTGGATTGATCTCTTAAATTATCAAACTTGTGAGCAACATGAAAGGTTTTATGAAATGTAATCCTACCGCTATTCAGTTACTACTGTGATACAGAAAGTAGTGTAAATGGCATCTGTATTATCAAGCATCATAATCTTATAACAAAATACAACAAAACTATTTTGAGGCCATCGACTGAACTGATAAGGGTGCATTCACAGTGTATTGTACTCCATGTTTGCTGTATGAGCGCTGTAAGTCACATGTACACACGTGGACAAAATTGTTGGTACCCCTCGTTTAATGAAAGAAAAACCCACAATGGTCACAGAAATAACTTGAATCTGACAAAAGTAATAATATATAAAAACATGTTGACAAACCACAAAGCTTCTGGGAGAATGTCCTATGGGCAGAAGAGACAAAAATCTAAATTTTTGGCAAGACACATCAGCTCTATGTTCACAGGCGGAAAAATGAAACATATCTTGAAAAGAACACTGTCCCTACTGTGAAACATGGAGGAGGCTCTGTTCTGTTCTGGGGCTGCTTTGCTGCATCTGGCACAGGGTGTCTTGAATCTGTGCAGCGTACAATGAAATGTCAAGACTATCAATGGATTCTAGAGAGAAATGTGCTGCGCAGTGTCAGAAAGCTTGGTCTCAGTCGCAGGTCATGGGTCTTGCAACAGGATAATGACCCAAAACACACAGCTAAAAACACCTAAGAGTGGCTAAGAGGAAAACATTGGACTATTCTGAAGTGGCCTTTTATGAGCCCTGACCTAAATCCTATTGAGCATCTTTGGAAGGAGCTGAAACATGCCGTCTGGAAAAGGCAACCTTCAAACCCGAGACAACTGGAGAAGTTTGCTCATGAGGAGTGGGCCAAAATACCTGTTGAGAGGTGCAGAAGTCTCATTGACAGTTACAGGAATCGTTTGATTGCAATGATTGCCTCAAAAGGTTGTGCAACAAAATATTAAGTTAAGGGTACCATCATTTCTGTCCAGACCTGTTTCATGAGTTTTCTTTTTTTAAAAATTCTGTTGCAGCATGGTTAAAAAGCAATGTCTGATTTCATTTATTCATTTTCATAGAATTTTTATATATTATTACTTTTGTCAGATACAAGTTATTTCTGTGACCATTGTGGGTTTTTCTTTCCTTAAACGAGGGGTACCAACAATTTTGTCCACGTGTATATCTATAGGCCCCCATTTACTCAACGAAGGCCAAAATCCTTTCGCCCTATGCCGGAATTGAAGAGTATATGTTTATAAACCTCTTTTTGCTTTACAGAATAGTGAAGAAGAATATGCTACGATATACAGAAGGATCCAGCAAAAAGTATACTGCTGTTTGTTTATTTAACATGGGAGTCTCTATTTGACATATGCCACAGTACTTCTATATAGTGGCATTTGTCAGAGACATCAGTCAGGGATATACATTCAGACATCTTCCCAATACATATTTCAGATGTACACTGCAAGCACATTGGGACCTATTTATCATTCCAGTTGTAGACCAGGTTTCTGTTTTCATTATTTTTGGCACATGCCATTTTAGCACGAAAATATTGAGATTGTGTCTTTTGGACATTTTCCACCACTTTTGTAAGAAGGTGTCACCACAACTTTAGAAAATAAATATACACTTTATCTTGTGGGAGTCTGGGAGCACTTTAGCACTTTGTTATGCAGACACTTAAAGCTGACCATTGCATTCTCTACACTGGGTAATCTTTATTATTAATATATATGCTTGTCAACTAGAACGCTGTTTATTACCTTTGCAGAGTGCAGCAGGCTGACGGAAGTCTGTGTGTGTGCTGCTTTCCCTGCTGCCCCTCTGTGAAGTCATAGACTTTGCTCTTCTCCTGCTGTCTGTCCATAGAGTAAAGCAAAGTCAGTAATGTGAGTCAGAGCCGTCAGAGGAATGAGACTTCCGACATAACCCTAGCTGCACTCTGCAAAAGTAATACATGGGGCTCCAGGGGACGTATTAGTAATAAAGCTTATACAGTGCAAAGAAATTATAGTAAGCGTTATTTTTTTCCCCATATAACTCCCTTAAAGGGAGTCTGTCAGCAGCAAATTGGTTATAAATCTAATTGTGATTCCTGTAGAGGTGATTCTACAGTTTCCAAATATGACTCATTTATTCAGTTTTAAAGTCCATTTTCATGTAAATCGCCATTTCATTAATATGCAAGGGAGCAGAAAAGTCATTTGGGGGAGTGTCTTAGCTTACCTGGGGTTTGGTCTCACCTCTAGATTCCCAGGAAAAGCACTTTACCCCTTATTTACATATGAATAAAATCAGTGATTTACATGAATATTTGGAAACTGTAGAATCACTTCTACAAGATACTGTGCTTAGGTCTATAACCAATTTACTGCTGACAAACTCGCCTTAACATTCTGTTCTGCTGTAGAATGCAGGATGTTTTACCTACTGTATGCAAAATTGATGCTCTTACAGTAAGAGGTCAGATTCCAGCAAATAGTTTTCTTAGCTCCACTCGATGCTGATAGCACCATTGTTAGACAAGTGCCTTTCCATGTGGATAAGGAAAGAAATGACAAAATGTAACTAAGAAAGAGCAGCCTCAGTATCAGAGTGTTAGAGAAAGAAAAGCCTTGGCATTGTATGCTTTAAAGAGAGATGGAATTGTACACAATAGTCTGTTAGCTATTCACACCTCACTAGAGCCATGCTGAATGTGGGCACTCTAATGCACTTCAGCTGATACAGGGATATTGCTTTCTAAAAGCCATGTAAGGGAGTGCAACCAGCAGCAGAGACTCAGGAGAGGCATTCACAGAGAGAGTTATATTTGAGAATTTAAAGACATATTCAGTCTACATTTCTAAATGCAAAACAAAAAATATATAAATAAAAACAGCTATAGAATATCAAAGTACCACTGACATATAGAGAGTAAATTTAGTGTAACTATGGCCATAAAGCCAAGTGCGATTAAAAACAGAACATGCAGAATGAAAAACAAAACTGGAAAAATATATTTACTGAAGGGGGCATCAGATGGCCAGCTCTGATTAATGCCCTATATTTACCTATAATAATACAAATATATGAGGTTAGGTTCATAGTCTGGCCATTACATTCATGAGGACCATATGCAACATTCCCCTAAATGGATGTCCCAAGCGTATGCATCTGTTCTTACTGCATAGGCCTGCTACAGTGGAGGTTTTGTTTTTTGTTTTTTGCATACAGTTAAACTATATTGTAAAGCACAGTCTACTAAATTTTTCAGTACACTGGGGACAAACACTGTAAACATTATGCCAATAGGATTCTGATTTGGCATTTGTCTGGCTTGGGAAAATTTTCCCAGCGTAAACACTATACATGTAAAACATGGTATGAACCTAGCCCAATACCAATACACAGTGAATTTTCAAACTTGTTTAATTTCATTCCGACTGCACACTGTACTTCATTTCCATTGAACTGCATTGCTTCTTGTCTTTTATATGTATAAAAAAAAAGAATTCTGCCAAATAAATGAAATGCCACAACAATTCTATAATGTATGGCACACAGCTCTGTCACAAGGTACCCCTCCCCAAAGGCAGTAAACAGCTTAAAAACATTGGTCCAATACTACTGAGCTAGAAGTAGAGAGGTACGGCTTCTGATTGGTCCAGTCTAGAGATTTTGGCGATTGTCATTAACAAAAGGGTTAAAAACACATGTCAAACAAGTGCAAACGTTAGAAAATGTACCACACAAAAGCTTTGTATTGTGCATATGATCTGCACATTAACAGGCACATATCAGGAGCAGCAGTGCCACCTTGTCTGTGGCGGAATGCAGAAAGATAAGTAGGTCTTACCATGCATGTGGGAACCAATAGAAGACAGGCATATAGACAGAGCGAGCGCACTTAAGAATACAATAAATGTGCTCACTAATTAGAGCATGCTGTCCTGTCCACAGACTGTGATATGGATTTAAGGTGATTGGCCTGGAAATCGCTCAATTGCTGGTAATGGATTCTGCACTTAATCCCAAAGCAAAAAAGGTCAGAAGTTCAAAGTAATAGTTTCTTCCACTGTTGTCTGCGCTCTTATTCCTGAATCATGACAAGATGATCCACCGCATATGCTAAAACTATTAAGTCACAGCTAAACTATGGAAGGTCATGATTTAGAATGTAAAATAACATGGTAATATGTACAATTACACATGTCTGTGAATGTGTTATTATTAACTAAGATCCCTTGGTCCCACAGTGGACAGTGTCAGACAATACTCCTTTTCCCTTCAAGTACTTATTCTTTATATATATATATATATATATATATATCATAAAATATTAAATATGTTTTCCAGGCTTTTGGATTATAGATTGATAATCTATCCTTAGGATGTGTCATATATCAAAGAGCTAAGGGAGTCTGACACCTAGGACCCCCATTGACCTGCTGTTTGAAGAAACAGCAATGCTCCTTGAGCACTGCTTACACTTCACAGGCCATTTTAATGCTGCAGTCTCTTTAAACAACTGATGAGTGGAGGTCCCAGGTGTCATCTCTCTCAATTTGTAAGTCTAGAAAACCCCTTTAGGTAAGTCTACAATGTTACTTACTTTATAGTGATGATACAGTAAAGTATACATAACCTTTTGGATGACTTTTCAGGACAAGAAGGTATTAAAGTGCAGTGCAGATGTCAATAAAGCATTTGCGGTGAGATAGAAAATTTACTAATATCTGCAGCAGCCTGTTTGTCCGTTTCTCTGCTTTTCTTTCCCTCAGCTCTTCCTACCTCCTCCGCAGACTTTAGTGGAAGCATATAATTTAAAACTTTAGTAAGTGGCAGGTTGTTTCAGAAAAAAATTCTGAGCAAATATAAGTGGGGGGATATAAGTGCAAATAGAATGATTGCCTGATAAGATATATTACATTGTTCCTCTTATACTATTGATGTATTAAAAGTTTTTTGAGATGTTGCAGACCATTTAACCGCATCATCTGTCAAGGGAAAGAAAAATCAGACAAGCTGAATTTCAATATGCCCGATCCTTGGTTCTCAGGGAAAGTTACTCACCGCCAAAGGTATTTAGCAGTAGCATGCATATTTATGGGGGGAGGGAGACGGAAGAAATTGTTTCAGCTGAACGAGCATTTGGTTGACAACTATTGAAGGTGTAATGTGAAAGGGAATTCTAACAAGCTTTAAAAGTTCTTCTAATCTATCCTATATTTATAAAAGCCACTAACTATCTTATAGCGACGAAACATTTAAAAGACACCTCACAGCCAAAATGACTTTCTGAAACCATGACACTTCTTGCTATATCAGGCTCAAGACAAGGGCCCAGTAGGAAGCTAATAGTCTCTGCATATTTTATGCTAAAATGTCTCGAGAATCTCATTATAGCCAGGCTGCTAATAGACAGTCTTACCCTTTTGAAGAATTATTTTTGCGTCATGCAGCAGGAGTTATATTTAGCATATAAGGTGCAGACAGGCAGCTGGGTTTCACTGCCTCACCCGCTCATGAACTCGAGTAGGATACACAATCAATAGTAACAGTTTCCTCTCCTATCCCCAAGTTTCTGCCTTTATAGGATGGATAGGTAGGAAAGTGCAGTCTGGCCAGGAATCATTAATCATTTCCGGGGCAGAACAGCTTTCATCCCCATTGTCTTACACACAGTCTGGCAGCAGATGAAGGCTTTTGCTACTGGGATGACTACTCCTCCTCTGGCATAGCTTTGATAATACTCTTAAAGTAACACAGAATATGTTTTTATAAGTTTAATAAATGTACACAAACAGGCTTACATGCTGCTAAAGGTGATGCAAAACATCAGAAAATATCAAGTATTGATTTGTCTTCATCTGTCTACATTTCCCTTTTTCTGATACCTCTAATTCAACTGGATCACAACCACTATGTAAGCTTTGACTATATACTATAGGTTGTCATGACAATATATATGCAATATAATGCAAGTTTCATATACAATTCTGCTGACTGTCATTGGAATCAGTCAACAAACTAAGTCAAATCCTCAACTCCTATAATGCAGTGGGATATTCCTGAATTAGACGATGGTACAGTCCCTATGTAGAGAGGACATTTTTAAGCAGAAACTGAACAAGAATTAATGCTTGGAAGATTTGGCTTTGATTGCGGATTTTCATATAGCCAAGCAGCAGAATACTACTGTCACTTTTTAGTTTTTCTACTGTAGCATGTTGCTATTATTTCCTTGAAAAGGTATCCTAAAGCCTTTTAAATGTATGCCCAAAAAGAACAGTTCCATCCAACATTTTTCTTTTAACCTAAAAGCATACAACAAAAACATGGTGAGACCACAACTTTTTCAAGTTCTTGTGTGCAATGCTCATGCAGCTGCCATCTGTGTATAAATGTCCTTGCAGACTTAAATTCAGCAGACTACCCTTTTTAAGTCTATGGATGACTCACAAGTAGTTAAACCAAATCTGTTTACATGCCTCAAAAAGAAACTTCCTAAGCTAAACTGTACCCCAAATAACATTACAATATAGCCAACAAACAGCTTCCTCTTGGGTGGGTACCAGTGTAAAGGTTAAACCGAATCAATACTAAAATAAAGCTCACCTAACATACACTCAAAATAAGGGGACAAAAAACAAACACTATTCTTAATATCTGGTGCCAAAAATGCTCTACTGTAAAAGCAGCCCTGGGAGACCTTCAGACCAAATTAATAACAAGAACCATGTCTTTGTTCTTGTACTGTTGTTTTAAGGGAAATCTAGTTTAATTGGTTTGTTTAAGAAGTTGTGTTCAGCGCAAGTTTAACAGCAAAGAGTAATTGGATGTGGCAGTTGCATCCAACTGCAAAGCAACAACAAAAATATATAGTGAAAAAAAAAAAAAAACTTAGCTAACCAATGGTCAAGCCACTCACTAGCAAATGTATACTTCGGAATACTTGGCTCACAAAATGCCTGCTATTGTTAACAGGAGCGTCATGAAGACTTGAAAAGGACTCTCTGCTGGATTCTCAGAATTTTGGTTGCCATGTACCTTTGGGCTAGTTCTTGTTCAGCAGACTACAAACTGTATGTATACCAAACTAGCTGCCAAAAAGTGGTCCTTCATTTCACACAGCATCGAGGTCTTACTAATAGATCAGTGTTTTGGTCTGTGCCTTCCATCAGTGATAAAACAGCAAACTTAGAAGCAACTTGAACAGGTCCAAGTCTTTTCATCACACCATATCTCTGCATAGTCTCCACTTCTAGTTTTGGATTACAAGCACTGATGCTTTTAAACCAAACTGACAAAAACACTGACATGTGAATAAGGCTTTATGGTAACAAGTGTATTTTACTCAACTTAGAAAGCAACCTCTGACCTCATCTTTGACGACAATCTATTTTCCCATTTTAGAAAGCAACCTCTTTTCTCATTCTAGAATTCTCAGCACCAGTCTGTCCATAGTCAACTGCTGAAGTTGAAGAATACAGATGGACACCAATCATATCTCTTTTTTCTGCAGGAATTGCCATCATTTATTTCTGTCATATGCAAGTACCGAAGAAAATATCATCGTTGGCTAGTGTTGCATCACTTTGCCTCCAGCAATAAATGATTCTGGTCCAAGTAAATCACTTATTGCAACTGGATTTTTGTTTTATGACCTTGAGGCAGGATAGGCTGTGCAAAGGATCTCTGGAAGGGCAGGGAAAACAATGCTCTAGCTATATTGGATTTTGCAATGTGTGCAATTTCATAGACCATGTACCTAGGGTTGGAGAAGGAGCCCTACAGTATAGATATCAGGTTCACAAAGACTAGAATAAGCCTAGAATTCACTTGTTTTTTATTGAGGTGTATGAAAGTTCTTAAAGGGGTTTCTGAACTAAAAATATTGATGGCTTATCCCAACAATCTATGTCAGATTAGTAGGGGTCTGACACCCGGGACTACACAGGGAGTGCCAGGAGTCAGACATCCAAAGGTAATAAATTACTGACCTATCTTTAAAGATAGGTCATCAATATTTTTAGCCTGAAAACCCCTTTAATACCAGATTTGTGGGGATTTTACTCCCAGAATCCCTAACAAGCAGCTAATTGAGGGGGACACAATACTTTGGTTAGTAATTCAGTCTCTTCACTGTTTACAAGGCATAGGAACTTACATTTTGTAGCAGTTGTGCATGGTACTGCACCTCACTCTCATTCAAGTGAATAGGACTGAGCTACAATACTAGACCCAACAACTACAAAATGTACCTGATAAACAATGAAGAGGCACAGCACTTCAATTTTTTTTTTTTTTTCAAACAATGTTCCCTACTCCATTTTTTTTCTGGATAACCCTGGTAAAGACAAGTCATTACCGTAATTTCAAAATCAGAGAAAACACCTAAGGTTGGTTCACTAATCTAAAATTGGTCACTAAGGTGCTGTAACTGGATTCTCAGGATTAAAGTATTCTGTCCATCCCCAATTAAGAGAGATAGGCCATATAAACACAGGCAGCCTGATAGACCAGGATTTGATGGCCAGCTGATAGCTTGTGTTGTGATTTGCGGAGAAAGGATAATGGCATCACAAGGCTGAAAGCAGAGCTGTCAATCACAACAGAGTCCAACCCATATTTAGTTAGAAGTACAGAAAATTTTAGTTTTAAAACCTTAAATGTATAGGTATCCTACTTTCAATACGGTATGTTATACTGTGGTATATTTTCCTGCACAAGCCATTTAGAAGGTACCTAGGCCTTGAGCATGTATTTCAAAGACAGGGTAATTTAACAATCAATATCATGACATAAAATAAAACCTTTTGCGCAGTCACACTGAGCTATGTGTGTAGTTTTGCATAGCATAGAGAGCAGAAACATCTGTAATCAAACCACTGAGCGAGCACATCCCAGAAGAATACCCACATCTCAGTGATTTTACAAGCTTTCACTACTAACTCAACATCCCAGGACCAACCACATCAAATCAGCTTGTCACAACTCATCAAAATGGAGTAACAATTTCCATAACGTGTTGCCACAGTTATGGTTCAATCAAAGCTTCTTCTCCAAGAATACATGCAAACCATTGTCACATTCCATAGAGACCTCCCCTTGGCTGCGTCTCATATCTTCCCTCCAAATATTATTTCTGGAAAAGCAGAATCTTCTAAAAGCATTCTGAGCCATCTAATTAGAAAAGAATGCTTCCCAGCCCTACACAGACAAGACAATTTTCTTTCAATATAGCATTGCTATACAGCATTTGTTGTGACATGCACATTAAACAAATAAAGAAAGGCGCAATACACATCTAATCAAAACCAACAAGAAAGTCCCATGCTCTAAGATTACAGACAGGCCACAACTTGCAGAATTTCTAATGGAACCTTCATGAACCTAGGAAAGAAACCAGAGGATTTCATTGCCATTTAATATAATACGATGAAGAAAAGTGGCATATATGCATGTTTTTTTAAACTGTTAGATGGTCATAGACACTGGACAGCAAATGCACTAATGTTAGCCCAACTGTGTGTTTGACTAAAAGCATTACAAACAATCAAGGCCGAGTTCGAAAAAAAATTAGATAACAAAACACCTCTTGCACCCGAAAAATAAGCAACTTAACTAGCCATAATTCTGTTTGCACAGAATCATAGCTAGGCTTGGATTCTCGCAGCCATAATAATGTATATCTGTATAAAGACAATATTAAAACTGCAAATCCCATCGCACCCATGGGTCTAATGACTTGGACTTGTGATGTTGCTAGTTCAGAACATTAGTGGCAGGATGGGATTTGCGCCTTTTATAGAGTCCATATAATACACGTGCATTATGGGTGTGTGAATCCAGCCTAAATTATAGCTGACAACTGTGAAATAGAAACAATTTTAAGACAGTCTACCACCAGCAAAATAGCTTCTAAACCACTTATATACTGTTGTAGGGGCTTTTACTAAACAAACTCTGATCATGCATCAAGTTATCCTTATGATCCACTTGGTGCACCCAGGTGTGGCCACTTCTACTGAAACACCTGTAGTCGCTGCATACCTGAACCTTCAATCTTTATGTACAGGTCAAAACGGGAACTCTGGCAGATACGGCCACTACCCGGGTGTACTGAGCAGATCATTTGTATATAAATTAAAAGTTAATTTTCTTGACAGCAGACCACATGCAAGGCACGTTCACTATATCACTAGCAACCCCTACAACAGCATGTAAGTGCTTTAGAAGAGATTTTGGTGGTGGTAAATTCCCTTTAAACTACAGTTTTAATGACAACATAGATGACATATTAGTTGTCAGATAAAGCTTATGTACAGGTAGGAAGCATGATTTGTTAAGCCTCCATTTTATTTTTTATAAATATATATATATATATATATATATATATATATATATATATTTTTTTTTATTTTTTTTTTTTTATTTATATAACTACCTGTACATAAAAAAGTTCAAAGTTACTCTCAAAAGCACTATACAGTATACAGGCACAACTTTCCAGCAGTCACTGTTTGTAATATATTTGTAATGTGCTTTTCTTAAGGATGTCAATGGTATGCATCCCTAACATCCACTAGGGTCAATTTCATAAGGTGTATTTCTATCTGTGTATATTTTTGGAATGTGGTAAGAAGCTGCAGGACCCAGAGGAAACTCCCACAAAACACAATGAGTTTGTTGCACATGATGTACAATGAACGCTATACTAAAACAGTCCAACATAGTTCAAACCTCGAAAGTGATATATTGGCCCCCTTTATTACATTCTGTAACAAGATTGATACTGATTTGTTTGAATCACTCTACTACCTAGAATGCCACACCATGAAAGCAATGTCAGAAGACAACCGCTGCAGAAATTAATCTATTACAGTCCAAAATAATCTCAGGCATCAGAAACAGAATAACTTGTCACAATGAAATATTAATTATATTATATAAACAGCGACATGCAAAAGTTTTAGGCAGGTAGTGGAAAAATTAAGCACAGTAAGAACAATTTGAAAAATGGAAGTGTTAATAGTTTTTTTTTTTTTCAATTAACAAAATACAACTTGAATGATCAAAAGAGAAAGCTAAATCTAATCCATATTTGGTGTGACCACTCTGCCTTCACAACAGCATCAATTTGAAGGAACTCAGCACAGAGGTTGTTCCAAACATCTTAGAGAACGAAGCACAGATCTTCTGTAGATGTAGGCTTGCTCAAATCCTTCTGGATCATGTAAGCCCAGACAGACTGGATGATGTTGAAATAAGGATTATGTGGGACCACAATATCACTTTAAGATCCATGAAAGTTTCTGTCCCCATCATTACATAACTTATGCTAAACATAAAATTAATCTGCAGTAGGACAGTAACTCCAAACATACAGCCATACATTAAGAACTATCCTCAATGTAAAGGACAGTCAGTCCCAGAAGTGATGACATGGCCCCCAGAGCCCTGATCTCATCATCAAGTCGGTCTGATATTACATACAGAGACAGAAGGATTTGTGCAAGCCTACATTCACGGATGATCTGTGCTTAGTTCTCCAAAAGGTTTAGAACAATGTCTCTGCCATATATTTTTGAAAGCATTCTTACTTTGCAGCATTTTTTTCCCACAACCACATAAAACTTTTGCACAGTACTGTACAATAAACACACATATGTTTTTCAGTGGTGGCTATTCATATGATCTTACAGCTAGCTATTTTTATCAATAAAATATAATTTTCTCCATGAAAAGATAACTCAACAACAATAGTATGCCCTGGTTTTAAAAACTAGCTGCATAGAAAGTACCTTAAGGCAGAAGCACACTACCAGTGGTCGGCTTCAGACACAGGACTAGTTGTGACAATCCTCAGGCACAACAAAAATAAAGAGGACAAACCCATTAACAAATTGTTCAGCTCCCCATTCACTAGGAACATTCAGGAACACAACATTTTGTCAACATATTAATTTTAAAGCAGGGAAATTTGCAAGTGCTGCTTTTCAATGAGGATGGATAGAAATTGGCATTCCCCCAAGGGGAATACTTCCGTACCCAGCTAATGCACTGCTTATGTAAAATTGTCTTGAATAGAGTATAATAATTATCTGCAACAAGAACAGGGAATAATCCTATTGATTTCAAGACAAGAGAGAATCCTGTCAACGCCATTCTAGACAAAAAAGATAAAGCGTATATCTGCCTGATTGCTCAGGCTATATCATCCAGGTCTGTGCCAGGTCAGGTTTTGTATGAATATTTTAACTATTTAGAAATGGTATATATCCAAGGTAGGGAACCCAGATAATAATTTCATGGTAGCTTTGTTTTTTTTTCTAATATTAAACTGCAACTCCAAATATTTCAAGACTTCCTGTCACTACTACGCATATGTCTGTGTTAGTTTACTTTACTAGTCCCATAAAATGACAATTCTGCAGCATCTTTTCTTACAACTCTGTATTGTGTTGCTTCTCTTTCTCTCATTCCTACTAGAAATGTATAAATAAGTTGACCACTGGGTGTTACTGCTGTCCCTGTCAAAGAAGTATATCTCTAGACTGTCTGGCACTGGTAGCCCTGAATGGACAATGCCAAACTATGCAGAGACACACCCCAACTGTTAATACCATTTATTTATAGATTTCTAGGAAGAATAACAGAGGAACATGACAACAGAGAGTACCAACAGAATTGTTATATTATAGGAAATACTATTATTTCTAATCAGGTCTTACATATAAGCAACATTACTGTGTTGTTCACATAGAGGACTGATGCAAATGGCTATACATATTATATTGTGGTTGGCATGAGACAACCACCCATAATTGCATAAAATATTGGTCTACTCAAAGAAGATCGCAGACATTCATAATATATGGTAGAAGTAAAAAAAAATGGCAAAAGGAATCTGGTCTGGATAAAGAGGTGGTCTTTTAGAAAGGTTTCCTTGTAGCAGCATTTGATTTTTCTTTAAGGCTAAGTTCACACAACTGAATTTGGAGCTATTTTTTGAGACAGTTTCCGCCTCCAAAACGGCTCCAAATTGTGGCCAGAATCTGCTGGACATTTCTTTTTTTCAGGATGCTTGAAGCGTTCTGCTCCATCTTACCAAGGAATCTGCAGCAGATTTAGTGCAGGACAGTGCTGTTTAGCTCCACTGTATATGAGGCGAGTGAGTGAACAAACCAGCAGAAAAAAGCACAAGCTTTGTTTTGGCTTTCCACAAGGTTAAGAGGAATCTGAGGCAGAAGACCACCATAAATCCCTCTTTATTTTCTGCCATGCAAACCCAGTCTTAAATTAAGTAGTAGAAATCACTGATAAAAATTACATTGTAAGCCCTGATTTTTAATTTTATTTATTTATTTTACACATGACACTTCAGCAAGATTGTCTCATATCAATATTCACCTCTGCAATCCAGTTGTGAGCCAGTCGCTCCAACTGTTACATTGAGATATACTCCTCTCCTACTTTTTTAGTCATAGGCATGAGTAAGGCCTACTTTTTGACTGGCTACATGCCACCTCATACGTGTGAGCCCATTTCTATCTGCAACTCAGTTCTAATACCTCATATAAAACTTTTTAGAGCAATGACCTTGACTTCTGCCAAATGACCATATAGTGAATGCACGCAGTTTACATAACCTTCAAAGACTATGTGTAAACTGAGCTCAATTAATGTGCATGGTCTGCATTAAGTAAGCCACCAAAACAGCACGAATCCAATTAGTAAGATGTTAAATTAAGAATCTACCAGGAGACTTCCAGTGAAGACATCTACACACAAGAGCAGAGAGGAAGAAGCAGCCTGCATAGAGAAGCTGCTCACATGAGTTTTCTGAGAAACACTTGACTCTCCATTGCCTAAAATAACAAAGATGGTTTCAAAACTACAGGCATTCGAATAAGATGTTTGCAGAACAAGCTGTTCTTGGGAGAGAATCTTCTGTGGCTATCTTGTGAAATGCTCTGTGACAAAATAAACTATCATGTAGACATTCTGTGATCAAGTGGGATGGACTTCTTTACTTTTCTGTATGTATATTATTAATCTATTAGATCTAAACCTGCAGTTACAACTATATATAGTAACTTAGCAACAAAAATCAGCTACAAAGCCATCCAAAGAACATAACTGCATTTAATAAAGTAAACTACCAGGTGCAAAGAGTTACCGCTATACAGCTCCCAGATTAAGAGTTTCGAGCCCTGTATAATGTGGCTGGCACCCAACTGGAAAGGACATTGGGGAGGAGTGTGGTGAGCAATGGCCTGACTGTCGGCTCTTCAGCACCAATAATAACACCAGGTGATGGTTAAGGCTCCTCCTAAAGTTTCCAGGCTCCTCCCTACACACCCAAAAACAAAGCTTTTTGCTTTGCAATTACAAAAATATCTGAATAGATACCAATAAAGAAGAATCAGGTCACAGTGGATGCAGCTACAGTAGCATGTACAGTAAATGAGGGACAAAGCAGCATAAACGAAATGGATAAAAGGATCCATCATTGGCAGTAGCACAAAGGGTTAATCTATCTCCCACAGCTCAGGGCAATTAACATAAATAGCACATAATAGAATAATTGAACTTGTCTCATGTCTTTCGTAGCACATAACTGGTCAAGAATCCTTGATTTCTAAGGGACAATACAATGGGGATTATAGGTAGAATTCCAAAGTGAAGAAACACCGGGCTTGTACAGCACCAGAGCTGGAGTTTAAAGCACTTCAGAATCATTTTCCTGCATTCACTCAAAGCTCCTGAATTGCATCTCATCCTGATAATCCCACAGGGTGTAAACTGCCATGCTGGGAAGCAGCAAGGAGAATTGTTAGTTCTGGCTCGAAGGTAGTTATACCCACTCCAGGATCCTGTTAAAAAAATATTACAGCTTTACAGGTAGAGTTGCAATGTGGAAGGGACAGCGATGTACACACTGGGACCGAGCCTTGATGCTTAACAGGTTAATTAACAACTTGTCAGTTGCACCTAAAGATGTATAATAGGATGTTTAGCACCAAATCCGGCTCACAATACAGCTACCATCTATCAAGCTGAAGCGGCCTCTGCATTCTAGCACAGCTCTCACACCATACTTGCCTAGGCTTTGGCCAGAATAAAATATTTAAAGGTTTACCAAGAATTTCAAGATGGCAGATATTAATCTGTGTACTTGATTTTAATGCATGTGTCATTGATATCACCATAACCAGCGACTGCCAAATTCACAGACTAATGCTGCTCATAAAATACTAATACGAGTCACTTAGGGAACTGTCATACAAGCAATTTACTAACATATAAATACAGGTTACCGCGTTTTAGTGTATCTGATATAAGAAATAATCAAATATCAGCGCTAAAACACACCTACCTCATGTCACTGTAGTGCAATATTAGTTTATGCAGAACACTCTTCCTTTAACATGTTCCCATTTGAGAATATTGACTGCAGTGTTACCTCAAAGTCATTGCTTTTTTTTTTTTTTTTTTTTTTTTTTTTGTTTCCAAGCTCGGATTACTGTGGGGGCTGAAGGACAGTGACAGGACTTCATTAAATGCTGAGACTAAGCAGAAGAATTATCCAAGCACAGCAGCGACAGACAAGACACATAGTTTTATAAAGATTACCTGCCAGCAAACAAGTATATTATATAGAGCACAAGTGTAAATATTCCTGTAGCCTACATTAGCCAGGCTATTTATAATAGAAAAAAGGTGAACCTTAACCCCCTGCCCCTTAAAATGAATATATTGCTTATATGTTCATTCATTAACTAAAACCGCATACTGAAGCATATCCTTCAGTCTCATATATTTTTATTTCCTGAGTTTGCAGTCTTCTATAGCAAATTTTGGGGGCAGCCATCTTACCCGAGGTACTGCTCTGCACTTTTAACAGCAGTTCAGAGATTTCTTTTACAGCAGCCACATGGACATAGGAAACAGCTGTTCATTGACTTCTCTGAAGGGTACTGAAGGCACTGTGATTTGTGCAGAGGTCACTGTGTAGTGAGAAGGAAATCTCAATGGCGGTGTTATTCACCTTTCACTGTAATCTTGCCGATGATGATATGACTGCTAAAAAGTGACCACCACAGAACAGGAAGTATCCTTTTATTATGAGGCTCAGTGGTCACTGTGAAAATGGAAAGATTTCAGAATTTTTTTTTGATAGTGGCATGAAAAAAAAAAAGAAAAAAAAGTAGTTTGTCGTCAACACTGCACTGCTCAAAAGATGCCTGTTCAGGTGTCAGAAAAGAGGAGACTTGTGGTAGAAAGGAGATACTTTCTTCACTTCCCTTGGTTATCAAGATGTTAGGCAGTTCACTTGTAAATCAAAAGTGTCCAAACAATAAGTGCCAAAAGTCAATGCTGCAATTATGTAAATATAACATTACCAAATGTGTGTATTTCTCCAACTGCAGCATTAAATCATACTTGCTTTTATTTTTTTTCTCTTTGATTTTTTATATGAACTATCCAGGGACTTCTCATTCTATTAGAACTTCACCAGCCAGAACATGGGGATAAATGGGCAGCACCACATATGTCCATGGCAAAATTGAAGAAATAGCTAAATTTAAACAGAGTCTCTAACCTTAGGAAGAATACAGAAAAATACCTACATGTATCCAAATTCTCACCAGATGATCTTTTCCAGCACTGTAGCTCATCTGCTGTGATGCAGTTAGGTCTTCATGTGGGTGGGATTACTAGTTCCACTAATTCTTGATTGTGGGTGGGAATACTTTTCTCTCCTCTTATAGACAGTGGGGCAAATGTACTAAGACTGGTGTATCATACACCAGTCTTCATAAGAGGCTGTGGCCTCTTCATAAATCTGTTGGGAGGTCCTGGCGCCAGAACGAACATCTACGCCAGGTAGGAACTGGCATAGATTTCCATTCTAGCTCACACCAGGAAACTGAGTTTTAGTAAAATAAGCTGGGCCGAGGCAACCCCGCCTCAATATCCCAAAGTGCATATTCACAGAATGTAGTGGGTGAAAATATCTACTCTCTTTATCTTACCTTTATACTTTAATTTTGGATAAATTCATGTATCTTTCACATTCAATTGTAAATTATTTGTTCGTGACCAACTTTGGGTGGAGTCAAAAAAAAAAAAAGCTATGACTCCGGTTTTAAAATGAAATGATTTTTTTAATTATATGATTTAATTTCTAATACTGTATAATTAATTAGATGCATGGTTTGTTGCATGTTTTCTATTTTTCATACAAATTCAATCACTGACTTTATAATAAACTAGAGTATCTTTACAAGTTCTGACTGACCATAGCTGTCAGCCCTTTAGGAGGCGTCAGAGCCCAGGTGTGGAAAAATAGAGTAGTCGGCGCTTTCGCCTACTGACTCCATATCCCTGGTTCTTAATAACTTAGCTCTATGAAAACAGTAACTTTCCTTAGTGCTATCAGGGAGAATACAATTATGTGTCGAAGTTAATACACAAAGGAACCTCATATTAAAAATAACTAGACCCCAGTATACCACTAAGAGCCATGACCTCTTAAGTAGCTAAAGGGAAACAACAATAAAAGAGTCTACCCTAATATGCTTCACTGTTAAATCATAATCCAGATGGAAAGGGGAAATCCTCTATTCACTGCAAACAAGAAGCGAAAAAAATCTGGATCCAATTTGGTCTTGGACCAATTTCCTGAGTCGTTGACTTCTAAGTGTCCCATTGCGATTAACCACTAGGCATGGAAATGATATCCATTGCCAATAAAACACCATCAACAACAGAGAGGAGCAAGCAATGAAAAAAGGCAGGATTTACCACAAATCAGAAGAGAATGATGGTTGAGTCCGGCAGGCTGTAAACAGTGTGTGTGTGTTTGGGGGGGGGGGCGACAAGTATCTAAAGTGGCATGTATTATGTTTTAACATGAAAGGGAATACATAAAGTTATGTTACAATGAAGTATACAACTGTTTTTATGGTGAATTCTCTACCAGTTTGATATGCGCCACACCTACCTTGCCATTTTAAAAACTAAAGTTGAATCCAAGATGGCCCCCATGTGGGTGACAGGGACTGAAGGGTTTTCTCCTACTCCTACAGCTTGTGTCTACATTTGGATCACCATTTGCCAGTTTTCATTTCATATGGGTGCTTGCTTACTATATGTAAAGTCTAGTAGATGTCCAGCAATCAGATTCTGTGCTTCATGTCTTATTTAGCAACATAATGCTCTTTGCTTCAGTGGCCCCCCTAGACATATTATATGTGCAGACCCCATCTGGAGTCGGCATAGGATATAAAGGATTGCATTCCTTTCCTACTCACTAGCTACACCATGCTACCCAGGGCTGTGGAGTCGGTACGCCAAAGCCCCGACTCCGACTCCTCAATTTCCCGACTCCAAATCCGACTCCGACTCCACCAAAATAGGCACCGACTCCGACTCCACAGCCCTGGCACTGCTAAACCTTTTGGGTTCACTCAGAACTCAGTCCCATCATTATATGAGGAATAGAACAGACCTTTACAGGATATTTCATCATTTTCAACATTTCATCATTTTCCCAAATTTTTATGAAAATATATTCAGCACATACTGCATTGTACTACTAACTGTACCAATTTATTATATATTTTGGGAGTCGGAGTCGGTCCATTTTATACCGACTCCGACTCCACCAAAATAGGCACCGACTCCGACTCCACGACTCCGACTCCACAGTCCTGAGGCTACCACGCTAAACAATCACAGAGTACAGAGTAAAAGTGAGCAGAAATTTGTCACAAGAATACTGCAGAAGTGCTGAGGCAGACTGAGAATGGAAAATAGCTTATGGTTAGTAAAAACAAAAAAATATATAAAAATAAAAAAACTTTTTACTAGGGCACCACAAAAGACAGCACATGGAAAGCCTGAATTCATTTCTTTTTGATTATCTGTGCTCACCACTAGGCCAGCACAGTAGTAACTAACCCAGCACAGAATAATTGATTCCTCAAGCTCAGATCATTATGTATAACAATAAATGGCTTCAATTATTTCTAAGGTTTGCTCACTTACCACTGTGCTCACAGATGGATGAGTGAAAAGGATTACATCTGGGCAAATATTGTCTCTGCATATTGGGGCCTTACTCCAAGCCCAAAAGACCATAATATTATGACTTTATTACCCTATGGTTTATATTTCAGTGACTTTTTTTTTCTTCTTTTCTTTTTGTATTAAACAATTTACATGCAATTGAAAGATCAATAAATACTCCAAAGAAGAAAACCATGCATGCATTTCAAGCTTGAAAACAGTAACACCTCCACATACTGAAATGTTACTCAAAACATTTATATTTTTGTACAGCACAGTCTGTAAATACATTTAGAGCAATTAAAGGGGTTGTCCAGTTTCAGCAAATAAATGCTTTTGTTCGCATAATAATTTTTTTTTTCCAATTTTCCAACATACTTTCTGTATCAATTCCTGGCAGTTCTGCTTGGTGTCATTGATTGTTTACTTCCAGTGGATAAAAATCAGTCCATGGTCATGTGATGGACACACAGGTGCACAGCTCGTTACAGTCACATCACAATCTGATATCTGCCTGGTAACGAACTGTGCACCTGTGTGTCAATAACATGACCATGGATGCATCAAGCAGAGATGCAGAAAACTGTGAGCAATTGATACAGGAAATGTCTGGACAACCTCTCTAATTTAGCAGATTATGTACAATGCTATACAACCGGTTTTTACACTTTCCCTTTGAAAAACAAACATTGGAATGTGTAAATACTACAAAAAAAGGATGGAAACAGATGGCGATGCTAGGTTCACACTAGCGTCACCTGTCCGCTGTTCTGGTCTGTCTGAGGACCAGAATAATGTACAGGCGTCCATTAAAACAGTGACCGAATAATACAGAGACCAACAGATCCCTTTGACTATTATGGGCTCTGTCAGGTGTCCGTTGTTTTTAAATTAAAAGCAGCGGACAAAAAAGCTGTGCATGCAGGACCTTTTCATCTGCTGATTTCAGGCAGACATTGCAACTGGATATGTTCTGGATTAACATAGTAGGTTTATAAATTGGAACTGATGGACCCATGTCTTTATTCAACCTTAACTATGTTACTATGTAAAACACCTATGACTAATACTGTAAGAAGATGTATGCGGAGTCAAATGTCATATATTACAGTTATATGGCAAGTAGTATTATTATTAAAGTTGTTATCCAGTTTCTAGCATTGATGGATCATGCTTAGGATAAGCCATTAATATAGAACTGCTGGGGTCCGACACCAAATGTCATATATTACAGTTGTATGGCAATTATTATTATTATTATTATTAAATATTTCCTACTTTTAAATAGGCAAGGTCAATGAAAGTGATAAGCAGCCAGTGTTTCCCCAGACCTGGAGAGCTACTGGTAAAGATTTTTTGAGTAGTGGAGAATAAACATTTTTATCCAGGCATTTGGGCACTTTACTGAACACCATGTTTTCTACAGTTTGAACAGTAGTAGTCCTACCTTACTCATCTCCACCAAAAGGACTCTACTGAGATGTCTTTATGAAATATCAGAAATGTAAGGGTGTGGTCACATCATTCTCAAATAAAGCCTTTTACCATCTCCACCAAATCCAGTTTTCTGCATCATTTAATAGCTGCTGCTCCACTGATTCTAGCACAGTTGGAATTTTTTCTCTAGCCCCCACCATTTCTGAGCAATAGGTGCAGTTAGTTTTGGTGCCTTGGCAGAGGTGGTAATATGCTAATTGTTCTGCCCCATTATAAGAAAAGAAAAAGGAACTAGAGGAAGTGCTGAATCCCTCAAATGATGGATATGAACAGTACCCATTTCCATCAGGGAGTCAGGTATTTTACAAGACAATATAGTCCACATTCTGTGACAGAAGCTCCTAACAGAATCTTCACTGCAAATGTGAACACAGTTGATTAAAAGAATGTGTAACATATAAAAAAAAAAAACTACATTTCCATTAATTTTATTAACCTACAGCATGCTACGTAGCCAAATAGCCAACCTTTATTGTAGATCACTAAATAAGGACATGTTTATGTTCCTGTGTGTGCTGCAACCTGTCATTTATAGGCAGATGTAAAATAAGCATCCAATAATTAATTATACTTATTTTCTTTAATCCATTGTATTTAGCCCAATAATGAAAAAGTGGAGATTTGTGGGTAAAGTGAGCACATCTGTTGCACTGTTACATTATTAAAGTAATCACCTCTGAGACTAGAGACCTAAGCTCAGGTACAGCGAGCTCAGTCTCCCCACAGACTCATTTACTTTGTTTGAGCATGGAGTGGACCGCACCAACCATGTACACATATTATATTAACAGATTGATGACAAACTTCATGGATTTTTTTTTTAATAATTGCATCAGCTCTCAAAATGTAAGAATGCAATCTATAACTCACTGAAAGTCAAAAAGTTCTGCAACATCCTACCACTTGGTATCTAAAAGGAAACAGAAACCAGTGTGGTACATACATACGGTGTAAAGCCCAAGATAAACAATGTTATGGAACAAAGTGAACATCTGCAGCCAAGAAACAGGTTTTCTTTCACAGTAACCCTTTCAGTGGTAGCAGCTATTAAACATGGTGTTCAGGAACCATACTTGTACCATGTAAATGGGTTAAAAAAAAAAAGGAGCTAACAAAATAAATCCATAATAAATCAATTCATAAAGCATAGCATTCCAGGGTTCCCAGCACAGAGGCATTGTATCTGGTCGGATTAAGAATGCCTGCCAGAGCCAATACCATTGTGTTTGCATTGTGAGGTAGAAGTTATCAGCAGCCTCCAGTTTTGACACCTGGCCACTAGAGGCTGCCATGAACTGCTCCGGTACATACACCTCCCTACTGAAGGCACAGCAGGTGTGAAGCAGACATTGCAGACAGCCACTGTACTGTTCAGCAGCTTTCACACTTAACCCTTACACTACATCCTGTTATGCTCAGATTTAATACATAAAGCAAAGTACCATATGCTAATACAATTTTTTTTTACAGCAGGACATGTTTGTGGTTTATAAGCCGTACACTTTATGGGTGGGACTGTGCATGACATCAGTCTACGAGCACAGGAAATGTTCCAAATGTTCCTCAAATCAGCTTACTCCTTCTGATATTCCACTGGAACTGTGAAGACACAAACCACAGTATCTTGCAATGCTGATTCTATAGTTTCCAAATATGCTTCTTTTACTCATCTTTGGAGTTGCATTTTCATGTAAATCACTAATTTTATTCATATGTAAATGAGGGATGAAGTGATTTACCTTGGAATCTAGAACTGAGACGTGCACAAAGCATAGGAAGGGTTTTCCTCTGTATTTTCACATCATACATTTACATGCATGCAGGGTCTAGTCAAGTCACAGACACATATCCTTCCTGTAAATTTAGTCCGACATGAACACTAGGAATTTTGCAAGGTAGGACAACGCCAAGCAGACGTGGAACTTTTCTCTAATGGTTTAGAAATGAAATAGGGAGGAGAACTAGAACATTATCACCCATGAGTGAATGCCAAAATTAACCCAGTGATTGACTGAAAGCCTGTTAACAAGTTGCTTTAGGGCTCACACATACAGCCATATTATGACTCCATTTTCTGTAGTGGTACATGAGGCCTCTACTGTTCTTCCATATGCCTCCAATTATATACAGAGGCACAAAGATTTTTTTCTGTTGTAAACTGCCATTCAGGTTTTCTGCAAATGACTCAGCTTTGTATACAAGCTATAAGGGAGATAAAGGAAAAGCACATGTAATAATAATGTTAGGTAATACATATGTATTTAAGAGCTCAGATTTTGAAGAAGTCACTCTAATTTCTACCATTTCTGGGGAAAAAAAAGTATCATTCATCTACATGGACTAAAGAACTGAAGAGTTGTGAACACTAGAATAGCAAAGGATAACAGCATAAAAGTAAAATCTAAAATAAACTTGGTTTAAAAGCTACTAATCCTTAAATTTGTAATCTAACTACATTCAGCAAAGCACAAATGTCCTCATTTATCTGTAACAAAAAATAATGAAAACAAACATCAGTATGAAATACTACCAAACAGTATTGGCTCAAAACAAGAAGAGAATCATTTAGGACCTTGCATTATATATACAGAGTATTTATTGGGTTCTGAATGAGGAAAAAAAAAAAAAAAAACTTTTTCCCTATGTTGAAAGATTAGCGGTCACGGACAAAGGCTGTTTTCGCCATTTTAGGTCTGCATTGAAGAGCTGTAATTCGACAGCCCCATATACTTCATAGTCATATTTCCCATAAAGGATTCTTTTAACAAAATGATGAAACAGCTCACTTTCTCCTAAGTGTGCTGATGAAATCATGGATACAACAAAACAGACATGTAAATACAACCTGGCTTAAAGGGGTTGTCTGACATTTTTTTTTTTTAATGTTTAAAAGGAACAGCAGGGGCCATGAACATAAAACATACGTTTCCCCACTCCTCTGTTTCCAATGGCAGCTATTGTGTAGCGTAGAGGTTCCTCTACTGGCACCAGTGATGTCCCATTTGGACACCATGTCACCTAGAACAATCACAAGCCTCAGCGGTCACATCTTCACAAACGGCACGTGACTGATGAGACGTGGTTTGTGACGAGGTGACCACAGAGTCCTGTGATTGGCTGCAGAAGTCAACAGGTGCAAACAGCCGGGGACCTAGAAATGGAAGACTAAATGTTTCGCAACTGGAAACAGAGGTCCAGGGAGAGAAGAGTAAAGCATTTTTATGTTCGTGGACCCCTATCAACAATACTGTTAAATATTAAAAATAAATAAAAACGCCAACGCCTTTAAATATAAACCCACACAAATCATGTTGTACACATTCAGAAGATAAAAGAACAACCCTCAAGCACTGCCATATTGCGGTGGCATACAGCAATATACAGATTTTTCTACCTTTAACTTAGCTTCAACTTCGTTAAGGATTCAAATTTCTCATAAAATCAATTCAATACAATATCATGACATGCTAAGCAAAACCCCAGAAAATCTGCAATTCACCAGACATTCACACATATAGGATATCAGGATATAAAACTGCTAAAACAATATTGTGTTGAAAAGCTAATCATCTGACACAGCCAAGAGCAAAGGTAAGGAAGGACACATCTGAATGTGAATGGAATAGCTTCATCATAACAGCATCAAATTTTTGTTTAGGTCTATTCTGAATGAAGCCTACAGAGGTACAGAAAGACCCTATAGACTACAACTCAAAACTTGTACAGCGCAATAAGGCTCTATTCACACTGTTGTCAAAGGCCCAGTTAAGAATAGTGCTGCATGCAAAGTGATAAACACCAAAATAGAACTTGTCAGACCCAAAGCAATGAAGTCCATTAGGCACCTGGTGTGTCCATCATATGACAGTTCTGGCAAAGAGCTATAAATGGAAACCACAACCAAAAAGAATCTAGTGCGTCATTAAGGATGAGTTTTTATATTTATTCGTGTCATATAAGGGAACATGAAATACCCATTTTTGACCCTTTTAACAGAATATATTGTAAGGCTGTAACTGGATTGGCTCAGACATGATGTAAAATCGTTTTACTTTAAGAAAGTCCAGAATTTGTATCCACCCTCATTATTCTTGCATATCCATATCTGTCTGCATTCTATGACCCATAAAAAACATCAAAGTTATAAAACTGTATTTGCTCAATGAATGTTTGCTTTAGCACCTAGCAGTATTGTTTGACCATCAAATATTTCTCTTCCCCTCTGCTCCAAGCTGCTATATCCTCACTTATCTCTTTTGTGAAACCCTGAACAAATGTTGGTCACATCTCTAGGTTTGTTCTGAAGCCATCACTGACCCTTACATGTTTGCACAGATCTGTAATAAAGCTGGCTTGGCAGAAGGCTATTCAGCTTACCCAACAGCCATTCCTATATCTATAAAAAGAAAACCTTTTTGAACAAGCAGCACAAACTGTAAGACAACAGCCGACACAATAACCTACCTTCACATGTTTTCTGGCAAACTTTCAAAGTGATGACTCAAAACATTTGATGGTTGAGATTCAGACCACCACAGATCCCAAAAATGGACAAAATTTATTTTGGTGCTATAGGAAACACCTTTATTTTTATAAAAAAAAAAAAAAAAATAGTATTATCATGACGGACTTCTACCCCCCACTAAAGCTCAGAACTCTTATGTATCAGCTATGGGATTGTTTAGAAATACAGAAAGCTTTAGGAAGATACATTTGTTACAACTACGAAAATTCCAAATAATTACCCAGGAAAGTATTCATCAATACAGATATACCCAAAAGAGCCTAAATAACCAGCGAACGACGCCACTTTGTGTTAAATATTCAGCTCTCTTCCATTCTCCGTGCACTGATTACATATTCAGTACAAAGGCAAACATGGACTGTGCGCAGGGAAAAGCAATCAGCCTGCGACACCAGACGCTTTTACAAATAATCAAGGAAGCAACAAGATTATTGAAGAACCATTTGCTCCAATACTCTAAAATGGGAGTGTTTACCTACTATGATGAAAATCATGGAGAGTTTTTTTTTTTTTAAACCAGAAAGTTAATTTTCAGTGCCCATCCTTTCCCTATTCAAAGATTACAGTTACAGAGAAAGAAGTGAGTAACAACAGTAGCTAAAGAAAGCAAAGTTCTTGCTTAAATCTTATGCATTGACTTAAGGTCTCATGCACAAGACCGTACTTTTCATCCGCAATTGCGGATCAAAGTAGGGACCCATACATTTCAATGAGCCCATACACACAGCCATAGTTTTTACGGCTATGTGTCCAGGCCAAATTGAGGGTGGGTTCACACTTGCGGCGGCACTCCGTCCACCACAAATCCAACCTAAATGTCGGAAAACTGGATAGGTACTGGATAGGAAAAGGTTTGCAATGCTTTGCTTAAAACCCCATTCACTTGAATGGGTTTTTAAAGCAATGCGTGGGTGTGCGCTTACATCCTCTGCGAAGCAGTTTTTTTTTTTTCGTCGGAAACAAAGTCCTGCATGTCCGACATTTAGGTCAGGTTCGTGGCGGATGGAGTGCTGCCGCAAGTGTGAACCCACCCTGAAGATCTCTGTCAATTTATTTTCAATGTATGGGTCACTGAAAAACATTTTTACTGACCTGAAGACTGCAGACAGTGGTTTGTAAGTAGCCTAAGAATGCAGAAGACTTCCCCCCCCCCACCCCACCAAGGGAGCTCCAACTATGGCTGGCATGTATACAGCAGGTGCTCAAAGCTGTTAGGATCTCTATATGATCACAAATTAGAGCCAAGATACAGATATGCCAAAGGTCCCAAATTATTTAGTGCTGGGCATCATTTCCAGGAGCATAACTTGAAAGACAGTAGACTTGGGGGGAGCATAAGCAGTGGCTTAACTATAGAGTACACAGGGGTTGCAGCTACCACCTGTCGCAAATGCAAGGGGGCCCAAAGATCAACCTTACTATACAAAGGCTGATTAAACTTCTTTAAGGTCCCTTCCACTTTCCTAGCTGGTTAGCAGTCTATGCATCTTAAATTTATTACCACTGCCTTCTGGTGCACTGCAGTGAGACAAGTGAAGAAGATATATCATTCACAAACTACTGTAATCACCATCATAAAGGAGAAAATTAGTTTTTAATGCCAAAAGCAGCAATTGTTGAGCAAATAGTCCGCAATGTGGAGCCTTAGCCTAATGCAGCCTTTACTGTGATGGTTATTCCAGCTAAAGGCCATGTACACAGGCAACAGGTTACCTTAAGGCCGGTTGCAGACGACCGTGCTACAACAGGCCTGCCGTGAATTAAAAGCACAGACGGCACATGGGGGACACGGGGCTATCCCAGTGTGCCGCCTGTGCACAGGCCATCCTTCCGCAGCTAATTTCATTAAATGAATAGAAGTCATGGAAGCACGGGCCGCAAAATAGGACAGGAATAGGACCTGTCCTATCTGATGCGGCCCGGACTGTCGGTTGTGTGTACGGGTCCATAGAAATGAATGGGTCAGTGTGCTATCCGTGAAATACATGGATAGCACACTGACCCACACCACGGTCGTCTGCAAGAGGCCTAAGGCCTGGACGGCATATTGTGCACACAGATTAAACAGTGACAAAATAACTAGTGACAAAAATTACAATGATTAGAAACATGATAAATTGTAATTAAATCAAAACTCACAAGAGAGATACATAAGGAAGCTTACTGAATGTGTAAAAAATTAACATATAACAGTTTGAAATCCTAATAGTGATACATATTACAAAGAACTTACATGGTTATTGAAATGTAAATGAGGGCGTAATCTGAATGAGTTGTGTGGCCAAATCACTATTTTGTATAGCATTATTATATTCCCCCTTCTCCCTACCTGTAAAAGCCAAGTGTGTTTTTAATATTAGCATAATGTCAAAAGAGCGCCTCTATAGGAAATGAAGCCACTTTGTTTTTCCTGTATCCACAAGCCAATTTGACTAATGCATTCCCGTGCATTGTTCCAGGGTCAGCACTCATATTAGTAGAGACCACATTAACACATGGCCTATATATATATATATATATATATATATATATATATATATATATCATAAACAACAGCAAGTAAAAAAAAAAAATAATGTTATTACTATTTTATAGATACACCAAAACAAACCTTGGTCAACATACTAACTAGTTACAGCGAACGCAAATATCACTGCAAGGCACATGTGATATTTAGACGTCCAGGCTTTCTATATAGAGAACTAAGAATAAACCTGGGCTTCTTTTATCCAACAGAGTTTCACTGTTTGCTTCTTCAATTATATTTCTATTAAGCTGGTCTCACACATCCCCTCAACCTGCAAAAAAAAGTGATTTCCGCAGAATGACCAGAGGAAGCACCTCTTCTGATGTGGTCCAGAGATAAACAAGGAGACACAAGGCTGATAAGGCCTCACACATTTCTAACCCCCTCGGGTGTGAGCCTCCTATAATCAGCAGAGGTGTGCCATGACATCTCCTCCTTGCTGGTGCAAGCATTATATAGTATGTACGTTTGCCGGAGAAAGAAAAAAACAAGAAAAATATATTTTAGGTTAAGCAGAAGGTGTTATTTCCAGCTTCTCTCTGCTACAATATTTTGTGGTCAAGTACAGTGTTATTTACAGTAGCAGAGATTAAAAGCAAATGAGCTGAAATATTTGCAGGCATGCTTCATTTCCTCCTTTCATGAACAACAGCTCATCTATCTGCACTCTATAATACCCCTTAAAGGAGCACGAACAGGAAATGACAAAAGAAAATCAAGATGAAAACCAAGGTGGATGAATCGGCAAATATTGACGGTTACAGCAATAATAGCATTCATAAGAATCACTCATTCATATTGGTGGATTTATCAGGTCACTAGCATTGTCAGGTATCTACAACTGAATGAGCTCTACAGCTACGGTTTTACATATGCTATATACGCTGACTAGAAATATACATTGAGGCCAAGGCCCCACGTTGCGATTCTGGCAAATCCCATCCACAGATTGCAAAAAAAAAAAAAAAAAAAATCTGCAGCGGAAATACTGAGATTTCAAAAACACGAACGTTTTTGCAAATCGCAGCATGTCAATTATACCTACGGAAAAGATGGTGTTTACATATAGGTATAATACAGACAAAGTCCGCAGAGGACTTTCTGTGAAAAACGCTGCAGAAAAAAATGTGACGTGTTTCCGCTGCTGTCTTTTCCGCTGCATTTTTTGGCTGTGGCTAACTACGTGGGGCCTTAGCCTAAAGAAGTCATTCAGGATTACAAAAACACAGCTGTTTCCTTTCAAAAATAGCTCTAAACTTGTCCAAATATCAAGTGCAGTATTGCAGCTCATCCCCATTCACTTCAACAGAGATGAGCTGCAATACCAAAGAGAATCCATGGACAGGTATGGCACCTGTAGAATAGCACCGGAGTATCTTTTCTTATAACTCTACACTGTGCTGCTTCCCTATTATTTCTCCTGACTATTTTTAAATAAACTAAGAATTGGGAGGTGCGGTGTGTCCTTGCATATGGTAACACTGTCCAATCAGTGCCGACAATGCTATATGGTGTCGGGACACAGCACTTGACAAGGGCAAAGGTATCACCCACTTGTCAACTGATTTATACATTTCTAGAAGGAAAAGAGGAACAGTACAACATAGAGTTATGAGAAAAGGTGATCCAGAATTGGTATTTTATAGGGAATGCAGATATTTACTAAAACAAACACTTCAGTAGAGAGGACAGGTCCGCTTTCATTGCTTTGAATTCCTGTCTCTTAAAAAAATGCCTTGTTGGAATAACGTTGTTATGATTTTTGGGTGTTATTTTACATTTCCAAACTACTCACTGTTAAGTGAAAAATTTTACTGTGTACATGGCGATATACAGTTTAAAAGGTACATACAAAAAGTAGCCTACCGTAAGAAGAAAAAAATTAAAAAAAATAAAAATAAAACACATATTAGTAAATCCATGATATATGCTGCAATGCAAGACGTAGGTTCTGCTTGGCCTGTGTCATTAATTGACCTACAGTAAAACCTCTGAGGAAGTCAAACTGTCCATCTAGTCTTGCTTTAAAGGAACACTCCAGGCAAAGCTATTTCACTGAGTTATACCTGGTACAGGGACTGAGGAGGAGGAGCATGACACAGGGATTTAAAGAGCACCAAAAAGAGAATCCCCGTGTCATGATCCTCTCCTCTCAGACCCTGCAGTAGTGAGTCGGCTTTGCCTTGAGTGCTCTTTTAAGTAGAAAAATGACTGCGTTAACATCCCAAATAATTCAATGGAAGTACAATATGTTGAAGCCTGTAACATGGACTTATGATAACATTTATAACAGACTGCTCTTGTCAACAAAGGCCCAGATGGACAATATCTTTGGTGAGGGAGAGAAGGTATTATGTGACCTAGCAATTTTGTATCTTCATTATTTATTTTATTTTTTTTTGAATTCTTGTGAGTGGAAATTTTTGTTTTGAAATTTACAATATTTTAAAGAAATTTAAAAAGAATTTTTACTTAATCATTTTAAAATCAAACCAACTTACAGGGCATATCTGGGGCTTAAAATCCTTAGGATCGGCCATCAATATTAGATTGGTGGGAATCTAACTCTCTTCAGTACCCCACCAATCCTATTTTAAAACCTATTTAAAGAGGACCTTTCACGTCCTCATGTATATGCGGTTTTACATATTGCTAGAAAGCTGACAGCGCGCTGAATTCAGCGTACTGTCGGCTTTCCCGTTATATGCCCTGGGGCTGGAGATATGGGGGGGGGGGGTCTAAATTTCACTGTTCATTGTCAGAAGGGCGTTCCTGACAGTCTAGCTGCGCTGTGAGGAACGCCCTCCCTGACTGTACTCCTCCATAGCCCTGTACTGGGGGGGCGTTCCTCACAGCTCAGCGTCATCACTGGGCGGTAAGGAACGCCCCCTCTCTCTGTCCTCATCCATAGCCGAGTACTGTCAGAGGGGGCGTTCCTTACAGCCCAGTGATCATGCTGAGCTGTGAGGAACGCCTTCCCCCAGTACAAGTCTATGGACTAGTACTGCCATGGAGGGCGTTCCTCACAGCGCAGCTAGACAGTCAGGAACGCTCTTCTGACAGTGAACGGTGAAATTTAGACCCCCGATATCTTCAGCCCCAGGGCACAGAACGGGAAAGCCGACAGTGTGCTGAATTCAGTGCACTGTCAGCTTTCTAGCGGTATGTAAAACCGCATATACATGAGGACGTGAAAAGTCCTCTTTAAACCTATTAAAAGGGCGATGCCACTGTAACAAGTGCTGTGTTCCCATAATTGGTTATCAGGCACAGATCTGTACTTTTAATGTGCTCCCAGACATAACCGCATTCACTGCTGAGCCATCAATGCATTCATCTATAAATAAAAGTGAAACATTGATTATTACAGGCTATTTCTCATTGCTGGCTGTGCTTAACAGCAAAACCACTGCACCATAAATCAGTAAACACCTGTTTAATCTTGCAATCATTGGTGGTCACATGGGGTGGGGAAGTCATCATCATACGACTGCTACTATGTTGAATGAACCCTAAGGCCGGGCCCCACATGGCATAAATGCCGCGGTTTGGCCGAGGCATTTTACAGTCCCTGCATAGTGCACAGGGATGATTCCCACAGTGCACACACTGCAGAAAAATACATGCAGCAGACACGCTGTGATTTCCAAAACCATTGCGGTTTTGGAAATCGCAGCATGTCAATTATACCTACCGAAACGCCGGCGCTTTCCCTATAGGTATTATGAAAGCAGAAAGTCCACAGAGGAAACCTCTGTGATGCGTTGTTGCTGCAGTTTTTCCCACAATGCTTTTTTGCTGTAGCCTGCTACATGGGGCCTTAGTCTAAAAGAGAAGAGCTGAGCATAGCAAACAAAAAATGTTGATGCAGTGCAGCCGCATCAAACAGCTGATTAACAGGAGTGCTAAGAGCCAGATCCCTAACACTCTACTATTTATGGCCTAAATCTGGAGTGCAGATCTAAACAGACTAACTACATCCACTTTCCAAACATCTATGAGGCGGTACAAAAATGAAAGAAACAAGAAGTCACAAAAACAGTGTGCACATAAGCTCAAACAGTCGCAATCCCTTATTTTGCAACTTTTTAACACCGGAATTCACACCAAATATTTGCTATCAGTTTTAAAGACCCAGATAACCCCTTTAATAATATACAACTTAAATAAAAATTTAAGGTATATAAAAAGGAAAGCCGTTTTTCCATTCATAATGTTACTAACAGCACTAGTTGTGTACAAAGATCAGCACATTGGTGGACATTATCAAGCTCTCCACTAAGGAAAATGGTGTCAATGACTTGCAAACTTGTTTTTTGCAACTTTTATTTTTTTATTTTAAACATTTGAAAAAAGAAAACACTGTGATGGTTTTATTACTGTATACATACATGCATTTGCATTAAACAATACCAATGCTTGAGAAAATATTTTTGGTGCTATTTTTTTCAGACAGTATTCTGAAATATTACAGTAAAAATTAAACTATAAAAATAAGGAAAATAACCAGTTTCTGCATAATTACTGTTAAGTAATGTGCCTCATTCATTTAGCAAACTCCCTGCCTAGATGAAACAGTTACCATAAAATAAAAGACAGAGATATATCCAGAGTCAGTAAAAACAGACTAGAACGAGCTATTTTGGAGCAGAATAGTGCTGGGTGCTACATTTAAATACAGGTGCAATATTTTGCTTATTTTTTTCTAGAGTATGTAATTACATACCATGGAAATGCAGAGGACTCAAACACACAGGAACCACAAACAATTAAACATTGACATTCAGAAGCACAGTCACCTTCTGCTCTGAAAATATTAAGCAAAATATGTTAACACAACAAATAAGGCACGTTAAAAATGTACTGTAACACCTGTCTAACATATAGGGAGGCCTAAAATAACAAAACTGTACTTACACACCCAGTCATGTTTAGCGGGGCATCTAGTGGGCAGTTTCTGAAAAAACCCTTTAAGCTAAAGCCCCCATAGCAAAATGCAGCAAAAAAAAAAAAAAAAAAAAAAAAAAAAACACCACAGCAGAAACACATCACGTTTTTTCCTGCAGCGTTTTTCATTGCGTTTTTGCAGAGTTTTCCACTGCAGACTTTCTGCTCTCATTATACCTATACGGAAAATGACAGGCATTTTTTAAAATGCAGCTTTTCTGATTTTGTTTTTCTGCAATGTGTGGATGGGACTAGCCAGAATCCCATTCACTTTGCAGGTTATGTAAAACGCAGCGTTTTTGCAACGTGGGGCTTCAGCCTTAAAGTTAGGATGCAAAAACAATCAAAAAAGGAACAGGAAATTTCTAACTGTTCTTATTACAGTTTATGCGCTGAATTGCTGCAGATTCTATATGATAAAGCACAAGAGAAGGATTTATAAAGAGGGGAATTTTTAAAGTCAGTTTTGCCAGAGTCAGCACGAAATGTATCAAATGTTGAACAATCGTGGATAAATTTGGCACATCTGTAAGGCTATGTTCACATCTGCGCCGGAGTCTCTGTTGCAATGTCTACCTGAAATCAGTTGACGAAAAAGTCCTGCATGGAGAACATTTTCCTCTGTCGATTTCAGTTCTAAAACGATGGACACCTGAAGGGATTTGCCGGGCTATATGTGTAATTGCTAATACAGTGGTACAACTTTCTGTTGTTCTGGTCCTCTGATGGACAAGAACAACAGAAAAACAGAACTAGTCTGAACCTAGCTTTAGTCTAACATTTCTGCTTTGAGATGTTACTCCACTGTCTACATAAAAGTCACTCATTGGTGTAAAAGTGCAAAAAGTCACAAAAAGTGTGTGCAAACAAGCACAGAAAGTTGCAAACCCTTATTTTGTGACTTTTTAACACCAGAATTATGGATTGCAAGACTTGATAAACTCCCCCTATTATCCTTACATTTATGGAAGTACTTTGATCATTCCAGCTTATTGTGTGAAAAGAGAAAGGAGATGACATTAAAAATTGGACCAATAATTTTAAAAGGGTACCTGAGTTTTCATGAAAAGTTGAACTATGTGCAGTGTGTTGCTAGGCAGTCTATTCTATGACTGTATAAGTCTTCATATATCAAGTCCTATCGGTTCTTTGCCTGCTAATAATCAAATTATGGCTGAAGCACAATTTTCAGCGATGTTGGATTTCTGACCATTCTTCCTCTGACATGGTATATGTATGGCACAACATGTCCAAATGCTCTTTACTATAGACCTGCTTTTATTTGTCAGGGAAAGTTTTAAACCATAAATTATGTTCCACTGGATATTTCTTGGAAATTAAGGAATTGTTTATATTTATCAGATTAGAAATGTTACCCTAATGTTCTATAAATACACAGTAAGAAATATACTCAAGTATATCTGTATAAAACACAGACTCCCCTTTGCAGGTAAAGGAATACTTCTCCATGACTGGTGAGACTGCAGATACTTCTGCTCGTATATTACCACATTAAACCTCATGGTTTAGCTTTATTATCAGCACTTACAAAAAGATATATAAAATTATACACTACTGCCATAACATACAGCATGCTGCTGATGTGACAGCCAAATACCTCAAGGTAATATCTTTGCTTTTATGCCAGGTAGAAAAATGGGAAATCCTGCAGCTGCATAGACTTTGAAATGGTCGATCCTCACGAACATGCACTATACTGCACTCATCATTTTCATGTCCACTTACTAGACCTCTCAATGTATTTGGCAAGCAGGTACAAGCCAGAACAAACCTTTTCACTGTGTTTACATAACTTCTTATCAAGAGATAAAAAGCCAACATCATGATAAGAAAAGTGATAACGAAAAAAGACATGACATTTAACACTTGAGAATCATCACTATTAAGTACATTTTCCCCTGTAGAAGATCGCAACGAAGTCTTAGATGGTTACAGGTAACAATAAATAATACAGTACATTCTGCCCTCAGGAAAGAAGGTTTAGAGAGTTCAGGAAGCCCTGACATTAAGCTCCCCCACCCCCAATCCGCCAAAAGGATTATCCAGTATAAGCTGCCGAGTCATCATCACTTCTACAAGCTTTGTTTTAAAGTGGCAGCAACACACCAAATACAACCAAGCAAAGGTCCCTCATCACTCAGCTTATTGACTAACTATACAGAACCCGCTGTCTTACTGGAGCCCTTACAGATTGTTCTATTTGTGCTGCTTGAATCAACAGCGCACATTACATCTTCCCAACGCCCTCCCAATGTACACATTGATTTCCAGTACAAATCAACAGCATTTTAAGCAATCACTTCTGACAACAGGCTCCCTATGAAATCGTGTCAGATTGAGAGCTCTCTCTGGCATGAACGGCCCTGTAAAGAGAGCTCTGGAATTTCCAATGGTTTCCAAAAAAGAACTTTCGGAAATGAGACCAATGAAGCATTCATGAGAAAATAACACTTCAGCTGACAGACAGGCAACACGGTGCAATATTACATATCTGTGCCACAAGAACATCAAGTAAAACATTTTTGTTTTACTTTTTAATAAGGATGATACATCTGAAAGTTGCATCATTGCCAAGTTAGAATGCATTTTTGCCTGATAAAGATGGCAACTGCTAAAAAGTGCAGTGCGACCTATATGAAAGTGTAAAAACAGTATATTGGGCACTGAATCCTATTGGACAATAAGTCGCAATAGGGTTGCCATGACACCGCTTGACCCTTGGACAAGTACTCAGTTTAAGACATATGAGCTCTGCACTTTTTGCCTTCACAGTTGATATTTTGTATACACCCGTGGAGGCCCATCTACCTCAAAGATAGTTAATTATATTATGAAGACAATAGTCCATCTGCTGGCCACTGTTTTGGTTCTAGGAATTACTACTGTCTACAGCCTGTAGCTCTGGTATCTAAAGTTTCTTTTGCCTTAAACTATAGTTGTATATTGTGTCAGCAACCTTCAGCATTGGTGCCAGGATCGGCACCTCAGACACATTTACCCGACACAGGGCTCTCTCTGAAGCTTTAAACACTTAGCCTAGTCAGTTGGAAGCAACTACCTGTGCAATTAGTTTTTTAGCATGAAGTAAGTGCAAAAGTATAATATGGAAGCCAAACATGCTAAAGTGGGTGTTTGTTCATTTAGACAAGACTGAACAGATTTGTATGGGTTTACTCAACAAAAAGACCGGGTTATGTGAGGGACACCCTCTGTTCCCACAAAGCTGGCTTACCGCAGATCCCTCTCCTGTGTTCACCCATAATTCGTATCCACCAGAGAAGAATCATCTTTGCACAAAAGTCATGGATAAGGATTACAGTGAAACAGAAGTCTAAACAACCAGTTAATAGCTTGCAGTCATGGGGTGTGTTATAAGAATTTCTTGTAAGGGTCGACATTTTTACTATTATTACATTATTTTTTTTATTTTTTTTTTTTTTTAAATCAGCATCGAATACAAAAAAGGTTGCTGCCCCTGTTCTATATAACTCCAAATTATCAGCAGGATGCCGGAGAGCCATAGCTACCCTATGCAGCATCATGGATGCCACAGGCAGTGTTCACACACCATCCATCCGCAAGGATGGACAGAGATGATTGGCTGCCAACAGCCTTACATCTTCTACAGGAAAGGAGAAGCAAAAGATTAGCACAGTGCTGAAATGTGTGTCACCTAATACAACAGATAAAGCTGTCGTGAGGTTACAGGCCTGAATTCACATGGGAAATTATGGTTTTCAATGCAGTTTCCCTTCAATTACATATTGTTGATTCTATGGATGAAAAATGCCTATAGAATCAGCCAAAAACCCACTGGCGCAGATGTACTAATCCTGTCTAAATATTCAGACAGCAAAGACTTAGACCAGGCCGTCTAAAGAAGATCCAAATTTATCACAGTGGCTAAAGTTAGTACATCGTTAGACGCTTTTGTATAAATTTACCCCATCTATTCATTGGCGGTTCAAACTATATTTTGGAACAAGATGTAGCGTTTTAAATCACCACCCTTTTCCCTCAAGCCAAACCCCCTCAAATATTGAGATGCAAGAAATGTGTCTAATGCAAACAGAAATTTGGTGCAAGGCACTATGTCAATTTTTGGTGAAAACAGACGGAATTCTGTTGTGTGCCCACAGACCAGTGGTCCAACATATCTGACCTCAGGACCCCCTTTTTACAAAAAAAAAAAAAAAAAAAAAACACACGTTACAAAGTTTCATTACTGGTTATTGTATGTAGTAATAACATTAAAATCAGAACATATAAAAAATAACTTAAAAGCATCTTGTGGTTACAAGTTATTGTCTTGATCAGTTGCCAGTGGATACGACCATGAACGCAGGACCTTTCTAAAGTCAGAAAATCAGCTATGATTTCCTTATTGTGGCCGGGATATCTTCTCATACATGTAGTGTCCCTGTCGGATAACCCAGCTACAATTAGAAAATCATGGCTGGGCTCCTGACAAGTCCAAGACCATAGAAAGTTTCTGCATTTGTGGTTGTATCCACTGGCAACCGATCAACACAACAGACTCTGACCACTAAGATGGTTAGAGAAAATCTTTAAAACTCTGCAGAATTTTTAACTACTTATATTTGCAAAAATGCTTAACTTTTAATTATCTTCAAATATAGATATGATTATGTTCATGGGAATACCCCTTTAAGGCTAAGGCCCACGCAGCCAAAGTGTTTTTCACAAAAAGTCTGCAGAGTTTTCTTCTGAGGGTTTTCTGCCCCTATTATATCTATATGGAAACCACCAGCGTTTCCATAGGTATAATTGACATGCTGTGATTTTCAAAAAAACAACGGTTTTTGAAATCACAGCATTTCCACTGCGGATATTTTTCTGCAATTAGCCAGAATCCCATCCGCTTTCCATGTTGTAAACGAACGCCGCGGCCAAAACACCGCATTTTCACAATGTGAGTCCAGCCTAAAGGTGATGTGGTCATTAGCAGAAAACAATCTATTATTTAAAACACATTTTTATGTTAAACATATTTAAGAATCTTTGGTGATGTTTTTTTTTTTTAATTTTCCATGTTATTATTTAAAAGAATCCTAAAAATCGTGCAATTCCCAATCTTGCCACCAAACCTAAAATAGCTAGTGATTTCCTATCTCATGGAGAGAAGCCAAATAGCAGACCCTTATTGACTTGTATGGGAGAGAATTCTAGACAGGAGAAGGAGGTTTCCACTCAAAATCTCACGATACATGGCCCCATTCATTCTTTCATGTACTGTACACGGATCAGTCGTCCTGGTCCCTTTGCAGAGAAACAGCCCCAAAGCATGATGTTGCCACCCCCATGCATCACAGTAGGTATGGTGTTCTTTGGATGCAACTAGCATTCACTCTCCTCCAAACACGACGAGTTGTGTTTCTACCAAACAGTTCTACTTTGGTTTCATCTGACCATATGACATTCTCCCAATACTCTTCGGGAACATCCAAATGCTCTCTAGCAAACTTCAGATGGGCCCGGATATGTACTGGCTTAAGCAGGTGGACACGTCTGGCACTGCAGGATCTGAGTCCCTGGCGGTGTAGTGTGTTACTGACGGTAGCCTTTGTTACGTTAGTCCCAGCTATCTGCAGGTCATTCACTAGGTCCCCCCGTGTGGTTCTGGGATTTTTGCTCACTGTTCTTGTGATCATTTTGACCCCATGGGGTGAGATCTTGCGTGGAGCTCATGATCGAGGGAGATCAGTGGTCTTGTATGTCTTCCATTTTCTAATTATTGCTCCCATAGTTGATTTCTTCACACCAAGCTGCTTGCCTATTGCAGATTCAGTCTTCCCAGCCTGGTGCAGGTCTACAATTTTGTTTCTGGTGTCCTTCCACAGCTCTTTGGTCTTCACCATAGTGGAGTTTGGAGTGTGACTGAGGTTGTGGACAGGTGTCTTTTATACTGATAACAATAACAGCCAGCTGCCATTACTACAGGTAATGTGTGGAGGACAGAGGAGCCTCTTAAAGAAGAAGTTACAGGTCTGTGAGAGCCAGAAATCTTGCTTGTTTGTAGGTGACCAAATACTTATTTTCCACCATAATTTGCAAATAAATTCTTAAAAAATTAGACAATGTGATTTTTTAGATATCTTTTCTCATTTTGTCTCTCATAGTTGAGGTCTACCTATGATGACAATTACAGGCTGGCCTCATCTTTTTAAGTGGGAGAACTTGCACAATTGGTGGCTGACTAAATACTTTTTTTTCCCCACTGTACATGATAGCTGTGATCACTTGTGCGCTGATAAGTAAAGTGGCTGCTACAATTCTCCTACAGAAAACAGTAAGTGTCGGTATATTATTTTGCTTAGTGGCAAGAGTCAAAACTGCAGTATTTTGAAGACTTTTTAAAAAATAAACAGCATGGAAAGAAAATTTAAAAACACAGCAAAAATTCTTAAAATATGTTAAAAAATAGGTTATTTTCTAGTGATGCATTTGCTTTAAGAAATCTATCCTTTAAAATCACATCTATGTCCATTCAGCTAAATGTATTGTCCTGTATATTGTATAAAGCACTGAGTTTGATGTCAGGCAAAGTCACTGAGGCTGTGACAGAAAAAATACAAGCAACCATGATCTTCTATTGCTATTGTCAGGTATAAACACTAATTTAGCACAAGCAGAAAGGCTATTCCTCAGAGTCCTATTTATTAGTTAAAATACCTATACTCACACTAATACAGTGCATAAATTTATACATAAACTAATACTGTGAATACATTTAAATACATTTATTGTATAGTTATGGAGATTAAATTGGCCTCCAAGGACACATTGAAGACAAATTATGTTTTGGAAAATTTCCCACTCATTTCATGGGCTTCATCATTTTAACTCTGACTCTAATCCATGAAGTATTATACAGTACATAACATGAAGAGCTGCATGTAAGAACAAATAAAAGAGATATGTTAAAAGTCCCTGGTGTTCAACTATTTTGGCTGAGCCACTAGTCATAAAATATAATACCTGCTGTTATTATATGGATATATATTATACAAAGCACTGGTATGCTGGATATATGAACAGTTCTAGGTTTATGATATGTGCTTCGATGGCCAATAACCAAATACCATAATTGATGTATGGTATATGTTCAGGCTAGGTTCACATCTGTATTGTGGGCTTCATTTGGAGCCTCTGTCATATTCGGTCATATTTTACAGGAAAATCTGTCATACTTGACAGAAAACAAGCACTGCATGCAGCACTCTTTCTTCTGTGAAAATGACAGATTCCTAAACACATCTGAAAGTGTGAACAGAGCCTTACCTACACATATCCTTCTTGGATTATCTATGTACTTTACAGTCATGGCCAAAAGTTTTGAGAATGATACAAATATTAATTTTTACAAAGTCTACTGCTTCAGTTTTTCTAATGGCAATTTGCATATACTCCAGAATGTTATAAAGAGTGATCAGCTTAACAGCAATTACTTGCAAAGTCAATATTTGCCTAGAAAATAAACTTTATCCCCCAAAACACATTTCAACATCATTGCAGCCCTGCCTTAAAAGGACCACCTAACATCGTTTCAGTGATTGCTCCATTAACACAGGTGTGGGTGTTGATGAGGACAGGGCTGGACATCAATCTGTCATGATTAAGTAAGAATGACACCACTGGACACTTTAAAAGGAGGCTGGTGCTTGCCATCATTGTTTCTCTTCTGTTAACCATGGTTATCTCTAAAGAAACACGTGCAGTCATCATTGCACTGCACAAAAATGGCCTAACTGGGAAGAGTATTGCAGCTAGAAAGATTGCACCTCAGTCAACAATCTATCGCATCATCAAGAACTTCAAGGAGAGAGGTTCCATTGGTGCCAAAAAGGCTCCAGGGCGCCCAAGAAAGACCAGCAAGCGGCAGGACCGTCTCTTAAAAGTGTTTCAGCTGCGGGATCGGGCTACCAGCAGTGCAGAGCTTGCTGAGGAATGGCAGCAGGCAGGTGTGAGTGCATCTGCACGCACTGTGAGGCGGAGACTCTTGGAGCAAGGCCTGGTCTCAAGGAGGGCAGCAAAGAAGCCACTTCTCTCCAGAAAAAACATCAGGGACAGACTGATATTCTGCAAAAGGTACAGGGAGTGGACTGCTGAGGACTGGGGTAAAGTCATTTTCTCTGATGAATCCCCTTTTCGATTGTTTGGAACATCTGGAAAACAGCTTATTCGGAGAAGAAGAGGTGAGCGCTACCACCAGTCTTGTCTCATGCCAACTGTAAAGCATCCTGAAACCATTCATGTGTGGGGTTGCTTCTCAGCCAAGGGAATCGGCTCTCTCACAGTCTTGCCTAAAAACACAGCCATGAATAAAGAATGGTACCAGAATGTCCTCCAAGAGCAACTTCTCCCAACCGTCCAAGAGCAGTTTGGCGCTCAACAATGCCTTTTCCAGCATGATGGAGCACCTTGCCATAAAGCAAAGGTGATAACTAAATGGCTCAGGGAACAAAACAGAGAGATTTTGGGTCCATGGCCTGGAAACTCCCCAGATCTTAATCCCATTGAGAACTTGTGGTCAATCATCAAGAGACGGGTGGACAAACAAAAACCAACAAATTCAGACAAAATTAAAGCATTGATTCTGCAAGAATGGACTGCTATCAGTCAGGATTTGGTCCAGAAGTTGATTGAGAGCATGCCAGGGAGAATTGCAGAGGTCCTGAAGAAGAAGGGTCAACACTGCAAATATTGACTTGCTGCATTAACTCATTCTAACTGTCAATATAAGCTTCTGTTACTCATAATATGAATGTAATTATATTTCTGTATGTGATAAAAACATCTGACAAACACACATAAAAACCAGAGGGCAGCAGATCATGTGAAAATAGAATATTTGTGTCATTCTCAAAACTTTTGGCCATGACTGTACATAGAAGTCCAAGTACTTTGAAGAAAGTTGACCAACAATAAATATGACCACTATTACAACTGCCACCACTGTCTATCATTCAGCTCTCTACGCAGAAGTCAAATCACTTTTTTTTTTCTGTCATTTTTGCAAACTCCCTGTAAAAAACAGTGGTTCTGGAAAGAATGTGATCTGATTATACCCAGTAATAGAATATGGCTGGCCCTCTATTTGGGTAGCCCATTCCCCACAGGGCTGTAGGCATCAAAATAATATGATTATTTTATGTTATGCAGTTATTGATACTGTAGAATTAATTAGATGCATATCTTTTTGCATATTTATTTTTACAGAAATTCTATCACTGGCTTTTTTCCTGAATTAGAGGATCTTTAAAGCTTCCTTCATGGAGGGTGGCTCAGTCTGCATCAGTCATTCCAGTACTGTTTAAGCCTGTTGCTCTCATCCTATTACAAATGAGAGCATCAGTCTGTAATATTGGGAATATGAACTTAGCGTTACAAATAATGTAACTCAGTGGGTTATACTAAACAAGCTGAATGGGGCCTCAAAGTGGAGGATGTGGTTCAAAAGGGCATGCCATAATACAAATCCAACACTTCCTGCCCTGATGGCACTACATGGTTGTGACCCAAAACCCAACTACATGTTTCTTTGCCAACTGGGAGGGCAGGCGCATAACTAGAATACCGGAGATGATTTTGAAAGGTCACCCAAAAGAGTTTTTGGGGTGCTGTTCAGTGGTGCAATGGTGCCACTGAACTACATTGAAACAAATATCTTGCTCTTTATAAAGGGCTCTTTCTGGTGACGGATTCCCTTTAAATTTCCCCAACCTCTGCATTATCTTAGTCTTCATACAGAAGCCAGAAAGGGCTTTATTATTATCCTTATATGTAGGAATAGTTTTTTTTTTTTTTTTTAATTTTACAGCAAGGATACAAATGTAAAGCATATATGACCTTAGAGCTTACCTAGAGATTCATTATGATCACAGCATACAAAATATTTATGCCAAGAAAGGGCAACAAAAATGTACAGAAAGGAAGCAGAGCTTTATAAAATGTCACATAAAGCTTATTTACTGCTTAACCCATATCTTGCCAGCAAAGCTCCATACTGATATAAAACTGCACTGGTTTCTCTACTCTATCAGGGCAGCACTAATGAACTGCGAAGTAAGAGTTTATTAATGAAATAAAGCCCTGTAGAAAAGATTATTGAGCACTGAGAACTTCATTTAGGTTATAGAAGTATGATTTCATTTGATACTGCAATAGTTAAGGCATTTGCCTCCCTGTATCGGATGACCCTAGCCAATAAGAGAAAACGCTGGCAAATCCTCCCCCCACAATGCTCAAGGGCTTCCACTGGATTCACTACAGCTGCTACCTGCAACCTCACACAGTCTATAGCAAAACACAAGAGGAAGGTGCAATTTGAAGACTCTCTCCATTGCTATGGTGATAATGTAAAGGAAAAACAAAAACAACTCTAGGGAACTGGACTGGTAATGGACTAAATTTGCAAGCTTGTGTTTCTTAGAATTATCTGACAGTATTTTAGGGCATATGTTCTTTCAACATTTTTTATTTTTTTTTTTTTTTTTTTTTTTTTTTTATTTGGAGAAGGTACACATCACCTATACATACTGTAGGAAGACATTGTCATTTGTAGTTCACCTATTAAAAAGGAGAATGCAATGCATACACTATGCAAATACCTTTAAAGGGAATTACATAATTTATCAAAAATGTATAGTTACCCATATCCCTGATTATCCGGTGACGATCCATTCCCCCCTCCACCCCATCATACTTACCTCCTGACTTCCTCCTGCAGGGAATGGATCCTCCTCCTTCTGTGACGTCTGCCCGCATGTGCGCAAAAGAGCCATAGTCCCGGCTTTGCGTTGTAGCCGACACTCCATATTGCGCAAGCTAGGAGCCCGAGTGAGCCACTCACGCATGCGCAGTAGAGATGGCGTGAAGGCTTTAGCACAGTGCCGGGACTGCTGCGTAGGTGCTGGCAGAATGAAAGAAGAGGAGGAGCCATTCCCCGCAGAAGGAAGTCTGGACAGGAAGAAGACAGGTAAGTATAATGAGGTAGGGGGGGTGGGCTGAGTTAGTTTGGAAGGGCTAGTAGTGGGCAGGATAGCTAGGGAGTCAGGGTGGGGGTGTTAGAGAGGGAGATAGTGTGAGAGCCTACAACTACCATAATGCATTGCATTAACTAAGGCAGCAGGAAGCTACAACATGTAAACAAATGCAGAAGATGCCAGGCGCTCCCAGAGAAACCCAGAAATCACTCAAAACACTGCTAAAGGTATATTGGTGAACTTATTAACCCATTAATTGCACTAACAGATTTAAAAAAAAAAAAAAAAAAAAAGAAGGTTTTTTGCCCAGAAAACCCCTTTAAATAAACAAAAGGTATCACATACAGTGCACCTACCCCATATAGTTCAGTAAGGATATATTCAGATACTGCAGTAAAAACACATTTTTATATATATATATATATATATATATATATATATATATATATATTGCACACACACTTGTGGGGTTTTTTTTTGTTTTTTTTACAATGCTGTTTTGAAGTGGTTTTAGGCCGGGGCCCCACGAGGTGTAAACGTTGCGTTTTAGTCACAGCAAAGTGGATGGGATTCTAGCAAATCCCATGCCCACTTTGCGGTAAAATACATGGTGCGGACACGTGGCGATTTCCAAAACAGTTGTTATTTTGAAAATCGCAGCATGTCAAACATATCTATGGAAACTCTGGTGGTTTCCCTATAGATATATCTGACAATCTATAATGGAAGCAGAAAGTCCACAGAGGAAACCTCTGCAAACTTTCATTGCAAAGAGCTGCAGGAAGATCCACGATGCATTGCCACCCGGCTTTTCCCGCAGCAGTTTTTTGCTGCGGGACGCCACCACGTGGGGCCTTAGACTTAAGGACAAAGTGATTATTTTAGTTTTTTCATTGTCAAATTGTGAAACCCATAACTTTCACATTTATTGATGTAACTGTTTGAGCCCTTGTGTTTTGCCATTTTCGGGTGCCTATAAAACTTATTACTATTATGACCAAATATTGTTAACTCTTTCTAGGGTGGGAGGATTTTAAATAAATAAATAAAATAAAATCACTGGTTTCTTGGCTATTTTATTATATTTTAAGTTTTAATGTCATTCACTATGCAACATAAACAATGTTACCTTTACTCTGTGATTCAGTATTATTACAGTGATACCAAATATTTTGCTAATTCTGTAGAATGCAAACATTAAAAAAATATATATATTTTATTTTGAATCGCCATCCTCTAAAAGCCTAAAGGTTTACTTTATCATTAGAAAGTTAAGTTCTTATATTTTTACTGTAGCCACATAATTTGTGATAAGTTAACACAAAAGGGATATGCTAATTTATGTATGTATTTCCACTCTGTGCCAAGTGGGGGGAGGTATGAATTTCAATCGATCAAGGCTTTTGTTTGAATGTCATGAAATTTTTTGGAATTGATATCATGAGAAATTTTATTCCTTAAAGTTAAGAGTGGACACATGTATGACACTTTGATATTTATTTTCTTATTCTTCGGGTCAGTACAATTACTGAGAACCCTCATTTATGTAGTTTTTCTATTTTTATACAGTAAAACACCTTTGTAAAATTTGTTTTCTTAAAGCTTTTTAATTTTTTTCTATTGAAAGAGCTAGTCGAACGCTTGTTTTTTTTCTGGGATAAGCTGTACTTTTTATTGGTACCATTTTGGGGTACATTTAATTTTTTGATCACATTATTCAATTTTTTTTTGGAGGGGGGACAAAAAAAAAATCCCTAAATTTCTGGTAGCCTTTTTTACCTTTTTTTTTTTTTTGCTTGGTCATTAAACATGTAGCAATTTGAAATATGTTTTTTAAAACGCAAAAGGGGGATTTTTGGCTATTATTTTTTCTGTCATCTTCTGATTGCCAAAATAATAGATTGCAACAGTAGGACCAAATAGGTGATCAATATCCAATTGGCAGGGATCTGACACTTGGCAAACCCACTGATCAGCTGATTCAGGGAGCCACCACTAAAGGAACAAGTGAATATGAGCTGGTCTACAGTAGCCCGACACTGCCATTACACAGGGTACTTACTGAGCTGTATGCTTCCAGTACTCTCCACTGTATAGTTCTAGCATCTGTGGCTCCCTGAAATCATCTAACTATAGAGGACTCGGGTGCCAGTATGTCATCAATATTAAAATGTCTGGTAGCTATTGACCATGCCATCTAAGGGGTTAAGTGTCTAGGGTTTGAAGTTCTCTTTAATCTTGGGCACTCCAGTAATGCTGATGATGATGCCAGCTCAACTTCTGAGCAAACACCAACTCACAACTACACTTGTCATATTATCAATGAATAACGCTACTTGTTTTATCACAGTTATTCCAAATGCCCTCAATGCAAGTATGCCAGAAGTAAAAGAAAAATGGAAAGCTACAATACAGTATTTTGAAAGGTCTATATATTGCATTATATGAATATACAGGCTTGGACAAATCCCAGAAGAAGGTATTTCCAGGATACAATCCAAAAGTGCTTAATATCTTCCAAAATGTTACCCCTTAACTTGTGCAGGGAAATCTGCTTCTTGAGGCAATGTTTTCATTCTCCCATTGTGGATAATGATCACATATACATTTGTGTAATAAATGTGTTTATCTTGTAACCAACCCTCATTAATCCTTGACCATGAGTATTCTAACTCAAAATAAAGCTCATTGGTAGCAATGTATACTGGCACAATATACTTTCTAAGTTCTTTCTACTTCACAATCAATATGGAATTACATTTCCTACAGTTCTTACAATTCCCAATCATTCACCCCACTGAGATGTTCTTTGGCTGCCTTCAATAACACAACAGTAACATGGATAACCAATAAACACCCTGCAATTACAAAGTCAATAGTTTCATAGAGTTTCCGTTCCTGAGGAAGGCCAAATCTGATGACCCAAGAAGACACCAGTAACGATAAAATAGCCGTTTAATTCTGGAAGTATGTTTTCATTGCAAGATTTCATTACTCTGTTAAATAAAAGCTGTGTCACGACAAAGAAATATCCTAACATATCTCCAGCGATTCAAGTGCAACAACCACCTGGGCACCAAACAAAAATGGAAGAAGTCTTTTGCTGCATTTAGTACCTCTGGGTCAATGTAAGCAGTCTCAAAATGCCAAAGCTGGTTTCATGTGAATTATTAAAACACATCTCTGCAAGAAGTCAAACCGCCTCCATACTTAAGAACCTTCTCCTTGAAGGGGAAAAAAAAAAAAAAATGAACAGAAGAAATAAAAAGCTTATCCCCAACAAAGGAGCTTGAGGTAAATTGCCTCACTGAAGGGTAATAATATCCTGTCGCAAAGGTAAAAGACTCAATTACAAAACCTTCAGAATGGTTCCTGAGGAACAGATCAGCCTGCAGTGACAGTCAGGGTTTAAACAAGCAAAATACAGAAGGAACCAAACAACTGTACCCAGAGGAACAAACAAAATATACAGCTCATGTGCGACAAATATTTTATCAAGAAGCAAATACAAGTGCTATGTTTATAACTCATAAACATTATCGAATGCACCATAAATGTACTTATAAGAACAACATTAGAGTTTATGATGGAACCTTGCTATCCCCTAAACTGCTATAAATATATTTTTATATATACATACACATACATAGCATAAATACACACATACAGTATGCATTAGCCATTGGCTTTAGGATGCTATACATAGAAGATAGTAGTCTAAAAAAAAAAAAAAAAAAAAAAGTCAAAAAAGTACACAGTGATATCATTTTGGGAACAAAAACAAACAAAACAAGAGGTCATTTAAGCTGGACATTGGGTTTCTCCATCTTAGCAATTTAAGTTGCAGATCGGTAAGGGTCCAACTGGTGAGGCTCCCACCAGGCTTCAAAAGAAAGGGGAAGACAGACAACCCCCCAGCTCCACTCATTTCCATGGATCCAACAGAGATAGCAAAGTGCAGTACTTTGGCGGTCCTATCTTATGGTCATTGTTACTTCAATAGGGGTGGTTATTCTGGTTCCCAGACATTTTCCCCCATTTTCTTTTTATTAAACACATACCTAAATGCACATTTAAATGGGCCGAGTGACAATGATATAGTGCTACACATAAATTGGTGCCAGTTTGTATCAAATCATTAAAATTCAGGACACCATGTATAATAAACAGTCTTACTGTCATACTGTGGCCTGTATGTTTTCTTATTAAATCTCTAGTGTCAATATATAAGAGTTATTGTTTGCATACTTTAAAGCTCTACAATTTTCCCCATACACTTTCTATATCAATTCCAGTTTTCTCGATCTCTGTCGTGATTCACTGTTTACTTTCAGTACATAAAAATCAGTCCATGGTCATGTGATGGACACACAGGTGCACAGCTTGATAAATAAAACTGATAAACCATGGTATTTCTATCAGTTTTTACAAAAAGTGTACCATTAATTTTATGGCTATGATCTTATAAACTCTTGCTAGCTGGACACTGATACACTACAACCATTACACAGAATTAGGGGGACATTTTCCTGCAGGTCTTCCAATGTGGTGTACCTCATAATGTGTGTGCAATGTCCCACCACAGGCCTCTATGTGGGGGAAACAGGGCAGAGACTCAGTCAACGAATGAACTCACACAGATCCACCATTAATAACAGCAGAACAGATCTCCCAGTGGCCGCACATTTCTTCGGAGATAACCACTCTATTGAAGATTTGCGGGTTGTGGTTTTAATGGGACATTTTAAGACACAGGAGAAAAGGAAAGAAATGGAGTACAAATTTATGCAAAAATTTCAAACTCTGCAATTTGGACTTAATATTCATGCCAGCTTCATGTCACACTATGTTTGAACCATGAACTGAACTCAATATTCATGCCAGCTTCAAATCACACTATGTATGACCTGTGAGGGACACAAATCACCTCCTGATAGCAAACAGATAACAGCAAGAATTACTGATCCCTCCGTCACGCCCCACAAGTTTCCAGACTGTTTTTTTGACCTGTTGTAAATAACTTCTCTACTTAGATTGCAATTTTTTTTAAGGACTCTAAAATGCTTTGAAAACCATGTGTATAAAAATCTGTTAATTTTCAGTTCTTGTATCACACCATGTCTGATGAAGGGAGCGAGCACTCCTGAAAGCTTACTTATAAATATACTCAGTTAGCCTCTAAAAGGTATCGCCTGATTTCTTCACTCTTCCACTACTTTCAATGGCTAACACGGTACAACATTATACTACTATAGACTGCTCTTGAGCAGGATCAGTTGATTTGATTTTTCCTAATCTCTATACTGACTTGGGATTCCCAGATTATAGACAAAAGAAGCTTTTTGACTTTTCTTATTTTGCCTCATCCAAGGTCCAAGTCATAATGAGACAAGCCATCCTATGCCGCACGCTTTTCAGCACTTATGGTGTGAAAGAGAATCTGTAGAAATTTCCAGAAAATTACAAGAAAGTATCATTTAAAACACACACAAAAAAAAAAAAAAAAAGTACACCTGCCAGAAATCCTTGCTTATGGTTCAGAAAGGGTTGGTGCAATTCTGGATCTGCATGACACCAGAAAGATTAGACAAGCATATTGACCAAGAAGGACATGGAAAGCAATGTGAAAGTGACAACACCCTAAACCTGAACAGTAAAAAAATATTAAAAAGAGCCGGAAAAAATCAGTCATGAACATCAATGAGAACGAATACGAACTTGATATAGAACTTTACTGACAAGGAAAAGGAAGAGTAACAAAGTGCATAGCTAAAACACAAAAACCTGGGGTAACAAGACATACAGGAAAAATCCTGACCTAAGAACATCACCATGTGACAGAAAATGAGAGCAACCAGGAGGGCTGTGGCCTGTTTATTTAAAAATAGATGCTTCTAAAAAATCACTTATTCTAGCTCCCACTGGTGTGAATAGTCCTCATGCAGGTGGCTCCTGGCCTCCTTCTGTTATCGTCATTTACATATTTTTTTTAAATGTAGAATTAACATTTGGGATGATTTTCTGTTTAGATGTTTGGTGTGGTCTGTAGCTATGCATTGAGGCTCATGCTGACCTTAGTATTCTGCAGCATTCACTATACTATTAGTCACTACTTGTAATCCAAGCACATAACTGGGTGCGATGAACCCCAAAAGTTTACACTCACAACTATTATTTTTAGAAGTAAATAAATATATGAAATATTAGCAGCTATAACATCAACTATGCAAATTCTACCCAAACCTCTTAAATATCTTGCCATTAGGAAATTACATATACAATATAATAATTTCCTAATATACTTCTATTACCTGAGTTATTAGAAGCAAAAGTGATTCAGGTAACAAAAGAGTAGCACAGGGGAATCAAATTGTCAATGTCACAAAGGCACAATAGCGCCACACACAGGCAAAAGCTTATCCTTTTCTGTCCCACTATTCCTGCCATTACACAAACATATGAAAATAATTGCCATTTTATGAAGCTATAACTGATCACTCTAGACACATCCAGGGCAAGCAGAATGTAAGCGTCCGCTGCATGCACAGAACATGAAAACAATGTACAACAGAAACAAGTTTATATTACTAAGAGAGATTTTGTTCATTTACATGATATATGAACCCCTTATTATTATTATAAATGCAATTGTTTCTCTGTGCAAGTCTGTAGGTTTATATAATGGAACAAATTGAAAGATTGTCCATTTCACCTTTTACCAATGAACACAAAGCAAATCATCTGTAAAATGTGCTATTATCCGCAAGAATGCAGATTTATTCATGAAAACAAGCTTAATGAATAGATACACTGCACACAGTATTAAACTACACTACAAAATGGAAGCATGATAGCTACATGTTTGTTAATGTTAGTGGCCGTGTAGCCCTAGCCTATGGCTATGATGCATCATGTAGCCAAACACTGCACTGTACTGTTGCCTTCAAGTTCTGAAAGTGAATTTGCAAACATTACCACTCGTAAGTTGTCGTACCAATATGGCGGTGGCCAAAAAATCCACATTGGGAAGCACTACTACAATCATCAACATGTGTTACAGGCAAAGACACAGTATAGCCCTAGCCTAAGGGTAACTATTGTCAAGCTGTGGACTTAAAATCTGCAGGTCCTTTATTTTCTCAGCAAGTGGATGAATTTTATTCAAATTTCTCCCACTTTCTGTCTACTATAAACACTAGAGATTTCCGGCCTGGAATTATGTACTACTATTACCATTATAGCAATGGGTATTTAACACAGCACATTATGCTCATTGAAATGTCGTTGATGAAGACATGATACATGACGATGCCCGTGGGGATTGTAAGCCTACAGTTGTCCGCTACCAACAGGTTCAGGTCTCACTGTAGTATTATCACTTTCTCCAAGAGTGTATGTAGGACTATTGGTAGAGAGGGCAGGAGCAATATTGCGGGGAAGGGATATACTGTGCAGGAGTGGACAAATTGCAAGGTGTATCATGGAGGGGGGTTCCCACACACACACACACACACACACACACACACACACACACACACACACACACACACACACACACACACACACACACTATAGTGTCCCCACACAGTATGGGGCCCAGGGAGCAAACAGTAAGTACAAGTCTCAGTATTTACCTCTCCCTGGATTTGTCGCTTCTGCTCTGTCCTGGCACCTTCATTGTAGCAACGCCGCTGCACAGAAGGGGCAGGGAGTCCAGGGAGCAGTAAGTACTGAAAATTGTAGTCACCACTCACCCCCAAGCCCCACTACAATCACTGAGCGCTTTCATCACAACCAATGGAAGTGCTCATTGGTTACCAGGCCAGCACTCTCATAACTCATCATTCAGGATGCCTGCCAGCATCAGTAAGGGGGCCGGTTTTAACTGTGAAACCGACCCCTTGAGTACGCCCTTAACTTTCTTATTTTGATTTATTTTTGACACTACATTATGGTGGTAATTCGATGCCTTTAAATATGTTATTAGTTGATGCATTTTATATGTGGTAATTTAATCCTGTGGACGTTGTTGACTGGTATTTCATCAGGCGGATACTTTGAGGGTCTCTTATTTTGATATTTTGGTTTTAAGTGGTTTTAAACTGTTTATGTATGTCCTGTATATCTGCAATCTTTTTATATTTTCAATTAATATAAAATGTTCAATAAATTCACTACAATAAAGATATGGTTTTCTAAGATGTGCAACCAGTTTTTGCATATGTCTTTTTGTTGGCTTTAATTCTGACATGATCTGAAAAGTGATGTGGCAACTATGATTAAGGATATTGGAGTCCTGCCTTTTAATCAGATAAGCAAAGAAGAAAAGAAGTGTCCACAAAATATACAATTTCTTGGATGCAAGCCAATCCCTAACAACTCCACCACCCAAGGATGTTAAAATAAATAATAAAAAAAATACATATAAAAAGCATACCCTCTGTACGCAGGCAAGGGGTTAAAAAAAAGAAGAACAGCACTTAAGCTGGAACAATAGGTTAGAGATGAGTAGTGTATGGTCCCAGATGACTTGAAAACCACTTTGCAGCAAAAATGACACTTGGCAAGGTAGAGAGGAGGTGAAATAAAATGAAAGCACAGGCCGACAGAACACCTTCCCTGCAGCTCTCTCTTACACATTATGTCAAAATTTCAGACGTGTTTCATTAGTTTTTAAGTAATGTGAAAACTAAATAGATCAAAATCAGTAACAAGAAAGCAAGCCACATTATTTGTATTACCTAACATAAACAAAGAAATATTGCATATGCGATAAACAGAGCTATCCACAGCTTAACAGCAATATAAGTGACTGATCAGTTGTACCAACATATATATATATATATATATATATATATATATATATATATATATATTAGTCAGAAAAAACTAAGATTACAGTGATAAGGAAATGTCTAGGTACTGTATAGCACTGTGTGCAAGTATGGTAAATCCATGTAAAATGTACATGTTCCTCTAGAAGAAAACAGTACCATAAAATTGTACAGACTTAGGCCAAGACATGATGTTCCCTCTCATATGACTTTTAGGGATAGTAAATAAAAACATTGGCTTCTTCTGGGCAGGGCAAAATCCGAATTACAAACAACAAGCTGAAGAAAAAGCAGTGGGGGAAGAGAAACCGTTTAGACAAATTTATAAGATTGCTGTTGAAGGTAATTCTACAGACCAAGGGGTTTTTAATTCCTTAACTGTTAAATAATAGACTCATGAAAATGTGAATTCAAATGTGAATAACAGATCTTGTACAACACATTTTGTAAGTGTCCCAAAGTGACTACCGTCATTGAGGTCCTGAGGTCATCAGCTTACAGCGTCTGCTCGGGAGACTCTATACTTTTGAGAAACTTACCTCTAAGAAATAGCCCACAAAAAAATAAATAAACCATTACTCATCCGTAGCTACTCCAATAGTCCCCACTAGTCCCAAAGAAATGACATTATTCCCATTACCACTGACATAAATGCAAGCATCAGTGATTTAGTCAGGGATCAACTGCAGCAGTCATAAAAATCAGGTACATATCATAGCTGCAGGACCAGCAGGGACTACGGAAAGGGTGGCGCTGGTGCAGGAATGGATATGCAATTTTTTTTTTATGATATTCCATTTTCTTCTGTCAGACATAGTTTCTTTAGACAAAATCCTGGAGAACCACCTTTACTCTATGTTTGGAAATAAAATACGGATCACACTAGACTAATGAGAGCGCTACATTCAGATTCAACAGGTGATGATATAACTCACTCGCTAACAATATTTTGCCATTTAAGCCTATCCAAAAAGTGCATTAACTTGGCAAGTGCTTTTCTGTTCTGCTTTGTAGTTTATTTTTTACATTTTCTCACAGCTCCTTGTTGTTGCCCTTAGAACCAGATAGTAATTTAATTTCTCTCTATGATTAGTTATATCATGACTATAGCGAATATAGGTCTGCACAGGAGTTGTATACAACAGTAAATGTTTTGGATTTAGACTCACAGCAAAGTTTATTTACTTTTATGTACATGCATTGGACAAGAACATAAAATAGTTCCAAAAATGTACTTACCCTTACGATGAGCTTGTCACCTGTTTCAGAGACTGTATATAGAGTCTTAATTAAAAAAAATTTCCAATTATGATTAACAATGTAAGGCCCCTTTCACATCACGTTAGAGAGGTCCGCCTGACTGATACGTTTTTATTAGATAAAGAGCTATAAAAACGTATCAATCAGCGTACCCATTGCCTCTAATAAATAAAAAAAATAAAAAAAATCCGTTGTGGTCTCTGAATGCCCCTGTCTGTTATTTCAAAAGGAAAGAAAAATGTGTACTACCACGCTTTTCTGTCCTTTAACAACAACAGATACACGACGGCTCGTTTTCAAATTACTATAGCTCCCTAAGTAAGCGGATTCAAGAGATTTGCAGCCGCTTACAGCATTTCCGTTATGGCTTTGTCATTTCTTCCCCTGAAGAGGGAACCCTCCGCTATTAGACACAACCCCGCCCCTTTTTTGTGCTGAAACTGCGCAGCAGGGTCTTGCAGGAAGGAGAAGCTAGCGGATCTTCCCATAAGGTAAGCCCAAATCCCTTCCTCCCCAACCCCGTCCTACCTGAAATGGCCGCCCCTCCCTTCCCTGGTCCCAGCATGGTGCATCCTGCACTTGTGATCCCCTTAGAAAACATGATGTGAAAGGGGTCTAAAATATGGAAAAGACATAATACAAAACATAAATGTGTAACATATTACTTATTAGCCACTGAGGATTAGTGACTAATATAAATGAGAGCTTTGAGGGAAGGCAACAAGCAGTGGGGGAATTTTATGAGAATTTCTGCTGTACTTTTACTTACAAATATTTGACTACACAAATCAGGAAGAACATTACTTGGACGGAAGAGATTGTATTTCAAACCATCACAAAGCAGCACCTCTTCACTGGAAGTAAAGTAGTGTTACAGCACTGCAAGGGGTCTGGATTTAACGGAGGGACCTCTAACCTCGCCTATGTGCAGTCACTGTTTTGCAGAAAATTGAGGCTTTCCCACTTTATTCTCAGTCTGCCAACTTACAGGGCTTCTGCCAACGCCAAGCCTTCAGGTTAAAATGACTCTTCTTTTCTAGGCCAAAAGCCAGTACTTTGAATGATGACTGTGTAAAAGGAGTCCATGGTTAAGCTGTAATAAAGTCCTAAGCAAGAGTTAAAGAGGGGCTTGCACTGAAACACGTGTATGTACACAAAATAACTTAAGCTTGTCATTTTTCACTGTAGTTTAGGCCTGTGCACAACCACATGCAAAAACGTAAGCTCAAAAAACAAAAAAAGCGAGCAAAAAGTTCATATTCATGTGCAGATTGGTAGATGCAAAAATAAATCAATAAAACAAAACATCCCAAAAAGTAATGGCTAATAAAACACAAAGAATATAAATCAAATATGGTGAATTTAAAGATAACATGCACAGGATGCTGTTTGCATGTTTTGCTCTGTGAGCTAGGAAATCATTTCCTGCAGGTTTCTGCCTTAAATCACATTTGACACAGTGGAATAAAGCCTGCCTATAAAAGTATTAGTGTGTGTTTGATAGATATCTTATACATCACACGTCACATGGAACAAAATACGATAAATTTTTCACCAGTTATATTTGGTTTGTTTATTACAACATAGATTAATGTTGAAAAATAAACAGTGGATAATCTCAGTTAAAATACTAAAGAAACACGAGTATCTAAAAAATAACTAAAATATACTGCTATATTATATTTAAGGGCAGATGTTTTCTTAGTACATTTGTGCCCAATTAACTTATTTAGATGTTGCTCTTAAGGGGAACCTGTTATATTGAAAATGTACATCAATCTGCAGGCAGCATATTACAGAGCAGGATGAATTTAGCAGATTATAGTCTTCTGGAAAAAATAAAACATTTATTACAACTTGTCAACTTGTTCATCTCCATAAAGCTTGTCGGCAGAGGGACGTGTGAAGTGCTCTAGAATTTCCTGGTAGACGGCTGCATTGACTTTGGCTTGATAAAACACAGTGGACCTACACCAGCAAATGACATGGCTCCCCGAACCATCACTGATTGTGGAAACTTCACACTACACTGTGTTCCAAATTATTATGCAAAAAGTGTCTAGGAGTGATAAGGTAAGAATTTTTTTGTTTGTCAGTTAAACTCATTGATGGTGATGTGTGTCAGGGCTCTTTATATCACTGAAAGCAATTGCAGACACCTGTGCTAATTAGTTTGGCAGGTGTGTCCAATTAAAGGCAAGCCTACTTAAGAAGGCTGTCCCACATTATTAAGCAGCCTACATTTTCAGCCAAAATGGGAAAGAAAAAGGATGTATCGGCTGCTGAGAAGCAACAAATTGTGGACTGTTTAGGTCAAGGCATGACTACAATCAACATTGCCAAGACACTTCATCGTGATCATCGCACAATCAAGAAGTATGTAGCTGATTCACAGCACACACGTGTGCGTGCTGATAAGGGAAAATTGAGGACTCTTTCCAACAGGCAATTACTTCAGGTTAAAAGAGCAGCTTCAAAAATGCCTTGTCATAGCAGCAGACAAGTTTTTGAAGCTGCTGGTGCCTCCAATGTCCCCCCGAACAACAAGATGCAGGGTCCTTCAGAGGTTTGCAGCTGTGCGTAAAGCCATCCTGTCGACCTCCTCTATCCACTGCACACAAGCAGAAACGGCTCCAGTGGGCCAAACAATACATGAAGACTGACTTCAAAACTGTTTTGTTCACCGATGAGTGCCGTGCAACGCTCGATGGTCCAGATGGATGGAGTGGAGGATGGCTTGTTGATGGACACCCCATGCAAACACGGCTACGGCGCCAACAAGGAGGAGGTGGAGTAATGTTTTGGGCTGGAATCATGGGGAGAGAGACTGTCGGCCCCTTTAAAATCCCTGAAGGGGTAAAGATGAACTCCATAATGTATGTGGAGTTTCTCAAACAGCACTTCCTGCCATGGTTCAAGAAGAAGAACCATGCATTCCGCAGAAAGATCATTTTCATGCATGATAATGCACCGTCTCATGCTGCAAATAACACATCTGCATCTCTGGCTGCTATGGGCATAAAAGGGGAAAAACTTATGGTGTGGCCCCCATGCTCCCCTGACCTCAACCCCATTGAGAACCTCTGGAGCATCATCAAAAGGAGTGTCTATGATGGCGGGAGGCAGTTCACATCTAAGCAACAGCTCTGGGAGGGTATTCTGTCCTCATGCAAAACAATTGAAGCAGAAACCATCCAAAAACTCACAAATTCAATGGACGAGAGAGTTCAGAAGCTTCTTTGGAACAAGGGGTCCTATGTGCAAATGTAACATCACCTAGAATAAAGTTTTGGCTTGAAAACTGTTTGATTTCAGTTTGTAATAACCTGATAATGCTTATAATTTCACAAAGACCATTTTTTTGTTCTTAACAAAAATGAAAAGGTTGCAAATTCTACTGTGCATAATTTAAAACATGCATTTTGAGTGTTTATTTTTTTTTTTAAATATACTGTTATCATAGGCAGTTTGTTCAAAAACCTTTCAATTATACTCGAATAGTTGATGACTGGAAAATTACAATGACTGCAATTCATATAGGTAATTTTGTAAAATATGAGAAAATATTATTTGCATAATAATTTGGAACACAGTGTAGACCTCAAGCAGCTTGGATTGTGTGCCTCTCCAATCTTCATCCAGACTCTGGGACCTTGATTTCCAAATGAAATGCAAAATTTACTTTCATCTGAAAACAACACCTTTGACCACTGAGCAACAGTCCAGTCCTTTCTCTCCTTGGCCCAGGTAAGACGCTTCTGGCATTGTCTATTGCTCATGAGTGGCTTGACACATGGAATGCGACACTTGTAGCCCATTTCCTGGATATGTCTGTGTGTGGTGGCTCTTGAAGCACTGACTCCAGCAGCAGTTCACTCCTTGTGAAGCTCCCCCAAATTTTTGAATGGCCTTTTCTTAACAATCCTTTCAAGGCTGTGGTTCTCTCAGTTGCTTGTGCACCTTTTTCTACCAAACTTTTTCCTTCCACTCAACTTTCCATTAATATGCTTTGATACAGCACTCTGTGAACAGCCAGCTTCTTTAGCAATGACGTTTTGCGGCTTACCCTCCTTGTGGAGTGTGTCAATGACTGCCTTCTGGACATCTGTCAAGTCAGCAGTCTTCCCCATGATTGTGTCGCCTACTGAACCAGACTAAGGGACCTTTTTAAACGCTTAGGAAGCCTTTGCAGCTGTTTTGGGTTAATTATTCTAATTTTCTCAGATAATGACTTTTGGGTTTTCCTTGGCTGTAAGCCATAATCATCAACATTAACATAAATAAACACTTGAAAAAGTTCACTCTGTTTGTAATGACTCAATATAATATGTGTGTTTCACTTTTTCAATTGAATTACAAAAAAAAAAAAAAAAACACACACACACCACACAACTTTTTGATGATATTCTAATTTATTGAGATGCACTTGTACTATAAAGTAGATCCCTCAGGCATACTGACTAACTGTCCATAATCACATATAGAAAATAGAATATAAAAAAAAAAAAAAACTACAATCAAAAATTTAAAACAGATTAGAAAAAAAGAAAACACTTCAGTGTCTGGTTTTAATTAGTTAAAAATCTAGGGGATACATTCACTTGATGAAACTCAGAAATCCAAAAAAGTTTACATAAAAGAATTAAAATATACAAAGAGGCCAGTCATCACCCTCGGAGAACAAAACATAAATGCTATATATCCCAGGAACATATGACCATTTTACATAACTTTCATATGAAAAAATAGTGGTGAAAAAGAGAACAATTCTATAGTCTGCAAAAAAGCACTGTGAAAAGTATGACAAAAAGAACAAATTTATACAGCACAGAAAATACTGCAGTGACCTTTCAAACACACAGTGCCCAAATAAATAGTACCACAAAGTGCCCAGTGTCCCCAAGACACCAGTTTCTTAATACCTGCAATTTACCACTTCCTAATGGGAGTCACCATAACAGACTAATGGGCGTTGACAAGCTATGACGCGATGGGTGCTCGCTGCTACGGAGGAACGCCCCGGGTGCTCCGTGAGGATCATTTCCATAATTGAAGAAACAGATTTTTACAGAAGCGGCTGGGAGAAAACAACAATGAAAGGTAGGAGAAGAATGGCCTTTTTAAAGCCTATTCCAACATGCCATAAGCATAAAAGTGTTTTTTTTAATGATAGATTCCCTTTAAAGCAAATAGTCAATTGACAGCAAGTTCACATGTTTCCTCAAGATAAAAAGTAACTTACTGATGGGTGGAGGTCTGACTGCTGGGAGCCCTCCCCTTCCCCCCCCCCGATAATGAGAAGTGGGGTGTTTTGCATCCTAGTAGGAATGGAGTGGCTAGCCGCAAAATGCACACCACCGCTATATTCAATTCACCAGAGATAGCCAAAGTACAGTGCTTGGCATGGCAAACCAGTTGTGCCAGTATAATAATGACATTTATACAGAAGAGTCCAGTTTATTGTGCCCACCATCCAGTGTTGCCTGCAAAATGTTTTTAACCAACAGCTGAAAATGGCCACAAAACAGTTACTGTTACAGGAGTACCACACATGATATTCCTCGAATACAACATATTTATCTCCTCAAGCTCATGACAGGAACTTCTGTTCAGACAATCCATAGCCAGTCAAGTTAATATGTTGCAAAGTTTAACTTGACTAAAAAGGCGGAGGCTCCAAGTTGAGAAAATGCAATGTTTTGGCCACGGTGAAAACGCAACGTTTTACAGTACTTGTAAAGTTGATGGGATTCTGGATAATCCCATCCACACATTGCAAAAGAAAAAAAAAAATCTGTTAATTATACCTGAGGAAACCCTGGCATTTTTACGTATAGATCTAATAGGGGCAGAAAGTACGCCAAGAAAAACTCAGCAAAATCGCAATGAAAACACTGCAGGAAAAAAACATGATACATTTCAGCCATATCTTTTTTTCGCAGCGTTTTTTTTTTTTTTTTTCTGCTGCGCTTCACTACGTGTGGCCTTAACCTAAAACAGGCTTCCTGAGTTCTAGTTACGAAGGATATGTCATCTAAATCGGATTGTCAGGGCTCCGACTCCCCCCACCCTTCTTCTCACCAGTCAGCTATCAGAAGGGGTAGTGGTGCTGACAGGTCATCAATATCCGTGTCCTAGAATACCCCCCTTCAACTTAATGATTTCTAAGGATTTTCAATGGTCTTTGTTGCAAGTTATCATGCTGCAATAAGTTATTACGTGCAAGATAAACTTTGGAACATCTGCAGATACAGATCAGCATTAGGCTAAAGCCCCACATTGTGGAAATGCTGCATTTTTTGCTGCAACGGAAAGTGATTGAGATTTTATTTAATCTCATCCACACATTGTGGAAAAAAGGCTACAGAAAAAATTTTGAAAGTCGCAGAATGTTCATTTTAGCTGTGGAGTCAAGCTTTTTCCCTATAGAATTTATAGGGAAAGAAAAGACGCAGAGAAAAATGCACCTGTTTTTCCCGCAGCGACATTTTTAAATTACTTCTTTTTTTTTTTTAAAAGCTGGGCTTTGCTACGTGGGGCCCTAGCCTAGGAGAGCTTCATTGAGCAACAAAATCTATGATTCTTCTCTCATACGGAGATCTACCAAGACTTAGAATAGAAAAGGGTTGCACAGCACTCCAAGGAGTAGCAAAATAAATTTAAAAAGCCCATTTAACCCATCAGAATCTAGCCATTTCTATTAATAAAATAGCGCACTGCGCCTGTTCATACAGGGATTTAATTAAACACCTAACAAAGCTATTAAATTATTTCTGTTGTCAGAACCGCTTAGTTAAAAGTAAACAGGAGACATTGATTTAACAGCACACCAAGACATCCTCCGCATGGAAAGCAGGGTCAAGGACAAATGTTACTGTGATTCCAGCAAAAAATTTAAAGAGATTTCTATATTCAAATTGCAAAGACATCAAACTAGTTCATCTCTATTACACAACCAGTAAAATCTGTATGTCCCACCATTCTATTTTGGCAACATCACTGCAAAGGAATGGAATATGTAAGGAGGAATCAGTGAAAGGTAAAGGCCTGCTTCAATGCTGGACAAAATCTCAGGAACTAGCTGGCCAAGTGGTTTTGTCCTACCATTAAATGTCATTTTCACGGTGTAGATCAGGGATCAGCAACCTTCGGCACTCCAGCTGCAGTGAAACTACAACTCTCAGAATGCTCCATTAACTTATATGAGAATTCCAAAAATAGCAGAGGAAGTAGGAATGCTGGGACGCATAGTTCCACAACAGCTGAAGTGCTGAAGGTTGCCAACCCTGGTGTAGATCAGAAAAGTGAACAATGATTGCAATTTACATGCTGCTATTTGATAGTAACTTGTAGAAAATGATGCCACCTAGTGTACAAAGTATATAGCAATGTGCACCTCCATCTCATCAGCTGAATGCTGGTGGACAGGCAAGTTCAGTAAGTCTCTTTACTGCTGGTCACTTCACAGCAGCCAATAGTAATAACTTAAAGAAGACCTTTCATGTCCTCTGCAATATTACAGTGCCTTGCGAAAGTATTCGGCCCCCTTGAACTTTTCAACCTTTTTCTACATTTCAGGCTTCAAACATAAGGATATAAAATTTAAATTTTTTGGTGAAGAATCAACAACAAGTGGGACACAATTGTGAAGTGGAACGAAATTTATTGGTTATTTAAAACTTTTGTAAAAAAATAAAAAACTGAAAAGTGGGGCGTGCAATATTATTCGGCCCCTTTACTTTCAGTGCAGCAAACTCACTCCAGAAGTTCTGTGAGGATCTCTGAATGATCCAATGTTGTCCTAAATGACTGATGATGATAAATATAATCCACCTGTGCGTAATCAAGTCTCCGTATAAATGCACCTGCTCTGTGATAGTCTCAGGGTTCTGTTTAAAGCGCAGAGAGCATCATGAAGACCAAGGAACACACCAGGCAGGTCCGTGATACTGTTGTGGAGACGTTTAAAGCCGGATTTGGATATAAAAAGGATTTCCCAAACTTTAAACATTCCAAGGAGCACTGTAAAAGCGATCATATTGAAATGGAAGGAGTATCAGACCACTGCAAATCTACCAAGACCCAGCCGTCCCTCTAAACTTTCATCTCAAACAAGAGAAGACTGATCAGAGATGCAACCAAGAGGCCCATGATCACTCTGGATGAACTGCAGAGATCTACAGCTGAGGTGGGAGAGTCTGTCCATAGGACAACAATCAGTCGTACACTGCACAAATCTGGCCTTTATGGAAGAGTGGCAAGAAGAAAGCCATTTCTCAAAGATATCCATAAAAAGTCTCATTTAAAGTTTGCCACAAGCCACCTGGGAGACACACCAAACATGTGGAAGAAGGTGCTCTGGTCAGATGAAACCAAAATCGAACTTTTTGGCCACAATGGAAAACGATATGTTTGGCGTAAAAGCAACACAGCTCATCACCCTGAACACACCATCCCCACTGTCAAACATGGTGGTGGCAGCATCATGGTTTGGGCCTGCTTTTCTTCAGCAGGGACAGGGAAGATGGTTAAAATTGATGGGAAGATGGATGGAGCCAAATACAGAACCATTCTGGAAGAAAACCTGTTGGAGTCTGCAAAAGACCTGAGACTGGGACGGAGATTTATCTTCCAGCAAGACAATGATCCCAAACAAAGCAAAATCTAAAATGGAATGGTTCACAAACATATCCAGGTGTTAGAATGGCGAAGTCAATGTCCAGACCTGAATCCAATTGAGAATCTGTGGAAAGAGCTGAAAACTGCTGTTCACAAACGCTCTCCATCCAACCTCACTGAGCTCGAGCTGTTTTCCAAGGAAGAATGGGCAAGAATTTCAGTCTCTCGATGTGCAAAATTGATAGAGACATACCCCAAGCGGCTTGCAGCTGTAATCGCAGCAAAAGGTGGCGCTACAAAGTATTAACTTAAGGGGGCCAAATAATTTGGCACGCCCCACTTTTCAGTTTTTTATTTTTTACAAAAGTTTAAAATATCCAATAAATTTCGTTCCACTTCACGATTGTGTCCCACTTGTTGTTGATTCTTCACCAAAAAATTTAAATTTTATATCCTTATGTTTGAAGCCTGAAATGTGGGAAAAGGTTGAAAAGTTCAAGGGGGCCGAATACTTTCACAAGGCACTGTATATACTGGAGGTATGTGCCCCACTACCAGAGACAACGGTGCCGTTAGTTTCAGCTACCAATATCACTGCACTTGTGGAGGAACCTGGCTCACATCTCAGCTGGACAGTGGGGTATGCCCTTCCCTTTACAGTACAAATCTATAGAAGAGTACTATCAGGTGGGCGATGACACTGAGCTGTGAGGCCAGCACCTCTGACAGACATTAAAGGGGTTATTCGGTTTCTAACACTGATGGCCTGTCCTTTGGATATTAGATATTAGTATTAGATCTGCTGCTGCTCACTCGACATACAAACTGTAGCGGCGAGTGTAGGTACTGCAGTGCTGCCGCATAGATTTCAAAAGGACAGCGCTGCAATACCTTCACTCACCAATACAGTTTATACGGTGAGTGACCAGCGCAGCTCGTGGTATGTAAACAATGCAGCGAACCATGCTGTCTCAATAGCGGTGAAGGTGTCAGACCCCGCAGATCTAATATTGATGACCTATCCTAAGGATAGGCCATCAATATTAGAAACCGGATAACCCCTTTAAGCCGCACCATGATTTCTGGCATTGCTGAATTCAGTGCACTGTCAACTTTGCAGCAGTATATAATGTCACGTCACAAAGGACATGAAAGATGCTCTTTAATGTGGAGAAGAAAGCAAATTTCTTTTAACTTCAAGTGAAGAGTTAACAGAATGTAAATAACCCACCTCTTCAACGTATCGCTAACCCCTGGCACCTTCCTCCCTCCCTTTAAAAATGTAACCATCACCCACATCCTTAAGAAGCCATCTCTTGACCCACCCTCTATGTAAAATTACCGCCCCAACTCACTATTCCCATTTGCCTCAAAACTCACATCCAAACTCTTACCACCTACTCCTAAAAAGCATCTCTCGTATCTGCTGCTTCTTCAACTGGAATCTACAAATTTCTCATTCCTTTATCTCCCATCTAGACTATTGCAACATCCTTCTCTGTGACCTCACTGCTAACTATCTGGTTCTCCTCCATCCTTACCTCTGCTACCCAATTAATCCACCTTTCCCCTTCTTATTCATTTGTCTCTCCCCTCTTGCAATCCCTTCACTGGCTACCCAATTCCCAGCAAATTCAATTCAAGATATTAGTTATGACAAACAAGGCCGTCCACAACTTGTCCCCTCCATACAGCTCTGACCTAATCTCCATTCCTCTCAGGACCTCCTTCTTTTTTCTACTCTGATTCAATTGTCACACAACCGCTTCCAAGATTTCTCATGTACATCCCAAATACTCTGGAGCTCACTACTACGATTCAGAAGACAGTCCCCCACAATTCCAACCTTCAAACACAACTTGAAGACTCACCTCTTTAGAATAACATACAATACACAGTAACCCTGCTGCCATTATGACACCATATGAGTAACTGTTACCCCACACGTACCTTCCAAAATAAAGTGTAAAACTGTAGGGAAGGCTACAGCACTATGCAATTAATAGCGCTATATAAATAATAATCTTAATAACAAGGATAATGTAAATGGTAAAATACCTAAACACACACTAAAGTAAACTAAGCATTTATATACCGAATAATATAGTTTAGGAAAAGCAAACACTTTTTTTGCTGGCAAACTACTATTAATTATATTATTAATTAAGAATTATGTTGTTACCTTACAATATTAACAGTTATAAGTCAAATAACTAAGAAAATACACTTCTAAAAAGAAAAAGGTTGACAAATTCTTCCTTTAAGTCAAAACATATTATTACAAAAATTATACAATTACCCTAAGCGAGCCAAACCATTATCCCTGCAGGAGTGGTTTGGGAGGATAAAGTCCTAACAGATTATTCTGCTGGGCAATAACAGTTACAGAAATTACAGTCAACATTACAATAAGGAAACATTTTCCTTAAAAGAAATAACATGTTAAAAAACAAACAATTCTATATACAAGAACAACTAATGTACATCAGGAAATGGATAAAAAAAAAAAAAAAAAAAAACACACACACGAACAAACCCCATCACCTACAGCAACAGAAGTAGTCAACATTACTAAAAAATACCATACCTACCACACATGGCTATGCTTGAGAATGCATCTAAAACAGGGATTCCCAACCTTTTTTTGGTTTGAGGACTGCACTGTCATATTATTCAACTTCAAGGGCCAGAAATAAAACTTTACCTACGCCTACTTAAAATGCTGATTTACAGCTTTACCGCAGTAGGGTTCACATATGCGCACGAGTTTCAGATGTGAACCGAAAACTGTAAATTTTCTGGCTTTATACAGTACACAAAAAGTTTATGCCTTTATAGGCCATTTCACATTTTGCTTTTTCATTTTTTACACTGTCCAAAAGCCTCCTCCCCCCCCCCCCAGAGTAGTATACGATCTTATTTTTGATGGACAAATTGTACTTCCTAAAGGCACCATTTAATGTTCCGTAAACAGTACTGGGAAGCAGCAAAAAAAATTCAGAATGGGGTGGGCTAGGGGAAAAAAAAAAAAACACACCACACCACACCACACACACCACACACACACACACCTATTAGACTTTTAATTTTAAAGCTTTCACAGTGTGGTAAAAATGACACATTACCTATAATCTGTGAGTTTTTAGGATCACTGTAATACCAAATTGTCATCATCATTTTTGTTATGTTTAGTACCTATTAAAAAAAAATTAATTAAATTAAACAAAACAGGTTTGTGTTGCCATCCTGTTACATCCGTAACATTATATTGCCATGTATAAAATTTTTGCAGGGGAATATTTTGTTTTAATTTATACTATTTTGGGGAATGTGTGATGTTTCGATCATGTATTATTGACAACTTTTTGCAAAGGCATAAATAGGGAAAAAAAAAATATTAAAAAATAGTGATTTTTTTGTTTTTTAAACCTTCTATGGTTTTCACCATATATGTAAAAAAAAAAAAAATTTTCCCACCTCCTCCCCTCCCCAACGCTTGAACTTACAATCGCTTATACCACAGACTGTAATTTTACTGGGACTCAATATTAATATTGCTGTGGTAGGTCTGGAACCCTTCAGAAGGCTCCCATGAACCCACCATAAGGGAGCTGTTCAGGCTTTTGGTACTAAAATGAAAGTGTCCCAAGGGAACTGTGGTTGCCTCTGCCCACAGCATCTAAAGATTAAATGCCTGCAATTATAGGTGCCTCTGATAGTGGGCGACCCGTCAGATGCAGTGGTTGCATCTGACCACTGCATCTAAAGGGTTAAATGCCCTCAATCTGATCGTCGGCATTGCCTCAAGGTCCCTGCTGTGTAAAACATTTAGAGACTCAGATGCTATGCCCACTCAGCGCCAACGTGTTCCATGACATACATGTATGTCCTGGTGCGTGAAGGGGTCAAAATTGTCATTGCAAAGCCTGGCCAGTGGAACAGAAGCAATGGAGGACAAAACGGCAGGTTAGCAATACTATCTTAAAGCTGAGGCCCCACGTTGCGGAAACGCAGCTTTTTTTTGTTGCAGATTTTGTTGTGTTTCTTTGACCCAAAGCTAGGAGTGGATTGAGAAAAAGGTAGAAGTATAAGCACTTCCTATATATTTCTTATTCCTTTTGTAGCCATTCTTGGATTTGGATCAAAAAAACGCAACAAAATCTGCAACTAAAAAAGCTGCGTTTCTGCAACGTGGGGCCTCAGCCTAAAGCACTATAGCCACGGAAACCTAGAGAACCATTTAAAATAAAGATGTCATGGCTCTCAAAGAGCAGTGACACACACACAAAAAAAAAAAGTAGTAACAGTATGTCAGTAATGTGTCATTTACACTACATGGTGAATCCTATAAAAACATGCAGATTTATGGGTTCCATGGTAGATTCTGTCACAGAATGCTGCTCTATTTTGGTGGTAAAATGACAACAACCAAGATAGGAAAAAAAAACACTCTGGCGTGGGGCACTGGCACTCTGCTTTTATAATATACATTTTATAATGTTAAATATCTGGCAATACATCACCTATTATAAATTTGTGCTTTTCTTTTAGGTCTCTGTGTGTCAAGAGTCATTCAGTAACCAGTGCTTTCCCTTACTATCAGGGAAAGTGGTCATTGGTTAATAGAGGCTCCTGTTACACAGGCACAGCCCTTACTGTGTGACAAAAGCATAATAATCAGTACAGAGAAGAAAAGCGCTCAATATTGGGAGCATGGCATCACACAGTTGCTAAAGCCTGTGATATGCCTTCAGTAAACTGGGCGCTATGGTTATATAGTTGATCACCTGCTTGTGGATGATTTGTGCGTCTGTATATCTTTGTTCAGCAAGGTGCCAGATGCCAATGGTAGCTACAGGGGCCGTTGTGCACCCCTTATCTTAATACCGAAGGATACATTTGGGCTAGGCACTATGCACGTTGGGCAGATTTATTAATCCTGACTTAGAATTAGGCAGTGCAGACTCACTAGAAACATGCCAGAATTATCAGTGGCTGATGTTGGATGATAAATCTGGTGTATCTTTACACTGCCTAGTCTATTACTATATCATTTCTGCTGTACATTGGTGCCATGCACCCTTTATGGAAAACTATTTCCACTAAGCCACACTCCTTTTTCGGACAAGGACAAATAAATGGTCAGAACTCTGGCACATATAGCTTACAAAATCTCCCCCATCGTATACACGCCTTTTGTCGGAGGTGTTCATCGGTAAACATTTTTCTGATTGATACGTCTGATAGAAGGCTCCTATCTATGTTGCTATATATCCATTGAGTATAATGCTTCTTCCGTATACTTTTTTTTTCCTGCAGTTGTCTACTAGTTAGGGATGAAAAGTCCATTTGCTATACAGTAAAGAAAAAAACATGTGCAGACATGTACTAAACATATGAAGATCAAAATTATACCTCTTTGTTCTCTGTTGGGAGCATGGAGCCCTATGCATATGTTTGTATACTCTGGGATACGCCAAACGTAGGCCTCAGTTGCAGTGCGCACAAAGTCTTATTGTGCAGTATAGTAAATGTATTACATATTCGTAATGGTTACATACACAGTATTACCAGTATGTATGCATCCTGTAAAGAAGATTTCTTTGTAGCATATGGGATGTACAATGGAACAACCACATATTTTTCTGATTACAAGATTACAGGAAATTTTCCATCATACAGGAAAAATGCCGTGTTTGTATTTATTTCCTCTGCTGGGAAGATGAGAGGTGAAAGGCAGAACGTCTATGTCTAATTCAGCACATAGGTGGTCATTTCTATTACATTAAAATATTAATTTTATGAATACAAGCAACATTATTATACAATATTACAATGCAGATGGAGGAAAAACTGTAATTAAACAGCCCAAGGCACATTTTACATTCAATCAAATCGTGATCTACAGATAAGGCCACCCAGGTAGCCGTGAAATTGTATCTTTGGGTGCAAGTAACATGATGCAACTGAAGTTCAGCTGCCTCAGTAATACCCAGCATGGAACAACTGACCTTGGTTTCCAGGCCTGGGAATTACAGTGATGAGTTCCGCTGAGAACAGGGCGGCAAGCTGAAGGATTGATCAGCATGTAGGGTGCATGACAACTGTATTCAGCGACTATATCTGGTGCCTCTAATAAACTCACTGGGGACAAAAGACATTTCTATCTGTTTGGTTTTGATCACTTGCGTAGCAGAATAAACCATAGCGAAGCTACAGAAAACGGTTTTACCCTGGTAAACAGAACCACTACCACAGAAATTACTAATTACACACAATGATTAATGCAAAGGACTAACATTATTGTGTGATGGTATAGTGTACCATATGCTGCACTAATACAATAAGCATATGGTACACTATATAATACAATACATATGTGCTGAATGTGATCACTGAATACAATGGGCGGTCGTATCCCAGTGTATGTTTCAGAAGCCTTTTTTAGGCTGGGCCCCACATGGTGTAAACGCAGCGGGTTGGCCGCGGCGGAAAAAAAATGTGGCGTTTTACAGTCCCTGCAAAGGACATTACGGAAAAATACGTGCAGCGGTTTTGGAAATCGCAGTATGTCAATTATACCTATGGAAACGCCGACAGTTTCCCTATAAGTATAGCGCAACCTCTGCAGACTTTGTGAAAATCGTGTTTTTTCCTGCAGCGTTTTTTTGCTGCGGACCGCTACATGGGGCCTTAGTCTTAAACTGTACTAAAAAGCACTGCTGACTACAATTTTCACAAGGGGACTCCGCAAACAGACCTTTACCATACGTAAGATATGAAAGGGGGAGACATGGAATATACATTAGAAACATAGGAGAGAAAGACCCTTCTCAAGTAGATTAGCTTCTTATTAATTTAAGGTGGGGGCACATTAGGCGAATTTGCCACTAGCTAGCGACAATTTACAGGTACAGCATAGCAGTTTTAAAACAAATTCCAACCATGTGCTGAATAAAAAAAAATCTGCAGCATGCAAAAGCAACTGCAGCGAAACCAAAGGCAAAAGGCACCCTACACTGGGTGACTCTGGGTGTGTTGATTTTGCCAAAGAAAATGATGTTGAATGTCTATGCAGACAATTAGTTGTGTGTGGCCTTAACCTTAGGATAAGGACTGAAGTTAAGTTTTCTTTAAGCAGTTGTTGAAAATTAAACTGGGTGTGGATAATAAAGAGTGAGAAGCTATAAAAGATAGATGGTACTTTTTTTTTTTAATTATTCCTGGTTTTGGCTTTGCAAACTGCATCGAAAAATCTCAATGTGTGTCTTTACCCTAAAAGAGCTTTCTGGCAGGATAAAATGTAACGTAAAAAGAGCAAAAAACATAAAAATAAGAATTTCTCACATTAATTATCCTATGCTACTACCATTCTGGCATTTACCCCGTCCCTATAGGTATCTTCTTCCTCGTCTTATCCTGACACACAGGGAAGTAGAAAGAAATGTCCACTCAACCACAGACTCACTGCGGTGGCCTCTGACTGGCTGAATGACATTTCTAGCAAGACCAGTGAGTAGAGACCAGTAGGGACCTGGTAAGTGTCAGCATGGGAGAAGAACGAACTGTTGGAGGTAAATAATGAGCATTTTATTTAGTCCACTCATTTTGCCCCTTTTACAACACATTCACACTGGACAACCCCTTCAAAATGTGCATTTGAATATAAGTTACTGCTGACGTAAAGGGAATTTGTCTCGAGAAAATGACCTATTACTTAAACCATGTTTTTATGCTTAAAAAAAATAAATAATAGTAATATAGAAAATAAAACTTATTTAAGATATTTTTATTATCTATATTTTTTTAAAGTACTATATCTTGCAATTTTCACTCTGGCCACTAAACCTATTAATAGACTGACACTTGACAATTGTGAGGAGATTTTCTTTGCATTTGGTGTTACTAATTAAATGCATATACATCATATACAGACTCAAGGGTCATATGATAATAAAAAGTTCCCTTCATCAACAACATTTTTTACTTTTTTGGCCAAGTTGATTTAAAATATGCCACTAAATATAATGTACTTTACCTTGAATATTTAGAATTTGCAATATTAGGTTTTACTAGTACCCACTGCATCAACAGAGCAGAAAATAGTGAATTGTCAAGTTAATATATGGACAATTATTAATTCAAGGGTTAAACACCACATTTTGCTCTGTTGTTGTGATTCACTGAACACCTCAAGAGAGCCATCTTATTAAATTTATAGTCCCATTGCTGTAATGTGAAGGCATGCTACAACCTGTTCATGAAAGCGATCCCCTGAATCGGCAGGGAAAGTTGTCTATCTGCAAGAAAGTCATTACTGCTGGATTTATACAAGCACTGGTAAAATGATAATGATAACAATAATACATTATTGTTATTATTATTATCACCTCATCTTGAACATCTACATAACTTCTTACTCAATTTTATAGTCAGTGTACACTAATATAGGCTAAATGGGATTGACACAGACAAGGCATAGGAAGAAAACGACAACACACAGATAAATAACATGAATCTTACAAATTTCACACAGCTTCCTCAGACGTCAGTAAGCAATTGCACCAGCCTCTCTTCAGACCCCAGAATATAATAAGTGGCAGCCCAGGAGGGGTGTAAAAAAAAAAAGTAGATTGTAAATTGGGGTGTAAACAAAATTATACTCAACCTCCCTCACCTTTTCTGTTCCTCCTCACGGTGTCTGTAGCTCTCTCTGGGTCCTCTTCAGGGCTCATGACATCATAATGCTCAGCATGCCACATGTGACTGCTGAAGCCCAATCAAGGCCTCAGCGGTGACCCCAGGCAAATGACGTCACCAGAAGCCCCAGAAGAGGACCCGGAGAGAGCCAAGGATGCCATGACGAGGCCCAGAAGAGGTGAGGGAAGGCGAGTATAATTGTTTTTTTTTTTTTTTTTTATACCTCCCTTGGCCCTTCACTTGGATGGGAGCTAAACTACAGTGACTCAGTTCAGACACTACAAAGAAAACAGAGCTGTCTGCTTCCTACACCATTCTCTGTGTATCAGCTGATCAGTGTGGGTGTCGAAACCCCCACCAATCAGATATTGATGAGCTATCCTTCCAATCAGGACATTAGGTCATCACTACTTTTAGCCTGGCAAACCCCTTTAACAAATAGACACAGAGTTTTAGCAACACAAATTTTCATAAATTGTAGATATTACATCTCAATTTTAATATCCACACAGACAAATGACAGCTGTCTCTCCATTACATGCAGAGTACTGTAGTCCGGTGAGGTCATCTGTCTGGTACTCAGAGTTACAGTGTCTCACCACCCACAAATAATGGTACTGTATAAGAAACCCTAGTATAGCATTTGAACGAGGCACCCGCTCTCCACTTCAGCTCACTCCACCTGCATGGAAACCTCATTAATGTCACTCAGCATCAGCATTTGCTACATTAGTTTCTACTGCCCTTTCCTCCCTTGTATCAGCTTGAAGCCATCCCCATTGTTAACACAGTACAGGATTCTGTGGGAAAGTGCCAGCGATTTCTTGTTTTAATTATTATCATAAAGAAGAACCTTGTGTGGGCCTCTCGCTTTGTGATGTTTCTTCTTGTAACTCCAGTGCTTTTTATCAGTGTAGACAGAAAGAAAGCCTAAAGAGTTTGTGTGTGATATTATATAAAGAAATAAAATATAATAATAATAATAATAATAATAATAATAATAGTAATAATAATAATAAGGTTGGTTATGTAGAAAGGGGAAAAACCGCACATAAAACAGTGAAGGACTATTGATGCCCAAAAACAATATTTATAGATAAAATAATATTGTTAATAGATAGAGAATAAGATAACATCTCATAGAAATATAATGTAAAGTAACCTTTTATTTAATCACCCAACTTTTATTTTGTTCATTAATTATAGAAGCAGCCATCTTGCATCAGTCGATGCCCAAAACTGTTAACTACATGTCTGGATATCTGCTTCACAACACACAACTCACTTTTGTAAAAACTGTGGCTATGACATAGATGACATGATGAGAGTTTTGTGGTGTTTATACATGTGAAGGAGAGGTCAGTCTGCAGTGGGGGGTGAGATACAGGGGCGTACACAAAGGGGCGGTTACACAGTTAAAACGACTACCCTTGCTGGCCCAAGCTGGCGACTGCTCTACTGAATGAGGAGAGAACCTAGGAGAACAGCAGACTGGTAACCAATGAGCACTTTCATCAGTAGTGACTGAAGCATCAGGGAGTAATAGGACCTCCCCACCATCTCCACCATATTGATTTCCCCTTACCCGGGAATCCCCGTCTGGAAAATCCTGCATATGCCCCTGGTGAGTTGTGTTTATTACCTATTGTAAGTGGACTGATCCTCTGTTGTCTGCCTACAGCTTTATCACAGAAGTGTCTCCGTTCCTTGTAATCCTGCCCTCTAATGATAATGAAACAACTGCTAATCGAGCTACCAGTGTATACAAGTGTCAGTCTATTGTGAAGGTTCAGTTTCAAAAAATTGCATTTTTTTTTTATTTTTTTATATAAATTTAAAAAAAAATATATAAAACCTTCTGAGGCCATTCTGAGACATTTCAGTCATTACTTATAGCACATGCATGATTGTAACCAGTCTCAATTATCTTTCAACACATTTAATGACTATATTACATTATAAAAATGTAAAAAAATAAAATAAATAAGGAAACAAGCTCTTCCTCGCCATTAAGTGTTGTGTTTAAAGACAAGTTGAAGCAATGTCACACTAAAGTCAGAGGACAAAACGGACCTTAAAGTTTTTATGTTATGATAAAGTTGGAGTTAATTTTTAGACAAGGAAGGCTTAAGATAGAATCAATATTAAAATGTTATTTGCCTTCCTTCATAACATCTAAAGCGGTGTGTGTATGCAAATCTTTTTAGCCCTTGTTCTATATTCAGTCTTATACTGTGCAAACTGAAAAACAAGACATAGGTTATGTCTGGGTAGAACGGTATAGACTAGTCTTTGAGGTTATAAATGGCATAATAATTACACCCAAACCCAACAAAATACATACAAACTACAATAAATGCAATAGATTTTCCTCAGTCGCAGGTCATAGATGCAGGTCCAACTTCCTGAACGGTCACATAAAATATCATTTAATTGGCATAAACCGAAGGCACTTAGTAGAAAATCTGTTTACTCCACAAGGAAAGCCATAGTTCTTCATATAATCAGCTAAGCATTAACCAAACAGAATGTGCAATCCATTTTTGTGTGTTTTTGAGGCTCAGTGCATTTAGATGAACTGTTCACACCATATTCGGTGCTTATATCGGGTTTGCACGTTGTTTTGAGTGTGCTTTGGTATATAGGTCTGCCATTGGCTTCCACTGATAAATATATGCAACAAATGCATTACCAAAATGGTGGGATGTAATGTATTTTGTTCATGCCAGAAAATTGGCATAGAAGTGGTGCTTCTTTGACACACTGCAGCGATTTGTGGCACTTTCTTTTCTCTGCACCTTGCTTGCCATTTTTTTAAGAAAATGGGCTGAAAACACCAGTCTTAAAGGGTTTTTTGGGCAAAAAATGTTTTCTTTTAAAAAGTTCTGTTAATAATGGGTTAATAAGTGCTCCCAAATACCTTTAGCATTATTTTTTAGTGATTTCTGGGTTTCTCTAGGAGCTCCTGGTATCCTCTGCATTTGTTTACATGGTGTAGCTTCCTGCTGTCTTACCCTACAACTACCATGATGCATTGCATGAGCTGACTCACACTACCTGCCTCTCACCCTAGCTATCCCGCCCAACTACTAGCCCTTCCCAACTAACTAACTCAGCCCACCCCACCACCCCATCATACTTACATGTCTTCCTGTCCAGACTTTCCTGTGGGGACGGCGCCTCCTCTTCTTTGATGTCTGCAGGCGAGTGCGCAATAGTCCCGGCATTGCGCTGCAGCTAGCACGCCTTCTCTACTGCGCAGGCGTGGGAGGCTCCTCTGTCCTCCCAAGCCTGCGCAATAGAGATGGAGTGCCTGCTACAGCGCAAAGCCAGGACTCCGGGCTCTATTGCGCATCCGCCAGCAGAGGGTCAAAGAAGAGGAGGAACCGTCCCCACAGAAGGAAGTCTAGACAGGAAGACAGGTAAGTATGATGGAGTGGGGGGGGGTAGTATTGGTGACGTTCCAGTTCCGGAAATGGCGAAACGGAACGTCACCAGATAATCAGAAAATGTCCCTAGGGCGGTCACATGACCGCCCCAAGGATATGGGTAAATATACATTTTTGCTAAAAATAAGTAATTTAGAAAGTAGGGGGAGGGTGTTCAGATTAGTGTAAGAATTGCATTTTATCCCTGACAACCCCATTAATAACCCTCCCCTTCCCCCATGTGTACAGGGCATTCCCCATCCCCACTATAGCAAAAGTATTTATGCTCTGCATAAGGACACATTTAGACAGCCAAGTGTGGCCCAGGTAAAAATGTCCTTATGATGGCCACAATTCCCAGATCGACTTGACTGAACTGAGGTCATTGCATTTTAGGCTAAATTTAGCCTTAAGCATCTTTTTCTGCAACTAAACACAAAAGAGCACAACTAGTTGTGTAAATGTTATCCCCAGCCACTGTATGAACAGACTGATGCACAGTAACTGAAATTAAAATCAAATAAATATTGCATCCAATAATGGAAATATGTGATATTTCTGACAATGACAAAAAAAAAAGAGCGTATTGCCAAGTGTAACCCGAAATTCACCAGCCAACAGGTTTCAGAAGAGAATGCTGTAAGTGCTTTTATAAAAGCTGCCCCACTGACATCTTCAATTGCACAAACAGAAAACAGACTGTCAAGATAAAAAAGAGGAAAAAGTTGCAATTGGGCAGCAGAGTAAAAATACTTAATATTTTCAGGTTGAAGTCACACAATGGAGTTTTTGTTGTTTTTTTGTATCCAAAGACAGGAATGGATTCAAAAGTAAAGGGACATAAAAAGGAAGGATATATACATCTCCCTGCTAAATCCACTCCTGGCTTTGGGTCAAAGAAGTGCAGCAAAATCTGCATGAAAAATACAACAAAAATGCAATGGTCCAGATTAACTAGTAGTTAGAGATATCAAAATTAGACAGACGGTCAAGAAATACACCAGATTTCTGACAGTGGCTGATGCCAGATATGGTGTATCTTTAGATTGTCTAGTCTATATTTATACCGCCTTTAAGTTGGCTTACTTTGAGCCAGACATTTTCAACACTATTTTGGTGCATTTTTGTCAAGTCATAGCCCATTTGAGCCATGCCCCCTTTTCCCCGAGAATCCACACTCCTGTCTAACATGCTGAAAATTTTTAGCCCAAACTAAATGTGCTAAGATGCCCCATACTGCACCAAAGTTGCACCATATTTACACCAGTGTCAACAATAGTAAATCTGGGCAAACGTTTGTCTCCAGCCTAAACGAGTATTTTTAGCCAAGGAAGTGTATACAAATTTGCAGCCCATTTATTATTGTAAATATGCTAAAAAAACATTGTGTGTGGGGAGTAAACATTACAGTCAGACTGTGGACTTCCCGATGTTTATAGAAGAAGGTTTATTACATTATGTTAATTGGCCATAAACATAAGACAGCTGTCAGGCAAACTGCTAAGCGGCTGACACCTATCTCAATTGATCCACCCATACTAGGGTTGGACAGTTAATCAAATGTTTTCAATTAATTTGCATTTCAAAAGAAGCCAATCCTTATTTTCATCATAATTGTGAAATCAATGATAGCCCCACCCCAGAATATGATATCTTCCATGCAGGCTCCTGCCGCAAGCCATGATCTACAGTTTCTTCACTGTAGTCTATAGCTGAGAGGTAGGATGAGGAAGCCTGCACCCGATATATCCAACTCCTTCCTACTTTTCTAGCTCACTGAACTTGTTCTACTTTTTTGAAGCAAAAACAAGAAAATCAAGATTAAAACTTGAGAATGGTCTATAAGCTTGAATAAAATAGATATAATTTTTTTGTCCAAATGTCCTGAATGGAAAGTGGAGGAGACACCTATGGCAGTGGCTTATCTCTCTGAGAACAAAATAAAACTGTCCTTATCTGCTTCTATATTTGCTGTTACAGGAGAGTCATGAGGTCTCCATAAATTTTAGAAGGTTGGCCAGCCCCCAACCTTCCCAAAATCGGGTGGTTCACCCAACAGTCATCTAATGTCTATAGCCAGATTAACTCTCAATTTCTTTGTTCACAAAGTTGGCGCACCCAATATTATAAACTGACTGCTGTTTCAGCTTATGAACCTAGGGGTCAAATCAAATGTCACACTTCAATGTATTTATACCATAAAACCAGGGCTGTGGACTTGGAAAGCCAAACTACCAATCTCAACTGCTCTATTTTGCCTAACTCCGACTTCTTCATAAATATCTGACACACATGGTCAGTGAATTCCTATGAAAGTAAATATGTAATAAACTATGCATCAATATACCAAAAATGGTATATAATTCATTTTATTTTTAAGCCTGTATCAGTAACCTTTTTCTAAACTAAACCGATAACTCTGCTACAATATACATATATAATCATGTAATATAACAGATGTTCCTGATTATTGGGCAGTCAGAAAGAAATTTATAAAACATAGTTGAATGGGTGGACAAGCTTTACAAAACAGTGTAAGCAAGCTATTACTCTATTTTCTATTTAGTTATTTCTGCTTAGCCTTCTGCTTCTGATCAGGTAAAATTCCACATCAGATTGCAGATCTGTGATGGAAATAATTATATGTATATACAAATATAAACAAATTCCCATGTATGAGTCCATCTGGAAAAGGCACAGGACTGCATATTCATATTCACTCTGTAGAACACTTACATATACTGTCTAATATAACCATACGGAAGGAGGGCCTGATTTTAATCTGGGGCCTATCAATCTGGCTGACCAGCCAGAATGGATCAGACATTTGTTCTGTACTTCCCTATAGGGAAACTAAGAACCAAGCACTTTTGTAAAGAAATGCACTCAGTCTAAAAGGTGGAGGAAAGTGAAAGACGGATGAAAAAAAAAAAAAAATAAGTGATTAATGCAAAATGTGGGGCAGAGAAAGATGCATCCTCAGCAGCCTCAATCTTTGCAAATACAGGATTAACTGGAAATAAAATGTTTCCACCAAAATGAGTGGCAAGCATCTTTCAGAAACACACAGGAAAAGAAGGAGCTGTGTGTGTATGTATGGAAATCAATTCATGCCATCTATTTCACATGCATGACTTCCAATTTTTACAATATAAGGTCAGAGTTAAAGTCTTTACCTTATTAACATAAAATGAGAAAGAAAAAGAAAAAGGTAAAAGGAGAGTAGAGTGAAATTATTGCATTTATTAACCCTCTTGACTCACGCCAGTGCATATTAAACCCAGGTTTAAAAACAGGACACTATTTCAGGTAGATTATGGAATGGCTCTAAAATGCTCAAGTACAAATGGGTTAACTGACCGGCTGCCTCTTCTGCCTACAAATCATTCCTTTCTAGGCTTAGCTTGTATTGCATGTGCTTTGCAACAGCAGACTAGCACATGCATTCATTACAGCATGGGTTAATCTTGGTCTTCATCCAAGCCGGATACCCAAGGACGTCACAGCTCCCACTCCCAGCAGCTCAAATGAAGGCTGAATCAAGCACGCCAAACGTGCAGTGACCGGAAAAGCAATCAATCTGTTCAAGCGACACTACAGTGACTAAAACCCTGGAGTTGGGGGGTAACAAGCACGATAGACCCCAATGTCCCTGAACAGCTGAGCTTTACAGTATACAGCTCTCATATTAGCGTGGAAGAAGCAGGACAGGCTTTCCACACAGCTGCTGATTGCTATAATGAGTTAACCAGTTCTTTCCTAGCGCGCAGCTAGCACACTGCCTAGCAAAATGAAAAGCAAACAGACTAGCAGTGTAGCAATTGGACAGGCTGCTCTTCTACCATTCACTTATGCGTTGGAAATAGGCGGCCAGATTTGTATGCATTTGGCTCAGAGTCCTCTGCTTTCCTACCATGACTTCATAGAAATAGTTTCCAGTAAGGGAAAACACAGGATTTGTGACTACACAGTGAGCTTCTTCATTGAGCAGAGTGTAAACAGAAAGGAACTAATGAATATGAAACTTTCTTTCCTCCACCCACATGTGTATCCTGTAGTCTGTGTGCTATTCCTAGGGAGCCAAACCTCGGCCTCCATACAGTAAATAAACAGTAGCAGAAGTGTGCCACTGTCACCGTCCGCCTAGGTAGTAAAGGCTCACTGCTAGTTAAAAGCACTGGGGCTTCCATATTAATGAAACTGTATACTTAGCAACTCAACACTCTGCCTCTTTTCACCATACTCCCCTGACTCCCAAGTGTCAGAAGGTAGTAAACAAGGCTGAACTGCTGTCATGATCTCTCTTGGACGCTATGCCCGAATCAGACTACTCATATGATCCTACGAAGGGCAGAGGAGGTGTCACTGTGAAGGCTTCATAAGAAAAGGCAGAACAGAATGCCATATTCCAATACAGAAGTTCAGATTTGGAAAGAATATGGTTACATCTTACAAGAACATATATTTTTCTTATTCTGCTTTAAATAAGCAGTCTAGTTTTAAGGGATGACAGTGAACTGCTGGAATGAGAATACAAAAGCAAATAACCTTCACTACTTTCCATGGGCACATGCCAAATCTGATATTACAACAAAGTTAACCCGTATACTGCTGACCTGACAGCACTTCCTGTGATTCAAGGACATCAATTTTCCAAAGGACATCTTTACCACAGAAGATTCCAATGTAAATAGAGCAATGGCCATTATTAGTAGTTTCTACAAAAAAGCTCGCCAAAAGTGCACCAGGCTTAGTCTAACACAGTATGCTACAATAGTTTACATGTTATAATATGAGAGCTGTATGTACAGTATAATGCTGTAGACTCAGGTCAGATCAAAACAGCAAAGGTATACTTTGCTATAGTAAACCCAGCATTTACAGCATGGTAACCAATTTGCATTGTCATGGGATTCCTCTTCCTGCTAGCTCAGCTTTGGTGGCGCCAAAGAAAAAAAAAAAAAAATTACAGTAATTCTAGAACCTACAGCTTTTGAGAAGTGCATGTGTATATATTGGTATATAAAAGTGCCATGCACACCACACAGTGCTGGTGAACTGGATGCCCTCAATAAAGATCCACTCATATAGCATGATGCTTCCTCTTTCTGCCATATGTTGATATCATATCACAATCCACAGTATGAGAGAGCATTATAAATGAAGAGACATCTGCTGCTATTTGGATACGCTTTGCTGAAAGACCATTTTGTTGCAAACAGACCAATAACTCTAAAAACATGGTCCTACATACCATTAGGGCTCATTCACACTTGTGCATGAAAATACAGATGCACAATACATATGTTTTCTTGAATTCATTTCTATTTGGTTCCTTTATTATATTCATTTGTGTTTTGTATTGTGCTCCGAGTTGTTTCATTTTCATCCGCATTTGGTCAAATTTTTTTGACATTTCTGTAATGTTGCAGAAGTACGGATAGCAAAGTAAAATAACAAAAATGCATGCAAACTAGAAAAACACAAATATGTGATTGTAAGCTCAACCCACTGACATAAACAAGCCAAAAAATGTACCTACACAGAAAAAATGGATATAAAAAAATAGTTTTATTCACATCCACTGATTAAGCAATAAATGTCAGGTGCCACCTCTGTGACCTGCATCTCAAGAATAGGGGTTGGAGACCTGCATACGGCTGCTGTGAATAGCTGGCAGCACATGAACAGTTTTCTCCATTCACTTTCATAGGAGTTCCAAGAACAAAAAAATGGATCCATAATACCCAAGTGTGAAAGAGCCCTATGTTTGACAAGAACCAGCTGAACAATTCAGAACAAATACAGCAATAAATACAATAACCAGTTCTGTGAAGTTCGATCCTACTGCAAAATATTGCATCCCTTCCTATAAGCAACTGCAAAGTGCTAGTGATTGTAAAATCAGCTAGACCGGTGTATCAGATAAAGCAAAGAGGGATTAAATAAGTAGGCCAGCATAACTCTGAAAGCTTTTGCACATTGGTATCTAATAAATAATCACAACATTTCCCTCAGACAACCAGGTACCAATTGTTTTAGGCTTCCTTTGCACTACATTTTTCCTTGGGTTTTTTTTTTTTTTTTTAAAGTCATAAACAAAGTCAGTACTTCTTAGGCTAGGTTCATATCTGTCCATGGGTTTCTGTGGACCCAAACTACGGGGAGCCGAACTGCTAAAGCAGCAGTTACCTATAGACCCCATAGACTTTTAGGCTAAGACCCCACGTGGCGTCCCGCAGCAAAAAAGCTTTCCTCTGCAGACTTTCTGCTTCAATTATATCTATAGGGATATGGTTTTGGAGTTCGCAGCGTGTCTGTTGTGCGTGTTTTACCGCAAAGTGGATAAGGGATTCACTAGAATCTCTTATCCACTTTGCTGTGACTGTAAAATGGCACGTTTTTCTCCACGGCGTTTCCACCATGTGTGGCCCAGGCCTGAGGCGCTTTCTGTTGCGGAGTCTCCAACAGAGAATTTATTTATATCTTTTTTTTTTTTTTTTTTGTTCACGCAGCATTTTTACAGTGAGTTTTAAAAAAAAAAAAAATAATAATATAAAGCTTTTAAGACAAATAACACTTGTGTAATTTATTTTTTTGACTAAAATGATGATGCAAAGGAATAATCCTGAGCTGGCCACATTGTTGGTATCCCAGCAGTATATGGCTTCAGCCAGTCGTACAGATAGATTAAATTAAAACCAGAAAGGCTTCACTAAGCAAACACCAAAGTGTATTTAAATGAGCGCAATGTGTTCATCTAAACAAAGACGCCAGGCTGACATGCAGGAGAAGAGTGACGTGTTACCTCCAGCACTGACGACTTACAGAAAGAGCAGTTCTCTGATGAGCAGTAAGGGACTCATAAACCCTTCTAAATATAGCAAGTCATCTGTCATTAACCCTTGTGCTCGCATCCAATATGATAAGGCAACGCTCAGCTTGTTTATGTACGTCGACAGGCATATGCCAGCATTACCAGCTGATACACCGCATGTCCATCATTAAGAGGATTGATTCTAATGTATCAATGACCACACACTACCAACATTACCTATAGCTTAAGCCAAATAAAACAATACATACAATAAAACTTCAGATAAAATTTCTTAAGAAATTCCCAAGAAAGGAACTAAAAACTTATGATACAATGCTATCTTTATGTCTTGCCACACTGCTATTGCTAGTGAAAATAGAACAAATGTTTCTTACAATTTCTGGAAATGAGCAGCAATTTACAACCTCAGTATAAGTGATTATGTACAGTCATGGCCAAAAGTTTTGAGAATGACACAAATATTCTATTTTCACATGATCTGCTGCCCTCTGGTTTTTATGTGTGTTTGTCAGATGTTTTTATCACATACAGAAATATAATTGCATTCATATTATGAGTAACAGAAGCTTATATTGACAGTTAGAATGAGTTAATGCAGCAAGTCAATATTTGCAGTGTTGACCCTTCTTCTTCAGGACCTCTGCAATTCTCCCTGGCATGCTCTCAATCAACTTCTGGACCAAATCCTGACTGATAGCAGTCCATTCTTGCAGAATCAATGCTTTAATTTTGTCTGAATTTGTTGGTTTTTGTTTGTCCACCCGTCTCTTGATGATTGACCACAAGTTCTCAATGGGATTAAGATCTGGGGAGTTTCCAGGCCATGGACCCAAAATCTCTAGGTTTTGTTCCCTGAGCCATTTAGTTATCACCTTTGCTTTATGGCAAGGTGCTCCATCATGCTGGAAAAGGCATTGTTGAGCGCCAAACTGCTCTTGGACGGTTGGGAGAAGTTGCTCTTGGAGGACATTCTGGTACCATTCTTTATTCATGGCTGTGTTTTTAGGCAAGACTGTGAGAGAGCCGATTCCCTTGGCTGAGAAGCAACCCCACACATGAATGGTTTCAGGATGCTTTACAGTTGGCATGAGACAAGACTGGTGGTAGCGCTCACCTCTTCTTCTCCGAATAAGCTGTTTTCCAGATGCTCCAAACAATCGAAAAGGGGATTCATCAGAGAAAATGACTTTACCCCAGTCCTCAGCAGTCCACTCCCTGTACCTTTTGCAGAATATCAGTCTGTCCCTGATGTTTTTTCTGGAGAGAAGTGGCTTCTTTGCTGCCCTCCTTGAGACCAGGCCTTGCTCCAAGAGTCTCCGCCTCACAGTGCGTGCAGATGCACTCACACCTGCCTGCTGCCATTCCTCAGCAAGCTCTGCACTGCTGGTAGCCCGATCCCGCAGCTGAAACACTTTTAAGAGACGGTCCTGCCGCTTGCTGGTCTTTCTTGGGCGCCCTGGAGCCTTTTTGGCACCAATGGAACCTCTCTCCTTGAAGTTCTTGATGATGCGATAGATTGTTGACTGAGGTGCAATCTTTCTAGCTGCAATACTCTTCCCAGTTAGGCCATTTTTGTGCAGTGCAATGATGACTGCACGTGTTTCTTTAGAGATAACCATGGTTAACAGAAGAGAAACAATGATGGCAAGCACCAGCCTCCTTTTAAAGTGTCCAGTGGTGTCATTCTTACTTAATCATGACAGATTGATCTCCAGCCCTGTCCTCATCAACACCCACACCTGTGTTAATGAAGCAATCACTGAAACGATGTTAGGTGGTCCTTTTAAGGCAGGGCTGCAATGATGTTGAAATGTGTTTTGGGGGATAAAGTTCATTTTCTAGGCAAATATTGACTTTGCAAGTAATTGCTGTTAAGCTGATCACTCTTTATAACATTCTGGAGTATATGCAAATTGCCATTAGAAAAACTGAAGCAGTAGACTTTGTAAAAATTAATATTTGTATCATTCTCAAAACTTTTGGCCATGACTACAGAGCGCTAAAATTCAGCAACAAAAACTCTGCAGTTAAAGATGAGCAAGATTTCTGTGCCATGCAAAAATACACTGAACAGCAGGTACACCCAATTTCAGAGCTTTTGTCACTGAGTTGTACGATTTGTGGGAATATGTGACCCTGCTGACAGGTCAGATGATCACAACAGTAAAATCATTAACACCAGGTTAGACTCTGAAGCTCTTCAGCTATTTTAATTTCTAATGGGCTAAGTAGCAGAGCCCAAAGGGGAAAATATAATACTTTTCTATTTCTATAATGTTTAGGGCCTTTCATATCACATTAATCTGTTAAAATGATCAGTTTTGGGGATGCAAAAAACGGATTTGAAAAATGGATGAAAGTGGATGGAAACTGATAACATTGACTATGTAAACGGGTGGTTAACTAAAAACTGATCCAATTCTTTAGGACAAAAAGTAAGACATACACTTTTTTTTGTTTAATACTGATTCTATGTAAATAATTGGTCATCAGTTTCCATCATTTTTTCATTTGAATGACCACTTACAGATCCATATCAAAAAGTAAAAAAAATATTCAAATAAAAGCAATGTGTGATGGACAAGAATGAGGCAAGCCAGACTAACCTCCCCAATGCAGTGTAGATTTTACACCATGTCACACCTAAGAGTTTAATCATTATGGTGCATAATGGAATATACATGTATTTTTGGTTAGGTGTGCACGGTTTAGGTAAAAAATTAGATTTAATAATGCCTTATTGAGCATGTCTACCTTTAAGTAATGCTTTATTCAGATTATGTTTTTTTACATCAATTTAGCAGATCCGTTTGATGTAAAAAACTTGATCGGAATGGTGCCAAACTTTGTGAATATATATTTTGCACTGATCCTAAGGTACTGTCTTCACTATATCCCAGAGCTACATTAACATTTTGGTTGTTGCCACTGGAAAGACTCAAAAGATTACAGACCAGTATCTAATAAAAAATGATGCTTTACAATTATTAGTAAGATAAGAAAATGCATTTGCAAAGTCATTTAAATGGGATGTGTCACAACAACCACCACAACGGCAATCGGACAGCAGCCATGGGTGTGTATCCTTGGTCATGACTTCATTCTGCCATCATTTACAATGAAACATGTAGTATTAGATTCTGGTCAAAGGAATGTAATAACATTTATGTAATAACTGTAAAACTGGGACTTACCTCTACAATGTCAGCACTGGACACATGTAAAAGGGCTTTTTTAATAACGGCAACACTTTTACTGTAAACCAAAGTGTATATATATGGTTTAAACCCTTAAGATCCAGAGTGTTTTGGTCTTAATGACTACACATTTAAAAACATGATCTAACCATTTTTTTAATTTTTTTTTTTTTTGCTTGTACCCTGTCTTATGCATTTATTATATAATGTGTTACTGCAAAATTCTTGTGTGTTTACGACTTTATAATAATTGCTTTATGGAATGTGTAAAGGGTAGCCAGTTTTCTGAATCTCCTGACTTTGGAAATAATCCCAACTAATGTACAGGAACTGCCTTCAGTAAGACAACTAACCTTAATTTTATACATAATAAAGGTGTGAAAAGAGTCCACCTTTAGAATATTAATGGCCTTTAGGTACTGCAGCACTGCCTGCACTGAGGAAACTATTTCTAAAATTATACATGAAACAGTAGTATATTGGATTAAAACTGCCACTATGCAATGTATGTACCGCTTTGCTTTCAGCTTTGTACAGGGTATAGTTATAGCAACGGAGGCTATGAGGAATAGTTGATCGGTGTCAGAGCCGGGTGTTAGACGCCCACCAATCTGATACTGATGATGTATCCTAACCAGTATCAAAAAAAAAAAAAAAAAAAAAAAAAAAAACCACCACACACACACCAAAGCCTGGAAAACCCCTTTAGCTTTAGCAACTAGTGCCAGGCATCTGCTGCCAAGGCAAATGTAATCATTGAATGCATGAAAAGAGAGACATAGTTAGACATGACAACATAGTTTTGCCTCTATGCAAACCACTAGTCAGACCACACATTAAATTCTTTATACAATTTTAGGCATCTAAACATACAGCTGTTGAACTAGAACGTATGCAAAGAAGGGCAACCAGGGTACTACATTTAAGGGAATGAGCGGATTGCAGTAACAAGACAGGTTATCAAACATGGTGAAATCTAACTACCACGCACAAATAAATGAAAGGGCAGTACAGAGATCTTTCTAATGATCTTTTTTATACCTAGGCATGTAGCAATGACAAGAGAGCATCCTCTATATCTAACGAAAAGGTTTCGCCATCACCATTGATTGGGATCCTTTACTGTAAAGGCTAGGTATTATGTTTCAAATAGGATACATATCCTATAGCATCCTGTTGCCATAGACTTGCTGTGTCCAAAGAAATGAACTTAAAATAAATGAACAGAAAAATATAAGAGTCTCCGTTTGTCTGCTGCAAAAATGTATCATGAAGGAAACTTGCCAAATGGAGACAAGCGGACACTTAACTATGAAAGCAGCTCAACTGCAAAATCTAACAGATAAGTTAATTTAATAAAATAAATAAATAAATAAATAAATGAGAAATGTGAGACATGCTTGAAAAGGATAGCCAAACATGGTCTGGACAGCCATTAAGAGCAATGCGACTATGGAATTATGATGAACAAATTTAAGATGGACCTGGCTAATTTTCTTAAAAAATATAATATTTAATTTATGGGTACTAGGTAGAGTTGCATGATGCATCGAATTTTCAATTCTTTTTCAATGCCTTTAAGGGGCAAACAGTTCAATATCATGATAGATGCTGTAAGCCTCGCCCCACCCAAGTTTTGGGACTCTCTATTTAAATTCTCTTATTCCCGGTCTCAAACCTACAACCCTCTGTATGGGATGTAGAAATACTACCCCAGTGGATTTTTTCTAAACACATGACTATAAACCCTTAACAGGATTTTACATAATGTATTAGTATAGTAAAGTATATAAATATATATCTGTATATGCCAGTACATTGTAAGTTATTAAATTAAGAAAACATCTATATTACATACGCATACTTTATATAAAAAAGTACAATAAAATCATTTTAATATACTTTATTGATTGAATGTGACAAAATATTAAAATAGATGTATATGGTATCAACGTAACTGTAACTGATGCAATTGCTATTGGAATTGCAGTGTCGATCCAAGGATTTATTCTGACTGCTTTGTTTGGAGTCGATATGGGCTCCACGTTGTGGAAAAGCTGTTTTTTGTTGTTGCAGATTTTGCTGCAGTTTTTTTGAGCCAAACCAAGGAGTGGCTACAATAGGAATGGGAAATATATAGGAAACTTTTATACTTCTACCAAATCCACTCCTGGCTTTGGGTCAAAAAACAGCAACAAAATCTGCAACAAAAAAAAGCTGCATTTCCACAACGTGGGGCCTCAGCCTTAGATTAATATGGGGAAACTGGCATTTTCCTTTCTCTGGATAAACACTGTAGAAACATAGGTTGGACTTCACATCCTTGTGCATTCATGTAAGAAGACCTGGTCACACTGGTTAATTATAGGCCCCATGGATAAAAGACAGGCTTACTACCAGAAGGCACAAAATTGCCGTTTGCTGAAAACACAGGGATCTGATCAAGATTAAAGTGGTTGTCTGAGACACATGCATATTGGTGGGGGTCCAACATCTGGATCCTGCACTGCTCAGCTGATTCGGCTGTTGGAAGCTATATACAAGGTACACAGCTGAAAGCTCTGCTCCTATTCACGTGAATGGGACTAGAGCGTCAGTACCCCAGCACCATCTCCATACACTGTAGCATTGGTGCTGGGTAACTGCAGCTCTGCTCTCGTTCACTTGAATAGAAGCAGAGGTGCTTTAGGCAGCCGAAGGTTCGAGGTATGGGAGTTAGACCCCCACCAATCTGACACAGATGACCTATCCTGTAGATTGGTCAGCAGCATCCATTATGCCTGGTGTCTCAAAAAAACCCGAATAACTTTCAGTACAACTAAACTGACACAGCAATGGTGCATAATAATGCAAAATAAAAATAAAAAAATTAAAAAGTGAAAGCAATCATCAGGTGTGGGGCATTTCTATAGGCCTAAACAGCATAGTTAATAAACAGTAACTGTACTTTGCTTAACCAGTGAACGTTTACTGCTCAGCTGGGATAAATGAACGGCTGAACTGAAAATCCTTAATTCAGCAGGATTTAGCAGCTAATTAAAAACAGGTCAAAACAGGTTTTTATTTATGAGATGCATTAAAGAATATTGTGACAGTGCTAATTTTAGACATTCGTTACAACCGTTAATTTTCCTTTATACTACATGATGTAGTTCTATAGTCACAGGCCAAAAGCATAGGGAATGAAAGTACAACATAAGGAAATGGATATGAAAGACAACAAAAAAGTTGCAGCAACAATAAACAGAACTCATTGTTACAGGTATTAATTGCTAATGCCTAGCTTCTAAAATCATTAAAATAGACCCCCAATAGGTTAGAAATTAAAATCAAATCTGTAATATGCCTATTATCATGGACTCTATACACCAACAAAAATAAAGCTTAGCCCCATTAAAGCAGATCAGCCACACTGAACATGACGCTTGTGGGCAGTAAGTTATAGAAGAGAAGAAACTAGGTCAATTGATATTAGTTTACAGGAAAAGATTCAGCATGTGTGAGATTTATTGGTTTAAAACACTGCTCATTCTGGGTTTAGTAACCAGCCTCACATTGCCCCACATTTACTAACAGACACTGTAAACTTAACTGGGCCATCTTGATCAGTAGTTGGTGCCTCTTTAGCCTATCTAGTTTAAGTTTATACCACCTATTAGTAAGGTGCCAGAATTTTAGCGCAATTTATTATATTTAAAGTGGACCTTTCACTGCCTCCAAATAGTCGAGCTCTTTACATCATTTAGCTGCTGCTCCACTGAATCCAGCAGAGTTGGAATTATTTATCTAGCCCCCACCGTTCCTCAGCAATCACTGCTGTTAGGCTTGGTGCCTGCTATGCTGTTTAAGATGCTAAAACGTTTTTCGGTCCTTTTATGCTACCTTTTCCCTAGCGATGTTATCGCTTACTACTTCCCTGAAGTTCTGCCCTTATCTCTGGTTCTTTCTATTCCAAGGCAATCTGGGTCTGACGAAGGTCCATAAAAAGACCGAAAAATGTTTTATCAACTTTTTGTGGATTGCATATTCTACAACAATGTATTAAATAAAACCAAAATAATTTTTCATGAAAAATTTGAGTGCCTGAAATATATTCCTGGATACGTGGGGTGAAACCCTATCAGAGCAAGCTGGTACAAATAGGAGTGCCGTGACTCTCTCTACTGCTATGCTGTTTAGTCTCGGTACTGTCAGGAGGGCTGTTTCAGACATGAGCAGACCAGGGGTGTTATTCTGAGCTGTGACCCCGGTTGCTTCTGATTGGAGCTCTGAATCACGCCCCGTGCCTGACACCGCAGCGTTTAAACAGCTCATCAGGTTAGGGGGCTTTCACACTACTGCTGGTGACTGTCAGTAGTGTCCGTTGCTATTGTTCGTTACAAGATTTTAGCAATGGACACTAGCTGAACCATCACAAATCCATTAAAATTTCCATTCATTTCAAAGGAATTTTATTTTGTGTCCGTTAGCAACCTTTAGTGTTCGTCCCATGTCAGTTTTTTTTTTCGTGGACAAAAAATCCTACATGCAGGACTTGTGTCCGTTAAAAAAAAAAAAAAAAAAACTAACACATTAACATCAGTTAGTGTCAGTTAATGCCTGTTATGATAGGTGTCCGCTTTTTTTTTTTTTAACGGACACTATCATAACGGATATCCACTGGTAGTGTGAACCCTGCCTTAGAGAGAAAATTCAGTGGAACAACTGCTATTAACAGATGCTAAGATCTTGAATTGGTGGAGTTGGTGAAAGGTCCTGTTTAAGCTATGTTCCTTTTCACTGGAAAACTACACTTTTTTCACTGCCCAGTGAGCTCTAACAAGCTGTAATATTTTGATCTCAGACTAGATGTGCCTTAATTTGGCAGATTTTATGCTTGGGTCAAGTTGTAACCACAACAGTAAATCTGCCCCAAAGTGTGAACAATAGTTTGAAGGTAGGATTTATTCAAAGAGCAGAGTTTTAAAATTAATAAAATGCAAGTTATAGCTCATGCACAAGGCTGTAGTATAGATTTGCTTTTGTACCAAGCATCCATGGAGAAGTATGAGCTTTTAATTGCACCTTTCTTTAAGCAGATTTCATACAAAGCTATCTTGCTCCATTTGCCAAATACTGCTCATTATGTCTCCCTCAGTGTTCACAGCTAGTTGCCTAGGCTCGCCTCAGTCCCTGCTCCCAAGAACCTAGACTCTCGACTCTTCCTCTCAAAGTGCTTTCAGTTACTGGTCCCTGATAAAAGCTAGAACAGTGGTGGATCAGTGCCTCTATTATCTCTGTATGTAAATCCAGAGATAACTGTGCAATTTACAGTAGAACAAACACAGAGTATGCTGCCTGAGCTGAAAACTGGAAGTGAAAGGTAGAGGACTGAAAGACAGGAGAAACCCTGAAATGGGAAAACCCTTTTAAGGCTGTCTTACACAGGGCAAACAAGCACTCTTAAGAATGCACATTTCCAATCACTGCTCCGTGTAAACCCGTCAGGGATTAGCAGAAAAATAATTAAACACTTGTATGTCAGGTGGTAGCATTTTTTATGAGAGCCTAAAAATACCTGTTACATTATGTAAACTACAATACTGAGATTCTGTAAAAATTGTGTACAAGTGTACCTAGAAGAATTGATGCTGTTTTGAAGGCAAAAGGTGGTCACACCAAATATTGATATGATTTAGACTTCTGTTCATTCATTTCAATGACAAAAATAAATAAATTAAAATTTCTATTTATGAAAGCATTCTTACTTTGGAGCATTTTTTCCATCCCTGCCAAAACTTTTGGACAGTCCTGCGTAAATATATATATGTCTATAAATGTCTATGAATCTGCTTAGCTCCTCCTGATGTTGAACATGCCTTCTGCAGATATAGTAGCAGCCTCAATGTGACATGTCCTGTTTTAACCAAAATACGTTGAATTATGTAAAAGAGCAACTTCACACATTTAGATCTGAAGAGGGTGATATTTTTTCTGTCATCTCTGCACCTAACTATTAAACACCATTATATCTTCACTCTACTTAAACATTCAACTTCATATTCTTCAGGCTGCATGGAAGAAAAAGCAGATTGGGTGGCATTTGCAGAGTAGGTTCATTTAAAAGTAAAATCACACAACAGATAGCACTTCATATGAAAGAATGGGAATTTATGAATCCCCATTAAAACTGGAGGTTGTGTGACCCAGCCAGGGGTTTATAAGGAGACAATCATTTTTCTCACACAGAAATCTGCTGATAAGTACACTTCACCTAGAAATAAATGCTAAAAGTAATCTACAAACCCAATTGCCCTCATAATCCTGACAAATAGTCCTGTAGAAATCTTGCTGAGAACAAAGGTGTTAATCTCCTACTGACTGGAGAGGCAGGGCTTAAAGGGGTATCCCCCATCACCAGGATATGTGAACTTGTATTTTAACCTAACTGAAGTGTTTTACCTAATACATTGCTTTATCTATCTTGTTCAATTTGTCAGATACAGTGAAATACGTGTCCTCAGTGTCTCATTGCCTAGGCTTCAGTGGTCAACTAATTCTATTCTCTTTTCTTCACCGTCATTGACAGCTACCGTGTTTCTCCAAAAATAAGACCTAGCTAGATTTTCCAGGTTTTTGGAGTAGGCTTGAAATATAAGCTCTACTCCAAAAATAAGCCCTAGCTAATTTAACCCCTTCCCGACATCTGCCGTGCGATTACAGCGGATGCCGGGTCCTTAAAGATGGCGGCCGCTCTGCTGCAGAGCGGCTACCATAGCTGCCGTACCGGGTCTCCGCGGAGACCTGGAATTAATGCCCGCGATCAGTGTCTACCCTGATCACGGGCATTGTTCAGCGTGACCCCCCCTCCTTCCCACCAAAGTAGCACAACCTGTAGTTAATGCCTGCGATCAGAGTGGACTCTGATCACAGGCATTGTTAAGTGTGACCTCCCCCCCTCCCGCAGTCCCCAGGGCTGCTATACTATAGCTACAGTCCCTATAGTCCCCCCCCCTATTGCAGGTTCAAGCCCCCTAGGAGGGGTTAATAGTAAAAAAAAAAGTTAAATAATATTAAAAAACAAACCGATAAAAGTTCAAACCCCCTCCCACTTTTCTAGAATACATATAAAAATAAAATATTACAGTGAAACACATACACATTAGGTATCCTTGTGTCCGAAACGCCCAATCTACAAACTTATAAAAATATTTTACCTCTATAGTGAATGCCGTAGCAGAAAAAAAAGAAAAAAATCAAAAGTGCCGAACTGCTGTTTTTTCACTGTTTCACCTCTGATAAAAGTTGAAATAAAAAGCGATCAAATGTGTGATTATTGTTCATGGAAAAAATTAAGACCTACCCTGAAAATAAGCCCTAGCCCTTTTTTCGGAGCAAAAAATAATATAAGACACTGTCTTATTTTCGGAGAAACATGGTATTGGCTCTGGAAAGTACACAGTATTGCTGACCTGAGCTGTACATTACACAAACTAAGTTTGCCCATCAACTTGTCAATGAAACTAGGAAGCTAAGAGGAGAGGAGACAGGAAGGAAGGTGAAACAATGAGATTGGAAAACCCCTTTTTTGTTTTTCCACAGACAGGGCACAGCAGGGAGGCCCTGCTTCAGCAATATGTCCTACAGAAAAACACAAGATACTAAGCTACTAGGACACAAAGGAAATATTTCTTTATATTTTACACAAATCTTGGTTTTTATTGTAATAGGTGACAAAATGGGACCAATGGTAAGGAGGAGATAAAAGGGAGGAAGAGCTAAGATAAGTTACTGTGCATTTTTTGTGAATAACGTTCCTTTAAACTGTTGTTCTCTTACCTTCTTCCACTCCTTTTTGGCAGGTCATAAAAGGTGTATGTACACAGCAAGCTGAGACCACATGCTCAGGGCACAGCATTACACATGGTGAAAAGAATCTGGTATATGCACTCCTGAGTCACAATATATTTAGTGCAGGTTTAGTCATACAAATGTTGGTGTCAGCTGTAAATGAAGTTCTGTTTTAAGGCATGGGAACGATCAGTAGCTCTACCTTATAATGTATGTTTTACAATACCTATTATTACAGCCAAAGACTTGCCACCACTTAACTCAGACATTATATAGTCAGCTCCAATTTCAAATAGAACTTGGCTGGAAATGTAGCCATATGTCTTCATGGTAAACAATGCATACTACTGCATTGAAACAAAGGAGCAAACTTTTGTAAACCTTCCACAGGTGCAATAAAGAAAATTACAACGCATACTATGTTGAGGACAAGTAGACACCATCCCCACAACAGAAAAGGAAACCTATAAAATATGTATACATAACTTTCCTATAAATAAGCAAGTAATAGAACTAGTGCAAACATGGCATGAAATACGTTTACATTCCCCCCCTAAACTAACAATGTAACTCAAAGTCAACCCAACAAATTCTCTTAGGTTAAAGGCCCCATGTAGTGAGCCGCAGCCAAAAAAATGCCTGCGGTGGAAACAGAGTTTTTCACATAAAATCTGCAGAGTTCTCCTTTGTGGACTTTCTGCTTCTATTATACATATACAGAAAACGCCAGTGTTTCCGTAGGTATAATTGACATACTGCAGATTTTTTTCTGCAATGTGTGGATGGGATTAGCCAGAATCTCATACACTTTGCAGGTACTGTAAAATGTAGCGTTTTTTGCCAAGGCTAAAGCGCCACGTTTTCACAACATGGGGCCCTGGCCTTATTCAGTAAGCCTTTGCTGAATTCCCATCATATTTATTCACAATTTCTAATACCTTTTACTTCACTACATAAAGTAAAACTCTTTCTAAAGACATTCTTCTCTACTCAAATTTGGAAAATGTCATACGGTTACCCAGCTAATGTGTTCCCTAGAGTTTTTTTTTCTGGTGTGAAATGTATACTGCAAAAGCTGCAACTCTTCTTGAGGTCAATCAAATTGAACAGCACTTAGGATACAATACTTTGGTGCAGTGGTAGGATCCCAACCTATATTCATAAAGAAATACTCCACACTCCAACTAGTAGGATGTCTTTGAATTTTATTACATCCAGCTCACCTTCCTTAGACACAATGCTGACCTGGTGAAGACCCTGTTGTGCCTAGTCTTGCCATTTTCTGACTCAAAAGTTTACCAACATCTGGAGTCAACTACGTTGCACCAAGCTTTCTACCAAAATGCTAATTTCACGCAGTCTTGTGCCAGTTCAAATTCTATTAGAAACCCCAATGACTACCTCTCTGCCAATAAGCAAATAGTTAAATAAAAAAATAAATACATCACATAATTTGCTGTTAAAAATGACTGCTGCATACAAGATGCATGAAGATGGTCATAAGATTACTACATACATTTATATATTGCTGGTAAAGTTCATTCTCATATGCAGACACAGACATATGGGATACCTATGAAATCCATGCATCATGGGGAGATCTATGAAGACTGGCGTTTTCAACATCAGTCTTCATATCTACCTTAACAGCAGAGGGCACGCCTCATTTATTATGACGCACACAGCTTCTCATAAATCAGGCACAACCTCTGCAGGGCCGTAAGCCTGCTATGAGCTGGCACAGACTTCAGGAATCATATCATTAATTTCATGAATCAATGATAAGACTGCCCCCTTGTGTGTGCGTGTTTTTTTTTTTTTTATAAAGTAGCTATATCCTGTATTAAAGAGGTTGCACCACTACAGACACTGATCCTCAGAATAGGGAATATGTGGCAGGTCGCGATGGGGCTGCAATCTCTGGCAGCCCCATAGAAGTGAATGGAGTGCTGGTCATGCAAGCTTCATTCACAGGGAGGATTCAGGTGGACTTTCTATTGTCCATTCTTCTGATTGCTGATGGTCCCAACAGTCAGACCACCAGCAAACTGACACTTTTCCCCTATCCTATGGATAGGGAATAAGCGTCTGTAGTTGCACAACCCCTTTAAAAAGGCCAATTCTGACAGCAGTAATACGGCTGAAAATCCCACGCCAACCTTGGGTCTATTGACTGGGACTGGCAACATCATAAATCCATGGTCAGGACAGGAATCTGTATAACATAGATGTATGATGGCTATCTGAATGCAGCCTCAGGAGTCTGCTAGGGTCAGCTCTAGAGCAGCATATTCAAATTGACACATAAAAGTAACTTCAAATACACAGTTATATGAGGCAGCTTGGAGCCTGGAATAATATGCTTTACTTCTATAGATGACATTTTGACACTTATTTTTTTTTTTTTAAAAAGCACCCAATCTGGCAGTATAGTTACAGTTTGTGGTGTCCAACATACATTCCTGGCAAATTTCCAGGGAACAGAATAGAGGATAAATTGCTGATCGGTGGCGCTCTGACTACTGAAACTTCCACTGATCCAAATATAATACCATTTAGTTATAAAATTAATATTTTAATTAAAATTTTCTGGTTGTGCCTGCAGTTAAGTAAATTTATTGAATTGCTCTTGCAGCAGCTCAGGCAAGATGGCTGCTGCCATAATGTTATATATATATATATATATATATATATATATATATATACACACACACACACACACTGCCTTGCGAAAGTATTCGGCTCCATTGAACTTTTCAACCTTTTGCCATATTTCAGGCTTCAGGATATAAAATTTTAATTTTTTTGGTGAAGAATCAACAACAAGTGGGACACAATCGTGAAGCGGAACGGAATTTATTGGATATTTTAAACTTTTGTAAAAAATAAAAAACTGAAAAGTGGGGCGTGTCAAATTATTCGGCCCCCTTAACTTAATACTTTGTAGTGCCACCTTTTGCTGCGATTACAGCTGCAAGTCGCTTGGGGTATGTCTCTATCAGTTTTGCACATCGAGAGACTGAAATTCTTGCCCATTCTTCCTTGGAAAACAGCTCGAGCTCAGTGAAGTTGGATGGAGAGTGTTTGTGAACAGCAATTTTCAGCTCTTTCCACAGATTCTCGATTGGATTCAGGTCTGGACTTTGACTTGGCCATTCTAACACCTGGATACGTTTGTTTGTGAACCATTCCATTGTAGATTTTGCTTTATGTTTGGGATCATTGTCTTGTTGGAAGATAAATCTCCGTCCCAGTCTCAGGTCTTTTGCAGACTCCAACAGGTTTTCTTCCAGAATGGTCCTGTATTTGGCTCCATCCATCTTCCCATCAATTTTAACCATCTTCCCTGTTCCTGCTGAAGAAAAGCAGGCCCAAACCATGATGCTGCCACCACCATATTTGACAGTGGGGATGGTGTGTTCAGGGTGATGAGCTGTGTTGCTTTTACGCCAAACATATCGTTTTGCATTGTGGCCAAAAAGTTCGATTTTGGTTTCATCTGACCAGAGCACCTTCTTCCACATGTTTGGTGTGTCTCCCAGGTGGCTTGTGGCAAACTTTAAACAAGACTTTTTATGGATATCTTTGAGAAATGGCTTTCTTCTTGCCACTCTTCCATAAAGGCCAGATTTGTGCAGTGTACGACTGATTGTTGTCCTATGGACAGACTCTCCCACCTCAGCTGTAGATCTCTGCAGTTCATCCAGAGTGATCATGGGCCTCTTGGCTGCATCTCTGATCAGTCTTCTCCTTGTTTGAGATGAAAGTTTAGAGGGACGGCCTGGTCTTGGTAGATTTGCAGTGGGCTGATACTCCTTCCATTTCAATTTGATCGCTTGCACAGTGCTCCTTGGGATGTTTAAAGTTTGGGAAATCTTTTTGTATCCAAATCCGGCTTTAAACTTCTCCACAACAGTATCACGGACCTGCCTGGTGTGTTCCTTGGTCTTCATGATACTCTCTGCGCTTTAAACAGAACCCTGAGACTATCACAGAGCAGGTGCATTGATACGGAGACTTGATTACACACAGGTGGATTATATTTATCATCATCAGTCATTTAGGACAACATTGGATCATTCAGAGATCCTCACTGAACTTCTGGAGTGAGTTTGCTGCACTGAAAGTAAAGAGGCCGAATAATATTGCACGCCCCACTTTTCAGTTTTTTATTTTTTACAAAAGTTTAAAATAACCAAGAAATTTCGTTCCACTTCACAATTGTGTCCCACTTGTTGTTGATTCTTCACCAAAAAATTAAAATTTTATAGTTGAAAAGTTCAAGGGGGCCGAATACTTTCGCAAGGCACTGTGTGTGTGTGCATAGATATCTATGTGTGTGTGTATATATATATATATATATATATATATATATATATATATATATATATATATATATATATATATATATATATATATATATATATATATATATATATATATATATATATACATCTGACTTCTGCACTGAAAATATACATCTAACCTGAATCACTCAATACAAGCAACAAAATACACAAAAAAACAAAGCATACAAACCTAATAAACCCTGGAGTGCACTGCTACCACGTTTAAAACTTTAAGAACATATTCAAATGCAATATTATTCCAACAACACAACCCGTCTCTAAAACACAAGCTCCTTGTCCAGCACAAAAATAACCCATGATCTTTCTTCTCTCTCTTTCACACTAATTAATACTAGCTGGAGCTTAGGAAGAGGTAAGACGGCCTCAGGAAAGCTCTTTAACCAATTAGTTCCATCCAGATTTTAGCACAGGAACATCCTTGATCTTTTCGGGCACCTGCAGTACATATGAACCTATAGCACCATTTTTGTGACTTATCATATCTACTCATACTGTGCATTTTTTTTTTCTCATTCATGGCATCTTTATAAACATAAAGCTTCCCAGATGAAGCAGTGTTCTGGTGTCAAGATAAGCTTATACTACAAGTCAGTGAACAAAAAACTGTTGAACTTCAAAAACTGTACTTGAAGATATCTATTCTGAAGCCTTGGTACAAGTTTAGTGTCACAATCCTCACTGATCTATACTTGAGAAGAACATTGAATTTTACCTACTAGAAATCAATTGATCCGACACTTTTCTCTATGATATTTCTAGCTTAGACTCTAGAATACTAACGATTGTGATGAAGCGACAAGATAGTATTCTCATTTTTATGCTTAGAAGAAGACTTAAGATAAAAGTGGTCTTTGGCATAACAATAATAAATGGCAGGTTCAAATACTTAAAAAAAAAAAAAAAAAAAAATTTCACACACACACACACACACACACACACACACACACACAAGATTATTTCCATTCTGGGTGACGGGGAACCGGATGATTTTAAATTGCCCAAATGTCACTTCAGCTGACCATACACATTGAGAAATATAGGCGGATCCGGGCAATAGGTTTATGGAGACAGGTCTTCATAGCAAATCCAGAAAAAAGCAACAAAACAATTTGGTAGTGGCATATGCCACTTTCTCTACAGAAATAAGAATACCTGTTTGGCCAAAACATCATAATGACTGGTATCTAAAAGTGCATTTTAGATGCAGCTGGATGCGGGCTCATTTAGATAGCCTCATTCAGTCTGACAGACTCCCTTTAACTAAGCAGGTTGCTATTTATAAATACAACTGTGCAAGAATCTGTGGTCAGCTTTACAAAAATAGTAAGACTTTATTCACTATTGAGTTTTCAGCCACGTGGTGTCCACGATCAGTGAAAAAATAGTGCATGTAACAGTGTTTTCACAGAGCAGATTTGACTCTCAAAAGTAATTGGTCCATTAAAACAAACATTCTGTGTTGAAAAACCAGAATCAGGAATGGCCCAGATCATGTGAAAAGAATCTAAGAGTCACTCACACAATGTTTTCTGTCCGTGAAACACGGTCTGTATGCCCGTTGCATTTCCCGGTCTAACCACAGCTGTGGGAATAAAATTTACTGCATTACAGTGAGTTATGATGCAGAGATCCAGCTAGATCAGAACTGTACTGAACTCACAGCTTTATATCAGATCAGTACAATAGCAATCCACCCGTTCAGGAGATCACTGTATCATAACTCGCTAATGTGCAGTGAATTCCATTAAAACGGCCATGGACAGTCAGGATAATGTGGTGGGTGCATGGACCATGTTTCATAGATGGAACATGGTCCTTTGAATTACATATGATCCCAATTCTACTTTCAAAAGCCCAGAAAGAACATGGCTGAAGATCCAAGTCAAAATGTGCAACAACTGTAAACAAGATGAATTTTTTTTTTTTTTTTTAAATTTTCTTCCCCCCCTAAAACCCGGGCCCCCTTTTGTTTTAAGGGGGCCCCCCCCCCCGTGTGCCCCCCCCCCCCCGGGCGCCGCCCCCCCAAAAAACCCCCCCCCCCTTCTTTCCCCCCCCCCCGAAAAAAAAAAATTTTGTGGGGGCGCGGGAAACCGCCCCCCGCCCCCCCTTCCCCCCAAAAAAATTTTTTTTTTCCCCCCCACACAAAGCCGCCCCCCCCCCCCCCCCCCCCCCCTTCCCCCCCCCCTTCCCCCCCCCCCCCCCCCCCCCCCCCATAAAACCACAAAAAAAAAAAAAAAAAAAAAAAAAATTTTTTATAATTTCCTTACCCCCCCCCCCCCCCCCCCCCCCCGCGCCGCTGCTGTGACATGCTATTCAAAGCTCTAGAGAATGTATTCTCATCCGTCACTTCCACAATGAAGCTAGCAATCTAATTTTCCTACTGTAAGACTGCACACAAGCGTAAATCTTACAAGACACTAATTAATCACTTTATGATCGTGCACTATAGAAATATATGATGTTGCAAAAATGTCCGGAGTCCTCAGAGACCATAGGCATCAATAAGCCCAGGAGGGCATTAGGTGCCAACTCAGTTTAGAGCACATACACAAAAGGAAAAAAAAAAAAAAGTGCTACGTGTTGAATCCTGATTTGACGACATCATGTTTCATATACGTAAGTAACAATGTTAAACTGTGAAAATGTGTATATTATTAAAACTGAAAAAAACACATGTTATTTTGCTACAGAAAGTTAGCCACTATGCTAATTGGTTATTACTAAATGTATATAATATCTGGGTAAACTCAGATATTTACCAAAAATAAAGCTTAAAGGGGTTCTCTTCTCAGAAGCCATGTCTGGCTACAAAGAGTCTTCTATTCTCTCAGGAGGATGTGACAAGTTGTTGCCTACACAGGTAGGCAATTGATTTCTAAAGGCAATATGTAATGTGGAACTGCAGAAGTATGGCACATTTGCTGTTAGGTTGCTATTTGTTTCAAGTGAACCAATCCCCCACCCCCACTCACTGAACACATATATATAATTTTTATTTATTTTTTTTAACCTTTTTAACTTTTTAGTGCAGATTGCTTATGCCATAGACTGCAATACAATTGCCATAGGCAGGCCACAATACATTGATTATTATGAAAGGCCTTGGAGCCTTCACAAGACTCCCAGCTGTCATAGATGTAGGACAGCTCCCGTGATCTCGCCACACAGGAGCCATCCTACAAAATGAAACTGAAAATACAGCAGGGGACAACACCTGAGTGGGTATCTGCTGTGAGCAGGCGCCATACATAAAGACCTGGCATCTGCTGTAATAGTATGGCAGAAGGGGTCAGGAAGGGGTTAAATTAAAGAGCAATGGATTAGAGTCATTGAAGGGGTTTTCCAGTTTCAGAAAAATATTGAGACACAAATGCTATTGTTTGTATAATGAAAAGTTCTACAATTTTCCAATATACTGTCTAAATAATGAGCGGAACTGTAACGTGCTGTTCATTATACAAACAACATTTTTCTCTCAATATCTGCTTGACTAGACTCCTTTAAGAATCCATGTCACTTTTGTGTTGTTAAAAAACTTAAGGCTTAGTTCACATCTGCGCTGAAGACTCCATCACAAAGTCCACCTAAAATCGGTGTATGAAGACATCCTGCCCAGAGACAGTTTTAAAATGACAGACCTCATTATAGTCAATGGGCTCCATGTGCAACCGATATTACAGCGGTCCGCCTGTCCGATGTTCTAGTCCGTTGGAGGCCGCTAATGTGAACCTAGTGTAAATAGTACTTGCAACAAAAATTGTCACAAATGCCATTTTTACACTGCCCTTGCCACTTTCAGAAAGCGAGACATGATTTGAGAGTGCAGCTTTCTAAATGACGTAAATAACGCCTGAAATCTATGCCAGCTACAAATTGCCATATATTTCAGTGCATGCACACAGCCTACCTACTCTTTGCCTATTGGTATAAGTGGTATGTGTGATCTTTCATTTTTAAGAGGTCTGAAGTGTGCCAAAAGCCAACTTGGGTTAGACTTTTAGCCACAAAAATTATTCTTATTCATTTTAACATAACGTTACTCTAAAGATGCCCATAACAGTAAAGTTTGGAGTAGCATTTTTATATTTAGATTTTTAACTGCAGAATTTAGGTTTTGTATATGCCTAAAACATAAAAGTTTTTGCAATATCTAAAGGGTTTAAACAAGCATTAATTCAGCCCAAAGGAGGATCATATATTCTGAATGATGGGAGGTCATAGAAAAGTATGTAAAGTGTACATGTATGGGTTGAAAGCCTTAAAAAAGACATCTGTGAAAAATAAAATGCTAATACAGAATCTATCAGCATCTTTGTGATCAGAGGAGTTTCTAATTATTACTCGTCTTCTGTTTCATGCTGGTGAAATTCATGTGTGTCATGCACTCCTATACTGGATATCAGTCTCAATATAGCAAAATCTGAAATTATGATTGCTGGATTATAAATATTATACATAAATTTATCACATACACATCCATTTCACAAGGATAGTTGGTAAAGTAAAACACATTGTAGCCAAGTGCAACCAAAAACAACATTAGTTTTGACCCATACTGCTAACTTAATCTGGATATTTAAAAAAAAAAAATGTCAATGTCAATTTCTGGAACCACAACAAAGCCTATGTTGGATGGCTTATTCAAATGTGCAGAAAAACAATTTGTTTTGACTTTTCCAATGAGGCCGAGGCAGAGGATTGGACCAAATTTTCAGGGGTGCAATGTTTAATGTGAGCCACGGAGACTCAAGGTTTTGTCTGTTCCAATCGAACTAGAAATATCCAATCTAAAACGTGCCAACGCTTTGACTTATGACAACACTAACCAAACTAGCCAACAAAGTTGATTAAATTGCCACCAACTAAGACTGCTGTCACTTTACTAAAGTCCATAAAAGCTGTATGCAATATTAAAGAAGGCTACTACAATTTATAATTGCCCACACTAAGCGATGTATATCGCCTATTACAAATCATTGTATGCCATACAATTTATGTCCATTTTTTCCATAGCCAATCAGAGCATAAAATACAGTCATGAAAACGAGATCTCACAGATAACAATAACAATCATAATAGCAGTAATAAAAAAAAAAAAAAAAAAAAAAAAACACACTTTGCTGAATATTTTTTCACAATGTTTAATGTCAAGAAAATAAAATTACAACCAAAATCACTACTCATTGCTAGTTAGAATTTTTATGCCAAGTTATAAAAATCCTGAAAAAGCATTAGTTTTATTCACCCAATTGTAAAACAAAAACCCACAAAAAGTCAAGCAAACGTAATAAAGCAATCACAATTTGGCCTAGTCAGCACAGAGTTAAACCTAGACTCCACAGTTCTCCTGTAGTTTCTTAGCCATATGCTGATACCCTTAAGACGCCATGCGCTCCTGCTTTATAAGCTTTCATCTCCAATTCCCTGTTTGAAACATGAACCGCCTGGTAACAATGACTCTCTGTGTGCCGAAAATCCTATTATTGATCCTCCTACTTACCTTGGGCTGGGCTCTTCTTGGAAATGCAACTTTAGGGTCAATCTGAAAGGACAGGACAAAGAAAAAAAAAAAAAAAAAAAAAAAAAAAAAAAAAAAAATCAGTAAGCTTGCATTCATCTTTTCCACTTGGAGATTAATGGCTCATACTTAAGGGTGGTATTATAGGCATTTATCATTTAACTGTTGATATGATATATTAACATACACTGAAATGCTTTGCAGCACTGGCAAAGTCAAAAAGGGTTACTGTTCTGAAAAAAAAAGTAAATTAAATGTGCTCAGTTTGTACCTTACAAAAATGACATTGATTTCCTTTATTACAATGCACTGAAAAATGACAACTCCGGAGCTCACAAGAGACCCACTGATCACCGTATAACAAAGTGCTTCTTTCTTGCTCAGTGTGCTGAACAGATGTTTTAGCCCCACAGCTAAAACTTAAAGTTATTTGCATGTACTTCATAATGCACCACTCTGCAGAGCGATGTGCAAACAATTCTGGATAGAAACCTTCAACCAACAGATTAATCTGTGCACAACTCAACCCCTTCCCAGTCACAACTCCAAGCTGCCTGCAATGCAACATGCTGCCGTTTCCACCTAATCACTGATAACACGTACAAATACAGATGCCAATACCTGCTTCAAAACATAAATCCCTTCTGCTAAAAAGCGACATGCAGTCTATTACAGTTTAGGAATAAATAAGTGGATTTTCCCTAGAGGACTTGAAATAAGCAAATGTTGTGGCTGGCAAGAAGCTATGTGTAAGCCTTCAAAATGTTTCTGAGATAAACACACAAATCTAAGCAGCTCCACTGAGAAAACTGCTGCAATAGATTCCCCAACCATCATCACCCAATTTATGTGAAAAGGTAGTCATGTAATGCTACCAACATTTGTGATCGGAAATCGCCAGATACTCTGTAATGTAGAGGCAGCACTCCACTTTAATCACGAGTACAATGTGAAAATGAACTTGTGCACAAAACAACATTTACTGCAATTTTACAAACTCTAAAAATGGGCAATGATGCTAAAGACTTGGTGACCACCTTATCTATTGTGAACTGCCTGTGCTGCAGTGATATAGCGGTCAAAATACAGCAACTTAAACATGAGCCATTAATTCTTATTCTCCAAAACTAACTCACAAAAGCATCTTATTGTCAGGAAAAATGGGTGAACACAACAGGTGAGAACTTTCCATACAGACATACACTATAGAAATAAAAGATTCCAAATAAAGTAGCATTTTATATCAATCACAGCTCCACTATGTGTAATTTATGTCAACTAATAAGAAATATAAAAAAGATCTGGATTTTTTTTTTTTTCCTGTAGACTGTATTGCCTATGAGATCTGTATGGATGTCACTCACCATATGCACACCTGCTACTATAACATACAGTAAAAGACTAACACAGAAAAAAGAAAAAAAAAAAAGTTAGTCATGGACGAACTCTACTTACTCTATCTACAAATCAGCTAGGAAAAAGGACTATGGCAGTATATCTTATGTGTGCGGGCCATTACCTAAAATCAAAGCGTTTAACGTAAGTGTAAACAAGAGCGGTGACTCCATGCCAAAACCCAACCGAGCTGCCTCCTGCACTGAATGTTGAAACACGAGTCAAAGACCAGACAACGCTACATTAACAATAATCAAGAACGTGTTGACAGATACAAACATACCAATACATTCCATGGACCACTCTGCCTTCTTCACCTGAGCTCATGTGCCCCCAAAGACTAACATCTTTGGCCTACTAATACTACAGCATCTCAAACTTCACTTGTTGCCACTGAAGAAAAATATTATTGACCTTTCTCCTATTAAGGGAGGGATGACCAGTTTGTTGCTCTACTGCTGTATTAATGCCATACATAACAATTAAACAATAACCAAGCAACAGAGAAAAGCAAATGCGTGAAGTTTGTGACCTTAGATGGACAAGCTATATTGATTCAACAATAGACCTAAGGGTACATTTTAGTAACTGGTAGATACAATATATGCACAGATATATATACAATAACAACATACACTAACAGAGATATATGGTGCACATAACTAGACGGGTCAGCAATTCCACACCATAACAATATATCTGTGTAATAATAATTTCATCATACATATATCTATAGACTTTGCCTTATGCCTATTTCTAGCAGTAGCTGAGCTTGCCTGGATGAGTACACAGTTAAAATTGTGACATTTAACAGTTGTTAAAAACTCCTTTATCTAATCAGTGTAATTAGCTCACCTTTCCCTCCTCATTAAGCACGGCAGTGGCTATACAGGGGATCTTTTGTCAGCGTCCTTTCTCCAAGCTTTGTTAAGGCATAATTAAACTGGGTAATAGGGTGCAAAAAAGCCTTTACAAACACTGAAGAACCTAAGTGAGATACACAGATATCGCTGGTGGACCTATAACAGTGACTAAAGACTGGACACCAGAATATTGGGATGTGACACTCCTAACAGCACAAGCAAGTTAAACATGACATTACTGTAGGTATAACCCCTAAACTCAACTAGCCTACCTGAGGCTAACACCACAGCATGATGGGGTGACCACCTGCTAGATTCTGGTTAGAAGAAGGGTTTATAGCCATATACTGTGACAATTAAAAGCAACGCAAGTGATAAAAAAAAGGATTCCCCACTACCCAATGTGAAGCCTAGAGCATGATAAGTAAAACAGAAGCTGGTAAATGGAATAAGCAAGGTGTAATACAGAAACTTTAGCCAGACCAGGTATGAGGTCCACAATCTGTGCCAGACACACCATTACAACATAACATTCAACAGAAAATCAAAGGAAAAAAAATAATAGAATAGAAAAATAAAAAGCACAACATACCGTCTTGGAATCTAATTCATGGTGGGGTTGAGCTAATACTTTATCTACACTTGCAGGATCTGCAAACGTAACAAAGCCGAAGCCTCTGAAATCAGACAAAGAACAAGAGAAATGACAATGAGCACTAAACATTGAGCACAGATGCAACATGGAAATTATATAAAAAAAAAAAAAAAAAAAAAAAAAAGGGCCAAACATTAAAATAAAATACACAAATACACTCGTTTACAGGTTAAATAAGTCCCATATCACTTTGGCTGGGCACCCGCCTTGTGTTTACAAAGCTGGCATTGGGAACAATAATGCCAGATGTATGTACAAGGACAGAGTGGGTCTACAACATGTCCTTTTAGTTTATTTTTGTACAGAAAAGTAACAGTCACATGCATAATGTTACTAAACAATACAAACGTAATAAAATCAAATTACTGAAAAACCATTAACTTTCCACAAGTCTCAGAATGTCAGGGCTAATTCCAAGAAGTCAGTTTACATAATGTAAATATGTATCAGAACAGAGAGACACTATTTCAGGGTTCAGAGCTACACTACTACACTGGCACTGAGCAGAATGGAGACAGCTTGATAGGCACCACCCAGGAGATTTAGGAGAATGGCTTCATAAGTGTATTTACATACTTGGTGAAGGGTCCAGAATCAGAATGCCAGCCGATTTCTGGCCAAGATCAGTAATGGTAGTGATGATCAGGAGGAGAGAAGGCGGTGAGACAGGGGGGTGTGTGCCTGACAACTGGAAGCTTTACATCCAGATGGTATCTGAGCCCAGGCCACTTCTCCAGAGTACACAGAGCCCGTGCAGTCCAGCACAAGTTCTACATGCTTCATACATGACACATGGACATTACCTGGATCTCTTTGTGGTGGGGTCTCTCATCACCATGCATTCTCGGATTTCTCCAAATTTGCTAAAATAGTCTCTGAGGCTGTCTGTGCACAAACATAAGACATGACAGCTATGAGCCGGGAGAGGTGAAGAGCCCAGCACCAGCCACCCCCATGTACAAAGCCACCCAAACAGCCATAGGGGTCGAATAGAGGACTCGGAAGGGGGAAATAAATAAATAAAGAAGCAAGGAGAGGAGAAGTGGGAGGCAGAGAAGAGACTGAGCAGGGAGAGGGAGAAGCTGCCAGGGTGGAACAAAGAGCCAGAAAGGGGCATGACAGCAGCCTTACCTGGGGAGGTCTGCCAGCTCAGGCCGCCGATAAACATTTTACTACAGGGGGAAGAAAACACAACACAAGTCAGCACAGATGTCACATCGGCCATTTTGACGTGTAACTTACAAAAGCTTAGAGGGAGAGACGAGAGACAGAAGAGAGGGGTAGAGATAGAGGAGAGAGGGTAGAGACAGAAGAGAGAGGGTAGAGATAGAGAGAGGACGTGGAGGGGGGAAGCAGAGATGCAGAAAAGAGGGCACCGACAGAGAGAGGAGCAGAAGGGGTACAGAAGAGGGGCTCTGATCCAGACACATGACACGGGAGGCCCCTGCCTCTTGGTAAATCAAGGTGTCACTGGAGAAGGGGCAGCAGGGCAGGGGATGCAGCGCTGCCCTCCGTGCCCCCTCTCTCCCCCCACACCCCCAGCCTGCACTTGCCCTCTGCAGAAGAGAGGGGCAACATCCCAAGGAACTTACCCGGGGTCGTGCTGAGAATCGTTCGGACTCCCGGAGGTGGCCTGGCTCCCATCTGCCTCCATAGCCCCTTGACACAGTTAAAAAATAATAATACTAATAATAATAACTAAATGACTAACAAAATAAAAGCCGCACACAGAGAGCGGAGCAGTGTGGTCAGGGCAGAGCGGCCGCAGCCCGGCTCACACACATAGACGACACACACGGTGACAGCGACGGCACTCCTGCACTGGGACTACTGTGTGTCACACAGGGAGACAGGCAGCAGCTAAGCTACTAGGAGCCCACAACACAAGATTATTGAGCCGGGAAGAAGCTCGTCACACGTGGGATCAGCTCAGCATTGCTCTGCCTCCTCCTCCTCCTCCCGCCCCCCCGGCAGCAGCGGCCCCTCCCCCCTGTCTCCCAGAGCGCCGGCCGTGGGAGGGCTTAGAGAACGTGGCCGGTGACGTCACGGGGCCGTCCCACCTGCCCGACTCCAGCTTCTGGCCAGTAACAACAATAACAAGGAGGAGGACGGCTGTGACGCTCTAGTGTTTGGATACAGCGCCTACGTCGTGCCCCTCACCGGCACCGGCTGCTAAATATAGAGCCGCAGCGGGGCTCGTAACCTGCCAGCTCCGGAGCAAGGACGTGACAGCTGCTGACGGGATGGCTGTAAAGTCAGGCAGAAGACTGTAGCCTTGAGAACCGCAGTGATGCACACCTGCCACTAGCGGTTCTCTGTAGAGACTGTTTCGAAACAACCTTGTACCAGCGGTTTTACTGCATGCCGGGGCAAACAGCCTGTCTCATAGTATGGTACATGCCGCTCATAAAGTGTAGGGCACCGGGTCATTGTTCGCCATGAGCAAAAAACTTTATAAGCTCACCTTGATAGTTCAGTTTTAAAGGAGGTCTAGAAAGAAAGTAGCAGTAGCCTTGTACAGTGCAGAATGCATGACCAGTGCAGATACAGCATCCGCCACTGGCTCAGTCACAGACTGCCCGCAGAGGTCAAGAAGATGGCATGGCGACAGACTGGCTGGTATCTGCATTGCTTTGAATGCTAGAAATCCAATTTAAAGGGGTGGGAAGAAGTTATCAAATTACCTATCCACAGGGACTGCCAGAGATAGCCAAGTACAGCTGCCAGTTACCTCTCGTGGTCCCTTTCAGGATGAATGGAACAGCAACATTCCTGTGTGACCTGCCCCTACATTTGTATTGCGAAAACTAGACCAACGTTTGGACCCCCACCGATCAGCATGTTATCCACTATCCCGTGGACAGAAGATAACTTGTTTCAACCCCTTTATGGATGGAATTCCATCAAAATGGTCACGTGCTATGTGATGTATACATTAGTGATGTCTGTAATCTCAGATGCTTCCAGTGTCCGAAATAAAGACACTACTTAAAATTTTGTCTTACTGAAAATAAGACATAACACGCCAAGGCTAAAGTTTCTGATGTCAGCCAGGTTGTACACAGAAAAAAGTACTTGAAGTACATTCTAAGATTTTCCATTGCGCTCCAATGGACTAATATAGGAAGAAAGAGAGTCCTTTTGGCTTCTGGCTGTTATACTACAGTATACCAAAAAATTAAATAAGGTATAAAATAGCATAGTAGACTGTGCTATTCCATACAATGATATATAGTAGAAAACATAAACCATGCAGTATGTTGATTTTTTTTTTTTTGGGGGGGGGGGGGTTAACTTCAGAGCCTATGGGTGATTGATGCCACTGTATTGCATCCATAAAAGGCCTCAATCAGATATTTACGTCAGACACAGGCCATTCATGTAAAGTGAACAGAAGTTTAATCAAAGATCCATTCAAAGCAATGGCTCTTTGTTTACAATGTCCTGTAAAAGGCAAAGGGTTTGGTGTCCTGGGACCAGACCTCACTTAGGGTATGTTCACACAGTTTTTGCAGGCTGAAAAAATCAGCTTCAGGAATTAGAAAACATTTTTTCATGTGTTTTTTTTTTTTTTTTACATGACGCGTTTTTTTTGCTCACTGTACGGACCTGGAAACTTCACTTTGAAAAACCGCGTTGCAGTTTTTTTCCACTTTCCATTGATTTCAATGAGTTTTTCAAGGTGGAATCTGCCTGAAGATAGTTCATTTTGCTTTTTTTTTTCCTCTAGCTGAAAAAAACAGCTAGAGGAAAAAATCTGCTACTGACTCCCATTGAAATGAATGGGAGGCGTTTTTTAGGCAGATTTTGAAGCATATTCTGCCTCAAATTCCTCTTGTAAAAAACTCCATGTGAACATACCCTAATATGGCCTTAAGTAGTCTAGCAGTGAGGAACTAAACATTGTCTACCACTAGTATTTTTAGTATAAGACTACTAAAAGGGCTATGGAGGACTCCTCAGTTTTGTAATCATACTGTACCTTTTGTTTGCATGAATGCTCTAGCACCTCTGACAAAAGAGCACATGCAAATAAGCTTCATTTTGCACCAGGAGTGTGGTGGCACCAGTTTTCAATCCTCATGCCACCTATCTCTGGCCAGTACTTAATCCTCAGACATAATGTGTCCCTTCCATAGCTAGAGCCATCATCAAGTCTCCAATCTCAAATCTTGCATGTTAGTCCGACACCATTTGTAGTACGGTGAATGCATAGGATAAAGGATGCCGCAGGAGGGAGAAACATTACTACATGTGTGCCTGACTACAATTGTTGGGCAAATGTGCAAGATTTGAAATGGGAGCCTTAGTAACTGCTCCATAAAGGGGATTAATGCATTGCTGCTGAGGGGGCAAGACTGACCACAGATGGGCAGTGTGATTAGCTGGAAACTGGTGCAGCTGTGCTACTAAGCTCATTTGCATACAGAGTAAGGCCGAGGCCCCATGTGGCATAAACGCCAGAGAAAAAAATGCAGCGAATCCCATCCACACATTGCTGAAAAATACGTGCAACACAAAACGCTGCAATTTCCAAAACCGTTGCGATTTTGGAAATTGCAGCATGTCAATTATACCTACGGAAACACTGGCGGTTTCCCTATAGTTATAATGAAAGCAGAAAGTCTGTGAAAAGCGCTGTGGGAAAAACCGCGATGCGTTGTCGCTGTGGTTTTTCCCACAGTGCTTTTTTGCTGCAGCCGGCTACGTGGGGCCTTAGCCTTAAAGGAAGTCTGTCATTCGCAAAAACTGTTTTAAGCTAATGGAACGTTGGAATGGCCTTTAAAAAGGCCATTCTTCTCCTACATTTCCTTGTTTTCTTCTCCCTGCCGATTCCAAGATAATTAGTTTCTTCGTGTTTGTAAATGAGCACCCGGGGCATACGTTCTCCTCTGCAAGTACCCATCGCGTCATTGCTTCTCACCGTCCTTTCAGCCATTGTGGTGTCTCCCATCTTTGTCTTCTTACTTCTCGCTCTCAGCAAATTTTCACGACTGCGCATGCGCAATTGGCTGTGCCACGCTCTTGTGACCACCGGAAAATGGCGGCCGATTGCACATGCACAGTAGCAAAAATTCACTGAGAGCGAGAAGAAAGAAGACCAAGAGGGGAGTCACCGCAACGGCTGAAGAGGCGGTAAGAAGTGATGACGCGATGGGTGCTTGCCGAAGAGAAGGTACGCCCCGGGTGCTCCGTGGTGCTCATTTACATACATGAAGAAACAAATTATCTTGGAATCGGCTGGGAGAAGAAAACAAGGAAACGTAGGAGAGCGTTCCAACGTGCCATTAGTTTAAAACTGTTTTTGCGAATGATAGACTCCCTTTAAAGTGCTTTTAGTCATTCAAATAAATGACTGACCATGTAATTCAAGGACAGAACAGTGTCCAGGCTGTAGAAACATGAGAAAAACATAGAGCAGGGCCTGTTCCTTACAGGGGGTCTCTCAGTTGTAACTCATAGATGGGAAATGTGGGGGATTCATCCCATCTATGAGGTATATACCTCCTATTGGTGCTTGAGGTAAACTATATAACCAAGGTAGAGGTAAGGGAGCCCCCTTACCTTTGTGTACACCCCTGGAAGTTATGCAATATTGGAGGAGATGTAAAACATCTCACACAGAGAGATTTAACACTCGGGAGTATGAGAAACCTGCGTTGGGAAACGTGTTTTAGGCTGAGGCCCCATGTTGCGGAAACGCAGCTTTTTTTTGTTGCAGATTTTGTTGCATTTTTTTGAGCCAAAGCCAAGAATGTCTACAAAAGGAATGGGAACCATATAGGAAGTTCTTATACTTCTACCTTCTGCTCATTCCACTCCTGGCTTTGGCTCAAAAAACCGCAACAAAATCTGCAACAAAAAAAGCTGCGTTTCCGCAACATGGGGCGATGTGGGGCTTTAGCCTATGGCCCCACAATTCTTGCATCCACTGAACTTGTGAGTTTTTGGATAGTTTCTGCTTGAATTTCTTTGCAGGATGTCAGAATAGCCTCCCAGAGCTGCTGTTTTGATGTGAACTGCCTCCCACCCTCATAAAACTTTTGCTTGAGGATACTCCAAAGTTTTTCCATAAAGTTGAGGTCAGGGGAGGATGGTGGCCACATCATGAGTTTCTCTCCTTTTATTCTCATAGCAGCTAATCACTCAGAAGTATTCTTTGCTGCATGAGATGGTGCATTGTCATGCATGAAGATAATTTTACTCAAGAAGGCAAAGTTCTTCTTTTTGTGCCATGGAAGAAAGTGGTCCCGCAGTGGCCCCCACACAGCATTATATGCTCCGCAGTGGCCCCCACACAGTATTATATTCCCACAGTGGTCCCCACACAGTATTATATGCCCACAGTGGCCCCTACACAGTATTATATGCCCCGCAGTGGCCCCCACACAGTATTATATGCTCTACAGTGGCCCCCACACAGTATTATATTCCCACAGTGGCCCCCACGCAGTATTATATGCCCACAGTGGCCCCTACACAGTATTATATTCCCACAGTGGCCCCCACACACTATTAGATGCTCCACAGTATCCCCCCTCCCCCCAGAACCAGTGCTATTATTATACTCTGGGGTCTCCTCAGATCCCAGAATATAATAAGTACAGGCCCAGGAGAAGTGATTAAAATAACAAACACTTATACTCACCTTGTCTTAACTCTCCAGGGCGTCCTTGCTCTGTCCTGCTGTCTTTCCCATCTTCCTTGGTCCTGTGCCCCAGACGTCACGGCTGAGGCCTTTGATTGGACCTCAGTGGTCTCGTGGGGGCGCACTGACGTCATTATGCTGGTGCGCCCCATGTCACCGCTGGGGCCTAATCACAGGCCCCTGCAGTGAGGCCGGAAAAGCACCGGAGATGATGCTGAGCCCAGGACAGCCAAGAGAGTATTTCTTTTTTTATTTTTTGTCACTTCCCCTAGCCCCTTTCCATTAACAATAGGAATAGTGGTCGAGGAACCAGGCTTTCCTCGACCACTATCATGGTAGTTCGGGCCCATCCATTTCCAGCTGGCCGCGGGCCCCGTACTCCTCTGGTCGCAGTCGCAGCCCCTGCGACCACGATCGTTACGCCACTTTCCACTGGTCAGGGGTCCGATCGGGATGGTCAGGGGCCGCATTGGGCTCCTGACCGTCCTGAATGTACCCCTGACCTTTGCATTGGCAAAATGAGTACTAATAGTCGGGGCCCATCGGGGGATTCACTGGTCCACCGGTCCGACCCTGGGTGTAGGTAAAATCAGGTGTTGCCTGGTATGCCATGGATCTAGTAGGTGGTGCTGCCTCCTGTGTTAGTAAGAGGCACCACCTGTTGTATCCATGTCAAAACAGGTGGTTTAGGGCTACATAAAGGGGAGGCATTGTTAGACTCTATTTCAACAATTCAACACCCCAAAATGCTGAGGCTCCCAGAGCCAAGGCAGCGCCACCTACTGGATCCACAACACACCTGATTGAAACCACTCTATTCTAGTCTCAACCATGTGTTTACAGATGGTATATTATTCGCAGACAGCAAGCAGCTTTACTGACTGTGCTCATAGATTGCTCTTTTCCTCCATCATGTCTGCATGGTAGATGCTAGAATGTAGTGGGTACCTGCATATATCTACTCTATATTTGCAGTTCAGTGTTCCTGGATCTCTTATATTATATTCACCTGGACTTTTCTCAGCCAAACCAAACTAGTTAATGGAGAGGGGAGGCAGGCAGACTGTTCCTTAATGCACAAACCCGCAGCCTCAAAGTAAAATGCAAAATGTGCTTCAGCCAAAATGGGGACATTAGCAGCAGAAAAACTGATAGGACACCATGTATGAAGGCTTTTGCAGTCATAGAATAGACTGCCCAGTAAGATCTTGCAGATATTTCAACTTTTCATAAAATATCAAGTACCCTTTAAGCTCTGTGTCAGAATCCGGGAACAATTATCAAATGAAATGTTAAAAAAAAAGTGTTGTAATAAAGTTTTGAAAAACAATGTAAGACATCTACACTGCACTGACGTATTATTTACTAGTACAATTTGCATGAATTTCTCGCATTTAAAAAAAAAAAAAAAAGTCTATGGTATTTGATTTTCCATACTATTGACTTATCATGTGGACGGGGCTGCTGCGGCACTCCTATTACTTTAACAGGAGCTGTATTCCATGTTCTGCTTGTCCTCTAGCACCTTACAGCACACAGAGGCTCCCACAGCAGCTGAATTGAGTGGAGTCCTACCCTCAGGATAGGCCATAAACATATGATTTATAGGGGGCCGACACCCAGCCCCCAGACCGATCGACGTACGGAGATGCTTCCTACACCTGTCCAGTACACAATATGGGGCCAGAAGCAGAAAGCTCTGTCCGCTGTACAGTCATGGCCAAAAGTTTTGAGAATGACACAAATATTCTATTTTCACATGATCTGCTGCCCTCTGGTTTTTATGTGTGTTTGTCAGATGTTTTTATCACATACAGAAATATAATTGCATTCATATTATGAGTAACAGAAGCTTATATTGACAGTTAGAATGAGTTAATGCAGCAAGTCAATATTTGCAGTGTTGCCCCTTCTTCTTCAGGACTTCTGCAATTCTCCCTGGCATGCTCTCAATCAACTTCTGGACCAAATCCTGACTGATAGCAGTCCATTCTTGCAGAATCAATGCTTTAATTTTGTCTGAATTTGTTGGTTTTTGTTTGTCCACCCGTCTCTTGATGATTGACCACAAGTTCTCAATGGGATTAAGATCTGGGGAGTTTCCAGGCCATGGACCCAAAATCTCTATGTTTTGTTCCCTGAGCCATTTAGTTATCACCTTTGCTTTATGGCAAGGTGCTCCATCATGCTGGAAAAGGCATTGTTGAGCGCCAAACTGCTCTTGGACGGTTGGGAGAAGTTGCTCTTGGAGGACATTCTGGTACCATTCTTTATTCACGGCTGTGTTTTTAGGCAAGACTGTGAGAGAGCCGATTCCCTTGGCTGAGAAGCAACCCCACACATGAATGGTTTCAGGATGCTTTACAGTTGGCATGAGACAAGACTGGTGGTAGCGCTCACCTCTTCTTCTCCGAATAAGCTGTTTTCCAGATGTTCCAAACAATCGAAAAGGGGATTCATCAGAGAAAATGACTTTACCCCAGTCCTCAGCAGTCCACTCCCTGTACCTTTTGCAGAATATCAGTCTGTCCCTGATGTTTTTTCTGGAGAGAAGTGGCTTCTTTGCTGCCCTCCTTGAGACCGGGCCTTGCTCCAAGAGTCTCCGCCTCACAGTGCGTGCAGATGCACTTACACCTGCCTGCTGCTATTCCTCAGCAAGCTCTGCACTGCTGGTAGCCCGATCCCGCAGCTGAAACACTTTTAAGAGACGGTCCTGCCGCTTGCTGGTCTTTCTTGGGCGCCCTGGAGCCTTTTTGGCACCAATGGAACCTCTCTCCTTGAAGTTCTTGATGATGCGATAGATTGTTGACTGAGGTGCAATCTTTCTAGCTGCAATACTCTTCCCATTTTTGTGCAGTGCAATGATGACTGCACGTGTTTCTTTAGAGATAACCATGGTTAACAGAAGAGAAACAATGATGGCAAGCACCAGCCTCCTTTTAAAGTGTCCAGTGGTGTCATTCTTACTTAATCATGACAGATTGATCTCCAGCCTGGTCCTCATCAACACCCACACCTGTGTTAATGGAGCAATCACTGAAACGATGTTAGGTGGTCCTTTTAAGGCAGGGCTGCAATGATGTTGAAATGTGTTTTGGGGGATAAAGTTCATTTTCTAGGCAAATATTGACTTTGCAAGTAATTGCTGTTAAGCTGATCACTCTTTATAACATTCTGGAGTATATGCAAATTTCCATTAGAAAAACTGAAGCAGTAGACTTTGTAAAAATTAATATTTGTATCATTCTCAAAACTTTTGGCCATGACTGTATAGCGGCCGGGCTCCTTTACTGAGTTGCAGTGAAGGCACCATACACTATACAGTGGACGGAGCTTTCTGCTTCTGGCCCTTTATTGTGTACATATGATCGGGCCGGGGACCAGGTGTCAGCCCCCTAACGATCATATATTTATGGCCTATAATTATAAGCCATAAATAAATAAGTCTGGACAACCCCTTTAAGTTCCTTTTTGTCACAAAGTTACATTCTCAGTGTGTAATCCCTGTATTTTATAGGTTGGTATTTTTTTATTAACATTTTCAGCTTAAATCTGAGGCAACATGTTGTGTAAAAGTTGCTCTCTTGTTGCAGATTATGCTGCGTTTTTTGATTCAAAGCCAGGGGTGGATTTAGTAGAAGGAAAATGTATAAATTCTTCCTTTATATTTTATGTTTCTCTTCAAGCCACTCTTGACAAAAAAAAAAAAAAAAAAAAACATCTTTTCCACAACATGTGGCCTCAGCCTTAAAGCAGATTTTTGACCTTTCCAGTTCTAGTGATTTTACAAACAAATGTGGATGTATATAGGATATTTTGCAGGCTTCATTGTATTTGTCAGAAGGGTGAAAATAGTCTTGGCTATAAGAGGTGAAAAATGTTCAAAAAACCCTGGTAACAAAAGGGTTAATGTTTCCACCAGTAGGGCATATGCTATGGTTTATGAATATAAAATACGCCATCCTTCTTATTTCATTAATTATATTTGCTTTTTATAATATTAATATATATGTATGTTTTTACTAGGTTGCCATAAACATAAATTGTCCTTGACACAAATCTGTAGTTTGTTCATTACTGAAGCCATGTGATCAGAATTACTATTCCTTGTATCTGGTTGAATACTAGCATAGTGATGCCTGTGCTAATATGCCTGAACTCTATTGTGCTCTTGGCAGATTAGTTACATCATTTGCATATAAATCTACCAAACTGCATGTGATATAGTCAAGCAGTATTCTTACGTCTTATTCTAAGAAATGTGCAGAAGAAAGGATTGATCGTGCAAGGCTCTGTTGGTACAACACTTTTCTGTACATTCTTCCATTCTTATTTAAAATTCTCACTGCCAATGGTAGGAAGTATAGTATAGTAATAGTCTACCCAGTTAAGAAAATAATACTGAATGGATCGCATTAATAGTCAATTAGATTCATTAGACTGTTTTGATCTGTTAAAGAAATATTGTGATGATTACAGATTATTCCCTATCCATAGTGTATGGGATAACTGTCTTATCGGTGAAGTCCACCTGTGGAATCCACTGATCATGAGCATGCGGTCCTGTTACCCCCAGTTGAGTGGAGCAGTAGGTCACATGCTCGTTGCCCATCTGTTCAATTCTAGGGGACTGGCTGAGAAGCTCTGTACTTGACTTCTCTTCAACCATTCTATAGAGATGAATGGATGGGCAGCATATATTTGCGACTCATACGGGGCTGATGGTACATCTGTTCTTATGATTGGTGGAGAGTCTCAGTGGTTAGACCCCCACCAATCAGTTATCCCCTACCTTGTATATGGGGAACAGCTTGTAATAGCCAAAATATCCCCTTAAGAATGGATCCATCAGAAAATATCTCTACTGAAAATTTTAAATAGTTGTAGGTAGATCACTGGGGTGGATTATGTTTAATATTAAATTTGAAAAAGGGTCTTAAATGCTCAGTCTCCAAAATTCATAAATTGTTGGTCTCAAATTTAAATTAAAGGGAACCTGTCACCAGGTTTGCGGCCCCTAAATCACCAACATGCCTTTATGCTGTCCTATAGGCTTTAGAACCTGAAATCTGGCAATGTAAGTTCCAGATATTGCTGTGTTTTTCAGGTTAAAGTAAAATAAAGTAAACTTTCAGACAGCTTTTGATTTTCTGGCAGTATTTATATCACTAATAAATTTTGTAATATACTTTATTAACAAATTCTGGATCCTTTCTGTGAAATCCTGCATCTCTTTATTCTTCCCCTTGCTTCTTTATTGATAGCTGTTCATGCCTCTGACTGAATGTTACTGTTTATGAAGTACAGGCTTGGTGTACAGTCTGTATAAAATTTAGAGAAAATGAAGGTGGGGGAGGGACATCTTATAAACTTGTTTTTGGTGTTAAATGAAAGAGGAGATTCTCCTTCACTAAGGTTACAGTGCTATCTAAATTAGAGAAATCACTGGTTGAAAATACAGTCAGGATTAGGAATATTTATATGCACCTGTGTAATATATAGGGTATAAAAATCCCAATTCCGAATGTGTTTTCAACTAGTGATAACTGTGGAAATAATTTAGATAGAAAGTAGACAAAATTTGCTAATAAAGTACAGGTGCATCTCAATAAATTAGAATATTTTTGAAACATTCATTCATTTCAGTAATTCAGTAATTCAATTCATAATCAGCTGTATTCCATGATTGTGTGTCCTACTGAACCAGACTGAGGGACCATTTAAAGGCTTAGGAAACCTTGGCAGGTGACACACTGAATTTACAATACTGAACTTTTTTACAATTTTCTAATTTTCTTAGACTTGGGTTTTCATTACCTGTAATCCATAATCAACATTTACAGAAATAAAACACTTGAAATAGAACACTCTGTGTGTAAAGAATCTAGAAAATATAGGAGGTCACTTTTATAATTTAATTACCGAAAGAAATAAACGTTTCAAAGATATTCTAATTTATTGAGATGCACTTGTACTTATGTCCTGGACATTGTATCCTAACGCTCTTCAGCGCCACAATGTAATATGTGACACCCCCTGGAGGCCTAAGCGGAGGTAGTCATGAACAGGATTGTGGATAAGTAAGTGAAAATGAATCTGTTCACTGCTGGGAGTAAACCAGTAGGTAGCAGCCTAAAGTACCTCTATGGAAGCCTGTATGTGAAGGGTGCACTACAGTGCTGGCCAAAGGTATTGGCACCCCTGCAATTCTGTCAGATAATACTCAATTTCTTCCAGAAAATGATTGCAATCACAAATGCTTTGGTAATAATATCTTCATTTATTTTGCTTGCAATGAAAAAACACAAAAGAGAATGAAAAAAAAGTCAAATCATTGATCATTTTACACAAAACTCCAAAAATGGGCCGGACAAAAGTATTGGCACCCTCAGCCTAATACTTGGTAGCACAACCTTTAGACAAAATAACTGCGAACAACCGCTTCCGGTAACCATCAATGAGTTTCTTACAATGCTCTGCTGGAATTTTAGACCATTTTCTAGTGCTTTTTGAAGTGTGTTTTGGGTCATTGTCCTGCTGGAAGACCCATGACCTCTGAGGGAGACCCAGCTTTCTCACACTGGGCCCTACATTATGCTGCAAAATTTGTTGGTAGTCTTCAGACTTCATAATGCCATGCACACGGTCAAGCAGTCCAGTGCCAGAGGCAGCAAAGCAACCCCAAAACATCAGGGAACCTCCGCCATGTTTGACTGTAGGGACCGTGTTCTTTTCTTTGAAGGCCTCTTTTTTTTTCCTGTAAACTCTATGTTGATGCCTTTTCCCAAAAAGCTCTACTTTTGTCTCATCTGACCAGAGAACATTCTTCCAAAAAGTTTTTGGCTTTCTCAGGTAAGTTTTGGCAAACTCCAGCCTGGCTTTTTTATGTCTCTGGGTCAGAAGTGGGGTCTTCCTGGGTATCCTACCATAGAGTCCCTTTTCATTCAGACGCCGACGGATAGTACAGGTTGACACTGTTGTACCCTCGGACTGCAGGGCAGCTAGAACTTGTTTGGATGTTAGTCGAGGTTCTTTAGCCACCATCCGCACAATCTTTCGTTGAAATCTCTCGTCAATTTTTCTTTTCTGTCCACATCTAGGGAGGTTAGCCACAGTGCCATGGGCTTTAAACTTCTTGATGACACTGTGCACGGTAGACACAGGAACATTCAGGTCTTTGGAGATGGACTTGTAGCCTTGAGATTGCTCATACTTCCTCACAATTTTGCTTCTCAAGTCCTCAGACAGTTCTTTGGTCTTCTTTCTTTTCTCCATGCTCAATGTGGTACACACAAGGACACAGGACAGAGGTTGAGTCAACTTTAATCCATTTCAACTGGCTGCAAGTGTGATTTAGTTATTGCCACCACCTGTTATGTGCCACAGGTAAGTAACAGGTGCTGTTAATTACACAAATTAGAGAAGCATCACATGATTTTTCAAAGGGTGCCAATACTTTTGTCCACCCCCTTTTTTATGTTTGGTGTGGAATTATATCCAATTTGGCTTTTTGACAATTCTTTTTGTGGTTTTCCATTGACGACAAATTAAATGAAGATATTATTACCAAAGCATTTGTGATTGCAATCATTTTCTGGAAGAAATTGAGTATTATCTGACAGAATTGCAGGGGTGCCAATACTTTTGGCCAGCACTGTATGTTATGTGGGGGCCTATTACGGGGGCACCTTCTGAATTAGAGCATGTAACAGGTGCCCTTACTGTATGGGAGCCTGTAATGGTGACACTATACTGTATGGGGGCCAATAAAGGAGGCAATATATTTTACGGGGGTCAATAAAGGATCAATATATTGTGTGTGGAGATCAGAAAAGGAGGTTAAATACTGTATGGGGGCCAGCAAAGGGGGCATTATAATGTGTGGGGGTCAGTAGATGGGGCGTTATGCCATATAGGGGCCAGAGTGGGCACCAGTCAAAAGCTTGCTATGGGCCCTGTCTTTCCTAGTTATGCCTCTGTCCTTTGCTGACATCCACCACACTAATACAGCGGACGTCAGATATTTAAACATGGCAGTGGAGACCCAACATATGCAACATTTTACTGGAAGCCGCCATTTTGGCTAGGACCTGGGGGCAGCAATTCATTGCATAGATAGCCATGAGCCTGTTGAAGGCTCCCAGGCATGTCTTCAATGTGGTTCTGTTTCAGGCTGCACTAGGTACCCTGTAATAGAACTCTATGTATTTTACAATGCATTGTAATGCATTAGCATTGAAGTATATTGGATTAATGAAAAGACCTCCAGAGGTTCAAGACCCTATGGGGTCTAAAAATAAAAGTAAAAAAAATAAAAATAAAATATATATTAAAAGTTCAAATCATCTCCTTTCCCTAGATCAGATTTCTAAATTAATAAACCATGTAAAATATATACACTCTAGGTGTCCCTGCGCTTAAAAATGTCTTAACTACAAACTTATAAAAATATTTTTCCCATGCAGTGAATGCCGTAGCGGGAAAAAAATCAAATGCACTCAACCGTTATTTTTCTGCCATTTCAATTCCCATAAAAATTTAAATAAAAAGCAATCAAAACATCAGACATTCCCTAAAATGGTATAACTAAAAAGTACACCTAGCCCTGCAAAAAAAGACACCTCATGCAGCCCCATATATTGAGACATAAAAAAGTTATGGGTGTCAGAGTATGTATTTATTTATTTTTTTAAGATGTTACAATATAACAAAACTATATAAATTTGATATCACTGTAATCATAACAACCCACAGAATACAGGCAGCACTTTTCTCTCCACATTTTTCACCCTTTTCTGGCGGAAATTGAGCGGAAACCACGTGGACCCCATTATAGTCTATGGGGTCCGCGGGTTTCCGCAGATAACCGCTTTTTTAAGCGGATTAGGTTTCGTTCGGGGGGGTCCCCAAGCAGACCCCCCGAACGGAAACCCAAACGCAGATGTGAACCTAGTCTAATATGTAATTTTGCCTGCACAGTGAATGTTGTAAAAACAAAGACCGTTCTGATTTTTTTTAACTTTCCCAGTACATTGCATAGAATATTAAAAGGTATAATTACGAAGTACAATTTGTCCTGCAAAAATTAAACTCTCATACAGCTTTGTGAGTGGAAAAATAAAAAAGATTTTGGAAGGTGGGAAGTAAAAAATTAAAATCAATAAATGGCTGTAGGAAGGGGTTAATTATTAAGTGCAAAAAATGGATGATGGATTAAGGTAGTAATTTATTCTGCAGTTATTTACCCTATCAAATAAAGCCCTACAGAATATGAGGAAAAAAAACTATGCAATTTTTGATTACACATACAGTGGGGGAAAAAATATTTAGTCAGCCACCAATTGTGCAAGTTCTCCCACTTAAAAAGATGAGAGAGGCCTGTAATTGACATCATAGGTAGACCTCAACTATGAGAGACAAAATGAGAAAACATATCTAGAAAATCACATTGTCTGATTTTTTAAAGAATTTATTTGCAAATTATGGTGGAAAATAAGTATTTGGTCACCTACAAACAAGCAAGATTTCTAGCTCTCACAGACCTGTAACTTCGTCTTTAAGAGGCTCCTCTGTTCTCCACTCATTACCTGTAGTAATGACACCTGTTTGAAATTGTTATCAGTATAAAAGACAACTGTCCACAACCTCAAACAGTCACACTCCAAACTCCACTATGGTGAAGACCAAAGAGCTGTGGAAAGACACCAGAAACAAAATTGTAGACCTGCACCAGGCTGGGAAGACTGAATCTGCAATAGGCAAGAGGCTTGGTGTGAAGAAATCAACTTTGCGAGCAATAATTAGAAAATGGAAGACATACAAGACCACTGATAATCTCCCTCGATCAGGGGCTCCACGCAAGATCTCACCCCGTGGAGTCAAAATGATCACAAGAACGGTGAGCAAAAATCCCAGAACCACACAGGGGGGACCTAGTGAATGACCTGCAGATAGCTGGGACTAACGTAACAAAGGCTACCATCAGTAACACACTACGCCGCTAGGGACTCAGATCCTGCAGTGCCACACGTGTTCCCCTGCTTAAGCCAGTAGATATCTGGGCCCGTCTGAAGTTTGCTAGAGAGCATTTGGATGTTCCAGAAGAGTATTGGGAGAATGTCATATGGTCAGATGAAACCAAAGTAGAACTGTTTGGTAGAAACACAACTCGTCGTGTAACACCATACCTACTGTGAAGCATGGGGGTGGCAACATCATTCTCTGGGGCTGTTTCTCTGCAAAGGGACCAGGACGACTGATCCGTGTATGTGAAAGAATGAATGGGGCCATGTATCCTGAGATTTTGAGTGCAAACCTCCTTCCATCAGCAAGGGCATTGAAGATGAAACGTGGCTGGGTCTTTCAGCATGACAATGATCCAAGCACACCGCCAGGGCAACAAAGGAATGGCTTCGTAAGAAACATTTCAAGGTTCTGGAGTGGCCTAGCCAGTCTCTAGATCTCAATCCCATAGAAAACCTTTGGAGGGAGTTGAAAGTCCGTGTTGCCCAGCGACAGCCCCAAAACATCACTGCTCTAGAGGAGATCTGCATGAAGGAATGGGCCAACATACCAGCAACAGTGTGTGCCAACCTTGTGAAGACTTACAGAAAACGTTTGACCTCTGTCATTGCCAACAAAGGATATATAACAAAGTATTGAGATGAACTTTTGTTATTGACCAAATACTTATTTCCACCATAATTTGCAAATAAATTCTTTAAAAATCAGACAATGTGATTTTCTGGATTTGTTTTCTCATTTTGTCTCTCATAGTTGAGGTCTACCTATGATGACAATTACAGGCCTCTCTCATCTTTTTAAGTGGGAGAACTTGCACAATTGGTGGCTGACTAAATACTTTTTTTTCCCCACTGTAGATTATTTTATACACTACATCTTATTTAAAATTGGGAAAATGAATACAGCAGACTCTGTTAAACATTTGATCCCCACAGCAAATACACTTGAAGTTGTTTTATTACTGGGGTAAAAATATATTAAATGTTAATTTTTTGAGGTAAAATTTCATTTAACAGGAGAACTGTGTGTCCTGGAAATCCCCAGTGAACTAGACTTGTTCTCCATGGACTATTGGCAATACTCAAAGCTTTATTTATATATTAAAGCTTGATTCCTAGATATTGGTTAGTGCCAACCAAGATTAATTTGACTTCTAAAATAGAGTTGTTAGAATACGCTAAATCCAAAACACAGGGGAAAATCTATTTTTCTAAAAAACTCACTTGCTGTGGTTTTTTGTTGAGATGGTAGGGTTTTGATATTTCATTTGATTTTTTTCTGTTTGTTTACAAGATTTATATAACATACCATTCAGGGGGTGGGATGCAGCCGCACCTCCCACTCCAAAAGTGGTCTGGCCTGAAAATTTTCTCAAAGAACTTCACAGCCCACCTTCTCCCTCTCCCCTAATAAATATGCACAACAGACATAACCTCTTTTTTAGCTGCTCCACCATCTTCTGGTATTAGTGTACTCATGGTCACTGCCTCAGAAATTGTGTCACCCTGATACACAGCTCAAACAGAAATCTCAGTGTTAAAATCTGACTTCTGACCTCTGACTTCATCCCACACCATGACTCCGCCCCCTCACTTCCAGTGGCAGGGAATCGCTCCAGTATGGGTTTTACATAGAGAACAACAGCGGTGTTCATTTTTTTTTCACAATTATACACCTACAGACAAAACAGTGTAAGAGGATGCAGGCAGTTATCAGGGAAGGTACTCTGATTTTTTTGTTTTGTATTTATTTTTTGGCCTAATCCTAGAGAACCCCTTTAGACTGAGGCCCCACGTTGCACAAATGCAGCTTCTTTTGTTGCAGATTTTACTTCATTTGGAAGTAGAAACACTTTGTATTTATTTATCTGCAACAAAAAATCTGTGTTTCCACAACATGGGGCCTCAGTCTTAAAGGGATTATTATTTAAGTGATAGTTTTTATGACATAAATTAGATAAGTAGGAGTACAGTAGTTATCACTGATCCTGACACTAAATAGATACTATTCCAATCATTTTCTCATCCCCTTGCTATACACTAATTCTAGGTTCACACTAGCCTTGGTTTCTTTGTCATTCGGGTCTGCATGGAGACACCCGTGGACCCTATAGACTATAATAGGGTCCGCCGGGTGTCCGTTGGGTTTCAGTATAAAACCGGTGGAGAGAAAAGTCCTATCCTATGGAGACTCCAACGCAGATGTGAACCTAGCCTTATCTATCTTTGACTATATAATATTTTTCCTGACCTCACAAGCTATCAGATAGCAAATAACTCGATCAGAAGAAAATAGTACTTATAGTTGTGTGGTGTTCAGTGTTTTAGACAAGCTCTCCTCACATGCAGAATAAAACATTTAGCAAAGTATAAAATGAAAAACTTGAGGCTAGAAATATTGAGAGTCATAGAGGTCAAACAATACTTCTAATGCAGCTAATAATTTGGTGGGATGTGTGGTCATGAAACACATTAAAAGATCATCAGTAAATGAAGCGAGTTCATACTCCTTGCACCCATTTGTCAATCCAAAGAATTTTGGTTTTTTTCTATTATGTATATCATATGACAGTGTTTTATAAAAATAAAATTGTGGAAACATGAACAATACTTAATATTGCAGCTCATCCCCATTCCCCAAGGCTTGTATGCTTCCTCTGCTTTGAATTCCAAAAGTCAACCAAAATGACTTTTTAATTTTTGCCAACAGATTAGATAAATGCCATTTTAGTAGCTATAACATTTTGGCTGTCGGTTTGTTGTATTTGTATGTTTGAACTGTGACAGTAAATTAGGTTACTGTTAGAGATGAGTGAACCAAGTCATAACAAGCCAGGATTGTTACAAAATATATTTTTTGGGTTTTGCCATCTATGAATCACTATTATATCATTATTATACTCCAGGGTCTCTTCAGATCCTAGAGTATAATAATAAGCAGAGGCCCAGCAGAGGTGCAGAAAAATAATAAACACTGATACTCATCTTCCCATACCTCTCCAGCGCCCCATTACAGTCGCCTTCGGACATCCTCTGATCTCTTTCAGCCTCCTGGGTGATGTTACGAGATCCTGGAGATAGCTGAATCCTATGATTGGGCCGTAACAGTCACGTGGGGAGCACCAACATCATGATGCTTGCATCAAAGCAGCATCAAAGCATCATGATGAAGTGAGGGAAGGTAAGTATCCATATTTATTATTTTACCACACCTCCCCTGAGCCTCTGTTTATTATATTCTACTGACTGAAGAGGCCTCAAAGTATAATAAGAGCACTTTTGGTTCAAATGAAACTGGCTGGTGAGCCTCGCGAATATGTGCGAATCTTATATTGCAAGGTTTGCCCATCTTTAGTTACTATTTATTTTCTACTTTAAATTATATATTGTACCTCATTCAAATCCTGTTCTGTTTCATTTTAACTTGTAGTGCAAATGATGTAGGATCCTGTTGTGATACAGTAATTTCAACCAAACCGCAAATAAATATAATAAAATATAATTTGTGAGATTTTGTTGTGTTAGGCCTTATTCACACAACAGTGCCATTTTTCAAAGACCAAATGTTTGTGAAGCCCATTCAAGGAGCTTATTCACATTTTCAGTGAGTCAATAGCCGTTTTCCAAATGGTCGTCACATGGCTGTTTTAAAACCCCTGAATGTCTATGAGTCTATTCACGTGACTCGAACAGATCTGTGAAAAAAGATCTGTCAAAAAATGAACATGTGAATAGACCCATAGACATTCATGGTTTTAACCCCTTCCCAACATCCGCCATAATCGTACGACGGATGTTGGGTTTCTAAATATGGCGGCTGCTCAGGAACCCAGCAGCTACCATAGCCGCTGGGTCTCTGCTGTATAATACAGTGCTAATTCTCGCAATCGGCGCCTGCATTAAGTCCCCTGGCGACTCGGTCAAAACTGAACGAGATGCCATTTTCCCTTCAGCGCATGGGCGCTGCAATTTTGAGGAGAGTCACGCCGGGAACGAGTTCTGGGACTGGTGATCCGTTGCCATGACAGTCTGGAGTCTATTAAAGGCTCCCAGGCTTGTTTGCCATTTATTTGTATGACAGGTTGCTCTATGCAGCCTGTCATTCAAATGCCGGTATTTTGCAATGCAATTTCATTAGGGATTAGACCCCCTGGGGTTCAAGACTCCAAGGGGTTCTAATAATTAAAGTATAAAAAAGTTAAAAAAAAAAAAAAGAAAAGAAAAAGAATTAAAAATGAAAAATAAAAAAAAGTTATGGGGTCGGGAAGACAGGGAGTCAAAAACAAAGTGGAAGGGGTTAAAAATGGCCATATCACAGCATTAAAGTTTTTAGATTGCATGGGGGCCACTAGCTTTAAACTGATTGCCGTCTCTGCAGTGTAATATCATGAAAACCAAAAACCTATTGAAGGCTTCACAGGCTTATTATTGTATATATGGTATGCTCAAACAATCGCAGTTTCATTCATCATAGAGGACCTAAAAATAAACGCAAAATAAATTTAATACAAAAAAGCAGAAGTATTAAAATTCAGTATACTCCCTTTCCCTATTTACAAATAAAGTAAACATAATTAACATTGTTGCATCAGAAAATGTACAAGCTATATAAAAGTAAGTATTACAGTATTTATTCCCTACAGTGAAATCTGAAACAGAAAAAAAACACCATGCAGAAGTCACCATTTTTCAGTCAAAAAAATTGAATAAAAGTGATCAAAAAGTTGTATGTAACCCATATTGGCAGTAGTAAAATAAACAAAAGCCCTCTTGCAAAAAAATTGAGACCTTACACAGCTCTGTAGACAGAAATATAAAAAGTTATAGGAATATGGTGACGCAAAGCAATATTGAAACCTATACAAGTTTTGTACTGTTTTAACCTGCAGAGTATAGGTAACATGTATTTTACTGCTGCAAAAACAAAACCTTGGATTTGAGCTTTTTTTTTACCTGTTCCATGCCACAAATAATGTATTTTTACGTTTTTGCAAGTTATTCTGTGGAAAATGGAATGATGCCATTACAAAATAAAACTTGTCAAACAAATAGATGGTTTGCATACAGCTATGTTGACAGAAAATTAAAATAATATGGATCTTGGAATACGAAGAAGCAAAAATGAAAATTTAAAAAAAAATTGCAGTGTTCTCAAGAGCAAAAAGTTTACCTATTGTTTCCTTTATTAATATGAACAGATCCAACGTTCTATGCTGATTAATTCTATACCTTTATGATGTTTAGACCTCGCTCTTCGGCTACAGAACCTCAAATCCCTATTTGTCCTTTAAACAATCATAGAGTTAGATAAAAATTCTGACCGTTTGAACCCTCCCTTAGGGGAAATGTGCTTAAAGGGGTTATGTAGAGAACTAAGAAGCTTGTAAGTGCATTCCGTGCACTGGATAAGACTTCTTACTAATATATAGCATATGCAGGTCCTCATAACTCCTATTCTTAGGGTTTCATAGAGCAGAAGGGGGCTCTCATTTTTCTCTCTCCTTTACTGACACTTACGACTCTCAGTCCTATGAGTTGAACCACTATAATTTATGTACAAGCAGCAGGAGTAGAGAAGAGTTGGAGACATAACAGGGAGCCAGAGTGTCGGCAGAAGAGGATGAACACAGAGACTTCTGGCATCCCGCTGCAATGTGCATATAGAGATGTAGCGAAATAACCTGATCTTCTGCAATTCAGAACTTCAGTTAAACTGCTGCCTCATGATATCTTAGCACAGAAGACAACTTAAACCAAGCAAAAGTCATTTAAAAATGTATCGCGCTGCAGCAGTTTAACCAATTGCAAAAGTTCGAGTTTGCCACATCTGTATATTAGTATGTAAGCTTATCCATCCCACTGTGACCTGCATATACAGTGGGGAAAAAAAAGTATTTAGTCAGCCACCAATTGTGCAAGTTCTCCCACTTAAAAAGATGAGGCCGGCCTGTAATTGACATCATAGGTAGACCTCAACTATTAGAGACAAAATGAGAAAACAAATCCAGAAAATCACATTGTCTGATTTTTTAAGAATTTATTTGCAAATTATGGTGGAAAATAAGTATATGGTCACATACAAACAAGCAAGATTTCTAGCTCTCACAGACCTGTAACTTCTTCTTTAAGAGGCTCCTCTGTCCTCCACTCATTACCTGTAGTAATGGCACCTGTTTGACATTGTTATCAGTATAAAAGACACCTGTCCACAACCTCAAACAGTCACACTCCAAACTCCACTATGGTGAAGACCAAAGAGCTGTGGAAGGACACCAGAAACAAAATTATAGACCTGCACCAGGCTGGGAAGACTGAATCTGCAATAAGCAAGCAGCTTGGTTTGAAGAAATCAACTGTGGGAGCAATAATTAGAAAATGGAAGACATACAAGACCACTGATAATCTCCCTCGATCAGGGGCTCCACGCAAGATCTCACCCCGTGGGGTCAAAATGATCACAAGAACGGTGAGCAAAAATCCCAGAACCACACTGGGGGACCTAGTGAACGACCTGCAGAAAGCTGGGACTAACGCAACAAAGGCTACCGTCAGTAACACACTATGCCGCCAGGGACTCAGATCCTGCAGTGCCAGATGTGTCCCCCTGCTTAAGCCAGTACATATCCGGGCCCGTCTGAAATTTGCTAGAGAGCATTTGGATGTTCCAGAAGAGTATTTGGAGAATGTCATATGGTCAGATGAAACCAAAGTAGAACTGTTTGGTAGAAACACAACTCGTCATGTTTGAAGGAGAGTGAATGCTGAGTTGAATCCAAAGAACACCATAGCTACTGTGAAGCATGGGGGTGGCAACATCATGCTTTGGGGCTGTTTCTCTTCAAAGGGACCAGGACGACTGATCCATGTATGTGAAAGAATGAATGGGGCCATGTATCGTGAGATTTTGAGAGCAAACCTCCTTCCATCAGCAAGGACATTGAAGATGAAACATGGATGTGTCTTTCAACATGACAATGATCCCAAGCATATCGCCAGGACAACGAAGGAGTGGCTTCGTAAGAAGCATTTCAAGGTCCTGGAGTGGCCTAGCCAGTCTCCAGATCTCAACCCCATAGAAAACCTTTGGAGGGAGTTGAAAGTCCGTGTTGCCCAGCGACAGCCCCAAAACATCACTGCTCTAGAGGAGATCTGCATGGAGGAATGGGCCAACATACCAGCAACAGTGTGCGCCAACCTTGTGAAGACTTACAGAAAACGTTTGACCTCTGTCATTTCAAACAAAGGATATATAACAAAGTATTGAGATGAACTTTTGTTATTGACCAAATACTTATTTTCCACCATAATTTGCAAATAAATTCTTTAAAAATCAGACCATGTGATTTTCTGGATTTGTTTTCTCATTTTGTCTCTCATAGTTGAGGTCTACCTATGATGTCAATTACAGGCCGGCCTCATCTTTTTAAGTTAGAGAACTTGCACAATTGGTGGCTGACTAAATACTTTTTTTTCCCCACTGAATACTAGTAAGGAAATGCACTGGTAAGCTTTTTAGAATCCTAAATTACCCCTTTATGGTAACGCATATGAAAATGCAGTAAGATTTGGTTTAGTCATTGCTAAGCCAAATATGTTTCACATTTATGAAGTAATAATTGATAGTTCCTTAGTTAAGGCCAGACTAACTTTTGGAAGGGGCTCGACTAATGGACATATTAGCATGATTGCTACAGTAGGGTCAGTTTATTGAGCCAGTGGATGTTACCACAATTGTGAGCACTGCATTCACTACTGTAAGAGGGATTAGGCCTATGTATCTATGTGGAGCACGCAAATATAGCGGAATAGTGTTTTGATTGGATTCACCTCATATGACATGATGATGCAGAGAATCTGGATCTACTAGATATTCTGCTCTATCTCTAAATCCCATTTTCTTATGACCGAGCAGGGACGCACCGCTAATGACGCAAAGTGAGGCGGCCGCCTCAGGTGGCACTATCCGTCACTCTCTGGGGGGTGGCATTTTTACTATTTAGTTAATGTAAACCAGCCCAGGACAGTCCGCTTTAAAAAAAACCAAAAAACTGGCTGTCCTGGGCTGGTTTGCGAGACCTCTGCACGTCATCGCAGGCGGCGATACAATGATGTCATCGCGCCTCCTACGCTGAGACGCAGACTTCGCGGACAAGAAGAGGTGGCGGCTCCATCAAGGCATTGCAGGTAGGTGCGGATAACTTTTTTTATATATATATATATATATATATATATATATATATATATACAGTATACAGTACAGACCAAAAGTTTGGACACACCTCATTCCAAGAGTTTTCTGTATTTTCATGACTATAAAAATTGTAGATTCACGCTGAAGGCATCAAAACTATGAATTAACACATGTGGAATTATATACTTAACAAAAAAAAGTGTGAAACAACTGAAAATATGTCTTATATTCTAGGTTCTTCAAAGTAGCCACCTTTTGCTTTGATTACTGCTTTGCACACTCTTGGCATTCTCTTGATGAGCTTCAAGAGGTAGTCACCTGAAATGGTCTTCCAACAGTCTTGAAGGAGTTCCCAGAGATGCTTAGCACTTGTTGGCCCTTTTGCCTTCACTCTGCGGTCCAGCTCACCCCAAACCATCTCGATTGGGTTCAGGTCTGGTGACTGTGGAGGCCAGGTCATCTGGCGTAGCACCCCATCACTCTCCTTCTTGGTCAAATAGCCCTTACACAGTCTGGAGGTGTGTTTGGGGTCATTGTCCTGTTGAAAAATAAATGATGGTCCAACTAAACGCAAACCGGATGGAATAGCATGCCGCTGCAAGATGCTGTGGTAATCATGCTGGTTCAGTATTCCTTCAATTTTGAATAAATCCCCAACAGTGTCACCAGCAAAGCACCCCCACACCATCACACCACCTCCTACATGCTTCACGGTGGGAACCAGGCATGTAGAGTCCATTCGTTCACCTTTTCTGCGTCGCACAAAGACACGGTGGTTGGAACCAAAGATCTCAAATTTGGACTCATCAGACCAAAGCACAGATTTCCACAGGTCTAATGTCCATTCCTTGTGTTCTTTAGCCCAAACAAGTCTCTTCTGCTTATTGCCTGTCCTTAGCAGTGGTTTCCTAGCATCTATTTTACCATGAAGGCCTGCTGCACACAATCTCCTCTTAACAGTTGTTGTAGAGATGTGTCTGATGCTAGAACTCTGTGTGGCATTGACCTGGTCTCTAATCTGAGCTGCTGTTAACCTGTGGTCCTCATGTGAGCCAGTTTCTTTGTAGCGCTTGATGGTTTTGGCCACTGCACTTGGGGACACTTTCAAAGTTTTCCCAATTTTTCGGACTGACTGACCTTCATTTCTTAAAGTAATGACGGCCACTCGTTTTTCTTTACTTAGCTGCTTTTTTTCTTGCCATAATACAAATTCTAACACTCCATTCAGTAGGACTATCAGCTGTGCATCCACCTGACTTCTGAACAACACAACTGATGGTCCCAACACCATTTATAAGGCAAGAAATCCCACTTATTAAACCTGACAGGGCACACCTGTGAAGTGAAAACCATTTCAGGTGACTACCTCTTGAAGCTCATCAAGAGAATGCCAAGAGTGTGCAATGCAGTAATCAAAACAAAAGGTGGCTACTTTGAAGAACCTAGAATATAAGACATATTTTCAGTTGTTTCACACTTTTTTGTTAAGTATATAATTCCACATGTGTTAATTCACAGTTTTGATGCCTTCAGTGTGAATCTACAATTTTTATAGTCATGAAAATACAGAAAACTCTTGGAATGAGAAGGTGTGTCCAAACTTTTGGTCTGTACTGTATAAATAGGCCTTAACCTGCTGGAGTAACCCCGGCAGGTAACGGCCTATTTATTTACCTACCCCGCGTCTGTTCATTGCCACCTCCGCTTCTCCTTCTGCTATGGGACGCAGAAGGCGAAGTGGATGCCGCTGTGAGCAGCCGCGGGCATCGGTAAGTGAGACCGCGGGCCTCAAATACTACTATTATTATACTTCAGGGTCTTTACAATCGGAGGCCCAGGGGAGGTGAGGGAACATAAAAACCATTGTTACTCACCTCCTGCGATCCGATGTTACTCCAAGCAGGCTTGGGCCCTCTGGTGACGTCATCAGGTCGCGTCGCCGGCCTGATCACGTGACATGTGTGCGTAATTAAACAGAGCCAAAAGCTGCAGGGAGTGCACCGGTGTCCAGGATAGGTAAGTAACACTGGTTTTTATGTTTTTCACCTCCCCTGGGTCTCCGATCATTATACTCTGGGGTCTGAAAAGAGCCCAGAGTATAATAATAGTTCATGGATGGGCCATAATACCGTGTGCAGGGGCCACTATGGAGCATAATACTGAGTGCAGGGGCCACTATGGAGCATAATAACGAGTGCAGGGGCCACTATAGAGGATAATACCGAGTGCAGGGGCCGCTATGGAGCATAATACCATGTGCAGGGGCTACTATGGGGAATAATACCATGTGCAGGGGCCACTATGGAGCATAATACCGTGTGGAGGGTCCACTATGGAGAATAATACCGAGTGCAGGGGCCACTATGGAGCATAATACCGTGTGCAGGGGTCACTATGGAGCATAGTACCGTGTGCAGGGGCCACTATGGAGCATAATTCCTGTGCAGGGGCCACTATGGAGCATAATATCGTGTGTAGGGGCCACTGCAAGGCATAATACAGTGTGCAGGGGCCACTATGGAGCAAAATACCATGTGCAGGGGCCGCTACGAGGCATAATACAGTGTGAAAGGGGCCGCTGCGGGCCGTAATACTGTGTGCAGGGGCTGCTGTGGAACATTATAGTGTGTGTAAATGGGGCGTTATAAACAGGAGCTATGGCGCCTGTTTATATCACACGCTGTCTGTTTATAGTGACCGTGTTATGTAATTCCAGCCTTGTCACATGGACATGTATAGGACGAGGATGTAGTTACATTACATGGCCGCTATGAGATGAATGACACTATGTAAACAGAGAAGCAGTCACGTCACTTACACAAGTACCAGGGTTCATTCAAACAGGTGATCAGTAGGGGTCCTGGTTTTTGAGCCCCACTGATTAGTTTATTAATGACCTGGAAAACCTTTTAATTAGTTAACACCTGGGGCATTATTAATAAGGGGCACTAGTTATACAGGGTACACACGGACATTATTAATATAAAGATGCACTTGGGAGTATTTTTCATTATGGGGGGTTATATCATATATTTTATAATTGGGGTAGCAGCAGGATGGGGGCTTTGAGTAGGTGAGGACAATGTGGGTCTGATGCCTGGAAAATGAGGAGCCAAAGATGTCTGTGTTGTAAACTTTACAGAGACAAGTCACAGCTGGAAGAAGTGGCCATGGCGGTCCAAAGGGAAGAGAAGGGAAATGTGAAGGATTAGTCAGAGACGTCACCTGTAAGTCACAAAATGTTACTGCACTGTATTCACCTAAATGATAGAGCATAAATACCTGATTGATAGGGGGTCTGTCTGCTCAGACCCCCACTGAGCCTGAGAATTGTTTTTTTTTTTTCCCCCACTGGGTGGGAATTCAGCCTGACCGCAGCCAGGCTGAATATAGGTGTATCGCTTGGTGGATGGACGAACTCACTTGGCTCTCATTCACTTCAATGGGAGTGCCAAAGATAGCCGAAGTACAGTACTCAGCTATCTGCGGGGCTCCTATTATAGAGAATGGGGGCCACGTGGGCTCGTCCATCCACCAAGCAGATGTGTGAAGTTACTTTCATTGTTAATGCTGTGTTGTTGATCTGAAACTGAAGTAATGCAGTAAGAAGAATTCTTATAAACTGTTTTATAACTTTATGTATTGTGTATATTGTGCGACGATAACAGCGTGTGAAGCTAATAGCATGGAAACTCAATTTTTTATTTTTTTTTTTTGGGGGGGGGGCGTCTTTCTATAGTCCACCTCAGGCAGCAAAGAGGCTAGGTTCACCACTGAGACCGAGACCCTACTATTTTGGGTGTTAACTATGTTAGGGAAGTACATAATAGAGATCCAACGTCCCTATTTTCAGACTTGCAATGTGATTTTTCTTTAAATGGACAGAAGAGGCAAACATACTGGCCCACAGTGATGTGGATTGTTTAGGTGAAGGTAGAAGGACCCTTGAACCTAAATGATAGGAATGATCTATGATTTAAAAAAAAATTTTTTTACTGCATAATGTTTATTGTTGTATTATTTTTTAGATTTTGAGTTCATGGATTTATTTATACTTATTATATATTTATATATGAGTAATGTTACCTTTTAGTTCCCTGTTAATTGCCATTTTTCATTTTTTTTTTACCCACATTCCAATAAGTTTTTAATTTTTACATAGACAGATCTAGCTCATGCGGGACAAATTGTACTTTATCATGGTACCATTTAATATTCTGTACAATGTACTGGTAAGTTTAGAATGGGTGGAATTACAACCTTAATTCTTAAAAAGTTAGGACACAGTTTAATGTAAAGAAAATAAGAATGCAATGCATTTTGGAAATCTCATATACCCATATCAGAAGTTGAAAGTTAGATATTTTTCCATTTCACTTGACAAAATGAACTCATTTAGAAATTGATAGCAGCAACACAAAATTGAGACAGTGCCATGTAGTATACCTTCTTTTTACAACAGTCTGTAAACATGTGAGAAGTGAGGAGATCAATTGCTGGAGTCTTGGGAAAGAAGTGTTATCCCAGTCTTGTCTGATGTACTCAGTCCTGGGTCATCTTTGCTGGATTTTTTTGTATCATGTGCGAAATATTTTCTATAGGCGAAAGGTATGGACTGCAGGTAGGCCAGTTCAGCACACAGCCTCTTTTTCTGTGAAGCCATGTTGTTGTGAAGGATATAGTATATGGTTTAGCACTGTCCTGCTGAAATAAGTAAGGCCTCTCCTGAAAGAGACATTTCCTGGATTGCAGTACAGTGGGGAAAAAAAGTATTCAGTCAGCCACCAATTGTGCAAGTTCTCCCACTTAAAAAGATGAGAGAGGCCTGTAATTGATATCATAGGTAGACCTCAACTATGAGAGACAAAATGAGAAAACAAATCCAGAAAATCACATTGTCTGATTTTTAAAGAATTTATTTGCAAATTATGGTGGGAAATACAGTCAATGAAAAAGTTGGGCACCCCATTAATCTTAATCATTTTTAGTTCAAAATATTTGGTCAATAACAAAAGCCATTCATCAATTTGATATATCTAATAACTGATGGACACAGTTATATATCAGGATTGAAATGAGGTTTATTGTACTAACAGAAAATGTGCAATATGCATTAAACCAAAATTTGACCGGTGCAAAAGTATGGGCACCTCAACATATATTGAAAGTGACATTAATATTTAGTAGATCCTCCTTTTGCAAAAATAACAGCCTCTAGTCGTTTCCTGTAGCTTTTAATCAGTTCCTGGATCCTGGATGAAGGTCTTTTTGGCCATTCCTGTTTACAAAACAATTCCAGTTCAGTTAAGTTTGATGGTTGGGGGCTGGCATGCCGCCGCTTCAAATTATCCCACAGATGTTCAATGATATTCAGGTCTGGGGACTGGGATGGCCATTCCAGAACATTGTAATTGTTCCTCTGGCATGAATGCCTGAGTAGATTTGGAGCTGTGTTTTGGATCATTGTCTTGCTGAAATATCCATCCCCCAGACGCGACTTCATCACGATTCGTCCATGATTCTCCGACACCTGAGTTGAATCGCCAGTTGATGCGACCCCCTTAACAAAATTCCCGGTGCCGGCATTGGCCACACAGCCCCAAAAGGATGATGGAACCTCCACCAAATTTTACAGTGGGTAGGCAAGTGTTTTTCTTGGAATGCTGTGTTTTTTTGACGCCATGCATAACGCCTTTTTGCTAATGACCACACCGATCTACGGAGACTGGCTTGGCATCACCCTCCCCCATACAGCTTCTCCTTGTGCAAAGTGTGCTGTATTGTTGACCGAAGCCAGTGACACCATCTGCAGCAAGATGATGCTGCAGCTCTTTGGAGGTGGTCTGGGGATTGTCCTTGACTGTTCTCACCATTCTTCTTCTCTGCCTTTCTGATATTTTTCTTGGCCTGCCACTTCTGGGCTTAACAAGAACTGTCCCTGTGGTCTTCCATTTCCTTACTATGTTCCTCACAGTGGAAACTGACAGGTTAAATCTCTGAGACAACTTTTTGTATCCTTCCCCTGAACAACTATGTTGAACAATCTTTGTTTTCAGATCATTTGAGAGTTGTTTTGAGGAGCCCATGATGACACTCTTCAGAGGAGATTCAAATAGGAGAACAACTTGCAATTGGCCACCTTAAATACCTTTTCTCATGATTGGATACACCTGGCTATGAAGTTCAAAGCTCAGTGAGGTTACAAAACCAATTTTGTGCTTCAGTAAGTCAGTAAAAAAAAGTTAAAAAAAACAAAAAAAAAAAAAAAGAAGGGGGTACCCAAAATTTTGCACCGGTCAAATTTTGGTTTAATGCATATTGCACATTTTCTGTTAGTACAATAAACCTCATTTCAATCCTGAAATATTACTGTGTCCATCAGTTATTAGATATATCAAATTGAAATGGCTGTTGCAAACACCCAAATATTTAGAACTAAAAATGATTAAGATTAATAGGGGTGCCCAAACTTTTTCATATGACTGTAAGTATTTGGTCAATAACAAAAGTTCATCTCAATACTTTGTTATATATCCTTTGTTTGCAATGACAGAGGTCAAACGTTTTCTGTAAGTCTTCACAAGGTTGGCACACACTGTTGCTGGCATGTTGGCTCATTCCTCCATGCAGATCTCCTCTAGAGCAGTGATGTTTTGGGGCTGTCACTGGGCAACATGGATTTTCAACTCCCTCCAAAGGTTTTCTATGCGGTTGAGATCTGGAGACTGGCTAGGCCACTCCAGGACCTTGAAATGCTTATTACAAAGCCACTCCTTCATTGCCCTGGCGGTGTGCTTGGGATCATTGTCATGCTGAAAGACCCAGCCACGTTTCATCTTCAATGTCCTTGCTGATGGAAGGAGGTTTGCTCTCAAAATCTCACAATACATGGCCCCATTCATTCTTTCATGTGCACGGATCAGTCGTCCTGGTCCCTTTGCAGAGAAACAGCCCCAAAGCATGATGTTGCCACCTCCATGCTTCACAGTAGCTATGGTGTTCTTTGGATGCAACTCAGCATTCACTTTCCTCCAAACACGACGAGTTGTGTTTCTACCAAACAGTTCTACTTTGGTTTCATCTGACCATATGACATTCTCCCAATACTCTTCTGGAACATCCAAATGCTCTCTAGCTAACTTCAGACGGGCCCGGATATGTACTGGCTTAAGCAGGGGGACACGTCTGGCACTGCAGGATCTGAGTCCCTGGTGGCGTAGTGTGTTACTGACGGTAGCCTTTGTTGCGTTAGTCCCAGCTTTCTGCAGGTCATTCACTAGGTCCCCCCGTGTGGTTCTGGGATTTTTGCTCACCGTTCTTGTGATCATTTTGACCCCACGGGGTGAGATCTTGCATGGAGCCCCTGATCGAGGGAGATTATCAGTGGTATGTATGTCTTCCATTTTCTAATTATTGCTTCCACAGTTAATTACTTCACACCAAGCTGCTTGCCTATTGCAGATTCAGTCTTCCCAGCCTGGTGCAAGTCTATAATTTTGTTTCTGGTGTCCTTCCACAGCTCTTTGGTCTTCACCATAGTGGAGTTTGGAGTGTGACTGTTTGAGGTTGTGGACAGGTGTCTTTTATACTGATAACAATGTCAAACAGGTGCCATTACTACAGGTAATGAATGGAGGACAGAGGAACCTCTTACAGGTTTGTGAGAGCCAGAAATCTTGCTTGTTTGTAGGTGACCAAATACTTATTTTTCACCATAATTTGCAAATAAATTTTTAAAAAATCAGACAATGTGATTTTCTGGATTTGTTTTCTCATTTTGTCTCTCATAGTTGAGGTCTACCTGTAATGTCAATTACAAGCCTCTCTCATCTTTTGAAGTGGGAGAACTTGCACAATTCAGTCCCTGACAGAAGTTCTGTCGCTTATCCATGTTGTGGAATCAAAAGCTTATAACCTGACTTTAAATTCATCCATTGGTTTTAGAAAAGACTCATATGAAAGCTGAAACCCTCCGAAATGATTTTTTGGTTAAGAAAATAAATTGGCTTCACTGCTGAAATATTGATCATTTAATGAACACAGAAAGGTCAGATTTTGGCAAGACAAAAGTTTTGTCGCCTTGCCATATAATGCACACAATTCTAGTTTAAAGCCTCACCTGTGCTCACTAATTGATCGGTTAATTAGTGGGTGTGTATAAAAAGAACTCCAGCACCCCAGACCTTCTCTTGAACTGCAACTTCACCTCTGACAACATGCCAAAAATCAACCCTGCGACCAAAGCCTTGATTATCAAGAGGCTGAAGACCAGATCCACTGCAGAGGTGGCTGGCACCTTTAATGTGTCTCTGCGTCAAGTACAAAGAATTAAAAAAAGATTTGAACAGACTGGAGATGTTTTTGACAAGCCCAAGTCCGGCAGACCCCGCAAGACAACTGCGTTTGTTGGTTAGAAAATTAAAAGCCAGCCCCTCTTCCACTGCAGCAGAGCTCCAACAGGCCTGGTCACCTCAAGTCCCTGTGTCAACTAGACACTAGGATTCTGTCTCGAAATGGCCTCCATGATCGAATCAGTGCCCAGAAGCCAGCACTAAACAAAAGGTAATTAAAAAAACATGTGGCATTTGGCAAGGCCCACAGCCTGCTAAACGGTTGGACACTGGAAAAGTGGCAGAAGGTGGATTTCTCAGATGAATCTTCAGTTGAATTACACCACAGCCGCCGCAAATACTGCAGGAGACCTACTGGAGCCCGTATGGATCCAAGATACACCCAGAAAACAGTTTAGTTTGGTGGTGGAAAGATCATGGTCTGGGGTTACATTCAGTATGGGGGTGTGCGAAACATTTGCAAGGTGGAAGGCAATATCAATAGCCTAAAATATCAAGAAGTATTAGCTTCCTCTTACATTCCCAATCAGAAAAGGGGTCAAATTTTGCAGCAGGATGGTGCTCCATCTCATACATCCATCTCTACATTAAAGTTCCTCAAGGCAAAGAAGGTCAAGGTACTCCAGGACTGGCCAGCCCAGTCACCAGACATGAACATCATTGAGGAATGATGGCAGACAAAACCAAAGAATCTTGATGAACTCTGGGAGGCATGTAAGACTGCATTCTTTGCTATTCCAACAAGACAATGATCCCAAACATAAAGCAAAATGTACAATGGAATGGTTCACAAATAAACGTATCCAGGTGTTAGAATGGCCAAGTCTAAGTCCAGACCTGAATCCAATCGAGAATCTGTGGAAAGCTGAAAACTGCTGTTCACAAATGCTCTCCATCCAACCTCACTGAGCTCGAGCTGTTTTCCAAGGAAGAATGGGCAAGAATTTCAGTCTCTGGATGTGCAAAACTGATAGAGATATACCCCAAGCGACTTGCAGCTGTAATCGCAGCAAAAGGAGGGGCTAAAAAAAATAATAAAAGGGGGGGAAAAAATTGGGCCCCCCCCTTTTTTTTTTTTTTTTTTTTAAAAAAAAAAAAAAAAAAAATAAATATATTTTTTTTTCTTTTTTTTTTTTTTTTTTTTTTTTTTTTGATGCTTCACCAAAAATATTAAAATTTTATATCCTTATGTTTGAAGCCTGATAATGTGGCAAAAGGTTGAAAAGTTCAAGGGGGCCGAATACTGTCACAAGGCACTGTGACAGTGCGGCCAAAGGCCCCCTGCGCAATTCTGTCAGATAATACTCAATTTCTTCCAGAAAATGATTGCAATCACAAATGCTTTGGTAATAATATCTTCATTTATTATTTTGCTTGCAATGAAAAAACACAAAAGAGATTGCTTGCAATGAAAAAAAAAAAAAGGAAAAAAAAGTCAAATCATTGATCATTTTACACAAAACGCCAAAAATGGGCCGGACAAAAGTATTGACACCCTCAGCCTAATACTTGGTAGCACAACCTTTGGACAAAAAAACTCCGACAACCGCCTCCCGGGTACCACAAAGAAGATTTTAATACAATGCTCTGGAGGATGACCACCCAAACCCCCCCCTCCTTTAGACCATACTATTCTTTGGCAAAATTCTCCAGGTTCCTGAGATTTGAAGGGTGCCTTCTCCAAACTGCCATTTTGAGTTCTCTCCACAGCTGTTCTATGGGATTCAGGTCTGGACTCATTGCTGGCCACTTTAGAAGTCTCCAGTGCTTTCTCTCAAACCATTTTCTAGGCTTTTTGAAGTGTGTTTTGTTGGTCATTGTTCTGGTGGAAGACCCATGACCCCTGGGGGGGGCCGGGGTTTCCCCCACGGGGCCCGGCCTTGGGGGGGGAAATGTGGGGGGGGGTTTGGTCTCATTGGCGTGCGCGGGGGGCGGGGCGGCGGGGGGGGGGGGGGGGACCACAAAAAATTAGGGAACCTCCGCCATGTTTGACTGCTAGGGACCGTGTCCTTATCTTTGAAGGCCTCTTTTTTTCCTGTAAACTCTATGTTGTGCTTCCCCTTTTCCCAAAAAGCTCTACTTTTGTCTCATCTGCCCCCACCAAAGACATGGCTCTCCAAAAAGTGGCTCCCGGAGTTTTGGCAAACTCCAGCCTGGCTTTTATGTCTCTGGGTCAGAAGTGGGGTCTTCCTGGGTATCCTACCATAGAGCCCTTTTCTTTCAAGGGCCGGGGGGAGGGGGGGCCCTGTCCTCGAGGGGGGGGGGGGAATTTGGTGTTGGGGGGGTTTTGCCCCAACCGGACCAATTTTGTGACTTCTCTTTTCTGTCCCGGGGGGGGGGCCGGGGGGGGGGGACTGGCGCGGCGGGGGGGCGGGGGGGGGGGGGGGTGGTTTTGCTTCTCTCTTACGTCCGGGGCTCTCCTGCTGGGGGGGGCCCGGGGGGGGGGGGGGGGGGGTTAATCTTGGGGGGTGTGGCCGTGTGTGGGGGGGGGGGGTAGCACAAATAGAGAAGCAATGGGGGGCCCTTTTCCTTTTTTTTGGTGGGGTTGTAAAGTTTGTTCTTGGTGGAAAAAATAAAAAAAAATGTTGTGGGTGATGTTGGTTGTGAGGGAGTAAGGGTGTTGGGGAATACTTTGGCCAGGCACTGTATATGCTCATATTTGGAATTGGGATTGTACAAAAAACAGCATTTGTACCATTTTTAAATGTGCAGTGACATGTTACCAATATTCTGAGGGTTGGTACAATTACAGTGATACCAAATTTATATAGCTTTTGTTATGTTTTAACAAAGTGTTAAGAAATGTTAAGAAATAAATAGATTTATTTCACCATATTCTTACGCTTTTTTGTATTTCCATACAGTAGAGCTGTGTAACGGTGAGTTCACACAAAGTTTTTTGCAGGAGTTCAATGGGAGTCAGTAGCAGATTTTTTTCAAAAAACTCAAAACACCAAAACAAGCTGCATTTCCGGAACGTGGGGGCTTAACCTTAAGCATCTTTTTTGTGGGGCAAGTCATACTTTTTATTTATGCCATTTTGGGGCTGTTTGACATGTGGTTACTGTTTATTCAATTTTTGAGGTAAAACATCAAATTAGTAGATTGGCCATTTTGATTTATTTTTCTCGCTACTGTTGCAGTGAAATGGGATAAATATTTTTATATGTTCAGATTATACAGTGAAAATTAGCTGCTGATTTTGGGGTGATTGCCTTGGATTCTTTACTGTCTTCTGTGGATCTTATAATTGTTGAATATGATGTTAATCTGTTTTCCCTTAGTCCTAACAGCAGCACAATATGGGGTATTCCTGCCCCTGTGTGCTGGTAAGACAGGCGGAACTTTTAATTAACATAAAATATGCATGACTATGCTACCCTATAAGAGGGCAAATTTCTAAGTTTAGGGAGGGAAGCTTGTTCTACTGCTAGGGCTAAGGAAAAACAGATTAACATCATAATAAATGATTCCCTTATGTCCTACAGCAGCACAAATTGGGGATATAGCAAGTAATTCCCTTAGGGAGGGTTTCCCTGCTCTACAACACCTAGGACTGACTGTCCAAAGGCAGTCGCCACAGAACTCCGAACATCTAGTTGATAATGTTTTACAAAGGTTAGGCGAGACGACCAAGAAGCAGCTGGAGCACCACTGCTTGAAGATGTTACCTATCCTATGGTAGCTTTTCTTGGCAGACTCTGCTCTGACACAGGAAAGAGTCTTCAGGACGGCTTCTGACAGTCCACTAAATCTCCGTAGGGTCTGGTCAACCTCCAGGCTGTCAGGTTGAATCTCCTCAGATCCTGGTGCTTCTGAGTTCCTTGGGAAACCAGGTTCTGGGTGGGGGGAAGCCTCTAATATATCCCTTGGCTCATGTACATGATCTGGGCAAACCAAGTCCTTTTTGGCCTGAATGGAATGATGGCTATCAGAGAGACTTGGTCCTGTCTGACTTTCATCAATACCTTTGGTATCATGGAAAGTGGAGGGAAGATGTATGCCAGCCTGAGCCTCCAAGGGATGGACAGGGCATCCACTGCCAAGGGATAGTCCCAGAGGCGTAGCTAGCGGGGGGGACATAGGGGGCGACGGCCCCGGGCCCAGTGAGAAGGTGGGGGCCCACTAACTGTATCAAAAGATTTCTATCTACATCGGCTGCTCAGCGCTACACATCCTAGACTGGTTCCTCACTCCCTGGCTGAGGAAGACATATTAACCGAGTGAGGAACCAGCCCAAGATGTGTAGCACTGAGCAGTGCACGTTGCTGACTTTTACAGCGCTTACTTATCCTGCTCACCGCTTACTGGCTGACTGAGGTTGAGCAGGGAACAATACCTGCAACTGATTAGAGCAGAGCGTCGGCACGTGACGCACAGCGCGCCGAAACTCCGCCCCCTGGTCCCTGCCTGTGCTCTATGTGCTAACAGATACTGCAGAAAGTAGCAACAGGTCGTTCTGCAGGGTGTCCTCTACATCAGGGTCCTTCCAGGCCAAGCTGCAGTTTCAGAAGTGGTCAGTACTAAGTTTAATAGGCTGTATTTGTGTGATCTTAACAGTGTCCCTTTTCAGCACTTTTAAAAGAGTTGTTTCGTTTTGAAGATATTTGATACTGATGACCTCTCCATAGGAGAGGCCATCAGTATCAGATAGGTCAGGTGACAGTGAATCCCAAAACTGAACCCTACAGTGATCAGTTGATGTGGCCGCTGAAAGTAGCCCTGCTCCTATTTTTGTATGGGAGCGGGGTTGCAGCTCCAGACACCTCCGCTACAGACTAGTGTATGGAGCGGCGCCAGAGGCGTAGCTAGTGGGGAGGCAGGGGGGCGGTGGTCCCAGGCCAACTGAATCTCAGGGGTCCACTTCGGGGCCGCCGCAACACAGGTTACCCTCACATATTAACTGCATTGGCGTCTGCATGACACCAATGCAGTTAAAATACATTCTTTGTTTGTACGTAGCTCGTAAACCACAAGCCAATTCAGGCCTGTGGCCTACGAGCTGCCCTAAGACGTCTGCGTCCTGACACAGACGTTTGTGCAATGACGTAATTGTCCTGCGCCGTCTGCGCCAGGACGCAGGTCCTGCGTCTTCAGTAAGCAGCGGCAGTGCCGGCGGTGGAGACTCCTCCTCGGGGGATCGGAGGTAGGTGAGTAGCATTGCCTTTTTTTTTTAACTCACTTTGGGCATTGTAATTGGAGGTGGGGGGAATACATATAAGAGGTCAGTTGGGAGCATTGGGAACTTAGATAAGAGGCCATAACTAATATAAGGGATATTAGGGGGCTTTAGTAAAAGAGGATATAAATTATAGTGAAAGGTCATTGGGGGCTGAATGAATGTAAGGGGAGATAATATTAGGGGGCATTGGGACAGTATTAAAGGGGTTTTCTAGGGAATAATAAAGTTTACTGGTAAAGATTGTATTGGGCAAATTGGAGAGGAGGCGGGGAAGGTGAAACATAAAAAAAATACTCACCTGTCCCCGGGCTACCGATGTCCTCAGCCCTCTGCTGCCTTCAGTCCAGGCACACGCACACCGCTTCCCTGCCACAGGTCCTGCACTGCACGTAATTGGCCTCAGCAGTGGCTGGAAAGCACTCGGTGATGTCACTCCTATACATGACTGGGTCCTTTCCAGCCATCACTGACACCACTGATGGCCTCAGCAGTCATGTATGGCACATGTCTGAACAGACAGTGGCGGCAGACACCAGAGCACTGGGGACAGGTAAGGCTGAGTTCACACTAGCGCTCGGTTTCTAACTTGCTTGTAAAGCGGTTACCTGCGGACTATAATGGGGTCTGCTGGGTTTCTGTCTGGTTTCTGCCTGAAAAATGCAGAGAAAAAAGATCTGCTTGCAGGACTTTTCTTTCCGCATTTTTCAAACGGAAAGGGGGACAGAATCCCTCAACGGGGTTCAAGTGTTGGTGTGAACCCAGCCTGAGCATGATTTTTTTATATCACCTACTCCACCTCCACTGTGATTTGTCCACTTCCTGGACAACCCATTTAAAGAGGACCTTTCATGTCCTCATGAACCTGTGATTTTATATACCGCTAGAAAGCAGACAGTCGGCTTTCCCATTATGTGCCCCAATGGAGGAGAGATCGGTGCCGTTAGTTTCGGCACATATCTGTCCCCACTGTCAGAAAGGCGTTCCTGACAGTCTAGCGTCATTGCTGGGCTGTGAGGAAGGTTCCCCCTGACAGTACTCTAACATAACCTTGTACTGTCAGAGAGGGCGTTCCTTACCGCCCTGTGATGACGCTGAGCTTTGAGTAAGGCCCCCCTCCCCCAGTACAAGTCTTGGGGGGGGAGTATTCCTCACAGCCCAGCGATGATGCTAGACTGTCAGGAACGCCCTTCTAACGGTGGAGAGAGATCAGTGCCGAAACTAACGGCATTGATATCTCCTCCACTGGGGCACATAACGGGAAAGTGGACAGTGTGCTGAATTCAGCGCACTGTCAGCTTTCTGGTGGTATATAAAACCGCATATGAATGAGGACATGAAAGGTCGTCTTTAATACAAAGGGGTTATTAATAGGCATTATTAATACAAGAGCGGCATTTATGTAAGAGGGCATAATTTATACAAGGAGACATAAGAGGGTATAATTAATAATAGGGGAATGGGGCAATATTAATTTTAGGTGGCACTCTGGCATTAAATTGATTTAAGGGGGTACACAGGGCATTATTAATTAGGGGGAATTATTAATTGAGGGGCAGTATTAAATAAATGGGGCACATAGGAGCATTATTAAATTAAAAAGGCACATGGGGTTATTATTCATTTCCAGGGGATTTTATATCATATATTTTATAATTGGGGTAGCAGAAGGATGGAGAGGTTATGTAATTGAGGACAATGTGGGTCAGGTGCCTGGAAAAGTGAGGAGCCAAAGATGTCTGTGTTACAAACTTTACAGTCACAGCTGGAAGAAGTGGTCATGGTGGTCCAGATGGAAGAGACGATAAATGTAAACTGTCAGAGATGTCACCTGTAAGTCACAACAGTGTTCCTGTACTGTATTTACGTAACTGGTCTTCACAGCCCTGTGTAGAACCACTATCTACCACTATACGGTCACCGTATAGTGATAGTGTTGGTATACCTGAGTTGGGGGCCCACTTGGACGTGTTCGCCCCCCCTGTGCTGAACCCCTAGCTACGCCTCTGGATAGTCCTTTAAGATACAGTGAGCAGAACATCTCTACCTTGGTGTTGAGTCTGGTCGCCATGAAGTCTACTTCTGGGAGACCCCACTTCAGAGAAATCTGATGGAATACATCTGGATTGAGAGACCATTCTTCTGATACGACATGACCCCGACTCAACTGATCCGCTAATATGTTCTGGGAACCTTTGATGTGAACTGCGGATAAGTGGGTCAGATTTTTTTCTGCCCAGGTAAAAATCAGATCTGTCTCTCTGAGAAGATACAATGTTCTTTTGCCTCCCTGTCTGTTCAGGTACATTACGGTCGTCATGCTGTCTGACCGAACCTTGATTGGTCTCTCTCCAAGGAGAGGAGAAAAATGAAGTAGTGCCAGGTTCATGGCTCCGAGCTCCTTCCAATTGGAAGATGTCTTTTCTTCTAGACTGCTCCAGACTCCTTGTACGGTCTTCTCGTACAGGTGGGCTCCCCATCCCGAGAGGGATGCATCGGTAGTCAACAGAGTCCAACGAGGTTGGACCGTGGACATTCAGTCTTTCAGGTGTATCCACCATCTGAGTGAAAGACGGGTACTGGGAGAAAGTTTGATCCTCTTGTCGAGACCGAGAGGAGTACGGCTCCAGGCTTTCAGTACTTTTATCTGGAGAGGACGCAACTGCCATAAAGCCCAAGGGACTGTGATGGCTGAGGATGACATCAGGCCTAGGACTCTCATGGATGTTCTGATGAATATCAGGCGTGTTCTTAAGAGAAACAAGACCGCTCTGAATAATCTTTCCTTCCATGCCGGTGTTAAGGAAACCTCCATGCGGTCTGAGTCCAGAAGATACCCCAGGAACTTCCTGCGGGTAGAGGGAACTTACTTCTGACTTCTCCAAATTTATCAGCCCACCCAAGCTTTGGAGAAGGGAAACGGCTATCAGTAACTGCTGGAGCAGAACAGACTCTGACTGGGCTTTTATTAGCCAGTCATCCAGGTATGGCACTACTAAAAGACCCTGAAGCCTGAGAGAGGCTGCTATAGGAACTACAACTTTGGTGAAGGTATGAGGAGCTGAACTGATGCCAAAGGGCAGGGCTGCGAACTGAAGATGCTTCCTGTGGCCGGAAACTGAAACGGCGATTCTGACATCTTAAGTTCTATAATCATTCTCCAACTGCCTGATGGTTTTGGCACCAGAAAAACTGGGGAGTAGACACCGAATCCTTCTTCCAAGGGGGAAACCTCTTCCAAGGCCCCCTTGCGGATGTAATCGTGAATGGAGCACTCCAATATATCCTGCTGAGCCGTGGGAAGGGAGCGGGTTGTGACAAATCAATCTTGAGGCGGCTGAAGAAACTCGATCGCATAACCTCGCTCAAAAAACCTGCAAGACCCAAGGGTCTTGAATTTTTTCCTGCCAGACAGTGTAAAAGTGAGAAAGCCGACCTCCGACAGGAGTCTCGGCCACAGGAAGAAGGCAGCCAATGTCAAAGCTAGGCTTCTTTTTGTCCTCATCCTTGGGGAACCTTCGTCCAGAACCCCTAGGCTGATATTTAGGATGTCTCTGGAACTGAGGTCTGGGTTGAGGCTGATAACCTCTACCCCAGCCAGAAGGTCTTGACCTGCTTCTAAAGGCCTGAGGCAGTCTTACCCTTTTTATCTGCAAGGTCTTCCATAATCTCTTCCAGGCCTCTGCCAAAAAGCTTTCCCAGCTCAAAGGGCAGAGAACAAAGGTTGAACTTGGAGGCATTATCAGCTCTCCAGGGTTTTAACCATAGCGGCTTTCTAGCTGCTGTAGAAAGGGCCAAACTTTTGGCCACCAGCCTTAAATGATGTTGGGAGGCTTCAGCTAAATAATCTGCTGACAAGGAGACTGAACTCAAAAAAGCTAGGAGATCGTCCCTGGAGACTCCAGAGTCGATGTCTCTTGCAAGCTGGGCTAAGTCAGAACGTAATTTGCTTGAGACTTCATTAAAGGCAATAGCCATGGAAGTCTGACCGGAGGCCAGAGAATAAACCTTCCTGAGGGTACACTCTATGCGTCTATCCATGGAGTCCTGGAGGTTAAAACCATCATCCACTGGATCCACCGTACGACGGGACAACTTGGCTACTGCCGTGTCCACTTTAGGTGGGAGGCCCCACCGATCCGGCTGTGCCTCCACAATAGGGAATAAGGTTCTAAATCTTCTGGAATATATATGAGCTCTTTCCGGATGTTTCCATACCGCAAGCATGAGTCTTTCCAGTGACTTGTCCACTTGGAAGGCCCTAGGCCCCTTAGAGGTGGAACAGGAGGCTTCCCCTTCAACATCACGGTCCCTTGACCAGATGGATTTCAGCAGCCTATTTATTTTCTCAAGAGGAAAGAGAGGTCTGCTGGAATCTTCCAAGGTATCATCAGATGAAAGCGTTGCGTCAATCACCAGGAAATCTTCAATAGCTTCACAGTGTGTCACAATGCATACAAACCAGACCCCTTTTTCCCAAACTCCTTGCAGGATTTGAACCCAGGACTCTAACACTGCAAGGCTGCAGTGCTAACCACTGGGCCATTGTGCTGCAGCAGCAAGAACAGTAATCCAAGTGGAGTACTGAGGCCTTCCTCACTAAGAGAAAAGCCATCTCCTGCATTGACATGAAGGCTTCTATAAGAGGGGAGCAGGAATAAGCAAGTAGTGCACACAAAAAAACCCTCCCCCCCCTGAAAATTTTGCAAACCTTAATTCCTTGTACACTGAATTAAGCTAAAAATATGCAGACCGATGGCAGAAAGGAGACTCAGCAAATATAAACTGGCAAAAAGGAGGAAAAACAAAGCCACATAAAGTACGAGAATTCAGCCACCAGAAAACTGGAACACAAACAAAGGTTCTGGAGGAACAAAGTGACCGACGTCACTTCTGGCGACCGTGGAGCTTGTAAGGTAAGTGAAACGGTAATGCACCACATCAAAGCCACACAAGTGGCCTGCACTACAGGACTTTGAACATGCAGCATGCAACTACCGCTGCATGTACTACTGAAATAAACATTTTCAGAGCGAAGGTTGAAAGCTTGACTAGGCACAAAAAAGGTAAGTGAAACAGCAATGCTCCACCTCAAGGCTGCACAAGTGGCTTGCATTACAGGTCTTAGAACATGCAGCATACAACAACAGCTGCATGAACTACTGAAATCAACCTTTTCAGAGCGAAGGTTGAAAGCTTGGCTAGCACAAAAAAACTGCCTAAATAAGAACCCCCCTTCTTTTCCACAGAAGCGTCCAGTGGAAGAAAGAAGAGAAGACAGGTGTAAAGATGACTCCCCAAAGGAAGTTAACAAACTTTAGGGGAAAAAACAAAATATGGGAGGACAAAAGAACTCCCTCCACCTGTCCCACCACACAGGACAGAAAAAAAAAACACAAGGGGGGAGGTCTCTTTGTCCTCTTATAGGGTAGCGTAGTCATGCATATTTTATGTTAATTAAAAGTTCCGCCTGTCCTATCAGCACACAGGGGAGGGAATACCCCATATTGTGCTGCTGTAGGACATAAGGGAGATTCTGTAATCCATTACTATTTTTTTTAGCACTCCCTTTCTTCACAGGAGCATAACACTATTCACATTTCAGATTGTAGAAGGAATTTTAGCCCATTATCAGCCTGTTGTCAATAGAGACATGGGATATTCCAGAAACAAATTAAACTACATACCAATTTGATTAAGCCAATAATATTATTATTCTGCAAATTGATCTTGTGATTATAATGTTTGCAAACTATCATCAACATGGAACAAATGTTCTACTCTAGCCAGATAAACTGGTTTATGAACATACAAAAATTATTTCCTCCTCAATAATTCTGAGCTATGTATAAATGTTTGTAGGGATGCATTGAAATTGCTAGATACTAACTAGCAGTACGTGAAGCATTGCTTGAGGCTGGTTACATGCTTTGTTTTTTAGCGCGTTTTGCCACATTTGTAATGCTTCTGTTGCTTCATCCAAACACTGCATTGAGATGCTTTTTTGCAGTTTTTTTTTTTTTCAATTTCATAGTGTTTTTGGTTCTCTGCTGTTTTTTTTAGTTTTATTTTTTTCAAACCACAAAATGCTCTTTCTGCCAGGGCCCCACATTCCGAAAATGCCGTGAACTGGCAACAGGGAAAAGCCACAGGAAAAACTGCAGCATTTTACAGTAACTGCAAAGTGCATTCTGGCTAATCCCATCTACACTTTGCAGAAAAATATCTGCAGTGGAAATGCTGCAATTTGAAAAACCGTTGCATTTTTGTAAATCGCAGCATGTCAATTATACCTATGGAAACTTTGGCATTTTCCGTATAGGTATAATAGGGACAAATAGTTTACAGAGGACTCTGCGGACTTTCTGCGAAAAGCACTGCGGAAAAAAAACGCAATGTGTTTTTGACCGCAGTCTTTTCCACAGCACTTTTTGTCCTGGGCTCGCTATGTGGGGCCTTAGCCTCCAAGAGTTTTCTATAGCCACCTTTATAGGGAAAATAGTGGCAGAAAAAAAGACTCAAAAACTATACAATAACTGTCAAGACAAAAAAAAAAAAAATGCCAGCACAGAAACACAACCGAAACAGGCCTGTTTTAAGAAATTTAGGCAAAATAACGCCAAGTTAAAAGCCCAGTGTGTCAAGAGCCTTATCCTGTTATAGTCAGAACTGTTAAAATCCACACACAGTGCATACACTCTGAACAACCATACTATTTCATATTACTACTTGAAACCAAATATCACAGCAACTGTAATTGAGAGACCGCAGCATCACTTTAATTTGGAATGCTATGAAGGCAACTTGGGTCTAGTCATCATCTCATAGCAGTGTCCCAGTAATGGGCCACATCAACCCAGTATAACATAACATTGTCCTAATAAGCTTTATAGCAAAAGCCTCAGGCAATTTAGCTGAGATTGTGAATGTTGTGATCCATCAGCATAGTACCTCTTGCTGGTGACCCAGATCATTAGCATCTTTCTATTGCAAGAACAGCATTATAGCAGATAATATTAAAATGGCACTTTACATACAGTTTCCTTTCCTCATTGCACAATGTGTGGGGGATGATGAACTGAATGAAATAGTAAATAACTCCCATCTTTTATGTGGTTTTAGCAATGTTTGGCAGTTGGGTAAATATGTAAATACATAAAAGTATGCGGTTTACATTTCATTCACTATCTCAATCTGGTCTAGACAATGCAATATTAATGTAGTACAGCAATACAATTGGAGAATGAATGCCATTTTTATATACTATACTTTATATCAGGGGTCGGCAACCCACGACACGCATGCCTAGAGTGGCACGCAAGGCTTATTTATCTGGCACGGGCAGCCCGAGTCCTCACCAAGCAGTTTCGATCGATCCAAAAACGGCCGAAACAAAACTGCTATTATTATACGGTGGGGTCTCTTCAGACCCCTGAGTATAATAAGCAGAGCCCCCGGGGAGGTGATCAAACATAAAAAACAATGTTAACTCACCTTCCCTGGATCCGCAGCCGCTGACAGGGCCTCAGGGGTCACGTCCGATGTCATTACGCATAATGTCGCGACGTGACCCCTGAGACTCAATCAGTGGTCGCTGACTTCAGGCAGAAGCGCCCGAAGATCACAGAGCGGCTGCGGAGCACAGGAAAAGGTGAGTTAAGATTGTTTTTTATGTTTTTCATCTCTCTTGGCCCTCCACTTATTATACTGTGGGGTCTGAAGAGACCCCACAGTATAATAATAGCTAGTGAGTGGTGACAATTGGAATATTATAAAAGTTAGAATATTATACTGTGTGCAGGGACCACTATGGGATATAATACTGTGTGCAGGGGCCACTATAGGACATAATACCGTGTCCAGGGGCCACTATAGGACATAATACTGTGTGCATTGACCGCTATGGGACATACACCGTGTGCAGAGACCACTATGGGACATACACTGTGTGCAGAGACCACTATGGGACATATACCGTGTGCAGGGACCACTATGGGACATATGCCGTGTATCGTGTACAGGAGTCAGACTTACAATTGGCACACCGAACAAAAAAGGTTGCCTACCCCTGCTTTATATACTGTATGAAATAGTAAATAATAGTAAATAACTTCCAGACTAACACAAATTGTGGTATTTATGCAAAAGACTCAATATTTATAGCATTGACCCTTATTTTTCAAGACTTCTGCAAGTTGCCCTGCTATGCTGGATATCAGTTCCAGAAGCCACTTCTCACCAAGAAAAACATCAAGAACAGACTGACATTCTGGAGGCAGAAAGTACAGGGATTGGCCTGCTGTGGACTGGGGTAAAGTTATTTTTTTGTGATGAAGCCCCCTTCAGACTGTTTGGGATATCTGGAAAAATAATTATCCAGAAATTGTTAACTCTACCATTAGTCCTGTGTCATTATAACAATAAAGCTTCCTGAGACAATTCATATGTGGGGTTGCATTTTATCCAAGGGGTGGTATCAGTCACAGCTTTGCCCAACACTAACAAATAAAAACTGTATCTAAACATTCTCCAACAGCAATTTCTCCCAATAATCCAGAAGCAATATGGTGATGAGCAATGCTTTTTACAGCATTATGTAGAACAATGTTACAAGGCAAAAGTGGTAACTTAGTGGCTGGGTGAAGAAAACATTGATGTTTTGGATCCATGGCTAGGAAATGCCCCAGATCTCAACTCCATTGGGAACCTATGGTAAATACTTAAAAAGTGGGTGGACTAACAAAAACAGAAATTGTGAAAAACTCCAAGCACTGATTGACTGGTTGTCATCTGTCAAGAATTGGCCTAGAAGCTGATGTCCAGCACGCCAGAGTGAATTGCAGAAGTATTGAAAAATAAGAATCAACACTGTAACTATTGAGTCTTTTATATTGACAAAAAGAACTGAAAACAATGAAGCAGCAAACTTTGTGACAACCCAATTTGTAGTGTCACTGCAGTGGAGCTGCACAGGATTTAAAGCAGGGGTGCACAGCTTGTGGTCTGTGATAACATTTTGTGCAGTTCTTAAACATCAGGACACTGACAAACAAAAAATAATAGCTGTCAAAAGACAATAGCAGATAATGGAGTACCATCATCAGACAGCAGCTTTATTATCTTTTGCCTGCACTGATGATAGATGTCAAGACATGACTTAAAAAATAAATCTGAGCCCTCTAATATCTCATATATTAACCCATTCCCGAGATCCGCCGTAATAGTACGGCGGATGTCGGGTATTTAAATATGGCGACCGCTCAGTTCCTAGTGATGTATTATACAGCAGACACCTGGTGCTTATGCCCACGAACAGTGCCTGCGCTGATTGCGGGCATTAACCCCCGGGTGCCTCTGTAAAAGCTGACTGAGGCGCCATTTTGTCGGTGGCGCCTTTGCGCCGCAATTTTGCCAGGGATCGCCGGTACCCGGAGCGAGCTCCAGGGCTGGCATGCCATTACTATGACAGCTGGGAGCCTTGTGAAGGCTTGTCTCTCATTAGTTTCTATTGCAATAGAAATGCTGTTTTTTTGCAATGCATTGCAATGCATTAGCATTGTAATTCATTGCATTAGTAATCAGACCCCCTGGGGTTCAAGACCCCTAGGGGGTCTAATAAATGCAAAAAAAAATTTCAAATCACCCCCCTTTCCTTAGAACACATATAAAAGTACTTAAATACTATGAAACACATACACATTAGATATCCCTGTGTTTGAAAATGCTCATCTATAAAAATATTTTTTCCGTTCGGTAAACGCTATAGCGGGAAAAACAAAAGTGCCAAACCGATGTTTTTTCACAGTTTCGCCACTGATAAAAATTTGCATAAAAAGTGACCAAAGCAATAGAAATTTCCCAAAATGGAATAACTAAAAAGTATACCTGGCCCCGCAAAAAAAGAGGCACTATGCATCCCCGTATATGGAAGTAAAAAAAAATGACAGGTGTCAGAATATGGCAACTTTTATCAAAAAAAAAATTTTTTGCACAGTTTTAGATTTTTGTTAAGGAGTTAAAATGTTAAAATAAAAGCATATAAGGAGTTAAAATAAAAGCATATAAATTTGGTATCCCTGGAATCGTACCAAAACATAGAGTACAGATGACATGTCATTTTGGCTGCAAAGTAAACGCCGTAAAAACGAAGCCCGTAAGAAAATCGCACAAATGTGCTTTTTCTTCAAATCCTCCCCATTCTGAATTTTTTTTCCAGCTTCCGAATACATTGTAGAGAATAATAAATGGTAGCATCATGAAGAACAATTTGTCCCGCGAACATTAAGCCCTCATATGGCTCTGAGAATGTAAAAATAAAAAAAAGTTATGGGCTTTGGAAGGGAGGGGAAGTCAAAAACGAAAAGGGGTAAAGGGAGTCTATCATTTGAAAAATATTTTTTTAAGTAAGCCCACGTTGAAATAACCTTTATAAAGGCTATTCTAGTCCTACTTTTTTTTTTCACCTGCTGCCAGCCATTTTTGCCTCTGGCTCTTTTTTTTCATGCTCCCTTCACTTGCTCGTCATGATCTTCGCAGTGTCAGCAGCTGCAAGTCTCTTCAGCGAGATAGAAATCCAGCGCATACGCTATGCCGCCGGCCATCCTTACTGTCTCCCTCAATGAGCGTACTGAGTGATCACACTCTTTTCTGAGTTATTATTGGGGTCAATTGGTAATTGCTTAGTGGGTCAAGGTAGCTGCCCAGGGATCAGTTATTACTGGGGCAATTGCTCATTGTCTATGGGCTAATGCTTTTAAACCAATGGCTGTTCTGATGTTTTTAGATACTACTGCTCGTTTTCTCGGTGCTGAGGGGTTTCCATACTTACCTGTATGCAGGGCATGACAGTGTCTGTGCTCTGCTTTTCTGCTGTCTCTGCTGTGTGTGTGTCGCTCTAATCATCCCAGCAGTGCTGACAGCTTTAAGAAGAGAGCTTGATTTTATAAAATAGATTATATGCTTTAATACTGTCTGTCTCTGACTGGACAGTCTGAGAGAGCTAAGAATCATGCCCTCATGCTCTGATCCAGGACCACCCACTTGACAGTAGAGAGCTTTATTCGTATATCAGGTACCAAAAATTATGGCACTGATTGCTTGGGAATGAGGGAGGATAGAGAAAAAAATTCCAGCTACATCAGAATCAGTGGAGTGGCACCTATTATATCATGCAAATACAGTTGGTTAAAGGACCTCTTTAAAAAGAAGAGATCTGGAGAGCAACAATATGCTACATAGAAAATGGATGAGGTAAGTAGTAATTTTGCAGGGTGACTGGTACTGTAATGGTGATACCTCGTGGCTCCATGAGCTCTGTTTTAGGCAAAGGCACAATCCAGGCAAAGTTACTGAGTTAAGACTACTAAAAGTTCAACAGTTCTACCCAGAATGCTACTTTAAAGGGGTATTTCTGTCTATTTGAAGAGTGAGGTCACCCTTATCCCTGTTTGTCTCTCCAGGATGGATATGGCCATGCAGTTTATAGGCAGTATAAAATGCTTAGCGGTTTGGGTAACTTCCATAAACTGGTATGGAGGCATGGAAGGTCATCATATCTCCCCTTGAAGCACCAAATAGGAGTAGAGGACTTTCATTTTTTGATTGGTGGGAGTCCAGGAAGTGGAACCCATAGGATTGCATAGGAATTAATGTTTATTGTGACTCTTGAGAGTGGCAAAATCTGACAGTGTGGCCCTCAGGCCTAGAAAAGTTCTACACCCCTGATTTAGAAGTTAGACAAAGAACATGAGTTAGAAAAGTGGGATTGCTCATGAGAATCTGCCTGGATGTCTGGTTAAGCATCTCGGGCAAGTTACACATGAGTCTAATACAGATAATAATACATTTTATTTATATAGCGCCAACATATTTTGCAGCACTTTCCAAATCGTAGTGTCAAGTACAGACAAAATGAGACAGAGTGACTTCTAGTCGTAAAAAAAGATTTAGAAGCACTGAAAAAGTCACTGTGTAGCCTTAGCCTAAAACTGTCCAAATGTAAATATTTGTCAGTGATCAGATCTAATGTCAGATCCTTTGTTTGCTAAAGGACACGTTTGATGGCTGATATGCAAGTTTTTCTTTTTTTCATGGATTGCTAATATAGCTAGACCTCACAGAAGTTTCATTGTCTATATTTTACTGATATTAAACGTTTCTTATTATAATATAAACACGTATCACTAATAATATTTCAAAGCAAATTGCTCAGATTACGATTTGCTTCAATGCAATGTGCCCTGGAATAGTTGTAACAATACAAATGCATTACTCATGTTTTCATTTTTATTCTTCAACAGACTATTGTAGTAAAAGATTTAGCTGAAGGTTTTAGCTGTTTGTTTGCTTTTTTGCCATTCTGTCTTTTAATTAATATTCTTAAGGGATAACTGCTTAAAACAATAAGGATATGTTCTGTAAAAGGCAATTTGAAAAGCAATCAGAATTGTTAGAGATTTTTCATTAATAGACATTAATCAGTCTACTAATTAAGCGCCAGCTAGAAAAGAAGGAGATCTGGTTGATGGACAGACTTTTTTTTAAACGTTAAATTAGAAAAGGAATTTTAATATTCAATTATATTTTGAATGCTGATCTTGATATCCCTTGCGGTTGCAAAGAATGCGCCTAATTTATGATAAATTAGGCGCATGCTTCAGCAGTCTGTACCCAGACACTAATGTTGAGTGGTGTAAAAACGACACTTACACTAGTTTCTAGTGTTGTTTCAAAAGTTGCACACATAAGATTTGCATCTTTTTTTTTTTTTTTTTTATACCAGTGGACTGGTGTAGGGGCTAAATAAATCTGCTCCAGTGTGTGTATGTGTTGGGGGTGGACATTGAGAACAAAGTCCTGTGCAAGAATCATGAATGGGACCCCTTCTCTTAAAGGGGTTTCCCACAAACAACTTATCCCACTATTCACAGGCGAGGTTCCAACACTGGAATGCCATCAATAAACAGAAAAGGATCTCTTGCTCTTCCCATTCTGCTTCATTCAAATGTATGGGACTATTGGAGTTAGTTAGTCAGTTAGTTACTTACTTTAGCACTGTACTCAGTTATTAGCAGCAGTCCCACATAGCTGAATGGAGTACCAGTGGAATTCAATGCCTACCGGGTCATTCAGATGGGGAGACACAGGACCTCCATTCTTGTGATTATTGGGTTCCACATCACAAATGTGAGACCTTTTCACAAATACATCAGGCACACATACAACCAACAATGCACACACAAAATACATAAAATTGATACACATTGCACACACATTGAACACAAGTCACTTGTATGTAACTCATACACTGTACAACCATATGATAAACATAGCTCACTTCAATCACTCTTCCCACTCTGTGTTGTACTATTACACTTTGCTGGGCGCATAGTTAACAGTCAGCACCATAATAGTATGGCGCTTTCATGATGCAGGTGCATGAGCTGTGTGTGGCATAACTTCTGGGTTGCGGCTGTATTATACAGCTGTTGCACATAGGAATACTATGTGCTATGTACAATACTGCAATACACAGGTATTGCAGTACATTGCACTGGGGATCAAGAGATCCCAGGTTCCAGTCTCCCTATGGGACAGGAATGTAAAATGTAAAAAAAAATGTAAAAATTATGAAATAATCTGTAAAAAATAAATAATAAAAAATCCATAATTTAAAAAATGCATAATGTAAACAAAATAAAGTAAATAAACAGATATCTCCATGTGCGTAAGTATGTCCAAACATAGTGTAACTTATCCTGTATGGTGAATGCCGTAAGAAAAAAAAAATGCAATACGCAAATAAATGTATTTTGGTCACCTCACCTCCCCCAAAAATAGCAATAAAAAGTGATCATAAAGTCATACATACCAAAAATTGCTACCAATAAAGACTACAATTGCTGTCAATAAAGAGCCCTGACATAGCTTTGTCAACAAAAGATAGAAAAAGTTAGAATACGGTGACCCCAGGAAAATAGTTTATTTTGGAATAATGACGTTTTATTTAGTAAAAGTGGTAAAACATAATAAAACCAGTATAAATATATATTGCTATAATCATAATGACCCACTAGACAAAGTTGCCATGTCATTTTTAAAGCAGAGTGAACCTGATAAAACAAAATGCAAAAAAAAGAAAGAATTGTAGTTTTTTAACATGGACCCCCCAAAAATGTTAATAAATGCAAAGAGTGAGCCCACACAAAGCTATGTTGACAGAAAAATAAAAAGTTATATATGAAAAAACTTTTAAATATGAAAAAAGTTGCCAAACATTAACATCCAAATTATCTTACATCCTTTAGGGGGCGTTCACACTACTGTTGGTGACCGTCAGTAGTGTCCGTTGCTATTGTCCGTTACAAGATTTTAGCATCGGACACTAGCTGAACCATCAGAAATTTCCATTCATTTCAATGGGTCTTTATATTGTGTCCGTTAGTGTCCGTTTGTGTCCGTTTACACCAAATCCGTCAGAAGTCCTTTATTTTTTCACGGGCAAAAAATCCTACATGCAGGAATTTTTGTCCGTTTGAAAAAAACGGATTCTTGACGGACAGCAAGTGTCCATTATTTTTTTAACTTTGAAGTCTATGGGTAACAGACTTATAACGGACAGTAACTGATAGCCATCAGTTACTGTCCGTTATTTTATGTCAGATTTTTTCCTGCGCATGCTCAGAAAGCATAAAAAAAAAAAAAAAAAAAAAAAAAAAGGACAGTGTTAAAAAAAAGGACAGTGTTAAAAAACGGACACTAACTGATGCTAACTGATGCTAATGTTTTTTTTTAACTAATCCATTAATTGGATCAGTTAAAAAAACGGACACATTAACATCAGTTAGTGTCCGTTAATGTCTGTTATGATAGGTGTCTTTTTTTTTTTTTTCTATTTTTAACGGACACTATCGGAACGGACATCAACGGTAGTGGGAACCCTGCCTGAGGGGTTAAGCAGAGACTTAGCAACAATGCTTGTGATCAGTGCCTGCACTGATTAGGGCCATTAACCTTACTGATGGCTCAGTCAAACCGGGCCGAGGCACTATTTTATTGGCAGGGCATGGGCACCACATTTTGGGTAGAATCGCCATCCCACGGAACAAGATCCAGAGACAGCTGTTACCAGGACAGTTGGGAGCCTATGGTAGGCTCCCAGGCTTGTCATTACGTCATTCTATTACACGCTAGGAAGCCTCTAGTAGAACTATAGCGATTTTGCAATACATTGCAATGCATTAGCATTGCAGGAGTCTTTTATTAGTGATCAGACACCTTGGGATTCAAGACCCTTATTGGGTCTAAAAGTAAAAGTACTAAAAAAATAAAAATTCAAAGTTCAAATAATTCCCCTTTCCCTAGATCAGATATAGCAATAAATAATCAATGTAAAACACATACACATTAGAAAATGCCTGATCGACATACTTGCAAAAATATTTTTCCCATACTGTAAATGCTACAAAAGGAATAAAAATCAAAAGAGTCAGACTGCTATAGCAGGAATAAAAAACAAAAGAGCCAAAACTGCTGCTTTTTTGCCATTTTGGCTGTCATAAAAATTTTAATAAAAAGCGATCAAAACATCAGCCTGTCCCCAAAATGGTATAAATAAAAAGTACATCTGGACCCACAAATAAAAGACGCCCTATGCAGCCCCATATATGAAAATATAAAAAAGTCAGTGGTGTCAGAATATGGCAACTCCAAGAAATTTTTTCAAAGTTTTGGATTTTTTAAGGTGTCAAAACGTAACAAAAACTATATAAATTTGTAATTGTACCAACCCAGTAGCATATAATTTTGGCTGCAGAGCAGAGGCGTAGCTAGGGGTTCAGCACAGGGGGGCGAACATGTCCAAGTGGGCCCCCTACTTGGACATGTTCGTATACCGATACTATCAGTATACGGTGAGCGTATAGTGGTATATAGCAGCTCTACACAGGGCTCTGCAGACGATTTAGGTGAATACAGGGCATTAACATTTAGTGACTTACCGGTGACGTCTCTGACCAATCCTTCACATTCCCCATCTCTTTCATCTGGACGGCCATGACCACTTCTTCCAGTCTCTGTAAAGTTTGCAACACAGACATCTTTAGCTCCTCTTATTGATCGCGGTTCTTCCTGCAGCATTTTGCACGGAATGTTTGCAGAGGTTTCCTCTGTGGACTTTCTGCTTGAATTATATCTATAGGGAAACCGCTGGCATTTCCGTAGGTATAACTGACATGCTGTGATTTCCAAAACTGCGACTGTTGTGGAAATCGCAGTGTATCCGCTGCGTGTATTTTACTGCAAAATTGGGATGGGATGGAGGCCCCATGTGGCGAAAACCCACAGAAAAAATTGTGGTATTTTAACAAATCCCATCCACACATTGCGGAAAAATACGTGCAGCAGATGCACTACAATTTCCAAAACCGTTGCAGTTTTGGAAATTGCAGCATGTCAATTATACCTATGGAAACACTGGCGGTCTCCATATAGGTGTATTAAAAACAGAAAGTCCATAGGGGAATCCTCTGCGGACCTTCTGTGAAAAGTGCTGCGGGAAAAACCACAATGTTACTGCCGCGGTTTTTCCTGCAGCGCTTTTTTTTGCTGGAGCCTGCTATGTGGGGCCTTAGTCTTAATAAAGCCCAAGTGACACTTTAATTAAATTAATTGACCCTCATATTATGCCCCTGATTCACCCTGACATAAATACTACATCTCTAATGACCCCTTATATCAATGACCACCCCCTTATGTTCATAATACCTCCTAATATAAATGATGCCCCCTAATGGCCCCTTATATAAATAACCTCCCCCTTGTATTAATAATACCTCCTAATAACCCTTATATAAATGACCCCCCATCGTCATAATACCCCCTAATGAATCCTCCCTTATAGTTATATTTCCCCCTCCTAACCACCCCTTATACTATTACATACCTTCCAACTTTCAAAGGACAGAAAGAGGGACAAAATATACGGCTTGCTATGCGCGCCACGGCAAATTTAGCTCCACCCACTTCTACATTGACTCCGCCCATTCTCATCTAATTTCCCATGCGCCCCCACACAGTATAATGCTCCTACAGTAACCCTAACATTATATGCCCCCACATAATACTGTGGGGCAATTGGAGGAGAATATTATTAAGTCCCTCTAATCGTGCCCCGGTTTAAACTGGCAGAAACTAGAGGGGGACCTTAAACTGGGGCAGCTGTAGGGTGACATTAAACTATGCGACAGTTGGAGGGTGACATTAAACAGTGGGGGTAGTTGGAGGGGGACATTAAACTGGGGGCAACTAGAGGCAGACATGTCCCCCTCCAGCTACCTCTCACAGTTTAATGTCCTCCAGTTGCCCCCAGTTTAATGTCACCGTCCATCTGCTCCCCCAGCTTAGTGCCCCCCTTCATCTGCCCCCAGTTTAATTGTCCCTCCATCTACCACCAGCTTAATGTCCCCCTTTATCTGCCAGTTTAATTGCACCCTTTATCTAGCTTCAGTTTAACTGGCCCCTGCATCTGCCCCCAGTTAGCCCCTCTTGCTCACACATGCTATGTCTCTGTCTCTTCCATCACTCTCTGTTCCCAGCAGCTTTCTATGCAACATCACACTGCCCCGCAGTATCCAGAATAGCTCCGCCCACGCAAGAGTCTGATCACATGGTCATGACGTCATCAAAGGTCCTTTACCCACTAGGATTTAGCATTTACACTACACTAATAAAGTTTAACAGCAAAACACTTCAGGGACATAGCTGGACAAACTGCAAGCTATGCGGGACAGCTGTGTAAAATCGTGACTCCCCCACTGGGAGCTATGCTGTTAATATACCCAGAAAAAAAAAAAGTCATACTCACCTACCTGCGATGCTGATGAATGGAGCTGCCGCCTCCTCCCGGTCCACGCACAGGACGTCTGTGTCTGAGTGCGGGCGGCGCGATGTTGTGACGTCATTGCGCCGCCCATGCTGAGAATCAGGTGGTCGCAGCGTCTTGTAAACCGCAGGCCTGTATTGGCTTGCGGTTTACAATACTGTTAAGTTGCAGGAAGCGTTTTAACTAGATCGGTGTCTGCAGACACCGATCTAGTTAGAAATAAAGGATGTATTAATGGCGGCCCCAGGGTGGGCCCCAAAAATTCAGTGGGCCCGGGGCGGCTGCCCCCTCTGCCCCCCCCCGCTAGCTACGCCTCTGCTGCAGAGTGAATGCTGTAAAAATGAATCGCATAAGTATTTTTCTGTAAGGACTATTAAATGGTACCATTATGAAGTACAATTTGTCCTGCAAAAATTAATCTCTCATGCAGCTCTGTGAATGTAAAAAATAATAAGGTTATGGCTTTTGGAAGGCGGAGAATAAGAAAACTATAAATTGAAAAATGAAAAATGGCTGTGGTGATAAAGGGTTAATACTCATCCTATCCCAGTGTAGTCCTTCAACAAGCAAAATCACAGTTAGACATGAAGTCACTTCTTATTTGATAAAGAGGACCTTTAACCACCTCCAACAAGTTCTTTACAATCTCTTTCAATCAGTTAATATCTGCTGCTCCACTGATTCTGGAGCATTTAGAATTTTTTTCTCTAGACCCCACCATTCCTGAGCGATCAATGCTCCTATGTTTGGTGTCTGATACTCTATTTAGGTTCTGTACTGTCAGGAGGGTGGTGTCAGACAGGAGCAAGCAAGGGGTGTGATTCTGAGCTCTGACACTGGCTGCCTCTGATTGGAGCCTTGATTTACACACCCCTGTCTGACACTGCCCTTCTGACATTACAGAGCTTAAATAGCACATCAAATACCAAAACTAACTGTACTTGTTGCCCGGGAATGGTGGGAGATAGAGAAAAAAAATTCCAACTGTGCTGAAATCATATTAGAAGATGCTAAGAACTTGAGTTTGTGGAGGTGGTGTATCCACTTATTCTCCCAAGAAACCACAGCTGTACACTGGTTAGAATCCTGTTACAGTCTAACATCTTCAATAATAATGTATTTAGGAAGGCCCCTCTCCCATCTGGGCCCCTGTGAATATCTATGTACACATAAATACACACATACAGATGAAGTGGTAAACCTACAAAATTGCATGTGACGTTGACAGTGAACAAACAGTGAACAATACATTTCTATAATCATGGCTGTGCGGTTTTTGTCTGGCCTATCTCTCACAGTTGAAGTGTTGGAAGCTGGAAGAATGGGCAAGCATAAGGATGACAGCAAGTTGTAAGGGCCAGTTGTAAGTGCCAAGTTGTGATGTTTAGATGTCTGTGTCACAGCATCTCCAAAGCCACAAGCCACGAGGGTTATTTCCAGTGTTTAGTACCTACCAAAAGTAGTCCATGGGAAGACAGCCAGTTAACTTGACTGAGAGTTAAAGGACCTTAAAGGGGTTGTGCCATTATGGATAATAACCCCTATCCACAGGATAGGGGATAAATGTCATATCGCTGGGGGTCCAACTACCAGTTTCCCCAGCGCTCAGAAAAATGGGAAGGAGAAATCCCCCCATGCCTCCTCCTTGTGAATGCAGTGCTGGTTTTGCTATGGGGCAGTTGGGACTGCAATCTCCAGTTCTCCCGAATGCTGGGAGACCTGGTGGTGATATGACACTTATCCCGGCTCAAAACAGCTAAAACAGAAAATGCTGGCTAAGACAGAAAGTTGTCAATATACACAGTACATCACTATTTGTTGCACATAGGGCTGCTTACCCAAAGACTGGTCAAATCGTTCATTCTGACCTTTACAATGGACATATGAACATGAGAACAAGGCCACAAAGCAATTTAAGAACTTTGAATTAGCTGATGAAGTGCATTTTCTTTTATATTTTGAGGATGGCTAGGTACATGTGCATTGCTTACCTTGTGAAGAGATTATTATTGTTTATTATTATTATTATTATTGTTTATTATTATTGTTTTTATTATTATTATTATTATTATTGTTTATTTATATAGCACCATTAATTCCATGGTAATTTACATTTGGGGATTTACATACGGTACACAAGATATACAAAACAGATAGTACTAACAGTGATCAACTGGCACAGTGGGATAGAGGGCCCTGCCCACAAGAGCTTACAATCTATGAAGAGATGACACCAAGATGCACAGTGGGAGAAAAGCAAGCTGGTGTAAACAATGGAATGCTCTGGGCAATGTTATACTGTGAATCCTTGGATCCAGCTTGTAATGTGGATAATATTACTTTGAAATATATTCCCTACTGAAACATTGCTGCAGACAATGGCAGTCTTATTTTCTCAGAGGCAGACATACTATTGCTGCAACATGAGCAGCTACCCAGGGGCCCAGGATAGTAGGGGGTCCACTGTCAACCTAAAGCAGGGGTAGGCAATAATTGTTAGTCTGACGACCGCTGCACACGGTATTATGTCCCATAATGGCCCCTGCACACGGTATTATGTTCCTTAGCGGCCCCTGCACACAGTATTATGTCCCATAGCAACCCCTGCACACGGTATTATGTCCCATAGTTGCCCCTGCACATGGCATTATGTCCCATAGTGGCCCCTGCACACAGTATTATTATTATTATTTATTATTATTGTTTATTTATATAGCACCATTAATTCCATGGTGCTTTACATATGAGGATTTACATACGGTACACAAGATATACAAAACAGATAATACAAACATTGACCAACTGGCACAGTGGGATAGAGGGCCCTGATACAATCTATAGTGGCCCCTGCACACAGTATTATGTCCCATAGCGGCCCCTGCACACAGTATTATGTCCCATAGCGGCCCCTGTACACAGTATTATGTTCATAGTGGCCCCTGCACACGGTATTATGTCCCATAGCGGCCCCTGCACACGGTATTATGTCCCATAGCAGCCCCTGCACACAGTATTATGTCCCATAGCGGCCCCTGTACACGGTATTATGTTCATAGTGGCCCCTGCACACGGTATTATGTCCCATAGCGGCCCCTGCACACGGTATTATGTCCATAGCGGCCCCTGCACACGGTATTATGTCCCATAATGGCCCCTGCACACGGAATTATGTCCCATAGTAGCCCCTGTACATGGTATTATATCCCATAGCGGCCCCTGCACACGGTACTATGTCCCATAGCGGCCCCTATACACGGTATTATGTCCCATAGTGGCCCCTGCACACAGTATAATATTCTAACTTTTATAATATTCCAATTTTCACTCCAATTTTCCAATTGGCCACTAGATAGCTATTATTATACTGTGGGGTCTCTTCACACCCCACAGTATAATAAGCGGAGGGCCAAGAGAGATGACAAACATAAAAAATAATGTTAACTCACCTTTTCCTACGTTCCTCAGCTGCTCTGTTCTCTTCGGGCGCTTCTGCCTGTAGTCAGCGACCGCTGATTGAGTCTCAGGGGTCATGTCGCGTCATTATGCATAATGACGTCGGACATGACCCCTGAGGTCCTGTCAGCTGTCTCTTACTGCAGGCAGAAGTGCCCGAATAGCACACAGTAGCGGCTATGGATTCAGGGAAGGTGAGTTAACATAATTTTTTATGTTTGATTTCCTCCCCGGGGCTCCGCTGATTATACTCAGGGGTCTGAAGAGACCCCACCGTATAATAATAGCAGTTTCATTTTGGCTGTGTTTGGTCCGATCTAAACTGCTGGCTGAGTACTCGGCCTGCCGTGCCAGGTAAGTAAGCCTCGCGTGCCACTCTTGGCACGCGTGCCGGGGGTTGCCGACCCCTGGCCTAAAGCAAGTTCCTAATGTCTATTAGATTGTGTATAATTGCCTGAGCTATATAAGCCTATGACTAACAATTACTAATGGAAGAGTGAAGAAATCAGGTGATACCTTTTAGAGGCTAACTGAGTATATTTGATGGTAAGCTTTTGAAAGTACTAGTTCCCTTCATCAGACATGGTGTTATACAAGAAACTGAAAATTCACAGATTTTTTTATACCCTAAAGACATGGACCTTCAAAGGATCTTAGCGTCCTTAAAAAAACAAAACAAAATGCAATCTAAGTTGAGAAGTTATTTACAACCGGTCAAAAATGAAACAATCTGAAAAGTTGTGGTACGTGACGGAGGGATCACTAAATCTTGCTATCTGTTTGCTGTCACCTGGTGATTTGTGACCCTCACAGTTCATACATAGTGTGACATGAAACTGGCATGAATATTAAGTCCAAGTTGCAGAGTTTGAAATTTTTGCATTAACTTCTATTCCCATTCTTTCCTCTCCCTCTGCGTCTTAAAATGTCCCATTAAAACCACAACCCACAAATCTTCAATAGAGTGGTCTTCTCCGGAGAAATGTGCGGCCACTGGGAGATCTGTTCTGCTGTTATTAATGGTGGATCTGTGTGAGTTCATGCGCTGACTAAGTCTCTGCCCCGTTTCCCCCACATAGAGGCCTGTGGTGGGATATTGCACACACATTATGAGATACACCACATTGGAAGACCTGCAGGAAAATGTCCCCCTAATTCTGTGCACCTGTTGTGACTTTGGCATAGGTATTGCCTGATTTCTTCACTCTTCCATTATTTTCAATGGCTAACACGGTACAACATTATACTACTATCAACTTGGAAGATACCACAGTGTACCGTAAAAGAATGGAACTGAAAAACCAGCTTAAGAAACTTGCACAACTCAAGAGCGACATCTTCTTCTTAACAAAATGCAAAAAGGAGAGACTCATCCCAAAAGGCTTCAATTTATGTAACCCAACCCGGCACACCTACAACAACCGATATGCAGAACAACTATGTATTCGGACATCAGAAAGGCTGTGGAACAATATGATAAAAATTTCCTATAACAACAAAAGAAGAACACAGGAGGAGATACAGGCCCTGAAATCATCATTGGATAATGACACAGAGGAAATGAAGGCCAAACTCCACATATACTACCGGAAACTTCAGGACATGCTTATTAACAACAAAAAGAAAAAGCTCCACAGACTGAGACAAAAAAGCCTCATTACTACAACCACAAGTACCAGCCCGGCTCACCAAAGCTGTGTTGTGAGTCTTTCCTCCTATGAGCCAAACAAACACGTAATGTCGGTTCTCTCCAAAGGTCTCTCCTTCTGCCCCTCAGCACACACTGACCATATCAAACTCTGCAATGATATGGAGGAGTTTTTCAGAAAAATGAAATTGAGAGAATATTTTTATAACAAAGACCTTCCATACAGCAGCGACTCTGAGATAGAACAGCCCATAGGGAATCCTACCAAAAAATCTACCTGGACCCCATGCCCTGGAACTAAAGCAGCACTGGATAAATATATTGACTGTTTCAGAAGCAAAGTAAAATCAGAAATCCTGGAGAAACAAAAGAAACAGGTGCATAACCTATCCCTGCAGGAACAGAAGGCTATTACTTCACTGAAAGAAAATCAGAATATAATAATAAAACCGGCTGACAAAGGGGGCGCAATAGTCATAAGGAACACCTCAGACTATATCCAGGAAGCAAACAGGCAACTGTCAAATCCCATCCATTACTCCAAACTTGGAAGTGATCCCACAGAAGACTATATGAAAGAACTAAAGAATATCATCAAGAAGTTTCCAATCCAGGTCCAGAAACAGGTAAAAGGGCTTATCCCAGAGGATCCCAGGCCGGGCTGCTTCTATATGCTCCGAAAGATACACAAAGATGGCAACCCTGGGAGGCGTATCACTTCTGGCATTGGGACACTAACAGAAAACATCTCAGGTTGGGTGGAAAATCTCCTAAAACCCCTTGTCAGGGATACTCCAAGCTATATCCAGGATACCACTGACCTTCTTAACAAACTGAATGCCCTGGGCCAACTACCTGAGGGTACCATTTTAGCCACCATGGATGTGGAATCCCTGTATACCAACATTCCCCACAAGGATGGAGTTGCAGCATGTCGGGTACACCTGGAAAAACAAAACCTCCAAACAGAACCAGCAACGCAGCTCATACAATTCATCCTTAGCTACAACCATTTTACCTTTGGAGAGGAACTATATCTACAGTGAATGGGAACTTCAATGGGGATCAGATGTGCACCCCAGTATGCAAATCTCTTTATGGCAGAACTGGAAGGAGCATATTTATCAACAGTTGTAAGCCATGTACCGGGGTGAGCTTCCCAGGATACAGTGAAGTCACGAACAAAGGAAGCGACTCCAAATCAATTTAGAAAAAATAAGATTTTACTTTGTGTAGTAACACCTCTTTACCAAAAAATACCACTCACAACTATTTACATACACTCAGCCAGGAAGCTGAGACTCTGGTGTTGTACAGTGCGGTGCCCTCCAATGTGTACCTCCAATATACTCCAAGCTTTTACCTATCTGCAGGCTGCAACTAATCAGCCTCTTGTTACCTTTTTATCACCCTAGTCATAGGAACAATTCAGTGAGTGTGATAGGGGCACCGGCGGTATAACACAAGAGATTACAAAATTATCAAAATACCCCTATTCCCCACAAACAAAGTACAATCGAGTAACTATAATAATAGGTCAGCTTGCAATGTCACTTCTAGACTGGATAAAATGTCGCTTCTAGACTTCCTCAGAAGCTCCTCTCTGGAGTTACAAGTCTATAGAACTCTCTGAGTCTTAGACCTTACTACCGTATAGGTAGATAATTCAACAGTAGTGTGGCCTGTGAAGATGAGGATGCCTAAATAGTCTAACTACAGGCCCTTACTCAGTCCCAAGCAATTTGCGCCAAAAATGTAATGCGGTGCATGCACGATTACTTCTCTTACTGATCCAGATTTGCTGGGTACCATTTTGCTTTTGTCTGGAACAGCTGTAAGCGGGGCTCATCCAAACATGCGGTCTCACTGACAGGTCCACTTCGCATCCAGGTCCTTGATAGCAATCTTCAACTTAGGATGCTGTCTGAACAAACCCTGGCACAGTCTCTGCTTCAGCACACCCTTGTTATATCTCTGATCCCTTAGGAATTCTTTTCCTCTCACTTCAGTCCTTCTTCTTCTAAAAGCTCAAAAGCACACTCTTAAGATGGCTGCTAAACACACTCTGCTCCTTCTTGTCCCACCTCTGCAGAACAGGGTCTCCACATCACTACTCCAGGAAATTACAGAATTACAGTCTTTTCTATTTCTGAGGTAACAGTGGCCTCCTGTGGTCAAACAAACAAATGTCAGTTTATAAAAAAAAAATAACCTTATTTATAGAAACAGTTACATTCATAACATGACAGCTCTTTCCCTATCTTACACATGCACCACCAAATCTATGATTTGCCTTCATTATATCGATGATATGCTTGTTATCTGGACTGAAGGTGAGGAGGCCCTACTTCAATTCCATAATGACTTCAATGACTTTCACCCTACCATCAACCTTAAACTTAGCTATTCAGAGAGTGAAATTCACTTTCTGGATACTACAATATACATCAAAGATCACTGGCTGCTCACATTGATATACCACAAACCCACAGACAGAACGGCCTACCTGAGAAACGACAGCTTCCACCCCAAGCACACAAGACAATCTATTATTTACAGTCAGGCTATATGATACAATCGTATTTGCTCCAACAAAGCAGACCTGGACAAGCCCCTCCTGGATCTGAGGACGAAATTTCTCCGATTGGGATACAAACCAAAAATGACGGACAACCAATTAAACAAAGCGGCAGCCATTAACAGAGACAGTCTGCTCACATATGAAAAGACCCAGAAAGAAGCCCGGATGCCCCTAGTTGTCACCTACAACCCACAGCTGGAGATCCTACGAAGGATTGCCAAGGAGCTCCAACCTGTGCTACATAGGGACAACAGACTCAAGGACATATTTCCAGTCCCCCTCTCCTTTCCTTTCGGCAACCACCAAACCTACGGCATATTATTGTCTGGAGTGCCCTGAAGGCCCCAACTGAAAATGGCACCTTACCTTGCCTGCAAAATAGGTGCATGACCTGCAAGCACATCCACACCACTGATAGTGTACCTATCTCACAGTCACAACAGGTGCACAGAATTAGGGGGACACTTTCCTGCAGGTCTTCCAATGTGGTGTATCTCATAATGTTTGTGCAATGTCCCACCACAGGCCTCTATGGCAAACGGGGCAGAGACTTAGTCAGCGCATGAACTCACACAGATCCACCATTAATAACAGCAGAACAGATCTCCCAGTGGCCGCACATTTCTCCGGAGAAGACCACTCTATTGAAGATTTGCGGGTTGTGGTTTTAATGGGACATTTTAAGACACAGAGGGAGAGGAAAGAATGGGAATATAAGTTAATTCATGTCAGTTTCATGTCACACTATGTATGAACTGTGAGGGTCTCACAAATCACCACGTGACAGCAAACAGCAAGATTTAATGATCCCTCCGTCACGCCCCACAACTTTCCAGATTGTTTCATTTTTGACCGGTTGTAAATAACTTCTCAACTTAGATTGCATTTTTTTTTTAAGGATTCTAAGATCCTTTGAAGGTCCATGTCTTTAGGGTATAAAAAATCTGTGAATTTTCAGTTTCTTGTATAACACCATGTCTGATGAAGGGAGCTAGTATTTCCGAAAGCTTACCATCAAATATACTCAGTTAACCTCTAAAAGGTATCGCCTGATTACTTCACTCTTCCACTACTTTCAATGGCTAACACGGTACAACATTATACTACTAACAATTACTAACACATTGTTATAGAGACATGAGGGTGGTAATCTGTGACAAGATAAGGAATAACAAGGGGCATATACTGTCCTTGCACAAGGGTCCTCTTGTGTCTGTGTCTAATGTATTTCTAAATGATGTTTTCTGTACAGTTTCTACATTATAGAAAAGCTGCTTTTTTTGTTGCAGATTTTGCTGCGTTTTTTTATTTTTATTTTTAGCCAAAGCCAAGGCTACAAAAGGAACGGGAAATATAAAGGAAGCTCTTACACTTCTCTCTTCTGCTCAATCCACTCCTGGCTTTGGCAGCAAAATCTGCAAACAAAAAAAAACAGCTTTTCCGCAACATGGAGCCTTTGCCTAAAGGGGTATTCCCATTTTACCCTTTCATATTCAAGTACATCTATTATTTTAATTAGCTTTTTTGTTTTAATCTAAATCAACCAGAGTAAACCTTTCATTGTGCTTTGTAGTTTAGATAGTATGATGCCCTTTGTGCTTTTTCTAATAACTTGTTAATGTGTTTATTAATTTGGTGTTTTGTATAATTGTAAATTGTAATTCAATTTGTTGAGACTATAATTCATTGGTTAAAATAGAACCAAGCTTCCTGCACTCAGAGTATCAAGATAACAAGATTTTCATATTCGTATGGTATCATCCTCTTAACTTACTCTTTTTCAGAGACATATTTGATACTGATTACATCATTTACATACTAAGATCAAGGTCTTCAGTATGCCTTTTGACCCTTGATGCTCTGTTCAGCAGACCTATTGTCGGTAAAAAATGACCTGTTGATCACAAAACAGTCTTAGGGTGGGTTCACACCTGCGCTTGCTGTCCGTCCGTTGCCAATCCAGTGAAAATCTCGGCGAACTGGATTGGCGTCGGATACAGACCGGTCAGCGGCGCATTGGTTAAAAACCCATTCATTTGAATGGGTTTTTAAAGCAGTGCGAGGGTGTGCGCTTACACCCTCTGCGCTGCAAATCCTTTTTTTTTTCGTCGGAAACAAAGTCGGACATGCAGGACTTCGTGTCCGACGAAAAAAAAAAGGATTCGCAGCGCAGAGGGTGTAAGCGCACACCACAAGACTGCTTTAAAAACCCATTCAAATGAATGGGTTTTTAACCAATGCGCCGCTGACCGGTCTGTATCCGACGCCAATCCAGTTCGCCGAGATTTTCACTGGATTGGCAACGGACGGACAGCAAGCGCAGGTGTGAACGAAGCATTACTCCTTTCACATATGGCTGTGTATAGATGTTATAATATCCATATGGCAAATTGAGTTGCTAAAGCTTCTAATTGTAACATTATGGGATATGAGGTCATAAACATGAGCCTCTGAACAATGATTTACATATTACATATACATGTTTTCATATTGTTGCCAATGCCTTTGTAACATCTCTTTGAAAAGATACTAAGAGATTCACATTGTACAAGCTTCCTTCCAGAGTCCTGAATGCCAAAGATGTGTTATATTACTAAAATAATGCAATGCTATTAACTAGCCATTTCCAATATATTTACAATGAAGGAAACTGTATAAAACATCCTGATGAAATACTACTATCATAGGTTAACTTCAAAATATGCACACAGATCCCTATTGTGTAGACATCACATACAGTACACTTTTATATATTTCTCCCTATACTAATGTACGAGTGTTGTTCCTTTTCCAGGAAATATATACAGTCATATGAAAAAGTTTGGGCACCCCTATTAATCTTAATCATTTTTAGTTCTAAATATTTGGGTGTTTGCAACAGCCATTTCAATTTGATATATCTAATAACTGATGGACACAGTAATATTTCAGGATTGAAATGAGGTTTATTGTACTAACAGAAAATGTGCAATATGCATTAAACCAAAATTTGACCGGTGCAAAAATTTGGGTACCCTTATCATTTTATTGATTTGAATACTCCTAACTACTTTTTACTGACTTACTGAAGCACAAAATTGGTTTTGTAACCTCACTGAGCTTTGAACTTCATAGCCAGGTGTATCCAATCATGAGAAAAGGTATTTAAGGTGGCCAATTGCAAGTTGTTCTCCTATTTGAATCTCCTCTGAAGAGTGGCATCATGGGCTCCTCAAAACAACTCTCAAATGATCTGAAAACAAAGATAGTTCAACATAGTTGTTCAGGGGAAGGATACAAAAAGTTGTCTCAGAGATTTAACCTGTCAGTTTCCACTGTGAGGAACATAGTAAGGAAATGGAAGACCACAGGGACAGTTCTTGTTAAGCCCAGAAGTGGCAGGCCAAGAAAAATATCAGAAAGGCAGAGAAGAAGAATGATGAGAACAGTCAAGGACAATCCACAGACCACCTCCAAAGAGCTGCAGCATCATCTTGCTGCAGATGGTGTCACTGTGCATCGGTCAACAATACAGCACACTTTGCACAAGGAGAAGCTGTATGGGAGAGTGATGCGAAAGAAGCCGTTTCTGAAAGCACGCCACAAACAGAGTCGCCTGAGGTATGCAAAAGCACATTTGGACAAGCCAGCTTCATTTTGGAAGAAGGTCCTGTGGACTGATGAAACAAAGATTGAGTTGTTTGGTCATACAAAAAGGCGTTATGCATGGCGTCAAAAAAACACAGCATTCCAAGAAAAACACTTGCTACCCACTGTAAAATTTGGTGGAGGTTCCATCATGCTTTGGGGCTGTGTGGCCAGTGCCGGCACCGGGAATCTTGTTAAAGTTGAGGGTCGCATGGATTCAACTCAGTATCAGCAGATTCTTGAGAATAATGTACAAGAATCAGTGACGAATTTGAAGTTACGCCGGGGATGGATATTTCAGCAAGACAATGATCCAAAACACAGCTCCAGATCTACTCAGGCATTCATGCAGAGGAACAATTACAATGTTCTGGAATGGCCATCCCAGTCCCCAGACCTGAATATCATTGAACATCTGTGGGATAATTTGAAGCGGGCTGTCCATGCTCGGCGACCATCAAACTTAACTGAACTGGAATTGTTTTGTAAAGAGGAATGGTCAAAAATACCTTCATCCAGGATCCAGGAACTGGTTAAAAGCTACAGGAAGCGACTAGAGGCTGTTATTTTTGCAAAAGGAGGATCTACTAAATATTAATGTCACTTTTCTGTTGAGGTGCCCATACTTTTGCACCGGTCAAATTTTGGTTTAATGCATATTGCACATTTTCTGTTAGTACAATAAACCTCATTTCAATCCTGAAATATTACTGTGTCCATCAGTTATTAGATATATCAAATTGAAATGGCTGTTGCAAACACCCAAATATTTAGAACTAAAAATGATTAAGATTAATAGGGGTGCCCAAACTTTTTCATATGACTGTATTTATAAACTAGACAAATTGATAGAAAAAAAAATCTATAGGCCATAAAAGTGAATGAAGTGAGGTGAATCTTCAAAAATGGAGAAAAGTGAATAGTGTGCAGTAATAAAGTACCTCTACCTGAAAGGGATGTCGCTCAAGAGATTCATGATATGATGTAGACGTTGGGTGCCCCTGCTCCCTGCATATTCAACTTTACTGAAGTGGCACTGAGAGTTTCATTGCGACAGGGAGTCCTGCAAAGAGGGAAATATGAAGTGTGTTTATGAAACGGTCATGGAAAACAGATGAGTCTCTGTGCAATATATTACCAAAACAATTGGTATTTCAATTGGAAGTGTTGATTCGATCTTAAGATGAGAAAGGTCAATGCTTGATAGGTACCAAGAATGTTAACAAATGATCAGAAAGCATGTTGAGTAAAGATCTGTTTTGCTCATTTGGCTGCCATAAGTGATGACCCCAAATTGTTGCTCTGCTTGAAACTTGACTATCACTTATCTGCAATATAATATCAAGGAAAACAAAGATAGAAAAAAGGCCTCCTTTTCCTTCAAGACAATGCTTACAGCCACACCCACAAAACAGTGGTGTGCCCAGTGGCGTAACTAAAGTCTTGTAGGCCCTGCTACAAACTTTTGTCCGGGGCCCCCTACCCCCTCCCTAGAGCAAATTCTTGATAGTGGCGGTTACGGGTGCTGCAGCGATATCTCTGATACTTGAAAGGGATACAGCTTTAGTACCCACAACTGCAGTTATCAAGAATACGGTGAGTGAGCAGTACAGCACCTGGCATATAAACAATATTGGAACAGTATTATGTGCTCCACAGTGGCCCCCACACAGTATTATGTGCTCCACAGTGGCCCCCACACAGTATAATGTGCTTCACAGCAGCCCATGCACAGTATTATGTGCTCCACAACGGCTCCCACAAAGTATGTGCTCCACAGCGGCCCCCCACACAGTATTATGTGCTCCACAGAGGCCCCCCACACAGTATTATGTGCTCCGCAGCGCCCCCCACACAGTATTATGTGCTCCACAGCGGCCCCCCCCACACAGTATTATGTGCTCCACAGTGGCCCACACACAGTATTATGTGCGTGCTCCACAGCAGCCCACACACAGTATTATGTGCTCCACAACGGCCCCTACACAGTATTATGTACTCCACAGCAGCCCCCACACAGTATTATGTGCTCCACAATGGCCCTCACACAGTATTATGTGCTCCACAGTGGCCCCCACACGGTATAATGTGCTTCACAGCGGCCCATACACAGTATTATGTGCTTCACAACAGCCCACACACAGTATTATGTGGTCCACAGTGGCCCGCACACAGTATTATGTGCTCCATAGCGGCCCCACACAGTATAATGTGCTTCACAGCAGCCCCCACACAGTATTATGTGCTCCACAACGGCCCCCACAAAGTACTATGTGCTCCACAGCGGCCCCCCACACAGTATTATGTGCTCCACAGCTGCCCCACACAGTATTATGTGCTCCACAACGGCCCACACACAGTATTATGTGCGTGTTCCACAACGGCCCACACACAGTATTATATGCGTGCTCCACAGCGGCCCACACACAGTATTATGTGCTCCACAGCGGCCCCCACACAGTATTATGTGCTCCACAGCGGCCCCCCACACAGTATTATATGCTCCACAGCAGCCCCACACACAGTATTATGTGCTCCGCAGCGGCCCCCCCCACACAATATTATGTGCTCCACAGCGGCCCCCCACACAGTATTATGTGCTCCACAGCGGCCCCCACACAGAATTATGTGCTCCACAGCAGCCCCCACACAGTATTATGTGCCCACAGTGGCCCCCACACAGTATTATGTGCTCCCAAGAGCCCCCCTCCTCCTAGAGCCAATGCTATTATTATACTTTGGGGTCTCCTCAGACCCCAGAGTATAATAAGTAGAGGCCCAGGAAAAGTGATTAAAAATAACAAACATTTATACTCACCTTACCTCAGCTCTCGCTCCTTCCAACTGACATCTTCCTGCATTCTCTTCTGTCTGGCGACTGAGGTCCTGCGCTCCAGACGTCACTGCTGGGGCCTGTGATTGGCGAGATGACGTCATTACACTGCGTGAACTCAGAAACCGGCCAGAAGAGTCCCGGAGTGGATGCAGAGTCCAGGGCAGGTGAGTATGTGTAATTTTTTTTTATTTTTAGTCACCTGGGCTGGCATCAATTGGAAAGGGGCCTGGCATTATCAATATGTATAACGGTCGGGGAAAGCCTGGTTCCCTGACCACTATAGTGGTGGTCTGAGGCCCTGGCCATTTCCAGCTGGCCGCGGGCTCTGTACTCCTCTGGGCCCGGTCGTAGTCACACCCCCTGAGACCACGATCGTTACGCCAATGCATGTGCCATTGCTACTGTGGGGTGCAAACTACTGGGTACCTACCCTTCTCACTAGATTTTGCCCCATGTGATATTCATTTGGAAAAAAAAAATGCTAAAAATATTAGCTATATTGGCTAAGACAGAAAGTTGTCAAAATATGCAGTGCGCCACAGTTTCCTGCACATTTGGGCTTATTCCCAGATTGGTCAGTGCCCTTTCTGACCTCTACAAAAGAACATACATTGAACCACATCATCTATCTGGGTATGTGTGCATTGCTGAAGTGAGAGAAAGGAAAGAAAGGTAGAAAGCTGAGGGAGGCAGTGGAATGCTCTGGGAAATATTATTCTGGTAAACCTGGATCCAGACAGATATGTTAATAAAAATTAATTTAACCCTTTCCCGCCACAGCCATTTTTTGATTTTTGTTTTTCACTCCCTGCCTTCCAAAAGCCATAACTTTTTAAATTTTTCAGTTCACAGAGCTGTATGTTCCATATGATTTATATTATTTATACGTTTTTAAAAATTTGTTTTTACTTTTTGTTTAGGGAACTTGATTGTGCGTTCATTAGATCACTTGTACCATAGACTGCACTACAACTATTGCAGTCTATGGGAAAATCACTGTATAACTACTGAGGCCTGTCCTTATGAGGGTTCCTAGGTCTGTCATAGGAACCTGTGCTGCAACAGAAAGGTACCAGAGAGATGGGGGCTGAGACTAGAGGGCATGAAGGAGGGGATCGGGGGCACTCTGATTGTGGGCATTACCGCAAGCCTCTGTTTTATAAAACATATTTAAAGTCTTAACATTCACTGTGCTATTATGTCATATGTCATGAGGGGGTTAAAATATACCATCTACCTAAACACTGTCACAGACAAAAATGAATGTCATGCCCTTTCCCAAACTCTGCTTGAACTTGATGGACATATGTCTATTTTCAACTATACTAACTATTTAACTATGTTATGACATACACCCCATTACAGGAATGGTATTTCCTAATGGCTCTTTGTGTACAATTTCTACTTTAACCCCTTAAGGACACAGCCCAAAAGTGCGTTAAGGACCAGGCCTCGTTTTTTAAAACTGACATGTCACTTTTTTATGGCAATAACTTTGAGACGTCTTAACTTACACAAGTGATTTTGAGACTGTTTTTTCGTGACACATTGTACTTCATGTTAGTGGTAAACAATGAATATTTTTGTATTTATTTATAAAAAAATAGGAAATTTGATGGAAATTTGGGAAAAAAATCTCAATTTTCAAAATGTGAAATGCTCTGCTTTTCAGACAGATAGTCATACCACCCAAATACATTAATACATATTATCTACCATATCTCTGCTATATATCGGCATCATCTTTTAATCGTCATGTAATTTATTTTGGATGTTAGAAGGCTTACAAGTGTAACAGCGATTTTGTAGATTTACAAGAAAATTTCCCAAACTAATTTTTCAGAGACCACTTCATTTCTGAAGAGGATTATAAAGGCTTATATATTAGAAACCCCCATAAATCACCCCATTTTCAAAACTGCACCCCTCAAATAATTAAAAACAGCATTTGGGAAGTTTGTTAACCCTTTAAGCATTTCACTGGAATTAAAACAGGTGAAATTTAGACATTTATTTATTTCCACTAATTCCTTATTTTAGCCCAAAATTAACACATTCACAAAGAGTTAAAGGAGAAAATGCATCTCACAGTTTGTTATGCAATTTCTCCCGAGCACGGAAATACCCAACATGTGGGTGTAAACTGATGTTTGGGCGAATGACAGCACACGGAAGGGAAGGAGTGACACTGGACGTCTGAAAAGCAGATTTTGCTGGAATAGTTTTCAGGTGCCATGTGTCATTTGCAGAGCCCCTAGAGTACCGATACAAAGGAAACCCCCCAAAAGTTACCCCATTTTGGAAACTACACCCCTCACAGAATTCATCAAGGGGTATAGTGAGCATTTTGACCTTATAGCTGTTTCACAGATTTTTCTAACACTGGGATGTATAAATGAAAAATTACTAAAATGTCACTTTATCCCCAAAGTTTTCATTTTCACAAGGGGTTAAGGGAGAAAAAGCCCCCCACAGGATGTTAAACAATTTCTCCTGAATACAGCAATACCCCATATGTGGTCGTAATCTGCTGAATGGGTACATAGCAGGGCTAAGAATGGAAAGAGTGCTATTTTGCTTTTGTAGGGCAGATTTTGCTGGAATAGCTTTCAGGTGCCATGTCGCATTTGCAGAGCCCCAAAAGTACCAATACAGTGGAAACCCCCTAAAACTGACCCCATTTTGGAAACTACACCCCTCACAGAACATATCAAGGGATATAGTGAGCATTTTGATGCTACAGCTGATTCAGAGATTTTATTAACATTGGGACATTAAAATGAAAAATTCCTTTTTTTCTAATAAACCGTCCATTTAGCCCCAAATTTTTCATTTTCACAAGAGGACAAAGGAGAAAAAGCTCCCCAAAGTTCGTTACACAATTTCTCCTGAACACAGAAATGCCCCATATGTGGTTGTAATCTGCTGCGTGGGTACATGGCAGGGCTCAAAATGGAAAGAGCACTATTTAGCTTTTGGAGGGCAGATTTATCTAGGGGTATAGTGAGCATTTTGACCTCACAGCTGTTTCACAGATTTTATTGACTTTGGGACGTAAAAATGAAAAATTACTTTTTTCCAATAAACTGTCCATTTAGCGACAGATTTTTAATTTTTGCAAGTGGTTAAAGAAGAAAAAACAACCCACAGTTTGTTACACGATTTCTTCTGAACACAAAAATGCCCCATATGTGGATGTAATCTGCTGTATGGGTACATTGTGGGGCTCAGAATGGAAAGAGCGCTATTTGGCTTTTGGAGGGCAGATGTGGCTGGAATAGTTTTTGAGTGCCATGTTGCATTTGCAGAGCCCCTAAAGTACCAATACAATGGAAACCTCTCAAAAGTGACCCCATTTTAGAAACTACACCATTCAAGGAATGTATCAAGGGGTATTATCATTTTGAGCCTAAAAATGCTTCCCAAAAATTAATGTACAAAGTGAAAATTAAAGTTTTTAAAGAAATATCCAATTTCAGTGCCTAATACGTTGCGGCCACTTTTTGGCATCAGAGACATGAACTCCTAAAACTATTAAGTGGCCTATCGCGGGGACAAAAAAAAATTAAATATGTGGGTATAAACTGCTGCTTGGGCACACAGCAGGGCTCAGAAGGGAAGTAGCACTGTGTTTTTTTAGCTTTTGGAGTATAGATTTAGAGGGACTTTCTGGTCGCCATGTTATTTTTGCAGAGCCCTGGAGGTGCCAGTAAATTGGAATTCCCCAAGACATGACCCCCATTTTGTAGGGCCAATTTTAGGGTCTCTGCAAATGTGACATGACGTCCAAAAAACAACAATCTAAATATGCGCTCCAAAAGCACATAGCGCTCCTTCACATCTGCGCCCTACTGTGTGCCCAAATGGCAGTTTATGCCCACATGTATGACACTGGTGTACCCAGGACAATATACTTAACAATGCTATATGTGGGTATTAACTACTGTTTGGGCAGAGCCGGGCACAGAAGGGAAGGAGCGCTATTTTGGTTTTTGGAGCACAGGTTGCTTTTTGGACACTATGCCACTTTTGCAGAGCCCATGAATTGCCAGTAAAGTGGAATCCGCATACATGTCACCCCATTTTGGAAACTATACCCTTCAAGGGATTTATCAAGTGGGGTAGTGAGCATTATTAACCCTTAAGTGTTGCATTCTTTTAATTTCCAGAAATGAATGCGCAGCTGATAATGAAAAGTTAAAAATGAAATTTTTCTATAGATACACCATTTCAGTGCCCAATATGTTGTGCCCAGCTTATGTTTGCACAGACACACTCCAAAAACTGTTGAGTGGGTATCCCGGGCACAACAGCTTTTGGAGCGTTCATCTCTGATACAAGCCGGGCACAACATATTACGCACTGAAATGACGTATTCCTGGAATAATTGTCATATTTACCTTTCACAATCAGCTGCGTATTCATTTATGGATAATAAATTATAGCAACACTTGGGGGTTAAAAATGCTCACTGTACCCCTGGATAAATTCCTTCAGGGGTGTAGTTTCCAAAATGGGGTGACATGTCAGGGGATTCCACTGTACTGGCATTTCAGCTCTGCAAAAGCGTCATGGCATCCAAAAACCAAACCGTCCAAGTCTGTGCTCCAAAAACCAAATAGCGCTCCTTCCCTTCTGTGCCCGGCTGTGCCCAAACAGCAGTTTATACCCACATATGACATTAAGCACATTATCCTGGGTACACCAGTGTCATACATGTGGGTATAAACTGCAGTTTGGGCACACAGCAGGGCAGAGAAGGGAAGTAGCAGTATGTGGCTTTTGGAGCGCAGAGTCAGATGTTTGGGATCTGGATGCCATGTCATGTTTGCAGAGCCTCTAAAGTACCAGTAAAGTGGAAACCCCTAGGGAATGACCCCATTTTGAAAAGTGCACCCCTCAAAGAATTTATCAAGGGGTGTAGTGAGCATTAGTATCCCAGACGTGACTGCACAGTGGATGGGGAAAAGTGAATATGTAAGCTGTGCGGAGTACATTGGGTACACTAAATTCCCTACTATTTCCCCAGTAGCTCCTATTATTGGAGGGGTCACTCTGGGGGTCACTTCTGGTTTATTATCCCTCGTAAGCTCTAAATCTGGTTTGTACCCTGATATATGCTCGCACAGCTTATACATTCCCTTCCTGACTCAGCCAGTTTTGTTCTAATGATTTGGCGATTTTTGGGGTTTTTGTCTTCACATTGTACAAGCTATATTTTCTTTATTTCTCTGGTGATGTAGCCATATGAGGGCTTGTTGTTTGCGGTATAAGATGTATTTTGTATGACATCATTCTTAGGTGCCTACAACGTATTAAATAAATTGTATTAACTCTTTCTTGGTGGATTAAAAAAAAAAAACCCATCAATTCTGGCACTGCGTTTTACCTTTTAAATTTTTCGCCATGCAGCATAGAGCGTAAGTAACATGTTATCTTTATTCTGCGGGTCGGTACGATTACGGCGATACCTCATTTATACTGTTTTTTTATGCGATACTAATTTTGCAGAACAAAAACCCATTTGGGGACATAAATCTATTTTTTTTGCATCGCCATCTTCTGAGATGCGTAGAATTTTTATTTTTCAGTTTACAGAGTTGGTTTAGGGTGTTTATTTTGCGGGACAATCTGTGCTTTTTATTGGTAAAGTTTTGATGCACATATGACTTTTTGATCACTTTTTATGGCATATTTTGTAAGGTGAGATGGCGAAAAATCATTACTTTTGGCGGGTTTTTTCCATTTTTTTTTCCCAACGTTCACCGTGTACATTAAATATGGTTTCAGTTTTATTGTACAGTTTGTTACGGACGCGGCGATACCAAATATGTATTGTTTTTATTAATTTTTAGGTGGAGACACAGCGCTGACTTCCGAAGGTCTCGGCAGGATCAACCAGGAAGTGGGGTCTCCAGGCAGCCTGGGGTCACTGGGCAGACCCCGGGCTGAAGATTATAGATATTTGCACCCCCCATCTCGCCGTGGGGGGTGCTGGGGGGGCGGCAAGATGGAGGAACCCCTTGGATGCCGCGGTCATGTTTGACCGCGGCATCCAAGGGGTTAAAACCTATGATCGGAACTCAGTTCCGACCGGGGGATATGGAGCAGGGTGTTAGCTGTTAGTTACAGCTAACACCACCGGTTCCGATGCCGCCCGCTCAGATAGTGAGCAGGTGGCCGGCCTCGGGCGTAGTATTACGCCCTGGTGCGCGAAGTACCTAACGCCCAGGACGTAATAGTACGTCCAAGGTCGTTAAGGGGTTATACCCTTCCAGGTGCAGCCATTTTTCATTTTGCATTTCCATTGTTTACTCCCCACCTTCCATAAGCCAAGTTTTTAACCCCTTCCCGCTGGGGACATTTTTCAATTTTTGATTTTCGTTTTTGACTCCCCTCCTTCCAAACCCCATAACTTTGTTATTTTTCCGTTCCCAGAGCCATTTGAGGGCTTATTGTTTGCAGGACAAATTATTCTTCATAATGGTACCATTTATTATTCTGTGCAATGTACTGGAAAGCTGTAAAAAAAATCAGAATGGGGTGGATTTGAAGAAAAGTTGCATTTGTGCGACTTTCTTACGGGCTTCGTTTTTACTGTGTTCACTCTATAGCCAAAATGACATGTCACCTGTATTCTATATTTCAGTACAAGTTTGAGGATCCAAATGTATATGATTTTAACAAAAATCCAAAACTTTACAAAAAAATTTTTTTTCTTAAAGTCGCCATATTCTGACACCCATAATTTTATATTTCCATGTACGGGGATGCATAGGGTGGCTTTTTTGTGGGGCCAGGTGTACTTTTTAGTTATACCATTTTGGGGAATGTCTATTGCTTTGATCACTTTTTAATTTAATCATAGGCAAAACAGTAAAAAGTGGGGGTTCAGCAATTTTGATTTTTTTTTTCCTACTACGGCGTTCACAGTATGGGAAAAATATTTGTATAAGTTTGTAGACCAGGCATTTTTGGACCCAGAGATACCTAATGTGTATGTGTTTCACAGTATTTAAGTTCTTTTATATGTGTTCTAGGGAAAGGGGGGGTGATTTGAATTTTTCATGTTTTATTTATTATTTACTTTTTTTTTTTTTTTTTTTGCATTTATTAGACCCCCTAGGGGTCTTGAATCCCAGGGGATCTGATCAATAATGAAATGCATTACAATGCTAATGCATTGCAAAATATCGGCATTTGTATGGCAGGCTGCATAAATACAAATGAATGGTAGACAAGTCTGGGAGCCTTCTGGGAGCTCCCGGGTGTCATGCCAATGGGATGCCGGCCCCAGATCTTGCTTTGGTCAGCTTTTACCGAGGTGCTGGGAGGGTTAATGCCCACGATCAGTGTGGGCAGTTATTGCAGGCATTAGCACTGGGTGTCTGCTGTATAATACAGTAGACACCTGGCGACTATGACAGCTGCTCATATTTAAATACCTGACATCTGCCGTACTATTACGGCAGATGTCGGGAAAGGGTTAATATCTCCATTCACACAGCTTATTTTTTAAGGGACAAATTGTACTTCATAACTATACTATTTAATATTCCGTACAATGCACTGGGAAGCTGGAAAAAAAAACTCAGAATGTGGTGGAATTAGAAAAAAAAATGCATTTACACAATTTTCTCATCAACATTGTAAAAGATTTTGGTGCAACAAAAACAATGTAAGAGCAAGTGCAATGACAAATAAAATTAAGGCATCAATTGAATAAGTGTTCTCAACTGTAAAGTTGTATCATTGAGTCCTGTGAGGTCGATGGAAGTAATATCAAGCAGTCCTTTTGAGGGTTGCAAGAATAATATTTGTGCCATTTTCTTATGGGTTTTCTTTTTATGGCATTCAATGTGCATCCAAAATTATATGTTCACCATATGGGATAAATATTTTTAGATGTTTATAGTTCAGACATTTTCAAACAAGGGGATGCCTAAGATGTTTATATTTATTTATTTATTTGTGATTTAGGAAAAGGGGTTTGGTTTGATACAGTCCTGATATCTGCCCTATTTCACAGTCAAGTACATCTGTAATTGTAATTAGCTTTAACGTGCTGTAATGCATGTGTAGACCCATAGAAGTGAATGGAGCGCCGATTACGCAAGCACTAATGCTCCATTCACAAGGAGGCCTTAGGGGGACTTTCCATTCCCCACCCTCCTGATCACTGGGGGACCAGGCAATGTGTCCCCCAGCAATCGGACTCTTATGCCCTTTAACTCCTTCCCCCGGTGGATGTTAGGTCTTTAAAGACAGAGGCCGCTCTGATAGCAGGCATTGTGTGGTGAACTTCCCCCCCCAGAGTAAAAAAAAAGTCCCCCCCTGGTGGGGACCGGACCCTATCTTTTTTGTTGCAGGACAGCTCCTGCGCAGCAAGTTCGCAGTAGCCGTCCTGTTCCTATGGCAGCCGGAAGCCTTATGAAGGCTTCCAGGCCTGCCATAGGAATCTTACTATTGAGTAATGTAGCGAAAGTCCCATAGACTGCAACGCAGAAGATTGCAGGTTCAAGGTCTTTAGGGGGGGCTAATAAAATAGTAAAAAAAAAGTTTTTAAAAATATAAAAAAATCTATAAAATTCTACCTTTCCTGAGGTTTGAAATAAAGATAAATAAACAAAAACAAACATAAACAAATTATACATCCCCACGTCTGAAAATACCCAGTCTACAAACATAAAAATATTTCACTGTAGAGGGAAAAAAAAAATCAAAAGTTTTTTTTCTCCATTTCTCCTCCCACAAAAATTTTAATTAAAAGCGATCAAAACATCTGACATTCCCCAAAATGGTATGCCTAAAAAGTACACCTGGCCCCACAAAAAAGACATCTTATGCATCCCCGTACATAAAAATATATAAAAAGTTACGGGTGTCAGATCATGGCGACTCCATGAATGTTTTTTTTTTTTGCAAGGTTTTGGTTTGTTTTTTTAAAGGGTTAAAATGTAAACAAAACTATATAAACTTGGTATCCCCAGAATGGTAGTGAAACATAGAATACAGGTGACATGTCAGTTTGGCTATACAAATGCAATTTTTCCAATTCCAATCATTCAGAATTTTTTTTTCCAGCATTCTAGTACATCGTACAGAACATTAAATGGTACCATTACAAATTACAATTTGCTCTGCAAACACAAAGCCCTCATATGGCTCTGTGAATGGAAAAATAACAAAGTTATTGAAATGTCTGTTTTAGAAAGTACTAAATAGTTGATATTATCTATAAAATAACAATTCTGGAGCACCTTTTCTTAGAACTTGGCATTGAACCATTTTTCTGTTATTCCTACTAGAATGTATGAATAAATTGACAACTGGGTGTTACCAGTTGGGGGGTAAGTACCTACACAGTCTGATACTGTTCAATCAGTGCTGATTGTGCCAGACTATGTAGGGGCATGCCGTTTGTCAAGGAAAATGATGACACCCAGTTGTCAATTTGTTCATAAATTCCCAGAGGCTATATTGAATGTGGCTATGCCACAAATGTGTGAGATGGGAATGCCCCTTTAAGTGAATAGATTAGGTATTAGAACAACATATTGTAGATATTCCCAATGGGTTATTGCTTGTATTTCAGATTGCTAGAAAATTCTTTATAATAATACATTTAATGAAGGTTATTTACATTTGGCCTTGTTATACAAAAGTATACTAAAAAAGGAATATTATCCCATGGTTCATCATCTTTAAAGTATAAATGAATTATATAAATACAGAAAAGTTTCTACATACCTGAATTACATAGTCATCTAATGCAGCTGCTAAGCACTTTTATTGAGGTATTAATGAAAAGAAAAAGATGTATCAAACATGTAAAACCAACTAAACTGGTAATAGAGAGCTATAATAGATTATATTTTGGTAAAAGCAATATACAAATAGATAATGTTCTGCTTCTAAAAACATTTGTAAAACATTTGACTCAGTATTTTCTTGTTTTTATTCTTCACCACCTGTTTGTCTCCATAGGTTTTTTATACAATAAGACTTAAAGAGAACCTTTCACCACCGCCGCCAATTCTAGTTCTTAGCATCTGTTAATAGGCACTGCTCCACTGATTTCTGTGCATTTGGAATTTTTTCTCTAGCTTCCAGTGTTCCTGAGCAATAAGTGCATTTAATTTTGGTCCTGATATGCTATTTAAGCTCTGTAATGTCAGAAGAGCAGTGTCAGACAGGGGGCGTGATTCTGAGTTCCAATCAGAGGCAACCAGTGTCAGAGCTCAGAATCACACCTCTTGTCTGCAGACACCGATCTAGTTAAAACGTATCCTGCAACTTCACAGTATTGTAAACCGCAAGCCACATGAGGCTTGCGGTTTACAAGTCCCCGAGACCACAGACCGATGTCTGCTTCTCACACAACTGGCGCCGCCCGCGCTCAGACACAGACGTCCTGTGCGTGGACAGGGAGGAAGCGGCGACTCCATTCATCAGCATCGCAGGTGAGTATGACTTTTTTTTTTCTTTTTTTAGTGCAGTTGTGGGTATATTAATAGTATAAGGGGTGGATAGGAGGGGGAATTATAACTATGAAGGGAGGATTCATTGGGGGCATTATGATGATGGGGGGGTCATTTATATAAGGGTTATTACGGGGTATTATGAATACAAGGGGGGAGGTTATTTATATAAGGAGTCATTAGGGGGCATCATTTATATTTGAAGGCATTATGAACATAAGGGGGTGGTCATTGATATAAGGGGTCATTAGAGGTGCAGTATTTATGTCAGGGTGAATCAGGGGCATAATATGAGGGTCAATTAATTTAATGAAAGTGGCACTTGGGCTTTATTAAGACTAAGGCCCCACGTAGCGGGCTGCAGGAGAAACAATGACGGTAACATTGTGGTTTTTCCCGCAGCGCTTTTCACAGAAGGTCTGCAGAAGTTTCCTCTGTGGACTTTCTGTTTTCAATACACCTATACAGTATGAAAACCCGCCAGTGTTTCCATAGGTATAACTGATATGCTGCGATTTCCAAAACCGCAAAGGTTTTGGAAATCGCAGTGCGTCTGCTGCACGTATTTTTCCGCAATGTGTGGATGGGACTTGCTAGAATGCCACAGTTTTTTTTCTGTGGGTTTTCGCCGCATGAGGCCGCATCCCATCCCCACTTTGCAGTAAAATACATGCAGCGGATACGCTGCGATTTCTAAAACAGTCGCAGTTTTGGAAATCGCAGCATGTCAATAATACCTATGGAAATACTGGCGGTTTCCCTATAGATATAATTGAAGCAGAAAGTCCACAGAGGAAACCTTTGCAAACATTCTGTGCAAAGTGCTGCAGGAAGAACTGCGATGCGTCGCCGCCGCGGTTTTTTCCACAGCTATTTTTTGCTGTGGGACGCCACGTGGGGTCTTAGCCTTAAGGCGTTTTCCTGCTCATTTTTATTGATGATCTATCCTCAGAATAAATCATTAGTAAGAGATAAGTGATTCCCCACTGATCAGCTGTAAGAAGGGGCTATGGCGCCTGTGTATATCATACGCTGTCTGTTTATAGTGACCATGTGATGTCATTCCTGTCTTGTCACATAGATGTGTATAGGACGAGGCTGTAGTTACATTACATGGCCGCTATGAAAAGAATGACACTGTAAACAGAGAAGGTGTCACGGCGCTTACATTTCATTACGGTTCATTTAAACAGCTGATTCTCAGGATCCCGGGTATTGGAACCCCAATAATTTTTTTTTTTCCCCTGTTTTTTTTTTTTTCTTTTTAATTAGGAAACACCTGGGCCATTATTAATAAGGGGAACAATTTAAAGGGGTGCACAGGGAAGTTATTAATTTAAAGATGCACTTGAGGGTATTATTCATTATGGGGGGTATATTATATATTTTATAATTGGGTGTAGCGGCAGGATGAGGGCTTTGTGTAGGTGAGGACAATATGGGTCAGGTGCCTGGAAAAGTAAGGAGCCAAAGATGTCTGTGTTGCAAACTTTACAGAGATTGGAAGAAGTAGTCATGGCCAGCCATATAAAAGACGGGGAATATGAATGATTAGTTAGAGACGTCACCAGTATGTCACTAAATGTTACTGCCCTGTATTCACCTAAATCGTCTGCAGAGCCCTGTGTAGAGCCGCTATATACCACTATACGCTCACCGTATACTCATAGTATCGGTATACGAACATGTCCAAGTTGGGAGCCCACTTGGACATGTTCGCCCCCTGTGCTGAACCACTAGCTACGCCTCTGAACAACACTGATTGCTTGTGAATAGCGGCAGCTAGAGAAAAAATTCCAACTGTGCCAAAATCACTGGAGCAGCGCCTATTAAATTATGTAAAAAACTGGACTTGTTGAAAGTGGTGAAAGGTCCTCTTTAAAGTTTATTCACATTAGAAGGTCTGTGTGTCTGGTCTGTCAAATATAGAACATGTCCTTTCTCAACCCTTTTTCACGGATCCCTCATTAGATTCAAGTCTATAAATGATCCGTGAAAATGGATTACACTTGGATGTACATCGGGAATGAAAAAAGTTTTGATACATGGACCGGTCATGTAAATAAGCTCTTATTGTGAAAAGAAAAATTGGAATTAGGTAGTAAGCCAAAAAATGACAGTGGCATGACCTCTGCAAAAAAAAAAAAAGTTAAATAAATGATCTGTCAAACTGATGGTAGTTTGCAAAATAAGTAAGATTACTTAAAGGGGTTGTCAAAAAAAAAACATACTCATCTGTTCCAGGTGCTCCGGTGTCTCCCAGTGCAGACCGGTTCTGCTGCTCCACTGTTTTCTTGCGGTGGAAGTCCCCACTACATGTGACTGCTGAGGCCACTGATTGGCCTCAGTGGTCAGGTGACTGTGATTTTTTTCTACAATGTGTGGATGGGATGAGCCAGAATCCCATCCACTTTAGAGGTAATGCAACGTGGGGCCCCAGCCTTAAGTTTCATTAAATTTTATTGATACTCCATTAAGTTTCAGCCTTTGTGAGAGGTGCAATCTGACAATGTGGACTTCAGATTAGGTAATGTTGTGCATCCCTGCCTGAAAGCAGTTTTCCAGTAATTGACATTTTACGTATATATGTATGATATTCAATCAGAAACATCATACAAGTGACAACGCATGAGGTTATATATATATGAAGATTGAACAAGTTCCAGCTCTGGTTTTCATGTGGAGTTAAATCATTAGGATTTTCTATAAGACTACTTTGCATTATTATTTTTTTAAATAAAATGTCAGTTTACTTATGAAACAAAGTATCAGGTAGATGTAGAAATGAATCAACTTCATGATTGAAGGCATCATTGGTTACATATATTTAACTGCAGAAATGAGCAGAGGAGAAATACAAAGCCTAACAGTAATGCTGAAAATTTTGCCTGTAGTGGAAGTGCCATCAAAATCCCCAAATTTGGGCTGCTTTAAGACCTTGGTATTTCAGTTTAACATACAGTAAACACCAGGAAAGCTTCCGGCATATACATTAAACTGATTGACACAAAACAGATAAAACAGAGTAGCATCAAACCTGCTGTGGTACCCATGTTAAAAAAGCAACCAAAAACATATACAACATGCTTTATGTTTTTTTTAACTGGATTGTACCTGAATGGCAGCTTTTGAAACCTCCATTGGCTGAATAGAGATCTTTGAGATGTGTTTATCAAATGTGTTGAGAACTTTCCCAGTGCATACAGTAAACTGAATGAAAGATGTGGTGTGAAAGCAGCCTTATTTCTGCCTGTCTCTGGTTGTCTTTTGCAGGCTATTCCTGTAGGCCTGGTTTGTACATTCTATCTTGCATAATTCTCTATCACTCAAAAATTATTGTAATCCTTTTAGGTACAATGTCTTTTTATTAGAAGTTCAAGTACAAAAGTATAACAGAAAGAATACCGCAAAAATCAAGTATACATAAGAAGAATTTGATACATAGCCACAGTAATCTGATTTATTACTATTATTTATTATGCTTACTTGTATAGCACCATCATATTCCGCAGCGCTTTACAGACAATGACAGTTGCTGTCCCATAATCTACATTCCCTATCAGTATGTAGTTGTGCAATTCCCTTGTGCTGCTGCTGAAACAAGGAAGAAGGGAAAGACAGAGACAGTGACTCCTAAACTCGCTCCAGCCCCTGTCCCTACCTAATTGCTACAACTGTCCTAATAACAGGGACAACTGGGCAGAAATCCCTTCTCTGAATAAGTGTATACAGAACAGGACAAGACAAAACAACACAGAAGCAGAGTCAGCAAGCCGAGGTCAAACCAGAGAGACAAACAGTGCCAAATCGAAATCCAAAAGAGTAGTAACAAGGGAAGCCAAAGGTCAGAAGTCAGAAATACAATATTAGCAAGAGAAGCGCTTAGCAAGGACAAAGCCTCAATAGCCAGCAAACCTGTGTGGACTGATGACCTGTTTATAGGAAGTCCAGATCCCGCCCCAGACTTGATTGGTAGATAGGCTGTCAATCAAACAGGTAAGGTTAAGATGAACTATTTGAGGAGCGGAGGGAAACAAAGGTGTAGGAGATGGGTGTGGTAGAAAATTAATTACAGAGAAGAGGTGTAGTTCAGACAGAGGAACAAGAACTCTAAGCAAGGAATCAAAACTGACATGCCTCCTGCGCTCCAGAAGGTGGTGCAGAGACCCGAACAGGCACAGACGTTACACTATGAGTGGGATTGGTTACCCCTTGTAGCGGCGTGACATAGAGGGAAATTCATATTTACAACCCTTATAATATGTCACCTACCTATGTGGGGTAACCAATCCCACTCATAGACATAGTACATTAATGTCTGGGTATTCTTTTTAACTAAGTGTGGTAATTTTAGGTTACATTATTAGCCGTATATATTGTTTACGTCTGAACAAAATTAGTAGGCCATAGTTACCTTTAAGCCACAACTGAACTGTTAACACTCACTTTGGCGAGGGGGTGTTGTATTGCAGACAGTGAGCCCTAAAGTCAACCCAGCCCCTGTCCCTTCCTACTTGTCTCAGCTACCCTAGGTGGTAGCAGGGCAACTTGGCGACAATCCCTTCTCTGAATAAGTAACACACAGAACAGGATCAGACAAAACAACACAGAAGCAGAGTCAGCAAGCCAAGGGTTCAGTAACAGTCGAGCAACGCAGTACAGAATCAAAATCCAAGAGAATAGTCAAGGTTAAAGCCAGAGGTCAGGAATAAGAATACAGATAACCAAACAGCAAGAGTAAATGGCCAGTACGCACAAGGCAATAGCAAGCCCCAATGTGAATGCGAGCAAACTATAAATAGGAAGGAAGAACCTGCCCCCCAGATTTGATAGGACGAAAGGTTGTCAATCACACAGGTAAGGCTAAAATTAACTATTAGAGGAGCAGAAAGAAACCAAGGTAAAGGAGATGGGTGTGGTGAAAAATTAATTAAGGAGGTGAGGGAATAGACAGTGTTCAGACAATACCAGAAGAACCCAAAGGAAGGAATCACAGCCGGACACGCCTCCTACGCCGCAGCATGTGGCCGGAGGATGGTGCCAAAGCCCAGACAGGCAAGGATGTTACAGATTGGGTGTTTTTTTTAAATAAATATATAGAAAAATATAATAAAAGTTATATTTTATTACTGTCATTTTTTGGTTTTTGGTTTGGAAATCCAAAGTGACCAGGGATGATGAAAGGCTAAGTAGAACGGGGAGATACAAGTTATGTAGTAGATATGTGAAACCTGGATATAGGAAGGGGGCGCAGAGCCACTGCTAAGGTAGCATAAACAGCATCTGGGACATAACAGAATGTAGGTCTGGTTCCAGATACAAACAATAGAGAGACCCTTCACTGTAGGAGAGAAGGAAAATAATGTAGATCTCATAAACCCCTGCCAGGGAAATCCTAATTGCAAGAAGACCTCAGTGCGTTCATTTCTCTGTGCTGCAAGCTCCTCTATTGACGTTATGGAAGCACTTCCTTAGCCATTCAGATATGGCAGTCTTCCAATGACATGGAATAACTAGTCTGGAAGTGGAGAGAAAATGCTGTAATCTTTTTAAACATTCTATTAAGGCTACATGCACGTGAATGTGCAGGGTCCATGATAAAACAGCATAGATGGCACATGGATGAAATTTGTGCCTTCCATTGACCTATTAATGTGCTTCAGTGAGCCTAGTATAGACAGACAGGTATAGGATCTGCAATAATGGCCCATGATAATACACGGACGTGAGTCAGTGTGCTAGCCATGAAAAACATGGCTAACACAGTAGTCTTTGGAGCCTTATACAGCAATTTCTGCTGAACGTTAATCTTTATTCATATGGGAAATAATATTTAGAATTTTTCTTAACACTGCAAAATTTGTAATGAATAATACTGGTGCTAAAGAGTCTTGTAGTGTAAGTTGTATTTTATCTGGTTGGTAAATAAGCCTTACAGAAATACACTGACATTCAGTTATTCTTTTGCTGCATTTGGAATCCTTTCTTTGCACGGTTTATAAAAAAGATACTTAGTGAGACAGAAAGAATGCAGGCTGAATGTTCCCACAAAGTATAAAAAAAGACTTTTGTCACTATTCAAGACAATTTTGAAGGCTGCTGTAGTTCCCTGTCAAAGTAGCAACTTAGATTCAGATAACTAACCCGTTACTACAAATTCCAAGTTCCATCTGTTGATTAAATAATAATAATAATAATAATAATAATAACAGTCCTTTAATAGTCCCACAATGGGGAAATTCAGTGTGTTACAGCAGCAAAGATAAGCAGATACAAATACAAATACAACATGTACAGGAATGTTCCAAGGTGAGAGGCATTACATTAATAGCAGACAGACAGATAGGACGTAGCAGAGGAGGGGGGGGGGGGTGGGATTTAACAGGCAGAGAGATATTTCAGTTCTCTGTATGTATTGATCTCCGCTTAGGTCGGTGTTGGTTGTACAGCCTAACCGCGGTGGGGGAGGAAAGACTTCCGATAGCGCTCCTTCTCACACCTAGGGTGGAGCAGTCGGTCACTGACAGTACTGCTCAGCGCGATCACAGTCTCATGCATGGGATGGGACTTCTTCTTCTGCATGGAGCTCACCACGGACAGTATCCTTCTGTCACCCACCACCTGCACTGGGTCCAGTGGGCTCCCCAGGACAGAGCTGGCCTTTCTAATCAGCTTGTCAAGTTTATTTCTGTCCCTGGTTGATATACTGCTCCCCCAGCAGGCCACTCCAAAGAAGATGGCTGATGCCACTACCGAGTTGAAGAAAGTTCTAAGAAGTGCCCCCCGGATTCCAAAGGCTCTCAGTTTCCTAAGCAGGTAGAGCCTGCTGTGGCCCTTCCTGTACAGGGCCTCCATATGATCTGCCCAGTCCAGCTTATTATTAAGGAGAAAACCCAGGTACTTATAGGTGTTCACAATCTCGATGCCCGTCCCCAGGATGTCCACTGGTTTAGGAGGGCTTCTGCCTTTGCGGAAGTCCACCACCATCTCCTTGGTCTTCCCCGCGTTAATCTTCAGGTGGTTCCGGTGGCACCAGTCCACAAAGTCCTGGTTCAGTTCTCTGTACTCCCTGTCATCATCATCTGTGATGAGGCCTACTATTGCAGAGTCGTCAGAATACTTCTGTAGGTAGCATCTGGATGAGTTGCACCTAAAATCTGCAGTGTACAGTGTGAAGAGGAAAGGGGCGAGAACCGTACCCTGAGGTGCCCCCGTATTACAGATCACGGTACCTGACACACAGTCTCGGGCTCTCACGTATTGAGGTCGATTTGTGAGGTAGTCTAGGATCCAGTTGGAGAGGTGGTGGTCCACTCCAGCAAGGCCCAGCTTGTCCCTCAATAACCTGGGCTGTATGGTGTTAAAAGCACTGGAGAAGTCAAAGAACATTATTCTCACTGTGTTCCCTGGTTTCTCCATGTGAGACAGAGCCCTGTGCAGAAGATGGATGATGGCATCATCTACCCCAATGCCCGGCCGATAAGCAAACTGGAGGGGGTCCATAGCGGGGCTCACTAGAGGGCGGAGATGTGTGAGAACCAATCTCTCTAAGATCTTCATCAGGTGGGATGTCAGTGCTACAGGTCTGTAGTCGTTGAGGTCCATAGGGTGGGGTTTCTTTGGAACTGGTACCACACAAGAAGATTTGAAGTGTTGTTAAAGTTAATGGTGATCAAATGATGTAACAATGCTGTAACTACAGTACAGACCAAAAGTTTGGACACAACTTCTCATTCCAAGAGTTTTCTGTATTTTCATCACTATAAAAATTGTAGATTCACACTCAAGGCATCAGAACTATGAAATTAACACATGTGGAATTATATACTTAACAAAAAAGTGTGAAACAACTGAAAATATGTCTTATATTCTAGGTTCTTCAATGTAGCCACCTTTTGCTTTGATTACTGCTTTGCACACTCTTGGCATTCTCTTGATGAGCTTCAAGAGGTAGTCACCTGAAATGGTTTTCACTTCAGAGGTGTGCCCTGTCAGGTTTATAAATGGTGTTGGGACCATCAGTTGTGTTGTTCAGAAGTCAGGTGGATACACAGCTGATAGTCCTACTGAATGGAGTGTTAGAATTTGTATTATGGCAAGAAAAAAGCAACTAAGTAAAGAAAAACGAGTGGCCATCATTACTTTAAGAAATGAAGGTCAGTCAGTCCAAAAAATTGGGAAAACTTTGAAAGTGTCCCCAAGTGCAGTGGCCAAAACCATCAAGCGCTACAAAGAAACTTTGCTCACATGAGGACCGCCCCAGGAAAGGAAGACCAAGAGTCACCTCTGCTGCGGAGGATAAGTTCATCCAAGTCACCAGCCTCAGAAATCGCAGGTTAACAGCAGCTCAGATTAGAGACCAGGTCAATGCCACACAGAGTTCTAGCAGCAGACACATCTCTACAACAACTGTTAAGAGGAGACTGTGTGCAGCAGGCCTTCATGGTAAAATAGCTGCTAGGAAACCACTGCTAAGGACAGGCAGCAAGCAGAAGAGACTTGTTTGGGCTAAAGAACACAAGGAATGGACATTAGACCTGTGGAAATCTGTGCTTTGGTCTGATGAGTCCAAATTTGAGATCTTTAGTTCCAACCATCGTGTCTTTGTGCGACGCAGAAAAGATGAACGAATGGACTCTACATGCCTGGTTCCCACCGTGAAGCATGGAGGAGGAGGTGTGATGGTGTGGGTGTGCTTTGCTGGTGACACTGTTGGGGATTTATTCAAAATTGAAGGAATACTGAACCAGCATGGTTACCACAGCATCTTGCAGCGCCATGCTATTCCATCCGGTTTGCATTTAGTTGGACCATCATTTATTTTTCAACAGGACAATGACCCCAAACACACCTCCAGACTGTGTAAGGGCTATTTGACCAAGAAGGAGAGTGATGGGGTGCTACGCCAGATGACCTGGCCTCCACAGTCACCAGACCTGAACCCAATCGAGATGGTTTGGGGTGAGCTGGACCGCGGAGTGAAGGCAAAAGGGCCAACAAGTGCTAAGCATCTCTGGGAACTCCTTCAAGACTGTTGGAACACCATTTCAGGTGACTACCTCTTGAAGCTCATCAAGAGAATGCTAAGAGTGTGTAAAGCAGTAATAAAAGCAAAATGTGGCTACTTTGAAGAACCTAGAATATAAGACATATTTTCAGTTGTTTCACACTTTTTTGTTAAGTATATAATTCCACATGTGTTAATTCATAGTTTTGATGCCTTCAGTGTGAATCTACAATTTTTATAGTGATGAAAATACAGAAAACTCTTGGAATGAGAAGGTGTGTCCAAACTTTTGGTCTGTACTGTATGTCACAGTGAATGCTTAATTTTCACATGAAAAAAATGGATTTTCAGTTGATAGATTTCCATTTGTTTTCTAATATTTGTCAATCATTTAACTCTTCGTTTTAAAACTGTAATATTTAATTTTTAATTTTAATAATAATAATTGTAAATGTTGTTGCTATTATTATCATCCCCTTTGCGACATTATTATGTCAGATGTTAGGGGTTTAAATATGGCACCCACTCAGGAGCAGGTGCCATAGCCGCAAGGTCTCTGCTGTTTTACACAGGAGGGCCTCAGCAGCAGCGCTCATGATCAGAGATGCCTTTTGGAGGGTGGTAAGTAAAAGATTAAAACACAAAAACTGAAAAATCGCCTTGTCCTCAATTATTTCTACCACAGGTTGCAGTAAATACACAAAATGCAAATATAAAAACAAATAAAAATGAACAAACATAATAATGTATTCATTAACTCCTTTACACCTTAATGACACAGCCTATTTTGGCCTTCAGGATGAGGCATACCTTTTTTCATTTTTCATTTCTGTCTTACAAGAGCCATAACTTGTTTATTTTTCTATTGATGTAGCCATAGCTTTTACAGAGAAAAATTGTATTTTTTTAATGGAACCATTTTGGAGTAGATATAAGTATAAAAAGAACTGTTATTTATTGGGGAAGGGGGGGGGGGGGGTAGAAAAAATACTTCTTTCTGTCATTTCAGATTGTTCTTCCAATCACCAGGATACACATTGTTGAGCAGAGCTGCTATATTGGCCAAGATCTCTCAGTTCAATGGCAATAACTGGCACATCAATGAATAGGAGGCATCGCACAATTATCCCAAACTACTTGATTCAGCGTTTTAGCTTTTATGTGGCTAAAAAACTTTGATTTCAATCTGGCTTTTATGCCCCTCCCATGTGCCACATATTGGAGCTAGGTGCTGGAAATGTGACCATTTACAGATCTTAGCAACACCTGATTCTTCCTCCATTTCAATAATTTATGACTTGTCCTTCTTGGTGTTGGTGTTGCAGTTTCAGTGTTGAGTGTAAGTTTCCAGTAGCCGTTCCTCTACAAATGCAGAGTATCAGACACTTCTGGGCTCTGGGCCCCCCTCCCGGGTTTGAACGCTGGACTCTAAGCTCTGAGCTTAGTCTCGTGCCATTAGCATTTGTCCTACCATTGTATGTGCAGCTACATCTGACCTTACATAGTGAATTTCAGGTCCTTCTACTGTGGTCCTGATACGTGTTGTCCTTTGGGCCTCCCTCTGGGCCCACATATGGTGTGTTACCCTATTCACTCCCCCATTACCTTCTCTGCCAGACCAATCCCCCTCCCCCTTTTTCTCTCTCTCTCTTTTTCTTTTCTTTCCAACTCTTCTTCTTTCTCTTTTTTCTCCCTCTGCTCCCCTTCCCTTTCTTCTCCACTTATTCTTCATCTTTCTTTAATCAATGTTTTTGTTGCCTTGCTGATTGTGGCCGTCTTGGGGTCCCCTTTGGTGGCTCCGATCCGCATTGTTTGTATCTCTGTATTCATGTTCTGTTTTGATCTATGTTGTTAATTGTGAAAATGCAATAAAATATTTGAACTGAAAAAAAAAAAATAGGCACCACAGTAAAACTAGTCTAAAAATAGGCGGACCTGCGAAAAACATGGCCAGAAAAGGGGCAGATGATAAATAATCCTGATGAGTATACAACCCCAAAAGTAAATGAACCTGTGTTTTAATGACTTCTCCAAAAGCTAATTGACAAAAGGTGTTTGAATTAAGGAGATGATACTGAAAGTGCTCCACACCCATTAAATAAAAACATACAAAACCTGATTACTAGCAAAACTGTTCTTCTTGAGAAAGATTATTTAGTGTGAACCATGCCTCAAGGCATACAACTTTCAGAAGATCTTAGAAGATTTGTTATAGAGATGCATGAAGCTGGAAAATATTTCAAAAGCATTATGAAAGATCTGGGTGTACATCAATCCACAGACAAAATGAATATAATTGGAGAAGATTAAGGACTATAACTACGTTACCTAGGAGTGGGCATCCTATTCAGATCACTCCAAGAGCACAACAGCAATCCTGAAAAAGTTGAAAAAGAACCAAGGGGTAACAGCAAAAGACCTAATGAAGGCTGTGGTTTGAGGCTACTGTGATGGCCCAGGGCCTAGATGCTTTGCAATCATTGAGGCAGTAATGAATTTGAAGGTGTATAGAAACATTTTATGGAAACTGTAATGGCAGCAGATCATGACTTCAAGTTAAAGAGATGTTAAGTGAAGACCAAAATCACACAACTAAATCAACTACAGAATGCTTGAAAAATGAGATGATTTGTGTTTTGAATGGCCAAGTTTGAGTCCTGACCTTATCCCTATTAAGATGCTGAGGAACAACTTGAAGAGGGCTGTACAAAGAAGGATTCCCGAAATATTCATGCAGTGGAAAAAGTTTGCATAGAGGATGATTCAAAGTTCATCTTCAACATTGTTCAAATCTTATTTCCATCTATGCAAAACATTTGGTGGAGACAATTGCCGATGAGGGGGAATCTATGAGTTATTAAAAGAGTCACAAGATATTCAAAAGTTCCCCCGCTGATTCCTAGAAAAAGGTGTTTCGCACCCCAATTTGAATAGACAGTCTGATCAGAATTGTGTGCACCACGCCATTCATTTCAATGGGTCCACCAGAGATAGCTGAGTGCTGTGTTTCAGTTATCTCTGATGGTTTCATTGAAATAAATGGAGCGGTGACGCACATTTCTGACAAAAAAAAGACATGAACTGTACAATTTATTGGTTTAGTTACATTGCTGTTTTTCTATAATTGTAACTTAGATAACATTCAGACAACATTTTATTAAAGGAAAGAATATATGTTTGCACCATTTTAACACCATCACACGGCCATTTTTAAAACCATGAATAATGTCTATGGGCCTTTTCACATGTATTTTTTTTTTTAACACACCGTTTTTCACAGCCATCAAAAAAGCTAACATGCTCTATCTCTGTCCATTTGGATGAACATAGGTAGAGCCATGTGAATAGACCCATATACAATAATGGGTGGGTTTTAAAATGGTCATATGATGGCCGTTCCAAAAACGACCACATCACAGCTATTACTATCACTTTCATGTGAATAAGGCCTCTCAACAGGCTTTAATTGTCCAACATCCCTGTTTTTCATGGACGTTAGGTCCATGAAAAACGGCACTGTCATGTGCTTGAGGCTTTTGAGCCAAAGCCAGGAGTGGATTTAGCAGCAGGTAGAAGTATAAGAACTTCCTATATATTTCCCATTCCTTTTGTAGCCATTCTTGGCTTTGGCTCAAAAAACCGCAGCAAAATCTGCAACAAAAGAAGCTGCGTTTCTGCAACGTGGGGCCATAGCCTAAAGGGGTTTTCCTATATCCCTCCCTCACCAGTTTGCTTGCTATCTCTTCTTCTCACCTCCTGTATTCTTCAGCAAGCTGGTGCATGGGCTTTGACTGTTTAATGGACAGGACACTATAAAGTACCTCAGTAGCTATAGACACTGCCTTTACGAAGAAAGATTATTTATTATTATTACTGTAAATCTAATATAAACGCAGATCAAATAATATGCACAGTAAATCTATATTATGTTACACAGGTTTGGAGAGAAAAAAAAACATGCTGCCAGGACGGACCGTGGTTTCCCACTAATTTCAACATTGTTATCTCTGTGAATACACCTCCCTTTATGAACCTTTATCAGCAAAATGCAATTAGCTAACCTAATTGCCTGGGACCTAAGAGTGGGAGGTAACAGCTCTGAGAGCAAGCAGTGATCTTGAGAACTCAGCCCCCCTCCCCTCCAGACAACAGTGAGTCCTGATATGCTTGATAAGAAGAGAGACCAGGCTGGAGACCAAGGCAATGTTGTGTAAACAATAGAAAAATAATTCCACATAGCAGATTTACGAAGAAGCATTTCTAAAGCAATGGATCTAGCAGTTTAGATCTTTGAGATGGGAATACCTCTTTAAGGCCTTAGCCATTATAAGTTATCAACTACTGAAGACTATTTTCTTACAACTTTACATTTGCAAATCCAGCATGTGTGAACCCTTGGTGGTCAGATAGTGTCTTATTTATCCCCTTACATGACTTCTAAATCATCCTATATATAGTGAGGTGCATATGTTAGTTTATTATGTCACACAGAAATAGCCATTGCTTATGATTCCTAATGCTATATTGTGGAGCTGAAATATGTATAGAATTCAAGCCAATGTATAAAATTGCACTAATTTAGCCATTCAGTCACATCTCACTGGCTATATTCTGCAAACACTAATTTAGACGAAATGATATCACTTTCAGAATCTTGCCCTTTTCTTCAGCAGCATTGATTCTGCATCTGTTTTATTGGCTTACACCATAGCACACTCTAAATGTGTAAGTATACTATTCTTTATTTTGACATATGTAGGAGATCACTGTAACCTGGGCTATGTCTCCTCTGAACACTGATTACACTTCTTATTGGCCTTCTTCCGTCAGCTTTTATTCATAAGCAAAGGTTTCACTAAAATAAATACATTTCCTTTCAAGCAGTCACAAGAAACAAGAAGCAATACTATTTGACACTTGTCAGCATATGTTCAAATGTAAAGGCAAACACAAGTTTCTTTTGATGGCTTACCTTTGATATTACTGCTCCGGGTACATTTAGAAAATATTTTACCATTCTGCAATCAAACATTCAGGGCTATGTGCATTTCATTTTCACATGCAGCCTAATATATTTTAGAGCAGGAAAAACCTTCAGTAGCAGAGCTAGTAAATGTAGTAGTGAACAATTCTAAAGAATTATTTTAGAGACGCATGATGTATTCCTTAAAAAATCATACATTCCATATCTTTTTATTTTGCAGAATAAAACAGTGGCTTATTTTGCTGGAAATCTGTGTGGTTTTATCCAAATGAGCACACAATATGGAAGCAATTTTTCAGCTGTTTTCCAATGGGAGCACACCTCTGATGAAAAGTTGACTATTTTATCAAGCAAATAACAAGGCTAATAAATAATAATAACAAACAAATGATTACAAATCACTGAAGTGATTTAGGTACATTAAGCAAGAGCTCAACATTACTCTGGAAATAAAATCTTGTGTTGTTTTAATGGAGCATCCAGATTCATTTAGAGTAAGTTCAAAGGTCACGGGTTTCACTATGGTAAATTTGACATGTATTTTTACTATAGAACTGTAGACATGTTTACTTATATAGCGCCATATTCTGCAGCACTTTCTAGACATGGTCAATCACTGTCCCATATAGGACTGACAATCTAAATTCTCTATCAGTATATCTTTGGAGTGTGGGAGGAAACCGGAGTACCCGGAGAAAACCCATGCAAACACGGGGAGAGCATACAAACACCTTACAGATGTTGGTCTGATTTGAGGACACCAGCACTGCAAGGCTACAGTTTTTTTGTGGGGCTATTTCTCATACCTTCTATTTGGAACACACTAGAATTATAAATATCTTTATCCAGGGTTTTTCCACTGCAACCAAATGTAGTTGAGGAACCCTATTCACTTGCAAAGGGGGTGGAGGTGTAAAGTGGTTTGATTATACACCATAAACAGTTTGGCCAGCATAAACAGTTGTGTCTACAGGTATGGCAGGTGTTCAGCCATTGTTCACATTGCACATACATTTTGGCAGTGGCATGGCCTTGGTATTAAGGTTGGATCACAAATATGTTGTATGTTGTTGCACAATGGCTCTTAATAGGTGGAACGTTGTTGCGCTTAAGATTTGCACCGTTGGAGAAGTTGACTATTGCTCCCCTGCACTGCAATCCATAGATGTCAGAGGCTACCCAGGCTGATCAGGGCAGGAAGGGACACCTTATGAAAGGCCTATTTTCATGCTTTAAGTGAGTGGGAGTCTAGAAGCAGGGGTGAACCTAGCCTCTCTGCTGCCTGAGACAAACTACAGAAAGGCCCCCCCCCAAAAGAAAAAGATACCCAACTTGTCTGAGGATTCCACCTCTCTGCAGGAAACCCCTGTGGAGATAATTAGTGTAACAAGGGTATGCTAATTGAGCCAGCGACAGAACAACAAAGGATCTGAGCACAAAGCAGCCAGACCACATTTCTGTAGCCAAACTGGTTTTGATAACAGACCTGGCCATGCCACTGTGCAGGAGCAACATGAGCACATGACAACACACTGATGCAAAATACATAGCTGGAAAATACATAGCTGGTAGTTGCTCCCACCCCCGTTCATGCCATGAGGTGCCGCCTCATGAAAGATGCGCCCCTAGGAAAAAGACACTATTGCACTGAGACATCAACTTATTCTTGGAACCAGGGCACCAAAATTATCCGACACAGCAGTGACATGTGTTTGCGGGAGGCAGACATCACATCCCCCACACTAGCAAAACTGTAGTGTTTGTCACTGAGCCAGAGAACTGCCTACTGGTTCTAATTTCATAAAGTTCTATGGTTCAGCTGCTTGTAATATCCTGTCTGCTATTGTGAACACCTAAAATACAGAAAATAACCCTACAGTGAAGTTCCCAGAGTCTGAAGTGTGTGTTTCTTCTTCCATCGGTGGAAAGCTCTTGTAGGTGACCTGCAACAGGTGTTGTGAAAACTGAAGCATTGGACATAGCCAAGAAAGGACTGCATTGTTGAAAAACCACCAAGTCCACTGAATTTACCTCTTTTTTTTTGGCACTTTTGCTAAAAGAGGGGTGTTCTGGACCTACTCTATTTGGATATCCAAGAATCAAGTCCAGTGTAGCACTTTTCACCAGAGGGCCCATAGAATTGCATTAAAATCAATATTTTTTCAAAAAATATCTTGGAGGAAATTAATATTTTTACAAATTATCCACTACACATGCGCTGAGCATGGAGTGCATATTTTGTAAAGTGAGGTGTACTGAACTTGGCTTCTTTAGCAAAATGCACACTTGTAGTATCCCAGTGTAAGCACTGGCATAAAAGACTATATCATGTATTTATATGCCACTTTCACTTGAAAAGTTTTGTACTGTCATATGTGGTATCATGTAACTGTGCCTTTAAATCGAACCAACCATTTGTCTGAGCTGGTAGATGGTACAACCCTTAACAGGTTAAGGAGGGGAAGAAAACAGTGTTTTACCTCCTCAGTTTGGAGAGAGTAAAAGAGTCTGCTCTTTCCTGACTTAGTGGAAGTCAGGAAAAGTAAGCTTTCGGAAGTACTAGCTCCCTTCTTTAGACATGGTAGAGTCTGATGAAGGGAGCTACTACTTCCTAAAGCTTACTTATCAAATATACTCAGTTAGCCTCTAAAAGGTATTGCCTGATTACTTCACTCTTCCATTACTTTCAATGGCTAACACGGTACAACATTATATTACTCTCCGACTTAGGGAGAGGGAGTGTTTCTAAGTGAAGTCCTGGACTAGAAGTCAGTCCCAATGTTGTTCTTCAGTATGGATATGAGATATGCTCAACCAAGAGACGTGTGGAAAGAAGAGACTGTGAGGATAACTGTTAAATAGCTACATAGCTACAACCCTGTCTTTGAGCCTCAGGTCAGGCAGGACACCATTTTTTGGGTCTGCACCCTGCATCCAGAGCTTTGCAGACACCATTGTGGACTAGAGAGATGTGGTGCACATTTATTGTGAAGTTGTCTCCCATGGAAGGGAGACAGTGACTGATCACAGGGAGTACTATTATCCAGCTTCAGCTACAGCCAAAGTGAAAGTTCCTAAGTATTGTGTCTACATTGTTGTTACCTGTTCTTCTGCAAGTAAAATAGTGATTTGACTGTCTCCAGAGTATAATAAGTAGAGGCCCCTGGGAGGGGAGCTTTGTTCGGCCGTCTCTGGCTTCCTCTTCAGGTCTCCAGCTAACATCACACTTCCCAGAGGTCACAGCTCTTCAGGTCACGTAACTGCTGAGGCCCAATCAAAGGAAGATGCCCAGGAGAGGAGAGTATAAATTTTTACTATGTTTACTCACCTCCCCTTGGCAGACTTTGGTCTGACACTGAGTAGGAACACCAGAGATGAAATGGCCAATTTATTGTCACATTTGCAAAAGAAATAGTAAAAGTTGTAGTACTGAATTATTTTAGGTAAAATGTCCATTGTAATAAATCATTCAATTCTCCTTTTTCCGGTAGAGCTTTTTTTGTTTTTTATTTTCTAATTCTGTTAGGTTGTCTTGTGTTTTTATACAGTAGCAGTAGAAAAAAGGTTGTAGATTGATTTTTTGTATATGTACTTCTCTCATGCCATCTCTAATTTACTTTTTTACGTTATGTTTACATCTGCATCAGGTTTGTCCATTGTTCTGGTCTATCACAGGACCAGAATAATGGAGAAACAGTCTGTCTAATGACGGACTCAAATGGATCCATTAACTATAATGGGGTACATTGGGTGTCTGTTTTTTTCTCCTGAAATCGCTGCACAAAAGTAGAATTTTTTTCATCCAGGATTTCTGACAGAGTCTACCTTCTCTACACCATCTTAATATATACATAAGGAGATGTGGTCAGATCACATCTATCAAGATGTGATACAGTTACGTAGATCATTTCAAATTGTAAGCAGGATGCACTTCTAGTGCACAAGAGATAAAGACTGCAGAGTGTGCAGTATGTATATCACAAGCAACGTGCAAACTCTAGGGCCGTGATGGCGAACCTATGGCACGCGTTCCAGAGAGGGCACGCAGAGCAGAGTTGTAGGCCGCAGAGCCTACAACTGACTGCAGAGTGTGGCCTCTGCCCCGACGCAGGCGCGATGACATCATTCATCAGCGCCTGTGAATATAAGAAGGAGGAGGACGCTCTTCGTGGGACAAGGTAAGTAACATAAACTACTGTGTGGGGGGACACTGAAGCATCTAATACTGTGTGTGTGGGGGTGGACACTGAAGCATCTAATACTGTGTGTGGGGGGGACACTGAAACATCTAATACTGTGTGTGGGGGGGGACACTGAAGCATCTAATACTGTGTGTGTGGGGGGGCACTGAAGCATCTAATACGTGTGTGTGTGTGTGTGTGGGAGGCACTGAAGCATCTAATACTGTATGTGGGGGGACGGCACTGAAGCATCTAATACTGTGTGTGGGGGGGGACACTGAAGCATCTAATACTGTGTGGGGGGAGGACACTGAAGCATCGAATACTGTGTGGGGGACACACTGAAGCATCTAATACTGTATGAGGGATACCGTGAAGCATAAACTACTGTGTGGGGCCCCACTGTGAAGCATATATTACTGTGTGGGGGCCCACTGTGAAGCATATACTACTATGTGGGGGAGGCTTATTGTGAAGCATATAATGTGGGTGGGGGCCCAAAGTGGAGCATATAATACTGTGCGGGGGCCTCTGTGGAGCATATAATACTGAGTGGGGGCCACTCTGAAGCATATAATACTGTGTGGGGGCCATTCTGGAGCATATAATATTGTCTGGAGGCCACTTCAGAGCACATTGTACTGTCTGGGGCCCTTCACTATTTATATCACACGGTATCTGTTTTATAGCAGACATGTGATATTATTACAGGCTGTAATAACATTGCACGGTCACTATAAAATAGATTCTGGTTAATTTAAGGTTAAATTGCCGTTTTGGCACTTTGCGATAATTTAGTGTGTTTTGGGTTGCAGTTTGGGCACTCGGTCTCTAAAAGGTTCGCCATCACTGCTCTATGGCATTGCAGGAATGGCAAGAAATAGAAAACAGTTCGGTGGAAATTCCATGGCAACCTCTAAATATACATGGTTAAGCAGATTTACGGTTGCCACCTGGTAAATCTTGAATTGTTTCTGTGCAATTCCTCATACAAGTTACTTGATATTTTGTCAGTCAGACCTCACTAAAAAAGTCCTACAATAGACACCACTACCTTCAGACATCATGGTACATGATGAGCCCATACAAATGGTCAGATACAAAACTGATAGCTATTTATGAGTTTACCTGCACAAGGTTGGATGTATAAGTCTTTTTTTTTAGAAATGTTTGTGTGCATAGAACCATATAGAATGTAAATTACTCCAGAGTTCAGTCTGTAATTGAAAGCATAGCATCAGGAAATTATCATCTCCATGTAGATCTTGGGTTCACCAGCTATGATTATTCACACTAATGTTGTGGAGAAGGTGTGGTTTACAATCAGCAGTCCAGTTTATCTTAAAGGTGTTTGATGAGGTTGAGGTCAAAGCTTTGTGCTATTTCAGTTCCTCCAACCTAAATTTGCCAAGCCATGTTTTTATGGACCCCGCTATTGCCCCAAAATTAAAAGCATACATCAAAAATGTCTTTGTATGCTGTAGTATAAATATTACCTTTTACCGGATGTAAGGCACCGAACTCAAACCATGGAAAAATCCCCACACTTATCTCTTCTTCACCAAATTTTCCAGAAGACAATCTGCATTCAAGTAGCTAATGCATTTCCATTGCATCCACCATAAAGATCTGTTTTGTTTGTAAATGTTGTTAATTTATCATACTTTTTTTTGTATTACAAATTTGTAATATTTAACAAGCTTGTAATTACAGTCTATTTAATTATTTCTACAGTAGTTATTTTTTTTAAGATGCAAAAACTTTATTTTATCCAAATCTAATTATATCTTCATTCACATATCACCATTTGAAAAATATAGCTCATTATTATTGCTTTAATACAAGTACTTAAAATGATGACAATATTATAAAGGATTTATGATATTTAATATTGTAAACATATAAATCGTAATACAAAAAAGGCTGTAAACATCCAGTTTCTGAAGGATTTGCCCCTTTGTATGAAATTAAAGCAGTCATACCCTTGACAATTTGGGTGAATGTGGAGCTGTTGGCAGAGACATGATTACACATTGACATTTGTACCAGAGAGATCTCAGCAGTGACAGTGACACATCGCACACTGTGCAGCAGGAATACCACTATTGATGTGATTTAAATGAAATACATGAAATAAAGAATTTAAAAAGTAATGCAAGTCAAACGCATTGTTTTTTAATAAGTTAACCTGTTGCATATAGGTTTTTGTTCATTTTTAATTTTATTTATTGTGCAAAAATATGTTAATTATAGATCATACAGTAGAGCCTACCAATAAGACTACTTATTATAATGTGTTAAAGATTTCAAAGTACACTCCTGATAATCTTTTCAATGTGTAGTGCATCAGTTTTTAGCTAGTTCTTTGTGACATAGGTAAGGGAAGAGAAGCATATAAGTTACATATGGTAAAGATTTCATATCTGTGAGTTGAACTTACATATATGCTTTCCTTACTATAAGATGTATAACCTCTGTAAAGGATCACTCTTTACAAGTAACATTAATGGTCATATGCCCCTCCACCTGGTACCAAGTTATGGATTGGAGCTTTATGCTGATGCAACGGCGATCGGCAGAACAGCAGAGATACGAAATCTTAAAAATGCTAGCATTGCCCATATATGCATGATAAGAGTAGTAGTGCTGTGCTGTTCCCATATATGCAGGATAAGAGTACAAGGACTGTGCAGTGCTCATATATGCAGGATAAGAGTAGTAGTGCAGTGATGTGCCCATAAATGCAAGATAAGAGTAGTAGTGCTGCACATTACTTTTTAAATTCTGTATTTCATGTATTTCATTTAAATCACATCAATAGTAAGAGTAGTAAGGCTGTAGTGTGCCCATTTATGCAGGATTAAGTAGTAATACTGTGCAGTGCTCATATGTGCAGGATTAGAGGAGTACTAGCATTGCCCATATATATGCAAGATAAAAGTGGTAGTGCAGTGCTGTGCACATATATGCAGGATAAGAGTAGTAGTGCAGTGTTGTGCCTATATATTCATGATAAGAGTAGTAGTGCTGTGCTCATATATGCAGGATAAGAGTAGTAGTGGAAAGTTTTAATGTGTGTCATGTTGTGATGTCGGTATTGGTGTTGTTGGGGCAGCATATTTTTATTTTGCCCCATCAACATTGTTGGCAGGAAACTTGGAAGGCTTGGGCACTTTCCTCAAGCATTTGTGAAGGGCAATTCATAATGTATCTGTCCACAACTTTTTGTGTCTCAGATTGGAAAGAAGGGAACTGTTAACATGGTTAAAAACATTTAGATAGTGGGCAGTAAGGATAAGTTTAGAGGTTGTGTGGCCTGATCCATGTTTAGTTAAGAGTGTGCAGTGTGGTCTTGCTCTGGGTTACTGGTGTTCTGAGTAGTACCTGTGCACGAGCAGCCTTGCAGTGTTGTATTAGTTAATTTAATTACATATCTACAGATATTTAGAGGTTATCTGGTTTTCTTAGAATATAACTTTTCTAATCTGTCACTTTTTTTTTTTTAAATTGAAGATATGATCAGATATGAAAACATAATAAAACATCCAGAAATATCCTCACTTGTAACAGGAAAGTTACTGTTTCTCCATCTAGGTGATCACAATGTGAGCTTTCTGTAATTTTGTCACAAGTGAATAAGGCATGAAAGAGATAATCACATTTATTGCCTTTCAGTTCCTATAAACTTGTCAAAGGAATGACGTGTTTTGTTCTGCAGAAATGGCTCTGCCCGTTCACCTTTCACGAGAAGGTCACACTCACTAAGCACACTGCCGCTAGGGTGATGATCTGTGGGACATGAAGAATAGAATGCCACAGATGATATTAAGATAATCATTCTGTTTTACAAATCCTTTCTTCTTTTCTCTGACTCTAGGGCAACTTTTGTACCCTTCAAATAATTAGGAAGCTGAATGCTCCTGCCAATGGAGTGAATTGAGAAGTCAATTCTTTGTGACTTTTCTATTTTTGTATAGATGGAAAGGCTTTTCCAAACAAAGGCATTTCACTAGGAAAATGTATTGCTTGAGAATGTGGTGCTACATTAATGCCCATCTCACTTTTGAAGAAAAATATTAAACAATGTCAAACTCCTACCCAGTGTTCTATGCATTTGCTCTATGTATTTTATGCACTTAACGTATACAAAGTCACTCAACTCTCATTTATAAATATTTTGTTAACTAGGTATTTAATATGTTTAAAAAGCTCTAGAAGAACTAGATGTCTTAAGGTGAATTATTATTTTTTGGCACTATTATTAGAGGTTCTGATCACTGGAACCCCCAGCAATCCTGAGAATGGGGGTCCAGTTCTCTCAACCTGATGCAGTGGCAGTCCAAGCATGCACCCTGTTTCTATTTTAATTTTCTATGAAAGTGAAGGAGGTAGCTGAGTTCTGTACACAGTATCTCTAACACTCCTATTGTGAATGAATGGAGAGGCACGGAGCATGTTTAGGCCTGCTGCTCATCAGGTTGAGAAAACCAGACCCTTATTCTTGGGATCCATGTGGGTCCCAGTGGTCAGACTCCCATTGACCATGAAATTACTCCATATCCCATTGATAGGAAAAACTAAACTGTGTAAGCCCATTTAACGAATACTAAATACAAAAAATGCACAAAAAGCAAAAAAAATAAATAAATCTCAGCACTTCTATTCGTCTCTTCCTTTCCCTGAATCCTAGTTTGGTATATTACAATTTAAACTGAGAAATACGTGAGAAAAAAAATCTCTGTGTCTCAGGAATTTAGCCATGACCCTCTCCCTTCTCACAGTCCTGTGATGGACTTCAAGACAACTGACTAGAACAGCAGCCTCCACCAGCTGGCTTATATGCTGAAGGACAAAAGTTCATAAAGCCACCCCACCCCTCTTGCTAAGCCTTGTCTGTCCAAATGGTTACCAGTCGAAGATCAAACAGAACAGAAGTAGATTAACCCCTATTGATTAACCCCTTCACACAGGTGCTGACACCGATCGCAGCTGTTAACACTTTAGATGCCGCGGTGTAAAGTGCGCAGCCACCACGGGCGCCGTCATCTTTCACCGATTGCCGCCCTCCTGAGCGTCATCGGAGGGCGGTGATCGGTTGTTATGACAGCCGGGAGCCTATTGAAGGCTTCCACGCTTGTCATTACATTAGATCTATTACACGCTGCCAGAGGCATCGTGTAATAGAAGGGAATGAATTTCACTATACACTGCAATACATTAGTATTGCAGTGTATTATGTGAGCGATTAGACTCCCTAGGGTTCAAGGTCTCTAAGGGATCTGATCATAAAAGTAGACTAAAAAAAAAAGTTTTTTAAAGTATAAAAAAAAACACAAATAAATATAAAAGTTCAAATCACCCCTCTTTCCCTAGATCACGTATAAAAATAAACAAAAATAAACATAAACACTTTAGGTGTCCCCGCGCTCCAAAATGTCTGAACTATTAAAATATTAAAATATTTCTCCCATATGGTGAATGGCGTAGCAGGGGAAAAAATCAAAATGGCCAAATGGCTGTTTTTTCAACTTTTTGCCACCTATAAAAAATGGAATAAAAAGTGATCAAACCATCAGACCTTCCCTAAAATGGTATCACTAAAAATGTCATCTTGTCCCGCATAAAAATACGCCTTACCCAGCTCCATACACATAAATATAAAAAAGTTACAGTTGTCATAATATGGCGACACAAAAGTTTTTAATTTTTTTAAAAGGTATCAAAACATTACAAATACCATATAAATTTGGTATCACTGCGATCGTACTGACTGTAAAAATTAAACCCATAAGAAATTGGCGTAAATACGTTCCAATTCCATCTCTTTCTGAATTTTTTTCCAGCTTCCCAGTACATTGTACAGGATCTTGAAGGGTGCCATTACAAAGTACAATTTGTCCCACAAACAGTAAGCCATTATATGAAAAATGAAAAAGTTATGGCTTTTGGAATGGGGGGAGGGAAAAATGGAAATGCAAAAACAAAAATTGGCTGTGGTATGTTAAACTTGTTAAAATAGTGGATTTTGAGTATGAAACCCTCAATTCCAGGCTCTGTTGCTGCACGAGTAGTATACAAACATGGTTATGTATAAAAATCCTGGTAAGGGGTAATGTTAAAAAATGTATTTTAATCTATATGCAAATTACCTGATCTAGTCACCTAGGTAAGCCACTACCCTGACTAGTCACACATTCCCCATTGTAATCATGCCCATAGTGACATGATTGACATTCTAACAGGAGCCAGATGTCATACAGTCATTGCTGTATTCATACACCTATAGGTATGATTGATAATTCCAAGCATGTCCAATATCCTAGTGCCTCTTCCAAACACTTATGTGTTTGCACCAGCTCTCCCTGCTCCTGACTATGCAGAGTAAAGCTGGGTACAGTAGCTTAGGCTTCATGAGCACACTGGACATGTGGCAGGTGCAGTAGGAGATGGTGTGCAAGCACAAAAGTTCATAAGATGTGCTGGGATGTTGGACATGCTCCGAATTATCAATCATAAATAAAATGATGCCTGTATGATGTTTAACCCCTTCCAGAACGTCAATCGCCCCACTATAAGTGTGATTTCAACATGGAATGTGTGAATAGTCAAGGTAGTTGGCTCCCTTAGATGTCTAGGGCAGGTAATATGCATACAATATAAAAGTCATTTTTTTAGCATTACCCCTTAGCAAGATTTTTATATGTAACCGCTTTGCAAACCTGGTGGTGAGGATTCCATATCCAAAATCCAATTGACAGGTTCCCTTTAAAGAAGTAGAATTTGACTAGAATTTAGAAGTAACATCTTGAGGTTATAACATATTACATTTTATGTTTTACTTGTTTAGCAAGGTGGCTGACCTGAATCTGCATCTGCTATAGCAGACTGTAGTTTTCTTTATGGCTATTCCATTCAGACCCCAGTGTATAATAGGTGGGGACCCATGGGATGTGTAAAAAATAAAAAACATTTATACTTACCTTCACTTACCTCTTTTGGGCCTCTTTGCGGCGTCCGGTGCTCTCTCTCTGTCTCCTTGGTGAATTAATGCGCCTGGGGTCACTCCTGAGGCATGTGATTGGACTACAGTGGTCACATGAGCATGCCAAGTGTCACGACATCCCTGGATGCATGATGTCAACAGGAGAGCACTGGATGCCGATAGGAGACTCAAGAGAAGTGAGAAAAGATAAGTATAAATTTTTTGTATTTTTTTCACCTCCCATGGGCCTCCACCTATTATAATCTAGGGTCTGAATAGATCCCAGAGTGTAATAATTTATAGCAATGCATGTTACGGTGTCCATTTTAGTTTGTCTGATACAAATTCCCAATTGTTTGGTTTCATTAAAAAAAAAATAACAATTTAATATTCAGGATATTCGGGTCGAACCTGGCTCAGCGCTTTTCTCTCAGCATTTTTCATGCGGAGAGGGGAACGGAATCCCCAAATGTAGTGCAAGCGCTGGTGTGAACACTGGGTTAGAGAGTAAGTAAATTATTTATTTGTGGAACAAGCCCATTTAAGACTAAAGCCCCACATTGCAGAAAAGCTGCTTTTTTGCTGCAGATTTTCCTGCAGATTTTGAGATAAAGCTCAGTAGCTTAACCCTTAGCCTAAGGCTACAGCCCCACATTTTGGAAACGCAGCTTTTTTGTTGCAGATTTTGCTACGGTTTTTTGAGCCAAAGCCAGGAGTGGATTTAGCAGCTGGTAGAAGTATAAGAACTTCCTATATACAGTGGGGAAAAAAAGTATTTAGTCAGCCACCAATTGTGCAAGTTCTCCCACTTAAAAAGATGAGAGAGGCCTGTAATTGATATCATAGGTAGACCTCAACTATGAGAGACAAAATAAGAAAACAAATCCAGAAAATCACATTGTCTGATTTTTAAAGAATTTATTTGCAAATTATGGTGGAAAATATGTATTTGGTCTCCTACAAACAAGCAAGATTTCTGGCTCTCACAGACCTGTAATTTCTTCTTTAAGAGGCTCCTCTGTCCTCCACTCATTACCTGTAGTAATGGCACCTGTTTGAAATTGTTATCAGCATAAAAGACACCTGTCCACAACCTCAAACAGTCACACTCCAAACTCCACTATGGTGAAGACCAAAGAGCTGTGGAAGGACACCAGACACAAAATTGTAGACCTGCACCAGGCTGGGAAGACTGAATCTGCAATAGGCAACCAGCTTGGTGTGAAGAAATCAACTGTGGGAGCAATAATTAGAAAATGGAAGACATACAAGACCACTGATAATCTCCCTCGATCAGGGGCTCCATGCAAGATCTCACCCCGTGGGGTCAAAATGATCACAAGAACGGTGAGCAAAAATCCCAGAACCACACGGGGGGACCTAGTGAATGAAAGATGGGACTAACGTAACAAAGGCTACCATCAGTAACACACTATGCCGCCAGGGACTTAGATTCTGCAGTGCCAGATGTGTCCCCCTGCTTAAGCCAGTACATATCCGGGCCCGTCTGAAGTATGCTAGAGAGCATTTGGATGTTCCAGAAGAGTATTGGGAGAATGTCATATGGTCAGATGAAACCAAAGTAGAACTGTTTGGTAGAAAAACAACTCGTTGTGTTTGGAGGAGAGTGAATGCTGAGTTGCATCCAAAGAACCCCATACCTAATGTGAAGCAAGGGGGTGGCAACATCATGCTTTGTGGCTGTTTGTCTGCAAAGGGACCAGGAGGACTGATCCGTGTACATGAAAGAATGAATGGGGCCATGTATCGTGAGATTTTGAGTGCAAACCTCCTTCCATCAGCAAGGGCATTGAAGATGAAACGTGGCTGGGTCTTTCAGCATGACAATGATCCCAAGCACACCACCAGGGCAACGAAGGAGTGGCTTCGTAAGAAGCATTTCAAGGTCCTGGAGTGGCCTAGACAGTCTCCAGATCTCAACCCCATAGAAAACCTTTGGAGGGAGTTGAAAGTCCGTGTTGCCCAGCAACAGCCCCAAAACATCACTGCTCTAGAGGAGATCTGCATGGAGGAATGGGCCAACATACCAGCAACAGTGTGTGCTAACCTTGTGAAGACTTACAGAAAATGTTTGACCTCTGTCATTGCCAACAAAGGATATATAACAAAGTATTGAGATGAACTTTTGTTATTGACCAAATACTTATTTTCCACCATAATTTGCAAATAAATTCTTTAAAAATCAGACAATGTGATTTTCTGGATTTGTTTTCTCATTTTGTCTCTTATAGTTGAGGTCTACCTATGATGTCAATTACAGGCCTCTCTCATCTTTTTAAGTGGGAAACTTGCACAATTGGTGGCTGACTAAATACTTTTTTTTCCCCACTGTATTTCCCATTCCTTTTGTAGCCATTCTTGGCTTTGGCTCAAAAAACCGCAGCAAAATCTGCAACAAAAAAAGCTGGGTTTCCGCAACGTGGGGCTGTAGCCAAAGGGGGTTTCCTATGAATGGCATTTATCACTTCGTATGCATATCTGTTTGTTTGCTTAGCACTTGTTCCATACGTTTCCAATTAGTAGCTATGTTCATTAGGAGGAGTCCTTCAATGTCTACTTGATACAAATATAAATCAATTCAAAGGATTACAAGTACACATATATACATAGGGTACTTGGGTAACCACAGAAATCATATCAATAGTGTGAGTTGTCTAAAAGTATAACAAATATCACTATGACTATCATTAACTCTCCCTGCTCTCCACCGAAAAAAGTTTTCATTGTAAATTGGAAATAGAAAAACAAAAGAAAACATCCCCTATACTGGTTTACTTAAGGTATTTTTTAGACAATAAATAAATACAAAAAGTGAAAAAACACAACCTGCAACCAGGGTTCAGGTTTCCTTAAATAAACTTGCAGAATTAACCCCCAGTAATCACAACAGAATAAAGTGTTTAAGAAAAATGACGTAAATGAAGACACTCCAAACTCAAAAACGTGATGCCAACAAAACCAAATCTTTGATCCCACCCCAACCCAATGAGGACCACCAGACCTAGTTCCACACTACATGGACAAAAATATTGGGGCACACCTCTTACTCATTGAATTCAGATGTTTCATTCAGTCTTATTGCTACAAGTGTATAAAATCCAGCACCTAGCCATCAAGTTGCCTTTACAAACAGTTGTGAGAGAATGTCTCATTTTAAAGATTTCACTGAATTCCAGCATAGTAGTATAGCAAGTATCACCACTGCATCAAGTTAGTTTGTAGTATTCCACATTCTACCATGTGAGGTATTGTTGAAAAGTAGTGTTTAGGAACCAAAAAGTGGGAGACCGCATACATTACAAAGCATCCAAAGGTTTCCATTATACCTATAGGGAAACCACCAGCGTTTCTGTAGGTATAATTGACATGCTGCGATTTACAAAACTGCAACGGTTTTGGAAATTACAGCGTGTCCACTGCACGTATTTTTCCGTAATCTGTGGAAGGGATTCACTAGAATCCCATTCACTTTGCAGGAACTGTAAAACGCAGTGGTCACCATATAGTGATAATATCGGGGGCCCACTTGTACATGTTTGCACCCCTGTGCTGAACCCCTAGCTATGCCCCTGCGCCAGTTATTAGGTTTAGGGAGCAATTACTTTTTCACATAGGGCCAGATTGGTTTGGGTAGCTTTTTTCCCTTAATAAATGAAATCATCATTGAAAAACTTAACTTTGTATTTACACAAGTTTTCTTTGATATTGAAATTTGTTTAATAATCTGAAAAAATATAGATATGACAAAAAAGCAAAAACAAAAGAAATCTGTAAGGGGACATATACTTTTTCACAGCACTACATGCACTGTAGCGTTTTAACTAATTATCAGTAATATTTTATTTCAGTCAAATACCATTCTTCTGTTCTCCTTGCAGTAAAGTGGTACGTTGTCTCATCTTGTTATATGCTGTGTGTGTACAATTTATATAGCTGATGTTTTAGCACTATGTTCATAGATGACTAGTTTCAGATTAATTGAAACCACTTTCAAAGTAATTCTCACTTTATCAAAATATATTTCTGACTGCAAACATTTGACTAGAATATCTCATTTGCCTTGTCACACATTTAACTACCTTTTTTCCAACAGTATAGGAAGGAAATTATATTTTCAACAAATGTCTTATTATCATAAATCCCTATAGGTTAAGTAATTTTAATTTTAAAGACAGAAATAATGGATAATACCACATTTCATAAAGTGTCTAATGTGTTATTCAATTTAAAGCACTGGCATTCCCAGCGGTCTCTGGGAGCACAGCATTGGGCAATAACATAACAATTAACCCATTTCTTTTCTGAAAAACTGAAGAATTACGTAAAGATTGGGATTAAGTTAAATTAACATAACATGGTTGATTATTATATAATGGTGACTGATCAGAACACACAATAATATTCTAGATAGGTGTGATGACTGTCAAGAGAGGACAGCCTTGAGACCTGCATGTGCTTCTTACAAAATCACAGTATCAGAGGTTGCTTTAAAAATATACATTTGGGAAGCATTTAAAAACTAGTGAGTTGCCTCTAAGGAAGATTCATGCATCTTAAAGTATTCAGGTGGATATGAATTCTATAGGAGGATTTCAAGTGGGAAGTGAAGAGGATTAGCATAAATTAACAGCTGTTAAGTACGCTGGATGTCAGAGGTGAGTGATAGCACCTTCTCTAAAATGTAAACATAATGAGATGAGTAATGGATCCACAGTCTGTACTTAAGACATTTCTTCTTAGTTCATGCTTTATTTAAATGTACAACATCCAACATTTATACATACAGTACTAAAGGAAATTTTCTTTGAGAGCTAATACATATGGAACACTTTTGTTACATGTTTAAGACATGTTACAGAAACACACAGATGTTCCTGTAACAAATACTAAGAGTTATTATAGGCTGTAACTGTATACAGTAAGAGATTATTGCCTCTTTTATGACCCTTTGGACCAGGTTGTGTCCTTTCGTTTAGTGCCATTGTCTAATGACATTTGTAGTCAATGTGTTGTATGATGCTTGAAAAAATAATAGTATATATAGAAAGCGAAATCTCAAGCACTATGGCCAAACTTGTTTCACAGTGTAATCAATGTTGATCATGGTGCTGAGAAAGTTAAGGGGCACTGTATGTTATTCCAATTCAGCAAAAGAAGAATAGAGTGGCACTGTTCAAATGTCCATTCATTTATAAATACCAAATGGATTGCACTTGGAAGGACCTACAAATGTCTTCGGTGGTTCTCTACCCATAATAGAAACAACAAGCAAATGTCCAAGAAAAAGGGGGGCACTCATCAAATCTTTATAAAATTACCATGTCTTTATTCCATAGTCCATTAAAAAGAACAGCAGCAGGAATGGGAGAGAGGTGCCATATGCAGCACTCAAGCGACGGATGTTTTGCATTTTGTGCCCATATCTGAACATATCTGCCATTGCTTGAATGTTGAATTTGGGACCTCTCTCCCATTATTATTCTTTTTAATGGACTATAGAATAATGTCATGGTGATTTTATAAAGATTTGGTGAGTGCCCCCCTTTTTTTTCTTTCTTCTACATTTTTGGGCTCTGTATGTTACTTTACTATAAGTCAGGGTATTGTAATCACCAGGGTTGACTGTTCTATACTGACAGCATGAATCTTAATGCTCTCCTGACTGCATCATGTAAATACTATATATACAGGAGCTTGCAGTGTGACTGCAGAGTTCCAATTTCAGTGTTGGTGCGGGTATTACTGTAACTAACCGTGTCTGGTCCAGGTGCCTGTGATGATTCTGCTTAAATATGGCTATAACTCAGAGATGTATTTTGATCTCTGGGTATAGTATCTCCCTTCTTACCTGCATTTGTTCATAAGGTGCGCAGCTATAATCCCAGGTGTATATTGGCAATAGTGGCCAGGCTGGAACAATAGGGCTTTGTATCCAACCCAGCAGGGCTCCATTGTATTCATACACAGCCCTGAGTGATGAAAGAAACATGCATGGTGCAGCCAGCCCTGGTAGATCAGATATGGCTGATAACATTGTATCATTCCACTTGGTCTCAGCTCTTTACAAAGAATGTGGATTTGAGTGCATGATTCAATCAGACTTGCTGCCGCCGGTGACCTCATTCTGGGAGGTGGCATAAAGGGTATAAAAGATGAGGTAAGAGGCAATGGGAGGAGATTGGGTGGAGACCATCACAGACTACAGATTTGTTAGAGACTGACTACAAGAGATTACAGACAGACTTCCACTGTGAGAGACCACTGTGAAGAGCATGCAGGCGGGATTGTTGTATTAATGCCACATGCTAAGCAGCCTCCACTGGGTATTCACACATGACAGAGCATGTGTGAGTGTTGGATTATAGAGCCACCTCAAGGAGATGCGTGGCAAAGTAATTATTTCAATGTTATTCCCTTTTTATTTTTATTGTACTGTATATTGTAACTAGTAACTGTTAATGCTTGCATATATCTGCATATCTGTTCTGAACTGCATGTGTTAGATGTTAATACCGACCCATTTAGGGGTTAATAAATATATAAAATTTAGAAAGCTTGTCTTTTATTTATCTGGTGAACCCGGCACTCACTGGCGGTGAGTGTGGTTTTTATATGAAAGAAGACTCAGGGGTGGCCACAGCGGTGTTGGCGCACTGAGGATCTTTCACAGTGCCCTTCCCTAATTAGTTTAGGTTCCAATACTGAACACTGTGATCGACAGGTTCCATATAATAGGACTGTTAAGATATTACAATAACTAACATTGGGACCTGAAGTGGTCAGGTCCCGTTAATGGCATCCCCAGCAGAGGATTTTGCAGCATGTTGGAACTCCATCTATGCCCCTGGAAGAAAAATACAGAGATTACTGGGTAAAGAAGGACTGCACCCAAATCACCACTGACATGGCTCTCTCATCTTATACTTTTATTCGATGGCTATCTTTGTGATTACTGAATGGTTCCTTCCTGAATTGATCAAGTATTGATGAAATGATTGGCAAGAAAGTACGATAATAATAATCACAGAGAAGATTTATTGCAGTGATAGTTGCACTGTTTATACTGCATAAACTGTATACTGTTTGCTCTTTTCCATCAGTCCTCTCAGACCTGATTAGCTGAAGTAGAAAAACAATAAATACTTAATACAGTGTTAGTTTATACATCAGAATACCTAAGATATATATATTGTGACAGGACCAGGGGCAAAGTGGTAGAAGGAGTATACATTTTTTCCAGGTTCCTATCATATACAGTGCTGGCCAAAAGTATTGGCACCCCTGCAATTCTGTCAGATAATACTCAATTTCTTCCAGAAAATGATTGCAATCACAAATGCTTTGGTAATAATATCTTCATTTATTTTGCTTGCAATGAAAAAACACAAAAGAGAATGAAAAAAAAAGTCAAATCATTGATCATTTTACACAAAACTCCAAAAATGGGCCGGACAAAAGTATTGGCACCCTCAGCCTAATACTTGGTAGCACAACCTTTAGACAAAATAACTGCGAACAACCGCTTCCGGTAACCATCAATGAGTTTCTTACAATGCTCTGCTGGAATTTTAGACCATTCTTCTTTGGCAAATTTCTCCAGGTCCCTGAGATTTGAAGGGTGCCTTCCCCAAACTTCCATTTTGAGATCTCTCCACAGCTGTTCTATGGGATTCAGGTCTGGACTCATTGCTGGCCACTTTAGAAGTCTCCAGTGCTTTCTCTCAAACCATTTTCTAGTGCTTTTTGAAGTGTGTTTTGGGTCATTGTCCTGCTGGAAGACCCATGACCTCTGAGGGAGACCCAGCTTTCTCACACTGGGCCCTACATTATGCTGCAAAATTTGTTGGTAGTCTTCAGACTTCATAATGCCATGCACACGGTCAAGCAGTCCAGTGCCAGAGACAGCAAAGCAACCCCAAAACATCAGGGAACCTCCGCCATGTTTGACTGTAGGGACCGTGTTCTTTTCTTTGAAGGCCTCTTTTTTTTCCTGTAAACTCTATGTTGATGCCTTTTCCCAAAAAGCTCTACTTTTGTCTCATCTGACCAGAGAACATTCTTCCAAAAAGTTTTTGGCTTTCTCAGGTAAGTTTTGGCAAACTCCAGCCTGGTTTTTTTATGTCTCTGGGTCAGAAGTGGGGTCTTCCTGGGTATCCTACCATAGAGTCCCTTTTCATTCAGACGCCGACGGATAGTACGGGTTGACACTGTTGTACCCTCGGACTGCAGGGCAGCTAGAACTTGTTTGGATGTTAGTCGAGGTTCTTTAGCCACCATCCGCACAATCTTTCGTTGAAATCTCTCATCAATTTTTCTTTTCCGTCCACATCTAGGGAGGTTAGCCACAGTGCCATGGGCTTTAAACTTCTTGATGACACTGCGCACGGTAGACACAGGAACATTCAGGTCTTTGGAGATGGACTTGTAGCCTTGAGATTGCTCATGCTTCCTCACAATTTTGCTTCTCAAGTCCTCAGACAGTTCTTTGGTCTTCTTTCTTTTCTCCATACTCAATGTGGTACACACAAGGACACAGGACAGAGGTTGAGTCAACTTTAATCCATTTCAACTGGCTGCAAGTGTGATTTAGTTATTGCCACCACCTGTTATGTGCCACAGGTAAGTAACAGGTGCTGTTAATTACACAAATTAGAGAAGCATCACCTGATTTTTCAAAGGGTGCCAATACTTTTGTCCACCCCCTTTTTTATGTTTGGTGTGGAATTATATCCAATTTGGCTTTTTGACAATTCTTTTTGTGGTTTTCCATTGAAGACAAATTAAATGAAGATATTATTACCAAAGCATTTGTCATTGCAATCATTTTCTGGAAGAAATTGAGTATTATCTGACAGAATTGCAGGGGTGCCAATACTTTTGGCCAGCACTGTACATTCTAAAAGCACCTGGGAAAACTTATAGCAGGAAAGATGTGTTCCTTGCTGGAGGGTTTTACCAAAACCCTGGTAAAAGGTTTGGCTGCTGGAGTAGGGAGACTCCAGGTTTTGGGATGAGTGGGGTTCATTCCTTGTATCCTGAGATGTGCGTATATAAAGGCAGACAGCACACAGATATTTGGCTCTCTCTGTTCCTGGGAAACCTCTGTGAGTTAAACTGCTGTATATTGTGTTTAGGGAGCTGTGCAGTAGTTAGTTACCTGTGTTGTTGGTAGTGGCTAGGATTTATTTTGTATAGTTATTGTTTTGTTTTCCTTAAAATACTAATAAAACTAGTTTCGGCCAGTTGCACCATACTTGACTGGACTCTAATTGCTGTGCCAAAAAGGGGTCGTCTATCTGAAGAGACGACAATCCCTGAGCTAATCCCGTTACAATATAATTAATATATATATATATATATATATATATATATATATAAACCACACAAGGCTATAAAAAAATTGCATAACAAGATGGAATTGCCTTTATCTTACACCCAATAATTTATATGTGACAATATAAGTAAGTTATGACTCTCGGAATGTGTTGACACACAAACAAAAAGGTAGCACATTGTTTATGCCACATGGTGAACAACATATAATTTAACACTCAAAAGCAAAAGAAATTATATATACCCAAAAATGGTAATAAAAACACTGATCTTGCGAAAAAAAAAAAACAGTCCCTCAAACAGCAATGGAAAAAAAAAAGTTATCACTCTTGAATATGGTAATGTACAAATGAAAATTTTCTGTGGTTCTGAAGACTATCAATAGGCCTTGTGCTAAAGTTGTTAACAAAAAATCCCAGGGTTGTCCAGCAATAATGTCTGTAAGAGCATATATCAGGCTATATTAATAACGTACCCCTACTAACCCAATAAAAGGCCAAAAAAGTTCACTGGCATAATTTTGAATGTATAAGACAGTGTAATGTATAGACAAACTGAGAAAATAAGTGGATAGAGCGGATATAGAGTGGATCTCCATGCTCTATGATGTCCACATGCTCTAACAGTAGACAGTAGATGAATTGTATCACATCACCCCTATCTACTTTATATACCCTAATAGGGAAAATGAACACAGTATATATAAGTGAGTATGTTTTGTAAATTAGAAAATAATAAGCTATGCATACTTTTTATAAAACATAATTTTCACTCTCTTCATGGTTCATGTACTGCAACACAAGTAAGTAGAGGTATGTAAAGGGTCAATGCGGAGGTGTAATCTAAAGTCTTAATGACATCTATTGTCCTGTGTTTAGTCTAAAGCTAAGGTCCCACTGAGGGTGGGTTCACACTTGCGTCGGCACTCCGTCCGCCGCGAATCCGACCTAAATGTCGGAAAACTGGATAGGCACTGGATATGGGTAGGATTGCGACGCATTGCTTAAAATCCCCATTCACTAGAATGGGGTTTTAAAGCAATGCGCGAGTGTGCGCTTACAAACTCTGCACCGCAAAGCTGTTTTTTTTTTGCTGGAAACAAAGTCGGACATGCAGGACTTTGTTTCCGACAAAAAAACGGCTTCGCGGCGTAGAGGGTTTAAGCGCACACCCGAGCATTGCTTTAAAACCCCATTCAAGTGAATGGGGTTTTAAGCAATGCGTCGTAAACCTTCCCCTATCCAGTGCCTATCCAGTTTTCTGACATTTAGGTCGGATTCGCAGCGGACGGAGTGCCGCCGCAAGTGTGAACCCACCCTTAGCAAAACGCAGCAAAAAAAAAAAAAAAAACATTGCGGAAAAAAACGTAGTGGAAAGGCATCACTTTTTTTCTGTAGCATTTTTCATAGCGTTTTTGGTGAGTTTTCCTCTGTGGACTTTCTTCCCTTATCATACCTACATGGAGAACTCCAGCGTTTCCGCATGTTCTGTATAATTGACATGCTGCGATTTTCTGCTGCAGATTTGTTTTTGCAATGTGTGGATGGGATTAGCCAGAACCCCATTCATTTTGCAGGTACTGCAAAACAGTAGTGTTTTTGGCCGCGGTGTTTCCACAGCAGCAAAAATACTGCATTGGGGGGCTTCTGCCTAAAAATAGCACTAATATTTGAAGGAGTTCATTATCTCCTTGATATTTTGATATACTGTATATTTTTTACAAACACTTAAAATGCCAATAAATAACAAAAATGAGTCATACTCACCTTACCCAAGCCCAACCAATGTTTCTCTGGTCCCACATCAGTCTCTGTTTATCCAGCTCCATCTATCACTGGCCTAAGTGGTGACCTCAGTGATGTTTGCATGTCACTGCTATAAAACAGTGACTGGCTGCAGTGTCCTGGGGTTGGATGTACAGTACAGACCAAAAGTTTGGACACACCTTCTCATTCAAAGAGTTTTCTGTATTTTCATGACTATAAAAATTGTAGATTCACACTGAAGGCATCAAAACTATGAATTAACACATGTGGAATTATATACTTAACAAAAAAGTGTGAAACAACTGAAAATATGTCTTATATTCTAGGTTCTTCAAAGTAGCCACCTTTTGCTTTGATTACTGCTTTGTACACTCTTGGCATTCTCTTGATGAGCTTCAAGAGGTAGTCACCTGAAATGGTCTTCCAACAGTCTTGAAGGAGTTCCCAGAGATGCTTAGCACTTGTTGGCCCTTTTGCCTTCACTCTGCGGTCCAACTCACCCCAAACCATCTCGATTGGGTTCAGGTCTGGTGACTGTAGAGGCCAGGTCATCTGGCATAGCACCCCATCACTCTCCTTCTTGGTCAAATAGCCCTTACACAGTCTGGAGGTGTGTTTGGGGTCATTGTCCTGTTGAAAAATAAATGATGGTCCAACTAAACGCAAACCGGATGGGATAGCATGCCACTGCAAGATGCTGTGGTAACCATGCTGGTTCAGTATTCCTTCAATTTTGAATAAATCCCCAACAGTGTCACCAGCAAAAAGCACCCCCACACCATCACACCTCCTCCTCCATGCTTCACGGTGGGAACCAGGCATGTAGAGTCCATTCGTTCACCTTTTCTGCGTCGCACAAAGACACGGTGGTTGGAACCAAAGATCTTAAATTTGGACTCATCAGACCAAAGCACAGATTTCCACAGGTCTAGTGTCCATTACGTGTGTTCTTTAGCCCAAACAAGTCTCTTCTGCTTGTTGCCTGTCCTTAGCAGTGGTTACCTAGCAGCTATTTTACCATGAAGGCCTGCTGCACACAGTCTCCTCTTAACAGTTGTTGTAGAGATGTGTCTGCTGCTAGAACTCTGTGTGGCATTGACCTGGTCTCTAATCTGAGCTGCTGTTAACCTGCGATTTCTGAGGCTGGTGACTCGGGTGAACTTATCCTCCGCAGCAGAGGTGACTCTTGGTCTTCCTTTCCTGGGGCGGTCCTCATGTGAGCCAGTTTCTTTGTAGCGCTTGATGGTTTTGACCACTGCACTTGGGGACACTTTCAAAGTTTTCCCAATTTTTCGGACTGACTGACCTTCATTTCTTAAAGTAATGATGGCCACTTGTTTTTCTTTACTTAGCTGCTTTTTTCTTGCCATAATACAAATTCTAACACTCCATTCAGTAGGACTATCAGCTGTGTATCCACCTGACTTCTGAACAACACAACTGATGGTCCCAACCCCATTTATAAGGCAAGAAATCCCACTTATTAAACCTGACAGGGCACACCTGTGAAGTGAAAACCATTTCAGGTGACTACCTCTTGAAGCTCATCAAGAGAATGCCAAGAGTGTGCAAAGCAGTAATCAAAGCAAAAGGTGGCTACTTTGAAGAACCTAGAATATAAGACATATTTTCAGTTGTTTCACACTTTTTTGTTAAGTATATAATTCCACATGTGTTAATTCATAGTTTTGATGCCTTCAGTGTGAATCTACAATTTTTATAGTCATGAAAATACAGAAAACTCTTTGAATGAGAAGGTGTGTCCAAACTTTTGGTCTGTACTGTATTTAGACCATTACATTTTGAAACAGACTGTCTGAGTGAAATTAAATGCATACAATATTAATAAAAACTGTGAGTAATAGAATATTTTGTTCCAAGAATTCATTTAAATATCCAATAATAAAGGGTAATTTTACAGTGGTTGATATTTCTTTGTATTTCTGAAAGTATGTGAAAACATGATGATATATAAAAGCTCACTTTATATTAATTTCAGTCACAAAACAGCATATAACATGTCTCTATTGTTGCCAACTTCAATTTAACCAGTTACTGAAGACTTCATTAACCACACAATGTAAATCTGCCAGTACTGATCATGTATTCTATGGAGAATGCATCTCTAAAAACCGCATAACATTTAGTTACACACCATTCAAAGTAAAGTTCACTGGTCAGTAAGGTCCTACTACTGCAAAAAGTCCAGCTGTGCTACAATTAATGCAGGGCTATTGGTAGTGTAGGTCAGGGTCTCAGCTTTTCAAACTCCATTGATTTTTATGGCTACTAAACTCTACATTGAAAGTTGAAGGAAGAATGTTACAATGAAACGAAGAAGGGTTTAGTAACATAATTGTATAAAGTCTTTAATAGCCCGCTTGCTCCAGATGTGCTGTTGTTCAAAAGTTTAAAGGTTACAACTGATTTTACATTTTCTGCTTTGGCTGCTTCAGTTTCAAAAGAAAGGGTAACAATAAAAAAGTTTCAAAGCCAATGTATAGATTTCCTGCCTGTCTTTAATTACCAGATAAAGGAATGTATCAGGAGACTGCTTAACAATTTCCCATCTAAAAAGACCACCAGTATATTTATTACCTTCTGTAGCATGTTTGACAGAATTTATGAAAATAAACTGAAAATATAAAAGATAAATATATAATAAATTAATGACGATATCATTATTCCTTAGCCGATTAGTACAATGCATACAATGTAAAGTAAATGTAAAATGAACAAATGAACCTGGGTCTGTGCACTTCACCATCTGATGATTTCACAAAAATAACTCTTCCTATTTGGCCATATGTTTAATTAGATACATATAAGGTTCAACTATGCTTTCTATTTTGAATTACTATTATGTTATACAGTGAATTTATCTTTGTACAATTTGCATCTGTCTTCATCACTTTAAAAGAGTAGTCCAGCAAAAAACACTTTTTTCCACCCCTGCACTGACTGTCATATCTTAGGTTTCTTTTATGTCTATTGCACTCATATCGCTGCAATTCATATTCTCTCCTGCTCTGATCAGACATCTTGATTTTTAGATTTCTCTTTGTTCTGCTATTTATACAATTATACTTCAGCACAGCATCACTTGGCCAGCTAGAGATAATTCCATTTCTGTCTGGCAGGGGACAGTTCAATAATTCTCTTTATATTTTTCTAAAAAGGCCATAAATTTACAGATGGGGTATGAACAGTGATCTCCTTTATTATAACTGTGTGACAGAACTCTGTCTAATCATCATCAGTAAGTATGACGGAACCTTGTTTTCCCCCTGTGGAAAACATGTGTGGAACAGTCCAGACATGACAACTCAACCAGCCTTCCTGTGAGTCTCACGGTTTTCAGGTCCCCTCACCTCAATGTTCACCTCTTTAGTATTCACTGTATTGTGAAATCACCAGTGCAGTGAATATTAACCCTTTAAGGACACAGGGTAGTTTGTACCTTAATGCTCGGTGATTTTTTTCATATTTTCCTTCCCCGCTTTCCAAAATTCATAACTGTTTTATTTTTCTGTTGACATAGCTAAGTGAGGGCTTATTCTTTGAATGATACGAGTTATACTTTCATTTGGCACCGTTTTGAGGTACATATAATGTTTTGATCAGCTTTTATTAACTTTTTTGGGGTTCAATGTGAAAACCCCCCAATTCTATCATAATCTTTTGTATTTTGTTTTTACAGGGTTCATTCTGCATTAAAAATTACATGGCAGCTATGTCCAACGGGTCATTATGATTACGGTGATACCATATTTATATTGCTTTTATTATGTATTACCGTTTTTACAAATAAAACTTGACTTTTTAAAAATAAATGATTTTCCTGGGGTCACTGTATTCTGACGCCTATAACTTTTTTGCTGTTTTGTTGATCGATATATGTGAGGGCTCTTTATTTACGGGACAAGTTGCACTCTTTATTGGTACCAATGTTTGGTATGCAAGACTTTTTGATCACTTTTTATTACTAGTGTTTGGGGAAAGTGAAGTGACTAAAATACGTTAATTTGCGCATTGCGGTATATATCTATATTTTTTTTTTACGCCATTCATTGTAGGGGATAAACAGCGCTATTTTTAGGTACCTAACATGTTTGTTTATTTTTTTGAATTACATTACATGTTTTTTAGTTTCAAAAGTTTTTATTTTTCTGCAATTAGTGGATGGGATTAGCCAGAATCCCATCCATTGTGCAGGTACTGTAAAATGCAGCATTTCTTGCCACAGTGTTTCTGTCGCAGCCAAAATGCCGCGTTTTCGAAACGTGGGGCCCTGGTCTTAAGCAGATTTTGGAAGCATTTTTCAAACCTTTAGTGTTTTTTTTTTAATAATGAATAACACATTGAGGACTGGGACCCACGTGGCGTAAACACTGCGTAAAAAAACGCAGCATTTTACAGTCACAGCAAAGTGGACATGGGATTTTAGCAAATCCTATCCCCACTTTGCGGCAAAATACGTGCAATGAACACGCTGCGATTTCCAAAATTGTTGCGGTTTTGGAAATTGCAGCATGTCAATTATACCTACAGAAACATCGGCAGTTTCCCTACAGGTATCATTGAAGCAGAAAGTCCGCAGAAGAAACCTCTGCAAACTTTCTGTACAAAGTGCTGCAGGAAGAACCGCGATGTGTTGCTGCTGCGGTTTTTCCCACAGCACTTTTTTGCTGCGGGACGCTACGTGGGGCCTTAGCCTTATTGTCCATTATAATGTTGTATTTGATAAAGTGCTAACAAAGCATAAGAGGATTGTATATTATTATATTTACATAACCATATAACCATATTTGTTGGTACTAACAAAGCATAATGGTTTCTTACATGTTACTGCTAGTAAAATCATACCTACTTCTACACTGGGATATAAGCATTTTTTTTTTTCATTTTTTTAAACTGCCAGGAATTCACAACCCTAGTTTCTTCATTTCATTGCCCATCATTGTGCAAATAATGCAAGGAAGTGGTTTTGTTAGCTTTGTTAGCTTGTTTTAACACCTGCAAGTCCTTGAGGCACTGGAGAGGATTAGTTCTGTGTAGTAAAGCTTGAAACTGAGATCCTGTATATCCTTGTAATTTGATGCTGTGGGTCTTGGCAACGTATTTTAAAGTTTAAAATATTTTATTTTTATGAAACTTGTTTTGATATTTCCCTTTTCTCTACAGAAAGAACTGGCACTAATTCCTCTCTTGTTCAAGAGTGCAACAGTTCTGAGCAGCACGACCTTTGCATTGCTGCCCAAATGCCTTTATATTTTTGAGTTTATAGGGATATGCCCTTTGAAAAATGTTCTATCCTATACTGTAGTTACTGTAGGACATGTCATAGTGCTCTGATCAGTGCTGGTCTACCCTCTAGGACATCCACTGATCTTGAAATAAGAGGGATAGAGGTTCCTGCCATTTCTTCTGTACAGCTGCTCTGACAAGCACCCCTGTTCCTAGAACTGAAACAAAGATTTAATAGAGTGTGTTTTCTTTCTTTGCACAACCAGCAGCTGGAAGCTTTGCTGTGAAGAAACCACAATGCTACTTAAAGAAGCACCCTGGGCAATACACTTTTTTTCCATCCCTGTTCCCCTCATCTGATTCTCTGTCCAGGCTTCTTTCATGTACACTGCCCTCATATCCCTACAATCCGGAATCTCCTCACTCTTGATCAGACTCCATCTCAACTTTTATATTTCTCATTCTCTGTGCTGTGCTATCAATCTCATGATGCCTTAGCACAGCATCATATTGGCAGCTAGAGGATTGTACAATCGCTACTGCTGGGGGACAGTGGAATTATACTTATTCTCGCAAATAATTGAAGAGACCAAAAATATACAGTCAGTGAGGCTGCACTGTGATCTCCTCCATTATAAGTGTTAGGGTCTTGCCAAACGTAGCAATACCCTGACACTACTGCAGGGGTCTGGGAGGAAGGACAGAGACAAGTGAGCCCTAATCTCACCCCAGCCACTGTCCCTTCCTATTGCCTCAGTTACCCTAAACGTTAAAAGGACAACTTGAAGAAGAGCCCTATGCTGAGTAAGTGACACACAGAACAGGACAAGACAAAAACAACACAGAAGCAGAGTGAGCAAGCCAAGGGGTCGGTAACAAACGAGCAATGCAGTACAAAATCAAAATCCAAGAGAATAGTCAAAAGGCAAGCCAAAGGGTCAGAGAATCAGGTTACAAAGTAGCAAGGGATATAATAAGAGAGCAGGCAAAGACAGTGCAATAACCGGCGACCTGCTGAGAAAGTGACATCCCGTATATAGAAAGTCTGGGCCCAGTCCCAGACCTGATAGGTACACAGGCGGTCAATCACACAGGCCAGGAAGAGATTAACTCTATGCAGTCCAGAGAGAAATGCTCAGAACACGGGTGTGGCCGGAAATCCATTACTTTGTCTAGGACCATGTTCAGACTGAGCAACAAGAAACCTACACAAGGAACCAAAGTGAACACGCCTCCTTCACCGCAGCATGTGAGCGGAGGGTGGCGCAGAGACCCGAACAGGCAGAGACGTTACAATAAGCGTGTGACACGAGCTGTCTTATATCAGCGGTAGCCAGTGATAGCAGAATTGGTGACCCCCTTGAGGGTATATAGTTATATGACTGTATATATTTTATGTATATTCTTTTGTTTTGGGTTATGGGTTCTAGATCTTAAGGACAAGTTGATCCAGGGTTTTATACTGATTGCCACATTGGAGTCGGGAAGGAATTTTTTTCCCCTGAAATGGGACAATTGGCATAAGACTCATATTTTTTTTTTTTTTTTGCCTTCCTCTGGATCAACACTGTAGGGTTATAGGTTGGACTTAATGGACTGATGTCTTCATCCAACCTCATCTACTATGTAACTATGTATGTGTTTTCCCCTTTAATTGTGTATGTTTAGCAGCTTCCCTTTATGTTCAGTGTTGCCCATTGGACTTTTCCACTGAGTTTGCTACTCGGTACATCCCTGGCCAATCACAGGCCATTGGGCAAAAGGTGGAGAGTCTTCAGTGACCGTTAGTCAATGTGTGCTAGCAGCCAAGAGCTCAATGCTTGCTGTGAGTCCTCTGTAGCCCCATCAGCCCAGCAGTCCAGCTCCCAGCAGGACCCACTCATCTCCAGGTATCTGGGTTCCTGGGACTTCAGTTAATTCAGCCCCTATAGCCAGAGGCGTAGCTAGCGGGGGGGCAGAGGGGGCGGCTGCCCCGGGCCAACTGACTCTTTGGGGCCCACCCTGAGGCTGCCATTAATACATCCTTTATTTCTAACTGGATCGGTGTCTGCAGACACCGATCTAGTTAAAACGTATCCTGCAACTTCACAGTATTATAAACCGCAAGCTACATGAGGCTTGCGGTTTACAAGCCCCCCGAGAGCACAGAACGATGTCTTTTTCTCACACAGGCGGCGCGATGACGTCACAACATCGCGCCGCCTGCGCTCAGACACAGAGGTCCTGTGTGTGGACAGGGAGGAGGCGGCAGCTCCATTCATCAGCATCGCAGTTAAGTGAGTATGAATTTTTTTTTCTTTTTTTTAGCGCAGTTGTGGGTATATTAATAGTATAAGGGGTGGTTAGGAGGGGGAATTATAACTATAAAGGGAGGATTCATTAGGGGGCATTATGACGATGGGGGTCATTTATATAAGAGTTATTATGGGGTATTATGAATACAAGGGGGGAGGTTATTTATATAAGGGGCCATTAGGGAGCATTATTTATATTAGGAGGCATTATGAAGATAAGGGGGTGGTCATTGATATAAGGGGTCATTAAAGGCGCAGTATTTATGTCAGGGGGAATCAGGGGCATAATAAGAGGGTCAATTAATTTAATTAAAGTGGCACTTGGGCTTTATTAAGACTAAGGCCCCACGTAGCAGGCTACAGCAAAAAAAGGACTGTAGGAAAAACCATGGTGGTAGTATTGTGGTTTTTCCCGCAGCACTTTTCACAGAAGGTCCGCAGGGGTTTCCCTTGTGGACTTTCTGTTTTCAATACACCTACAGTATAGACCAAAAGTTTGGACACACCTTCTCTTTCCAAGAGTTTTCTGTATTTTCATGACTATAAAAATTGTAGATTCACACTGAAGGCATCAAAACTATGAATTAACACATGTGGAATTATATACTTAACAAAAAAGTGTGAAACAACTGAAAATATGTCTTACATTCTAGGTTCTTCAAAGTAGCCACCTTTTGCTTTGATTACTGCTTTGCACACTCTTGGCATTCTCTTGATGAGCTTCAAGAGGTAGTCACCTGAAATGGTGTTCCAACAGTCTTGAAGGAGTTCCCAGAGATGCTTAGCACTTGGTGGCCCTTTTGCCTTCACTCTGCGGTCCAGCTCACCACAAACCATCTCGATTGGGTTCAGGTCTGGTGACTGTGGAGGCCAGGTCATCTGGCGTAGCACCCCATCACTCTCCTTCTTGGTCAAATAGCCCTTACACAGTCTGGAGGTGTGTTTGGGGTCATTGTCCTGTTGAAAAATAAATGATGGTACAACTAAACGCAAACCGGATGGAATAGTATGCCACTGCAAGATGCTGTGGTAACCATGCTGGTTCAGTATTCCTTCAATTTTGAATAAATCCCCAACAGTGTCATCAGCAAAGCACCCCCACACCATCACACCTCCTCCTCCATGCTTCACGGTGGGAACCAGGCATGTAGAGTCCATTCGTTCACCTTTTCTGCGTCGCACAAAGACACGGTGGTTGGAACCAAAGATCTCAAATTTGGACTCATCAGACCAAAGCACAGATTTCCATAGGTCTAATGTCCATTCCTTGTGTTCTTTAGCCCAAACAAGTCTCTTCTGCTTGTTGCCTGTCCTTAGCAGTGGTTTCCTAGCAGCTATTTTACCATGAAGGCCTGCTGCACACAGTCTCCTCTTAACAGTTGTTGTAGAGATGTATCTGCTGCTAGAACTCTGTGTGGCATTGAAATGGTCTCTAATCTGAGCTGCTGTTAACCTGCTATTTCTGAGGCTGGTGACTCGGATGAACTTATCCTCCGCAGCAGAGGTGACTCTTGGTCTTCCTTTCCTGGTGCGGTTCTCATGTGAGCCAGTTTCTTTGTAGCGCTTGATGGTTTTGGCCACTGCACTTGGGGACACTTTCAAAGTTTTCCCAATTTTTCGGACTGACTGACCTTCATTTCTTAAAGTAATGATGGCCACTCGTTTTTCTTTACTTAGCTGCTTTTTTCTTGCCATAATACAAATTCTAACACTCCATTCAGTAGGACTATCAGCTGTGTATCCACCTGACTTCTGAACAACACAACTGATGGTCCCAACCCCATTTATAAGGCAAGAAATCCCACTTATCAAACCTGACAGGGCACACCTGTGAAGTGAAAACCATTTCAGGTGACTACCTCTTGAAGCTCATCAAGAGAATGCCAAGAGTGTGCAAAGCAGTAATCCAAGCAAAAGGTGGCTACTTTGAAGAACCTAGAATATAAGACATATTTTCAGTTGTTTCACACTTTTTTTGTTAAGTATATAATTCCACATGTGTTAATTCATAGTTTTGATGCCTTCAGTGTGAATCTATAGTCATAAAAATACAGAAAACTCTTGGAATGAGAAGATGTGTCCAAACTTTTGGTCTGTACTGTATGTGGAAACCGCCAGCTTTTCCATAGGTATAATTGACATGCTGCAATTTCCAAAACCGCAACGGTTTTGGAAATCACAGTGCGTCTGCTGCATGTATTTTTCCGCAATGTGTGGATGGGATTTGCTAGAATGCCAATTTTTTTTCTGTGGGTTTTCGCCACATGGTGCCCCATCCCATCCCCACTTTCCAGTAAAATACACGCAGCGGGTACGCTGCGATTTCCAAAACAGTCGCAGTTTTGGAAATCGCAGCATGTCAATAATACCTATGGAAATACTGGCAGTTTCCCTATAGATATAATTGAAGCAGAAAGTCCACAGAGGAAACCTCTGCAAACATTCTGTGCAAAGTGCTGCAGGAAGAACTGCGATGCGTCACTGCCACGGTTTTTCCCGCAGCTCTTTTTTGCTGTGGGACGCCACGTGGGGCCTTAGCCTTAAGACGTTTTCCAGCTCATTTTTATTGATGGTCTATCCTCAGAATAAATCATCAATAAGAGATAAGTAATTCCCCACTGATCAGCTGTATGAAGGGGCCATGGCGCCTATGTATATCATATGCTGTCTGTTTATAGTTACTGTGTGATGTCATTCCAGTCTTGTCACATAGACGTGTATAGGCTGTAGTTACATTACATGGCCGCTATGAAAAGAATGACACTATGTAAACAGAGAAGGTGTCACGGCGCTTACACAGGTTCATTCAAACAGCTGATCCTCGGGGTCCTGGGTATTGGAACCCCAATAATTTTTTTCCCTTGTTTTTTTTTTTTTTGTTTTTTTTTCTTTTTAATTAGGAAACACCTGGGGCATTATTAATAAGATGCACTATTTAAAGGAGTGCACTGGGAAGTTATTAATTTAAAGTTGCACTTGGGGGTATTATTCATTATAGGGGGGTATATTATATATTTTATAATTGGGGGTAGCAGCAGGATGGGGACTTTGTGTAGCTGAGGACAATGTGGGTCAGGTGCCTGGAAAAGTGAGGAGCCAAAGATGTCTGTGTTGCAAACTTTACAGAGACTGGAAGAAGTGGTCATGGCCATCCAGATAAAAGAGACGGGGAATGTGAATGATTAGTCAGAGACGTCACCAGTAAGTCACTAAATGTTACTGCCCTATATTCACCTAAATCATCTGCAGAGCTCTTTGTAGAGCCGGTATATACCACTATACGCTCACCGTATACTCATAGTATCGGTATATGCACATGTGCAAGTTGGGGGCCCACTTGGACATGTTCGCCCCCCTTTGCTGAACCCCTAGCTACGCCTCTGTTTATAGCCATAGAGGGTGAGGCAGAGTCTCTTGAAACAATGGAGGAGGCCTGTGGTAGCATTTCTTCTGCGGTATTGCTCTCGGTGTGTCAAGAGTGGGAGAAGAGAATCGCATTGACAATTCAACATAATGGGCAGCACTTTGAGCACATCCTTTAGTGGGTTACTGTCATTGCTCCATGTCACAAACGTGTCAATAACTCGATAATGAATAAAGCTATGTTAAAAATGACCACATCATTGTTTTTCTTGTGCAATTCTCCATGTGTTTGATGTGTCACATGACCCCCTTCCCATTGAAAAAAGTAAAGTTGAATGCAAAATGGCGGCTTTGCAGATGGCCGCCATGGGCGTCACCCGGCCTAAAATGTTTCCCCCTTCCCATGTACTAATATGCCACAAACGGTACGGTGATATCAGCAACCACTTCCATTTTATCTGGGTGTATCCATACTTATGGCCCACCCTGTATTATGGAATTAAATGGGAGATGTAGTAGTTGCAGGCACCTATAATTTTAAATTTCCTCATTGAGTAAGCTATAAATGTCTGAAGTAAAGCAGGTGAGTTTCAACTCTGTATCAGAAATAAATTATTCATCATAATTAATGATGATTAATTATTAATTCATAATTAATGTATTAATTATTATAATTGATTATTGATCATAGATTATTCTATAGATTCTAAAAAGAAATATCAAAGAATTAGATAAGATAAATACATTTTAGTATTTTTTGTGTTTAAATCTAAAATCTTGCAAGAACATCATATACATATCACTGTTATGACATAAAAGAAACATAAAATGGCAATACTACACAAGAAAGTTCCTGTAATGTATATCAGTGGCCTGTTGCAATGTTTTTGTTCAGGTTTTCTGAAACAGATTTTGAAGCACAAACCAGTTGTGGGTCATACAGGAAGTGAAAATATGGAGAGGTGCTAGTTCTCTTATACAATCTAAACAGACATATACATTGTACACTCCTCAACAATGAAATTGCAATGCCAAAAATGAAAAGTCCTGGAATTATGGAAATCACAGGGTTGATAGGCAGTTTAATGATATACAAATGTTAAATAATGTAAACTAAATATTGAAAAATTCTCAATTTATTCAGTATCGATTATGAACGTCAAGCCCAGAAATACTCACACTTAACTTGCCTTGGTATGCTATCAATTCGGATATTAATGGTTGTCTAAGAAATGCACTTGGGCACGCAAATCATCAGGATTGTCAGCTGGCAGCTCCATCTGCAAGGTCTGACTAATGATGCCCCAGATGGGACAACAAGTTTGGAGACATTGCATGCCATGGCAGCACGTTTAGACCATGAAGGCTGCGCGCAATCAACATGTGGCGTGGCATTGTCCTGTTGAAAAAGGGTTCCTGGGAAGCTAGAGGAATGGCCATACAACTGGTTTCATGACCAAATTCATGTCACACCAAGCTGTTACTGTACCTGAAATGAGAGGTCCGGCTGCTGTAAGCTAAGTTTCCCCACACTATAATCCTGGGAATAGGAACTATGTGATATTCCCTCCAGACCAATTTCCGAATACCATTGCATCCAAGACAAAAGCAGGACTCATCATTGTAGGGTATAGGCCTCTAGTCAAGCCTACATTGCCATCTTGTTGTACAAAATGATAGCTTGTGAGATCGGTAGCGTGAGGTCCATGGAACACCTGTAGCTGGATGTCTGGCTTGTAACCCAATTTTGTGCAAACGCCTTCTAATAGTTTGTGTTGATACTGTCACCCTAGACTTTGGATGTGACATCCAATTTTACTTGCAGTACAGTATGGATCACTATATGCCATACTTCCAGTTAGATATCCATTCATGCAGAAGTTCTCTTCCGTGCACTGCTAGCTGTCATTCCAGTTTATCGATGTTCTCCCAACCACCAAGACATGCAACTTTGAACAGTGTTGACATCTCAGCCTAGACATGTAGCAATCTGCTGGAAGTAATAAATCAAGGTCTCTCAGTTCAAGAATTCTGTTCTTCTCAGTTTGCAACAAATGGCGATAAGTGGAACATTGCCAAACAAGGAGTCCGACAATCATCTCATATAAATTTATTAGTTTTCATGGGGTTGAAAAAAACTTTGCTACTTTATGTCACTCCCACATGTCACAGATTGGAAATAGGTTCTTGAAAATGTTCTCATTTACAGATGTTAGCGACATCTGCTACTACCTCGATTTGCATAACCTTATGCAATCCTTCCTTCTTGGTGTTGCAATTCCAATGTTGAGGAGTGTATTGGAGCAATTACCTGTTGACTAAAAGTAAATATAGTAATAAAACACACCCATACAGTGCCGCATCTGCCATGAAGCGAGATGAACCTCTTGCCTTGGGCAGTAGATTGGCAAGTATCTGAGGGGGCGGCACTGAAGGTATTTGTTAGCCAAACCTCGCAAGATTTGTCTTGCAAGATCACTTTGCGGTTTTGTTCAGATCAAACATGTCCAAAACTGAACTCTTTAGACTCCAGAGAATAATGAGCAGAGGCCCAGGAGAGGTGCTTAAACATAAACAGTTTTACTCACCTCTTTTTGACTCCAGCGTGGGTCTTTGGTCCTCTTCTGGCCTCCTTAGTGATGTCAAAGACAGCTGAGGCCTATGATTGGGCCTCAGTGGTCATTTGGGTCATGATGGAAAATGATGGGGGCAATTGCTGGAGAGGGTCCTGCACTGTGGACAGTCGCCAGGCCCCGCCAGAGTTTGTCCAATTCCTGGACAACCCCTTTAAGCTTAGCACTGAAGCTGGGTGTACGTTCATGGCCTCTTATAATCACTCAGCACTGAAGTCGCCTGGCTGAGATATGGCACATGCGCAGTCATAGTCTAATTTTATAATTTTTGCTGCAGGAAAGCTAGAATTGACCCTGCATCCATAACCTCCACCCTAGACATGTATTTAAAATTTAAGAGCTCACATTTGAAAATTATATCTCTGGTAAAAGCATGCTACTTGTTGTGTTTGGGATTACTTGTTGTTCTTGATGTTTATTTCCCTATTACTCTTTACTCCCAATTCCCTTGCTTGAGTGTCTTGGAGAATGTTTGTGACATTGTAAAAAGTTGAATATTTAAAAAAAAAATATCTGAATATGAAAAAAATAAAAGCATTCTTCTTCTATTTGACACATCGCATTCCTGTATTAGTATTATCTAAATCTTGAAATGTCTTTAGTGTGACTGTTGTTTTAAACTATCACAGTTGAGCTCTCATGTTAAAAAACATATTCCCTTTGGGAAAATCAGCAAAGCAACATTTGCAAGGTTAAAGAATGAAAATAAACACACTGAGGCTAATCTCTCTTCAAAGAAAATACTTCTCTGCAGTGGGATAACACTTGGAAAAGCAAAGACTGTGACCTAAACTTGCACCGGAGAACTAAGATCCAATTGTAGAAAGACAAGCACCAATAAATACTTGTAACATGCAGGTTATAAAATGACTGGCAAGTACTATTGTAATATTTAATGAAAGATGACACAAGGCATAACACAGTCACCTTTATCATTTTTCTTCATTTTTTGAAGAAGCACTTTAATTAATAATTAGTATATTTATTAAAGAATAATGAAAGGGTTATGTTTGCCTCTTGTGTATACCTATTTTAGATGATGTGCCATGTATGGTTATCTTCTAACTTAATTTTTTTCTTTCCCTCTAATGCAATTTACATTACCCATAATCCCTCTACAGTCATGGCCAAAAGTTTTGAGAATGACACAAATATTATATTTTCACATGATCTGCTGCCCTCTGGTTTTTATGTGTGTTTGTCAGATGTTTTTATCACATACAGAAATATAATTGCATTCATATTATGAGTAACAGAAGCTTATATTGACAGTTAGAATGAGTTAATGCAGCAAGTCAATATTTGCAGTGTTGACCCTTCTTCTTCAGGACCTCTGCAATTCTCCCTGGCATGCTCTCAATCAACTTCTGGACCAAATCCTGACTGATAGCAGTCCATTCTTGCAGAATCAATGCTTTAATTTTGTCTGAATTTGTTGGTTTTTGTTTGTCCACCCGTCTCTTGATGATTGACCACAAGTTCTCAATGGGATTAAGATCTGGGGAGTTTCCAGGCCATGGACCCAAAATCTCTAGGTTTTGTTCCCTGAGCCATTTAGTTATCACCTTTGCTTTATGGCAAGGTGCTCCATCATGCTGGAAAAGGCATTGTTGAGCGCCAAACTGCTCTTGGACGGTTGGGAGAAGTTGCTCTTGGAGGACATTCTGGTACCATTCTTTATTCATGGCTGTGTTTTTAGGCAAGACTGTGAGAGAGCCGATTCCCTTGGCTGAGAAGCAACCCCACACATGAATGGTTTCAGGATGCTTTACAGTTGGCATGAGACAAGACTGGTGGTAGCGCTCACCTCTTCTTCTCCGAATAAGCTGTTTTCCAGATGTTCCAAACAATCGAAAAGGGGATTCATCAGAGAAAATGACTTTACCTCAGTCCTCAGCAGTCCACTCCCTGTACCTTTTGCAGAATATCAGTCTGTCCCTGATGTTTTTTCTGGAGAGAAGTGGCTTCTTTGCTGCCCTCCTTGAGACCAGGCCTTGCTCCAAGAGTCTCCGCCTCACAGTGCGTGCAGATGCACTCACACCTGCCTGCTGCCATTCCTCAGCAAGCTCTGCACTGCTGGTAGCCCGATCCCGCAGCTGAAACACTTTTAAGAGACGGTCCTGCCGCTTGCTGGTCTTTCTTGGGCGCCCTGGAGCCTTTTTGGCACCAATGGAACCTCTCTCCTTGAAGTTCTTGATGATGCGATAGATTGTTGACTGAGGTGCAATCTTTCTAGCTGCAATACTCTTCCCAGTTAGGCCATTTTTGTGCAGTGCAATGATGACTGCACGTGTTTCTTTAGAGATAACCATGGTTAACAGAAGAGAAACAATGATGGCAAGCACCAGCCTCCTTTTAAAGTGTCCAGTGGTGTCATTCTTACTTAATCATGACAGATTGATCTCCAGCCCTGTCCTCATCAACACCCACACCTGTGTTAATGGAGCAATCACTGAAACGATGTTAGGTGGTCCTTTTAAGGCAGGGCTGCAATGATGTTGAAATGTGTTTTGGGGGATAAAGTTCATTTTCTAGGCAAATATTGACTTTGCAAGTAATTGCTGTTAAGCTGATCACTCTTTATAACATTCTGGAGTATATGCAAATTGCCATTAGAAAAACTGAAGCAGTAGACTTTGTAAAAATTAATATTTGTATCATTTTCAAAACTTTTGGCCATGACTGTAGTTTTGCAGAGATAGAGGGAGAAGAGTTTTATTGCATTGCACTTTCTCTGCTCTAAATCATGTCTATGGATAGCAGCTGATAGAACTTTTGTGCCTTAAAGGGGTTGTCCAGGAATTAATATACCTTGTAATTAGAGCTGCCACCTGCCCGCACATAAGTTCTTAACGTGCTATCGATAACTTTGGTCTTGTGTTGCTGTAATGCGAGATCTGTCATATGACCACACTGGGTGGTATTTTGCTACTTCTGCTGATGTTGCGGGGGCTCAGGCAGTTCTAGCTAAGCCAGGGCATGGACCATCATCCAAGACTTTAACACACAGGGGACTAGGAGTCTCTTACAGTTTAGTATCTTCAGCTCAACCTCTGGCCCCCCTTTTATCCTTGCATCTATGTGCTAGGAACCCACCTCTATTTCCAGCAGGTCCAGCCTCGTCCCCACTTATAACAGTGAAGAGAGAGGCATGGGAGCCTTTGCTTCAATACTTCAGAGACATGTTTATTTTTTAACCCAGTTGCAACATCCAGTTGCAATGAACAGAGCCTGTGCCCGATTGGACAGATAAATCGGTGCACAGCATAGAAATAGTAGTATGTGCTTTTTATTCTAATGACAGTTTGAAAATATATAAATGTAAAATAAAGTGTTCAAGTGGAACTGTGAAAAAGGGCAGGTCATTGAAGGGAGGGAACATGTCACAGGAAACAGAGTGGTTAGGGGAAGGTGAGCAGAGAGAAAGTGGGATTCAGAAGGGCAGTAAATGGAGCAGTGAAAGCAGAGAACATTGTTTTGAGACAATGAAAGTGGGAAGTGGTGTAGGAGGTATGTGGCGAGTTTTATTGCATTGAAAGGGTATTTCTATGTGATGCAGTTTAAGCCCATCTCCCCTGCCTCCTGCTTGTGACAGATTTCTTTTTGTCTGCTCATACAAGCAGGGGGATCAGTGTGAAGCTGCATCTCATAGTATACTGTACACACTGAGACATGAGTGTGAGTGAAACAGGAGAATTTCATAACTTTGCAGCTAATCATTGTATAGACTCACCCTATTATTGGACTGCTCTCCTGCTTACTTACATAGGGCACAATATTTGAGTCAACAAAAAAATAGAATTCTACAAGACTTTAACTCCAGATTTGAAAAAATATGGTTGCTATGGATCCAGTATGCCGACCCAATGTACTCCCCATTCCATTTACATCTATTTACATAGACTTCCATTTACTTTATTTGCCATCCACCCCTCCCAACTTTTCACTCTCTTATTTGTGTAGTTCTCCCTCCTAAACCCAACACCAGGGGGCGTAACAAATAACAATGGGGCCCCATAGCAATTCTTGTAATGGGCTCCACTCTACCATGACCAACTTAACCCTTTCACTGCCAGGGGTCTCTGGAAATTTTGCACCTCTGGTAGCCAGAGCAATTTTCACAGTTTTGAGATGAACAAATAAATCCTAAATTGCCACATTAAAAAAATCATACTAACCCCCCATACCTATATATTTTATTAAAGTAGACACCTGCAGCATTGTCAAAATGCCACTTGGTACTGTATACGAACAGGCACCTTCATGCAATTTTGATTTAAAGTGTATGTTTTATAAAAAAAAAATGCAAATAAATGTATATTATTTGCTAAAAGTGGAAACTAAACAAAAAGTTATATGCACCAAACACCCTAAAAACAAGAGTTCAACATGTGCAGAGTTCATTCACATCTCTAAGGCGTACACCTGCATGCATATGTATTCAGAAAATCACCAGAACTAGAAAGAACAAAAATTAGCTTTGAAACTGGAAATATCATCCTATAAAATGTAAGGATTACACACAGTGTAAAGCAAGTGAACCCCTAAACCCTATATATTTCTTGAAAGTAGACAACCTGAAGATTACAGGTGTCTCAATGGGTTACCAATAACTATGTCCACCTTCATGTAACTTTGTGACAAACATAAATAATTTTTTGAAAAAATGCACTAAAACATATATTTTCACCTAAAACTACAACTTATATATACCGCAAACATCAACTACAACAAGAGCTCGTACTCTCAAAAACACTAATACAGAAGACAAACAATATTTTGCTGTTATTCACTAATATGTTAAAAATCTATACTGCACATAGCAAACTGTGACTGTGATATTAAAATCTAACTTTTTTGAGATTGCACAGCATACCGTATATAAAAAAACAACTTAATATTTCATATATACAACTACCTTCATGCAACTTTGCAGAAAACAGAGATTATAAGCAAAAATTGCACAGAATTTCAAATTTGCCACTAAAGTGCATGCTCAAGCAGTCCCTTTCTGCATACAAAATCGTTGATTATATTGTTAATCTGTTTTCCCTTAGTCCTAACAGCAGCACAATATGGGGTATTTCTCCCCCTGTGTGTTGTTTAGGACAGGTGGAACTTTTAATTAGCACAAAAATGTGCTTACTAACCTGCCCTATAAGAGGGCACGAGAGACCTCCCTCACCTGTGTAAATTATAAAGTAAAAGAAACAAGATTTTAGGGAGGGAAGCCTTGTGCTGCTGTTAGGACTAAGGGAAAACAGATTAACAATATAATCAACGATTCCCTTACGTCCTACAGCAGCACAATATGGGGATATAGCAAGTAATTCCCCTAGGGAGGGTTTCCTCGCCTTACAACCTCAAGAACTGTCTGGCCAAAGGCAATCGCCTCGGAACTGCGGACATCTAAACGATAGTGTTTGACGAAAGTCAGCTGGGATGACCAAGAGGCAGCCGTACAAATTTGATCCAGTGGAAGCGAGCGATTCTCAGCCCAAGAAGTTGACACAGCCCTGGTCGAATGGGCTGACAAAAAACTGGAGGAAGCAACCCTTGAGCAATGAAAGAAATTTTGATTGCCTCCTTAATCCATCTGGACAAGGAGGGTCTGGAAGCTTTAAGACCTCTGTCTTTACCATACATATTGATTAGGAGATTTTCAGCTCTCCTGAAAGATTGTGTCCGCGATAAGTAAATTTGCAGACACCTCACCACATCCAAAGTATGAAGTTTTAACTCCTCTTCTGAGGATGGATCCGGAAGGAAAACAGGCAAAGAAATCAATTGATTATAGTTATTACGTGAAGGAACCTTAGGGATAAAGCCAGGCAAAACCCTAAGGTGGACCCTATCCGAAAAAAAATACAATATAAGGTTCTTTGGAGGAGAGCGCCTGTAGCTCTCCTACCCTTTTGGCAGATGTGATGGCTAACAAAAAAGTAGTTTTAAAGGCTAAAAATTTTAGCTCCGTAGCTTCCAGAGGTTCAAAAGGAGGACCACAAAGGCCTAAAAGGACCGTCGCAAGGTCCCATTGGGGAATAGGAGAAGATACCGCAGGTTTCAGCCTCGCCGCTCCTTTAAGGAATCTTGCAACCAGGGAATCCTGGGACAACCGTCTGTTTAAGTGGGCGGATAAAGCCGATACCTGTACCTTTAAAGTAGCAGGGGCAAGGCCCCTGTCCAAGCCATCCTGAAGAAAATCCAAAACATCAGAAGTCAAAGGATTAGAAATATCAACGCCTCTTTTGGAGCACCACTCCAAAAAAATCTTAGCCGTCCTCTGGTAATTCCTTTTGGTGGATTCAGCTCTAGCACAGGAAAGTGTCTTCAGGACGGCTTCTGACAGTCCTCTATACATTCATAGGGACTGGTCAACCTCCAGGCTGTCAGGTTGAATCTCCTCAGATCCTGGCACTTCAGTGATCCTTGGGAAACCAGGTTCTGGGTGGGGGGAAGCCTCCAATATATCCCTCGACTCATCACCATGAGCTGGGAAAACCAAGCTCTTTTTGGCCAGAATGGAATGATGGCTATTACAGAGGCTTGGTCCTGTCTTATTTTCATCAATACTCTGGGTATCATAGGAATTGGAGGGAAAATGTATGACAGCCTGGACCTCCAAGGGATGGACAGGGCATCCACTGCCAAGGGATTGTCCTCCTGGTACAGGGAACAGAACGTCTCCACCTTGGCATTGAGTCGGGTTGCCATGAGGTCTATCTCCGGTAGACCGTATTTCAGGGTAATCTGATGAAACACTTCTGGATTGAGTGACCATTCTCCTGATACGGCACGACCCCGACTCAACCGATCTGCTACTGAGTTCAGGGAGCCCTTGATGTGAACCGCGGATAGATGGGTCAGATTTTTCTCTGCCCAGGAAAAAAATCAGATCTGCCTCCCTGAGGAGGGATGATGATCTGGTGCCTCCCTGTCTGTTCACATATAATACCGTCGTCATGTTGTCCGAGCGAATCTTGACTGCTCTTCCCTTGAGAAGAGGAGAGAAATGGAGTAAGGCACGGTACACAGCTCTGAGCTCCTTCCAGTTGGACGACGTCCTTCCTTCTGGAGCGCTCCAGACTCCCTTTATGGAGTTTCCGTCCAGATGGGCTCCCCATCCTGTAAGGGATGCATCTGTAGTCAACAGGGTCCAACGAGGTTGGACCGTGGACCTTCCGTCCTTGAGGTGCAACCACCATCTGAGAGAAAGACGGGTCCTGGGGGAGAGTCGAATCCTCCTGTTGAGACCGGGCAGAGAGCGATCCCAAATTGCTAGGATTTCCATCTGAAGAGGACGTAGATGCCATAAGGCCCAAGGAACCGCCATGATGGAAGATGACATCAGACCTAGGATTTTCATCAAAGTTCTGATGGACGCTCTCGGCCTCCTGAAAAGTTGCCGAACCGCTGTAATTAATTTCTCTTTCCTTGCAGTCGCCAAGGAGATTTCCAGCCGGTCTGAATCTAGGAAGTAACCAAGAAACTTCTTTTTGGTTGAGGGGACGACTTCTGACTTCTCCCAATTTATGAGCCATCCCAGGCTTTGAAGCAGGGATATGGCAATCTGTAAATGCTGGAGCAGAACAGACACTGACTGGGCTTTTATCAGCCAGTCGTCTAGATAAGGGACCACAAAGAGTCCCTGAAGCCTGAGGGCGGCTACTATGGGAGCTACCACCTTGGTAAAGGTGTGGGGAGCCGAGGAGATCCCGAAAGGGAGGGCCGAGAACTGATAATGCTTCCTGTGGCCGGAAACTATAACCGCAATCCTTAGGAACTTCCTGTGCGGAGGGTAAATTGGCACGTGCAAATAAGCGTCCTTCAGATCTAGGGTGACAAAAACGTCGCCCTGGAGAAGAAAAGAAGAAACTGAGCTTATGGTTTCCATGCGGAACCGTTTTTTTCTGATGAAACGGTTTAGATACCTCAGATCTATAATCATCCTCCATCTGCCTGCTGGCTTTGGAACTAGAAAAACGGGGGAATAAACCCCCAAACCTTCTTCTAGAGAAGGAACTTCTTCTAGAGCTCCTTTGCGGATATACTCTTGAATGGAGCGTTCCAAAATACCTTGCTGAGACGAGGGAAGACGGCGAGTTAAGACGAACCGATCTCGGGGAGGACAGAGAAATTCGATTGCATAACCTTGCTGAATTAACTGTAAGACCCAAGGGTCCTGAATTTTTTTCCGCCAAGCGCTGAGAAAAAGGGAGAGACGACCCCCGACAGGAATTTCGGCCACAGGAAGACAGCTTCTCATGTCAGAAACTGGGCTTTCTTCTATCTTCGGTTTTGGGAAATCTCCGTCCAGAGCCTCTAGAATAATACCTAGAGCCCCTCCGGGACTGCTGACCACGTCGAGGTGAAAAACCTCTGCCGCGGCCAGGGCCAAATCTGCCCCTAAAAGGCTGAGGCAAAGTCTTGCCTTTTTTATCAGCCAAGACTTCTAAAATTTCATCAAGGCTACTGCCAAAGACTCTTCCTGGCTCAAATGGTAAGGTACAAAGGTTATACTTGGAGATAAAATCAGCTCTCTAAGGTTTTAACCATAAGGGTCTCCTCACCGCCGTGGAAAGCGCCAAGGACTTTGACGCCAGCCTTAATTGATAATGGGAGGCCTCAGCTAGGAATTCTGCCACCAAAGAAGTCGAAGTTAAGAAGGAAAGTAACTCGTCTCTGGAGACACCAGAATCGATGTCCCTCTCAAGCTGGAGCAAATCAGCCCGTAGTTTGGCTGAAACTTCACATGACGCAACAGCGACAGAGGTCTGAGCAGAGGCTGCTGAGTAGGCCTTCTTGAGAGTACTCTCCATGCGTCTGTCCATAGGATCCTGCAGATTTGCTCCATCCTCCGATGGTACTAGAGTGCGGCGAGATAGCTTGGCTACCGCTATATCCACCTTAGGGGGAGGACCCCACTGATCCAGTTGAGACTCTGCGATGGGGAACAAGGCCTTAAACCTACCAGTAGTTATAAAGGGTTTCTCCGGAAATTTCCACTCTGAAGACATTAACTTTCTTAATGTCTCGTCCACTTGGAAGACCCTAGGCCCTCTATAGGTGGACGTGGAGGCTTCCCCATCAACATCACGGTCTTTAGACCGGATGGACTTCAGCAGCCTATTGACTTTCTCGAGTGGGAAGAGAGGTCTGCTGGTATCTTCAGCGGAGTCATCAGAAGACAAAGTTTCATCCACAACCTGAAAATCTTCGTCCGAGACCCGCAAGAGAGGATGTTTTTCAAGATGTGGTCTCTTGGCGATCTGGGAGATAGAATTCCGGATCTCCTTGAGAGAGTCCTCCATGTATTCTTTCACCCATGTCACAACCTCACGTATGGATGGCTCCTCAGAAGGGGGGCCACGACACTGGCGACAACGGGTGAATTCGTAGCCGTCAGGCAAGGGAGTCTTACAATCTAAACAGGCTAAATGTTTACGCTTGGAGGATTTCTTCCTCCTAAAATCTCCATCACCAGAGCCGGAAGCAGAAGAAGACATCTAAAAAGACCACAAAAAGTCACAGACAATAACAATACCAATATTACAAACCGCAACCAGAACCAGAAAGAGAGGGGTACCTTAAGGAGGTTGGTCGTCGCAAAAAATGTAGCAACAGCACATGCAATAGTCAAATAGGATAATCTCTGAATCACAGAGGAGAATTCTACTCCTTAGCAATAGGAGAGCCAGAAAATCACAGCCCAACTGAAATGGACTATGGGACATTTTAAAGGCAACCATAAGTGGAGGCGGAGCCAAACACAAAACTAATCCACAATGAAAAAATTCATAGGAAATCATGAGAGCAAGGCCAGCGATATGAATCGACCATTCATATAATATATGAACAAAAATGAATAAATATTACTTACCCTCCTGAGATTTATAGCACCAAAATGGGTCAAATGTCATAATGAAACATAGAGGAGCAAAAGCCTAAGTCAGAGGCTCAAACAACAAGCAGCAAAAATCAATTCTATATTTTGCCTTTAAATTTTAAATTTCCAAACTTACCGCACTTTTCCTGAGAACCGGAAGTAGGCACGAAGGAGTCCGGCGAAATCCGCCCGCACGGGAACCCAGACACAGAGAAGGGTTCCGGCCGTCGCAAAGTCCGACGTACCCTCCGGGTAGGCCGAAGCCTACCGCCGGCCAAAGAATTACCGACAGAAGCGCTAAGAAGAAGGAACGCAGGCTGGCAACAGAAGGAAACGACCACCTCAAGGTAAGAAAAAACCCCTTAACTCTAGAGAGGTCACAAGAGACCTCCTCCACCTGTCCCACACAGGACAGAAAAAAACACAGGTGAGGGAGGTCTCTCGTGCCCTCTTATAGGGCAGGTTAGTAAGCACATTTTTGTGCTAATTAAAAGTTCCACCTGTCCTAAACAACACACAGGGGGAGAAATACCCCATATTGTGCTGCTGTAGGACGTAAGGGAATGTACTTTCCAAAAAACTGCAAGATGTGAGGAATTCATACATACCACACATATTTACAGTGCCTTGCGAAAGTATTCGGCCCCCTTGAACTTTTCAGCCTTTTGCAACATTTCAGGCTTCAAACATAAGGATATAAAATTTTAATTTTTTGGTGAAGAATCAACAACAAGTGGGACACAATTGTGAAGTGGAACGAAATTTCTTGGTTATTTTAAACTTTTGAAAAAAATATAAAACTGAAAAGTGGGGCATGCAATATTATTCGGCCCCTTTACTTTCAGTGCAGCAAACTCACTCCAGAAGTTCAGTGAGGATCTCTGAATGATCCAATGTTGTCCTAAATGACTGATGATGATAAATATAATCCACCTGTGTGTAATCAAGTCTCCGTATAAATGCACCTGCTCTGTGATAGTCTCAGGGTTCTGTTTAAAGCACAGAGAGCATCACGAAGACCAAGGAACACACCAGGCAGGTTCGTGATACTGTTGTGGAGAAGTTTAAAGCCGAAATTGGATACAAAAAGATTTCCCAAACTTTAAACATCCCAAGGAGCACTGTGCAAGCGATCATATTAAAATGGAAGGAGTATCAGACAACTGCAAATCCAAGACCCGGCCGTACCTCTAAACTTTCATCTCAAACAAGGAGAAGACTGATCAGAGATGCAGCCAAGAGGCCCATGATCACTCTGGATGAACTGCAGAGATCTACAGCTGAGGTGGGAGAGTCTGTCCATAGGACAAAAATCAGTCGTACACTGCACAAATCTGGCCTTTATGGAAGAGTGGCAAGAAGAAAGCCATTTCAAGTCTCGTTGAAAGTTTGCCACAAGCCACCTGGGAGACACACCAAATATGTGGTAGAAGGTGCTCTGGTCAGATGAAACCAAAATCGAACTTTTTGGCCACAATGCAAAACGATATGTTTGGTGTAAAAGCAACACAGCTCATCACTCTGAACACACCATCCCCACTGTCAAACATGGTGGTGGCAGCATCATGGTTTGGGCCTGCTTTTGTTCAGCAGGGACAGGGAAGATGGTTAAAATTGATGGGAAGATGGATGGAGCCAAATACAGGACCATTCTGGAAGAAAACCTGTTGGAGTCTGCAAAAGACCTGAGACTGGGATGGAGATTTATCTTCCAACAAGACAATGATCCCAAACATAAAGCAAAATCTACAATGGAATGGTTCACTAATAAACGTATCCAGGTGTTAGAATGGCCAAGTCAAAGTCCAGACCTGAATCCAATCGAGAATCTGTGGAAAGAGCTGAAAACTGCTGTTCACAAACGCTCTCCATCCAACCTCACTGAGCTCGAGCTGTTTTCCAAGGAAGAATGGGCAAGAATTTCAGTCTCTGGATGTGCAAAACTGATAGAGACATACCCCAAGCGACTTGCAGCTGTAATCGCAGCAAAAGGTGGCGCTACAAAGTATTAACTTAAGGGGGCCGAATAATTTGGCACGCCCCACTTTTCAGTTTTTTATTTTTTACAAAAGTTTAAAATATCCAATACATTTCATTCCACTCCACGATTGTGTCCCACTTGTTGTTGATTCTTCACCAAAAAATTAAAATTTTATATCCTTATGTTTGAAGCCTGAAATGTGGCAAAAGGTTGAAAAGTTCAAGGGGGCCGAATACTTTCGCAAGGCACTGTATATTTACAGGTGTTTTTCGTTCTTTCTTCTTTATGCTAATTGTGCTCAGAAAGCACAGTGGGCGTTCCCCCTGTGCTCAAAGCACAGCCTCGACACAGCTTCTAGTGCCGCTTCTCTCAGTCTCTTACATGCTCATGTAAGAGACCACATCAAAATGGCCAACAGAACATGAGCAGCCGGCTCTGTCCAACCTGAAGTGGCATAGCCAACTGAGCATGCACGGGATTTGGATCCCGAAGACGCGCTCAGCGGGTGCTGACGTTGCTAAGAGGAGGAGATGCGTCAGGACAAGAAGAGAGAGGTGGCCCTGAAAGCTGTGAGGAGGCTGTGCTTTGAGCACAGGGGGAACTCCCTGTGCATGCCCCCTGTGCTTTCTTAGCACAATTAGCATAATGAAGAAAGAACGAAAAATTCAAAAACAGCAGCGCGGACCTGCAAAATAAAGGTAAGAGATGAATAGCCTTTCGACATGCTATTCCTACGTGCTTTTAGTTTAACCACTTCCGTACTGCCCATAGACTATATACGTCCAGAAGGTGTTTGTCTAGTTCTGCAAGGACGTACCGGTACGTCCAGCAGAACTAGCTCAACTGCGCCTCCCCCCCACTGTACTGAGACAGTGGAGACCTTAGAGCTTTGCCCAGAGACCACTCTGTGTGGTCTCCAGGTCTGTGATCGCTGTGACACACTGTCACAGTGATCGCAATGCTAATCGGCACATGAGCTGATTGTTCCTCTGTGCCCCCACCCCCCCTCCTGTACTTAGCTCTGAGCAGGGTCGGACTGGCCCACCGGGGAACCGGTGAATCCCCCAGTGGGCCCCGAGCCCCGACTATTAGTACTCATTTTGCCAATGCAAAGGTCAAAGGTCTGATCGGGACGGTCAGGGGCCCGACCGGCTCCTGACCATCCTGATTGGGCCCCTGACCAATGGACAGTGGCGTAATGATCGTGGTCGCAAGGGCTGCGACTGTGACCGGAGGTGTGCGGGGCCCGCGGCCAGCTGGAAATGGCCGGGGCCCCAGACTATCATGATAGTGGTCGGGGAAGGCCTGGTTCCCCGACCACTATACCTATTGTTAATGGAAAGGGGCCGGGCCCCTTTCCATTAGATGCCAGCCCAGGGGAAGTGACAAAAAAAAAAAATACTCACCTGGCTGTCCTGGACTCAGCATCGTCTCCGGCACTTTTCCGGCCTCACTGCAGGGGCCTGTGATTAGGCCCCAGCGGTGACATGGAGCGCGCAAGCGTAATGACGTCATCGCGTCCCACGTGACCGCTGAGGTGCAATTATTGGCCCCAGCGGTGACATCTGGGACACAGGACGTGGAGACCAGGGGACCAAGGAAGATGGGAAAGACGAAAGGACGTAGCGAGGATGCCCCGGAGAGGTAAGACAAGGTGAGTATAAGTGTTTGTTATTTTTAATCACTTCTCCTGAACCTGTACTTATTATATTCTGGGGTCTGAGGAGACCCCAGAGTATAATAATAGCACCGGCCACTGTGGAGCACCTAATAGTGTGTGGGGGTCACTGTGGGCATATAATACAGTGTGGGGGCCACTGTGGGCATATAATACTGTGTGGGGGCCACTGAGGGCATATAATACAGTGTGGGGGCCACTGTGGGCATATAATACTGTGTGGGGGCCACTGAGGGCATATAATACTGTGTGGGGGCCACTGAAGGCATATAATACTGTGTGGGGCCATTGTGGGCATATAATACTGTGTGGGGGCCACTGTGGAGCATATACTGCTGTGTTGGGGCCACTGCGGAGCATATAATGCTGTATTGGGGCCACTGCGGAGCATATAATGCTGTGTTGGGGACACTGCGGAGCATATAATGCAGTGTTGGGGCCACTGCGGAGCATATAATGCTGTATTGGGAACACTGCAGAGCATGTAATGCTGTGTTGGGGACACTGCGGAGCATATACTGTTCCAGTATTGTTTACATGCTGGGTGCTGCGCTGCTCATTCACCATGTTCTTGACAACTGCGGTTGTGGATACTAAAGCTGTATCTCTTTCAAGTATCTGAGATATTGCTGCAGCACCCATAACCGTCACGATCAAGAATTTACTCTAGGTAGGGGGGAGGGGGATCCTGATGGGCAGCCGTTGGAACCAATCCAGTTGCAGCTTATTAATGCAAGCATCACTGACGTACTGATGCTGTGCGCGGCGGCGGGTTTCTGCATAGGAGCCCAGACCAGCAGTGTGATAGGTAAGTACAACTTACCCACGTAAACAAAAAAACAACTTTTCCCCCTATTTTGCCCCCCAAATCTTTCAACTTCACTGACAACTCTGATAACTACAACCCCTAACAACTCCAGATGCTCTGGGTCTGTTGAATGTTGTAATCCCCCTTCCCACCCCAGCTAATTTCTTACTGTATTGTTATGCTGGTGCCTGCTCTAGGGCTCCAACATAACAATACCTAAGTCGCAGAAACTCCAATACTGCTATAGGGGAGACCAGTGAAGGGGCCACTGTATGGGCAGGGCATATATACATCAATATTCTTCCCTGTACAGTGGCCCCTTCACTGGTCCTCTATACTGTATGGGGACCATTGATGGGGTCATTGGAGGGGCAGTGATGGAGGCCAATAGCCTGGGGGACATTAAAGGGGTGGTGCAGGATAACATTTTTTTTTTAAAATTACACTGGGGCAGGTAAAAAAAACAAACAAAAAAAACAAACTTTCTCTCTTGTCCCCAGTGTCTCCCAGTGCGGTTTGGCCTGCAGCTCTGTTTTCTTCCAGCGCAAGTTCCCCCTGCACGTGACTACCTGTGACGTCACGTGACCCCTGAAGCCAATCAGCGGCCTAAAGGAAGGGACCTGGGATGTCACAGCCAGTGAGGACTTCCGGCAAAAGAAGACAGCGGAGCAGCAGGACCGGACCGTGCTGGGACCTGCTGACACCGGAGCACCGGGGACAGGTGAGTATGTTTAGTATGTTTTTTTTTTTTTTTTTTGGGGGGGGGTGGGGAATTAACTTCTCCCGGACTAATTAGAAAGAAGACAAAAATTATACTGGACAACCTCTTTAAAGTGTGGCTCATTAGGGGGGTATATTAAAGGGGTTGTCCAGGCATAATTTGTTATGGTTTATCCTCAGGATAGGCCATAGATATCTGATCTGTACGGGGCTGACCCCGGACCGATCAGCTGTACGGAGCCACTTCTGGCGCCTGTCCTGTACACAATACATGGCCAGAAGCAGAAAGCTCTGTCCACTGTGTATTAGTTGGGCACCTTCACTGCATCTCAGCACTTATTGAAGTCAGTAGGAACTGAGCTGCAGTGAAGGCGCCGGCAAACTAAACAGCGGATGGATCTTTCTGCTTCCGGCCCTGTGTTGTGTACAGAACGGGTGCCGGAAGTGGCTCCGAACAGCTGATAGGGCCGTGTGTCAGCCCCCTACCGATCAGGTATTTATGGCCTATCCTGACCATAGGCCATAAAAAAGACTAACCCCAGACAGCCCCTTTAATATGCCCCACACAGTTTAATGTCCCCCCCACAGGATGTTAGCCCCCATCACTGCTCCCACACAATATAATGGCTCCATCACTGTTCCCCACCATATAGGGGGACCAGTGAAGTGGCCATAAAAAAATTTGGCCCAGACAACCCCTTAAAAGAGATTGTCCATAAACTAGAGCAACCACTGTGGCAGCTGCCAGGGAGGTGTAAAAATAAAAAAAAATTAAAAAAAAAGCATACTCACCTGTCCCCAGCACCCCGTTGTCCCCTGCCTCTATCTGTTCAGTCTCATGGTGGCCCCTCATTTCTGGAAATCCTGTACCTAATTGGTCTTAGCGGTCACATGAAGTGCAGGACTCCCAGCAAGGAGTTGCCGGCACGAGACTGAATGGACAATGGCAGCAGACAACGGAACGCCAGGGACAGGTGAGTATGATTTTTTATTTATTTTTTTATTTTATACCTCCCGCAAGGGACATGGGTTGTGCCAATTCCTGGACAACCTCTTTAAAGGATTTATCCATCTTTCTAATGTTGATGGCCTGTCCTTAGGATAGGCCAGCAATATTACATCTGTGATGATACAACAGCCAGGACCTCTGCAGATCAGCTTTTACAGGACCGTGTGGCTACAGGTAACAATTCTAAGAGCCATGCTGTTCAATTGCCATACAGGGTGTAGCAGTGGGTTTAGGTAGTGCAGTGGTGCACATGGTCTGGCGGGTGAGCAACATGGCTCCCAACATGTTATTACCTTTTGCCGCCCTGTCTCGGTACCGCTGATCTGCAGGGGTCCTGATGGTGGGCCCCTAGAAGCAATTCCACTGGTGGGCCCTAGACATCCCAGTCCGACACTGGCTCTGAGGTCCCACTGTTAACAGGCAGCAGAGACCTCAGAGCTTTGCCCGGAGACCACTCTGTGTGGCTTCCGGGCATGAGATCGCTGTGACAGCCAGTCCCAGCGATCACATCGTCTTGCACATGAGCAGAATATGCTCCTCTGCACCCTCCCCCCCCCTTCCCTCCTTCCCCCACATAGTGGCAAACTTCATTGGCTGAATGCCAATCTCCCTCTCCTTAGCCTATCAGAAGGGGAGATCGGCACTTCTGCCTCTACCCCCTGCAATACTCCGTGGTCAGCTGTCAGAAGACAGCTGTGATCACAGAGTTTTGCCCAGAGACCATCCTGATTTGGCATAGTGGTCTCTGGGGCATGTGAGCACTGTGACAGCCTGTCACAGTGCTCACATAAAGTTTATTTAGTAAATAATAAAAAAATATATAAAAAGTGGCTACCAATCTCCCTCTCCCCAGATCCTGACAGAGGGAGATTGGTAAGTAAAAATCACTCACACACACACACACACACACACACACACACACACACACATACACACACTCCCCCCCCCCCCTTGAGTGCCCCCCACTCTCTTCTGTCTCCCACCCTATCTATCTATCTATCTATCTATCTATCTATCTATCTTTTATCTATTTTTTATCCATCTATCTACATAAATTCATATTTTTGTGACCCATAAATAAAGATTATTATTCCACTTTTAGGATGCAGACATGCAGCGGTTCTGGCGGCACAAAATTTATTATCTACAACTTGCTACTGGCCGTCTGGCGTACGGTCAGAGCCGCTGCATGTATCTGCAGCCTAAAGTACATTTGTCATATAAAAGCAGATTTTTTTTGTGCTATATACATGAAGGTTATTGTCATACTTTTAGGGTGCAGACAGGAAGTGGCTCTGGACGCACATAGTATAGGGAAGAAATGTATTGATTATTGTCTCCAACTTGTTACTGGCCGTCTGGCGTGCAGTCAGAGCCGCTGCATGTATCTGCAGCCTAAAATGCTTGTGTGACTCAAGCAGTCTACTTTAGTTATAGATTTTGTAGAGAGTTTATTGGTTGTCTTCTATAAAGTTAGTGATCTTATAAACATTGTAGTAGTTATTATTAATTTATAGGATATTATATTTATTTGTCAGGTTGTCAGCATCAGAAAACATGTCACAGAGAGGATATACTTATGCTATACTTTGTTCCTCTGATGAGGAGAGTAGTGTGGAAAGTTCAAGCTCTGAATATGTACCTGTTGAAGGCAGTGATACCTTATCTGCAAGTTCAGACAGTTATTAAGATGATGACACTTCTGCAGAAAGGACCAAAAAATTACGAGAAGGCAGCAGAGATGTGTTGGCAGTTGCGAGCAGTGTACAGCTAGCACTAGTACACACATGCCAGGGCCTTCTATCAGTCAAGTCGGTGCAGCTACTGAGATCACTAGTGAGAGGTTGTACAGACAGCAGGACCAAACACCCCAGGCTCCTATGCAAAGTGCCCCATCGGAAATAATCTACCCAATGTGGTCACGTTCTGGCACATACACACCTACTGTACCTCCTTTTATGGCACAAGCTGGTGTAAATGTGCCAACAGAAAATTTTGGCCCCATTGACTTTTTCAAACTTTTTATAACTGAGCAACTGCTAGAGGATATAGTGCGAACTATCCTTCCTTCTGCTATGCCAAACCCAGATAGTGGAAACCTATGACTGTGCCAGAGATGAAACTGTCTCTAGCCTTGACCTTTAGTAAGGGACTTACAAAGAAATCAGAACTAAAGGCGTACTGGTCTACCAACCCCATTTACCACATGCCAGTATTTTCTGCTGTGATGGCCCGGACTCGCTATGAAGCATGACGGAGTAATGTCTAGTCCCTCCACTTGACCGATGATCCTTAACTGCATAAAATGAAAACTCGATACAAGAGAAGTGGAGTTGAATTGGCCACAGCAGCCTTTTATTAACATACAGTAAATTTACAAAACAAAACATCAATATCAAAAACCAACGACCCGTATTTGCCTTTAAAGCCACAGGAGGTCCTCGGAGCCCAACACACTGGCCTTCTAAAAAACCCCCCTTTTTGTGAATTACCTCCAGCCGTACCGCCCAGCTCGAAGGCACCAAATCACCAATCCCCCAGGTGATAAAAGGATCCGTCTTTAAAGATCCTGAATGTCCTAAGGCCAGCCCAAAATTGTTTCCCAGCCATGCCATTTTCTCCAGGGGGGTCCAGAGCCTCCAAGCTCCCCCCCCACCGATACCACCAGGCATTTCCTTCCCAACTCCGAGGACCCCCCGCCACCAACGCAAAGGCTTGACACCTTAAGACTTTGCGTCCCTCCACACCCCCAGCGCCACTTCGATTCCTTCCTGAATCGACAGAGCCCAAATGTCCGTACCCACAGCGTTGAGGTGTACTCCATCTCGCCGCCAAAAGTTCCCTTCCCCTGCCTCAAACTCCCTGTGACGGACCGCCACAAAACCGTTCCTTTGGAAGAACCGGGCCACCGCCCTATTGACCTTCACCCTGGCCCGATTAAGGCTGTCCACACAGCGGGCCCCCCGCCACACATGACGATGAACTATATCTGACCACACCGTCACTAAACCTGGCGACATAGCCCACAACCTGAGCATATCAAATTTGATATCCCGAATTAGCTCGCGAAAAGGCCTGACCCCCAGATCATTCCCTCCCACATGGAGAACAAGAACATCCGGGGACCTGTCCAACCTAACAAACCTGTTAAACTCTGGAAGTACCCTGGACCAGCACATCCCCCCTAAGACCAAGCCATCTTACCGTAACCCTTTCTCGGGGAAAACCCAATTGCCGACCGTCCGGCCGCACCGCCGCCCTCAAGGCCCCCCAGAACACAAACGAATGGCCCAGGATCCAGACCAATTCCAGTTCATCCCCCCCTGCAAAAAAGAAAGAAAAAACAATACACAATATAACCAAGCCGCCTCTGCCGCCCTAGACTAGCCAGGCAGGACGAACATATGACCGAAAACGAACCGACTCCCATCTGCCTATCCGCCTTACCACCTCGTCACCCAAACCCCTGCGCGCCGCCCTCCGTCGCCGCCCCGATACGAAATGAATGACCCCCGTAATCCCCCGGGCACCGCCCACACTCCACCAAACACTTCCGAAATATAGCCACAAACTGGTATCTAGACAGAAAAGATCCGTCCGCATGAATTAGCAGGGGATCTTCCAGGAAACGCACTAATGGCCTGTACTCCTTGAAACACCTGACTGGACACATAAGGAATTCAGGAACCTGAAATAATACCACCCTGGACCCTCTGCCCTCCTGGTCCGTCTTAGATCTACGCACAATAAATTCCACCCTATCCGCCATAACTTCCACGTCCTTCATCAGTAACCCGCCTGGCCTGCTGGTAGACGGGCTAACCAATTCCCCCAAGCGTAGCGCTCCAAAAAAGGCCAAGGAGAACGCTAATCTAAAGAGCTTAATCTCAAACTCAGACCTGCAAAGACTCCCTAGTGCCACCCCCATCTCCTGAAGCAGATGAAAAGACACCGGCCGTCGCTGATCTACTGAAGCCCGACCCCGTCTCCAACCTCTCAAGGCCTGGCGTACCACAAATGCCTTGGTGACATCCCGTAAACCACATGCCCTGAAACCAAATGCCAGACCCGCCATAAGCTTATTCACCCTCGATATGGACCACCCATCCTCCTTACATTGGCCTATCAACAGGAACAGCAACCCCTCATCATCCGTAACCTGTCTACCAAAATCCGCCCGCCATTCTTCCCATTGTCCCCATGCTACCTCATATGCAGCCCAGGTTCCCTCCGCCAAGGACCCTCGGATCAATCTCTGCGCCGCCCGAAAGGCAGAGTCCAAGGGTCTACCGACCACGCCTCTCCCTCCTCCTCCGCCTCTGGCGCCAACTGCCGGAACCTGGCCCACTGCAAACGAGAGAGTGCGTCAGCAATACAATTGTCAACCCCTGGGACATGTACCGCCTTCACCCACGCGTTCAGTGACAAGCACAAACACACCAGCCTCCGCAACACACAAACCACCGGGCGGGATGACGCCGTCATGTTATTAATAGCCTGAACGACCCCGAGGTTATCACAGTTGAACCGCACCTTCTTGTTCCTGAACTCCTGCCCCCATACCTCTAAAGCCACCACAATGGGAAACAGTTCCAATAAGGCAAGATTACGCACCCAACCTTCCGCCTTCCAACTATCTGGCCACGAACCCACGCACCAACGTCCCTTGTAGAAGGCCCCAAAACCAACACTCCCTGCCGCGTCCGTGAATAGTTCTAATTCTTCCGCATCCACCCACTGATCCAATATAAATGACCGCCCATTGTAACAACCTAAAAACTCGTCCCAAATTTCCAAGTCCTCCCTTAATTCCTTTCCCAGGCGCACATAATGACGGGGATGCTCGACCCCCGCCGTTGCCGCCGCCAGCCTCCTGCAAAACACCCTCCCCATGGGCAGTATCCGACATGCAAAATTTAATTTTCCTAATAGGGATTGAAGTTCTCTAAGCATTAACTTTTTTCGCCTACAGGCACCCCTAACCTCGTTGCGCAGCTGAACCAGTTTGTCCTCCGGCAAACGACATTCCATCCGCAACGAGTCAATACAAATCCCTAAAAACGTCAGCTCCGAACTCGGCCCCTCTGTCTTTTCCCCCGGCCAACGGGATGCCAAATCGCCCCGCCACCCCCCCTCAAAGGTACGTAACAACAATGAACAAATCCCAGAGCCCGCCGGACCAATGTACAAATAGTCGTCGAGATAGTGAATCACCGACGACCACCCCACCACCCTTTTCACTACCCATTCCACAAACGTACTAAAACACTCGAAGTATGCACAGGAGATAGAACATCCCATGGGCAAACAACGATCCACATAGTAACCCCCGTCCCAATAACACCCCAACAGATGCAAATTATCCTCATGTACTGGTAACAACCGAAAAGCCGATTCAACGTCGGCCTTTGCCAACAGTGCCCCAACCCCGTATTCCCTAACCCAACCTACTGCCGCATCAAACGAAGTATAAACCACCGAACAACATGCAGGGTCAATACCATCGTTGACCGACGCCCCCTTTGGAAAGGACAAATGATGAATGAGCCGAAACTTATTCGGCTCCTTCTTGGGTACCACACCCAGCGGGGACACCCTTAAATGCCCCATCGGGAGACACTCAAAAGGCCCCACCATCTGCCCTAACGCCACCTCCTTCGCCAGTTTTTCACTTACCACCCCCGGATGCTGTAATGCCGATCTCAAGTTCCGCCGAACCACTGGGAACTCCCCTTTAACATAAGGAATCTTAAAACCAAACTGAAAACCGTCCGCCAACAACCCCGCCGCAACTCTATCCGGGTACTCATTTAGATACGGCAGCATCACGTCCACTACCACCGGACTCCGCCCCTTTTCCAGTGCTCTCCCCCCCCTTTGGATTTAGCCCCTTTAAAACACCGAGATGCCCCATGTGATCCTCCACAGTTAGAACACTCATGCTTGAACTTGCACTTTGCACCGAACTTGCATGAGCCTTCGTTAAAGGAGAAGCACAATCCCTTCTGTGAAGCCGCCGAGCGCCCCGAAACCTCGGACCCCCCAGCTCCTGCCTGAAAGGACTGCCCAGCCCGAACCGGAGCTGTAACCCGTAACCACAGCCCAATATCCTTGTGATCCCACCGGATACTGGGCCGTACCGCTTTCGTTGACGAAATTGTTCGTCATACCTCAACCACCCTTGACCCCCGTAAACTCTATAGGCTTCTCCAATGGCGTCCATGTAGCAAAACAGGGGGGAGCAATTCTCCGGCACCTTTTCGCCAATAACGCTAGCCAAGATAGCGAACGCCTGTAACCAATTGGAGAAAGTGCGAGGTATAAGCCTATACCGTCGCTTCTCCTCTTCCTCTTTCTTAGACTCGTCCTTCTTCCCCCTATCCAAATTAAAGCGTTCTAACGGGAGTAACGAAAAAAATCTCTACATACTCCCCTTTCCATATTTTTTCCCTAACCTCCTGCTTCAAATGGGCCCCCAGCGGCCCCTCGAAGCAAACGTACACCCTCCCCCTTTGCGGAATCATCCAACTTCAGCGCCCCCTCCTCCTTGTCCTTTTCCCCGCTTTTTTCCTGAGTCCTATCCGCACCCCCACTTACCGTCGCGTCCCCCGACGTCCCACCAACCAAAGCCCCTCCTGACCCGCTGACTAACGACCCCGGCCCGCCCGCCGGCAACCCCAAACCCCCGATCCCTGGAACGCTCGCGCCCACCCACGCGGGTACCGGAGACGGAACCGCGGCCTGGGCCTGCGCCCACAACAACTGCCCTAACAAACTAAAAAAATTCAAACATACCCCTGCCCGCCTCTCCCGGGTGCCCACCCCCACCCTGGACCGGCAACAGGGGAATAGAAGGAGACAGCAAAGATACACACTCACCTGACTGCCTGGGTGCTGTGTGCCCACCAGTCGATACTCCAGAATCCAGACGCTGCCCGGCCATTCTATCTAGCGCAGGAACGAACAGCTGATCCCCCGAGGACATCGCCGGCGAGGAAACCAGCCCCCCCTCCCAGTGAGGAGGGGGCTGTAAGCGGAGAGGAGTGGGCATCCGCGCACACGTGTAGAGCTGACCCAGGCAGCGCCTGATCGCTGGATGAAGCAGGCTGAAGACCCGAGGTCCGCATCCCAGATCCTGACTCACCGCGCAGGGAAGGCCCAAGGTAAGGTGATCCACGGCACTCCGCACCGGCCCCCCGCTCCCTCGTCGCACTCTGGCAATGGCGGAGGTGCGGCCTGCCGCCTCCGCCGCGAGTCCCGCCCGCTAACCGGATTCCTCCCGGCCCGGGACTGCCGGGAGGCAGCAGACCTGCCGGCATCCTGAACCGGAGGGTCCCTTGAGGGGCTCCGTCTTCGGCGCTGGGCTCGAGGGGCTTCATCCGGACTCAGGCGCGCCGGAGGCCTAGTCCTCCGCAGCCGTCTGGGAGTTGCAGGAGACCCCTCAGCAGCAGGTGTCCCCGGCCCCTGAAGCAGGCCCGAAAGTCGAGACTGCACCCATTCTTCTCCGTGCATAGCTGCCGACTCGCGCAGCTGCACGATCAGGTCTTCAAGGGATGCCATGAAAAACAATGGAGACACAAGCAACGTAGCTTCTTCCTCTGTGTCTTCTTCACGGCAACTGCCGTTACTTTTCGCGGGCTTTCCCTTAAAAACCTCTCCCCCTGCAGCCTAGCTTGAATTAAACCCACCTTACCCCCAACTTGACCAATAGCTGCTGTCCAGCCGTACTCGTCATGTGGGCCCTCCCCTCAGCCTTCGTCCCCGGTCCGGCCCCTTCTTTATTGAGATTCAGAGTATCAGAGGTATTCAGAAAGACTCAAGGTACTACTGCCCACAGTGCCCATCAATGGCTACACTCTGCATTGTAGACTGTTTTCGCAAATACCACACATCTGGAAAACTTTAACAATTTTTAGAGGAAAAAAATTTATCTTTTCTGCATGTAAATATGTTTTTGTTTGATTTATAACTTGTTTAGTGATGTTTATTGTTTATATATTTCACATAAATAGAACTTTTAGCACAAGCCGTGTTTGTTAGATTTTTTTAACATCTTGCCTAATGAGAAGAATAATTATAAATGTAAATAGAAGAGGTGGGGTCTAATTTGTTCCACATAGTCATTTTGTCATTTCACAAAACCTGTAATGATAGTATGGTGTCAGCAAACCAGCTATGGAGAATTTGGCCTCCAGAACCCAGTTTGCGCACCATTCATTGCAGGCTCTGCTGTAGGCCTAGCAAGTAAGGAATGCACCTACATTTGGTATGTATGAAAACAGCATAAGTTTCTAAATATGTTATAAGGTGTGTTTCTCAAGTAGCACTCATCAGATTTTAAAAATATTCACCTGAATTCACATATTTGGGAAAAAAATGTCGTTTAAGCAGGGTTCACACTACCGATGGATTCCGCTATGAAGGTGTCCGTTAAAAAAAAACAAAAAAACCGGACACCTATCATAACAGACATTAACGGACACTAACTGATGTTAATGTGTCCGTTTTTTTTAACTGATCCAAATAATGGATCAGTTAAAAAAACGGACACATTAGCATCATTTAGCATCAGTTAGCATCAGTTAGTGTCAGTTTTTTAACACTGTCCGTTTTTTTTGTTTTGTTTCTGCTTTCTGAGCATGCTCAGAAAAAAAAATGGACATAAAATAACGGACAATAACTGATGGCTATCAGTTACTGTCCGTTATAAGTCCGTTACCTATAGACTTCAATGTTAAAAAAATAATGGACACTTGCTGTCCGTCAAGAATCCGTTTTTCCAAACGTACAAAAAAGTCCTGCATGTAGGACTTGAATATCTTGGGGGGTCTAATTTATTGAATGGAGTCATTTTGGGGGTGTTCATACTGTTTTGGGCCTTCACAGCAGCTGTAATGATAGTATGGTGTCAGCAAACCAGCTATGGAAAATTTGGCCTTCAAAAGCCAGTTTGTGCACCATTCATTGCAGGCTCTGCTGTAGGCCCCCATAATGGAGAAAATACTCAAATGTGCTATCTATACAAACAGCAGAAATAAGAAAATATATTTTAGAATATATATATTTATTATAATTTATTTTTTTTAGGTTATCATGTGTTTAAATGTAGGAAAAAGCATTTTTTTTTTACTTTTTTTTGCCCTTTTCCCTCTATATTTTTGTAAAAAGTAAAATGTATTACTTATTTTGTTAGAAAATGTGAAAGTCCATTATGTTCCGAGAAAAAGGAGACCAAATACATGTAGGTTGGCACAGTAATAGAAAAAAATTTCTGTTAAACTGGAACATGGCTAAAACTTGAAAATGTGCCTGGTCTGGAAGCAGGGTAAAGCATCTGGTATGGAAGTGATAAATACGTTTTTTTTAATGATAGTATCCCTTTAAGAAATAACAAGATTTTGAAAGGGGCATTATTATTTTTGGCCTCCTTTACACACTGGGAGAACACATAGTGATTTTACAGTATGGGTAATGCACACAGTGATTTCACAGTACAAAGGTAATGAGCACAGTAATATCACAGTACAGCAATAATGTACACAGTGTTATCACAGTCCAGAAATAAAGCACACAGTCATGTCACACTACAGGAATTAAGCACACAGTCATGTCATGGTACAGAGATAATATAAGAGAGATAGAGATAATGCCCACTATGACATCATGGCATAGGTTTAATGCACACACAATAAGATCATTGGGACAGATTTATTACCATGTCTAAAAGAAAATCTGTCTTTGTTGCCTAAATAAAAAGATTACAGTGGAGCTTTTATTTTTCAAAGGCAAAATACAAAATGAAAACTGAATTGTTATTTAAAGATTGTTTTTCTTTTAGACATGGCAATAAATCTGCCCCACTCTTCACGCTGTGACATCACAGCATATGAAGAAAATACTCTTTAATGATGTCACATGCTGGCATTATGATGTCCCAATAAAGTAATGGAGGCACATTGAGTTTTTCACATCCTCTTCCATCATCCATAGTTATCACTAATTGCACCCTAGGTCGGTCTCAGTAGGGACTTCTTAGTTGCCTGCTACTCTGTAGTAGTACATACTTAGTTGCCTGCTACTCTGTAGTAATGCCCATTCCCAAACTCCCTTGTTTTTGATGGGTTAGCCTTCCTGAAAATGAGACTGTATATTTGCTTCCTCAAAATCCTTTTGCTTTTGTGAATGCTATTCTAAGAATTATAAATATCTACGAAAAAGAATTAAAATTAAAAGCACTCCTTTTATATGAAGTATAATAAACTACCTGATTGAAAGAACATCAAAAACCAAGCTTATTAATAAACAATTAAAATAGTAGGGCTGAGATAAAGGTAACCAAATTCACATAAATATTCAGGCTTCTGGGTGGGACTGAAATGAAGCCAACCAAATTGACATACACACGTGAACAAAATTGTTAGTACCCCTCATTTAATGAAAGAAAAACCCACAATGGTCACAGAAATAACTTGAATCTGACAAAAGTAATAATATATAAAAAATATATGAAAATGAACAAATGAAAGTCAGACATTGCTTTTCAACCATGCTTCAACAGATTTTTAAAAAAAAAGAAAACTCATGAAACAGGCCTGGACAGAAATGATGGTACCCTTAACTTAATATTTTGTTGCACAACCTTTTGAGGCAATCACTGCAATCAAAAGATTCCTGTAACTGTCAATGAGACTTCTGCACCTCTCAACAGGTATATTGGCCCAGTCCTCATAAGCAAACTGCTCCAGTTGTCTCTGGTTTGAAGGGTGCCTTTTCCAGACGACATGTTTCAGCTCCTTCCAAAGATGCTCAATAGGATTTAGGTCAGGGCTCATAGAAGGCCACTTCAGAATAGTCCAATGTTTTCCTCTTAGTCATTCTTCGGTGTTTTTAACTTTGTGTTTTGGGTCATTATCCTGTTGCAAGACCCATGACCTGCGACTGAGACCAAGCTTTCTGACACTGGGCAGCACATTTCTCTCTAGAAGCCCTTGATAGTCTTGAGATTTCATTGTACCCTGCATAGATTCAAGACACCCTGTGCCAGATGCAGAAAAGCATTCCCAGAACATAACAGAGCCTCCTCCATGTTTCACAGTAGGGACAGTGTTCAAGATATGCTTCATTTTTCCGTCTGTGAACATAGAGCTGATGTGCCTTGCCAAAAATTTCGATTTTTGTCTCATCTGTCCATAGGACATTCTCACAGAAGCTTTGTGGCTTGTCAACATGTAGTTTGGCAAATTCCAGTTTTGTCAGATTCAAGATTATTTCTGTGACCATTGTGGGTTTTTCTTTCATTACGAGGGGTACCAACAATTTTGTCCATGTGTGTAGTTAAGTCCCAGATAAGTCCCAATCAAAAATTCATCACATAGTAATTAACATAATAATGATAACAATAAATAAAGAAGAGAATGCCTCTACCTCCAGCCCCAATGTGCATTTCGCCCCTGCTATATCAGAATAAAAGGTACGAGGGGCGCCTGAAAAGTTCGTAGCCCACCCATGAAATCTTTTTTCACATGGTCTTGTTTTGCAATGAAATATGTTATTTAGTTATTTGAAAGGTCTCATGAGCAATCTGGATTTATTTTGATTTTTTTTTTAGTTTCAGGTACAGAATTTTAAAGTTAGGTAGTGAAGCTGAAATATAGAAATTTCACACATTCACACAGTTCACACATCGGCTGCTGCAATGGCTGCAATTCACTCCTGTGGTTTCCAACTGCTTCAGCACCCACCCTATTCCCCTGATTTGGTTCCCTCAGACTACCACCTATTCCCACAGATGAAAAGGCACCTTGGTGAAAATCGTTTTCCTTCTGATGAAGCCGTCATGGACGCTGTAAAGGACTTTTTGGAGGACCAGGACAGAACATTCTACCCCAGTGGCATAATAAAACTCCAAGAGCGATGGCATACATGTATGACCCTCAAAGGAGACTATGTTGAGAACTGACTGCAAAATTTCTCACCCACAGTCACTACTTCTGGGTCGGGCCAGGAACTTTTCAGGCACCCCTCGTAGATGTCATTTTTACCACTATCTGTCAAAGCAGTGGTAAATAATATTGGAATTCGTTTCCAATGCCAAAAATAATTTCCACAAATATATATTTTTTTTTACAGTTTCCAATTATATTATATGGAACATTAAATAGTGCCATAAAAATACAACTCATACCACAAATGGCCAAGCTGACAGAAAAAATAAAAAAATATGGCTCTTGGAAGATAGGGAGTAAAAAAAAATAAAAATTGACTTTGTCCTCAGGATGATGACACTGAATGTTGTCATGGTATTAGAGAGTGGAGCACTCAACTAAGAGCACTGGGATTTGGCAGGGAAATTGAATTAAGGGAGTAGATCCTTAGAGAGCTAGGGCCAAGATCAAGAGAGAGTTTGCCATTAAGAAATTGTTAGAGACTGAGAAACAGATCTTTGCGAGGTAACATGGACTGGGGAGAGACTTCTGTGGCATGAAAAAAGCTGAGAAGGATAAGATACTGTTTATTGTAGTACTTTATCCAAATTAATCTTTGCAACATTTAACCCCCGGTGACATTTTTTGATTTTCGTTATTGACTCCCTGCCTTCCAAACCCCATAACTTTGTTTTATTTTTCCATTCAAAGAGTCATAGGAGGGCTTATTGTTTGCGGGACAAATTGTACTTCATAATGGTACCATTTATTATTCTCTAAAATGTAGTAGGAAGCTGAAAAGAAATTCAAAATGAGATGGAATTGGAGAAAAAGTGCAACTGGGTTTATACGGAGTTCACTTTGCAGCCAAAATGTAATTTCACTTGTATTCTATGTTTTGGTACGATTCCAGGGATACCAAATTTATATGGTTTTATTTACATTTTAACCCCTTAACAAAAATCTAAAACTTTGTGAAATTTTTTTTTTTCTAAAAGTCACCATATTCTGACACCTGTAACTTTTTTATATTTCTGTGTACAGGGATGCATAAGGCGTCTTTTTTTGCGAGGCCAGGTGTACTTTTTAGTTATACCATTTTGGGGAATGTCTAATGCTTTGATCACTTTTTATTCAAATTTTTATCAGAGTCAGAACAGCGACAAAAACGGCGGTTTGGCACTTTTGATTTTGTTTTTCCCGTACCATTTTTTTTTTCCCCGTTATACTATTTTAGGGAATGTCTGTTGCTTTGATCACTTTTTATCAAAATTCAAAACAGTGACAAAAATGCCAGTTTGGCACTTTTGATTTTATAGCCTGAGTGTTTTCGGACACAGGGATACTTAAGGTGTTACACAGTAATTTTTAACTTTTATATGTATTCTAGGGAAAGGGGGGGTGATATGAATTTTTTTTTTTCTTGCATTTATTAGAACCCCTAGGGGGTGTAATCACTAATGCAATGCATTACAATTGAAATGCATTGCAAAATATTGGCATTTGCAATAAAGTAATATTGACATTTTCAATAAAGTAGCCTGCCATACAAATGTATGGCAGACAAGCCTGGGAGTTTTTAACCCTTTCATGCCTCTGCCAATTTTTGTTTTTGCATTTCTGGTTTTCCCTCTCCCCATTCCAAGAGCCATATTTTTTTCATTTTTCAGTTCACAGAGTCACATGATGTCTTATTGTTTGCGGGACAAATTGTAATTTGTAATGGCACCATTCAATATCCTGCACAATGTACTGGGAAGCTGGAAAAAAATTCTGAATGGGGTGGAATTGGAAAAAAATGCATTTGTGCCAATTTCTGATGCATTTAATTTTTACGGCATTCACTATGTGGTAAAAATGACATTTTACCTGTATTCTGTGGGTCAGTGCAATCTCAGCAATACCAAATTTGTATAGTATTTGCAATGTTTTGATACCTTTTAAAAAATTTAAAATTTTGCAAAATAGAGAAAAATTTCTGTGTTGCCATGTTGTGACACTTGTAACTTTTTATATTTATGTGTATGGAGCTGGGTAAGGTGTCTTTTTATGCGGGACAAGATGGCGTTTTTTTTTTTCAATTCAAATTTTTATTATATTTTTATACTAATACAACAAGGTCCAAATCAGACCAATGATACAAAAATACAAACACAAACAATGCAGACTGGAACCACCCGGGTAACCCCGGGACAGACCCAGCCGGCTAAGTTACAGGAATATCGAAGATGAGTAGGAAGAAAGGTTGGAAGGAAAGCAGAAAAAGTGATAAAGCAGAAAGGAAAGAGAGGGAGAGAGAAGGGAAGAAAGAGAAAAAAAAAGAAAAAGGGGGTTGGGGGTAGTTGAGGGGTGTGAGTAGGGGGAGCGAACAGAAAAACATACCATATGTGGGCCCCAAAAAGGGACTGGAGAGCCGGTCGTGTCGGGTCCTCAATGGAAGGACCTATAATCCATAATATAAGACCAGACATTAACATATAAGCAGTTTTAGTACCAAGTGCGACGGTGGAGACCATGCACAGAACATACTGCTCAGGTCTAAAAGGAAGGCCCACTGCCCAGAAGCGCCTGATACTCTCCAGAGCATTGGAATTCCAACCAGTAGAACCAGGTTTTGTTAAAGAATTCAACTGTGTCATGCAGGAAGGAAGTGACGTTTTCTATGCAAGTAATCGCATTGACCTTTAGGATCCAGAGGGAGAGGGGAGGTGGTTCTACTCGCCTCCAGTACTGTGGAATGCAAGCACGGGCTGCGAGGACCAGAAAACGGAGTAATGAGCGCTTGTAAGTTCGCACCGAAGACTCGCAATGGTGGAGAAGAAACAAAGCAGGGCCCAAATAATGAGACGTCCCAGTAATTTGCAAAATGATCCGTTTAACACCATCCCAAAATGTGAGCAGGGCAGGACAGGACCAGAAGACATGTAGCATGTCACCCTCTTCCTGTCCACATCTCCAGCACGTCGGGGGAACCTCCGGGAAAAACATGTGTAGCCTTGTGGAGACCCTATACCAGCAGGACAGGATCTTGAAACTGGCCTCCTGGTAGCGGGAGCTGATGGAGGCCCCATGCGAGAGGCAGAAAATACGTCTCCTCTGCTCATGGGAGAGGGAAAGGATAGGTCTGCCTCCCACTTTAACATGAAGGGGGTAACAAACCTTCTATAGGGTCAATCAGGAGCTTATAGATAACTGAGAGAGAATGTCGAAAAAGGCCAGCTCAAACACAGATGCATTCCAGAGACGTAGGTTCAGAGCTATATTCAGTCGCGGCAGGGAGTGTGTTCATAAAATGATGAAGTTGCATATTGCGGCAAGCGTCAAGAGGAGGTAAGTCAGTTGGGGGCTGAGTACGCAGTGTCGTTCGCCAACCGGAGTCATCTCGGAAGTGGCATAAGATGGCAGTTTATTGATACCATTTTGGGGAAGTTTTGATGGTTTGATCTCTTTTTATTCCATTTTTCATAGGAGAACACCATAATAACTTGACCACAAAAAAATAATAAAATAGTATCATTTTATTAACATAAATAATGAAACAAACATATATGGGGAGATAAATAATGAAGGTACACCATAATAACGATAGGGAGGGAAATGGGGGCCACAATAATAATAAATAGGGGATATATACCGCTGGTACAAATAAATATGTATAAAGATGGTTGAAAACAACCTATATAACACTATATATGCATAAACATACCACAAACAGTATAATAGCCCAAAGAAATCTAGTAAATACTAGAAAAATAGAAATAGATATAAACATAATAAGCCACCATTGATGAAGCCGTCTGGCGAAACGTTCGTTGGGGTGGAGTGTGACTAGGTGAGGTTATAATGGTGGCTTATTATGTTATTATGGTGTTCTATAGTTTTACATGATCTACAGAGTTTTTCATGCTTAGTTATTAGCCCTTTTTTGTGTTTGATCATTTTTTATAGGAGGCAAAGTGTTGAAAAAATCGCCATTTGGCCATTTTGATTTTTTTTCCCCGCTATGCCATTCACCATATGGGATAAATATTTTAATATTTTAATAGTTCGAACATTTTAGAACGCCGTGATACGTAAAATGTTTATGTTTATTATTGTTTATTTACTTTTATATGCAATGTAGGGAAAGGGGGTGATTTATACTTTTAAAAACTTTTTTATTTTTTTCTTTTACTTTTATTTTCAGACCCCCTAGGGACCTTGAACCCAGGGGGTCTGATCGTTCATACTATTCACTACAATATTACTATATTGCTTTGAATAGTAAAATCCATTCTATCCAGCCTATGGCAGTGTGTAATAGAAGTGATATAATGACAAGCCTGGGAGCTTTCAATAGACTCCCGGCTGTCATGGCAACCGATCGCCGCGCTCAGATGACAATCCAGAGGGTGGAGATTGGTCAAAGATGGCGGCACCCATAGCAGCTGCGCACTTTAGATGCCGCGGTTGCGTTTAACCGCGGTATCTAAAGTTTTAATAGCTGCAATCGGTGTCGGCACCGATCGCAGATGTTAGTGGTGGATGCCGGCTGTATTATACAGCTGGCATCTGCCATGTATGGAGAAACCAGCAGAAACCTGGAGGTTATGGCGGCCGCTCAGCTCCCGCAATATTTAAATACCCAGCATCCGCCGTACTATTACGGCAGATGTCGGGAAAGGGTTAAGTTATTGTGCCAGCTTGTGTGTAACTTTAACCATTATGATTTTAAGCCTTTGTAAAGTGACAGCAACCATTAAGATTCTGTGCCATAGTTGTGTTAGAAAAAATATCATAGAGAGCCAAAGGGATTCTGTACTCTGCCACCCAAGCCCCGTGCCTAACATTGATGGTATATATTGCTACTTTGAAAAAGATGTATAGAAGTTGGAAAAAAATTACTCATGATGTTCTTAAAGTTAAGTAAACTTTTATTATTTTTTAATATCAATAGTGCAGGTAGGTAATATTTCTCACTAACAAAAAGTGCCTGTAACTCTAACTATTACTCTTATCTTTACTTCTTATATGAGTGATTTTGGTCTGTACTCCATACACAAGTAATCTCAGGTTACAATTAAGTCTATGGAGAGGGAAGGAGGAGGAGAAAGAGAGAGACAGAGATATGAGGCCACCTTTAGCACTAAATGAATCATTTCTGTCAGGAGAATGCTAGATAGTAATTCTTGATAATCCAGTTGTGTCTTTATGGTGCAGACATCTCTCTGCTTTGAGGAGCTCTCCTCTTCATCCCCTATCTATATACTCTGTATTATTATAGTACAGATTTGATCAGTGACAGAAGGAGGCAAATACGTGAAGAAACAGGAACTTTCTTATATAAAGTAAATTACAAAGTTTGTTACCTTCACCTGCACTATGAATTTATGAAAAAAAAAAAAAAAAGTTTAGTTATTTTTAATTAGCTAAAGAGATGCATAGCAGCCACTGTCGTTTTGAGGTATGACCACAATGTGGCTGAAAATCATGATGACATACAGTTATACTGCAAATTGGCAGTATACTTTAATGTCTACAAGGACTTTACAAGTAACATCCAAGGATGTTCCATGGATTATGTCATATTCTGACTATGCAGATATATATAATAAATATAATAATGTACTTTTTAAAGTATTTTTATACTATATCCTGTGAAAATTATCAATAAATTGAATCTGAGCCCGTGGGAAGAAAATTCAATCTAGGTCACCTTAGATGTCAGTCCCTTGTACACTACAATTAGAACTGCAGTATTTTCTAAATAGTAAACCGATTAAGTAACGTGACTGTAATGCGATATTTCTGGCGTTATTGGTTTCACTCTAACCCACAATTACTTCATGCTGAATAATGAATAGCTTTGCAGTTGAGTGGAACAGTGATCATGGCAAAATTATCTCCACCATGAGTAAATCTCTAGGTGGTGGAAACAGGCAGCCTTGAAGAGGCCAATTATGGAGTAATAAGCTAAGTGTTTTGGTCTTCTACTAGTTCATCAGCAAGTTTTTTTTCGATGTTACAGAAATGACTGCCATTAAAAATAATTATATTGATTTTTAATTTACACTCTGTGTTAATGATCAGTTTAATGGGTATACGTATTTATTTACTTTTCTCCCAGCTTCAGCAAATATCTGCCCTCTGTTACATCAACACGTTCCTCTAATTAGAAAATTACAATTACTTTAGATGGGTTGAAGTAAGAGCATATTCACTCTTTTAGGATGATCTTTACATAAAGGACTTTTTAGGCATAAAAAATATATTTCCTTTAAGAAGGAAAACTGTTTAATATATTTATTAATGACCTGGTAGAGGGTTTACAGAGCATGGTGTCCATACTTGCAGATGATACTAAACTCTAAGGTAATCAAAAATGAGGAGGATAGTAGAATATTACAGGGGAATCTAGTGAAGCTGGAAGCATGGGCAGAGACTTGGCAAATGAAGTTTAATGTAGACAAATGTAAGGTTATGCATTTTGATCAAAGAAATAAAATGTATGATTATTTACTTAATAGTAAAATACTGGTAGTATAATGTTATACCGTGTTAACCATAGAAAGTAGTGGAAGATTGAAGAAATCAGGCGATACCTTTTAGAGGCTAACTGCAGTATATTTGATAGTAAGCTTTCGAGAGTATTAGCTCTCTTCTTCAGACATACAAGAAACTGAAAATTCACACACTCTTTATACACACAAGACCTGGATCTTCAAAGGATCTTGATGGGGCATGATGGAGGGATCAGTAATTCTTGCTGTTATCTGTTTTCTATCAGGTGGTGATTTGTGACCCTCACAGTTCATACATAGTGTGACATGAAACTGTCATGAATATTAAGTCCAAATTGCATAGTTTGAAATTTTTGCATTAGCTTATATTCCCTTTCCTTTCTCTCCCTCTGCGTCTTAAAATGTCCCATTAAAACCACAACCCGCAAATCTTCAATAGAGTGGTCTTCTCCGGAGAAATGTGCGGCCACTGGGAGTTCTGTTCTGCTGTTATTAATGGTGAATCTGTGTGAGTTCATGTGCTAAGTCTCTGCCCTGTTTCCCCCACATAGATGTCTGTGGTGGGACATTGCACACACATTATGAGATACACCACATTGGAAGACCTGCAGGAAAATGTCCCCCTAATTCTGTGCACCTGTTGTGACTGTGGGACAGGTACACTGTCAGCAGTGTGGATGTGCCTGCAGGTCTTGCACCTGTTTTGCAGGCAAGGTGAGGTACCATTTTCAGCTGGGGCCTTCAGGGCACTCCGGACAATAATACGCCTCAGGTTTGGTGGTTGTCGAAAGGAAAGGGAGAGGGGGACTGGAAATATGTCTTTGAGTCTGTTGTCCCTATGTAGCACAGGTTGGAGCTCCATGGCAATCCTTCGTAGGATCTCCAGCTGTGATGCTGAGCTGTGAAGAACGCCCCCTGAGTACAAGTCTATGGACGAGAACTGTCAGGGAGGGCGTTCCTCACAGCGTAGCTAGACTTTCAGGAATGCCTTTCTGACAGTAAACCATGAAACTAAGACCGCCGATATCTCCAGCCCCGGGGCACATACTGGAAAAGCCGGCATTGCACTGAATTCAGCGTGCTCTTGGCTTTCTAGCGGTATGTAAAACAGCATATACATGAGGACGTGAAAGGTCCTCTTTAAGGAGTTTTCCAGCTCATTTTTATTGATGGTCTATCCTCAGAATAAAACATTAATAAGAGATAAGTGATTCCCCACTGATCAGCTGTATGAAGGGGCTCCGGCGCCTGTTTATATCACACGCTGTCTGTTTATAGTGGCCGTGTGATGTAATTCCAGCCTTGTCACATAGACGTGTATAGGATGAGGTTGTAGTTACATTACATGGCCGCTATGAAAAGAATGACACTACAGTGCCTTGTGAAAGTATTCGGCCCCCTTGAACTTTTCAACCTTTTGCCACATTTCATGCTTCAAACATAAAGATATAAAATTTTAATTGTTTGGTGAAGAATCAACAACAAGTGGGACACAATTGTGAAGTGGAACGAAATTTATTGGTTATTTTAAACTTTTGTAAAAAATAAAAAACTGAAAAGTGAGGCGTGCAATATTATTCGGCCCCTTTACTTTCAGTGCAGCAAACTCACTCCAGAAGTTCAGTGAGGATCTCTGAATGATCCCATGTTGTCCTAAATGACTGATGATGATAAATATAATCCACCTGTGTGTAATCAAGTGTCCGTATAAATGCACCTGCTCTGTGATAGTCTCAGGGTTCTGTTTAAAGCGTAGAGAGCATCATGAAGACCAAGGAACACACCAGGCAGGCCTGTGATACTGTTGTGGAGAAGTTTAAAGCTGGATTTGGATACAAAAAGATTTACTGCAAATCTACCAAGACCCATCCGTCCCTCTAAACTTTTATCTCAAACAAGGAGAAGACTGATCAGAAATGCAGCCAAGAGGTCCATGATCACTCTGGATGAACTGCAGAGATCTACAGCTGAGGTGGGAGAGTCTGTCCATAGGACAACAATCAGTCGTACACTGCACAAATCTGGCCTTTATGGAAGAGTGGCAAGAAGAAAGCCATTTCTCAAAGATATCCATAAAAAGTCTCGTCTAAAGTTTGCCACAAGCCACCTGGGAGACACACCAAACATGTGGAAGTAGGTGCTCTGGTCAGATGAAACCAAAATCGAACTTTTTGGCCACAATGCAAAACGATATGTTTGGCATAAACGCAACACAGCTCATCACCCTGAACACACCATCCCCACTGTCAAACATGGTGGTGGCAGCATCATGGTTTGGGCCTGCTTTTCTTCAGCAGGGACAGGGAAGATGGTTAAAATTGATGGGAAGATGGATGGAGCCAAATACAGGACCATTCTGGAAGAAAACCTGTTGGAGTCTGCAAAAGATCTGGGACTGGGACGGAGATTTATCTTCCAACAAGACAATGATCCCAAACATAAAGCAAAATCTACAATGGAATGGTTCACAAATAAACGTATCCAGGTGTTAGAATGGCCAAGTCAAAGTCCAGACCTGAATCCAATCGAGAATCTGTGGAAAGAGCTGAAAACTGCTGTTCACAAACGCTCTCCATCCAACCTCACTGAGCTCGAGCTGTTTTCCAAGGAAGAATGGGCAAGAATTTCAGTCTCTCGATGTGCAAAACTGATAGAGACATACCCCAAGCGACTTGCAGCTGTAATCGCAGCAAAAGGTGGCACTACAAAGTATTAATTTAAGGGGGCCGAATAATTTGGCACGCCCCACTTTTCAGTTTTTTATTTTTTATAAAAGTTTAAAATATCCAATAAATTTTGTTCCACTTCACGATTGTGTCCCACTTGTTGTTGATTCTTCACCAAAAAATAAAAATTTTATATCCTTATTTTTGAAGCCTGAAATGTGTCAAAAGGTTGAAAAGTTCAAGGGGGCCGAATACTTTCGCAAGGCACTGTATGTAAACAGAGAAGGGGTCACGGCACTTACACAGGTACCATGGTTCATTCAAACAGCTGATCCTGGGGGTCCAGGGTATTGGAACCCCCATAATCTTTTTTCCTTTTTAATTAGGAAACATCTGGGGCATTATTAGTAAGGGGTACTATTTAAAGGGGTGCACAGGGAAGTTATTAACTTAAAGATACACTTGGGGTATTATTCATTGGGGGGGTATATTATATATTTTATAATTGGGGTAGCAGCAGGATGGGGGCTTTGTGTTGGTGAGGACAATGTGGGTCAGGTGCCTGGAAAAGTGTGGAGCCAAAGATGTCTGTGTTGCAAACTTTACAGAGACTGGAAGAAGTAGTCATGGCTGTCCAGATGAAAGAGATGGGAAATGTGAAGGATTGGTCAGAGACGTCACCGGTAAGTCACTAAATGCTACTGTCCTGTATTCACCTAAATTGTCTGCAGAGCCCTGTGTAGAGCCACTATATACCACTATACGCTCACCGTATACTGATAGTATCGGTATACGAACAAGTCCAAGTTGGGGGCCCACTTGGACATGTTCGCCCCCTGTGCTGAACCCCTAGCTACGCCTCTGGTGTACATGTTCTGTGTGTGTCTGTGTGTGTGTGTACACATGTTTTCTGTGTGTGTGTGTACATATTCTGTTTTGTGTGTGTATGTGTAGTAATACAGATTCTCTATGGTATCCAAATCTTGAACCAGAATTTCATCTATATTTGTTTTGCTATGGTGTCAGTATTTACTGCAGTTTTGCATTACATTTGTCAGGATGATCACCGTTATATTTCCTAAGCTTCTTGCTATATATGTAAACGATGAAGCCAGATAAAAACTGTCATTTTAAAATGAATTGAAAACTCTTAGGCTAGGTTCACATTTGCTCCGGCCTCTCCATCGTTCGGGTCCATCAGGGGAGCCGGACCACTGTTCTCGAGGTTACACACAGACAACGGCGGACCCCATTTACTAGAATGGCGTCCACCATTTCAAAAGTGAAAGAGGAGCTTTCATATCCTCTGGCACCTGCGGTATTATATACCGCTAGAAAGCTGACAGTGCGCTGAATTCAGCTCACTGTCATTTTTCCGGATGTGCACTCGGGTGCTGGAGATATTGGTGGCGTTAGTTTCGGCACAGATATCTCTCCACTGTCAGAAGGGTGGGCCTTACTGCTCAACGTCATTGCTGGGCAGTAAGGAACACCCCACTGACTGTACTCTTCTATAGCCTTGTACTGTCAGAGGGGGCATTCCTTACCAACCAACGATGATGCTGAGCAGTAAGGTCGCCCTTCTGACGCTGAAGGGATATCGGTGCAGAAACTAACGGCACCAATATCTCCAGCACCCAGACATGTACCATCAAAGTGCACTGAATGCAATGCACTGTCAGCTTTCCAGTGGTATATAAAACCGTGGGTACCAGAGGACGTGAAAGGTCCTCTTGATATTGGTGGAGAGAAAATTTCTCCATGCAGGACTTTTGTCTCCACCAATTTTCAGCAGTTTCTGGAGACTATGGTGCAGATGTGAACTTAACTTTAGTTATACATGGCTGCAACATATGGGGGACTACATGACCTGATCCTGCTTTGGTTGGACAGGCTGGCCATCTTCTAACCAATCATATCCTTTCCTCAAATGTTTCATCCATATACCCACTTACATAATTCACTGATATATATATGTATATATTGTCACATAGTGGCTCCTTCACAAGGTATAATGTCCCATGGCGGCCCTTTCACACAGCTTAATGTTCCATGGCAGCCCCTTCACATAGTATAATGTCTCATAGTGGCCCCATCACACCCCTACGGTGTTTGGTGCAAATATTACAAAAATGGCAGAACCCAGAAATTTTTGGGGATCACGACCCATGGACTATTATTATATTCTGGGGTCTTTTCAGAACCCAGAGTATAATGTTCGGAGACCCAGGGGAAGTGAAAAAATGTTTTTACTTACCTCTGCTGTGCTCCAGTGCTACTTCCTGCCGTCTTCAATGACATCACAGACGTGGGTTACGTCGGCATCATTGTGCATCAATGATGCCAGCTGGACCCACATGCCATCTGTAACATCATTGAAGAGGGCCGAAGACAGCAGGAATTCGCGTTGGAGCACAAGAGAGGTAAATAAGACCGTTTTTTGGGGGGGTTTTTTGCCTGCTCTAGGGCTCCAGCATAACAGTACCTAAGTCGCAGAAACTCCAATACTGCTATAGGGGAGACCAGTGAAGGGGCATACAGTGGCCCCTTCAATATCCCCCCCCCTATACAGTGGCCCCTTCACTATTCCCCCCCCATACAGTGGTCACTCACTGGTCCCTATACTGTATGGGGACCATTGATGGAGGCCAATAGCCTGGGGGACATTAAAGGGGTTGTGCAGGATAACATTTTTTTTTTTTTTAAAATTACAAAGGGGCAGGTGAAAAAAAACAAAAAAAAACTAACTTTCTCTCCTGTCCCCAGTGTCTCCCAGAGTGGTTCGGCCTGCAGCTCTATTTTCTTCTGGCATAAGTTCCGTCTGCACGTGACTACCTGTGACGTCGCGTGACCCCTGAGGCCAATCAGCGGCCTAAGGGAAGGGACCTGGGACATCACAGCCAGTGAGGACTTCCATCAAAAGAAGACAGCGGAGCTGCAGGACCGGACCGTGCTGGGACCTGCTGACACCGGAGCACTGGGGACAGGTGAGTATGTTTAGTATGTTTTTTTTTCTGTGGGGGACGGTTCACCTCCCCCGGACTAATTATAAAAAAAGAAAAAAATTATACTGGACAACCTCTTTAAAGTGTGGTGCATTAGGGGGTATATTAAAGGGGTTGTCCGTGCATAATTTGTTATGGTTTCTCCTCAGGATAGGCCTTAGATACCTGATCTGTACGGGTCTGAACCCGAATCCGATCAGCTGTACAGAGCCACTACTGGCGCCCATCCTGTACACAATAGGGGGCCGGAAGCAGAAAGCTCTGTCCACTGTATATTAGCCGGGCACCTTTACTGCATCTCATCACTTATTGAAGTCAGTAGGAGCTGAGCTGCAGTGAAGGCGCCGGGCGACTAAACAGCGGATGGAGCTTTCTGTTTCCGGCCCTGTGTTGTGTACAGCACGGGCGCCGGAAGTGGCTCCGTACAGCTGATGGGGCCGTGTGTCAGCCCTCTACTGATCAGGTATTTATGGCCTATCCTGAGCATAGGCCATAAAAAAGTTTAACCCTGGACAACTCCTTTAATATGCATCACACAGGATGTTAGCCCCCATCACTGCTCCCACACAATATAATGCCCCATCACTGTTCCCCATACAGTATAGGGGACCAGTGAAGAGGCCACTGTATGGGGGGGGACCAGTGAAGTGACCATAAAAAAATTTGACCCAGACAACCCCTTAAAAGATGTTGTCCATAAATTCGAGCGACCACTGTGGCGGCCGCCAGGGAGGTGTAAAAATAAAAAAAAAATTCAAAAAAAGCATACTCACCTGTCCCCAGCACCCGCTTGTTCTCTGCCTGTGTCTGTTTGGTCTCATGGTGGCGCCTCATTTCTGGAAATCCTGTACCTAATTGGTCTTAGCGGTTACATGAGGTGCAGGACTCCCAGCAAGGAGGCGCTGATACGAGACTGAATGGACACTGGCAGCGGACAACGAAGCGCTGGGGACAGGCGAGTATGCTTTTTTATTTATTTTTTTTTTTACTTTACACCTCCTGCCCGGCACATGGGTTGCTCCAATTCCTGGACAACCTCTTTAAAGGATTTATCCATCTTTCTAATATTGATGGCCTGTTCTTATGATAGGCCTTCAGTATGACATCTGCGATGATGCAACATCCACGACATCCGAATGATCAGCTTTTCCAGGGCAGTGCGGCTACAGGTAATGGTAACAATTCTAGGAGCCACGCTGTTCACTTGTCATACAGGGTGTAGCAGTAGGTTTAGGTATTGCAGTGGTGCACATGGTATGGTGGGTGACCATGTCTCAGTACTGCTGATCTGCAGGGGTTCTGATGGTGGGCCCCTAGAAATAATTCCACTGGTGGGCCCTAGACATCCCAGTCCGACACTGCCTATAACCAATTTTTGAGGGTCAGGAGGGCATTCAGTAAAAGAAGCCATGAATATTATGGCTAGTAAATTAAGAGATATGGGGTACCCTATGGGATTAATTGAGACAAATAGGAGAAAGGTCCTTATACATCCAAGACAGTCCCTAATAAAAACAGGATAGAGTATGTAGAAATTTTGGTAGGATCCCCTTTACCACCACATATAGTGAAAATAGTAATTTGATTGCACGTGTTATTCGCAAACACCGGTCCATGCTGTATAGATGTTGCCCTATTATTGAGGCATTTAAACATCCACCTCTATTTTCTTATAGAAGATTGCAGAATATTGGTGATAAGGTCGTGATGTTGGATTTCAGAAAAAAAGATTACTTCAACCTTTCTTTACAGGGTTTAAAAAGAAAGACTGTTTTCCTTGCCTTACATGTCAAAACTGTTCGCATTTATTGAAGGGTGACACATTTGTACATCTGAAGACATTGGTACAGTATCACATAAAACATTACCTAACTTGCAACAGTGATTTTGTGATATATTTGATACAGTGTCCCTGTAACCTGTGGCATGTGGATGAAACTACCCTTGACTTGAAGACCCGGATGAATCAGCCCAGGTATACAGTAGAGAAAGAAATCTAGTATCAGTATCTAGACACTTTTTTGAACAGAAACATAAAGAGTCAGGTCTTAAATTTAGAATTATTGACTACGTTCCACCCCCCCCAGACGGGAAGGCGATAGAGTCCTTATTTTAAAAAGATTTCAAGATGGCGGGAGTGATTTAGAGCTGGGCTTGTCTTAGTGTTTACTCTCTTGTCTAGGCAGCCTCGTGCTTCAGTGTAATTTGGTGCATTGAAAATAGTAAAAATATTTAATGATATTTAGATCATATTCTAATTAATTATTGGACATATTTTTGGATCAGGATACAATTTTTTGTATAATTACTTACATTTTTTCTGATTTATTTATTCATAGATCATGACGAGGTTTGAATAACACCAAACTTTGTGGGTCGCTTATCTTTGTTTATTGTTTTGTTATATTTTTTATTTATGTTATATCAGGAAAAATATTTTTTGTTACATCTGCATTCGGGTTTCCATTCGGGGGAGTCCGCTTGGGGAACCCCCCGAACGGAAATCTAATCCGCATAAAAAAGCGGTTACCTTAGGAAACCCGCGGACCCCATAATGGGGTCCGTGTGGTTTCCGCTCGGTTTCCACCCGAAAGGGTGGAAAAATGCGGAGAGAAAAGTCGTGCTTGGAGCAGTTTTCTCTCCACATTTTTCATGCGGAGAGGGGAACAGAATCCCCGAACGTAATGCAAGTGCAGATGTGAACCCAGCCTCAAATTAATTTTTTTTTTGTATGGTGCATACTTTTGGGCAGTTTGGTATATTAGTGGCCTTTTGGTGGTATTAGTAATAAGATCAGACAACTGCACATGTATAAGTAAGGGGCATTTTTGGGTTGGGGTCTTCTCAGACTTGTGCAGTCAGACAGCATCACAGTCTGTGTTCTCCACCTGGGTTCCGCATGTCTGTCATGGTTATGATTGAAATAGTGGTCTCCAGTTTGCCTGGCACACTATATGGTATGCAGTATCTGTTTTTTAATACCACTATATTTTTACAGTGATTTGGAATATTACCTTCAGTAATTACCTGCAGTATGCTATTGTTAATTCCATATTTAATCTTTGTATATGGATTTACTTTGTATTATCCACCATTTATATGTGGAGCCACATATTAACTGTCTTTAGCCCCTTATTAGTTTGTTGTGGGCATTAACTTGTTTAGATACGGGGTGTTCTGTTGTTAATAAAGTAATACAACTCAATGATTACCTTCCCTGATTTAAGATGGCCACTGCATAAGTGCTACTCAGTACTACGGATATGTGTTAGGCTTATACAGTCTGGGCATGCATTGTGATCACTGCCGTTCATGTTAATAGGTACACATTACGCATGTGTGAACTGGTCCTTATTCGGGATATGTGCTGCTACTATACTGAAATGCTGAATATGGCATGTGTATGAAAGTAGGAAGCCTCAGGTCTTTATCAGGTGATTGTGTTGCTTGGAATAAGTGTTTTACTGATTGCACCTGCTTTGTTTTAAATAGCAATTATGGTTATGGTAATATATTGATGCATATGCACAATTTTGGCACAATCTATTTATATGAACTTTTTGCTCTGCGCTATTTTTTTATATAATTATTTATTGCACATGATTGCTCTTTATTAGATTATGTATTAACATTGATTTGTGTAAATTGAATTGTATATTGTACATGCTTTAAATACTTGAGATGTCTGCACTACCACTTTGCTTGACAAAGGCTCATTGAGCTGAAACATTGCAACATGGAATAAACCACACCCATGGGCATAAATACCGGGGTAGCAGCGGTAGCAGCTGCCACAGGACCTGGGACATTATGGGGCTCAGAGCCCTATGGCAGCCGCTACCGCGAACCCCACAAACACTGCTATCATTATACTCTGGGGTCTTTTCAGACCATAAAAAACAACGTTACTTACCTCTCTTGCGCTCCGCAGGCTTCAGGCATGTTTGGTGACGTCCCAGACATCAGCCGACGTCATTATGCGTCGCGACACCGACCTGGCTCACGCGAGATCTGGTCCAACATTGAAGATGGCCGAAGTAGCGCACTGGAGTGCACCAGAGCCAGGAAGAGGTAAGCAACATTGTTTTTTTTGTTTGTATGCTCCCCTGGATCTCCAATCATTATACTCTGGAGTCCGAAAAGACCCCAGAGTATAATAATCGTTCATGGGTGGTCCACAATTGGGCATAATACTGTGTGCAGGGGCCACTATGGGGCATAATACTATGTGCAGGGGCCACTATGGGTAATAATACCATGTGCAGGGGCCACTATGGGGCATAATACTGTGTGCAGGGACCACTATGGGGCATAATACTGTGTGTAGGGGCCACTATGGCGCATAATAGTGTGCGCAGGAATGCGATTTGTGTGTGGGGGGGGGGTGGAGGGGGGCGGTCTGGGGGGGGCCCCAAATGTTCGCCTTGGGGCCCAACCATTCCTAGTTACGCCACTGATTGTAACAGTTTTTGTAATTGCATTTTTGTATTGTAACAGGCATTTTTTTCTGTTTTAAAAATTCTATGAAGAGGTATATGGGGAAAAATGCAAGAAAAAAACACTATTCCTAGAACATGCTGCATTTTTGCTGCAGGTATTCTCTGATGAATTAATGGACAAAATACCAGATAATAAAACTTAACTTTTACTCAAATACTATTAAAATAATCACAGCCCATGAAAATTTAAAATAAATAAGTGTTGTGCTTTTATAATATGGAAAACCTATCTATCCTGGAAAATGGAAGGCTTATGATGCACCTCCACATATATCCTTTCCCTGGATAGCAATGTTATGTGTCTCTCAGGGTTCCTTCTTATGTACAATGGGACCTTCTACTGTGCTTATGGCATATTAATAAGTAGTGTGAGAGTATGAACCCAGAGGGCGCTAATGAGCGACCCAGGGCCAGGCCTGAAAAGGCCCTCAGCCACACCTATGGGTGGGGCGTAACTCCAGAAGGAGTAGAGACAGCAGCAGAGCTGTTGTGGCGACCTGCAGGAAGCATGGCACCACAAGTACTACAGATTATAATAATTCTTAATAAACCACCAATGAAATAAAACTCTGACAACATTTAGTGGAATAAAATTGGCCACAGTGTTTATTAAGGTAACCCAAATATTTTACAACGAATGTAATCAATAATCATAAACTACTAATAATAAATAATTAAATAAATAAATCTATAATACATTTTAATTAAATATTCCAATAAATTAATCAATTAATAAATATTAAAAGAGTCCTATCAGCATATCTGATAGACTAACCCCTTACATAAACACCATGACAATGAACTTTTACAAAAAACAGGGAGGGTGGGTGGGTGACTTGCTAGAAGATCCTCAACTGACTGGCCCCGAACAGCTGACTGGCCGCTTATTTATGTTTGAAATTCCCACCTCAATGGTGCACTTGACCAATCAGCTGACAGCACGTCAAATCAGCTGATATTGTGCTACACCCATTTCGAAGATTCTAGAAGCAGATTCTTCTGGCAGCTGTGACCTAAAGATGACCCTATCAGCTGAGGTGAGTAAAAAATGGGCGGGAAAAACAAACTATAACTGAATTAAGCAAAACTGAGGGAATTCAAAACCTGAGGAGAAAAAGGGGGATAACAAATTAAACATATAAACTAACTAGGGGTACTGTGGAGCCATGTGTCCCCCAAGCAAGTCTGCTCTGGGGGCCCCTGTCATGGCACCACAAGTACCTATTCTACAGATTATAATAATTCTTAATAAACCACCAATGAAATAAAACTCTGACAACATTTAGTGGAATAAAATTGGCCACGGTGTTTATTAAGGTAACCCAAATATTTTACAACGAATATAATCAATAATCATAAAATACTAATAATTAATAATTAAATAAATCAATCAATAATAAACTTTAATTAAATATTCCAATAAATTAATCAATTAATAAATATTAAAAGAGTCCTATCAGCATATCTGATAGACAAACCCACAAGCCATGACTCAAAGAGACATGGCCCCCCCAAAACACCGCAGCCAATAATCAATAGTATTCTGGAGGCCTACATTAAAAATGTCATTGCCTATATCTGACAGATGTACACCATCCAACCTGTAAATACCAACCAAAAAACCTTCAAGATCCACATGTCTGTAAGTGAAACCGTTGATAGAAGGTAAAAACTTTGACATTGCTCTATTGATTCTTTTACGAATTTTTTCGTAGAATCTACTCGCCTTACCTGACCATATCAGCCTTGGAACAATTTCTGAAAATGCAACAATAGTGTTTGGAAGAATACATTTAATCATTTCCAAATCTCTTCTCATTTCCCAAATCAAAGTAATGGTTTTAATTTTTGCTACCTCATTGCCCCCGTCATGAATAATTAAAAGATCCGGAGTAGGCCAAACCTTAGCTAACAGTTTGATTTCATTAATTAATTGCTTCCATGTTAGTCCTCTCAAACCCCACCAAAAAATAGAAAGATGGTTAGTAAATGACAAATTTTCCGTGTACACTCTCTTCATGGCTCGCTTCTGCGCCCAATGGATAAAGGAGTGGCCTATTATCCAGACGACCAGATTTTTACCTAACAAGAAAAATACAATTAGTTATCTAAACATAACTCTGGGCGAACATAAATATTGAATCTGTTAGAATTCCATCTGCCTATTTTTTTGATGATTGACTCATCCAAACCCATTCTTGCAGCCTCAGTCGCAGCACCAATTCTAAAAGAATGTGCTGTAAATTTGAAATCCAACATGCCCAGTGCAGAAAGAGCTTTCTTGAGAACAGAATTAAATTGAAATTTTGTTAACGGTGTAAAATCCTTATGAATCAAAAAGGAACCATCACCCTGCGGTCTAAGCTGTAACCAAGTAGAAATGTTAGAACCTGGACAAACCTTATATCCCGGGATGCTGCAGAGTTTTAAGGACTGACCTCTACCCAATTGGTCTGTTTTCGATCTTCTGAGCAGAACATGAACTGAATCCTGTCTCAACTGAACATCAGATATTAATAATGGCGAGCTAGAATGAGCATTAATCGCAACTAATTCGCTGATATGCATTGCTGCGAAAAAAGCCAAAACAAATGCAGTCCTAAAGAGACAAGTTTCAAATTCATCTAAACAAACTGAATGAAGAATATTCCAGAGGTCAAATAACAACTTAAAAGTAATTGGTCTTCTATCATCTCTAATGATAAATTTCTTCTTATAACCTTTTAGTAACTGTTTAACTGGGAAAAAACTTAGTAACGAGGATTTGCCATTCAACTTCAAGAAAAAAAGAAACACCAGATATTAACTTTGAAACTGAAGAAACAGACTTACCTTTAACTAACAAACTATGTACAAATAACAAAGCTAAACCCACATCAACCTCCCAACAGTTAACCTTCTGAAAATTACAAAAACTCAGCCAATCTTTCCATGCAGAAGAATACTCAGTCCATGTACGTGGACTCACCGAATTCTTAATATTATCAGCTATTGATCCCAAATCAGATCCCATAAATGTGTAGGACAAGGGATTCCCTCCATGGCTGCATCTGGTGCTAACTTCCGAAAAACTTCCCACTGGCAACGAGAGATAGCATCAGCTACAACATTCTTTTTTCCTTCCAAATACTTTGCTTTCAACCAAATATTAAGTTTTAAACAGCATAAAACCAAATGACGCAATAATTTTGCCGTAAAGTCACACTTAGAGGAAAGGGTATTTATTGCAAACATAACCCCTTTATTGTCGGTATGTAAAAGAATCCTTTTATTTTTAAAATGCGAACCCCAAATAACTATGGCAACGACCACTGGAAATAATTCCAAAACTACAATGTTTTTTTTTTTTTTTTTTGTAACTTTATTCAAAATCCAAGAATTCGGCCTTTGCCCAGCAAACCACTGATTATAATAAAAAGCACCATACCCAACACTTCCGGCAGCATCCGTAAATAAACTCAATGCTTCTGAATTTTGAAATTCCTCTTGAAAACAACTTCTACCATTAAACTGATCTAAAAATTCCAACCATATACCTAAATCATCCTTGAGAGAACGAGTCAATCTAATATGACTTCTAGGGGACTTCAAACCCCTAGTAGAGAAATATAAACTCTTACAAAAAAACCCTGCCCATTGGCATTATACGTGTGGCAAAATTCAACAAACATAGTAATGATTGCATCTCAATGTCGTCTTGTTCTTAGCTAATAATTCAATAATCAAGGCTTTTATTTTTAACAATTTATCTTCAGGCAAACGAAGCTCCATATTATTCGAATCAATAATAATACCTAAAAATTGTAAACTCTGACAAGGGAAAACAGTTTTATCTAAAGCTAACGGAACATTAAAAAATTTACAAACCTCAATAAACCTAACCAACAACTCAGAACATAACGTAGAATCAGAATAACCTATAAACAAAAAATCATCCAGGTAGTGGAGAATACCACCATTCGGCAAGCTATCCTCCACTACCCAATGTAAAAAAGTAGAAAATAATTCAAAATAAAAACAAGATAATGAAAAACCCATCGGAAGCATCTTATCATAAAAATAAAAACCATCAAAACAGAAACGTAAAGAATTATAACTTAACGGATGAACAGGCAATAACCAAAAGGCAGATTTTATATCCGCCTTTGCTAATAATGCTCCTTGACCAAAACGTCTCAATAGAGGAATCGCCTCATCAAAAGAAGTGTAATTAACCGATGCCAAAGACTTATCCACATCATCATTCAATGAACTTTTATGTGGATAAGATAAATGATGGATAAGCCTAAAAGCACCATTCTCTTTTTTGGGAACTATCCCTAAAGGCGATATCCTGAAATCGCTAAACGGTGGCGATGAAAACGGACCAGCTATCCTATCTGCCTGTAATTCCTTGAATAATTTCTCCCCTACAATTTCCTTATACATATGCACAGATTTTAAATTCTCGCACCAAGAGCAACCAGTACCTTTAAACTCTGGCACAAAAAACCCTTCAGAAAAACCACTGAAAATTAATTCAGCCTTCTGTCTGTCTGGGTATCGCTCTAGCCATGGGAGCATTCTTTCCACTCTCACTGGCGTCGACACTCTTCACCAAGAGTTCTTTGGTACTAGGCTGCTGCTGTTGACTAGCTTGGGCTCTTTTAAAACAACGGGAGACCGGATGAGTGCCCCCACAAAAGGAGCACTCATGCCAGTACCTGCAATTTTGAAGCCATTTATATGTAGAATCATTGAATGCAAAGCAGACTCCCTTCTTAAAGGGAGTCTGATGTACATTCATCTGTCTAGCTGGTGTAGAACGCTGGGGCAGCATTAAGTTTATCCATAACCCCACGTCCTTCACACCCCAGCGCAATGACGGATGAACCGCCAACTTCTGACGAAACATTTCATCATAAGAAAACCAGGCCATACCACCAAAGTTTTTATAAGCCTCTAACACTGTATCAATGTGTTGAAATAAACCACTACACTTACCAGGATATTTCTCCCCTTAAACCGCTGCATAAACGCAGAAAGCCTGTAACCAATTATTGAAAGACCTAGGCATACTGCGTTTACGCTCATCCTCTTTTTCTTCCTTCTTGTCCCCCCCGCACAATATGTTCTTTCACGGAAGGCAACAAGGAGAGTAAATCAATGAATTCATTATGCCATATTTTTTTCTTTAATCACATTAGATAAATGGAAACCAAGGGGAGTCACTTCACATGCTAAAGCCTCCTTGGCGCATGTCTCCGCCACTCCGCTACCCCTCTCCAACACTGGGAGACTCGTTAAAGTGGGTAAAGAAACAGCAGAGGCTGATGCGTCAGGACACCAAGCGCTGGCTAGCGGATTAGCCGGCTTAGCCATAGAAATAAATTGAGACATAAAAGACATGAATTGAGACATCATATCATTATTAAGGACAGATGAAACACAGATGTTCTCACCGGCTGTTCCCAATGTCCTGGTCTCCTCCAGTTTACTTCCAGATGCTGTCGCTGTTTCTGCAGTAGGAGATGTAGCTGATGGCCAACGCTGGAGCCGCTCTCCAAAGGAAGCAGACATCGTTGCCGTCTGTGACCCTCCTTGGGACTCCGTGGGCTGCCATGTCGCTCTGTTGTTCTGGAGATGCTGCGCTGCTGCAGAGGGACCCGGACATGGAAGCCGGCCCATGATGTCACTGGACGGCGGGGCCGTGAGAAGCTCTGCCCATCGTTCACTCAGCAACGCCCCTTTTTCTGCTTGGCCTACAGCAGACATCGTCCGCTGGCTGCCGCTGCCTCTGCTTCGCCTATGGGAAGGAGGTGGGGGCGTGTACACTCGCCGGCTTCTGCGAGCTCTTTTGCGAGCCGGGTGACACGCCTCCTGACTCTCCTCCCGCTCATCTGTATTAGCGCTGACTGCCACCGGGTCTTTAGTCTCTGTCTCTTCCGGCACTCCTATGGCGCTCACGTCTTCAGCCGCCTTTGACACCGCCGCCGGAGCATCGCTGAGGCAGCACCGCAACCAGTCCTCACCACTGGCACTCTCCGCTCTCCGCAGCAACTGGCAAAGCAGGTCCTCCATCTTCTGACTTGCTAGAAGATCCTCAACTGACTGGCCCCGAACAGCTGACTGGCCGCTTATTTATGTTTGAAATTCCCGCCACAACGGTGCTCTTGACCAATCAGCTGACAGCACGTCAAATCAGCTGATATTGTGCTACACCCACTTCGAAGACTCTAGAAGCAGATTCTTCTGGCAGCTGTGACCTAAAGATGACCCTATCAGCTGAGGTGAGTAAAAAATAGGCGGGAAAAACAAACTATAACTGAATTAAGCAAAACTGAGGGAATTAAAAACCTGAGGAGAAAAAGGGGGATAACAAATTAAACATATAAACTAACTAGGGGTACTGTGGAGCCATGTGTCCCCCAAGCAAGTCTGCTCTGGGGGCCCCTGTCAGGGACTGTGGACCCAGCCAAAGACAGACAAGGCGGTCTGTTCCCAGAGAGCTGGGGTCCTGAGAGGACTTACTGAGCCAGGCTGCTTGTTGCCCCAGAGATCAGTCAGGGAGCAAGCAGTAAGGTAGGGCCTATGTGTGGCCTAGGTCATTTATTATTTTGTGTATGTTACAGCTTCCTAAGCTGAATAAAAGCCATTTTGTTTTGAATTGGTACCGTCTGAACGCTGCCTCTCCCGCGCCCAGTACCACAAACATCGCTGTCGGGTCCAGGAGTCTGCCGCCATTGAGATTAATCCCCCCCAAATTATCACAGTAGTTAGAAGTTAAAACTGCAGTACTAAAGTGACACTGCCCCCATCAGGCTCCTGGCAACTGCAGTTTTAACTGCATACTATTTATTACTGTCTGTATATCCTCTCCTGATGTCCCCAATGTATTTAGAAGGGTGAAACATGTTGAGAGTTAAGGGAGCTAATATATAGTATATGGTCTCTGGGCCTGCATACCTGACCATATAAGACTATTGTCATGTCCCACCTTGGGTCATGCATACAGTGCTTCACTGTTTATTGTCATGCTTTGTTTTACTTGTGCTTCTCATCTAATTTTGTTCTATATTTGCTCCCTTATTCACTCTCTACTCCCCCCTCCTGTCTGTGACATCATTCAGGTTCTGTAGTTGTTTATTTCCTGCCTCCCTCAGCTTGGAAAACTACCATCTTTTTTACAACCTGTATTTCATCTACCAACAGTTCTATCTGAATAAGCCTTCATCTGAACATCTTCCACATGTCTTACAGAGGAGTTGAGCTATGTGGTAATGTTTAGTGGTACAACCTCAGTGAAGTCTCTCTAAGGTCTACAGTCAGATCTCCATCACAGACTACATACAGGTCTGTAGCCTGCAGGTCAATAATTGTAAGTCTGACCCCTAAACTAAAGTCATATACCGCAAACCATAACACAGGGGTTCTGCCACAAGATGCTTCAGGACGCATATGCTTACAGCTATTTACTGGGACGCACCTGTACTTTCTGATTAGAAGCAATGAAAGTACATGTACAGCCCCCAATTAGTGGTAAATGTATGTGTCCAGGAGCACCGTATGGCAGCATCCTTATGGTCGAAACACACTATGTACACTATGTATCTATGTAGCTGATTGAGTTTCAGGTGGTCACGTCGCGTCATTATGCGTAATGACGCCAGACGTGACTCCTGAGGCCCTGTCAGCAGTCTCTTACGTCAGGCAGAAGTGCCTGCATATCACAGAGCCGTCACGGAGCCCAGGGAAGGTGAGTTAACATTATTTTTTATGTTTGATCACCTTCCCGGGAGCTCTGCTTATTATACTCTGGGGTCTGAAGAGACCCCACAGTATAATAATAATAATAGCAGTTTCGTTTCGGCCGTGTTTGGTCCGATCAAAACTGCTGGGTGAGGACTCCGCTGCTCGTGCCAGGTAAGAAAGCCTCGCTTTCCACTCTTGGAACGCATGCCGGGGGTTGCCGACTGCTGCCCTAGCAGTTATTTTCAATGCCCATAGCTGTGTATAGAGACACTCCACTTGATGTGCTAAAAGTTTCAGTTAAGGGAAACTGCGGTTGAGAGCAGGATATCTATTGACAGATATCTCTCAGGCATATGCCATGCAGGTTATGGAAAGTGCACGATCTAGACCTGTATGCTATATGCACAGTAGAAGGTCCCATTGTACATAAGAAGGGACCCTGAGAAACACATAAAATTTATATCCAGGGAAAGGGATATATGTGGAGGTGCATCACAAGCCTTCCATTGTCCAGGATGGATAGTGTTTCTATATTATAAGAGCACAACACTTATTAATTTTAAATTTTCATGGAATGTGATTATTTTAACAGTTTGTGAGTAAAAGTGAAGTTTTACTATCCAGTATCTTGTCCACATTTTTCAGCGATTCATGTAGATGCGAGTGGAATTATAAACCATCGGTGAGCTATTCTGTGATGCACAGTACCAGCATGGTGTATTATGTTTTACCAACTGACTTTACAGAGTGCAAAACAAATACCCACATGTTTTCCACCTAACCATTAGTCAATATAACAAGGCTAAATTACTCCTAAAACATAACATTTGTTCATCTTCTGAATAATAAGAAATTAAAAATCCAGGTTGGCAAGGCTGTGATGATTCTGCTTAAATATGGCTATAACTCAAAGCTATATTTTGGTCTCTCGGTAGCGTATCTCTTTACTCATAAGGTGCGCAGCCATAATCCTAGGTGTATATTGGCAGTAGTGGCAACACTGGAACAATAGGGCTTTGTATCCATCACAGCAGGGCTCCATTGTATTCCTATACAGTCCTGAGTGATCAAAGAAACATGCATGGTGCAGCCTGCACTGGTAGATCAGATATGGCTGATAACATTATATCATTTCATTTGGTCTCAGCTCTTTACAAAGGATCTGGACTTGAGTGCATTATTCAATCAGACTTGCTGCCGCCGGTGACCTCATTCTGGGAGGTGGCATAAAGGGTATAAAAGATGAGGTAAGAGGCAATGGGAGGAGATTGGGCTGAGACCATCACAGACTACAGATTTGTTACAGACAGACCATGAGGAGAGATTGTGCTGAGACTACAAGAGTTTACTGAGAGACTGTGATGAGAGCATGCAGGCTGGAATATACTGTGATGCCACATGCTAGGAGTTAATGCTAAGCAGCCTCCACTGGGTATTCACACATGACAGAGCATGTGTGAGTGTTGGATTATAGAGCCACATCAAGGAGATGCGTGGTAAAGTAATTATTTCAATGTTATTCCCTTTTTATTTTTATTGTACTGTATATTGTAACTAGTAACTGTTAATGCTTGCATACATCTGCATATCTGTTCTGAACTGCATGTGTTAGATGTTAATACCGACCCATTTAGGGGTTAATAAATATATAAAATTTAGAAAGCTTGTCTTGTATTTATCTTGTGAACCCGGCACTCACTGGCGGTGAGTGTGGTTTTTATATGAAAGAAGACTCAGGTGTGGCCACAGTGGTGTTGGCGCACTGAGGATCTTTCACAAAAGCCCTTATTAGTATTGTGTTTTTAATCTATTTCTCCCAATAGATAATACACATTTGTCTTTATATAGTGATGTATCTGCAGATTATAGATAGATAGATAGATAGATAGATAGATAGATAGATAGATAGGATAGATAGATAGATACAGTGGGTACAGAAAGTATTCAGACCCCTTTAAATTTTTCACTCTTTGTTTTATTGCAGCCATTTGCTAAAAGCAAAAAAGTTCATTTTATTTCTCATTAATGTACACTCAGCACCCCATCTTGACAGAAAAAAAAGAAATGTAGATACTTTTGCAAATTTATTAAAAAAGAAAAACTGAAATATCACATGGTCACAAGTATTCAGACCCTTTGCTCAGTACTGAGTAGAAGCACCCTTTTGAGCTAGTACAGTCATGAGTCTTCTTAGGAATGATGCAACAAGTTTTTCACATCTGGATTTGGGGATCCTCTGCCATTTTTCTTTGCAGATCCTCTCCAGTTCTGTCAGGTTGGATGGTGAACATTGGTGGACAGCCATTTTCATGTTTCTCCAGAGATGCTCAATTGGGTTGAGGTCAGGGCTCTGGCTGGGCCAGTCAAGAATGGTCACAGAGTTGTTCCGAAGCCACTCCTTTGTTATTTTAGCTGTGTGCTTAGGATCATTGTCTTGTTGGAAGGTGAACCTTCGGCCCAATCTGAGGTCCAGAGCACTCTGGAAGAGGTTTTCTTCCAGGATATCTCTGTACTTGGCCGCATTTATCTTTCCTTCAATTGCAACCAGTCATCCTGTCCCTGCAGCTGGAAAACACCCCCATAGCATGATGCTGCCACCACTATGTTTCACTGTTGGGATTGTATTGGGCAGGTGATGAGCAGTGCCTGGTTTTCTCCACACATACCGCTTAGAATTAACGCAAAAAAAAGTTCAATCTTCGTCTCATCAAACCAGAGAATCTTATTTCTCATTGTCTGGGAGTCCTTCATGTGTTTTTTGGCAAACTCTATGCGGGCTTTCATATGTCTTACACTGAGGAGAGGCTTCCTTCAGGCCACTCTGCCATAAAGACCCGACTTGTGGAGGGCTGCAGTGATAGTTGACTTTGTGGAACTTTCTCCCAGCTCCCTACTGCATCTCTGAAACTCTGTCACAATGATCTTTGGGTTCTTCTTTACCTCTCTCACCAAGGCTCTTCTCCCATGATTTCTCAGTTTGGCTGGACGGCCAGGTCTAGGAAGAGTTCTGGTCGTCGCAAACTTCTTCCATTTAAGGCTTATGGAGGCCACTGTGCTCTTAGGAACCTTGAGTGCTGCAGAAATTCTTTTGTAACCTTGGCTAGATCTGTGCCTTACCACAATTCTGTCTCTGAGCTCCTTGGGAAGTTCCTTTGATCTCATGATTCTCATTTGCTCTGACATGCACTGTGAGCTGTGAGGTTTTATATAGACAGGTGTGTGCTTTTCCTAATCAAGTCCAATCAGTTTAATTAAACACAGCTGGATGCCAATGAAGGAGTAGAACCATCTCAAGGAGGATCAGAAGGAAATGGACACCATGTGAGTTAAATATGAGTGTCACAGCAAAGGGTCTGAATACTTATGACCATGTGATATTTCAGTTTTTTGTTTTTAATTTGCAAAAATTTCAACATTTCTGTTTTTTTTCTGTCAAGATGGGGTGCTGAGTGTACATTAATGAGAAATAAAATGAACTTTTTTGCTTTTAGCAAATGGCTGCAATGAAACAAAGAGTGAAAAATTTAAAGGGGTCTGAATACTTTCCGTACCCACTGTAGATAGATAGATAGATAGGAATGTATTATCCATTTGGAAAAATAGATTAAAAACACAATACTGATAATGGCCTTGCCAACCTGAATTTTTCAACCTGGCGAGGTGTCTAGTTAAAACAGAACTTTTTTTGAGTTTCAAACAATTCATTTAAGATCTAAGTGATAGGTTTCCATGCACAGAAACATATTTTTATCCTCAATTGTGGGTCAGCAATTGCAGATAAAAGCATAGGCCCATATACAGTGGGGAAAAAAGTATTTAGTCAGCCACCAATTGTGCAAGTTCTCCCACTTAAAAAGATGAGAGAGGCCTGTAATTGACATCATAGGTAGACCTCAACTATGAGAGACAAAATGAGAAAACAAATCCAGAAAATCACATTGTCTGATTTTTTAAGAATTTATTTGCAAATTATGGTGGAAAATAAGTATTTGGTCACCTACAAACAAGCAAGATTTCTGGCTCTCACAGACCTGTAACTTCTTCTTTAAGAGGCTCCTCTGTCCTCCACTCATTACCATACATATCTGGGACACTAAACCCCAGGTCTATAAGGACCTGTGGGTGGTTTAGTGTCCCAGATTGACCTGACAGATTCCCTTTAAGACTAGTCTTTCATAGTCCAGTCTTAATAAAGGCCCCGCCAAGCCTCTTAATAAATTGTGTATATGGCTGTGCATTAGAATGGTGATCTATGCCAACCTGTTAGCTCTCATACCATACTGTGATACACAGCACTTTGGTGTCCCTGTTACAAAGATTTATGCTGAAATCCCTGATATATAGGAAAGGTATGTTCATAATATATAGAACTCTCAATACGTCTGCACCTCATGAGAAATTACCTTACATGATAAGACAGGAAAGGGACTTGGGAGTGGCACTCCCAGTGTGCTCATGGTGGAGGTCATGTCAGTGGACAATGGGAACGTCAAGGTGGGCCAGTTAGAACAAATAAAAAAAAATCCGTACCAGGTGCTACTTGACCCTGGATAGGTTGGCACATATTTTTCCTGATATTCCAAACACGTTAGAGGCAATGTGAACTGGTTGTTCTATCAGCCATATATGGATGGAACTAACCTACAATAGCCCCCTTTTGGCATAGTGTTTTTAAACTTATTTCTATGGTAACGAAAACTAAGATTGATCCAGAAGCCACTATGGCCTTATTTAATATGGAGTTGTTAGATATCACGCTAGAGGTGCGTTGGACTGTGGCGCATATTTTAACAGGAAATAAACAGTGTATTGCTTCCTGTTGTAAGTCTAATAATAATAATAATTATAAACTTTATTTATATAGCGCCAACATATTCCGTAGCACTTTACAAATCACAGGACACATGAACAGACAAAATGAGGCATTACAATAAGACAAATAAATAAACATATCAAACAATAGGACTGAGGGCGCTGCTCACAAGAGCTTACATTCTATGAGGAGATAGGGGGACACAAGAGGTCAGAGGGCTTGTTTACTACAATGGTCCAGCCATCTTTTAATAGAAAAGGTTATGTAACTGAAGTTGTATGAACCCGCCACCAACTGCTATCTGTGAACAAACATATACTAAGTGCAAGGAGTGCAGTTTAACTTCTAGATGGAGAGGACAGGATCTGAGGAACAGAGGAGGAAGGATAAAAGGTGTTATTGTTCTACACCTCCGCACACTACACGGTGATCAGGTCACGTCATAAGCCTGACCAAACAGATGTGATTTTAGGGCAGTTTTGAAGCTGCTGTAGTTGGGGATTAATCAGATTGTCTGGGATAAAGCGTTCCAGAGCACCAATGCAGCTCGAGAATAGTCTTGGAGATGGGAGTGGGATGTTCGGATAACAGAGAATGCAAGTCTATGGTCCTTGGCACAACAGAGAGGACGATTAGGGCGGTAGACAGTGACGAGAGAGGAGATATAGGCGGGTGCAGCGCTATGGATGGATTTGTGGGTGAGTGTGATAATTTTATATTGTATTCTGTGATGGATGGGCAACCAATACATCAACTGACACAAGGTAGAGGCATCTGTGTACCAGTTTGACAGAAAGATGAGTCTGGCGGCCACATTCAGGACAGATTGTAGTGGGGAGAGTTTAGTAGGAAGCCCAGTTAGAAGAGAATTGCATTAGTGAAGACGAGAGAAAATCAAAGCGACAATGAGGGTTTTTGAGGTTTCCACGTTGAGGAAAGGGCGAATTCTAGAAGTGTTTTTAAGGTGCAGGTGGCAAGAGCGTGCAAGTGTATGAATATGTGGGGTAAAAGTGAGATCTGAGTCAAATACAACCCCCAGACAGCGGGCATGCTGCCTCAGTGTAATAGTAAGGTCACAGACAGAAATGGAGATATTAGAGTTAGGTCGGTTAGTGGATGGAGGGAAGACAAGAAGTTCAGATTTTGAAAGATTCAATTTCAGATAAAGAACGACATGATGTTATAGACAGCAGAGAGACAGTCACTGGTGTTCTGTAGTAGTGCAGGGGTGATGTAATACGATGAGGTACGAGTATATAGTTGGGTATCATCAGCATACAGATGGTATTGAAAGTCAAATCTGAGAATGGTTTGTCCAACTGGAGCTGTGTACAGAGAGAAGAGGAGGGGACCTAGGGCCGAGCCTTGAGGGGCCTCAACCGCAATGGGCAGAGGAGAAGAAATAGCACCAGCGAATTATACACTAAATGAGAGGTCAGAGATATAGGAAGAGAACCAAGAGAGAGCGGTGTCCCTGAGGCCAATAGAGTGGAGCATAGTGAGAAGGAGTTGGTCGTCTACAGCATCAAATGCTGCTGAGAGATCCAGAAGAATAAGTAGTGAATAGTTCCCTTTAGAGTTAGCCGACAAGAGATTGTTGGAGATCTTTGTGAGGGCTGTTTCTGTAAAGTGTAGTGCACAAAAACCTGATTGTAAGGGATCCAGAAGACAGCAGAGAGATAACGGATTAGGCGGGAATTGACCAAGCGTTCCAGGAGTTTAGAGATGAAGAGAAGGTTAGAGAGAGGTCGGTAGTTAGCAGCACAGGATGGGTCAAGGGAGGGTTTATTCAGTAGTGGGGTTATGACAGCATGTTTGAAGGAGGAGGGAAAGATTCCAGAAGAAAGAGAAAGGTTAAAAATTTTAGTAAGATGAGTTGTAACAGCAGGGGATGGAGACTGGAGAAGATGTGATGGGATAGGATCACTTGTGCAAGTAGTGGGGCGAGAAGAAGAAAGGAGCTGGGAGACTTCTTCTGTTACTGGGTCAAATGATGAGAGTTCACAATGAGGAGCAAGGGAGGGAAGGGGACTGATGCTGCTTGGAGATTGGGTTATTTCCTGATGGATGTTGTCAATTTTGTCTTTAAAGTACGTGGCCATGTCTTGAGCACTGAAGTCTGTGACAGGTAATCGCACCCAGGGTCGGACTGGACCACTGGGGGACCGGTGAATCCCTCAGTGGGCTCTGTGCTTTTTTTTTTTTAATAGGCTGTGGAGGTGCGTTAACGGCCCCTATTCACTTACCTCTCCCCGCTTCTGGCCCCAGTACAATGCACATTACGTCATCGCGACGTGATGTGTGGTGCACAGGGCCCAGGCTGCTGCGGGAAGAGGAGAGGCTGCAAGCAGGAGCGGGGAGAGGTAAGTGATGCAGCCAGATTCTCCCCGGTTTTTCAATCCAGTTTTAACAACTGGATCGCAAAACGGGGGAGAAGTGGCACCACCGACCTGTTCTGCTACTAGTAGAGCAGAAAGCCACAGGCTTCCTGCTCTACAACTCACAGGCTTGTAGGCCACGGGCCCCATTGAGCCTGTGGCCTACAAGCTAAGCACCAATCCTTACCTGTCTGCTCCTGTTACCCCCTGCTTCTTCCTGCCCCGGGCGCACATGACATCACATCAGTGCACCCGGAGCAAGATGGAGCAGGAGGCAACAGGGGCAGACAGGTAAGTAATGACCTAATGCTGCTATAGCGGGGACTAGTGAAGGGGCTACTGTATGACTCATACAGTGTCCCTTTCACTATTCCCCCCATACATTAGCCCCTTCACTATTCCCCCCCATACATTATTCACTTCACTATTCCCCCCATACAGTGACCCCTTCACTATTCCCCCCCATACAGTGGCCCCCTTCACTGGTCCCCTATACTGTATGGGGACCATTGATGGGGCCATTATATTATGGGGGGGCAGTGATGGAGGCCAATATCCTGGGGAACATTAAATGGGTTGTTCAGGATAACATGTTTTTTGTTTTAGGTAGCCCAGGGCAGGTGAAAACCCCCCCCCCAAAAACGTACTTTCCTGTCCCCAGTGTCTCCCAGCGCAGTTCCATCCTGCAGCTCTGTTGTATTCTATTGCACATGACCCCTGAGGCCAATCAGCAGCCTAAGGGAAGGGACCTGGTACGGCACAGCAAGTGAGGACTTCCGGCAAAAGAAGACAGTGGAGCTGCAGGACCGGACCGTGCTGGAAGGACACTGGAGCATTGGGGACAAGTGAGTATGTTTTGTTTTGTTTTTTTATTTTCACCTCCCCCGGACTAATTACAAAAAGATATATATATATACTGGACAACCTCTATAAAGTGTGGGGCATTAGGTGGTTATGTTAAAGGGGTTGTGCAGGAATAATTTTTATGGTTTATCCTCAGGATAGGCCATAAATACCTGATCTGTAGGGGGCCGACCCCAGACCGATCAGCTGTACGTAGTCACTTCTAGCGCCTGTCCTGTACTCAATCCGGCACCGGAAGCAGAAATCTCTGTCCACTTTATAGGGGCTGGGCACCTTCACTGCATCTCAGCACATACTGAAGTCAGTGGGAACTGAGCTGCAGTGAAGGCGCCGGGCTGCTATACAGCAGATGTGTTGTGTACAGAAAGGGCTCCGGAAGTGGTTCCGTACAGCTGATGGGGCCGTGTGTCAGCCCCCTAGCCATCAGGTATCCTGAGGATAGGGCATAAAAAAAAAAAATAACCCTGGACAACCCCTTTAATATGCCCCACACAGTTTAATGTCTCCCCCCACAGGATGTTAGCCCCCATCACTGCTCCCACACAATATAATGACCCCATCACTGTTCCCCTTACAGTATGGGGGACCAGTGAAGAGGGCACTGTATGGGAGGACCAGTGAAGTGGCCATAAAAAAAATTTGGCCCAAACAACCCCTTTAAAGAGGTTGTTCATAAATTGGAGCGACCACTGTGGCGGCCGCCAGGGAGGTGTAAAAATGAAAAAAAAGCTTACTTACCTGTCCCCAACACCCTATTGTTCCCTGCCTGTGTCTGTTCGGTCTCATGGCGGCCCCTCATTTCTGGAAATCCTGTACCTAATTGGTCTTACCAGTCACATGAGGTGCAAGACTCCCAGCAAGAAGGCGCTGGCACAAGACTGAATGGACACTGGCGGCGGACAACGGAGCATCAGGGACAGGTGAGTATGTGTTTTTATTTTTTTTTTTTTAATTTTACACCTGCTGCCCGCCACATGGGTTGCTACAATTCCTGGACAACCTCTTTAAAGGATTTATCCATTTTTCTAATATTGATGGCCTGTCCTTGGGATAGGCCATCAGTATTACATCTGCGGGGGTCCGACAGCCAGGACTTCTGCAGATCAGCTTTTCTAGGACAGTGCAGCTACAGGTAATGGTAACAATTCTAGAAGCCACGCTGTTCACTTGCCATACAGGGTGTAGCAGTGGGTTTAGGTGGTGCAGTGGTAAACATCGTATGGCTGTGAGTAGCATGACTTCTGACATGTTAATACTTTCAGCCGCCCTGTCTCGGTACAGTTGGTCTGCAAGGGTCAGATGGTGGGCCCCTAGAAACAATTCCACTGGTGGGTCCTAGACATCCCAGTCTGATACTGCACGCACCTTTGGCGTGAGGAGGGAGTGAAAGGTGTCAAAGAGTCGTTTACAGTTATTGGATAGAGAAGAGATGAGATAGGTGAAGTAGCCTTGTTTGGCGAGTTGAAGGACAGAGTTATAGGCTTTGAGCATGACTTACCATCCTTATCAGATATGTGTATTAAAGTCAAACTGCATATGCCCTATTTATTGACTATGTCACAAATGGGGCAACAATTGGAGAATTTAAAGGATAACTGGTACCTATGGTTGTCACGCTCCCTTGCTCTCCCATTTCGAGACTGAGATTTTATGAGGCCTAAACTTGATGATATATGTTTCTCTGCTAGATGTAAACCCTTATTACTGCAATTTCATTGTTTGCTTTATTGTTGATGAGACTATATATAATGCATATGCCAATTGCTATATTGAATTGTAAGTAACTGTTCATGTTCACGGCAATGCTAATATTCACAGTAACTCCTTTTCACAATATCATTACATATGGTGGATTATAATGTAGAAAAAGAAGGAAGATTTTATCCTTATATTGTCAACGTCTTCTTTAGATATAATGATAAACTTGCACCTTCTTTTCCTAGACCGCTGTTGGCAAGAGTTTCCTTGGTACATGTGTCAGTCAGGATGGTGCTTTTGGAGCTCAGCTTCTGGGTCTTAGAGCTGACGTTATGATTTATGAATACTGTATTAGGAATTTCTTAGTGTATACATGCTACTGTTACTCCCACATCACATTCAGCATTATGTTGACTTCGTTCCCCAGTAAAGCTAATATAGAGCTAGATGTTTGCTGTATAAGTTACAGTGGGGAAAAAAAAGTATTTAGTCAGCCACCAATTGTGCAAGTTCTCCCACTTAAAAAGATGAGAGAGGCCTGTAATTGACATCATAGGTAGACCTCAACTATGAGAGACAAAATGAGAAAACATATCTAGAAAAACACATTGTCGGATTTTTTAAGAATTTATTTGCAAATTATGGGGGAAAATAAGTATTTGGTCACCTACAAACATGCAACATTTCTGGCTCTCTCAGACCTGTAACTTCTTCTTTAAGAGGCTCCTCTGTCCTCCACTCATTACCTGTAGTAATGGCAGTCACTCTTACATGATTGGATGGACACAGATAAAGATATAATGCTAGATGTGTTTGGAACTATTATCATCATCACTATTACTTTCTCAGTATCTAATACATAAAATTCTGATAAAACATTTGGTACATGTTGCATCTCAATTCATGCCCAATTCCCTTTATTACATTCCCCTTTCCACTAAGCCCTGCCTCCTTTTCTGACAAGGTGCAAAAGTGCCTAACACTAATTATAAAATGTAGTATTTGGCATGTGCACCAGTTTTTGCTCCACATTATCTAAAAATTCTGCACATTTGTATTAGTTAATATGCCTCTAGTAATGATCAATTTACGCAACATATTTCTTAAATGGGGAGCATGAAGTGTAAAGCAATGTCAGGCAGCATCTCTCCTTTCCATTTATTAGTACCAAGCTGCTTACTACCAGGGTTCACAAGCACTTCCTAAAGGTAACTTATATAAGCCTACTTTTAAAGAGGACCTTTAAACAACTCCACCAAGTTCTTTGCATCATTTAATAGGTGCTACTCCATGTCCCCTGCCTGCTGCTGCCTGAAATGAATCAGTTAGAGAGCCTATATCAAGCAACAGAAGTAACAGCATTGAGAAAGAAATCTACCTGTGCCAGAATCAGTGAAGCAGCACCTATTAACATATGGGCCGGGGGGGGGGGGGGGGGGCCCCCCCCCCCCCCCCTAACAACAGGAGTTGGTGGAGGTGGTGAAAGGTCCTCTTTAAAGTGCCAATTTAACTGTATATAAGGTATTTGGAGCTCTGTATAAAAAAGGTAAGACCAGCTACTATAAACATATTATTATGAAATTAAAGGGAGCCTGTCACATTGACCATGCAGTTCAGTCTTCAGGCAACAGAGCAGAAGATGAGCAGATTGATATACAGTATTGTAGGAAATGTGTATGGGTAGTTTGAGAAATTTGGCACTGCTACATTTAAGGTCATTTGTTTCTGTATATGTATTTAAAGTGTAAGTAAACTTTTATTGATATTTTCATAAATCAATAGTGCAGATGAAGGGAAAAAAAAATTGCAATATACAGTGCTGGCCAAAAGTATTGGCACCCCTGCAATTCTGTCAGATAATACTCAATTTCTTCCAGAAAATGATTGCAATCACAAATGCTTTGGTAATAATATCTTCATTTATTTTGCTTGCAATGAAAAAACACAAAAGAGAATGAAAAAAGTCAAATCATTGATCATTTTACACAAAACTCCAAAAATGGGCCGGACAAAAGTATTGGCACCCTCAGCCTAATACTTGGTAGCACAACCTTTAGACAAAATAAGTGCGAACAACCGCTTCCGGTAACCATCAATGAGTTTCTTACAATGCTCTGCTGGAATTTTAGACCATTCTTCTTTGGCAAATTTCTCCAGGTGCCTGAGATTTGAAGGGTGCCTTCCCCAAACTGCCATTTTGAGATCTCTCCACAGGTGTTCTATGGGATTCAGGTCTGGGCTCATTGCTGGCCACTTTAGAAGTCTCCAGTGCTTTCTCTCAAACCATTTTCTAGTGCTTTTTGAAGTGTGTTTTGGGTCATTGTCCTGCTGGAAGACCCATGACCTCTGAGGGAGACCCAGCTTTCTCACACTGGGCCCTACATTATGCTGCAAAATTTGTTGGTAGTCTTCAGACTTCATAATGCCATGCACACGGTCAAGCAGTCCAGTGCCAGAGGCAGCAAAGCAACCCCAAAACATCAGGGAACCTCCGCCATGTTTGACTGTAGGGACCGTGTTCTTTTCTTTGAAGGCCTCTTTTTTTTCCCCTGTAAACTCTATGTTGATGCCTTTTCCCAAAAAGCTCTACTTTTGTCTCATCTGACCAGAGAACATTCTTCCAAAAAGTTTTTGGCTTTCTCAGGTAAGTTTTGGCAAACTCCAGCCTGGCTTTTTTATGTCTCTGGGTCAGAAGTGGGGTCTTCCTGGGTATCCTACCATAGAGTCCCTTTTCATTCAGATGCCGACGGATAGTATGGGTTGACACTGTTGTACCCTCGGACTGCAGGGCAGCTAGAACTTGTTTGGATGTTAGTCGAGGTTCTTTAGCCACCATCCGCACAATCTTTCGTTGAAATCTCTCGTCAATTTTTCTTTTCCGTCCACATCTAGGGAGGTTAGCCACAGTGCCATGGGCTTTAAACTTCTTGATGACACTGCGCACGGTAGACACAGGAACATTCAGGTCTTTGGAGATGGACTTGTAGCCTTGAGATTGCTCATGCTTCCTCACAATTTTGCTTCTCAAGTCCTCAGACAGTTCTTTGGTCTTCTTTCTTTTCTCCATGCTCAATGTAGTACACACAAGGACACAGGACAGAGGTTGAGTCAACTTTAATCCATTTCAACTGGCTGCAAGTGTGATTTAGTTATTGCCACCACCTGTTATGTGCCACAGGTAAGTAACAGGTGCTGTTAAGTACACAAATTAGAGAAGCATCACATGATTTTTCAAAGGGTGCCAATACTTTTGTCCACCCCCCTTTTTATGTTTGGTGTGGAATTATATCCAATTTGGCTTTTTGACAATTCTTTTTGTGGTTTTCCATTGAAGACAAATTAAATGAAGAAATTATTACCAAAGCATTTGTGATTGCAATCATTTTCTGGAATAAATTGAGTATTATCTGACAGAATTGCAGGGGTGCCAATACTTTTGGCCAGCACTGTACTTAACTAAAGAAAAGTGCCGATGTATTTAAGTGTATCTCCTGTCTTTACTTCTTATTTGATTCATGTACACAAAGCAATTCAGTTTACAATGAGCTGTATGGAGGGGGAAGAGGAGGAAAAAGACCTAGATATGAGGCTGTCTGCATTAAATGAGTCATTTCTGTCAGGAGAAGTCTGGATGCTAATTCATGACATTCCAGCTGTGTTGTGAAAAAAAAAAACCGTCTCTCTGTCATCATATTGCTGATGTCTCTCTGTTTGAGAAGCTCTCCTTTTCCTCCCCTCCCCTCTCCATAGAGTTTGATCAGTGACAAAGAGGCAAATATGTGAAGAAATAGTATATTTGCTATTTTCACAAAAAAATAAAAGTTTAATGCTTTAATATAATATTTTTTCAAATATCTATATATGTTTAACCAATAAAAATAACTAGATGTTAAAATACTTGTTACACAAAAATAAGATAAATTTCTCTGTGCAGAAAACTGCCACATGGAGATTTGTTTGAAAGGAAATACCGTGTTGAGTGGAAAATAGGGTTAAAAAAGTAGGTCTAATATTACAACATTTATGGATCTCTCATTAGCTGCCAGGATATCTCACTAGATAGAGCAGTGTAGGTGTGGGGTAACTTACTAGGAGAGGTAGAGGACTGAGTACAATGAAGCACTGTCTTTATTCAGTCTACTTGCTGTGTAGGGTACTGTATTGCTGCAATACATTTTGACCAAGCTGTCCAGACTAGAAGCTGTAGCACTGTGTGAATTGCAAACAGACCCCCACCATGAAGTAAAATACCTCAGTATATAGTAGTTTCAGAATAGGGCTACATTCTTCTAAACCCTTGTAAGATTTTCTTACTGACAGATAACATGGGACCCCAGGGAATATCCAAGGATCAAATGCTACCTCACAGTCTGAAACACACCTTTTCACCATTTTTATTACATAGACTTGCATTTCACAGGTAGATTGTTATATAATATTGCAGCGTGTTACTTATACTGTGTTCTGGACTAACTGAATCTACACCATTGGCAAGGAATATGTATTTCTTTCATACTGAAGACTGAATTTTTGTTTTCTAAGAAACCTTCATTGATTGCTGTGATGAATAGCTCTGCATGGTTAATAGGTGTTGTAAAGTATTTACGTCAGTAATGTTTTCATGGTATTTGCTTTATTTATATAGTATATTTGTCCAATGCTGTTTTTTTTTTTTTTTTTTACAAAAGGGTAGACATCTTTAATAATCATGATAAATCAATTTCATCATGACATGTATCTCTACTATAAATGCATCATTTTGAGCATGGTAGTAAAGGAGCTTCTATCAACCAATGACATCAGTAAGGATACTTTCACACTGCACTTACATTGTATGTTTGTCATTGCATCAGAATGCTCCCGATGTATACAGTACATTGGTAGGCCACATTCACCTGAGTCAAAAGAGTTGGTGCACCATTCCGCCTGTTGGCAACAAAAGGCCTTTACAGTGGCATCTGTCAGAAGTACAGTTGTGCTAAAAAGTTTACATACCCCTGCAGATTTTTGGGGTTTTTGGCCTTTTTTCAAAGAATATGAATGATAACACAAAAACTTTTTCTCCACTCATGGTTAGTGGTTGGTCGAAGCCATTTATTGTCAAACTTCTGTGTTTTCTCTTTTTAAATCATAATGAAAACCAAAAACATCAAAATGACCCTGTTCAAAAGTTCACATACCATGGTGATTTTGGCCTGATAGCATGCCCAGAAGTTGACACAAAGGGGTTTGAATGGCTACTAAAGTTAACATCCTCACCTGTGACCTGTTTGCTTGTAATCAGTGTGTGCACATAAACGCTGAGTGAGTTTCTGGGATCCAGACAGACTGTTGCATCTTTCCTCCAGCCACTGACGTTTCTGGATTGTGAGTCATGGGGAAAGCAAAATAATTGTCCATGGATCTACAGGAAAAGGTAGTTGAACTGCATAAAACAGGAAAGGGATACAAAAATATATCCAAGGAATTGATAATGCCAGTCAACAGTGTTCAAACTGTGATTAACAAATGGAAACTCAGGGGCTCTGTAAAAACCAAACCATGGTCAGGTAGACCAACCAAAATTTTGGCCACAACTGCACGGAAAATTGTTCGGGATGCAAAGAAAAACCCACACATAACTTCAGCTGAAATACAGGACTGAAAACTATCGGTGTGGCTGTTTCAAGATGCACAATAAGGAGGCACTTGAAGAAAAATGGGCTGCATGGTTCAGTTGAAAGATGAAAGTCATTACTGCGCAAATGCCAAAAAGAATCTTGCCTTCAATACACCAAACAGCACAGAGACAAGCCTCAAAACTTCTGAAACAAGGTAATTTGGAGTGATGAGACAAGAATCAAACTTTTTGGCCACATCCATAAACGTTACATTTGGAGAGGTGTCAACAAGGCCTATGATGAAAGGAACATCATTCCTACTGTAAAGCACGGAGGTGGATCACTGATGATGTGGGGATGTGCGAGCTTCAAAGGCACAGGAAACTTGGTCAAAGTTGAAGGAAAGATGAATGCAGCACGTTATCAGCAAATACTGGAGGCAAATTTGCACTCATCAGCCAGGAAGTTGCGCATGGGACGTACTTGGACGTTCCAACATGACAACGATCCAAAACACAAAGCCAAGTCGACCTGTCATTGGCTACAGCAGAAGAAAGTGAAGGTTCTGGAGTGGCCATCTCAGTCTCCTGACCTCAATATCATTGAGCCACTCTGGGGAGATCTCAAGCGCGCAGTACATGCAAGACAGCCAAGGAATTTACAGGAACTGGAGACTTTTTGCCAAGAAGAATGGGCAGTTTTACCATCTGAGAAAATAAAGAGCCTCATCCACAACTACTACAAAAGACTTCAAGTTGTCATTGATGTTAGAGGGGGCAATACACGGTATTAAGAACTGGGGTATGTGAACTTTTGAACAGAGTCATTTTGATGTTTTGGGTTGTCATTATGATTTAAAAAGAGAAAACACAGAAGTTTGACAATAAATGGCTTCAACCAACCACTAACCATGAGTGGAGAAAAAGTTTTTGTGTTATAATCCTTGATTGTAATGTCAATCTGTATTCCCTTAGTCCTGACAGCAGCACAATATGGGGTATCTCTGCCCCTGTGTGTTGTTTTAGGACAGGTGGAACCTTTAATTAGCACCAAAAAGGTGCCTCCTACTGGCTCTATAAGAGGGAACAAGAGACCTCCCTCCACTGTGTAAATTATAAAGTAAAAGGAAACAAGCTTCTAGGAAGGGAAGCCTTGTGCTGCTGTCAGGACTAAGGGAATACAGATTGACATTACAATCAACGATTCCCCTTACGTCCGACAGCAGCACAATATGGGGAGATAGCAAGTAATTCCCCTAGGGAGGGTTTCCTCGCCTTACAACATCAAGGACTGTCTGACCAAAGGCAGTTGTCTTGGAACTGTGGACATCTAAACGATAATGTTTAACAAAGGTCAACTGAGATGACCATGATGCAGCCGCACAAGTCTGGTCCAATGATAAGGACCGATATTCAGCCCAAGAAGTCGACACAGCCCTGGTCGAGTGGCCGTAGAAAGATGGGAGGGAGTAACTCCTGAATAAGAAAGGAAGACTTAATTGTCTCCTTGATCCATATGGATAGAGTAGGCTTGGAAGCCTTGAGGCCTTTCTTTTTACCCTGCATATTGATTAGTAGGTTTTCGGCCTTCCTAAGCGGTAGAGTGTGGGGTAGGTAAATCGGCAGACACCTTACCACATCTAAGGTGTGGAGCTTTTCTTCCTCCTCAGAGGTTGGAGTGGGGAAAAACACAGGTAACGAAATTAGCTGATTGCTATTATAGCATGAGGGGACCTTAGGGTTAAACCCAGGCAAACCTAAGGTGCACCCTATCTGCAAAAACAAAATGTACGGTTCTCTAGAAGAGAGAGCCTGGAGTTCCCCTACTCTTTTGGCAGATATAATAGCCAGCAAAAAAGTGGTTTTGTAGGCTAAATATTTTAGCTCCGTAGTCTCCAAGGGTTCAAATGGAGGACCGCACAAGCCTGCAAGGACTACCGCAAGGTCCCACTGGCGAAATGGAGATGATACCGAGGCTTTAGCCTCATTGCCCCTTTAAGGAACCTTGCAACCAGAGGATCCTGAGACAGACGTCTGTTCAAATGAGTGGAGAGGGCCGCAATCTGCACTTTCAAAGTGGCAGGGGCAAGGCCCTTATCCAAACAGTCCTGAAGAAAATTTAAAATATCAGCCGTAGAAGGTTCTAGATTATTATTACCCTTCTTGGAGCACCACGCCATGAAAATCTTGGCTGTCCTCTGGTAGTTCTTATTGGTAGAGTCTGCTCTTGCAGAAGAAAAGGGTCTTCAGGACGGCCTCTGACAGTCCTCTATCCTACTGTAGGGACTGCTCAACCTCCAGGCTGTCAGGTTGAATCTCCAGAGATCCTGGCACTTCAGAGATCCTTGGGAAACCAGGTTCTGGATGGGAGGAAGCCTCCAATATAGCCCTCGACTCATCTCCATGAGTTGGGAAAAACCAAGCTCTTTTTGGCCAGAGTGGAATGATGGCTATTACAGAGACTTGGTTCTGTCTGATTTTAATCAATACCTTCGATATCATTGGAATTGGAGGGAAGATGTATGCTAGCCTGGACCTCCAAGGGATGGACAGGGCATCCACTGCCAAGGGATTGTTCTCCTGGTAAAGGGAACAGAACGTCTCCACCTTGGCGTTGAGTCGGGTTGCTCTGAGGTCTATTTCCGGGAGACTGTAGTTCAGGATAATCTGATGAAAGACCTCTGGATTGACTGACCATTCTCCTGATACGGCATGACCCTGACTCAACCGATCCACTACTATGTTCAGGGAGCCCTTGATGTGAACTGCGGATAAATGGGTTAGATTTTTCTCTGCCCATGTAAATATCAGATCTGCCTCCCAGGGGAGGGTTGGTGATCTGGTGCCTCCCTGTCTGTTCACGTACAGCACTGTGGTCATATTGTCTGACCGGATCTTGACTGCTCTTCCCTTGAGAAGAGGCGAGAAATGGAGTAAGGCACGATATACAGCTCTGAGCTCCTTCCAGTTGGAGGAGGTCCTTCTTTCTAGAGCGCTCCAGACTCCCTTTATGGAGTTTTCGTCCAAATGGGCTCCCCATCCCATGAGGATGCATCTGTAGTCAACAGGGTTCAAGGAGGTTGGACCGTGGACCTTCCGTCCTTCAGGTGCAACCACCACTTGAGAGAAAAACGGGTCCTGGGGGAGAGTCAAATCTTCTTGCTGAGTGTAAGCAAAGGTGCAATCCCAAGCCTCTAGTAATTCCCTCTAGAGGGAACGTAAGTGCCACAAGGCCCATGGGACTGCCTCCACTAAGGAAGACATCAAGCCCAGGATCTTCATCAATATTCTGATGGAGGCTATCGGCTTTATGAGAAGGTGTCGGTCTGCCACGACCAGCTTCTCCTTCCTTGCTGGTGTCAAGGAGATTTGCAGGCGGACTGAATCTAGGAAGTAGCCAAGGAACTTCCTTCGTTTCTGACTTCTCCCAGTTTCTAAGCCATCCCAGACTCTGAAGCAGCGAAAACGGCTGTCTGTAGGTGCTGGAGCAGAACAGACTCTGACTGGGCCTTTATCAACCAGTCGTCTAGATAAGGCACCAAGAATATCCCCTGAAGCCTGAGGGCGGCCGCTATAGGGGCCACTACCTTGTAAAGGTGTGGGGAGCAGAGGAGATCCCGAAGGGTAGTGCTGTGAATTGAAAGTGTTTCCTGTGGCCGGAAACTACTACGGCAATCCTTAGAACCCTTCTGTGTGGAGGGTAAATAGGAATATGTAAATAAGCGTCTTTTAGATCCAAAGTCACAAAAACATCGCCTTGGAGGAGAAAGGTGATAAACAGACTTTATGGTTTCCATACGGAAGCGCTTCTTTTTGATGAAGCGGTTGAGGAACCGTAAGTCTATGATCATTCTCCACTTGTCTGCCGGTTTTGGCACTAGGAAGACGCGAGAACAGACACTGGATCCTTCTTCTAGAGAAGGGACTTCCTCCAGGGCTCCCTTGTGAATGTACTCTCGGATGGAGCATTCCAATGTGATCTGCTGCATTGTAGGGAGGCTGCGAGTTAACAAAAACCGATCCTAAGAAGGATGGAGGAACTCGATTGCATATCCTCTTTGGATTACCTGCAGGACCCATAGGTCTCGAATTTTTTCCTGCCAGCAGTTGAAAAAGTGGGAGAAACGGCCCCCGACAGGAATCTCGGCCACAGGAAGACTGTTTCTGATGTCAAAAGCTACTTTTGACTTCTCTTTATCATCAGACTTTGGGAATCTCGGCCAGCGCCTCTAGAGGAATATCTAGAGCCTCTCTGGGACTGCCGTCCACGACGAGTCGGATAGCCTCTACCACGGCCAGAGTCAGACCTACCTCTAAAGGCCTGGGGTAAGTTTTACCCTTCCTGTCAGCCAAGCCCTCTAGGATCTCGTCTAGAGCACTGCCAAAGACTCTACCTGGCTCAAGGGGCAATGCGCACAAATTATTTTTTGAGGGGAAATCAGCTCTCCAGGGTTTTAACCATAGAGGTCCTGATGCTGCAGTGGTAAGTGCCATGGATTTGGCCGCCAGCCTTAATTGATGGTGGGAGGCCTCTGCTAAATATTCAGCTGCCAGGGAAACCAAGCCTAGAAACCCCAGCAGCTCGTCTCTGGAGACTCCAGAGACGATGTCCCTCTCAAGCTAGACCAGGTCAGTACGTAATTTGGCTGACACTTCACAAGATGCAACCACCACAGCGGTCTGGGCCGAGGCAGCTGAATAAGCCTTCTTGAGGGTATTGTCGATGCGCCTGTCCATGGCGTCGTGCAAATTTGCTCCATCATCTGATGGTACCATAGTGCAGCGGGACAATTTGGCCACCACCATATCCACCTTGGAGGAGGACCCCATTGATCCCATTGAGCAACTGGGAATAAAGCTCTGAACCTCCTAGGAACCACAAGAGGTTGTTCAGGATATCTCCACTCTGAGGACATTAACTTTTGTAATGTCTGGTCCACTTGGAAGACCCTAGGCCCTCTATAGGTGGACGTGGAGACTTCCCCATCAACATCATGGTCCTTTGACCGGATGGACTTCAGCAGCCGGCTTAATTTTTCGAGTGGGAAGCACGGTCTGCTGGAATCTTCAGTGGAATCGTCAGATGAGAGTGTCTCGTCCACTTATTTGATAATCTTCATGAGAGATCCTGTAAGGAAGATTATGTCTCAATCCGTGGTCTCTTGGCAATCTGGGCGATGAAAAAAACGGATCTCCTTAAGAGACTCCTCCATATACAGTAGTCCTTTACCCAGGTGACAACCTCTCTTATGGAAGGTTCTGCCGGCGGAGATCTGCGACATTGGCGACAGTGGGTAAAATCATAGCCGTCAGGTAAAGGGGTATTACAATCCAACACGCTAAGTGTTTACGTTTAGAGGACTTTTTCCTCCTAAACCCATCACCATTACCCGATGCAGAAGATGACATCTGAACAGCCACATGACAAGGAAGATTGCCAAGCATCGCATAAAAAAAAAAACCAAAGGGTACCCTTTTTTTTTTTTTAAATCGGTCACCGCAAACCGCAGCAGAAGAGCTAGAGAGCACCAGCTCAACAAGTAAAGGCCTGATGACCTTTTAAATGTAATCTAGCAGCGAGGGAAGGAGCCAAACAAAGAAAAACATTCATACAGCACCAAACAGGTCAAACACCATAATGGAACATAGAGGAGCATAAGCCTAAGCCAGAGGCTCAAAATACAAGCAGCAAAAATCAATTCCATATTTTGCCTTTAAATTTTAAATTTTCAAATTTACCGCACAGTTTCCGAGAAAACCGGAAGTAGGCCGCGGTGGTGCGTAAAGGCTTCCTTCCCCTGGGAACACGGGACCAGAGAAAGGTTCTGGCCGGAGAGGTTCCCCGCTTACTTCCGGAATCGCGCTGCCTGAAGTGCGATGAACTGGACACATGCTGCGCTGCAGAGGAACAGGCCCCGAAGGACCGGAGCTTACTTTTTCTGAAAAAAAGCATCGGAATGGACTGAGGTACCCCCTAAAAGGAAGCCGGGAGTAAATAAAAACCCCTAAGCAACGGGAGGTCACAAGAGACCTCCGTCCACCTGTCCAACACAGGACAGAAAAAAACACACAGTGGTATGTAAACTTTTTAGCACAACTATATATGTTACGAAATCCTCTAAGACCAGAAAAACTTAGAGTAAAAGCAGCCTAACAAGTACATTATTATTGTATGTTCAAAATTAAACTATTAGGAGTTGTCAGGATTATATTTATTGCAGGCAGGCCCCAACTTTTTTACACCACTGGCCAGTTTCATGCAAGACAGTTTTGCATTGGGGGGGGGAGGGAATTGGTTGGCAAGTGGTTGGGTGTCTCATAAGACAAAATGCATATTTAATTATCACATTTCAGGCTATGCTGGAGACTCTGTCATAATGTCTGCCTATAATCATCAGGGGAAAAAGTCCTGCACTAATGGCTTTTTCGTCTGTTGTTTTCAGTTTTAAAACAACGGACACCCTAGAGCAGGACCCTGCCTGCTGCAGAGATGAGCTCCTGCTCTGCATCCTGTCCAGGCTTTCCCCAGGAGGAGGAGAGGAGAGTCAGCAAAGTGAAAGTATAAAAAAAACAAAAAAAAACAACAGGTACAGTGCATGCTGGGGATACTATTTCTATTGATGTTATGCATTTGGGGTTATTAATTTAGTATTAGTAACTTCATGTGCCTCACATTAATAGCAATTAACCCCATCATGTCCTTCACATTAACCCCTGTTTGCCTCATATAAGGGTTACTGATATGTGAGACATATGGAGGTACTAATAAAGGACCTCAATAATGAAGATATTTACTTAAAGGGAGCCTATCATTGAGATTTTCAATTTTTAGCTAAGGCTATATTCATGTAGCCTTTAGAAAGGCTATTGTAGGCATACCTTTTATTTCCTGACTCTTGCCGGCATTTTTCAGAAAAAGCCTTTTTCTTGTTATCTAAATTAGTTTCCACGGAGCACAGGGGGCATTCCCCCTGTGTGCCGAGCACCCCTTGCGTCATCACTCTCTCCCTGCATTGCTGCCCCCTTCTTCCTTCTTGTTGACGCCTTCTCCTCCTCTTCTTTGCTTCTTCCTCCTGTCAGCTCAAACATGCGTGAGATTTTGTTCACACCAACGGGAGAAAGAAGCTTCTTCCTCCTGTCAGCTTGAACGAAATCTCATGCATGCGCAAGAATTCTTTAACAGCGATGAGTGAAATAAGCAAAGAGGCGGAGCTGGCGTGAAACAAGAAGGAAGAAGTGGGCGGCGATGCAAGGAGAGGGTGATGACGCAGGGGGTGCTCGGACAACAGGTTGAACGCCCCCCTGTGCTCCGTGGAAGCTAAATTTACATAACAAGGAAAAGGCTTGTTCTGAAAAACGCCGGCAAGAGTCAGGAAATAAAAGGTATGCCAACAATAGCCTTTCTAAAGGCTACATGAATATAGCCTTAGCTAAAAATTGAACATCTCAATGATAGACTCCCTTTAATTATTACCTCCATATGTCTCACATACAGTATCAGTAACCCTTATGTATAGCACACAGGGGTTAATGTGAGAGACATGATAGGGTTAACTTGTATTAATATGAGGCACATGGAGCTGCTAAACTGTAATGTACATTACCATACTCCATACGGACCTATACATTTCACTGGGCCCATACGCATAGCAGATCTTTTTGTGGCAGTGTGTCCGGGCCAAATTGAAGAGCTTCAAATTATGCAGCAGGTCCTTTATCTGTCTGCATTTGTGGCCCTGTGAATTCATTTTTAATGTATAGGTCAGTGAATACCACATCCGTGCCATTTGTGTGCAGGAGGCCTAAGGCTGAGACCCTATGTTGCGGAAATGCAGCTTTTTTTGTTGCAGATTTTGCTGCGGTTTTTTGAGCCAAAGCCAGGGGTGGCTTCAGCAGAAAATAACAAACTCAGGGGGGTCTAACCCCTGTGAGTGAAAGCCAGTTTAACTTCCTCCGGAGATGACGGACTGGGATAGAAAAACTGGTAATGAGATAACCTGGTTTAGTTTAGAATATGAGGGAACCTTAGGGAGGAACCCTGGCATAAATCTTAATTGTACTCACCAACTCTCTGAGATGAGCTTATGGCCAAAAGGAACACTGTCTTTAGTGTGAGAAATTTAATCTCAACCTCTTCTAGAGGCTCCAAGGGGGGAATCACATAACCCCTTAAAAACAGTAGATAAATCCCATTGAGGGATTGGGTGGGTAACAGGCGGACTAAGCCTGAATGCACCCTTAAAATATCTTTTAACCAGCGGTTCTGAAGATAGCTGCTTATCTAAGCAGGCTGACAGGGCAGTAACCTAAGCTTTCAAGTGAAAGGGCTAAGTCCCTTGTCCAAGCCGTCCTGAAGGAATTCCAGCATCTTTGGAATGGAAGAATCCAAGCGTTCAATTCCTCTACCTGATGGCCAGGAGATTAGGATGATTCAGATCCAGACGTAATTTTTATTTGTAGACTCTGCTCTAGCGAGAGAGAGAGAGAGAGAGAGAGAGAGAGTGCTTAAGACAGCTCCTGAGAGTCCCTTAATAGGGACAGGTCAATCCTCAGGCTGTCAGATTGAAGGATTTCAGATCCTGGCAGAGCCTGGGCCCTTGACACACCAGGTTCTGAATCGGGGGAAGCCTCTAATATATTCGGTGACTCATTTGAATGAAATGGGAAAAACCAAGCTCTCTTTGGCCAGACTGGAATGATGGCGATTACAGAGACTTGGTCCTGTCTGATTCTCATCATTACCCCTTGGTATCATGGAGATTGGAGGGAATATGTATGCCAGCCTGAACTTCCAAGGGATGGACAGGGCATCCACAGCCAAGGGATTGTGCTCCTTGTATAGAGCAGAACTTCTCTACCTTGGCATAGAGTCTGGTTGCCATCAGGTCTACCTCTGGATGACCCCATTTCAGGGTGATTGCTTGAAAGACTTCTTGATGGAGAGACCATTCCCCTGGAACAGTGATGCCACGACTCAATTGATCCGCCACTACACTGAGTGTCCCTCGGATATGTACGGCAGAAAGATGGGTTAAGTTCTTCTCTGCCCAACTGAAGATCTTCCCCACTTCGCTTAGAAGAGGTTGTGAAAGAGTTCCTCCCTGTTTGTTTAAATAAAGGACGGTCCTCATATTGTCTGATCTTACACGGACTGCCTTGTCCTTCAACTGGTCGGCAAAGTGAAGCAGTGCCAGTCGTACTGCTCGGAGTTCTCTCCAATTGGATGACATCATCTTCTTGAGGGAATTCCAATGCCCTTGGGCCGGAAAGTCGTTCAGGTGGGCTCCCCAACCTGTGAGCGATGCATCTGTAGTCAACAGGGTCCAGCGAGGCTGGACCATGGACTTTCCGTTTTTAGGAAAATCCACCACTTGAGAGACGAGCGGGCTTCCTGAGACAGGAAAAAAAAAACTGTCTACACCGCTGGTTTTGTGATTCCAGGCCAACAGGACTTCCCAAGGGACTGCTTCTGCAGCTGATAACATCAATCCCAAAACTTTATGCCTGTCCTGATGGTGATTGGCCGAGAAGCTAGCAGGAATTTTGCGGCCTTGATGATTCTTTCCTTTCTGGAGGGAGGAAGAGATATTTTCATTAGGCCTGAATCAAGTATCAACCCTAGAAATGTTTTCTGGGTTGCTGGTAATATTTGGGACTTTCGCCAATTTATAATCCAACCCAATTGTTGGAGGAAATTCATCGTGATGAATAGATGTTGTAGTAGGCCTTCTCTTGAGAGACTTTCAACAGCCAGTCTTCCAGAAAAGGAACACACGTGAACTGCTGGATTCTCAGTGACTCAGCTTCCGTGGATACCACCTTGGTGAATACGTAGGGTGATGACGTTATCTCGACTGGAAGTGCGGTGAATTGGAGGTGTCTTCAGCCGACCCTCTACAACCACTGCAATTTTTAGGTATTTTCTGTGAGCAGGAAGAATAGGGAGGTGGAGGTGCACGTCCTTTAGGTTCAGAGTGGCCATGAAATCTCCTTGCTGGAGAATGGATATCACAGACGTTACCATACGGAAATTTTTCCCGAGATATCTCTGCTGAGGTATCGTGGGTCTATTATCATCAACCAGTCTCGTGAAGGTTTTGGAACCAGAAACACTGAGGAATAAATTCCAGACCCTTGACGTTGTGATGGAAGCAGGGAGGCGAGAGGTCTGTATAATACTGTCCTGGGGAGGCACAGAAAAAACTATGCCGAAACCGGACCTGATTATCTTCAAGACCCATGATCTGTTATCCCCACAGGAACTTATGTCTTGGAGGGAGGGAGAAGGTAATAGTCAGAAATTTGGCTTTCTGATTTTCCTGTCATCACGGAAAAAAAGACGGTTGAAGTTCACTGTGGAGCATTATATACCATGTGGGGAAACTGTGGAGGGCTCAGGAGAGCATTTTATACTGTGGAGCATTATATACCACGTGGAGCATTATACTGTGGGGGTGGGGGCTCAAAATTCCTGCTGGCAGCCCTGTGTGCTATGTCTGCATTACAGCTCCCTCACTATAATCTTGCAGATACGTGAAGTGCCCCATGGCCATGTCATTCCCCATACAGTACTGTGCATGAGCTGGCCATGGAGTTATTGGGACCTGCACAGTACTATAGGGGCTGACTATACTGGGAACATACTCAGTAACACCAGATAGTCAGCACATATGTAAGACTTCAGTGAAGGAGCCATGGTGTAGGCTATTAGCAGGAAGCTGTTGGGTGGGGCCCCAGAACAAGTTTCTCTGGTGGGCCTAAGGCCCTTCAGTCTGACACTGTATAACGGAGAACTATTATATATAAGGGTGGGTTACTATATATAATTGGGAAACTTAAATATGAGGGGGCTATTAGAAGGGGGAACTATTATTTATAAGTTGGGCTATTATTTATAAGGGGGAACTATTATTTATAAGTTGGGCTATTATTTATAAGGGGGGAACTATTATGTATAAGGCATCCAATATAAGGGGGTAGCTATTATTTATAAGAGGGGAACTATTTATAAGGGGGGTATAATTGTTAAGTGGGCTTATTTATAAAGGGGGCTATTAGTGATAATGGGGACTATTATTTATAAGGGTAACTATTATTTATGAGGGGGCTATTATTTATAAGGGAGCAGTATTATTTTTACGGGGTGACTGTTACTGATAAGAGGGAATATTACTGATACAGGGCACTATTTATCATTTATAAGGGAGCTATTACTGATAAAGGTGTAATATTATTTATAATCAGGGACTATTATTTATAAGGAGGCGCTATAATAAATGATGACTGGGTGCAAAAATCTATTAGGTGGTACAAAGGTGCTCATTTGAATTGTGTGTGGTAAAATGGGGCTTGTTATTACTTTTTTGTTGGCAGAAAGGAGGCGTTATTATAGGGGTTGTCACTGGAAGACAATGGTGTTGTTTGCATATCAGCATTTGGGGCCCCGCTTTTAATTTTACCCAGGGCCCCACTTTGTCTAAAACCGCCCCTGCTTGTCCTTAATGTGGCATGCACAGGACCTAGCCTCTCTGCTGCCTGAGGTGAACTATAGAAAGACGCCCCACTAAAAAAAGGTACCCAATCCGACTTTCTTTGGTTGGGTGATTAGGCCCCCCCTACCATTTACAGATCAAAAAATCCCCTTATTTGGCCCCCACATAGTATAACGCCCCTAAACACCATAGGGCCCACTTTTTTTGTCTCCACACGGTATACAACCCCCTTTTTTGGTGCTCACACGGTATACAACCCCTTTTTTTTGGCACCCACATGGTTTATGATCCCCTTTTTTGGCCCCACCCAAAGTATATGACCCCTTTTGCTGTCCCACTACACAGTATATGACCCCCTTTTTTATGTCCCCCCCCACAGTTTATGATATCCCTTTTTTATGGCCTCCCCACAGTATATGTTAGGCTGCTGCCACCACCAGGACGCAGGACATAGCATTCTGGTTTTGTTCAGTGTTGTGATATAAGTGCAGTGCCGCCTAGAGCGGAGGCCAGTCTGGACAGGATTGTGAATAGGTGAATAAATTATCGGCCACTACCTATGTCAATAATACATTTGTCCCATGAGGCACCGCCTGAGGCCATTGCCTAATGGAAGATGTGCCCCTGGGCATGCAGGAATTAGGCAAAAGCAAACAAGTGCAGCAGGCAAACTGAGGCAGATCTGCTAAGTACGTCCAGATGTAAGATATGCAACTATGATGTGTCAGGTTGTGAATCAACCACAAACTCCCACATAGGATTGTACAGAATTAGAAAAACATGGCTGCTTACTTTCAGAAACAGTGACACAACTGTCTATATCAACAACAACAAATGGCCTATAAAATTTCTGCAAGGGCCTTCTTTATTCTGAATAGCAAAGTCCAGAAATAACAACTGTGCAGCATGGATATTTTAGAATAAACCCTAATGATAGGCTATCAGTCTTGGGTAGCCCCTTTAATCTCTCATGACACACAGAGAGAGTACATACTGTATTTAATGACAAAGGTGCACATACATTTCAAACAGACTAATGAGTTATCTTTTCATGCTCTTTTGACAGGCATTGTAGTCAGCTGTCTACTACACTGGCTTTCTTTGATTCTTTAGAAACCAGCTCTGTCCTCTGCTTCTCTTCGGCGGTCAAACTTTTAGGGCATATGGGCATTTCAAATTAACTGAGTGGTGGCACAGAGACCCAGTATGGAGTGTAAATATGGTGAACCCAAGACGTATTAAAGGGGAACTGTTATGTTCAAAATATTATGGTGCAAAACTGTGTCTGGAGGTAAGACTCGTGGCCATCAACTTACTGCTGTATCTAAAAGAGTGTGTCTTTGGTGAGACAACAGCTTTCATAACACAGTTATATAGATGGAAAGGGGGTTCTTTCTTAAGGAGCTACAACTGCAAATAAAACAAAGCATACCTGTACAGAATAACCTGAAGGTTTCTATGGCCGAACACAAGAAATTGTGGTTATTCTGGGTTACAATACATCTGGAAGTCATGGAAACTGATTATTTATTATGTCATTTCTGTCTTTATAAGCCTTTTCATTCCTTCATATATAGCTTCAAATTCCCTGCATATACAAATTGAAATGATAAAATCCAGTTGCTTGCAGCCGCTAGTAGGGGAAGCATAGGAGTTTACTGTACTATTTATATATCACCAACTCAATGATAAAACTGCAGTAAGCTCCTTGTAGTGGTGGTTGCATGTAAGCATAATGTTATTTTTAACTGTAAGTCTGTGCATGCAAAGATACATTAAGGCTAAGGCCCCATGTAGCGAGCCGCAGCAAAATAACGCTGTGAAAAAAAAGTTACATAAATGCATCACATTTTTTTCTGCAGCGTTTTTCACAGAAAATCTGCAGAGTTTTCCTCTGTAGACTTTCTGACTCTTTTATACCCATAAGGAAAACGCCAGCATTTCCATAAGCATAATTGACATGCTGCCATTTGCAAAAACGCAGCATTTCTGCTGCAAATTTTTTTCTGCAATGTGTGGATAGGATTAGCAAGAATCCCATTCACTTTGCAGTTAATGTAAAAGGCAGTGTTTTAACACTGCATGTTCACAACATGGGACTACGGCCTAAAAGGTTGTCTCAGACGTTTAGACCAACGTATGCTTTGCTTTACTTTACTTTTATTTCTCACTATCTTTTTTCCTTAAAACATGTAGCTCATCACAGCTATTATCTCAGAGTATATGAAAATTTCCCTAAACACCAACTATATTTTGAAAAAAAAAGCTTTCTCTTAAGTTACATATTTTTTCATACAAGATGATCTTATCTATGAATAATATTATAATTTGTGACATTGTAATGTTTCCTTCTTCCCGAGAAGTGTCTAAGTACGATTTTGCCATTATAAATAAGACTGTGAGCACTGGGCAACTGGGAGGCATCTCAATTCTCTAGTGTCTGCTACTGATAGGATCTGACATTTCATGAATCATTTGTCAGCAGGGGTTCCAGAACTGGGCTGTCAACTTTCTGCAGACAGTTCAGCTATTTTATATTTTACAGTGTGTTTCAGGATGATCAGTGGGCTATAGTTTAACAGCTACAGTCAGTATTCAACCTCTGCTTCAGAATTCACAGTATTCCATGTTATAAAAAATAAGACATAATTACCATTTACTTCCTTCTGATAACTTTCAGTTTGACAGATCAGGTTTAACACATTGATATCATTTGTATATACTGAATATTCATATAAGCACATAAGAGATGGTATCAATAAGCTTTGATATATCTGAGGCAATTAGATAATGTAACTATACTGTGAAAATGATGCAAAAGAGCATCTACAAGGGGTTAAAGTTATGATAGATAATACATATACAGTAAGTTCTCCTATAGCAAGTCTTGAGTTCATTCAATATCATACACCCTTCTCTGTTAATGATAATAATTGTCAGCCATCATTTCATGGCTGCATTTAAAGAGAACATTTTCTAAGACTCTCTGAAGTAGGTCCTCTCTGGGCACTGAAGGAGTAGACAGACATCTCTGTTAGGATTACCTAAATTTCAACAAGACAAGAGCAGGATCTTAGCCCTGCTTTTCCATCACCCCTATCAATGGATACACTTCTGGGACATGACATCTAATTGAACAACCCTTTCAGCCCTGGAGAAAGCTAAAAACAGCAGGCTAAGCGGTGAATCAAAGTCAGTCAGGCCTTTTGCTCAGCTGCAATTGAAGACTAACCACTGGGCCATCTGGACGATCCCATGACTATTTTCTGAGCCAGTAATCTGTAACTGATTACTTCTGAAAAAGTAATATAACAAGCAACCCAGCTAGCAGATATTTTACTTTTTATTAGAGATCAGCCGACATCATGGATTTCAGATGAGTGTCTTTGCCCTGGATAGAAACCTGTATATATATATCTATAACAGGTACAGGGATAATATGTCAATAATTGAGTAGTTCAGATGCACATCTGTCATACTCTCTGATACAACAAATCCATTATATTTGGCTATGCTTTATATGAGATCCAATTTTTTTTTCATAAAGAATGCTGATACTTTTTTTTTTTAAAAAAAAGTAAAAACAAATGTTAAAAAATATAGAATGAGAAATGGACAGAGGTGTCTTAGGGCACTCATACACATCCTGATGAATTAAGTGACCTGTGGACATGACTTGGACTATACATATAGAGGAGAATAACAAGTGTAACAGCTACTGGATAAAGTACATGGAGAAAATTTTATGGACAGTGCATACATATCTGTAGGGTGTTGTAAACATCTCCCTCTCTTAGCAGTTTTCCTGCTCTCTTTTGTTCTTATTTCCTATATTCTTCAACAAGCTGGTGGGTGGGCTTTGAATGTTTGGTGGATAGGACCTTAGTAAATAAAGACATTGCATTTACTATGAAAGATTATTTATTATGATTACTAGAAATCTATAATAATGCAGCTCAAATATGCACAGTAAACGTATATTATATAAGGGCCGGTTCACATATGCGTTCGGGGAGTCTGCTTGGGGACCCCCCCCGAACAGAAACCTATATGCATAAAAAGCGGTTTACCTGGGAAGCCACACGGACTCCATAGACTATAATGGGGTCCGTGTGGTTTCTGCTTGGTTTCCGCACAAAATATGCGGAGAGGAAAGTACTGCTTGCAGCACTTTCCTCTCCACTTGCTTCATGCGGAAACCACACGGACCCCATTATAGTCTCCGAACGCAGATGTGAACCGGCCCTTACACAGGGTTGGAGAACACTTACATGTTTCCAGGCAATGGACTTGCAGTACATAGAGGGATAACAGATACTATCCGATACTGCAGTTAGTTGACTTGATTGCCTGGATGGCAGGGCAGTAAATAGCTCCAAGGAGCAGTGAATGAGTCACTTCATCCAACCTATATATCAGATAACAAGCTGGGTGCCTTGACAACGATGTGTAAACAATGGGAGATATCATTTCACATAGCAAGCAAATGAAGCAGCATTCCTAAAGCAATGCATTTAGGAAAATTCTTGAATTTACATAAGCTAGCAGTATAGATAGGATCCTTGAGATGGTAATACCTCTTTACATTTTTCACATTTTTTTTTTTAAAGAACGATATCCTGTAGATTTCTTATATATACGCTATAACTGCTGTACCTAAAGGGTATAGTCAGGACCTTTGCATGCTGTTTTTAAGTGTTTTTTACATGATGCAGAGCCCATCACCACCAAAATAGGCAATTACCTACTGGTAATGAGTGTTACAGGAGTCCTTCATGACAGCACGATTGGAGGATGCTTGACCTCTAAAGGGACAGGAAGACAGAGAGATTAAAGCCCCCCCCCTTCCCCTCCTCTCCAGTGTTTTTCCATGATCCCGTCCAAAGTTAGGACCATAAGTATTCCCATATATTCATGTTACTTCACACAAATAGTAGTAAAATATATATATATATTGTGGGGGAGGTGGCTCGGTAGCAGCAATGGTGCGGACCCAACCAGTCAGAGACAGGGACACAAAGATCTGGTGCAAATAGGTTTATTTTAAAAAAAAACCAAAAAAAAAAAACCAGCAGAATAAATAAACCTTCATGTCAGGTACAAAAAAATGAGCAAAATAAAATACAGTGGGGAAAAAAAGTATTTAGTCAGCCACCAATTGTGCAAGTTCTCCCACTTAAAAAGATGAGAGAGGCCTGTAATTGACATCATAGGTAGACCTCAACTATGAGAGACAAAATGAGAAAATATAAAAGATTTTTTAAGAATTTATTTGCAAATTATGGTGGAAAATTAGTATTTGGTCACTACAAACAAGCAAGATTTCTGGCTCTCACAGACCTGTAACTTCTTCTTTAAGAGGTTCCTCTGTCCTCCACTCATTACCTGGAGTAATGGCACCTGTTTGACATTGTTATCAGTATAAAAGACACCTGTCCACAACCTCAAACAGTCATACTCCAAACTCCACTATGGTGAAGACCAAAGAGCTGTGGAAGGACACCAGAAACAAAATTGTAGACCTGCACCAGGCTGGGAAGACTGAATCTGCAATAGGCAAGCAACTTGGTGTAAAGAAATCAACTGTGGGAGCAATAATTAGAAAATGAAAGACATACAAGGCCACTGATAATGTCCCTCGATCAGGGGCTCCACGCAAGATCTCACCCCGTGGGGTCAAAATGATCACAAGAACAGTGAGCAAAAATCCCAGAACCACACGGGGGGACCTAGTGAATGACCTGCAGAAAACTGGGACTAACGTAACGAAGGCTACCGTCAGTAACACACTATGCCGCCAGGGACTCAGATCCTGCAGTGCCAGATGTGTCCCTCTGCTTAAGCCAGTACATATCCGTTTGCTAGAGAGCATTTGGATGTTCCAGAAGAGTATTGGGAGAATGACAGATGGTCAGATGAAACCAAAGTAGAACTGTTTGGTCGAAACACAACTCGTCGTGTTTGGAGGAGAGTGAATGCTGAATTGCATCCAAAGAACACCATACCTACTGTGAAGCATGGGGGTGGCAACATCATGCTTTGGGGCTCTTTCTCTGCAAAGGGACCAGGACGACTGATCCGTGTACATGAAAGAATGAATGGGGCCATGTATTGTGAGATTTTGAGTGCAAACCTCCTTCCATCAGCTAGGGCATTGAAGATGAAACGTGGCTGGGTCTTTCAGCATGACAATGATGCCAAGCACACCGCCAGGGCAACGAAGGAATGGCTTCGTAAGAAGCATTTCAAGGTCCTGGAGTGGCCTAGCCAGTCTCCAGATCTCAACCCCATAGAAAACCTTTGGAGGGAGTTGAAAGTCCGTGTAGCTGTAAGGGTCTTGCCAAACGAAGCAATACCCTGACACTACTGCAGGGGACTGGGAGGAAGGACAGAGACAAGTGAGCCCTAATCTCACCCCAGCCACTGTCCCTTCCTATTGCCACAGTTACCCTAAGTGGTAAAAGGACAACCTGAAGACAAGCCCTATACTGGGTAAGTGACACAGAGAACAGGACAAGACAAAAACAACACAGAAGCAGAGTGATCAAGCCAAGGGGTCAGTAACAAATGAGCAAAGCAGTACAAAATCTAAATCCAAGAGAATAGTCAAAGTCAAAGCCAGTGGTCAGAAAATCAGGTAACAAAGTAGTAAGGTATATCACAAGGAGAGCAGGCAAAGACAGAGCAATAACCGGCCACTTGCTGAGAAATGACATCCTGTATATAGAAAGTCTGGGCCCAGCCACAGATCTGATAGGTAAACAGGCTGTCAATCACACAGGCCAGGAAGAGATTAACTCTATGCAGTCCAGAGAGAAATGTTCCTAATTACACGGGTGTGGCTTTACACAGCAAAGGAACTAGGACCATGTTCAGACTGAGCATCAAGAAACTTAAACAAAGAACCAAACTGAAGACGCCTCCTTCGCCACAGCGTGCGAGTGGAGGGCGGCGCCGAGACCCGAAACGGCAGAGACGTTACAGTACCCCCCCCCTTTATGAGGGGCCACCGGACCCTCACCAGATAAACCAGTTTTAGTAGGACCCAGTATTTTCTCTGCCTTCAATTCAGGGTCTTTTTGCACAACCACAGACACTGGTAGGCCAGGCAAACATTTTTTATTCACCTGGCATTTCCCACCTTTTGCAGCCGAGATAGTCTCCTCAGTAACACAATTTAAGGTGTGCAAAACAATACAGTGGGATGAGCACTGATCTCCCCATTTTACCAACTCCCTTTTAACCCAATCAAAAATAGGGTTATGGAGGTTCAACCAGGGGAGCCCCAAAATAATATCGGAAGACAGATGCTCCATAACAAAAAAGCTCATGACCTCTGAATGAGCAGAACCAACTTGTAACGTTATTAAGGGGCTCTTGAATCGGACCTTACTCCTGGCCAGTGGGGCAAAATCCGCTCCAGTAACCGCCAGAGGAGTGTCAAGTGGCAAAAGCTCAATGCCTAAAGCTGAGACAAATGAGAATGTGACAAAGTTTGCCGCAGACCCAGAGTCAACTAAGGCCTGGCCAGAAACAGATCTGTCCCCAGAGGACAGAGACACAGATAACAACATCTTATTGTAACTACTGGCAAATACCTGGTTGCCTGAGTGGTTCTTCTGATTACCACTCAGGCACTGAAGCTTTTCCCCTGGTGTGCGGGGGTCTGATGGAGCAGTCACGGATGAAATGACCGGAAGCACCACAGTACAGGCAGAGGTTGTTCCTGAGACGATGCTCTCATCGCATCTTGGCGTCCATAACTCCCAGTTGCATAGGTTCCTCACCAGGAGTCATGGGAGAAATAACAGGTTTCTCAGGAGAGAGTGAGGGAGAGACAGAAAACTTGAAAGAAGCAGAACCTATTCTCTCTTTAACATTTTCCCGGATCCTACGGTCAATACGGACAGCCAAAGTCATGGCCTGCTCAAGAGTGGGAGGATCTGGGTGACCAACCCAGAGATCCTTAACACGGTCACACAGGCCTTGTTTAAAGTGGGCCTTTAGAGCTGACTCACACCAACCTGCAGTCACGCTGCACTTGCGGACTTCTGCGCAATATTCCTCAGCAGAGCGTTTGCCCTGCCGCATGGTGAGGAGTTGCGATTCTGCAAGACCAATGTGGTCTGGCTCAGCATATATAGACCCCAAAGACAAAAAAATTTTTTTCGAAGTCAGTCCACTCCTCAGCCCCTGGAGGGAGTTTAAGGGCCCAAGCTTGTGGATCCCCCCTGTAGGAGGGATATAACTACTCCCACCATTTGGGCCTGGGATGCATGTGGATTAATCCGGAAATACAAGCGACAAGACTCCCGGAAAGTCTCAAACCTTTCACTATCCCCTGAAAAACGGTCAGGGAGTAGCATCTTAACTCTAAAAGGGGCAGAAACAACTGGAGATGCTGCAGCGGCATCAGTAAGGGTCTGCACCTGTTTAGCAAGCTCATTTACCAGAACTGCCAAACCTTCCAACTTGGATGCAAGGCCCTGAATAGGATCCATGCTGACCCTATGGGAAGCAATGGCAGAATGTATCGGCCGGTTATTCTGTAAGGGTCTTGCCAAACGAAGCAATACCCTGACACTACTGCAGGGGACTGGGAGGAAGGACAGAGAGAAGTGAGCCCTAATCTCACCCCAGCCACTGTCCCTTCCTATTGCCACAGTTACCCTAAGTGGTAAAAGGACAACCTGAAGACAAGCCCTATACTGAGTAAGTGACACAGAGAACAGGACAAGACAAAAACAACACAGAAGCAGAGTGATCAAGCCAAGGGGTCAGTAACAAACAAGCAAAGCAGTACAAAATCTAAATCCAAGAGAATAGTCAAAGTCAAAGCCAGTGGTCAGAAAATCAGGTAACAAAGTAGTAAGGTATATCACAAGGAGAGCAGGCAAAGACAGAGCAATAACCGGCCACTTGCTGAGAAATGACATCCTGTATATAGAAAGTCTGGGCCCAGCCACAGATCTGATAGGTAAACAGGCTGTCAATCACACAGGCCAGGAAGAGATTAACTCTATGCAGTCCAGAGAGAAATGTTCCTAATTACACGGGTGTGGCTTTACACAGCAAAGGAACTAGGACCATGTTCAGACTGAGCATCAAGAAACTTAAACAAAGAACCAAACTGAAGACGCCTCCTTCGCCACAGCGTGCGAGTGGAGGGCGGCGCCGAGACCCGAAACGGCAGAGACGTTACAGTACCCCCCCTTTATGAGGGGCCACCGGACCCTCACCAGATAAACCAGTTTTAGTAGGACCCAGTATTTTCTCTGCCTTCAATTCAGGGTCTTTTTGCACAACCACAGACACTGGTAGGCCAGGCAAACATTTTTTATTCACCTGGCATTTCCCACCTTTTGCAGCCGAGATAGTCTCCTCAGTAACACAATTTAAGGTGTGCAAAACAATACAGTGGGATGAGCACTGATCTCCCCATTTTACCAACTCCCTTTTAACCCAATCAAAAATAGGGTTATGGAGGTTCAACCAGGGGAGCCCCAAAATAATATCGGAAGACAGATGCTCCATAACAAAAAAGCTCATGACCTCTGAATGAGCAGAACCAACTTGTAACGTTATTAAGGGGCTCTTGAATCGGACCTTACTCCTGGCCAGTGGGGCAAAATCCGCTCCAGTAACCGCCAGAGGAGTGTCAAGTGGCAAAAGCTCAATGCCTAAAGCTGAGACAAATGAGAATGTGACAAAGTTTGCCGCAGACCCAGAGTCAACTAAGGCCTGGCCAGAAACAGATCTGTCCCCAGAGGACAGAGACACAGATAACAACATCTTATTGTAACTACTGGCAAATACCTGGTTGCCTGAGTGGTTCTTCTGATTACCACTCAGGCACTGAAGCTTTTCCCCTGGTGTGCGGGGTCTGATGGAGCAGTCACGGATGAAATGACCGGAAGCACCACAGTACAGGCAGAGGTTGTTCCTGAGACGATGCTCTCATCGCATCTTGGCGTCCATAACTCCCAGTTGCATAGGTTCCTCACCAGGAGTCATGGGAGAAATAACAGGTTTCTCAGGAGAGAGTGAGGGAGAGACAGAAAACTTGAAAGAAGCAGAACCTATTCTCTCTTTAACATTTTCCCGGATCCTACGGTCAATACGGACAGCCAAAGTCATGGCCTGCTCAAGAGTGGGAGGATCTGGGTGACCAACCCAGAGATCCTTAACACGGTCACACAGGCCTTGTTTAAAGTGGGCCTTTAGAGCTGACTCACACCAACCTGCAGTCACGCTGCACTTGCGGACTTCTGCGCAATATTCCTCAGCAGAGCGTTTGCCCTGCCGCATGGTGAGGAGTTGCGATTCTGCAAGACCAATGTGGTCTGGCTCAGCATATATAGACCCCAAAGACAAAAAAATTTTTTCGAAGTCAGTCCACTCCTCAGCCCCTGGAGGGAGTTTAAGGGCCCAAGCTTGTGGATCCCCCTGTAGGAGGGATATAACTACTCCCACCATTTGGGCCTGGGATGCCTGTGGATTAATCCGGAAATACAAGCGACAAGACTCCCGGAAAGTCTCAAACCTTTCACTATCCCCTGAAAAACGGTCAGGGAGTAGCATCTTAACTCTAAAAGGGGCAGAAACAACTGGAGATGCTGCAGCGGCATCAGTAAGGGTCTGCACCTGTTTAGCAAGCTCATTTACCAGAACTGCCAAACCTTCCAACTTGGATGCAAGGCCCTGAATAGGATCCATGCTGACCCTATGGGAAGCAATGGCAGAATGTATCGGCCGGTTATTCTGTAAGGGTCTTGCCAAACGAAGCAATACCCTGACACTACTGCAGGGGACTGGGAGGAAGGACAGAGAGAAGTGAGCCCTAATCTCACCCCAGCCACTGTCCCTTCCTATTGCCACAGTTACCCTAAGTGGTAAAAGGACAACCTGAAGACAAGCCCTATACCGTGTAAGTGACACAGAGAACAGGACAAGACAAAAACAACACAGAAGCAGAGTGATCAAGCCAAGGGGTCAGTAACAAACAAGCAAAGCAGTACAAAATCTAAATCCAAGAGAATAGTCAAAGTCAAAGCCAGTGGTCAGAAAATCAGGTAACAAAGTAGTAAGGTATATCACAAGGAGAGCAGGCAAAGACAGAGCAATAACCGGCCACTTGCTGAGAAATGACATCCTGTATATAGAAAGTCTGGGCCCAGCCACAGATCTGATAGGTAAACAGGCTGTCAATCACACAGGCCAGGAAGAGATTAACTCTATGCAGTCCAGAGAGAAATGTTCCTAATTACACGGGTGTGGCTTTACACAGCAAAGGACTGTTCAGACTGAGCATCAAGAAACTTAAACAAAGAACCAAACTGAAGACGCCTCCTTCGCCACAGCGTGCGAGCGGAGGGCGGCGCCGAGACCCGAAACGGCAGAGACGTTACAGTAGCCCAGCGACAGCCCCAAAACATCACTGCTCTAGAGGAGATCTGCATGGAGGAATGGGCCAACATACCAGCAACAGTGTGTGCCAACCTTGTGAAGACTTATAGAAAATGTTTGAACTCTATCATTGTCAACAAAGGATATATAACAAAGTATTGAGATGAACTTTTGTTATTGACCAAATATTTATATTCCACATTAATTTGCAAATAAATTCTTTAAAAATCAGACAATGTGATTTTCTGGATTTGTTTTCTCATTTTGTCTCTTATAGTTGAGGTCTACCTATGATGTCAATTAAAGGCCTCTCTCATCTTTTTAAGTGGGAGAACTTGCACAATTGTTGGCTGACTAAATACTTTTTTTCCCCACCGTATAGCCTTAACTTCAGGCAAAAGGCAAAACAAAACTCCTGCTCGTCCGAGCACTAACTAGTACAAAATGCGGCTAGCTATACGTGTGGCTTACTTCTGGCCACACGGACAAACAAAACAGCAGAGTTAGTATAGAAGAACAGGCCCAGACACCTCCTCTCACTCCCAGGTTCTGCCCTGAAGTGCAGGCTCTGTAGGCTTTTATGGGCCAGTAACGAGCCTGCGACCTACACCTGGGGCCTACTCAAGACACACCCTGGACCACACATAAGTCAAAAATGTGGGGCTGATATAGCAGGACTCCAGCACTCTGCCTGTCACCTTCTCACATACCTCCCCCCCCCCCTTTGTTAGGACCTGTAGGGGCGGACACTTCTGATCATCATACAATGGATCCTGGATAGTGCATCAGCATTCCCCTGCAGCTTGCCTGCCCTGTGTTCCACTGTGAATTTAAAATTTTGCAGGGTCAGAAACCACCTGATGACTCTGGTGTTTCTCTCCTTGGCGCGCCACATCCATGTGAGAGAGGAGTGATCAGTGACCAGCTTAAAGTGTTGGCATAGAAAATAGTACCTCAGAGATTCTAGGGCCCACTTAATGGCTAAAGATTCCCTCTCCACAATGCTGTAGTTTTTTTTCAGGTGGTGTAAGCTTCCTACTCAGGTAGGTAACTGGGTGTTCTTCACCACGCACTATTTGGGACAGCACTGCGCCTAACCCTACATCAGAGGCGTCAAATTCTTTTGTGAAGTCAGGTGTGACCAAAACCGGCTTTTTGCAGAGAATCGACTTCAATACCTGGAATGCCCCCTAAGCCTCTTCACTCCACTTGACCATTACGAAGCTAGTTCCCTTAGTCAGGTCTGTCAGTGGGGCTGCAATAGTTGCAAAGTTAGGGATGAACCTACGATAATACCCAACAATTCCCCGAAAAGCTCTCACTTGTTTTTTACTTAAGGGTCGTGGCCAATTTTGAATGGCTTCCACTTTGTTAACCTGAGGTTTTATTATCCCTCTTCCTATTGTATACACCAAGTATTGGGCCTCTTCAAGACCCAAAGCACACTTTTTGGGTTGGCTGTTAAACTGGCTGCCCGGAGGGAATTTAGTACGGCTTGAACTTTTGGTAGGTGACTTTCCCAGTCCATACTAAAGATGCCAATGTCATCTAGATAAGCTGAAGCATACCTTCGATGGGGCTTAAGGACTCTGTCCATCAACCTCTGGAAGGTCGCTGGAGCCCCGTGTAAACCAAACGGCATAGTCACATATTGGAACAGGCCATCTGGGGTGACAAATGCCGTTTTTTTCTCTGGTCATCTTGGTGAGCGGCACCTGCCAGTACCCTTTGGTTAAGTCGAGGTTGAAGAAATACCTACCATGTCCCAACCTCTCGATTAACTCATCGACTCTGGGCATTGGGTAGGCATCAAAACTTTGAAACTTCATTCAGCTTACGGAACTCATTGCAGAACCTTATGGTACCATCTGACTTAGGAATCAAAACAATGGGATTGAACCAGTCACTCTTGGACTCCTCAATTACCCCAAATGCCAACATATTTTTGACCTCCTCAGATATGGCTTGTCTACGAGCTTCAGGTATCCGGTATGGTTTTAGATTAACCTGTACCTGCGGCTTGGTGACAATATCATGTTTATCACATTGGTTCGTCCAGGCAACTCAGAAAACACATCATTATTTCTCCATACAAATTCTTTTGTCTCCTGTTTCTGTGCCTTAAATAGGGACTCTGATATTTGCACCTCGGGTGAAGCCTTACCAGGAGTATTTACCCCTTCAGTAGTAACCTTGCTAGGGGTACCTACTGCGGTCAATGTCTCCCTGTCCTTCCAGGGTTTTAGTAAATTTATATGGTATACAGTATTTGTTCGGTCTTCCTCTTGTCTGGCTGGTATACCTTATAATTTACTTCCCCCACTCTTGCAATAATTTCATATGGCCCTTGCCATTTGGCTAGAAATTTACATTCCACCGTAGGAACCAATACCAATAACCGATCACCTGGATTAAAAGTTCTAGGTTTAGCAGTTTTGTTATAGACACGGCTCTGAGCCATTTGGGCCTGCTCCATATGTACTTTCACAATGGGCATTACTGCTGCAATTCTGTCCTGCATCAGGGTAATATGTTCAATTACACTCCTGTAAGGAGTTTGCTCTTTTTCCCAGGTTTCCTTAGCTATGTCTAGGAGACCACGTGGGTGTCTACCATACACCAACTCAAATGGGGAAAAACCTGTGGAGGACTGGGGTACCTCCCGGTTTGCAAACATTAAATAGGGTAGAAGGCAATCCCAATCTTTGCCATCCTTGCTAACTACCTTCTTTAACATACCCTTAAGGGTTTTGTTGAACCTCTCTACCATCTGTCTGGGGGTGATAGACAGAGGTTCGCGGATGTTTAATTTTCAGGAGCTTACACATTTCTTTCATTATCTTGGACATAAAAGGAGTCCCTTGGTCAGTCAGGATCTCCTTGGGTATACCAGTCCGAGAGAACATATAAAAGAGCTCCTTGGCAATTACCTTAGCCGAAGTATGTCTCAAGGTTACAGACTCAGGGTATCGTGTAGCATAATCTAACACCACTAGTATATATTGATGACTCCGAGCAGACTTTATATATATGTATTCAGACCCCTTTAAATTTTTCACTCTTTGTTTCATTGCAGCCATTTGCTAAAAGCAAAAAAGTTCATTTTATTTCTCATTAATGTGCACTCAGCACCCCATCTTGACAGAAAAAAACAGAAATGTAGATAATTTTGCAAATTTATGAAAAAAGAAAAACTGAAATATCACATGGTCATAAGTATTCAGACCCTTTGCTCAGTATTGAGTAGAAGCACCCTTTTGAGCTAGTACAGCCATGAGTTTTCTTGGGAATGATGCAACAAGTTTTATACATCTGGATTTGAGGATCCTCTGCCATTCTTCCTTGCAGATCCTTTCCAGTTCTGTCAGGTTGGATGGTGAACGTTGGTGGACATTTTCAGGTCTCTTCAGAGATGCTCAATTGGGTTGAGGTCAGGGCAATGGCTGGGCCAGTCAAGAAAGGTCACTCCTTTGTTATTTTAGCTGTGTGCTTAGGGTCATTGTCTTGTTGGAAGGTGAACCTTCGGCCCAATCTGAGGTCCAGAGCACTCTGGAAGAGGTTTTCTTCCAGGATATCTCTGTACTTGGCCGCATTCATCTTTCCTTCCATTGCAACCAGTCGTCCTGTCCCTGCAGCTGGAAAACACCCCCATAGCATGATGCTGCCACCACCATGTTTCACTGTCGGGATTGTATTGGGTAGGTGATGAGCAGTGCCTGGTTTTCTCCACACATACCGCTTTGAATTAACGCCAAAAAGTTCAATCTTTGTCTAATCAGATCAGAGAATCTTATTTCTCATAGTCTGGGAGTCCTTCATGTGTTTTTTTGGCAAACTCTATGCAGGCTTTCATATGTCTTGCACTGAGGAGAGGCTTCCTTTGGGCCACTCTGCCATAAAGCCCCGACTGCAGTGATAGTTGACTTTGTGGAACTTTCTCGCATCTCCCTACTGCATCTCTGGAGCTCAGCCACAGTGATCTTTGGGTTCTTCTTTAGCTCTCTCACCAAGGCTCTTCTCCCACGATTGCTCAGTTTGGCTAGACAGCCATAACTAGGAGGAGTTCTGGTCATCCCAAACTTCTTCCATTTACGGATTATGGAGCCTTGCCACAATTCTGTCTCTGAGCTCCTTGGGCAGTTCCTTTGACCTCATGATTCTCATTTGCTCTGACATGCACTGTGAGCTGTGAGGTCTTATATAGACAGGTGTGTGCCTTTCCTAATCAAGTCCAATCAGTTTCATTAAACACAGCTGGACTCCAATGAAGGAGTAGAACCATCTCAAGGAGGATCAGAAGGAAATGGACACCATGTGAGTTAAATATGAGTGTCAAAGCAAAGGGACTGAATACTTATGACCATGTGATATTTCAGTTTTTCTTTTTTAATAAATTAGCAAAAATATCTACATTTCAGTGTTTTTCTGTCAAGATGGGGTGCTGAGTGTACATTAATAAGAAATAAAATGAACTTTTTTGCTTTTAGCAAATGGCTGCAATGAAACAAAGAGTGAAAAATTTAAAGGGGTCTGAATACTTTCCATACCCACTGTATATATATATATATATATATATATATATATATATATATTGTGAGTGTGTGAACCCACAAGGCGCTATTGAGCGACCCAGGGCCAGGCCTGAAAAGGCCCTCAGCCACACCTATGGGTTTTTCAAAGTAGCCACCTTTTGCTTTGATTACTGCTTTGCACACTCTTGGCATTCTCTTGAGGAGCTTCAAGAGGTAGTCACCTGAAATGGTTTTCACTTCACAGGTGTGCCATGTCAGGTTTAATAAGTGGGATTTCTTGCCTTATAAATGGGGTTGGGACCATCAGTTGTGTTGTTCAGAAGTCAGGTGGATACACAGCTGATAGTCCTACTGAATGAAGTGTTAGAATTTGTATTATGGTAAGAAAAAAGCAGCTAAATAAAGGAAAACGAGTGGCCATCATTACTTTAAGAAATGAAGGTCAGTCAGTCCAAAAAATTGGGAAAACTTTGAAAGTGTCCCCAAGTGCAGTGGCCAAAACCATCAAGCGCTACAAAGAAAATGGCTCACATGAGGAACGCCCCAGGAAAGGAAGACCAAGAGTCACCTCTGCTGCGGAGGATAAGTTCATCCGAGTCACCAGCCTCAGAAATCGCAGGTTAACAGCAGCTCAGATTAGAGACCAGGTCAATGCCACACAGAGTTCTAGCAGCAGACACATCTCTACAACAACTGTTAAGAGGAGACTGTGTGCAGCAGGCCTTCATGGTAAAATAGCTGCTAGGAAACCACTGCTAAGGACAGGCAACAAGCAGAAGAGACTTGTTTGGGCTAAAGAACACAAGGAATGGACATTAGACCTGTGGAAATCTGTGCTTTGGTCTGATGAGTCCAAATTTGAGATCTTTGGTTCCAACCACCATGTCTTTGTGCGACGCAGAAAAGGTGAACGAATGGACTCTACATGTCTGGTTCCCACCGTGAAGCATGGAGGAGATGGTGTGGGGGTGCTTTGCTGGTGACACTGTTGGGGATTTATTCAAAATTGAAGGAATACTAAACCAGCATGGTTACCACAGCATCTTGCAGCGGCATGCTATTCCATCCGGTTTGCGTTTAGTTGGACCATCATTTATTTTTCAACAGGACAATGACCCCAAACACACCTCCAGACTGTGTAAGGGCTATTTGACCAAGAAGGAGAGTGATGGGGTGCTACGCCAGATGACCTGGCCTCCACAGTCACCAGACCTGAACCCAATCGAGATGGTTTGGGGTGAGCTGGACCACAGAGTGAAGTCAAAAGGGCCAACAAGTGCTAAGAATCTCTGGGATCTCCTTCAAGACTGTTGGAAGACCATTTCAGGTGACTACCTCTTGAAGCTCATCAAGAGAATGCCAAGAGTGTGCAAAGCAGTAATCAAAGCAAAAGGTGGCTACTTTGAAGAACCTAGAATATAAGACATATTTTCAGTTGTTTCACACTTTTTTAACTATATAATTCCACATGTGTTAATTCATAGTTTTGATGCCTTCAGTGTGAATTTACAATTTTTATAGTCATGAAAATACAGAAAACTCTTGGAATGAGAAGGTGTGTCCAAACTTTTGGTCTGTACTGTATATACACACATACACACACACACACACACACACACACATTAATATTATTATTTTTTTTTTTTTTTAGGGAGGGAATTAAATGTGCGGTTATGAAGGACTCCTGGAAAACCCATTACTGGTAGGTCTAATTGCCAATTTCCAGGATGTCCTCCTATGACAGCACCATAGGAGAAGTATCAGTTTAATAATGCTCAGGGAGGGACAACAACTTGAAGAACTTTTCATCTGAAACTTAAATCAGAACCTACACTAAGTCTATAGTGTTTTGAAAAAAGTATGAAAATGTGATCAGGTGGCCCCCCTGAAAATTTAGTCTACAAAAGCCCTACATTTTTCTCCCAGGAGGAGGCTACCGCCCTTGTGGTGTGCACCCTTAACCCTTCTGGAGGAGATAAGCCTAAATGGAGATAAGCTTTTTGAATGGCGGATCTGACCCATCTAGCTAGAGATGACCTAGATGCTTTTTTTTGCCTTTATTCTTGCCAGGAAAAAGAATAAATAGATTGTCCTCCTTCCTAAACTCTGCAGTCCTATTAAGGTACTTTAGGAAGGAATGATGGGTTTAGGCTAAGGATGATCCTATTATCTAAAATTTTAAAATAGGCATCCCTTATTGAAACAGCCTTAATCTCTCCTAAACGCCTGGCAGTGGTATTAGGCAACAGGAAATCAGTCTTCATAGAAAACAGCCTAAAATCTATGGAATCAATAGACTGTGAGATGAGATGTCAAGACCCCAAGAACCAAGTTTAGATCCCAAGGGGGTAGTGACTTTGTAAGGGAAGCCCTGAGTCTAGAAATGGCCATAGAAAATCTTCTGACCCACCTATGTTCTGCTAGGGGGATGTCAAACAACAGCTTAAGGCTGAAATTTGTACTCTTAGGCCCTTATTGAACCCTTCCTGCAAAAAATACAAAATCTTTGCTATATTTGGAGAATCTTTTGTAGGGTGGTAATAGTGGTAATAACCTCTTCTGACAGACCCTTTTTCCTTATTCTCTCCCTCTCAGGATTCAAGCTGTCAATTTTAGTCTGTCCAGATCTGGATGGCAGATTCGACCCTGGGATAATAGAACTGATCTTAGAGGAAGATGACCCGGATCTTCCAGCGCTAGATGAGACAATACAGGATATCAGCTTCTCTTCGGCCAAGATGGAATGACAAGATTTCACTTGGTTTTCTCCTCTCTGTTTTTCATGAGGACTAGATGTATCAGAGGGAAAGGAGGAAACACATAGGCTAGATCCATGTCCCATGACTGGGATAGGGCATCTGTTGCCCTGGCTTGATCCCACCTGTTTAGGGAGAAGATGTCCTCTACTTTCCTGTTTCTGTGGGAAGCGAATAGGTCTATATGGGGACTGGATCCAGTATCTTTCTGCCCAGATAGTCTGACCCTTTTATGTGGATGACTGAGAGAGAATATTCCTTTCTGCCCAGGAAAAAATCTTTATTGCTAGATCCTGAAGAACAGGGTATCTGGTCCCCTCTTGATGTCGAAGGAAAGAGAAGATTTTTAAGTGCTTGCCTCTCACCATAGGACTAGTAATTTTCAATGACTCCTAAACCGCTTTTAGCACCCTGTAGTTTGAGGATCTGTGACTGATTCCCGGAGGTCAAGTTCTTTCAAAGAACCTTCCCTGAACCACTGCACCCCAACCTAGTCTGCTGGCGACAGTGGTGATAATGATCTGAGGGGATAGCTTCCAAGGAACCCCCCACCTTGAGATTTTCTGGATCCAACCACCACAGGAGAGAAGATCTGGTCTTGTCTGAGATCAATATCTTCCTGTTGAGGGACTCCTGAGGACTGTCTCAAGATGACAAGATCTGACTTTGAAGACCCCTTGAATGAGACTGGCTCCATCTGACAGACTGAATACAGGAGGTCATGAGCCCTAGGATTTTTATCTTCACTCTTATAAAGCAAGATTTTTTTTTTTGTAGAAATCCGCAATTTTTTCTTAAAAACTTCTCTGCTTCTCTACCAGATAAAAGGAGGTTTGCATGTCGGAGTCCAATAGAATATTTTTTGGTTTTCTGGGAGGAGACTTGATTTTTCTACATTCAAAACCCAGCCTAACTGATGAAGGCAGGTCCCTGTGACACACCAATTCTTCCGGGAAGTCTGCCACCAATAAGAGGTCATCTACAGTAGATATGGAATTATTAAGATTTTTTGGAGCCTGAAGAACGCCATAACTTCCACCATTATTTTTGTGAAAATCCTAGGAGTTGATGGAATTCCAAATGGTAGGCACTTGAATTGAAAATGCTGGATGTCTGGCCCTATTTGGACCGCGAACCTTAGATACTTTTGATGCAAGGGATGCATGGGGACATGATAGAATGCGGATGGACTCCATTTTGAAACGTTGGTAGTGAATCCATCGGTTCAGATTCTTCAAATTTATAATTGTGCGAAAGGTATTATTGGGTTTCTTGATCAGAAAAAGTTTTGAATAGTGACCTCTGAACTTCTTGACCTCTGGGACAGGAATGATGGCATCTAAATCCAAAAGCTTCTGGATGTCTTGAATGATGACCTGCATGACCATGTAAACTGAAATTTTGGTGGGGGGAGACCCAAGAATTGTATTTTGTAACCCTCTTTTAGGGTCTGAAAGACCCAAGGGTTTTTTGTTTTTAAAGATCACTTGTGATGGAACATGAGAAGTCTTTCCCCCTCCTTGATAACGTTATTGTTCTCCTGCTCCTGCCTGGGTATTTGGGTCGAGCAAGAAGCCTCTTCCTCTAGCACCTTTAGGATAGTTCCAGCATCCTGACTTTCATTTTCCTCTGTATGCTGGGATGGCACTTTGACAGTTTTTATGAAAGGAATAGTTTTTTCTGGATCTGTCTCTGGAATATTCTTCTTGTTGTCACCTGCTTTCTCTAGCAGATAGTCTAATACTGGACCAAAGACATAACCCCCCCAAAAAGGGTATTGTACATAGTTTATTCTTGGACCCAGTGTCCCCCCGACCACATCTTCAGCCATAGAGATTTCCTGGTGGTATTGGCTAAGACGGCATTTCTGGCCGCAAATCTTAATGACTCTGCAGAGGCATCTGCCAGAAAGGCAGTAGACATCTTAAGTAGAGGAATAGATTCCAGAATATCTTCTCTAGGAGTCTATCCATTTAGATGATTTTCCAGCTGGTCTAACCACAAATACATAGAACGGGCTACTGAAGTATCCGCTATATTGGTAGAAATAGTAGCAGAGGATGTCTCCCATGACTTATTTAGGAAACCGTCCACCTTCTTGTCCATTGGGTCCCCTAACTGTGAAGAGTCTTCAAATGGAATGGCTGTCTTTTAACCACTTTAGCAATAGGGACGTCTATCCTGGGTAACTCATCCCAGAGTCTTATATCTTCCCGATTAAATTGGAGCCAATTTTTAAACTCTTTTGAAATGAATAACCTCTTTTCCGAATCTTGCCATTCAGAAAGAACCAACTTTTTGAGGTTTTCATTAACAGAGAAAACTACAGATCTCTTTGCAGTTAATACCTCAAACATCACATATTGACGAGATCTAGGCTGCTCCTCGTTCTCGATGTCCATAGTAGATCTAACTGCCTGTATTAGGGATTCCAAGTCTTCAGAGAAAAACAAGAATGTTTCATCCTCTTGAGACGGAACAGCCCAACTAGCCTCAACCTTGTCAAATTCACCTTCAGAAAGGTGAGATCACTCCTGCTAAGAATCTGATGGCAATCAGTTTGTATGAGATCCTTCTGGATCTAAACTGGCCTTCTTGGAAGAGGGTTCCCCACTTACAGTTTGAGGAGGAGCTAGGACAGACAAGGAGCTCTGGACCTCCTCCCTGATCATGGATCTTTCTTAGATCAGACAAAAAAGTAGGACTTTCATCTTTTAGAAGTTTAGCAATACAGTCCTGACAATTGTTTTTGATATCTGTCCGAAAGGCTCTTGCAATAAGTTGTGCACTTCCTTGGCCGCTTTTTAGATTCTGACTTAGACGGCAGAATATCCTTTTCCTACAAGGTAATAAAGATACATAGATCCGCATACCCTTCAGGAATTATACCCAGAAAAAAAGGCTAACAATACCAGTTACTCACATGACCTCTCTCAGACAAGTCTGACAAAGCCTCAGGGTGAGTTTTCTGTGCACTTTCTTTATTAACTTCAATATTCAGGGGACACAGCAGTAAACTACAGTAGTAACTACCAACCAAAAAAAATCCACCGACACACACACATGGAAGTCTCACCTTAAACAGAAGTCTTCTGGGCAATGCAGGCAGGAGGCACTGCTCAAACACCACCCTCAGTGGTGACACTACATCTTCCGCCACACTTGCCCATCCAGGTGTGTTGGATTCCTCCTGGTTGTTTTTGGGAGCCACCTTCAAGAATGAGGTCGCTGAACTTCCAGTTAACCCAGCTTCCGGCACGCACTGGTGCCAGCATGCGGAGGAGGGCTTCGGGCTGGCCTATAACCCTAAGTAAGGGGAGCGGCCAGGAGGAGAACCCCCTACATGAAGGCAGGGAGCTCTAAGCTAGGGGACCCCTACCCCGATGGGTGTTAGCTGAGCCACAGTGGCTGAAGGAGAGGAATGCCCCCCTCAATCAGAACGACACATCCTCTCTGTGCCTGACCATAAAGGGACAGGAAGAACACTGGAGAGGAGGTGAAGGGGGAGAGCCTTTAACCTCTCTGTCTTCCTGTCCCTTTAGAGGCCAAGGGGCATCCTCCTGTGGTGCTGTCATAGGAGGATGTCCTGGAAAAGCATTGTAAAACTTAAATATAATTTGCCAATTTTTTTAAATCCTGCTGAGTAGTTAAATACTCAGAACAGCAATATTTCCATATAGCTATTTTGTTTTTCAATTCACTTAATAGGATTAGTTACAAAAGTGAGCTAAAGTGGTTCCTCAGCAACAGGATTAGCACATACATATAATCCCCTGGCACACCCAAATACAGGTTCATATTTTTAATTGAAAGAGTATATTAAAGTGTATAAAATCAGGACAAGTAAATTATCACTGTCTACATGAAAAACATGCTAGTAGCTTTACTGGTTATATTTATACATGTGAATAAGCAACCAAACCGTTCAGGACTGTGGCCGAAATGTACTGAAAATAAATCATACTTTAATTCAATCAACTCATTCCCTTTATATTCCCTTTATATCGTACTCACAAAAAGCTGTGATATAGGCTACTTTTTTAAACTTTTTCATGGTCCCTGCACTGAAGACCTGTTTTAGCAATCCCTGTTTTCACATGGTACATTTCCTTTGAATAACTTTCTCTGCATGAGCAAAAAAGACCTATTTTTGACCCACACTGAAGAGCATCTATTTTATTAGTCAGGGAAAGCAAATCAATGGTGACCAGAATGATGCATATGCAAACAGTGTCAGACTGGGCTGTCTAGAGCCTACCAATGGAATTGATTCTAGGAACCCACTTTCACACCACTTTCCTGACCCCCTTAGATTTATCATAATTTATGGCATGGAATAAAGCCCTTTTCCTGGCCCCCACACGGTATAACACCCCCTTTAATCCCCCCTCCACAGTGCCTCCTTTCACACAGAGTGCACCTGTAGCCTCACTGTCCTGAACAAGCTGATCTGCAGGGGTCCTGGATGTCAGGCCCCCGCAGATGTAATATTGATGTCCTATCTTAAGGACAGGCCATCAATATTAGAAAGGTGGATAAACCCTTTAAAAGGGGTTATCCATGAATTGGATCAACCCATGTGGAGGGCGGGGAGGTGTAAAAAAAAAAAAGAAAAAAAAAGCATACTCACCTGTACCACCATTCAGTCTCCTGCCAACGCCTTCTTGCCATGAGTCCTGCGCCTTATGTGACCGCTGAGATCAATTAGTGCCCTTAGTAGCCACTAGTACGTTGCTGGTGGCTTATGTGAGTGATGTCACCGGTCCCTTTCCAGCGACCACTGAAGCCACTGATTGCTCTCAGCAGTCACATGAGGTGCTGGCATCACATTAAACAGACACTGGTGGGGAACAAGGGGGTGCTGGGGACAGGCCATAAATACCTGATCAGTAGGGGGCTGACATCCGGCCCTTGGATTGATCAGCTGTACAGAGCCACTTCCCTTGACTGTCCTGTATACAATAGGGGGCTAGAAGCAAAAAGCTCTCTCTGCTGTATAGGAAGCGGGTGCCTTCACTGCAGCTCAGCTCCCACAGTGCTGAGATGCAGTGAAGGTGCCCAGCATTTTACAGTGGATGGAGCTTTCTGCTTCCAGCCCTGTATTGTGTACAGGACGGGAGAGGGAGGCAGCTCTCTACAGCTGATTGGTCTGAGGGCTGGGTGTCGGGCCCCTACTGATCAGGTATTTAAACCCTTTAATATTCCCCCTAATTACCCATACACTGCAATCTCCCTCTCACAGGATATTAGCACCCATGACTGCCCCCGCACAATATAGTGGCCCCATCAATGGTCCCTCATACAATGGCCCCATCACTGAACCCATACAGGGGCCATTGTATGAGGGGGACCAGTGAAAGTGCCACTTTATGGGGGGAGAGCAGTGAAGGGGCCACACAGTGGCCCCCTCACTGGTCCCCCATATGGCAGTAGTAGCTCATTACTTACCTGTCTGCTCTCTGGTCCTGCTCTGTCTCTCTGCCCAGGCACACTGTTGTGACATCATGTGCACCCGAAGCAGGAAGTGCCATAAAGCTGACAGATAAGTATCTATACTTACCTCTTATCTGATGCAGCTCGTAGGCCACAGGCTTAATGTGACCTGTGGCCTACAAGTTAGAGAGTGGTACAGCGCGGAGAGGTAAGTTAATAGGGGCCATTACCAGATCCCCACTACTTATTAAAAAAGCATTGGGGTTCGGTAGGGCACCCTAAACCACAGGGTCCCCCTGAGGGATTCACCAGTCCTCGAGTGAGCCAGGTCAAGCCTGTATGCAAAGAGTTCCCTACAAGCATCTTCTTAAATGTCTTTCTTGAGCCATGTGGGTGTAGTATGGGTGGATTAGGAACAGAATCTTAGGTATCTAGATCATGATTCCCTTGTGATAAGACAACTAAAATAGCAGCAGACTATATGGACACCACTAAGGGTGGGTTCACACCTGCAGCGGCACCCCGTCCGCCGCGAATCTGACCTAAATGTTGGAAAACTGGATATGCACTGGATAGGGAAAGGTTTTGCGATGCTTTGCTTAAAACCCCATTCACTTTAATGGGTTTTGAAAGCAATGCACGGTTGTGCGCTTACACCCTCTGTGCCGCGAAGCCGGTTTCTTTTCGTCGGACACAAAATCCTGCATGTCTGACTTTGTTTCTGACGAAAAAAAAAATGGCTTTGTTGCGCAGAGGGTGTAAGCGCACACCCGCGCATTGCTTGAAAAACCCATTCAAGTGAAGGGGGTTTTAAGCAAAGCGTCACAAACCTTTCCCTATCCAGTGCCTATCCAGTTTTCCGACATTTAGATCGGATTTGCGGCGGACGGAGTGCCGCTGCAAGTGTGAACCCACCCTATGCAGTAACTCTTTATCTTGCTATCTTGGAAATAATGATAAAGGGTTAATGTGATTACCTGCAGGCAACCTACAATATTTTTATTTTGTGTTGAGCAACCGAAATAGTGATTGACTTAAAACATATATAGTTCCCTTTTCTTAAAGGAATATCTAACAGTATGGACTTTCTATACTTTGGCTAGTAAGCAGTAATAACTTTACTTATATAGCGCCAACATATTCAGCAGCATTTCCGCAGCAATCAGAGGGTACATGAACAGAAAGTATTTGACATTACAATATGACAAAGAATTAACGTATCACAATAGGAGGACCCTGTTCGTGAGAACTTACAATCTATGAGGAAATAGTGAAACAAAAGAGGTAAGAGGGCTTGTTTGGTACAATGGTCCAGCTATCTTTTAATAAATAAGGTCATATAACTAAAGCTGTATGAGGCAGTTCTGAACTGTCCATCATATGTCTGCGCAGTATGCTCCTAAATCTGCAATGACGTACATATACATCCTTGCAGAGTTAATATGCTGCACGTGATTGTGCAGCTGCAGGAGCTGGGAGGCGGCTGTTACAACAGCTGGCCATTCCAGAGAGAAGGCAAGGATGGTAGATTACCGACCCTTCCTTCCCAACCACTGTATACACAGCACTCAATTAGCATTGCCTGCAAAGCTATGGGAGCTGCCATGATGCAGCCTCCCTTCCAGCTTAGTGGTCCTGTGATCCATCAGGGGCAGGAACTGCAGGAGCTTAGAGGACCCATATCAGCTCTGCAGTTCATGTTAGGAGGCTTCAGTCCATCTGTAACTGAGACTGCTTTATCAAACCCAGTTACAGGGGATAGCAGCAAAAAAAAAAACAAAAAAACAATAACTAATGTAAGGCCTGGTGTCATGGCGACATCCAAGAAATTTTGGCAACTGCAAGAAATTTTTTTTATTTTTTTGCAAAGTTTCGGATTTTGTTTAAACAAAAATCTATATATATTTGGTATCAGCATAATTGTCCTGACCCACAGAATACAGGTGACATGTATTTTTGGGTGCACAGTGAGCACTGTAAATACAAAGCCAATATGAAAGTTGTGCAAATGCAGTTTTTTTGTAATTTTATCCCATTCTGAATTTTTTTTTCCAGCTCCCCAGTACATCGTATGGAATATTAAATGGTACCCTTAGGAAGTACAATTTGTCTTGCAAGAATTAAGCCTTCATATGGCTCTTCGAATGGAAAAATAAAAAAACTTATGGTTTTTGGAAGGAAGGGAGTTAAAAACAAAAGTGGAAAATGACTGCAGCAGGAAGAGGTAAAGTGTTTTCAGAACTTCCCATGTGCCTGCTATTAATTGTTATTAGCTAGTTCTCAATGTATATTGGTCTGTTTGCTGTTTTCTGGGTTACTGTCTTTGGCTTGTACACATTTCTGATTTGGATATTCTGCACTCTGCTGCGCTCTCCTAGTTAAACCTTGTTAGTTTTTGTTGTGATTCCTGGTTTGATTTCAGTTTGCAGTGCATCTATTTGTTACACTAGTTTCTGGGGAAATAACCTGGGTCCAGATCTGGCCAAGACCATCCGGCCTTGCAACGGGCTCTGGTGAAGATATCTGTGTAGCCTTAGACTATCTACCAGAGCAGTGTGAGATTTAGGTAGCTTGTTCTACCTCTCTCTGTTATCTACCAGTTTAATTCCTGGTATAGAATCAACTCCATCCTCCATTCTGTCTGTCTGTCTGCTGAAACCATCTTGTGATCTGGGCAAAGTTTAATTCCTGGTATAGAATCAACTCCCATCATCCTAAATCATCTGATGTTGTATTTGTTTGTAGTTATAACCTGTGTTTTATGATGCTTGAAGTCCTGTAAATCTTGTAGTCTTTCTGTGCATAGCTTTCTTAGTTCATGTGTTGAGTTTAATTTATTAATTGTTTTATGAGCTAATTTAGTGCTACATCTAAGCATATGTATCCTATATAAGTAGACGTAGTATTAGGGGAGGCACGAGTGCTGGGGTTGGCACGATGCAAATCAATCCTAAGTGTGATTCAATCACAAGTGTGTAGAAGCTGCAGTTAAACATGGCACTTAGACAGGGCAGAAGACAGATCAGATGAATTATCACTCCAAAAACTTGTAAGTTTTAAAAACAATTGTATCACCATGTTCACTGCATGTTTTTTGTCTCTATTTGCTGCTTTTTTACAAACTAACCGCCCATTCCCACCTCCTGTTACTTCTATCCACATCAGTCCCTCTCTCCTTCCCTCTCCTATGTGCAGCTCCCATTCTCTCTTCACCTTCCTCAAACACCTTAACCCACCTTGTGCTTCTGTGCAACAAATTAGACGATCTCACAAGTCATTTAACCATCTGCTGTCTCTCGCTATTCTCCTGCTATTAGCTGCTGGGGACATCTCTCCAAACCCTGGTCCTCCTGGTAACCTCAACTCTGTAACTGTCTCACCAAGAAACCCTTTTAACTTTATTAATATTCGTTGTCTGCTGTCTCCTTCTCCTCCACCAGTCTCTTTCTCTTGTGCTCTCTGGAACACCCATTTACTCTGCAACAAACTTGACATTACTCAAGATCTCTTCATCTCAAAGTCTTTTAACCTACTGGCTGTCACTGAAACCTGGATTAAACAGTCTGACACCGCATCCTCTGCTGCTCTCTGTTATGATGGCCTCCAATTCTCACACACCCCTAGACCTGAGGATAGGCAAGGTGGAGGGGTTGGTGTCCTTCTATCACCACAATGCATTTTTCAGGTCATTCCGCCAGTACCATCGCTCTCTTTCTCCTCTTTTGAGGTCCACACTATCAGACTCTTCCGCCCAGGGCCGGTTTTAGACAAAGTGGGGCCCTGGGCAAAATTAAAAGCGGGGCTCCAAATGCAGATATGCAAACAACACCATCGTCTTCCAGTGACAACCCCTATAATAACGCCTCCTTTCTGCCAACAAAAAAGTAATAACAAGCCCCATTTTACCACACACAATTCAAATGAGCACCTTTGTACCACCTAATAGATTTTTGCACCCAGTCATCAGTTATTATAGCGCCTCCTTATAAATAATAGTCCCTGATTATAAATAATATTACACCTTTATCAGTAATAGTTCCCTTATAAATGATAAATAGTGCCCTGTATCAGTAATATTCCCCCTTATCAGTAACAGACACCCCGTAAAAATAATACTGCTCCCTTATAAATAGTCCCCTCATAAATAATAGTTACCCTTATAAATAATAGTCCCCATTATCACTAATAGCCCCCTTTATAAATAATCCCACTTAACAATTATACCCCCCTTATAAAAAGTTCCCCTCTTATAAATAATAGGCTTCCCCTTATAATGGATGCCTTATATATAATAGTTCCCCCCTTATAAATAATAGCACATCTTATAAATAATAGTTCCCCCTTATAATAGCCCCCTCATATTTAAGTTTCCCAATTATATATAGTAACCCACCCTTATATATAATAGTTCTCCGTTATACAGTGTCGGACTGAAGGGCCTTAGGCCCACCAGAGGATCTTGTCCTGGGGCCCCACCCAACAGCTTCCTGCTAATAGCCTACACCACGGCTCCTTCACTGAAGTCTTACATATGTGCTCACTATCTGGCGTTACTGAGTATGTTACCAGTATAGTCAGCCCCTACAGTACAGGTCCCAATAACTCCATGGCCAGCTCATGCACAGTACTGTATGGGGAATGACATGGCCATGGGGCACTACACGTATGTGCAAGATTATAGTTAGGGAGCTGTGATGCAGACATAGCACACAGGGCTGCCAGCAGGAATTGTGAGCCCCCCTCCCACAGTATAATGCTCCACATGGTATATAATGCTGCACAGCATAAAATGCTCTCCTGAGCCCTCCAGTTTCCCCACATGGTATATAATGCTCCACAGTGACCCCACACAGTATAAAATGCTCCCCTGAGCCCCCCATAGTGGCCGCACATGGCATGTAAGGCTCCACACAGTATAATACTCCACAGTGGCCCACACAGTATACTACCCCTTAGTGGCCCCAGACAGTGCAATATGCTCTCCAGCAGCCCCACACAATATAATATGCTCCATACAGTATAATATGCACCCCACAATGCCCGCCCAGTATAATGCTCCAGTGGCCTAACACAGTATAACATGCTCCATAATGACCTCCACACAGTATAATATACTTCCCAGAGGGGTTCCCCCAGTATAATGCTCCACAGTGGTCCCACACAGTATAATATGTTCCCCACAGTCCCCCCCAGTATAATGCTCTACAATGGCCCCACAGAGTATCATATGCTTCCGAAAAGCCCCACACAATATAATACACTCCACAGTGGCCCCACACAGTATAACAGGCTCCCCACACTGTCCCTTCCCCCAGTATAAAGCTCTACAGTGGCCCATAATATAATATGCTCCCCAGAGGGCCCCTGCTAGTATAATGCTCCACAGTGCCCCCTCCAGTATTTTGCTCCACAGTGGCCCCACGCAATATATTATGCTCCCCAGAGCGTCCCCCCAGTATAATGTTCCACAGTAGGCCCCACGCAGTATAATATGCTCCCCAGAGGGCCCCCTAGTATAATGCTCATTAGTCCCCCCCGAATAATGCCGCACAGTGGCGCCACGCAACATAATATGCTCTGCTGATGGCCCCCCAGAATAATGCTCCACAGTGACCCCACTCAGTATAACATGCTCCAGAAATGGCCTCCACACAGTATAATATACTGCCCAGAGAGGCTTCCCCAGTATAATACTCCACAGTGGCCCAAAACAGTATAATATGCTCTCCAGAGCCCCCCACAGTATAATGCTCCACAGTGGCCCAAAACAGTATAACATGCTCTCCAGAGCCCCCCCAGTATACTGTTCCACAGTGGCCCCGCACAGTATAATATACTGGGGGGCCCCTCTGGAGAGCATATTATACTGTGTGGGGAAACCGTGGAGCATTATACTGGGGGTGGGGCTCTGGAGAACATATTATACTGTGTAGGGCCACTGTGGAGCATTATACTGGGGAGGGGGCCCTCTGGAGAACATGTTATATTCTGTGGGGCCTCTATGAAATATTATAAAGTGGGTGGGCTCTGGAGTGCATGTTATATTCTGTGGGGCCAATTTGGAGCATTATACTGGGGGGCCCCTCTGGAGAACATATTATACTGTGTGGGGCCACTGTGGAGCATTATACTGGGGGGCCCCTCTGGAGAGCATAATGCTCCAAAGTGGCCCCACATAATATAACATTATTTCCAGAGCCCCCCCCACCCCCACATTACTGTATAATTTTCTACAGAGACCCCACAGAATATAACATGCTATCCAGAGGGCCCCTTCCCTCCTTGTTGCTTCCAGAAATACACCACACATAGGCACTCTCCCATTGCTATTATTATATTATATTCTGGGGTCTCTTCAGACCCCAGAGTATAATAATCGAAGGCACGGGGGAGGTGAGGGAAAATAACAAACAGTTATACTCACCTCGTCTTACCTCTGCTGGGCCTCCTCGCGCTGCTCCGTTATCCCCGCCGGCGTTGGCTGCTTCTTCTCTGCGGCTGACGTCACGCATTGTGGACGTCACCGCTGAGGCCTGTGATTGGGCCTCAGCGATTACGTGAGGCAAGCTGTCAGCACGCCCCACGTGATCGCTAAGGCTGAGGCCTGGCCTCAGCGGTTATGTCCGGAACCCCTGAAGATGACGTCGGACGCCAAGGACAGGTGTGGGGGGAATTCCCCCGGGTTATGTTGTCTTGGGCTTAATTAATAAGGAACAATTATCGAGCGCTCGGGGAAACAGACAAACAGACAGCAAGGTGTCATGTATAGAATGCTTCAATTTTATTGATTGGCAGAGCTAGGTTATATAGGAAGCACAGTTATACATCAATCACATGACACGATGTCCAAACTTGGTCTTAGAGTCCCGGTGTCACGTATATGCCAAAACCAGTTTAGACCAGATTGACACAAAAGCATATTTTAAGACATCACTTAATGTAACACCTAATTGGTAAAAAGGTCAACGGTTGCGATTACAATCTTTAGACATATAGCCTTATCTTAACCACATCCTGTACTGGCATACAGCGCAGACTTTGTGGTTGGCGAGATGCTTTGAGCAATAACTTCTATTTTTCAAATATATTTTTCTTTAAAACATATATGTCTGGCAAGCAAAATATTTTAACCCTTATATTTCCCCCATTTTAGACATCTAATGACTTCCCCAACAAGTACATTCACCCTTGGGTGCCAGTCCAGCTGGATTCCCCGTTGGAGTCATTACCAGATGTCTACCTCTTATGCTTATCTATATTACAGCGATTAATGCAAATTAAAACGATTTTTGCAAAGCAATATATCAGTAATATAATCATTGCTATTTGTATGACCATCTGGATCAATCCTGCCACCCACCCACCTATACCTTTAAACCAATTGACCGGATTTAAGAATGAAAATGTTTCAGACCACCAACTGTCTTTGTTCTGAACATTCATCCTCTCATACTCTTCTCTTAGCCTGTATACTTCCTCCAACTTGCGTTTTCCTTTGATGTTGCCTTCTGGGTCAATGTAGTGGCAGCATGTAGGTCCCACTATCTGGCACATTCCTCCCTGAGCTGCAGTTATATAGTCTAATACCAATGTGTGTTGATTAGTGACTATTATCAATTGATTCTGTACTGCAATAGTGGTATTAAGTATCCCCAGAATTTCCCATATTTGATCATAGAGATAGTCAGTACTTTGCACTAGCTTGTCCCACATCTACATTATCATAGGACATATGAGTATTGTGCTTACTATCTTATTCCCAGAGCTTGACTGTACCACAAGTGAATTCTACCTCTTTTCCTAGGGGTGTTGTCTGCAACTCTCTTGTACAGAGTGTGTTTAGGTATGGATTTCGTATTTAATTTGTCAACAACAAAGGTAGCAGGAGTGAGTCTTACTATTGTGCATGTGCCCTTCACTCCCACTGGCAACCACTTATATGCACTGCTGCCACATACCCAATACATCTGAGGAGGTAAATCGAATAAGGCTGAGTGTTGTGTAATAAGTTTGTGCACAAGATCCACCAATCTTTGAGGGAATTATTGAACCCTTCTACCATTACAAGATGGTGTCTAACAAATTTATTGTCCACCTCTTTAAGTCCCTGGAGGGATTTCCAGGTTCCACTGGTTGTGAGTCCTTTAAGAAAGCATAAAACAAATAATGCCCATCTTTTCATTCTTGCTGTGGTTCAGGAACCTTTTTACAATGGGAAGCGTGTATCCAGGTAGATTTTCCCTCCAATTTGACTGAAGTGGCAGTTGTCAGCAGTACTTGGAAGGGACCGTCATATCTGGGTTCAAGAGACTTCCTGGTGTGTCTTTTCACAACCACCCAATCACCAGGCTGCAAGCTATGTGTCCCTGAAAAATCAGAAGTGTCTGGAATAGAAGAGAACACTTGTTTATGTGTTACTTTCAGTCTTTGACACAAGCTCTGAACATAGCTGGCAGTGCTGTCATAATTGAGTTGTAAAGTCTGAGGAAAATACAACCCCAACCTAGGCACACTTCCAAACAATATCTCAAATGGTGATAACCCTGTCCTCTTGTTAGGAGTAGTCCTTACTGAATATAAAGCTAAGGACAGGCATTCGGGCCAGGGCTTTCTTGTCTCTGCCATGGCTTTCTGAATCTTCAATTTAAGTGTACCATTCAACCTTTCCATTTTGCCTGAACTCTGAGGATGGTAGGGTGTGTGGAAAGCTTGCTCAATCCCCAATGCAGACATTATTTCTTTCATTATCTCACCTGTGAAATGTGTACCTCTGTCAGATTCTATTACCTCAGGTATCCCGAATCTACACACAAGCTCGGACAGCAATTTCTTGGCAGTTACCTGTGCAGTCGCTTTGCTCACAGGGTAGGCCTCAGGCCATCCTGAAAACAAATCCACACAGACCAATACATACTCGTACGTTCCAGACTTAGGCAACTGTATGTAATCTATTTGTATTCTCTGGAATGGGTACAGGGATTTTGGTGTGCATTTGGTAGGTGTTTTAACTACCTGTCCTGGATTGTGTAGAGCACATATGTGACATGCTTTTACGTGATTACTAGCAGCCATTCCAAAACCTGGGGCAAACCATAATTTACCCACTAATGACTCCATGGCATTTCGAGAGGCATGCACCTTACCGTGGGCTAAGCCAGCCGTTTGGGGGTATACTGCTGCAGGTAGACACAGTCTATCCCCCATTTTCCACGTTCCTTCATACTCTCTGGCACCAGCCTTTTTCCATTTTTCAGTTTCCACGCTGGTTGCATTAGAGTACAGCCCCTTGGGGTCTGTTAGGTCAATGTCCATTTTGCTCACCTGGTTGAGACCCTTCCATGGCAGCAGTGCCGCTGCTTTGGCTGCTGTGTCAGCCTTCTCATTTCCAAGACTTTCAGGGTCTCTTCCTTTTGTGTGAGCTCTGACTTTCACAATTGCCAACAGCTTAGGGAGCAATATGGCCTCCATCAATCGACTTACCGAATCTCCATTTTTGATTGGCTTGCCCTGTGCCGTCAGGAAGTTTCTTGACCTCCATATAGGACCATAATCATGCGCAATGCCAAAAGCATACCTGGAGTCAGTGTAAATGTTCGCTGTGCTATCTTTAGCTATTTTGCGAGCCTCTGTAAGGGCTTTCAATTCAGCTTCTTGAGCTGACATGTGTGGTGGAAGGGCTTCTTGTACTATGATGTCGTGTGTAGTGACTACAGCATACCCTGTAACAAATTTGCCTTCATCTGTTAAGTACCTAGAACCATCCACAAACATCTCATAGTCAGGGTTCTGTATTGGGATATCCGTGACATGGCTGAAGCCCACTGTCTCTTGGGACATTAGGGCCACACAGTCATGCTCATGTTGACTGTCAAACAAGTCATCTTCTGAGAGGGAGTTTAAAAAGTTCTCATCATCTACTCCCCCCTTTGAATCATGAACTCCTACTGGTAAAAGAGTTGCAGGATTCAGGGTTAAACAACACTGAAATGAGATGTTGGAGGAGGATTGCAGAGCAAATTCCATTTTGCTCTGTCTCTCCAAGGAAAGATGACGTCTGTCTACCTGTGTGAGGATTGCATGGATGTCATGTGGTGTATATCCTTACTGGCCTTGCAGCCGCTCTGGCAGAGGAAACACAACAGGCTTATGTTAGCAGCTTCACATGTCTGTTTATCTGGGGCACAAAGAAGAAGATCATCAACATATTGTAGTAACACAACATCATCTGGGGGTGGTTCCCAGGCATTCATGACTAAAGTAAAACATCTCGTAAATTGATTTGGCCTAGATCTGTTTTACTTGTTGCCCAGAGACTTTCTGGCACCTGTGACAATAGTATATTCTCTTCTTCAGTGAGGGTGAACACAGAATGTGGAGTATTCACTATAGCAGATACTAGGCAAAGTATCTCATGGTTTGTGTGTGTGATCCACACATAAGCTTCACCAGAGGGATGTAACATGATGTTACAACCTAAGACCCCCATCACATCTGTACCCAATATATTATCTGAGGTGTCAGAGACATCTAGTTAGAATTCTACATCCTTGAAATGATGTCTCTATGGGATCTGTTTGGTCAAGGGTAACAGGGAGACCTGACACTCCCTGAACCACCTGGCTATCTCCTGACAATGGTAGGTTAAATTTGTTAACGATGTCTTTACTGACACAAGATTTTGTTGCCCCAGTGTCTATTAGGAACGGCACCTCCTTTCCATTAATCAATACAGGTTGAAATATTTGTATACCTCTCTCTGCTGAAGATAAGGGACACTGGGGCAGGAGGGCCTGACCTTCATTGTGAATTATCCTGGCCTTGGTCAGGGCCAGGTGGGCAGTTTCTAGACTGTCCTCTGTTATTGTCACTTTGCTTGGGACACCAGCAATCTCTGGCCAAGTGTCCTTGCTTTCCACAATTAAAACACTTCCTGTTTTCCCTCTGTCCCTATTGTCTAGGGCGGGTACCTTGTCTGCCCTGATTACTCTGGTTACCCAGATTTGGAGTAACTGAATTAGTGCAACTCTTTACTGGGGCTGCTGCCTTTTTCTCTCTTTCATCTACAGCAAAACCAACAGCTTTGGCATACAAATTATCAGGATCTACACATCTCCAGTCTGGGGTACAACACTTAATCTTTTCTGCTAAGGTAGATCCTATTCCCTGCATGAAGGCCTCAGTGACCATAGTATTCCTTAAAATATTTGGGGCATCCCCCCATCCTGAATCCACTACCTTTGTGAGCAATCTGCCATAATATGCTTCAACAGACTCTCCCTTCTCCCTTTTACAAGTGGTTAAGTCAGTTCGTCTAGTCTCTGCTTGTCTATCACACCATTCTTTTAGCCTTTCTAAGAAGGTGTCTCCACTTTCTGTGGTTTCTGGGTTAGGGGGTTCATATCTACCAAATCGAGCAGTAATATTTATAGTCCCTAATAGACCCTCAGTACATTTAACTTGTATGAGGGCCATAAGGTCACTCCAACTGGCTTTATAATTTTGTTGAATCCGTTTTCCTGAATTTGTCCTGCATGGTCTAGTCTCCAATGGTCCCAAAATCTACTATCGAAGAGTCCTGTCTTGTGAACCCCTGCTCTCTTAAGGATCGTTTTTACTTGGGCGGCAACTTCTTTCCCTTCCCTTATCTCTATTAGTTCATATGGGGTGTACCATATCTTAGAGGGTCCCTTCCCCATACTGGCTGGTAGCTAATCAGCCGTGAATTCCCACTCCTCTAGGGCAATTAAGACAATAGAGGGTCACTTTGACTTCTCTAGTGGGAACTCCCAAACAGACACTCTGTTTTCCTTGAACTAATTCTTAATGTGCAAGTTCTGGTGTAGTGCTCAGGGCAAAACCTCAATTGGTTTCCACAGACTGAACTTTCTGCCTGTGTCCCCTTACCGAAACACACCTGAATTATTGCACATACCTGCGCGGATTCTACTCAGTCCTTCGTGCTACTACTCGGGTCTCATTCGACCCTGACCGTCCAGACACAGCTGGAGGCTAGTGTTCCAAAACAAGGACTTTTCAATCACTCAGTACTTTTCTTTCCGGACCTTGTCCGCAACTCTAAGGGTTAAGGATGGAGAATGTCGCTGCCTTATACACTTTATAACAGATGTAGTAACCAAATGACAGTATGACCAGCAGACAAAGAACAGTATACTTGATCTACCACAGACAACATACCCTTTAATTAGGGTTCTTCCATACTATATAATATGGCATCAAGTGTCACAAAAACATGCAGCAACTAACCTCACTCATTGATACACAGGATCAAAGACACGTAGGAGCTCAGATAAGTTATTTGGCAAGACAAGGGCTTACCTTACAGTGCTGTTTTATTTATCTGAGGTCCTCCGGTCCCGTCTCCAAATCGGTTGGTGAGTGGATTGGCACACTATCGGCTGCACATCGGACGATCTTTGTTGCCCCACGTTGGATAGCCAGTTTCTGTGGGGGAATTCCCCCGGGTTATGTTGTCTTGGGCCTAATTAATAAGGAACAATTATCGAGCGCTCGGGAAACAGACAAACAGACAGCAAGGTGTCATGTATAGAATGCTTCAATTTTATTGATTGGCAGAGCTAGGTTATATAGGAAGCACAGTTATACATCAATCACATGACACGATGTCCAAACTTGGTCTTAGAGTCCCGGTGTCACGTATATGCCAAAACCAGTTTAGACCAGATTGACACAAAAGCATATTTTAAGACATCACTTAATGTAACACCTAATTGGTAAAAAGGTCAACGGTTGCGATTACAATCTTTAGACATATAGCCTTATCTTAACCACATCCTGTACTGGCATACAGCGCAGACTTTGTAGTGGGCGAGATGCTTTGAGCAATAACTTCTATTTTTCAAATATATTTTTCTTTAAAACATATATGTCTGGCAAACAAAATATTTTAACCCTTACAACAGGTGAGTAAAAATGTTTGTTATTTTTACTTACCTCGGAAAGGGGCCCTGCAGTCCCTTTCTGTTATTGATTTGGCCGGGCCTGACTCCGGGATCCGGAGTCATCAGGTTCCGGATCCCGGGGGCCCCTTTGGGGACAGGGCCCTGGGCAATTGCCCAGTTTGCCCCCCCTCAACGCCGACCCTGCTTCCGCCCTTTCTCCCTGCGAGTAGCTGTTATCTATAGTCCCCCTGGTTCTCCATACCAGTTCTTAGATCACTTTTCTTCATGGCTTCCCAACTTCCTATCCTGTGAGATTCCTACCCTCATTTTGGGTGACTTTAACATTCCCATTAACACCCCTGTCTCTTCATCTGCCTCTCGCCTTCTATCACTAACCGCCTCTCTTGGTCTCTCTCAGCTTACTTCTTCTCCCACACACAAAGATGGTAATATCCTTGATCTGGTCTTCTTACAGCTCTGTTCTTTCTCTGACTTTACTAACGCTCACCTACTAATTTCCGACCACAACCTTCTTTCCTTTATCATTAAAGCTACTTGTCCTTCACAAAACACACTGACCTACCGCACATGCAGAAATCTATGGGCTGTAAACACACAGCACCTCTCTGATACCCTACAGTCATCACTGTCTCCCATCTCTTCTCTCTCCTGTCCTGAACTGGACACCAAACACTACAATGAGACCCTCAAAGCCACCCTGGATAAAGTAGCACCCTTGACCGTCTGAAAATCCCAACACAGACACCGGCAACCTTGGCACACTCCCAAAACACGTTTTCTTCAGGGATGCTCAAGAAGTGCTGAACAGCTATGGCGAAAATCTCACATATCTACAGATTTTCTTCAAATCAAGTTTATGCTCAAAGCCTATAACTTTGCTCTTCACCTTGCCAAACAAGCTTACTTCACCTCTCTCATCTCTTCTTTCTCCAATAACCCTAAACGACTCTTTGACACCTTTCACTCCCTCCTCACGCCAAAGGTGTGGGTACCTGTCACAGACCTCAGTGCTCAAGACATGGCCACGTACTGTAAAGACAAAATCGACAACATCCGTCAGGAAATAATCCATTCTCCAAGCAGCATCAGTCCCCTTTCTTCCCTTGCTCCTCATTGTGAACTCTCATTATTTGACCAGGTAACAGAAGAAGTCTCCCAGCTCCTTTCTTCTTCTTGCCCCACTACTTGCACAAGCGATCCTATCTCATCACATCTCCTCTGGTCTCTGTCCCCTACTGTTACAACTGACCTTACTAAAATTTTTAACCTTTCTCTTTCTTCTGGAATCTTCCCCTCCTCCTTCAAACATGCTGTCATAACCCCACTACTGAAAAAACCCTCCCTTGACCCATCCTGTGCTGCTAACTACCAACCTATCTCTAACGGTTGCGACTAGAATGGAGTTGCTCCTGGTAGGTCCACCCTCCGGCAACTCCAATCTAGTCACCTCACTAGTGAATGGTCTAGAATGGAGTTGCTGGAGGGAGGACCTGCTAGAAACAACTCCAATGTAGACAGTTCATTACTGAGGTGACTAGAATGGAGTTTCTTACAGGAGCTGCCGCCAGAAACTCCAATCTAGTCACCTCACTACAGGAGAAGCCAGAGAGGAGTTTCTATAGGGAGGATCCATAACTGGCCAAGAGGGACATTATATATATATATATATATATATATATATATATATATATATATGATTATCAATATGAATGGAGGAAAAACACATTCCCGGACATATATACATATAGCACTCATAAATTATTTGTATGTATATATATATATATATGTTTATAAGTTATATTAATTATTTTTATATATATATATACAATATATATAATTTATGTGTGACATATGTATATATAATTTGCACCAGACCAGTTCTGAGACATCATACAAATATGGTCTGAACATGGCGATGATGTGTTTTTTTTTATATCTCGCGCCACTTTTTTGTTGTAAGTGATAATGGAAATCTATGGCAATTCATAAATGACAAAGATCTTAGATTCTAACGTATCGCTGTGTGCCTGATTTATGAGTATATAGTTACTATAGGTAGGTTTACAGTCTCGGTGTATTCTGTAGTTGCTGTAGGTAGGTCCTTACAGCAACTCCATTCTTGCTGTCTCACTACAGAATTGACTAGAATGGAGTTGCTGCAGGTAGGTTCATAGTCTCCGTGTATTCTGTAGTTGCTATAGGTAGGTCCTCCTTACAGCAACTCCATTCTAGCTGTCTCACTACTGTACTGACTAGAATGGAGTTGCTGCAGGTAGGTTCATGGTCTCAGTGTATTCTGTAGTTGCTATAGGTAGGTTCTTCCTTACAGCAATTCCATTCTAGCTGTCTCACTACTGTACTGACTAGAATGGAGTTGCTGCAGGTAGGTTCATGGTCTCAGTGTATTCTGTAGTTGCTATAGGTAGGTTCTCCTTACAGCAATTCCATTCTAGCTGTCTCACTACTGTACTGACTAGAATGGAGTTGCTGCAGGTAGGTTCATGGTCTCGGTGTATTCTGTAGTTGTTATAGGTAGGTTCTCCTTACAGCAACTCCATTCTAGCTGTCTCACTACTGTACTGACTAGAATGGAGTTGCTGCAGGTAGGTTCATGGTCTCGGTGTATTCTGTAGTTGCTATAGGTAGGTCCTCCTTACAGCAACTCCATTCTAGCTGTCTCACTACAGAATTGACTAGAATGGAGTTGCTCCTGGTAGGTCCACCCTCCGGCAACTCCAATCTAGTCACCTCACTAGTGAACGGTCTAGAATGGAGTTGCTGGAGGGAGGACCTGCTAGAAACAACTCCAATGTAGACAGTTCATTACTGAGGTGACTAGAATGGAGATATTACAGGAGCTGCCGCCAGAAACTCCAATCTAGTCACCTCACTACAGGAGAAGCCGGAGAGGAGTTTCTATAGGGAGGTTCCATAACTGGCCAAGAGGGACATTAGATATATATATATGATTATCAATATGAATGGAGGAAAAACACATTCCCGGACATATATACATATAGCACTCATAAATTATTTGTATGTGTATATATATATATATATATATGTTTATAAGTTATATAAATAATTTATATATATATATATATATATATATATATATATATATTATATATAGTTTATGTGTGACATATGTATATATAATTTGCACCAGACCAGTTCTGAGACATCATGCAAATATGGTCTGAACATGGCGATGATGTGTTTTTTTTTTATATCTCGCGCCACTTTTTTGTTGCAAGTGATAATGGAAATCTATGGCAATTCATAAATGACAAAGATCTTAGATTCTAACGTTTCGCTGTGTGCCTGATTTATGAGTATATAGTTACTATAGGTAGGTTTACAGTCTCGGTGTATTCTGTAGTTGCCATAGGTAGGTCCTTACAGCAACTCCATTCTAGCTGTCTCACTACTGTACTGACTAGAATGGAGTTGCTGCAGGTAGGTTCATGGTCTCGGTGTATTCTGTAGTTGCTATAGGTAGGTCCTCCTTACAGCAACTCCATTCTAGCTGTCTCACTACAGAATTGACTAGAATGGAGTTGCTGCAGGTAGGTTCATGGTCTCGGTGTATTCTGTAGTTGCTGTAGGTAGGTCCTCCTTACAGCAACTCCATTCTAGCTGTCTCACTACAGAATTGACTAGAATGGAGTTGCTGCAGGTAGGTTCATGGTCTCGGTGTATTCTGTAGTTGCTATAGGTAGGTCCTCCTTACAGCAACTCCATTCTAGCTGTCTCACTACTGTACTGACTAGAATGGAGTTGCAGCAGGTAGGTTCATGGTCTCAGTGTATTCTGTAGTTGCTGTAGGTAGGTCCTCCTTACAGCAACTCCATTCTAGCTGTCTCACTACAGAATTGTCTAGAATGGAGTTGCTGCAGGTAGGTTCATAGTCTCGGTGTATTCTGTAGTTGCTATAGGTAGGTCCTCCTTACAGCAACTCCATTCTAGCTGTCTCACTACTGTACTGACTAGAATGGAGTTGCTGCAGGTAGGTTCATGGTCTAGGTGTATTCTGTAGTTGCTGTAGGTAGGTTCTCCTTACAGCAATTCCATTCTAGCTGTCTTACTACTGTACTGACTAGAATGGAGTTGCTGCAGGTAGGTTCATGGTCTCGGTGTATTCTGTAGTTGCTATAGGTAGGTCCTCCTTACAGCAACTCCATTCTAGCTGTCTCACTGCAGAATTGACTAGAATGGAGTAGCTGCAGTTAGGTTCATAGTCTCGGTGTATTCTGTAGTTGCTATAGGTAGGTCCTCCTTACAGCAACTCCATTCTAGCTGTCTCACTACTGTACTGACTAGAATGGAGTTGCAGCAGGTAGGTTCATGGTCTCAGTGTATTCTGTAGTTGCTGTAGGTAGGTCCTCCTTACAGCAACTCCATTCTAGCTGTCTCACTACAGAATTGTCTAGAATGGAGTTGCTGCAGGTAGGTTCATAGTCTCGGTGTATTCTGTAGTTGCTATAGGTAGGTCCTCCTTACAGCAACTCCATTCTAGCTGTCTCACTACTGTACTGACTAGAATGCAGTTGCTGCAGGTAGGTTCATGGTCTCGGTGTATTCTGTAGTTGCTGTAGGTAGGTTCTCCTTACAGCAATTCCATTCTAGCTGTCTTACTACTGTACTGACTAGAATGGAGTTGCTGCAGGTAGGTTCATGGTCTCGGTGTATTCTGTAGTTGCTATAGGTAGGTCCTCCTTACAGCAACTCCATTCTAGCTGTCTCACTGCAGAATTGACTAGAATGGAGTAGCTGCAGTTAGGTTCATAGTCTCGGTGTATTCTGTAGTTGCTATAGGTAGGTCCTCCTTACAGCAACTCCATTCTAGCTGTCTCACTACTGTACTGACTAGAATGGAGTTGCAGCAGGTAGGTTCATGGTCTCAGTGTATTCTGTAGTTGCTGTAGGTAGGTCCTCCTTACAGCAACTCCATTCTAGCTGTCTCACTACAGAATTGTCTAGAATGGAGTTGCTGCAGGTAGGTTCATAGTCTCGGTGTATTCTGTAGTTGCTATAGGTAGGTCCTCCTTACAGCAACTCCATTCTAGCTGTCTCACTACAGAATTGACTAGAATGGAGTTGCTGCAGGTAGGTTCATGGTCTCGGTGTATTCTGTAGTTGCTATAGGTAGGTCCTCCTTACAGCAACTCCATTCTAGCTGTCTCACTACAGAATTGACTAGAATGGAGTTGCTCCCTGGTAGGTCCACCCTCCGGCAACTCCAATCTAGTCACCTCACTAGTGAACGGTCTAGAATGGAGTTGCTGGAGGGAGGACCTACCAGGAGCAACTCCATTCTAGACAATTCATTACTGAGATGACTAGATTGGAGTTGCTGGAGGGAGGACCTGCTAGAAACAACTCCAATGTAGACAGTTCATTACTGAGGTGACTAGAATGGAGATATTACAGGAGCTGCCACCAGAAACTCCAATCTAGTCACCTCACTACAGGAGAAGCCAGAGAGGAGTTTCTATAGGGAGGATCCATAACTGGCCAAGAGGGACATTAGATATATATATGATTATCAATATGAATGGAGGAAAAACACATTCCCGGACATATATACATATAGCACTCATAAATTATTTGTATGTATATATATATATATGTTTATAAGTTATATAAATTATTTTTTATATATATATATATATATATATATATATATATATATATATATATATAATATATATAATTTATGTGTGACATATGTATATATAATTTGCACCAGACCAGTTCTGAGACATCGTGCAAATATGGTCTGAACATGGCGGTGACGTGTTTTTTTTTATATCTCGCGCCACTTTTTTGTTGCAAGTGATAATGGAAATCTATGGCAATTCATAAATGACAAAGATCTTAGATTCTAACGTATCGCTGTGTGCCTGATTTATGAGTATATAGTTACTATAGGTAGGTTTACAGTCTCGGTGTATTCTGTAGTTGCTATAGGTAGGTCCTCCTTACAGCAACTCCATTCTAGCTGTCTCACTGCAGAATTGACTAGAATGGAGTTGCAGCAGGTAGGTTCATGGTCTCGGTGTATTCTGTAGTTGCTGTAGGTAGGTCCTCCTTACAGCAACTCCATTCTAGCTGTCTCACTACTGTACTGACTAGAATGGAGTTGCTGCAGGTAGGTTCATGGTCTCGGTGTATTCTGTAGTTGCTATAGGTAGGTCCTCCTTACAGCAACTCCATTCTAGCTGTCTCACTGCAGAATTGACTAGAATGGAGTTGCAGCAGGTAGGTTCATGGTCTCGGTGTATTCTGTAGTTGCTGTAGGTAGGTCCTCCTTACAGCAACTCCATTCTAGCTGTCTCACTGCAGAATTGACTAGAATGGAGTTGCTGCAGGTAGGTTCATAGTCTGGGTGTATTCTGTAGTTACTATAGGTAGGTTCATGGTCTGGGTGTACTCTGTAGTTACTATAGGTAGGTTCATGGTCTGGGTGTATTCTGTAGTTACTATAGGTAGGTTCATGGTCTGGGTGTATTCTGTAGTTACTATAGGTAGGTTCATGGTCTGGGTGTATTCTGTAGTTACTATAGGTAGGTTCATGGTCTGGGTGTATTTTGTAGTTGCTGTAGGTAGGTTCATGGTCTCGGTGTACTCTGTAGTTACTATAGGTAGGTTCATGGTCTGGGTGTATTCTGTAGTTACTATAGGTAGGTGCATGGTCTGGGTGTATTCTGTAGTTACTATAGGTAGGTTCATGGTCTGGGTGTCCTCTGTAGTTACTATAGGTAGGTTCACGGTCTGGGTGTACTCTGTAGTTACTATAGGTAGGTACATGGTCTGGGTGTATTCTGTAGTTACTATAGGTAGGTTCATGGTCTCGGTGTACTCTGTAGTTACTATAGGTAGGTACATGGTCTCGGTGTATTCTGTACAGGTTGGTCGGTATAGGGTCTATATCTAACACTAAGCTCCCCATACAGTAATATTAATAAAACAAACATCGACATTTAAAAAAATATATTTGATTGAAATAAAACCCTCCGCACAACCCTCATTAACCATTTTATTTATTTATTTATTTTTTAAAAACCCACCTCCACTGGTTATCAACGTAGTCTATCATAGCCAAATAAAATTCCCCTCTACCGATTTCTGCGGCCAATGTGAATTTAGCCTCAAATGAAGTCTAGTAAACTCCCCCTTTTTTGGTTATTTGAGCACCAGAATGTGAGGACTCCTACTGAAAGGATAGTAACTCAGTATAGGTAACAATGCAGGGGTCCCCTTCTGATCTCCGCTGCTGTACAAACTGTAAAGGCAAGTGTAGGTACCGCAGAACTGCCCCATTAAAGTCTCTGTACCAGAGATCTGGAGGGGTATCAGGTGTTGGGCCTGGCCTATCCTGAGAAAGCGGATAAATCCTTAAGGGGAGGCGGCCCATGTGGCCTATACGCCACGGTTTGCCAGCGGCAGAAACGTGGCAAAAAAAAATGCGAATCCTGTCCCCACTTTGCAGTAAAATACACACAGCGGACACACCGTCGTGGTTTTGGAAATCGCAGCATGTCAATTCTACCTACGGAAACGTCAGAAGCTTCCGTATGTGTATAATTGAAGCAGAAAGTCCGCAGAGGAAATCTGCAGCTTTTCCTGCAGCTTTTTTGCTGCGGGACGCTACGTAGGCCCTTAGCCTGAACCACAGTCATGTCAAGCTTGTGATTAACCCCTTCTTGGGTAATCAGCAATTCAATCACTTAGATGGAATCACTGATTGCAGGAGGTCTGGGGAGTCCTTGGTGAATACATTGGGGGTCAAGTTATATTAATGAATATGCGGGCAGAACACAGACATCCTGCTATGCAAATAAAGTATAGCAGCCCTAATGTACCTTAGGGCTGCACCTGCTATACAGAAAGATTATAGTGACGTTAACATTTGTTAGAGTTGCTAACTCATGGACTAGAAAGGGTTAATTGCAGTCATAACTTGACCACAACTAAACCTAAGTGCAGGGGTTAGTCACGGTCAAGGGTTTACACTTGGTCAAGAAACACAGACAAGTTATGTCTTGGATTCGCCCCTTCTAATGCAGGGACTCCTCCTGCTCTGAAGGAGTCCCTACATTGTGGGTAACCTCTTTATACAGCAATGAGTGTCAGTTTGGTGCCAGCAATCATTGCAGGGTTGGAAAGTGTTTATGCATACAGCTCACACCCTGGATATAAAAGGGTGATGCATTAGGCTGTGGGGGCCATTCTATTTATAATGCAGGAGGAGTGGGAATATATTTAGCATAGGGGCATAGGAGGGCACTACTGTATGTTATACCTCCAGCGTCTCTGTGCTATGTAACCAGAACCACGTGATTTACACTGCCCCACAACCCTGCCTACACACAAGCAGCCCCCCTCCCCCTGGACCCCCACAACCACCTCCTCCAGACATGCAGGGACTCCACACACACTCGAAATGCGACACTCCCCCGGGAACCCTCCACCAACACACAGATGGCAACCCCCCCCCCCCAAGAACCTGACCCCCTCCCTCAACAACACACAGACGCAGGAGTGTAACTACCAGGGTATCAGCAGTAGCAGCTGCCACAGGGCCCAGGCCATTTTTTTTTTTCTTTTAATAGGCTGTTACCTTCTGGAGTAACCCCAGCAGGTAACGGGCCCTATTTACTTACCAATCCCCGCTCCTGCTCATGGCCGCCTGCGCTTCCCATTCTGCGGAAGCGGAGGTGACTGTGAGCAGGAACGGTAAGTGAGGCTGCGGGCCAAAACCCACAAACACTGCTATCATTATACTCTGGGGTCATTTCAGACCCCAGAGTATAATGATCGGAGGGCCAGGGGAGGTGAGGGAACATAAAAACAACATTACTTACCTCTCATACGCTCCGAAGGCTTCGGGCCTGTTTGGTGACGTTATGTGGGCCGGGCCTGCGTCATTGTGCATCGCGACGCCGGCCCGACTCACGCGAGATCTGGTCCAACATTGAAAATGACCGAAGTAGCAGGGAGTGCGCCGGAGCCAGGAAGAGGTAAGTGACATTGTTTTGTTTTGTTTTTTGTTTGTATCCTCCCCTGGTCTGAAATGACCCCAGAGTATAATAATTGTTTATGGGTGGTCCACAATGGGGCATTATACTGGGTGCAGGGGCCGCTATGGGGAATTATACTGGGTGCAGGGGCCGCTATGGGGCATTATACTGGGTGCAGGGGCCGCTATGGGGCATTATACTGGGTGCAGGGGCTGCTATGGGGCATAATACTGTGTGCTGGGGCCGCTATGGGGCATTATACTGGGTGCAGGGGCCGCTATGGGGCATTATACTGGGTACAGGGGCCGCTATGGGGCATTATACTGGGTGCAGGGGTCACTATGGGGCATAATACTGTGTGCTGGGGCCGCTATGGGGCATAATACTGTGTGCTGGGGCCGCTATGGGGCATAATACTGTGTGCTGGGGCCGCTATGGGGCATAATACTGTGTGCTGGGGACGCTATGGGGCATAATACTGTGTGCTGGGGCTGCTATGGGGCATAATACTGTGTGCAGGAATGCGGTTTGTGCGGGGGGGGCGGCAGTTCAGGGGTGGACCCACATGTCAAATGTTCGCCTTGGGGCCCAGCCATTCCTAGTTATGTCACTGCACAGACGGCAGTCCCTCATGGATCCCCCACATGCACAGAGACAGCAGCCTGCCCAGGGACTCCCACAGCCTACCCTCACATACAGGCAGCAGCCCCAGAGACCCCCCCACTTACATGAAGACAGCACCCCACACAGGCAGCAGCCTCTCAGGGACTCCCCTTCCCAAAACACAAATGGCAGCCTCTAGGGACCAGAACCACACACACACAGACGACAAGCCCCCAGGACTGGACCCCCCTCTAGCACACAGGCGGCAGCCTCCCAGGGTCTGGATCACAACAGCACACAGGCAGCAGCTCCCCAGGTACCGGAGACCCTAGCACACAGGCGCAGACCCCAGGTCCTGGAGCCCCAGCATACAGGTGGCAGCCCCCCAAGGACCAGAGCGCTCCTCAGCCCACAGGCGGCAGTCCCCCCGGGGACCGGACCGCCTCAGCCCACAGGCGGCAGCCCCCCAGGGACCGGACCACCTCAGCCCACAGGCGGCAGCCCCCCGGGGACCGGACCGCCTCAGCCCACAGGCAGCAGCCCCCCGGGAACCGGACCCCCTCAGCCCACAGGCGGCAGCCCCCCCGGGGTCCAGATCACAACAGCACACAGGCGGCAGCATCCCGGGTTCCAGATCACAACAGCACACAGGCGGCAGCACCCCGGGGTCCAGATCACAACAGCACACAGGCGGCAGCCCCCCGGGGTCCAGATCACAACAGCACACAGGCGGCAGCCCCCCAGGTACTGGAGACCCTAGCACACAGGTCCCAGACCCCCTCAGCATACAAGCGGCATCCCCCTAGGGTCCAGATCACAACAGCACACAGGCGGCAGCCCCCAGGTACTGGAGACCCTCAGCATACAGATGGCAGCCCCCCAGGGACCGGAGACCCTCAGCATACAGGCGGCAGCCCCCCAGGGACCGGACCCCCTCAGCATACAGGCGGCAGCCCCCCAGGGACCGGACCCCCTCAGCAGACAGACGGCAGCCCCCCAGGGACCGGACCCCTCAGCAGACAGGCGGCAGCCCCCCAGGGACCGGACCCCTCAGCAGACAGGCGGCAGCCCCCCAGTGACCGGACCCCCTCAGCATACAGGCGGCAGCCCCCCAGGGACCGGAACCCCTCAGCATACAGGCGGCAGCCCCCCCAGGTACTGGAAACCCTAGCACACAGGCACCCAGACCCCCTCAGAACACAGGCAGCAACCCCCCAGGGACCGGACCCCTCAGCACACAGGTGGCAGCCCCCCAGGGACCAGACTTCTCCCAGCACACAGGCGGCAGCCCCCCAGGGACTGGAGCCCCCCAACACATAGGTGGCAACACCCCAGGGGCCAGACCCCTCCAACACACAGGCAGCACCCCCACACGTACACAGGTGGCAGAACCCCAAGGACCACCATCAGCAACCCCCCCCCCCCCCCACACACACACAGAGGCAGCACCGCAGGAATCCCCCACTTACATGAAGATGAGACCTGCACACCACTCGTACTCTCCACCAGCACCCCCAGGGACCCCCAAACATGCACACAGGTGGCAGCACCCTGAGACCACCTCCAGAACCCCCTCTTACACACAAGCAATACCCCAGGAACCCCACACACAAAGTCAATACCCCAGGGATCCCACACAGACACATGCAGCAACTCCCCAGGGACCTGAAGCCCACAAGACCTTGCCCCCATTACATGCAAGCAACACCCCAAGTACCCCTGCCCCCCTTTAAATGCCAGCAGCACCCCAAAGGACCCCTGCCCCTCCCCCCCTTTAAATGCCAGAAGTACACCAAGGACGCATGCTCCCATATTTAGATGCCAATGGCACCCCAGAGACCCATGTCTCCACACCCTTTAGTTGCCAGCAGCACAGCAGGGACCCCTGCACCCCCATCCATGCCAGCACACTCCCCCCCCCTTAGATGCCAACAGCACCCCAAGGACCCCTGCTCTCCTTCAGATGAGAGCAGCACCCAAAAGACCCTGTCTCCCTCGATGCCAATGGCACCCCAGGAACTCCTATACCACCCTAAACATCAACCCAATCCCCCAGACTCTCCAGGATACAGTCCCATGTAAAACATCAGTCTCTTTTCAGCCCCTCAACTTACAGTCCCGTGTAAATACATCACTCCCTCCCCTCAGCCTCCACCAAAATGCAGTCCCATGCAAAACAATCCTATCCCTCCCCTTCCATCATGCAGTCCCGCAAAACAGTCCTCACAGCTTTCTGTTCTCCATCTACACGAGCTCCGCTCCTGCTTCCTCTATACAGCACAGAGTTGTGATAGAAGAAACCCCGCCCTCATCGGAGAGTCTCCGCCCCTTCCTGTGACATCATACCTACCAGGAGCAACTGCACTCTAGTCACGACCTATCTCTAACCTCCCCTTCATCTCTAAACTCCTGGAATGCTTGGTCTATTCCCACCTAATCTGCTATCTCTTTGCTAACTCTCTTCTGGACCCCTTACAATTAGGTTTTCGTGCACTACACTCTACAGAAAAGCCCTCACAAAGGTCTCCAATGATCTATTGATGGCTAAATCTAAAGAGAACTATTCACTACATATTCTTCTGGATCTCTCAGCAGCATTTGACACAGTAGACCACAAACTCCTCCTCACTATGTTCCATTTTATTGGCCTCAGGGATAACGCTCTCTCTTGGTTTTCCTCCAATCTCTCTGACCGATCATTTAGTGTATCATTCGCTGGTGCTATTTCTTCTCTGCACCTTGCGGTTGAGGTTCCTCAAGGCTCGGTCCTAGGCCCCCTCCTCTTCTCTCTGTACACAGCCCCAGTTGGACAAACCATTCGCAGATTTGACTTTCAATACCATCTTTATGCTGATGATACCCAACTATATACCTCATCCCATGACATCACCCCTGCACTACTACAGAACACCAGTGACTGTCTCTCTGTTGTCTCTAACATCATGTCTTCTCTTTATCTGAAATTGAATCTTTCAAAAACTGAACTTCTTGTGTTCCCTCCATCTACTAACCGACCTAACCCTGATATCTCTATTTCTGTCTGTGGCCTTACTATTACCACGAGCCAGTATGCCCGCTGTCTGGGAGTTGTATTTGATTCAGATCTCACCTTTACCCCACATATTCAGACACTTGCACGCTCTTGCCACCTGCAAAACATCTCTAGAATTCACCCTTTTCTCACCATGTAAACCTCAAAAACCCTCATTGTCACTCTGATTCTCTCTCGTCTTCACTATTGCAATTCTCTTCTAATTGGGCTTCCTCTTACTAAACTCTCCCCACTACAATCTATCCTGAATGCGGCCGCCAGACTCATCTTTCTGTCAAACCAGTACACAGACACATCTAACTTGTGTCATTCGCTGTACTGGTTTTCCCATCCATCACAGAATACAATATAAAATTATCACACTCACCCACAAATCCATCCATAGTGCTGCACCCTCCTATATCTCCTCTCTCATCACTGTCTACCGCCCTAACCGTCCTGCCAATGACCTTAGACTTGCATCCCCTGTTATCCGATCATCCCATTCCCGTCTCCAAAGACTTTTCTCGAGCTGCACCAATGCTCTGGAATGCTTTACCCAAGACAATCCGATTAATCCCCAACTACAGCAGCTTCAAAACTGCCCTAAAATCACATCTGTATGGTCAGGCTTATCACGTGCCCTGATCACAGTGTAGTGTGTGGAAGTGTAGAACAATAACACCTTTTATCCTTCCTCCTCTGTTCCTCAGATCCTGGCCCCTCCATCTAGAAGTTACTCTGCACTCCTCGCACTTAGTATCTGTTTATTCACAGATACTGGCTGGTGACGGGCTTCAGCTTCAGTTACACAACCTTTTCTATTAAAAGATGGCTGGACCATTGTAGCAAACAAGCCCTCTGACCTCTTGTATCCCCCCTATCTCCTCATAGAATGTAAGCTCTTGCGAGCAGGGCCCTCACTCCTATTGTTTGATATATTTATTTCTTTGTCTCATTGTAATGTCTCATATTGTCTGTTCATGTGTCCTCTGATTTGTAAAGTGCTACAGAATATGTTGGCACTATATAAATAAAGTTGTTATTATTATTATTTACTACCAGTTTCTGCATTTTTGGGGAATTGTTTAAGTGGCAATTTTAATAATAAAAGCCTGATATATAGATACAGTGGGGAAAAAAAGTATTTAGTCAGCCACCAATTGTGAAAGTTCACCCACTTAAAAAGATGAGAGAGGCCTGTAATTGACATCATGGGTAGACCTCAACTATGAGAGACAAAATGAGAAAACATATCCAGAAAATCACATTGTCTGATTTTTTAAGAATTTATTTGCAAATTATGGTGGAAAATAAGTATTTGGTCACCTACAAACAAGTAAGATTTCTGGCTCTCACAAACTTGTAACTTCTTCTTTAAGAGGCTCCTCTGTCCTCCACTCATTACCTGTAGTAATGGCACCTGTTTGACATTGTTATCAGTGTGAACCGAGAGCAAGGTAGGTGGTTTGGACTCCGCAACCAGAAATGAACGCACACGTGGTAGTTCAAGAAAAGAATATATATTTACTATAAGTTAATAAAGGCTAGTTAAAGGTAAAATGACAGGGATAAAGACAAGCAAAATATACAATATAGCATGAACAATTTCAAGGCAAATTCTGCAATGGTTTCTACTTTTACTCTGTCCACTTCTGCAGTATGGACACTGAATGAACAATATGCTCAAAACTATCCCTAACTGACCCTGACTTCACATTTGGGTGCACCCCCTTTTCCCCAGTGGTCCAGGTGGACAGCTTACAGTCCGTAGAAGCGCGCGGTGGGGCCCAAAGTCGGTCCTTTCTTTTATAGTGAAGCGTCCTCTCCTCACGGTTATCAGGATCTCGGGAGAAATGAAGTCCTCTTTAACAGGGAAACCAAATGAATGCAATGTAATCCAACAGCAGATTCCACTCAGCACACTGACAGTCCTGCCGAATCCATACACTGAGCTGGGATGTAAGCCGGGATTTAGCAGTTACTGTCCAGTACGTCAACAGCACTGCGAGTCTCTATCTGTGGTATCCATATACACAGTCACAATGTCAGTCTCACTGATCAGCCACTGAGCACAGTTCCTTTCACGTGGACTCACTAGTCCTGTTGTCTCTTTACACTCTGTTTGTCTCTGGACCAAGATACAGCTTAGCTGTACAGAAAAATCTCCACACCAGTTCCATACAGCACAGACACCTGTCTTCTCTCTTGCCAAGATGGCTGCTGCTCTCTGTCTCGTCACTTCCTGATTCTCTGCTCACACTCTGTCTGCAGAACAGGCAGGCTGACATAAAAGGGGGGGTGTGAGTCACTCCAGCATCATGTCACAGTTACAATGGCTGCTGTCTTAAAGGAACAGAATCACAGAAATACATTCAACATTAACAGTTTATACAGACAAATGAAGCTTAGGACAACATTGGCTGTCTCTTACATCAGTTTAAAAGACACCTGTCCACAACCTCAAACAGTCACACTCCAAACTCCACTATGGTGAAGACCAAAGAGCTGTGGAAGGACACCAGATACAAAACCAGAAACAGACATGCACCAGCCTGGGAAGACTGAATCTGCAATAGACAAGCAGCTTGGTGTGAAGAAATCAACTGTGGGAGCAATAATTAGAAAATGGAAGACATAGAAGACCGCTGATAATCTCCCTCTATCAGGGGCTCCACGCAAGATCTCACCCCGTGGGTTCAAAATGATCACAAGAACGGTGAGCAAAAATCCCAGAACCACACGGGGGGACCTAGTGAATGACCTGCAGAAAGCTGGGACTAACGTAACAAAGGCTACCGTCAGTAACACACTATGCCACCAGGGACTCAGATTCTGCAGTGCCAGACGTGTCCCCCCTGCTTAAGCCAGTACATATCCGGGCCCGTCTGAAGTTTGCTAGAGAGCATTTGGATGTTCCAGAAGAGTATTGGGAGAATGTCATATGGTCAGATGAAACTAAAGTAGAACTGTTTGGTAAAAACACAACTCGTCGTGTTTGGAGGAGAGTGAATGCGGAGTTGCATCTGAAGAACACTATACCTACTGTGAAGGATGGGGGTGGCAACATCATGCTTTGGGGCTGTTTCTCTGCAAAGGGACCAGGACGACTGATCCATGTACATGAAAGAATAAATGGGGCCGTGTATCGTGGGATTTTAAGTGCAAACCTCCTTCCATCAGCAAGGGCATTGAAGATGAAACGTGGCTGGGTCTTTCAGCATGACAATGATCCCAAGCACACAGGGCAACGAAGGAGTGGCTTTGTAAGAAGCATTTCAAGGTCCTGGAGTGGCCTAGCCAGTCTCCAGATCTCAACCCCATAGAAAACCTTTGGAAAGAGTTGAAAGTCTGTGTTGCCCAGCGACAGCCCCAAAACATCACTGCTCTAGAGGAGATCTGCATGGAAGAATGGACCAACATACCAGCAACAGTGTGTGCCCACCTTGTGAAGACTTACAGAAAACGTTTGACCTCTGTCATTGCCAACAAAGGATATATAACAAAAGTACTGAGATGAACTTTTGTTATTGACCAAATACTTATTTTCCACCATAATTTGCAAATAAATTCTTTAAAAATCAGACAATGTGACAATTAGTTTTCTCATTCTTTCTTTCATAGTTGAGGTCTACTTTTTCCCCCCACTGTGTATATGTATGTTGTATATATATATATATATATATATATATATATATATATATAGACACAAAAATTATTTGAATAACCCAAACGAGAAATAGCTGTCAAAACCACTTGTACAGAAAACCTGAAAATGTGTCCAGTTATGAACCAGGGAAAATTGCCCATTCATGAAGTGGTTAAGCAATAATATAAATATCATATAATATCAATATCAAAATACAGAAGCTTGCCATTCTTCAGTCTTCACAGTGGGTATACTGTTAGGAACATAGAGCAAACAAAGGTTAGGTTATAACAGGATGCAACAAAGATGTAAGGGGTGAAAACTAGGATGTTGGATTACAAGTCACAAATCCAAAGGACCACATTAAACAGGATTCAGAGCAGAGGCGTAAATACCGGGGTAGCAGCTGTAGCGGCTGCCACAGGGCCCGGAACATTATGGGGCCCGGAGCCCTGTGGCAGCCGCTACCGCGAACCCCACAAACACTGCTATTGTTATACTCGGGTCTTTTTAGACCCCTGAGTATAACGATCGGGGGCCCAGGGGAGGTGAGGGAACATAAAAAACACTAACTCACCTCTCCTGCGCTCCGCAGGCTTCGGGCCTGTTTGGTGACGTCCCAGTCATTATGAGTCGCAACGGCCTGACTCACGCGAGATCTGGTCCAACATTGAAGATGGTTGAAGTAGCGCACCAGAGTGCATCGGAGCGAGGAAGAGATAAGTAGCATTGTTTTTTTATGTTTGTATCCTACCCTGGGTCTCCGATCATTATACTCTGGGGTCTGAAAAGACCCCAGAGTATAATAATCATTCATGGGTGGTCCACAATGAGGCAAAATACTGTGTGCAGGGGCCAATGTGGGGCATACTACTGTGTGCAGGGACCACTGTGGGGCATAATACTGTGGGCATGGGCAACTCTGGGGCATAATACTGTGTGCAGGGGCCACTGTGGGGCATAATACTGTGTGCAGGGGCCACTTTGGGGCATAATACTGTGTGCAGGGGCCACTTTGGGGCATAAAACTGTGTGTAGGGCCCACTGTGGGGCATAATACCATGTGCAGGGGCCATTATGGCGCATAATACTGTGTGCAGGGGCCACTATGGCTCATAATAGTGTTTGCAGGAATGCGGTTTGTGCGGGGGGGGGGGGCTGGGAGGTGGCGGTTCAGGGGGGAGGCCCCCATGTCAAATGTTCGCCTTGGGGCCCAGCCAAGGTAAGGGTCAGGATCAGAGCAAGGAACAAGTATATTAAACTAGGTCAGCAGCAAATACATTGATCTAAGAGCAATGGGGTCAGGCCAAATTCCTAGTTGCTAGTTGTTATGACAATACAACTTGCCCTGCGGCTGGCAGCAAGGAGATTGTGGCCACCTGCAGGAGATTGTTGCAGGTTTGAGGGGAGGCAATACTGTCAATTATACATAACTGGGCATTATACTGACCACCTTGGTATAACCAATCTAAAAAAATTGGTTTGAGGTAAGGCCCCATGTAGTGAAACACTGATAATAAATGCTGCAGAGAAAAACGCAGCAAAAATGCATCACTTTTTTCCCACAGTATTTTTCATTTATTTTTTCTTGCGTTTTTAACACCTTAACGACATTGGACGTACTATTACGTTCTGCGTGCTTGGTAATTGGTAATACTATGCCCTAGGGAGGAAAGTGAGCGGGCGGCATCGGAACCGGGTGTTAGCTGTAACTGACAGTTAACACCCTGCTCCATAACCTCCAGTCGGAACTGAGTTCCGATAGGAGGTCTTAACCTCTTGGATGCCGCGAGATCGCAGGGTGCCGATATCTAAAATCTGCAGTTCGGGGTCTGGCCAGTGACCCCAGGCTGCCTGGAGCCCCCACTACCTGGTTGATCCTGCCGAGACCTCCAGAAGTTAGGCTATGCGTCTGCATAGTGCTGACTTCCTGTATAGACTGCAAGACACTTGTATGCTTGTGTCTTGCAGACTATAGTACTGAGCCAGCAATCAAAGCATTGCTGGCTCAGGTGTCCTAATGGGACACATGAAAAAATAAAAAAAAGTGAAAAAAAAATAAAATAAAATGTGTGAAAAAAATTAATAAAAAAATAAAGCACCAAAAATTCCCTTTTCCTATATAAAATTAATTCTAGAAAAAAAACCCTAAAAATTAATAAAAACAATGCATATTTGGTATCTCCGCGTCCGTAATAACCTGTATAATAAAACTGAAACAATATTTAATGTACAAGGTGAACGTCGGGAAAAAAAAAAAACGGAAAAAACCCGCTGGAAGTAATGATTTTTCTCCATCTCACCTTACAAAATATGCCATAAAAAGTGATCAAAAAGTCATATGTACCCCATAATAGTACCAATAAAAAGCACAGGTTATCCCACAAAAAATAAGCCCTCAACCAACTCTATAAACCGCTAAATAAAAACGTTGCACATCTCAGAAGATGGCGATGCAAAAACAATTAATTTATGTCCCCAGATGGGTTTTTGTTCTGCAAAATTAGTATCACATAAAAAAAACAATATAAATGAGGTATCGGCGTAATCGCACCGACCCGCAGAATAAAGGTAACATGTTACTTATGCTTTATGCTGCATGGTGAAAATTTTAAAAGGTAAAAAGCAGTGCCAGAATTGATGTTTTTTTTTTTTTTTTAAATCCACCAAGAAAGAGTTAATAAAATATATTCAATAAGTTAAAGGCGCCCAAAGATGATATTATAAAATACATCTCACCCCACAAACAACAAGCCCTCATATGGCTACATCACCAGAGAAATAAAGAAAATATATCTTGTACAATATGAAGACAAAAATCCCAAAAATCGCCAAATCATTAGAACAAAACTAGCTGCGGCAGGAAGGGAATGTATAAGCTGTTCGAGCCTATATCAGGGGACACCCCAGATTTAGAGCTTACAAGGGAAAAGAAACCAGAAGTGACCCCCAGAGTGACCTCCCCAATAATAGGAACTACTGGGGAAATAGTAGGGAATTTGCTGTTCCCAATGCACTCCACACAGCTTACATATGCACTCTTCACCATCCGCTGTGCATTCACGCCTGGGATACTAATGCTCACTACACCCCTTGATAAATTCTTTGAGGGCTGCACTTTTCAAAATGGGGTCACTCCTTTGGGGAATTCACTGTTATGGTACCTTACAGGCTCTGCAAACATGACAGATCCCAAACATCTGAATCTGCACTCCACACAGCCACATAGTGCTCCTTCCCTTCTGTGCCCTGCTGTGTATCCAAACTGCAGTTTATGCCCACATGTATGACACTGGTGTACCCAGGGTAACGTACAGTACAGACCAAAAGTTTGGACACACCTTCTCATTCCAAGTGTTTTCTGTATTTTCATGACTATAAAAATTGTAGATTCACAATGAAGGCATCAAAACTATGAATTAACACATGTGGAATTATATACTTAACAAAAAAGTGTGAAACAACTGAAAATATGTCTTATATTCTAGGTTCTTCAAAGTAGCCACCTTTTGCTTTGATTACTGCTTTGCACACTCTTGGCATTCTCTTGATGAGCTTCAAGAGGTAGTCACCTGAAATGGTTTTCACTTCACAGGTATGCCCTGTCAGGTTTAATAAGTGGGATTTCTTGCCTTATAAATGGGGTTGGGACCATCAGTTGTGTTGTTCAGAAGTCAGGTGGATACACAGCTGATAGTCCTACTGAATGGAGTGTTAGAATTTGTATTATGGCAAGAAAAAAGCAGCTAAGTAAAGAAAAACGAGTGGCCATCATTACTTTAAGAAATGAAGGTCAGTCAGTCCGAAAAATTGGGAAAACTTTGAAAGTGTCCCCAAGTGCAGTGGCCAAAACCATCAAGTGCTACAAAGAAACTGGCTCACATGAGGACCGCCCCAGGAAAGGAAGACCAAGAGTCACCTCTGCTGCGGAGGATAAGTTCATCCAAGTCACCAGCCTCAGAAATCGCATCTCGATTGGGTTCAGGTCTGGTGACTGTGGAGGCCAGGTCATCTGGCGTAGCACCCCATCACTCTCCTTCTTGGTCAAATAGCCCTTACACAGTCTGGAGGTGTGTTTGGAGTAGTTGTCCTGTTGAAAAATAAATGATGGTCCAACTAAACGCAAACCGGATGGAATAGCATGCCGCTGCAAGATGCTGTGGTAAACATGCTGGTTCAGTATTCCTTCAATTTTGAATAAATCCCCAACAGTGTCACCAGCAAAGCACCCCCACACTATCACACCTCCTCCTCCATGGTTCACGGAGGGAACCAGACATGTAGAGTCCATTCGTTCACCTTTTCTGCGTCGCACAAAGACACGGTGGTTGGAACCAAAGATCTCAAATTTGGACTCATCAGACCAAAGCACAGATTTCCACAGGTCTAATGTCCATTCCTTGTGTTCTTTAGCCCAAACAAGTCTCTTGTGCTTGTTGCCTGTCCTTAGCAGTGGTTTCCTAGCAGCTATTTTACCATGAAGGCCTGCTGCACACAGTCTCCTCTTAACAGTTGTTGTAGAGATGTGTCTGCTGCTAGAACTCTGTGTGGCATTGACCTGGTCTCTAATCTGAGCTGCTGTTAACCTGCGATTTCTGAGGCTGGTGACTCGGATGAACTTATCCTCCGCAGCAGAGGTGACTCTTGGTCTTCCTTTCCTGGGGCGGTCCTCATGTGAGCCAGTTTCTTTGTAGCGCTTGATGGTTTTGGCCACTGCACTTGGGGACACTTTCAAAGTTTTCCCAATTTTTCGGACTGACTGACCTTCATTTCTTAAAGTAATGATGGCCACTCGTTTTTCTTTACTTAGCTGCTTTTTTCTTGCCATAATACAAATTCTAACACTCCATTCAGTTGTGTATCCACCTGACTTCTGAACAACACAACTGATGGTCCCAACCCCATTTATAAGGCAAGAAATCCCACTTATTAAAGTCCCACTTATTCACACCTGTGAAGTGAAAACCATTTCAGGTGACTACCTCTTGAAGCTCATCAAGAGAATGCCAAGAGTGTGCAAAGCAGTAATCAAAGCAAAAGGTGGCTACTTTGAAGAACCTAAAATATAAGACATATTTTCAGTTGTTTCACACTTTTTTGTTAAGTATATAATTCAACATGTGTTAATTCATAGTTTTGATGCCCTCAGTGTGAATCTACAATTTTTATAGTCATGAAAATACAGAAAACTCTTGGAATGAGAAGGTGTGTCCAAACTTTTGGTCTGTACTGTACGTAATGTCATATATGGGTATAAACTGCTGTATGGACACAGTCTGGGCACAGAAAGGAGGTAGCACTATTTGGTTTTTGGAGCACAGGCTTGGTTTGATTTTTGGACGCCATTGCACTTTTGCAGAGCTGAAACGCCAGTAAAGTGGAATCCTCTGACATGTCACCCCATTTTGGAAACTACACCCCTGAAGGAATTTATCCAGGGATACAGTGAGCATTTTTAACCCCCAAGTGTTGCTATAATTTATTATCCATAAATGAATACGCAGATGATGGTGAAAGGTGAAAATGACAATTTTTCCAGGAATACGTCATTTCAGTACGTAATATGTTGTGCCCGGCTTGTATCAGAGACAAACGCTCCAAAAGATGTTGTACCCGGGATACCCGCTTAACAGTTTTTGGAGTGTGTGTCTGTGCAGACATAAGCTGTGCACAACATATTGGGCACTGAAATGACAAATCTCTGGAATAATGTTATTTTTAACTTTTCATTATCAGCTGTGCATTCAATTAAAAGAATGCAACACTCAAGGGTTAATAATGCTCGCTACACCACTTGATAAATCCCTTGAAGGGTGTAGTTTCCAAAATGGGTTGACATGTCTGCAGATTCCACTTTATTGGCAATTCTTGGGTTCTGCAAAAGTGACATGGTGTCCAAAAACCAAACTGTGCTCTAAAAACCATAATAGCGCTCCTTCCCTTCTGTGCCCAGCTGAGCCCAAACAGCAGTTTATATCCACATATGGCATTAAGTATGTTATCCTGGGTACACCAGTGTCATACATGTGGGCATAAACTGCCATTTGGGCACACAGCAGGGCGCAGATGTGAAGGAGCGCTATGTACTTTTGGAGCGCAGATTTAGATTGTTGTTTTTTGGACGCCATGTCACATTTGCAGAGACCTTAAAATTGCCCCTACAAAATGGGGTCTCTTCTTGGGGAGTTCCAGTTTTCTGGCACCTCCAGGGCTCTGCAAAAACAACATGGTGTCCAGAAAGACCCTCTAAATCTGTACTCCAAAAGCTAAAAAAACACAGTGTTCCTCCCCATCTGAGCCCTGTTGTTTGCCCAAGCAGCAGTTTACACCCACATACTGTATATAATTTTTTTTCCCCAGGATAGTCCACTTAATAGTTTTAGGAGTGCATGTCTCTGATGCCACAAAGTGGCCGCAACGTATTAGGCACTGAAATTGGATATTTCTTCAAAAACTTCAATTTTCACTTTGTACATTAATTTTTGGGAAGCCTTTTTAGGCTCAAAATGATAATACCCCTTGATACATTCCTTGAGGGGTGTAGTTTCTAAAATGGGGTAACTTTTGAGAGGTTTCCATTGTATTGGTACTTTAGGGGCTCTGCAAATGCAACATGGCACCTGAAAACTATTCCAGCAAAATCTGCCCTCCTAAAGCCAAATAGCGCTCTTTCCATTCTGAGCCCCACCATGTTCCCATACAGCAGATTATAATCACATATGGGGCATTTCTGTGTTCAGAAGAAATTGGGTAACAAACTGTGGGGTGTTTTTTTTTTTTCTTTAACCACTTGCAAAAATTAAAAATATGTTGCTAAATGGACGGTTTATTGGAAAAAAATAATTTTTCATTTTTACGACCCAATGTTAATAAAATCTGTGAAACAGCTGTGAGGTCAAAATGCTCACCATACCCCTAGATAAATTCTATGAGGGGTGTAGTTTCCAAAATGGGATCACTTTTGGGAGTTTCCATTGTACTTTAGGGGCTCTGCAAATGTGACATGACACCTGAAAACTATTCCAGCAAAATCTGCCTTCCAAAAGTAAAATAGCGCTCTTTCCATTCTGAGCTCCACCATGTACCCAAACAGCAGATTACAACCATATATTGGGCATTTCTGTGTTCAGGAGAAATTGTGTAATGGACTTTGGGGAGCTTTTTCTCCTTTTGTCTTCTTGTGAAAATGAAAAATGTGGAGCTAAATTGGTGTTTTATTGGAAAAAAAAGTAATTTTTCATTTTCATGTCCCAATGTTAATAAAATCTGTGAAGCAGCTGTAGGGTCAAAATGCTCACTATACCCCTTGACATGTTCTGTGAGGGGCGTGTTTTCCAAAATTGGGTAACTTTTAGGGGGTTTCCACTGTATTGGTACTTTGGGGGCTCTGCAAATGCAACATGGCACCTGAAAACTATTCCAGCAAAATCTGCCCTACAAAGTCAAAATAGCGCTCTTTCCATTCTGAGCCCCACTATGTACCCATTCAGTAGTTTACGACCACATATGGGGTATTGCTGTGTTCAGGAGAAATTGTTTAACAAACTATGGGGTCCTTTTTCTCCTTTAACCCCTTGTGAAAATGAAAACTTTGGGGATAAAGTGATGTTTTAGTAATTTTTCATTTATACATCCCAATGTAAAATCTGTGAAACAGCTGTGGGGTCAAAATGCTCACTATACCCCTTGATGAATTCTGTGAGGGGTGTAGTTTCCAAAATGGGATCACTTTTAGGGGGTTTCCATTGTTTTGGTACTCTAGGGGCTTTACAAATGAGACATGGCACCTGAAAACTATTCCAGCAAAATCTGCTTTTCAAACGTCCAGTGTCGCTCCTTCTCTTCTGTGCACTGCCGAATGCCCAAACATCAATTTACACCCACATGTGGCGTATTTCTGTGCTCTGGAGAAATTGCATAACAAACTCTGAGATGTATTTTCTCATTTAACCCTTTGTGAATGTGTTCATTTTAGGGCTAAATGAAGGAATTAGTGGAAAAAAATGAAATGTCTAAATTTCACCTCGATATTGTTTTAATTCTTGTGAAATGCTTAAAGGGTTAACAAACTTCCCAAATGCTGTTTTGAATTATTTCAGGAGTGCAGTTTTGAAAATGGGGTGATTTATGGGGGGTTTCTAATATATAGGCCTTTATAATCCCTTTCAGAACTGGAGTGGTCCCTAAAAAATGAGTTTGGGAAATTTTCTTGTAAATCTGGAAATCGCTGTTACACTTGTAAGCCTTCTAACATCCAAAATAAATTAAAGGACGATTAAAAGATTATGCCAATATAAAGCAGAAATATGGTAGATAATATTTATTAATGTATTTAGGTGGTATGACTATCTGACTGAAAAGCAGAGAATTTCACATTTTGAAAATTGCGATTTTTTTTTGATTTTTTTATTTTTTTAAATTTCCACCAAATATCCTATTTTTTTTATAAATAAATACAAAAATATTGATTACTGTTTACCACTAACATGAAGTACAATATGTTACGAGAAAACAGTTTCAAAGTCACTTGTGTAAGTTAAAGCGTCTCAAAGTTCTTGCCATATAAAGTGACTCATGTCAGTTTTGAAAAACAAGGCCTGGTCCTTAACGCACTTTTGGGATGTGTCCTTAAGGGGTTAAAAAATGTATGAGTTTTTATAGGAAAACATTTCAACCATAGTAAAAACAAATATTTTTTGGTATTGCCCAACTGTTTTGGGGCCTTTAACTCTGAGTTGTCCCTTAGATATAACTAATGCAAGTATCAGATCATGAAAAGAAGATGTCTGTAAAATATTGCCAACCCATAGATGAACAAATTAAGATGTGTTTGGGTTGTGTGAGAAGGTGACAGGCAGAGTCCTGGAGTCACGGTATATCAGCCCCAGGTTTCTGACTTATGTGTGGTCCAGGGTGTTTCTTGAATAAGCTTCAGCACCAGGTATAGGTCCCAGGCTCGTTACTGGGCCATAAAAGGCTGCAGAGTCTGCACTTCAGGGCAGATCAGGGGAGTGAGAGGAGGCGCCTGAGTCTGTCCTGAAACACTGAGAGTCTGGTACTGTGCTACTTTGTTTTGTTCGTGTGGTTGATAGTAAGCCAGAAGTATAGTTAGTTTTTTTACTGTTTAGTTAGTGCTCAGATGACCAGGGCTTTCTTTTATGTTTTCCCTGAAGATAAGGCTGTATTTTATTTTGCTTATTTTGTACCTGAACTGAAGGTTTATTTATTTTTGCTGTTTTTCCAAATAAACCTATTTGCCTCAGACTTTGTGTCCCTGTCTCTGACTGGTTGGGTTCGCACCATTGCTGCTACCGAGCTACCTCCCCCACAGTTGTTATAGATGGAATATAGTTTTTTTTTAATACTTGGCCTAGAGGTAATAGGTAGAGACTAGACTAAGGCTATAACCCTGCACCTAGCGTCAATTTCTCCTTTCTGGATATTAATAGATGCATATTCATAATACTGACCTAATTAATCCAGATTTTTCCTTTCTATTCCTCTATATGAGGAAAAATACAAATGATGCTTTCAACTGTTTCAAAAAGGAGAACATTATCAGACTATCTCTTAGAAGATTAGGCAAAGAGAAATAAAACACCATTGCATGGGTTTTCAAAGAACTTTTGCTTTCCATCTGCTTTCACATCTATACAAAAATCCACTGAACTTGCTTTTAAAAAAGGCAGACGAGGATTCTGTTACTCATCTCAGGCTTTTAGGGAAAATACACATTTTAATGCAAAATCCTTGCTGTTTTCTATTACAGAACTATTTTTGCAAGTGAAATTTAGGTTCAGTATGTCACAAAAGAACTTTCAGAACCAAATTTTAGACTCTATACCTTGCAGGAAATATTGCTGAAATAAGGACTAAAATGTTCTGCATACTTAATCAGAATTTCCCTAAAAAATGTTTATTGTGGAGAGCAGAAGAAAGATAGCTCTTATGGATCCCTTTCCCTTCATAGAGTGCAGCAAAGATAAATGCAACTGTAATATGCTGTCGACTTATGACCTTCATTTTAATCCTCGTAAACCTGATAATCTTACGGGCAATGTTCCCTGGGAAAAGTATACAAAATAGCTCTTCTCTAAAAGGAAGAAAACTGTCTCTCTCTAGTATAGCTATCCTGTATGCCCTAGTCATGTCTCAAGGCCCGATATGGAGGCTTGAGACATGACTAGAAATATATTTTTGCAAAGTGTTCTTAAAATCAGAATAATTTTACCTCTTTGATGGCTACACGCCATGAGATCAGATAGCTCAATGAGCATAAGCACTAGCAACTCCGCCAACTGGGTCGCCACTCATTCTACAAATGGGGCAATAAGGTGGGATGTCTTCTGGCCCAAGCAGTCTGGGAACGGTACTCAACCTCCCACATTGTGTCCATCAAACGTCCCTCTGGTGGGGTAACACTCCTTACTCCTGCCATTGCTATCAGCCCTTTTCTGCTTACTATCCTTCCTTGGATCCATAAATTGGTTGGAGGAAGCTACTACTAATCTTCCGTATGTTGCACGTCAAGTCCTTCATACCTTGAGGTTGTATCGTGGTGTTGCGGGTATCTATACTAATGACGGCCCTCTGACTCCCATCTCGGGCAACCCAGACTTACTGCCCTCCTCAGATTTTCGCAAGTATTAACCCCTACTACCCTATGCCCTTACCGAGATTTAATTCCTCCTGAAAATAGTATGCTCACTACACACTGGCACTACGTGTAGCTCCATTATCTATACACCTCTATAAAGAACACGGGTAAGCTTCACACATCTCTCTTCCCCTTTGAGTACCTCTACACCTCACAATCTATAATACCCCACGCCATCTCTGTGATATATAATCTACTTGTAGGCCCCAAAGATGGCCTTTCTCCATACACCAGGATCTGGGAGAGGGAGCTGGGGACCTCCGTTTCAACAGATGTGTGACGTTCAGCATTTCAATCCTGCCACACATTCTCCATTTTTTTGTAGAGCACAGGAGACGAATTACAAAATTCTCTCCCGTTGGTACAGAGTCCCTGCTGTAGTACAACGATATCTTTCCAACGACTTCGGATAGATGCTGGAGATGCAACTCTGATTGGGGGACTATGCTCCACATATGGTGGAGATGCCCACTCCTGCGCCCTTTTTGGACCGATGTATGTAAAATCATTAAGACAGTTACTGGTGTAGAACTAAATGATGATCCAGCTCCTCTCCTTCTCTTCATATTTCCCCAGAAGATAAATAAGCCTGATTGGCCTCCTATTAGTGGCATCCATGTCTGTCATTCCTAGGCTGTGTAAATCCACCTCAGCTCCCACTACTATATAAGAGGTCCTGCATCTTGGGAGTATGGAAAACCTCTTTGCTGAGCAGCAAACCTGAAGACAGTTTCCACCAACAGGTGTGGCTCCTATGGAACACCTTCTACTATTCCTCGACTTTCCAGACTTCCTTTCTTCACTCTCCTTCCTAACTGGTCCTTCTCCAGATAGACAGGTTAGCTCTTTTTCTTTTCTTTTCTCTTCTTTTCTTCCTTTTCTCCCCTGCCTCTGTTGTTTATATACACACATACCCTAGGTTTGGGTTTGTACTGTTTATACACAGTTTGTTTTTGCTGATGACTCTGCTAGGTCAGAGCTTTTGTTACCTGTTTAATCCACCTTCCCTTTTCCTCTCCTGCTCCCTACCTCCTCCACATGTCCCCTTGTACTTGTTCTTGTACACCTCCTTTACCTTCTCTGCTCCAGCTCTCCCCTGTTATCCCTGTCCCCATCTTTATGTTACGCATGACTGTTCTTTACGTTGTTAAAATTGCAATAAAACTTTTAATGGAAAAAAAATCTGAATAATTATATATTAAAGGGGTTTTCCCATCTCCCTGTTTCAGCAGCTTTGCCTGATGTCTCTTTTTCTCACTTCCTGTATTCCTTATTAAACAGTCAAAGTCATCCCCACCACCTTGCTGTACAGGACACTATGAAGTATCACAATATTTATTATGATTACTAGAAATCTAATATAAATGCAGATCAAATAATATGCACATGTTTCTAGAGAATGAACTCACTGTTATCTGTGTGTTTACATAGAGAAATAACAGACAAAGCTTTATCAGCAAACTGCAATTAGCTGAAGGAGCATTGCTAAAGCAATAGATTTAGGAAAAATCTTCAATTTACATAAGCTAGCATTATATACACACGTGGACAAAATTGTTGATACCCCTCGTTTAATGAAAGAAAAACCCACAATGGTCACAGAAATAACTTGAATCTGCCAGACTGGAATTTGCCAAACTACATGTTGACAAGCCACAAAGCTTCTGGGAGAATGTCCTATGGACTGATGAGACAAAAATCGAAATTTTTGGCAAGGCACATCAACTCTCTGTTCACAGACGGAAAAATGAAGCATATCTTGAAAAGAACACTGTCCCTACTGTGAAACATGGAGGAGGCTCTGTTATGTTCTGGGACTGCTTTGCTGCATCTGGCACAGGGTGTCTTGAATCTGTGCAGGGTACAATGAAATATCAAGACTATCAAGGGATTCTAGAGAGAAATGTGCTGCCCAGTGTCAGAAAACTTGGTCTCAGTTGCAGGTCATGGGTCTTGCAACAGGATAATGACTCAAAACACACAGCTAAAAACACCCAAGAATGGCTAAGATGAAAACATTGGACTATTCTGAAGTGGCCTTCTATGAGCCCTGACCTAAATCCTATTGAGCATCTTTGGAAGGAGCTGAAACATGCCGTTTGGAAAAGGCACCCTTTAAACCCGAGACAACTGGAGCAGTTTGCTCATGAGGAGTGGGCCAAAATACCTGTTGAGAGGTGCAGAAGTCTCATTGACCGTTACAGGAATCGTTTGATTGCAGTGATTGCCTCAAAAGGTTGTGCAACAAAATATATATCAACCAGGGACAGAAATAAACTTGACAAGCTGATTAGAAAGGCCAGCTCTGTCCTGGGGAGCCCACTGGACCCAGTGCAGGTGGTGGGTGACAGAAGGATACTGTCCGTGGTGAGCTCCATGCAGAAGAAGAAGTCCCATCCCATGCATGAGACTGTGATCGCGCTGAGCAGTACTGTCAGTGACCGACTGCTCCACCCTAGGTGTGAGAAGGAGCGCTATCGGAAGTCTTTCCTCCCCACCGCGGTTAGGCTGTACAACCAACACCGACCTAAGCGGAGATCATTACACACAGAGAACTGAAATATCTCTCTGCCTGTTAAATCCCCCCCCTCCTCTGCTACGTCCTATCTGTCTGTCTGCTATTAATGTAATGCCTCTCACCTTGGAACATTCCTGTACATGTTGTATTTGTATTTGTATCTGCTTATCTTTGCTGCTGTAACACACTGAATTTCCCCATTGTGGGACTATTAAAGGACTTTATTATTATTATTATTATTATTATTATTATTATTATTATTATTATTATTATTATTATTATTATTATTATTAAGTTAAGGGTACCATCATTTCTGTCCAGGCCTGTTTCATGAGTTTTCTTTTTTTTAAAAAATTCTGTTGAAGCATGGTTGAAAAGCAATGTGTGACTTTCATTTGTTCATTTTCATAGAATTTTTATATATTATTACTTTTGTCAGATTCAAGTTACTTCTGTGACCGTTGTGGGTTTTTCTTTCATTAATCGAGGGGTACCAACAATTTTGTCCACGTGTGTATAGGATCCTTGAGATGGGAATACCCCTTCAAGAGCACCAATGACGAGTATACGAAACAAACCATGTAATACAGACATTATACAGTTTATCCCATATATCTACTGCTGGTGGTCTTAATTTACAGTTATTAGAGCAACTTGTCTGTCAAGAGTGTGACCATTTTCTTATGTTCAAATGTAGCATAGTTTAACTGTCTTCACTGAAAAAAAGGCTGCAGTTCAAAGAATGCTATGGAGAGGAGAAGGGTGTGAAGGAAAAGGAGTGCGTGAAAAGAAGAGAGACACAGACATCCTGGAGCATATAATAGTAAGATTTATGTCCCGCCAGACTTTTAAACCTGCTAGAAAAATGCAATAAAACTGCTAGAAATTTCCTAAACACTCACAGTTATCTTTGCAGCATGTGTCTGTGCTTGTTTCTCACTTACTTGACTCCTCTTGACTCTTCCCCCTGTCCGCTTCATAAATTTCTGTGTTAGGATGCTTCCACTCTTTTGACAACGGTTCCCGAGAGACTTCTTTGGCTATAATGGGGTCTGTCAGGTATCTGTTGTTTTCTCCCTGATATTGCTGGATGAAAATGTTGCACCTGCAGGGCTTTTTCATCCCCAATTTTAGATGGAGTCTGCACTAGAGGCTCCAAAAGGAGACCCTGATAGAGATGTGAATGTAACCCATGCTGATCTGTCTGTGAGCCCTAGCCTCTCTTCTGTGAAGATGACTTGGCTCCAAGCAGTGAATTGATCAGTATAGCAGGCAGGAAAGGGCTGATAGAAGATGGAAGCATTTTCCTCTGATTACATATACTACAATGTTTCTTAAATTCACCTAAACTATTCATTTACAAAAAAAATTTGAAAATTTGAAATGACAGTTCCTTTTAATGTGTTAAATACACTGTTCCCTCATATCTTGAACTGACACTTTAACAAATCAAAAGCCCTTGAAAAAAGGATAGTTAAAGAGGACCTTTCACCACCTCCACCAACTCTAGTTCTAGTTCTTCGCATTTGCTCCACTGATTCTGGCAAAGTTGAAATTTTTTTCTCTAGCCCCCACCATTCCTAAGCAATAGGTGCTGTTAGTTATAGTGCCTGATATTTAGTCTCTGTACTGTCAGGAGGGCGGTGTCAGGCGGGAACAGACAGGAGGTGTGATTCTGAGCTCTGATACTGGCTGCCTCTGATTGGAGCCCTGAATCACACACAAACACCCCCCCCCCCCCGCCTGACACTGCCCTTTTGACATTACAGAGCTTAAATAACACATCACATACCAAAACTAACTGCGCTTGTTGCTTGGGAATGATGAGAGCTAGAGAGAAAATTCCAACTGTATCAGTCAGCAGCAGCTATTAAAAGATGCTAACAACTTGAATTGGTGGTGGTGGTGAAAGGTCCTCTTTTAAGAGAGTTAAACAGCAGTAAACTGGTTATAAGTCTAATAACAGTACCTTGTAGAACTGTTTCTTCAATTTCCAAATATGTCTCTTACTGGATCTCCATTTACATGTAAGTCACTGCTTTATTTATATGAAATGTGTCTTAACGTGTCTTAGCTTGCCTGGGCTTCAATTTCAGCTCCTGGGCAAAGCAATTTTCTCCTCATGTCCATATCAATAAAAAGGCTCTTTAAATGAAAATGGAGCTCATCAATACAAGGCATTAGGTTTAAGTGTATAACAAATGCACTGCTGACTTTAATGTCTGCTGCAACTTTGTATTTAGCAAATTAAATATAAAACTTTGATACATACAGTATGTATGGGTACATAAAAACTGAGGAAAATAACCACAACCACAACAAATACATATGAGCGGCATATGTCACCATGTGACTGATTTTGTTTTGAAAAGCTGAGCTCATTGTTATTATATAGGTATCCCTTGTCCATGGGCCTTGGAGCTTTCTAATATACAAGCAGTACTCCATAATTCAATGTCATTACTCATGTTCATCTTCTGTTCAGTTTTCTGAAAAGCTTTCTTAGTGAGTTCTGCCCACATTTGACACTTTACTGTCGTTCTATGTCTCATCTTACAAATAAACCACTTTTCTAGGGAACTGTCAATTAACCACTCATTTCAATCACATTTTTGATTGTACAACTCAGATTGAACTCATTCATATGTCACGTTTGTCACTTTTAGCCTTCTAATTACATTACTTTCCAGTGCACACATTTCCATGCCAAGTGCTTTGTTTGTATGTAAGAGTGAGCTCTTCCTGCCAACGATTAGCGCTTTCACATAAACCAAGTTTTAAAGTTTTGGATAATTCTGTATTTAGAAGTTTCTTCAAACCATTTATGTATCGTATTTTCATGCAATGGTGATGCTGCACGCCTTTGCTAGCATAATGTGAGAAGCATTTACCAGGTCAAATATGATCAATCTCTTCTTTCCTTAGAATCACGTTTAAAAATAACAGCTACTTCCTCCTTTGGATTTACATTTTGGGACTTTGGATTAGGTACCTTAGAAGCATGAACCAACTACTTGCTGCTTTGCCCCACTCTGCTGCTGTTTATTTCCTAAAAATATTTGCCATTTTGAAAATTATATCCTTTACTTCTTGGCCCACTAGTCCCAATGTGCTAAATGTCCCATTTAGTATGCTAAACTGTGATGTCACATAACCATAATTGCCAATCATCCTGATGTTCCTCAGTATCTCAGCAGACCTCAGACTGGCTCTTGTTTCAGTATTTATGCAGTAACCTTGTTTCTGTAACTGTATGTACTGTATTCTCTAAGCTTAGTTTTTGGTTCTGTTAGGCTTGGTTCTGTTACTGTACCTATGCAGAAAGCTTGATAGTGTTACTTTTTTTCTATAAGCTAAATAAACTAAATTACTTAAAGTGTTACTTTACTTATTTAACACAAATTATTGGCACTGATACTGGAAAGTATACTAAAAAGGCAAGGGCATATGTGGCTGTGGTCCAGTCCTGGTGGTGAAAATCTGTGTAGGGATCCTGCCTAATGTTAATCTTTGCCATCAGGGCCTCCTCTTCTCTTTTAACAAAATAATGTTTGTTCGCAGGAAAACCTAAGGGAGTTGTCCAGGATTAAAAAAAAAAAAAAAAAAAAAAAAAAAAGTATAACGGCATATAGCACTGTTATAGCACTGTTACTTCGGTGGAACCCATCGGTCTTTGTTTTCTTTACTGCAGTAATCACATGTCATACATATACTTGACACCTGCAGCCAAATTGCTGGCCCTAGCAGTCTTGTGCCATATACACAGACATCATTGCTAATGCTAATGATTGGCTGCTGAAGTCAAATCCATGTACAGCAAGTGATTTGTGCAGCAAAGTGGGGATGGGCAAGGGATTTAACAGGGGAGTTATTTTTTTGTATCACATTCCCTGCTCTCACACATTTTTTACTGCTGGACAGCCCCTTTATGGATTGCCAAAGAACAGAACTAGATTCATGGTAAAGTTATTTGTAAGTATTTCATGTTATTTATATAGCTGCAGTCTGTTCTGCTAATCCACATTCACCCTTGTCTCCAGTAGTGACACAGTCATCTGTGTCACTACCTTTAATAAATGAATAGTATATGCAACTAAAAGAAAACTATGTAATACATCTAATAAAATAAATAAGTTTCCTTCTCCACTTATTAGACAACACTACTTCGTCTTCCCTTTACTCATACTCTTATCACTAATAGCACCCATATCCGTGTCCAACCTCACACAAAGAAATCTATGGAAACGCTAGGGGTAGGTTGCCTTATTGATTTATTGCCTTATTTTGTCCAGAAATGTAGTAAAATAGCCAGTTGGTCAAGTGGCTTACCCTCATGGCAAATGACAATGCAGTGTACCCTTCACTTCCAGGCATTCTCTCTTTGGGTGGTCTGTACTTTGCTTTGGACAGTGCACTCTTCAGGTATCAGGCTTCTGTTTTTCATCTGATGTGGCTCTCAATCATAAGCAGGTAAAAAACCTATACTCTTCTTCTGTAGTCTCTCTCTCTCATGTTGGTGTGCAGAACACTCTCCAGCTGTCAGCCGACTCTAAGATATAGTATGTTAGGAGAATTGGATTTGCTCCTTTGAATCCCTAACTAAGTTCTGTGTTGGTACTTACACATATAGTACATGCCTGGTGCTTTGTCACATTATTCTGACTGGCAACTCAACATTTCTCTTCTCTGTCTCTGTCATTTGAGTGGTTTGACTTCTACTGGTAAGAATAACTATTTTATTCTTTCTCTTACATCATCAAGGGGAATAAGGACACACACCCTGGTTGATCTCATGGAGTCCCTTGACCTGAAAGACCCCTGCAACTCTAGTGCACATTTCTCCTGGAACAATGCGCAAAACACACCACTTGTTGGCAGAACCTTATTTCCGCTGCAGAATTTACCTGAAGTTTATGCTGTCTGTATTTTAGACTGTGAATCTGCCCCATTGTGTTAAACAGTCGTTTCATCACTAAATGAAGAATGTCAAATTGTCGTTACTACATACAATACAGTGTCATATTTAGACATCCTTCTGAACAATACAAAGCAGGAAACAGTTGAACATAATATACAAGCAAGGAAAGCAAAAATATACTTTGCAATATATCCTCAGCATTATCAAATGCACTGTCCATAGTAGTAGGACAGAAATAACACATGGAGATAAGATGAGTCTTGTAGGTTGGTTAATTACTTTTGATAATTAATTGCGACCACCTGTCCTATTTTCCAGGAGAACTGAATTCCCTATTGGTGTTGCTGCAAGACATTAAGGAAACAGATTTTGCATGCCTACAGCTTAAAGGGTTTTGTGTGCAAAAGACAATAGTATTTTACCAATATGAATATGTGTGTCTATTATATAACTAATATAGGTTTATATAAAAGGAATGCAGCTAAAATTATTAGTATGCCAAGACACTGATCCTATTCCTTAGAATTTCTGTTTTTATTAGGCTGGGTTCAACCAGGGGCTTAACTACCGGGGTAGCCGCGGTAGCTGGTGCCACAGGGCCCGGGACATTTTTTTTTTTTAATAGGCCGTTACCTGCTGGAGTAACCCCAGCAAGTAACAGGCCCTACAGTATATACTTACCGTTTCCGCTTCTGCTCACGGCCGCCTGCGCTTCCCATTCTGCGGAGGTGGCTGTGAGCAGTAGTGGGGATCGGTAGGTAATACCTGTGTGTGTTCAAGGTAGAACATTACAAGCCTTTTGCAGTACAGTAGTGGCAAAAAAAATTAATATTTGCAGTAATCTGTTATAATGCCTTTTTAAAGGAAGTTTAGTATTGGGGAAAATAATAAAGGTCTTATTTGCCATTGTCTTGAAGGTAGAAAATTACAGGCCTTTTGCCATGAACTACTGGCAAAAAACATAATTCTTATCCAGTAATCTGTGCAGTAATCTGTTATAATGCCTTTTCAAGGTGTTTGTTATTGTGGAAAATAATAAAGGGGCTTATTCGCCATTGTGTGTTGTAGGTAGAAAATTACAGGCCTTTTTGACCTGTATTATTTTCATTTTCATTTACTTATTTGATATAACAGTATGTCAGACAGAGAAGTGACAGACCCTGCACAGGGGAGGGGAACAGGTCTAAATGTTTATGGTGCAGGCACAGGTCGCAGCAGAGTAAGGGGGTGTGGCAGCAGGGGTCACTTACAGAGGCCTGTGCTACCAGTGTCAGCTAGTGGTCGTGTCTTGACCAGCAACCCAATGGTGGTAAAATGGTTGACTCTGTCATCCACTTCATCCCAAGTCACATCAGACACCCCCAGCCAAGAGTCGGTGGGTATGTCAGACACAACCCTTAGTTGGCATGGCCTGGTAGCAGTCCCTGTGCCCTCACGTGTCCTCAACCTCCTCTGTCCTTTTCTGTTCCCTAGGCCAGAGAAGTACTCTATGTTGTGGGCTCAGATCCACTATACAGTGAGGAGGAGCTACTACAGGACAGTCAGCAGATAGTGCCCAGCCAAGATGTGGAGGAGACATCCGCCGATTCCTCCTGTAGTTGGCAAGTAGTGATGAGGAGAGTGGCGTGGGAGCTGGTGTTGCGAGCGGTCAGTCTCCTAGCTCAGAGACCATTGAGGAGGACATCAGTGAACTGCAGATAGTAGTGGATAACGATGTAGCCGATCGCAATTGGGAGCCGGGTGACAAAAAACTTGCGCATGAGGCAGCAGCTGAGTCAGCAGGGTGGTAGCAGTGGGAGGTCGGGAGCCAAACGTGCCCAGGGTAGACCACCTGCTTCTCAGGAGCCTACCTGCCCGGAAAGCAGTGGTACAGGGGTTCACGGAGGCAGTGGCGGCAGCAGTCAGTTAGTACGGAGTTTTGGGGGTAAAATCACCTACTCGGCGGTGTGGCAGTTTTTTATTAAGCCGCCAGGGGAGGTGAACATAGCCAAATGTGTAATCTGTGGGCAGAAGGTGAAGCATGGCCAGGGTGCCAATGTTGGCACCACAGCCCTGCGTCAACATATACAGCGTCACCATAAAGTGGCCTGAGAGAACCGTGGCCCCAATGTGGTGGTCCAGCCTGCCGCAGCAACTGCTGCATCACCCAGTGGCATGCACCACATTTCAGCCAGTCAAGGCTCCACCACCTCAGCTGAAGGAAGCTGTGTGTCCTTCCCATCATCTGCTGGTCGTGATGCTCCTGCTTCTCTTTCCTCCTCCTAGTCAGTCATTGTGTCAGCAATCCATCACCGAAGCGATTTCGAGGATACAACAGTATGCGTGCACTCATCCAATGGTGCAGAAGCTGAACGTGCTCCTGTCCAAGTTGCTGGTGCTGCAGTCCCCCCCTTTCCAATTGGTGAACTCTGCACCTTTCAGAGAACTGATGGCTTGTGCCGAGCCGAGGTAGAGAGTCCCAAGCCATCATTTCTTTGCCAAAAAGGCAGTACCAGCCCTGCACAAATATGTAGAACAGAAGGTGGGCCAGTCCTTGAGCCTGTCGGTATCTGCCAAAGTGCATGGCAGCGCCAACCTGTGGAGCTGTAAATATGGTCAAGAACAATATACCAGCCACAGTGTGTGCCAACCTTGTGAAGACTTAAAGAAAACATTTGACCTCTGTCATTGCCAGCAAAGGATATATAACAAAGTATTGAGATGAACTTTTGTTATTGACCAAATACTTATTTTCCACCATAATTTGCAAATAAATTCTTAAAAATCAGACAATGATTTTCTAGATATGTTTTCTCATTTTGTCTCTCATAGTTGAGGTCTACCTATGATGTCAATTACAGGCCTCTCATCTCATCTTTTTAAGTGGGAGAACTTGCACAATTGGTGGCTGACTAAATACTTTTTTTCCCCACTGTATGTCCTTTACAGCCCACTGGGTTAATGTGGTTCCTGCCCAGACACACAAGCAACTTGGACAGGTGACGCAGCTTCCGACTCCACGTTCTCACGCCATTGGTCCTGCAACAGTGTACGCCTCATCCACTGTGTCCTCAGCCTCCACTGCAGGGACAATTCACAGTGCTCCTCCAGCATACCACATGTGCAGGGCACAGTGGTGTCACACTGTTCTACACCTCGTTTGCCTGGGCGAACAAAGTCACACAGGTGAGGAACTGCTCTGTGTCCTCAATCAAGAAATCGAATCCTGGCTTTCTCCAAGACAACTTAAATCGGAACCATGGTGACCATCAACGGGAAGAACAAGCTGTCTGCTCTGCATCAAGGAGGGTTGAGCCATGCGCCCTGCATGGCACATGTGTTCAATCTGGTTGTCAACCATTTCCTTAAGTGTTCCACCCATCTGCAAGACAGGCTAAAAATGGCAAGGAAACTTTGCATGCACTTCAGCCACTCGTACACCACCAAGCACACCCTCCTTGAGCTGCAGCGGCAGAACAGCCTCCCACAACATAGGCTGTATGCGATGTTTCCACCCGTTGGAATTCAACCCTCCATATGTTGGACCGACTGTACTAACAGAAAAAGGCCATAAACAATTTCTTGATGATCCAAGTGGACAGAGGTACTCCGTTATGTAACTTCAATGTTAGCCAGTGGCAGCTCATGCGTGACACCTGCCGTTTGCTCGTTCCCTTTGAGGTGGACACTTTATTAGTCAGCTGCCAGGATGAACAACATGATTCCACTGATTCATATCCTGGAAAAGATTCTTGTAAATTTTGCTGGTCAGGGGACTGGAGATGTGGCGCCTACATCTCACGGTCACATGAGCCCTGTGGGGACTGAACTGGAGGAGGAGGCGGTGGACATTAGAGCACAAGCAATGTGTAGCGAAATGGGTGGTTTTTCTACACGGGTGACAGGAGAGGAGGAGGAGGGGCAGCTGGAAGAGCAAGAGGGAGATAAGGAAGACAAAGCAGATGACCCAGATACACCATGGCAGTATGCAGTGGAGATGGATTCAAGGAGTCCCTCCAAGTCACTTGCGCAAATGACCCGATGCATGCTCAGTTGCTTGCGTTGTGACAGCCGAATTGTCAACATTCGGCAGAGGGATGACTACTTGCTCTCCACCATGTTAGACCCTTGCTACAGGTCAAAAATGTGGGCCTTTTTTTTTTTTTTTACACCCACAGAGGGAGGACAAACTGAACTACTATAGAGACATCCTATGTAGCAAGTTGGCTGCTGCCTATCTGCACCATTGTCCATCCTCTCGCAGGTCCAACCAGGGGGGCCCTGAGCACACACCTTGCACTGCCATGGCAGCTGTGGGGGGGGGTGGCAGGAGCAGTATCAGCTCCATCAGCAGCAGCCATGATCCTAGAGTCGCTGATGAGCAGCTTTCTTCAGCTGCATAGTGAAGAAACTGCTCATCAGCAGCTAGACAGAGCAGAACTTGAACCAGCAGGTGGTGGCATACTTAGAATGCACCCTGCCACCCGTCATCAAAGATCTGTTGGACTACTGAGCAGCCAAACTGGATTTGTGGCCACAGCTCTCCGAGTTTGCCCTGGAAAAGCTGTCCTGCCTGGCCGGTAGTGTGGCATCAGAGCAGGTGTTTAGTGGGGGCGGGGATCATAGTTACCCCTAGTAGAACTCGCCTTTCCACCCAAAATGTGGAGAATCAGATGAATCAGATCAGCCAGGATTTTCAACCACCAATGCCTGATGCATCAGATTAAATCATCCATGCTGCCTCACCCAAACCTTGTCAAAAGAGAACGGTTTCTTCTTGGCTAACTGCCTCAGCTACTATTCTGATGCTGCCACCCGCCTGATGACACACATCTGATGCCAAGTGCTCCTTCTTACAGCCACTGTCAGTGGGTACTCTTTGTGCCACCCACCCCACCACTTTGTCACCGGGTCACTGTATGTCCTTCTCATGCTTCTGTCAATGCGACATTATGTCGCCTTGCCTCTCTGTGGCCTACCCATGCTGCTACCACTGGGTCACTGTATGTCCTTCTCATGCTGCTGCCACCGGGTCACTGTATGTCCTCCTCATGCTGCTGCCAAATCCACATTATGTCGCCTTGCCACTCTGTGGCCTACTCATGCTGCTTCCACTGGGTCACTGTATGTCCTCCTCATGCTGCTGCCACTGTTATCACTGTATGTACTCCTCATGCTTCTACCACCGGGTCACTGTATGTACTCCTCATGCTTCTACCACCGGGTCACTGTATGACCTCCTCATGCTGCTGCCAATTCCACATTATTTCGCCTTGCCAGTCTGTGGCCTACTCATGCTGCTTCCACTGGGTCACTGTATGTCCTCCTCATGCTGCTGCCACCGTTATCACTGTATGGCCTCCTCATGCTGCTGCCACCGTTGTCACTGTATGGCCTCCTCATGCTTCTGCCACTGGGTCATTGTATGGCCTCCTCATGCTTCTGCCACTGGGTCATTGTATGGCCTTCTCATGCTGCTGCCACTGGGTCACTGTATGGCCATGCTGCTGCTACTGGGTCACTGTATGGCCTCCTCATGCTGCTGCCAACTCCACATTATGTCACCTTGCCACTCTGTGGCCTCCTGATGCTGCTGCTACCTCTACATTATGTCACCTTGCCACTCTGTAGACATTTATGTGGACTCAGCAGACGACGGTGTAAAAGGAGTGTGCTCTTTCATGCTACAGTAGGATGTTGGGCCTCTGCACGGTTCTTTTTACCTGGCACTAACATGGACCTGTAAGGATGAGTTCACACTTGAGTTAGTTGGTCAGTTTTGGCCCTGTAACTGGCCAAATAAGTGAAGTGTGCAGTGGTTCTAAGAGCAACGCCTGTCATGTGCGTGTCATACTGACTCACAGTATTGTTTCACTACCACAGCAGGCTCCCTATGTGTGTTACTGCAGGGCACAGTGTTCTCCACCACTATACAGGCTCTCTGTAGCCAGGAAATAGCTGTTTTTTAACGATATTCATCGCAAATTAATTTGGAGCAAAGCAAATCTTTTTGGAAAGTTCGGAGAATAGATTGAATCGAATTTTTGATAAATTCGCTCATCTTTAATACTGTCCGTTATTTTTTTATTTTTATTTTTTTGTTTCTGCTTTCTGAGCATGCACAGAAAAAAAAAAACGGACAGTAATAACGGACAGTATAATGGACATGCGTCCGTTACCCATAGACTTTAATGTTAAGAAATAACAGACGCTTGACGTCTGTCATGAAACGGTTTTTTTTCGCAGACACAAAAGTCCTGCACGTCGGATTTTTTTGTGCGCAAAAAATAACGGACATGTGATGGATTTGGTGTAAAATGGACACTAGCGGTCACTATCGGACACAATATAAAATCCCATTGAAATGAATGGAAATTTTAACGGATTTGTGACGATTCTGCTAGTGTCCGTTGCCAAAATCTTGTAACGGACAATAGCAACAGACACTACTGACAGTCACCAGCGGTAGTGTGAATGGCCCCTTAGAGACTTATCAGTATTCAATATTTCATTTTTCAATGGCAATAAGGTTTTTGGAAAAACAGTTTTAATATAGAATATTTTTAAAATACTTTTGCTAATTGTAGCATGCATAAGGTCAAACAGAGAAGGTATCCTATTCATAAATGTCAAAGAAATTCCCTGAGACACTGCAGTTACCATGCAAACTATGTATGAGCAGACAGTCCAAGGTCCAATGAGGGAATCAAGGGCTTTCTTCACCAATTGCCAGTTGTTATAGTATTTTTAGGTGTGCTGTACAAAAGTATGTGCTAGCTATGCACAGGTTAATATTCTCAATGATCCTGTATACATTTGTATTCTGGGAAATTAGCTTGATAGCAGCGGAGTGGACCCAAACAGTCAGAGACAGGGGCACAGCGTCTGGTGAAAATAGGGTTTTGCCCCTGTGTTTTTATTTTGAAAAAATGAACAAATAAAATACAGCCTTAACTTCAGGCAAAAATACAAACACAAACCTGCTCGTTTGAGCTCTAACTAAACAAAAGCTTTCCTCACTATACCAGTGGCTTACTACCAGCCACTCGGGAAAACAAAACCTAAACAACAGCAAGTTTTTTTTCCTCACCATACCACACAGATCCAGACACTTCCTGTCTTTCCCAGGGTCTGCTCAGAAGTGCAGGCTCTGCAGACTTTTATGGCCCAGTAATGAGCCACACCTCAGTTGAGGTATACTGAATACCTGTAATGGGTTAATGGTTATCATACATAGATGAGGAATCGGGGGGAGAGATTACATTACAGAACCCTGCCTGTATGTATATATTGTAATATATTAATAAGGATTAATAAAGAAAATAAAGTCAAAACCGATAAAAATAGAGAATAGAGAGAGAAAAAAATGCTGTATTTTATACATTTAATACATTTTTAAAAATGTATGTCGAAAGACACCAAATTGTATAAGCATATTTGATATACAATACATATAGCTGCTGTCATGTAGCTTCACTATATGAATAAAAGTGTTGGGGTACAGCACTCACCAGGACTGCCCCTTGTCCCGTTTATTGTTGATATTGTATATCGAGCCATTAGCCTCCCATATTAGGCAGCATCCCAATATTTCTGGGGTTAAGGTATGTAGTAAAGAGTTTAAAGTATTGCTCTTTGCTGACAACGTGCTTCTTACCCTTACGAGACCCCATATTTCCTTAGCCAACCTTCACGTTGTCCTTCAGACCTACGGTAGATTGTTGGGCTATAAAACCAACATATCTAAAACTGAAGCTCTGCCAATATTGGACCCTTTGGTTGCTCCAATAAAATTTTAACTTTCAATGTAAGGAGGCCTTTGTAGAATATCTTGGGGTACATCTCACCCAGTCTTATTCTACAGTACACTGTATAGAGTTAATTTTCCTGTATAGAGCTACACAAGCTTGTAGATAGATGGCGACACCTACTAGTGTCCTTTTTTGGAGGTATTACAGCCTTCAAGATGACCCTTTTGCCAAAGCTCTTGTATTACTTTGAAATACTCCCAGTGGCTGTTGCTCTGGGAGAGCTGATGGTGATGAAGTCAACTATCCTTAGATTTATCTGGCACCCCAGGAGACATAGGATCCCCAAATCCATTCTTCTAGCTGACAAGACATTGGGGGACTAGCTGTTCCAGGTGTCTTTAAATACTATTGGGCGACTTATCTTAGATGTATCCCCTCCTGAATGTCCCTTAGGGTGTGTAATAGGTGGGCAGAGATAGAAAAACTGTGGTTGATTCCAATACATCTTAACTCGAAGTTGAAGTTATGGTGGAACCCCCCTTCCGTTACACTCCCTTTTAGGTCCCATATGACTTCAGAGAGAAATTTTGCATCCCACCCATCCTCTTCAATCCCTTGATTCACAAGGGCTTACACTCCAATACCAAATGAATTTGGATGACTGCAGAGGTCTTCAACTTAGCTGATATTGTTGACCCTATCACACAGACCCTTTGCACATTTGCCCAACTCTGTCAGCAACATTCCCTCTCACCTCTCAGGCGTATTACCACTACATTCAGATCCATCACTGCATGTCGCATACTTTTCATTCTACTCAGGTATTGACGCCAACCTCCTTTGAAAGGCTTTTCAGAGCTGGCAAATCTACTAAGGGCCTCATATCGGCTATTTATTGCATTCTACAAAACCAAATGCCCTCGGCCTTGCCTACTCACAAGTACATGAAGTGGGAAGCTATCGTAGGATGACCTATCCCCCTGTCCCTGTGGCAGGTGATTTGGTCGAGAGCAGCTAATACACCTATTTGTACCACATACAAAGAAAACCAATGAAAAATTGTAATGTTTTGGTGTCACACTCCTGACCTTTAACATAAATTCAATCATCCCATTCCTTCAGTTTGCTGGAGGTATCAATGGGACGTGGGTACGTTACAGCATGTCTTCTGGACATGCCCGGTATTGCAACAATTTTGAACCCAGATACAGGGGGATGTATTATGCCCCATAGTGGCCCCTGCACACAGTATTATACCCCATAGTGACCCCTGTACACAGTATTATGCCCCATAGTGGCCCTTGCACACAGTATTATGCCCCATAGTGGCCCCTGCACACTGTATTATGCCCCATAGTGGCCCCTGAACACAGTATTATGCCCCATAGTGGCCCCTGAACACAGTATTATGCTCCATAGTGGCCCCTGCACACAGTATTATGCATCATAGTGGTCCTTGCTCACCGTATTATGCCCCATAGTGGCCCCTGCACCCAGTATTATGCCCCATAGTGGCCCCTGCACACAGTATTATGCAGAATAGTGGCCCCTGCACACAGTATTATGCCCCATAGTGACCCCTGCACACAGTATTATGCAGCATAGTGGCCCCTGCACACGGTATTATGCCCCATAATGGTCCCTGCACACGGTATTATGCAGCATAGTGGCTCCTGCACACAGTATTATGCAGCATAGTGGCCCCTGCACACAGTATTATGCAGCATAGTGGCCCCTGCACACAGTATTATGCAGCATAGTGGCCCCTGCACACAGTATTATGCAGCGTAGTGGCCCCTGCACACAGTATTATGCCCCATAGTGGCCCCTGCACACAGTATTATGCCCCATATGATTATCATACTCTGGGGTCTTTTCAGACCCCAGAGTATAATGATTGGAGACCCAGGGGAGGATACAAACATAAAAAACAATGCTACTTACCTCTTCCTGGCTCTGATGCACTCCGGTGAGCTACTTCAGCCATCTTCAATGTTGGACCAAGATCTCGCGTGAGCCAGGCCAGCGTTGCGATGCATAATAATGTCGGCTGACCTCTGGGACATCACCAAACAGGCCTGAAGCCTGAGGAGCGCAGGAGAGGTAACATTGTTTTTTATGTTCCCTCACCTTCCCTGGGCCTCCGATCGTTATACTCAGGTGTCTGAAAAGACCTCGGAGTATAATGATAGCAGTGTTCATGGGGTTCGCGGTAGCGGATGCCACAGGGCTCCGGGCCCCCTAATGTCCCGGGCCCTGTGGCAGCGTTACTGCTGCTACCCCGGTATTTACACCCCTGCTCACAGTTGATCATGGAATATCTATGAGGGATGAAACTTCACAAACTGGTTGATGGCAATGGTGACATCTTATTAAAGTACCACACAGGAATTCACTGAGCTCTTCAGAATGACTCATTCTTTCTTAATGATTTGTGTTAATATTTTTCTTCATATAGTGTATATCACAGTTAAAAAGTTAGAACTGTAAAGGTAGCTGCACAGGACTGTGTTTCACCCATGAAACTCGTCCCATGTGTTAGCCAGCTTTACCTGCTTGAACTTCATGCTGGGAGCAGGACTCCTAGCATCGTAGTTATCTTTGTACTGTAATTGGTATGGGACAGTAAGTTGCTAGGAGGTAGGGACTCCTACCATCAAAGATAACTAGGATGCTAGGAGTCCCACTCCCAGCATTAAGTTCAAGCCTGTAAATCTGGCTAACACACGGATCGAGTTTCATGAATGTGAGATGGAAAAAATTTAAGATGTTTTTTGGGACCTGTAAGCGAATCCCATCCACACATTGCAGAAAAATACACTCAGGAGAATAGCAGCGATTTCCAAAACCATTGCAGCTTTGGAAATCGCAGTATGTCAATTATACCTACAGAAACGCTGGCGGTTTCCCTACAGGTATAATGGCAGCAGAAAGTCCGCAGAGGAAAAACCACGATGCATTGTTGCCATGGTTTTTCCCGCAGCACTTTTTTACTGTGGTCCACTACGTGGGTGCTTAGCCTTAAAAGATATTTAGAGTTGTGTCCACTAAACAATGAAGGAAACAGTGCACGCTGGAGTGCTACAGCTCTTTAACTCAGCTAATTGCTGGATGTAGAACCCCAACTGATCTAATGTAAGGATAGATCATCAATACTGTAGTTTTAGAAAGCTCCTTTAGGCCTTGTACATATGGCTGTAATGTATCTTGATTTTCCGGACCATATTACATACAAATACACTCTACAGTACTTTTTCAGGTGGGTATACCACTAAAATACTTGACACAGGTCATTTGATTATGAAAAAAACAAACAAAAAAAAACCATGCAAGTCAAAAACATAGTTTGGGAGATTTATGGAAATTTGCTCTCAGAAATAGTATAAGAATTGCTCAAAACAAGAACTGGAATCTGACTGGTTGGTAGCTCCTCCAATTCTCTTGCTTTTTTTTTTTTTTTTTTTTTTTTAAATCTCTCAGTATTATTATCAGTATGACATCTGCACTACAACTATATAACAAAATTGTCACAAATATCTTCACAATCGGTGTGGGATCAGTAGAACCTACAAAACAAATTGACAACAAATCAACTAAACTTAGAATATTCCAGGTACCATAGAATCTGGGAAATGAATATAAACCCCTATAAACAGAGCTAACAAATGATCCTACTGTACTTTCCCATACTGCCCTGCAGACATGCATCCATGTAGAATCAATCTGCATACATGTTCCACACCGCAGCAGCATCACAATGAGTGGAACAGATAAAGTATTGTTTGAAGACAAGCTATTAGTTCTGGCAATATTAGTGGGTTATTTGTTTACGGTCATTTCACTGTAAGCATACACTATTTAGCTATAAGACATTAGCATTGAATTATTGGCTTCGTATTTACAATGAGTCTCTCGACAAGTGAAGATGAGCATCACATAACCTTCCATACATATTCCAAGGAAACTCAGAATCTTTTTCATGGTGTGACATTCCATTTGGAAATGTTTCTCAGTGTGAGTCTGTCAGGATTCAGTCTAACACATCCCTCTCATCGCTCTCTGTGTCACCAATCTCATTTGTCAGGGTCAAAGTAACAGTGTGAGAATTTAATAAACCGTCCACCAGTAAAGGGTTAAGAAACTGATAATAATGTCTGCTGCCTGGCAGCCCGTATTAGCTGGCAATCCCAAGCAGAGAGCTGGGGATAAAGCTCATGAAGCAAAACTGAATACCTGCTCATTTGTGATCATCTGTGGAGTATGATATATTGGCCTGAATTTCATCTGGATTACATTATTCTCCCTCTTAGAATTACCTACCTGTACATCTATTATTCAAGGAAATCTCTAGGTTTAGAGAGTTAAATGGCTGAGGACTCTTCACACAGCCTGAGTGGTCTGGTGTTGCATAAATGCGCTGATCAGTCAAGATGAGAGAGGGCAGGAGGAAGAAATGAAAAAGAAAATGTGTTTGTAGTGGCTGCACCTGCTACAGACGGAAAGCAAATCTGAATAACCTTGGAGCCTGGTAGCTTGTCATTACATTTGATTCTTACCTTTTCAGTATCAATTCAAGGGCTAATATGGTTTCTGCAATAAAATGTATAGTTATAGCTATAATGGCCTTTTGTGCAACAGTGACCCTGATTTACTCTTCTCTTCCTATAGGGTATAGCATCTCTGTCGCATCTAATTCCTTTCAGTAATGGCTATCTTGTCATGTATACGCTGCTCAAGTTAATGATATTGTTTAAGATTATATATATGTGAGTTACCAAATATAATACACTGCATTGCCTCAGGATGCAAAACATATGCACATTGCTTAGGCTTTGGATATATTAGAATGAATTGAGTTTTACTGTGATAAAATACATTTTACCCTCGGTAAAAGAAAGCTCTAGTTTAAACACTGAAGACATTATGATGCTGGTCTCCTAAGGCTTATCATTTCTTCATGGACATGCCTTGCTCTAGAATTGTATAAAATTTTTTTGAAAAAGGACAGTAAAATTGTGCCTTAAAGGGAACCTGTCCGGACTATTTCAGACACTAAACCATCCACAGTTTCTTATGGACTGGTGGTTTAGTGTCCCAAATAGCCCTTGCCAGAGTTGTAGCTTAAAGCTCCTCAGCCAAAATGCAAAATCTGTAATGGGGCCGTCCTCCTTTCTTGTGCCATTTAGAATAATGGTGTATTTTATGTGACAGCAAAACCTAACACTGTCTGTGGTCACAATGAAAAAACCGTCTATACTTATCTCATTCCTAGTATACCTGGCACCTGCGCAGCTTCTCACTGAATCAACATTATGACATCTTCAGTGTACATTCATCGGACCTCTGACACATCTGCAATTAAGTCAAGGTGTTCTTCCCTGGTTTCAGTGAACAACTGCACAGGCACCGGGAGCACCAGATATAAGTCTGATGAAAGTCAGTAGGTTAGAATTAAAAGAATGGACAGTGTTAGGATAGAGCTATTTTGGACATGTAGCCTGTGGTCTGTAAGGACTTGCGGGTGGTTTAGTGTCCCAAATTGTCCAAAAATAGTCCTGGCAGGTTCCTTTTAAAGACCATGAGGATTCCAAATCTGGAAAGGTTTGCAGATTTACGGATGCATTTCATAATACTCAGATTGATGCCAGGTGTTTTACTAGCCTTATTTTATCTGGTAGAAAATGTATCCTTCTTCTCACATTTACAAGGGTTCAACATACTGAGCAGCAGCAGGGTCATCTTCTTTAAGAGATAGTGTTGATTAGTGATTTTCTTTCTAATACTAAAACATAGAGGCCCTGCAGGGTTAACCACTTCAGTACCGGGCCAATTTCTGGTCCTGGACCAGACACATTTTCGGGTTTTTTTGTATGTGCGGTTTTGAGGGCTGTAACATTTTTATCATATGAGTTATTTAACTAATTTCTGCGTCTTTTTTCGGTGACACATAGGGCTTTATTTTTATGTTTTTATTTTTGCATGCGTTTTCATTTTTTTATATCTGGGAAAATCTAAAAAAAAGAAGAGGGAAAACGTGTCAGTTTTTCACTTTTCATTTTTTTTATTTAATAACACAAAGGGCTGATAAAAACTTTATAAAATAGTTTTTCCTCTCCATAACGGTAATCTTTATTTTGTAAATAACCTTTAATAATGGCATTTTATTGGCGTATGATTTTATTTATTTTTTAAATTATTTTATTTACATTTTTTAACTTTTCTATTCATTTTTTTTTTATTTTTTTTTTTTTTTTTACATGGTGTCCCCATAAGGTTGTAATAGACCTTTGGGAACATCTTATCACTTTTTTTTTTTGTTGGGGAGGCTGATTTCCCCTGTAACTGGGGCTGGTACATTTAGCACAAGTTGCAGGAGGAATACAGCCTCCTGCCCATTACTATATCTATAGCTTATAGAGCTGAACTGGGTCCTGTAGGACGCAGCAGTTCTAATAGACGCTGATCCCGGCGGATCATATGACCGTCAGGTCAGAGGGGAGCCGCAAGATGGTGGTGCCCATAGTGCTGTATACAGTGCTCATTGAGCACTGTATACACAGCGATCATGAAGGCAGGGAAGGTAATAAATAGAGATGAGCGAAGTATTCAAAAATTCAATTCAGCAACTTCGCCGAATTTTGCGATATGATTCTATTCCATCCGAATTAATTTGTGGCGAATAAACAGCTATTTCCTGTCTGCAGAGAGTTGGGGTGGGCGGCAAAATGGCGGAAGCCCTTGGATGCCGCTGTCATGTCACTCTCTCTCTCTCTCACATCACTAGAGAATATCATGTAAGCGTCTGATGTAACAAAGGTCCTTACTAAATATTAGTTACCATGAAGCATCAGGAAATCCGGATTACATGTGAATCGAATATTTCCTGAAATTCAGATCGAATTCCACTTCTGCAGCTTCGATTCGCTCATCTCTAGTAATAAACCTTCCCTGCCTGCCCTAGGGGAGCTCCGGCTGAAGTTACAGCCGGCTCCCCGTTTCAGCAGCTGCACGATTTCGAAATAAAATGGGAATAAAAGATAGAAAAATACCAAAATAGGTTTGTAGTCTGGTTCTCTGAGCCTTCATGTGTTAGGCCTCAGGGTACTTCCTTAAGCAAGTAACAGAGCATGTGTCTTCACATCTTCCCAGGATAAAACTCTCTTTGTCCCTCAGGTGAGACCATATAACTATCCTAGTCTCCTCCCTGAGTGATGTCACTAGGAGGGGAAGTCCAGCCCTCCATCCTGAAACCCAAATAACTATGAATAGTCATATTTCCTCGCCAGATGACCGCAGTGTCAGGCAAGAGGTATGATGGGGTTTGTGGCGAGACACTCATTGTGTAGACACCAAGAATGACATCCCAATCCCCTTTGGGTAATCAGTTCACAGTCTGGACCTTTTCCCTGCTCCCCACAGTACTGTGTTGCGCACCCGAGGAATTTAGCGGTGCGACTGTAGGATGTCCTCTTAGGGAAATATTATCATAAAGCCATATTTCCTTTTTACTTTTGGCCAGAGACATAGAGTCTGGTGTTTATGTGCTAAACAGGGCTACAATCCACATAGAGCTAGGAACAGGACAACAAAGGGTCTTGGTACAACAAAGGATTTTGATTACAGAGCAGAGATACCACATTTCTAAAGCCAAAAGGGTTTTGACAACAGTCATAAACGCCACACTGTGTAGGGGTAGTCTGAACAGGTGATAACACATCACAGCAAAATACATAACTGGAAAATACATAGCTGGGTGTTTCTTATCATCACATCTAGAAAACCCCTTTATAAGCTCATGCCCATGGCAGAGCAATGTGCATATAGACCAGGGGTAGGCAACCTTCGGCACTCCAGCTGTTGTAAAACTACAACTCCCATCATACATACTTGCTGTGCTGTTCCTGGAACTCTCATGGAAGTGAATAGAGCATGTTGAGAGTTGTAGTTTCACAGCAGCTGGAGTGACAAGTTTGCTGACCCCTGATATAGACTTTATAGCATACTCTGTACAAGGTATTGTATGCAGAGATTTTATGTTATATTAAATTTATATGCACCATTTTTCTATTGATTTTCATGCCTCAGTATGCTTTTGTATGTTGTACGTTAAACCTCCTGGGCCCTAGTGCAAAAATCTGTAACAGGGCCTCATCTTGCCATATGCTATGTATAATATCAATGTCTTATTATACTGTAGGGACATCTTTGGGCCCTCTTAGCCTCCAGGGCCCGGTAGTGACTGATCTCTCTGCACCCATTATGAGCTGTGCTCATGTATGAAACTGAAAGTAGAAGGAAGCACAGTAGAGGACCTATGCACTACTATGGAAACCCTATTTTGGCTCCATACAGCAAAAAGTCATAATACAGCCATGTACAAGATCTTTTAGGAAAATGTGCAGTACTCTTTTTTTAAGATAAAACATCATTATATACATTCTTAAACTTCTAGTGTTTTTAAGTATTTTAATATGTGGGTTTTATGTTTGCAGTGCTTTTTGACATTTGATACCCAGCCCGTGCTGTAGAAACTGACAAACTTGCTATATATTTGAACACCAGTACACCATAAATAATGTTCTATATGGATTTACATTACATTTAAATAGCTGTCATTTAAACCAGATGTAGCATACATATAGAGCTATAGAAAATGTATAGCAGAAATAGATGTGTATCTATAAACAGTCATTCTTGTGCTTGTCAAAACACAGCAGTTATTAGTACAAAGTGCATGAGAAATATTAGCTTTTCATCTGACTGCACACTACAGTGGATAAACTGAAAGGCGAAGAGTAGGCATAGAGGAAGTGAGCTGCATGTGGCCCTGGGGCCATATTTTAAATTCCTACATTATAGATCAAGCTGAATGCACTTTGGTAAATATAAGAAAGGCTGGATTAACAGTACATAAATCCATTTCAACTGAATAATTACTATAGAGGATATAAATCAGTGGGTCGTAAATCTAAAAGCAGATTACAGGTGCAAGTGGTTGCGTAAATTGTTTGTAATTCATCTGGAACAGAGATGTGTTATTTAATGTGGATTCTAATATATGTGCAGGATGGGCATCTACATACACAAAGCTGGTATGTATTATTTTAGGTTGAATGCCCTGTGACTACATGACTGCTCTTGTTTCCAAATTTTAGCATCAGGACTATAATCTTGCCAGATGAAGAAATACTAATGGGTACTGAGTTACTCTCTACTTTAACTAATGCTGAATAAAAATCTATAATTGTGTGCAACCAGACCCCAGGCCCTAGGATGGCAGCTACAACAAAGATGAGTATAACATGAAGTATATATCAAATGGAAAAATCATCAATTAATATTCCACGAGAAGAAAAAAAAATGCAAGAAATTGTCTGAAAACATATTGTCATGTACTTTTATATTTACTGACATTAAACAAGATTTATTTCTTTCATATGTCTAGAGAACATTGAAATGAGCTCTAAAGTGAGGAAGATACAGTGCCGTCATTTACGTATTTGTCTATAATCAGGTTAGGAGGTTATGAGCCAGTTTATTCAACATTCAGCTATTGCAGTTCATTTTTTCAATAATACTTAATGGTGTCAAAACCATAAGATGGGAATAAAAGTAGTCACACAGATGCATGGAAGCCAGCCTATATAGTTTATGCAAAAAAGTTTAGTATTGAGTATTACTAAGGCTTCCCAAGGCTGCCATCATGGCAATACTGGTGGTATTTCTGTCAGAACCCTGAAAAAATGTACAACAAAGGGGCCAGCAGTGTTCCCAGTCCTCATAATCAACTGTATTGGTATTTGCCGATATCATTGAATACGTCAGCGGGGCATAGGAGTCTATGGCTATGGCTGAGGCCTGGACCACATTGGAGACAGCAGCAGTGTACAGAAGTTAAGTAATTCCTATATTTAAGTTTTTCTTTACATACTGTGGGGTGGGGGGCACTGAGATCACATTATACTGTATTGAGACCACTGAGGGCCAGTATACTGTATGGGGGTTACTGAGGGTCATTATACTGTGTGGCAGTCACTGAGTGGTGTTATATTCTGTAGGGGCCACTGAGTGGGTGTTATACTGTGTGGCAGCCACTGAGGGGAATTATACAGTGTGGAGGCCACTGATGGGACCTTCTACTATATAGGAGGCACAAATGGGGATTTATACTGTGTGGGGCCACAAAGGGAGTGGGTGGAGTCAAAAAGGGCATAGGTGCTGTTACAGGCTTGGCCTAAGGCAAAAATGTTTGCCACTGCACTGTGTTAAGCCAAAAACACTGCCCACCATTTTTATTTTCATAGCCAAAATTTTTTGGTGAGAAAAGTAACCTTATTTGCTGGGAACAAAAAAAAAAAGTAACAATTATTTCTGAGAGTACTATGTGTAACACAACTTTCTGTAGGGGTACCTATCTGTGTGATATTAGTATTTTCAGGGGAGGCTATCTGTATGGATCTATTAGAATATTGTGGACATCAACAGCATGACACTGTTAGGGTACTAGGATGGAATATGATGGAAATGTGAGGAACCAAAGATGTTTGTGTGCCAAACTCTACAGAAAATGACTGGAAAAATTGTTCATGGTGGTCTTCCACACAAACATCTTAGCGGAGAAGATAAGGAAAGAGAACATCTACAATGACAGGAAATATCATCTCTGATCAGAGGTGTAACTTGCAGCTCCTGGGCTCCAGTGCAATATATGTAAGGAGTCCCCATCTACCATTGTGCTATTTATAATACTGGTGTCTTCTTAGGCTGTAGAAGCTCCAGGGCCCTTTAGAGATTACTACCTCTGCACCCCTATAGCTATGTCCCTGCTTCTGAGTCACCAGCTGTGATAGGTATGGATTTTCCCTGTGTTACAGGGGATGTTCAATAAGTTATCTACTTGAATATAGCCCAGCGATGACGCTGAGTTGTAAGGAACACCCCCCCAGTACAAGTCTATGAACGAGAACTGTCAGAGAGGACGTTCCTCACAGCGTAGCTAGACTGTCAGGAACGCCCTTCTGACAGTAAACCATGAAACTATAACCCCCGATATCTCCAGCCCCGGGGCACATACCGGGAAAGCCGGCAGTGCACTGAATTCAGCTTGCTGTCGGCTTTCTAGCTGTATGTAAAACAGCATATACATGAGGACGTGAAAGGTCCTCTTTAAGGCTAAGGCCCCACGTGGTGTTCTGCAGCAAAAAAGAGCTGTGGGAAAAACCGCAGCGGCAACGCATTGTGGTGTTTCCTGCAGCACTTTGCACAGAAAGTTCGCAGAGGTCTCCTCTGCAGACTTTCTGCTTCAATTATATCTACAGGAAAACCGCCAGCATTTCCATAAGTATAATTGACATGCTGCGATTTCCAAAACTGCGTCTGTTTTGGAAATCGCAGCGTATCTGCTGCGCATATTTTACTGCAAAGTGGGCCACATGTGGCGAAAACCCACAGAAACAAACCCGGCATTTTACATCTAGCAAATCCCATCCACACATTGCGGAAAAATACGTGCAGCAGATGCACTGCGATTTCCAAAATCGTTTTGGAATTTGAAGCATTTCAATTATACCTACAGAAACACTGGCGGTTTCCATATAGGTGTATTGAAATCAGAAAGTCCACAGGGGAAACCTCTGCGGACCTTCTGTGAAAGTGCTGAGAGAAAAACCACAATGTTACCGCTGCGGTTTTTCCTGCAGCGCTTTTTTATTCTGCAGCCCACTATATGGGGCCTTAGTCTTATTAAAACCCAAAGTGCCACCTTAATTAAATTAATTGACCCTCATATTATGCCCCTGATTCACCCTGACATAAATACTGCACCTCTAATGGCTCCTTATATTAATGACCACCCCCTTATGTTCATAATGCCTCCTAATATAAATGATGCCCCCTAATGGCCCCTTATATAAATAACCTCCCCCTTGTATTAATAATACCTCCTAATAACCCTTATATAAATGACCGCCCATCGTCATAATGCCCCCTAATGAATCCTCCCTTATAGTTATATTTCCCCCTCCTAACCACCCCTTATACTATTAATATACCCACAACTAAGCTAAAAAAACAAAAACAAAAGTCAGACTCACCTGCGATGATAATGAATGGAGCCGCCGGCGCTTCCTCCCTGTCCACGCACAGGACGTCTGTGTTGTTGTGACATCATCGCGCCGCCCGTGCTGAGAAGCAGACATCGTCTGTGGTCTCGGCGTCTTGTAAACCGCAAGCCTGTATTGGCTTGCGGTTTACAATACTGTTAAGTTGCAGGTTACGTTTTAACTAGATCAGACACCGATCTAGTTAGAAATAAAGGATGTATTAATGGCGGCCCCGGGGTGGGCCCCCAAAAATTCAGTAGGCCCAGGGCAGCCGCCCCCTCTACCCTCCCCCCCCCCCCCGCTAGCTACGCCTCTGCACCTTCTGTATCCCAAAAACTATTGCCATGACCTTTCCAGTTGACTAATGCACACAAAATTTCTTTGGAGTTGGTGACCCCTTGTGTTTCCTTTGCATAGACTCATTTGGTCTCAGGATCATGGTAAATGACCCGTTTCATTACCTGTAACAACCCGAGAATATAAATCCTGGATTTTCTCTAAGCATGTCTAAATTCTCTTGGCTAAATTGCTGGCAATTTGTTTTTTGCTCAGCTATCAACATTTGTGGCACCCACCAGGAACTATCCTTTGACATCATCAAAACATCATATATGATACTGGAACCGTGTCTAATTCATAAGCTATAACACTGACTCTGACCTGATGATCTTCCAAAATAATGGCCTCCACTTTATGGCACGTTTCCTCTGAAGAGGTCACCTGAACAGGTGTTGTCTTCAGTTGATTACCTACCCCATTTAAACTGCTTTAAACTGCAATCATACTTTCATGGATTTCTTTAGGATTCTTTCCTTCCTTTGTAAAGAAGTTAATCACAGAACTCGAAATCCCTCAATTTCTTTGTAGACCTGCACTGTACAGTCATGGCCAAAAGTTTTGAGAATGATACAAATATTAATTTTTACAAAGTCTACTGCTTCAGTTTTTCTAATGGCAATTTGCATATACTCCAGAATGTTATAAAGAGTGATCAGCTTAACAGCAATTACTTGCAAAGTCAATATTTGCCTAGAAAATGAACTTTATCCCCCAAAACACATTTCAACATCATTGCAGCCCTGCCTTAAAAGGACCACCTAACATCGTTTCAGTGATTGCTCCATTAACACAGGTGTGGGTGTTGATGAGGACAGGGCTGGAGATCAATCTGTCATGATTAAGTAAGAATGACACCACTGGACACTTTAAAAGGAGGCTGGTGCTTGCCATCATTGTTTCTCTTCTGTTAACCATGGTTATCTCTAAAGAAACACGTGCAGTCATCATTGCACTGCACAAAAATGGCCTAACTGGGAAGAGTATTGCAGCTAGAAAGATTGCACCTCAGTCAACAATCTATCGCATCATCAAGAACTTCAAGGAGAGAGGTTCCATTGGTGCCAAAAAGGCTCCAGGGCGCCCAAGAAAGACCAGCAAGCGGCAGGACCGTCTCTTAAAAGTGTTTCAGCTGCGGGATCGGGCTACCAGCAGTGCAGAGCTTGCTGAGGAATGGCAGCAGGCAGGTGTGAGTGCATCTGCACGCACTGTGAGGCGGAGACTCTTGGAGCAAGGCCTGGTCTCAAGGAGGGCAGCAAAGAAGCCACTTCTCTCCAGAAAAAACATCAGGGACAGACTGATATTCTGCAAAAGGTACAGGGAGTGGACTGCTGAGGACTGGGGTAAAGTCATTTTCTCTGATGAATCCCCTTTTCGATTATTTGGAACATCTGGAAAACAGCTTATTCGGAGAAGAAGAGGTGAGCGCTACTACCAGTCTTGTCTCATGCCAACTGTAAAGCATCCTGAAACCATTCATGTGTGGGGTTGCTTCTCAGCCAAGGGAATCGGCTCTCTCACAGTCTTGCCTAAAAACACAGCCATGAATAAAGAATGGTACCAGAATGTCCTCCAAGAGCAACTTCTCCCAACCGTCCAAGAGCAGTTTGGCGCTCAACAATGCCTTTTCCAGCATGATGGAGCACCTTGCCATAAAGCAAAGGTGATAACTAAATGGCTCAGGGAACAAAACATAGAGATTTTGGGTCCATGGCCTGGAAACTCCCCAGATCTTAATCCCATTGAGAACTTGTGGTCAATCATCAAGAGACGGGTGGACAAACAAAAACCAACAAATTCAGACAAAATTAAAGCATTGATTCTGCAAGAATGGACTGCTATCAGTCAGGATTTGGTCCAGAAGTTGATTGAGAGCATGCCAGGGAGAATTGCAGAGGTCCTGAAGAAGAAGGGTCAACACTGCAAATATTGACTTGCTGCATTAACTCATTCTAACTGTCAATATAAGCTTCTGTTACTCATAATATGAATGCAATTATATTTCTGTATGTGATAAAAACATCTGACAAACACACATAAAAACCAGAGGGCAGCAGATCATGTGAAAATATAATATTTGTGTCATTCTCAAAACTTTTGGCCATGACTGTACTGCACTTGCCATCCTGTCACTTCCATTGCTTTCATCAGACTTAACTGCTACTGTGTGTGTTGCATGTCTAGACATGTCTCAAACTGCACAGCCAAGCTCAGCTTTCTAATACTGTCAGAACATACTGAGGTGGACAATTTATTGAACACCCCTTGTATCTCTGATCTTATCTGTACTGTTGTCTTTGGTGCAAAATCACACATGCACATGTGGGGGGTTGTTCTTCTTAGGATCCTCTAAAAAAAAAAAAAGTAGCCCTCGACAATTTGTCTAAATAGAACCTAAAATTCCTGATGGCAGCCCTAAGGCTCTCATTCACATGCAAGAGACTGCTACTGTAACTCTGTATGCTTACGATTTTATATGAAGATTTTTCTCTTTGTTTGATTTTGCATGATTTCATCATAAAAAAATGTGGCATGTTCTATCCATGCTGTGTGTATACAGCTTTACTCTCCAGAAGAGGCATTTTATAAGCACATACAGTTAGGTCCATATTTATTTGGACACTGACACAAATTTTGTTTCTTTTTTAAACTGTAATTTTTATTGAAATTTTAACAGAATACACAACAATGGAAACAAAAATCCAAATAAAAATGAGATAACCAAATAGAAAAATTATCAAATAACAGCACTGAAAGTATGGTGGGGGAGACAACAAAGGAGTAGGGGAGAGAGAGAGGGGGAGAAGGGGGAGGGGGATAGGTCAAAGGCCATGTAGAATACAATATGTGTCCAAGATGACTACACAGCATTGACGACCTCCGCATTATGATTAACCCCTTAACTCTATTTCACATACATGTACGTGATTGGGTGTAATGGGATGTATGGAGAGAGCTCAGGAGCTGAACTCTCTCCATACATGGCGGGTGCCGGCTGTGTAATACAGCCAGGACCCGCCGCTAACAGCCACCCTCCTGAACATCATCGGAGGGTGGCGATCGGTTGCCATGACAGTCGGGAGCCTATTGGAGGCTCCCAGACTTGTCATTGCATTACATTTATTGCACGCTGCCAGAGGCAGCATCTAATAGAAGTGAAGCAATTTTACTATTACCTGCGATACAGTATTATTGCAGTGAATAGTATGAGCGATCAGACCCCCTGGGTTTCAAGATCTCTAAAAGTAAAAGAAGAAAAAAAAAGTTTTTAAAAGTATAAAAAAAAAAAAAAAAAAAAACACAAAAGTTCAAATCACCCCCCTTTCCCTAGATCACATATAAAAGTAAATAAACAAAAGTAAACATAAACACATTAGGTATCCCTGCGTTTCAAAATGCCCGAACTATTAAAATATTAAAATATTTATCCCATACGGTGAACGTCGTAGCGGCGAAAAAAATCAAAATAGCCAAATAGCGTTTTTTTCAACACTTTGCCTCCTATAAAAAAATTGAATAAAAACTGATCAAGCCATTAGATCTTTCCCCAAATAGTATCAGTACAAACATCATCTAGTCCCACATAAAAAGACGCCATACCCAACTCCATACATGTAAATATGAAAAAGTTACAGGTGTCACAATATGGTGACACAAACATTTTTTTCAGTTTTGCAAAGTTTTTCATTTTTTAAAAGGTATCAAAACATTACAAATACCTGAAAAATGAACTGAAAAATTAAAAAGTTATGGTTCTTGGAATGTGGGGAGGGAAAAACGAAAATGCAAAAACAAAAAATGGCTGTGTCCTTAAGGGGTTAAGGGAAGCAGTCAGGAACTCCATACTACGGACATCCTTAAAGCGAGCGATGAGCTCTGAACCAGTAGGAGGGGAGGTTTTCTTCCAATGGAGAGCAATCAGAGTTTTGGCAGCAGTACATAAGAACAAAAATAATTTGGAGGTCTGTTTGCCAAGATGTCTGGGGGGGGGAGATTAAGCAAATAAATGAGGGGATCCAAAGGAACACCCTGTACAAAGAGGGCATCCGTAAGGGACTTGACCGCCATCCAGAAGGGGCTAATCCGTGGACACTCCCAGAAAACATGGTACAATGTACCCACCCTCGCCTGGCAAAGCCAGCAAAGAGAGGGAATACTAGGGTTGAGGGAATGAAGCAAGGTGGGGGTGTGGTACCAATGCATGAGTAGCTTGAACTGGGTCTCCCGGAAAGTCACGCACGTCAAGGATTTCACTGCACGGGACCAAATAATCTGCCACTGTCCGGGCGAGATCTGCCCACCCAGAGCCCCAGACCACTTAACCATATATTTATGGGAGAGGGGAGCCGGTCCCTCTGGGGAAGATAAGAGCCAGTAAATACCTGATATCAAGCCTCTCGTGGAGGTGCCAGCTTGACAAACTCTCTCAAACACAGTAGGTAGCGAGACCTTCAGAGAGCCAAACCAAGAGGTCACAAAATAAGCAATTTGCTGGTAGTGGAACCACTCAGAGGCGGGCAAGTGTAGAACAGAAGTGAAATAGTCAAAAGGCCTGAGCTCCAAAGTCGTCAGGTGTACCAGGTCAGCAATATAGAAGAAGCCCAGCCTACTCCAGGGCCGAACCATAGCCCCTGTAACTCCCTCCGGGAGGACTGGATTATACAGAAAAAAAGATCATAGAGGAACGCGGCGAAACTAGAGGGAAAAGTTTAGAGCAAGTTATCCAAATAGCACAGGTAAAGCGAATGGGCCCAAGGGGAGGGGTGGAAGGGAGGGGGAGCGGGACCACAGAAACGCATTAGGGTGGATCGGAGCAATCCAAAGCTTTTCTATCTCGACCCACTATATGTGGGACCGCCGACCTCGTTCTTGCTAGATAACATCACTGAGCAGGGGATATGGTAGTGCTTACCATTCCAGATAAACTGGAAAATCAATTTTTGAAGGGAACGCAATTCTGATCGGGGCACCACAACTGGGAGTGTTTTGAAGAAATAGAGTAGCTTCGGGAGGAGGGTCATTTTAACAGCCATGATGTGACCTATGAGGGATATATGAAGAGGGCACCACTTGTACAAGAGAGAGCGGAGTTCATTAAACAGACAAGGATAGTTGACCGAGTAAAGGGAGGAATAAGAGGGAGACAAGTGAATCCCCAGGTAATGGAGAGAATGCTCCCTCCATTGGAAGTCAAAGTTAGACAGAAGGAGTTGCATGGTAGGGCCAGGAATATTAAGAGGTAACGCCTCCGTCTTGGTGGGATTAACTTCATAACCAGAGAGATCACCATGCTGTTTCAGCACTTGGAGAAGGTTAGGTAGAGACTTATGAGGGTTGGTAAGGGTCAGAAGGTCGTTGTCCTCAAACAAGATAATCTTAAAGTCCCTGTCCCGTACCGCTGTGTCGGTAATATCAGGGTTGGACTGAATCTGGGAGGCTACGGGCTCAATACACAATGCAAATATAAGGGGGGGATAAAGGACAGGCTTGACGTATGCCATTGCAAATATGGAATGGGAGTGAGAGAGGGTTAGGAAGTTTGACCACCACCGAGGGTCGGGAATATAGTGTCCTGACTGCCATAACAAAAGCTCCAGACAACCAAAATTTTTCAAGGGTGGCAATCATGAACGACCAATCGAGGCGGTCAAAAGCCTTTTCGGCATCAAGGCTCAAAAGGAGAGTGGGAATAGCAGGACGGTTGGCAACATTTATTAGGTCCACAGTCCTTCTGGTGTTGTCTCCTCCCTGACGGCAAGGGACGAAACCCACCTGGTCCTTATGAATAAGAGATGGAAGCCAAATGTTAAGTCTATTAGCCAATATCTTGGTGAAGAGTTTTAGATCGGTATTCAGGAGAGCAATAGGGCGATAATCAGAGCAATCCTGGTGGTCCTTACGGGGCTTGGGGACAAGGGTAATATGGGAGTGAAGCATGGACTGAGGGATAGGGGCACCATCTAGAAAAGAGTTAAAGAGACGGCACATGTGCAGGAGCAAGTCAGAATGAAAAGTTTAGTAGTACAGGTGAACCTGTCCTGGCCCGGAGCCTTGCCACCCGGGAGACTATTAAAGACCGTAGCAAGCTCCTCCTCAGTAACTGGAGCATTCAGGCCATTAAGTGCTGAGGTTGGGACCTTAGGAAGAGGACAAGAGTTGAGATAAGAGCGAAAGTATCCCGGGAGGCTGGATCCAAACCCGTATGGGAGGGGAGATTATATAGTTTAGTACAGTAATCCTTAAACAGGGATGCTAGAGAATCAGGGTGATGGTGTAGGGTGCCCTGAGGATTACAGACTGCATGCGGGGAGGAGGAGGCTCGGTGGTCACGCAGAGTCTTAGCAAGCAGAGTATGGACCTTGTTGCCTCTCTCATAATAACGCTGGCGACTATAGAGAAGATCCTCTCTAGCAGCTACTAGCTGGCGAAGGATGGAGACCGAGGGGGCCCGAGCCAGACGATCTGATAAAGATCGAATCCGGGCCAACAGGGCAACCTCCCTAGCCTTTCGATCTTTCTTAAGTTGAGTAGCTAGGGCTATACATTGGCCCCTCATGACAGCCTTATGGGCTTCCCAGAGGGTGGAGTCAGAAGAGGCTGAGTGCACATTATGGCTAAAGTATTCCAGGACCAGGAGCTGAGTACAGAGGATGTCGGAGAGTGGAGGAGTGACTCGTTCAACCGCCAGCGGCAACGTTTAGTTGGGAAAGAAGTGGGGGACAACGTAATCAATACAGGCGCGTGGTCGGACCAGGAGATGGGGCCAATGTCTGTGTCAGTGAGTAGTCTAAGAGCCAGTGTATTACCAAAGTAATAATCAATTCTAGAGTACGTCTTGTGGGGGTGTGAGTAAAAGGAAAAGGTCCAAGCAGTAAGGTTGTGGACGCGCCAGAGGTCATAAAGGGCAGCGGACCTAATGAGACGGCGGAATTCTCTGGCTAGGCGGAGCTGGGGGGCACTTGAGGTCCCGTCAGATAGGGACAAGTGACAGAGGATGATGGGCCGGCCGTGCAGGAGCCCCTCTAGAATTATGTAACGCCCCTCAGGGTCTAAATGGAAAGTGGAGATAGGGATGGGGCAGGAGCGAGACAGCAGGATAGCCACTCCCCCTTGTCTACGAGTATTATAAGCAGAGTAGGCGAAGGGGAAGTAGTGGCGGGCAAAATTAAATGTACCTGTATGATCAAAGTGGGTTTCCTGGAGGAAAGCTACGTCCGCACGGAGGGATCTAAGCGCGCAAAACCAAGCGCCTTTTAGAGTTGGAGCCCAGGTCCTTAACATTCAAAGTAACACACTTAGCCATTAGAGAACAACAAGAGAGGTACCAGCAAATGCGTAGGAGGACATGTTTAGGCAGATCTCACCCGAGGGAAGGAGTTCAGCACAGAGGCGCCCATGCTGAGGCTTTTGGTGGTCAAACCATGGGGTCGAGAGACGTCAAACCTGAATAGAAGAAAGGGGAGGGAAGAGGGGGAAGGAAAGAAAACAAACAGAAAACAATCAAACAACACAACAAGAAAAAAACATGTCATGGGCAGGACTAAATCTCCTGACCGGGGGCTAGAAGCAAATGCCAGAGCAACTATAGGCAGAAAAACCAAAAGGGTCCAAAATCGGGACCCCCAACTGGGTAAAGTCCCCACAGTGGGGGAGTGGGAGGGAACCATCAGTAGACGGACCAGGTAAGGATAGTAGAGGGCAGTGACAAAAGGTACTAGGGGAGGAGGGAAAACTAAATAGGTAGGAGGGAGAGTGACCTCCTTCCCTGCCCGCTAAAAAAATAAAATAAAATAAAATAAAATGCAAAACCACTACAGGATAAAACAAGTCATAAAGGGATCAATACAAAATAAGCAGTAAAAAAGTAAACAAGTAAACAGCAAACATATGTCCGCGACCAATAGGAGGAAACACAAAGGCCGCAGGCAGCCATCAGAGACCACGGGAACAGGGTCCAATCCAGGACCTAAGAGAAAAAGAGGGAAGAAAGGAAAGTCAAAGCCGTCATGGGGGTGGTGGGTCCACCCGCTGCCTTCTGGGAGAAGCACCAGGCGAGGGCAGCTGTCGTCTTTTCGGCTTCAGTTGAGACCACACCGAAGATAATGGTGGAGGAGGGACCGCTAGTTTCCAGTCAGGCATATCCAAGGGGGGAGGAATGTCCAAGGCTGAGCAGAATGATTGCAAGTCAGCATGAGAACGTAGGGTAGCTGAAAGTCCACTGAACCTAGCGGTTAAGGCAAAGGGGAAGCCCCACTGGTATGGTATCTGACGGTCTCGTAGCAGCTGGAGGAGGGGATGTACATGTCTTCATTTCTGCAAAGTAATCTAGGAGAGGTCCTGGTAGAGTTGTATCTCTATAAAGATTAAACTTCACACAGAAAGGCCCACAAACAAACAGCAACTGAAAACCGCTGCACTAAAGGCCTGGCAGAGCATTAAAAAGGAGGAAACACAGCATAGTCCCAGCTAAACTGAATAAATGAACTGAATAGCTAAGAAAGCATACATGTCAATTTTCTAGAAGGTTTACCGCAAGTCGTCTTGGTTAACAACCACAACTTGGCTACCGCACCCTAAGAAGTAGTTGTCAATAGATCATGTGTCATAATTGCAGTGATGTGATCTCATGTGTTATGTGTTCCTATAGGATTGCATGAAAGTGCATGTTTACTTGTGATTTTATGTGACTGCGGTATTGCCATGGAAAAAAATAAATGTACCTCACAGTGTTATGTAATATTACAAAACAACGTTTCACGTGAATAAATTTTCACTATAAAAAGGAGGAAACACAGCGTCTGGTGATGTCCATGAGTTCAAGACTTCAAGCAGTCATTTCCAACAAAGGGTTTTTAACCAAGTATTAGGCTAAGGCCCCACATTGTGGAAACGCAGCTTTTTTGTTGCAGATTTTGTTGCGGTTTTTTGAGCCAAAGCCAGGAGTGGATTGAGCAGAAGGTAGAAGTATAAGAGCTTCCTATATATTTCCCATTCCTTTTGCAACCATTGTTGGCTTTGGCTCAAAAAACCGCAACAAAATCTGCAACAAAAAAAGCTGCGTTTCCGCAACGTGGGGCCGTAGCCTTAGAAATTAACATTTTATTTACAATTATTTCATTTGTCCAATTACTTTTGAGCCCCTGAAATGAAGGGATTTGGGGTAATAAATGATTTAGTTCTTCACATTTTTATGCAATCATTTTGTTCAACCCACTGAATTAAAGCTGAAAGTCTTAACTTCAACTGCATCTGAATTGTTTTGTTCAAAATTCATTGTGGTAATGTACAGTCATGGCCAAAAGTTTTGAGAATGATACAAATATTAATTTTTACAAAGTCTACTGCTTCAGTTTTTCTAATGGCAATTTGCATATACTCCAGAATGTTATAAAGAGTGATCAGCTTAACAGCAATTACTTGCAAAGTCAATATTTGCCTAGAAAATGAACTTTATCCCCCAAAACACATTTCAACATCATTGCAGTCCTGCCTTAAAAGGACCACCTAACATCGTTTCAGTGATTGCTCCATTAACACAGGTGTGGGTGTTGATGAGGACAGGGCTGGAGATCAATCTGTCATGATTAAGTAAGAATGACACCACTGGACACTTTAAAAGGAGGCTGGTGCTTGCCATCATTGTTTCTCTTCTGTTAACCATGGTTATCTCTAAAGAAACACGTGCAGTCATCATTGCACTGCACAAAAATGGCCTAACTGGGAAGAGTATTGCAGCTAGAAAGATTGCACCTCAGTCAACAATCTATCGCATCATCAAGAACTTCAAGGAGAGAGGTTCCATTGGTGCCAAAAAGGCTCCAGGGCGCCCAAGAAAGACCAGCAAGCGGCAGGACCGTCTCTTAAAAGTGTTTCAGCTGCGGGATCGGGCTACCAGCAGTGCAGAGCTTGCTGAGGAATGGCAGCAGGCAGGTGTGAGTGCATCTGCACGCACTGTGAGGCGGAGACTCTTGGAGCAAGGCCTGGTCTCAAGGAGGGCAGCAAAGAAGCCACTTCTCTGCAGAAAAATCATCAGGGACAGACTGATATTCTGCAAAAGGTACAGGGAGTGGACTGCTGAGGACTGGGGTAAAGTCATTTTCTCTGATGAATCCCCTTTTCGATTGTTTGGAAAATCTGGAAAACAGCTTATTCGGAGAAGAAGAGGTGAGCGCTACTACCAGTCTTGTCTCATGCCAACTGTAAAGCATCCTGAAACCATTCATGTGTGGGGTTGCTTCTCAGCCAAGGGAATCGGCTCTCTCACAGTCTTGCCTAAAAACACAGCCATGAATAAAGAATGGTACCAGAATGTCCTCCAAGAGCAACTTCTCCCAACCGTCCAAGAGCAGTTTGGCGCTCAACAATGCCTTTTCCAGCATGATGGAGCACCTTGCCATAAAGCAAAGGTGATAACTAAATGGCCCAGGGAACAAAACATAGAGATTTTGGGTCCATGGCCTGGAAACTCCCTAGATCTTAATCCCATTGAGAACTTGTGGTCAATCATCAAGAGACGGGTGGACAAACAAAAACCAACAAATTCAGACAAAATTAAAGCATTGATTCTGCAAGAATGGACTGCTATCAGTCAGGATTTGGTCCAGAAGTTGATTGAGAGCATGCCAGGGAGAATTGCAGAGGTCCTGAAGAAGGGTCAACACTGCAAATATTGACTTGCTGCATTAACTCATTCTAACTGTCAATATAAGCTTCTGTTACTCATAATATGAATGCAATTATATTTCTGTATGTGATAAAAACATCTGACAAACACACATAAAAACCAGAGGGCAGCAGATCATGTGAAAATATAATATTTGTGTCATTCTCAAAACTTTTGGCCATGACTGTAGAGAACCAAAATTAGAAAAATGTTGTCTCTGTCCAAATATTTATGGATCTAACTGCATGTTTCCTGTTGCCCTCATTCTTAGGTTGACTAGTGCAGCAGGGTGCCAAAAGTCTTTGTGTTCAGTCTCTTCTGCAGCATTTCAGTTCTCTGTAACATCACCAAATCTCCTCTACTCCTGCTGCTTGTACACAGAGTATAGCAGGGTTGGTTGGTTGATGGAGAGTCAGTGCGTCAGCAGGAAGGGGGGGGGCAGAGGATCAAGACTTTCTCCCCCTGCTACCCTGTTCTGCAGTGGGCTTCTAAAATATATTTGCTGTGTGCCATTTCATACTAGAATTTCTGTCGGATCAGAACAGATTGGCTAGCCTTTGTCCCCATGTGTATCTCTGAACCTTAGGTGCCCATGACCCTGTAGCCAGTTCACCAGTTGTCCTTTCTCGGACCACTTGCACATGATCTGATTCAGTCATCAAGCTATCACAATGTTTCTCTTGTTAGGATAAGGCCCCACGTAGTGGGCCACAACAAAAAAAAAGGCTGCAGGAAATACCACGGGGGCAATGCGTCATGGTTTTTCCCACAGTGCTTTTCACAGAAAGTCAGCAGTCTTCTCTGGTGTCAGCGGGAGGAGACCACATTGTAGCTATGCTCCAGATGGGTATGTGTTCCATTACCTAACTCTATTGTGTGACTGTTTTCTTGCACTATGCTTTTACATATACTGGTGGATTAACATACAGTGCCTTGCGAAAGTATTCGGCCCCCTTGAACTTTTCAACCTTTTGCCACATTTCAGGCTTCAAACATAAAGATATAAAGTTTAAATTTTTTGGTGAAGAATCAACAACAAGTGGGACACAATTGTGAAGTGTAACGAAATTTATTGGTTATTTTAAACTTTTGTAAAAAATAAAAAACTGAAAAGTGGGGCGTGCAATATTATTCGGCCCCCTTAAGTTAATACTTTGTAGCGCCACCTTTTGCTGCGATTACAGCTGCAAGTCTCTTGGGGTATGTCTCTATCACTTTTGCACATCGAGAGACTGAAATTCTTGCCCTTTCTTCCTTGGAAAACAGCTCGAGCTCAGTGAGGTTGGATGGAGAGCGTTTGTGAACAGCAGTTTTCAGCTCTTTCCACAGATTCTCGATTGGATTCAGGTCTGGACTTTGACTTGGCCATTCTAACACCTGGATACGTTTATTTGTGAACCATTCCATTGTAGATTTTGCTTTATGTTTGGGATCATTGTCTTGTTGGAAGATAAATCTCCGTTCCAGTCTCAGGTCTTTTGCAGACTCCAACAGGTTTTCTTCCAGAATGGTCCTGTATTTGGCTCCATCCATCATCCCATCAATTTTAACCATCTTCCCTGTCCCTGCTGAAGAAAAGCAGGCCCAAACTAAGATGCTGCCACTACCATGTTTGACAGTGGGAATGGTGTGTTCAGGGTGATGAGCTGTGTTGCTTTTACGCCAAACATATCGTTTTGCATTGTGGCCAAAAAGTTGGTTTCATCTGACCAGAGCACCTTCTTCCACATGTTTGGTGTGTCTCCCAGGTGGCTTGTGGCAAACTTTAAACGAGACTTTTTATAGCTATCTTTGAGAAATGGCTTTCTTCTTGCCACTCTTCCATAAAGGCCAGATTTGTGCAGTGTACGACTGACTCTCCCACCTCAGCTGTAGATCTCTGCAGTTCATCCAGAGTGATCATGGGCCTCTTGGCTGCATCTCTGATCAGTCTTCTCCTTGTTTGAGATGAAAGTTTAGAGGGACGACCGGGTCTTGGTAGATTTGCAGTGGTCTGATACTCCTTCCATTTCAATATGATCGCTTGCACAGTGCTCCTTGGGATGTTTAAAGTTTGGGAAATCTTTTTGTATCCAAATCCGGCTTAAAACTTCTCCACAACAGTATCACGGACCTGCCTGGTGTGTTCCTTGGTCTTCATGATGCTCTCTGCGCTTTAAATAGAACCCTGAGACTATCACAGAGCAGGTGCATTTATACGGAGACTTGATTACACACAGGTGGATTATATTTACCATCATCAGTCATTTAGGACAACATTGGATCATTCAGAGATCCTCACTGAACTTCTGGAGTGAGTTTGCTGCACTAAAGGGGCCGAATAATATTGCACGTCCCACTTTTCAGTTTTTTATTTTTTACAAAAGTTTAAAATAACCAATAAATTTCATTCCACTTCACAATTGTGTCCCACTTGTTGATATTTCACCAAAAAATTTAAATTTTATATCCTTATGTTTGAAGCCTGAAATGTGGCAAAAGGTTGAAAAGTTCAAGGGGGCCGAATTCTTTCGCAAGGCACTGTATATATATACAGTATATATATATATATATATATATCTTCCTGGTTCTAAAACCCTCAGGGGACTTAAAAAAACAAAAAAACAAAAAAAAGGGAGGTTGATAATAGACCTATGATACCTCAACAGAGCCATCATAAAGAGAAAATTCCGCATGGAAATGGTGAAATCTGTGATATCCTTTCTCCAGCAAGGAGATTTCATGGGCAGTCTGGACCTAAAGGACGCATACCTCCACGTCCCTATTTGTAAGGAGCCGGACCGGAGCCTCTGCAGCGGCATGCAGTCCTTCCCCACTTGGGCCACGGGAGCAGGTGCTCGGTCGGAACCTTTATATACAGGACTTCCGTTCCAGGTAATCTCTGGCTATTCAGTTTCCCCTGGTAGTAAGCATTGCATATTTCCTGTCCTGTTACCTCCTGCCTAGACCTCCTGCTTCTGTTGCTTGACTATCCTTCTGGCCTCCCTATTTTGTAGCTTGTTCTCCCTCTCCTGCTAACGACTCCAGCTTGCCTTCAGACTTTGTCCTCCTGAACTTCGATTTGGTACTGCTCTGCTCTCCTGTTACCGACCCGGCTTGTTTGACACATCTATTTGGATTTCCCTTTTGTACTTCACTAACCTCACGCTGACAGCTCGGACTAAATGACTACTCTTTGGAACTCTGCTGCCATCTACTGCCTGCTGCCATCCGCTGCTTTCTACTCTGCAGACTGACATCCCTACTCCTGCTACTACTGGTAAGTGATTCCGGTTTCTGTTCTACTGTGTCTGGTGGTGTGCTGTGCGTCAGGAGCTCTCTGACCCGTGCCGCTCTGCCCATCAGTAGCTTCCAAGTCCATCCCCACCATCAGGGGCCCTGGTGAACATCTCTGGAGGAAGGAGTTTGGTGCGGTTGGGAGAGCGTGGGACGTTCAGCACGGTTTTTTACTTTTTGATTCAGTTTAACTGGTGCTGGGACTCACTGCTTAGCTCAATGTTGCATCTGTTTCCTAACACTATTCTTCCTGTTCACAGGAAATATCTAAGAATTGCGGTGGTCATAGAGGTCAGCTGAGACACCTCCAATTTACCGCACTTCCATTCGGGATAACATCAGCACCCTACATATTCACCAAGGTGGTATACGTGGTAGCTGCGTCTCTGAGAATCCAGGGGATTATGATTGTTCCTTATCTGGACGACTGGCTGTTAAAAGCCTCTTCAAAAGAAGGCCTCCTACAGCATCCATCCACCATGGTAAAATTTCTCCAACAATTGTGTTGGATTATAAATTCGGAAAAGTCCTATATATCTTCAGCAACCTGGAAGACATTTCTAGGATTTATTATTGATTCAGGCCTAATGATAGTATCTCTTCCTCCCTCCAGAAGGGAAGGAATAATCAAGGCCACAAAAGTCCTACTGGTTCCTTGGCCAATCACCATCAGAACAGGCATGAAGACATTGGGGCTGATGTCATTGGCTGCAGAGACAGTTCCTTGGGCATTATGGCATCTTCGCCCCCTGTAGAGAGAAGACCTGATGGCCTGGAATCACAAAACCAGCAGTCTAGACAAGTTTTGTTGTCTCAGGAAGCCCGCTCGTCCCTCAAGTGGTGGATTCTGCTAAGAGACTAAAAGTCCACGGTCCAGCCTCACTGGACCCTGTTGACTAAAGATGCATCACTCACAAGTTGGGGAGCCCACCTGAACAACATTCCAACCCAAGGGTCTTGGAATTTCCACAAGAAGATTATGTCATTCAATTGGAGAGGACTCCGAGAGGTGCGTTTGACACTATTTCACTTTGCCATCCAGTTGAGAGGCAAGGCAGTCCTGTGAGATTGGACAATATGACAACCGTTCTTTACTTGAACAAGCAGGGAGGATCTTGGTCACAACCCCTTCTAAGCGAAGTGGGGAAGATCTTGAGGTGGGCAGAGAAGGACCTAACCCATCTTTCTATCGTACATATCCAAGGGTCACTAAATATAGTGGCGGATCAATTGAGTCGTGGCATCACTGTTCTGAGGGAATGGTCTCTCCATCCAGAGGTCTTTCAAGCAATCACCCTGAAATGGGGTCATCCAGAGGTAGACCTGATGGCAACCAGACTCAATGCCAATGTAGAGAAATTCTGCTCTCTATACAAGGAGGACAATCCCTTGGCTGTTGATGCGCTGTCCATCCTTTGGAGGTTCATGCTGGCATACATATTCCTTCCAAATCTCCATGATACCAAGTGCATTGATGAGAATCAGACAGGACCAAGTCTCTGTAATCACCATCACTCCATTCTGGCCAAAGAGAGCTTGGTTTTCCCAGCTCATACATATGAGTCATGGGATATATTGGAGGCTTCCCTTATTCAGAACCTGGTGTCTCAGGGGCCCAGGCTCTGCCAGGATCTGAAATCCTTCAATCTGACAGCCTGGAGGTTGACCAGTCCCTATTACGATCTAAGGGACTCTCGGAGGCGTCCTAAGTGCTCTCTCTCTCTCGCTAGAGCAGAGTCTACGAATAAGAACTATACCCGGATTTGTAACATCTCCTGGGCATCAAGCAAAAGAAATAAGAGCTCTGATCCTTCAATTCCAGAGATGCTGGAATTCCTTCAGGATGACTTGGACAAAGGCCTTAGTCCTTCCACTTTGAAGGTTCAGGTTGCAGCCTTGTAAGCCTGCTTAGGTAAGCAGCTTTCCATTGACCCACTAGTTAAACATTTTTTTAAGGGTGCATCCAGGCTGGGTTACCCACCCAATTCCCCAGAGGGATTTGTCTACAGTTTTGAAGGGGTTATGAGTTCCCCCCTTTTGAACCTCTGGAAGAGGTTGATGTTAAATTTCTTAAACTAAAAACAGTGTTTCTATTGGCCGTAACCAGCTAAGAGAGTTGGGGAACTTCAGGCTTTATCTTCAGTAGAACCTCACATATCCTTCCATCCAGATAGAGTGCAATTAAGGTTTATGCCTGGGTTCCTCCCTAAGGTACCCACATATTCTAACTTGAACCAAGTTATTTCTTTACCAGTCTTCTATCCCAGTCCGTCAACCCCAGAGGAAGTAAAAATTTACTCCCTGGATGTTGCCAGATGTCTCAGAATTTATATTCAGAGATCTCTGCCCTTTAGTCGGTCAGAGAATCTCTTTTTGTCTTTTGCTGAGAAGAATAAAGGGCTCAAGGCTTCTAAGCCCTCCTTGGCCCGCTGGATTAAGGAAGCCATAAACTTGGCTTTTACTTCACAGGGGTTAGACCTCCCTGAATTGGTTCAGGTTCATTCAACAAGAGCCGTTTTCCGCCTCCTGGGTGGAAAGGAACTCCATTCCTATGAAACAAATCTGTTCTGCAGCTTCTTGGAGATCTTTCCATACCTTTGTAAATCATTATAGATTTATCACCCGGGGTACGGAGGTCACTTCCTTTGGCTGTTCCGTTTTAATTTCTATTCTTCAAGAGGGCCCTCCCTAGGGTTTCTTCTTGCTAGATCCCCAGTATTGAGCTGGGACGAAAGGGAAGCATAGATTATGATGTCAATCTGTTTTCCCTTAGTCCCAACAGCAGCACAAGGCTCCCTCCCTATATGTTATGTATTTTTTCTTTATAATTACACGTTGGGGGGTTGGTACTTCCTTCCTTATATTGCGGAGGGGGAGGAGTTAATGTTTAACCATTTATTTGTTCAATAAAAATTCCATTCTGTCCTACCAGCACACAGGGGCAGAAATACCCCAGTATTGTGCTGTTGTTGGGACTAAGGGAAAACAGATTAACATCATAATCTATGCTTAACCTAGTCACTGTCTATTAACCTACCCTATCTCTCTTGAATTCTAACACTAATCTGCCTGTGTAATTGCTTGATTCTCTAAGTTCTCCAAGTCTTCTAACTATTGATGCAATTCCTATTGCTTTTTCTGAATTGCATCTGAAGTGTAACTGACGTGTACAGCCTATGGTGCAGTGAGATGATTCACTAATAGCTGATCACAACTGTCAAAACTTTTATACTACATATGACATCAGCATTGTAAGATCCACCACACCGCTGTCTATTAGCTGAGAGGCTGTCAGATGTTGCTACAATGTCATTGCTCACGTGTCTGCTCTGTATTTCCTGGTCATACACGTAGCAGCGGGCATTTTTTTGTAGTGCAGCCATTTTTGTTTACCATTTGTTCAGTTTTGTTAAAAACTGAATGATTTGGAATATTCGGTTCAAATCCTGTTAGTAGTGAACTGATTCGCCTATCTCTACTGGTGTTACAATGAGGCAGTGGGAAGTTTGGTCTTCTACAAACACTAGGGTCCTTGTGCAACTGCTGCTACATTATTAACTATATCCATGTGTCTCCAATATCCCACTGACTAGTAACAACTCCTCTCTAGCACATTATAGTGCTAGTCTATCTTTAAGCTAACCAAAATAGTTTTACGATAGACTGGTTGATAGGAATACACTGGGGTTACTAGGCAGCTATTCCTAAGCAACCAGACTATCGCCAATTAGGTTTTCATTAAGAGTACTCAACTCATAGACAAGATGCTTGTAAAGATTCTCACCATACTTTGTCTTACTGCCATATTAATTAGATATGTGAAGCTCATTTGCAATATCTTAATTTGGAGTGCAATTCTTTTATAGCATTCTATTTGCAGAGATTTGTTTGTATGTAATCTTTATTGTCTGTCTATTTGAGGCAATCTATAGAAAGTAAAACCTTTTAAAGTAAGCTAGACAAGCAAAGTGTTTTTCCCTTGCCTTCAGATTGTATGCAAGTATAGATCCGTTTGTCTCTAGGCCGGGTCACCTTCCCACCAATGCATCATGAAGGCTCTGTTGCTCCTGTGATGTATGAGCCCCATGCATCATCAGAGAAACACTGAGTTCCTGATGCATTGCTCACCAACATGGTGTCAGCAAGAACATTTCCAGAACTTTCATAAATTATGAGGAAATTACAGACCCTTGGAAAAGTTGTGACAAGTTCCTTTTTAATCTCATAAAGGGCAGGTTGTGAATGTTAGCAAATTACTGTCAGACATCAAAAGTTTTCAACTACAGTAGAGATCGTGATGGTAACAAAGTACAGTATTAGCAGGTTTAAAGCCTTATATCATGAGAATTATAGAAATATATGAAGACAAAAACTATTATGTCCTTATTTGAATTGCTCGGTGCATCTTATCTATCTTTTTAGGACCTGTCAGGAAGTTATTACATTTTTAGACATCTATTCTGTTGACAGGTTGATATCTCACCGATCATAGCATGTATGCTAATAACAGAAAACCAAAAATTTGTCCATTTGCACCTTGATCGAAATGAATACAATGGGAGGCAAAATTCAAGGCAAAATTTGGCCCTGATTTTGAGCCGGAATCTGCCTTGAAATCAGAGCCAAATTCCTATCTGTGAAATTACGCTGTTTTCGACTCTGGTCGAAAAAATTTGCATACATATACAGTATGTAGGGAACTGCCATTTCTACTAGTATATAATGTATCTAGCTTCTTTGCCCCTGCAGTTTGGCTTCAGAGACCCCAGGCATTCAGTGCAGGGTTTGTTTATAAATACAGTGAGTCAGACACATGTGAGGCAGAGCTGCTGGGGGGAGAGATGTGAGGTAGAGCTGCTGTGAGACAGACATGTTATGTCTGGGGGAGTCTGAGGCAGGTGGTAGGTGTAATTCTAAGGAGTAGATAAACAGATATTTAAGAATCTATATCCTTGAGACCAGCTAGTGACCTTATTTCAGAGCCACCTGTTCCTCTTTACTTCAGAGTATATAGTTAGGTATGTGTTACCCCCTATATACTCACAGGACCTAGCTAGTAACTGTAGTTAGGGATCCATATATATATATAGTTCAGGGCAGTGATAGGTTAGGTTTCCGACGGCCAGCTAGCTAGTTAGAGGCCCGGTTGCACTAGTAGTTTAGCTGGCAGGTTAAGGACTAAGTGTTAGGGTAGTCAGGCCTGCATCTACTGCCGTCACCGTCGCCCTGTTTGCTGCCTGTGAAGAATCTCATCATCATCATCATCTCCTGATCGGCTGTGTGTCATCTCCTGGAAGAATCCGAGGATCCACAGTCATCCACAGGGGCCCCTGCATCTCTCCTGTTGCCTAGAGGTATTGTGCACCGGAATCTTGCTATATATATATATATATATATATACCTGGGTATATAACCTAAGACTGTTGTGGACTTGCTGGTTGTTGTAGTACTGCTGTGTTCCGAGTATATTGTATGTATGTACTTAATAATAATAATAATAATAATAATAATAATAATAGTCCTTTAATAGTTCCACAATGGGGAAATTCAGTGTGTTACAGCAGCAAAGATAAGATAAGCAGATACAAATACA